>CM035632.1:11612891-16612891 GCA_020496765.1 Gossypium stocksii
TCATAAACTTTACTGATATTGGTATAGCGAATTACCGCATTACACAGTACCGCAGGTACGTTAGCTACGCTACGTACGACTATTTGATCTCGCAACTCAGCAGTAAATTTCTGTCTTTGCCGTGTTTGGTACAAACTGTAAGTGTAAGGATAGGTGGGTTGATTAAATCCTCATAGTAAGTGCAAGGTTGGACGGAGAGGTGTGTTGGCTAGACAAGTGAGTTCTTATTTTACAACTCATTTGCACTCATATGCATCTGGTTGATTCTATGACTGAATGTGATTATACTATTCGACTAGGAGTCACTTGTGCCATACGAATTCTGTAAACTCTGACTGAATTTGATTTACTGAATTGATACCTACGACTAAATGAGAATTACGGATTTTGTGACTAATTGTCTCTTATTACTGCAAAGCTCCTGTGGCTTTGTGCAATGACTGTACACTGACTGTAACTGATTGATTGATTACAATCAGTGTCTGATTTTGATTCGTAATATCCGATTAAGACTTTTATCTCAAGGTTACTGTCTGTTCTTGTAAGTATGTTCTGCTTCAAAACTTATTTCTGGTGTTTTGCCTTAGATCTGTAGTTAGATGGTTATTGATCTCACACTGAGCTCGAGTAGCTTACCCCTCTTCTATTTCCCTTTCAATTACAGTTCTAGATTCTAGGTGCATGACTCAGTACGCAGACGTCTCAGACAACTTTTACAAATTGGAATACCAGTTTGTGTTTTCGGGTTTTTATAAATAGTTTTGAACTATAAAGATTTATTATACTGTGGTACAGCTACTGTTTTAAAATTTGTTCGTACATTATGTTTTGTTATGTTTGCGAATGGTATTACATTGTAGTGGTATCAGAGCCAGGTTTACAAAAACTCGACCTGTATTTTCTATGTGGACGTATGTACAAATAATTGGGCTTGAAAAATATTTGAAAAATTATACCATAGAAAATCGAAATGGTTTGGATATGGAAATAATTTATGGAAATGAACTGTCTGAGACTCCGATGTTGGTTCAGATAGAAATTCGAAACTAAGATACTTAAATTTAGATTTTGTATTCATTCTGTGTGCTTTCTAAAAATGTAGATTTTCTAAGTTAGCGACAATATTGATATGGATTCTGAAGGAAAACAGGATTGTGAGGAGCTGCTTGTTTCTCCGGAATGGGTGACTGTTCAAGAGTCAGAGGTCAACGCTAGTTCACCAACCTCTAGTAGCAATAATCCAGAGCTTGGTACTGAAGCACTAGCCCGGTTAGAGAGGGAAGTGCTAGAGGAAGTTTTTGCGGCCAAAATACAAGGAATTAGTGAAACACTCCAGGCTAGGTGCGTGGACTGTAAGAAAAAGAGAGATCACAATTCTATGAGGTTGGAGCCTCGGTCTGTAAAGTGTGTTAAGACGCATCCGACTGATAGTGAATGTGGTACCAGTGGTGGCCCGAGCATACCGTTTTGTGAGCACTGTAAGAGGTACCATGCGGGTGATTGCTGGAGGAAGTCAGGAGCGTGTCTGAGATATGAGTCTAAGAAGCATCGACTTCGAGATTGTCCTCGATGATTCTAAGTCAGGTATGAGTAAGCATGTTTGGATGTGTTAACTTGAGTACAATAATGATGTGTGTGAGATATTTGTTTGCTTCAATGGTTGTGTGTTCTGGGTGTGAGTGAGAGATTTCAAGTTCAAGTTTACCATGGTACTGATTTCGAATCAGAGTGCACAGCGAGAGTGTAGTGGTGTAGTTTAGTTGTATGACTGTTCTGTTAGTTGGAAATTTTAATGATAAAATTTCTTTAAGGAGTGGTGAATTGTAATGGCCCGAGTTTTGGGCCTAGAAGTATTGAGTGTTTGAGTATAAAGACAGTGAGGAGGCTGCACATAAGTGATTAGTTGTGCAATGTAGTGACAAGAATGGACCTGTTGGTCTGGTGGTTAAGTGGAGTGTTATGTTGCTAAAGGTCTTGTGTTTGAATCCCTGAGTATTCAAGGGCATTTTATTTTATTTTATTAAGCCATTACTTGGTGCTACTTAAATTATTTTCTTTATTTTATTATGATTTCATGTTACTCTTTATTTTTTTGGCATTATTCTTTGTTAGTTTTTACGTTCTCTTCTTCACCTCTAAAAGTTTACTCAAAAACGATTTTATCTGCGGATACTGGGATTATTGCTCCTCTATCGTTATCACCATTCACGAACCAGGTGTGGGATCTTAGCCTTCACTACAATTTTGGTTTTTTTCAAATTTTCAATTTCGACAAGTTTTGTATGGGTGGTAATACCTTATGTTGGGTTTTGAATGCTAAAACTGAGGGAAATATGTCACATATTGATGTACACTTGATGTGGGTAAGGTTAAAGACGAGTTTGGTGGCCAAAACGATAGTTTCGGGAAAGAATTGAGGTGGTTTTGTAGCCTCCCCAATGGCCATATGGGCGTATGCCGAGGCACATGGCCGTGTCGATTTTGGAACTAGGGTTTCCGGCTAATTTTGGGTGCCACACGGTCATGTGGCTGATTTTGGGGATATTTTCAATTTTCATACGACTGTATCCTTTGGGCACAGGGGCGTGTGAATTTTGAAATTAGAGATTCTGAATTTTGGGGTCACATGGCCTGGCCACATAATCGTGTGACTGATATGGGGAATTAGGGCTTTTACACGGCCGTGTGTTTCGGGACAGAAGGCTGTGTGACTGATTTGAGGCCTAGGGATTCCACATGGGTGTGTATCGGGACACACGGCCATGTCTGGTGGCCACACGGGTGTGTGATACCTTTACACGGTCGTGTCTGCTCTACACCCTATTCTAGTGAAATTGGACAGTGAGTTACACGGCCTGTTGACACGACCATGTCACTGCACCACACGAGAGTGTGCCTCTGTCACATAGGCATGTGCTACCCTGCATACGGGTGTTTGGACCCTCACGCAGCCTGGAATGCTCCACACGGTCGGAGCACATGGGCGTGTGGTTAACTCTCTAAATTCTGATTTTAGGACAATTTAAGTGCAATCGCGATTCTATGTGTTCCAACCCTCGACTAAGCTTACTAAGGGTAGATATGAATTTGCTCTGACTTCGGTTTATGTATTACTTGTAATTGGTTATATAAAATGTTAGGTACCGAATCTGAATGTATAAAGGTACACATTTCTGTAATTGATTGACTGGTTGTATAAGACTGCTTTTGAATGGCTATCTGAATTTGCATTCTGAATTGGTGCATCTGCATATATACATCTGCATACACACATCTGCATATAAAATTTTTGGATGGGATTCTGAAGAGAAGGAAGACTGATTTGATCTAGACAATACTGATGATCATCATTACCGGGCAACCCGGGATGGCATCCTGTGGACTGTATTGCATGTAAGTTAGCTACACTACGTACTACTATTTGATCTGGCAGTTGATGCTACATATCTGTACTGCAGTTTATTGCATTGCACAGTGCAACTTATATGCTAGCTTTGTTGCATAGTATACACGAGTGACAGTTTAACTGCATACTGGAGCCCCTAGTACCTAGAGGGTCATGGGCAGTCCCAATACCCAGAGGGTCGTGGACTTTACTGATGTCAGTATAGTGGATTACCGCATTGCACAATACTGCAGGTACGTTAGCTACACTACGTACGACTATTTGATCTGGTAGCTCAGTTGCAAATTTCTATTTGTGCCGTGTTTGGTACGACTTGTAAGTGTAGGGATTGGTTGGTTGATTAAATCCCCATGGTAAGTGCTGGGTTGGACGGAGAGGTGTGTTGGCTGGACGGGTGGGTTCTTATTTTATAACTGATTTGCACTCATATGCATCTGGTTGATTCTATGGCTAAATGTGACTATACTGTTCGACTGGGAGGCATTGGTGCCATGCGAATTCTGGAAAGTTTGACTGAGTTTGATTGACTAAATTGGTACCTACGAGTGGATAAGAATTACTAATTCTGTGACTGGTTTTCTTTTATGACTGCAAAGCACCTGTGGCTTTGTGCAATGACTGTACACTGACTGTAATTGATTGATTGATTAGAACTGGTGTCTGATTTTGATTCGTAATATCTGATTGAGACTTCTGTCTCAAGGTTACTATCTGTTCCTGTAAGTATGTTCTGCTTCGGAACTTATTTCTAGTGTTCTACCCTAAATCTGTAGTTAGATGGTTATTGATCCCACACTGGGCTCGAGTAGCTCACCCCTCTTCTATTTCCCTTTCAGTTACAGTTCTAGATTCCGGATGTTGGACTCAATACACGGACGTCTCGGACAACTTTGACAAATTGGAATACCAGTTTGTGTTTTAGGGTTTTTATAAATAGTTTTGAACTATAAAGATTTATTATACTGTGGTACAACTACTATTTTAAACTTTGTTCGTATATTATGTTTTGTTACGTTTGCGAACGGTATTTTTAAATGATTGAACGTCATGATTTCTTTAGAGATAAACTTTTTCATAAAAGGAATTTTGAACGACTCATTTATTTGTAGAAATTTTCTTACAATCACTTCAGTGATGAATGTAGCATCCCTAATTTAGCCTAAACTCCTAGGCCGGGTTTGGAGTGTTACAGACCTTATGACGGCTCAATGTGACTCTAATTTTTTTAACCATTATATATAATTGAACAAACAGTAAAACATTTAATTTATAGCAACATAGCAATTATGTTCCCACCCATCCATTGTATCTGTAATGAAATTTTAAATTTTAAGTTCCCACCCACATCCATTGTATCTACTCTTGAGCATCGCTTGACACTCCAAAACACATGTCAATAACTAACTATCCCAGATTTCTCGATGAAGATGGTGTTTACTTGTCATTCGTGAGATGACTTTTACTACATTAACTTACCATTTCGATTGTTTGATTTTGATGGCTTTTTAAACTATCATCCCAGTTTATCTGGTTTTGATGACATTGCCGCCTACTTCGTGCAGTTCTGACTTTTGGTGTAGACTTAATTTGTTACATCCTCCTACGAAACTCGGCTGTCCTTCATACCCAATTTCATGTAATTATGCATATATACTCAACATATTATTCTATTTATCATCAATTGAAGCTATGTTTATCAAGCACATTCAATATTTCATATTATCATTTAATAGCATGTTTTCATGCATTCATTCATATCAATTTCACATATACATTTTCTACATGCAAACTAAAACTTGTAACAGTATATTGATATTAGACTATTTATCATGCTTGTTAGGATAACACATATATAACATATTCACATATAGGTTTTTGCATATAGGGTTTGCACATATAAGACTCATACATCTGGGGTTTGCACAAATAAGGTTTGCACATATTAGCGTTCGCATATAGAGTTCGCATAATAAAAAATTAGGTTTGGCATGTATATTCCTCCTTGAGTTCATATAAATACATTAAGAGACCGCATACTGAATCATATAGGGTTCTACATATAGGTTCACATATAGGGGTTCACCTATAGTGGGTTCGCATATAGGGGTTTGCCTATAGGAGTTCGCATACAAGGGATTCGCCTATAAGGGTTCGCATACAGAAGGTTTGCTTATAGGGGTTCACATATAGTGGTTCGCCTATAAAGGGTTCACATATAGATTACTTACTTTCTAATTTTTTAATTAATCATACACAATGATATAAGTCTAGATTCTACACCTGATTTGAAGACATAAAAACATTAGTTTGGATAAGGAGGTCAACGTTCTACTTGGGAGGAGAGGGATGTGATTTGAAAATATTTGAAATCTTTGGTTAAAAATTGATTTTCCAATGGTGATGAAAAGAAATAACTTTGGGAGTTTTTCTCGAAAAATTTTCTAGATAAAATTCTAGGGTTTGAAAAGTTTTTTCATTTATAAAACTGTAACAGCCTGGCTTAGACCTTAGTCGGAATAGTGGTTTTAGGACCACAAGTTTGAGTCTAAAAAAATTTTAAATACTATTTTCTGTGTTTACATTATGTGACTAAGCATGTGTCAAATTTTCGTAAATTAATTTGATCGTTTGTGTGATGAATTTATGAAAAAGGACTAAATCACAGAAAGAGTAAAAGTAGCATTCTACAAGATTAATGCATTAAATTGCTTTGGCTTTTGTATATGGTGGCCTTAAATGGTAAGTAGACCATTTTAAATGGTAGTTGATAAACACTAATTTATACATGTTTTTACCTCATGCTTAGCCTATATTTTGGATGAATTATCATTAAATTTGTAAGAATTGGTGCTCGTAACACTGCTATTTCATGTTTTATACTCAGGAGAGCACAGGAAAGAGAAAAGAACAAAAAACGGGCCGACAACGAAGAAAATGGGCCAAAGTGTGAAAACGACACGGTCTAAGGATTCACCACACAGCCGTGGCACACGACCGTGCCATATAAAGTCCAACACGGCCCAACCCCGACAAGCACGGCCTGACCACACGGTCGTGCCTCCATCAATAGTCTCTCACATGGCACACGGGCGTGGCACACGGGCGTCTCCCTGTCGTGAGGAAGTGAAATTTCACTCGGATTTGGATACTTAGAGGCTAAGAAAAGCATTCCAAAGCTCTATATAAAGGCCCTAGGAGGTAACTCTAAGGGTGTGCCTTCTCTCCTACAAGAGGGTGCCGTATTTTTGCCAACACAAAGAGTGAAAGCAAGGAATTACTCCAAGGGAAGCCGATTGATTCATCCCAGAAGCCGAACTCTACATCAAGACAAAGGATCTCCCTTCAATCCTTCAGGGGTTTTTGGGTTCTTTATGTTTTGTTATTTTTATTCTTCTAAGATGTTTTCTTTATTAACTATGAACTAAATCCCCCAAATACTTAAGGGGGATGAAACCTAAGACAGATCTTGTTATTATTTTATCTTGAGTTATATGATAAATACTTGAATTGTTCTTAATTATATGTTCTTAATTCTTGTTTTAATAATCCTAGGTATTAATTCAAGTATTGATGTGCTTATTCAGAGGAGTAAAAGTCCCTGTTTAAGAGCAAATCTAGCATAATTAAGTGGAGTTGCATGCAACCCTAGACATAGGGCGACATAAATATGCCGGATTAGGGTCAAACCTAATAAGGGGATCCATAGATCGAGTTAATACAAGACTAAGGGTTTTAACTAGAAAGAGATTTCAGTTAATCAACCTAGGATTAATTGTTCTTAAAACATAATTTAGGGATTTCTACTGAACAAGTCAAGTGAATAAATCGTCTAGCTCAAGAATTGATAACAAGTGAAGTGTAGGTGGAATCTCCCTTGAGTATTGCCCAAATCAATCAGCTTTTCCCAAGAGCTTTTCCCCAATTTAGTTTTTGTGCACTCTTAGTTTAGTTTTAGAATTAGTTTCATAAAAATCCCTTTTATTTTTAGGTTAGATAATAGAAAGGAAGTTAGTGCTAGTACTTTTGGTTCCCTTGGGTACGATATCTCGGTCTTGCCACTAAGCTATACTACTATTCGATAGGTGCGCTTGCCTTAAAGTCGTGATAATAGTTAGTTTTTGGTACGATCATTATTATAAATTTTATTACTTCATATCACGCATATCAAGTTTTTGGCGCCGTTGCCGGAGAACTAAAATATTAAGAACGCTCGATTTCTATTACTTAACCATATTTATCTTTTTTTTTTCAGCTTATTTTTTATTTTTATTTTTATTTCACTGAAATTTTCTTTTCCTCTAGGTACCTCTAGTTTATGATTAGAAGAAACCCAGAAGGGCCACTGCTATTCGACGAAAACTTGGAAGCGACAGTTCGCAGAATTCGTAGAGAGATCAGAAGAAGCCTACATTATCTAGAACAAGGACAAGAACAAGAGCCAAAACCTACGGAAGAGATGGAAGCAAATCAGGATAATCTACCACCTCCCGCAATAGTCGCGCAACTAGTAAATCAAGATGATGCTCCTCGTACTATGTATGATTATGCTAAACCTAGTTTGGCTGGTGCTCAATCTAGTATTATTAGACCTACTATTGCTGCTAATAATTTTGAGTTAAAACCTAACACTATTTAGATGATACAGCAATTTGTGTAGTTTGATGGTTTATAGGATGAAGATCTAAATTCACACATAGCCAACTTTTTGGAACCTTATGATACTGTTAAAATTAATGGGGTTTCTGATGATGCCACTCGTCTAAGGCTATTTCCATTCTCTTTGAGAAATAAAGCCAAACAGTGGTTAAATTCTTTACCACGAAGATCAATCACTACATGGGAATAGATGACAGAGAAATTCCTACTTAAATATTTTCCTCCAGCTAAAACAGCTAAATTACGAAACGATATCTCTTCTTTTGTGCAGATGGATTTAGAGACACTTTATGATGCCTGGGAGAGATACAAATTTCTGTTGAGAAGGTGCCCTCACCACGGGTTACCTTTGTGGTTACAAGTTCAAACCTTTTACAACAGTTTGAATCCATCAACAAGGCAAATGATCGATGCAACCGTAGAAGGAACAATCAACAACAAAACACCCGAAGCAGCTTATGAGTTTATAGAAAAGATGTCACTGAATAACTATCAGTGGCAAGTCATGAGGACAAAACTGACAAAAGCTGTAGGAGTTTAGAATCTTGATGCTATTACCATACGTACTAATCAGGTAGGACTTTTAAATAAAAAGTTTGATAATTTTGTTGGTTCTACGTAGGCACAACCAGAGATGCAGTGCGATGCAACCCAGGGAAATATGTTCAATCCAGACTACTCCTCTTATAGACATGGCATGGAAACCGAGCAAGCCAACTATATGGGTAATAATTTTAGACCTCAAAATAACCCTTATAGTAACACCTACAATGCAGGTTGGTGGAATCACCCCAATTTTTCATGGAGACGACAAGGAAATCAATGACAACCACGTCCTCTGGGATTTCAATAGCCACCACCACAACAGGAGAAAAAGCCGAACCTTAAAGAGATATTCACCAAATTTATGGTCGCATCAGAAACCCATTTTCAAAACACTGAAACGACACTAAAGAATCAACAAGCATCAATTCAAGGGTTTGAAAATCAGATTAGTCAACTTGCCAAGTTAATATCAGAAAGACCACAAGGTGGATTACCAAGTAACACTGAGCCAAATCCCAGAGAACATGTCAAAACAATTACTCTAAGAGATGGGAAAGTACTGGCTAAATCAGAAAAGAAGCCTGTTCGAGAATCCACAAAAGATAAAGTAGAGGAAGAGGAACTCAAGAAAAGTACTCCACCAACACTTAAGGAGTATCAACCACCTATACCATATCCGAAAAAGTTGAAAAAAGACCATACAAATGCTCAATTCGGTAAATTTCTTAAAATTTTTAAACAGTTACATATTAACTTACCTTTTGTTGAAGCAATTTTGCAGATGTCAAAGTATGCAAAGTTTCTTAAAGAACTCCTCACAAATAAAAGGAAGTTGGAAGAATTAGCCATAGTGGAACTCAACGAGGAATGCTCAGCTATTCTCCAAAAAAACTACCATCCAGACTAAAAGATCCAGGGAGTTTTGCTATTCCTTGCTTAATTGGTAGTTTAATAATTGATAAAGCTTTAGCTGATCTAGGTGCTAGTATTAATCTAATGCCATACAAAATGTTCAAGCAACTAGGTCTAGGGGAACCAAAACCCACTAGGATAAGTATTCAATTAGCTGATAGATCTGTTAAATACCCTAGGGGAAAGGTAGATAAATTTATATTCCCGGTTGATTTTGTTGTGCTTGATATGGATGAGGATATTGAGGTGCCTTTAATTTTGGGGCGCCCATTTTTAGCTACTGCTAGAGCCATTATCGATGTAGGGGATGGTAAATTAGTGCTTAGAGTTGGTGAAGAAGAAGTCGTTTTTAAAATCTATGATGCTATAAGATTTTCTAGAGAACTGGATGACTCCTATTATTTTATTGATGCTATTGATTATTTTGTTCAAGATAAATTTCAGGAAATTTCTCTCGCAGACACGTTGGAACTGTGTCTTGTCCAAGGTGGGGGGAAAATGAAGCCACCGCTGAAGTCAAAGAAGTAATGAAGGAGTTAAACTCTAATGAACTTGTCACGAGGCACATAAGTTATGAAAGTATTAAGATGAATGATGAACTGAGGCAAAAACCTTCGATTGATGAACCTTCTAAATTGGAATTAAAACAGTTGCCTGACCATTTAGAATATGCATTTTTAGGAAATGATTCGACATTACCAGTAATTATCGCATCAGACTTAAGTACTGAAAAGAAAAAGGAATTACTTCAAGTATTAAAAGAACACAAGAAGGCTATAGCTTGGAAGATTTCTGACGTTAAAGGAATTAGGCCTTCTTTTTGCACCCACAAAATTCTAATGGAAGATGAATATAAATCATCGGTGCAAGCTCAGAGATGATTAAATCCCAACATGAAGGAAGTCGTAAAAGCCGAGGTAATTAAACTTCTAGATGCAGGCATTATTTATCCTATTTTTGACAGTTTTGGGGTAAGTCCTGTGCAGGTTGTTCCTAAAAAGGGAGGCATAACCGTGGTGTCCAATGACAAAAAGGAATCAATACCTACGAGAACAGTCACTGGATGGAGAGTTTGCATTGATTATAGAAAGCTGAATGACGTAACTCGAAAAGATCAGTTTCCCTTACCTTTTATCGATCAGATATTGGAAAGATTATCAGGTCATATGTATTACTGTTTCCTAGATGGCCTCTCTGGCTACTTCCAAATCCTGATAGCTTTAGAAGATTAGGAAAAGACAACATTCACATGTCCGTACGGTACGTTTTCTTATCGTAGAATGCCTTTTGGATTATGTAATGCTCCTACTACTTTTCAGCGATGCATGCTAGCTATCTTTGACGAACTCGTGGAAGACATGATGGAGGTATTTATGGATGATTTTTTGGTTTTCGGTAACTTTTTCTAACTTTGTCTTAATAATTTAAAACGCGTTCTCATAAGATGTGAAGAGACGAATTTAGTGCTTAATTAGGAAAAATGCCACTTTATGGTTCAAGAAGGTATTGTCCTAGGACATAAAATTTCTAGTAAATGGATAAGGGTAGACAAAGCAAAAATTGAGATTATTGAAAAATTACCTCCCCCTAATTCGGTTAAGGCTATAAGAAGCTTTTTAGGACATGCTGGTTTTTATCGCAGATTTATTAAAAAATTTTCTAAAATAGCTAAGCCTTTGACGAAATTACTAGAAAAAGATGTGCTTTTCAACTTTGACCTAGAATGTTTAGAATCTTTTACCATTCTTAAGGAAAATTTAGTCAATGCCCCGATTATGATTTCACCTGATTGGAATCTACCTTTTGAACTAATGTGCGATACGAGTGATTTTGCAGTAGGTGCAGTTTTGGGACAGCGAAGAGACAAGCATTTCCAACCGATCTATTATGCTAGTAGAACTCTAACAGCCGCACAAGCAAATTATACGACCACCGAAAAAGAATTGGTAGCTGTTATTTTTGCATTTGATAAATTCAGATCTTACTTAATATTGTCAAAAGTCATCGTTTATACTGATCATTCTACTCTTCGTTATCTTCTAACTAAAACTGATGTAAAACCACGATTGATAAGATGGATTCTATTGTTACAGGAATTCGACTTAGAAATAAAAGACAAGAAAGGAGCTGAAAATTTGGCAGCAGATCACCTGTCAAGATTGGAAGATCCATACCCCAAGGACCTCGATAAAATAAACGACTTGTTTCCTGGAGAACAGCTCCTCACTTTAGCAGATGCAGCAGTTCCTTGGTTTGCCGATTTTGCAAATTATTTAGCAGCTAACATAATCCCAAAAGGGTTGAGCCATCAGCAAAAGAAGCGATTCTTCGCTGATGTGAAAAACTACTTTTGGGAAGATCCTTTTTTCTTTCGTATTTGTGCAGATCAGGTTATCCGAAGATGCGTTACTGAAACAGAAGCATACCAAATTTTAGATCACTGCCATTCGGGACCAACAGGAGGACATCACATTGGAGCTAGTACTGCTCACAAAGTACTCGAATCAGGTTTTTACTCGCCTACAATTTTCCGAGATACAAACAGGTATGTGACCTCTTGTGATAAATGCCAGAGAACAGGTAATATCTCTCAACATAATGAAATGCCTCAAAACTGTATACTTACATGTGAGATATTTGATGTATGGGGCATTGATTTTATGGGTCCGTTCCCTACTTCATTTGGAAATAAGTATATCCTAGTAGCAGTAGATTACATGTCAAAATGGGTGGAATCCCAAGCCTTACCTACTAATGATGCTAGAATGGTAGTACGCTTTCTAAAAAAACTTTTCTCTCGATTTGGAACACCTAGGATAATTATTAGTGATAGGGGAACTCATTTCTGCAATGCTCAATTTGAAAAAGTTTTAAAGAGATATGAGTACACCATAGAACAGCTACCCCTATCATCCACAAACCAGTGGCAAAGTCGAAGTAACAAATAGAGAACTAAAATGCATCTTAGAGAAAACGATAGAACCAAATAGAAAAGATTGGTCAAGAAAAGTAGACGACGCTTTATGGACCTATAGAACCACTTTTAAAACACCCATAGGAACATCTCCTTATAAACTTGTCTATGAAAAAAGCTGTCATCTGCCATTTGAACTTGAACATAAAGCATTTTGGGCTATTAAATTTTTAAACCTTGATTTTAAGCTCGCAGGTGAGAAAAGACTAATGCAGTTAAATAAGATAGATAAATGGCGTTGCAATGCCTACGAGAGCTCACGACTATATAAGGAAGCCATGACAAATGACTGAGACAACCTAAGTAGTTCAAAACCGGTGATCTTGTCTTACTCTACAACTCAAGGCTGAAACTATTTCCTGAAAAACTCAAGTCAAGATGGTCAGGACCATTCACTGTTCAAACTGTCTTTCCATACGTCACAGTTGAGGTAACTCACCCAAATCACGGTACTTTCAAGGTAAACGGCCATCGGCTTAAACATTACAGAGGTGAGAGTTTTAAAGATAACAAGAAGGAGCTTCAGCTCTACGAAATCCCTTCGTGATACATCTAGGTAGAGTCGAGCTTAAACTCTAAATAAGGGATTCTCGAGAGGCAACCCGAGTACTAACTTAGAAACTTCTCTTTTATTTTCATTTAAGTCAACTAACCCTTTTGAAATGTAGAATTTTAGGACCACACGGCCATTCCCACGGGCGTGTCTAAGGCCGTGTGGACACTCTAAGCTGAGACACGGTCGTGCAATTTTGCCGTGTATAAACAGGGTAAAAACTTTCCAGAGACACGGGCTATGACAAAGTGCTGCGGCCGTACGACGTGGCCGTGGCCAACACTATTAATTGAAACACGGGCTGAAACGAGAACGACACTGCCGTGCGATACGGCCGCATAATCCAAACACGGGCGTGCGACACGCCCATGCCCCAAGACTGTGGTCGACACTATCAATTCAGACATGGGCCTGTGCTATACCAGACGGCCGTGTGTGAAGCGAACACCTTAGGACACAGCCGTGCGACATGGCCGTGTGCCTCAACACGCCCTCGGTACACGGGCGTGTGCTTCGAACCAAGCGTGCCAAAATCCTCAAATTTCGAACAACACGGGCAAAACCTGAGCCACACGGGCCTGTGCCATGCCCGTGTGACCCAAAATCTATAAAAATGAGCCACTATTTATCATCTTCTTCCATTTTAAACCCTAAATCCTCCCACCCAAACCCTACCTAAAACCTCCCTAGCTCCGCCGCTGGTATCCACTGTGCCTCCACCACCGTGCTACCCACTCTACGACCGTGTTACGCCTTATTCATCTCCCATTTGGTTCTATTTTCTCATTTTTCTTCAAATTCTTACTGCATATTTCTAGTTTTATTTTAATATCATGTTATATTTAGGCTTAGCATTGTTTTAAGCATAGAATTAAGTGAATTAGGATAAATAGTCTAGAATGTTTCATGATATCATACCACCTAGATTCACATTTGCTTGCCATTTTTTTCTATCTCAACTAACATGAATTTAGTATAAATACATACCCATGTCTCTTAAATTTATTAATAGACTATATTATTTTGGTTAGTCCACATTTCATTCCAATTTGTTTTAGTCACATTGTCATTTAAGCATAAATATTTATTATTTTTCATAGTTTTTGATTCAATTTAATTTCAATTTTTTAGGACTAATGTATTTTATTTAGACACAATGTCGTCATCACGCGGTAAGAGAACTACCGCCACTGCTTCAAAGAAACGCAAGGGGTCAGGTGGTTCATCCTCGTCGAGACCTACAGCCAAAAGCTGACACCCATTCATCACATTTCCACAGCACTCCCAAGAGGAGTTATTTTAGATCCTCTGAGCCCGCCCCCTAGGAGTTGGTAGATGCACCGACTAGGCCGTCCTAGAGCAAGTCCAACTCACTGATGCCATTCGTGCCCTACTGTCAACCGATCCATAGGGGCAATTTTTCAACATCATCGAGCCCACTTGTCTTGAACTAACCTTGGAATTTTTCTCTACATTTCATCTACAGGTGGTAATTACAAACCATGATGATCCGGGTACTATTCAATTACGCCTCGGTGGATTGGTGCGTCAGCTGAGCGTCCCCGAATTTGGAATCGCACTAGGACTCTACACGGATGAGTTCATAGCCGACGAAGATTTTTCCATACTTCCATGTCGCCTCCATATCACACCGGTCAACTATTGGCGCGATCTCGCCTCAGGGCACCCCAAATATGACCCTAGTCGTACCAAGGCGACCGTCCTTACCCCATCCTTGAGGTACCTTTACGCCCTCCTCATACATACTTTGACGGGTAGACGCGAGAGCACCGGTGTCATCAACACACATGATGCCTACTTCCTATAAAGCATGGTGAACGCGCACACCATTGACCTAGCCTTTTTCATCGCCCATGCCATCCAGCATCAAACGGAAAGGCATCGTAGGGGAGTGATATCCATAGGCCCATACATCATACGCTTGGTCCGCCACTTCGGGTTACTCAATACCGCGACCCAGACATCCTCATATACGCTGATCGGCCAGATGTCCCCTCAGGGCATCTAGACTATGCTCCACATGAGGATGATCAAGCGCAGACCAGGGGCCGACCCCCTACAGTACCGACTCATCCAATGGGCCGATGACCCAGAGGACATTACTGATGATGTCCCACCACCAGAAGAGCACCCCACCGAGCCACCACCCCTCACCGCCCAGTTCATGCGGCAACTTCATACGCTGACATATCTGAGCGCCTCTCACGATTCAAGCAGCAATGCTTCCAGCACTTCAATCATATCGATGCCACACTTCAGCAGATATGCTAGCACCTCCACATCACTTCACCACCGCCACCGCGTAACCTATCTGAGGATTAGAGACCTCTGTTCCTCTTAACTCTATTTTTATCTTAATTTATATTTTTTCACTGATCTCTATTTTTACCTTTTCTTTTCTTCTCATTTATTTTCCTTTTTACTTTTACTTTTATTTTTAGTTCACCTTATCTTTTTCATTATTTGAATTTTAGTATTTTTAGAATTTAATTTATTTTCTTTTTTATTATTAATTATTTCATATCAGCCATCCCTTAACAAAGATATTCTATTATTCCAAATTCCCTACGACTGGTAAATACTTTCGCAGTTTCAAAGGAGCTCTGCAACTTATATCCATATGTAAATGGGACAACCTTGCCACAACTACCGGCTCTTCCAATTCAAATCTTCGTCTCACAAATTCATCCAAAATTCAAGGAGTTTCATGTCTTCCTCTATCTTATGATCCTATGCTTCTATTGCTACTAATGTTATCTTTGTACATTGAGGCCATTTACATCTTAAGTGTGGGGGGGAACTTACTTTCAGTCATTACATTCTCTTTGAAATCCCTGAAAATTTTTAAACTAACTTGTTGCATTGTTCTCAATATTTCAAATTTTCACTTTCACTCTTTGCATTATTTTCAATCTCCTGTTAGAAATTAATTCTGATTGATTTATGATTTTGATTGATATGTTGAGAATTAAGACATAGGCACTTGTACTTTGATTATTCAAACTTTAAAACACTAGGGAATCAAGCATGATAAGTCAAAATTTTTGAGAAAATAAATTTTTTTCATAATTTATTTTCCCTAATTTTAAGTGTTATCTTGAGATTTGAAATTCGCAGGATTGACATCAAAAGCCATAATTCTGGTGAGATTTTGAGCCTTTTGAGCATACATTCTTTCGTGCTCACTTTTATTGTTGTTTTGAGTGAGTCAATACTGATTTGTTATTCTAAAACTTGCTTTAATTATACATGTCGAGACCACACCATTGATTTGATATACCGAAATGATAAAGGCACCTAGGATTTAACCCACTTACTCCATAAAAGCCTACCTCCATAAATTAACCCCTAGTGAACCCCATTGAGCCTAACAACCCATTCTTTAACTTACCTCTAATATTAACCTATAACCTATTTTTCGTTGAATCCCATTCAATTATATTGATCCCTATTTTTATCGAAATTTGAGTTGAAATTATTATCTAGCTTTATTCTCTCTTTCCCAGTTTGTAAAGTTTGTAAATATTCAAAGTATTATATTTGAATTGTTCAAAAAAAGTATATATACAGTTAATTTAGTTATAATTCATAGTTAGCATTTTTACATATTTCTATTTTAAGGCTACCAAGGCTAAAATGATGTCATCATAAGGCTTAGCTCGAGGAATATATTCCAGTGATAGAGATTTTTCTAGCTAGATAATTTTTCAGTTCAATCTCGATTCTAACCCTTTCTTTTTTAGCTTATAATAACACCCCTAACCAAAGCCCCATTACAACTGTTGAAAGACCTTTTGATCGATGTATCATATCAATCTATAGTGGTAGAGATTTGATTTTCTTGCAAGCTTATGGTAATAACTTTTCAGATTGACTAGAGAGTACTTAATTTTTGAACCCTAAACACATTGAGTGGATAGAGTGAATCTTTAGTGAGGATGTCAATTCTTGTTGATTTTTGATTGAGAGATAATCACTTAGGAGAAGGGAGAAAACTTATGTTTCAATGATAAAATTCTCAACTTAGAGTAATTAAATCTTTAATGTTCTTCTGATTGAATTTTAATTGTATGAATACTTCTGAATTAGTTTGAAACATATATTGATAAAGCTTGTAAGTTGAGAAGAATGATTCTTAATTGTGGATTGAGATTTTGCTTGAGGACAAGCAAAGATTTAAGTGTGGGGGTATTTGATAAACACTAATTTATACATGTTTTTACCTCATGCTTAGCCTATATTTTGGATGAATTATCATTAAATTTGTGAGAATTGGTGCTCGTAACCCTTCTATTTCATGTTTTATACTCAGGAGAGCACATGGAAGAGAAAATAACAAAAAACGGGCCAAAACAAAGACAATGGGCTAAAGTGTGAAAACGACACGGCCCAAGGATTCACCACACGGCCGTAGCACACGACCGTGCCATATAAAGTCTAACACGGCCCAACCCCAACAAGCACGGCCTGACCACACGGCCGTGCCTTCATCAACAGTCTCGCACACGGCCTCCTGTCGATCCACACGAGCGTGGCACACGGGCGTGTCCCTATCGTGAGGAAGTGCAATTTCACTCGGATTTGGATACTTAGAGGCTAAGAAAAGTATTTCAAAGCTCTATATAAAGGCCCTAGGAGGTAACTCTAAGGGTGTACCTTCTCTTCCACAAGAGAGTGTCGTATTTCTACCAACATAGAGAGTGAAAGCAAGGAATTACTCCAAGGGAAGCCGATTGATTCATCCCAGAAGCCGAACTCTACATCAAGACAAAGGATCTCCCTTCAATCTTTCAGGGGTTTTTGGGTTCTTTATATTTTGTTATTTTTATTCTTCTGAGATGTTTTCTTTATTAACTATGAACTAAATCCCCTAAATACTTGAGGGGGATGAAACCTAAAACAGATCTTGTTATTATTTTATCTTGAGTTATATGATAAATACTTGAATTGTTCTTAATTATGTGTTCTTAATTCTTTTTTGAATAATCCTAAGTATTAATTCAAGTATTGATGCGCTTATTCAGAGGAGCAAAAGTCCCTGTTTAAGAGCAGATCTAGCATAATTAAGCGGAGTTGCATGCAACCCTAGACATAGGGCGACATAAATCTGCCGGATTAGGGTCAAACCTAATAAGGGGATCCATAGATCGAGTTAATGCAAGACTAGGGTTTTAACTAGAAAGAGATTTTAGTTAATCAACCTAGGATTAGTTGTTCTTATCCTCGACGGAGGTATTAACATAATTTAGGGATTTCTACTGATCAAGTCAAGTGAATAAATCGTCTAGCTCAAGAATTGATAACAAGTGAAGTCTAGGTGGAATCTCCCTTGCGTATTGCCTAAATCAATCAGCTTTTCCCAAGAGTTTTTCCCCAATTTACTTTTTGTGCACTCTTAGTTTAGTTTTAGAATTAGTTTCATAAAAAGCCCTTTTATTTTTAGGTTAGATAATAGAAAGGAAGTTAGTACTAGTACTTTTGGTTCCCTTGGGTACGATATCTCGGTCTTGCCACTAAGCTATACTACTATTCGATAGGTGCGCTTGCCTTAAAGTCGTGATAATAGTTAGTTTTTAGTGCGATCATTATTATAAATTTTATTACTTCATATCACGCATATCAGTAGTGGACATTTATGGCCTTAATATATGTGTTTTATATGGTTATTAATGAAGGATAAAATGGAAAAAGATTTATTAACATGAATTAAATAAAACAATTGTATGAAATTTGGCCATATTATGTTCATATTGCCGAAATTAAAAAGAAAAGAAAAGAATAAAAGGGTTTTAAGTTTCGGCTAGGAAAATTGTAGATTAAGGTATATATTTTGATCCGATTTTGATGATTTTGATGTTTTTGTGATTGTTACTTCGTGTTCTCTAAAGCCCATGTCTCAATTTTAGAATTTGATGTAGATCATGAGATGTGCCATTGATGAAATTGAGAGTTTTGTGATGTTAATTTGTGAAATATGAAAGATATGTGTTAGATTAATATGATTTGTATTTGAAATTTTGATGAATTTGAGTAATTTGGGCTAAATTGAGAAAATGAGAAATTTAAGGACTAAAATTTGAAATAAACGAAAGATATGGGCTTATGTGGGCTATATGAATATTCGGCCAAGAATGGGAAATATGAAATTGTGTATTTTGTGATTTTATTAAATAGGGACTAAAATGTTAAAATGTGAAAGTGTGAGGGCTAATTTGCAAAATGCCCTAAATTTGTGTTTATGGATTGATTTGAATAAATGTGAGATTTAATGAGTTAAATTTGAATCTGCTTAGATCAAGAACCAAAGAAAACGGAATTAGATCGAGGAAAGTCGAAAATCGTTGAATAACCATTTTCATCGGTCCGAATCTAAACAAAGTAAGTCGATATACAAATAAATGCGTTAAATTGAGTTATATTTGCTTATATGTGAATGGATGTTGATATATGGCTATCTGAGCCAAATATTTGAAATCCAAGAAAGTTCTGATAATGCGACGGCATCCGAAAAGCCCTATACGAACCTAGGAATAGTTAGGATACATATGTCATGACATAGGATACTGATCGTGATTTTGATGAAGTAATAATAATGATCGTACCTAGAACTAACTATTATCACGATGAAAGGAAAGCGCACCTATCGAATAGTAGTGTAGTTAGTGGCAAAACCGGAATGTCGAATCCAATGAATTAAAAATACTAGTAATAACTTTCTTCCTATTATCTAGCCTAGAAATCAAGGGAGGTTTTGTTTAAACTAATTAATTCTAAACTAAACTAAGGATGCGATAAAGAGTAAATAGGGGAATTACTTTGGGAAAACTGAATGATATAGGCAATACCCAAAGAAGAATCCACCTAGTCTTCACTTGTTATTTAACTCTGAACTAGACAATTTCTTCATTCGACTTGATCCGTAGAGATCCCTAAATTATGTTAATATCTCCGTCGAGAATAAGAACAACTAACTCTAGGTTGATTAATTGAAATATTTTTCTAATTTAAACCCCTAGTTTTGCATTAACTCGACCTATGAATCCCCCTATTAGATTTGACTCTAATCCGGGAGATTTTCGTCGTCCTATGTCTAGAATTACAATCAACTCCGCTTAATTGTGTTGGATCTACTCTTAAACAGGGACTTTTGCTCCTCTGAATAAGCACATTCGACTTGAATTAATATCCTGAAATATTAACTCAAGAATTAAAAACGCAATTAAGAACAAATCGAATATTTATCATATAGTTCAGATAACAATAACAAGATTAGTCGTAGGTTTCATCCCCCTCAGGTATTTGGGGATTTAGTTCATGTCTATAAAAGAATACATCTCAAAGTAAAGAAAACAACAAAACATAAAGAAAACCCAAAACTCCTGAAAGGATTGAAGAGAGATCTTCAGTCTTGATATAGATCCTTGCTTTTGAGATGGATAAATCGGCTTTTCTTCAAGTAATTCTTTGCCTTCTACCCTTCGTGTCGGTTCCCCTACTGTACACACTTATCGTCGCCTCCTAGGGTCTTTATATAGAGTTTGGAGTGTCTTTCTTAGGCCTTAAATAGCTCTTTCCATGTGAAATTCAAATAGGTCATGACATGGGCACGCCTGTGTGACACGCCCGTGTGACTCGTGCTTAGGCTGTGTTCAAGGTTGTTAAATAGGCACGAGCGTGTGATGTACCCGTGTGCGGCCGTGTCGATTATTTGAATTGGGCTTATTTTGCCCATTTTTAGCCCGTTCCTTGCTCTTTTCTCTTCCTTATGCTCATCTAAGGGTAAAACATGAAATTAAAAGATTAGGAGCATCAAATTCCACAATTCTAATGATAATTCATCCAAAAATATGCTAAGCATGGGATAAAAAATATGTATAAATTACAGTTTATCAGATACGATATGTATTTTCGTGTAAAACTGATAAACGATAAATTATACATGTTTTTACCTCATCTTTAGCCTAATTTCTGGATGAATTATCATTAAATTTGTGCAAATTGATGCTCTTAAACCTTTAATTTCATATTTTTAGGGAAGAGAAAAGAGCAAGCAACGAGCCGAAAATAGAGAAAATGGACCAAAGTATGAAAACAACACGGCCCAGAAGTTTACCACACGGCCGTGCCACCTTGAGCTCGAACACGGCCCAACCCCGACAAGCATGGCCAGACCACACGGCTATGCCACCTTAATAGGCCCGAGCACGGCCTGGGCCTTGATCCACACAGGCGTGGCACACGGGCATGTCCCTGTCGTAAGGAAGTTTAATTTCACTCGGAAAAGGCTACTTAGGGGCTAAGAAAGACATTCCAAAGCTCTATATAAAGACCTTAAGGGGCAACTACTTAGAGTGCTTTTTCTCCCTCAAAATGTACTTTTCTCCCCTAGAGAAGGTGCTTATTTCCCGCCAACACAGAGAGTAGAAGCAAGGAATTACTCCATGAGAAGCTGATTGATTCATCTTAGAAGCTGAATTCTCCCTCAAGACTGAAGATCTCCCTTCAAATTCCTACAGGGTTTTTGGGTTCTTTATGTTTTGTTATTTTATTTCTTCTGAGATGTTTCCTTTTATAATTATGAATTAAATCCCCCAAATACTTGAAGGGGATGAAACCTAAGACAGATCTTGTTATTATTTTCTCTTGAATTATATGATAAATATTTGATTTGTTCTTAATTGTGCTTTTAACTCTTAAATTGATATTTCCAGGATATTGATTTAAGTCGAATGTGCTTATGTAGAGGAGCAAAAGTTCCTACATAGGAGTAGATCCAGCACAATTAAGCGGAGTTGATCGCAATCCTAGAGATAGGACGACGAAAATATGCCAGATTAGGGTCAAACCTAATAAGGGAATCCATAGATCGAGTTAATGCAACACTAGGGGTTTTAATTAGAAAGAGATTTCAACTAATCAACCTAGGGTTAGTTGTTTTTAGTCTCGAGAGAGATATTAACATAAGCTAGGGATTTCTACGGATCAAGTCAAGTGAATAAATCGTCTAGTTCAAGAGTTGATAACAAGTGAAGTCTAGGTGGATTCTCCCTTGAGTTTTGTCCAAGTCAATCAATTTTCCTAAGAGTTTTTCCCCAGTTTGCTTTTTGTGTATTCTTAGCTTAGTCTAATAATTAGTTTAGTTTAATAAAAATCCCCTTTTTATTTCTAGGTTAAATAATAGAAAGAAAGTAAGTACTAGTACTTTTGGTTCCCTTGGGTATGATATCTCGGTCTTGCCACTAAGCTATACTACTATTCGATAGATGCGCTTGCCTTAAATCATGATAATAGTTAGTTTCTGGTGTGATCATTTATTATAAATTTTATTACTTCATATCACGAATATCAAGTTTTTAGCGCCTTTGCAGGGAAACTAAGATATTAAGAACACTCGATTTCTATTACTTTAGCCATTACTATTTTTATTTATTTATTTTCAAACTTTATTTTTTATTTCTTTTACTCATTTTCTTTGCTTTTTCCCCTTCTAGGTATCTCTAGTTTATGACAAAAAGAAACCCGGGAGGGCCACTGCTTTTTGACGATGATTTAGAAGCGACAGTTCGTCGAACTCGCCAAGAGATAAGAAGAAGCTTGCAATATCTAGAACAAGGACAAGAAGAAGAACCAGAACCTACTGAAAAGATGGAAGCAAATCAAGACAATCTACCACCTCCCGCGATAGCCGCAGAACCGATGAACCAAAATAATGCTCCTCGTACTATGTATTTTTCATTGATTAAATTTGCTTATCATAATAGTTTTCAATCGAGCATCAAAATGACACCATATAAAGCCTTATATGGTAGAAAATGCCGAACTCCGTTATATTGGTCCGAGCTCAGTGAAAAAAAGATATACGGGATTGATTTGATAAAAGAAACAGAACAGAAGATGAAAGTGATCTGTGATAGTCTGAAAGCAGCTTTTGATTGTCAGAAATCATACGCAGATTTAAAACGAAAAGACATTGAATTTGAAATCGGTGATAAAGTGCTTCTGAAAATGTCTCCGTGGGAAAAACTATTTCGATTTGGTAGAAAAGGCAAATTGAGTCCGAGGTTCATTGGACCGTATGAGATTATTGAGCGTGTCGGACTGGTTGCTTATAAAATGCTTTTGCCGCCTGAGTTAGAAAAGATCCATAATGTATTTCATGTATCGATGCTTTAACGATACAGATCTGACCCTTCACATGTGATTACTCCGTCAGAGATAGAGATTCAGTCCGATATGGCGTATGAAGAGGAACCGATTCGTATCTTAGCTCGCGAGATGAAAGAATTGTGAAATAAGAAAATTCTGTTAGTAAAAGTGTTATAGCATCGGCATGGAGTAGAAGACGCTACATAGGAGCCCGAAGATACTATGAGACAACAACATCTGAATTTGTTTAACAGTAAGATTTTCGAGGACGAAAATCCCTAAGGGGGGAGAGTTGTAACAGCTTGGTTTAAACGCTAGTCGGAATAGTGGTTTCGGGACCACAAGTCCGAGTCTGAAAAATATTTTAAATATTATTTTTCGTGTTTGCAGTATGTGACTAAACATGTGTGAAATTTCCGTAAATTAATTTGATCGTTTGTGTGATGAATTTATGAAAAAAGACTAAATCGTAGAAAGAATGAAAGTAGCATTCTACATGATTAATGCATTAAATTGATTTGGATTTTGTATATGGTGGCCTTAAATGGTAATTAGACCATTTTAAATAGTAGTGGACATTTATGGCCTTAATATATGTGTTTTATATGGTTATTAATGAAGGATAAAATGGTAAAAAATTATTTACATGAATTAAATAAAACAAATGTATGAAATTTGGCCATATTATGTTCATATTGCCGAAATTAAAAAGAAAAGAAAAGAATAAAAGGGTTTTAAGTTTCGGCTAGGAAAATTGAAGATTAAGGTATGTGTTTTGATCCGATTTGGATGATTTTTATGTTTTTTTTATCGTTGCTTTGTGTTCTCTAACGCCCATGTCTCAATTTTAGAATTTGATGTAGATCATGAGATGTGCCATTGATGAAATTGAGAGTTTTGTGATGTTAATTTGTGAAATATGAAAGATATGTGTTAGATTAATATGATTTGTATTTGAAATTCTGATAAATTTGAGTAATTTGGGCTAAATTGAGAAAATGAGAAATTTAAGGACTAAAATTTGAAATAAATGAAAGATATGGGCTTATATGTGCTATATGAATATTTGGCCAAGAATAGGAAATATGAAATTTTGTGTATTTTGTGATTTTATGAAATAGAGACTAAAATGTCAAAATGTGAAAATGTGAGGGCTAATTTGCAAAATGCCCTAAATTTGTGTTTATGGATTGGTTTGAATAAATGTGAGATTCAATGAGTTAAATTTGAATGTGTTTAGATCAAGAACCAAAGAAAACGAAATTAGATCGGTGAAAGTCAAAAATCATTGAATAGCCGTTTTTATCGGTCCGAATCCGAACGAAGTAAGTCAATATACAAATAAATGCGTTAAATTGAGTTATATTTGCTTATATGTGAATGAATGGTGATATATGGCTATTTGAGTTGAATATGTGAAATCCAAGAAAGTTCTGATAATATGACGTGTAACACCCCTAACCCGTATCCATCGCTGGATTAGGTTACAAGGCATTACCGATCAACACATATCACTATACAATCATTTCAAATACATACATCATTTATCATCACATCAAAGTCATTCACAACCATATAGTCCCTTTAGAAGGTTTACAAGACCTTAAACACACTTTGAGGAGGGGTCGGGACTAAACCGATAACCTTTAGAAACTTTAGAAGACTTAGAAAATTTTTCCTTAAAAACAGGGCACGTGCCCGTGTGGCTAGGTCATGTACCTCGCACGGCCATGCCTTGGTCCAGCTCTTAGCCCATGTGCAACACTGACTAGGTCACACAGTCACCAGACACTCCCGTGTGTCCAACCCGTGTGTCATCCTGACTTGGCCACAGGGTCACCAGATACGTCCGTGTGTCTAGCCCGTGTGCCATACTGTCCAATTTCATCAGGGTGTAGGGGTCACATGGTCGAGACACACGCCCGTGTGCTCAGGCCGTGTAGCACGAAATTAGACTTGGTTTAAGCCATATTGCACACCCAAATCTCTTGTACCTAAAAGCATCATACATGCATCAAATAAACCATAATTTCAGCCAGTTTCAACCTCAATTCAAATACCATTCAAAGTATAATATGATCAACCAAACTCATACTCATTTCTCATACCAAAACTTACCAAAATCACATACCCAATTCACTAAATCATACATGATCATTACTCCAACTTATCACATTCATTCTTGTGCCAAAACCTAACCAATTTTCCCAACCAAGCACATACCAAATTGACCATTTCTCATTAGGCCATATATACACATTAAAACATACCAATTCTCAACACCAAGTATGTAACAAAATCAAACCAAATTACATCTAATACCATGCCATATCACATAGCAAGATTTACAGATCTCAAAACATATCCAAGGTTCTCTAGCCTATACATGCCATACTTTAGTATATACATTTCCAAAAGCTGCCAAAATAGATGTCTGATAGTGTGATTGAGTCGCTGACGATCCCCGGATCCGAGCTAGCTTTATAACACTATAAAACAGAGAACACTTCACATAATAAGCACAAAGCTTAGTAAGTTCGTAATATAATACATATAACTCAACATTTAAATACAATATGACATATTAGCCAACACATAGTTCAATTCATATCACTACTCAACCTCATCCATAACCATTACTCACTTTCATACCCTTTCTCTTAGCTCACACACAAGCATGTTGTTTCTACTCATTTCAACTCATTCAACATGATCATTAGTTCTCATAATCTTACATCTATCTCATACACAATATCATCAACCACATAGGTTTCGTACATACCTGTATCAACTCGTACTTAGGTATTACATTTACTACTTCAATGCTCGATGCACTAACTCGTTCAATCATCATCTTTTAACATTCAATGACATCACACACTTAGTGCAATCAATTTAGCCGATGCTATAAGATATCACACACTTAGTGCCTTTACATTAAACTGAAATTAGCTTGGTATCGCACACTTAGTGCTCATAATTCAGCCAAAGCTGTTTTGATCTCACACACTCAGTGCCATTTCATATAGTCGTTGCTATTTCAATCTTTCGCACACTTAATACCTCATACATTCAATCAACTTTTCACATATTCAAATACACAATCACATTTCTATCCGTTTCATCTCATATCAACTTTATTTAAACAATATGCATTATATTCGAACTTACCTCGGACGCAGCAATGACGATATTAGTCGATCAATCGAGCACTTTATTCTTACCTCGATCTAAATCCGAATTTCTTCTCTCTTGATCTATATACATTTAAATTCAACCATTCAATTTTAGATTTCATTCAATTCAATCCAGAGACATACATTTAGGGCATTTTACAAATTTGCCCTCATATTTTCACATTTTGACACTTTAGTCCCTAATTCACAAATACATCAAGTTCACAAAATCGCATTACACATAAGCTTGGCCAAATATTTATGGTGTTCTTATAAGCCCATATATTTCATTTATTTCACATTTCAACCCCTCAATTTCTCATTTTCACAAATCAGTCCATAATAAGCAAATTCATTAAAAATCACTTTACAAAATATGGATATCTAGCACAAAGCTTCCATATTTCATCAAATACATATATTCATTAACCTTATCTTATGAAAACATCAGCAATTTCATGAATTAAGACATGAGCTAGCTAGAACACTTAACAACGATATCAAAAACGTAAAAATCATTAAAAACCAATCAAAGAACATACCTTAATTGATCCAAGTATGTGGCGAATATTAAAGCTTCTCAAACCCTATCTTTTCCTTTTAGTTTCAGTGGAAGAACACAAAATTATGAAGAAATTTCAACTTTGTTTTAATTATTATTACATAATTCATGTTTTACCATTATACCCTTCATTAAGACATTAAAAATTTACTTAGTGGATGACCATTTATGTCCATCTCCACTAACTATGGTCCAGTTACAAATATAGGACCTCACATTAAGCACTTTTAACATCTAGCACACAGCTTTTACATTTTCTGCGATTTAGTCCTTTTTGCAAATTTAGCACACAAACGATCAAATTTTCATACAAAAATTTCACACATGCTAATTCACATACTTTAAGAATGAAAAATAATATTAAAAATATTTTCCTGACTCGGATATGTGGTCTTGAAATCACAATTTCGACTAGTGTCTAAACCGGGCTGTTACACGACGACATCCGAAAAGCCCCGTACGAACCTAAGAATAGTTAGGATACATATGTCATGACATAGGATCCGATATGTATTTTCGTGTAAGACCACGTCTGGGACGTTGGCATCAATTTGTGATTTACGTGTAAGACCATGTCTGGGACATCAGCATCGTATTTGATTTCGTGTAAGACCCTGTCTGGGACAGTGGCATCGATATTTGATTACATGTAAGACCACGTCTAAGATGTTGGCATTGTACGGGCTTTTTGAGCTATCCGCGTATCCTATTTGATTCTAAATGGTTCAACGGGTAATCCAAGAATTGTATTACTATATTAAGATATATCTGATTCAGGTACGTGTGAGATATGTCCGATATTTGATAATGAAAGGTATATTTATGTGAAAATTAGTATATGTGAGATATGTATGAGTACATGAAAATGAATTGTAATATATGTGCAACTGAGCTTCGATTAAAGGAACTATATAAGTAATATGGAAATTGTGATTGGGTTTTGCCATTAGATATGTGAATGAATTGGATTATACTTGATTCATGAGTTGAATTTATTTGTATATGTCTTACTAAGCTCTTTGTAGCTTACTTTGTATGTGTTTGCATTGTTTTATAAATATCGAAGCTACCGTGAGCTAGGGAATTGTCAAGGATCATCACCACACTATCGAACTCTATTTTGGTACATTTTGAAAGTGTAAATATTAAAATATGGCATGTATAGGCTAGAAGTATTTGAGATATGTTTTGATATGTATACATGTTATGCCATGTGATATGGCTAGCTTATGGTTTTGTTTAATATGGATTTTGTGTGTTATGCCATGTGATATGGCTAGCTTATGGTTTTGTTTGATATGGATTTTGTGTTTGGTAATTGGTATGTTTTGATGGTCATGAAAGGCCAATATGAAATGGTCAATTTGGTATTATTTTGATTGTGAAAATTAGTATGATATTGACATGAAAATAGAAATGATAATTGAGGTAATAATCATGTATGTTCAGTTGAGTTTGGCATGTAGTTTTGGCTTATTTTGCTATTGTTAATGAGCTTGGATGTGGTTGATTATTATATGGTTAGAATGGTACATATTTTGAAGGTATATTTGGCTAGAAATGATGTGCAATTTATATGTTATTTGTGCTTGTAGAGATGACCCAAAATGGGTGACAAAGTTGGCTTTTCGAATGGCATATTTTTGTCCACACGGACGTGTGTCTCAGCCGTGTGTGACACACGATCATAGTACACGGTCGTGTGTCCCCTGGGGTACCCTTTCGAATTAAGTCATTATACCCTACAGTCTTGACACAGCCTAGACATATGGGTGTGTCTATTGGCCGTGGGTGGCACACGGGGTGGCATATGGGCGTGTGCTCGGTCGTGTGCTTGGCCGTGTGACCCAAGTCAATAACCTCCCTAAATTTCACATGGCCTGGCACATGAACATGTCCTCGGCCGTGTGGTGCAAGTCAGAATGTATGTTTGTCTTGCCACGGCCTAGACACACGGGCGTGTCAATGTCGTGTGAGGCACACCGCCTGACCACACGGGCGTGTGACCTCTAAACCTTTAAAAATGTTTAAATTTCAAAAAAATTTGTATGAGCTCGGTTTAGTCCCGACCTTCTTCAAATGCATGCTTAAAGTCTCGTAGACCTTCATAAGGGATTTATTGATGATGTATGATTATGATATGATGATGATGTATAAATGGTTGTGAAAAGCTCGTAAAAGTTCCAATATGTCTGGTAATGCTCTTAACCCGAGTCTGGCGATGGATATGGGTTAGAGGTGCTACAAAAACTCTTTTTCCCTAATTGAAATAGGTTTTAGGAGTTCAAGTAGAATTAGGATTGATTTGAATTAAGGATTAAATTAAAAAATTTATTGGGCTGGGCTAGTTTGAAAATTTGGTACTTTCATGGGGTAAAGATAAGAAAATAAAATATTTTGGCTGAAAGGTGTACAAAAGGTTTCAAATTTGGGACCTAAGGGAAAGCTAAGGCTTTGCCACTGAACTAGTAGGTTCATTCTTGTTACTTTCTTAACAGAAATAATTCTTATGTCATTCTAATTCTCTTACCTTATGCTTAAGAAAATAATATCTAAATTTTATCCCTATTTCTTCTTGCCCTATTTTTGGGATGTGAAAAATGTCCCTCCCTTATGTAAATTCGTCCATGAATTTTAACTTACCTTATCCGAACAAGTGAGGGTATTGTTGAGAGATCAACTCCTTATGTTTCCATGTTGCTTCTTTGGTTCCATGGTTTTTCCACAAAACCTTTACTAAATGAATTTGTTTATTGTTCCGTTTGTCTAGTAATGTTCCATAACCCTATCCTGGAGATAGATGCAGGTCAAATATGTTATATTTATTGGTATTAGAGCCAGGTTTAGTCAATTCTCAGACTGAACATAGCTTGTGAAATGTCTAGAATTATATGCCATATCAATATGCGATAGTGTGATGTGTATGATCTGATCTAACCTTCGTTTTCTTATAGATTGTAAAGATGTCAGGCGAATCTGGTCTGCTGACAATAATGAGGTTATAAGTAACTTATCAGCTTTTAATTAGAGGACGAGTAGTAATTTCCTGATCCCTCCGACTCTGGAACATGAGCTTAAAAATATGTTTTTTGGGTTCATGAACAAGTGGTTCAGTGAGTTTATACAAGTGAAAAATCTTGCTCAGCAACCTCGACCCCCTATTGTACCACTAGTTGTACCTCTGGTTGCACCTTCACTGTAATAGTCTAAATTTCAGTGGTGTCAGAGTAGTGATTTAAGATCACTAAATCTGACGAGTAAGATTAGGAAATTAAAATAAAATAATATTTGTAGGTGAGTGAGATATTAGAAATAATTTTTTTAAATAGGTGAAATTAAAAATCAAAGTGAAATTACTAAATAAATTGAGTTAAAAATGAGGTATCGAGACCTTGATTTCATAAAACCAAGCCAAAAATATTTTTATAAATATTTATAGAGTGTTATTAATGTGGTATTAAAATTTCGTTAGAAACTTTTAACGTTTTGATAGTCAATTAAATAAAAAGGACTAAATTGAAAAAGGTGTAAATGTTGCTAGAAGGATTAATTAGCTCAATTGTCAAACAAGGAAGGACTTAAAGAGAAAATAAGCCCAAGGGAGATATTTTGGGTGGCACAAGTAGAGAAAAATCAGAAAAATTGATGAAATAAGGGCAAAATTAGAATATTGCCAAAATTAACTAAATAAAGATAGGACTAAAGTGGAAATATCTAGATTTCTCTTTATTTTTCATCATTCTCATCAGCCAAAAGCCATATAAGGGTTTTTTAAGATAGTTTTTCATAATTTTTGCATCAAGTGAGTTAACTCTTGCCTTTTTCTTATAATTTTTGTGTTTTTAAGACTTTTACAAGTAGGTCCTACTATTAAATTCATTAGGTTTTGATTCCATGGATGATTTTGAAAGTTGAAATGGATGAGTGATGAAATTATATGATGAATTAGCATGGAATTGAAGCTTTAAATTGATTTTGAGATGATTTAATTAGGGAATTTCAATAAAAAATGGTATTTTAGACCTATTTGTGAAAAATGTTGAAATTAGGGTTTGATATTGAAATTATGTTTACCAAAGGTTGTATAATAGTTTAAAATTATGGAATAAAGTATTAATTGAGAAAAATCATCTTAATTGAGGGGTTAATTGAGCAGGGACTAAATTGTAAAAAATTGTAAAATTTGGGTAAATGTGCAATTTTGAAAATTAAGGGGTATAAATTGTCAAGTGAGTTAGAGTAAAACTAGATGCTGATAAATGGATACTTTTATATTATAGATTAAGAAATCAAAGATAAACGAAGAAAGGAAAAAGTTATAGAATAGTCCCTGAAATTTCTACAACTACTACAAATTGTTTCAGGTAAGTTCGTACGGTTAAATTAATAATAATTTAAATTATATGCTGATTGATAAATATTATTTATTCATATCAATTGTTGAAAATAGAAAAATTATGTGTTAAAGCTATGGAATTGAATCGAGTGTTAAATAGGAACGGAACGCAGGAAATGAGTACAATTGTTTAGTGCAAAAGAGGAATTGACGGTAAATTACTCAAGTAAATTAAGATTCAGCATTTGTTGCAAATTCTTGTGTTTTCTTTCCATTCAAGCTCTAATGAGCTTCCGTTAACTCATATGAGTTTCAGTTTACCCTTTTGGGTTTCAGTTCAGCTCCTATGAGCTTCAGTTTAACCCTTTCGAGTTTCAGTCGGGTTTTAGTTTAGCTCTTCTGAGCTTCAATTCAACCCTTATGGCTTTCCGTTAGCTCTGATGAGCTTCCGTTTAACCCTTATGAGTTTCCATTAGCACTTATGTGCTTTAGTTAGCTTTTGGGCTTCCGATCACGATGTACTCAAATCCGTAAGCTGTTTCTTAAATGGACAAGTTGGTAAGTTGAAAGTGGTACGTACATGTTTGAAGGAATTTGGGTAATATTTTTATTGTTATTATTGAACTAAAATAAGTGATTTTATCAAACGAGTTGTGGTTGACAGGATAAATGTCGAATAAAAAAAATGTTCCTTTGATTTGATTATAATGTGTTCAATATTCGGTAATATGTAAATTTAAAACCGATGAGCTTACTAATCTATATTTAGCTTACTTGTGTTGTTTATTGTTCTTTGTAGATTAACATGAGGGTCGGAGGATCGAATCATCACACTTAAGTCACACTATCTCGATTTTCCGGTAGATTTCATTATAAATACTTTAATGGTTTATACGACATGTATAAGGATTTAAATAACCACATTTTGTAATGATACAAGAATACATATAAATTATGTTTAGGAAAGGTTTGTTATGTGAATATTAAGCTATGAAATAACATCTGTTATAATATTAGAAGTAGAAGTGAATGAGAAAACATAAGTTATTATGAATATTACTTGATAGTATTTAAGAATATAAATTGGATAATTTTAGGGTTGATGTTATTAAGGTAAATTCAGTATAATTGTATGAAATTTAGGTTGGTTGAGTTACTTGTGTTGAATTGGTTGCGGTTTAAATTTGCAGGGTTGGCTAATTTGATATAAAAGGCTTATATAAAGTCCACACGGCCTGGTACACAGGCGTGTGATCAGACCGTGTAAGACACACGGCTAGCACATGGGTGTGTAAATTGGCCGTGTGTCCCTTGCACCTTAAAAATTTAAAACAGAATGCCCAGGTTTAAACACACGAGCAAAGACACGAGCGTGTGTCTCAGCCGTGTAAAGGACAAGGCCTCGAACACAGGCATGTACTATAACCATGTGAAAACTGCACTAGGTTTAATATAAAAATAAATCCACACGGGCTAAAAACACGGGCGTGTGGCTTGGCCATGTGAAATCAATTTGTTCTTCGGTTGGAAGTCAAAATATTCCTAAAAATCACACGGGTAAGGGACACGGGCATGTGTGACCACAAGGCCTGGGACACTAGTATGTCATATGGCCGTGTGAGCCACACAGCTCAACTACACGGATGTGTCATATGGTCACACGAACGTGTCTCTGGTCCACACGGGCGTGTGAGCCCTTCACCTAAGAAAAATTTTAAAATTTCACAAAAAATTTCTGGAGTACTCGAACAAGTCTCGAGTTACTTCTAACATATATTTTGGGCCTCGAAAGTCCATTAAAGGGACTGAATGAACAAATCGTAGTATGTATTTTTAATTATTTGTTTATTAATTGTAAATTGGTTAAATGTCCGGTAATGCTCCGTAACCTTGTTCCGGCGATAGTTTAGGGTTAGGGGTGTTACATTCACCTCCTCCAGTGATTGAACCTAAAAGATGTATTCTAATTTAGAAACTTAGAAAATGTGGTGTTGCAGAATTTCGGGGCAGATCAGAGGATGATATGGTTAAAGCTGAGTATTGGCTTCAAAATATATTATGGGTTTTTGAAGAAATAACGTGCTCTCTTGATGACTTTCTTAGATGTGTTGTTTTGTTATTAAAAGAGGAAGCGTATAGTCAGTGGTCGATGATAGTAGAGGTGGTACCAATGGAGAAAATTTCCTTAGAATTCTTTCAAAGCGAGTTTAAAAAGAAATACGTCAAGAAAAGGTATTTGGACAAGAAAAAGAGAGAATTTCTTGAGTGACGTCAGTGAAATAAATCGGCAGCTGAATATGAAAGAGAATTTATATATCTCAGAAAATATGCTCGTGCCTATTGAAGAAGAAATGTGTATCCAATTTGAAGATGGCCTGAATGAAGAAATTCCAATGATGATTAGAGGTAATGAAATATGAGAATTTGTTGTCTTGTCTGGTCGTGCACAGAAATGGAAGAAGTGTACAACCACAGGTTATAACAGGATAGACGAATTCGAGAATTTCACAAAGAGGTTCTTCCAAATCGTTTTCTGTATCACTAGTGAATAAGACTAAAGATGATTTTAGCCGAGTTACCTCAATGTCTGAGCATCCGAATAAAAACAAGATGATTCAACATGATTTCAAAGTACCTACTAGACTAGCTGATAGTATAGGTATTGTACGAAATGCTCCGAAGCCCAATTGTAGATATTGTGAGAAATATCAAATTGACAAGTGTAGAGGTAAAACGGGGAGCCTGTTATAGATGCGGATCAACTAATCATTTTATTCGTAATTGTCCTAAATTGCTAAAAGATGATGAAAATTAGAAAGAAAAGCAAATGTCTACCTCTTAGAAAAATAGACGTTCGGGCCAGAATAGTGCTACCAGGACTACTCGTTCAGGAATAAAAGATGTCATTCAGTTAGAGGCCAGAGCACTTGCTCACACCTACACCATTTGAGCTAGAGAGGAAGCTACTACTCTAGATGTGATTGCTGGTATATTTTATTTCTTTGATGTTACTACGTATGCCTTGATTGACCTTGGGCCAACTCATTCTTATATTTGCACTGTATTAATAATGGAAAAGAAGTTACTTTTTGAATCTACTGATTATAATATTCAAGTTACTAATCCACTAGGTTAGATTGTGATAGTTAATTTAGTTTATCGTAATTGTCCACTGAAAGTTAGGGGCTATGAATTCCCTGCTGATTTTATGTTGTTACCCTTTTGGGAATTTGATGTTATTCTGGGTATGGGTTAGTTATCTTTGCATGATGCCTTGGTAAATTGTAGACAGAAATGGATTGATTTGAAATGTCAGACAAGAGAGATAATTTTAGTTGAGTCTAAGAGTTCGAAGGATGTTGTTAGAATTATTTCAACCTTTATTGCTCAGAGATTGATTCGAAAAGGTGGCGGAACATTTCTAGCATATATCTTTGATACTCGAGATTCATAATCAAAGCTAGATCAGTTACCAGCTATTAGCGAGTTTGTTGATGTATTTCCTAAAGAGTTGTCGAGTTTACCTCATGATCGTGAAGTTAAGTTTGTGATTTTGATTCCTGGAACTGCACCGATATCAATATCACAGTACCGTATGGCACCAGTTGAACTAAAAGAATTGAAAGCACAGTTGAATAGTTATTTGATCGAGATTTTATTCGACTGAGCATGTCTCCCTAGGTACACCTGTATTGTTTGAGAAAAAAGAAATATGGCTCTTTGAGATTGTGTATAGACTACAGACAGTTGAACAGAGTCATAATAAAAAATAAATACCCTTTTCCGTATATCGACGATTTATTTGATCAACAGAAAGGTGCCACAATTTCTCGAATATAGATTTTAGATCCGGGTATTATCAATTGATGGTTAAAGATTGTGATGTCTCAAAGACTGCTTTCAAAACTTGTTACTGTCATTATGAGTTTCTGGTAATGCCATTTCGCTTTACTAATGCCTCTGCTGCTTTTATGGATTTAATGAATCGGGCCTTTCAACCTCATTTGGATAGATTCGTTGTTATGTTTATTGACAATATATTAATCTATTCCAAGATAGAATTCGAGCATGCTCAACATCTGAGAATCGTACTACAAACTTTGAGAGAAAAATAGTTGTACGCAAAATTTAGTAAATGAGAATTCTGGCTTTGTTAGGTTGGATTTTTAGGTCACAGAGTATCAGCTGATAGGATTCGAGTTGATTCGAGTAAAGTTTCTACTGTGATGAATTGGAAAACTTCGAAAAATGTTTCAGAAGTGCGAAGTTTTCTGGGTTTAGCAGGTTACTATCGACGTTTTGTTAAAAACTTTCTGACTATTGCTTCATCGATGACCAGATTATTACAGAAAAATGTTGATTTTGTTTGGTCCAATAAGTGTCAACAGAGTTTTGATCAGTTGAAGAAAATGTTGACGAAAGCCCTAGTCTTGACTTAGCTTGAATCTGAAGTAGTGTATGTATTTTATAGTGATGCGTCTCTCAATGGTTTGGGTTGTGTACTGATGCAGTCAGGAAAAGTAGTAGCTTATGCTTCTCGACAATTAAAGTCGCGTAAGAAGAATTATCCTACACATGATCTCGAGTTGGCCGCGATTGTATTCGCTTTAAAGATTTGGAGACATTATTTATACAGCGAGAAATGTCATGTGTTTACGGATCACAAAAGTTTCAAGTATTTGATGACTCAGAAAGAATTGAATTTGAGACAGATACGATGGTTAGAATTACTGAAAGATTGTCATTTGGTTATTGATTATCATCTAGGAAAGGTTAATGTAGTAGCGGATACACTTAGTCGAAAGTTGTCATTATTTGCACTTCGAGCGTTGAACACTTATTTAGCTCTTAATGAAAATGGTTCTGTATTAGAGGAGTTGAGAACAAAACCCCTGTTTGACTTTTTACGGCGATTTTATCACAAACGCTGCAAGTGCTTTACCTTTTGCGGCGTTTTTATCACAAACGCCGCTACTGCTTCACCTTTTGCGGCGTTCTTTTCATAAACGCTGCTATAGCTCTAACATTTTACAACGTTTTTCAATTAGCGCCACTAATATATAACTTTTGCGGCGTTTTTTGTCCAAATGCCGCTAAAAACCTGTTTTGCTATAATGAAAATTATAAGAAAAGGAGCTAAATTGACTTACCAATTTAAGTTTGAACTCCAAATTTCCCTTATTCTTTCTTTCCCTTTCTTTCCTTCTTTTCTTCTCTATTTTCGTTTCTAATTCTGTTCTTCTTTCTCTTTTGTTTTGTTTTATAATTTATAATAATATAATATAATAATATAAATTAATATATTACTTATTTATTAAGTTAATATAATATGATATATTATATTTTAATAAAAAATATCTTTGATATTTCTATCGTAAACCTCCTCAACATTTGAAAATGGCATAATTCCTATTTGGTCTTTTTAACTTTCTTTAATTTATAATTAAACTTTCACCCTTTATGCAATTTAGCCCTTTTTTTATAATTACTCCTAATTAAGTCAAATTCACCTAATCAAAACCTAATTACTCCTAATTAATTCAAATTCACCTAGTCTTTTAGCGGAAGCTTAGGAAAACGGGGGGGTTATCACGATAAAACCATTGCAAACTGTTTTCCTGAAACACAACGTATTTCCTAAGCTTCCGCTAAAAGATATGATTTAAGGCAGATCGACTTAATAAACGTTTTGAAATAATAAAGTAATTAAGAGATTAATAATTTGGAAATGGTTTTATCGTGATAACCCCGTTCGCAAACACCATTCCATGTGACAACGTCAGATTCGGTCATAACGTCTAGCGGTTTGGGGTGTTACAACAATAAATTTAAAAAAAAAAAGTATAAATGAAAATAAAGAAATTTAAATTTTTTTATATTTTTCTTATTAATTGAATGAAAATATCTAAATATTGAATGTAAATGTATTTATTTTGTGATAATAAGCCTCAAATTTATATTATTAAAATTCATGTAATTTAAAATTGAATAATTAAAATCATATTGAAAATGTAATTTAACATGGATAAATTAATCTTCTCTACAATAATCTCATTTGTCTATCAAGATTTTGCTTTTATAGAGAGGTGGTTGTTACACACCTATAACAACTTGCTATTAACCGAAGAAATGGAAATTATGTTAAAAAAAGTGGTGATAAAATCAACAAAATTAATAATGTGTAGTAGATCATGCATTATTGCTTTTACGTATCTTTTATTTTACATTCTTTCACATGACTAATTATTAAGTTCATAAATTTAACAAGTTTAATTAATTGATATGAGTTATCAAATTAAATTAATTAATTTATCGTAACTTATTAATTTCAAGTAATCAATTTACAAATTTACCAAGTTTTAAATTCATAGTAGAATATTTAATTAGAGAAATAAATAGTTTATTGAATTGATATATTTAATTCCACTCATTTAATATTATTTTATTTAATAAAATATGGCAAAAATATTTTTATGTAAAATTTAAATATTTTATTGAAATAATATTTTAATTAAGATCATTTTTATTTAATAAATTATAATTAATAGACTTACTTATATGAAATAGCTATAATTTTACTTAAAAATTTAGATAATATGTTATAATAAAGAACTAATTTAATAAAGAATTTACTTCATAATTATGAATATTGCTTTTATAAGTGAAAAGTTGTTATAAAAAATAAAAATAAAACATAAAAAATCAGATTAAAAATTTGACTGTTATAAAAATCGGTTCATAATTATAACGTATGGTTGTTAAAAGAGAGCGGATTGTAGAATTAGTTTTAATAAAATATTTTTATTTCAATTAAGTTTTATATTATTGTTATACCAATAAAAACAAGCAGAGTGAAGGTTTAATTTAACATGGATATATTATTATCATTGTTATTACACCCTAACAACACACAACATTATTTTATATATGCTTGTAATTTTTTTTTACTTTATTGGGAAAAAGAGGATAATAATCTTAAAGTAAGTATTTGATATACTCTTAAGAAAAAAATTTTAATTTTATCATAAAAATATTATAGAGTTTTTATACTAAGAATTAGATTGTATTTTATTTTATCTACTAAAAAAATGAATAAATTAGTCACTGTACATTAAATTAAAGAGAAAATTAGTCTTTTCTGTTAGAAATTTAATTCATTTTTTTTGGTTAAAAACTGACATGGCTAATAGAATAATCAAACAGTAGTATGTGGTGTGCCATGCGTACCTCATGCTGATGTACATAGATCATTTTTAATAATAAAAATGGATAAAATTTTTAAAAGAAGGACTAACTTACTCTTTGATCTAAACGTATAGGGGTAATTTTTTTGTGTAAAAGGAACAAAATATAATCTGACTTTTAATATAAAGACTTTCATAATACTTTTACCTAATTTCACTGAATAATATTTAAATTTTATCACATAACACATTTTAAAAACATATATGTTATTATTTTGTTATATCCGAAAAAGATATATGTCATCCCTTTACTCATATTCTAGAATTTTTTTAAGCTCCGCTGGCAAAAAAGTAAAATAAATCTTCATAATCTTATGAGGAATATGAGCCCAATTTTTATCTTTTTTTTTGGGCAAAAGTTCATTCATTTAAAAGAGGAAATACTACAAATGTAGGGATGCGCATTTGAAGTGGACTGTTCATTGCAGTATATATAATAAAATAGTTCAAAGAACGGAACAATCGAGTTTGTGGTGGTTAGCAGGGCTGAGAAAAAACCCGACCAAATTAGAAATCGAGTCCAACCAGCAATTTAGTTCAGTTTGGGTTTTTTTTTTTTTTTTATAGTTTAGTTTGATATGGATTAAATGATGTCATTGAATTACATGTTCAATTTTAGTTTATTATATTGGATACTGAAAAAAAAAAAACTATTCAAAATTTAAAAAAAATCAATATTTTTTGAACATATAAGCTCAATATATAAACTAATTTAAAACCCAAAATAAATTTTAAATTCTAAATATAATTTTTATCATATGTAATTAAATAAAAATAAACCCTAAATCTAATTTTGGTATCAGTCTCTCACCAATTCATTGCTTATTTATTATCTTTGATAAAATATCTAAGGATTCAATGTTCATCTCTTTTTATTTATTATGTATTGTGCTTTCTTTTTTTTTTAACTGTCACATTATAGGTTCTAATTATATATATTCTTTTTGAAACAATGCTTAAAACTACTCATAGCTTCTCCTCAACCCGTAAATAGGAGGATAATGCGCTTTAGCTCACTTGAACTGATAATTGCTAAAAGTAACATGTTTTAACCTTATTCCTAATGCGCTTTTGGGTGATTATTTATTGTTAATTGTGAATTTTATGCTCCTAATACTTTAAATTCATATTTTTATGCTTAATAAAGCACTGGGGAACCGAATGAGCGAAAATGAGTGAAAACTAGAGCATCAAAGCAAGCTGCAAGAGCCACACAGGCTAGACCATTCTACACGAGCGTGTGGTAGGCCGTGTTGATTTCACAGGATTCCACACAACACTTCAGAAAATCACGATTTTTAAGTTTTCTGACTATTCTAAGACGTATATATGACAAAAGTAAGAAGATAGGAGGGAGACGTTATAGAATATTCAAGAAAATAACTCGAAAAACACCATTGAAGTCGACTTTGAAGCATATTTCCGTCAAGATTGAAGATTCTCAGTTGATTTCTTAAGAAGTTATCATGAGTTACTTTGTTTCTTTCGGTTATATTGTATCCCGAATGTTTTTATTTTCAAGCATGAACTAATTTTCTAAATACCTAGGGGAGATGAACCCTATGATAGATTCTATCATTTGATTTTTATTTTACGTAATATTTAGTTTCTTGTTCTCAATTATGTGTGCTTAATTCTTGGTTTTATATTTCTAGATTATTAATCCATGTTTGATGTGCTTAAATCGATGGTTGAATAGACCATATTTAAGAGTAGATATGGCGTAATTGAGTAGAGTTGCATGCAATCTTAAAAATAGAACGGCATAAATCTACCATATTAGAGTCAAATCTAATAGGAGAATCTATAGCACGAGTTAATGCGATAATATGGGTTTTAATTAGAAAGAAATTTCAATTAATCAACCTAGAGTTAGTTGCTCTTATGCTCGAAAGAGATATTTGCATAATTTAGGGATTTATACAGATCAAGTTACTAAGTAAAGAAATTGTGTAATTTAGATTGATAGTGACAGATGAAATCTTCGTGTTTTGTTCCTTCTCATGCTTGTTAGTTAATTAAATTAGTTAGTTTTAGTTTTAATCAATCACTTTAATTATTCAGTTGAATAATAGAAATACAGTAATTACTATTACTTTTAGTCTTCGTGAGTACGATATCTTTGCTCGCCGTAGCTATATTATTAATTGAGAGTGAACTTGCCTTAGATAAATTTTAGTTAGTTTTGTGACACATCACGAACCCACGTCCTCCTGCATTGGTAACAATATCCACGCCAATCGAGCTAAGACTCAATTGGCTTCTTTTTTATATTGTTGTTATTGTTGTTGTTCTTAAAATTTCTAAAATTTATATTATAAAAAAATTTCTAAAATTTAGGGTATCATTATTAACATATTGTAACATTTCCAAGTTGGATGCTTCTTTGTTGTCATTACACATTAATGCTACGTTTTGTGAGAGTATTATTTTTTTACATATGTTATAGTATATGAGTTGGCAATAAACTATTTCAATTGGTAATATTTAATCACTCTTGTGACTTATTTTTAGCAAAGAGAACGAAAAATTTTCGTTTATTTTAAAGGTGTCTTATTTTTTACAAGAGTTTTTACTCAATTTTTTTTTTAATTTCAAGTTTAAATTTGTACTAACTTTTCTTTATTTTATATCTAACTATTGTAATACAAATGTTAAAAGTAAGTTTTTTCCTCATCTTATTAAACTAATAACTAAATGAGGCATAAGAGTTATAAAATACAAATAATTTAACATTTGATTATGTTCAGTGAAAATTGAGAGTGATCTAATTAAGTTTTAATTAGATTTCTAATCAATATTTATAATTATAGATTTTACAAATTATTTTTTAGATAAATATATCTATTAAGATTTTATGTATAATTTGAAAAAAAAATCGTCATGTAAGAAATATAAAACAAAAATAATTATATTTAATTTTAAAGTTGAAAAAGTCTAAATTCAAAAATATTTTTTTGCCTAAATAAAATAAAAAAGCTCATAGTCCAAAAACAAAATAGAAACCAGAAAATTGAACCGATTTAATACTAATAAGAACCATTTTTTTATATTTACTAATTCGATTTCAATTGGAAAAATAAAAAAAAAATGGAATAACTCAATTCGGTTAGAAAGACTGAAAAAGGAAACCAAACTCGCCGTTAGTGGTTAGGTTGGAAATGGCGAAAAGCAGGTGATCTTGGGAATGAACTAAACCCATAAAGATCAAAGTATTACTATCTGAATTAGTGGATCAGTCAAATATCCAATTTTGCTAAAAGTCTACAAGTTCTATCAAAATTAAAAGTAAAGGAAAATAATTCATATATCTGAATTCATTATCCAAAAAATAAATTAAAAACATATTAGATAATAGATATTCAAATCTGTTTACCTATGAAAGTAAAACAAATCAAATAATAGATGTTGGAAAGATAAATTAACTTAAACTTGAATTATACCCTTTTTCTTATCTTCATGTTTAAAGTTTTTTTTGTTGTCAAAAGTAATATCTAAATTATCTTTTTTTCTTCAAGTTAGGACCTCGGTCAGTCATATAGTTACTCAAACCATTAAGTCTATTAAAAAAGAGAAAAAGGCTTAACCTATAAATTGGTACCAAGGCTGTGTCATTTTCCTTATTTTGGTACCTAAACTTTTTTTTTGTCACAAGTGGTACTTAAATTACTTTTTTTCCAAGTTGGTACATCCGTTAGTCAAACAATTAATCAAACTATTAAGTCTATTTTTTTAAAAAAAGGCTTAACCCATAAATTGGTACCTAGACTATGTCATTTTCCCATTTTGGTACCTAAACATTTTTTTGATCACGAGTGATACTTAAACTATTCCCTCCCAGTTGATTCCTTTGTCGTTAGGCAAACTGTTAAATCTATTTTAAAAATATAACCAATTAAAAATTACCATGTAGCAAAACAGAAAAAAATTATTTTCTTTATATATATTAAAAATTTATTATAAAATTCATCAAATTTAAAAAATTAAAAAATAGAGAGAATCAGTTCAACTTATTCAACCATTTTTTTTTAGCTTGGTTCAACTGATTTATATTTGTTCGCAAGTCAGTCAGATCAACCCTTATCCCCGGATCAATTCCCAATCCAACAACTGCTCAAATCTGGATTTAAAAACACTGGTTTTGATCAATGAAAGTGTAACAGCACGATTTTGGGTCTAGTCAGAAACAATGGTTTCGGGACCATAAATCTATCGCAGAGAAATTTATTTTTTAATATATTTTTATAGTCTACAGCTTTACGGAATGATTTCGTGAAAATTTTGTTCAAAAATTTTGACATTTAGGCACTCAATTTAGTCAAAAGGACTAAATTTTAAAAAGTGTAAAATGTGAGTTCTATAGGTTAGAGGTGTCTAATTGTTATGAAATTTTAAATTGGAGGTCCTTAAATGGTAATTAGACCATTGATTAAGTTGGCGGACAAAAATGGACATGGTTTGGTATGTTTCTAAAGTTTTTCATAGGGCATTTTGGTCATTTGGTAATTAAATGAATTAAAAAGTCAAATTAAAAACCAATTTTTGTCCATCTTCTTTCCCATGGCCGAAATTCTCAAGAGGGAAACCATGGATAGGGTTTTCAAGCTTCCAAGCTCGTTTGTAAGTCCGTTTTAGCCCCGTTTTTAATGATTTTTATGTTTTTGAAATCCTCGTAACCTAATCTAGCTTTTCCAAGGATTAATTTGAAGTATTAGCAAAGTTTAAAATTCTACCCATGTTATACATCATGTATTTTGATGTCTAATGATAGAAAATGCATGTTAGTCGTAAGGTAAATGACTTTTGCTAAGTGATTTTTGGTGAAAATGTAAAAAATGACCTATTTATAAAAAGGCTACAAAATGGGTACTAAAGTGTGATTAAATGGAAATTTTGGACTTCTATAAGCTTGAATAAGGTTCGTCTAGGCATGGGATCGAATAAATTAAGTACATTTCATTTTACGAGCCTAAAGACTAAATTGTAAAAATGTGAAACTTTAGGGGCAAAAATATAATTTTTGCCATAATGTGATTTTGGGTTGTTTTGAATAGCATAATGATTAAATAAGTTAAATGTGATGTTATAGATTAAGAAAAAACGAGATTCAGAATTAGAATGGGGGAAAAACGAGTATTTGACAGTTAGGTCATTTTCGCCGCTTTTATGCCGAGGTAAGTTTGTATGTAAATAATACATCGTTATATTATGTTTTAATGCTTTATTTTTGTATAAATTTTGTGATCGACTCTTTGGATATATTTGTTAAAATTTCGATAGGTGAGAAATCCTAGTTGAACCTTAGGAATAAATTAGGATACGAGTGACATGTCACTAGGAACCTATGTGTGATTATGTGATTATGTGATTCCGGGTGCTGGTCTTGTACATCCTACCAGTGGCTAGGTACTCCGGTATGTGTTGTCGATACCTGTCAACTTGTGTGCAGCACTAGGTAGTTACGTCCGACCGTCAGCTTGTGCGAGCAGACCCGTGACTAGCTCTTGAACGAGCATATATGTGAAATAAGATATGAGGTAGCTTAGCTACATATGTGGCACTTATGTGCATGATTTTTTGAGCATTCGTTAATATTTCGAGTGTTCAACGGGAATGTCAATGATGTGAAAATATGTGGCTTTGTTACGAATTGGTATAGGTATGTACGTAAACCTCATGAGAAATGAGCTTGATATGTGTCCAACCTTGATAAGATGATGATTGAGTAAGTTATGATTATGAGGTTAATAACATTTATGCAAGTTTTTATTATATTAAATGAATTGTTAAGTGTGTAAAATGATGAATATGATATAAGACTTGTGATTATTGGTCCATGCTTGTGATGTATGAAATACATGATAAATTCGATTGGCGATTATGTAATTGGCTTTCGGGCCAAACTGAATTATGATGTAGCATGTTTTATTCGCACAAGCTGTGATTTATCGGATATGAAAAAAAAAAAGGAAAGATTGGCATAATTGACTATCAAAATGATTATGGGAAAAATATGTGCCTTAAACAATTGAAGGATGTTAAAATATATGTTAGAAAAGTGAATACTCATAATTAATGTGCATGCTTATTATGAGGTTGAGAATGATTGGATAATGGTAGTAACCTATTATAATGAAGAGACTACGGTGATTAGGCTAATGTCAAGACATGTTAAATTATGCTTGCAAATTGATAGAGCAGATAATGTGACCGAATAAGTAATAATTGTGAGCCTTATAGCAATTTATTTCATAAGTAACGAACTTGATAGGTGATGAACTCTTAGTAAGGTTGTGTTTAAGCAAGTGATAACTATGAGATTTTAAATGACATTTATGTTATATTTGCATAATTAAGTTGTGTTTTAAGATGCTTATTATCTGCATATGAACTTACTAAGCTATATAGCTTACTCCCCTTCCTTTTTCATGTTTTATAGTACCATGAAGCTAGCTCAGGTTGGAGATCGTCAAAGCTTCTATCAACTATCAAGCTAACAATTTGGTATCAATATTTTCAAGCATTTTAAGTCCATGGCATGTATAGGGACTAGATTACTTTGATATATGTGTCATTATTGATTAGCCAAGTGTGTCGGCTTATAATGGACAAATGATTCATTTGTATTTGGCCATGAGATATGGTTTATATTAGCTAATTGGGTTGTCAACCTATTTATTTGTGCATGCATGAGTTAATACCTTTGATGTTGTGGGAATACCATTTTCAAACCATGTTTGTGGATGTTTGATTGCCAATTAATGCCATGTTAAATGCTATTGAGATGTATAAGTATGTGTGTGAAGTTGAGGGTGGCAAATGGCTTGGAAAATAGCCTTAAAGTTGTCCACACGAGTAGACACACGGGGGTGTGTCTAGCCGTGCGTGACACACGGTCAGCCCCATGGGCATGTGAATAAGCCGTGTGTCCCCTACACCTTAATTTTGAGAAACAGAATGCCCAATATGGAGCACATGGGCAAAGACACGGGCGTGTGTCTCAGTCGTAAGGACGGCACAGCCTTGAACACGGACGTGTGAAGTCTGCACCTATTTTGCAAGAATTTAATTTGTCACACAGCCTAGCACACGAGTGTGTGACTTGGCCGTGTGGTTTCATTTAGCTGATGACGTCATAAACAGAGAGTTACACAGGGTATGGACACGAGCGTGTGCAACCACACAGCCTACCCACAAGGGCGTGTCCTGTATCCACACAGGCGTGTGACTCCATGTCCCATATGGCTTGTCCACACGCTCAAATTGGTCTTGGCCCGTATGGATCACACGGCTTGGCCCAAAAACCCACACGACCGTGTGGACTACCCGTGTGTTGCACGCGGCCACACTTGGCCATCATACGACCGTGTCTAGTGCACGGCCTGGCTTTCGTCAAACACACAGCAGTGTCTTTCACACACGGCCTACTACACGGGCAACCACACGCCTGTGTGGCGTCGACAGTGAGGTTTTTGACTTTTGTCAAAAACTTGTTTTTTGCATTTTCAGGTACACATCTGGTATCGATTGATGCTAAAACAACCCCAAGCCTTGCGAAACCTAGCAACACAGTATCCGATACCAATTTAAAGAGTAAACTAACGAATTCGACAAATAAGAACTAACCAAAAATTTGACTTATTGCCGACAAAAAACCTTCATTAGCACTTCTAACTCCATAAACGAGAATCACCGCTCAAAGCCTTTAGCCTACGGAAAAGAGGATTAGATTCCCACTAATTCGCTACAAGATTACCACAAAAAGAACAATGCACTTAATAAACCTTCACAAAAGCCCACAACATAGAAGGAACAAAAGAAGAAGATGTTTTAGGAAGAAACAAGGCAGAGAAACGAGGAATTACCATAGAATTTCGACAGCAAAAAGAGAAGAGAGAAATAACAGAGAAAAGAGGAAAAAACGATAAAGGAGGAGGAGAATAACAATTTTTTTCTGAAGAGAGAATTTTGGGGCATCGAAATGTTCTACCAAATCCCCACTACATCCAAACCCTTATTTTTCCTCCCTCAAATCCTACTAACCACCCACTACTCGAAGTCCATCATCAGCACAACTTTAGCCGAAATTTAGAGCAAAAATATCACCTATTCTCGCGCAGGAATTCAAACAAATGACCTCCATCAGACTAACATTCCACTTAACCACTAGACCAGTAGTCCCATTCTGTTATATACTTACCAACAATTAAATAAAAGCCTGCTGACCAGAGATAGGGCCTAATTCAGAAAAATACCAAAATCCACCAAATATGAGGTTTGAACTTGGGACCTCACACACACACCCAGAACACTTAACCATTGAAGCAGACAGATATTTGTAACAAAATTACAAATGCCAAAATAAGAAAAATTTGAGGCGTTATAGTCAGCGTTTCGACATTGGGTGGGCCAATTTCAAATATTGCTGAATTGCTAAATATTACAAATGAATAAGAAAGAAATATGGAAAAAATAAGGGTAACGAAAGAATAGCTTAAATACCAGTTGTAACAAAAAAAGAGTTTTAGTACCAATTTGGGAAAAATAGTTCTATTTAGGTACTAATTTGTAAGTTAAGCCTTTTTTTTAAATGGGCTTAATGATTTAACTAACTGTTTGACTAATGAAGGTACCAATTTGATAAAAAAATAGTTTAGCTATCACTTGTGAAAAAAAAAAAGTTTAGATACCAAGATAGGAAATAGGACATAGTTTAAATATCAATTTGTGGATTAAGCCTATACTCTAAATCTTTTTAAATAATAAGTTAAATTATGCTATTAGTCTTGGTGCTTTACGAAAATTATAGATTTAGTCCTTGTACTTTTATTTGGTCATTTTTAGTCCCCGTACCTTTCAAATTTTAAAATTCTTGCTCTCACAAATCGATAGTTATTAAATTTGTTACGTTCTTTTATTTCCAAAATATGATATGGTAAACGTATGATCATAAGTGTAATGTCATGTTAGCTTCTTATTTCCACATATTTGTCACTAAAAAATCCAGTTAATGGATTAAGGATTATGATTTGCGTCAAGATTGAAATTTCAATTTTTTAAAAGTATAGGGACTTAGAATGATCCAATTGGAGAATATGAACTAAATCTACAGCTATACACGTAGTACAAGACTAGTAATTGAATTTAACCAAAAGAATTTAATTGTTACTATTTGAGTCAAGACTAAATTTTCAAAATTCGAAATGTTTAAGGACTAAAATTGACCAGTTCGAGAAATACAAGGACTAACTTTGATCAAATTAAAATACATGGATTAAATCCATAATTTTTGTAAAGTACAAGGACAAATAGCAAAATTTAACCAAAATAATAACAAAAACAACAATAAAATAACATAATCAAATATTTATATTTACAATATTTTTATTATAATATCCGACAGTTAAAGTACTTGAGAGGTCTTTGTATTATAGAGACTATATCAAAATAGTCTCTCTATTATTTAATGGATCAATATAGTCCTTATATTATTACAAATAATCAAATGAGTCCTAATTGTAATAGAGTTAACATTAATTGTATAAAAAATATCTAAAAACTTATTTTTTTCAATTACATTTCAATTCTAAATAAAAAAAATTCATTTATAAAACTATAAAAATTTTAAAAATATTAACTCTACTAAATAGTAAATAATATTTTTAAATAATTAATGTTAGTCTAATATATATATATATTTTAAATAATATAAAGAGTAAATTAATCAGAATTTCATCAACTCTCTAACCGAACGTAGAGGTGATCATGGGCCGGGCCGGGTCTAAAAAAATTTTGGCCCGATTTCCAGGCTCGGGCCCGGCCAGGCCCGGCCCGAAATATGGGCCTGAAATTTTGTCCAAGCCCGGCCCGGAATAAAAATGCTAGGCCCGAGCCAGGCCTAGCCCGGCCCATATTAATTTTTTTTTGCTTATTTCATTAAAAAAATTAAAAATATAATAAATTAAATAAATTTAAAAACATAAAAACAAATATTAAAACAAAAAATAAAATAAAATTGAGATAAACAATTCTTAAAACAATACACAAACTAAAAAAACAAAGTTAAAAATTACATATGCTTAAAAAAATAAAAAAATAAATATATATTTATATAATTCAAGCCGGGCCGGGCCGGACCCAGGCCAAAAAAGGTTAGCCCGAGGCCCGGCCCGTTTTCTAAATGGGCCTCGTATTTTTGCCCAAACCCATATTTCGGGTCTATATTTTTACCTAAACCCTCCCATTTTTCGAACTGGCATTCGGGCCGGGCCGGGTCGGGCCACCCAACCCATGATCTCCTCTACCCGAACGGATGTCATTTTAAGATAATGCGGTATCTCTGGCAACTGCTAATCCAAACAAAAAGATTGAAAAAGTAGAATTGAACTCTTTCACGTCACTTCCCCCATATCACTACAACTTCATCTCTAGACTCAGTTTCCCAAAGATTAGAAACTCTATCACCATGCCATCAACTTCATCGGCAACCCCACCGACACCATCTCATCCCACCAGTCATCACGTCCTTCAAGCCCTGTTAGCCTCCTCACGTCCCTTCCTTCGTGGCGAGCTTCAACATGTCGACAAAAACTTGCCTAATTTGGTCGCCGTCTTGCGTTCCGTTGGTGCCGGCGAGTGTTGGCACAAGCACGGCAGCTTTTTAGAGCATCTGGTCGATATCTATCGGATTCTCAAAATATGGAAGGCGCAAGACTCCGTTTGCCTTTGCGGTCTTTTCCACTCTGCTTACTCCAACTCTTACGTCAACCTCGCCATATTCGACCCTTCAACCGGCCGCGATGTCGTTCGAGGCCACGTCGGCGACGCCGCAGAGCGTTTAATCCATTTGTTCTGCGTCGTCCCGAGGCAACCTTTGATCCACGATGACCTTTTGTTCAAGTATACGGATTCGGAAATCGTCGAACACCTTGCGGCCTCCGAGGTTTCGTTGAAGAACGCCAAAGAAAATGGCATTTTTAATGAAGACGAGGCTTGGAGGAATAAGATACGCGGACTGGTGCCTGAAAATGGGCTTACAGTAAAGCACATAAAGACCGGCGAGGACGTGTTGGTGTCTCGAAGGGTGTTGGCTATTTTCCTCATGATGACCGTGGCAGATTTCAGTGACCAGCTTTATGGATTCCAGGATGTTCTGTTTGAAAACTTCGACGGTAGGCTGGAATTCATGGGCAACAACAGCGTTGCTTTATGGCCTGGGAATGGCAAACCAGGGCTGTGGTTGAATTCAATATCGAGAATGGGCGCAATATATAGTTTAATACTGAGAGAGGAAGAGATTTTTGTTGAACAAAGGAAAAGGGTAAGTGGCATTGAGGTTGAAACTGACAGAGATGAAGACATTGAGCTTGTTGTGCCACCAGTTTTTGAGAACTGCGGTAAGGTGTTAGGTGCAAAAGAGCAAATAGAGGCAAGGGACTTGTATTGGGAAGCTGTTTGTGATGATTCAAAAGGAGGGCAAGAGAGAGCTGAGGAATTGTTATTAGGCAGCATTGAGAAGAACCCTTTTGTGGGTGAACCACATGTGGTGTTGGCTCAGTTTTATTTGACCAAAGGAAGGTTTGAGGAAGCTGAAAAAGAGGCTGAAAAAGGGTTGATTTTGATGCTTGAATGGAGCAGTCCATGGGATAAAAGGATGTCTTGGGAAGGATGGATTGCTTGGGGAAGGGTTCTGTTGATGAAAGCTAAAGAACAATCTTGGCCACAAACTTCATGGGGTGTGCTCAATTTAGGCCTTGTTAAGTAATATCAGTTCCATTAGCTTGTTTCATCTTTGTTCCATGCATTTTCTGGTATATGATCCCCTGCCAAAAATAATACTAATTATAACTCTGCATGTATTGAAAGTTGTAATTAGTTTATGTGGTTTGGTCACAAAGTTCTGGGGTTATCTTCAATTTAGGCCTTGTTATAAATAATGTCACTTCCATTAGCTTATTTCCTCTTTGTTCTATGCATTTTCTGTTATATATGTTCCAAGTTATGGCCTGTCAAAATCATACTGATAATCAAACCCTGCACGTATTGGAAGTATCTTGTAAACTTACTTAATTTGTCAATATGCTTGTTGGGAACTTTTGGAATTTGTGTTTTGATCTCTTAATTAAATCCTCTCACTTCGTTCATCCTCTGTATTAAAGTTTCTTATATAATATAGCTTTGGTGCTTAAGAAAACAACTTATAATTAAGGCCAAAAAAAGCAGCTTCATATCTTTCAGTTTTCTCTTGTTTGATTGTTAGAAACAAAAAAATTGCTCTAATTAAATCGTTAAACATTTAATAATGTATAAATGTATCAGTCGTATCATTTTATCGGTCAACACATGACATATATCAAATTTAATTAAAGGTGTCACGTATTTGAATTAACTAATGAAAAAATCCAAGCAAAATGGTAAATTATAACTTAATCAAATCTAAAATTTGAGACCAAAACCAAACATTAATTAACAATCTCTTCTTCAAATTCTAAGAATGGAATCATTTCTCTTTTATTTGTTTTTTTAAGTGATAGTAATTTGTAAATGTAAATAGTTACGAGCATAAATAAAATATAAGTAATCCCAAGTTATTTGGGTTTGATTTTAAAAAAGAAAATGAATTTGATATGGTATTTTTCAAACCGAACTAAATTCAAGCATTGTAATACTCAAATCAAATGGCTCAAGTGAAGTTTGACTTTCCACTTTAATATGTTTTTATATTATGAAATTACTTTTTTTTGTCTTACTATATAGAAAGAGCTTATATACGAATAAGTTCAAGCTTGACGAATTTAATCAAGTTTCAATTTAAATTTGAATATAAAAATTAATAAACGAATTTAATTCAACTCCTACTCAAACCTTAAAATTAATATTTGATCAAAACTCGAAATTAATATTAAATTTTAAAATTTAAATCAAACTTAAATTTAAATTTTTTCGGCTCCACTCAATTACACCCATTGAGATAACTATGAGAAAAGGAAAATAACTATGAGAAAAGGAAATGCTACAATTTCTATTCAAAGATATTGTGGGGCAAATCAGGAAGCAAATAAGTGGAATGTTTTTGAAAAGCAATATTGTGTATATATATATATATGTTAGTTGTTAGGATCTCAAAGATTTCCCGTGACTACTGCTGCAAGTGCAAAGCTCCACTTACCTAATCCATTGGTCTCCAGAATTTAAATTCCACTCTATAAAAAATCATAAAAATAAATTTTTAAGAAATATATATTATTTTTTAACATGGTTTAAAATTACTCATAACTCCTTCCAACCTATAAATAGAAGGATAATACGCTTCAGCACACTCAAATCCAACTTTTCATGTATTGACAATAATGCTCATATCAATCAAACTAAGATTCAATCGTTAATTTTTAAGAAATATTTTATAAAAAAGAATTTAAAATTTATTAAATAATGTCCAAAAGCTTTAAACTAAAGCTCATTTTGTTAAAATAAATCTCAGAATCCAAAAATCAAAATTAATATGAAAAATTGAGAACCGAATAATCATAGACAGTTTAAAAATAATAATAAAAAAATCTACTCAAACCGAACCGAACTCACCCCTACTAATTATCATATTTTTAGTAAGGTTGAATTATGAATTTCATCCATTATAAAATTTAAAACTTTATATTTTATTTCTATTTATCAAAATTTGATTTGCAACCAACATTAAATTAGATAATACCGTTAAACATCGTTATTAAATTATTAACGTAAAAATTAATAATCAAAGGGTTGATATGTTAAAAAAAAAAAAAACATAATTAACAAATTATATTAAAAAAAATCTTAAATATATAAAAGGAAAGAAAAAATGGAAGGCAGTTTAAAGTCTGATTGCATTTCAACGTGAGAGATTAAAAAATGTATTAAAACATGTTGCCTATGGGACTACTAATTGAGGAGGTTTTCCGTTTGATCATTGCTCATGCACTTTTGACGTCAACAGGGTTTGTCCACCTGAGTTGGGAGCCGTAAGAAATTAGATTGTAACATTTATTTTTTTAAAAATTTAATGCAGCATTTGATAATTTAATATATTTAGTTAAATACAAAATTATTAAAATAATAACTAAAAAAAATACATCAAAGTGTGTATTTTTTTATATAATTGCTTGTGTCGAAACTATTGAATTATCTTTTTCTTATCAATGGTGTTAAGAATATATTTCTTGATATATGCAATTAAATAATTATTAATTTATTCATCTCTAATTCGATTCCTCGAAATTTTTTTTACAATTTTCATTATAATATTGAAGAAACAATATAAAGATTACAGGAAAAAAAAAAAAAACCTAATATTGTCAAGGCTTGCATATTATAATATTAATTGCAATATATATAATTTACATATATTAAATTGTATATTTAACCCATGCTCATGAAATTGACCCAAAATTATATGAATACTTTCCTTTGAAAATGATGATATTGTGTAAAAGTGAGTAAAACTCGATTTAATTTGAAAATATTAAATTTTTTTTAATTTTGAGTTAATTGAATCGAGTTATTCAAATCAACTCGAATAAGTAATACAAATTTCGAGTTCAAGACGAGTTAAATTTTACAATTCAAATAACTTAAATAATTCGAATAACATATTGGTGTAAATATCCCTTTAATCCATATCAATTTTAAAAACGAACAAATTTGTCTCTTCTCAACAAAAATTACAAATAAATTTAAAATAATTTTCAAAAATTCAAAATATTTATAAAAATTCCAAAACTTATTTTTTTACAAACTAAAAAATTTTCTAAAACAATAATGTTAGAGACCGAAATAAGTTAATTAATGATTTAAGTTTATCATACTAACGTATATTAATTTTTTATTATTTTACTTTAAATTTTTTTAAATATATATGATTTCAAATTTATGTGCTCTAATATATAATTAGTTATACGGTAACAATATTTTAATTTGACATGTTTAATTTTTTTAATTTAACTCGAACAATTTAACTCGATTCATTTTGACTTGAATTTTATTTCACTCGACTCGAAAAAATTTCAAATCGAATTAGGATGATAAAATAAAACTTATCAACTTAAACTTTTTTAAACTGATCAAATGCTAACCTAATCTACCACCGTTAATTGAAATTAACCTAAAGTTTGGTTGGAAATCATTATAAATAGTGAGCAAGCGGAGTACATATCTGTTGCGAGGAGTATACATTACTGAAAAACATATATCGATTCGTTATTGCCTTTCTCATGGGTATAGGATCTTCATTAAGCAACTAGGAATAAGAAGCTTTTTTTTTTCATTTAATGTTATTTTAATATAAATGATTCCATTATATGCAATTTTTTTACATGATTTAGGAAAATTGTGGATGATGATGCTAATTATATATAGAATAAGTAAATTATTATTTTTTCGTTTATTTATTAATTATATGTTTGCTATTATTTAATTTTAAAGTTGTTAGGATTTGGGAACCGACAGTCCAAGTGATCAATAAGATCTGGACCTCCGATCCGAATGAACCCGACTCGGAGGAAGAATATTCGCCTACAGGCATAGTTAGCTAAGGACCTTGCAGAAATGCTAGATGTTTGCAAAGATAGCTCGTGCGAGAAGCCCACAAGGGGAGCTTGCATAAGCTTCACAGAAATGAGGTCGCAAGAGGAGAGCTTGCGTAAGCCTCGCAGGGATGAGGTCATGAGCCATGTTCATGAAACGGATCACGAGCCCTACAAGGGATCCCCGCTTGTGACCGGCAGGTGCGAGGTTCATTGGGGGAGTCAGTCCCAGGATAAAAAAGGACCGTGTGCTCTGTAGGCAAGCGTCCTATAAGCCGAATGAGGCCCAGAGAACGTCAGCACCAGAGACAGGGAATATCAGTACCATCGGCCCAAAGGTCGAGACAAAATAGTGGGCCCTTTTATGAGCTATTATAGTAGTAGTAGGAACATGTATAAATACCCCAATATTTTTCTAAATACGATACGAGAAAATATTACTCAACAATTGGTGCGATAAGCTTGAAATATAAAGAATAATGTCATTGTATTTTTATATTTCATTTTTTAAATATTTAATAAATCTTTAAATAATTATTACATATTTTAACTTATAATATATGTACAATCAACTCTTGTATAGAAATGCAAATCAATATATATATTATAGCAATATAAGGTTAAAGAAAATAAGTAATTTCTATGTGGCATAACTTATAAAATACCATTTGTCATAATAAGAATCTGTGACGTGTAACGATTGACTATATTTCAAAAATATATATTTTAAAATAAATTCTTTATAAAAATTTAGCTTTAATTTTGGAATAAAAAATATCTATGTAATTTTGTTAATATCTCCAGCATCCTCGTTGCACAATAAAGTGTATTAGACTATGTTTGATATAATTAGTTACGAGAATAAAAAATTTAAATTTAAATTTAATTTTATTTGATCAAAATTATAATAATACGAGATAACAAAATATTAACAATACATGTTGCTTACTTAAAAAATATTGTTATATTTAATTTATTAATTAATTTTAAAAAGATTTATATTTATTGTTCACAATATCGAGACATTTAAACTTATTTTATTTTCAATACATTATTATACATTATATTTTTGTTGAATAAAATCAACAATTTTCTACGAATAAATATTCTACATATATAAATGTACTTTATTTTTCCATTAATATTTTCGTGTGATATGTAGCTTAAATAATATACACTCTAAATGTTGATATACTGAAATATACATGAATATATTAGATATACACTAAAAATGTAACGATTCGGTCTTTATTAATGTAAAAAAAAAAAAAAAGGGTTTTGGGATCCCTTTTTGTAAACCGAGCACGTAAGTATTAATAAGAATATTAAAGTATAGATGAATTGAAATGTGGACAGCCAAATTAGTTGGAATTGTGGTTAATTAGGGCTTAGGGACTAAATTGTAAGGTCTAATTGTTATGAATTTTTAATTAAATGGCTCGGGGACTTAAATTGCAAGTAGCCAAAGGTTCGAAACAACAATTATACCATGCTAAATTACATATTAGTGGAAGGTATGATTCAGAGACCATTGACTTAAGTAAATTAAGCTTTGTTTAATTAAATTAAGGTTAATTAGGTTAATTTACAACTTAATCCTAGTATATAAATGGAATTTCGATGGAAAGAAAGAGAATTTCATCTTCTCCAACCAACTACAAGTAGAAAAAAAGGGTGCTTGGCGCCGTTGTTAGGTTTTCCAAGCTTTTGGTCTTAATTTCAAGTAAGTCCCTAGCCATTTTTCTATTATTTTTTTGTAGATTTGAAGTCATGGGAGTTTGATTTAGCTAACCAATGTACCAATTTGTAAAACTATTGAAGTTTTAGAAAGTTATCATGGTTGAGAATTGAATGATTTTTGTGTTACATTGTAAGAAATTAAGCTTAGTATATGAAAATAACTAAATTCTAAAGCTTAATTGTTAGTTTCATACATTAGGGAAAAGTAGGATAAAATGCAAAAAAATATGATTAAATTTTGGTAAGGATAGAAAATTGAGGGTCCCTACTCCCTAATGAGTTTTGGTGAAATTGGATTTTAATTCGAAGCCTTAAATTGAAAGTTATGCTTGTCCTGGTTTTATGGACTAAATTGAATAATTTATAAAATTTGTAAAAGTTGGTAGTTGCTTCTATTTCAATCGGAATTTGATAATATTATGTTTTTTATGATTATTCGTAGCTAAAGACAACATCGAATTTTCGAGAGGGAAAAGAAAAGCTAAAATCGTCAACGAGTGACATGTGAAAATCTCACTTTGTACATTTATAATTTAATGTCATTTTTGTTGATTTCATTTTCATGTTTTCAACATACGAGAGTGTCAAGGTGATTATGTAATGATAGTATGACATGATTTGATTGAGATTGGTTTGGATTATTGGAATAAATGACTAAATTGAATAGAATAGGAAATAGGGTAGATTGATGAAAATATAAAATTAACTTTGAAACGAATTGAAATATGTTATGTGATAGATTGATGAAATGGATTATAAATTGAAAATGATGAAATGCAAATTGTATTATATGATGAATTAGATAATTGTTTACTGTATTAACTATTCGGACAGAGTCGATATAATTGGTTTGTCATAGGATTGGATTGTGTACAGGTTTATGTGCTTATGCACCAGGATGCACTTCGTGTGTCAGGATTCACTTTTGTGTGCCAGTATGTACTTTACTTGCTGGTTTTTTTAGTTCAACTTATATGATAATTCACTTCGGTACCAATTTGGTGTGTTGGTTGGACGATTCAAGTATCGGTCCAAGTCTGAGTCAAGTTAATTGGGGTTTATTTGGTGAATGATACGATTGTGTATAAATTATTACCATTGGAATGAATTGTATTTAAATGCGAAAGAAATGTTGAAATCATACAGTCAAGTATACAAAACAAATGAAATCGAACCTTGGGGGTTGGAACGAATACGAATGAGTCAGTGGACTTTAGAAACCAATGAATAATGTAACAACCCGTTTTCAGTGGTGTCAGAAATAGTAATTTCGGGACCACAAATCTGGCCATTGAGTCAGTAGATGCTAGAAGCATTATGTAAAATTTCAAATTGTTTGGAAAGCGTTTACCCACTCAAAAATATTTTTTTCCGAATTTTTTTGGGTAAAAAGCTCTTTTGAAGTTGTTTCACTGAAAATCAGTTTATAAAAACACAAACAATACCCAAAACGCCCGAGAAACTACTACTTAATGATATGAAACGTTGACAACAAGTGGAAGAAGATGAAGATGGAAAGTGATACCAAATGATAAGGAGGAACCGGAATAATGTCGCAAGTTTGTCCAAGTCGCGAATTTGACTTAGGGCTCTAGGAAATCAGAAAGAAACTTAGATTTTTGGGTCCTAAGTTGGTTTTTGAGACTGAGGACAAGGTTAGACTGATTTGAGATCGTCTTAAGGTAGCTTCTGATAGAAAGAAGTCATATTCGGATTTGAATAGGACAAATATCGAATTTTCTGTAGGTGATCAAGTTTTTCTTAAGGTATTTCCGTGAAAGAAAGTTCTTCGATTTGGATGTAAGGGCAAGTTGAACCCTAGATTCATTAGGCCTTATCAGATTCTAAAACGTGTTGGGCTGGTCGTCTATCAGTTAGAGCTGCTTCTAGAGTTAGATCGTATTCACGATGTGTTCCACGTCTCTACGTTGAGTTGGTATAGGTCCTGACAAATCTCATATTGTATCTGTTAAGGAGATTGAGGTAAGATCGATTTGACCTTCGAAGAGGAGCCGGTTCAGATTCTGGATCGAGATGTTAAGGTCTAAAGGAATAAGATCATTCATTTGCTTAAGGTTCTATGGCGAAATGATGGCATTGAGGAAGCCACTTGGGAGCTTGAGGATTTGATTCGACAACAATACCCGCATTTGTTTGAATTAGATAAAATTTCAAGGTCTTTTAGGGGGAGAGTTGTAACGCCCCAAAAATTTAAAATTTTAATTTGTTAAATTCTGTTATAATTAAGTATCTGATTCAGTGATTAAAAGCCTTGGATGTGTGTTTGAGGTAATGGGTTCAAATCTCTATTTTAGGAAAATTTTGTTATTTTTGCTCCTAGCCTTATCCATGTTTATTTGGCTTACATATTATTTTCATTCAACTTGTGACAGAATGAGTCTGCTGGTTTAATAGTGAGGTGTTAACTTACCTTTTGGTCTTGTATTCGAATCCTTATGTGAGTGAATTGACAATATTTTTGCTATTTCCGTTTGAGCTGACCATGTAATGGTTGTGGCCTAATTGAATTATGTTGGAAAAATCTAATAAGATATCAAAATATTGAGTTGGTTTGGGATTGTGATTTGTTTTAAATTTTATATTATTATCATTTTTTGTATTTATTTTAATTTTCTTTTCTTTTCCCAAAATTCCCACTACTCCCATGTTTCCTCTTTTGTTTTTTTTTCTTTCACATTATGTTATTTTTCTTTTCTTTTGTTTCTTGCGTCCATTCCTTCCATTTTGCTATCTTCTTCAATTTATTCTTGGTTCTATCGCTTCTATTTGGTTGGTTTCAATCCTTAGAGATAAGATTTCATTGTTTTCTTCTATATTTTTTTTTAAGATTGTTCGTTGAGCGTTTGGGGATCTCGAATTTCAAGGTTGTGGTGTTAAAATCTGTCTTTTATGTTATCTAATTAATCCGATACATTTTAAGGGAAGATCGAAAGGCTTTTGGTGTCCTTCCAATGACATAAGCTTCGTGTAATTGTTGTTTGTTTAACGGTAAGTGTATGAATGTGTTTTTAAGGGGTCAAATAAGTTTGTTTGGGATCAATTCTTGATTAAGTTTCACTAATTGTTACTGAAATTGGTTGTGTTAACTGTCGATTTAAGTTTACTCATTTTTAAGACCATCGTTAGAAAATATTTAGGTGTGTAACGAAAACCCAAGAAAATATCGAACGACAAAAGTCAAAATTTGGGACTGCCGACACCACACGGCTGTGTGTCAGACCATGTGAGCCACATGGTTTGGGCCAATTGGACTGTGTAGGCCACACGAGCATTTTTGAGACTGTGTGTTAGGCTGTGCGGGCCATACGAGTGTGTAGGCCCAAGTTCTAAAATTTTTCTCTAGGGCCATATTCGTCATACGAGTCGAATGTGAGCCTCCCATAGAGTCCGTATGATACAAATTAGGTTATAAACCATGATTTTTTTATGTTTTGTTTACATTAGATACGAATTATGTATGCATGACTTATATGCTATATGCTCAGTATGATATGTGTTATGATAATTATGACATGTATTATTATAAGTCTGATATGAATCTATTATAAAAAGCACATATGTCATATACATTTTTTATATATGTTAGTTTTGCATGTGCATTAGTGTGGTAAAATATGTCTGTGGAGGTCATCTGCCAAATCTAGTGGCTTAGCCACATATATTTCTGTTGTTGGCGAATTATCGCCTAATGATCTAGCAGCTAGACTGCAAATGTTCTGAAAAGTGACATATAGTCACTAAGCGGTGTGTAGAGCTGGATTTATTACCCTATATGGTGTGTAGGGATGGTTGAAAATGATATGTAGCAGATGTGGGTAGGATTGTAAATTTGCATCTGATATGTTCTGATTCCTTTTTTGTATATGAAATATGTTTGACTGAATTCTAAAAGCATGTCTGAAATTAAATCTGTGGTTTGTTTTTTTATAAGTTACACACTGAGTTTGAAAGCTCGCATCTGTCTATTTATTTTCAGGTAACCCCCAGACCTAAAATGGGTCAGTGCGACGAGAGCTCGATTAAACATTTTATGCTATTTTAAAATCTGGTTTGTTCTGTTTTGATTTCGTTGGACTGTTTGAACATTTTGAGACTGTTTGGTTGTGGACTTTTATTTGTTGTTTTAAATCGTTTATCGTTTTTAAATTAAAATTTCACTATCACCGAAACGTTGGACTTTCAAAATACGACTCGTGTTTTCCAAATTGATTTTAACTAAGAATTCTGCTGCATACAAGAGCGTTTTGTAAATATAAAATTAGTCGATAGAATTAATGAATTAAATAAGAAGGATACTTTCACCTAAAAGAAACCAAAATTGTTTTCATTAAAATCCGGTGTTATTTCTACAAGCCTAAATAATTTCTGGATTTTCAAATGAATTGCAGTAACTTCTCTAGATCTGGTTATAATGTCTAGGCCAAATTTAGGGTGTTACAAATTTTTTTCCTACAACCTTGATTCTTGAGGGTTATCTTTAAGGGTGAGCAAAACACAATTTGACTTGAATTTTTTTTTTTTTAGAATTCTAGTAACTCAAATAACGGATTGGTGTAAATACACCTTTGGTCTCTGCCAATCTTGAATATGAGCAATTTGGTCTCTCTTAACAAAAATTACAAAAAATTCTAAAATAATTTTGAAAATGCAAAATATTTATAAAAAATCCAAAATTTATATTTTTAAAAAAATATAAAAAATTAAAAATATGAAAAATATCTAAAGAATATATAAATAAATTAAAATAATTCTAAAATAATAATTTTTAGGACCTAAATAACTAAATCAATTATTCAAGTTTATCACTAAAGTATCATTTGTTTTTCTCTTATTTTGCTTTGAGAGAGTTTTAAAAAATATATGGTTTCAAATTAATGCGCTCTAAAATGAAATTAGTTATATTGTAACAAGATTTTTAGTTTGACACGTTTAATTTTTTTAAATTTAACTCGAACAATTCCATTTGATTCAACTTGGCTCGATTTTTATTTTACTTAACTCGATTTGAGAAAATTTCAAATCAAGTTAGGATGATAAAATGAGACTTGTCAACTCAATTAACTCAATATTTTTTCACTCGATTCGATCGAATGCTTACCCCTAGTTATTTGTAGCAGCAGAATTGAACATTAATTCTACTTTCTCTGTAGGTGGCTTGCCTTTTAATTGATAGTAATAAGCTTCAGCTTTCTTTAGATTTTGTTAGAATTAAGTGACCCGAATCCTTATTTAAATAAAATACAGTGGTAAAATAAAATAAAAGTAAAATCCATATAGAACTACACTTCTTTTATCTTATTTAGAATAAAGTTTTTTAAACCTTATTGAACTTCATTTATTTGATATTGATTAAAATAAAGTGTTTTAATCTTACTACACTCCTATTAGAATATGGTTTTACAAGCCTATAAATAGACATAGTCTACTCCTTTTGTAATCATTCGAATTCGATATAATGAATTATCTTCTCTTCTGCCCATTGTTTTTTTCCGAATGGGTTTTCACATAAAATCTGTGTGTTTTTTATTTTTCTCTTTTTTTTTTGCGATACATTGTTATTACCGACGTTCTCTTTTTTATAAATTTGTTACACCTTGCCACGAAACATGTAACACCCCGAATTTTGGGCCTAGAAGTATTGGGCCTTGGTTAAGTTTTGGATCCTAGCTTAGTATTTTTAGGAGTTTAATTTTGGCATTCTAGAAGGTTGGAAGTGGCATGAAGATGGACTCTAAGGAGAGTGATCAGAAGAGAAAATATAGGAAGAGGTTAGGAGAGCTTATCGTGGAGAAAAATTAGGAGATGAGATGTGGATGAAGTGGAGCCAATTGGGACTTTAGGGGTTCGGCTTTGGGTATTTATAGGGGGTGCCGAATTCTTTTTAAAGAGTTTCTCTTGCTTTGCCAAACCAAATGCTTCATTATTCTCCTTCTTTCTAGTTCTTTTTCCTCTTTTGCAAAAGCCAAATACCTATATCCTCTTTGTCGATTTCTTTCCTTAATCTCTTAAAAGCAAAATACCCATATCACCTTTGCCGATTTCTTTTTCTTTCCTCCATCACAAATTTGTTTTTGTTATTTACAACCTTTAATCAAGATTTTAAAAACCGATCACACTCAGTAGATATCTAGGCTATTAGTTTGAAGGCAAGTTTCGGTAAGTGTCTCATTCTCATTTTTGGTTTCTTAAAGGGGTGGCCGAATATATGTGTAGCCATAAGGGTGACTCGTGTGGAAAACGAGTCACTTGATCTTGATAAAATATGTGTGTTAATGCAGATCTAAGAATATTCGAGACTATTCGCTAAGGAAAGGCTATTCACGGTAAGGCTACGGTAAGGCTTCGGGATTTGATAAAGTTTTAGTAATGTTTGGAGTTGATTTGGAAGTGGTTTTGATTATAGTTCAAGATTGAGGATAGAGTAGTACGAGTCGTCAATCAGGTGTGTACATACACTACACACACGACAAATCGGCAAAAGCCGAAATCCCGAAATCCCGAATAGGCCTACCGAACTTGTGGGCCTAAACTGGCAAGTTGTGATATGGAATTGTATGATGGATTGATATGCATGATTGTATGATTGGATTATGATCGGGCCTAATGAGCTACATAAGCATGCTTGGGGCTTAATGGGTTTTAAGAATATGATTGGGTCTAGTGGGCCTTATGGGATCGTAGAAATGCATGCTAGGGTTTTTAATGGACTATAGGCCTAGTTCTGATCTCTCACATTTTACATAAGACTTAATTAAGTAATTAAACATGTCCATGGACAAGTCGCTAGACTAAGGTGTGGCAATGGATGTGTGCATGTCTAGGATTGGATCTAGGAAGAGCTTGGTACTTAAGCGGTTCGAGAAACCCACCTCCTTTTCTCTTGAATCCTACCTGGTGCATAGTGTCTGTTCACTTTAGTCGCGAGGACTTGTTGATGGGCCAAAACCATAATTAAAATTTGTCCCTTTAGGAAATTACAAAAATACCCCTCTAGGGTAGAATTACGAAAATAACCTCTAGGGTAGAATAACTAAAATGCCCCTGTAGAGTAGAATTATTATAACGCCTCGAAGGGTAGAGTTACCGAGACACCCTTGTAGGGTAAAAATTACCAAAATACCCCTGGGTAGTGAAATGACTAAAATACCCCTATGTGTTATGAGTGTACTGGTGTATGTTGTATGTAACGATGATGCATTCATGAGATATTATGTTGCATGTAGGCTGGGTTTTGATTGGAGGAAGTATATATGAGGGTCGCACGGTCGCTTGACGACTGTGGACCCAACAAAGGCTTTTGAGCCACGAGCAGCTCATTGCAACGTTTGAGTAGTACCGCAACCGGTGCTACCTTTGGAGTGTAGAGGATGGGTGGGTTGATGTAGACATCCTCATAGGTGTGTTGGGCTGGTACGGGTGGTGTGTAGTGGTTGGATTTAGGATGGGAACATTTGCATACATGTAATTCTGGTATGATATGAGATCAATGTGGGCTAAGGCCCAGACCACCGACATTTTTAGGGCTTAGGCCCAATGTAATATGTGTATAATGAATTGATTTGATTGCCAAGGGTCGTACACATTGAGTTGCGAAACTCACACCCTTAATATTAATATTTCAGATGATCCACAATAGACAGCTCGACGCGGGAGAGGACTCGGAGATAGCCACACTACAAGTTACTTAGGAATTTTCAATATAGATTTATTAAGTGTTTTATGATAATTACTTTTAAATCTCCACTGTGATGTAATAAGGCTATGTATCTTCGATTTCATTATTTGCTTGGGATTTTATTTAGTTGCTGCTATAGTTAATAAACATGTTTTTTTTTCTAATTATTCATTTAATTTAATTCTTCGAATTTTTAACTAAGTAAATTCCTATCGAGCATATTTCGTTTCGAACTAAGTTTTTTTACTAAACCATTTTTTTGAAAGCAACCTTTCAATGTGACATCGCCAGATTCGAGCCTAACTTCTAGGCTGGGTTTGGGGTGTTACATTTAGTGGTATTAGAGCCCGGTTGTAAAGCTCGGGTTGTGAAATGGGCCTTGGATTTTGGGTTTTTAAAACAACTAGATTAAAAAGTTTTTGCAGGATTCTTGAAGTGTGGTTCACCGAGCCCTCAACATCGAGCCAAGTTAGTTTTTTTATTACTGAACTTATTTAACTTACTGAACTGTATTTAGATATTGGGCTACTTTAGACAACAGGTTCTTAGAGACTAAAGCCCGTAGAAAACTTAAGCCTGTAGTGGATTTACGACTGCGAAACAACTTTTGAATTGTTACTTACATAAGACATATGCTTTAAACAGTGGAACTATGAACTAATCTCATAAAAATTCTAATCTAGAAATACGTACGCAACGAAGAGCGCTTGAAGGGGTGCGAAAGGCCACGATAGAGGCCGTGGAAGTGTTAGGGCTTTGTAAACATTTGAATAAGAATTTGGTACTTATTCTGTGTGTGTTTGACAGTGGTTGCGATAGGTGGATGTCTTATGTAACGCCCTCTTACCCGAGACCATCGCCGGAGTCGAGCTTGAGGTGTTACTAAACTTGTTTAATCACTTTTTAAACTTTAAATCATCTAATCTCATTTTCAGAGCAAGCTGTATTTCTGCATCATGGTCGCTAAAAAAATCATATCTCGAGTTACGAAACTCAAAATCAAGATCCATAAATTTTCTCTGAAACTAGACTCATATATCTATCTACTAATTTTTTTCTAGAATTTTTGGTTGAGCCAATTAGTACAGTTTATTAGTTAAAGTCACCCCTGTTTCAGAACTTGACTGCACTGACCTCTGCTCACTACGAACCACTTTTCTCTCTGTAAAAAACACATATGACTATGCCGTTTGTTTCTCTTAAAACTAAACTCAATAAGGATTCTGAACATATAAAGTACACCTCCTAATTTTTTTTTTTCAATTTATGGTGAATTTCCAAAGTTGGAACAGGGGATCCAGAAATCGCTCTAGCACTGTTTCACTAAAACTCAAATATCTCATAACATATAACTCCTTTACCTGTTTCGCTTCTTCCATATGAAAGTAGACACAATAAGCTTCAATTTCATATTTAATTCATCACCTAATTCGGTACCTACTATTTTTAGTGATTTTTCAAACTCACGTCACTGCTGTTACAACATTCTGTTTTATGATAAATTTTCACTTTTTTTATGGAAATTCATGAACTATTAACACTTTGAACATACATGGTCTCATACATGATCTAAATTAACCATTCCAAGGACTAATCATTATCAGGTATTTTCTCAACCAAACCACAACTATATCGCAAGATTAATTACACAAAACAAGTATATTGGTATACATGCCATATTTGAGTTATACAAGCCATTTTACCAAAATAGTTCTTCGGATAGTGTGAACGAGCCTTCGACCTATCCCGATTCCTGAGCCGGCTTGTCCAAAACTACAATGAATGAAAAGGAGGGAGCAAGCATAAATGCTTAGTAAGTTCACATGAAAATAACAAGTAACATAGCAAAGCAATTCTTCCAAACAACACTAGCATGGTATCACCAAAACATATATATCACATTTCTAATCATCAATTGTCATCTTACCACATTATTGATGTTGTATCAAGTTTCAACCCGAGGGTTAAGTACATACCTGTCCAAAGTATCCATTTTACGACACTTATCAAAATGATACTTGCCTCTTGAGTGTTCTTCCATTTCGCTAGAATTTTACCCGTTGAACACATCGGAATATAACTCGGATACATGGATAATTTGCACATAAGTGCCACATATGTAATCAAGTAACCATGTAACCCGCCCATAAGCGAACTCGGACTCAACTCAACGAGCTCGGGCGTTCGCATCCATAAGTGAACTCGGACTCAACTCAACGAGCTCGGATGCCTAGTTACATCTCACGAACTCGAACTCAACTCAACGAGTTCGGACATTCGCATCCATAAGTGAACTCAGACTCAACTCAACGAGTTCGGATGCCCAACCATCCTAGTGACATGTCACTTGTATCCTAATCTATTCCCAAGGTTCAAACGGGATTTTCCTCAATCACACATTTCCCAGTCGTTCTCCTCGGAATATTGGAACCAATACGTTGCTTGCATCTCACACTTATCAATTTAATCACATACTTTTTATACCAGTACATAATATTTCACAAAGCATAATATTCAAAATAATAAGTATCATATCATATAAATAGCATTAAATCACTTAAAATAGCAATTATGTTACATTATTTACACATGAACTTACCTCGATACCAAAATATCGACAATCGGCCTACTCTTCGTAAACTTTGTTTTTTCCTCGATCACGACTTGAATCTCATTTCTCTTGATCTAAAATAACACATTTAGCTTATTTAATACTCACATTTATCAAAACGGTCCTTGACCCCAACTTTACCAAAATTATGAATTTACCCTTAAATTTTTGTATATTTACACTTTGACCCCAAGGCTCGGAAATTAAATTTTATTCCAAATTCTTATGGTTTAGGACATGCTGATCTTTTATTTACCATTAGCAAGCTCAAATTCCAACAACAACATGCACTTATGAACAATTGATATTTTTACCGATTAAGTCGTTGTACTCGTTTTTACTCAAAACCGAGTAGCTCAAGTTGTCTAACATAATCTGAAACCTCATATTCTATCATAAAACATCAAAATACATAAATTTCACCTATGGGTATTTTTCCAAATATGAACCCTAACTCAAAATATTGCTAACATAAGCTTTATCAAGCCACCGGGATCACAAAAATATAAAAATCATTAAAAACGGGGCTTGGATGCACTTACTATGAAGCTTGAAAGTTGAAGAAACCCTAGCTATGGTGGAGAGCAAAATTGGGCAGCAACCAAATGGAGAAGATGATCAATTTTGTGTTATTTTTCCCATTTTATTCCATTTAATATCCAAATGACCAAAATGCCATTCCTTACTAAACTTTAAAAAATTCCACCCATGTCCAATTTTTGTCCATAAACTTGGAAATTGGTCAAATTGCTATTTAAGACCTCCTAATTAATATTCCAAGTCAATTTCATACTAAAAACTTCTAGAATGTAAATTTTGCAACTTATTCGATTTAGTCCCTAATTTCAAATTAAGCACTTTATGCATAGAATTTCTTCACAAAATTTTCACACAATCATGCCATCATATCATGAACCTCAAAATAATTATAAAATAATTATTTCTATCTCGGGTTTGTGGTCACAAAACCACTATTTCGATTAGGCCCTAATTCGGGATATTACATCTTAGGTGTGTATTAAAATTATTTAGATCAGAGTGCGTAATGGTAGCGTAGTGGATACACGATCACCGTGTTATTTAGAAATTTCAAGGACGAAATTTTTTTAGGAGGGGTGAATTGTAACAGCCCGAATTTTGGGCCTAGAAGTATTGGGTCTTGGTTAAGTTTTGGATCCTAGCTTAGTATTTTTAGGAGTTTAATTTTGGCCTTCTAGAAGGTTGGAAGTAGCATGAAGATGGACTCTAAGGAGAGTGATCAGAAGAGAAAATTTAGGAAGAGGTTAGGAGAGCTTATCGTGGAGAAAAATTAGGAGATTAGATGTGGATGAAGTGGAGCCAATTGGGACTTTAGGGGTTCAGCTTTGGGTATTTATAGGGGGTGCCGAATTCTTTTTAAAGAGTTTCTCTTGCTTTGCCAAACCGAATGCTTCATTCTTCTCCTTCTTTCTAGTTCTTTTTCCTCTTTTGCAAAAGCAGAATACTTATATCCCATCTTAATCTCTTAAAAGCCGAATACCCATATCCCCTTTGCTGATTTCTTTTGTTTTCCTCCATCACAAATTTGTTTTTGTTATTTACAACTTTTAATCAAGATTTTAAAAGCCGATCACACTCAGTAGATATCTAGGCCGTTAGTTTGAAGGTGAGTTTCGGTAAGTGTCTCATTCTCAATTGTGGTTTCTTAAGGGGGTGGCCGAATATATGTGTAGCCATAAGGGTGACTCATGTGGAAGATGAGTCACCGGATGTTGATAAAATATGTGTGTTGATGCAGATCTAGGAATATTCGAGACTATTCGCTAAGGAAAGGTTATTTACGGTAAGGCTACGGTAAGACTTCGGGATTTAATAAAGTTTTAGTAAGGTTTGGAGTTGATTTGGAAGTGGTTTTGATTATAGGTCAAGACTAAGGATAGAGTAGTACGAGTCATCAATCAGGTGTGTATATACACTACACACACGACAAATCGGCAAAAGCAGAAATCCTAAAATCCTAAATGGGCCTGCCGAACTTGTGGGCCCAAACTGGCAAGTTGTGATATGGAATTGTATGATAGATTGATATGCATGATTGTATGATTGGATTATGATCGGGCCTAATGGGCTACATAAGCATGCTTGGGGCTTAATGGGTTTTATGAATATGATTAGGTCTAGTGGGCCTTATGGGATCGTAGAAATGTATGCTAGGGTTTTTAATGGACTATAGGCCTAGTTCTAATCTCTCAAATTTTACATAAGACTTAATTAAATAATTAAACATGTCCATGGACAAGTCGCTAGACTAAGGTGTGGCAATGGATGTGTGCATGTCTAGGATTAGATCTAGGAAGAGCTTGGTACTTAAGCGGTCCGAGTGACCCACCTCCTCTTTTCTTGAATCCTACTTGGTGCATAGTGTCCGTTCACTTTAGTCACGAGGACTTGTTGATGGGCCAAAACCATAATTAAAATCTGTCCTTTTAGGAAATTATAAAAATACCCCTCTAGGGTAGAATTACGAAAATACCCTCTAGGGTAGAATTATTAAAATGCCCCTGTAGAGTAGAATTATTATAACGCCTCGAAGGGTAGAGTTTTCGAGACATCCTTGTAGGGTAGAAATTACCAAAATACCCCTGGGTAGTGAAATGACTAAAATACCCCTATGTGTTATGAGTGTGACTGGTGTATGTTGTATGTGACGATGATGCATTCATGAGATATTATGTTGCATGTGGGCTGGGTTTTGATTGGAGGAAGTGTATATGAGGGTCGCACTGTCGCTTGACGACTGTGGACCCAACGAAGGCTTTTGAGCCACGAGTAGCTCGCTGCAACGTTTGAGTAGTGCCACAACCGGTGCTACCTTTAGAGTGTAGAGGATGGGTGCGTTGATGTAGACATCCCCACAGGTGTGTTGGGCTGGTACTGGTGGTGTGTAGCGGTTGGATTTGGGATGGGAACATTTGCATACATGTAATTCTGGTATGATATGAGGTCAATGTGGGCTAAGGCCCAGACCACCGATATTGTTAGGGCTTAGGCCCAATGTGATATGTGTATAATGAATTGATTTGATTGCCAAGGGTCGTATACATTGAGTTGCGAAACTCACACCCTTATCATTAATATTTCAGGTGATCCATAATAGACGGCTCGACGCGGGAGAGGACTCGGAGATAGCCACACTACAAGTTACTTAGGAATTTTCAATATAGATTTATTAAGTGTTTTATGATAATTACTTTTAAATCTCCACTGTGATGTAATAAGGCTATGTATCTTCGATTTCATTATTTACTTGGGACTTTATTTAGTTACTGCTATAGTTAATAAACATGTTTTTTTTTCTAATTATTCATTTAATTTAATTCTTCGAATTTTTAACTAAGTAAATTCCTATCAAGCATATTTCGTTTCGAACAAATTTTTTTTACTAAACCATTTTTTTGAAAGCAACCTTTCAATGTGATATCGTCAGATTCGGGCCTAACTTCTAGGCCGGATTTGGGGTGTTACAAAACACCTTGTGAGGTCAACCCTTAAATAAAAAAACAAACACTTCATCAATCCTTGCAATATATTCACATCAATCACCACTACATCAAGCAGGCCCTACTTATTGCCCATCTTATGCAATTTGAAGAGGCGCCACTCTGTTTAAACCAATTAGCAAAGACCATTTGTCTATTAATACTCAAACATAGAACAACACGTGACATCTCAGAATAAGAGAAGACTCGTATATATATAGGTGGGGTAACCCGAAATACCTTATTTCCCAGCCTAATTGAACCTCACTGTTCCTCTAACGGCCACCTACCCTTTTTCGATCACCGCATGGCTCTCTTTCTAACAAATTAATGAATCGTCCTGAAACGCCACTACTTCATCCGTGTATCAGCAAGTAATCTTACTCGCATTTTACTCATGTGTCGGTATAACGAACTTAAAAAGTTGCCATTACGAACAATCTTTAAACAGACACTTTCACATGATCATATGGTCAATATGTTCCCAATATGACCCAATCATGACTGATCCCATGTCATCCAACATGCTTGGACCGCCCCCCCCCCCCCCACACACAAACAAAAACACAGTAGGGGCCTGAATCAACCAATTTTGAACTTTCTTTTGTATGATTGGAAATTTTGGGACACCAAATAAATAAATAAATAAATCCTAAAAACATCAACTTAGGGACTGCAAATTCCAAACCCTGTTCAGCACATATAGCAGAGACAGGGTCAGTCAAGATTGTCGATTCCATGTGTGGGGTCATTTGCTCTTTTACTGCGCAATCACCGCAACCCCCCCTAAATTCATTCAATCTTTTCGCATTCCTGAAACTTGAAAAACCAGCACACTATCAATTACAGATTGACCTATCACCATTGTATGTCAATTTATATACATACAGGTCATAATCCACTAAGGAAGCTTGATGGTTTTAAATTGCATTTTTGCATTAAAGGGGTTGCTCATATATGTATAATCACTGGGTTTTTAGCTATGCATTTTAGAATGTATAGCCTACATCAACCAAACTAATTTAAATCTATATTTTTAAAGTAATCATAATCTTCTTCTTTTTTTTTCAAAAGAGAGATTTAAATATTAAATCGATTGAATGTATTTTTTTAAATAATTGTATGAATTAATTAAATCATATCTTTTAATATTTTCATTTCTGTTCAAAAATTAATCAGAATTTTTTTCTTTAATTGTTTGTGTCTATTTATAGACAGATACATAAAATCTTCGATTGAGTTTCAAACCAAGTGATAAATCTCAATTGAAAATTTATTGAAAAATCAAAGCATAAACTTAAAAAAACATAACTAAATTTTAAATTAAGAATTAAAGCTAATTATATTTTAAAATTAAAATACTCACATTTTAAGCACAATTTCAATAACTACATTGATATAATCCAAATCAAGCATTACAAAGCATCCTTTGACTAATAACTTGAAAATCTGAGGTAATTCGGACATAATTTCCACAATGTGGGAGTCTTACCTTGAACATTAAAACTCTAAACCTCACGGTTTACTATTACTTTCATGAACTCATTAAAGACCAAATAGAACATTCAACTTCTCTTCTAATGAAACCTTTAAACTGTAAAATATAAACAAATTAACATGGACACACATAAATCATAAGATAGCGATAGCTCACATCTATAAACATCATACATATTAAACATATGAAAATAATATGGTTAGAAATTGATTTTGTCATAATGAATATATAATATTCATATTTTAATTATTGAGAAAATCAAGAAAGTAAAAAATGAGGAGCAATTTGATGATTCATCAATTATTAATTTTATTTCCTCTTTATGTTGCTTTTCTTCCTTCTTTATTCCATTGATTATGCTTTAAAGCAACATATGACAACTAATATTCATATATATATATATATATATATGGATAAATTAATCAAAATAGCTAGTAAATAAATGTGAAGGGAGTGGACTGAATGGCCATTTTCAAGCCTTTAAGCTTTTTGGCATTAATAATTGTAAATATTATATTTTCAGTTTTCGTAATGAATTGGTTAACCAGTAATCAAATGAAAAAGATGGTGGTATTGTTTGTAAAAAGGACTCTACCTTTATACGCAAAAAATAATGTGACACAGAAACCTTTTCAAAATATTTAAGTTTATTTTTGTAATTACAACAAAAATTTAAAAGATGATGTGTGAGATTAACAATTTTATGAAAAAAGGAGATGATGGATGGATATAGAAGAAATTAAATAAGGGGAATGAATGGGTGATGTGAAGAAGATGTGACTTGAAGAGAGGAAAATGGAAGGAATCAAATTTCAAGAATGATTGGATTTGGTTGACAAACTTTTCTAACATTTTCAACATTTTTACATCACCACAACATTTTGTCTCCAAATTTATGCTTTGCTTATCTCTCTTATTAATCTATGTTGGATTAGACAAGTAGTTGTATTATATGTAAACATGTCCTTTTTCAATCAAGTCTGCAATTTCAATTTTATTAGTAAAATATCTATCCAATTCCAACATAATTTGATTTAAATATTATATTTTAAATCTAATTACAAATAAATTATGTATGTTATACAAAATTGAACACAAATTTTGTGTCCTGTTAACTGTGCTTGTAATAGATGCTTTTGAACCGAAAGGAGGTGGAAGCGACAAAATGAGTAAGCAACAGCCTAGCCGAAGCTACAACCCAAGATTCCCTGGTCGCAAATTTTAGATAAATAAACAACAAAAGTTGAAAACCACCTTGATTACCAACTTCAAATTACCATAAAGTAAGCTTCCCATTTAGGAAAAGGATCCATTCATCTGAAATCTTCTTATGTTTCACGCTAGTGTTATAGGCTACTCCCTCCCATCCATTTTAGTCCTTAAAATTCAATTTTAATTTGGGTATTCCAATCCATTATAACTCCAATTTTGACCAGTTAAATTAGAAGTATATTTATTATTTAAAACATATAAGAATAATTTCAATATATTTATTGTACAATTTAAGGCAAATACAATATTGATTTATATTTGTCCCTTTTATTAAAAAACAATATATTTCATTTCATGCTAATCTCCCATCTCTATATATACTTCTTTTAAATTATTACATTTGTCCAACTTTTTTACTTATTTGTTTGATTGAATAATTTGTTGGATGAGCAATTGCGAGAGATGTTTTCAAATTTAACATGATTGCATTGAATGGTGTAATTCTGATTTCACTCTCTAACTCTTTCTTATATTAATCTTTTCAATTCAATAACCTTTTTATGGCTATTTAATTAGAGAATTAGGGCCATTTGGAAATCCAATTAATCATATTTAAATTTTTATTTAGGAAAAAGAAATCAAGGATAATTAATAGTGTTATCAATTTGAATGTAGTAATAATAAGATTATAAAAATAGAGAGATAACAATTGTGTCATCATAACAAAAAAAAGGGACTAAAATCATAATTAGACGTAGATGAATTCAATAGTAGGTTGAACAGTTTGTTTACACATGTGATTACTTTCAAGACTAGTGATAAATGCATGGGGGGGGGGGAGCCCTTATCACGAGTATGAATGGTGTCAAAACATGCACAAAATAGTAACAAAGTCTTTACTTTTAACCCATAAGAAATTGGATTTTTGAGTGTTTAAATAATATTTAAAAATTGAATTTTTAAATTTAATCCACAAAAAATTATAAAGTGTGAACTTTAAGCTTGAAAGGAGTTTAATTGATTCACCAAAAAGGTGAAAGGAAATTTTGAATCAGCTGCGCTCCAACGTTCGAAATGAAATTAGGATCCACGTGATTCATCAAACGGTCACAAATCCTCATGTGAGAATCATTAAACTGAGATATAGGCATAGCAGATTTCATAATTTTTCTTCTTCTTTTTAGTGCTACTATATATATGAATGGGGGAACATAGTTTAGAATTCACATTTCACCCTTTTAATCTTTTATTTACCTTCGTTTTCATCATTATACCTTATTGTCTACGTGAAGAAAAATATAAGAACAAAAAAGCCTCATGTCTGCTTTGCAACCTTTTATATTTTTACTTTTTTCATGGTAGGATATATATTCTTTTCTTTTCTTTGTTCCTCTTGTCAGATCCAGTGGAGGAAAAACCCTATATATTTGTCAACCATCTCTTTAATTTGATCAAGACCCACTTCCCAAAATGCAGATTCTGGTATGGGTTTTTGAGGTTTTATTCATTTCTTCCCTTGTGGGAGTGTTTCCATTGTCACTAGCTGAAACAACCTCACCAGGTGTTTGCTCAGAGGCTGATAGGGCTGCCCTTCTTGCTTTCAAAGCCAAAATTGTCAAGGACACAACAGGGATTCTCTCTTCATGGATTGGAAGGGATTGTTGTGGAGGAGATTGGGAAGCTGTTCAATGTAATCCAGCTGGGAGGGTCACTACATTGGCACTTCAAGGGCCTGTAAAAGACAGTAGCATGTACATGAAGGGTACTTTGTCTTCTTCCCTGGGTAGTCTACCATTCTTGCAAGTGTTGGTCATAAGTGGGATGAAGCTTATTACAGGTCCAATCCCAGACAGCTTTTCCAAGCTAACCAGGCTTACTCAGTTGGTCCTGGAAGACAATTCCCTTCAAGGGAACGTTCCTTCAGGTTTAGGCCTATTATCCCATCTCCAAACACTTTCATTGGCTGGCAACCATTTGAAGGGACCCGTTCCTCCAAGCTTAGGAAATTTGAGAAACCTTGGGATGATAAATTTAGGGAGAAATTCCTTGTCAGGTCCTATCCCTGCTAGTTTAAAAAATCTACACCTTTTGCAGTCTTTTGATCTCAGCTTCAACTCATTGTCTGGTTTAATCCCTGAATTTATAGGACAGTTTAGAAACATTACCTTTATTGACCTCTCTAATAACCAATTATCAGCTCACTTACCCATTGCCATGTTCAACTTGGTTAGCCTATCATATCTGTCATTGAGCCACAACCAGCTCACTGGAACTATCCCAGAGCAGGTTGGGAATCTCAAGTCCCTCACTAGCCTTTCACTGAGTAGCAACAAGTTTATAGGTCACATTCCAGCATCTATTTCAAGATTGCAGAATCTCTGGTCCCTTAATTTATCCAGAAATGGATTCTCAGACCCTTTACCAGATGTTTCCAACAGGGGCATTCCTTCACTTTTGTCAATAGACCTGTCTTTCAACAACCTCAGTTTGGGGACAGTTCCTAAGTGGATCACAGACAGACAGCTTTCAGATGTTAATCTAGCTGGTTGTAAACTGAGAGGAAGCCTCCCAAGGTTTACAAGGCCAGATTCATTGAGCTCCATAGATTTGTCCAATAATTTCCTCACTGGGAGCATTTCAACATTTTTCACAAAAATGACGAGTCTGCAGAAGGTGAAGCTTTCAAATAACCTGCTGAAGTTTGATCTTTCAGAACTCAAAGTTCCAGATGGGATTTCCTCTATTGATCTTCATTCGAACCAGGTATGCGGGTCTCTCTCGAGCATTTTAAATAACCGAACAAGCAGCTTCTTGGAGGTTATAGATGTGTCAAATAATCTCATTTCCGGTACGATACCGGAATTCTCCGAAGGGCTGAATTTGAAAGAGTTGAATATAGGAAGCAACAAGATTGCAGGCCAGATCCCAAGTTCAATCTCGAATCTTATTGAACTTGAGAGACTGGATGTTTCGAGGAACCTGATAACCGGCACCATACCGATGAGTTTAGGACGATTGGCGAACCTTCATTGGCTTGATCTTTCCATCAACAGGCTCACTGGAAGAATCCCAACTAGCTTGTTGGGTATTAAGTCTATGAGACATGCAAGCTTCAGGGCAAACAGACTATGTGGAGAGATCCCACAAGGTCGGCCTTACAACATCTTCCCTGCTTCTGCTTATGCTCACAATCTCTGCTTATGTGGGAAGCCAATGCCACCTTGTAGGGGAAATAAACAAGAGACAAGTCAGTGAAATGCTGACTCAAATCTGCCCAAAGTAGAAACATTCATGTTTTTACAGCACCTACTTACATTTTTCTTACCTTTTTGCTTCAGTAATTTCTAGCTTAATTTAATTAATAACTACTATTATGGAAACATACATTGTTTCAATATAAAGTTTTAATTCTACCAAAGATAATTAAGTACAAATAAGTTATCTTTTTTATTACTGCCAGCTTTGCATAACCATTACATTGAGACAATCAATGCTCTGAATGAACACTTTTGTCTTCAGACATGTTGACACAAGAAAATTTGAGGACCACCTCTAAAGATCATCTTTTGTTATCATCAATACTGTTAATTCATGAAGCTTTTACTTTAAAGCAGAAATTTGCCTTAGCCTTCACATGTCAAAGAAGACAATATAATATGACTTCCAAAGAAAGAAAAAAAGATTCTTGTCAAACCCCCCCCCCCACCCAACATCTAACTAGAATTCCAGAACACTAGACTGTTGCATGTTCTTTGTGAAGGAAACCGTTGTGCTGATGCATTAGCAAGGAAGTGACTAAAAAATGTACAATACCCCTACACAACTATGCCACTGACTAATTATCAGCTAATACTTGTTCAGCTTCATTTTTCAGCAGCAGATGTTTCCTTCTCTGAACCTTCATCCTCCTAAAATAATAACAAGTTAAATGGATTATGTAAAATGATGGTACTAAGCTTCAAAATGGATCATGTAAAATGATGGTTACTTCTGTTGGAATGAGAAAACAATGGGGTCAATTAATGGCAACACTTAGTAAAGGGGAAGATAATGAGACCCCATTGCAAGTGAAATTAAATGGAGTAGCAACCATTATTGGGAAGGTAGGCCTGTTTTTCGCTGTAGTGAAGTTTGCTGTAATGGTACAAGAACTTTGAAAAGAAAGGTTTGAGCATTTGAAGAAAGGAGATTGGAGTCTGCTGTGTTGTAGCCAAGGAGGAGTGTTAAAATGTGGCAACAAACAGTAATACGTACGTTAGCCGGATGAAATACAGCAGTATATAAGTATATCATATATTATCCGGGGTTAAGTATGTTTTTGTAACTACCGACCTGTATTTGATTTGATAGAAACTTTTTGACTGGATAAATTTAGTCAAGTACTTACCAGAATTAGATAGGTCCTAGGTTATCATTATAATGTTTTTAAAGTTTGTTTACTTGCACAAGTTAAATTTATTGCTCTTTCAATGTAATAGTATTTTATATGTACGTTTTTCTTTAACAAAATGTAAGAGAGAAGTCAATTTTTGTTTTCTCCTTCAACATCTGTCTTTGCTTCTGTTTTCATCTTTCAACACAAAGTTTTAGATTTTTAGTTTTGTGATAAAAAAACCCAACATTCAGCAGCAGATGTTTCCTTCTCTGAACCTTCATCCTCCTAAAATAATAACAAATTAAATTATATTCACCTGTCACCTGCAGCATATATGATAAAAGAAAGACCAAGCGACCACCAGATACATCAAATGCCAGCTCTTAAGAAAATGGTGAACGAAGCGCCACTTCTTTATTTTAATTGTCAGCATTGTTAGCCTCCTCCAGATACATGGAGTTACAATTCCAATTTGGCTTATAATTGTGAAAACCCCAATTCAAAAAATTAATTATTTGTTAGCTCTAATGAAAAATAGATATGAAATCATCAATTACTGGTTATAAAGAACTTTTGACATAGACTTCCATTTCTCACCACCTTTGCAACCTAAACTTCATAAATGAAATGTTTGGTAACAAAAAGTTAGTAAATATAAACCATCTGAATCACAACAGTGAGAAATGTCTACCCTTGTAACACCCTTTGCATCTGAATTAGCCTCCTTATAAGCTTTTCTAATTTAATCCCTGCAAATAACAGAGAGTTAACTTCATTGCATTCTTTTTTTGGCTAAGAAGACTTTTCATATGATCTACTATAACACCAGAAGATTTTCCAAATTCGCATCATTTATCTGAATTTCCACAAAGGTGTTTGTGGTATGAAAATCAATTCATGCATAAGACTAGAAAATCGATCATGAACTTAAAGATTTGACTTTTTATATTTGAGAAGCATCAAACTGAAAAGCAAGGTCCTTGTTATTCACTTTCAAGCTCCGGTTGTCACTTCTTTTTCTCTTATAGGCTGTTTCACCTCTCATTGCATTTTAACTCTAGTCTTGAGCAAGAAGTGCTTCTTTCCATCTTGTTTGCAAGTACCAAACACTTTCCACTAATCCAATTCCGAACCACAACAACCTATTCCTCAATCACTCAGCCATTGATGCATATGGAGGTATACAGTATACCCTCATCAATCATCATCCCAGAATATTTGCACACCTCCTTAACCAACCTCTCTAGTTACATAATCCATGAACCATGACAGCATAAGTTAAGACTGGAGGATAAAATCCTTAATCGTCCATAACCTCCCACAACTCTATTGCCCTATCCATTCTTCCTTTACGGATAAGCAACTTGAATGACATATTGCAAGTGTAACTATCTGCCAAACAATCAATTTTTTGCATTCTGGAAATTAATCTAAGAGCCCTATTAACGTCAGAATGTTCACAATGATAAGCCAAAATGGAATTGTAACTCCATGTATCTGGGCCGGTTCCCCTTCCAATCATTTCAGTCAAAAGCTGGTAAGCCTCATCAGTTTTATCCTTCTTGCAAAACTGTTTAATGATGCACTTTTAAGTGAACAAATTTGGCATAAGATTGTATCTTCTCATTCTATCGAACACCCTACATATAATTGGCCTCAAAATATCCACGAATGAAAACGGAGTAACTACAAGCATCTGGCTCAAATCCCATTCAAACACATTTCTTCAAACACCTTGTAAGCTTCATTCAGGCAACCAACTTTGCACAAGGCTTCCAACAAGCTATTATGAGCAAGAACATCAATGGCACAACCTAGTTGGACCATTTCATCAAAAATCTTTACGTGCCTGACAAGCTTCACCAATATCTCCCTAACCCCTCACCAAAAATGCTGTAACTATTTTGCACAAGGCTCAAACTCATGCATAAATCTATCAAATAACCCTTGGCCTCCAAACTCCACTATTCAATCAAAGCGCTGATAGCATCACCAGGCAAATTTGCTCTACAATAAGCATTAAAAACAAGCCAGAAAATTTCTGGGTTTGCTTCAAACCGTTCGCTATATCTAGATACCAAGAAATCCCAAAATGATAGCAAACGGTTAGCTGCTTCCTAATACATCAACCAAAATACAGTAGCTTGTATCACTGTGATGAAAACCCGGAAATTTATAGCTCGTTAATTAAACAAACCAAAGGAACTATATTGCTAGATGTCTAAATAAATGAAAGCACGCAGGAAAAATAAATTAAAATAAAAATTCAAAGTGGGGAAAAAAAAAAGAGCCTACCATTTGATCTTCACTTAATCGCACTTACAAAGCTAAGGGTTTTGTTTCTTGAGAGGGAAGCAATTAATAGAAGGGAAGGGAAGGGAAGGGAAGGGAAATGAATACCTCTACTTATGATAGCAAGTTGGACTAAAATTCCAGAAAATATCAAGTTTTCTAAAAAATTACAGAAATAGGTTAAATTTTTGAAAATTTATGGGAACGAGTCGATTTTGGTAAATGCTTTCAATTGGATGTGTTTTCAGCATATTGACAGAAAAAAGCTTTCAGTTTGAAGCGCTTTTTGTCACATTAACACTAAAAGTGGCAACACCTATATTTTTTTCTTTTTTTTTTGTGCCACTTGATGCTGTCGTTGAAAACACCAAATATATCCTATTCCCTTTAAAATAACGAAAAAGAATAGTAAAGGGGAAGTAGGGTCGAATCCTCAGGGACTGGATTATACGAATGCTTATAATTTCTTGAAATCCTGGGCAGAATCGTGCCCAAGAAAGCCTGCGTTCCTGGAAAAATAAAAAAAAACAGAATTTAAAGAATTGATTTTGGTAGTGAAAATAAAAACAGAATTTAAAGTTTACTAAAATTTTGATTACGAAAATAATAAAGAGAGTTTGAAGAGAAAAGAAATTCTTATGGGAAAGTTCCAGCCTCCGGTTGTCTCATTCCGCCTTGGGCTCAATCCTCGGCTTTTGGATAATCCTTCTCGACTCAAATAAGCCAGTTATAGTGGAAGAGGACGCCTACGACCACCAGCTCCAAAGATTTGACTTACGATTTTTGGGGAACCTGACTCTAGCCAGAAATTCTATGCTAGATCAACGCTTCTCAATGGCTAATCCCACACCATTTTGTCTCTTTGGCTCGCCAACCTCTGACGCAGTAAGTTGATGAACCGACGGTGCAACCCCTTCAAAACACACAAAGCGGCCGCCTTTGCATACGTTGAAAGGTTTACTTCTTAAGGGCCATGGACTGAAGCGTCAGCCCGTAGTACGGAGAAACAATGAATACTTGGTAGAAAAAGGGTTTAAGTATGGGTTCTAAGCCTCAAGAACCTTTTGGGGAAATATTGACAACTTTCGGCTAGAAGGGTTTTAGTGGCTCATGATAATTATGGGAAAGAAAATAAATAAAAATATGGAAAAAGAAAATTTATTGAAAGGAAATATGAAAGAACAAAAGAATTAGGGGGAGAGTGTTTACAGGAAAAGATGAACCAAATTAAAGTCACTTCACCCCCTATTTATAGTGCTAGAAAGAAAGTTTAATTTAACTTAAATTCCTAAAAGATAAATACATTTAAATGAAAATAATTAAAATAAAATCCTAAAATAAAATCCTAATAATTATCCTAACAATAATTATCCTAATAAAATAAAATAAAATAGAGCCTTCCAAAATAAAATCTCTTCTATTTGCTTTTAAGTCCTTGTGCCTTCCATGTTCGCACTTTTGGCACCAGATTTGTCCCACGTTGCATATTGGCCCATTTAATCTCCAAATTGACGCTTTTTCCCTTGAATTTACTTTTCGCCTCCAATTTAGTCCTTAAAAGATAAAAAGATATAAATAGCTCAAATTAGTAGGCTCAAGCTCAAAATAAACACATGATTATTATATAAAAACACGTCTTTTTAGAGTATTATCAAATTCCCCCTACTTAGCCCATGCTTGCCCTCAAGTATGCTTCCTATTGACTTGTGAAAGCTAGATTCTGCCATAAAAGAAATACCACTCCAAAGTTTTATAAAAATTAGTTAAAAATGCATACGAAAAATAAAGAGAACTCTAAGCTTGCTTTAAGTAAAATAGAAAAAGTACTCCAATTAATTCACACAAAAATTAAGATCGACTTGATTTATTTCATGCTATTTCGGTAAATTACCAAACCTACCAAGACACCCTAATTATTTCCTCCTTTAGTCCCCCAAGTGCAACTTTATTAGTACTTATTTTTTTTCTTCTTTTTTTTCTTTTTTTTTTGTTTTTTATTTTTTTATTTTTTTTGTTTTTTTTTTCTTTTAATTATTTATTTACTTAGGAATATATTAAACCTTTTGACGTGAAGAGAGATGACAACCCAAGCACCCCACCCCGGTTACTCAGTCAAACATACTCCTAGAATTATTTATTTCCGGTTAGCGGAGTTTTACTCATTACGTCACACAACCTTTTGACGCGAAGTAGAATGACAACCCAAGCACCCTACCTCGGTTACTCAGTCAGTCACGATTTGAGCCATACTCGTAACCTCGGCTAGCGGAGTTTTACTTGTCACGTCACACAACCTTTTGACGCGAAGTAGAATGACAACCCAAGCACCCTACCCCGGTTACTCAGTCAGTCACGATTTAAGCTATACTCATAATCATGGAAAACATTTATTAACAATTAAACAATATTTAAAATTTTTGAGAATTCAGGAAAGAAACAATTTAAGTGTCAAAAATAAGTTTCAATAATCACCTAATAGCCATGAACATCAATTAAGCATGCAATCATTTAAGTGTTCACTTTATATTAAACTTAATCAATTTTACGAAAAGCAAGATAGAGGTAACTTTATTAATCACAATTATTTCTAGCCTAATAAAAATAAAACAGTGGAGATGATATCAATTATGGAAAAATCATAACTTTCTTAGACAGTAAAAATCATGCTTGTGGGGCAAACAGTAGGCAATTCCTGGTAAAATCTTGGGCATGAAAAGCGGCAGGATATTCTTCAAATAAATGGGCAGAAACGAGCACAAAACAGCAGCAACAACATTTTGACAACAAAAATAGCAGATAATGACAGTAACACAAAGAACGCCTCCCCCTCACTTAAAACACATAGTCCTCAATGTGGAAGAAAATAAATAAATAGGTAGAAAAGTTTAGAAGAACTCCCCGTGTGATTATTGTTGTTCGGTACGCACGGTGATGGAGAGGTGGCGACGGCGCGAGTTGATGGTGAAGAGAGGCTCGGCGGTGGTACGGCTTCAGTTACGGATCATGGCCGGTAGTAAAACGGCGGTGGGTGGTGGAAGAAGAGAGGAAGTGGCGGCTATGGAGAAAGAAAAGTTTGAAAAAGGAAAATTATGGAAGATTGGGGGTTTTAAGTTGCTGAAAAGGGGTGTTTGGTTGCAGGGATATGTCATTCTAGGGCTGGAATAGGGCTGTTTGGCTACAGGGATAACACTGTTTGGTCCCAGGGATATGGTGTTCTGTGCTGGAATGGAGGTTGGAATAGAGGCTGTTTGGTACCGTGGATAGGGCTGTTTGGTGCACTTTTTTTTGCCTTCTTTTCTTCGAATTTTTGCTCCGTTTTTCCTAGAAAGAAGAAGAGAAATTTATTCCAAAGAAAAAAAAATAAAAAGAAAACGATAAATAATAAATAATAAATAATAATAATAATAAAATAAATAAAAAATAAAAATAAAAATAAAGATTGGGTTGCCTCCCAATAAGCGTTTGTTTAACGTCGTTAGCTCGACGCCTTGAATGGTTCTATGGTGGCTCTAACTGAATTTTTTCGACCGTGTGGGCCTGAAAATTTTCGTAAAACGGCTTCAACCTCTGGCCATTGACTTTGAACCGCTTCCCCGATTCTTCGCTTTCTATTTCAACCGCACCATGAGGGAATACTTCGGTAACGACAAAAGGCCATTGCCATCGCGAATGAAGTTTACCTGGAAATAACTTCAACACAGAATTATAGAGTAAAACTTTTTGTCCTACCGAAAAATACTTCTGAGCAATTTTCGTATCATGAAACAACTTGGTCTTGTCCTTATAAATATGAGCATTCTCATAAGCATCGTTGCGAATTTCTTCCAACTCTTGGATGTCTAATTTCCTTGCCCTTCCTGCTGGGTCTAACTCCATGTTGCATTGTCGAACTGCCCAATAGGCTTTATGCTCCAATTCTACCGGAAGATGGCAAGCCTTGCCAAAAACAAGCCGATATGGGGTCATTCCAATTGGTCCTTTATATGCTGTACGATAGGCCCAAAGCGCGTCATTGAGCCGAAGACTCCAATCTTTTCGGTTGGGTTGTACCGTTTTCTCTAAAATGGTCTTTATTTCCCTATTTAAAACCTCAGCCTGACCATTCGTTTGGGGATGGTAAGCCGTAGCTACACGATGATGGACTCCGTATTTTGACAATAGTGCCTCCATTACTTTGTTGCAAAAGTGGGTGCCACGATCACTGATTAGGGCTCGAAGTGTGCCAAACCTGGAAAAAATAGTCTGTTTTAGAAATTCCACAACAGTTTTGGCATTATCATTGCGAGTAGGCTTTGCTTCTATCCACTTAGAGACATAGTCTACCGCAAAGATTATATAAACATTGCTAAATGAAGAAATAAACGGGCCCATGAAATCGATGCCCCAAACATAAAAAATTTCGCATACATGAATTGGGGATAGGGGCATTTGATTTCGTTTAGTGATGTTACCTGTATGTTGGCACCTATCGCAAGACTTACAGAAGTTATATGCATCTCAAAAAATTGTAGGCCAATATAACCCACATTCTAACACCTTGTGAGCTGTTCTTTTAGGTCTAAAATGACCTCCGCAAGCTTCAGCATGACAAAAATTAAGGATAGAAGTTACCTCAGTTTCTAGAACACATCGTCGTATTATCTGATCTGAACAGTGTTTCCATAAGTATGGGTCATCCCAAATGTAATATCGAGAGTCACATTTAAGCTTATTCCTTGCGGAACGTGTTAACTCAGTGGGTAACGATCCTGTGGCTAAGAAGTTTACCATATCCGCATGGACCATGGACCTATCTACCAATTGAATGATAACACCTGTTTTTGTCAAAAAACCTGCGTTAAGTGATTCATAAATAGAATATGGCATAACATTTATAGAGGCTCCTAGATCACACATAGCCTTTTTAATCCCCAAATGGCCAATTTTGCATGGTATTTCAAACATGCCCCTATCCTTACACTTTGCCGGCATTTTTCGCTGTAGTACTGCAGATATATTCTCACCAACATTTACCCTTTCATTACCTGTTAACTTTCGTTTGTTGGTGCACAGTTCTTTAAGAAATTTAGCATACCTGGGAATTTGCCTGATGGCGTCTAACAGGGGTATGTTGATCTCAACATTCCTAAACGTTTCGAGGATCTCCTTATCCTCTTTACCTTTTCGACTCTGATTGAGTCGTTCTGGAAATGGAGGTGGAACCTTAGGTACTGGAGGTTTCAGTCGGACCTGTTCGTCTTTCTCTGGTTTTTCCTGGGCATTTTCTTGGCCAAGATTCCTGTCGAGAATCGGTTCCAGTACATTTTCGCTTCGTAACGTCACTGCATTCGTATTTTGCCTCGGGTTTGGTTCTGTTTGTGACGGCAGCTTCTCTTGAGCGTTTAATTTCTCCACTGATATAGTCAATTCTCTTATAGATGCCTCGATTTTCTGCTGAAAATCAAGCATATTAGCTGCTAATTTATTGACCAAAGTTTCTAGAGAATTACCTGAATCTCGTGGCTGTTGTGGGAGCTGATTCTGGTATGTCGGATTATACCGTGGGTTGGCCCCATAACTTAAGTTAGGATGATCTCTCCATCCTGGATTGTAGGTATTAGCGTAGGGGTTATATCACCTTTGTGGTGGCCCAGGAAAATTCCCTACTACATCTAAATGGGCCATGGAGTCATCACCCATAACAGGACATGCATCTGTTGTATGTTCTAGTGTAGCACATATTCCACACACTCGAGCTGGTCTAGCCTTTTCTACAACAAGAGAGCTAACTATATTAGTGAGTCTATCAAGTTTATCTTCTATGGAAGAATTACTTAGCTGGTGAACCCTTCTAAGAGGTTCATGATTGACTCGAAATTGCTGAGAGTTTGTAGCCATCGTGGAGATCAAGTTTCTCGTTTGTTGGGGAGGCATGTTGACCAACGCTCCTCCACTAGCAGCATCCACCATATTCATCTCCATAGGCTTCAAACCTTCATAAAAATATTGGAGGAGAGATTGCTCTGTTATACCATGTTGTGGGCAGCTTGCACACAACTTCTTAAACCGCTCCCAATAGTCATAAAGAGACTCAACTTCGTTCTGCCTTATTCCAACGATCTCCCTCCTTAGCTCAGCTGCTCGAGATGCTGGGAAAAACCTGTTGAGAAACAAACGAGATAAATCAGCCCAAGTGGTAACAGGTCCAGGGGGTAAATAAAATAACCATTCCTTTGCTGAATCTGCAAGAGAAAAAGGGAAAGCACGCAATTTAATTTGATCCTCAGTTACCCCCTGAGGTTTCATACTAAGATAAACCATGTGAAATTCCTTTAAGTGCTTATGGGGGTTTTCGTTTTGTAGCCCTCTAAAAGTTGGAAGTAATTGAATCAACCTAGATTTTAATTCAAAATCAGTATCCATATTAGGATACGTTATGCAAAGTGGCAGTTGTTCCGTCGGGGCCTCGGCCAGTTGCCGAATTGTTTGATCCATCTGTTGTTGCGCCTGATTAGGGATTTCGTCAACCCTGGCGTCAGGAACCTCTTCAAGGGAATCGACTTCTTCCTCTTTGCTTTTAATTGTTCGAATAGGGTTTTCATTAACCCTAGACTCTACTTCGTCGTCGATTCTAATTTCTGATGGTGGATTGCTTTGAGTTCCAACCACCGCGGACTATTTTTTCCTAAGTTTTGTCTCCTTTCGGTTGGCTTTTGCAGTCTTTTCGATTTCGGAGTCGAACGTAAGAGTGCCTGGAGCAGATCTGGTCATAGAAAACAAAAGAACAAGTTTAGTATGTTGCCGATCCCCGGCAACGGCGCCAAAATTTGATGCTGTCGTTGAAAACACCAAATATATCCTATTCCCTTTAAAATAACGAAAAAGAATAGTAAAGGGGAAGTAAGGTCGAATCCTCAGGGACCGGATTATACGAATGCTTGTTTCTTGAAATCCTGGGCAGAATCGTGCCCAAGAAAGCCTGCGTTCCTGGAAAAATAAAAAAAAAAACAGAATTTAAAGAATTGAATTTGGTAGTGAAAATAAAAACAGAATTTAAAGTTTACTGAAATTTTGATTACGAAAATAATAAAGAGAGTTTGAAGAGAAAAGAAATTCTTATGGGAAAGTTCCAGCCTCCGGTTGTCTCATTCCGCCTTGGGCTCAATCCTCGGCTTTTGGATAATCCTTCTCGACTCAAATAAGCCAGTTATAGTGGAAGAGGACGCCTACGACCACCAGCTCCAAAGATTTGACTTACGATTTTTGGGGAACCTGACTCTAGCCAGAAATTCTATGCTAGATCAACGCTTCTCAATGGCTAATCCCACGCCATTTTGTCTCTTTGGCTCGCCAACCTCTGACGCAGTAAGTTGATGAACCGACGGTGCAACCCCTTCAAAACACACAAAGCGGCCGCCTTTGCATACGTGGAAAGGTTTACTTCTTAAGGGCCATGGACGGAAGCGTCAGCTCGTAGTGCGGAGAAACAATGAATACTTGGTAGAAAAAGGGTTTAAGTATGGGTTCTAAGCCTCAAGAACCTTTTGGGGAAATATTGACAACTTTCGGCTAGAAGGGTTTTAGTGGCTCATGATAATTATGGGAAAGAAAATAAATAAAAATATGGAAAAAGAAAATTTATTGAAAGGAAATATGAAAGAACAAAAGAATTAGGGGGAGAGTGTTTACAGGAAAAGATGAACCAAATTAAAGTCACTTCACCCCCTATTTATAGTGCTAGAAAGAAAGTCTAATTTAACTTAAATTCCTAAAAGATAAATACATTTAAATAAAAATAATTAAAATAAAATCCTAAAATAAAATCCTAATAATTATCCTAACAATAATTATCCTAACAATAATTATCCTAATAAAATAAAATAAAATAGAGTCTTCCAATGCTTTTAAGTCCTTGTGCCTTCCATGTTCGCACTTTTGGCACCAGATTTGTCCCACGTTGCATATTGGCCCATTTAATCTCCAAATTGACGCTTTTTCCCTTGAATTTACTTTTCGCCTCCAATTTAGTCCTTAAAAGATAAAAAGACATAAATAGCTCAAATTAGTAGGCTCAAGCTCAAAATAAACACATGATTATTATATAAAAACACGTCTTTTTAGAGTATTATCACCACTTATTAATGTGAACAATATAACTTACAAAACAGGTCTAGACAATGTAGGATTGCTTAAGAAAACAAGAAAAATAAGAATTTAGATCTATATAAAAAACTGTTTTATAAGTTTTATTTATAAAGGTGACACCAAAAAATAACAAAGAAAAATATAGTTGTGGCCACATTAATAGGTGACACCAATTGGAAGCGATTTTTTGTCAATATGCTGAAAATGCATTCAGCTGGAAGCATTTTACTGGTGACACAGAAAGCGCTTCCAGCAATGTTTTACCTAAATCGGTCAACTCCTATAAATTTTTAAAATTTTAGCTTATTTCCGTAATTTAAAAAAAAAAAGACAAATTTTTATATTTCGGCCAGCAAATTGGATGTTTGTAATTTTATAAAATTTGAATCTGTAAATTTAGATAATAGATATGGAAATCTATTATTTACAAAAGTAAAACGATGGTCTCCGTCCATCTTCCGCGATTGTAAAAGGGAAAGTTTGGGCCGAAATTTTGGGCCTTATTTAAAGTGTTGGTTGAGTTGGACTTTAATTAAATTTGGAGTTTGATTTGTACTAAGCCTTTGATTATTATGTAGTCTAGGGTCACCGGAACAAAAAAATTTACATGATAATAATATATGTTTGTATATTAGCTTAGAATGTGACATGTATTTACATGTTTAATTTCTTAGATTAATTTTAAACAATTTATTTTTTATTACAATAATTAGTTTTTTAAAATTTATTATTCGAACATAATAAAAATATATTAATTTATTTAAGAATTCCAGAATAATAATATTTTCAAATTATAATTACAACATTTGTACCATATTATGGATAAATAATTTCAAATCGAAATTCAAATGAGATAATATAGGATTATTTCATGCAAATTAATATTATTCAAAATAATAACTATTAAACATAAATAAAATAATAATTTAAATGTAGTGCTAATAAATAAAATTTTTTATTATTTTTATTTAATATTTAATAATTTCTCATTTATTAAAATTATATATCTATACTAACATTTTTTAATATTTATATTATAATATTGTACATTACTATATATTTATTTTTTATATGCTATAAATTATATAATATGTATAAACATAGAAAATGGGTAGAATAGGATTAAACTTGAGCCTTGATTATTTGAGCTTGAGTTTAAATCATATTCTAAATTGATTTAATTTTTTTTAACTCAATATTTTTGTCTAAACATTTTCAAATTTCAGAAAGACTTTTAAGGTCGGACGAAAAACCTAGTCCATGAATAGATCTCGATAGAAGTTATGATCATAAATTCATTAATATTAAATTTAATATTATAAATAGTACCAATATGGTTTAACATATTGTAGGGATTGAAAGCAACTCAGGGAAGAAGAATAGCATCACCTTTTTATTTATTCCATGTTACAATATTAAATATACAATTCTCTTTCTATTTTAACAATTTTAAGAATTTATGTTGACTTTTTATGATGTTTTCAATATCGCATTTGCGGACTAACGAATAAAGCATTTATATTATTATGATTTTTATTTAATAAAATATTTAAAGTAGCTAATTTAATGTAATTATATTGATAAACACTATTATTCCATAATATATAAATTAATATATAATATAATAAGATACATAAATATTTATATTACGACAAATGACGTATATACAATTTTTTTAATTTAATTTTTATAGTTTTTTTTTTTTAAGTTTTTCTTCATCCATTAAATTAGATTTTGCAATTAATTTATTTTATACAATTACTTAATTTCATCCACATATTCAGTACAGTAAATGTTATATTTATTTTATTTATACATTTTAAATAATATAAATTTTAAAATCTCAATCAAATTTTTTATTTATACATGTAATTAAGTCGTGCATTGCACGAATAAAAAAAACTAATTTAATAATATAATAAACAACAATACTATGCTATTCAATTCAAATGTTTCGCCAAATTCATACTCTTATTTATATATATATATATATATATATATATATATATGAAAGATTAAAATAACAAAATGATGAAATATATATTTGAAAGCCTACTAGTCTTAGACCCATTTGTATTTGTATTTTTTATTTCACTTATAGTGGACAAATAATTATCTTAAATGGGTTATTATCTTGTCCAGTGCTAACTAGACTTATTTATGAGTCGAGTTATTTACTAAGGTTTGAAGGCAATTTAAAATTTAAAAAGGCTTATGTAAAAATACTAGGCCTGAAAAATGGGCTTGGGTAAAATAATTAGGTCTGTTTAAAATATAGGTCGGGTCTTAAATGTTCAAGGTCCGGCCAAACCCGACCCATTTTTAAGTTTATAATACTTTATATCATGTTATCTTTATATATTATGTAATTTATAACACATTAAAAAAATAAACTTATACTAAATATATAATACCACTCTAATGTAAACATTAAAATAATATTAAGATTACTATATAAAAATTTTTCAATAAATAAAAAAGATATAAAATTATTAAATATTAAATTAAAATAATATAAATATTTTTAAAAAAATTAAAAATAATATGAGTGGGTCTAAAATGAGCTTGGGTTAGTCTTTTTGCAAATATGGGCAGGCTTGGGCAAACATAAAACATGTTAATATCAAGCTAAACCTGATCATGGGCTGGGCCACCCGGCCTAACCCAAAGGCTCGTCCGAAAAGTGAGAAGGTTTGAAAAAAATATAGACTTAAAAAATGGGCTTGGGTAAAAAAAAGGCCTATTTTCTAAACGGGTCAAGCCTTAGGTAAGTTTTTTTGGCTTGGGCTTGACCCAAATTTGCAAAAAAAAAAAAACCCTGCTACTGTTTCCATTATTTTGCTACCATTTCATTATTATATTGCTACTATTTTGTTGTTATTATTTGGATATTGTATAACTCTTATTTTGTTGATAATTTTACTACTATTTTATAGGCATTTGCATACTAAGTTGCACTTATATTAATGTTTATTTAAGTATAAATATTAAATACTTTTTTAAAAATTTATTTTCAATTTATTGGGAAACATTTATTTTAATATTTTGAGTGTATTTGATGTATTATATTTTTTAAATTTATTTTTATATAAAAAATTAATACAGACGTGCCGGGCCGAACTCAAATTTTAGCATTTTTATTCAGGCCGGGTTTAGACAAAATTTTAAATCCATTTTTTGAGCCAGGCCAAGCTTGAGCCTAAAAATCGAGCCTAAAATTATGTTGAGGCCTAGCCTGCTCTAACACATGATCAACACTATATCAAATTTAAACCTAACCCGACCCGACCTATAAATATCTCTAGTACTAACAAGTAAAAAAGAATTCCATAAACAAATTTAGAATGATATCACGTTTCTTTATAATATAGTAAAAATAATAATTGAAAAAACAGGACCCATTTTTGTGGAATTTTGTTAGAAAAGATGGAATATGGTACAATCACTTAATTTTCTTAAATTACTTTTTTTAGAAAAAAAATATTTTTAAAATATCTAGGAAAAGAAATGGTTATAAATACTAAAAAGCCGTTTAAATTACTTTACAATGGTTTGTGACTCATGCTTCAGGCAATTTTTAAATAGTATTCTATACTCTCTATATATTTAAAATTTAATTTCTATTTTCTTTTCGAATTAAAAAAAATAAGTTTAATTGTTAACATCGTTAAAATTTTTTGTTAAATTTACTGGTATAACATTCTAAAATTTTACAAAGTACTCACTCAATAATCATGTGAAAAAATGACATTATAATAGATCTAAATTTATCAAAAAATTTAATGATAACAATTCTTTAAGTATACGTCAACATTTTAATTAGAATAAAATATTTAGATTAACTAATAACATTATAAGTGTTACCAAATTATATCAAAAGTTAAAGTATAAAGATTAAATCTCAAAGTTAAGCATAGTATAGGACTGAAATTGGAATTTGATCATTTTTATATAATCTAAATTATAGAGGGACCATAATTGAATTTAACCATTGTTGTTAATAATGTAAAAGTAAAGAAAGGACAGGTTTCAAAAATAGTGGGATCATGATTGCAATTTAACCATTATGGTTAATAATTAGTATAGATTGTACTCGAACAAGTCTCTATCATGGGATTTAGTGCTTATTGAGGTGTAAATTAAAGTTGAGTTTATTTAGATACAAGTTTAAGATCAAGGGCTTTATTTGGACACAAATTAAAGTTTAAAAAGCTTATTTTGCTATAACAGCGACTTATTTAGTATAAGGACTCATTTAAATACAATAACAAAGTTCAAGGGCCTTTTTTACTATTTTAGCAAAAAAATAAATTTACTCAAAACAAGAAATTGACTTGAATAAGAAATTTTAAAACTCGAAATGAGCCGATCCAAATTAGCCCAATACCAAAACCAATTTGATTGAGAAGTCGACATTAAATCATATTAATGAGAATTTTGAGATTTTCTTCATCAATAATTATTTGGAGGTTGAAATATGTCACAAGTCTTTATACTTTTTGAAAATTTAAAATTTCTTTTTTATACTTTTATTTTTAGGAATTTACTTTTTACTTTTTAAATTTCAAAATTTAAGTCCAAATGTAAACAATGTTAAAATTATTCGATTAAAGCCAAGTTCATTATAAGGTCATTTTTTTAGTTACATAGCTATTAAGTGAGTATTTTTTTCATTTTAAAATTACACATAAACAAATTCAACAAAGAAAAAAAAAATTAAAGCATTAACAGTTGGACATGAATTTTAAATTATGAAAGTAGATGTATTAAATTCCTAAAAATAACAGTAGACCATATTCCAAGTTTGTGAAGAGTACAAAAATTTATGACATATTTTAACCTTATTTTGATTATGATAAATTTATTATGATCTTGTTGATACAAGTGTACAACAAGGGAGGATATAAGGAGGAGGAGAAGGTGGTCATAATAAAAAGGTCGATTCGCCTAGATAGGTGGAAAGCCAAAAAAGTGGAGTAGGAGAGGAGTAATATGGTTGAGAAGGCAAAGGAGACTGAGTGCAAAGGATAAGTGCTTAGGGTTGCTGAAAGGGTAAAAAGATCCCTTCTTCATTGTTCTTTTGGTATTTATAGAGGGAGGTCTTGAGCCTACGGTGCCACATTACCGACAATATGAGTGGTGACTTGCTCATATACTCGGCCAGGTGGTAGGCCAATTGTCTTTATGTGTGGTACTACTATGATATTCTCTTAGTTGAAGTAGTATGAGGTTGTTACGCTTCAATGGTCCTTGGCGGTCCTCTCTTGATACTAAGTGCGTTCTCATTAAAAGCGAGTGACCTAATGATGGGTGAAATGTGCAGGTGGTTGATCATCTGGTGACCAACTGAGCGATGCAAGGTGAGAGACTAATGAGGCAATGTGAAGCGAAGAGCCATCCATTGATCCACAGATCTTTCTCGGGTAGTTTCTTATGGCACCACGTGTCTAGAAGGTACAGGGGTATAACAGATCTAGTTATAAATTTTATCCTTTTACTTTAAAAGAACTTGAAAGTTAGTATTTTTAGTGTAATTTGTCATAAATTGATCTTCGTGCATTACAAAAATTCAAAAGCTTGTTTAGTTGGCTGCTTATTTTGTTTGATTTTAAAAGATAAATGAGTTCAAGTCAAATTCCATTAAAGTTAAATGCTCATTATAAACACGAGGACTTAAACTTTGTTAGCGATAATAGAATTCCTTAATTCAAAGGCACATTTTGTTAGGGTTAGATTATACTATTAGTTCTTATATTGTGTCTAATTTGGGAATTTAGTCTGTAGTTTAAAGTTTTGTATTTTTGGAATTTAAAAAGTTCATTCTTAATTAAAACTAAATTATGTCTTTTTCTTTCTTTTAGAAATTTTATGTGACAAATATATTATTATTATTATTATTATTATAAACGTTATATTATGTTAACTTGTTATTTTTAAATAATGTGTAAAAAAAATGCACTTTATTTTAGTTAATGAATTAATGGTTACTGCTTGATTTTTAAGACAAAAATGTGAAATTTCAAAAAATAAAGACTACAAATGATCAAATTGAAGAACAGGGCTAAAATTCACAAGTTACATGGAGTACAAAACTATATCAAAATTTAACCTAATTGATTTAATTGCTACCATTTAAGTTAGGGCTCATCAATGGAAGTTCAAAATTGAGATTAAAAAGTATCAATTTAAAACGTAGACTATAATTGACCAAATTAGAGGATAGTAACTATATTAATAAGTTACACATAATACATAAACTAATAGTAATATTTGACATTTTGTTAATTAGTTTAGGGTTTAAACATTCGTCAAGACAATTACTGATAGGAGAAAAAAGTTAGATCTTGTTTTAGGTATCTATATTTTTTGTAAATTTGAAATTTAGTCTTTTTTTATATTTTTAAAAATTTAGTTCTCTTACTTTTTAAATTTCAAATTTTAGATTCAATTGTTAATATCATTATTTGAAATAAAATGAAATATTTACTTAATATCCATATAAAAGACGTTGCAATAAATTTGAATTTAATAAAAAAAGTCTAATAGTATTAACAATTGAATTTGTATTAAATTCTTTAAAATTAAATTAAAGAGATTATATTTTTAAAAAATAATATTATAAATATACAAAAAGTATAGTAACTTAAAATGGTAAAAAAAAAAAAAAAAAAAAGCGGAAGGAAGCATTGTTTTAGCTTTGGGTTAGGAAAATATTTCAGGTATATCCCCAAGGGTGGATCCTGATTTTGCTGCCTAGAGCTTTTGTGTTTTGCTTTTGTTGATTCCCTCATCTTTCATCAAACTTCACCAAAACAAATTCTTACTTTTGTGGGGCCTCCAAATTGCTTTCATCTTAACTTCTATTACATTTTTTAACAAGTTCAAAGAGTTCATTTTTTAAAAAATTAAGTAAGAAAGATGAAATTTAAGTATTAATATATCATATTATAATTTACATAATATATAATTTTGTCGCTGAAGATTAGCAATTAGAGGTGTTCATGAGTTGAGCAAGTCAATTCATTTTAAGTTGAGTTTGAATTTATATTTTTCAATTTTGGGTTAACTTAATCTGACTCGTTTTATTGTTTATAATTAATAAAATATACAAATATTTTTATATTAATATTTATATGCTTGTATAATTAAATTTAAATAAAAATGATTTTTATTATTTTGAACCATAAAACAGGTCATTTAAGTGCCCGCTTTGCTCATGAAAACATCCATTAGCAATACAAAGGCATCTCAAAATCTTACATTGCAAAAGAGGGAGGGGAAAGAAAAGAAAGGAAAAGTAGATGCCTTTGTAAAAGTCATTGCTCAACTTAGGGTTAACACAAGGCCTAGCAAGTGTGTGGCCTCCCTCCCTAATGATTTCAACACTAAAAACCCTTGTGAGAAAGACAGCCGAAGGAATCTCCATTTGTGTTAAGATGATGTGAAAAAAAGATGGTGGGCAAATCAGCAATGTGCCGGTCAATCAATGTCATTTTCCACCCAAACCCCACCCCCTGCCTCTACTCATGCTGTAAAAGTGCCATTTAGGATTCCTTACGTATTAATTGAATGAGTTCACGATTTGAGTTTTTTGGGTTTAAATATTTCATTTTTGAAATTTGAATTTAAGATTATTTATTTAGGTTATTTTTAAATTTACATTTAATCTAATTAATTTAATTTTAAATTTAAATCCAACGAATTTAAATTATTAATATTTTATGATCAAATCAAAATTTGATCAACCATTCTAATGTCAGAGTAGAAGGGTGCATCCCATGCAAAAGGATGCTCTAATATCAAAGTAAAACATAGCTTTTTTTAATGATTCTTTTGACTGTTTTAGGTATATTTGACCCTTGCTCTTACATACCCTTTATATTTGTTTTTTTTTTTTACCTTATTTGCCCCTTTGTATAAACTTTACAAAATCACAATAAATACATATAATTACATTAAAGAGAAAAAGGCAAAACTTTAACCAAAACCATTAACTATAAGACAAGTATCACATGACATTATTAATACACAAGACTCATATTTATAATTATATAAATATATTTAATTGAACTTAATATTATATTTTCAGTTGACATAAATCCCAAATTCAATATTTGAACACTACTACGTCTTTTCTTAGAAAAAAAAAAAAATCTCTAAGAACTGTCTAGCAAAATTCATCACTATTACTTTACATTTACATCATTCAACTTAGCAAACATTGGGGCCAAACCCCACAAACCCATTGGCTCCATCAAAGGAAATCTGGATCCCCTCTTGTTGGATGTTCCCTATTATTGAAAGTCCTGAACCAGAGGGAGCAAATGCAAAACAGAAAGTTCCCATATCATCAACAGGTATAAGAAAGTTCCTTGCGGGTAGGGTCAGGACTGGCCCGCCCGAGAAATAGAATGATACTGTCGGGACCCGAACTGAGACGAAACCCGATAAATTATAACACGTATCGAATATGGACACTTTGGAGGCACGAGGAAGGTTAGCTGTTTGTGTGATGAAAGCGTCACGGAAGGGGTTGTAAGCCGAGGATGGGAGCCTTGTCACGGCAGTGCCAGTGTCCATAACGACTCCTCCGTAGCCTAATTCGGTGAGCCGGAAAACATCTTCGGATATGGGCACCCTAACGCCTCCTACTCCGAGACCCGAAAGCCCGACGTAGTAAAAGCTTGGGGCCCGCGGGTTACGTAGCAAAGGGACCCACGTGGCACCAACGGGCATTGCTCCACGACCGAATACCAATGACCCGGATGCGTCAGTGCCCCGGCTCACCAAACAGTAGCTAAATGCACCACCTGTTTGGCCACCCAATTGACCCACAAGTGACATGGATCCACCTCCAAGGCCCAACAACCCGGCTGCCCCGATGAACATGCCCCGGTTAACATGCCCGCACCCGATGGCCACGTTTTTAACGACCGTTCGACCAAAAGTGAGCGTTTCAAGCGCCAGGGTTCCTTTCGTGTAAGACCCGTCACCATACATAACTTCGTACCGACAATACCGACCCGCATTGCAACCCGAATTCTCAATCCGGTCACAAACGGAAGAGCCACAAGAGACGCCGGCGAAAGAAGCGGAGTTAGCCGGGTCGAAAACTGGGTCGGATTGTCGATAGCATTGGTTACAAGGCTGACACTGGACCCAAACAATATCACTACCCGAATCAATAACCATATACTGACTCCTCGGTGGGCTACCAACGCCGATTCTCACGAAATACTCGCCACTCCCTTGGTCCATTCCCGAAACGACATCCGACCCAAAATCGTTCACCTCGTAAGCCGCGTCACCGTAGTGGGTTCCGTTTCCGGGGAGACGGCGGAGGAGGCTTGCCACCCTTTTAACGTCCCTCTGCATACGTACATGAAAACGGCGGCCATGGTTGTGCAAAGTAGAGGAATCGTTGGGAGATAATAACTTGTCTCGATGGACAAGTTTCAGGTTCCATTTCCCTCGATGATCATCGGTTTCGGATAATCCGAGGGGCTTAAACATTTTCGTCCCTGTGAGTGTTTCATTCACGTTCAAGAGTTGAAAGTCAGGGAACGAGTTGGTGGCGACGGCGGTGCTGCATAGAGCGAATTGCAGCATCGTCACTAATATTGCTGCTAGCGACATGGTTGAGGAGCTATGGTGTTTGAGGATATACCGATATAGTAGTACTGATGGTTGAAGAGAGGGGGGGGGGGGGTTGCGAGGGGATTTATTTGAGTCGGGTTTAGGCTTAGGGGTGCGTAGAAGGGAAAAAAAGGACATGTGGGGTTTGGAAATTGATGGTTTCTGTTTTAGTATTTTGTAGTTTTGTCTTTGGACTGATCATCAAGAGTTTCAACACTGTCTTAAGAGGGAAAATAAATTTATCTTTGTTTTCCGACTTTCTTTCTTTTTGCTTTTTATCTATGGTGTTATGTTTACCCAACTAATTGATTACTAGTTTAGTATTTGATATATCGTTAATGTATGGGGCTAAATGGAAGATTGATTTAATATGTTGTTTGAGTTTGATTAAAAATTTTAAAATTAATTCGATAAATTTTGGTTTAAGGTCGAATTTGAACCGTTTGAGTTATTAATTAATTGATATTTGAGTTTAATAATATTTGATTCAAATAGTTTATAAATTTTACCGAGCTTTTCATTTTAATATATATTTTAAATATATTTATATTATTAAATTACATTATTATCCTTAATATATATTATTAATCCTAAATTTTGAGAAGAATATCAAGCTTCGAATTTTAAGTCAAATCCAGCTCAAACTTGTCAAGATTCAAGCTTGACTTAGTCCAATTACACTCTACTGTATGAATTTGTATCATACTTGTTCAAGGGTAGCATTATTTATTCAAGCCCGTTCAAAATTTAAGACAGTTTGAATAAAAATGTTAAAAAAAAAAAGATTTTGAGCAAACAAATTAAACTCGTTCAAAATATGAATCAAACTTAGAATTTAATGTTTAAGGCTCTAACTTGACTCAATCGGTCTGTTTTCAAATTTTATAATATCATATAATTTATATAATATAAAAATTAAACATAATACTATAATATAAAAAAGCGTGGCTGAATTAGGGTAATATAAGCGGGTTTAATTAAATTTAATGTTAATTATTTTACAAATATAGATGACTTTTAATAAAATTTACAATTTATATTTTATATTAACCTGAGATTAGATAATTGTATATGATATTGACATCTAAATAAATAATATTATATTTTTCTTTATAAATATAATTTTGATATTATATTTTTCTTTCATGGTGAAATCTAGTATTATATAAAAGCGAAATTTTAAAATTATAATTTTTTGTTATTTGTTAAATGTACCTAATGTGTCTACCTCTTATCTTATTAATCTCATTTATAAAATTTAATACATTCGTCAATGAGACTTAAGTATCATTGGTAAAGGCAGAAGCTTGAAATTTTGAGACCATATAAAAATTAAGTGGGAGTTGCTAGTTAGTAGAATTGACATAATTTAATTTGAGTTAAATAATTTATTTTAATATTTGTAATGATTGATTTTAATTAAATTTGTTGATATAATTAACTAATTTTAACTTAAAATAATAATAATTCTAGAGATAATTATTCAAATATAGATAAATAAATATTGATATGAAAGAAAAATTATTAGCATTTTTTAAATAAATTTTGATTTTTTTTACATAATGCTTAGAACTATCTTAGTCTCTTTCCAACCCATAAATAAAAGGATAATGCACTTCAGTGCACTCAAATCTATGTCATCCTATATTGATAACAATACCAATATTAATCGAACTAAGACTCAATTGACAACCTTTTTAATGTTAAGCTTGAAAAGCATATTAATATTATATTGTATAGCATTAAAAAAGATATCACTGATTAGCAATGAACCATACATCAATCCATCTATGATCATATGTTAATCAGCAAAAGTAGTCTTTCCTTTTTCTTTTCTTTCAATTAATGGAAACCCAAAGATACCACCATCTTGATATATATAATGAATTAGCTTCACAGTTAGCCTTTTCACAAAATGCATGCATTGCATGCGCACTTATATTTTTTTAATCTTAGCCTGCAATGTCTTTAGACATGCTGAAAATAACAAAAATTTTCATGAAATATCGTAATATACACAATTGGTGATATAAATGTTATAGATGAAAAACTATTATAAAGGATAAAAATACAACATAAAAAATCAATTCTAGAACAAATTTGGTTGCTATAGTGAAATGTTGTTATAAAGGGTGATATTTATAAAGAGGGGTGATTATTTATGATATTTACATTTTTACAATTATTTAAACTTCTGATTGAATTGGTGTCACGAGTTAACCGAACACCAATTCAGTTAGGAAAATTACAGAAATGTTCTTCGTAATCGTAATTAAAATAGATTATATTATTCTAAAATACTTTAGTCTTTTATTTTTTTCTTACAAAAGTCAATAAAAAAATTGTATGTAAAGGGACTTGAACTCATGTAATTTACATCAATAAAATATTAATTTTATCACTAAACCAAAACTTAATTTTAATATAATATTTACATTTAATTGTATTATGCATACAGTACTCTTTACTAAATTATTTCTTTGTAAAGTGTAAAGTATAATTAATATATACAACGACCATAAAATATAAAGTACACTCTTTACTAAATTACTTCTTTATAACTCTTCGTCTTAAATTTTAATAAAATTAGTTTTTTTTCTAAATGAAATGAAAATAAAAAAATCTTATTTAAAATATAATTTCAATAAATTGTTTAATTTTTATATAAAAACTTGTTAATCATATTTAATTAAATGAAAATAATTTCTAATAAATGAAATTATATTTGTAAGTTTTATTAAAAATATAATTTAAATCTCACTAATTAATATTAATATAATAAATTATAGTTCTTTTTAATTTGATTTAAAAAAAAAAATCAAATATGATCTAAATCTCAAAGGTGTCTAACAACTATCTCTCTATAACATACACAATTTTAATAGATAAATAAAATTATTATAAAAAGGATTAACGGTATATAAACCCACTTAAATCCATTTCAATCCATAAACACCTCTATTTTACTTTGTCTCCCTCTTCTCTTTCTTTTTTCCTTTTAAGTTTTTGAAAGCTATTATGATGGTTGAATCTCAATTACTCCAATTAAAAATATAATATTTTACCTACATGATATATATATATATATATATATATATATATAACAATCTCATTATAGGTTTTGATTATATCTGCTCTTTTTGACATAATGCCTAGAATTACTTATAGCTCATTCTCACCTCATAAATAGAAGAATAATGCGTTTTAATGCATTTAAACCCACATCCTTCTGGAAACAATGCCCATACCAATTAAACTAAAACTCAAACAATTACATAATACATATTTTAAATTATCGTTAAAATGCAAAACATAGAAGAGGGAAATGTTTCCTTGACTCCCATGTGGATGACCTTAAATAGGATTAGTAAATATTTTATTTATTTATACGTGTATGCAATGGAGATCTTAATTACACTTTAATCATTGATAATTAAAATCAATAAAAGAAGGGTGTTAAGAGTATAATGATCATAAGATGATGGAAATATTAAATGAAATTTCAAGCAATTAAATTATAAAGGTCTAATTACCAATTTTATTTCTAAAATCTTTAAAGTTAGTCCCTGAATTCTAAATATTTGTCATAATTTAATCATTAAACTCTAAAAAAAATTTTAAAAGATAGGTTAATTGTAAGTAAATACATTAATTTCTTTTTTGCATAAAGATAAATTTAGTCCCCAACCTTTAAAATTTAGTTAAATTGCTTGTCTTTTGACAAAAAATTTGATCAAATTGTTAAAATTTTAATGGCAATGACGTGGAATTTTATGTATACTTCACTGCTAATATGGATAAATTTTTTAAAAATTGTTATGAAGTCTTTTGAAATTTGTTTATTTTTATTTTTTGAAATTTTATGAATTATATGTGGACTGCAATGCTAGTGGCTACATCAATGCCGTTAAATTTTAATAGCTCGGTCAATTTTTCTGTTCAAAAGCAAGCAATTTGACTAAAATTTTAAGGTTAAGGGACAAAATCACAAAATAAGTAATCATTGGGTGCTAAATTTATGCTTATGCTTTTTTTATACAATATTTGGGGTAAGAAATTGGGATAATCGATTCAAACCCTTGTCAAACTGGTGTCTAACAAGAGTTTTAACCACCATTCCATACGCATGAACTTAAATTATTGTTTTTTGCTTATTTATTGCATATAAACAATTGAGTTATTAACTTTTATTGATTTGGTGCACATAAATTGTTGAACTCTTTATTTCCAAGTTGTCGATTTAACATCAATGTTTAAAAAGTTTGTCTAAACTTAAAAAAAAATAGATTATTCAAATAAATTAATTTTTTAATTTTTATTTCCTTTATTTTTCTCCATTCATTATGATAAGAGAGGTCCATCTAAAGCGTGTAAGTCCGTGGACCAGACCATATACATTATCATCCACAATTGCAGGACCTCCCAAACTTCTGCATATTATATATATATACTCGATTCGAGGGTTTTTTTTTTTTTTTTTTTTTAAATTACAGCTATACGAAAGATAATTTATAATTAATTATATATTTATGTATTATTAAACAAATCAAAAGAGACTTTAACTTCAAACTTCAAAGTTTCCAAAGTCTCTCTTTGTCAAAAAATCAAGGCTCAACAGTGTATGTTGTACACATGCATATATGTTGAGGGAGGTTTACTCTATTGAAAGGAGTTTACGAAGTGTTATCTCCACGGAGTTGATAAATCCTTCATAGAGTCAGTATTATTCTTGAAGGGAGGTTTTGTCTTTTGATTTTGGACAGAGGTTCACAAAGTAGGAACATTTCATTGGGTTCCTAAAAAGATAATCCATGTGCATTACACGTGATGAGAATGACTCGCCCAAAAATGGCTTATAAGCTCTAAGGCATGGGTTCAAGTCCAACCATGCACAACACTCATGGTTCGCCTTCTTAGGCACCCAATGAGGTGCTCTCTCTTTGTTAACTTGCGGCCTGTTTAGGCATTTGAATCTCGATAGAGCTAGAGATGCCCTCCCCTCGAAGACATTATCAACCTGTTGAAAGGACTAGCGGATGAGACTTTCCAAACTTCATCCAATGAAGTCAACCTCTCCTAAATAATATATATACATGAAATAATATTTGATAAACTATTGGTGTGTGAATCTCATATATTATTAGTGAACAATAACATGACACATTATCATTAAGTAGAACAAAAAATTATAAATTTATAAATAAATACTAATAATTTTATTTAAACATAATTAAATATTAATTAATTATAACTATTATAAATTAATATTAATACTTCTTGAATTTAAAGTTTAAACTCTTGCATTTAGAATTTAAAATAGGGTTTACATCCCAACTTAAAATCTAAGATTTTCACCTGTCGTGTGAGTGTATATATATATATATATGTATGTATGTATGTACATGAATGTTTGGATACATGAGTGGAGCACTATCTGTGTGAAAATTGGTAAATTGTATGGGGTTTTATGTGTGATGCTGGTTTGAGCTGACTGCTTTCCCCATGGGCCATGACGATGATGATGATGATGAATTTGCTTCTTTAGCTATTGTTCACGCATGATTCTGTTGGCAGACCATGCAAGAAATGAAAGGAAAAACACATACATGAAGGCAAATGCTTAATCATTGCACTGACATGGGACTCTCATAGCTAAGCTTATTACTTTCATATGGCACACACCATGAATGATTATTTCCTGCATATACTCAAGTGGCTAAGTCCCCCCACAACGGCAACAACCCGCATGGATCAACCTTGTTTCATTATTTTATGCCCCCCAGTATCTCATATTCTCTTTAACTCTCTTTCTCCAAGGGCAAGGGAGACTTGTTATGAAAGTTGACTTTCTTGCATGATTTAATTACGTTTGGTTTGTAAAGATAATATCACGGCCGGAATACCTATTCAAACATATCATTATTCATTCAAATTCTAAAGTTTACTTGAAATTTAAAACTTTAGATAAAATTAGTAGATTGAAAAATAAATTTAGGTAAAAAATTTAAGTTGGTTTAAAATATAGTAAAGTTTATGTTTAAATATTCAAAGTGTAAGTCTAATTAAACTCAATCTTTTTTTTTTGAGAATTAATGTATCATTTATGCTCATTTTACAATCTATAAAGTCTAATCTTTTTGGGATTTATAGATACCCCTCCCAACAATGTCATCGGCTCCTTTTTAAGTTTATATAATATATGTTCTCAGTTATTTTGTATATTATGTATTTTATAACATAAGAGAAAATAAATATCATATATTATAATGTAAATATTCAAATTATATTAATTTTTTTATGTTTAAAAATATAATAAAAATATATAATGATAGTGAAAAATATATTAATTAATAAATATTAAATAAAAATATTGGGTGGGCCTAAATAGAATTGGGTCAACCATTTACAAATATGGGTGGGTTTAGATAAAATTTGAGATCCTTATTTCAAGTTGGATAAGACTTGGGAAACTATATATGGTATTGACACCATATATAGGTATAACTTCACTCAACCCATAAACATTTCTACAAGCGAAGGCCTTGGCCCTTAAAAATAGTAAATTTATATTTTAATCCCTACAAAGATTATAAAATTGTAAGTTAATATAAGGATAAAATAATTATTTTTAATAAAAAATTTACTCATCAAAAGTGTTTTTGGCTTAGTAAATTAAGTCTGCTATTGTAGCATGTTTTCTTTCTTCCCATATCTTTTCTTTTTTGTCTTTTTATCATGTTTGATCTTTGTGGTGTGGTATTGCATGTTGTTGTGATAGAAGATAATCAACATAATGACTTATTTGGCCCTCTAACTTTACAAAAAAAATATCATTTTAGCTCTTTTTTTTTTGTATTTTTAACCCTTAAACTTGCGATTTTTGTTAAATCACTTCAAAATGGACGGAAAAATTAATGAAATTAACTTTGTTTATGTGGTATACACATGGATTACAATGTTGGTGACACGTTTGTTGGAAAAAATCCTATTTGAAAATGGCTTTCTAGCAAAACGAAAAATAAAAATTTTAAAAATCGAGTCTGTTTGTGATATTTATAGCAATAAAATCTTTATCGAAATTGCAATTGTGTTTTCGGTTAGACGGGTCATTGTCATTCCTCGCTTTCAACTGAACGACCTTCTCCATTGTTCTCATACCACAAACTACTTCGAGTATAGACTCGAACAATATGAATCAAACACAGAACCAGAAATAGTTCTCTTTACTTTCAATGTGAAAACAAAATCTCTCTTAATAGAAACCGATAGAATTGTTATTCTAGAAAATAGAATTAATACTTAGAGAATAAACTCTCATTATTTTCGGGCAAAATAATTGAACTACCAAAAGTCGGTATAGCAGATTGAACTAGTTTCTGCATTTAAGGAGCTTGAATATAAGCATTTTTGTTATGTTCTAGTTAAGTTTTCATATTTTTATTTATATTCAATAAAATGTGCAAATTGAGTCTTTTATTTACCGTAGGAGCTGGATGAGGCCTAAGGGTGAGCTAACATATTTTATGAGTGTGTAGGAGACCATTAGAAGGCATACTAAACGAATATTGGTCGTTATGTCACAACACGGATGACATGATGCCACAACATAGGGAATAGAATGAAGAAAACTCAAGTTTTCCTTCAATGTTACGACACAGACTAAGGGTGTCACAACATACCCTTGAAGATGGTTGCAAAGGAGCATAATTGTTGCTATATCGCGACACAGGTCCTAGTGTGTCACGACAGCGACTCTATGATGAAAACTAAACACGAAGCAGCTATGTTTTGGTTTGCACAATCAAATTTTAAAGCTTGGGAATGTCAGTTAACCTAAGGTTAATGTCAACAGCCACCTGAAGGCTATAAATAGGCTCATTTGTTACCTGTTAGAGACAACATTCCTTTAGCTTAGATTCTCTGTGTAAAATTTAGTTTAGTATTTTCTTTCATTCTTAGGTTTTAGTTTTATTTAGTTGTTCTTATCGATTTCAAGAGATCTGAATTGTGGAATCATTCAACTTTGTGGGTTGGCATTTAATTTCAATACAATCAGGCTATTTCATTTACTCTATCTTGTCAATTTAATTAGCATGCTTTCTCTTTACATCGATTATATATTTTTTATGAATGCCATGAGGAACTAATCCTTTTATGGGGGATTAGCAAATAGAGGTAAGATCTGTTAACAGTCTTGTAGGGTTACTTAACGGATCAATTATTTGGGAAAGGGAGAACATGAAACAAACCTTAGGCCTGACAACCCCAAGAAGTCATCAAGGTGGGAATTAACCCAAAATTGGTATTGCCCATCCGTAAATACCTTAATCACAAACCAGTTTGGACTGTGAGGTTGGAAGATAAGTAGTTCTTGCTGACTTGTTATGTTAGTAGAAGATCGAAAGATCTTGCTAGGGTAGCAACTAGTTGATTGATGAGGAAACCCGAAACGACAATTTATGGAGATTACCGAAGTGGGCTAATCACCCATAATTAGATTTGATTTATTCTTCCTTTATAATCTCTTGAAATTTATATTTTTATGTTATTTTGTCTTTATTACTATTATTATAAAAACCCAAAAATTGTAACACCCCAAACTTGGCCTAGACATTATGGTCGAATTTGGAGATGCTACGAAAATAGGGTTTTGAAAACTGTGTCATTTCGATAAAGCTTTGTGCAGTGGTTCGAAAAGTCATCTGTGTTTAAATTTATTACCGAAAGCATTATTTTAATAGTTCATTCGCCAAAATACAATTTATGATGGAAGTCTTAAAATTGTTATATTTTAGAAATCCAATTTGTATTTTCCAGAAAACCCTTGTTTCCGTGAAACCGTGGTTTTGTCAAACATCGCAGTATAAAAGTCATAAAACACATCCAAAACTCAATTTAAAACAAACAGTCCAGAGAGTCCAATAATTACAAAAATTCCCAGAAAATAATCATTACTTAAAATAAAAACCATTTTTAAAGTTGGTTCACAAACTTGTGGTCACCATGAGACTCCGCCGTAATGATCTGCCTAAGTCTGTAGATTACCTGAACAGAATAGACAAACAAATATGAGTTTTCATAAACTCAGTGTGTAACACAATAGAAGTAGACATGCCAAACATACATAAATCACAATTATGGTCAGATTTAGATTTGGACACAAGTCCCTTGCAGATACAGATACAAAATCAGATATGCAATAAGAAATATAGAATCTTACCCCCATCCTCTACACACCAACTCTGACCATCCCAACACACCATGTGGGATTAAAAACACCCACCCATCCCTACACACTATGTTGTGTCATTATGACACATATCAGATAATATGCAGCCGAGTTGCCAGAATATAGGCAAGGGTCGCCATTCAGAATACTTCCTTCACATATACAAAACCCACCCCAGTCACAGATATAGAAATATCATGTTTAACATGCTCGCATATAAATATCAGACATATATAACAGAATAATTAGACATGCGTAACAGTGTCCTACTCAGAGCAAACTATCAGAATATCACATCATGTAACACCCCAAACCCGGCCTAAACGTTATAGCCAAATCTGGTGATGTCACATGGAATGGGACTTGAAAGCGAAGTTATCAATTTAAAACTGTTTCTATTTATTAGCTTTTATTTAACTCAGAAAAATGCATGTTATTTGATTTGTCTTAAAACGTATCTTTTTAGTGGAAGCTTTAGAAACCATTTAATTTTAGGAAAAACCGTTTATTTTGTGAGAAACTTTATTTTGTTGGGTTTTGCAGTTTAAAAATCCATAAAATAGTACAAAATCCCAAATTAAAATGAATAGTCTGAAAGTCCAAATTTACATCAAAATACTCAATAATAAAATAAAACCATTAGAGTTAAGTAGTTAACATAACAGTGGTCACCGTCGAGTCCTCCGCTGCACTGATCCGTCTAAGATTAGGGATTACCTACACATATTAAACAAAAAAGGGGTGAGTTTACGTAAACTCAGTGTGTAATCCCCACAGAAGTATATAGACAGTTAGATCAATAGATATCAGTCAGATGCAGTCTTGGGCCCAAGCTCATCACAAATTCAGATGTAGTTTGGGCCTTAGCCCATTTCGGATACAGTTTCAGATATAAGATAAGGCCTTAGCCCATCTCAGTACAGATATGCATACAGTAACAGAAAGCAGAATCTTACCCACCAGCCTCTACACACCATCTCCTACTATCTCTACACACCATGTGGGGTTTAAAACACCTATCTAGCCCTACACACCATGTTGTATCAAATGCAGCACATATCAGATATATATTACAACTGAGCTACAAGAAAATAGGCGTAAACGCCTTTCAGTACACTTCCTCCAGTAATATCATCCCACCTTAGATGCAGATGCAAATAAACATACTTAATGCAACAAATAGAATGTAACACACTTACATGCTATTAATCTGTTACAGTCATATATACAGAACAGTAATTAGACATGCGTATAGCTATCATGCTAAAATCACAGTATTAGTTATTCAGATTAAACAGATTAAGGTTTAGTTAGCTCTTACCAACCCTACAGCGGGCCACAGTCGATTTGGACGACCCGTACAACCTTAGGGAAAAATTCAAAATTTTGGGCCCAAATGCCCGTGTAGGTCCACAAGCCCGTGTGGCCCATACGCCCAGATTGGCCTTGGTCTGTGTGGATCACACGGCTTGGCCCCAAAAACTCACACGCCTATGTGGACTACCCGTGTGGACTATCCGTGTGGACTCACACGTCCGTGTGGCCCACACGACTAATTTTGGTTTTGCTCGTGTGCACACACGGCCAACTCGGCCAACACATGGCCGCGTCTAGCACACGACCTGGCTTTCGTCAAACACATGGTTTTGCTATTCGCACACGACCTACCACACGAGGGACCACACACCCGTATGGCATCGACAGTTTATAATTTTGGCTTTCACCGAATATCTTTTTTTGCATTTTCGGGTACACACTTGGTTCGATTTCGCTGCTATCGCAACCACGAGCACTCCAGAACCTAAAAATCAACATTCCAACGCCTAATTTCAGTAACCTTAACAAAACTTAAATGGTATTATAACGAGACGTACATCCTTTAACTATCAAAAACCATACATTTGATTGAAACGAGAATCCACACACTTAAATTGTCGAAGAACGATATACAGTCCCTTGCTTAACTCCTAAAAATGCCAAATGAAAATCCTTCTTAAATAGTATTCAGAAAAACGTTTAGATTAACAAAAACCAAAACTTACCAAGCGTACGCGATCCAATGTTGAACGGATAGAAACGATTGAAAATACGACAAAAAGAATAGAGGGAGGGAGAAATGGGAATTTTGGCAGAGAGGGAGAAAGCAAAGGGGAAACGTCAGAAAGATTTTGAGAAAAGAGAGAGATTGGGCTAAATTTTTGAGAAAAAGATACAAAAAATCAGAGATCTCTCTGGTAACCCTCCCAAATCCTAAATTCACTCCCACAATCCCCATTACATCTCTACTACTCAGAATTTTAATTTAAACCAAACTCCTACACCTGCTACACGCCCAGAACAAAAATAATTCTCTTGCTCGCATAGGGATTCGAACATAGGACCTCCAGCAACCTAACACTTCACTTAACCACCAGACCAACAGGTCCATTCTGATGTATACTTACAAATAAATAAACTTAAGCCTACTGAACAAGGTTAAGGCTTTATTCAGATAAATGCCAAAATTTTGCCAAAGATATGGCTTAAACTTGGGATTTCTTACACAAACCCAGAACACTTAACCACTGAAGCAGACAGATATTTGTGTCACATTTATGCAGAAACAAAAATATAAAAATTTGGGGCATTACAACTCTACCCACTAAAAGAAAATTTTGGCCTCGAAATTTTACCTAATCAGAACAGATGAGGATACTACTGACGCATCAAATCCTCAGATTCCTAATTGGCCTCCTCAGTGCTATGATTCCACCATAGAACCTTTACCTGTGGAATAGGCTTCTTCCTTAGAACATTAACATCACGATCTAGAATCTGAATTGGTTCTTCCTTAAAAGTCAAGTTTGGCCTAACCTCAATCTCCTCAATAGGGAGAATGTTTGAAGGATCAGAGTGGTAGCGTCTCAATATCGAGACGTGGAACACATCATGAATACGATACAACTTCAGAGGTAGCTCTAACTTATAAGCAACCGGTCCTACTCGCTTTAAAATTCGATACGACCCAATGAACCTAGGGCTAAGCTTACCTTTTCGATCGAACCTTAAAGCCTTTTTCCATGGCGAGACCTTGAGGAATACGAAGTCACCCACAAAATACTCAATATCACGTCTTTTTAGATCTGCATAAGATTTTTGCTTCTCAGAAGTCACTTTCAGATGATACCGAATTAATCTGACCTTATCCTCGGTATCAGAAACCAACCCAGGACTCAAAATTCAACGTTCACCCAACTCAGTCCAACATAAAGGAGTGCAACACTTACGTCCATATAGAGCTTCGTAAGGTACCATTTGAATGCTAGACTAAAAGCTGTTATTATAAGCGAACTCCACTAGCGGCAGATAATCCTTCCAACTGCCTCGAAAATCTATCACACAGTTCTATAACATATCCTTCAGTATCTGAATCAACCTCTCAGATTGACCATTGGTCTGAGGATGGAATGCAGTACTGAAGTCCAATCTTGAACTCGGAGCCTTGTGTAACTTTTTTCAAAATCGAGACGTGAAGTGATGATCCTTATCAGAAATAATCGAGATAGGTACCCCATACAATCTTACTATCTCAGATATATAGAGCTTTGCCAGCTTCTGAAGAGAATAATCTGTCTGAATCAGAATGAAGTGTACAGACTTGGTCAATCGATCTATGATGACCCAAACAAAATCCTTCTTAGTGGGTGTCAAAGGTAACCCACTAACGAAGTCCATCGTCACTCGTTCCCATTTCCATAAGGCAATCTTAACTGGATGCAGTAAACCCAATGGTAGTTGATGCTCAGCCTTAACCTACTGACATGTCAGACAACGAGCAACGAAATCAGTAACCTCAGGCTTCAACCTGGCCACCAGTACAACTCTCGAAGATCTCGGTACATTTTATTCCCACCAGGATGCATAGCATAAGGGCTACTATGCGCCTCCCTTAAAAAAGTATATCTCAAATCCACATCGTTCGGTACACAAATTCAACCACAGAAACATAGTACCCCATCATTAGTCAGCCAAAAATTCGTAGTGCTACCACTCTCAACCTGACTGAACCAAAGACCCAAAGATTCATCCTTTGACTGCTTATCCCGTATCTGATCAATCCAAGTTGGCTTAACTTGTAACTCAGCCAACAAACTCCCATCATCGAATAGGCTAAGGCAAGCAAACATTGCCATCAGATCAGTCATTGCCCTACGGCTCAACGCATCGGCCACCATATTGACCTTGCCAGGATGGTACTTAATAGTACAGTCATAGTTCTTCAGCAGCTCAATCTATCTATGCTGCCTAAAATTCAACTCCTTCTAAGTAAGAAGGTACTTGAGGCTATCGTGATTAGTATAGATGATACACCTCTCACCATACAGATAGTGCCTCCAAATTTTCAAAGCAAAGACTACAACGGCCAATTCTAAATCATTCGTCTGATAGTTTGCCTCGTGTGTCTTAAGCTGTTGAGATACATATGCCACAACCTTACCATCCTTCATCAGAATGCAACCCAGACCCACATGCAACGCATCACTATAAACCACAAATTACTTTTTAGGTTCAGGCTGTATCAAAACGGGAGCCTGAGTCAGACCAGACTTGAGCTTCTCGAAGTTCGCTTGCTGTGCATCGGTCTAGACAAACGGAACACCTTTACGTAGCAGCTTAGTTAAGGGTGCTACAATCAAAGAGAATCCTTCCACAAATTACCGATAATAACCCTTTAGGCCCAAAAAACTAGGGATTTCAGACACATTTTTGGGCTGTTTCCAATCCAATACAGCCTCAATCTTTCGAGGATCAACCCGAATCCCATCAGTAGAAACTATGTGTCCCCAAAAAGTCACTTTACGTAGCCAGAATTCACACTTACTGAATTTAGCATGGAGCTTCTTTTATCTCAAAATCTAAAGAACCACTCTAAGGTGCTCGTCATACTCATCCTCCTTCTTAGAATAAACCAGTATGTTGTCGATAAAGACCACAATAAATTGATCCAAATAGGGCTAAAACACGCGGTTCATCAGATCCATAAACGCTGTCGGAGCATTTATCAGTCCAAAAGGCATAACTAGGAACTCGTAATGTTCATAACAAGTCCTAAATGCCGTCTTATGTACATCAGCTTCTTTAACCTTCAACTGATGATAACTAGAATGGAGATCTATCTTCAAGAACACAGAAGCCTCTCGGAACTGATCGAATAAGTCGTTAATCCTTGAAAGCAGATGTTATAGCCCAATTTTGTATTTATTATAAACCCAAACCAAAAATAACAAAAAAACAAAACAGAAACCAAAATCAAAAGTTCCAGTCCATTTACAATAAATCAAGACCCAAACCCATTACAAATTTTAACCCAATACCCAGGCCCTAATTGGCCTAACCCAAATACACCCAAACCCTAACTCAGAAACCCTAGCCCGAATGCCCTTGTACCTTAGCCGCCTCTGCCCACTTGCCTCTGCCAGCAGCTGCTTCACCGCCCACGGTCACATCATTCTGCTCTTGGCCACCGCCCTTCACTCCTGCAAGCAATAAAACCGACGAGACAGAAAGTAAAATAGGAAAATAAAAAAATAATATTGTAAGGGCTATAAAAGCCCGATTCAAAACAGTGTAAAGGAGGTTTTTTTGAATTTCCAAAATCAATACAAAAATAGAGAAGCATTCAGAGCATCAAAATACCCAAAATAGCAGCGAAGGGAATACCCCCGAACCATCGAAATCAGAAAACCCTAATATCGGAGGTAATCTCAGATTTCCTCTCTGTTTCTCCTATTTTTCTCACATACAGAGCTAGTCTAAATGCATGTATTTATATTTTAATAACTAAAAAAAAAAAGGGAAAAAATTTGGAAACTTTACCTTTTTCCGGCCACCGTTCCGGTGGCCGGAACAGCGGCAGACGGCGGCGCGCACGGTGGTCCGATCATCGGCCGGTGACCGGCCGGTGACCGGACGGTGACCGGTCCGATGACCGGTCCGGCACCGGAGCTCCCTTCTCTCCCTTCTCCCTCTCTTCTCTCTCCTCTTTCCCTCTCCCCGGACCCCCTTTTTCCTTCCTTCCCTTCCCCTCTCCTTCCCTCCTTTCCCTCTCCCCTTCTCTTCTTCTTTTTTTCTTCCCCGGGTGCCAAATGACCCAAAAACAAAAAAAGGGGCCTTTTATACTAACCGACCTGGGTCGGGTCGACCCGACCCAAACCGGTTAGGGTCCGCGTGCTCTGACGTCACTGGGGTTATTTTCAACCCCAGTCCTTCCGCTTTCTTTTCAATTTATAATCAAGTCCTTTCATATTTTAAATCGGCCCCGAAAGTTACCCGTGTTTTAATTTGGTCCTCCACTGCAACGCTGCGTTTTGAATAACCGGGAAATTTTCAATTTTGGTCCTCTTATATTTTACCCGTGTCCTAATAAGTCCCTCTCACTTGTTTTAATTTTAAAATCCAGCCCGAAACTCTATTTCCGTATTTCAATTTAATCCCTATGCTCCGATGCGTTCTAAAAGTACTGGGAAAATTGCTGTCCGGGTCCCCCTGGGATTAACCCGTGTTCTAATAGGTCCTATTTGTGCGTTTTATTTTAAAATTTGGCCCAAGATCTTTATTCTGTTTCCAATTAAGTCCTGTTTTTATAATTAATTAATTTTGATATTTTATTTCTTATTAATATCTATTATTAGCATTATTATTATTTATATATATATTATTTATATTCCCTTTTATTATAATTATTACTATTACTATTTTATTTTTGTTACCTATCATCCCTTTAGAGTTGTTATTATTTTATTTATTATATTATTCAATATTCTTATATTATTATTATTATTATGATTATTATTATTATTATTATTATATTTATTATCATCTTATTATATTTTAATCACTATTGTTTTATTAACATATCATTATGCTAACACTATTATTAATTGTTATTATTTCTAATATTGTAATAATTATCATCATTAACTTATTATATTTATTTTATTTACCATTTTCATTAACGATTATTATTATCATTACTATTTACCTATATATATATAAATGTTTCACGTGCTTATCACATATATGCTTTCAATACCATGTTACACTTATCGTTTTACTATTATTTTAAAATTACTTACGTATACATATGTAGATACTATTATTCATTTTAAATATATTGTCTTTATATTGTTTTTACATTATATTATCAATATACACATTATGTTTGTCAATACCTTTATATATATCATGCTTAAACGTATACGTTTTATGTATATTACATATATATATGTCTTTTATAAACTATCTTTTATTAGTTACTTATTTCGTATATTACGTTCATACTATTGTGCTCAATATATTTTCACGTTGTAACTGCCTCCTGTTTTAAATACTTATATTATCATCATATTTTACCTAATGCCGTTTCAATATTATCTCAAATATCATGCCATTACCTTTTAACGCTATCTCGTCATTACATTATTATTGTACTCTCATATTTTCATATACCTATCATGATTTCTATTATTAATACTATTCTTATGAACTAACATATGATTTCACCGTTATTTCTGTTAATATTATCGCTATTATTACTATAATTATTTCAAATACTTCTCATGCAAATTACGCAACATTTTTTACCCTACGCTTAATCAATCTTTTTATAAAAGGTAATATTCGGTGTTTAGAAATTCGAGAAACCGTGCCCTAACGTATTGGGTTTCGACTTTCTCGTCCAAATCTAAACGCTCGAATACCCTTCTCGAAAGTAAGTTTAAATGAAAAGTTTACACATTATTCCGTATATCACATCATCACTCTCGTTCGTATCATTCTTTGTTATGCATCTTCTCTTGTTATACATAATATTATAGTCACACACCACGGGTTTTGCTTCAAATTTCCTTCCTCCCATTACAAAAATGATTTTCTAAAAAGGCAAAGTCTTGTATTTAGACACTCGGGAATCGTGCCCTAACGTATTGGGTTGCGATATCTCGTTTAAGTCTAAATGACCGGATGGCCTTTCAAAGTCCAAGTATAATCTTAATATAAAAACTTATTTTCGAGAATTCGAAATACTGTGTCCTAACGCATTGGGTATGGTATTTTGTTATATCGAGATAAGATTTTCTAAAAACGAGGCAATGTTCGGTATTTAAGATTTCGAGAAATCACGCCCTAACGAATTGGGTTCTGATTTCCCTCGTTTATCTCAAGTACCGGAACACCCTTTCAAATAAGTACCCAAAATACCCATAAAAGGGCGAGTTTAGCCTCAAAGATTAAAACATCCTATCCTAACGTATTGGATATAATGTTTTACCTTAAAGCTAACCGACCTTTCACGTATTTTCAACTCTCCAAATATTTCAAACGAATAAGGATCGTATTTTAGAACTCTTTCAAGTTTTTGAATTATCGACTCTCAAGACACTAATTAATCAATAAGGTACCGGTTCCCGGGCGTGTCGGGGGTGCTAATCCTTCCCCGTGCGTAACTGACTCCCGAACCTATTTTTCTGGTATGCGGACCAAAATCGTTGTTTTAATAAATCTAATGGTTTATCGAACAACCCCCTTTTGAGGTGACCGATCACACCCTAAAAAAAGATCGGTGGCGACTCCAGTTTATTTTTAAGTCGACGTCTGTTTTGTTTTCACAAAAAAGGTATCGACAGCTTGGCGACTCCACTGGGGACCGCTAAAACGAGAGTCGAACCTCGAGTTGATTAACTTTTGTCTTTCAGTCGAAATTTGGAAATTGTTTTTCATATACGATCCTTTTATCACAATTTTATCAATTTTATAACACGATTTTCATTATTTTTCGTATTTACTGCAAGCTTTTATATCTCTGCGCATTCCATTTGCATGACCGTCGGGGTCGCACCTTTAAGTGGGAGTAAAATACTATGCCTTCGTGAGGTTTTCACCTCCGCACGGGCTAGTGGACTGCTTCCGGGACACATCCGTACCTATGTCTTCGTGAGGTTTTCACCTCCGCATGGCCATAGGGAAATGTGTCCCCCTGAATCGAACTCGATTCATATGAGCCTATAATGGGTGAAAATCGAGGAATTCGCGGGTTCAGGTACCCTTCTGCTCTAGAACCAAACCACATGTACTGAACCTTAAGGGGCCCCACCCTAGGTAGATTAGAGCTAAATCCTAGTAAGACACCCAAGCTTGTGTTCTATTTATTTTATTGTGGTACTGACATGTTTTATTTGGTTTTGTTCATGATCGCATTGCATTGCATAGTCGTTCAAAAGAGGCGTCAATTCAGATTCGGTTGCTAAATAGAGCACTGATCATGGAAAAGGGGTTTCTTGATAGAGTGGAGGAAAATGCGACCGTCCGAAAGTGGTCCGAGGAAACATGGCAAGAAAAAGGAGATAGTCTGGTTGAGGGATACACTTCAGAGTTGTGGGACTTCACCAGCATAAGTGTCACACAAAATGATCTCCGAGAGTTAAGAGAGATATGGGCCAGCTGGGATGACGAAGCCAAGCAACTATTTTACTATAATTATGGTGATTTGCCTTACTTACTGGACATTAAGGTAGATAAGCATCTGTTCCGAGCCCTGACTCAATTTTGGAACTCAGCATACAGTTGCTTTACTTTCGGAAATGTAGACCTGGCACCTACAGTGGAAGAATACACCACCTTACTTCGTTGCCCGAGAGTGCAGGCCAATAAAGCTTATGTTAGGGTGGTCAATGTCCCGAGCTTTGTGAAGAAATTGATGAATATCACGGGCATGAGTGAACAGTGGGTTGTAGCTCGAATTCAACAGAAAGGGGAAGGCAAGTGCATCCCTTGGAAAAGTTTGAAGGACCTGGTTCTAACGCATCCCGACATGAAGATAAGAGTCGACGTGTTTGCCTTGGGAATTTATGGACTAGTAATTTTTCCTAAAGCCCTAAGACACATAGATGAAGCAGTTACCGACTTATTTGATCGATTGAATAAAAGGGTCACCCCGGTCCCCGCAATACTAGCAGAAACTTTCCGATCACTGAATGCATGCCGAAGAGCCGGCGAGGGAAGATTCATAGGCTGTACACAGCTCCTGCTAGCTTGGTTCCATAGTCACTTCTGGAAATTAGAGAAGCCGTCCTACCGAGCCTGCTATGTGGATTATTCTCCGCTAAAAGATATAGCATCCACACCAAGACGGGACGACATTCCAGAAGAAAAATGGATGGAAATCCTTCAGAATTTGCAAGTCGAAGAAATCGAATGGAAAGCTCCATGGCTGACCCCTGATCAAATTCTATATCGTTGTGGTGACTTCGACTGGGTTCCTCTTCTTGGGATATGGGGAGCTATTGGATACGCTCCACTGCTCGTATTGAGACAATATCAGTCAAGACAGTTTGTGCCAGCTACGCAAGGTTTAGCCCAAAGTGAATTTGTGTACAGAGGCGAAAATTATAAACAGAAAATTCGTGAGATAGCGAAAGCTTGGAGCAAAACTTGCAGGATGAAGAGATTTGCTGCAAAACCAATGTCAACCCCTGAGTACGATTACTGGAGAAGTCAAAGAGTCAACGATAATGTCCTCTCGCCAAGTCAAGAAAATGCTCGGCCTTTAGAAGAGCATCTGCGAGTGATCCCATCAGAATTGGACGTTATCAAACAAGACTTTGAAGAAAAGAGTCGAGAATTAGGAAAAAGGATAGAGAAGCTCGAAGAGGAAAAGATGCAATTGGGATTAGACGTTGATATCCACAAGCAGGAGGCTGAGAAGCTAAGAAAAGGGAAGAGTAGGGTCGAAGAAGACTTAGACGATTTGAAAACGCGATACAAGAAAATTTGTAGAGCCAGAAGGACTGCTGGTTTGGGTAAGACGTCAGAACAGTGGAGACAAGAAGTCAAAGAGGAACAAACTAAGGCTAGTCGTTGGGAAAGGCAATTTCAGGAAACCCAAGCACGAGAGGATACACTAAAAAGAAGTTTGCTAGAAAGTCAGAGTGAAAAAGACAGGTTGCGAGCTCGGGTAGCTGACTTGGAAAAATCCCTGTATCATCATCGCAATCGTAATTCCGTGATTGAGCTGAAGGCTAGTTTAAGCAAAATCGATGAGTTAAAAGTGAAAATAGAGGAGTCAGAGAGGGCACTGCAAAATGCTGAATTACGAATTGAACTCCTTGAAGCGAATAATGAACACTGGAAGGAACAGCTCCACTACTCACAGAGTCAGGTTAGAGATCGCGATCATGTCATGGGTGAAGCCTTGATTCAAATTCGAGAAGTCGCCGAGCATCTGCAAATCCTAGCAGCAGAAGCTGACATATTAAGCTTAAAGTTTGAGTCAGTATCAGATCGTGGCCGAGACTTAGCTTGGCTTCTCAAAAAAGTTAAGACCCTAGGAAATAGGGCCAAGTCGTATATGTAATCATCTACCTTATGTAAAGAAGTTCGTTTTCTAGAAAAGTGATCTAATAGAATCGAATCAAGAATTAACGCCTCTTTCTTTTCATTCATACGCAGTGCATCACATTAACCTGCATATGCATCCATAACTAATATTCATATGGCATCTTTCGCATTTATAAGGCATTCGTACATTCATGTAAATATCGTTCACTAAGGCCCAAAATCACACGATTCGCAGTTACGACAATATAAAGGCTGGAACTACATCATTCGTATAGAACGCGTCGGCGAGTTAGAACAATGGAAGCTGCATTTAATGAAAGAATCGAAAGAATGGAAAGAATTCAAAAAGAACTACAAGAGCAACTAGCCAAATCACAGCAAGAGACGAGGGACCTGATGGTGAGATCGCGGGAGGAGTCACTAGAACAAAAGGACCAAATGACTAAGATGATGGAGATGATGTCGGCCTTAGTCAAAGGGAAGGGACCCATACAAAACCCTGAGGTTGTGAATCTTGATCAGGATCCACCCTACCCTCCTGGGTTTACTCCGCCTTACGCGATACATAGAGGATACACGCAGGGAGGACCCGCGGGTGTAGAACAACGGCCTGTAACACCCCCTCCTGTAGGACAGGGAGTATTTGTGGCAAACCCAGGAACTACTCCGGTTGATCCACCTGTCCCAGACCTAGACGATCCTGCAGAAATCGCTAGGCTAAGGATAGAGGATCATGAAGTCCAAGAAAAATATAGAAGTCTGGAGGAAAGACTTAGAGCGATAGAAGGCATTGAAGTCTTCTCGGCGCTAAATGCTAAAGAACTTAGTCTGGTACCGGACTTGATCCTACCTCCAAAATTCAAAGCACCGGATTTTGAAAAGTATGATGGCTTGAGATGCCCGAAGGCACATCTCGTTATGTTCTGCCGAAAAATGACTGGTTATGTTAATGAAGACAAGCTGCTTATACACTGTTTTCAGGACAGTTTGACCGGATCAGCTCTCCGCTGGTACAATCAACTCAGTAGAGAAAAGATTCGAACCTGGAAGGATTTGGCAGCGGCATTTTGCGAGCAGTACAAACACGTCTCCGATATGGTACCCGACCGCATGACACTACAAATGATGGAGAAAAAGCCATCAGAAACTTTTAGACAATATGCGCAGAGATGGAGAGACATCTCGGCTCAGGTAGAACCTCCATTGACCAAGACCGAGATAGCAGTCCTGTTCATCAATACCCTGAAGGCGCCATTCTATGATAAATTAGTGGGAAGCGCCACAAAGGACTTCTCAGATATTGTCATATCCGGTGAACTAATAGAAAATGCGGTCAAAAGTGGAAGAATGGAAGGAGAAGGTTCGAAGAAGGCAGTGCCTATGAGAAAAAAGGAGCCGGAAGCCCACATGGTGGGAACCGGAAACCGTTATGCTCCTAGCCCACATCCTAATCAATTTCGACCTCGAAATTACCCACCACCAAACTTCTATCAACCACAAGCCCCCTATTATCAACCACCACCTCCCTATCCTTCTTACCCTGTCTATGCAACCAACAACCCGAGGCCAGCCACCACGTTTCCTCAAAATGCCGGCTCCACCCAAAGTCAACCCAGAAACGAACCAAGGCCAGCAAGGCCAAACCCCGAGAGACCCCAATTCACCCCCATTCCGGTATCTTATGGGGAACTATACCCCAAGCTTTTGGAAAAACAATTGATATCTCCCCATTACATGGCACCGTTGAAGCCCCCGTACCCAAAGTGGTACGACCCAAATGCTAGCTGTGCATACCACGCGGGGAACCAGGGGCACTCTACGGAAAATTGCATCGCCTTTAAACGAAGAGTCCAAGGACTAATTGATGCCGGTGTTTTGCGCTTCGACGGTACCGGTGGTGAAACCGGGAACCCGTTCCCAAATCATACTGAAAGAAATGTAAGCGTAGTGGAGGAGATAAACGATTTGCAAACTAGAAGAGTTATTTCAGAAATAAGTTCACCGTTGCAGAGAATCTGGGAGGTGCTGTTTGAAAAAAGATTACTCTGTCGTCTTAAGGGGGTAACCGAGAAAAGAAATGCGAAAAGTCAAACTTTTTGTGACTTTCATGAAGTCGAAGGACATAACATCCAGTCTTGTGAGCAATTTAAGGAACTACTCCAAGACATGATGAACAACAAAGAGATTGAAATCTTCAACGGAAGAAGAGAGGCCAGTGAAAGAGAAATCTGTGCCTCCGAGGGTCAATCATCGGATCTCCCTTACACCGCTGAACGACCACTGATAATCTACTATGATGCAAGGAGAGAACCGGTAAAACCGAAAATGATAATTGATGCGCCATCACCTTTCCCGTATAAGGATAGTAAGGCGGTACCTTGGAAGTACGATGTCAATATTGTCACTCCTGAAAGTGAAAAATTCCAAGGCACGGCTGAAAACATCGGAGAAGTTGGTCATTTTACCCGGAGTGGAAGATGCTACTCCAAAGAAGTTGAACCAGCAAAAAGGAATAATGACTTGAAACAAAAAGGAAAGGCACCCATGCTTGAGGCTGAACCTGAATCTGAAAGTCCGCCTGAACGGCAAGAGACCAAAAAACCTGTGAATGAAGAAGAAGCACAGGAATTTTTGAAATTCATTAAACATAGCGAGTACAACGTGGTCGAACAACTAAGTAAACAGCCTGCACGTATTTCGGTATTATCCCTGTTATTGAACTCGGAGCCGCATCGAAATACCTTGTTGAAGGTATTGAATCAAGCCTATGTAGCAAACAATGTATCGGTCGAAAAGCTTGATAGGTGGATCAATAACTTGAACGCTGATAATTTCATCTCCTTCAGCGATGATGAAATACCACCGAACGGTAGAGGCTCCGTGAAGGCACTGCACATAACAACCCGATGCAAGGGATATATAATACCAAACGTGCTTATTGATAATGGGTCAGCGCTTAATGTTATGCCCCTGGCCACACTTTCCAGAATTCCGATAGATTTGTCCTATTTGAGGCCGTGTCATTCCGCGGTGAGAGCATTTGATGGAACGAGACGAGAAGTTGTAGGAAAAATTGAGATCCCTCTAGAAGTGGGTCCTTATGTCTATGACGTCGAGTTCCAAGTTATGGACATCACCCCTTCATATAATTGCCTCCTGGGGAGGCCATGGATCCATTCGGCCGGGGCAGTTCCATCATCCCTTCATCAGAAAATAAAGTTTATCATGGACGGCTGCTTGGTTACCGTTGAGGGTGAAGAGGATATTGTTGCGTCTATCTCTGCAGACACACCTTACCTCGAAGCGAACAAAGATGCTGTGGAATGCTCCTTTAGATCCTTTGAGTTCGTCAACGCCACATTTGTGGCTGAAGGAAACAGAATTCCCGTGCCTAGGCTGTCGAAGAATACTAAAATGGGAATCAAGCTGACGGTAGGGAGAGGGGCCCGAGCCAGGAAAGGTTTGGGAAGACACCATCAAGGGATAGTCAGGGCCTTAAAGCCAATACCTCATAAAGCCCGATTTGGCCTAGGATTCCAACCAAAGGCACATCATTTGAAGAAACAGTGGAAGAAGGAGCAAGAAAGAAGGATTGCGAGAAATCTAGGACGAGAGCCGGAATGGGAACCCATCGAGTACCCCCATCTGTCAAGCACATTCACATCCGCTGGGATCATATATCCAGGGCAAGAGAATGAACACAGCCCACTGCTACTCGCTGAGAAGGCTTTTCAGAACGTTTGTATAAATGTCGTTGATGAAGAAGCTGGTACAAGTGAAAGTGTTTCGAGGATACGCCCTTGTCCCCCAGGTTACATGTTGAACAATTGGACCGCTGAAGATCTTCTTGTGGTCTATAAGTCTTCCTCAGAGTAATGTCCGATATTCACTTTTTGTGTCCCTAAATATAATGGGATTCTTTTGTAAGAGCTGTCGTCTGCTCTTTATCTATTAAATGAATATTAATGAAGAAGCATTTTGTCATAACCTTTCGCATTTGCATTTACTCCATAATTATTCTTCCATTTCACGACTTGTTCTTACACTTACCTCACACCATACCATAACATTTTGTTTGTTGTTGCCAATGCTTGGATGTCCCTCTATAGTTTTTCTTTTTTATCCAATTTTCAGGTGTTCAGATGCCAATGACATGAATGAGCCCGTCACCAATCTTGAAATTGATTTTGAGAGGACTGTTTGTTTAGGAGAATTCGAGGATGAGGGAAATGCCGAAGACTATGTCTCGTCTCCTGACTTGCTAAGGTTGGTGGAACAAGAGGACAAACAGATTCTACCTCATCAAGAATCTGTTGAAACAATAAACTTGGGCACTGATGAAAATAAGCAAGAAGTGAAGATTGGGACCTCACTCTCAGAGGACACCAGGCATCATTTGATTGATTTGCTTCATGAGTACAAAGACGTGTTCGCATGGTCCTATCAGGATATGCCGGGATTGGACGGGGATATAATGGTTCATAAGTTCCCGCTGAGACCCGAATGTAAACCCATTCAACAAAAATTAAGGCGGATGAGGCCCGAAATGCTGCTGAAGATAAAAGAGGAAGTCAAGAGGCAATTTAATGCAGGCTTCCTACAAGCTTCCAGATATCCAGAATGGGTGGCTAATATTGTCCCGGTGCCAAAGAAGGATGGTAAAGTGCGAATGTGCGTGGATTATCGTGACCTGAACCGCGCAAGTCCTAAGGATAATTTTCCCTTACCACATATCGACACATTGGTGGACAATACGGCGAAGCATTCATTATTTTCTTTCATGGATGGATTTTCGGGGTATAATCAGATCAAAATGGCTCCCGAGGATATGGAGAAAACCACCTTTATAACGATGTGAGGAACGTTCTGTTACAAGGTAATGCCATTCGGGCTCAAGAATGCCGGGGCCACGTATCAGAGGGCCATGGTGACATTGTTCCATGATATGATGCATAAGGAGATAGAAGTCTATGTCGATGACATGATTGCTAAATCCCGAGGAGAAAAGGAACATATTGTAGACCTCAAAAAGTTATTTGAAAGACTGAGAAAGTTTCAGCTGAGGCTTAATCCAGTTAAATGTACATTCGGGGTTACCTCGGGAAAGTTGCTAGGCTTCATCGTCAGTGAAAGAGGCATCGAAGTGGATCCGGAAAAGATAAAAGCCATTCAAGAATTACCACCTCCGCGCACACAGAAAGAGGTCAGAGGATTCCTGGGAAGGCTAAACTACATTGCCCGATTCATTTCTCAACTCACCAATCAGTGTGACCCCATCTTCCGACTCCTTCGAAAGCGCAACCCGGGAGAATGGAACGAAGAATGCCAGGAGGCCTTTGACAAAATAAAACAATATTTGTCTAGCCCCCCTGTACTAGTGCCACCGACTCCAGGGAGGCCCTTAATTTTGTATTTAACGGTGTTTGAAAACTCAATGGGTTGTGTACTCGGGCAACATGATGAGTCGGGAAAGAAAGAAAAGGCGATATACTACCTCAGCAAAAAGTTCACAGAATACGAGGCAAGATATTCGCCGATCGAAAGATCCTGTTGTGCTTTGGTTTGGGCAGCAAGGAGGCTCAGGCAATATATGTTGTATCATACGACATAGTTAATCTCAAAGCTAGACCCGATAAAATATATGATGGAATCACCCGCACTCTCGGGGAGAATGGCCCGATGGCAGATCCTGTTATCAGAATACGATATCATCTATGTGAATCAAAAATCGGTGAAAGGGAGTGCAATAGCTGATTTCTTAGCGGCTCGAACAACAGAAGAATATGAGCTCTTGAAATTTGATTTCCCGGATGAAGACTTAATGTGTATCACAGAAAAAGAGTGTGAGTCATCAAAAGGGACGCCTTGGAAAATGAGCTTTGATGGCGCATCGAATGCCCTGGGGCACGGAATTGGAGCAGTCTTAATATCACCGGAAGGAGATCATTACCCTTTCACTGCTAGGCTCAATTTCTTCTGCACCAACAACATAGCAGAGTATGAGGCTTGTATCATGGGACTTCGGGCAGCCATTGAACGAAATATCGAGATCCTAGAGGTATATGGGGATTCAGCCTTGGTGATCTACCAAATCCGCGGAGATTGGGAAGTGAGAGATCCAAAGTTGATTAAGTACAGCTATCTGGTGGCTGAATTGATCAAAGATTTCAAAGAAATAACTTTTAATTACTTCCCACGAGAAGATAACCAACTGGCTGATGCCTTGGCCACTTTGGCTTCCATGTTCAAAACAAATAGAGCAGCAGAAATAATGCCCCTCAGGATGAGCATATACGAAGTCCCTGCACATTGTTATAGCATTGAGAAAGAGGCTGACGGACGACCTTGGTACCATGATATCTTAGAGTACGTCAAGAATTAAACGTATCCTGAACAGGCAAACGAGAATGACAAAAGAACAATTAGAAGAATGTCAGTGGGATTCGTTCTTGATGGAGACACCTTGTACAAGAGAGGTAAAGATCAGGTGCTTCTGAGATGTGTAGACACTACTGAGGCTAAGAAAATACTTGAAGAAGTTCATGAAGGAATATGTGGGACCCATTCCAACGGTTTCACTACGGCCCGGAAAATCATGAGACTCGGGTACTACTGGTCGACGATGGAGAGCGATTGCATTAGCTACGCAAGAAAGTGCCACAAATGTCAAGTTTATGGCGACAAAATTCACGTAGCTCCCTCGCCCCTTCATGTTATGACGTCTCCATGGCCCTTTTCAATGTGGGGCATGGACGTTATAGGGCCGATTTCTCCCAAAGCTTCCAATGGGCATCGATTCATTTTTGTGGTTATAGATTATTTCACGAAATGGATAGAAGCTGCCTCATTCGCCAATGTGACCAAGACCGCTGTCTGTAGATTCTTGAAAAAGGAAATCATTTGTCGATATGGTTTACCTGAAAGAATCATCTCAGATAACGCCTTGAATTTGAACAACAAAATGATGACAGAAGTGTGCAAGCAATTTCGAATAAAGCATCATAATTCCTCGCCATATCGACCAAAGATGAACGGAGCTGTTGAAACGGCTAACAAGAATATAAAGAAGATTATCGGCAAAATGACAGAGACCTACAAGGACTGGCATGAAAAGCTGCCATTCGCTCTGTTTGCATACCGCACATCTGTGAGAACATCTACAGGGGCAACCCCTTTCTCTCTGGTCTATGGGATGGAGGCCGTGCTACCTATCGAGGTTGAGATACCGTCCCTACGAGTCTTAATGGAATCAAAACTCGAGGAGGCAGAATGGGTCCAAGCTCGATATGATCAGCTGAATCTCATCGAAGAAAAGCGTTTGAAGGCAATCTGCCATGGACAGATGTACCAGAAACGGATGATCACCGCCCATGACAAGAAAGTAAGGCCAAGAGAATTCCATGAAGGAGAACTCGTGTTGAGAAAGATCCTCCCAATACAAAAGGATTTGCGAGGGAAATGGGCACCTAATTGGGAAGGGCCGTATGTCGTAAAGAAGGCATTCTCTGGCGGGGCCTTGATCCTTGCAGAAATGGATGGGAAGGAGTTACCAAATCCAGTGAACTCTGATGTTGTAAAGAAATACTACACTTAAAAAAAAAAAAAAAAAAAAAAAAAAAAAAAAAAAAGGGGGAGATCAAGGTGAAAACCCGAAAAGGGCGTCTTGGTCAAACGCAGAACATTAGGATGAAAACCCGAAAGGGCGTCCTAATAAAGTAAATCTGGGCCCAAGGGGCAGAAGTAATTTTGAACAGTGGGCCAAGCGACCAGGCTATAGTATGAAGCATTTCTGAAACACTCGAGATCTTCTACACAAGAGGCCTTGCTCAGAAAGATTCGTGATTGAGAAACGTGGCACAGTTCGTGCATTGAATATCTAGAACATTTGTATCCACCAATATGGTTCCTTTTCTTTTATGACACTTTTATCTTTGGTGAACTTTTTTTTGTTTGTTACCTTTGAAATTGATATGAAGTCTCTTTCTTATACCCATCTGACCACTTGCATGCATCTCATTATCTTGTTTATTTGAGTGATAAATAGTAGAATGACATACTCTGAACAAAAGAAATGTTGAGTATTACTCGGATAGAAAACTTGATAGACGCAAGAGTCTCAGAGCAGGAACAAAAGTTCAACATATACCAAACAAGTGATATCTGAGAAACGCAGTTTACCTGTAAAGCTTGAAAGATGGATATAAAGCCTGAAGAGAAACTTAAGAATCCAAGCAATGAAAGCAGATCATCATGATAAGCAAGACAAGAGCTCGGAAGCAAGAGCGAAAGCTCAAATGGGGCAAAAGAATGCTATCCAAGAAACAAAGGTTACTCGTGAAGTTGGGAAATGAGTACCAAGTCTAAAGGAAAGGATCAAGAAATAATGAGACCAGATCACTACAAGAGTCGTGATGAAAAGAGATCACGACAAACAAATGCAAGGCACATAACATGTTCATGTAGGCATGAATGCATTTAAGGCAAATAGCTGCATATCATGATGACATCATGCATAACATATACAGATGATTCAGCAGAACAAGAGGTTGCAATGACAATTACATCCAAATCAAAGAAGAAGACACTTGAATTCCACCATGTGAGAAATTTTAGGTGATTTTAATTCATGTTTTTGAAAATCAACTCATATTGCGAGAAGTGAGTTGAGCCTCAGGACACGCTGAGGTATTTTCAAATTCTGTTTTAGATTCCGTTCGCCAAAATCAACTCATATTGCGAGAGGTGAGTTGAGCCTCAAGACACGTTGAGGTACTTTTAATTTATGTTTCAAAAATCAACTCATATTGCGAGAAGTGAGTTGAGCCTCAAGACACGCTGAGGTATTTTTAATTTCTGTTATTGACTCATATTGTGAGAGGTGAGTCAAATCTCAAGTCACGGCAGGATGTTTTCAACATCTGTCTTTAATTTATGTTTCAAAAATCAGCTCATATTGCGAGAAGTGAGTTGAGCCTCAAGACACGTTGAGGTACTTTTAATTTCTGTTATTGACTCATATTGCGAGAGATGAGTCAAATCTCAAGTCACGGCAGGATGTTTTCAACATCTGTCTTTAATTTATGTTTCAAAAATCAGCTCATATTGCGAGAAGTGAGTTGAGCCTCAAGACACGTTGAGGTACTTTTAATTTCTGTTATTGACTCATATTGCGAGAGATGAGTCAAATCTCAAGTCACGGCAAGATGGTTTCAACATCTGTCTTTAATTTATGTTTCAAAATCAGCTCATATTGCGAGAGGTGAGCTGAGCCTCAAGACACGTTGAGGTATCTTTAATTTCAAAATCAACTCATATTGCGAGAGGTGAGTTGAGCCTCAGGACACGCTGAGGTATTTTCAATTTCTGTTTTCAGTTTCAGTTTTTAATCAACTCATATTGCGAGAGGTGGGTTGAGCTATTTTTAATTTCAGTTTTTAAATTTCTGTTCAACTCATATTGCGAGAAGTGAGTTGATCTTTTTCAATTTCTGCTTTTTAATTTCTGTTCATTCAACTCATATTGCGAGAAGTGAGTTGATCTTTTTCAATTTCTGCTTTTTAATTTCTGTTTATTCAATTCATATTGCGAGAAGTGAGTTGAGCCTCAGTTTGCACACCGAGGTACTTGCAATTTATGTTTCAAAAATTAACCCATATTGCGAGAATGCGCAGGTCGAGCAATTTTCGACTTCGTCTCAACAGAGGTTAAAGATTGGAGCTAATTAAAGACATCGGATTTGGCATCCTTAAAGCTGCAATGAAGCCAGTTGAAGATACAAATCTCATTCTTGGAAGTTGCCAGAGAACTAATCAAAGATATAGGCCTTGCATCCCCAGTGAAGTCGCAGAGGCGCAGATTGAAGTTACAAGTTTCATCTTCCTGAAGTTGTAACAGAGCAGATTGAAGATACCAGATCTCATCTCTGAAGTTTCAGAAGATCAGATCATGACGAATTCCATATCCCTAAAGTGAAGATAGATCGAGGTTACAAGGCAGATCTCTGAAGTTGCAGTCGATCGAACTAAAGCTATAAGAAGCAGTGGACTTGAAAGTGACTACTTGAACAAGAAGAAGTACTGGAACAAGTCAAGATTTGGCTGGATGGGGCAAAAAAAAAATTGGCCTTTCATTATGTCTTTGCTCTATTTTCGTTACACGACAATGAGCAAAGAGGGGCAGCTGTTATAGCCCAATTTTGTATTTATTATAAACCCAAACCAAAAATAACAAAAAAACAAAACAGAAACCAAAATCAAAAGTTCCAGTCCATTTACAATAAATCAAGACCCAAACCCATTACAAATTTTAACCCAATACCCAGGCCCTAATTGGCCTAACCCAAATACACCCAAACCCTAACTCAGAAACCCTAGCCCGAATGCCCTTGTGCCTTAGCCGCCTCTGCCCACTTGCCTCTGCCAGCAGCTGCTTCACCGCCCACGGTCACATCATTCTGCTCTTGGCCACCGCCCTTCACTCCTGCAAGCAATAAAACCGACGAGACAGAAAGTAAAATAGGAAAATAAAAAAATAATATTGTAAGGGCTATAAAAGCCCGATTCAAAACAGTGTAAAGGAGGTTTTTTTGAATTTCCAAAATCAATACAAAAATAGAGAAGCATTCAGAGCATCAAAATACCCAAAATAGCAGCGAAGGGAATACCCCCGAACCATCGAAATCAGAAAACCCTAATATCGGAGGTAATCTCAGATTTCCTCTCTGTTTCTCCTATTTTTCTCACATACAGAGCTAGTCTAAATGCATGTATTTATATTTTAATAACTAAAAAAAAAAAGGGAAAAAATTTGGAAACTTTACCTTTTTCCGGCCACCGTTCCGGTGGCCGGAACAGCGGCAGACGGCGGCGCGCACGGTGGTCCGATCATCGGCCGGTGACCGGCCGGTGACCGGACGGTGACCGGTCCGATGACCGGTCCGGCACCGGAGCTCCCTTCTCTCCCTTCTCCCTCTCTTCTCTCTCCTCTTTCCCTCTCCCCGGACCCCCTTTTTCCTTCCTTCCCTTCCCCTCTCCTTCCCTCCTTTCCCTCTCCCCTTCTCTTCTTCTTTTTTTCTTCCCCGGGTGCCAAATGACCCAAAAACAAAAAAAGGGGCCTTTTATACTAACCGACCTGGGTCGGGTCGACCCGACCCAAACCGGTTAGGGTCCGCGTGCTCTGACGTCACTGGGGTTATTTTCAACCCCAGTCCTTCCGCTTTCTTTTCAATTTATAATCAAGTCCTTTCATATTTTAAATCGGCCCCGAAAGTTACCCGTGTTTTAATTTGGTCCTCCACTGCAACGCTGCGTTTTGAATAACCGGGAAATTTTCAATTTTGGTCCTCTTATATTTTACCCGTGTCCTAATAAGTCCCTCTCACTTGTTTTAATTTTAAAATCCAGCCCGAAACTCTATTTCCGTATTTCAATTTAATCCCTATGCTCCGATGCGTTCTAAAAGTACTGGGAAAATTGCTGTCCGGGTCCCCCTGGGATTAACCCGTGTTCTAATAGGTCTTATTTGTGCGTTTTATTTTAAAATTTGGCCCAAGATCTTTATTCTGTTTCCAATTAAGTCCTGTTTTTATAATTAATTAATTTTGATATTTTATTTCTTATTAATATCTATTATTAGCATTATTATTATTTATATATATATTATTTATATTCCCTTTTATTATAATTATTACTATTACTATTTTATTTTTGTTACCTATCATCCCTTTAGAGTTGTTATTATTTTATTTATTATATTATTCAATATTCTTATATTATTATTATTATTATGATTATTATTATTATTATTATTATATTTATTATCATCTTATTATATTTTAATCACTATTGTTTTATTAACATATCATTATGCTAACACTATTATTAATTGTTATTATTTCTAATATTGTAATAATTATCATCATTAACTTATTATATTTATTTTATTTACCATTTTCATTAACGATTATTATTATCATTACTATTTACCTATATATATATAAATGTTTCACGTGCTTATCACATATATGCTTTCAATACCATGTTACACTTATCGTTTTACTATTATTTTAATATTACTTACGTATACATATGTAGATACTATTATTCATTTTAAATATATTGTCTTTATATTGTTTTTACATTATATTATCAATATACACATTATGTTTGTCAATACCTTTATATATATCATGCTTAAACGTATACGTTTTATGTATATTACATATATATATGTCTTTTATAAACTATCTTTTATTAGTTACTTATTTCGTATATTACGTTCATACTATTGTGCTCAATATATTTTCACGTTGTAACTGCCTCCTGTTTTAAATACTTATATTATCATCATATTTTACCTAATGCCGTTTCAATATTATCTCAAATATCATGCCATTACCTTTTAACGCTATCTCGTCATTACATTATTATTGTACTCTCATATTTTCATATACCTATCATGATTTCTATTATTAATACTATTCTTATGAACTAACATATGATTTCACCGTTATTTCTGTTAATATTATCGCTATTATTACTATAATTATTTCAAATACTTCTCATGCAAATTACGCAACATTTTTTACCCTACGCTTAATCAATCTTTTTATAAAAGGTAATATTCGGTGTTTAGAAATTCGAGAAACCGTGCCCTAACGTATTGGGTTTCGACTTTCTCGTCCAAATCTAAACGCTCGAATACCCTTCTCGAAAGTAAGTTTAAATGAAAAGTTTACACATTATTCCGTATATCACATCATCACTCTCGTTCGTATCATTCTTTGTTATGCATCTTCTCTTGTTATACATAATATTATAGTCACACACCACGGGTTTTGCTTCAAATTTCCTTCCTCCCATTACAAAAATGATTTTCTAAAAAGGCAAAGTCTTGTATTTAGACACTCGGGAATCGTGCCCTAACGTATTGGGTTGCGATATCTCGTTTAAGTCTAAATGACCGGATGGCCTTTCAAAGTCCAAGTATAATCTTAATATAAAAACTTATTTTCGAGAATTCGAAATACTGTGTCCTAACGCATTGGGTATGGTATTTTGTTATATCGAGATAAGATTTTCTAAAAACGAGGCAATGTTCGGTATTTAAGATTTCGAGAAATCACGCCCTAACGAATTGGGTTCTGATTTCCCTCGTTTATCTCAAGTACCGGAACACCCTTTCAAATAAGTACCCAAAATACCCATAAAAGGGCGAGTTTAGCCTCAAAGATTAAAACATCCTATCCTAACGTATTGGATATAATGTTTTACCTTAAAGCTAACCGACCTTTCACGTATTTTCAACTCTCCAAATATTTCAAACGAATAAGGATCGTATTTTAGAACTCTTTCAAGTTTTTGAATTATCGACTCTCAAGACACTAATTAATCAATAAGGTACCGGTTCCCGGGCGTGTCGGGGGTGCTAATCCTTCCCCGTGCGTAACTGACTCCCGAACCTATTTTTCTGGTATGCGGACCAAAATCGTTGTTTTAATAAATCTAATGGTTTATCGAACAACCCCCTTTTGAGGTGACCGATCACACCCTAAAAAAAGATCGGTGGCGACTCCAGTTTATTTTTAAGTCGACGTCTGTTTTGTTTTCACAAAAAAGGTATCGACAGCAGATACTTATTCTTTACTGTTAACTTATTTAGTTACCGATAGTTAATACACATCCTCATGGACCTATCATTCTTAACAAACAGTACAGGTGCTGTAACAACCCGAAACAAGGTCTAGTCGGAATAGTGGTTTCGTAACCATAAATCCGAAATGAAATTTTAAATTTTTGTAAATTTTTGATAATATTTGATTTATTGATATTTGATGTGAAAGTATTGTTTGAAAAATTTTATTGATTAAGTGCCTAATTTTATGTTTAGGACTAAATTGCATTAATTGCAAAATGTGAGGTATAGAGTTTAAGTACCCAATTGAAATGGGGGTTTGAATTTGAGGTTTTTATGTTGTAAATAAACCATCAAATAGTGTCATGGACATAAAAGGGTAATTCTAAAAATGTTTATGAGTTATGTCATTAAGGGCATTTTAGTCATTTTTAGGAAAAAGACAAAATTTGATGTTTTAAACATCATCTTCTCCATGAAATGAACTCTCATGGCTGCCGATTCTTATTCTTCTCCATGGCTAGGGTTACTTTGGTTTCTAAGCTCAATAACAATAAAGATGTAAAAAGTCCGAGTACGAGAAATAAGGGAGTTCTCGACAAAGTCTAGGGAATTAATCCATTGACTATTCGGGTAAGTTGTATGTAAATTCTAGCATGTTTTGCTAAAATATAATTAATTATTTTTGATTGTGTGATTATAATAATATGTGAATTATGAAATGAATGGAACTTGGTATACTTCCGTATTCGTGGGAATAAGGTATGTTCGTTAAATTTCGATTGATAATATGCTATGCCTTTGAAATTGTGAAAATAGTGAAAATTCCATAAAGTCTGACAAAGTGATAGATATGCTTCTGAAATTATTCGGCTAATCAGTTGTTATATCTCTGAAATTGTGATAATGATGAATTGTTTGTAAAATCCCAATTGAGCAAGTAGGAATAGACATTGATATAAGTGACATGTCACTAGAGGGATTCTGATTCTGTCTGATAAAGTTCCCGGGTGCTGGGTGGTCTAGCATGTGTTGCAGACACCTATCAGCTTATTTGAGCAGGCTTGAGGTAACTTCTGTTCTGATTCTGTGATGTAGCTTTGGCTACCCCTCTGTTAGTAGCTTCGGCTACCATTCTGTGATGTAGCTTTGGCTGCCCCTCTGTTAGTAGCTTCGGCTACCTTATGGTTCTGCCATGTCTGTGAGGCACTTCGGTGCTAACCTCTGAATATCTGGTCATATTCCAAATCTGCTCAATGAGATTGGTTTATCTTGTGACAGCCCTAGTTCGACCTTAGTCGGGAAGCGGTTTCGGGACTGCTAAACCGAGTCAAAAATTTTAGTTGGTGATGTGAGTTGCGTAGTTGATATGAGTTTTGGTATGTGTTATAATAATTATGTGAAAATTTGACCTTCAATTTTACTAATTGCTTGAAGAGGGCTTAATTGTTGAACTTGGAATTATAGTAGGCAAAAATCAAAGTGGCTAAAAGTGTAAAATTACAAAAACTTGTCTTTGCATGTCAAATAAACCTTTTCCACTTTAGTGGACGGTAATGATGGTGTTTAATATTTTTTTTATATGTTGTTTATGTGTAAATTAAGTTATGTTGCATAAAAGAAAAATAAAAATAGGAAATGAATGTTTATTTCTCTTCCATTGCCGAAAATTCAAAGAAGGAAGAAGGGAGGAAGGGTTTAAACTTTCGGCTGGTGCATTGTAGAATTGAGGTATGTTTATTGATCTTTTCTTATAGAAATTTTGAGATGAAGTTGACTTTTAGGTCTATAAAACAACCCATTTGTAGATTTTGATTTTTGGGATGTTTTGAGCTTCGGTCTAAGCTTTAGAAATGTAGAAAATGGGTGAAGTTCTTGATAAAAAAATTTTAACGGTGGCTATTAGGCTCTTTGATGGTGGAAGCCATGAATCTTCAAAACCTAGAATTAAGATCTTGACATGAACCGTGAGTATGTGTGTGGTGGTTGTATTGCCGAATTTGTTGAATTGAGGCCCTATGCATAATTTGTGTGGATTGAAAACTTAAGTTCTTAAATTCGTAAGGGTAGGATGAATTTAGCTAACCTTTCTTGAAGAGGTGCCGAATGATACTCAATTTGAGTACTAATAGCTTGATCAAATAAATTGAGCCAAAATTTGGTGAATTTTAGAGTAGGATATATGGTAAATTATATTCGGCTATTAGCTAGCACTAAAGTGGGATCATGCTTTGTGTCTTTTGATGGCTGAATTTTAGTTTCGCCTTTGGTAAAATAATTAAAATGTAAGATAGGGAAAGTTGTTCTTAGACATAATGACATTTGAGTTCACATGAGGATACGTTTATTAATTGTGTCAAGAAACCTTAAAGTTTTGTCTCATGAGTTTGAGCTTAGCCGATTGGGAAATAAATTAAGTGTGTGATTTTTTTTGTATATGCTTAATTTGCTGGACAATGACTTGTAATCTCATCATTTTGAATATGATATGTTCGGCCATTGGTGATTGCTATGTATAATGTGATGAGTTGGTTAAAAGATCTATGTGTAGTTGTAATGACTGAACGAACTTTATATGACATGTAGTTGATTTTGTGAAGGCCGAATGTATTTTGGTTTTTATTGAGAAAGTTGAGGCCAAACTGTTTTTGGTAAACTATAAATAATATGTGTACTTGAGTGTAGGGCCGAATCGTGTATCATTATTTTGTTGTGAATTATTATTATGAGACTCTTGATGTAGTTATTGAAAGGGTTGGGTTGTTTATATGCATTAGGTACTCGCTTATGTGCTGCCAAGGAATAAGTTAATATGAAATTCTATGATTTGAAACGTTGAAGTTGCCGAATTAGTCATGGAATTTTACATAAATGATTGTGGCTGCATACGAGTATGTTTAGTTAGTAGAAAATAGCATTCGGCATATTTTTTTTCAGGAATTCAAAGTTTTAAATTGAGAGATGAATATACATGCAATTTCTTGCTCTTAACCGAATTACATGTGGGTAGCTTAGAAAGGATGACTACATTCTTTGTTTGATCTAATGACGAAATACGAAATTTATATACTCAAATTGTTTATTTTAGCTCAAGAGCTAAGAGAACCACACTCGGACAAAGGAAAGGCAAAGGTGGTGGAGTAATCAGTTCGTAAATAATTATCGACCATTGAGGTAAGTTTAAGTATTTAACCGTATCATTGAGTTATTTTAACGTGGCATATGCGATTAGTTACTATATGCTTTTAGACCGAATGTATCTTTTAAAAGTGCCATAATATGTGTAATGTGCGAAGTGAACGAACGAATGATGTGTTAAAATTTATTTGGTGATAAGTTCATGTACTGAATTCGATTTATCTGTATCTGTGTTTCAAGCCGGGTTAAATCCCGAAGAGCCTTAGGGCTAGAGTTCAAAGCCGGGTTAAATCCCGAAGAGCCTTAGGGTTAGAGTTCAAAGCCGGGTTAAATCCCGAAGAGCCTTAGGGCTAGAGTTCAGAGCCGGGTTAAATCCCGAGGAGCCTTAGGGCTAGAGTTCAAAGCCGGGGCAAATCCCGAAGAGCCGTAGGGCTAACGGTAAGAATCCGGTTCTATCAACCTCTGTTAATGAGACATCCACTATAAAATGACCAGGTACGTTAGTTAAATAAAAGCGAAAAATTTCCTACTGAATTAACTTACAAATGAGTGATGTTTAGTGCTAACAATGGTCGTAAAGAGATTGTGACAAATCTGTGGTTTTTGATCTATGTGTGAAAATATAAATTTCGTGAGTATGTATTTTTGGGGATTACTAGTACATTCGAACGAAAAGGTGGAATAAATTTGGTATTTGCATATTCGGCCAAAATAAAATCTTTATAAATGAGCAAATCGATGATGTCTTTACTTTTGTAGATTGATTGTTTTATTACTTGAACTTACTAAGCCTAGAAATGCTTACTTTGTTGCTCTGAATCTTCTGTTTTATAGATTTTTGGTTCGTCAGCTACGGTCTCGGGAAGCTTAATCTCGAAGTCATCTCTACTATCAAAGCCACGTTCGGTACCTAAAATTACTAAACTCTAGTGAATGGCATGTATAGGCTTAACTCTTCTTTTGAAACAAGTCATATTTTGGTGTTGTAAATATTAAAGCCACGTGAAGGCGGCTGTTTCTTTTAAATCGAAATGTCCTATAAGTGAATCAATGTTTGTGTTATGATCTAGTTAGATGGCATTTCGGTTAAGGTATATGAATATACATAATAGGTGCCGATTTAGTGTGTTTCTTTTTTTTTATTTATTGAATCACTAATGATGTTAAATGGTTCTTTATTTATGTACTTATTGTATGTTGTTATAAGTCACTATCGGGCATAAACTAATAAGAAAACATGTTTAAATAAGGGTGATGTCACTCTTAATTGAATAAGTTGTCCCGAATCGAAATCAATAAATGTATCGTCTGTTCGGTTACTTTGGTCATCAAAAAAATGGTCCATATGTTAATCCGTGTTTGCCCAGAGGTTTGTATTAGATGGTTAATGCCCAATGACCTAATTCGGTGACGGATGAGGGTTATAGGGTGTTACATATCTATGCTATGATGAAGTATTTCTGCAGGTGACATGAAATAGTTCTGTACATTGAGATTAGTGCGGTTAAGCACACATATGATTGGTATGTGAAATGTGCCCAAAAGAGTAAGTTGAGTATGGAATGATATGTATTAATAATTATTATGAAGTAATCGATAATTTGTAATGTTCATTGCTCTAATTTGCATACGACTTACTAAGCTATTATAGCTTACTCTGTTCTATTTTTTTTCCCCTTTCAGTGTATGAGAACGGTTGGATTAGGAGCTGAGTCTTCGGAGTAAGCTTCACACTGTCAAGCCTTATTAGTACGTTATGTATCTAGTGTAAGTTTATGGCATGTATAGAAGGTTATGGATATGTATAGTTAATTTGTAAGCTTATAAGCATTATGTTTCTAATGTGGTATATAGAAGTAAATGTTTGTTTAAGTAAAGTATTATTTAGATTGGTTGTGGATGTGCTTATTTGTGTCTTAGGGAAGCAAAGGCTTGATAGATAGCCTAACACGGCCTGCATGGTATGGTACACGGGCGTGTGCTATGGCCGTGTGGGATTTGGCAGAATACTCCACGGGTATGAGGCACAGGCGTGCCTAGGCCGTGAGTAATACACGGCCTGACCTTACGGGCGTGCCACTAGACTGTGCCTTCCCTGTACCTTGATTTAAATTTTAGGTACCACACGGGTAGGAGACACGGCCGTGTGCCTCAACCGTGTGGGAGTACACGGCCTTCAAACGGGCATGTGAAGTGGCCGTGTCATTTTGGACAGTTTCATCCACTGGTGTTTGATATGGGCGTGTGAAGGCCACACGGTCTCACAACACGGCCGTGCTAAGGGTCACACGGGCGTGTGATGTTGTTTTCCTATGAAAAATTTTCTGAGTAACCGATTTCAAAGGATTCAAATTCTAATCATCCGAGATGTTTGTATCATGTCCAAAAGCCCTCAATAAGGATGATTCTGAACTGATTTGCACGAAATTCTGTATCCATTTCTGATTAAGTTCTGTTAAGGTCCGTTTAAGTCCGGTAACGCTCTGTACTTGATTTCGGCGACGGTTTCGGGTATACTGGTGTTACATTTATTGGTATCAGAGCATGGTTTAGTTGATTCTTGGACTAAAGTAGCAAGTGTGGTAGTCTGTCTATACATGCCATAAGTATAGTGTGACAGTGTGATATTCTCCGACTCCCATGAATAATTCTATTAGAGTTGTGATGATGTTTCTGACTGATCTGTTGTTGATTTAACTGAAATGTCATTAAAATGACTATATGTGTTTGTGATATGTCTGATTCTGGAAAGACATGAAATAATATGTAAGAAATTGCATAAAGTGAATTGTGCCAGTGTGATGGTATTGTGATAATATTACGTGTATTAAGTTACATGTGTAAATGAATGTAAGAGTCCCCTTCGAGGCTTAACGACCTCACCCCCTTATCAATGATATTTTGATAATAAGGTTCCTGTGTAATAAAATTTAATTGAGTTTCTATGAGAGAGATTAAAGAGTACTGTGGTAGATAAGTGATTCCGTAAATAAAATTTGGAATGGTTTAGTAATAAGTTGAGGTTAGAAAGTATGGTAATATGTTCTGAGAGATTTTCTGATTAAAAATTTGTTAATTGTTACTGATAAAGGAAGAAAGACTGGTTCTGGTAAATTATTTTAATTGGATTTGATGTTTGAGCATGTGTCTACTGGGAAATCTTCCAGAGCAGTTTCCGTTAATAAATGAAATTTGAAACAGTATGAAAATTCACGATGAAAAGTGAATTGAAAGGATGTTTGGATTGAATATCTATAGTGGAATAGAGTATGTTAGTCTCCATTGGATGATCTGCATTTCCTATTCATTGAAATACATATGTGATTATTTCTTCTCTGATGAAATTGTTATAGAATGAAAATGTTATCTGACTCTACTATTTAATGAAGATATGGTCATTCTGATTTGTTTACAATTAGTATAATTGTATTATTTCTTTGGGATTTTATTATACTGTGATTGGAATGAGTCTGAGAGAAAAAAAAATTGTATGAGGTTATTCTCTATTTCTGTTGAATGGTATTCGATGGTAAAGAAAGGTTGGAGAATGTATTAAGAATAGGAAATCCGAAATGAATTGACTATCTATGATAGAGTGTAATATGTACATTTGTCTATGAATTGAATTTGAGACTTTACTAATCTCACCTCTTATCAGTAAAATGTTACGAGAATAGAATAAGTTTATGATTAAGGGATTTCAGAAACCTAAAATTTAAAAATTGAGTGAAGTGGTGATAGTTAGATAATTATTGTAACTCCTCCTGGACATTTTATGTGTACGTTATCTTCAGAGATATATATATATATGTGATCTGTTTGGGTTATGTCTGATATGGTTTCGTCTCTTCCTGATATTTTATTCTATTGTACGAATATGAAAGTCAACGGAAAAGTCTGTAAGTGGTTAATAATCTGTTTCTTCTAAGTTGTTGTTCTGTTAAATATATGTGAAGGTTATATTACTTTTGTTACTGAGGAATTCAGTGTGCAGGAGTGACATTGTTCTTTCTGGATCTTATGTGGGATATTATCGGAATCGATATCATTCTATATGGGTCGTGATCCTCTGATATTTAGTGTAACTTCAGACGTCGAAACTTCGTTAGGTTGATTTTCTTATGATACCATGTGAATGGTTGCAAGAGACCTCTATTTGACAGGATAACTATGTCTATAATGATTATAAATTTTGGTTCAAAGGATAAGAGTATAGTGGTACCTTCATCTGAGCTACAGAAGTTGTATTGCTGCATTGATTTCTGTTTGAATTACAATTGACTTTCTTCTGTGTTCAAATGCTTTATAAAGAAGTCGAGATATTGTTTATTACTACGGTTAAGACCTCAGTATGATTATGATTCTACGATTCCCAATTTAGTGGTTGTGAGATTTAGGAACTCATACTTACGAGCATCAATGTAGCTCGCCCTCACATACTTCCCTTGGAAAGTAGACTTAAAGAACTCCCAAGACAGACGATCGGGCTTAGTGCCCTCCTTAATAGTCAGCCACTACTGATATGCTTTGTCGCGAAGGAAGGAGATTGCACCTTTCAATTTTTGCTCAGGGGTGCAATCCAAGTCGTCCATAATCCTCTTAGTAGCCTCTATCCAGTACTCGGCCACATTAGGGGCGACTCCAATGACACCCTTAAATAATTCAGCTTCATTGGGCCAGAGTCGTTCCGTAACAGATCCTTGGGCCCCAAATCCAGTGTTGGGCCCAGCGACCCTCCCCAATATCCTTAGCATAGCCTTGGACAATACGTTGTCCCCAGCCATGCAATTTTGAGTCCCAGTCTCAATAGCAGGCTGCACTGGTGTCTCACTAGTGGCCAAATTTGGTATGCTACCCAAAGAAGATGACTCATCTCGAGCCCCTCAATGACCTCTACCACGGCCTCAAGTACCACGTCTATAGATACTATGTGCACACATCGTCTATTCAAATTATCTACATTAAGGATTTTTTATATTAGTTATAGTTTCAGTATTTATTAGTAGATGTTTTATGTAAACAGTTTTAGAAATTCAGAGCTTGTTCTCATAAATCGCAGTCCCTATCAGTTTTACTACAGTCTCAAAGTGCACTAACTAAAGTATTTTTAGAGATCACTATCTATAGTGTTATAATAGTTTATCAGAATACAGAGTACTTACAAGATCGATGCTGGAGACTCGGTATACCACATACTTAATCTAGAAAATTTCAAATTATTTGAAAATTAGTTCCTTAAAAACCAAATTTTAAAACTCAAAATCCATAGTCGAGTTTGGCTGAATATGGATCTGATACCACTAAATGTAACACCTCAATCCTGGCCTAGATGTTATGGCCAAATCTAGCAATGTCACATGGAATGGGATTTGAAAGCGAAGTTATCAAGTTAAAACCGTTTTAGTTTATTAGCTTTTCTTTAACTCAAAAAAGAGCATGTTATTTGATTTGTCTTAAAACATATCTTTCTAGCGGAAGCCTTAGAAAACATTTAATTTTAGGAAAAACCATTTATTTTATGAGAAACCTTGTTTTGTTGGGTTTTACAGTTTAAAAGTCCATAAGACAATAAAAATTCCTAAATTAAAACAAATAGTCCAAAAGTTGAAATTTACATAAAAATACCCAATAATCAAATAAAATCATGAAAGTTAAGCAATTAAAATACCATTGGTCACCGCCGAGTCCTCTGCTGTATCGATCCGCTTAAGACTGGGGATTACCTGCACAAATTAAACAGAAAAGGGGTGAGTTTATGTAAACTCAGTGTGTAATCTCCACTCAAGTATACAAATAGTTAGATCAACAAATATCAGTCAGATGCAGTCTTGGGCCTAAGCCCCTCACAGATTCAGATGCAGTTTTGGCCTTAGCCCATTTCAATACAGTTTTAGATATAAGATATGTCCTCAGCCTATCTCAAATATAGATATGCATATAGTAACAGAAACCAAAATCCTACCCACCAGCATTTAGACACCATCTCTAACCATCTGTACACACCATGTGGGGTTTAAAACACCTATCTAGCCCTGCACACCATGCTGTATCGAATGCGGCACATATTAGATATATATTGTAGCTGAGCTACCAGAAAATAGGCGTAAACGCCTTTTAGTGCACTTTCTCCAATAATATCATCCACCTTAGATGCAGATGCAAATAAACATACTCAATGCAACAAATAGAATGTAACACACATGCTATTAATCTATTGCAGTCATATATACAGAACAGTAATTAGACATGCGTATAGCTATCATGCTCAAATCACAGTATTAGTCATTCAAATTAAACAGATTAGGGTCTAGTTAGCCCTTACATAACCTTATAGTGGGCTCACAGTCGATTTGAACGACCGGTGCAACCTTGGGAAAAAAATTAGAATTTTGAGCCCACATGTATCACAGGACATGGCCTAAAAAACCCACATGCCCGTGTGGACTACCCATGTGGACTCACACACTCGTGTGGCCCACATGGCCCAATTTGGTCTAGCCCGTGTGTCGCACACGGCTAACCTAGCCACTACATGGTCGTGTCTAGCGCACTGTTTGGCCTTTGTCAAATACACGAACATACCATTCGCACATGACCTACAACACGGAGGACCACACACTCGTGTGGTGTCGATAGTTTGCACTTTTGGCTTTCATCAAATTCTGTTTTCTGCGTTTTAGGGTACACACCTGGTTCGATTTCACTGCTATCGCAACCACGAGCACTCCAGAACCTAAAAACCGACATTCCAATGCTCAATTTCAGTAACATTAACAAAACTTAAATGGTATTATAACGAGACGTACATCCTTTAACTATCAAAAACCATACCTTCGATTGAAACGAGAATTCCACACACTTAAATCGTCGAAGAACGATATACAGTCCCTTTCTTAACTCCTAAAAATGCCAAATAAAAATCCCTTTTAAATAGTATTTAGAAAAACGTTTAGATTAACAAAAACCAAATTTTACCAAGAGCTCGCAGTCTAATGTTAAACGAACAGAAACAATTGAAAATACAATTAAAAGAAAAGAGGGAGGGGGAGATGGATATTTTGGCAAAGAGGGGGAAAGCAAAAGGGAAACGTCAGAAAGATCTTGGGAAAAGAGAGAGATAAGGCCAAATTTTTGAGAAAAAGATACAGAAAATCAGAGATCTCTCTAGTAACCCCCCAAATCCCTAAATTCACTCCTACAATCCCCACTACATCTCCACTTCTCAGAATTTTAATTTAAACCGATCTCTTACACCTGCCAGATGCCCAGAGCAAAAATAATTCCCTTGCTCGCGCAAGATTCAAACACAAGACCTCCAGCAACCTAACACATCACTTAACCACTAGACCAGTAAGCCCGTTCTGATGTGTACTTACAAATAAGTAAACTTAAGCCTACTGAACAAGGTTAAGGCTTTATTCAGATAAATACCAAAATTTTGCCAAAGACATGGCTTAAACTTAGGACCTCTCACACATATCCAAAACACTTAACCACTGAAGCAGATAGATATTTGTGTCACATTTATGCAGAAATAGAAATACATAAATTTGGAGTGTTGCACATCACATAATCCAGGGTTTAGTTAGCCCTTACCGACCCTACGGTAGGTTCACAGTCAATTAGAACGACTTGTGTGTTCCTAAGGGAAATTTCAGAATTTTGGGCCACATGCCCGTGTAGGCCCACATGCCTAAATTGGCCTTGCCCGTGTGGCTCACAGGGCTTGACCCAGAACCGAAACACCCGTGTGGCATGCCTGTGTGTCTTGCACGTGGCCGCACCTTCATCAGACACGGCCATGTCTAGCACACGGCCAAACACATTGCCAGGCATACGCCCGTGTGTTGTCGACAGAATGCGCTATCGACTTTCACTAAAACTCAATTTTTCATGTTTTGGGATCACACCTGGTATAGTTTTGATGCAAAAACACTCTCGAGCCACACAACACCTAAAATTGACCAATGAATCACTGAATTAGTCGCTTAAATCGCTACTTAATTGTAACTACAATGAAACGTACAATCCTTAAATCCACCAAAATCCTTACCTTCAATTGAGTAACGGTAATTCTGCTCAATTATAGCACCGATTGGAAATCCCCAGCCCCTTGATCTTCTCTTAAACACAAAACGAACCCCATTAACCAAATATTCACGAACCAAAATAATAACCACACTTACCACACTTACTAGAAATACACAAACTCACAACTACCATAGAATTTAGGTTATACCAAAACTCTATCAGTTAACAGAACAAAAATTAACACCCTTGCTCATACAGGGATTCGAACACAAGAACTCCAATACCCTAACTCCTTACCACTCGAACCAGCAGGCTCATTCTAATATGAATTGACAAATAATTTAACGTAAGCCCACTCCACAAGAGTAAGGCTTGAACCTAAAATAACAAGGTTTTTTCCAAAAGTAAGAATTGAACCTAAGACCTCTCAAACACACCTAGAACACTTAAGCACAGAAACAAATATACATTTGTATAACATATTTATAAAAACAAAAATAATTTAAGCGGGGCGTTACAAAAATCATTTATTTTATACTATTTGTACTATAACTAAATTAAAAGTACTAATTAGATCTTTTAATGTTTAAGTTAAAATTGATCTAGCTCTTGTATCCCTTAGGTATAATCCTCAAAGTACTCACCTACTTTGTTGTAAAACTATATTACAACTCGACCTGTATACTTGCAGATAACATATTATCTTTTTATATTTTTATTGCAGTATTCACACTCTAGACGTTAGTACTTCCGGAGGTGGTCAATAATCATATCTCACAGTTTTGTATTTAGCCCTACAGGTGCCATCTATTTATAAGGGGCAGAGGTGAAACCATTGTTGAATTCTAGAAGTCTATTTAAATAAACTAAGGTTTGTTGTACCTATCATTAACCATGAGGGGTTTTTGGGCTTTCTTATATTAGGTCTAATTAGAAGTACTTCTTGGACTTTTAACCCAACATTTTATAATTCAATCTAACCCAATACTTGTTTTTCTATTTTCCAAAATAAACATATTAAATTAATTTAAATAAATTAAATTAAACTTTCAATTAAATAATTTTATTAACCCAATTCTAATTCTGTTAAAATCATGATGATTTTAGCGTAAAAGAATCTATAAGAAAATATATTTAATATTTCTACATTCAACGAATTCATTGTAATGCTCTCGACTCGACCTGATCTATTAGATCTGAATCTTGGGTTTTACATGCTTTTTACAGATGTAACTGAAAATTCCTTTTTTTTATTCATGTAAACGTCTCTCTATGAGAGTAACATAATCTCTTACTAGCGCAGATTGTATGGTTATGTTTACACTTTGCCTATATACAAACTACTATCTATGGCTACTGCAGAGCTTCTTGTTGAAATATAATGTATAATTATCATTTCGAATCAATAAAATATCAGACTTTCCTACTTTCTCTCTTAGTCTACACTGTACATCTTGGAGTACTAGTTATTTATTTAGGTAAAGACTATAGTTATAAACATATTGAATTTCTACTTAAATGACTTATACGCAAACTTTGACATGCGACTTGATTTCCTTTGTATGCATATCAGCCTAGTGTATTGTCTTTTGACGTACATTCAGTTACAGACTTGAAACATAAACTTTAGTAAGTTCGTAAGAAATTAGTAAGCTAACCTTTAGAATACTTTTTCAATCATTCTATGTTGCATATGTTGTTTCGAGCATCCTTGGAGTTTTTCTTTACCTTTCTTCCTGCTTGGCGGGTACAATACTGAGGCTACCATCTTTCTTTCTTTCTTTCTTTCTTTATAACCGTCTTTCCTTCTCTTGTGCGTACTATACTTAACATCGCTTTACCTTCTGTATCCTTTCTTAGCTCTTATCTGTACATAAGTTTTAACATATTCATTTACATTATTATCAGACTTAATAACTTATTCCATACTCACTAGTTTCATCATTATCTTCGGGCAGGATAGACTGCGCCCAATTCTTATTTAGAATTTGCCAATATCTTCCCTACTTCAGAGCATTCTCTATTTTTACTCTTAACTCATATCTTTACCTTGCCATGTACTCTGGCGTACACTAGCTTTTCAATTTATTCTTGTAACTATAAGGGGTTTGTGGTTCATTTGGTATCTACCCAAAGGTGTTGTCTTCAAATGGTCATCACGAGATCCATTCTTCAGATTTCACCACGAAGGCATTCTTTTCCAAAGATAGCCATAAAGGCCTTCCTTTCAGAGTCTTGCTATGTAGGCATCCTTTTAGCAAAGATGGCCACAAAGGCATCCATTTTTCTAAGATAGCCACAAAGGCATTCATTTAATATAGATAGCCACAAAGACATCCTTTTAATAGAGATAGCCACAAAGACATTCCTTTAACAGAGATAGCCGCAAGAGCTTTCTTTGACATAAATAACCATAAAGGCATTCATTTAACAGAGATCGTCGCAAAGGCTTCCTTATAACAGAGATAGCCACAAAGGCTTCTTTTAACAAAGACAACCACAAAGGCTCACTTATACAAAAATTGGTGTCTTTTTCGATAGGGATTTGCCTATACTTATCATCATGAAGCTTTCCCTTCATCATTGGTACTCACCAACCGTCCTTTACATATTCCATATGATGTTGTGTCTCAGCCAAAGTCTTACACTATATGGTCTTTAGAGTGCCATGGTCTTTTTCTTTTAGAGATTTGTGTTGTTAGTCCTAATGGATCCCTTTAAACGAATTTAGAGATAGACACAAACACTTCATGCAAACTCATGCTGTAACACCCCAAACCCGGCCTAGACGTTATAGCTGTATCTAGAAATGTCACATGATAGGGTGGTTTAAAACATAAATCGTTATGTTTAAGCCATTTCCATTTAGTTACTATCCTTAATATCTTATTTTAATTAGTCCTTAAATTCATTTTACCCATTAATCTTTTGTTTAAAAACTTATCTTATTGTGGAATGTTTAAAAACAGTTTATGTAATTGTGAGATTAGAAACTAAAACTTTAGCTTTTTGAAAATCGAGTTGTCCTACGTCTAACAGTTATGAATCCATAAAAATAAATAGAAACCAAATTAAACAAAAGTCCAAAAGTCCCCAAATTACATCCAAATAAACCAATGATAATAAAACCATAAATCGTAAGCTATAAATTGTAAAAGTCCAAAAATCGTGGTCACCGTTGAGTCCTCTCCTGCTTCGATCCATCTAAGTCTGGGGATTACCCGTACACATTAAATAGAAGGGGTGAGTTTAGGTAAACTTAATGTGTAATCCCCATAGAAAATAAACAAACAGTATGCAGTCATACACAGTCTGGGCCTAAGCCCTTTTCAGTATCAGTGCAGTTTGGCTTTAGCCCAATTCAGTATCAGTATCAGATATACAGTGTGCAGAAATCAAAGTCCTCTACATCTAGCCTCTACACGCCATCTCCGTCCATCCCTCCACTCCATGTGGGGTTTAAAACACCCATCCATCCCTACACTCCAAATAGTACTGAATACCGCACATAATCAGTAAGTTGTAGCTATGCTGCCAAATATTAGGCTTAAGAGCCTTTTAGTACACTTCCTCCAAATAACATCTTAATCCTAATGAAATGCAACATATAATAAACGTCATGCTTTTATGCGACTATCAGTAACATATACATTTATATATACTAGTAAACAGACATACATTTGTCATGCTTAGTACAACTATCATTTATTCAGTTCATACAATTAATGGTATAAGTAGTGCTTACCGACCCTACAGTAGGTTCATAGTCGACTTGGGTGACCCGTGCAACCTTAGAAATCAATTCAGTAAAAATGGGCTCACTCGCCCATGTGGCCTGCCCGTGTGGACCCACACGTCCGTACGGCCCACAGGTTCCAGATTGGCTCATACGAGCTGGCCCAAATATCACACGCCCATGTGGACTACCCATGTGGGCCCACATGCTCGTGTGGCCCACACGACCTAAAACAGTCTAGCTCGTGTCTCGTACACGGCTTGCCTGGCGATCGCACGACCGTGTCTTGCGCACATGACTGTGTTTTGCGCGCACGGGTTGGCCTTGTCGATCACACACCCGTGCCAGGACACATGACCTACCACATGGGCGACCACAGTCCCGTGTAGAGTCAACAGTGAGCTTTTTGGCTTTCACTGAATCCTCATTTTCTACGTAATCGAGTACACACCTGATTCATTTTTGACGCGTAAGCACTCTCGAGCCTTCAAGAACCTATAATTGACATTACCAAAGCCAATTTTAGCGGCACAATCGAAAATTAAACCGAGAATATTTCAGAATGAGACCTTAGAATATTGAAAAAGTGAACCTGATCACTTACCGATAGTGAACCGAAAACCCAACCATTCAAAAAAAACTGCAAAAGCACCAATTGCTACTTGATTTTCAACTAATAAAAAAGAACCAAAGCAAACCTTTTTTAGAAAACTAACTATGAATAAGAGAAAGAGGCAAAACGAATACTTAAAGAGGCAAAACGAATACTTACTGAATCAAGCAAATTCAATCGTCGAACAAGATGGAAGCACAAAAGAAATCAAAAGAGAAGAGGAAGAAAACAATGAAACTTCGGCAGATAAGGGGTAAAAAAAGTCAAAATGATGGAAGAAATTTGAGGAAGAGAGAATAGAATTTTCTTTTAGATGAACCAAAATTAGCAAAAAGATTTTGATAGAATATTAAATTCCCTTAATTTCCTCTCTCAACTCTCACTACACATCCACTACTCAATGTTCTCTTTCAACATAACTCTAGCCGAATTTTTAAGCAAAAATAATGCCCATACCAGTACTCGAACACCGGACCTCCATCACAGCAACACTCTATTTATCCACCAGACTAGTAGACCCATTCTGATACCTACTCACAAATATTTAAATAAAAGCCTACTAACCAGAGATAGAGCCTTATTCATAAAAATACTAAAATTTGCCCAAGTCATGGCTTGAACTTGGGATCTCCCAAACACACCTAGAACACTTAACCACTAAAGTAGACAGATATTTGTGTCTCACATACACAAAAACAAAAAATAAAATTTTTAAGGCGTTACACATACTTGACAGACTTATTCCTTTCAAACTTTTTCATAACAGACACATTCATGGTTACAAACATGTAGCACATTCCCTTAAACTTTATGCATAGACTTACTCATAACAAACTCTTTCACAACGGACTTGTTCATGTCATCAAAACACACATATACATAACTTGGAACCAACACTTTACATCGCTTTGTCATATGTGAGTGGGTCATCATCTTCTTATTCAGTAAACTTAGTGTTAAAAACACTTCCACCAGATTGGAATAACTCATGCCTATGAAGACCCTTCCATTGCAATGAGGCTCCCTATTAGAGCTCGCCCAAATATCGGGCATTACCCTGCTTTTAAGGAAATCTCGTTCAAATGTCATGGTCTTAGTCTTAACTTAAAGGAGTACCTCGCATGTTTTTTAGTCTTATTATTTCTAGAAAAGGAAAAGAGAAAATATTTTCTCCTTAACTTGTCATAAACACTTAACCCAACCCTAGTCTTTATTGAAACTTTTTAAATGTCACATCAGTCATTGGGTGTGTAACACCCCTATACCCGGTTCGACACAAGGAACCTGATATAGGAATACTACATTTGGTGCCAAAGTGATTTTGGCTAATCACTAATGTATTTGAACATTAAAAAAACTAAATTGTTATAACTTATATTTTAGTCCTTACTACTTGGAATATGCTTGATCTTCCTAAGTACATGCCATTCTATTCAAATTTTGAAACATACCCCTTTGGCACTTCGAGATGTGATGAGATGGATGCTCACAACCTCAATTACAACTCTTCAAAATCACTGTACCTAATCTTTACACGGAAAATAAAACCATACGCTGAGTAAAACTCAGTGGTACTTCTATAATCCGAATAATTAGAGACAATAGATTACAAATGTATAATTGAAATATAAACATATATTAATATTTAAATATTATAACAACCATATCATATTTCATTTGTTTCACAAATATCTCAATTCTCATACTAGCTATATAAATAGCTTTTCACAATTTATTTCACATTTCATTATACAATTGTATTGTCCATTCCATATTTATTCATGAGTAAATAACTCATATATTCCATATATTTGCAACATATTTCACATTCTTTTTTAAATTCAATATTTTACTCCCATTTCTCATATCATGCCATTTCGATATCAATTATAAAACTTTATTATTAATTTACCCCAATTAACACGGCTCGAAATTGGATAGATATGAGAATCCAACCAAACACACCAGTTTGGCACCCAATGCCTTATCGGATAATTCGAAGTAATAATTTGACACCCAGTGTCTTATCGGCTAAACCGAAGTAAATTGGCACCCAGTGCCTCCTTGAATTAATCCAAAGTAGTAAATTGACACCCAGTGTCTCATTGACTCGAAGTCGAAGAAATCCCTGAACTCTTCCAATCCTATGGCATGCCATCTATATCCGACTCAGTCCGATACAGTTAATAGGGTTTAATTTCACAATTCAAAAATAACCAATATCCAATATCAATTTTTCATATAATCACAAACATATATATATATATATATATATATATATATAAATTTAATTCAATATCAAAATGCCAAATACTCTCCTCAATCACTTACCATAACATTTAATCAAAATACAACAATTAATAACTAAGTTTGGATTATAGAAATACAAACCAGAAATTCCGAGCTATTCCTCGTCGACTTTATAATTTCCCTTTTCAGTCGAGGGTTTTGGTATGACTTTAGCTATGGAATTAAAACAATTAAAAATCATCAATACAACACAATTCAATCTCATATTTAATATTTCAATTTTTACTCAATATTTGCCTAAATTCCAATTTAGTCCCTAAACCGAGACTAACTTTATTTCTTTACATTTAATTCTTTATTTTCATACAAATTCCACTTTAGACTAAATTTAACTCCCTATTTTCACTTATATCCCTAAATTTTCACAATTTAGTCCCTATTACTCAAAATTTACAATTTATTCTATAATTCAATTCTTTTTTCATTTCTAACTTAAAAATCTATCAATTTAATCCTTAATACTAAAATTATTCAACATAGAAAACACTTAAAAACTCAATAATTTCTAAAATTTTGACATGAGTCGGGTAGTATTTAATATCGAGATTTCAAAAACATAAAAATTACAAGAAAATAGACTAAATTGACTAACCAATTGAACTTGGAACTTTGAAACCTAACCTTGCTTTCTCTTTCTTTCCTTCCCTTCTTCTTTCCTTTCCTTTCTGTTTCTTTCTTTTTCTTTTTTCTTTCTACTTCTTTTTCTTTCTTTATTTTTATTAAAATATAATATATATACTTAATACTTAAGTAAAATATATTATAATATATATGTTAACTTTAATTTATTATTAATATATATAATTTTTACTCTTATACCGTCTTTTTTAAGGACAATGGCATAATTGCTTCTTTAGTCCTTTTAATTTTTCTTTAATCTATAATTCAAGTTTCACCCTATATGCAATTTAGTCATTTTACCTAATTACTCTTAATTCAAGCAAATTCCTTTAACCAAGACCTAATTAAATACAGAATTAGCTTTGAAAATATTTTTAATAAATATTTACAAGGTTGATTTACGAGAACAGAGTCTCGGGAATACACTTTCTAACACCCCTGACTATCGGATTGTTATAGGTTGGTGTTTTCCAAGTCTACAATTTCTAAGAAAACTAATCGAGTACCTATCTTTGGTCTTTAACTATCTTGAGTTTCATTTGGTTGGTTTCTAAATATTGTCCCTTTGATCTTCACTAGCTCAAAGCCAATCTTATAGAATACTTTACACTGCTGATGTAAACTCGCATCATAAATATCGTTTCCTTTATTTATAACGGAGTCCGTCTAATCTATCTGCCATTAAAGAGTTTAGGCGAATCCTTCCTAACCCGACACACTTCTTGATCACTATGTGTCAACCTAGTGCTTTCCAATATCAAGGTGTCACAGGCATGCTCAAAGGGTTCCTATACTTAGTCTAGTTCTAAAATATTCGAAACTTATCTTATCATTCTTATTTCCCAAAATAGTATCCAAACACTAAGGCTTCATCGGGTGAGGTGTTACATTCATTATGACCAATTAATTTATTTGTATTTTCAAACTTCAATTAATTAAATAATTAATAATTCAAAAGTTTAAAAATTCAAAAATTCATTTCTAGGTCATTTCCATTTAGAGAAAACCATATTCATTTCCATATGTTTCTTATTTTTCTAACTTTAACATTTCTATCCAGTTATGTTCATTTGATTCAAAATGCAATTCATTTCTGGTTTCAATGAGCTAGCAGAGGGACCGATTGAACATATGTGATTAGGGTTCAAATGATTTATAATATGTTCCAGCTTTTCATTTATTCATTATAAAATCATTTAGTCACGAAGTCATTCCACTATAGTATTGTCACTGAGCTCTCCCGAATGACATACCATTATGAAAACAACTCGATTAGTACTCGTCCAATGACTTTTTCATAAGTGTGTTACCCTCATAGGATATCCTTAATCTTTTTGGGATAAATTCGTTCCCTCAATATGATCCTATTTTATTTCATGGTAACCATCACATCTTCCTTCATTAAATTCGTTCCCTCAATATGATCCTCTTTTATTTCATGGTAACCATCACATCTTCCTTCATGAAAAGTCAATTACTATTAAATAATAATCAAGTCATTCATCACAAAGACGAATGACTCGTGGCCACCTTTACCTTTCATCAACCATGTAATGTCAATGAGAGGATATCTTTTACCCATATCTTGAGCTATGGATTTACTATTTTCAATTATGCTATAAACTGCAGAAGTCGTATATTCAACGCACTAGCTTTCGATTCTTCAACTATTTAAACTCAGGCTTTGTAACGCCCCAAAATTTATGCATTTGATTTCGTGTATTGATAACACAATTGTCTGTCTACTTCAGTGATTATATGTTCTAGGTGTGTTTGGTAGGTCCCAAGTTAGAGCCATGACTTGGGTAGATTTTGGGTTTTTATTTGAATTAAGCCTTATCTTTTCTTAACAGGGGCTATAAATAATTATTTGTAAAATATGTCAGAATGGGCCTACTGGTCTAGTGGTTAAGAGGAGTGTTGGAATAAAGGAGGTCTTGGGTTAGTGTCTATACTGAGGCATTATTTTTGCTGTTAATGCCGTGTGGGTGTTTGTGTTGGACTGGAATACTGAAGTGGTTGAGTTGTTGGTGGTTTAGTGGGAGCAAAACAGGAGATTTGGGAGCTACCTAGTTGTTCTGTTCTCTTCTGCCGAAATTCTCTGTCTTTCCTCCTCCCCACATTTTCTTTTCTTTTTGGACTTTTGCTGAAAATCCACCTCTTTGCTTCTATTTTCCCAACCTTTCATTTTTATCGAATTCAATTTTTGTTTTGCTTTTGCCAAGTGACCAGTGTGCATCGATGTGTGTAGTGTGTTTGTGGTAAAGCTAAAGGTATTTTTATTGCTTCGAATTGATGAGGTAATGGAGTATTAAGAGTATTGTTTGCTATTTAGGGGGCGATTAAGGTGCTGTAGACAGCCGATTGAGTTTAGCAGCTGGGAATTGTTGTTACTCGTTAAGGTAAGGGTTTCCGTTTGGAATGTAACTTTTTCGATATAGGATTAAATTTAATTCGATCATTTACATGACTAATTGAGCGATGTACTGGTCAATAATAGATTCTGGACTACTCAAGATTTCGTTAGCTTAAAAACGGTACCAAGTGTGTACTTCGATTGCACGAAAAATGAGTTTTGGCAAAAGTCGAAAAGCTTTCTGTCAATGTCACACGGACGTATAGACTGCCGGTGTGGTAGATTGTATGGCAGTACACGGCCATGTGGTCGACGAACCAGGCCGTGCATGATAGACACGGGCGCATGACATGGCTGCGTTATGACAGGAAAGGCCGTGTAAGAGACACAGGCTTAACCAATTGGGCGGTGTGGGCCATATAGGCGTGTGGGCCCACACGAGCATGTAGAATTTTGGGCCATACCATGTGATCCATACGGCCAATACCAATTTGAGCTGTATAGGCCACACGGGCAGGTGGGCCGACACGGGTTGGCCATATGAGCGCGTGAGCCCATTTATCTGAAACGCTCTGTTAGGTTGCTCGGGTTGCCCAAGTCGACTAGGACCTACTGTAGGGTCAGTAAGAGTTACTGTGACCCCTAACTATGTGATCTGACTATGTGAGATATGTGTTTAGAATGATATACTTAGCATGTGTCCTGAATTGAATGTCAGATCTGTTAAATGCATTATAGCATGTAATTGATGTATGTTGCATTGCATTGGGTTGGGTTAATGAAGCTGAATGAAGTATCTGAAAGGCTTAATAAACCTATTTTCTAGCAGTTAAGCTGCATATTTATGATATGTGCCGCATTACGGTACTACGTGGTGTGTAGAGATGGAGGGGTCGATTTTATCCACTTATTTAGTGCGTTGGGATGGGTGGGTCGATTTTATCCCCACATGGTGTGTTGGGTGAGACGGAGTTAGTGTGTAAGGTTAGTGGGCATAACACTGTATATCTGATCTATTCTGTATTCTATATCTAATTGGGCTTAAAGGCCCTATTATATTTTTAATTCTACATTTGAGAGGGCTAGGGCCCTAACTGATTCTGTAAATAGCTTTGGCCTAGACTGATCATTATGGTATCTGATATGTTTTCTGTATGCATGCTCTCTGTGGGGATTTACATACTGAGTTTGCGAAAATTTACCCGCTTTCTATTTTATCTGTTTAGGTAATCTTCATCAGTAGATGGATTGGTGCAGCGGAAGACTCGACGGTGACCTCTGCCCTCATCAGTAGACGAATTGGTGCAGCAGAGGACTCGACGGTGACCTCTGCTACACTTACTTCAGCATTATAGGTTTCTATGCTTTTACTGCTTTTAATATTAATTTTTGGATATATTTGATGTAATGTTGGACTTTGGACTGTTTTGGTTTTAATTTGGGGATTTTAAAACTGTTATTCTGGATTTACAAACTGCAATGCAACAAAAGCACGGTTTTCCCTAACTAAAATTTTCCTAAGTAAACAGGTTTACGAAAAACATTTGTTTTCAAAGCTTCCACGTTAAAGAAATGGTTTGAAGCAAATCAATTAGTTCGCGTCTTCCTGACTTAAGTAAAAGGTAATAATTGAAATGATTTTTAATGTATCAAGGCTTTTTAAAAAACGCTCTCATGTGACACTGTTAGATTCGGCCATAAAATCCAGGCCAAGTTTAGGGTGTTACATTTAGTGGTATCAGAGCCAAGTTTGCAAAACTCGGTTGTGGTTTTAGGTTTTAAAGGTTGATTTGAAAGAAATGATTTGTAAATGATTTAAATTATTTTTGGAATAAGTAAGTGGTACACCGAGTCTCCGACTCCGATCCGGTAAGTTTTCTAAAAATCTGTCTGATCTATCTGAGAAGATGATATTCTAAAACTTCTATAGGTAGTATACTCTACCGAAAACACTCTAGGTAGTGTAGACTGAAAACTGTAGTGAGATTATTACTCGCGATAACCGACTCTGAGCATTCTGATACTGTACTGCAAAAAATATCTGTTAATAAATATCAGAACTGTTAACTAATACATGAAACTGTTAATATAGATAATTTTGAAATTACGATGTGCACACGCGGTGCTCGTAGACGGGGTATTACAGGCCAAGGTAGAGGCCGTAGAGGGGCTCAAGCTGAGTCCTTATCATCTGATGTGATTCCATATTTGGACACTAGCGAGACACCGGTACACATGTTACTGAGACTGGGTCAGGGTCTCATGATCATGCGGCTGGGGATTACGCATTGTCCCAAGTCATGTTACGGATATTAGAGAGGGTCGCTGGGCCCAAGACTGGATCTGGGGGACGAAGATCGGTTATAGAACTACTCTAGTCCAATGAGGCTGAATTATTTTAGGGTGTCGTAAGAGTCGCCCCCAACGTGTCTGAGTGCTGGATGGATGCCACGAAGAAAGTTATGGATGACCTGGATTTCTCTACTGATTAAAAGCTTAAGGGGGCTGTTTTACTACTTCGCGATGGGGCATACTAGTGGTGGCTCATTGTTAAGGAGGGCACTCAGCTCGAGTGTTTGATGTGGGATCTGTTTAAGACGGCCTTCCAGGGTAAATATGTGAGGGCCAATTACAATGATGTTAGGAGACGTGAGTTCCTTAATCTTACTCAGGGGGATCGTTTTATGGATGAGTATGAGGACAAGTTTCTAAGGTTGAACCGTTATACGCGGGGCATGGCGGCGAACGAGTATGAGCGCTATGTCTGATTTGAATATAGTCTTAGGGACAGTCTATGAGTTTTGATAGCTCCACAGAGGGAATGTGAGTTTGCTACATTGGTTGAGAAGGCAAAAATCGCCGAGGAAGTTAAGCGTATTGAGTACTAGAATTGAGACAGAGGGAAGGCTAAGAAGGATCCAGAGCCTTCGAATTCTGAGATGAGGCCTAAGAAAAAGGCCAGATCTGATGGGCCAATGAGAGTTGGGCCTTCTGTTGCTCCTGCTAGGTGGCACTATGTGGACATTGTGGTAGACGCCATCCGGGCAAGTGTTGAAGAACTACTGGGGCATGTCTGTGATGTGGGTCTACTGAGCATCATGTTAGAGATTGTCCTTTGAGGGTTAATCAGACACAAGCTCTGGGTACTGAGACTGCACAGCCACCGAGAGTAGTTCAGCAGCCACCTAGGGGCCGAGGACAGGTCAGGGGTGGTAATGGCATGGGTCGAGGACAGAGAGCACTAAGTAGAGGTGTTGGATCAACTGAGGTAAGGCAGCCAACCATTGATTATGCTACTCATCGTCGTGAGGATCGAGATGCTCCGAACATTATTCTGGGTATGTTTTTAATCTTTAATGCATATTATCTTGCACTGATAGACATAGGCTTTACACACTCTTATGTAGCTTGTACTGTGTCGAAAGCTTTGGGGATCCCAGTTGAGAGTACTTCTAGTATGGGAATTGTGCTAAGCCCTTTGGGGTAGTCTGTTTGAGTAAAAAAGTTGTATTGAGATGTTCTACTAGAGGTCCAAGGGACAGTATTTTTGGTTGATTTAATGGAGCTTCTATTTGGGGAGTTCGACTTAATTCTGGGTATAGACTGGTTAGTTGAGCATCGAGTGGGTTTGGGCTATGTTACAAAAAAGGTTGTCTTAAGGACCGAGGAGGGTAACGAGATAGTCGTGATTGGGGAGCGACGAGACTACTTGACTAAGGTGATAAATATTTGATTTGTTCTTAATTGTGTTTTTAACTCTTAAATTGATATGTCCGGGATATTGATTTAAGTCGAATGTGCCTATGTAGAGGAGCAAAAGTCCCTACATAGGAGTAGATCCAACACAATTAAGCGGAGTTGATCGCAATCCTAGACATAGGACGACGAAAATCTATCGGATTAGAGTCAAATCTAATATAGGGAGCCATAGATCGACTTAATGCGAGACTAGGGGCTTTAACTAGAAAGAGATTTCTGTTAATCAACCTAGGATTAGTTGTTCTTATCTTGACGTAGGTATTAACATAATTTAGGGATCTTTAAGGATCAAATCAAATGAAGAAATCATCTGGTTCAGAGTTACATAACAAGTGAAGTCTAAGTGGATTCTTCCTTAGGTATTGCCTTAATCAATTAGTCTTTCCCAAAAGCAATCTCCTACTTTACTCTTTGTCGCTTCTTTAGTTAGTTTGGTTTAGTTTACAACCAAACCCTCTTTATTTTTAGGCTAGATAATAGGAAGAAAGTCATTACTAGTACTCATAGTTCCTTGGATTCGATATTCCGGTCTTGCCACTAACTATACTGCTATTCGATAGGTGCACTTGCCTTTTATCGTGATAATAGTTAGTTTCTAGGTACGATCAGATTTTATTACTTCATCAAATCACGAGATCAAGTTTTTGGCACCGTTGCCGGGCAACTAAGATATTAGGAACACTCGATTTCTATTACTTTAGCCATTACTGTTTTTATTTATTTTCAACCTTTATTTTTATTTGTTTTATTTATTTATTTTAATTTTCTTTGTCTTTTCCTTCTAGGTATCTCTAGTTTATGACTAGAAGAAATCTGGGAGGACCACTACTTTTTGACGATGATTTAGAAGCGAAAGTTCGTCGAACTCGCTGAGAGATAAGAAGAAGCTTGCAATATTCAGAACAAAGGCAAGAAAAAGAGACAGAACCTATCGAAGAGATGGAAGCAAATCAGGATAATCAGCTACCTCCTGTAGTAGCCCAAATCTTGTTGATCAAAATCCTACTCTGCGTACTATGTATGATTATGCTAGACCTAATTTAGCAAGCACTGAATCTAGCATTGTTAGGCCTACTATTGCTGCAAATAATTTTGAACTGAAACCTAAAACTATTCAAATGATACAACAATTTGTTCAATTTGATAGTTTGCAGGATGAGGATCCTAACTCGCATCTAGCCAACTTTTTGGAATTATGCGATACATTCAAAATTAATGGTGTTTCTGATGATGCCATTCGTCTGAGGCTATTCTCGTTCTCCTTGAGAAACAAAGGTAAACAGTGGTTAAATTCTTTACCACGAGGGTCTATCACTACAAGGGAACAAATGACCGAGAAGTTTTTACTAAGTATTTTCCTTAAGCTAAAATAACAAAATTAAGGAATGATATTTCTTTTTTCGTGCAGATGGATTTAGAGACGCTTTACGATGACTGGGAAAGATACAAGGACCTACTGAGAAGGTGTCCTCACCATGGACTACCTTTGTGGTTACAAGTTTAAACCTTTCACAACGATTTGAATCCCTCAACAAGGCAAATGATCGATGCAGCCGCCGGAGGAACAATCAATAACAAAACACCCGAAGCAGCTTACGAGTTTATAGAAGAGATGTCACTGAATAACTATCAGTGGCAAGTCATGCGAACAAAGCCACAGAAAGCTGCAGGAGTTTTTAATACTGATGCAGTCACGATGCTTTCTAATTAGGTAGAACTTTTAAATAAAAAGATTGATAATTTTGTTGGTTCTACGCAGGCACCCAGTAATGCAATGCGACGAAATTCAAGGAAATAGTTACAATCCCGATTACTCCTCCGATGGACATAGCATGGATACCGAGTAAGCCAATTATATGGGTAACAATTCTAGATCTCAAAATAACCCTTATAGTAACACTTACAATGCAGGTTGCCGAAACCACCCCAACTTTTCATGGGGAGGACAAGGAAATCAAAGACAACCACCTTTTTCGGGATTTCAACAGCCACCATTTCAACAAGAGAAAAAGCTAAACCTTAAAGAATGCTCACAAAATTTATTGCCGTATCAGAAACTCGTTTTCAAAACACCGAGATAGGATTGAAGAATCAACAAGCATCCATTCAAGGACTCGAAACACAAATAGGCCAGCTCGCTAAGCTAATTTCTAAAAGACCACTAGGTGGGTTACCAAGCAACACTAAAACTAACCCTAAGGAGCAACTCAACACCGTAGATATAATAGATAAGGAAGGGTTAACCAAAACCAACCCAGAGCCATGTAAGGAGACTGTGGTAAGTAAAGGTAAGGCCGAGGTAAGTAATAAAGAGCCAGTCATCAAAGAGTATAAACCTCGTATCCCATACCCAAATGCGCTAAAGAAAGACCGCACAGATGAGCAATTCGGTAAGTTTTTTAAACTCTTAAAGAAATTACATATCAACTTACTGTTTATTGAAGCTCTTTCGCAGATGCCAAATGCTGTTAAATTTTAAAAGAGCTCTTAACAAACAAGCAAAATCTAGATGAGAAATCTTATGTGGAGCTAAATGTAGTATGCTCAGCCATGCTACAGAATAAGCTGCCCAACAAACTAAAAGATCCAGGGAGTTTTACTATTCCTTGTTTACTTGGTAGCTTAGACACCAAAAATGCTTTAGCTAATTTAGGGGCTAGTATAAATGTCATGCCTTATAAACTGTTTAAACAATTAGGTCTTGGAAAACCTGAACAAACCAAGATGAGCATCCAATTAGCTGATAAGACCATTAGATTTCCAAAGGGAATAATTAAATATGTGCTTGTCAAAATTGATAAATTTATATTCCCAGTTGACTTTGTTGTTTTAGACATTGATGAAGATAGCAATGTACCCTTAATCCTAGGGCGACCCTTTTTAGCAAATGCTAGAACAATAATTTATGTAGGAACAGGTGAACTTACACTACGTGTAGGTGATGACAAAGTTACTTTACAAGCTCGAAATTCAATTAAGACTGTTGATAATAAGAATATAGTTACGAGTCCCTGTAAAAACACTGAACTCACCACCTAACCTTCTGTGCAGGATACACTCCACATAAAGGCGACCCAACCACAGACAAGTCCATCCAAGGGAGACACACCTGAAAAGTGAATGCTTCAGATTGAGAAACTAGATGAGTGGCTGAACTATCATGAAAAGCCCAAAATATGCCACACCAACCCAGAGCATCACTAGGACGACCCTCAAGTAAAAACAAATCAAGTCAAGGTAGGGGATAAGGTAATCTTGGAGGAAGGCGATCCTCGAATCTTGAATTCAAAAGAACATACAAGTGATACACCTTACTTCATGGTAATGAAAATCTTTCCTTATGGTACAGTCGAGATAAAACATGAGTCACTCGGCACTTTCAAGATAAATCACACTCAACTCAAATCTTACGTTAACAATGAAATTAAAAGCAGGATAGAAGAGTATCAACTCTTCAAGCCACCGTGACCGAACAAGCTTGAGAAAAGTCGAGCTTAGACTATAAACAAGCGCTTCTCGGGAGGCAACCTGAGCACTGATTTAGTAAATTCTTTTATTTAGGCTATCTAATACATCAACTAACCCTTTGAATGCAAGTTTTTCGAGCCACACAGCCATGCCCATGGGCGTGCCTAAGGCCGTGTGGCCACTACGAGCAAAGACACGGACGTGCGAGATGGTTGTGTATGAATAGGGTAAGATCCTCCTACACACGGGCTTTGATAACTTGCCACGGTCGTGCGATGTGGCCATGGCCAAACCTGTTAATTCAACATGGGCGTACGACACGCCCGTGCCTCAAGACCGTGGTCAAACCTGTTAATCTAGACACGGGCGTGTGACCATCTACATGGTCGTGGGAGAAACGAACATCATGGGTTAGACCTAGGCCACACGCCCGTGCCCACGGCCGTGTGTCCAATTCCCTATTAATTTTATTTTATTTTTATTTTTATTCTCTTCTCTTTATATCTTTCCTTTTATTTTACACTTTACTTCTTATAGAGTAAGACTTAAATTCCCCACGCCGTTGTGCTTCAAGTTACCCAGGATCATGAACTTCAAGTAAGTTATCTCTCCAATCCAGCTTTCACTAATTTTCAAGGAATTTATCCAATATTCAGAGAGTTTCATTTCTCTCCCTATCTTATGATTTTATGCTTCTATTGCTACTAATGTTATCTTTGTACATTGAGGGCAATGTACATCTTAAGTGTGGGGGAGACTTACTCTTTGAACCCCTAAAAAATTTTTACAACTAACTTTTTGCATTGTTCTCAAAATTTCGAATTCTCACTTTCACTCTTTGCATTAATCTCAATCTCCTGTTAGGAATTAATTTTGATTGATTTATGATTTTTATTGATATGTTAAGAATTAAGACATAGGTACTTATACTTTGATTATTCAAACTTTAAGACACTAGGGAATAAAGCATGATAAGTTGAAATTTTTGAGAATTTAAATTTTTTCTAGGTTATTTTTCCTAATTTTAAGCATTATCTTGAGATTTGAAATTTACAGGATTGACATCAAAAGCCATAATTTTGGTGAGATTTTTAAACCTTTTGAGCATACATCCTTTCATGCTCACTTTTATTGTTGCTTTGAGTGAGTCAATACTGATTTGTTATTCTAGAACTTGCTTCGATTATACATGTCGAGACCACATCATTGATTTGATATACCAAAATGATAAAGGTACCTAGGTTTAACCCACTTACTCCATAAAAGCCTACCTCCATAAATTAACCCCTAGTGAACCCCATTGAGCCTAACAACCCATTCTTTGACCTACCTCTAATATTAACCTATAACCCATTTTTTTTGTTGAATTCCATTCAATTATTTTGATCCCTATTTTTGTCGAGATTTAAGTTAAATTATTATCTAGCTTTGTTCTCTTGTTCAGTTTGTAAAGTTTGTAAACATTCAAAGTAAATATTTGATTTGTTCTAAAAAAAGGTGTATATACAGTTAATTCAGTTGTAATTCATATTTTAGTAATAGTTTAATATTTTTTGCATATTTCTATTATAAGCTATCAAATCCAGAACGATGTCATCATAAGGCTTAGCTCTAGAAGTATGTGATAGAGATTTTTCTAGCTAGATGATTTTTCAATTCAATCTCGATTCTAACCCTCTTTTTCAGCTTGTGACAACACCTCTAACCAAAGCCCCATTACAACCATTGAAAGACCTTTTGATCGATGTGTCATATCAATCTATAGTGGTGGAGATTTGATTTTCTTGCAAGCCTATGGTAATAACTCTTCAGGTTGACTAATGAGTGCTTAATTTTTGAACCCTAAACACTTTGAGTGGATAGAGTGAATCTTTGGTGAGGATGTCAACTCTTGTTGATTTCGATTGAAAGGTAATTACTTAGGAGAAGGGAGAAAACCTATGTTTCTGTGATAAAATTCTCAACTTAAAGTTTTTGAAACTTTAATGTTCTTTTGGTTGAATTTTCATTGTATGATTACTTATGGATTAGTTTGAAACATGATTGATAATGATTATAAGTTGAGAAGAATGATTCTTAATTATGAGTTGAGATTTTGCTTGAGGACAAGCAAAGGCTTAAGTGTGGGTGTATTTGATAAGCGATAAATTATACATGTTTTTACCTCATGCTTAGCCTAAATTCTGGATGAATTATCATTGAATTTGTGGAAATTGGTGCTCTTAATCTCTTTATTTCATGTTTTATACTCGGGTGAGCTTAGGGAAGAGAAAAGAGCAAGGAAAGAGCCAAAAACGGGTAAGTTAGGCCTAGTTTAGTAATCAACACGGCCTGGAGGTTTGCCACACAGTTGTACCACCTTGAGCTCGAGCATGGCCCAACCCCGACTCGCATGGCCAGACCACATGGCTGTGCCTCCTTAACATACCCGAGCACGGCCTAGGCCTTGATCCACACGGGCGTGGCACACGGGCGTGTCCCTATCGTGAGGAAGTTTAATTTCACTCAGAAAAGGCTACTTAGGGGCTAAGAAAGGCATTTCAAAGCTCTATATAAAGACCCTAGGAGGCAACTACAAAGGTGTGCTTAAATCCCCGCTAAGGGAGTGCTTTATTCCCCGCTAGGGGTGTGATGTATTCCCGCCAAGATGGGGAGTTAAAGGAGGGAATTACTCGAAGGGAAGCTGATTGATCCATCTCAGAAGCCATGATCTACATCAAGACAGAGGATCTCTCTTCAATCCTTTCAGGAGTTTTGGGTTTTCTTATGTTTTGTTATTTTATTTCTTCTGAGATGTTTTCTTTTATAATTATGAGCTAAAACCCTAAATACCTAAGGGGATGAAACCTAAGACAGATCTTGTTATTGTTATCTTAGCTGTGTGATAAATATTTGATTTGTTCTTAATTATGTTTTTAACTCTTAAATTGATATGTCTGGGATATTGATTTAAGTCGAATGTGCCTATGTGGAGGAGCAAAAATCCCTGCATAGGAGTAGATCCAACACAATTAAGTGGATTTGATTACAATCCTAGACATAGGACGGTAAAAATCTGTCGGATTAGAGTCAAATCTAATATGGGGAGCCATAGATCGAGTTAATACGAGACTAGAGGTTTTAACTAGAAAAAGATTTTTGTTAATCAACCTAGGATTAGTTGTTCTTATCCTCGACGGAGGTATTAACATAATTTAGGGATCTCTACGGATCAAATTAAATGAAGAAATCATCTGGTTCAGAGTTAGATAACAAGTGAAGTGTAAGTGGATTCTTCTTTAGGTATTGCCTCGTCTTTCCCAAAAACAATCTCCTACTTTACTATTTGTCACTTCTTTAGTTAGTTTAGTTTAGTTTACGACCAAACCCTCTTTATTTTTAGGCTAGATAATAGGAAGAAAGTCATTACTAGTACTCATAGTTCCTTAGATTCGATATTCCGATCTTGCCACTAACTTTACTACTATTCGATAGGTGCACTTGCCTTTTATCGTGATAATAGTTAGTTTCCAGGTACGATCAGATTGTATTACTTCATCAAATTACGAGATCAGTTATACTGGTGGCCAGGGTTGAAACGTGAGGTCATAGACTTTGTAGCTCACTGTCTGACTTGTTAGCAGGTTAAGGCTGAGCATCAGTTACCTTCGGGTTTGCCGCAGTTGGTTAAGAAACTAGTGAGTAACGATGGACTTTGTTAGTGGGTTGCCTCTAACACCCATTAAGAAGGATTCTGTATGGGTCATCATAGACCGATTGACCAAGTCTACACATTTCATTCCGGTCAAGACAGACTTCTCCCTACAGAAATTGGTTAAGCTCTACATTTCAGAAATAGTGAGGCTACATAAGGTTCCTATCCCGATCATCTCTGACAGGGATCCTCGATTCACGTCTCGATTTTAGAAGAAGCTTAATGAGGCTTTGGGTTCAATGTTAGACTTCAGTATTACTTTCTATCCTCAGACAGACGGTCAGTCGGAGAGGGTGATTTAGATATTGGAGGATATGTTAAGGGGCTGTGTCATAGATTTCTGAGGCAGTTGGGAGGAGTACTTGCCTCTAGTTGAGTTCACTTACAACAACATCTATCAGTCTAGTATACAGATGGCATTGTACGAGGCACTGTATGGCTGTAAGTGTCGCACTCTTTTATGCTGGACTGAGTTGGGTGAGTGACGTATTCTATGTTCAGAATTGGTTACTGAGACTGAGGATAAGGTCCGTTCGATTCGATATCAACTAAAAGTGACTTCTGGTAGACAGAAGTCCTATGCTAATTTAAAGATGAAGGACATCGAGTATTTTGTTGGGGACTTGGTTTTCCTTAAAGTCTCGCCATGGAAGAAGGTACTAAGGTTCAATCATAAGGACAAGCTGAGCCCTCGGTTTATTGGGCTATATCAGATTCTGAAGCGAGTGGGGCCAGTCACATATCATTTGAAGCTACCTTCAGAGTTATATCGCACACATGATTGGTTCCACATCTTGATGTTGAGACGTTACCGCTCTAATCCCACACACATTGTTCTTGTAGAGGAGATTGATATTAGGCCAGATCTAACATTCGAAGAGGAGCCAGTTCAGATCCTAGATCAAGACGTTAAGGTTCTACGTAAGAAATCTATCCCCTTAGTGAAGATACTGTGGCGAAATAATAGCACTGAGGAGGCTACTGGGAGGCAGAGGATTCGATGCGACAGCAGTATCCTTACCATTTCTGATCAGGTAAAGTTTCAAGGTCAAAATTTTTTTTAGGAGGGTAGAGTTGTAACGCTCCAAAATTTATGTATTTGATTTCGTGTATAAATAACACGACTGTCTGTCTACTTCAGTGATTATGTGTTCTGGGTGTGTTTGGGAGGTCCTAAGTTCAAGCCATGACTTGGGTAGATTTTGGGTTTTTATTTGAATTAAGCCTTATCTTTGGTTAATAGGCTTATAAGTAATTGTTTCTAAAATATGTCAGAATGGGACTGTTGGTCTGGTGGTTGAGAGGAGTGTTGGAATAAGGGAGGTCTGAGGTTCGAGTTTGTACTTAGGCATTATTTTTGTTGTTAGTGCCGTGTGGGTGTTTGTGTTGGACTGGGATATTGAAGTGGTTGAGTTGTTGGTGGTTTAGTGGGAGCAAAACAGGGGATTTGGGAGCTACCTAGTTGTTCTGTTCTCTTCTGCCGAAATTATCCGTCTTTCTTCCTCCCCACCATTTCTTTTTTTTTTGGACTTTTGCCAAAAATCTCCTTCCTTGCTACCATTTCCCCTACCTTTCCTTTTCATCGAATTCGATTTTTGTTTTGCTTTTGCCCAGTGATCAGTGTGTATCACAGTGTGTAGTGTGTTTGCGGTAAGGCTAAAGGTATTTTTATTGCTTTGATTTGATAAGGTAATGGAGTATTAAGAGTATTGTTTGCTGTTTAGGGGACGACTAAGGTGCTGTGGACTGCCGTTCAAGTTTAGCAGAGGGGAATTGTCATTACTCATTAAGGTAAGGGTTTTCCGTTTTGAATGTGACTTTTGTGATATAGGATTAAGTTTAATTCGATCATTTAAGTGACTAATTGGTTAATAATAGATTCTGGAGTGCTCAGGATTGCGTTAGCTTCAAAACGGTACCAGGTGTGTACTCTTATTGCACAAAAAATGAGTTTCGATAAAAGTCGAAAAGATTTCTGTCGACGCCACACGGGCGTGTAGACTGCCTGTGTGGTAGACCTTGTGGCAGTACATGGCCGTGTGGACGATGAACCAGGCCGTACACGATAGACACCGGTGCGTGACACGGCCGTGTGATGGCCGGAGAGGCCATGTACGAGACACGGGCTCAACTAATTAGGCCATGTGGGCCATACGGGTGTATGGGCCCACACGGGTGAACCACACAAGTATGTGGAATTTTGGGCTTGGCCGTATGATCCACACGGCCAAGGCCAATTTGGGCCATGTGGGCCATACGGGCATATGGGCCCACACAGATGAGCCACATGGGCGTGTAAGCCCATTTATCTGAAACACTTTGTAAGGTTGCTCGGGTCGCCCAAGTCGACTAGGACCTACTGTAGGGTTGGTAAGAGTTACTGTGACCCCTAATTATATTATCTGATTATGTGATATATGTGTTTAGAATGTTATACTTAGCATGTGTTCTGAATTGAATGTTTGATCTTTTAAATGCATTATAGCATGTAATTAAAGTATGTTGCATGCATTGAGTTGGGTTGATGAAGCTGAAGAAAGTATCTGAAAGGCTTAATAAGCCTGTTTTCTGGTAGCTAAGCTGCATGTTTATGATATGTGGCGCATTACGGTACTACGTGGTGTGTAGGGATGGAGGGATCGATTTTATCCCCCCATATGGTGTGTTGGTATAGGTGGGTCGATTTTATTCCCACATGGTGTGTTAGGTGGGACATAGTTGGTGTACAAGGTTGGTGGGCATAACTCTGTATATTTGATCTGGTCTTTATTCTGTATCTGATTGGGCTTAAGGGCCATATTATATTTCTAATTCTGCATTTGAGAGGGCTAAGGCCCTAACTGATTCTGTAAAGGGCTTCGGCCCGGACTAATCATTAAGGGATCTGATATGTGTTCTGTATGCTTGCTCTCTGTGGGGATTTACCAATTGAGTTTGTGAGAACTCACCCCTTTTTGTTTTATCTGTTCAGGTAATCCCCATCAGTAGACGGATCGGTACAGCGAAGGACTCGACGGTGACCTCTGTTACGCTTACTTTAGTGTTACGGGTTTCTATGCTTTTACTGCTTTTAATATTAATTTTTGGGTATATTTGATGTAATGTTGGACTTTGGACTACTTCATTTTTAATTTGGGGATTTTAAAACTGTTATTCTGGATTTACAAACTGCAACGCAACAAAAGCATGATTTTCCCTAACTAAAATTTTCCTAAGTAAACATGTTTGCGAAAAACATCTGTTTTCAAAGCTTTTGCATTAAAGAAATGGTTTTAAGCAAATCAATTAGTTTGCATCTTCTTGACTTAAGTAAAATGTAATAACTGGGATGTTTTTTAATGTATCAAGGATTTTTTAAAAACACTCTCACGTTGTAATATCCCGAATTAGGGCCTAATCGGAATAGTGGTTTCGTGACCTCAAATTCAAGATAGAAATAATTATTTTATAATTAATTTTGAGGTTTATGATATGATTGTATGATTGTGTGAAAATTTTGTGAAGAAATTCCATGCATAAAGTGCTTAATTTGAAATTAGGGACTAAATCAAATAAGTTGCAAAATTTGCATTCTAGAAGTTTTTAGTATGAAATTGCTTTGGAATATTAATTAGGAGGTCTTAAATAGCAATTTGACCAATTTTTAAGTTTATGGACAAAAATTGGATATGAATGGAATTTTTGAAAGTTTAGTAAGGAAGGGCATTTTAGTCATTTGGATATTAAATGGAATAAAATGGGAAAAATAACACAAAAATTGTTCATCTTCTTCATATGTTGCTGCCGAATTTTGCTCTCCACCATAGATAGGGTTTCAAAACTTTTAAGCCTTGATTATCAAGAAAAACGAGATTCAAGTCGTGAACGAGGGAAAAACAAAGTAGTCGAGGAATAGGCTCGATTCTAAATATTTTTCCATAAGGTAAGTTCATGTGTAAATATGGTAACATAATTGTTATTTTAAGTGATTTAATGTTATTTATATGATATAATACTTATTATCATGAAATGTTATGCTTTGTGAATTATTATTTAGTAATATGCAAATTATGTGAGCTATTTGATAAATATGATATGCTACCAAGTATCGGTTCCGACATTTCGAGGAAGACGACAAAGATGTGCGATTGAAGAAAATCCTGTTTGAACCTTGGGAATAGATTAGGATACAAGTGACATGTCACTAAGATGATTGAGTTTCGAACTCGTTGAGTTGAGTCCGAGTTCGTGAGATGTAACTAGGCATCCGAGCTCGTTGAGTTGACTCTGAGTTCACTTATGGATGCGAACTCCTGAGCTCGTTGAGTTGAGTCCGAGTTCATTTATGGGCGGGTTACATGGTAGCTTGGCTACGGATATGACACTTATGTGTATACGGTTTGGGTATCCGAGTTATATTCCTTTGCGTTCAACGGGTAAACTGTTAAATAAGTAATGAGAGCGCCTAAGTGAACGAGGTATGTTGTAACGTATTGTGAACGAGAAATTTGACAGGTATGATCCTAAACTTTGGGTGAGAACATGTTTTTGGCAAGTCAACTTGGAATTGGGATAAGTCGAAGGCTCGCTCACACTATCCGAAGAACTATTTTGGTAAAATGGCTTGTATAACTTGAATATGGCATGTATAGCAATATACTCATTTTGTGTAATTAATCTTGTGATATGGTTATGGTTTTGTTGAGAAAATGCTTGATAATGATTAGTCATTGGAATGGTTAATCTAGATCATGTGCGAGACCATGTGTGCTTAAAGTGACGCTTAGTCCATGAATATCCATAGAAAAGTGAAATTTGCCATAAAACAGAACATTACAGCAGCAAAGACATGAGTTTGAAAAATCACTAAAAATAGTAGAAATTGAATTAGGCGATGAATTAAATATGCAATTGAAGATTATTATGTCTATTTTTATATGGAAAAGCGAAATAGGTAAAGGAGTTATCTGTTGTGAGATATTTGAGTTTTAGTGAAACAGGGCCAGAGTGATTTCTGGATCCCCTGTTCCAAAATTTGAAATTCACCATAAATTGTACAAAAATAATTATGAGGTATACTGTATATGTACAGAATCCTTATTGATTTTAGTTTTAAGAGAAACAAACGGTATAGTCTTATAAATTTTTTACAGAGAGAAAAGTGGTTCGAAGTTAGAAGAGGTCGATGCAGTCGAGTCCTAAAATAGGGGTAACTTTAACTAATAAACTGTACTAATTGGCCCAACCAAAATTCTAGAAAAAAATTAGTAAATAGGTATATGAGTCTAGATTTAGGAAAAATTTACAGATCTTAATTTTGAGTTTTGGAACTCGAGATTTGAATTTTTTAGCGACTATGACGCAGATGAACAGCTTATTACGAAAGTTAGAATAAATGATTTAAAGTTCTTTAAGTGATAAATTAAGTTTAGTAACACCTCAAGCTAGACTCCGGCGACGGTCTCGGGTAAGAGGGTGTTACACATGTGACACTGCCAGATTCAGCCATAATGTCCAGGCCAGGTTTGGGATGTTACAGTCTTTTACTTACATCAAAGTACACGAGTGATGCATACATAGTCCACCATCCATTCAGGATTAAGGTATGTCACATTATGAACGTCACAAGTGAATAAATCCATAAATAAATTCAGGATCTATTCTACTTGGGTCATGTTCGATGTACTGTCAATCCAGTTAGTCACATCTATGTCTCTATCTTCTTGGAGTCATTCTCTCCGAACCCAAGACAAGGCATGTCCCAATTAGACTTGATAGAAAACATATTAGTATTTCAATGAGTTTACTCATTTTTTATTAGACTAAGGACATGTTTAGGTTATTCTACTAATATAAGTTGTCTTTTCGTATTACAATCCGACCAAGTAATACTGCTTAGTATTAACTTAAATATTAGACAACTAATAAGCTAATATTTGCTTCTGTTTTGCTTTGCATACAAAAACCACATGAGAAAATTATATAAAGTATATTAATGTAATCCATGAATTATTTTATTAATTAATCAATTTGAAAAAATTACAACTGTACATAGACAAAAATACGAAACTTAGGGCACCAAATCTAATAACGTCAACATTTAATTAATTTTTAAAAATTTTAAAATTTTAAAAATATATAAAATTATATTTAAAAATTAAAATTATTAAAATTATTTAAAAAGTATAAAAATTATAAAAAATATATATGTTTAAGCATGAGGACATTATCATCAATTAGATTATGGTTAACTCAACAGTTTAGGTATTCGAATCTTAAAGGATCGAAAGAACAAAGTGATAACATTATCACAAGCTTCATACATAGGTAAGATATTGGAACATTATGCAATGACGGATTTTAAGAAGGATTCTCAACCTTCTGTATCGAGATTTTATCTTTCTTTGAGGACTATTTTAAGATAGCGGAAGAAAGAGAAAACATGACAAAGGTTCCTTATGCTTCTATAGTAGGAAGTCCCATGTATACTATGTTATACACATGTCCAGATATCTATTTCATAGTAAAGTTAGTGAGTTGATATCAGGCTAAGTATTTATAGAAAACGAGGGATTACATGCTTGTGTATTTCGGAAGAGATCTTACTCTTATTGGATATACCGATTTTGAATTAAAACATGTTAGGTGATGGGCGTCGAAACCACCAAATATAATTCCTACTAAATAACTCTAAACCGTAGTGAGAGTGGTAGTAGGGTCAAATCCACAGGGATTGGACGTTGTAATCAACTTCTGTGTTTGCTTATAAACAGAGTATCCTTCGTGTCAAATGTCGTGTCAGGAGTCGTGCCCATAACTCTAGACGTGCCTGCCAAAAATAAAGTAAACAAGTGAATGGGGGTTTAAAAATATTTAGGAAAATAATCTAAAATAAATAATTAATTAATGTCAAAAATAAATGTAAATCAGAATTAAATTTAGAATTGTATAAACAGAAATAAATAGCCTCAGCCTTAGACTCGGTAAATCTCGTGTCAAGAATCGATCATTGAAAGTTGATTTTCTCCTCCAACGATAAGCTGGTTATAGTGATTAAGAACGTCCTAATAACCAGTTCTTCCTCTCGTAGCTGGTCCCGAAACGTCCTGCAAACCAACCCTAACCAATTATCTAATCGAGATACACGTGTTCCCAGTTGAAGACCCCGGTAGCCTTGCGTTTTGAAGAACCCAACTCGAATTAACGGCCTCAACCGCGTGGGTCGTTTAAACCCGATCACCTCTTCCTTGATTTGTTCTCGGAGAATCGAATACAGCATGGCCGATTCTTTCCTCCAACTGTCAGTAAACACGCCCAACGAGCTCTTTTTGCCTTGGAATCGAGTTAACCTTAAGGGATGAGTTGTCAATCCCGATACTTAGGAAAAAGATGAATACCGCTTGAAAAGATTTTTAGCTCGGTTACATATCTCACAATTTTTCGACCGAAAAGAACACTGGTCTAAGGCTAAGATAAAATTTAGTTAAGCGTGAATTTATTCATGCTTGAAGGTTATGGAAGATGAAAATTGTATGAAAAGGTGATGGAAATGGATAGGGAAAAATGTTTGAAAAGAGATTTAGACAAATTTGTAAAAAGAAGACAAACTTAATCCAATTCTCAATTTGAATTAGGAAAAAGAAGACAAAGAGGATAATGTATTTCCAAATAGGAGTAGGAATACAAAAATGAGGGATGATTTCCTAAGAACTAAAACCCCCTATTTATATAGATAGGGTTTACTAAAAATAGCCTAATTAATAAAATAAAAATAAAATTAAAATTAAAATTAAAATTAAAATAAAACTAAAATATCTTCCTATTTTTAGTCTTTTAAAAAGTCAAAATTACAATTAGTCCTTGGCTTGCTCCATCTTTCTGCTTTTGGCCCCATTTCCATGATTTTCTTTCAATTTAGCCCTTTTTAGCTTGCTTTTGGTCAATTGCACCCCTGACAAGAATTAAATCATAAAAATACTAATTTAGTAGGGACTAATTCAGAAATAAACCGATTTAAACACAAGAAATGATGCAAAATAATCTAATGCTCAATTGAATTAGGAAAAAGAAAACGGCAAAGTGGATAATAGAATTCCAAAATGAAATAGGAATGTAAAGACAATGGATGATTTCTTAAGAACTAAAACCTCCTATTTATATAGATAGGGTTTACTAAAAATAGCCTAATTAATAAAATAAAATAAAATAAAAATAAAAATAAATAAAAAACAATTAAAAATAAAAATAAAAATAAAAATAAAAATAATATAACAAAATATCTTCCTATTTTTAGTCTTTTACAAAGTCAAAATTATGACTAGTCCTTTGCTTGCTCCATCTTTTCACTTTGGCCCCAATTCAATAGTTTGTCTTTCAATTCGGCCCCTTTTTGCTTGTTTCCGTCCAATTATGTCCCTGAAATTTATTAAACCATAAAAACACTTAATCAGCAGGGTTCAGTTCATCAATAAACCAAATTAAGCACAGAAAAATATGCAATTTTACATGTTTATCAAATCCCCCCACTTAGCTCATGCTTGCCCTCAAGCATGTTGTTCTTTCAAACATTAGAATTAGTTCGACAATTTATTAAAAATCGGGCCTCTTTTCCAAATCCTCAATCAATGCAAACAACATAGGCAAAAAATAAATAAATGTTCAAAGTATATATGTTAATCAACAAGTGTCATAAAATTGAAATATGTCAACTAAACAGTTTCGCTAAATTGAGTTTGAATCAAATAATTTGCATGGCATTATTAATTAACTACGCATCAGAAAATTAATAGACAAGATCAAACCTTTTTACGCGAACTAGGATGACAACCCAAGCACCCTATCCCGGTTACTCAGTTCAAACAGTCTTTATTTATTTATTATTTATTTATTCTTTTTTTTCTCTCTTTTTTTTCTTTAAATTTATTTTGAGAGGTTCAGCTAGCGGAATGTTTGTAAGTTATCGACTTGTCACTCGAACCTTTTTACGCGAGACAAGATGACAACCCAAGCACCTTGCCCCGGTTACTCAATTCGGTCACATTTTCGAAACTTCATTCATAGCTTGAACATTTATTTATTTAATTTATTTATGCACAAGCAAATATATTTATTCAACCAATCAATTCATACGAAAAAAGATTCTAGCTACATATACCAATTTTAAATCCTAAATGTCGACCAATTTATATACTTGAACATTTAATTCAAAATTTGCCTAATTGCTTAAATCGACTAAGTATGAGGTTTTAAGGCTCAATTTCGAATAAATTGTCGAAAGAATTCAATGTAAGACTGAATGCATGCAAAAGAGAAAGGCATGCAGCAAAAATTAACATATCAATCCAACCCCCCAGTTAAACTGTGCTTGTCCTCAAGCATGTAAAATAAAGTCAGCAGCTCAAATAAATTAAAAATGAAAAAAAAATTCAGAACACTCCCTGTGTATTTTAATGACATCATTGGTGTTGAGAGTCGCGACTTTGCAGGATATTGAGGATGGTGGCGACTTGTGTTTCCATTGTGTCAAGTCTAGCTTTGATTCGACTTAAACGGGCCTCCACAGTCAAAGGTTGTTCCTCTTGCTCTCTCGTATTAATGGTGGATGTTTGCGAAAAACTCTATTTTCTCGAGTAGCCCGTGTACTTGGAGGAACAAAATAACACGAAGTAGGGGTGCCAGCAAGCAATCTCATAGAATCCAAACAATGTTTATCTAGGTGGTCCATACGATATGCACATGTGAAGGTTGCGAAATCAATTTTAGATTCAAAAAGTTGAGAGGCTAAATTTGAAATAAATGATCCAAGTATAAGTGGACGGTTGTAACTCAAAACGGCATGAAAATTTCGTGCAAACCAATATCCTAAATTAACTTTAAAACCCGAATACATGCACCACAAAAAGAACAGTTCAATTTTAGTCAAAGCAGCTGATGAGTCATTTCTACCTGAAAAACAAAATGCTAAAAATCGGTGTATGTATTTTAAAGCAGGTTCATGCACCCATAAATCTTTTGTGGTCTTTGGATTATAAAGTTGGTCAGAATTAGTTAAAACACAATAAACATGCTGAGCATCGAAGTTATTGGGAAAATCTAAAAGAGCAGAATGATAGGCATCGAATTGAATGTCATTAGGGTTGATGAAACCCATGGCAATGTTAAATTCTAAAATAGACATCCGAAAGTCTTTTCCAAGCAAACGAAAGCACACTATATTTTGTGTTTCAACAGTTTGCAATGCATTTATATCGAAGCTAAATGTGGTATAAAACTTATATACTAATTCATAATATGCATCACAAGTAATATTAGTAAATAGAGTCCAACCAATAGCATCAAAATAATGGAGCACTGCATCATGAATATCTAGAAGTTCAAGAGTAGGGAAATCGATTTGCTTACAAGCCGGGAGCGAGCGTTGTCGGATGGCGTTGTATCGTGTTTGCTGTTCCGATGTCGAAAACTCTAGAAATCCTTGCAAACGACTATCGGTAGGAATAACATTTGCTCGACTACGTCTGCTGTGTTGATTTGCTCGGGGTGGTCGAACGTGCTCGTTAGGCGAGTCGGGTGGGGGATTTCTTTCAGCAGCTTCAGTACTACTGTGCGGGGGTGTCGATGGCTCACGTGTCAACCGTCGACGACTTTGGGTTTGGTGTTGAGAGACTTGTTCAAGAATGGTGGGTGTAGGCTCGACATGGATGTTAGAAGTTTCGACTTCCTCTAGGCTGCTTGAAGTGCTTGTGTCGGCTGGGGTTAGACTTCGTCGTCGGCGGGTTCTTGGTTGCGCGGCCGTTCGTTGTGGAGGAGGCGGAGGAGAGTCGTCGTCGGCTAACTCAACGACGGGAGGCGCGGAGAACCGGTGTCGATTTCTATTGAGCAAAACTAGAACATTGTCGGCCGATTAGTTCCGAGTTCGGACCATATTACCGTTTCGGCATCACAAGGGAGTGGATCTAGACGTGTTCGTCGGTGGCGAGTTACGGCGGCGCACGGCGGTGGGCGCAGCGGCGATCGACGGTAAAGTGGGTTTTTGGGCCGATTTTTCAAAAGTGATGTAGGGGTTTCGGTTTTGTGGTCGGTTAAGGTGATGGGAGGGTAGTTTTGGGTGTTTGGTGATGGAGAAAAGAAAGAAAAGCTTGGTATTTTGGGTGTAGAAGAAGTGATGGCGTGGTGGTGGTTACGGCGAATGGTGGTTCGGCGGTGGTAGTGAGGACCGGTAACGACGACTTTGGGTGGAAGAAAAGAAAGAAAATAAAAGAAAAAGAAAAATAGAGAAGAAGAAGAGAATAGCGGCGATGGTGGAGGGACAGCGATGGCAATGGTGGCGCGACGGGGTAGCGTCAACGCAAGGGTGACTGGTGGTGGAGGTCGGCGGTGGCGATCGGCGGTAAAGTGGTAGGGTTTTTGTTTTTTTTTTTTAAGAAGATGGAGAAGATGAAGAAGATGAAGATTGGGAATTTAGGGATTTTGGGTGTTTTAATTAATTATTTTTTTATTTGGTTTATTTTTGGTTTGGTTTTGGGTTTTAGGGAAATGGGTGTGGTTATTGGGTTTGGGTATTTGGGTTTATGGAGTAATTGGGTATTGGGTTATTTTGTGTTTGGGTTATATGGCTGGGTAGTAAAATGGGTTAAATTATTGGGTTATTTTTATTGGGTTGGTATTTGGGTAACTTTATTTTTATGGGATGTGGGTGTTTGGATATCGATATAGAAATTTTATGAAGGTAGAAATTTTTTATTTGAAGTATGTCGTGCCCACGTCACCATCATTACCCGTAGTCACGAAAATTTATGACCTTATTGCCCCTGAAAACACAAAATTGACTAAGTAAAAATAGAAATTAGTTTATTTATTTACAACCTAAACTCTAAAAAATTAAATAGATAAAAATAGACGGAAATAAATTTGGGATGCCTTCCAAAAGCGCTTTTGTTTAACGTTAGCTCAACGACCTGTTATTCAAATTTTGGGCTCATCGAGAATAATCTCCTCAACTGTGTGAGTTTGAAAATTCTTGAAAAAGGGTTTTAATTGTTGACCATTCACCTTAAAGCACTTTCGTGTCTCTGCACTTTGAATTTCCACTGCACCATTCGTAAATAAATTAGTAATAATAAACGATCCTATCCATTTGGATCGAAGCTTACCAGCAAAGATTTTTAAGGTGGAGTCGTATAGGAGAACTTTTTGTCCAATTGAAAATTGCTTCCTTGCGATGAACTTGTCATGAAATGCCTTCGTCTTTTCTTTATAAACTCGAGCATTTTCATATGCATCATTTCTGATTTCCTCGAGTTCCTAGATGTCTAATTTCTGAGATTTTCCTGCAGACTCCATTTTCATATTACATTGCTTAACTGCCCAAAAAGCCTTGTGCTCTAATTCGACCGGAAGATAGCACAGTTTACCGAAGACTAGTCGGTAAGGTGACATGCCTATTGGTCCCTTGTAAGCTGTCCTATAAGCCTAAAGTGCGTCATTTAGTCTTAAACTCCAATCCTTTCTATTCGGTTTAATCGTTTTTTCCAAAATAGACTTGATCTCTCGATTTGACACTTCGGCTTGCCCGTTTGTTTGTGGATGGTAAGCAGTTGCAATTCGTTGAGTCACTCCATATTTCTCCATAAGTGCACTTACGAGCTTATTGCAAAAGTGTGTCCCTCTGTCACTGATTAATGCTCGTGGAGTGCCATACCTGGAAAAAATAGAGTTTTTAAGAAAGTCAACTACGGTCTTAGCATTATCATTGCGAGTGGCTTTCGCGTCTATCCACTTAGAGACATAATCAACAGTAAGAGTATATAAAAATTACCGAAAGAAGAGATGAAGGGACCCATAAAGTTGATGCCCCACACATCGAAAATTTCACAAATATGAATAGGAGTAAGAGGCATCTCATTTCGACGACTAAGGTTGCCAACTCTTTGGCACTTTTCACAAGTTTTATAGAATAAAAAGGCATCACGAAATATGTTTGGCCAAAATAACCCACATTCGAGAATTTTGTGTGTGGTGCGTTTAGGTCCAAAGTGCCCTTCGTATACATAAGTATGACAAAAAGTTAAGATAGATTGTACCTCTGTTTCTGCTACACACCGTCGTATTACCTGATCCGAGCAATGCTTCCAAAGGTAAGGATCGTCCCAAATGTAATATCGCGCATCCTTTTTTATCTTATCTTTTTTAGACCTTGGTAATTCTGAAGGAATAGTACCTGTGACGAGGTAATTTACTATGTCTACATACCAAGGATGAACTGTATTTGCTGAAAATAGGTTTTCATCGGGAAAGTTGTCCTTCAATGGTGTGTCATCTATTGGAATCGGTAATCGACTCAGATGGTTAGCTACTAGATTTTCACATCCCTTTTTATCCCGAATTTCAAAGTCGAACTCTTGTAGGAGTAGGATCCACCTGATCAATCGGGGTTTTGCCTCCTTCTTCCCTATTAAATATTTCAAAGCTGCATGATCAGAAAAGATAATTACTTTAGTTTCCAATAGGTAAGATCTAAACTTATCTAAAGCAAACACAACAGCTAATAATTCTTTCTCGGTGGTTGTGTAATTGCTTTAGGCAGCATCCAAAGTCTTCGAGGCATAGTAGATAACATGAGGCTCTTTCCCTATTCTTTGGCCAAGAATAGCTCCCACACTTTGGTCGCTCGCATCATACATGATTTTGAACGGGAAGTTCCAATTTGGTGGCTGCATTATGGGAGCGGAGACCAATTTCTGCTTCAGCACATCAAATGCATCTTTACAAGTCTGGTCAAATTCAAATTCTTTATCTTTTTGTAACAGACTGCAAAGTGGTCGCACGATTTTTGAGAAATCTTTCATGAATCATCTGTAAAATCCTGCATGGCCAAGAAACGAATGAATTTCCCTCAATGATGAGGGGTAAGGTAACGAGTTAATAATATCCGTTTTTGCCTTATCGACCTCGATTCCTTTCGAGGAAACTATATGACCCAAAATTAATCCTTTGTCAACCATGAAATGACATTTCTCATAATTTAAAACAAGATTAAATTCTAGGCATCTTTGTAGTATTTTAGCAAGATTATTGAGACATTCGTTAAAAGAGTTACCGTAAACCATGAAGTCATCCATAAAGACTTCGAAGATTTTCTCGACGTAATCGGAGAATATGCTCACCATGCATCTTTGAAAGGTGGCCGGAGCATTGCAAGGTCCAAACGACATTCGTCGATATGCAAACGTTCTGAAGAGACACGTGAAAGTCGTTTTGTCTTGATCCTCCGGAGCCACTGGAATCTGGAAAAATCCTGAATACCCATCGAGACAACAATAATGAGTCTTACCGGCTAACCGCTCGAGCATTTGGTCAATGAAGGGGAGCGAAAAATGGTCTTTCCGGGTAGCTGAATTCAATTTTCTGTAATCGATGCAAACCCTCCATCCGTTCTGGACTCGTGTAGGAACCAGCTCTCCTAATGGATTTTTCACCACTGTCACGCCAGTTTTCTTGGGCACGACATGAACCGGGCTAGCCCAATTGCTGTCAGAAACTGGATATATCATTCTAGCGTCTAATAGTTTCTGAATCTCCTTCTTTAGTACCTCCATCATGGGTGGATTGAGGCGCCTTTGAGTATCTCTCTTTGGTTTCGCGTTGTCTTCGATGGAAATTCTGTGCATACAAGTAGATGGACTTAGCCCTTTTATGTCGGCTATCGTCCAACCAATAGCTTCCTTATAATCTCTCAGTACACGAACTAGACTTTCCTCCTCGTCTTTGGTTAACTTGTTCGACACTATCACTGGTAAGGTGTCTTTCTCTCCCAAAAAGACGTACTTAAGATGGTTCGGTAACGCTTTAAACTCCAAGGTCGGTGGCTGCAAAACCAAAGGCAACATTTTGGTTTGCGAAGGTAATAATTCAAATTGGTTACCTGGGTTTGTCAACGAAGGTTGCATTTCCAAGTGATTGACAACTTCTTGCAACGGATCTTCAATGATTACGAATTCCTCGAGATGATGTAAAACATCCATGTCAATGCTTCTGCAAAGGACAGTTTCCAACTCATTAAAGTCATGATATTCAGAATAAGATTGAGTTAAACAATCTAAAATATCGATGCTAGAAATATTTAATAGTGAGTTAGAATGGCTCATGGCCTCGTAAATGTTGAATTTCACGATTTCGCCATCAAATTCCATGGTCAGCATCCCGCTTCAAACATCGATTTTTGCGCTTACGGTACTTAGGAATGGCCTTTCAAGCAAAATGTCAGACGAATTAGTTGAATTATCATCTTCCATGTTAATAATGTAGAAATCTATAGGGAAAACTAATTCGTTAACTTTAACAAGGACGTCTTCAAGCAGCCCTTTGGGATAGATAACTGACCTGTCCGCCAACTGAATTATTACTCCTGTTTCGTTTAAAGGACCCGCGTTAATCAGCTTATAAATAGAATAAGGCATAACATTAATGGAAGCCCTTAAATCACATATGGCTTTCTTAATGCCTACATTACCTATCTCATAAGAAATAGCAAACATACCTTGGTCCTTGTATTTAGGCGGAACTTTCTTTTGCAGTACTGCGGAGACATTTTCTCCTACATTTACTCTTTCATTCCCTACTAACCTCCTTTTGCTAGTACACAACTCCTTGTGGAATTTTGCATAACGAGGGATTTTTTTGATAGCGTCGAGTAAAGGGATATTTACCTCCACATTCCTGAATGTCTCGAGAATTTCTTTTTCCTCCTCTTTCTTATCCCTTGCAAGCCTCCCTGGAAAAGGAGGTGGCATCACAACTGGTCTCTAAATTTCTGATTCTGGCCTGGCTGTTGGATCGAAGATCTGCTTCTCCCGTTCCTCGTCTTACCCATGACTTTTGGTTGGAACTGTTTCCAGAACCTTTCCGCTACGAAGAGTTATTGTACTAGCATTCTGCCGAGGGTTTGGCTCTGTCTGGGAAGGTAATTTACCTTGAGACTCCAAGCGATTAACTGCCATAGAGAGTTTACTAACCTGATTAGTTAACTCTTGTATTGATGCGTCTGTCCTCTGTTGATATTTTGCAGCATCGGCAGCAAGTCTTTCCACAATAGGTTCTAGAGATGTGCTCGGCTTATGTTGTTATTGTGGTGGTTGCAGAGGTCTCGGTTGGTATGGTGGATTATATCGGGGATTAGCTCCGTAATTTAGGTTGGGATGATCCTTCTACCCAGGATTGTAGGTGTTGGAAAAAGGATCATAGCGTCTTTGTGGAGGTCCTGGAAAACCTCCAATAACGTCAACATGTGCCGTTGAATTGTCGTTAAGGATTGGGCACAAATCCGTCGGGTGTTCAGACGTAGTACAAATTCCACATAGTGGGGTCAAACTCTTCTTTTTTGAAAGCAAAGATTGAACAACATTCGTAAGCTTATCTAATTTATCTTCTAAAGTTGAAACGTTTACCCCATTAACTCGTCTTGTCGGTTCCGAATTTGGCCAATATTGTTGAAAATTTGCTGCCATGATGGATATTAGTTCTCTTGCCCTTTGAGGGGTCGTATTGACAAGCGCCCCTCCGCTTGCAGCGTCGATCATCTTCATTTCCATAGGGAGCAAACCCTCGTAGAAATATTGAAGAAGTGATTGTTCGGTTAACCCATGTTGAGGACAACTCGCACACAGTTTTTTGTATCGCTCCTAGTAGTCGTAGAGCGATTCACTCTCCAATTGGAGAATTCCCACTATGTCCCTCCTAAGCTCGGCTGCTCATGACGCTGGGAAGAACTTGTCAAGAAATACACGAGATAAGTCATCCCACGTTGTGATAGAACCGGGAGGTAAGTAAAATAACCATTCTTTTACTGTATCAACTAAAGAAAAAGGAAAAGCCCGAAGTTTGATTTCATTTTCGGGTACTCCTTAGGGTTTCATGCTTGAGCAGACCATGTGGAATTCTCTCAAGTGAGTGTGTGGATTCTCGTTCTTCAAGCCTTGAAAAGTGGGCAAAAGGTGAATCAAGCCCGACTTCAATTCGAAAGGAGTTCCTCCGATTGGATAGTTGATGTATAACGGTGTTTGCTCATTAGGAGCAGCGGCTAGTTGACAAATGGTTCAGTTTGCCATCCTTTCTAGTTCACCGAGGTTGCCTTTTGTTTCAAAAAGTCGTTCGGTCTCAGGTTCAACCTCTTCGACTTGTTTCCCATGTCGAATTGCTTCCGCACGAATTCCTTCGCTCAACTTTTCAACATCAGATTCTAGGATCCCTTGTCCTAGCTCAATTCCTGATTTACTTGCACGTTTAAGAGCTTCTGTCTCTTTTCGTCGTGCTCGAGCTGATTTCTAGATCACTAAGTCGTATTCGAGATCTGCAGATGAAGATCTGGTCATGAAGACAATTTAAACAATTGTAAGTGTTGCTAGTCCCCGGCAACGGCGCCAAAACTGATGGCTGTCGATTCCACCAATATAAACCTACGCCTAATTTGCAAATTAAAGCAGTATAGGGAGTAGGGTCGATCCTACAGAGATTGGGTTTACAGAAAATTGTTTATCTTTCGACCAAATTTTTGTCTAGGCAGTTGTCGTGCCCGCGACGTTTGGGGGGAAATATATGAAACCTGAAATAAACACAAGAAAACGTAAAAAGTAAAAACAAAAAGGCGAAATAAAAATAAACAACGAAATAATTTGAAGGAAAATTAATAAAACTTAGCTCAGCCTTAAGCACAGGTTCTTCCGTCTTTGACTCGATCCTCGAAATTAGGTGAACTCCTCTGTTTTCAATAAGCTGGTTATAGCTACCAAGGACGCCTTGGACACCAACTCTTCCTTGTGTAAATTAGTTATGGAACGTCCTATAACTAACCCTTGCCGAACGAACAACCTACGAAATGTTTGTGATTTAGAACTCCGGTAGCCTTACGTTCTAGAAGAGCCTAGCTCGAACCAATGCCCACAAATGTCCGGGACATTTAAATCCAGTTACTACTTCCCTTGACGGAACCAAACAGCAATCCCCACTTGGCACGCCAATGTGTTCTCGGAAAACCAATTAGACAATCGATCCTCTCGGAATTCCAACTGTACGTCTAGCCACACTAACTCAAACGACGTCTTTTTTGACTTAGTATCAGCTTGACTTTGTGAGTTGACGAGGTCATACTCTTAATCCAGAGAAATAATAAATACCGAAAATTAGGAGTTAACAGCTCGGGTTCGTATCTCTCAGGTTTTTGACGGGGTTAACACCGGCTTAAAGTTGAAGGGGGTTTAGTGTGACATGATTTTAATCATGCCTGAAGGTTATGGGAAATGAAAGAAATTATATGAAAAATATGGTGGAAATGGATAGGAAAAATATTTAAAAAGAGAATTAGACAAATTTTGTAAAAAAAAAAAAAAAAAAGACAAAATAATCTAATGCTCAATTGAATTAGGAAAAAGAAAAAGGCAAAGTGGATAATAGAATTCCAAAATGAAATAGGAATGTAAAGACAATGGATGATTTCCTAAGAACTAAAACCCCCTATTTATATAGATAGGGTTTACTAAAAATAGCCTAATTAATAAAATAAAATAAAATAAAATAATTAAAAAATAATTAAAAATAAAAATAAAAATAATATAGCAAAATATCTTCCTATTTTTAGTCTTTTACGAAGTCAAAATTATGACTAGTCCTTGGCTTGCTCCATCTTTTCACTTTGGCCCAAATTCAATAGTTTGTCTTTCAATTCGGCCCCTTTTTGCTTGTTTCCGTCCAATTATGTCCCTGAAATTTATTGAATCATAAAAACACTTAATTAGCAGGGTTCAGTTCATCAATAAACCAAATTAAGCACAGAAAAATATGCAATTTTACATGTTTAACTTTAAATTTTCATTTTGGAATTCTATTATCAAAATTTGATGGGCGTCGAAACCACTAAATATAATTCCTACTAAATAACTTTAAACCGTAGTGAGAGTGGTAGTAGGGTCGAATCTACAGGTATTGGACGTCGTAATCAACTTCTGTGTTTACTTATGAACAGAGTATCCTTCGTGTCAAATGTCGTGTCAGGAGTCGTGCCCACGACTCTAGACGTGCCTGCCAAAAATAAAGTAAACAAGTGAAGCGGGGGGTTTATAAATATTTAGGAAAATAATCTAGAATAAATAATTAATTAATATCGAAAATAAATGTAAATCAGAATTAAATTTAGAATTGTATGAATAGAAATAAATAGCCTCAGCCTTAGACTCGGTAAATCTCGTGTCAAGAATCGATCCTTGAAAGTTGATTTTCTCCTCCAACGATAAGCTGGTTATAGTGATTAAGAACGTCCTAATCACCAGTTCTTCCTCTCGTAGCTGGTCCCAGAATGTCCTGCAAACCAACCCTTACCAATTATCTAACCGAGATACAAGTGTTCCCGGTTGAAGACCCCGAAAGCCTTACATTCTGAAGAATCCAACTCGAGTTAACGGCATCAACCGCGTGGGTTGTTTAAACCCGATCACCTCTTCCTTGATTTGTTCTCAGAGAATCAAATACAGCACGGCCAATTCTTTCCTCCAACTGTCAGTAAACACGCCCCCAACTCAACGAGCTCTTTTTGACTTGGAATCGAGTTTACCTTAAGGGATGAGTCATCAATCCCGATACTTAGGAAAAAGATGAATACCGTTTGGAAAGATTTTTTAGCTCGGTTACATATCTCACAGTTTTTCGACCGAAAAGAATACCGGCCTAAGGCTAAGATGGAATTTAGTTAAGCATGAATTTATTCATGCTTGAAGGTTATGGGAGATGCAAATTGTATAAGAAGGTGATGGAAATGGATAGGGAAAAATGTTTGAAAAGAGATTTAGACAAATTTGTAAAAAGAAGACAAACTTAATCCAATTCTCAATTTGAATTAGGAAAAAGAAGACAAAGAGGATAATGTATTTCCAAATAGGAGTAGGAATACAAAAATGAGGGATAATTTCCTAAGAACTAAAACCCCCTATTTATATAGATAGGGTTTACTAAAAATAGCCTAATTAATAAAATAAAATTAAAATTAAAATTAAAATAAAACTAAAATATCTTCCTATTTTTAGTCTTTCACAAAGTGAAAATTACGATTAGTCCTTGGCTTGCTCCATCTTTCTGCTTTTGGCTCCATTTCCATGATTTTCTTTCAATTTAGCCCTTTTCAGCTTGCTTTTGGTCAATTGCACCCCTGACAAGAATTAAATCATAAAAATACTAATTTAGTAGGGACTTATTCAGAAATAAACCGATCTAAACACAAGAAATGATGCAAAATAATCATGTTATCAAATCCCCCCTACTTAGCTCATGCTTGCCCTCAAGCATGTTGTTCTTTCAAACATTAGAATTAATTCTACAATTTATTAAAAATCGAGCCCCTTTTCCACATCCTCAATCAATGCAAACAACATAGGCAAAAAGAAATAAATGTTCAAATTATATATTTTAATCAACAAGTGTCATAAAATTGAAATATGTCAACGAAACAATTTCGCTAAATTGAGTTTGAATCCAATAATTTGCATGGCATTATTAATTAACTACGCATCAGAAAATTAATAGACATGATCAAACCTTTTTACACGAACTAGGATGACAACCCTAGCACCCTATTCTGGTTACTCAGTTTAAACAGTCTTTATTTATTTTAATAGAGGCTCAGTTAGCGGAATGTTATAAGTTATCGACTTGTCACTCGAACCTTTTTACGCGAGATAAGATGACAACCCAAGCACCCTACCCTGGTTACTCAATCCGGTCACATTTTCGAAACTTCACTCATAACTTAACCTTATTTATTTTATTCATTTTATTTATTTAATTATTTATGCACAAGCAAAAATATTTTATTCAATCAATCAATTCATACAAAAAATTCTAGCTACATACACCAACTTTAAAACATAAATGTCGACCAATCTATATACTTGAACATTTAATTCAAAATTTGCCCAATTGTTTAAATCGACTAAGTATGAGGTTAAAGGCTCAATGTTAAATAAATTTTTGAAAGAATTCATCGTAAGATTGAACACATGCAAAAGAGAGACATGCAGCAAAAATCATGCTTATTTATCATTTTACGTACCAACTTAACCCCCTACTTAATCTCAAGCATGTGTTATATGAAATAAAGGACATTAGCTTAAGCAACAAGCAAAGTGAAAGGCTAAGAATACTCCCCATGTGTTTCTAACAATGTTGTCGGCGTCAAGAAATAATTGCTAGCATTTAGCACGACGTGCCCATGCCACCATCATTATCCAACTTTCATAAAATTCTCCATCTCTATTACGTTCCTGAAAACACCAAATTAACTAGATTAAATAAAAATTTATTTATTTACAACCTAAATCTTACTAAAACTTAAAAATAAATAAATGAAAATAAATTTCGATTGCCTCCCAAAAAGCGCTTTTGTTTAACGTCATTAGCTCGACGACCTTAAATGTTATCCTTTGGGCTTATTGAGAATTAATTTTTCCATCTTGTGCACTTAGATGTTCTTGCAGAAATGTTTCGACCATTTCCTATTATTCTTGAAGCCCTTTTCGGATTCCCCTATCATTTGAACTTCTCCGTTCATCTTTGCATTTTTCTCTATTGGAATCCTTGTATGTTCTAGAAACGGTTTGATTTCTAACTTCGAGGCTTTTATAACAGCTTCACGTATTGGTTTTTGGATCACCGAAAATTCCTTTTGGTTAACATCGAGATCTACATTCCTGCAAGGCATGCTTTGTAACTTCTTATCATTGGGATGTCTCATATCCTCATAAACACTAAATCTAACCACGTCACCATCAAATTCCATGGTAAGTGTTCCACTCCAAACATCAATTTTCATTCGCGCAGTATTCAAGAATGGTCTCCCAAGAATTATGTCAGACGAATTAGCCGAATTTTCATCCTCCATGTCGATAATATAGAAGTCTGTAGGAAATATTATCTCGTTTACCTTAACAAGAATGTCTTCCAATACCCCCTCAGGATGTACCACAGATCTATCTGCAAGTTGAATAATTACACATGTTTCCTTCAAAGGACCCGCATTAAGTAGTTTATAAATTGATAAAGGCATAACATTAATTGATGCTCCTAAGTCACACATAGCCTTTTTAATATCAATTCTACCTATTTTGCAAGTTATAGAAAACATATCTTGGTCCTTACATTTGGGTGGTATTTTCCTTTGTAGAACGGCGGAGACATTTTCTCCGACACTCACCTTTTCATTGCCCAGGAGTTTTCTCTTGCTTGTGTAAAATTCTTTTAAGAATTTTGCATACCTTGGGATCTATTTAATTGCATCGAGAAGAGGTATGTTGATTTCTACCTTTCGAAAGGTTTCTAGGATTTCCTTCTCTTCTTGCTCTTTTTTGTACTGGACAAGTCTTCTAGGAAACGGAGGTGGTACTACAAATGAGTTTTATGGTGTTGATTCTATTGGAGCCTTTATGTCGAGTTTCTCCTTATCCTAACTAGAGTCGTGGGCACGACTCATGTTAGGCACGGGCTCCAAAATGTTCCCACTCCTTAATGTTATAGCACTTACATTGTGTCTAGGGTTCAGGTCAGTTTGGGACGGCAGCTTACCTTGAGACTCCAAACGGCTAACTACGAGCGTGAGCTTGCTCGCTTGTTTATCCAACTCCTACAAATGCATGTCAGTTTTTTGTTGGAATTTCTTAGTACTATTAGCTAACCTTTCCACTATGGCTTCCAATGATGACTTTGGGGGTGGTAGCTGTTGATTTGGAGGCGGCCTTGGTTGGTATGGTTGATTGAACTGCAGATTCGACCCAAAACTAAGATTCGGGTGATCTTTCCACTCCACATTGTACAAATTCGAGTAGGGGTCATATCGCCTTTGGGGAGGTCCTGGAAAGTTCCCGACAATATTTGCTTGTTCAGTCGAATCTTCATGTTGAATCAGACATGAGTCTATCGGATGGTCTGGCTTAGCACAAATTCTGCACAACTGTACTGGGCTCGCCTTATCTGTAAGCAAAGTTTGAACAATATTAGTCAACTTATCAATTTTATCTTTTCAGGATAGAGAACTTAACCCATGAACCCGTCTTGTGGGTTCTGTGGCTGGTTGGAATTGTTGAGAGTTCGCAGCCATGGTTGAAATCAACTCTCTCGCTCTTTGAGGTGTCATGTTGATAAGCGCCCCCCACTTACAGCATCTATCATTTTTATTTCCATCGGGAGCAAGCCCTCATAAAAATATTGCAAGAGTGACTGTTTAGTTAGTCCATGTTGTAGGCAGCTTGCACACAGCTTTTTGTACCGCTCCCAATAATCGTAAAGTGATTCAGTGTCCTTCTGATGGATTCCTACGATGTCCCTCCTTAGTTCGGCTGCTCGAGCTGTAGGAAAGAACCTGTCAAGAAACAAACGAGACATGTCAGACTAGGTGTTGACAGATCCTGGTGGTAAATAAAATAGCCACTTCCTAGCAGAGTCGACTAATGAAAATGGAAAAGCACGAAGTTTAATTTCGTCTTCGGTTACTCCTTGAGGCTTCATGCTTGTGCACACCATATGGAATTCCTTAAGGTGGGTGTGCGAATTTTCATTTTGTAGTCCACGAAAAGTGGGCAGTAAATGGATCAAACCCGACTTTAGCTCGAACGGCGTTCCTCTTGCCGGATAGGTTATGCATAAGGGCTGTTGTTCATCAGGGGCCGCTACAAGCTGGCGTATCGTTGGTTCGGCCATCTTGTCTGGTTTGTCGATGTTGCCTTTTGTTTCAAAGAGAGGTTCGGTCTCAGGTTCAACCTCTTCGACTTGTTTCCCACGTCAATTGCCTCTGTACGAATTACTTCGCTCAACTTTTCAACGTCAGATTCTAGAATTCCTTGTCCTATCTCAATTCCTTCTTTACTTGCAAGTTTAAGAGCTTCTGTCTCTTTTCGTCGTGCTCGCGCCGATTTCTCGATCTCTGGGTCGTATTCAAGATCTCCAGATGAAGATCTAGTCATAAGGCAACAAACAAAATAAAATTGAAAAATACCTCCAGTCCCCGGCAACGGCGCCAAAATTTGATGGGCGTCGAAACCACCAAATATAATTCCTACTAAATAACTTTAAACTGTAGTGAGAGTGGTAGTAGGGTCGAATCCACATGGATTGGATGTCGTAATCAACTTCTGTGTTTGCTTATGAACAGAGTATCCTTCATGTCAAATGTCGTGTCAGGAGTCGTGCCCTCGACTCTAGACGTGCCTGCTAAAAATAAAGTAAACAAGTGAAGCGGGGGGTTTATAAATATTTAGGAAAATAATCTAGAATAAACAATTAATTAATGTCGAAATTAAATGTAAATCAGAATTAAATTTAGAATTGTATGAACAGAAATAAATAGCCTCAGCCTTAGACTCGGTAAATCTCGTGTCAAGAATCGATCCTTGAAAGTTGATTTTCTCCTCCAACGATAAGCTGGTTATAGTGATTAAGAACATCCTAATCACCAGTTCTTCCTCTCGTAGCTGGTCCCGAAACGAATTGTAAACCAACCCTTACCAATTATCTAACCAAGATACACGTGTTCTCAGTTGAAGACCCTGGTAGCCTTGCATTCTGAAGAACCCAACTCGAGTTAACGGCCTCAACCGCGTGGGTTGTTTAAACCCGATCACCTCTTCCTTGATTTGTTCTCAGAGAATCGAATACAGCACGGCGGATTCTTTCCTCCAACTGTCAGTAAACACGCCCCCAACTCAACGAGCTCTTTTTGACTTGGAATCGAGTTAACCTTAAGGGATGAGTTGTCAATCCCGATACTTAGGAAAAAGATGAATACTGCTTGGAAAGATTTTTTAGCTCGATTACATATCTCACAGTTTTTTGACCGAAAAGAATACCGGCCTAAGGCTAAGATGGAATTTAGTTAAGTATGAATTTATTCATGCTTGAAGGTTATGAGAGATGAAAATTGTATGAAAAAGTGATGGAAATGGATAGGGAAAAATGTTTGAAAAGATATTTAGACAAATTTGTAAAAAGAAGACAAACTTAATCCAATTCTCAATTTGAATTAGGAAAAAGAAGACAAAGAGGATAATGTATTTCCAAATAGGAGTAGGAATACAAAAATAAGGGATGATTTCCTAAGAACTAAAACCCCCTATTTATATAGATAGGGTTTACTAAAAATAGCCTAATTAATAAAATAAAATTAAAATTAAAATTAAAATTAAAATTAAAATTAAAATTAAAATAAAACTAAAATATCTTCCTATTTTTAGTCTTTTACAAAGTTAAAATTATGATTAGTCCTTGGCTTCCTCCATCTTTCTGCTTTTGGCCCCATTTCCATGATTTTCTTTCAATTTAGCCCTTTTCAGCTTGCTTTTGGTCAATTGCACCCCTGACAAGAATTAAATCATAAAAATACTAATTTAGTAGGGACTAATTCAGAAATAAACCGATTTAAACACAAGAAATTATGCAAAATAATCATGTTATCATTAGGATTCAAGGAAATTGACATCAGGCTATGTCTTTGTCCTAAGTGACGAGTCCATTGTGTGGAGATGTGTCAAGTAGAGCTGTACTACTAACTTCACTACAGAGGCCAAATATGTAGTTGCTTCTAAGGCTATAAAAAAAAAAGCAATATGGCTTCAAAATTTCCTTATGGATCTTAAATTTGTTCCTAGTATGGAAAAAGCTATCATATTGTATTGTGATAATAGTACGGCAATAGCTAACACCAAGGAAACTAAAAGGTATAAGAAGACGAAACACATCGATAGAAAGTATTACATTATAAAGGAGGCAGTTGCAGATGGAATTGTGGATGTAGTCAAATTTGCATCAAAGGAAAACCTTGCAGACCCATTTACCAAGACACTACTAGCTAGGTGTTTTGAGAAACACGTAGAGTGTAACAACCTGGTTTTAGATAGTGTTAGAAATTGTGATTTTGAGACCTCGTTTTCGTAAACTAAGTCCATAAATATTAAATAAGGATATTTACGGAGTTAATATATAGATGGATTGAGATTTTATTAGTCAATTTGGTCAAAGGACTAAATTGTAAAAAATTAATCATTATAGATTTTTAATTAGGAAAAAGCTTGGGGACTTATATAGCAATTATCCAAATAGACAAAATGGTTAACTAACCATCTTTAATTATGTGCTAGTGGACGATAATGATGTTTGTTAATTAACTTAAGTAATTAAAGATTTATGTTAATTAAGTTAGATTAAAACATGTTAATTATGTATAAACATTAAGAATAATGGAAAGAAAGAGAAGATGTTGTCATCTTCATCTTCAATGTGTAAAAATCAAAGAAAAGAAGAAATCTTGAAAACCCTTGGACATTCGAATATCAAATTCAAGTCTGTAGCTATTTTTCTTGGATTTTTATGGAAATTGAATCATGGGGGATTGATTTAACTAGCCTAGTACTAATTTATGAAACTGTTAAAGTTTTTGAGAGATGCCATTGTTGAGAAATGGATGAATTTGGTGTGAATTTGATAGAAATTATAATGACCCAAAATTCACGGGCATCGAAAAAGTGTATTGTCGGGCCTCCGTCTTAGTAAAACGAATTCGTAAATATATATGAAAAATATTTACGAAGTTAGTTGAGGGGTCAAATAGGTTTTGGATAGGTGAATTAGCTTGAAGTAGGAGTAATTAGGAAAAAGGACTAAATTGAACTAACGGTGAAAGTCAAATTATAAATTAAAGAAAATAAAAAAGACTAAATAGGAAATTGTGCTAATTGCCAAAATTGAGGCGGCATAAGCATAAAAATCTAAGATTTTTATTTGTTAAAAATAGTTTAATATATTGGATTATTGTTATAATAATTATTATTATTATTAAATAAATTAAATAATGACAAATATATGGTAATTAAACCATACATGTGTAATAATAATAATATCAATGTATAGTTGTAAAATAGATTTATATTTACTTAAATAATAAGTAAAAGATATTTTATATTATTATAATATATTATTATAACTAATTAAAACTAATGAAGGAAATAAAAGAAATAAAAGAAGAATAGAAACAGAATAAGAGGGACGAAAAGGGAGAAAGAAGAAAGAAAATAGAAAGAAAGAATTTACGGTTTCAAAGATTCAAATTCAAATTGGTAAGCCAATTTAAGTCTTTTTCTTATAATTTTTGAGTTTTTATGATTCTAGATGTAACACCCCAAACATTGCCTAGACGTTATGGCCAAATCTGGTGATGTTACATGGTAGTGTTTTTCGAAAAATGTGTCATCGTTAAAATCTCTTTTCTATGTAACCTCTTTTCATTATGTTATGTTAATTTTCAGTCATGACAATTATTTTCAAAACGTTATTCATTTTTCAAAATGTTATTCATTTTCAAAACGTTATTTGTTTTTAAAACGTTATTTGTTTTCAAAACGTTATTCGTTATGGAAGCTTTTAAAATAGTTTGCGTATTCGTGGTATTTTGGATAAAACATTTATCTATTTGAAAACCCGTGTCTTTTCCTACTTCTAGCAGTAATAAACCAAAAATCAATTCAAATCCCAAATTAAGTTAAAATCCATAGAGGCCATATTACAGCTAAATAATCTCAATTAAAAGTAAAGTTATAAATATGTAATAAATAGCGTAATAGAAAATGTGTGGCCACAATTGAGTCTTCTGCTGCACCAGTTTGCCTATGTCTGGGGATTAGCTGTACAGATTAAACAAAAGGGGTAAGTTTACGTAAACTCAATGGGTAATCCCCATACAAACAAATAGACCGTAAACAGATAATCACAGTCTGAGCCTAAGCCCTATTCAATATTAGTATCAATATCAATTTCGGCCTTAGCCCATTTCAGTGGCAGTAAGCAGTAGTGCTTTAGCCCATCACAGTATAGTAATAGTAACAGATATGTAGTAACAAAATCCTACCCAACCAGCCTCTACACTCTATCTCTGTCTAACCCTACACTCCATGTGGGGATATAATCAACGCACCCATCTCTAGACTCCAAATAGTATCGAATGCGGCACTAGACAGTAATTTGCAGCTGAGCTACCAGTAAGTTAGTCTCGAAGCCTTTCAGTACACTTCATGCGATTAATATCAACCCTCAACCCGATATAATGCAACATACAATTATGTCATGCTATCTCATAGTAACAGTTCATACAATACCAGTTCAGTGAAATATTATCATGCTCAAACACATATATACGTGTAACAGTCATTTAGTCATTTCATACAATTCGGGGTCTAGGTAAAATTACCGACCCTACAGTAGGTTCACAGTCGTCTTAGGCAACTCGTGCAGTCTTAGCAACAAATCAGTGAAAATGGGCTCACACGCCTATGTTGTCTACCGGTGTGGGCTCATACGTCCGTGTGGCCCACACGACCCAAATTGGCCTTGGCTGTGTGGATCAAATGGCCTGGCCTAGAATCCCATACGCCCGTGTGGTTAACCCGTGTGGGCCCACATGCCCATGTGACCCACATGGCCCAATTGTCGAGCTCGTGTATCATGCACGGCCTCACTTAGCCATCACACGGCCGTGTCATGCACCCGTGTTGTACGCGCATGGCCTGGCTCGTCGATCACACGGCCACGTTCAGTCACACAACCTACCACACGGGTAACCAAACGCTCGTGTGGCGTTGACAGTCCACTTTTTTGGCTTTCATCGAATCCGTTTTCTATGCAATCAAGTACACACCTGATATTGAAACGATGCTAAGGCAACCTCGAGCACTCCAGAACCTAAATATTGACAAATATATACACTCGATTAATCACTTAAATGATCGAAATAAACTTAATCTGGAAATGGAAAATGCATCTTCCAAGCGAATAAAACCCTTACCTTACAAACTACAGACGCTTCCCTCTATAATTCAACACTAGCACCGCCCCTTACTCTAGATTTTTGGCTGTCAACATAGTTAAACAAAGGTGCCCCAATCAATAACTTAAAAACCAACATTTTAAAACACTATTATCACTTACCGCACGAGACTTTTTGCAGGAGAGAGGAAAATAACTAGGTAACTCCCAGATCCCCTAATTTTCTCCCACTTATCCCTAAATTCACTCCTACACTTCCCCACTACAACACAAACACCCATCATTTTACCACACTCTAAACTCTTACACGACACATGTACAAAAAAACAACTCCCCTTGCATGCACAGGGATTCGAACTCAGGACCACTAGCATATTGACACTCCACTTAACCACTAGACCAACAGGCCCATTCTGACATGTTTTTATAAACTTTAAACTATGGGCCTACTTAACAAAAGCAAGGCTTTATTAAATTAAAACAAAAATTTAGCTCAAGACAAGGCTTGAACCCAAGACTTCTCAGACACTCCCAGAATACTTAACTAATGAGGTAGATACATATTTATGTCACAAACACACAAAAATAAATATAAGAGATTTTTAGGGCGTTACAACTCTACCCACCACGTGGGAGCCTAAGGATGTAATGCGTCAGTAGTATCTTCATATGTTCTAATCAGGTAAAATTCCTGATTAGAACATATGAAGATACTACTGACGCATTACATCCTTAGGCTCCCACGTGGCCTCTTTAATGTTATGATTACGCCATAAAAATTTAACCAGGGGGATAGACTTCCTCCTCAGAACTCTTACGTCTCGCTCCAATATTTGAACTGGTTCCTCCTTGAAAGTTAGATCTGGCCTGACCCCAATCTCCTCAATAGGAACAACATGCGTGGGATCAAAGCGGTAGAGCTTCAACATCAAGACGTGGAATACATCATGAACCCAATCTAGCTCCGAAGGTAACTCCAACTGGTAGGCAACTGGTCCTACTCTCTCCAAAATACGATAGGGCCCAATGAATCTAGGGCTTAACTTGATCTTACGACCAAATCTCAATACCTTCTTCCATGGTGAGACTTTAAGAAAAATAGAGTTCCCACAGAATTCTCGATTTCACGTCACTTTAGGTCTGTATAGTACGTTTGTCTATCTGATGCCTCTTTTAGTCGATATCGAATCAATCTAACTTTATCCTCGGTATCATAAACAAGTTCAAGGCCCAGAACACGTCGCTCGCAACTCAGTCCAACATGAAGGTGTGCAACACCTACGACCATATAATACCTCGTAAGGTGCCATCAGAATGCTAGACTAATAGCTGTTGTTATAAGTAAGCTCTGCTAGTGGTAGGTAATCCTCCCAACTACCTCGGAAGTCAATGACACAACTCCTCAACATATCCTCTAGTATCTGAATCACCCTCTCAGATTGATCATTTATTTGAGGATGGAACGTAGTACTGAAGTCCAACCTTGTACCCAGAGCTTCATGTAGCTTCTTCTAGAATCGAGACGTGAAGTAACGATCCCTATCAGAGATGATCGAAATCGGTACCCCATGCAGTCTCACTATCTTAGACACATACAGTTTAGCCAGCTTCTGTAATGAGTAGTTAGTACGAACCGGTATGAAATGGGCGGACTTGGTCAATCGATTCACGATGACCCATACAGAATCCTTCTTAGTGGGTGTGAGGGGTAACCCACTAATGAAGTCCATAGTCACTCTCTCCCACTTCTAAAGTGGAATCTTAATTGGCTGCAACAAACTCGAAGGTAACTGATGCTCAGCCTTAACCTGCTTGCAAGTCAGATATTTACCCACAAAATTGGTAACCTCTCGTTTAAGCCCTGGTCACTAGTATAACTCACGAAGGTCTCGGTACATCTTATTTCTGCCAGGATGTATAGCATAAGGGTTACTATACGACTCTCTCAGTATCGACTGCCTTAATTCAATGTCTTTTGGTACACAAATTCTCCTACGGAAACAGAGTACCCCTTTGCTATTCAGTCCAAAACCATAATATTCCCACTCTCAACCTATCGGAAGCGAAGACACAAAGACTCATCCTCCAACTGCTATCTCTTATTCTGCTTAATCCACTTTGGTTTAACCTGAAGTTCGGCTAATAGACTACCATCATCAAATAAAATGAGGCGAGCAAACATTTCCCCCAGATCAGTCATAGCCCTACGGCTCAGTGCGTCGGCCACCACATTGGCCTTACCAGGGTGTTATTCAATCGTACAGTCGTAGTCTTTAAGCAGCTCAATCCATCTACGTTGCCTAGGATTCAGCTCCTTTTGAGTGAGGAGGTACTTGAGGCTCTTGTGATCCATGTAGATGCTACACTTTTCACTATATAGGTAATGCCTCCAGATTTTCAGTATGAACACCACTGCGGCCAACTCTAGGTCATACCTAGGATAATTCGCCTTATGATTCCTAAGCTGACGGGATGCATACGCTACCACCTTACCCTCTTGCATCAACACATATCCCAAACCGACATGTGATGCATTGCTGTAAACAATAAACTCTTTTCTAAACTCTAGCTGTATCAAAACAGAGGCCTTAGTCAATACAATTTTGAACTTCTCAAAGCTCTCTTGCTGCGCATTAGTCTAGTTAAATGACACACCATTGCGTAGCATCTTAGTCAAAGGTGCTGCAATCAGTGAAAAGCCCTCTACGAATTGCCGATAATACCTCGCCAGTCCTAGAAAATTACAGATCTCAGAGACAGTCTTAGGCTACTTCTAATCAAACACAGCCTCAATCTTTCGAGGATCAGCCCTAATCCTCTCAGTAGAAACCACATGACCCAGAAATGTTACTTCTCGTAACCAGAACTCACATTTACTAAACTTGGCGTACAGTTGTCTCTCGCAAAATCTGCAAAACCACTCTGAGATGTTCATCATGTTCATCCTCAGCCTTCGAATACACCAGTATGTCGTCAATAATTACCACTACGAACCAATCCAAATAGGGCTAGAATACTCGGTTCATCAGATCCATGAAAGCTACTGGTGCATTCGTTAGTCCAAATGGCATCACTAGGAACACGTAATGACCATAGTGAGTCCTAAATGTCATCTTGTGTACATCAACCTCCTTTACCCTCAACTGATGATACCCCGATCGAAGATTGATTTTAAAGAAAACTGAAGCTCCTCGGAACTGGTCGAACAGATCATCTATCCTTAGTAAGGGGTACTTATTCTTGATGGTCAACTTGTTCAGTTACCGGTAATCAATACACATCTGCATGGATCCATCCTTTTTCTTTACGAACAAAACCGGTGCTCCCCACGGAGACACACTAGGACGGATGAACCCACGATCCAATAGCTCTTAATTCTGAGCCTTAAGCCGTAAGCTCTTTTGCTGCCATTCTATAGAGAGCGATACACACTAATGCCGTACCAGGAAGGTACTCAATCCCAAACTCCACTTCACGACTCGAGGTAATCCAGGTAACTCCTCAGGAAACATGTCCAGAAAATCTTTAACCATTCTGATATCTTTAACCGAGGAATCCCTAGAATCTGAAACACTGATGTAGGCCAGATACACCTCACATCCCTTATGAACCAACCTTTCTGACCTCAATGCAGAAATCACACTTGAGAAGTAGTTCCGATGTTTCCCAATTACAACTACCTCGCTATCTTCCTTAGTTCTTAATACAACCCTTTTTGTGGCACAATCTAAGCTCACTCGGTGTTTAGCCAACCAGTCTATTCCCAGTATTAGATCAAACTCTCCAAAAAGCAGCTCCATCAGATCAGCCAGAAAAATAGCGCTTGAACCTCTAAAGGAACGTCTCTAAAATACTTATTTACCCTTACCAATTGTCCTAGCGAACTAAGTACAATCACCTCACACATAGTGCTCTCAACCAAGATACCCAAGTTTTTAGTCATAGTACAAGCTATATAGGAGTGAGTGGATCCTATATCTATCAGTGCAGTATAAGGTGCATTATAAATAAAGAACGTACCCGTGATGATGTCCGGGGCATCTCCATCCTCTTGACGACGTGCAGCATAAACTAAAGCCGGCTGCCTTGCCTCAGTATGACCAGCACCTTTGCCTAGTGCTCTCTGACCAAGGCCCATACCATTACGACATCTTGCCTGACCGCGACCTCTTGGCAGTTGTTGAACTACCCTCAGTTGTAACACCCCTATCCCATAACCGTCACCAGAATAGGTAAGGGGCATTACCAGACTTGTAATTCAGATCAGAACGATATAAAATTAACATATAACATATAACATTTTAATCCAGTAGTTTCTAAAAAATCATAATTAAATCATGCTTTAACAGACCTTTAAAACATCAAAACATATAATAGGAACTAATTTGAAATCATATAAAAGATATAGGAAAACTTGTGAAAATTTTTGAAATAGGGCCAAACGGCCGTGTGCCCAGGCCGTGTGTCTCACATAGCCACCAGACATGCCCATGTGTCTAGGCCGTGGCAAAACAAGGCATACATACTGACTTGCACACAATGCCACAAGACATGCCCGTGTGTCTAGACCGTGTGGCATTCTGACCAATTTACCTATGGTGTAAGGGTCACACAATCGAGTCATACGCCCGTGTGCTCTGGCCGTGTGGCACGAAATAGGCTTGGTTTAAGCCATTTTCACACCCTATTTGGTTAAGTACCTATAAGAAACAACTTGAACCAAATTCATATGCTAATAAAGAAACCAAAATTAGTCAATTTAAGTCACAAAATGAATCATTTCATAACCAACCACTCAATGCCATATATATATATATCACAAACATATACTATCTTTCATGTAGCTATTTTATGCCAAATACCTATATATTTCATAACTCAATCTCTTTCATTTTAAACAAAGCATAAACTCACCAATTCAAACTTAAACTTACCATGAATTACAAGTAAGCTTATACTAACATGACCATTTCATGTAGTCATATATATGCATCTAAATACCACTTACAAATTAATCACATTTTACAAGTCATACCAACATATCCATAATCACATATCATTCAAACCAAAATGCCAATTATAAAATTTTACCATAAAATGAACACATCATATAATGCCTCCATATCAAACCAACCTTTTTCAACTCAAGCCATATCACATAGCTTGATCATAATACCAATAATTCATATCACATTCATATAAGCAAGAGACCATATAATCAACTTATTAACTAGCCTATACATGCCATATTACCCCATTTCAAAAAGTTCAGAAATATCAATTGTCTCCTGAATAATGTAATGAAATCTTTGATGACTTCCAACCCGAGCGAGCATTCGAATCACTAAAAAATACAGAGAATAGACAGAGTAAGCTAATAAGCTTAGTAAGCTCATATAATTAACAACACTATTTAAAGATTTAACAATTAGCTTGTCATTTCAAGCAATTTGATTGCTTTTGAACCAGCCTCATCTAATTCAATATTTATTTCCTTAACAGTCATGAACTTCATGTATAATTTATCACATCTACTCACATGTCATATGAATTTATCAATGTCACTTACTTGTCAATTATTACACATATACCTGTACTGATTCGTATCCTCATTTCTATTTCCGCACCGTCATCTTTTCAGTCGAATCAATGAATCATTGAATACTCAGTATCTTGCTCATTAAAAACCATATACTTGTTAGCTGTCTATACTTATACAATACAAATATTACCTATTCATATTCTATCAAAACGTCATGTGTGAAAACAATAAGTATTTAAATTCGCATAATATTTATATCAATTTATTTCCATTCATGTAACCTGTAATACATTCATATAACCGATAGCAAAAATATGCTCGTATAACATTAATTCCTCAGTAATAACAGTAATTCATCCATTCACAAGGATGAAACGAAACTTGTAATGTCTATTTAATATCTAATTCATCTCTCATTTCATCTGTACCCATCATATATCTCATATAAGATTTCATCTTGTAACATATGTAATTCATGTAACACATCATATTTATAATTCATCTACTCTTGTAGCAATCAATCTATGTAAATCATGTAACCAGTATAACATATATTCATGTAAATCATATAACATGTATTCATATAAATCATGTAGTTCATGCAGCATATAAATCATGTATACCAAGTAATTTGTATCATGTACACATATACTTGTAACATTTAACCCATGTAACTTGTACTTCATTTAGAAAATAATTTTATATAACTCATGTAACATATATCATGTACTTTTTATATCTCTTATAACATGTATTTCATATATTACATATCGGTAAATTACCCGTTGAACCTTTGAAAACCTCGAGGGATACTTGGGTGATACACATACAGTGTACATATATACACCTATAAATCCATCAATTCATCATATATGATTTTTCGAGCCCTGTACTGTATCCTCCTCCTGAGCCGGTAATGGTAAGCCTGAACGCTGAACAGTAAGCTCGTAGGCTGAACGGTAAGCCCGAAGGCTGAACGGTAAGCCCAAAGGCTGAACATGTAAGCTCATGACCAGTGGTGAGTTTGCAACAACTGCAGGAGCTCGACCAACCTGTAGCCCTAGTGACATGTCACTTGTATCCTACAACTTTCTACGGTTCAAACGGGGCTTGGAAATCACTTTACACATATAAAAGCAATAGGAAATTCTATCTTTTAATTCATTCATACAATCATTCAATATTGAATATAATAATTTCTCAATTCATATACTTTCAATTTAATTAAAACATATATTCAAATACTCAATTTGCATATTCCATGCTTATTATCCAGCCGAATCCCTGTACATATACAACATCTATAACATTTCCTTTTTATTCATGTAAACAACAATAATATAATCATGTGACGGATAATTCGAATCTCAAGTAAGTTATTTATTCAATCATATATATTCAAATTAAACAATTACAATTATTTAATAGTTTGATTCTAGCTATACGGGCTTACCTTGTAATAGCTCGTAAATCCGATATCTACTGGTCTACCTTTCGTTTCCTCCGATCAAATTTTGATATTTGTTTATCTTGATCTATACGAATTCAAATTAATCCAATTATTCACCAACACATTCAATTTAATCCATATAGTTGTATTTTGGCCTATTTACAAAATAGCCCTCATATTTTCATACTTTGACATTTAAGTCCTTTTTACACAAAATGACAATTTACACATTTTCAACCAAAAATCACTATAGCCGAATTTTCCACCATCTAAACTAAGCGCATATTTTCAATTATTTCACATTTCTAACCACAAAATTTTTATCTTTTTCAATTTAATCCCTATTTCACATTTTTGTCAAAAATCATATTATAAAACTTATATATCTCTAAGCAACCATCAATAATCTATCAAGAAATATCAAAATACACATGTATTCAACAATGGAACATTTTAAAAACACCAATAATTTCAAAAATTGAGGTACGGGCTAGCTATACCGAGTTGCAACGAGCTCAAAAATGTAAAAATAATTAAAAACGGGTTAAAAACCGTACCTAAATGAGCTTAATGTGCTTGGCCAAAAAGAAGCTACAATAATGGCTTCCATTTGCTTTAACAATCATGAAGATGATGATAAATTAACATAATATGGCTGTCTATTAATTAATATACATATAATTATAAAATGTCAAAATTAACCTTAATTTAAACAACCAAAATCATTAAGAAAAATGTCCACTACCGTTCATATATATATATAATGGTATATTTACCAAGCAAGGATTTCCACTAATAAAACCAAAGTCAATTAAGCCATTTATGCAATGGAACTCATATTTATCGCTTTACGCGATTTAGTCCTTTTTACCGAATTAACTATTTAATCGATAAAATTTCTTTACAAAACTTTTGTACGATAACTCTATCATGCTGAAAATACTAATAAAATAATAACATAAATATTTTGACTCGATTAGGTGGTCCTGAAACCACTCGTTCCAATCAGGCTCAAAATTGGGCTGTTACATCAGTGGTGGTGCAGTACCAGTATCTAGAGTTTGAATCTGATTGGGCCTCCACGGACACTCTCTAATACAGTGCTCCAATGAACCGTACCTCAAGCAAGCCTCAGTTCTTTTCCAACACTCACCCTGATGGCGTCTACCACAATCAATACACGGCAGTTGTCCAGTAGTAGCCGTAGGAGCCTCAACTCTGATCGGCCTAACCACTCTGGCCTTTTTCTTAAGCCTCTGTAAGAAACTCAATGGCTTCGAATCCCTCTTGTTCCTACCTCTCTCTTTCTCACGGTTCTAGTGTTCAGTGCGTTTAACCTCTTCGGCGATCTTCGCCTTATCAATCAGTGCAGCAAAATCTCGCTCCTTCCGTGGAGCTATCAGAACCCTCAGATTATCCCTAAGGCCATCCTCAAAGCAACACACCATTTGTACTCAGTCGCCACCATACCTCGCGCATAGCAGCTCAATCTTAAAAATTCAGCTTTATACTCGGCCACCAATCTATCTCCTTGAGTCAGATTTAGGAACTCTCTCCTACGGGCATCTACATAGCTGGCCCTCACACACTTACCCTTGAAAGCGACCTTAAAGAACTCCTAGGTCAGTCGATCGGGCTGAGGGCCCTCCTTAACCGTGAGCCACCACTGATATGCCTCATCACGCAGCAGCGATACAACATCCTTTAATTTCTGCTCAAGGTGTAGTCCAATTCGTCCATAATCCTCTCTGTGGCCTCTATTTAGTACTCAGCTACTTTAAGGGCAACTCCAGCAATACCCCTAAAAAGCTCAGCTCCGTTAGACCAGAGTGGTTTTGTAACTGATCTGTGGCCTTTAGCTCCAGTATTGGGCCCCGTGACCTTCTCTAAGATCCTCAGCATGGCCTGAAACAGTGCGTTATCCTCGGTCGCTCTATCTTGAGACCTAGTCTCAGTCACAGATGAAGCCAACGTCTCACTAGTATCCAAATTAGACAGGTTGCCAGATGACGAGAACAGCTCGAGCACCTCTACGACCCCTACCATAGCCTCTTGTACAATAGTTTTATGCATCAATTGATAGTTCCAGTGTTTATTAACAGATATTTTATGAAAATAGTATTAAAAGTGTAAAGTTTGTTTCATACATCGCAATGTCAATCAATGTCTATCAGTCTTACTATAGTATCACTATACACTAGTTTGAGTGTTTTTAGTACAATCTATCTATAGTAGTTTTGTTACATACTATCTATAACATTTTTAGTTTATAAATAGATAAAGTGTACTACACTTTTAGTAAAGAATTTAGAAATCAGGTCTCAGAAATCACATCTTAAAAACCCACATCCACAAACGAGTTTTGTAACCTGGCTCTGATACCACTAAATGTAACATCTCAAACTGGCCTAGACATTATGGTCGAATCTGGCGATGTCACGTGTTAAATGTGTCGTTAAAACCTCTTTTTTATATAACCATTTTTCATTATCTTATGTTAAATCTAAGTTGTGTCGATTATTTTCAAAACGTTATTCATTTTCAAAATGTTATTCGTTGCAGAAGCTTTTAAAATAGTTTGCGTATTCGTGGTATTTTTTATAAAACATTTATCTATTTGAAAACCTGTGTCTTTTCCTACTTCTAGCAGTAATAAACCAAAAATCAATGAAAATCTGAAATTAAGTAAAAATCCATAGAGGCTATATTTTAGCTAAATAATCCCAATTAAAAGTAAAGTCATAAATAGGTAATAAAGAACATAATAGAATATGTGTGGCCACAATAGAGTCTTTCGCCGCACCGGTCTGCCTATGTTTGGGGATTACCTATACAGATTAAAAAGAAAGGGTGAGTTTTTTGCATAAACTCAGTGGGTAATCCCCATACAAACAAACAAACCATAAACAGATAATCACAGTCTAGGCCTAAGCCCTGTTCAATATCAATATCAGTATCAATTTGGGCCTTAGCCCATTTCAGTGACAGTAAGCATTAGGGTCGTAGCCCATCACAGTACAGTAATAGTAGTAGTTACAAAATCCTACCCAACTAGCCTCTACACTCCATCTCCATCTAACCTTACACTCCATGTGGGGATATAATCAACCCACCCATCCCTACACTCCAAATAGTACCAAATGCAGTACTAGACAGTAATTTTCAGTTAAGCTGCCAGTAAGTTAGGCTCGAAGCCTTTCAGTACACTTCGTACGATCAATATCAACCCCCAACCCGGTGCAATGCAACATATAATTATGCTATGCTATCTCATAGTAACAGTTCATACAATATCAGTTGGGTGAAATATCATCATGCTCAAACACATATATATGTGCAACAGTCATTCAGTCATTTCATACAATTAGGGGTCTAGGGAAGCTTACTGACCCTACAGTAGGTTCACATTCGTTTTGGGTGACTCATGCAACCTTAGCAACAAATTAGTGAAAATACGCTCGCACATTTATTCAATTAAAACAAAAATTTAGCTCAAGACAAAGCTTGAACCCAAAACTTCTCAGACACTTCAGAACGCTTAACCACTAAGGTAGATACACATAATGTCATAAACACATAAGATTTTTGAGACGTTACACTAGAACAAAATATTACTTAGTATATGCTGAAATTTTAGAAGTTATTAGATTTTTTATATACTAATTTTGTTGAGTAAAAATGTGAATTAGGAGTTGAATTAATAGAATTTCTAGTTAGAATTGGGAAAAGGATTCATTTTTAAAATAAGTTATAAATTTTGTGTAATAAGGACTAAATTGTAAGAATTTCAAAATTAGGTATTTATGATGAAAATTAGAGAGTTAAGTTTGAGTTTGAGTGAATATGAAGTAGGAATAAGGTATAAATGATGATGGAAAAATAAATGATTTTTGGTTAGATATTAAATTGAAATAAAGGTAAAAGTTCAATAGAAAAATCTAATTATTAGATATAAATGATGTTGTATTAATAGTTTTAAATTGATTTAATTTTTGTAGCTGACATCACACCGAAAATATTAGGCAAAAAGGGGAAGGAGAAAGCAGACGAAGAATAAAATGAGAAATCACGGTTTGTATTACTATAATTCGAATTATTTATTTTTAAATGTTAAATTTTACTTTATGGGTGTGGTAAATGAAATATGAGGTAATTATTATTATTATTATTATTATTATTATTATTATTATTATTATTATTGAGATGAGTGGGAATTACATTGAATAATTGATATGGATTGGTAATTGAATTGTATATCGATTGAAAGCGGAAAGTGAATTTGAATCAAATTGTGACTGATATTAAATTGAATGAAAATGTATTAAGTTGTGAAAATGTGTGAATTTGTGAATTGAATATTGGTTGAAAGGTGGAAAATAATTTAATTGAAAATGTGAGAAATTGTGATTGAATTGAGGTATATATGTGATTTGGATGCCCTATTAACTAGTCGAGCTAGGTCGGATATAGTTGGCATGCCATAGGATTGGAATTGTTCAGCGATACTTCGACCTCGAGTCGATGAGACACTGGGTGTCACTATATTACTTTGGATAGATTTGATGAGGTACTGGGTACCAACTTTCTTCGGCTTGGCTGATGAGACACTGGTGTCAAATATTGCTTCGAACTATCCAATGAGGCACTGGGTACCATACTGGTGTGTTTTGGTTGGATCCGTGTATCCATCAAAGTCCGAGTCATATTAATAGGGGTAAAAGAATGAATTAGTAATCAGAATTGATATTGAACGAATTGAAAAAAAAAATTGAATGATCTTATTTATGAAATGAAATTGAGAAAGTGAATTAATGTATAAATTCAATTGAATATAAAAATAGAGAGATTTATTATTGATATTGAAGCAAGTTGATTTAATGCATGAAATGGTTATTGAAAGATTAATAGTATAATTTGAATATACATATTTTTTTGAATTGGTAATTAGAATTGATATTGAATGAAAAAATAAACCCAATGATTATGTATATGAAATGGATTGAGATATCGAAATAAGAAGTGAAAATAAAATGAATTGAAAATAACGAAATAGTGTTTGAGCTAATTGAATATAATCTTATGAATTAATTATAAATATTATTATCAAAATATGTTGGTTTAAATGTTTGAATTGATTATTGAAAGACTAATTTTGTAATATTTTTATGTTGGTTTAAATGTTTGAATTGATTATTGAAAGACTAATTTTGTAATATTTAAGACATGAAATGGAATAAGATATTGAATTGGGATATGAAAATGAAAATATATGAAATAATGATTTTATGAAATGGTTATTGATGAAATGCATGAAATAGATATTGATATAGTGAGAAGATATATAAATTAAAATGAAGAAAAGCTATTTAAGATAAATATTATTAAGAAAATTTGAAGTTTAAATGCATGAATGATTTATTGTAAGTAAAATGGTAGTAAGATTAAATGTGCATATTTATTGTTTTTTTCTTAAGTATTTGAATTATAGTAATACCACTAGGTGTATACTCAGCGTACGGTTTGTTTCCGTGCGTGGATTAGGTACAGAAATTTTAAAGAGTGGTATTTCAAATTGCGAGCATTCATCTCATCACATCTCCAAGTATAAAAAGGGTATGTTTTAAGATTTTGAATAGAGTGGCATGTACTTAGGAAGATCAAGTATGTTACTAGTAGTAGGGACTAAAATATAATTTATTTAAATTTATTATTTGTTCAAATATACTTAGTGATTAGCTAAAATCACTTTGGCACCAAATGTAATATTCCTAGATCAGGTTCCTTAGGTTGAACACGATATAGGGGTGTACATTTAGTACTATCAGAGCTTACGTTTTCTGATTTCTAGGAAAAGAACAAGTCTAGAAGGACATGTCATATAGGATATATCGATGTGATGAGATGTGAATTTAATATTAGAAGCATCGATAAGCTTGAAAATATGAATTATTATTAATAGGGAAATGATTTTGAATTAGCTAGTAATGACTCATGAAGGAAGTAGATAAATACTGAAATTTGATAAAAAACTTATTTTTTGTCATAGATATTGGAAGAGATGGCAATAAATCTAATATTGTTTGATGCGATAACAACTTCAGCACAGAGGGAGAAAGTTGATAAGATGATGAGAGAAGTGCAAGATTATAGAATGAAACCAGAAGAAGACATAGTTCAACACCTTATTACTGTAAATCGAAAGATGCAAGAAGTGTTACGGAAGGGTCACGAATTAATTAGAAAGAATAAAGTGCAATATTTGACCCTTAGAGGACCATTAATAGAATGAGAGCATCAAATGATTTTAGACCAACTTTGGAAGACATTGGTACCACAAACTTATTGGAATCTAGTTATACACTACGTGAAGTTTATAATCTCTAAAGGAGCAAGAAAGATAGCAAGACAAAGTGTAGGCTCACGAAAGTTGACTGGGAAGCAAAATATCTTTAACATACCATGGATAAAAAAATTAGTTGTTAGGAAATTACCAAGTAAATTTATAGGTTCAATACCCGTTATAAAAGAAGAGGAAGAATATATTGAGGAATTTCCAAATTGGATCATAGAAGATGAATTTGAAGAGAAATTCGAAGCTAATATAGAGAATTTTCTGGGGGAAGATACAGAAATAGAGATGGAAGAAGACGCAGAAATGGTTTTAAGTGCTTAAAAGTAAAAGTTAGGGACTAGTGAATATGAAGGAAAATGAGTATATATGTATATATAGTTGTACATGTATGGAATGAGAACTTAGAAAGCTAGAGCTTTTATGAAAAGTTTGGTAAATTAATATAAGGTTAGTCTTTTGGAAATGGAAGAGACAATAGAAATAAGAGAAATGGAATAGAATATTAATATTTTCCAATTATGAAGATTAGGAAATGAATCTTTTTTAAAAAATTAGGTAAAAGAGTAATAACAAGTTCAATTCTATCACAATTAACTAAGAAAAGTAAAGAAGCTTGAGAATTTGTACTTGTATACAAACATGAAGAGCAAGATGAAATAGGGTATCAGGTTATCTTCAAGGCAAGTATTAAAAGTTTTAGAAAAACAGTTATTTGACCATCTGATAAATGTGAAAAAGAAAATCTTATTGAGGTGAATATTAGATATCTTCTAAAAGATATTTTAAGTATGACTCTAAAAGACATGGAATAAAGGATTGTTTAAAATTGTTGAGAGAACCCAGAAATAGTCTGTAATGGGTATTAATAAAAGAATAAATTGAATATAAAAAAATAAAAATAAAAATAAATAGATTATAGAAGATAAGAATAGAATTGACTATGAAAAATAGTGTAAGTACTTAAGAGGACACTAAAAGGTAGTGAAATGATTTTAAGAAGAAGAAGAAAAAGAAATAGCAAAGTTGTAAATTGTGTAAAAAGAGACAAACTTTGGAAAGAACAGTTACCTCAAGGAGACTATTGATAGTGGTCAAGCCAATAGATTTCTAAGAGGTTTGGATTAAAAGTAATAACTCTGATCTATAACTGGCATAATCATTGTTTGCCTAAAAAATGTTAAAAGAATAATGCCATGATTTGTATGAGACAATTGTGAGAAGAATAAAAATAAAAATTAATGAAAAGAAAGGATAGAGAATAAATATAAATGATAAGCTAGGTAAATATGTACAGAAAGGAACTATAGAATTATAGAGATGATTTTAAGAAAACTAAATGAAGAAAAGACTTTTGGTTAAGTGGAAAGAAAAGAACTAAAAGACCAATTGAGTAGAAAAAGGAAATATAGGATTATAAAAATAACTCCAAAGGTAATCTGCTAAAGGTTTTCGATTCTTATGGAAGGAATATTGTGATTTATAGTGATGATCTTTGAGAGGTTTTAGTCGTGTTTTGATGTAAGAAGAGAAATGATTGCTTATGCATCTCGTCAGCTAAAAATGTATGAACGCAATTTTCTGACACACGATTTAGAACTAGCTGTTGTGGTTTTTACTTTATAGATTTGGATACACTATCTGTATAATGAAAAGTGTTATATTGATACCGATCATAAAAGTCTCAAAAATCTTTTATCTCAAAAGGAGTTGAATTTAAGACAACGTCATTGGATAGAACTTTTGAAAAAAAAATTTGATTGTATTATTGATTATTACCCTAATAAAGCTAATGTTATAGCTGATACATGAAGTAGGAAAACAACAATTGAATTGTGAATAATGTTTGCTCAGGTTAATATCAATGATGATGAAAGCTTTTTGGCTGAATTAAAAATCAAATCAGTGATGTTGATCAATGATCTCGTAAATGTGATGAAGTAATAAAATCTGATCGTACCTGTAAACTAACTAATATCACGATAAAAAGGCAAGTGCACCTATCGAATAGTAGTATAGTTAGTGGCAAGACCGGAATATCAAATCCAAGGAACTATGAGAACTAGTAATGACTTTCTTTCTATTATCTAGCCTAAAAATAAAGAGGGTTTGGTTGTAAACTAAACCAAACTAACAAAAGAAACGACAAAGAGAAAGTTGGGAAATTACTTTTTGGGAAAAACTAATTGATGAGGGCAATACCTAAGGAAGAATCCACCTAGACTTCACTTGTTATCTAACTCTGAACCAGATGATTTCTTCATTTGATTTGATCCGTAGAGATCCCTAATTTATGTTAATACCTCCGTCGAGGATAAGAACAACTAATCCTAGGTTGATTAACTGAAATCTCTTTCTAGTTAAAACCCCTAGTCTCGCATTAACTCAATCTATGGCTCCCCATATTAGATTTGACTCTAATCCGACATATTTTCGTCGTCCTATGTCTAGGATTGTGATCAACTCCGCTTAATTGTGTTGGATCTACTCCTATGCAGGGACTTTTGCTCCTCCACATAGGCACATTCAACTTAAATCAATATCCAGGACATATCAATTTAAGAGTTAAAAACACAATTAAGAACAATTCAAATATTTATCACACAGCTCAGATAATAATAACAAGACCTGTCTTAGGTTTCATCCCCTTAGGTATTTAGGGTTTAGTTCATAATTATAAAAGAAAACATCTCAGAAGAAATAAAATAACAAACATAAGAAAACCCAAAACTCATGAAAGGATTGAAGGGAGATCCTCTGTCTTGATGTAGATCCTAGCTTCTGAGATGGATCAATCGGCTTCTCTTCGAGTAATTCCCTCCTTTAACTCCCCGTCTTGGTGGGAGAAAAGCACACCCTTAGCGGGGATTTAAGCACACCTTTGTAGTTGCCTCCTAGGGTCTTTATATAGAGTTTTGGAATGCCTTTCTTAGCCCCTAAGTAGCCTTTTCCGAGTGAAATTGAACTTCCTCACGACAAGGACATGCCCGTGTACCACACCTGTATGGATCGAGGCCCAGGCCATGCTCGAGCCTGTTAAAGTGGCACGGTCGTGTGGCACGGTCGCGTGTCGAATCTTCAGGCCGTGTTGATACTAAATTGGGCCTAATTTGCCCGTTTTTGGCTTGTTTCTTGCTCTTTTCTCTTCCTTATTCTCACCTACGTATAAAACATGAAATTAAAAGTTTAAGAGCATCAATTTACACAAATCAAGGGGTAATTCATCCAAAAATTGGGCTAAGCATGGGGTAAAAATATGTATAATTTATCGCTTATCAATCAGATTAAGTCAGCGCACTTAGAAGATGAAAAATTGGTAAAGAAAAGAGAAATAGTTCAGAATTGTATATTAGAAAATTTCAGCCCTGATAATTGTGGTTGCCTGAGATTTCACAATTGAAATTGTGTTCTAGATGTTTCTAAATTAAAAAAGTTGATACTTCACGAAGTCCATAATAGTCTTTTTGCTTTGCATCTTTGAGGAACGAAAATGTATCACGATTTGCGAAAATCTTATTAGTGGCCAGGAGTGAAATGAGATGTGGTCGAGTATGCGGATAAATGTTTGACTTATCAACGAGTTAAGGCAGAGCATCATGTTTCTACTGATTACTTCAGCTTATTAATATTTCTTAATGGAAATAGGAATTGTATCACTATGGATTTAGTAACAGGGCTACCCTTATTAGCAGGTAAAAAGAATGCTATTTGAGTAATAGTTGATGAGCTTACAAAATCAGTTCCTTTTATAGCAATTAGAACTAATTAGTCAGTTCATAAATTTATTGAAGTTTATATTCAAGAAATTGTAAGGTCGTACAGTATTCCTGTATATTAATAGAATTAAACGAAAGAAAATTGACTGGGTTAGAATTAATCCATGAAACGGGGGAAATTGTTAAGAAGATTCAAGAGAGGTTACAAGCAGCTTTTGATAGATAGAAGTCTTATGCAGATTTGAAACACCATGACGTTAAGTATTCTGTTGATGATAAGGTTTTTCTTAAGGTGTTGCCTTGGAAGAAAGTCTTGAGATCTGCTCGGAAAAGGAAATTGAGTGTAACACCCTAAACTCTACCTAGAAGTTTAGACTGAATTCAGGATGCTACATTGATCTCCAAAGTGATTGTGGGAAAATTTTACAAAACAAGTTATCACAACAAACCGAATATTTAATTGCTTAAATATCAATTACTAAAAATTACAGATAAGTTTAATAAATAGTCGAAATCAAATAAACGAGTGAAAATTTAAAACGAAAATTGTACCATAGTTTTTCAAAGCCTTAAAGTTCTAAATACCATATAGTGAATAAACCTAAAAATACAATCTAATGATTTACTTCCATCGGGACTGTCTGAGACCTCTGCATGCCGAGTCTAGCATCAGAATTCAGAGATGTACTTGAAAGGGGAAACAGAAGAGGGGGTGAGCTATACGAGCTTGGTGTGAGATCATAACCAATTAAATACAGGGTTAGAAACAATATGCCAAACAGTAGTTCAAAAATGGAACATACTTACAGAGTTGTATAGTACTAGTTGGTACATTCGAATCGGACGTACCGACAGATATTAGTATTTAGAGCATATTAGAAACACACTTAGGCACACAGTTGTGAGTGCCATTTAGTCACAGTAGCAATAATTCTCAATCAGTCAGATAGTTACAGTCAAAGTCTACAGAATTCACTTAGGCACAAGCGCTTTTCAATCGAATAGAACAAATACACAGAACAGTCAACAGATGCACATGAATGCAGTTTAATTATAAAAGCCACCTATCCTGCCAACACACCATCTACGACCATCGCTACACTTTCTGTGGGGTTTAAAACACCCACCCAGCCTTACATTTTCAAGTGATATCATCCCAGGTTGCCCGGCAATGATTGCCATCAGTAAGTCTACACTGCCCACGACCCTCTAGGTATTGGGGCTAACAGTAAGTAGGTAAACTGCCAATCCATGTATTATGCAGCAAAGCTGGCGTATAAGCTATAGAGTGCCATGCAGTAGACCGCGGTATAGTCATGAAGTGTGAACTGCCAGATCAGATAAAGGTACGTAGCACAGCTAACGTACATGCAGTCAGTGCAGTGCAGTAACCCGCTATACCGATAAATTGCAGCTGAGTTGCTAGATCAGTCAATGATACATAGCATAGGTAACGGACATGCTGTACAGTGCAGTTTGGTAATCCATTGTACAGTCTAGCTGCAGTAAAACTACCAGTTCAGTTTAGTTATAGTCTTCTTTCTTTTCAAAATCCCACCCAAAAATTACTTTATGCATATGTCTGCGTGCAGATAATAAATAATATTATAATACAAATTATAGACAGTCATTTAAAGTCAAGTATTCACATCCAGTCAGTCAGTTCCAGAATTACTTGTCCAGTCATAATTTGCATAATTCACACGATCAATCACAAACCAATCATAGTTCATGCACACCCGGATCACATAGGTACAGTTGCAAAGGTCTAGTCACCCTCACTAAAGCCTAGCTACGGGTTGGAACACACAAAATCACAATTAGGATCTAATTCGACCTAAAAAAAATGGTGAAATAAGGCCACACGCCCGTGTGCTCCGGCCGTGTGGAGCAATCTATGCCGTGTGGGGATCCAAACGCCCGTGTGGAAGGTGGCACACGGCCGTGTAATAGAGGCACACGCCCATGTGATGTAGGGACACGACCGTATGAACAGGCCATGTAACTCACTCTCCAATTTTGCTAAAATAAAGTGCAGGGCAGACACGGTTGTGTGAGGGTCTCATACGCCTGTGTACCCATCAGACATAGCCATGAGTCTCGAAATACATGCCCGTGTGAAATCCCTAAATCCCTAAATCGGTCACACGGTCGTGTGGCCAGGCCGTGTAACTCTAAATCCCTAAATACCTAATTCCCAAATTCACATGCTCATGTGCCTAGGGGACACGGCTGTGTGGAAAATGACAAAATCCCCAAATCAGCCACACAGGCGTGTGCTAGGCCGTGTGGCACCAAAACTGGCTCGAAAACCCTAATTCAGAATATCACACTACCGTGTGAGTCGACACACGCCCGTATGGCCATCGGGGAGGTCACGGAACCACCCAAAAACAACCCAGAAACCATTGTTTTAGCCACGCAAACCGTCCCCAACTTTAGTATTATCAAAAGTATAACAAAAAGTGAAGTTTTCCCCTCACTTCCAACGTCTAAAACCCAAAACCTTCAAGTTAACAAACATTCAAGAATTACTGAATCAAAAATTTACAAAATAAAACCAATAAACTGAAATACTGTAGCCATGGTTCGAATCTCACACCTGTTTTTGCGATCAGAACAGGTGACGGAGGAGCGACAATCCAAAATCCGCAGACAAAACATTTCCAAAGGCGCAGAGAAAAGTCGATAAAACGAAGACAAAAAGAGGAGAAAAAACGTGAAAAAAACAAGTAAAAATAAAAATAAACAAAAGAAGAAAAAAATACCAAATAAAATAAAAATAGGCTACTAATTAAGTACAAAATAAAACTATATAATTATTTTAATCTTCAAAATGTACATGTAAAGACTCAAACCCACAACCTTGAGGTTCACTAACCTTCACTCAACCACCAAACCAGCAAGCCCATTCTATCACTAGATTGCATAACTTAACTCATGTGTGCAACCTCCTCACTGAACCTATGTTCAAAACTCCAAAACTTCTAGGACCAAAATTCGGGGTGTTACATTGAGTCCTCGTTTTATTAGGCCATACAAAATTGTGGAAAGAATTTGGCCAGTTGTCTATCGGTTAGCATTACCTCCAGAATTATAGAAGATCCATGAATTTTTTCATGTTTCTATGTTACGGAAATATAGATCGGATCCTTTTTATATCATTTCTACTAAAGATATAGAAGTTCGACCTGATTTGTCTTATAAGGAAGAACCAGTTCAGATATTAGTTCAAGAGGTAAAAGAGTTATAAAATAAGCGGGTTCCTTTAGTAAACGTATTGTAGAGAAGTCATTGTCTAGAAAAAGTAACTTGGGAACCGAAGGAAACTATAAGATCTCAGTACTCCCATCTCTTTTTAGGTAAATTTTGAGGACGAAATTTATTAAAGGGGAGAAATGTAATGATCTAAAATTCACGGGCATTGAAAAAGTGTATTGTTGGGCCCCCGTCTTAGTAAAACAAATTCATAAATATTTATTAAAAATATTTATGAAGTTAGTTGAGGGGTCAAATAGGTTTTGGATAGGTGAATTAGCTCGAATTAGGAGTAATTAGGAAAAATAACTAAATTGAAATAGGGGTGAAAGTTGAATTATATTTAAAAAAAAGGACTAAATAGGCAATTATGCCAATTGCCAAAATTGAGGCGGCGTAAGCATAAAAATCTAAGATTTTTATGTGTTAAAAATACATTAATATATTATATTATTGTTGTTGTTGTTGTTAAATAAATTAAATAATGACAAATGTATGGTAATTAAACTACACATGTACAATAATAATATCAATGTACACTTGTAAAATAGATTTATATTTACTTAAATAATAAGTAAAAGATATTTTATATTATGAAAATATATTATTATTATCACTAATTAAAAGTAATAAAGGAAATAAAAGAAACAAAAGAAGAATAGAAACAAAATAGGAGGACGAAACAAGGAGAAAGAAGAAAGGAAAAGAAAAGAAAGAATTTAGGGTTTCAAAGGTTCAAATACAAATTGGTAAGTCAATTTAAGTCATTTTCTTGTAATTTTTGAATTTTTATGATTCTAGAACAAAATATTACTAAGTATATGCTGAAATTTGGAAGTTATTAGATTTTTTAGATACTAATTTTGTTGAGTAAAAGTGTGAATTAGGAGTTGAATTAATAAAATTTCTAGATAGAATTGGGAAAAGGATTAATTTGTAAAATAAGTTATAAATTTTGTGTAATAGGGACTAAATTGCAAGAATTTTGAAATTAGGTATTTATGATGAAAATTAGAGAGTTAAGTTTGAGTTTGAGTGAATATGGAGTAGGAATAAGGTATAAATGATGATGGAAAAATAGATGATTTTTGGTTAGGGATTAAAATGAAATTAAGGTAAAAGTTCAATAGAAAAATCTATTTATTAGATATAAATGATGTTGTATTAATAATTTCAAATTGATTTAATTTTCGTAGCTAATATCACGTCAGAAACATTGGGCAAGAAGGGGAGGGAGAAAGCAGATAAAGAGTAAAACGAGAAATCACGGTTTGTATTACTATAATTCGAATTATTTATTATTAAATATTAAATTTTTATTTATGTGTATGGTAAAGGAAATATGAGGTAAGTATTATTATTATTATTATTATTATTATTATTATTATTATTATTATTGAGATGAGTGGGAATTAAATTGACTAATTGATATGAATTGGTATTTGAATTGTATATCGATTGAAAGTAGAAAGTGAATTTGAACCGAACTGTGACTCATATTAACTTGAATGAAAATGTATTGAGTTGTGAAAATGTGTGAATTTGTGAATTGAATATTGGTTGAAAGGTGGAAAATAATTTAATTGAACATGTGAGAAATTGTGATTGAATTGAGGTATATATGTGATTTGGATACCCTATTAACTAGTCTGGCTAGGTCGGATATAGTTGGCATGCGATAGGATTGGAAGTGTTTAGGGATACTTTGACTTCGAGTCGATGAGACACTGGGTGTCACTATATTACTTCGGATAGATTCGATAAGGTACTGGGTACCAATTTTCTACAGCTTGGCTGATGAGACACTGGGTGTCAAATATTACTTTAAACTATCCGATGAGGCACTAGGTGCCGTACTGGTGTGTTTTGATTGGATCTGTGTATTCGTCAACGTTTGAGTCACGTAAATAAGGGTAAAAGAATGAATTGGTAATCAGAATTGATATTGAACGGATTGAAAAAAAATTGAATGATCTTATTTATGAAATGAAATTGAGAAAGGGAATTGGCTAGAAATTGATTGAATATTATATTTTATGATTTTATGTAGCTAAAATGGGCACTAGGCCATTGAAAGGGAAAGGAAAAACAAGAATTGTTGACAAGTGACAAGAGACTTTAGTTTGTATTTCTATGGTTTGGGATCTATTTAATTGCTGCATATTTATCATGTTATACATGATATAACATTGAGGTGAATTATCAATGGCTATTTGAATTGAATTGTTATGATTGAGATTGAATTCTCGAGACAGTAACAAAATTGAATAGAATGGAAAATAGTATGATTTAATTTATATGTGTTATTTGGTATGAATTTGTATTGAAATATACTATATGTTGTGATGAAATGATGAATTGGTGATGAGATTAAAGAACGATATGTGGTTATGATGTTTACCGATTCAGTGTTACTTTATTTATTGACTCGAATACCGTCAAATTAGTTGGAATGCCATAGGTAGAAAATCATCGTTGTCGAGCCATCCGGGATGGTAGAGTGTGTATATTGTGAGAACCATTGTTGCCGAGCTATTCAAGATGGTAGAATATTTAGATATTGAAGGTCATCGTTGCTAGGCCATCCAGAATGGTACAATAGGTAAATTGTGATAATCATCGTTGCTGGGCCACTCGGGATGGTAAAATGTAAGAATAGGGAAAGTCATCATTACCGGGCCATCCATGATGGTAATTTATTGAATAGTACAAACCATCGGTGCGATGCCACCCGAGATGACAAGAGTAGTATAGAAGTTACAGAATGCTGATGAATTGGTATACTGTGCTTATATCAATTGAAAATGTCTTTTAGGGGCTGAACGAATACGAACGAGTCAATAGACTCCAAAAAATGATTCAGTAGTGGGTTAAACTATATATTGGTGTTAAATGATAATTGAATTGAATGTATTAAAATTGGAATAGGTTTAAAGATAGGTAGTTGATAAATGCCTTGAATTAATTTTACTACTGTTATAGTATGATCAAATATGGATATGCGAATAGAATTATTCGGCATTATAGAAATGTTTTGAATAATCATTGATATTATATATCTTGTGACAATTTACTAATGATTATGTTATTTTATTTTAAGTCATAGAATTACCACTGAGAGGTTTCGCTCAACGTAAGTTTGTTTCTTCGTGCGTAGGTATAGTTGATTTCTAAGAGTTTGAGTGGTAGATCCAACATCCAGCAAGTGTCCTCGACTGAACAAAGTTTGTATAATTTTTTTTTTTTTTGTTTTAAGTAAGGCATGTACCTAGGTCGAGTCGATTTTGCACAATACATGTTCAAGTCATATTAGGACTTCATTTGAAGAGTTAAAAATAGCTAATTGTTGAATTTTATAGATGAAATTGCCAATTTGTAGCTTTATATGAGAAGTTGAATCACTTGTGTGCATACTCCATAATATGTCTTTTTTGTAATGTTTGAAGTTTCATAGTTGTCAAATGTAAAAATTTAATAGCTATGAATTACAAATGGTCATATGAATGATGAAACATGTTATAAATGTAGGTTTGAAATGGAATTTTGGCTGAGACTATAAATGCAAATGAGTTTGGGATATTTTAGGTGGTTGGAAATCAGTTCCAAAACTTAACCATTTGAAAACAGTATGTCATGGCGCAGTGTCAAACAATTATTGTCACGACAAGATCAAGCCAGCATACCACGACATGACGTTGGGTATGGGTCATTGCAACGACGCGAAGTTAGTATGTTGTGTCATGACGAGGAACCCCTGACGTCGTGGCTTCAGCTTGAAATTTTGAAAACATTACAATTTCATCCTAATTAGACTTCGGGTTAGCAATAGAGCTTTTGTAAGCTCATTTAAGACCCATAAATAATTATGTTTCATTCTATATACATGTTTTATTTATATTTGAATGTTTAATGTTATGATTCAGATTGTGATTTATTCGTAGTTGCTTTATCAATGAATGTGACACATTGTAACCTCCCAACCCTGGCCTAAACATTATGGTTGAATCGGGAATGCCACACTAGACACGTTAGTGTCGAACTTACCTTAAAGATAGTTAAAAACCTTGAAGTACTTCTTTTTATAAAACCGTGGTTTCTATTGTTAACTTTAGAAAATGTCCATTTACTTAGTTCAACCATGCTTAAATCAAATTAGCAAATTAGGTGAGTTTTTGTAAAACCTTACTGACGGCGTTGCCTTTTAAAAACCATTTTGTTATCTTTTTAACTGTAAAAATGTACCATTACTAGTCAAATTATTAATTTAATCATGTGTCATGCATAGTCCCTTTCAACATATTATAAAAACAATGTACTTATACCAAATATGTGTGTCATACATGCATGAAAAGCCTCAAAATCTCGAACAGTCACAAACCACAGTTTAAAGAAACATTACAATCCAAAACCAAATAATAATAAAATAACCTAAAATATATAAATTAGTTAAAATAATATGATGAAGTAAAGTCCCAAGTCTGCCGTATGTCTGCATGCCAATTCTGATCCTAAGTACGATCATTACCTGAGAAGTTGAGATAATGGGGTGAGCTTAACAAGCTCAGTGTGATTCTAAACAAGTATTAAGCATTCATACAGGCAATTTCATAGAGGTACCAATAGCACAATCAAACATCAACAATAATAATTTTCAAATGCACATGATCGTGAAAAATGCAAATGTGAGATCCTACCCATACCATCCGCCACACACCTCGAGTTCCCCAGAACACGTCTGCCAAACTACAACGTATATGAGCAATGCTAGATGTGGTAAAAACACCAATAATCAATAATGCAGTGAAACTACCAAATATATATATTGCGATATAATCGCCAATCCCCTCGGTACTCCAAATGTAGTGCACTGACTAAAAATATATGCAGACTTAATATGTCACCGGTACTCCACAGAACTCCTCCGTCAACCATAAAGTCCCATCCCATTGCACATGCAATATGTCATACGAATTCCTACTCAATCACATTTAAATACTTTTCACATTTATTCAACATGCTCAACATGTCATCAATAATTTCATACTTTCAAATAAAGAAAACAGTATTCCAAATTTTCAAATTACCACTAAGATGGCATCTATCAATATGGTTAAATTCACACACTTTATGAATTTTATTGTGCACCAATAGCAACCTCACGTAATATTTCATACATCTAAATCATACATTAAACTAATATCTCAACATTTCATACCATTCCATCGAACATTTTCATACTACATAATACAACTATGCATAGCAATCTCAATTACACATTCATGCAGTCAAACTAGCAATTTTGCCAACACATCAATCTTTTAAGGCTCAAAACTTACCTGGTTCAGCCACTTGCAAAACTAATATTTTGGATACTATGCCAAATCAATCAGCAAGCTAATTATCAAATATAACCTAACATTTATCATTATCAAACAAATTTTACAAGTTTAGGACCTACACCTTATTTTTCACTTTCTCGCAGCACCCTAGTGAATCTTTCAATTTTCCTTAATAAACCTTTATACGATCCTAAACCAAAATTTAGTATAAATTAAATCAATTTTCCACTTAACCAACTCCCAATTACCCACTTATGGGTTCAAACCAATTATCAAATTAATAACTATTTTACGAATTCAACTAGTTCGATTCCTTACCTTGTATCAATGCGAACCGTATGTACGATTGTTCTTCGGCTTTACGGTTGATTCGAGGTGTTTGGATCAGCACCTAATTCCATAATATACTGGAAAATCAGTAGTTAATATTATTCAATTCTTTCATTTAATCAATCCATAACATTTACCCTACAACTATGTCGAAGCAATAATTAATTTTACACTTAACCACACTTACGCTTCTCGATTTGTGAGATTTGAATGCCCAAATGATCAAGAATTTTTTTTCCCTAATTCTCATGGGTTTAATAGATGATTAGGAGGGTTAAAGAACTGAAATTAAGGCTGGAATTAATTAGGAAAGAATCAAGAAACAAAACAGCCCTCTATTCTACACAAATGCACACGCACCACCGCCACGGTGGCCGAAATTGGGGGTGAATTTTAAAATGATTTGAAACCTTATTAAAATCTGGAAAATTACAGTTAAAAAAATTTAAAATCCCCTAAATTCCAAATTTGGAAATTTAGGTTTTTAATGGACAAGATTAATTAAGCAATTGAAGAGAGAAAAGACCTTACACAAGCTAGTGGAGAGAAAAGACAACGGCATTTCTAGGCGACGTTTGGGATCGATCTTGGAGTTAAAATTTCAGATTTAGGGCTAATTTAATTGAGGGAAAATTGCAGCAATATAGCAAAGGAGATGGTTCACAATCTTGATGCAAAAAGAAGAAGATGATGATGATAAAAGCGGAGGCGTAGGCAACGACAACAATGGAGGAAAAAGGGAAAAGAAAAAAAATAGAGATGAAGAGAAGGATAGGAGGTTTGGGACGGCTAAGGTAGAAGAAAATAGATTAAAAGGCTGATTATTTTGATAAAAAATCGTATTTATACCTAGGTTTACTAAACTTGGATGCCAACACATAAAAAAAAAAAAACAAGGGAATTTGCAAAACAGTAATTTATTTTGTAAATGTTGAGACTTGAACTTGGGACCTTGAACTTGGGACCTTCAACTAACCTTCAAGCTTTCACATTTAACGACTAACCATTGGGTCAATTCCCTATTTTTGATATATTTCTAAATTTTATGGAGCTAAATTTGGGATGTTACACACATTATAGGTCAAACCTGACAATCGGATTGGGTATGTGGTGTTACATAGAGAGCATGGGAATGGGAAATATGACTCATATACTTCATTACGGCAAGTGGGAGACTATTAGATTTGGTGCCCTATGTGTAGTATATTCGTTTGTATGCTTGCATTTTCTAGTATATTCGTTTGTATGCTTGCATTTTCTCTAACATATTAGTTTATTAAAATTATCTATAAATTACATTAATACCTTTTGTACATTGTCCTCAATGGTTTTTGAATGCACAGAAAAATGAAAGCAAATATTAACTCACTGATTATCTAACGTTTAACTAATATTAAGTTATATTGCATGGTCGGATTGTAATACAAAAATACAACTTTTATTAGTAGATAAACCTAAACATGTCATTAGTCTAACTGGAAATAAGCAAAACGATTGAAAGAATAATATGTCATCTATCAAATCCAATTAAGGTGATGTTTCTATATTGTGCATTGGAGCAGATGACTCCATGAAGATAGAGACATAGATTTAACTAATTAGACTGATAGTACATCGAACATGACCCAAGTAGAATAGATCCTAAATTCATTTATGGATTTATTCACTTGTGATGTTCATAATGTGACATACCTTAATCTTGAGTGGATGGTGGACTATGTATGCGTGACTCGTATACTTTGATGTAAGCAAAAGCCTGAGTTTAAATAGATGAAGAATCGAAAGCTGGTGCATTAAATATATGGCTTCTGCAGTAATTAATATCATTCACAATAGTGAATTCATAGCCCGAGATATGGGTAAACGATATCCTCTCATTAACATTATATGGGTGATGAAAAGTAAACGTGGCCACTGGTCGTTCGTCTTTATGATGAATGATTTTATTACTATTTGATAGTAATTGAATTTTCATGAAAGAAGATGTGATGGTTACCATGAGATAAAATAGTATCATATTGGGAGAATGAATTTATCCCAAAGAGATTGAGGATTTCCTATGAGGGTAATACACTTATGAAAAGGTTATTGGACAAGCCCTGATCGAATAGCTTTTGTAATGGCATGTAATTGGGGAGAGGTTAATCAGGATACTATAGTGGAATGACTTCGTGACTAAATGAGTTTATAATTAATAGGCGAAAAGTTGGAACTTAATTATAAATCATTTGAGCCCTAGTTACATATGTATAATTAGTTCCTCCACTAACTCGTTGAAACCAGAAATAAATTGCATTTAAAATCAAATTAACAGAAATGGATGGAAATGATAAAGTTAGAGAAATGGGTTACATTCGGAAATGAATACGGTTTCTCACTAATTATGAGAATAACCTTAAAATTTATTTAATTTTTTAAAATTATTATTTAATTAAATAATTGGAGTTCAAATATGGAATTAAATTAATTGGTCATTGCGAATCCGTTGAATATTGAAGTTAAATATATTTTCTTATAGATTTTCTACGATAAAGCCGTCATGGCTTTAATGGAATTAGAATTGGGTTGAGAAAATTATTTAATTGAAAAATTAATTAATAAATAATATTTATTTTTAGAAATAGAAAAAATTTATTATGTTGGATTAAATTATAAAGGGTAGAGTTACAAGTCCAAGAAGCAAATATAATTGGACTTGATACAGGAGAGACCCAAAACCCCTTATAATATGTATGAGGAGCAACAACCCCAGTATAATTAACTAGGGTTAGTCGCTCCTCTCTCCTAGTACAATTATGGGACTTGTTTTTCTATCAAATAAGTATTATATGTATTATACTAATTCAACTAGGATTCTTCTATCTCTCATTACAAATAGATGGAATTGGTAGGGCTAAAAATACAGAAGTTATATACAACTTGTAACAGCCCAATTTCAGTGAGATCGGAATAGTAGTTTCGGGACCACAAATCTGATCCGAAAATAAAAATTTATTTTATTTTATGATGTTGTAACACCCCTATCTCGTAACTGTCGCTAGAATAGGTAAAGGGGCATTACTGGACATATAACTCAGTTCAGAACAGTAAATCTCTAAACATATATCAAAATCACCACATTTCAGAAATTATCTCACATTCATATTCAAAACATACGTAAAACATGCATACAGAACTTTAAACATATAATCGGGACTAAATCGATAACTTTTGAAAGCTTTTAAAAAACTTATAAAATTTCTCATACAAGGGTCACACTGCCATGTGTCTGGGCTATGTGCCTCACACAGTTACCAGACACGCCCATGTGTCTAGGCTGTGTAAAAACAGGGCATACTGTAACACCCCAAACCTGGCCCGACATTATGGCCGAATCTGACGTGCTACATCATAGTGTCTTTCAGAAAAATGGAATTGCGCGTCAAAACTTGTCATCAGATAAAGACTCATTTGTGATTTTGTAGAAAAGTTTAGTGAATAGAGGTTTTCACTATTATCAACTCATCTTGTCAAAACGCTTGCCGTTAGTGTAATAAATTGATTTAAACCGCGGAAGTTTTTTTTTTAAAACGTTTGAAGTTGAGTTGCATGTTTTTAAAAATGGTTATTGTTTTGAAAACTCGTCTTTTCCCAACTAGCAGTTCAAGTAAATAAGTAAAAGCCCAATTAAAAATTAAATCCTATAAATGGCCTTATTACAAAAGTAAAACCCCAAAACGTAAATAAAAGTCTAACTAAAACCAAATGCGGTATTATCTACAGTGGTGTGGCCCCCCTCTGAGTCCCCTGCTGCACCAAATCACCTAAGGCTAGGGATTACTTGAACAATTAAAGAAAGGGTGAGTTTACGAAACTCAGTGTGTAACCCCCTATCAGTCGATTAGTATACAAAATGCAGTCTGGGCCTAAACCCTATTCAAAATTACTACAATGTGGGCCTTAGCCCAATGCAGTATCAATGTGGGCTTTAGCCCAAAACAGTAACAGTACAGTGTAGAATGCAATAGTGTAACCCACCCCAGTCCAGCCAACATACCACTCCGACCACCAAAACACCATGTGGGGATAATATCGACCCACCTAGCCAATCACACCGATATCGTAGCTGAGTTGCCAATACAGTATATGTGGCAGAGCCACACTCGTAACAGTATATATGGCAAAGCCACCACTAACAATATATGTGGCAAAGCCACCAGTAACAGTAAACTTCCTCCATAACAGTATCCCGAACCCATGCAATATGTCGTGTCATAAATAATATGTGTATGCAGCATGTCATGCTTAGTATCAATCATTTTTATATCAAAATTACAGTCAATCTACCTTTGGGGGTATAGCAGTCATTTTTATCCATTAGGGGTAAAATAGTCATTTTACCCCCTAAAGGTATTTTGGTCATTTTACCTATTTTGGGATCTTGGTACACATACCGACCTCTTAGAAGGTCTACAGACTTCTAGAACGACTTAGGTAACCAAAATGGTCATAACAGTAAAATTGGGCCCGAGGCCTATAGCCCAGCCCAAGTAGGCCCACACGCTCGTGTGGCCCGTTTAGCCCAGAATTAGTCACGGCTATGCGAATTTCATAGCCTAGTCCAGAACTTACCATATAACATGGATTTCATCTGTGTGGGGCCTAGGAGCCCATTGGGCCCACACGGCCCATTTCAACCCAACGTGGCCCAATAGTGGCCTAAGCCCACAAGAACGCTCATGGCAGCCTCAACAGACTATCACCCATGATTCGAGGGCTTGGTTCACCACAAGAGCGATCGCACACTCGTGTGACCTCAACCGCTATACTTCCAGCTTTTCGGCTTGTGCTGATCTACAGTCTAAAGGGGTGTGATTACACACTTTTTTCGGCTTTCCGACAGCAACAGATTTAGGTGTACTGTTACACACTTGTTTGCGATAGCCTTTGAACACCAACCTACACCAATCAAGGCATTCGGTTAAATGTTGGCAATAGGTTACACCCACTTACAACACTTACTCCCAAAAGGAAATGGCTTAAACACTCACCTTAATCAATGTGTAGTTTAGTCCATAAAAAATGTTAATCGAAAGATGGCTACACCACTTTTTGTCGAAAAGCTATCCTATCAAAAGGAATCCATTAATTAACAATTGCATGAACTAAAACTTGAATCGATATCCACTACTTAAAAATAAAACCCAAACCAAAGATAGGGTATTCGACCAACACCCCAAAATGCTAGACCAAACGCTTACCTTAAACCGAGTGGTAAGACAACAGTCTCAGTGACCAAATACCTCTCGCAACTTCCTCACTTCTCGAGAAGTTCAGAAAATCAAATAAAAAGCCCACCTAAAGGAAAAGGACAAGAATCGATCATATAAGAGAACATGGAAAGAAAGAAGTATTCGGCCTCAAGCAATGAAAAAGAGAGGAAAAATATTACTGAAAGTGAACCACTTATTAAGTCGACAGAGAATCACAGTAGAGTGATGTAGAGATGGATAATAAATGAATAAGATTCATTAGCTAATATAGAACAGCCACAAGATGAAAGCAAAAGAGAGGAAAAGAATGATAGCTTGAGGAATCCATAACCAAAAGTCGAAAGAAATGGTAAAGAGGGAAGAGGAGTAGTATTCGATCAGAACAAGAGGATGCAAAAAAGAGCAATCGTCCAGCAAAATGAAAAGGTTTAAGAGGAAGGAATGAAGAAGCACTATTTGGCCAAGGTAACTCTAACTGCAAAAAGAGGAAAAAGCAAAATAGACGAAAGAGAAAACTAGAGATTCCACCAAAACCTTTAGAAGAAATCGGCTCCCAAAATGCCCCAAAACTAGAGAAAAATTGATGCCAAACGAAACAAAACAGAGAAAACATCCAAAAACTGATTTTCCCTAAGTGCCAAAGACCAAATTTAGCACAACACTTCCTCACACACCAACTTCCACGATCCACTCCTACAAACTTTCCTATTATCACTCCTTGAATTACTCCACCGATTTCTCCTCAACTCCCCCAACAAATCCATTCAAATTCTATTCAAACTCCCTTCAGCTGTGTTTCAGTCCAACTCTACTACCTACACAGCTCAAGCTGCAAAATAAATACCACATTGTGCAACCCAGGACTTGAACCTTAGACCTCATAGTTACACAACACGCCATCTTGCCACTAGACCACAAGCTCCCTTTGAGTCATAATACAAGCACTATTATTTATAAGGCCTATATGCCAGTGTCTAGATTCATTTAAGAGCAAATCTAAAATTTTTTTTTGCAAAAGCCAAGACTTGAACCCAAGCTTCTCATACACTGCCAAACACATTCAAATCACTTAGCCAATAAAGCAAACATGCAAATTTGTGTCAGATCATACAAAATTAAAGACTTTAAATTTTTAGGGCGTTACACATACCTACTAACTTATCTACACGGCCATTAGACACGCCCGTGAGCCAGCCCATGTGTCATACACGGCCAATAGACACACCCATGTGTCTATGCTATGTAACTCACTGACTTGTTTAACTAAGGTGCAAGGGTCACACGGTCGAGACACACGCCCGTGTGCTCAGACCATATGGCATGAAAATAGGCTTGGTTTAAGCCACTTTTCCCACACAATTCTCTTGTACCTACAAGCATCAATTTGCACCAAATTCATATGCAAAATAGGTAAGCAATTTAGACAACTCAAATCACATTATAGACCATTTCATAATCAATCCAAAATATTACCAAATAAATACATTCCATATGTCTTAATACATCTATATATAACATTATAAAACATCCATATAATATCATTCATTTCAACCTTACCAATTGCCAACATTATTCATCAAATTTGCCATATTAAAGATATACCATTTTAAGCTTTCATACCAAACCAAACATTTCTAATTCAAGCCATATCATATAGCTTGTTTAGGTACCAAAATTCTCATCACATCATTTGCATATATGACCATATAATTCTACCTTTAAACTTGCCTATACATACCATATTTACATCATTTACATTAGTTCCAAAAGTACCAAAAGACCATCTGGATAGTGTGATAGCAATCTCCGACCTCATCCGAATCGAGCTAGCTTTCATAATCTATAAAACATGGAAAAGTAAACGGAGTAAGCTTAAAAGCTTAGTAAGCCCGTATAATATAGAATTACACTTACCATTATGACATAAAGAATTATAGCAACTTAAAATCCAACTCATTTTCTCAAAATGCCAAATCACAACACCATTCACAAGTTAGTCATCTAACATCCATATCTTCATCCATTCATAAGGATGAAATTAAGCATATAACATACATGTAACATCAAATTCATCTCTAAATTCAAGTAAACCAAGTATCATTGTATTATTACAAATCATATATCTCATGTATCATGTCATCCGTGTAAAACATGTAATCATGTAACATATATTCCATATAAATCAAATAGTTCATATAGCATATATCCATGTAAATCACGTAACCCATGTAACATATAATCTTTATATTTCATATCGGTATAGTGCCCGTTGAACCTTTGGAAACATCAAGGGGTACTTGAGTGATACACACTAAGTGTATAATCGGTAATCTGCCAATTCATCATCATATACGCTCTTTCGAGCTATGATCAGTAAGCTCCTCCTTAGCCGAAAAACGGTAAGCTCTATCGAGCTAAACGGTAAGCTCCGTAGAGCTGAAACGGTAATCTCATACGAGCTATGGTGAGTCTGCAACAAATGCAAGAGCACGACCAAAACAGTAACCCTAGTGACATGTCACTTGTATCTTACGACTTTCTACGGTTCAAACAAGACTTGGTATTTAACCAAAGCATATAATCAATAGGCCTTTCACATCAATTGTCTCATTATACATTCATACAAATATTCAATTTAAGTATTTCAATATATAAACAAGTTCAATTCTAATTATACGAACTTACCTTGTATTTGCTCGTATAACTTTCGTTTACCCATCTATCTTTTGCTTCCCCCGATCAAGTTCTAGTATTTGTTTATCTTAATCTATATAAATTCAAATTTAACCCATTTATTCACCAAATCATTCAATTTAATCCATATACATATAATTTGACCTTTTTATAAATTAACCATCATATTTTCACATTTTGACACTTTAGTCCCTAATTCACAAATACACAAAATATATAAAATTTCCTTATACACATTCTTAGCCGAATATTCATGTATTCCATATAAACCCATATCTTTCATTTATTTCACATTTTATCTCCTAAATTTTTCATTTTCACAAATTAGTCCATAATACTCAAATTCATCAAAAATCGTAATACAAGACATATTAATTTTGTACCAAGCTTTCATAATTTATCAATTAACATCACAAAGCTCACATATTCATCAACTTCATCTCATGAAAATATCAACAATTTCATGAATTAGGGCATGGGCTTAATAGAATACTAAGCAACGATCACAAAAACGTAAAAATCTTTAAAAATAGATCAAAAACACATACCTAATTAATGCTTAGACAATGACCGTATTTATTTCTTCGATTTTGGCAAAGATGATGAACATAAACACTTAATGCATGTTTTGTTTTATTAATTTAAGCTTTATTAATTAATTACCTTTATAACCTTATTATAAACATTAATATGTCATATAATTCTTGGATATAAATGTCCACTTACTACATAGAAGCGATAATTATAATATAAACGGTAAAATTTCTTTACGAAACTTTCACATAATATTCCTATCATGTTGTAAACATTAATAAAATAATAAAATAAATGTTTTGACTCGGTTAAGTGGTCCCAAAACCACCTGTTTCGAACTGAATCAGAAATGGGTTGTTACAGATGTGGTCCGTATTAGATTAGAAATGTCATTTGAAAATTTTGATAAGAAAATTTTACCAATTTCGCGTTTAATTACGAGAAGGACCAAATCGCATAAATTGTGAAAGTTGAATTCTGGTAGCTATAAGGATTAAATAGCTATGGAATTCAAAACTAGAGGTCCTTATAAGGTAATTAGACCATTAAGAAAGTATGTAGATATTTTAAGGTGACTCATCCATGGAAATTTAGAAAAAGGGCAAGGACTAAATTGGAAATAAGAAAAATTAATTAATTAAAAAAATGATAAAAGAAATATCATCTTTTTTTCATCATCTTCAACCTAAAATACATGGAAACCTTAGGAGAGAGAAAATAAACTTTCAAGGCTTGATTGGGTAAGTTTTCTTGTCTCGTTTTTAGTAATTTTGATATTTTTGAAACTAAGATAACTTAATCTACCTATTTGGGGGATTAACTTGAAAAGTTATCAAAGTATGGAAAATGGATCATGGATGTATATGCTAAAAATTTGAAATTTATGATAGAAAATGAAAGGTTGTTGATAGATAAACAACTTTTACAAAGTGATTTTTATGAAAACTTGATTTAGGGACTAAAATGCAAAGTTGTTAAAATTGATGAAAAATTCTGAAATTTATAGAAAATATGTGCTGTAAATTCTACCTTAAAATTTTGATTAGGCTTGGAATAGGGAGTTAATTGCACAAGTTTCATTTTTCGAGCCTAAGGACGAAATCAGAACTATGGAAAAGTTAGGGGCAAAATGGTAATTTTTCCTAGGACATAAATTGAGTCTGAATGAATGTGAAAAATCTGAAATTGATGATTAATGTTATTTATATAGATCCAGACAACCCAAATTCGAGGTTAGATCGAGGGAAAGAGAAGGTTTTAGATTAGTAGATTTAATACACGAACAAGTGTCGAGGTAAGTTCGTGTAACTTAACCGGACATGTCAATATGTTAAATTGAATGTTGTGTTTGTATGGAATGTGAATTACATTGATGTACATTATTGAATGTTATATGAGAAATCTTAATACACGTTTGGAAATGGTAAAAAGAGGTTAAGTCCCGATTGAGTATTGAATTCTGATGAATACATGTACTTTCCCGAAATGATTGAGGTTCTGCATTTGTTAGAGACGGGATTTAGCTCAGACGAGCAATCCTATTAACCTCATTATAGAAAGGATTTAGCCCGGATGGGTAATCCTAATATAAAACCTCTCGAGCATACATAACGATTAGCGTTTAGCCTGGACTGGTAACCCTAGTTGAGCTTTTTTGAGCATACGGTATATAAAGGATTTAGCCTGGATGGTAATCCTATTATACGATATGTGGCTCGAGAGTGTTACCTTGATTAAGTGCCCTAATAGGTACCCTTGAAAAAGGAATTGACGGTTTATTGAATTGTACACCTTGAAAAATTATTACATGATGAGCTCGTCTAGGTTTGCTTGATCGATATGGAGATCTTGATGACTAACATGTTGATTGATTACATGTGTTTAGGAAATTTTGCTAATGGATGGATAACATGTTATTGTATGCTTAGATTTAATACACGAGATTGGTAAGTTTAGTTTTCTATTATACAAACTTACTAAGCATATAATGCTTACTCCGTTTTATTTTCCCCTGTTTTATAGTGCTCGGAAGCTCGCAAAGGTTGAACAATCATTGGAGCATTGTCACACTATGAACTAGCTTATTTTTGGTATATATATGGTTTAATATTTTTGGTATAATGGCATGTATAGGACAACTTGACCATTAGTGGCTTGATAATGATGTTTGAAATCTAGCCATTGGAATGGCTAGAAATGGTTGTTTTGATACACTTGTAATGCCATGCTATGGTAGCTAAATATATGTTAAGTAGGTTATTATGTTATTCATATGTGACATGTTAAGTATATGAGATCATATGTTATTAATACCTAAGTTAATTTAAGGTAAGTTATGAACACACATTTGCATGTTATGGTATACTATGATAAATGATGGAATTGCTTAATTTTTAATGCTTGGAATGGTTGGTATTGGATATGTGTTTCAAGTACAGGTTTTGGGTGTGATTTTGGGTGAGAAATGAAGCTAGAAATGGCTTTATTTTGTCCACATGGCCAGACACACAGGTATGTGTCTAGAACGTATGTGACACGCGGCCGGGTACAATGGAATGACTTTATGACTAAATGAGTTTATAATTAATAGGTGAAAAGTTGAAACTTAATTATAAATCATTTGAGCCTCAATTACATATGTCCAATCGATCCCTTCGCTAGCTTATTGAAACCATAAATGAATTGCGTGTTTGAATACAAATGAACAGAATGAATAGGAAAAGAGAAATGGGAAATATTAAGGGATGATTATGATTTTCTCTAAAATGGAGAAATGGAGTCATTTGAAAATGAATGTAGGATTCCAAAAATGGAAATGATTCATTTGCAATCCTATATGGATTACTTAAAAAATGATTAGAATAATGAATTTATGTTTTTGGACCATTTTGAAGCCCAAAAATAAAAATAAACCATTCAGTCATAGTCAACATGTTGAGTTGTGAAATATTGAACATATTTTCTCGAAATTTTATTAGGGGTAAAATCATTAAAATTTTACTAAAGGTAAAATAGGGATGAGAAAATTATTTTATATATAAATATTAAATTTTATTTTGAGAAATAGAAAAAATAGTTCGGGTTGGATCACATTACAAAGTACTAGGTCAAAAAGGCTCAGGAAGTACTCGTAATTGGACCCGATGTAAGAAAGGCCCAAAAACCCCTCATGGACATGAAGAGGGTGGCAACCCTAGTAGGAATACTAAGGTGTGTCATCCACCCTATTCTTATTCTAAGTAGAATATTATGTTTTCTATTTTAAATAAACCACTTCAATTCAACAAGGGTTCTACCTTCTCTTCCTATAAATAGATGACACAGGTAGAGCTATGAACATAACTTTGAGAGATTTTTATTCTGCCAAAAAATTAAGAGAATGTATTCTCAACTATTACATATATTTTTTCGAAATATCAATTCTACTGGTTTCTATTAACAAGAGAGAATTTTCGTTTTCACCCCTAAAATGAGGGAAAACTTTTTCTATTTCTGTGTATAGATTCAATTGGTTTGAACCTACACTCAAAGCAGTTCATGGTACAAAAATAGCGGAGAAAATGGTTTAGTTGAAAGTCGGGAACAACAAACGTCTGCTAAGCCAAAAACACAGGTATGAATTCGGTTAAGGTTATTGCTATAAATATCATAAATCGAGTCAGTTTTTAAATTTTTAATTTTCCGTTGTGCAAGAAAGCCATTTTCAAACCGGGATTTTTCAAATAGCTTTGACATTGAAGGTAGCCTTAAAGTTGGCTAGTAAGAAATTGTGTTGATAAGGGGGCCATGCTTATACTGATGCTCAAGAAGTTGCAGCATCACTAAAGCCGACGAATGATGATTGGACTGAATTCGACAATGTTATACTCGAGTGCAAAGAATTTCTTAGTGACCGGAATGATATCCAGGTTTAATGAACAAGAAGATCAAATAACATGGAAGCTTTTAAGATGGTCAAGTGTTCTATCTCTTTTGATAATTTTCAAGTACCATTTCAAGTTGTAGGTGCGAAGCCAAAAATTATGTTTAGGGAGTCCAGATAATATTATAAAATTTGGGGAACCAAAGCTAAAAATTTTGTATTAAACATGTTTGAATTAAATTATTAATATTTTAAAGGGGATAAAATTATAATTTTTTTCATTTAATCCAAGGTTAGAAAGGACTAAATTAAATATTTTAAATTTGACAAGAAACTATAAAAGAATTTTTCCCATTGAGCCAAGTGGCCAATGCTCTTGTCTCCCCCCTTTGGCTACGCCTCTGCCAAGTTGTATCTTAATTTAAGTAATAAAGTCAATAGTTTATCATTAAAAAAATAGATTGTTATTTTTCACTAATTTGCAATGAAAATTTTTATCAGTGTTAATGGTTTGGATCATTTTTTTTCAAATTAAAGTATAGGTACTAAAATCTCAATTTGAATAAATTACAAGGATAAAAAAACATAATTTTTTGTTATAATCACAGGTGTTCTCATCCGTTTTACGATCTAATACTAATCCTAGTCGAATTGGGGCGGTATTCAAGTAAAACCCTCCCGACAATAACAACTTCAAGATTTAAAATCAATCCAAATGCCCAGAAAAGAAGTTCACTAGCACTCCTACCAATCATTTGTTGGTTGAAAAACAGAATTTTACCCTGTTGATTCATGTATAACCTCTTAAATGTTGATATCTAATTAGCCTAAAGTTTGAATCCAAGTATTTAGTTCTTTCTTTTATTTTAAGAATATGATTTTTTTTACCACTTAAGTACATTTAATAGTAAGACTAATATCTTAAAAGTTTTGAAATCTTAAATTTAAGTCTCACTATGTATAATCTAAACATGAATTCTTTTCCAATTTCATTATAATTCAAATTCCATCATATGTTGATTCTTTTTAAATTTTTTTATTTAAGCTTGAATATATTTTGATTATCAATTTCGTCATATCTTATAATAATTAATGCAAATTATAATTATTCATATCTATAACATATATAAAAACAAAGTACATTGAGAGCATGTTTGGCCCTCAATGTTTGACAGCTGGCTTTTTTTCTTAGCTTTAATGATTTGGCACGTGGAATTAAGAGGGAAGAAAGGAAAGCCTAGAAAGAAAAAGGACAATGCCATATTTAGTCCCTGTATTCTATCGTATCTTCTAATATGGTACATCTATTTTGAAAATGGCTATTTTGGTATTTAAAATTTTACTTTGTTTACAATGTCGACATGTGGCCCAATTATAAAGTGCCATGTGTCACTTTTTGTTAAAATATTTTATTCCAAATAATAAAAGGGGCCTCAAATTAAATAATTAAAAAAATACTTTAACCAAATTTTAAGAAAAAAAATAGAGTATTGAAAAAAAAATAGATTCCTGAAGGATCTGTAAAAGAAATCATGGTTCCATATACAATACAATTTCGCTTTCTTTGAAATACATAAACCACTAACATGATTTTTTTTTATCTATTTTGAAATCAATGATTTTTTTTTCTACAATATTACGATGATTGTTTTTATACTAAAAGATTACAATTTTATAGGATTGGGATTTGAATCAATTTTCAATTGACAAAAGAAGCTACGTTCTACAATTTTATTTCTACAAATTTACAATGTGATCCCATTAAGAAATTTTCCCAAATCAAAGATGTGCTCAAAAAGTTTGACATAATTTGCAATGACATGATCTCAACCTTGGAATCGGATTCCATATTTAATTAAGTGTTGTTATTTGATGCATTATCAATGTAAAGAAAAAAATTAAAAGCACGATTTAGATGATTAAAATAAATTATTCAAATCATTAAAGTATTTACATTTTTCCAAAAAAATTTATTTTTGAATTATATATTTGCATCAAATCAATTTTAAATAAATAGTTAAAAATTATAATTAGAAAAAAATTAAGTAATTAAGTTACGTGAAAATTAATTTTTTATATTATTATATAAAATTTATAAAAAAATAGAAAAACATTGAGGAATAGTGGAAGTCATACCTAATCGAAAAAAAGGATGTTATCTAAAAGTATTTTTAAGTAATTGTAGTAAAACTTAACTTGTTTGACCCTTTGATTGTTTTACAGGAAAATATAATTATTGTTTTTGTTACTGTAATTACACTTTGAAAATCAATGATTAATTATAAATTAAAAAATGTTAGTTTGAAAGTGATATAATATTTATAGTTTTTGAAACCTAGAAGATAAATAAGTTAAAAAATGATGAAAAGACCTTAGTGCTAAACTTGTAGAAATAAAAAAAGAAAAGCATGCAACTTTAGAATCCAGGGTTTTTATGCTTTTAATTTATATTAGATTTACTTTTATATTTTCTCTGCAAACATAATCAGCAAACATATAGTGCAGAAAGTAGTGTTTCTTTTGTTGTCAAATCATAAGCTAAATAAAAACAACAGTAACCCCTAGTTCAGTGGAAGATTAGTTTAAAAGCAAAGATTGCTTGTAATCTTATATTTTAACCCCTAATATGGCGGCTGATCTCATTCTTTTTGGCTTAACCCTATTTTATTTTTCATATAACATTCAACTAATCAACCCTAGGGGCAACCTCTAAACCTACACTTTACAACCATTCTAGATATTATTTTTTAAAATTTTAATTTAAATAATTTTTTTTTATTTTAGACTTAGGGTCTTAGATGAATTGAAGTTGAATGAATAAATTTCGTTTATTTTTAAACTTATATTCTGTATTTATTTAAAATTATGTAAATGTAAATTTATTCATTTAAGTTAAATAAACATATTTGTGAACATGCTGATGAATAATTAACAAATAAACATATATCTTATTTTTTAGATATAAAATAATTAAATATAATTATTAATTATTATATTATAAATGAATAAAATAAATATACAATCAATAATAATTTTTTTAGTTTAGAATAATTTAATAATAAATGTGTTTTAAAACAAGCTTTAAATGGATTTATTAAATTAAATTCAAATGAATATAAGTAAATTTATCCATGAATATAAATAAATTCATATTATTTGTTTAATAAACAAACCTTAAAATTGTATTGATGTTGATTTGATTTTGCTTGATTCCACCAACACTTTTTTTTAAACAGAAAAATACTTGCAAATGCGAATGGCAAAATAACCCCATTTTTGATCCTATAAGGTAAATTATTGAAAATCGAGTCTACGGGGAAGGCAAGTTTTCAATTAAAATTTTTGGGCTTGGGTTAGGGTTTATATCAAACTCGTTTGTTTGTTGCATATATTTTAATTAGATTTCTTAAACTGTTATAAGAGTTTATAACATTTTAATTATTATTTTTTGGGTTTCTTAATGCATCCACCAGAGTAAGTGAAGTGATTAACCATTCCTGTTTTGTAACTTCATTAATTATTTGTATATATTTTAATTAAATAATTTTTATTTTTATAAGATTTTAAAAATTATTATGACATCATAATTATGTGGTTAAAATATGGAGTCCCTTGACTTTTTGATAATTAGGAATTTAGTCCATGTATTTGTATTTTCAAGAATTTAATTCCTTTTCTCATGATTATAAAATTTAAGTCCAACAGTTAATATTGTTATTTTTTTTGTTAAATTTAGGCTTACATCTTGTTTTAATTACATAACTAGTAAGTGAGTAGGTTTTTTATTTCTACTTTATTTCATCATAATTTGGTCCATGTACTTTATGAAATCTTAGAATTTAGCCCAATTGTTAAACATTAATATTAAATAGTTGAGTGGAAAGCAACAATTTGTCAATTTATAGACAAGGAATTAATAAAAATCAGTAATTTAACAAGCAAAACTCAACAATTTAAGTTGATATATTAATTGACAACTGAATTAACTTCTTTAAAATTCATAATAATAATAATAATAATGTGAGTTTAAGTTTGAGTTCTAAAATTGTAAATAAAATCAAGGTGAAAAACATAAAAATTGAATTAAGAATTAAGGCAAAAAGAAAAAGAAAGAGCACCTATGATTGCCATCCCTAGGATGCTACATCAAATCAAAACAATGGGTTTTGGGGATTGTTATTGTTTCTTTCAAAACAATATTATTTTCATATGGTCGCATTGTGAATAAACAAGTGTAAGAAGAAGAGTGGTAGATGTGTATATATCCTTTAAGCACGCTCAAAAGACATGGAACATCGATCCATCCAAATGCCGTTGCAATTTCCTCCCACTTTCTTTACCTTAATTGTCCCTTGGGATATAATTTTATACCCATGATATTGTTTAAAACTTTCTTTTAGACTCACTTTCATTATGCATTATGATAGAGTCAGTTAAACTAGGATTGAAGTTAAAAAATTATTTTAAGAAATAGGTAAAAATTAAATTATAAAATTTTAAGAGGAGTCAAGAGTAATTTTATTATTGTATCAATTTGAAATTTTATAACTTTTGAAAGGACTAAATGACAAATTTATTATTTTTAGGGTCAAGGCCCCTACTTACCCCTTAGTTCTACCCTTGATTTAGGTCTTCGAATTGATCCCTAAACAACTCTACCCCTTATAAATTTAGAGGGTCAAAGTATAATTTACTATTATATTAATTTATAATTTCTTAAATTTTGAAGAGAATAAATGAGAGTTGTATCAATTTTAGGGGTTAAAGCTCTTGCCTATCATCTGTCTCTATCCTTAATTCAAATCTTCAATCGACATTAATCTCGAATACTAAAATGAAAAAATGTATGAGAGTGGAAAAGAGAGGGATTTATAGTTTAATATGGTGTTAATGGTCGGAAAAGGGGACAAAGAAGAACCAAAACTGATATGTTAGAAAAATAAGAAAAAAAGTGTAGTGGGAATTAAAATAAAAATAAAAAAGAATAAAAGATAGAAGTTGGGAATACGTAAGATAGGCACCATTACCCAAGTTTTCCAATAATTGAACCATTATTACCACCTAAAAGTTGCCTAACATATTTTTTATTTTTATTTTGTGGGCACTGACTTACATTATTTTGGCTTTCTAAATCTCATGCACACTCATGCACGTGCATCCTTTAAGAAATGAAATTTAGGTTTACAAATTTCTTTTATGCCTAAAATATACTTCAAGTTTGTATATTCAAAAAAAAAAAAATTCTAAAAGTTTAATTCTATATTTTCAAATGTTAAAATTTAGATTCAATTATTAAATTTTTTTTAAATATTAAATTTATTGATATAACATTTTAAAATTAAAAAAATATTTATTTAATAGCCATATGAAAAAATATTGTAATGAACTTGAATTTAACAAGAAATATTAACGGTGTTTGACAATTGGATTTACCTTTTTAATTTTGGAAATTAGAGGAACTAAATTCTTAAAATAAAATTGGACTAAATTTCAAATGTACAAAGAGTATAAAGACTTAAAGCATATTATAATATATATATATATATGTATAATCATATAAGAAAAAAAAAAACTAAATGGAAGCAAAGTCTAACATTAGATAGGAAAGGTAAAATGATAAATTTAATCCTTAATGTTAACTCCTTTTGTCATTTTAACCTTAATCCTTTTTCTTTTATAACTTTAACTTTCAACCTTTAATAAAATTTAGCCAAAATGCTTCTTTTATAGAAAAAAAAAAAGTTGAGTAAAATGTTACTTTTTTAACAACACTAATGTGGCAAGCTGCATTGTAGTTCAAACGTATTTTAAAAAATTATTATGAACTTTTTTGGAAATTTTTTGAAATTTTATTTTTTAATTTTTTGAAGAATAAGTTTACTGACATATGAGTTGACACATAAGTGATGCCAAAAAATATAAGACAAAGCAACATTTAATCTTTAAATTTGGTAACTTTTCTCACTTTAGTTCTTAAACTTTTTATTTGGTCAAAATTAGTTTCAAAACTTGATAGCTTTTGTCAATTTGGTCCCTCGTTAAAGTGTAATGATATGACACTCTGAAATTAAGCCACATCATCACCTGCATTTTACAAAAAAAAAATTTATAATTTCTTTATTTTTTTGTATTTTTTAACTTTTATATAAATTTTTAATTTTTTAGGTGATCACAACTTGAAAGAATCCAAGTTTAAGGATCAAATTGGGAAAAGTTTTCGAATCCCTAGACTAATGTGAACCAAAAAAAAGTTTAGAGATCAAGTTGAGAAAAGTTGTCGAGTTAGAGACTAAATGTTGCTTTATCCCTTAAAATTTTAACGGTTTAGTCAACTTTTCGTCAAAAAGTACAATTGAACTTAATTTTAAAGATTAAGTGCCAAAATATATAGAAAAAAAATTAAGTTCAAAGTCACAATTATTTCATCCTTCCGTTAGGTGATAAAATCATGCTATGAACTTTAAGTTAACCAAAGATTATATATATTGATAATAAATATTTTTTGAGAAAGATAATAAAGATTTTTAATTCTAAAAATCATCATATGTCTCATTTATTTATTTATTATTAATTAAGGATGCAAATAGTTTTTTAATCTTGTTTGTAGAATTAAAAAAATCTACTCGCAATATATGAAATAATTATATATAATATATAGAAGGAATCTACTTACACTAGTGTAATTTTTAACTAGTTTTACACACTTGTTTAATTTTGGTAAGAATAAATTTAACAACCAAACTATTATATTTATTAAACATAATAGTGTTTGCCATTGGTATTAATTTTCGTATCGATTCAGTATCTTCATCATATTGATTCAAAATATTGCCTTTTATTAATATAAATTTAACGTTTGAAATTTTCCATAAATTCAATAGTTAGACAAATTTAATTTATTAAAAAATCAAAATGGATTATTTCCATAGATGGAACATGAAATATGACGATTGAATTGTAAATATTAATCCTACAGGTAAGATCTTTGGCCTCCTTGGCTAAATGGAATAGTAACAACTTTAGTCCCCTGGTCAATTAAAAATAATTTAATTTAAATCTTTTTAAAATAAAGAATTTAACTTCGACCCAGTCTTTTATAATTTTATTTTGATTCGCCCTAATATATATTCAAATAGTTTAATGAGGATGGATAAGATTTTTCTTTTTTTTCATAATAGATGGATATGAATCTTGAGATAGATATTGGCGTATAATGGGTGGTTTAAGGAGGAAGATGACAGGTTTGGGTGGAGGGAGATAAACCCTATCCAATATTCTTTTTAATAATAATAAAACAAAACTTCTTTTTCCCCTATAATGAAGGTTTCTAGAAGAGAATTATATTATTAAATTACACAATAATTGGAATTTTGATTGATTTGCTCTGGGTTTATGAAAATTATAAATGACTGATTGAGATTTGAGAATAATCAAAACCTTTTTTTCCTTAAAAATATATATTAATTTTTAATTTTTAAGTTTAGAAAATAAATTCATATGATTGATTCAGAATATTGTAATTGAAAATTTTTAACAAATAATCAGACATTTTTATTTCACTCAAAATTCATCTAAGTGAGTAAAATGTTAAATATGACAGTTAAATTATTAAAATATTAATCATACAAAAAAGTAATTGAAATATACTAATGTAAATGAATCTCTTCCCATATATACAATAATTGTCTTCCCCTAATTAAATAACCTAATTATATTTTTAACCCAATATTTCAATTAATCCACTTTAACCATTTGATTAAATAAAAAATTAATTTTACCCTCTCCAAATATACTTAATAATTCAAGTTAAATCATTTTTACTAAAATTTATTTATTTTTAATTGCATCTTAACCCAATACAAATTTTTGAGTTTTAGATTGGTGGCATGGTATTAGGTGCAACAACTATTATTGGAGGTGACTTCGTGTCTTGAAATAGTAGGAATGTTAGGCTAGGCTTGCACACGTGATACATGAAAATGATATCCTATCAATTTAATCTTTTAGGTTTTCTAAGTCTTAGTATTTGAGTTTTATATTTTTTAATATATTATCTGTACTTTTTTATTTTAAATGTAGTTGGTTAAATTAGTTAAATATGTCGGAAAAAAAAAGTTATTTGGTTAAATAGGTCATTTTTTTTAAAATTTAGAGAAATAAATCGTTTTTGGAGTGTGTGTGCGAAAGTGCGTCCAGTTAAATATATTTATAATTTTTAATATATTAACTCTCTTGGTTAAATAATTAAATAATAATGATTTCATCATTAAATCTCAAGTTCAATTCCTCTTCTAAAAAAAACACACATTTGTAATTTTTGTTTCATATTGTTTCAAACTTTTTTATTTTTAAATAATAAATATATTGCTTTCAATTTTTTTATTTTTAATTCATCTTTTTAATTAATAACTCGTTTATTTATAAAAGCAAATAATTATTACAAATATTATTATTTTTAGTAAATATAATTTTTATATATGTAATATTTATTTTTCAATCTATATCATGAGTGTAGTAAATTTTAATATTATATATTTTTATGTGTATTTAAAATATTTCACATATAAACATAATGATATTTGAAATAATTAATTGAAATATTTCACATATGAAAATATTTGAAATATTATATTCACAATGTAGATGAAAAAATAATGATATTTGCAATATTTTACATATAAAAATAATAATTATATTTGAAATAATTATTTCATTTTTTAATATTATAAATCACCATACCCACGATATATGTGGAGAAAATAAATATTTGACATATAAATATTATATATAAAGAAAAATATATAAAAAATTTAGTTGATGTTTATATTATATATAAAGGAGTTATTAATTTCAAATATTTTTTAACATAATGGTATATGTAAAATATATATATTATTATATAATTGCATATTTATTATTTTATTTTATAAATAAAAGACTTATTAATTAAAAAGATAAATTAAAAATAAAAAATTAAAAATAATATATTTATTAATTAAAAATAAGAAAAAACTTGAAACAACATGAAATAAAAAAAATACAAATGTGAGTGGGGAGAGGAATTGAACCCGGGACTTAAGGACAAAATCAATAATATTTAACTATCTAACCAAAGAAATTAATTGTATTAAAAAGTAAAAAAAAAATGCAACTTAAAGGGAAAGCACGTCTAGTTGGGCGCACTTTTCTGCCACCTGTGCAAAAAGCGCACAAAGCTGGACGCACTTTCACTCACTCTATCCAAAAAACAATCTATTTCCCTAAAAAAAATTTAAAAAAAAGGGTCTATTTGTCTAATTAACTTTTTTCGGCATATTTAGCTAATTTAGCCTAATGTAGTATATGAATTTGAAAAAATTATATGTTTTGGTACTCAAAAGTAACGATATCAACTTTTTGAGGTTTAATTCTAGTTTTAGCTAGACCTGCTCATGGGTTAGACTATTCATCTAGGCTTGAAGACTCGCTTAAAAAATATGAGGGTTTGGAAAAAATACATGGCTAAAAAATGAGTTTGGATAAAATTTAAGGCCCATTTTCTATATGAGTTGATCTTGGAGAAGACTTTTTTAGCCTGAGTCCGGCTCTGCCCAAATATATTATGTTATAAAAAATAATTATATTAATTATACATGTTAAATAATAATTATATATTTATATTTATATTTATATTAAATCACTGACCCAATAACAATTAGACCCATTACTCAAAACCTAAAAAAAAAAACTTAACCTACTAAATAACCAAACCCAAAATATAAAATTTTAAAAACTATTTTAATAAAATAAAATATTTATTATATATATTTGTGTTTTTAATATAATAAAATATTTATTATATTTATGGTAGTGTTTTTTTTAATATAAATACATTTTAATGTGCTTTTAATGTGTTAGAAATATTTTATTTTGGCCTTTTTTGGTGCATTTAGTGTATTATATTTTTAAAAATTTTAATTTCAAATAAAAGCTAATCTAAAAAAATCAAATATGGGCGGGCCAGGTCGAGTCCGAGTTTACCTTTCTTAAGTTAGGTCGAGCTTGGACAAAAATGTAAGCTCATTTTTTGGGTTGGGCCTAAGCTTAGAAAATTAATCTAGATATCTTGCATTAATCTAACCCAGCTCAGCTCATGAGCACTTCTAATTTTAGCTTTGGTTCAGTGAAAAATCATAGATAACTAATAATATTAACAATTAACTTTCATCAAATCAACCCTAAAATTTCAAAAAAAAAATACTCATTGAATTGTATTTAACAAATTTATCAAATTCAAAATTAACATTAAATTTATTTTATTGGAAAGAGTTAATTGCAATAAACATCTCTAAACTATGCTTCTCATTTTGAATTGGTCCTCAAACTTTAAAACATTCTAATTGATCTTCAAATTTTCAATGTTATGTCAATAAGGTCCTTCCATTAGTAAAACCAGTAATTTAAACCATTAAATGAAACATCAAATCTTATATGACATAATTTAAAATGAAAATTTTTAAAAAAATAAATATTATAAACATGGATGTAAAAAAAAATTTGGTTTTCAGGTTTTTAAGTGTTTATAGAAACTATTGTCGAAACCATTTTTTTAGGTTTTGGGAAAAATAGGATCGACTTTAAAAAACAAGGGAGTCGCCACCAATTAGAGGTGAGCATGGGCCGGGCGGCCCGGCCCGGCCCGGCCCGAAGGCCCGCCCGAAATGTGGGAGGGTTTGGGCAAAATATAGGCCCGAAAAATGGGCTTGGACAAAAAAATAAGGCTCGTTTAAAAAATAGGCCAGGCTCGGGTAAGGAATTTTTGGCCCGAGCCCGGCCCGGCCCGGCCCGAATTCACTAAAGACAAAAAAATATATTTTTTAATATTATTTTCTTATTATTTTCTCCCTATTTTGTTACCATTTTACTATTATGTTGCTACTATTTTGTTGTTATTGTTTAGATATTGTATAAAACTTATTTTTTTGTTAATTTTGTTTTTATTTTAAAGACATTTGTTAATTTTGTTATTATTTTAGAGGCATTTGCTTGTTAAGTTGCATCTATTTTATTGTTATTTAAGTTTACATATTTTTTAAAATTTATTTTTAATTTGTTGAGAAATATTTATTTTGATGTTTTTAGTATTTTTGATGGTTTATATATATTTTAAAATTATATAAAAATAATATAAAAATTAATATGGGTGGGCCGGGCCGGGCCGGGCCCGGGTTTTAACATTTTTATTTGGGTCGGGCTTGGGCAAAATTTTAGGCCCATTTTTTGGGCCCGGCCCGGCCCGAGCCCGACAAACGGGTTTAATTTTTTAGTTGGGCCCGGCCCGAACCCGGCCCGGCCCGGCCCATGCACACCTCTACCACCAATCCTTTTTGTTTAGGTGTGATTGGGTCACCTTAAAAAAAATTTGAGTCTGCGTAAAAAAAAAGGGTTCGGAAGTCGGTTACGCATGAAGATGGATTAGCATCTTCATACGCCAAAAAATTGGTACCATTTTGATCGATAATTGTCCTAATATTGAAATTTGAAAAAAGCTTTAAAATGTCGTTTTAAAAGAAAGAATATTTGAATATTTTGAATTGAATTTTAAGATTCTCTCGTTTTGAAAGAACGAAAATGCTACGTCCAGCAAGTTAGGATATAACATTTCCAAAACTTTCAATACTGAAATTATCTTTTAAAAAAAACTATATTAAAAGGGTATTTGGTTATTTGAGTCAAAAGAAAAATTACACCCAGCACGTTAGGGTGTAATCTTTCAATTTTCCCGAATACCCAAATATTGCCTTATTTTAAAATTATTTGAATTTTTAAATTTAAAATCAGCTTTAGTGTTTATTTTGAAATCAAATAGATATTTAAGCTAGAAATATGAAATTATAAAGTCGCAAATAATTATGAAGTAAATACCTAACCTAACATTGATAAACAATAAAGATAGAACAATAATAACCAATATTACATCATATGAATTTGAATAATAGCTCATAACAATGAATTTACAATTGACATTAAAGAATGAATGAATAAATATTTAACACATGAAGTAAAGAAATGAGAATTTATAATGTACAAATCATTAAAATTATAAATTTTAATTTAAAATTAAGAAGAAGAATTTGATTTAAAATAAATTACATAAATTAGCAATAAATATCAAGAATTTTAAAAGAAATTTTACTTAAAAAAATGTCACATAACTCAACTTGAAATCAATTTTTATAAACAATGAAAACTCAATGAAATTTATTCTATATAGTAATAATACATTTAAAACATAATACTCGTATATATATAGCTATATGACAAAATATTAATCTTTTTAAATGAATATAGATATTTGCAATCTCACCATATAAAAGAAATTTCCAAATATATATATATAAATATTTTAAAGAATCTAAATAATATTTTATTTGAACAACAAAATCTATAAAATTTAAATTATTAATTTACAAGATAATTCAAAATTGATGGAAGAATTTATATAAGAAACAAATATTTGAATGTAGATAAAATGTATATGTGTATATAAAATTTAAAAAAAAATAATTTAAAGATAATTTAAAGAAAATTTTCATAGAATAAATAAAATGTGTATGCAAGTTAATCGAAAAAATATAATACATATATAATATTTAATTTAATATATATATATATATATATATATATATATATAAAATTTATAAATGAACACAACTATTTAATACTTATGATGATTAAGATAAAATATACGTATATAATAAAGGAATAATTATACAAATATCTCAAATGTCAAAACAAGGTGTTGAATTATGGATTAAAACAGAATTGACGTAAAATTTCCTTGTCCAAATTAAGAGTAAATAAAAAAGATAGGAGTTAATTAAATAAAAAAAATGGAATAAAGGGACCATCGGCTCAAATACACCCTTGGAGACCAAAAGACGCGGATTTAATCACGCAAATGTCAGATCATCGGGTCATGAAAACATTTTACTATTCTTTTATCTTTACTGAAGCAGCCATTCATTTCTAAAAGCATTAATTAAATCTAATTTATACTTTCAAAACCACTAATTAAAAGCATAAAACAAATTAAACAAAGAAAGGCCTTTCTCCTTCCATACATCAGTCTTTTTCCTCAGTCCAAGCCAAGATTCACCACCAGAATCGGCGATGGAATCATGATCTCCTGGTGCTGACCCTTAAAGCATCGAGAATATTAGCCATTCTAACCTCGATTGAGACGAAGCAGAAGCACCAAATCTCGTCGGCTTCACTTCTCACCATCGAATAGTATCCTTGCTTCGATTGCGACAAAGTAGGTGAAGATCCGATGGTTTATTCACTAAGGTAATATCATTTTCGCTCTTCAAAACCTTTTTTCAATTCGATTAGAGCGAAGAGAATAAAGATCTGGCGTCGATCCTAAACAGATAAGTATTTTAGGCTTTACTTTTTTCACCTGCATGAATGAAAAAAACAGAGAATAAAAATAAGAGGAAATGAATATTTAGATCTGAAGTCACCTTTGAGAAACAAATCTTTTGCCTTTTGTATCTCTGTGCTTTGATTCAAGAATCGTGACCCCTTTTACAGATGAAGTGCTTGGTTATTTATAGCCTAAATCGAAGAAAATAAAATGAAATACATGTTTATTTCCTTCTACAATATTCCTAAATCAAATCTGTTGCTGCTGACTATGTTTCTGTTGCAGGTACTTGCTCGTGAGTCAGATCGGAGCCACACGGAGGAAACGCACATGCGCACTAGGGTATTCCAGAATCTTCCTGCATCTCCTAGAAACCTTTCAGCTACAGGGTTATACATTGGACCCCATATTTAGCCCGAGTCATATTTGTTTTGGGTCCCGAATACCATTTGGATTATACCTGATTTGGGTCTATGTTTTTAGCTTATTTGGACTTTTTTTTATTTTGGGCTTTATTTGTAAATGGACATTGAACTGCTAATTTTGGATTTTTATTGATTTTTACTTTGGTTTAATGTATTTGTACTTAAACTTGAACTCTGGCTTATTGATAAACTAATAAATTTGGATTTAAAATTGGTTAAATTTATTTTTTTGGACTTTAGACTTGGGTTTGAATAAAAGGAAACTGTAGGCATAAATTTGGGTTTTTTTTGGGGGTATTTTAATAGACCCAGGCTAAATTGGGCTATTACAACTATTGTTCGCTCTTTTTTCTGTTTTATTTTATTTTTAGTTTTTAATTTTAAAAGTTACGCAGCAACATTCCTTCAAAATTTTCATTTTAAATTATGTCACATAAGATTTTATATATCATTTAATGGTTAAATTAACAGTTTCAATAACGGAAGGACATGGTTAATATAACATTGATAGTTTGAGGATGTAATTAGAAAGTTTTAAAGTTTAGGGACCAATTCAGAATGAAGGTTATAGTTTAGAGATGTTTGGTGCAATTAACTCTATGAAAAATCATGAAAAATTCAAATTTGATAATATTAGCAATTAACTTTCATAAACTCAACACTAAAACTAGAATTAAACACCAAAAAAGTTAATATTATTACCTTTGGTATCAAAATGTATAACTTTTGTCAACTATAAATATCACATTTAAAAAAAACACTACACTAAAAAAGTGTTAAACTCAAGTACTAAATGAGATACTTATTTTTTTTATGAAAATGGATGCTAATTACGAGATAAAAAAAATTAATAACTAAGGCTCCATTTAAAAAAAAATAGAAGCCAGTTTTCTTTTTGTATTCTTGGAAAATAGAGTTGATCGAATTGTAACACCCCAAACCCGGCCTAGAAGTTAAGCCTAAATCTGGCGATGTCACATTGAAGGGTTGCTTTCAAAAAATGGTTTAGTTAAAAACTTAGTTCGAAACGAAATATGCTTGATAGGAATTTACTTAGTTAAAAATTTGAATAATTAAATTAAATGAATAATTAGAAAAAAAACATGTTTATTAAATATAGCAGTAACTAAATAAAATCCCAAGTAAATAATGAAATCGAAGATACATAGCCTTATTACAACACAGTGGAGATTTAAAAGTAATTATCATAAAACATTTAATAAATCTATATTGAAAATTCCTAAGTAACTTGTAGTGTGGCTATCTCCGAGTTCTCTCCCGCGTCGAGCCGTTTACCGTGGATCACCTGAAATATTAATAATAAGGGCGTGAGTTTCGAAACTCAGTGTGTACAACCCTTGTCAATCAAATCAATTCAATATACACATATCACATTGGGCCTAAGCCCTAATAATTTCGGTGGTCTGGGCCTTAGCCCGCAATGAGCTCATATCATATCAGAATTTCATGAATGCACATGTTCCCATCCCAAATCCAACCCTGCACTCCAACCGTACCAACCCTACACTTCTATGGGGATGTCTACATCAACCCACCCATCCTTTACACTCCAAATGTAGCACCGGTTGCGACACTACTTACGTTGCAGCAAGGCTGCTATATATGTGCGGTGTAGCAAAGCTACTCGGTGGCTTAAAAGCCTACGGTGGATCCACGGTCGTCAAGCGACTATGCGATCCTCAAAACACTTCCTCTGTATCATCAAAACCCACCCAAGTGCAACATACAATTCATGAATGCATCATACTCATTTTCACACATTTTCACATATTAAGCACTTAGGGGTATTTTGGTCATTTTACTACCCAGGGGTATTTTCGTAAATCTACCCTACAGGGGTATTTCGGTACACCTACCCTACGAGGGTGTTTCAGTAGTTCTACCTTACAGGGCATTTTCGTAATTCTACCTTAGAAAGGTATTTTCGTAATCTTATCCTAGAAGGGTATTTTCGTAATTTTCTAATGATACAAATTTTAATTATGGATTTTGTCCCATCAACAAGTCCTCGCGGCTAAGATGAATGGACACTATGCACTAGGTAGGATTTAAGAGAAGAGGAGGTGGGTCATTGAGACCGCTTAAGTACCAAGCTTTCCCTAGATCAAATCCTAGATACCACACTTCAACCTTATGACTTGTCCACGGTTGCATTTGTGTTTTTAAGTTTTATGAATGTTTGGCAGTTAACAGATACTAAGCCCAAACCCATATACAAAGCCCATTCTCAATCATATGGCCCATTAGGCCCGAATCACAATCGTATGGCCCATTAGGCCCAAATCTCTGTTAAGTGGCCCATTAAGCCCAAATCCAATTCAAATCATGTAATATGCATGACTAACTCAATTCATATAACCAAATCAATAAATTTCACAAAACTTAGCCTCAAGGCCCACCGAGCCCATTTAGCCACTTTTGGCTTTTCGACTTTTTGGCATTGGCGATATCGTGTGTGTAGTGTTTGTACACACCTGGTTGACGACTCGCACCTACACTATCCTCAGCCTTGACCTACAATCAAAACCACTTCCAAATCAACTCCAAACCTTACTAAAACTTTATCAAATCCCGAAGCCTTACCATAACCTTACCGTGAACCTTCGGCTTTTCTAGCCTTTCCTTAGCGAATTGTCTCGAATATTCCTAGATATGCATCAACACACATATTCTATCAACATTAGGTGACTCGTCTTCCACACGAGTCACCTTTATAAGCTACACATATATTCGGCCACCCCCCTAAGAAACCAAAATTGAGAATGAGACACTTACCGAAACTCGCCTTTAAACTAACGGCCTAGATATCTGTTGTTTAAGCAATCAGCTTTTCAACACTAACTTAAGGATGGTAATCAAAGACGAATAGTGATGAAGGAAAAGAAATTGGAAATGGAGATATGAGTATTCTGCTTTCAAGAAATCAATGATGATATTCTGCTTTTTGAGAAACAAAGAAACTTAATGGAATTTGGTAAAAGAATGAAAAGGGAGAAGAGAGGTTGGCAATAGAATGAATTCGGCAAAATAAACCAAAACCCTCATGCACATTCGGCATTCCTTTAAATAGGCACAAGCTGATTCAAGCCTCCCTTGCAGTCCCATTCTATACCAACTCCCTATCTCTCTCAATCTCCTATTTTCTCTCCATTATCTCCACCTTAAAAATCTCTCCTGAACACTCTCCTTAGAGTCCATCTTCACGCCACTTCCAACCTTCTAGAAGGCCAAAATTAAACTCCTAAAAATACTAAGCTAGGATCCAAAACTCAAGGCCCAATATTTCTAAGCCCAATATTTCTAGGCCCAAAATTCGGGGTGTTACACGAATAAACTTATTTGGTTGAAAATTTTAAAATCACATAGCCATATATGTCAAGTCATGTCAATTTTGTGAATTGTACTTTGAACTATAAAAAACGCGATTTTTAGTATTTTTCAGGCATTCTAAGACTTATACATGGCAACAATAAGAATATAAGAGTGAGCCATCATAAAATACTTAAGAAAACAACTAAAAAAATCATTGAAGCGGATTCTAAAGCATATTTCCATCATGATTGAAGATTCTCATTTGATTTCTTTAGAGATTATCATGAGTTTCTTTGTTTCTTGTGGTTATATTGTATTTTGAATGTTTTTATTTGCAACCATGAACTAATTTTCTAAATACCTAGAGAGATGAATCCTATGATGAATTTTGTCATTTGATTTTTATTTTACATAATAAAGACTTAAATATTGTTCTCAATTATATGTGCTTAATTTTTTGTTTAATATTTTTACACTATTGATCCATATTTGATGTGCTTAAATCAGAGAAAGAATAGATCCTATTTGAGAGTAAATCTAGTATAATTGAGTGGAGTTGCATGCAATCCTAGAAATAGGATCGCATAAATCTACCGAATTAAAGTCAAATCTAATAGAGGAATCCATAGATCGAGTTAATGCAATAATGGGGGTTTTAATTAGAAAGAAATTTCAATTAATCAACCTAGAGCCAGTTGTTCTTATTCTTGAAGAGAGATCTTAACATAGTTTAAGGATTTCTATAGATCAAGATAAGTAGAGAAATTGCATAATTTAGATTGATAGTGACAGATGAAGTCTAGGTGAATTCTTTTCTGGGTATTGTTTCGCTTCTTGATTGTTTACTCGATTATTTTTCTGATTTTTTTCTTTGTCGCGTTCATAGTTAATTAGTTTAGTTAATTTTTAGTTTTAATCAATCACTCGAATTTATTGGTTAAATAATAAAAAGATGGTAATTACTAGTATTTTTAGTCTTTGTGGGAACGATATCTTTACTCACCATAACTATATTATTAATTGATAAGTGCACTTACCTTAGTCATATTTTTAGTTGGTTTCAACTGCATCACTAAAACATATTTTTTTTCCCTATTAGTCATGCAAACCCTTTTTTCGAATGGGTGTTTTAAAAGAAACTAATGTTTGTTAAATTAAATATATAGATTAAATATCAAATTTGAACATATTTGAAGGATTAAAAACAAAATCATTTGAAAAAGTCTACCCTCTCTGGCACGTCTCTAGTTTGTCCTCTCTGGCACGTCTCTAGTTTTTTTTTATTTTTGTTCTTATTGAAAGTGGAGTGGTGACGGCGAAAATCTAAAATTTTGGATCTTTTGTCTAGCATAGCGGTACTTTAGATCAGGATTTACGTCTAAAATTAATGGAAGTTGAATTAGCAGGGTTAACAATCAATGAAGAAGAAGATGCAATCTTACAAGTCCAATTAGATCCGAATATAGAAAGAGGAGAGGAGGTTTTCAGGTTATTAGGGTGCTTTTTAACTGCTAGCATTATTCATTTTCCTGCAATGAAAAATACTATAGCAAATCTTTGGCATCATGTTAGGGGTGTTCATATTCAAGATTTGAGTGAAAAAAGATTTTTATTCCAATTCTATCATGTCATGGATTTAGATAGGGTGTTGAAGGGATCTCAATTGACATTTAATAATCATTTGCTCGTCTTACACAAGTTATAGTGGGGAGAGGATCCTCTAAAAATCCCATTATTCATGGTGCCTTTTTTGGTTCAGATACATGACGTCCCCATTGGTCTTTTTTTAAAAAATTTGGCAATTCAGTTGGGCAACTTTATAGGAGAATTTATTAAGTATGATGGATCGAATCTGGGAAAGGAAACTAGGAATTATATGCGGTTAAGAGCTAGGATTGATGTACGAAAATCGTTAAAAATGAGGAAGCAAATTATGTTATGTGGGAAGTGCACTTATGTGAGGTTTAGGTATGAACGATTATCTCTTTTTTTTTTTGTTTCTATTGTGGCTGATTGGGGCATAATGATTCGTTTTGTGAAGCAAAAATGGCGCTAGGGGTAGAAGTGGTAGAGATGGGCTGGGACCTATCGCTTCGAGCTGAATCACGGAGAGCTGCAGCAATGAACAGATGGTTGAGAGAAGAAGAGGATGAGAATAAAAAAGGTGAAGGTGAAGATCTTTCTATGAAAGAGAGTAATTTATGGACTGGTGAAAGCAAAATAGCAGGTTATAGACAGGTTTTTAACCCAGCATTGGGCTTCAGTTTGGAAGGATGAAAGAACTTAAGAAATCACACGGGGAAAATCTCAACGTCAGAGTAAGCTTTAACTGATATGGAGCACGATCTAGAGGATGGTGTTATGATCGGCGATGAAGGGAAAAAGTGGGCTAGAGGGGAGATGGACGGTGCAATAGTTTTGGGAAATGAGGATTTTCTGGTGGGTAGAAATAAGAGTTCACTGGAGGTAAATCACTTTGTATCTGCGGCTGCCAAGAGGCAAGTCGATCGGGCACAACAAAACTGTTAAGCTGGAATGTTCATGAATTGGGGAGTCCACGAACAATTCGAAGACTTCAGTATATGCTGAAGTTACAAAATCCCCAAATGGTCTTCTTTATAGAAACAAAGATATACAGAAGTCAGATGGAAAGGATTCGCTACAGTTGTGGGTATGTTAATAGGATTGAAGTTGATCTAGAAGGCACTAGAGGAGGATTATTTTGGGGTGGAAAGCGAAGGTGTGTGTCACGCTTCAGCACTACTCGAAGAGGCCCATTGAGTTGGTGGTAGATGATTGTGATGTAAGAGGTAAATGGAGGTTCACAAGCTTTTATGGGTCTCTATTTACACATGATAAAAGTAATTCTTGGGCTGCGTTGAGGAACTTATACACTGGAGAGAGGTTTCCATAGTTTGTTTGTAGGGATTTCAACGAAAGAATGTACGGATTTGAAAAGAATAGAGGGTTATCTAGAGACGAAAGAAGAGTTAAGCTATTTCGCAATACTCTAACAGATTGCAGTCTAGTGGATGTGGGGTTTTCTAGGAGATGGTTTACATGGGAGAGGGGCAATTTACCTGAGACAAATATACGAGAGAGGCTTGATAGGGGCGTTGCAAATGAAGAATGGATGACCATATTTCCTGAGATAACTATCTAACATCTTACTCACTCTTTCTCTTATCACTACCCTCTTTTAATTAATACAAAAAAGGCAAAACAAGGGGTAAATGAGAAAGCTTTCAGATTTGAAGCCTGGTGGACAATGGAGGAGTCATTTGATGAGGAAGTAAAAAGAATTTGGGGGACTTCATCAGGTAATTTGATGCAGAAATTAGATAAGCTAAAGCGCGGATTAAAGAGATGGGTTGTTTGGGTCCACGCTGACCTGAAGAAGCAAAAGACTTTTCTTACAGACAGGTTATCAGAATTCTTAGCAGTTGAAAGAGATGATTCTAATTTGGCTGAATTGATTGACACAAAAATTTAACTAAACCTTGAAATAGATAAGGATGAACGCTGCTGGGAACAAAGAGCGCGCATAAACTGGCTGAAATATGACGATAGGAACACTGCTTTCTTTCATAGTCAAGCCACACATCGGAGAAGGAGAAATTCGATCCACAAGTTGCAAGATAAGAAAGGAAGAGAAACAGAGATCATCTAAGATATTGAAGGCATTGCGAGATCTATTTCCAAAATTTATTTATGTCAGAAGGAAGGGGAAGTTGTGAGCATTTGTTATCCGGAATTGCTAGATGCATATCTGAGGAGGATAATCAATTTCTTACAACACTTTACACAAAGGAAGAGATTAAAGAAGCAATATTTGAGATGGGGTCTATAAAAGCTCCAATAGAAGATGGTTTACTGGCTTTATTTTATCAAAAGTGTTGGCACATTGTTGGAAATGATGTAATTAATTTTTGCTTACAAATTCTGAATGAGGAGAAGGACTTCAAACAGGTTAACTCTCACACATAGTACTCATTCCAAAAGTTGTTAACCCTATTAATATGAAGCAGTTCAGACCAATCAACCTATGCAATGTAATTTATAAAATTATGGCAAAAGCTATTGCTAATAGGCTCAGATGAGTTATTGAGAAATGTATCGATGTAGCTCAGAACGCTTTTGTTCTAGGAAGATTGATTTCAAATAATATTCTTCTTACTTACGAAATTCTTTACACATTGAAACAAAAGAGAGTGGGGCAAAAAGGTTTTATGGCAGTAAAGCTTGACATGAGTAAAGCTTACGATAGAGTTGAGTGGAAATTTATAAAATTGAGTGAAAATTTATAAAAGAAATAATGACTCGAATGGGTTTTGCCTTAAACTGGATTGAAACTATTATGGAGTGCATAACTTCTGTGTCCTATTCGGTTATAGTAAACGGATTTAAAGGGGAGAACTTCCAAGCGACAAGGGGGCTACGTCAAGATGATCTGTTTAGCCCTTTTATGTTTCTTATATATGGGGAAGGCTTGTCTTGCCTAATGCGACTTACAATGAGAGAAGGGCTGTTGAGAGAAGTAAAAGCCAGCAGGAGTTGTCCGTAGGTATCGCGTTTATTATTTGCAGGTGACTGTATTTTATTTAGTGAAACGACGAGTAGAAAAGCTAACATCTTGAAACAAATTCTCAGAAAGTACAAATATGTTCGGGGCAGTGCGTCAATTTTGATAAATCAACGATCTTTTTTAGCAAGAATACTTCTGAAGTTAAAAGAAGAGTAGTGGTTAATATACTAGGAGTGCGAAGTTCGAACGACCCGAAACGTTATTTAGGGTTGCCTAACATGGTAGGAAGGAAGAAAAGGGAGTTGTTCCATATTTTAAAAGATCGAATCAAACAGCGAATTGATAACTGGAGTATGAGACATCTATCGCAATGAGGAAAGGAAGTATTTATTAAGTCTATTTTACAAGCCATCCCAACGTACACAATGGCATGTTTCCTTTAACCTAAGACGTTATGTGTTGAGATTGAGAATATTATTGCCAAGTTTTGGTGGCAAATGGGACATGAAAAAAGGGGTATACACTGGTGTGCATGGAGGAACCTTTGTTCTTTGAAGGAAAGTGGAAGTCTCGGGTAATATTAGCCAGTTTAACATCACTCTGTTAGCTCAGCAAGGTTGGCACATCATTACTTATCTAAATTCCTTATTAGCAAAAGTTCTTAAAGCTAAGTATTATCCAAGTTCAGATTTTTTTTAATGCACAATTAGGTAATTTACCTTCACTTACCTGGAAAACTGTCTAGGTTGCAAAAGGCTTACTACGAAGTGGGATGAGTTGGAGAGTAGGACGGGGAACTGGAATTTCAATGTGGGGTGATCATTGGGTACCAGGAAAAGATACGAATGAGTGGAGCCACAGAAATGACAATGAAGTTAAGTTAGTTTCTAATCTAATTAATACTACAAATAATATGTAGAAGACAGATTTAGTGAAGAGTACCTTTCCAGCAGATATTGCTCAAAAGATTTTGCAAATCCCTCTGGCGGAAACCCCAGGCGCTGACTTTCAGGTGCGGAAGGGAAAGCCTTCTAGTGAATTCTCGGTTAGAAGTGCCTATAAATTATTACAAATCGCTAGCTCGGATCCTAATAATCTATTAATACATGCCGATTTAAAAAATTTCTACAAACAACTATGGAATTTACAACTACCCTCAAAGATTACAATTACATTCTAGAGAGCATCATGGAACAATATGCCTACTTTAGTCAATCTGAGATCTAAACGAGTTATCGATAATACTATATGTCCTTGTTGTAGATATGGGGAAAAAGATATATCCCACGTCTTTCGGTACTGCCCTGTAGCAATAGAAGTTTGGCAAATGTTAGAGCTTTCTTGGGTTAATAACCTTATGATTCAAAGTTTTTAGGATTGGCTTACCTGGATTTTCAGGAGGAGCACTCACAAACAACGTCGATTGTTTTGCTGCGGAATATAGTTTCTGTGGGGGTCGAGAAACAAGCTTATACATGAAAGAAAATTAGAGTCAGGAAGGGAGTTATCACTAAAAGTTATAGGGTACTTGGCCAAACTTGATGGACTGACAGAAAGAAGGAATACCTTGAACAAGGTTAGAAGTGCCAATCAGCAAGAGGCTAGCTTCAGGGCGATGATCCATTTTGATGCAGCCTTCAATAGCAAAGAGTTCAAATCGATGGCGGGTCTGGCGGTATGGGATTAGATGGGAGTAATCCTAATAACAAAGACTGTTTTGAACTCAAATGTTTCAACGTCTTTTGCAGCAGAAGCGTATGCCGAACTTCATACGATCAAGCTCGAAATTTCTATAGGTTTACACTTAGTTACGATAAAGGGGGATTCACATACAGTTATAAAGAAATGCCAAACAATGACACAAGATAAGTCAGTTATAAGGGCCATCATTAGTGATATTCAAAGAAATAAGGAGTATTTTCAAGATATAAGGTTTCAATTTATCAACAGAACTGAGAACGTTTTGGCCCATAAAATTGCAGAAGAAGCTCTAAGAAGGGAAGAGGAATCGCACCTAGAAGGAGAGGCACTGCATTGTCGTCGTTTGTGTCCGGAGGGAAGATGGAGAAGGCTCCCAGATTGAGAATCGCCTTGTGAAAAAAGAAGAAGAACGAATAACTATTATGGATGAAATGAAACGGCTATCAAATGAAGTAGATGGGACAATGGATGTGAAATGACGATTGGAAAATGGTGTCCAGCTGCATTTTGAATTGACTAGCAATTATTTCCCTAGGTTTCCTGTTTTGGTAGCCTTAATTGTTTGTCTTTCCCTAGGTTCTTTTGATTTCTTTATTTTTTCTTTAATGGTTAGACTGGTAAAAAACCCAGCAGTCCCATTTTCAGGTTTAAATCCAATTTCCGTTTTAAAATTTATTTTAATAAATGGCTAGTCGATTCTATTCAAAAAAAAAAAATCATTTGGATTTATATTATACTAAAAATTAGTAATTTAGCATCATCAGTTTATCGCACATTAACTCAAATGAGAAATGCCTAAAAATTATTCTTTATATAAAATAGGTTAATATTTGGTATACGATAATGCACTTTTTTTACTTTACTAACAGCCTTAAAAAATTGTCGCAAGTCTCTTTTCTAAACCATTTATATATTTTAATATTTATTGTATCTTGGTAAACCCATTACCTTGTTTATAAAGTCTAAAAAAATCAATGTACCGAATATTTCTTCAAGCAATATTTATATTATAAATTTTCTATTAAATCTTTATTTCAAACCAACTGATAAATTATTGAAATAGTTTTTCATTATTGTTAATTTCCATAAAATTTCGTTTGCAATGCGTTGATATTATTTTTATTCACATTACTTCATTATTTATTTAATATTTTAATTGATATTATCATTTTTATAATTAATAGATGCTAAGATCCCAACACTAGATTTGCTGGATGACGGCATGTTGTATCGGTTGAATTAAACGACGTGTACGGAATAAATGCTGAATTTACTACTAGTTCCATAAGGGCAAGGAATTTTCAACTAGTCTACAAAATATGGCTACACTAGTATCTCATCTCATGGGTGTTTCAAACAATAATCTTTGCTCCATCAGCGAAGGTAATGTCAAATTTTCCTAACTTCCAGTTTGTTGGTCAAGGTAAAACAAATAGCTTTATCTTTGTGCAGCTTTGTATGGTCAATGTTAGTCAAATCACTGTCTGTGCAAGTCTTCAGTAAAAAGTAGTAATACCTCGAACGGATCATCGAAATACCGACTCTTTTACAAAGGATCTGCCACCCGAACTGCAAGAGTGAAGATCAGAAAGTTGATGAGCCACCACCAACAAAAGGAAGGCTAATCTTTCGCTTTGAAAAAATATATACGCTGTTACTCACGAATACTGAAGATGGATATTCATAAATCGACGATTTTCTTTGCTTTGAGATAGTGTTACAGAGCCTTCAATAATTTGATCCTGCTCCACCTCTATGGGGTCATACAAGTATATCAATGTCTGCAAAATTTACGTCATAAGCTTTAAAAATGGTACCCTTAAAGAAAGGAAGCATTACCATCATGCAAATTGGTACAGTTCACAACGGTTCAGAATTTTGTTATGCTCAAATCAATAGCGTATTTCTTAATAGAATCAAACAACTCTTGCATATGATACCTGTTGCCAATGTGTTGGAGGATCCTCTGGTGCTGTTGAGAGTACAAGTGGTTCGTTGGGATTGGTGCGTTTCGTACTTGGGATATCATCAACAGGATCATCATCTGATAGGCCAATGAGTGGGGATTGACTTGGAGTGATTATAGAAGAATTTGCTGGCCCACTGAATTCAACATCAAACCAAAACGCAAATCCATGTAGTGGAGCTGGGAATCAAGGAAGTATGAATACTATGCTCAAAATGAAGACAGGAAATTTACAACGACCATGTAAGCTAATAGCATGAAACAAAGGCCTATGTGAAATGAAGTAAATGGTGTGTAACAATGGTAAACTGAAAGATATTAACAAAAGAAGATAAACTGATTACACTACTGCATGATATCTCAATTGTCTGGTCTGCACACACAATGGAAATTCCCAACACAGCATGTGTATGCACACAGACAGAAAGAAGACAGCACATTGCATATGGTAAAAGCAAAGGTATCAATAATGGGTTTACCTCGCATCATTGACTGGAACTTATATCTTGTTGATACAGATTCTAACTCATTGAGTTGGATAGTGTAACAGTCCACATGCTTAACCTGTTTATCGTAATATATTTCAATGCCATTTGATAAGCAATTTTTAGAAATATGTTAAAATGAAAATTGCCTTAGAGCTCACAATTTGGTCATATAACATGGACAAACACTGTTGGCAAAGAGAATGTCTCAAGCAACAGCCACATGGCATTAATGAGAAATTGTTACATCAAATTTTCAATTTATGAAGAATCTATTAGGTTGCCACATAGACACCGGTGGCGCACTTGCAACTCATGCCTTGGGGATCTAAGGGGATTGTGATGTCTTAGGTAAAGAAGACATAAAGGATATGATAAAACTAACGGTTGGCCTTTCCAATTTAGAAATCGATAGGGAAAACCAGAGGGGAAAAGCAAGAGAGCTAGAAGACTAACCACATGTGGCCATGTCAAAACATTTTCCCCCGTTATTGTCTCCACACATGGTTCTTCAAACGCACACTGTTTTGCTACCGGCAGCATTGCAGACACTGCAAGAGAAATCAACATTATAATTTCCTATTTCACACACAATCAACAAAGAAACAAGCTACAAGCAAAAGACATGAGAGCTGAAATTTCTAAGCAGGTTAGTAGAAATTTAATTTCACATATATATGCATGAAAAAGAATACAAATGTAACTTAGCATCATACTCACTATCAATTCCATAGACATTGCGCCAGAAATCAATGCTGTCATTGTATCTGTCAGGATGTGTGATGGGTGCCAGGTATAACTGCAGGCAGTAAAGAGTGAAAACAATAAATAAGTTTATTTTCATCATGAGAAACAGATTCTGCAACACGATAAAACTTCATACGAGTCACAAACCATTAAACAGAGAGAAAAAAGAACAAAGCAGCTCAATTACACTGTCATGGTCAGCAAGTAGCAAAACAAGGTTACAATAGCTGGCATAAAAAAGAAGGGACACAGACCGTTGCAGCGCAAGGAAGAATAAGGCCTCCATGTTTTAGCCATCGATCTCTAGCAGTAATAACACTTCCCAGCATGCTCTGGAAAATTGTAATGAGGATGATCACATAAAATGCAAGTAAAATAAATGTAAAAAGAATAGGACAAATAGTCAATTGAATGAAATCTTTTAAAAATAAACTTAGCATATGATGTAAGGTTTTAACAATCACCTCATAGAGCAGCGTGTAGCCCATCCACTCTGAAATTATTACATCAACCTGTTCATCAATTTCAACATCCTGTAGAAATTATAACTAGAATAAACTGTCAGACATTCGAAAGGAAATAAATCAGTTCAAGAGAAAGTAACACATTTCTCAGAACAGTGTGAAGCACATAGCTGTCCACCCCCCTCCCCGACCCTACCATCTAGAAGTTTATTAGCAGGTCTAGATTCTAAACATAAATGTAGAAACAAAAATTGAGTCTTTGTTATCTTGAATGACCTACATAAATTTAGCCTACCATAGCTGCTAATTTTGTGTCTCCCCCAAACAAAGATACAAATAGTAGTAATATCCACTCATTGTTCGATAATTAATCTATGAATTGATACACCTGGGTGTTGAAACCAAGCCAGTGTGAAAGCGGGCAACCCAGAAAACATTACAATGGCCAATGACCAATAGGTACAAGCTTTCACCAATTATTATCCTATGATCCCCATAACTATAATGGTGCTCATATCAAGTATGAGAAAGATGCGACTATTTAACGAAATATATCCACAAAGGCTACCACAATTGCAGTCTTCTACTAATGAGAGCATCTAGAAGGTGCTGTCACAATTTTTCTCATCTATAATGAGATTTAAACACCAGCACCAATGCAAAGCCCTAAAATGGTTTGCAAAAGGTAAAGCACCGCTAAAGGTCTCCATCCATTTTGCACACAGCAAAACAAGAATTCCACCTTGATTTTCCAGTGCAGCTAGTTTTCTGTTGACCTCAACAGTAAATGCAGAAGAATCATATCTAATTCCACGATGTTGAAACCGTTGTTGCGGACTTGTGGCTTTAAAGATAAAGAAGTTATTCTCAATGACTTTAAAAAAGTTGAAGAAAGAAAATCTAATCCTAAGTTGGCTTATCCCTCCCACAAAGTCCGAAGTTAAATTCAACTCCCCCGTTCCCAACCATTTAAGGAAATACACGTCAATAAGTCTGAGAAGAAACAAAAAATGCTAATATATATAGGAGCTTATTCTTTTTTCTAATATTTTTGCAACCATTTAAGGAGCATAGACATCTACAAGCCTGAGAGGAAAAGCCTACCTCAACTCGCCCATGCAATACAATGACCGTTTCAGCTAAATTATTTGCTTTCACCACTTCTTTGGCCTGCTTGCAAATAGCAAATTTCAATACAAACCAAATGGTCAGTACCATTTTAAACAAGGCAGCCAAAGAAAGGCCTAGAGAAGTAAAGAATACATATAATTCCACAATGTTGATTGATAACTAGCATACAGATTCTACTAGCAGTGTTAACCAGGTATCATAATCTCATTGTAGCAATTAACACAGTAAGAAAATGAAAATGGCAAGGAGAGAAGGAAAATGAGCTAAATAAAGCACTCTCAAAAGAGAAGGTAAAAATGCCTCAGCTACAAGTAGTTAAGCACTAATGCAACGAAGTACCTGCACTGCAATAGCACTGGCATCCACTGCATAAACCTGAAAATACATAATTGCTTAAGATATTAGACAGTTGAATTCAGTTGAATCCATAAACATCACAAGAATATAACTTTGAGATAGCAAGAGAATTCTAAAAATATATATATACTAAAGAACAAAATTGCAGTTCTTTCTACATTTGCTCTTGGTCAATAGTTGAATTGAAGCCTCCTTGTCTTCTTTATGGTAAAATTATAAAGTTCACAAAGAAAGAAAGATAGAAAAACCTAGAGGAAACCAAAAAAAGAAAGTTCAACATAACTTCTAGCAATCCTCTGCACCTACTAAATAATGCGATATTCAGTAATTAGTTGAAAACGGTACACATGATGTGCAAAAAATTGAGATTGAATCAACTCTCAAAAGCATAACTCTGCTATAAATATGTCAATCATGCGATAAGAACTTCAAAACATATACCCGTTTTGCACCAGCTTGAGCACAAAATATCGAAAGAATGCCTGTGCCACATCCAACATCAACTACAACCTATAAAAATAGTCAAAATAAATAATGAGGAAGAGGAATAAACCAGCTAAATATTATTTGGAGAGAACCCTTAAACCAACTTGGCTGTTTGAGAGCCGTATGCTTTGTATCTATGTTTCTAATAGACACAAATGCATGTCACCCAGGGATGAGATTATAATATCAGTACAGCATAATATCGTGATTAGGTGAAACAGGAATCTTACACAAAATCAAACCAAATATGGTAAAACCAGGTATCATTTGGTTTCAAGAAAGAAGAGAGATTAGATAGAGTTTTATAACAAGGACAAAATGACATTACCTTCCCCTGAATAAAACTCTGGTGTTGCATGACTGCATCCCGGTAAGCTTCAGTTCGAACATGATCCTGTATGCTTTTAGAGATAAGGTATGATCAGTGGATTATCATGAATTTCTATTATCATCATTATTATTTTTTAAAAGAAAAATTATTTAAACAACGAACTATAATTTAAAGAACTCGCCGTTGGAACTAGCACAAGTAAAGAAGTACTAAAACTTTTGATTACAAATGCAAGATACAACCTTGCTTAAACAAGGTAGCAAAAAAATTCATAGATAGTTCATAAATAGTAAAAAGCAACATTTTTTGTAAACAAAGAACGTGAGGACATTGCTAAAACAACTCAAATTTAAATTCCCAATGTTAAGCTCTCATTCCAAGACACGATCTTGGCAATGACCCATTTCCCCTAGTAAATGCAAGCACTAAAATGCTTCCAAAAGACTAAACTCATAAAGCTAGAAGTGCAAGAAACTCCACACGATCCATCAATAAGCATTAATAACAAAAACAAAATGAACTCAGTTAAGACCAATTACGTATGAAGAGAAAGAACAAGAAAGAAAGAAAAAGACCTTGATCATTTCTTCGTGGATACCGATGTGGGCGTAGGCCTCAAAGTAGGCCACGTCGAAGTCCGTACAAGCGGGAGGAGGTGATTTCAGGTCTTGCTGATCGTCGCTGGCGTCCTTCTTCTGGGGGTGCTGGGATTCAGAAGCCCTAAACACTTCACGTGACCTACGACCTCCCCTCCCCCCACGACCTCCCCCTCGCCTCCCTCCCGAGGTCTGCTGCTGGCGAGGGACATTGCCGACTCCTGTGCTCCCAGACATGTTTTGCTAGTCGCCGGAGAGCAGCAATTGACGGGCAATGTGAGGAGGGAGAAAACAGCAACGTTTTTCCTTCTCAAGAACCCAAAGAGGGAAAGCTGGTTTGCGTTACTGTTTGTTAAATGAAAACCGAATGGCGGTTAAGGTTTTGGGGTTTTGCGGTGCGTTTACAACAGCTTATAATCCATATATGGGGGCAAGGGTTGAGGGGTTCATGGCTACCCGCCCGGTCAGCCCCACCGGTGGACCTTAGCTTTATGTTTCTCAAACCGAATTGGTTTCATCCGTCTATTTTATTGTTTAAAAATAATGGAAAATATAGAAATAGCTTATATTAATATTTTATATTTATAATAAATTTTAAATAAAAATATTTTTATTTTCTTTTATAGTGAAACAAATCATTTAGACATGTTTGAATGAGTTGAACTTGTGGTTAAATTTTTTAGAATTAGACTTTAATTCAATTCAACTCAATAAGGATTTTAAATTTTTATGTATTTCAAATTATTAATTTATATGCATGGTCCCTCTACTATATCTCATTTATGACGTTAATCTTTGAAATTGTATTTTATTTTAGCTCAACTTATAAAATACCTTTAAGCGAAGGGTTTCAATATTTTGTGTACTTTGAATTATTTAATTTATGTACATAATCCCTCTACTATAGTTATTTAAAAAGTCAATCTGGTCTAAGTCTATTTGAATTTTAAAATTTTTGAGTCATTTCAACTCAAGTATAATCATTTGAGGTAATTTTCAAATTAAGTTATTATGAATTTAGATATTTTAAGTACAAATAATTTCACATTCAAGTTATTTTCAAATTTAGATGAATTCAAATTCAAGTTGGTTTTTAATCAATAATTTTACACCTTTGAAAACCATTTTTATTAGTCCAATAAAAAACCATTTGATTATAACGTGGTGGTGCATAGGTAAAATCTTCTTGACAACCAGAACAATAATAAATTATGATATATATGAGTTGTTTTCATGTGGTTGAATAAACAAATAAATGGAGTGAAATTATTTTACAACTTTGAATCTGCACATTTTGAGTTTCCATACTAGATGGCAACTATGTTGCTTTTATATGGACCCTGCATTTTGACATACGCGTCAAATGGATCATCAAAATTTTAGACTTGAAAAAACTTTAATGCATTAAAAACATCAGTCTATTGTAATTAACAAATGTATGCCAGAAAGATGAAATTCCAAGGACCAGCTTCAATGGTGAAACCACCTTTCGAACAAGCTAAGGGCCTTAACCTGCAATGAGGAAATAGTAATCTGAAGTAGCAGACGGATACAATAAAAACTCGAAAATGGTCAGGATTGAATGATGGAGTACAAGAACTCACCATGGGTATCGGTAAGAAAGTTTATGAAGCATAAACGAATGCTAGAAAAGAATTTGAATTCTATTGCTGCCTTTTGTGTCCTGCAACATTTTACTGAAAGCAGCTCGGTTTACGCAAAAAACAGATGAAACAGATTCAAGCGACTTAGAGATGGTTCCTCTTACCACTCATGAAATTAGCAATTAGCGGAACTCGTCATGGTATTCATAGTCATCTTCACTATCATTGAAGATGGCACTGTAAAATACATACGGGTTGTCAATCATCTCAACTAAGCTTAAGCGACCGTCTTTATTCAAATCTGCCTGTAATTAAATTAACAAAAATGTTCAATAACAGAGCTTTCTTTTTTTGTTTGGCACAAATAAACTTCATTCCTCCAAAAGGAGGGGTAGCAACCTCTACGTCAAGCATTGGTCGAGAACGAAGTGAAACTCAAAATTTTCATTCCATTGTCAAAACCTTTGCAGCAACTATGACTCACAAGAAAATTATTCCTTATACAGGAACATTTAATCTAAAACAAACGAACACCGTATTTGTTGAATAAAATGGAACACTAGAGAACTCGTGCATACGTACATGCATAGCAATGTTCAACTATCTAGTGCGTAAATACCTGCGATATTATGTAACCTGCTTGTTGTTTAGCATAGTACCGCTCTGATGGATGAAGTTTCCCAATTATTGGTAGCAACTCTTCATCTGACAATAATCTGTTAATGATTACCACAGGAAATGTATTTAACCATCCAAAAGATAAGTTTCCATTCCAAACATATACCGAACATCAAATGTTCATACAAGCACCTGTCACCATCTTTATCAAGTTGGCTAAACATCCGTTTAGCTGGGGTCTCGGCGTCCATTGAGTAATCAGATAGATGAAAAGAGTTATGACCTTCTTCATCATGGTTTATTACCAAGTCAAATACACCATGAAAAAATTCATCAAAGTTAACCTTCCCATCTTTGTCTGCATCTCTTTCCCTAAGGGAGAAAAAGAAAAAAAAGGGGGCAAAAGTCATAGTGATTGAAAGGCAATAATAGAAGGAAAAAGAAAAAGGTCAAATGAAAAACGGGATAACATGTAAAACAGGGAAAAGGAAAATAAAACTCAGGTCACCTTACTTCCTTTTTGCATAACCATTGAAGCAGCTTTGGGTTTTTACTGTCAGCTGGGTGCATAAAGCTGGGAAAGAACCAAGCAGAAAAATTAGGGGAGATAGCAATAGCAGCAATTGAAAATACCCTTTTCACTGGAAGTATATTAGTAGGAACTTGCTGTATAAGTTGGAACTTACTCATTGAACTCAGTTAAATTCAATACGTGATCGCCATCGGCATCTGATGCATAAAAATGTTCTTCTGTCCACCAGCCCATATCATGACCAAAAGATGCGTAGTCTAGATAGAAGAAGCACAAATAAGTTACCACCTCTAAAATTACTGCTTGGCAAATTAAACAGAAATAAAATACAATATCCAAGTTTTGTACTACAAATCTATAATGATCATTATTGAAAGCAAGATAAGATCCATAAATAGCATAGACTTGTTAAAATGGTTTACTCTATGTCTCTATCAAAGGGAACATGGTAAGTACTGACTCGTCCCTCATGGCAGGAAAGAACAGATCATGCATGTCTGTTATTTTGTTTTAATGTCTTTAATCACTATATCTCTCAAAAGTTTTGAGAATCACTTCAAAAAGTGACTTCACAGATTCATCAAAAGTATCTACAGATCAGTATAAATCCATCTATCAAACAACTGCAGCCACCTAAGAACTTACCTTAAAAGGAAAAAAGGGAAAGCAAACACAAAGGACTAGTTTTACAACATGATCTATAATTTAGTAGCATAATGGTATAGACCACAGACCATTCTTCACCCAACTGGGAGCTTCGTACTCCACATACGAAACTAACCCATCATTGTTTTTGTCATGAATTTCCATCTCCCTCAAACTCCTGAACCACTCTTCCTTCATAGCCTGCTGCAAATTCCACTCAATCAATTCATTCTCAGTCACAAAACCATCTGCTGGATCGACATCAATCTTGGGAAACAGCAACACCAACCTGTTCATTACATTAAACCTCCACTCTATCAACATCTACCAAAATTTTACTACCAACATGCGTCAACAAGAATACAAATATAGGTGCAAGGTTTATGTAAACTGCATATGAAGCAAAGACATAACCGATAACATCAATTTATATTTCCAACCAAATCATCACAATATACTCATTCTAAAAAGCATTCACAAAGGACTTAAGCATACTCACATCTCAATACTTATAATAATGAAGACACCTAACAAGCTTTCTATAAAGCACATGAGGAATAACAAATACATATACATATATAACCATTAGTAAATAAAATAGGATTGATCATTACCAAGAATAGTAATGATTATATTTGTTACACAAATTCATACTTACATGCAATTGAATCGGATAAATGAACTAATGAAGCATTAATGTGAACAAGTAAACATAGCTAGCTCATAAATAGTAACATTGATAATCAAAAACACATTTTTAACTAAAATTGGCAGCTAAAACACTAACTAAAGCTCCAAAACTTCAACCCTTAGTAACCAATAATAGTAACAACAATAGTGACAGAAGTTTCAATTCTGACTAAAATAAAAAAACTCAAATCATATCAATCTAAACTTAAAATCGATCCAACTTTATTTGACTGTGATTTTAACTCGTAATGACCCATCCTAAAACAACTTGAACTTGAAGTAACATACCCTAAAATGATAAATCTTAAAAAACCGAACCACAAACATAAATGAGCCGTCCTAAAAAACCAAGCCTCAAACATAATAGTAACAAAAAATTCAATTCTGACTAAAACTCAAAATCTCGATCATATCAATCTAATCTGAAACTCTATCCAACTCTATTTGACCATGATTTTAACCCAGTAACGATCCCGTCCTAAAACTAGTCTAAGCAAGAAAAACCCAAAAATTAAAAACCGATCCAAACCGACTTGTTTGGAGGGTTTATAATATACAGATTTAAGAATCGAGGTTAATCAAATCGAATTAATAGGAGATTTTCGAATATCAAAAACCAAACCAAATTATGATGGAAAGTTTAAAACTTTTTTTAAAAAATAACAACCGAACTGATATCAACCTACCTAAAACAACTCAACCTGAATTTAAAGTCAGATAACCTAAAAACGAAAAATCCTAAACAACAAAGTCTCAAACATAAATTATCGGAACACACCGAAATGATCCAATTTCAAATTTGACTAAATGATCAGAATATTATAAACTCGAGATTGATCCAATTTGAATTTATCCGATACAAATTCAACCAGGCTGTCTATGTGAATGTAATAGCACCAACCTATAGGTAACATTTAACTTGTCCTCGTCATTCAAGTAATCTTCGATCTCAGGCTGCGATTTTTCAGCGGGTTCGGGGTATTGTAAATAGTCGGAGCGGGAATGCTCCACGTACTGCTTCTCCCACTGTTTGTCTTCACGGAGGCGCTCGATCTTGGCGACGAGTGGATCAAAAGCGACAGGCTCGTGACGGGCGGGGTTGCTGAAGCTGAAGGAAGAGCGGAGCTTGACGAGGCGGCGGCGGTTGTCGGCAGGGTGTTTCTTGGGGGAATAAGAGATGATGAAAAGGATTAGCAGAGCCAAGGTCATGTACACAATGGCAGAAAGTTCTCCCATTTTCTTGGAGGTCCTTTTAATTTTAGATTTGTTTAATGCTACTATGGATCATTCATTTTAAGCGTTGATTAATACGAAAATTGAGAAATGAATCTTCAATCCTTATATTTTTGAAAACTGAAAAGATAGTTCAGTTGAGTAACATCTAATACTATCAGTTTTTTTCTTTTTTCTCCGAGCAAATTAATCTCTTTAAAAAAGATTTAGAATAATATAGTCCCTGTCAATCAGAATAATTAATTATAATATTAATATCTTTCGATTGACTAGTAATTAATGTTACATATTTTATCATTTTAAATTTAATTCAAAAATATTTAATAAATTTAGCCTTAATATTTACACGTTGTGGGATAAATTTATTAAATTAAGATCAAATTGATAGAATGTGTAAACTTTAATAGTTAAATTTATTATTATACTAATTAAAATCATATATAATTAATGAAAAATATTAACATTGTGATTAATTATCATTAATTACTTATTTTTAAAATTAAAAATAATCAAATTACTTTAATAAAGATGTTTTTTACCAATAAGCTAACTTTTCAATTTTGGTAAAGATATAAAATTCAATAAATTTTTTTAATTTATTTTTGAACCATCCATGATTTGATTATTAATTTTTCATATTAATTTTGGATTTAATTCTTCTAGATTTATTTAGACGACTATTTTTAGTTTATGATTTTTGGATTTTTTGATAAAATTTTAAGATCTTTTTTCTTGACATTTATTTTATAAAATAATTTTTTAAGTTGATAAAAAATAATCAGTAACTTTTATATATACATATTTTTTAAAAAAAGTTATTTTCATTATTTTAAATAATAAAATATTCATTTTTACATTAAAAATTAAATTAATTATTAATTAAATAAAAAAATAGAATGCACCTTAGTTTGAATTTGAAACCCTCAGCCACTTTGTACTCGGAGCAAAAGATTAACACAAAGAAATCAAAATCAATGGTTAGAAGTCAAAATATAATATCCCTTAGTATGTATGTTGTGAAAATCTGTAAATTATTATTCAAATTTAATCTAAATCAATTTAATAATCTGAGTTTACTTAATTAGAATCTGAAAAATTCTTGAACCTCTTCTGCTGTATAAAAGAAGGCTTTTTTTTTTTTTTTTTTTGCCATAAATTAAAATTGTTTACAACCATCATCGTCTCTACACATAAAAAGTTAGGATGAAATAACAACCATCAATCTTCATCACCACAAGAGATGGGAGAAATAAACATCGACGGTACTAAGGATTAGTAGTTCGTATATTGGGTGTTAGACAATAATGAGAATTAGTTGTTCTTATATGGTAAATAAACTCAAAAATGTATTTTTTTTAACTAATTATATAAAGAGGCCCTTAGTTTTAGTCAAAAGTAAAAAAAAAAATGTAATGTTAATAATCCGTTAGTAAATTAATATAATTTCTAATGACAGTGACCAATTTAAGTAATTATCTTAATTAGAGCTAGTAAATTGATAAAACAATTTAGAGCGACCACAATAAAAACAACATTATTTTATAGTGACATGTGGTGTGATTTACTTTTTAAAATTTAATCGATAATATGAGATGGATTGATATAAATAACTTTTTAGAGGCTTGTTTTAGTTTTTAATGAAATTTACTTGTTTATCCAATAAAAAAATTTATATTGATCGTTTTTGTAATAATTAAAAGCACGCAAATTTAAGTGCACTTAAATACATTTTTTCTTTAATTTTTGGTAAATAAAATAATGAATTACAAAGAGTACACCATAGTCAATTATCGAAAGTACAATCTTCCTTCAATATCTCTTTAACCTCCAAAGAAGGTTCCTCAAATATGTGCAATGTTTCGTCCCTCATCAAAGCAATTTTTGCTAAAGCATCTGCTACCCGATTAGACTCTCTTGGAACATAATTCAAGGATCACTTCTCTTCAAAGGCTAGAATTTGTTGAATCCTCCTTATTAGAGAATTTTTTGGGCCATTAAACTTGCTCTCGTAGATAGAGATAACATTCTCAAGGTTATTAGATTGAATAATGACCTCAGCATAACCTTGTTTCTGAAGAAGAAGTAGACCATTCAATATTCCCCAATGTTCAGCAACCATTGCTGAACACCTCCCCAAAGATCGATTATATCCTAAGATCCACTTTCCTCTGCATCGCGTATTACTCCACCTGCAGCAGAGAAACCAGACACAGAGTGAACAGCACCATCAGTATTAAGGTAAAAACACATACCTGAATTCTGATGAACAGATGTCTGTTTTAGGCGACAATCCAACGCTGTATTATGGACAGAGGAAAAATGATTTGCCCAACTATAAGAGGCGCTAATAATGTCCAAATGCACCAAAGAAGTATCCTAAAGAGGTAAGTCCAAGTGTAGTTACTTGCGTTAATGGTAGGATAATATTGCAGAAGAACAACCACTCCGAAAGATTACCAGTGAAGAAGCTTCCAAAATTATTAGAAGGGATGACTTGTTTCCAAATTTCCTTTGCAAAAGAACAATCCCTAAGAGTATGGAGAATATCCTCCATTAAGTGGCCACAGAGATGACACAAAGCGTCTTGCGCAATACCTCTTCTAACCCTTTCAAAATTAGTTAAAAGTCGCTGCTTAAGAACTAACCAGATAAACTGTTTAACGCGTTGGGGCCCTAGAATTTTCCATACAATACTCCAGTTCACATCCTTTAGATTCTAAGACTCCTCCTTAAGCATAGAGTAAGCACTTTTCACAAGAAAAAACACCAGCCATAATTCTGGACCAAGAAAGAATATCAGGCCCGACTAATTCTGAAGGAGGAAGAATGCTAATGATTCGATGAACCACTTCTTCTGGCAGCCACAATCTGAAGAGATCAAGGTTCCAATCACCATTATCTAAAACCATCTCATTCACTTTACTCTAAGGAACAATATTACCTTGACTCGGTACGTACTGATTAAGGGGTCCTACATTTGGAACCCAATTATCCTCCCAACAACGAACATACCTCCCATTACCAGTAGACCAGATCATATTGTTGTGCAACAAAGGCCAAGCTTTGGCAATTGCTTTCCATATATAGGAGCACCTATTTTGTATAATAGAATCTGAAAAACGCTCATGGAAGCTATACTTAGCTCTAAGGATCTGAACCCATAAAGCTTTAGTCTTAGTAATAAGACTATAACCAATTTTCATCAAGAAAGCTTTGTTTTGATCCTCCAAATGCCAAAATCTAAGACCTCTATGTAACTTAGGCTAACAAATATTATTCCACCCTACCAAAATCAAGTTCATTTTCCCTTCCACAACCCCTCAAATGAACTGTCTAGGTAATTTTTCAATAGAGTCACAAATCCCCTTAGGAACTAAAGTTGACTGCATGAGATAACTCAGAATGGTCAACAGAACTGATTGTGCAAAAGTAACCCTTCCAGCAAAAGAGAGTCGCTTAGCATCCCAACTAGATAGCCGACTACTAACTTTTTCCACTAAAAAATTAAGAATACCATTGGTAACCCTTTTGTGAAAGAGTGGAATCCCGAGATAGTGACCCAAATCATTAACTTCTTAAAAATCAAGCATGTTATTGATCTCACTTCTTAAGGACTTATTAACACCCATGGAGAAGAAAACGTTTGTTTTCCTGACATTGTGTAACACCTCCTAACCCTAAACCGTCGCCGGAACAGGGTTATAGAGTATTACCGGACTTCTCAGATAAAACAAACAGAAATTTCAAACATTTCATATTTGATATTCAATCAATTCAAAATCTATCACTTCAATCCAATTCAAGTTTGTACCAAATTATGCCATTTCCATAAGCTTATCATCTTATATGCATATATGTTGTATTTAACCATTCAAAGTCATAATATAACATCATTTACAATTATTTCCTTAAGTGACATATACAACTGACCTAGGTACATGTCATCCTGCAAAGAAAACATACTTCACCACTTACTGAGTTCGAGATCGATTTGGATGCTGGATCAGAAGTTTTGACTTTACCTAACCTGCGCACGGAAATAACCGTATGCTGAATATGATTATACTCAATGGTATTACTATAATTCAATTTATAATTAAATGCAATAAATTATTCATATATTTTTACTTTATAACAATCATCATTTAAGTAAACAATTCAAGTATTTCACATTTACCATTTAGTTATACATACATATTAATCACATTTCTTTATTTCAACTCTTATTTCCTTCGTGTACCTTATTGTCCAACTTTGGTTTTATCAGTAGTTCATTCGTTTAACCGTATCAACTTAACTCGGACTCGGTGGATACACGAATTCTAACCAACACACCAGTACAGCACATTGTACCTTAACGATACACAGTACCAGAACAGTAATCAGTAACAGTAATAGAAATGGTAACAGTATTCAACACACAAAGTGTTGAATCGGTAACTGTAACAGTATTCAACACACAAAGTGTTGAATCGGTAACGGTAACAGTAACAGTATTCAACATACAAAGTGCCGAATCGGTAATAGTAGCAGTAGCGGTAACAGTAACCAACACATAAGTGCCTGATCAGTAAGCCGGCAAAACCCATACTCTTCCATATCCTATGGCATGCCAACTATATTCGACTAGCCCGACTAGTTAATAGGGTATTCAAATCACTTTTCAGTACAATTTCTGTAACACCTCTAACCCGTACCCGTCGCCGGAGGGTTAGGTGGCATTACCATACAAGTACGCAATTCGAATAAACTATAAACACATAGAACTCAGTTGAACATTTGTGGATAATGATAATGTAAAATATAAGTTATGAGCACATTTATATAAATATACACGTATGAATTCAATGCGATCTCAGCACTCATAAAACTGAACATATGAACATGCAGAACAATTTTCATTTTAAAATCCATTATGCAAGATGAAAGACAATTACTATTCATGTGGTAATAAATTTGCAAGGCTTAGCCAAATACATGACTTTATTTTCTAGAGTTGAATATACATAGCTACCCAAGACTCAAAATCTAACCATCTTATCTCTGTTCATTCAATACTTAATTCATCAAAGCTCAATCCACAACTAGTCTAACTCAACCAAGTTCTAACATGAATTTTGATTGTTACAACGCAAGAAATTCATGGAGTATCTTAGTGCTTACATTTCCTAATATACTTTCCATTTGGTAATCAATCCAAATCATGATCGAACATGGTCATCTCATGATAATAAGTGCGTTGATTCATTCTTAAGTTTAATTTACATCAAAACATCGAAGACATATGTCAAATAGCAACCACATATTAACACCAACTTTACGGATTACAAAAGATAACTTAGCAAGCCATTTTCGCATGGCTATACATATATACAATATCAAAATGACACTTACTTAAACTCAAAAGTCAGACCTATACATGCCATTATCAAAGTTTAACTGCTAAAATACCGAATTTAGCATGGATAGTGCAGACGACTTTAACTTTGTGATTCCCGAGACCGTAGCTAACGAACGAGATCTATAAAACAGAGAATTTAGAGCAACAGAGTAAGCATTTTTTTTTATGCTTAGTAAGTTTTAAGTAATAACATCGTTGAAATAAATCGAAGCATAGTAATCTTAAAGCTTGTCATCTCCTCTTTGGCCGAATGTAACCATGACTAAATATACTACCTTTGATCATTTCATACCATTTCAATTATTCCTTACACACACATTCATATCACATTGATAATCTCTTTGTATCCAATAAGCTTCATTATTTGGCTGAATACATTCAATTCAATTACAAGGCTAATTATTACAAAAATGCATTTTCACATATACATGTTACTTTACTTATCAATCACCTATACCTACATGCTCAGAGCCGATCATGTCCTAATACCATTTGAGTCAAAATTTATATATCAATTAGGTCATAGACTTACATGTAATCTCGAACAATGGTAAGAGCACCACTATCCAAATATGCATTCATAATCTAAAACGAATCAAATTCACAAATGAATATGAGATACGTACCTAACTAATTTAAGGTAGTGAGCACATATGTTGGGATTATTACAACATAAATCATATAATTCACGCACGAATGCCTTCGGGATTTTTAACCCGGATATAACACCGGCACAAGGGCCCTTTAGGACTTAGCTCAGATATAACACTGGCACAACCGCCCTTCGGGACTTAGCCCGTATATAACACTGGCACAACCGCCCTTCGGGACTTATCCCGGATATAACACTGGCACAACCGCCCTTTGGGACTTAGCCCGGATATAACTTACTGAAACTTTTGCATATGTATCCATCAAATATACATTTCACAAAATCTATCACAATTGAAATTTATTTGCCTCATTCACATATTAGCACATAACGTAACACTTTCAATTAATATTCGGTCTATAGACACATACATAGATCACACATCAAATCGATTATCATAACTTTTATTTCTAAGGGACTTTCGGATATTTGCCATATTCACAACTTACTTTGCATCAACCATAATCAAACGATGTCAATAGGTCGCAATTTATAAATCACTTGTATATATATAAATATGTATATCATATTCAATCAATTCATATGCTAGGTATCACTACTTAAAACTTACCTCGTATCCTTCTAAACAGATTTCGGGTTGGCTATTCCGTGATCTTAACTTTTCCCTTATCCGATGCTGTCCCTCTATACTCTTGAGCTAATTTAAGCAAAATTCAATTTCATTAAACACTCATACACTTCACTCGATCAAGACAAGGGATACAAATATAGTCTCTTTACCACACACATATATTCGGCCAAATGTATACTCGTCATCAATCACGACTAAATCATTTACTAGCCAAATATACAAAAATCTCAATTGAAACCATTCGGCTTTTTACATATATATATATATATATATATATATATAACTAAGAGTCATTTCTCTCAATCATTACATTCGGCATTTTTGAACAATGAAATTAACATATATAATAAGCCTTAAACCAAATATATTAAATCTATATCTGGTTCACAAGCATAACCACTAATCTCACATAACCGAATGTGTCCCTAAATAATTTCACATGTATATTATTTAATCACAAGATAAATACACTTATCAAAAGTATCTATTCCCTTATTTGCTTCAGAAACCCCATTCGGCCATTTCCAAAACACATATAAAAACATTATCATAAAACCCAATATCATATATAAATCAAGACACACATATATAAATTTCTAAAATTAAGCACAACTTTGTACCTTGCACCTCAATGGCCGAATGTACCTCACTTCCAAATTCACTTCTATTAATTTAACAAATCCACACTCTCATACTATTATTTTCTAAAAACACCATCTAAACAATACCATTTAACAAATATATATATATATATATATATACACCAAGACCGAATGTTTATTTTCTTAACAACCAAATTTCCATTCGGCTAACATATATGCTTATATCAAAATTGTTAACTCACAATTTCAACATCAATTAGTTCTTCTCATTAATCAAACAAAGAATCTTACACCCAAAACATCAAAACACCCATAAAGCATCTCAACATCCATGGCCGAATACTTCCATACATCTCAAAGAATATACACCAAGTACAATTTAGCATATAATCAAATTTTCATAGGAATTTGACCATAAAACACTTCACAAGCACACTATCTTGCCATTCTATCATCAAAACCCACTAAAGCTTCAAAATTTCAATTTATTCACTAATGGCCGAATGAATTATATTTCACCAAATCAAAATTTAACTCATGGGTTTTGTCCCTAGCTTAACTATCAACCAAAAATCACAAACATGCAACTAAAATAACATAATTCAATTACCTTAATGTCGTCGAATGTCACTCTTCTTCTTCTATTTTTTTCTTCTTTAGAAACGGCAATGAAGAACATAAGGAAACCACTTGTTTTCTTTTCACCAAATTCTTTTATTAATTTTATTTTAACACCAAATAACATATATTATTATAATTATATTATATTACCATTATAAGTATAAAATACATACTTTTCAATGATTAATTCCACATGGCCGGCCACTACTTACAAAAATGCCAATTTGACATGCAAGCCCTTGAATTTTGAATTCACATAATACTAGGCCATTTCCAATTTACCTAGAACATTTTCAAAATTTTTCACACAAGTCCATTTTCGAATAATTTCACATCAATTAGCAAAATTTATAGCCAAAAGAAAAATTTGCACATGCATAAACACATATTTTTCACACAATTATTTTATTCAATTATATCCGTGACTCGGTTTAGTGGTCCCGAAACCACTTCCTGACTAGGGTCAAAATAGGGCTGTCACAATTTCCATTTCGATTCAATATTAATTATAATTTCTTATTTCGATCAGTTTTCACAGTAATACAGTAATTCGTTTCATCAGTAATTTTACAATTCAATTCAGTATTCAAAACAATATTCAATATCCCATAATTCAGTTCAGTATCAATCTAAATTTTAGTACCCAATCAAAAATTTTATCAGTTCATTAAATTCTTACCTTAAAATATTTATCACACATACATTCTAAATTAAACACATATTAAGTATAAAGCTTGAATTATAGTGATACAAACCGTAATTTCCTCGAGTCACTCCTCTTCCACTTTTTCTTTTCCTTTCTTGATCGGTGACTCTGGTACGAGATTAGCTACGTAATTAAACAATTAAAAATTCATCAATACAATACAGTTTCACATCCTTAATGTATATATATATATTCTTTCAAAGCTGTCTACCTGAGTCATTGTTACTAAATTATTTATATCTTGAGTTACAGAATTCCAAATTAAGATCTGCTAATTTTCCATGAAACTAGACTTACATATCTTATTACCATAAAATTTTCATAATTTTTGGTTTAGCCAATAAGTACAGTTAATTCTTTAAAGTCATCTCTATTCTGTTGTCTGACAGTTTCAACCCTTCTTCACTAAAAATTAATTATCTCCTAGTACAAGATTCAGATGATATTCACGTTTGATTCTCTTAAAAATAGACTCATAAGGACTTTAAACATATAAATTTAAGCCCCTAATTATTTTTTTTTTCCAATTTTTGATGATTTTCCAAAGTCAGAACGGGGGATTTCAAAATCATCCTGACCTTATCTCAGAAAACTTATTATAACTCATAATTTACAATTTCATTTCTTATACCACTTCTTCTATGAAAAACTAGACTCGATAAGATTTAATTTTCATATTTTATTGATTCTCTAATTCAAGTTCTACAATTTTTGGTGAACTTTCAAATTTGAACCATTGCTACTGTCTAAAAACTATTTTAATGATAATTTTACTCTTTCATATTTCTTTATATTAACTTTACATGCTTAATTATTATACTTTTTAATTATTGTCTAATTTAGTCCTTATATTTTCTTTCTCCATAAAACTCTAATTTTGAAATTCTCTCAATTTAGTCTCTACTGTTCAAAACTTACACTTTCTTTTACAATTCAATCCTTTATCAATTTCTAACTTGAAATTCAATCAATTTAATCTCTAATTCATTAATTAATTCAACATAACTCATGTCTAAAAATCTACTATCTTTCAAAATTTCAACATAAATAATAACATATTTTGTTCTAGAACTCCAAAAACTCAAAATTATAAGAAAATGGACTAAATTGATTTACCAATTAAAGCTTGAGACCTTAAAACCCCAATTTCTCCTTTCTTTTTCTCCTTTCTTTCCCCTGTTTCGTCTTTCAATCTCTGTTTCTTATGTTTCTTCTATTTCTTTTACTTTATGTTTTTTTATGTATAATAATAATAATAATAATAATAATAATAATAATAATATATAATATAACATAATAATATAATATATATAAATATCTTATACTTAATTAATAAGAAAATATATAATTATATTACAAGTGTATTTATTTGTATTATAACACATGTATAGTTTCTTTTCCATACATTTGCTTTTATCTAATTTATTTCCTAATAATATAAATTATAATTTAAACAAATGATAATAATATATTTTATAAGCAATTAACATAAAAATCTAAGATTTTTGTGCTCACTTGCCGCCTCATTTATGCAAAATGGCTTAATTTTCATTTTGGTCCTTTTTACTTTCTATTAATCAACAATTAAACTTTTATCCCTTATTCAATTTAGTCATTTTTACTTACTACCTCTAATTAAGTTAATTTCACCTAGCTAAAATCTAATTAAACTCATATCTTACTTCATAAATATTCTTAATAAATATTTTCAAGTCTGTTTTACCAAACCCGATAATTCACTAAATTTAAAAAAAATTCTAAAATCACGCTTAACTTATAATTATTAATTAATAAAATTTTCTAAATTTTTCATCGGATTAATGATCTCAAATTATTATTCCGACACTACTGAAATTGGGCTGTTACACATTGACCTTGTGACCTGATAACTCGTAAAAATTACTCAAAAAATTCTTGAGGAGGCCACTATGAGTCAAATTAGCTCGACTGAAAATCATCAAATCATCTACAAAAAAATAAATGTGAAAGATTTGGTCCTGTACGAGATAGTCGAATGGGATTCCACTCCTCTGTAGATATACTCGCGTGAAATCTATGGCCCAACCATTCCATACAAAGAACGAAGAGATATGGTGACAAAAGACATCCTTGCCGAATACCTCTAACTGGTTTAAACTTTTGTGTTGGTGCACTATTCCATAAAACCTGCATAGAGGATGACGAAATAGCATTCATAATAACTCTAACCAAGTGAGAAGGAATACCTGCTGCATTGAGAGAAGCTTCTACGAAGTCCCATCTGACTCTACCGTAAGCTTTCTCCAAATCAATCTTGATTGCTATGCACTGAAGCTTCTTCTTGAATCTTATTGAATGTAACACTTCCTGGGCAATAATAACATTATCAATAATGATTCTTCCTACAATGAAGCCTGTTTGTTCTTGGTCTATGATCTTTGGGAAGATATTCTTAAATCTATTTGCAATGACCTTCATGACCAGCTTATACAACACAAAGTAGAGACTAATAGGACGGAACTGCGAGAAATTTTTCGGGTCGGAACTTTAGGGATTAACACAATAAGTGTGTTATTAACTCTGATTCAATGGTTCCTCACTCGAAAACCTTCTTAACCCATTCACAAATAGCTTCCCCTATATTATCCCATTGATTTTGAAAGAAAGCAACTTGAAAACCATTGTTGCCTGGAGCTTTTAAGGGTGCCATATAAAAAACGGCAGCCCTAATTTCCTCATTTGTAACACCTTTCCCAAGAAAATCAACATCTTCAGTACTAAGGCTTGGAAAAGCATTAGGAGGTAGAAACCCTAACGGACCTGTAATCTCCCTATAGAAATTATGAAAAAAGTTAACTGCTTTTGTCTTGAGAACCTCAGGATCGAAAATCCAATCCCCATCAGTATTGCACAAAGCTGTGATTTTATTAAAATTCCTTCTTTAAACCATACGCTTGTGAAAGTAGCTAGTGTTACGATTTTCTAATTTTAGCCATTCACAAAGACTTTTGCTTTCAAAGCATCTCCTCATGGTGGAGAATATTTTCAAGCTCATCACGAACAATCACTTCTTGCTGAAAAAGAGAATTAGACCTCAAAAGATCCAAAGAAAGTTGTATCTTAGAAAGCTTGTGCATTAATTGCCTCTTCCATTAACTTATATGACCATACACACATTTGTTCCACCTTTTGAGCTTATCTGTAAACTCAGTAATTGCACTTGTCATATTACCATTGAAGCTCCAATTATTCTTAACAAATTCAGAAAAATTCTGGTGATGCAGCCAGTCAGCTAAAAACCGGAAGGGACAATTAGGAGCACAACTAACATTATAACAACAATTCAAGAGAAGTGGGCGATGATCAAATTTAATTCTAGGAAAGTGGGTAATTAAATAGTTGGGAAAGGCTTCCATCCAAGCGTCATTCCCCATAGCCCTATCTAGCCTTTCAGAGAGATTACCTCGATGCCACGTGAATGGGGGACCCTGGAAACCCAAGTCATGCAAATGTGTATTGTCCATAAATTCACCAAAAGACTAGCATCTGCGACCCTTGACATGACCACCTTTTTTATCTTCTGATGAAAGGATGTTGTTAAAATCTTCAATGGAAATACATTTTATTTTTCAATTTAAGAATTCAAGAGATTATAGATTTAATGCAAACATCAAAGCTCAAACTTAAACGCATAAATATGATTAATTTAACTTCTTTTAAAGCTCAATTACTTGTTTTAAGTCCTAACATCTTAAGCCAAAATTTAACATGTTAGTCCAAGAAGTTGTGATAAGAGAACTCCAAAGCTATCAAAAGCTTAAGGCATGTCATGACTTTGATTTGGCATTTCAAGAAGCCTACAAACACATACCTTGGATTTGGGACCTATTTGGATCTCCTTTAAGAAGTTTAAATAATTCACTTTGAGAGATAAATGGTTTATACGCACACTCCCTTTGAACCTTATTTGGGGTCATTTGAAGATTTAGTTGTTTTATTTTTAGTCTAATTTGTCAATAACTCAATTTGTAATACCTTTCACTTGTCTCGGTGTATGGTACAAATGAAAAGTATTATTGAAGCACATAATTATCAAAATCCCAAAGTTATTTAAAATTTCAAATCTTAAAATGTTTTTTTATAAAATCATAGAAAGTTTACTACAATTTGGAGCTTTAAAAACAATTTAAAATAATTTAGAAATGGTTCAAGAATGATAAGAGGTGTCCGAGATTCAAAACGAACCCTTAAAAGTCAAACAAGATAAAACGATTAACCAAGATTGAACCCGAGGGTACCTCTAGAGAAGTATAGGTACCTTACAAGAGAAGCACCAACACCTGGGAGATATATCGATACATCTACCTCAAAATGCCCGATAGTAACACTTTTTTTTTGGTACAATTGTAATGCAAATCCAAACTATTTTTAGAAAAGTGAACACACAATTAATAAGCTACAATTTACTTTATGTAGTGACACTTGTTGATAATATATTAAATTAAATTTTGAAAAAAAATTAAGTACATTAATCCATTACAAGTATAATCAAAACCAAAATTAAACCAGTAATCACTCAATCATGGATAAATTTTTATTTTGGTTACTTAACTATAAAAAATAATGTTTTGAAATTTTTTTTATCACCGAAATTAATTGTTTTAACAATAAAATTAGTCCTCAACTTCTATATATATTTTTTTATCAATTTAACCCTAAATTTTTATAAAATGTTAAAACATTTAAAAATTTAACAAATATTTATAAATATTTATATTTTAACAATTAAAATTTTAAGCAAAATTTCTTGGCAAAATTTTCCAAGAACATTTTAACCAAACCATAGCGGCCATCACTATCATTGTTGATCTCCTAAATTTTTCAAGAACTTGAAAGAAGCTTGTAGTTGTTCTTAAAACTAAAATAGTAGTTATTATGGTTTGGTGAATGGTGACAATGAAGACCAAGAAATTGAATGTTTCAACATGTGTTTGTATGAAAAATATAAACAAGCTAGCCAAAAAATTTTGAAACATCAAAATTCCAGTAGATTTATGCCCAGTTAGGGTATTTCGGCAACGGCTTTCTTGTCATCACCAATTTTAAACTCACCCAAGTACCTATGGCAATCTCCCTTCATTTTCAGATAAAACAACCTTGGTATCCCCGTTTCTAGCAGTTGGAACAAGGTTCTTGTCGAAGAGCTTCAAAATTCCGGTGCATACTTCCGACAACTCAGCCTCGATCTTGGATTTGTACTGGAGGATCACGGCATCGTGGTCGGCGTTGCCATGACCTTCCTCCTTCTGCTCGATGGAGAAGACGATCCTCCATGAGGCACGGCGGGCGCCGATGATGTTCTTGTATGCGACAGAGAGGAGGTTGTGTTTCTTGACGGAGAGTTCGTCGGGGCTGGGGATGGCAGAGGCGTCATTCTCCATGAACTTGACCATCTCCTCATAGCGCTCGACTTGCTCAGTGAGTTTGGCCATGTAGACGTTTTCGTCGCGTGGGGAAGGGGTGGCCATGGTTACGAGTGGTGATTTGAGGGACTAACTTTGTTATTAAACCAATGAAAGAGTGCCTCCGTTGGAGTTTAACATTCGGGGTGAAAAAAATCAATTTTCAAAATGTTACTCATCAAATAATTTTTTTATAATTAAGTGATAAAAATTATTTATAAGTAGATACTTAATTAATTATTACTTGTAATGTAAAGAAAATTAGAATTTTGAAATATTTTAAAGAAAAAAGTTAAGCAAGGACATCACCCTTACAATCAGGGGTAAATCTAAAAGTTCGCACAAATATCGATTTTCCAATAATAAAATTTTTTTATTTTAACTCTTTATAATTTTTAAAATTTTAAATTAATAAAAATAAAGTTATACTCTAACTCTATTTAACTTTCTAAAAATAATAAAATTTTAATTTAATTTTTTAAAAATGATAATTTTACCATCATAAAAAATAAAATTTGATTTCCATCCTAAAATAATTTTCTACTTGGTCCTCCTTACTATATTAAATTGTGTGTGAAACAGTGGGAAGTGGAAACACAATAAATTGCAATAATTAAAACCATGGGCCAGGGAGCATGTGGTTTGTTAGACTCGTGAATTTTGACTTATTGCCTACGTGGCAAAAAATTGTTGGTTTGTTATTTCATTATTACATGACAGCTTGCACATTGTATCTAGACTGTCACACTTTTAGTTTATCCCTAAATGCAATAAAAAGGCATAAACCAAAAACATCTGTTTACAATGTTGGATTCCCAAATTAAGCTTCCCAAAGGGTCCACTTTACTCCGTCTTTGCCTTTTGCTTCATAAAAACGGTAATATTAAAATAAAAAAGCGTCAAATTATGATTTTGGTCCCTTTATTATACTTAATTTGAGATTTAAGTTTATACTTTAATTTCACGATTTTTCTAATTTTACAGTTGCAACTTTGATTTTATGTTGAATGGGTGTTAAAAATTTTGAACTTTTTTTTTAAAATAAATGAAAATTTTATTATTTTTCGTTTGTGTTTAGTAATTCAATATATATTTTTTTCTTTTTATCTTTTCTTATCAAATTAAAATTTAGAGACTCAATATTAAATTTAATATTGTAGAATGATCAAAACCATAATTTAACAAAATAAAAATACCCCATTTTAAAAATATATATTTTAGATTAAAAGCTATAAAATAAGGCGAGAAACCCAGATAAAAGAAAAAAAAAAAAAAAGAGAAAAGACAAGACCAAAAGAGTAACCTTGTTGATTTAAATATTGAAACTTCGCTTTGCCTTTTTTTTTTCTTCCTTAATTTCTCATTCTATCTATCCAACAAGAAGCACCGAGAAAAAGAAAAAAAGAAAAAGAAAAAGAAAAAGAAAAAGTAAGAGAAAGGTACTGATTTTATAGTCAATGATTATGGATGCTTATAGTATTAGTATGACATCTCTCTACTGATATCTAAATTTGTTAATTTTTTGGGATTTTTTCCTCTGAAAAAGTGGGGGTTTTTTAATATAAAATATATTTTAGTTTCTCTTTGTTATGATATTGGCAGAAATTAATGGCAGATTAGAGTGTAATGTGTATGTTGAGCAACTTGGGATGAAGGGTGTAAGGCTTTTTCAATCCCAGCTGTAACTATTTGTAGCAAAGTTATTGCAGGAACTGATGGGACAATTGACCCATCCTGCAACTTCCTTTGTAGATACTTTCAGGATAGCCCATCAACATCATCTATAATTTGTATGTACTAAGCCCTTTGTAAATTTGTCAAATAATTGGTTCTTTTTTTGAGATTTTCTTTTTGGGGTATTTTTTTTTTTCCTTTTTTTGAATTTTATGCGTGTTTTTTGTTAAAATTTTACATGTACTTTAAATATATAAACTTATACAGAAATATTTACACATTTTGGAGAAAAAAAAGAAAAAGAAAAATTGGAAAGGTTGATAGTGGATGGTGTAGGATTTGGCTTCATCAAAGGTTAGATTTTTATGTGTTTGGTTGGTTCAAGTGTCAGACTCTTGATATTAGTTGTAGCTTGTCTTTCAATTTTATGGTGATTTCTACAGTGAAACAACAAGAAATATGAGGTTAGCTTTTTTCTGCTTTAGTCCTGGAATTACTGTGTAGGAATCTTCAATGAGAAAATAAATTTATATATATATATTTCTGAAGGAACCCTTGAATTGAGTTTTACTTCTTTTGGCATCGTTGAAACTTTTTTTTTTAATGAAGTTTGTTTCCTATTTTTGTTAGTATCCGAAAATTCTTTTGATTATTGCTTAAAGTTTGATGATTTTTTTAAGAAGAAAATATAAAACCGCGAAATGAAGCTTAAAGCATCTTCATAAATGCAATTTGTACTTTTGGGTGCTTTAATTGATTTTTATTTTCTTGGTCCTTATATAAACTTGAAAGGGAGATCTTTTGAATTCTCTGCTGTACTGTTGATTCTTCTAAGCATCTAATTCGCAGAAGAAAACAAAGAATGAGGAGCTGAAGAATTTACTGCTATACATATATATATATATATATATATATATATTAAGCAGTAGCAGGATAATTTTATGTGGACTCTGGGTTAAACTATATCAAGTAGCCTTTTGGATTTATTGAGTTTTTGTTGGATTTGAAAATAGCAACTTGAATTCTGAATAGCTGCCTGGGTTTTCTTCCTTGTTTGGTTGCATTGTCTCTTTAGTATATATATTTCAGAGTCAGAAACCCTAACCACCTTACCATCAAGTTCACTATTCACTAATCTCTAATTTTTAATGTTTTAAATGCCATTTATTGTCTTTGATTTTATGGTTTTTTTATTTGTTGTCTTTTCATTCATCAATAGCTCAACAATTCACAAAAGTCCAGGTTTTGAATGATGGAGCAAACCAGTATTGAATTCTTCACATACTCCGTGGGGGCTTTCTGAATTTTATTGGAATTGATCTATGGTTAAGCTCCCTTGGCATTTTTTGGTCTATTTTTGCTTGTTTTGCGTACTCTTTTTTGTTTGATATCTCTTCTTCCCCGTAATTTAAACATTCCATTGTACCTGTTGTCAGTGAAATCCACTACTGAAATAATCTGAGAACTATTCTCGGAAATCCATGATTTTGGATATGCATTACTAGCTTTCCTAATTTGACCGTTTAGTGAATTCAGTTCATTTTTCCTGCAGGTGATATTCTGGATAGTGGATTGAGACAAGCCTAGATGACTGTGGAAGAAGCTGGCAATAGCTCCGAGTGGAGTAGGGACCAAGATAGGGCATTTGAGAATGCCCTTGCAACCTATCCTGAGGACTCTGCGGATCGGTGGGAGAAAATTGCAGCTGATGTGCCGGGGAAAACTTTGGAAGAGATTAAAGAGCACTATGAGCTTCTAGAGGATGACATTAACCAGATTGAATCTGGTTGTGTGCCTCTCCCTCCGTACGATTCTTCTGATGGTTCAGCTGGCCATGCTGGTGACGAAGGAACTGGTAAAAAGGGAAGCAGCAATTTAGGGCATTATAACAGTGAGTCAAATCAGGGGAGTAAGAGTTCGAGGTCAGATCAGGAACGTCGCAAGGGGATTGCTTGGACAGAGGATGAGCACAGGTAAAAATCAGTTCTTCTGATTTTAGATTTTTTATCTTCAGTTTTTCATTTTGATTGATTTAAGGTCCTTTGTAAGCATCTTGATTTTGTTTTGCCCTACGGAACTTTAACACTTACTATTCTCCATGCTTTATTTTTAGCAACTCTGTGCATTTTTTATGCTTTGGAATCTCATATCCTATCCATACTTAGAATCTTTATTTTTATTTTAAAAAAAAAAAGAGAAGGAAAAAATCTCCAGGAATTGCTTTCCACCATTAAAAATACTATTGGTTGCTTATTGTTAGTTAGTTGTCAGGAAGATTAGATCTTCTATGGCATTTTCACTGCTGTGCGTTACGTCTGTCAGTGAATAGATGGCCATTAGATAAATAATATATCTTGAACTGATGTGAATAATTAAGTGAAAATCGAATTTCAATGCCACGTGGAAGATAGATCATTTAATCTTGTATGGCACTTGTGGGTGTTATCTGCAGATTAACCATTTAATCTTGTCTGACGAGTGCCAAGCTTGTGGAAACCACCACATAGCCATACTTTTTTACTTAAAACCGGTATTTTAGGTTTTTACTACTTTCTGTTGGCACGTGTTCAACGTGCTTTTCTGGCATGACAGCATATGGTTCCGTTATTAATGTGCTTCCCAAATTTGGTTCTGATGTGGAAGGGACAACTTGAGAAGGTTTATGGTAGAGAATTAACTTTTCACCCGGCTACCGCATAGGAAAAAAACTTATGAAAATAATAATAACCTATGTGATTTATTTCATCAACCAAGTCTCACGAAATGGTGTTTAGGTTATATAGCCACTTATGGTCTGTTGCACAATTTGATTCGCATATCTCTTGCACATTATGGAGGGAAACCATGCCTTAACAAGTAAGAACTATTTGAGTGGTGTGTTCAAGTTTTCTTCAAATTTAACCATTGGGGTTGTTTTTAGCTCAAGTGTCTGTCAAATCACCGTCTAACTGGATTATGCCTCACATGTGTGGAGGATATTTGCCCCATTTGAGGTGGGTTTGATACAAAATATCTGACTAACTGAAAGTATAAATTTAGTTTGTTTCCCTAGTTAGGTTACTAATAATTAGTTGTAAGTAGAAATTCTGCCAATTTTGTATCATCATGATAGTAAGTACCTATAGATATTATAAATATTGGTTTTCACCTCTTTTCCCCTATGTAGATTTAAGTCAAATAGAAATTTCCCTCTTCAGAAATACACATGGATGCAATTTAGGATACTTGGCTACACATCCCGGGCATGTATGGTGGGCCATGCTGAAGGTTAAGGGTCCAAACCTGGAGTTACGTGTGTGGGAGCTATAGAATACACTGCCATGAAAACACTCAGAAAATCATAGCGACTAGAAGTACAAATGAATTAATTGTTGAATTTGAGCTACTGTGAATTAATTGGTTAAGTGTTAAATTCCTCACTAAAGACTAGGCTTTCCTTACAAGTCCTCTGATTAATTCCCATTCTCAAAACTGAATGATCTAGAGTCGTTGAGTTGATAATTCTGTCCTTTGCGTCTATGAAGTAGTCTGTGTATTTTGACATTTATGATACATATATTCCAGTATGCTACTGTGATGATTTCATTTTATGGTTCCAATATGAGTTATAAATGCCGTGTCTGTGCTTAAACTTTATCTTGCACTTTCTTGTAATTTAATGTTGGTGAATTTTGTATGCATGACAAATAACTTCAATTCCTGTAAAACATTGATATCTGATACCATTGAAGAGGCATGGTTTCTTTTTAGCCAGTAACGTGCGAGATTACTATGATGATAAATATCAACTTAACATTTTGGTGTCTTAAAGTTTGTGCGTTGTAAATGCATATATATTGAAAGATTTTTCTTTGTTATATATTTCTTTTAAAAGCATGAAGGCTTGAATTTTTTTGTCTCAGTTATATATATTTGACTGTGCTTAAGTAATTATCAGAATATTTGTTCCGCCCAAAAGGACACATGGCTAAAAAGGGGTACTAAGATGGCTTAACCTTTTCAATGTTTCAGTATCCGTTCTCCTGATCAGTTATTTATCCCTGAATTTGATTGTTACAGAACATATTCTTTTAGCTTTAGTTTGTCTATAAAACGTTCTCCTAACCTAGAGGAAGTGTTCATAACCTGGGATCACTCATACTTAAGAAACTCCATTGGTGAAAGACGCTATATGACAATCTATTGGACATTAAATGTAACGGGGGATTTTCCTTGGAAAGAATATTGCATGATATTAGATGCTAATTCTGAGAATAGTTGTAATCTTTTCTTAGAGAGGCAGCAATCAAACGAACGTCTGCAGAAAAGGATATGTAGAAGAAAGGATAAACGTAGATTCAAGTGAAAGATGTCAATTTCTCTATCTATTTGGATTGTGGTGTTTGCTGTGATGTTAAAAGCTGTATGGTAAGGATAAGGAGTCTTCCAGAGCCTTATGTCACAAGCCATGTTAGAACATTTTAGAAGATTGCAAACATTTGAAGAAAACTGATTATAAAGCTGTTCTTGGCTACTTGTTACTTTATGGTGATTGCCTTGATTGATCCATGATAAGGTCTAAGTGCCATAAAATTTGAATTAACACGAGGAGTCCTGTTAGTGCAACTGTCATAGACTCTGGTTTTATAACTGTTTAAATGACTCTCCAGAGGCATGCCTTAACTTGTCTTATTGGGACTTGTTAGTGTGAAGCGTAGGCCTATTAGCTATAGCTGAGGGCTGAGGCATTATTCAGAAGAATCCAAGAGGAAGAAAAGGGTAAGGTTTCATGGTTTAGTATTCGGTGGTTAAAGTTCTTCCCCATTTGGATTAATTTTCAGTAACAGCTAGAATTTCTATAGGATGTGAAAAAGCTTGTACTGTGATCTAGTTAGATGCCCCTTGAAGTAGATCTATTAAGGTATGTTTGAAGGAGACAAATATGGGTCATATTGGAAAATTGCTATACTATAAACAGATTTGACTTTCCGATACATGATGGTTTCTAGGCTTCTCTTGCTTGAATAACCCCAAGTCACCCTTTTGGCTTGGTTGGCGCTCAGAGTTTGTCAATTTTGTTTAAACTTTGAAGTGTTTGGGTTTCTAAAATACAGCTGTAATTATGAGCAGCTTGATATAACATTGGGTCATATGTTAAGTTTTTAAACATTGTAATTGTCATCGGAATCTCCTCCATCGTTTATTCTCTCCCTCTCCATCTGGTTGTAATCAATAATGTAGTTTTCTAGTCTTCTCGTTACCGTCCTCTGTTGAAGTCTTGACAATTAATATGATCTTTTTGGGAGTTTTGAGATTTATGCTTCCTGCACATTGAAAAATAATACTGACATGATTGGTCTCAAAAGCAGATTTTTCTTTTTGTTGAGAGACGGCTTTAGGAAGGATGGTCTTTATTCTTATTCTATGAATTTTGAGATGTATTTTGATAGTACATTTGACCAATAGCGTTTTCATATTATGATTGTAATGATATCTTTGTCTTGAAAAACAGGTTATTTCTTCTTGGTTTGGATAAATATGGAAAAGGTGACTGGAGAAGCATATCCCGGAACTTTGTGGTCACAAGAACGCCAACGCAAGTGGCAAGTCATGCGCAAAAGTATTTCATTCGGTTGAACTCCATGAACAAAGATAGGAGGCGATCTAGCATCCACGATATCACCAGCGTTGGCAATGCAGATATTTCAGCACCTCAAGGGCCAATCACTGGTCAAACAAATGGTGCCGCTGCTGGAGGTTCATCTGGAAAAGCAGCCAAACAGCCCCCTCAACATCCTGCTGCACCGGCTGGTGTAGGTGTGTATGGTGCTCCAACTATGGGGCAGCCGATAGGAGGCGGCCCCCTCGTTTCAGCAGTTGGCACACCAGTGAATCTTCCTGCCCCGGCACATATGGCTTACGGAGTGAGAGCTCCTGTACCAGGAGCAGTAGTTCATGGTGCACCGATGAACATGGGTCCTGCGACATACCCAATTCCGCATACATCTGCTCATAGGTAACATGCTGTTTAGCTGCCAAATGTACAAAAGACGGAAGACGACTAGCTTGTGTAGATATCGGGTTATCGGGTTTTCCGGTTTAGCCTGAATAAGATTTGCTTATTTGCAAGTACAAGTTTATGTCTGTCATTTGTTTAATCTCTAAATAAGCCATAGAGAGAGTATTTACATGTATCTATATATAGGTAACTGTGCAAAAGGAAAATGTTAAATATGGCAAGGTTTATGAGTAGGACAGCTTTTTGGCACCTTTTTCTTCTTCTTCTTCTTTTTTTCCCTCATTAATTCTCTGATGCATCATTAGCATTAGAATAGTCAATGCTTAGAAGTTTAATGGAAAAATTGTAATAAAAAAAAACCCAAAAATAATTTACCATTATGAGCTGTATATCTAAGAAAATTTCTAATCAATTGGTTTTTCAGTTGATATCTTGACAAGTGGCCAAGAACAAGATAATACATGCTAAATCTTATAAAGAACTGCATATACCAATGATGGTATCTGCTCTCGCACCTGAGTCCCAAAATGAAGTGTATTATTAAAGAACTTTTGTTGATTTCCTTGAGGTAAACATATCATTATATGAGGTTGATAAGCTAAGACGTTGAACTGAATTATGTTATGCTGCTTGAAGGTGCCTGTGATCTCATACATGTAGGCAAACAATTCCCATACTCATAATAGGTGTATCGATTTCTTCCCAAATATATGTTAGCATTTTCTGCCAATGAATTTTTTTGCATAAATATTTGTGGGAGACTGAAGCACTGTAGTAAGCTTTTTAAAATTCTGAAAATGACTAAAAAAGGTGTCATATTACCAACTTTTTTTGCAACAGTGAACCAAAAACCTCTGTTAAATTCAATGAAGGTTCATGATCCAGGCACTTGATGCCATCATGCCATGTGGGGGAATGATACCGATGTGGCCATGATATGGCAGTTGGTGTTTTTGCAGCTAACATCAAAAGCACCAAAGGCAGCCAATGGTATATATTTCTTTAAGCATTGACCAAAACACATGCCATGGATTCCTTCACTTTCTTGTGTTTTCTTTTATGTTAAGCAAAGGCTTTATTACAGCCATTGTTTAATGACTGATTTTGGCGGCATTGTAAAAGCAAGTTTAGGCAGATCTTTAATTTGCATGGCGTACTGCCCATTCATTTCTGTTGAAATATGTATATATTTTAAATTTATTTATGTAGATAAATCTTATTTAGGTGAATAAGTTATATTCATATTCTAGAAATATTTTATTTTTATCTTTTAGTAGTTTATTAGAATAAGAGAATTATTTTCTTAATTAAGATTATGACTCTTTTTGCTATTTAAGTTCAATTCAAATTTTATTAAAAATTCTCTTGAAAACTTTCATGGTATCAGAGTGATTGGTGATCCCAAAACTAACTATGATCACGATAAAGACAAGCGCACCTATCAAACAGTAGTATAGCTATGGCAAGACCGGAATATCGTATCCACGAAGACGAAAAGTATTAGTATTAACTATCTTTTTATTATCTAGCCTAGAAATAAAGGGGATTTGTTTTAGTTAAACTAATTAACTAACTAAGAATGCACAGAGAGTAAATTGAGAAAATACTTTTAGAAAATCTATGAGAGAGACAATACCTAAGGAAGAATCCGCCTAGACTCCCTTATTATTCGACTTTGAATTAGACGATTTATTCACTTGACTTGATTCGTAGAAATCTCTAGTTTATATTATTATCTCTTTCGAGACTAAAAACAACTAACTCTAGGTTGATTAATTAAAATTTCTTTCTAATTAAAATCCCTATTGTTGCTTTAACTCGATCTATGGAATTCTACTATTAGATTTGACTCTAATCCGGCAGATTTATGTCGCCCTATCTCTAGGGTTGCAATCAACTCTGCTTAATTATATTGGATCTACTCCTAAAGAGGGATTTTTGCTCCACTGAATAAGTACATTCAACTTGAATTAATATCCTGAAATATTATAACAAGAATTAATAAACATAATTAAAAACAAATCAAGTATTTATTATATAATTCAGAAAATAATAAGATTCATCTTAGGTTTCATCCCCCTTAGGTATCTAGGGGATTTAGTTCATGATCACAAGGGAAAACATCTCAAAAATTGGAAAATAACAAAACATGAAGAAACCCAAAAACTTCGAGGAAATTGAAGGGAGATCTTCAGTCTTGAAGGAGATTCCTGCTTCCGAGATGAATTCAACGGCTTTCTTTGAGTAATTCTCCACTTTCTACTCTGTGTGTCCCTTTAATCCTCTCCTAGTGTGTTTAAATAGACTTTGGAATGCCCAAAATACCTAAAAATTAGCCTTTTCTGAGTAAAATTGAAACAGTTATCGACAGGGACACGGGCGTATGGTCTGCCCGTGTGCGAAGGTTCAAGCCGTGTGCAATACTGAGTGGGTTTTAAGTCGACACGGCCTTGACACACGGGCATGTGGCCATCCCGTGTGTCACACACCGACATGTGGTAAACCTGTGTGGAAGTGCCTAGGCTGTGTTGAATGCTGATTTTAGCCTATTTTGCCCGTTTTTGGCCCGTTTCTTGCTCTTTTCACTTTCTTATGCTCACCTAAGTATAAAACATGAAATTAAAGGATTAGGAGCATCGAATTCATTAAATAATAAGGTAAATCATCCAAAAAATACCAAGCATGGGTTAAAAATATGTTACTTTTACGGTTCATCAAATATCCCCACACTTAAGTATTTGCTTGTCCTCAAGCAAAATCCTCAACTCACAATTAAAATTAGTTCTTCTCAACTTATAATCCTTATCAATAATATTTCGAAATAATCTACAAGTAATCATAGATTGATAATTCAACTAAAAGATCATCGAAGTTTCAAACAATCCAAGTTGAGCACTTTATCACGAAAACATAGGTATTTCCCTTCATCTAAGTAGTTACCTTTAATTCAAAATACACAGAGTTAATATCCTCACGAAAGATTCACTCAAATCACTCAAGGTGTTTAAGGTTTAGAATTAAACACTCAATTGTCAAATCTCTACCACTATAAATTGAGATGATACATCAATCAAAAGGTCTTTAAAGGGTTGTAATGGGGCTTTGGTTAGGGATGTGGACAAAGGCTAAAAAAAAGGTTAGAATCGAGATTGAACTGAAAAATTACCAGACTGGAAAAATAATTAATACTGAGAAATTACATTATTGAATGAATAATCAAAGAATTGAGCTTTTCCTCTTGAATAACACTGTTCAAGTTCAAGCATTATAGAACTTCGTAATATACTAAATGACAAGTTAACAATTGAAATAACTTTGTATATGTTTTTTCTTTTTTTTTAAGAACAAATCAAGGATGAAAATTTACTAATTGAATAGAAGAACATAGCTAGGCATTAATTCAAATCAAATCTTCACAAAATAGGGATCAAAGTAAATAAGGAAAATTCTTAAGGAATCAAAAATAGGCTTATGAGTTAAAATTTAGGGTAAATTAATAAAAGGTTTGTTAGGCTCAAGGGGGTTTACTAAGGGTTAATTAAGAGGGTAGGCTTTTTATGGAGTGAGTGGGTTAAAACCTAGGTGCCTTTATCATCTCGGTATATCAAATCAATGGTGTGGTCTTGACATGTATAATCGAAGCAAGTTCTAGAATAATAAATCAATATTGACACACTCATAAGCAACAATAAAAGTGAGCAAGAAAGAATATATGCTCTAAAGGCTCAAAATCTCACAAAAATTATGGCTTCTGATGTCAATTCAGTGAATTTCAAAATTTAAGATAATATCTCAATTTTGGGAAATAACCTAGAAAATTTTTAATTCTCAAAAATCAACTTATCATGCTTGATTCTCTAATGTCTTAAAGTTTAAAAATTCCTATGATTTAATTCAAAACATATCAATAAAAATCATAAATCAATCAAAATTAATTCTAAAAGTAATATGAGAAAGCTACTTGAGAATAAGACAAAATTTAGGGATTTTCTGATAATGATGATATGAATAACCTCCCCACACTTAAGATGTACATTGTCCTCAATGTACAAAGATAGATAATAAGAATATAAGCATAATATCATAAGAGAGGGAGAGAAACGAAACTGCCTTGAATTTTGGATGAGATCCTTGGAATAGTGAAAGCGGAATTGGAGAAAGAGCTAATGAAGTTCATGATTCTGAGCTATTTAAGAAAATAAACACAACTGTGGAAGAGAATTAAAGGATTACTTGATATTAAACATAGTTCAAAAGATAAACAATAAGTTTTTAAATGGGAAATTAAGAACATAAGAAATAAAGAAAAGAAAAGAAAATAAAAATAAGAATAAATATGAAAATAAAAATAAATAAAAATAAAAATAAATGGTCTTAAAGGTCCTCATCATTGGATGCCTCACCGGTCGACAGTGCCAAAGGGAAACTATGAAGGTGGTGGCAAATCTGTCAAAGAGTGGCATCGATGCTATTGAATCTCTCAAAGCACTACTGCTCAAAGCGAGTAAGTCGCTCAGATATATCAGTTAATGTGGCAACAGTAGGTCGGTGACTCAGTGGTGGTGGATGTGGATCCTTGTGAGGGGGAGGGATATCATTAGTAATGTCCTCGGGGTCATCCTGATCGTCGGAGCGAACTACTGAAGGGGGTCCACTCCACGACGCTGCTCTTTCATCCTCATATGGATCATACTAGAAATTCCTTGAGGAGACATCTGGCCTACTAGTGTGAGTGTCGATGATATTTCTGGTGTGTTGAAGAGGCCAAAATGTCGAGCTAGGCGAGTTACATAAGGTGGTCTGTCTGATGGTGAAAGGCAAGAGCAATAAAGTATGTTAAGTCGAATACGTGGCCAGTCGCTATGCTCCAAAGGTAGTACGCGGCTATGGTACTCACGACTCCTGTGCTCTCTCTAGCCAGTTAAAGTGTGACCCAAAATGGTGTGTATGTATCGAAGTGCTAGAGGGAGAAAAGTGGCCTTCGAGCGACTTATATTATAGGGGACAGTACTTACCATAAGATCAGTCCAAAAGCAAGAGGGCGAGTAGTGTATGTGACGGTGGAGGTGGAGGTGGAGGAAATCCTCTAAAGCCATAAACTCCTTTGTGTAAAGGCCTAATGCCGCTCCAAACTCCGGTACACTCATGTGTCGTACGAGTCCACCAAGTTGAAAAGTGATAGTATTGGCCTCGTCGTGAGTAGACATGACATGCTGGAGGTGGAACATCGTACGGAACTCGAGGGTCAACTCCATATAAGTGGGCTCGATGATATCAAAGAACCGATCCCAAGGAGCAGTGGCTAGATGAGCTCAAACCTGGTCGGCGAGCTGGACTTGTTCCAAGGCGGCCCAATCGACACAACGGCCTACACTAATGGTCGTACGTGTAGGAGTTGAAATAAATCATCCTGAAGGCCTCTTGAAATTTAGAACAAAGGATGGCGAGCCTCGATAGATGTGCTCGAGGAAGTCATGCTTGGGCCCTTTCGCTTTTTCGAAACGGGGACGGCAACTTTTGACTTGTTGCGTGTGTTTGTCATAATAGACCTACATATAAATGGATCAACGTAATAGGCAAATGAATAAGAGACGAGCAGTCAAGTATAGCTAAATGAATCAAATGGAATAACTAAAATGTTAATACCTAAATGAGCCATAGAAAACTATAATCCTAAAGCAAAAATAAATTCAAAATACTATTAATGACCAGAACAAAATGAATTAAAGTAATAGAAGTGTTAATGCTAAACTAACAAATGGTCAATCCAAGCAACAATCAACAAAATAATAAACCATAAATCAGTATAAAACAAAAGAAAAGCAAAATAGTAAAACTAAGAAGAATTAATACTAATAATGTTAAAAAGTCATAATAATGCAATAACTAAATAAATGAAAATGGAGAAGAAGCTATTGACTTGGGTGGTGGTTAGAGTGGTGTCGTAGTGGGGGAAAAGGTGGTAGTGTGAGTGGAAAAAGGGAGAAGAAGAAGAGAAAAGGAAAAGAAGGGGCGTTGGGGGGTGGTCGATTGAAAGTGAGGGAGAGGGGGCGATTGGGTAAAAAAGGAGAGGGGAAAGGGGAGGAGAAATGAGGGAGAGGAGGAAGGTCGAGACGGTGTCGGGGTGTTTTGTCGAGGGGAGTACAATGATAACGGAGGTCGGGCTAGGGGAGAGTGAGTCGGCGAGCGGCGGCTAGGGTTTTGAGAGGTTGGGAAGAAGGCAAAAGAAGAAGGAAAAAAAGGGGTTAGGAGGTTTAAAAAAATGGCTTGGTCGTGTAACGTGTGGGTAAAAAACCTGCATTTACAATATGAAAAACAGATAAAATAAATTAGTTAGTGGTGTTAGTGCTCAGGTTGCCTCTGGAGAAGTGCTTATTTAGAGTCTAAGGTAGACTTACCTCGATTTTGCACAGTCATGGTGGTTCGAGGAGTTGGAACTTCTCTATCTTGCTATCAATTCTATTAAAATAAGGTTTGAGTCGAGTACCATTTACCTTGAAAGTGCCAAATTTGGAATGATTAACCTCAATCGTACCACAGGGATAAACATTTACTACCATTAAGGGAGGTGCATCTTTTGTATTAGGCTCAAGCATGGTAATTCTAGGGTCCATTTTGTCTAATAATACTTGATCCCAGCCTTAAATTGATTTGTTTTATTTGTAGGCTCGTCATGGATTAGCTTTGGTTTCTAGTGTGTTCTTGATTTCTCTTTAACCTGTGTCCGCCATTCATCTAGTTCCTCGATCTGTAATCTTCGTTCCTCTAGAGTCGTTCTGTTCATGCTACATGAGTTTAATTATGGCTTTATTACGTTTTTACGAGGAATGTCCTGCAAAGAAGGTTGAGTCGTAAGGTTACTCACATTAAAAGAACTCGTAATGTTATCTCTATTATTAGATATCCTAACAGAATCATGAGCTTGAAGAGTAATCGTGTCATCACCTACACGAAATGTGAGTTCACTTGTGCCCACATCAATAATAGTCTTAGAAGTTGCTAAAAAGGGTCGCCCTAAAATTAAAGGCACATCGCTATACTCATCCATGTCTAGAACAACAAAATCTACTGGGAATATAAATTTATCAATTTTATCAAGAACATCTTCAATTATACCCCTAGGAAATCTAATGGTCTTATCAGCCAATTGAATACTCAATCCTAGTTTGTTTGGGTTTCCCAAGACCTAGTTGTTTAAACATTTTGTAAGGCATTACGTTGATACTTGCCCCTAAATCAGCTAAAGCATTGTTAACATTTAAACTACTAATTAAACAAGGAATAGTAAAAATCCCTGGATCTTTAGGTAGTTTGTTTTGTAGAATAGCTGAGCATACTGTATTTAGTTCCACATGCGACGACTCATCTATCTTCCGTTTGTTTGCTAAAAGCCCCTTTAAGAATTTAACAGCATTTGGCATCTGCGAAAGAGCTTTAATAAATGGTAAGTTAAAATGAAAATTTTTTAATAGTTTAAAGAATTTACCAAATTGTTCGTCTGTGCAGTCTTTCCTTGTCGCATTTGGGTATGGCACACGAGGTTTATACTCTTTAGCTCAACCTCACCTTTACTTACCATATCTTTTTGCCTTGGTTTTGATTCATCTTTAACTAACCCTTCTTCATCGAGCACAGTGATAGCATGGAGTTGCTCCCTTGGGTTAGTTTCTATGTTACTTAAGAAACTACCTTGTGGTCGATCTGCAATCATCTTGGCGAGTTGACCAATTTGATTTTCCAGCCCTTGAATCGATGCTTGCTGATTTTTTAGTATGGCTTTGGTGTTTTGGAAGCGAGTTTTTGACACCAGGATGAAATTTGCAAGTATCTCCTCTAGGTTTGGCTTCTTTTTTATTGGTAAGGTGATTGTTGGAAACCTAGAGGGGTGGAGGTCTCTGATTACCATGACCACCTTACGAGAAATTGGGATGGTTCTTCCAACCTACATTATAAGTGTTACTATAAGGATTATTCTATGGTTTAGAATTATTACCCATATAGTGAACTTCTCTTCATCAGTGCTAAGGTTGTAGGATGAATATTTTGTGTTGTACATCCCTCCTCCATTTGAATCACACCGCATCACTAGATGTACCTAAGTAGAACCAACCAAACCATTAATCTTTTTATTCAAAAGCTCTACCTGGTTAGATAGCATGGTGACCGCGTCAACATTAAAAACACCAGCAGCTGTTGTCGGCTTCGTCCTCATGACTGCCACTGATAGTTATTTAATGACATTTCTTCAATAAATTCATAAGCCTCTTCAGGTGTTTTGTTATTCAAGGTTCCACCGACGACTGTATCGATTAGTTGCCTTGTTGAGGGCTTCACACCGTTGTAAAAAGTCTGAGCCTGTAGCCACTGAGGTAACCCATGGTGAGGGCACCTTCTCAATAAGTTCTCGTATCTCTCCTATGCATCGTAAAGAGTTTCTAAATCCATTTGCATAAAAGAAGAGATATCATTCCTCAACTTTACCGTTTTAGCCAGTGAAAAATATTTTAAAAGAAATTTTTCGGTCATTTGGTCCCAAGTAGTGGTAGACCCTTATGGTAGATAGTTCAACCACTGTTTAGCTTTATTCCTCAAAGAAAAGGGAAATAACCGAAGGCGAATGGCATCATTAGAAACGCCATTAATGTTAAATGTGTTGCAGAATTCCAAAAAATTTGCTAAATGCATAATGGATCCTCGTCCTGCAAACCATCAAACTGAACAAACTGTTGTATCATTTGTATAGTGCTAGGTTTCAGTTCAAAATTATTTGCAGCAACAGTAGGTCTAACAATACTCGATTCAGTACCAGCTAAATTAGTCTTAGCATAATCATACACAATACGAGGAGCAGGATTTATAGGATTTACGACTACCACAGGAGGTAGTGGATGATTTTTCGCTATCTCTTTGGTAGTATTGGTCACGTTCTCTTGCTCTTCCTCTATGTACTGTAGACTTCACCTTATTTCTCTTCGACTTCTGCGAGCTAAGGCTTCGATCTCACTGTTAAATAGCAAAGGTCCTAACAAGTTCCTTCTAGTCATAAACTAGAGACACCTGTCCAAAACAAATAACAAAGAGATTAGAAAATTAAAAATTTAATTAAAAACAAAAGTAAATTGCAATAAAAGTAAAAATGACTAAAATAATAAAAATTTAGTGTTCCTAATATCTTAGTCCCCGGTAACGACGCCAAAAACTTGATTGGTGATCCCAAAACTAACTATGATAACGATAAAGGCAAGCACACCTATCGAACAGTAGTATAGCTATGGCAAGACTAGAATATCGTATCCACGAAGACTAAAAGTACTAGTATTAACTATCTTTTTATTATCTAGCCTAGAAATAAAGAGGATTTGTTTTAGTTAAAATAATTAACTAACTAAGAATACACAGAGAGTAAATTGAGAAAATACTTTTAGAAAATCTATGAGAGAGACAATACCCAAGGAAGAATCCACCTAGACTTCACTTATTATTCGACTCTGAATTATACGATTTATTCACTTGACTTGATCTGTAGAAATCTCTAATTTATGTAATTATCTCTTTCGAGACTAAAAACAACTAACTCTAGCTTGATTAATTGAAATTTCTTTCTAATTTAAACCCATATTGTTGCATTAACTTGATCTATAGTTTCCCCTATTAGATTTGACTCTAATCCGGTAGATTTATGTCGCCCTATCTCTAGGGTTGCAATCAACTCCACTTAATTATGTTGGATCTACTCCTAAAGAGGGACTTTTGCTCCACTGAATAAGCACATTCAACTTGAATTAATATCCTAAAATATTAAAACAAGAATTAATAAACATAATTAAGAACAAATCAAGTATTTATTATATAATTCAGAAAATAATAAGATTCGTCTTAAGTTTCATCCGCTTAGGTATCTAGGGGATTTAGTTTATGATCACAAGGAAAACATCTCAAAAATTGGAAAATAACAAAACATAAAGAAACCCAAAAACTTTAAGGAAATTGAAGGGAGATCTTCAGTATTAAAGGAGATTCCTGCTTTCGAGATGAATTCAACAGTTTTCTTTGAGTAATTCTCCACTTTCTGCTCTGTGTGTCCCTTTAATCCTCTCCTAGTGTGTTTAAATAGACTTTGGAATGCCCAAAATACCTAAAAATTAGCCTTTTTCGAGTAGAATTGAAATAGGGCTCGACAAGGACATGGGCGTATAGTCTGTCCGTGTGCGAAGGTTCAAGTCGTGTGCAATACTGAGTGAGTTTTAAGGCGACACGGCCTTGACACACGGGTGTGTGGCCATCCTGTGTGTCACACACGGGCGTGTGGTAAACCCGTGTGGAAGTGCCTAGGTCGTGTTGAATGCTGATTTTAGCCCATTTTGTCCGTTTTTAGCTCGTTTCTTACTCTTTTCACTTTCCTATACTCACTTAAGTATAAAACATGAAATTAAAGGATTAGGAGCATTGAATTCATCAAATAATAAGGTAAATCATCTAGAAATATACCAAGCATGTGTTAAAATAAGTTACTTTTATGGTTCATCATAGAGCCAGGTTAAATCTCTAGTAACATCATGGTTAAAACAGCCTCCACTGGAGATAAGAGATCCAGTGATCAAACAGAGGAAGAAAGTTCTACCGTTGGAATAACTACCGAGAGTACAATGACTCAAGGGACAGAGGCGTCTCACATTTCTTTTCAACTGACATATCACAAGCTGAATGGCAAGAATTATCTGGAATAGTTGTAGTCCGTAAAATTAGCAATTGATGGGCGTGGCAAGCTAGGTCATTTAATTGGAGAAGTTAAGCAACCACAGGTGGGTGATCTAAAAATGAGCTAGTGGAGGTCAGAAAATTCTATGATAATTGCGTGGCTTATTAATTCCATGGAAGCCTCCGTAGGTAAACCTTTTCTTTTTCTCCCGACTACTAAAGATGTTTAGGATGCGGTAAAAGACACATATTCAGATTTAGAAAACGATTCATAGATCTTTGAGTTAAAAATAAAACTTTAGAAAACCAGGTAAGGGGAAAAGGAAGTTACTTTTTATTATAATGAGATGATGTCTCCTTGGCAAGAACTAAATTAGTGTTATAATGATGAATGAGAGTGTCCCGGAGATGGTGTAAAAGCTATGAAGAAAAAAGAGAATGAATGAGCTTATTTGTTTCTAGCTGGTTTAAATAAAGAATTTGATGAAGTGAAATCTTGGATCTTAGGGAAAAAATCGCTTCCAAGACTTTGTGAGATTTTTTCTGAGGTTAAAAGAGAGGAGACAATGAGAAAAGTAATGTTAAGGTCAGGGTTTGAAACTAATGATGATAATTCTAATCTTGCAACTATTAAAAATAATGATGATAGTGAAAAAAAGAAAAAAAACCTTGGTGCGATCATTGCACAAAATATTGGCACACTCGAGAAACGTGTTGGAAGCTCTATGAGAAACCAATGAATGGAAGAAAAAAGAATGACAATGGTCGTGGTTCACAATCAAGGGATAGCAAAGCTTTCCAAACTACTAATGAAAATTATGAGGGCCAAAGTTCTCTGGAAGGGTCTCCATTCACTAAGGAACAATTAGAGCATCTACACAAGCTTTTTCTATCCCCACAGTTTCGGATGAATTCTTCTATTCCTAACTCATCCAATAATCCTTCTTTCTCTTTTGCCCAATCATGTACTAATTTTTCTATTTTTTTCAGTGTCAAACCTTGTAAAACAAACATGTGGATCGTTGATTCTGGAGCTAGTGGTCACATGACTAGTAGCCATTTCCTTTTTTCAACTTACACACTTTGTGCAGGAAACAAAAAGATCAAAGTAGCAGATGGGTCATTCTTGGGAATAGCTGGGAAAGGCACTATTAAAATTTCGTCTTCCTTGGTTTTACATGATGTTTTACATGTGCCAAATTTAGCTTGTAATCTTATATCAGTCAGTAAATTATCCCAGTCCTCGAATTGTCATGTTATATTTGACTCCTTTATGTTTAAATTTAAGGACATGTCTCGGAGAGGATGATTGGCAATACTAAAGAATTTGGTGGATTTACTTTCTTGATGATGACCATCTAAGTCAATCAACAACTACTTTATGTTTAAATTCTGTTTCTGATTTTGACAAAGTTATGATTTGGCATTATAGGCTTAGACATATTAATTTTTACTATTTAAGATATTTGTTACCTAATCTATTTAAAAATAAAAGTCCTTCTTCATATCATTGTGAATTTTGTGAATTGGCTAAACATCATCGATCATCCTTTCCACATAAAAAATATAAAGCCTCTAAACTTTTTTCGTTAATTCACAGTGATGTTTGGGGACCTTCAAGAGTCTTAACTTTTTCAGGAAAATATTGGTTTGTCACATTTGTTGATGATCATACTCGTATTTGTTGGGTATTTTTATTAAAAGATAAGTCTGAAGTTAAAAATGTGTTTCTGTCTTTTTATGCTATGGTAAAAATAAAATTTAGTGTGAAAATAGAAGTATTTTGGAGTGACAATAGTGGGGAATTTTTTAGTGACCAATTAGGTGGTTTCTTAACCAAACGTAGAATAGTTCACCAAAATTCTTGTACAAATACACCACAACAAAATGGGATTGCAAAAAGAAAAAACCGACATCTTTTAGAAGTAACTAGAGCCTTGATGTTCAGTAGTCAGGTACCATGTTATCTTTGCGGTGAAGCCTTGTTAACAGCTACATATCCTATTAATAGAATGCCCAGTAAAACTCTAAACTATAGAACTCCTTTTCGCCTCTTTAAAGATAACTTTCCTAACTCTAAATTGATCATAGATTTATCCCTCTGAGTTTTTGGGTGTAGTGTTTTTGTTCATCTTCACAACCAACGTAAACTAGATCCTAGAGCAAAAAAAAAGTGTCTTTGTTGGCTATTCTTCTAATAAAAATGGTTACAAATCTTATGATCCAATTGATAGGAAGATTATTGTTACCATGGATGTCACATATGTTGAAATGCAATCTTATTTTGATTCTAATCTTTAGGGATGAAATTATAGTATGGAAAATTCTATAATTGATAAAGAAAATACTAGGAATATACAACATAGGAATTCTAATAATAGGGAAGGCAAATTTATGATTAACATAGAAATTAATGATGTTAATATTGTTAATAAAAAAGAGTATGAAGGTGTAAGGTCTGATCATGAGAATAAAGAACAAACAAAAGAGTTACTTGTTTGCTTAAGAAGAAATCGAAATTAAGAAAGTCGAATCCACCAGATTCATCACCAAGAATCCGACCCGTAAGATCTTGTCAAAAGTCCAGGTAAAACTCATAATTTGGCCAATGAATTTTTTGATTTAGATATTCTAATTGCTAAAAGAAAATGTGTTAGAATATTGTCAAATATCCCATGTCTAACTTTGTACCCTATAAAGCCTTGTTTTCGACATTCTTAGCCTTGTTTCGTGTCTCGATATTGTGAAAATACCCAAAAACGTGAAATATGCTTTACAGGTTCCTGAGTGGAAGAAGGCTATTTTAAAGGAGATGCGCGCTCTTAAAAGAATAGGTACATGGGAAACAATGGAATTACTTGTATGGAAAAAAATAGTGGGCTGTAAATGGGAGTTCACAACCAAATTTAAACCAGATAGATCTTTAGATAGATACAAAGCCCGATTGGTGGCTAAAGGGTACACTCAAACATACGGGATAGATTATCTTGAAACATTTACTCTAGTAGCCAAATTAAACTCCGTTAGAGTTCTTTTATGAATTGCTGTTAATCTTAATTGGTCTTTACAGCAGTTAGATTTGAAGAATGCTTTCCTAAATGGGAAACTTGAAGAAGAAGTTTACATGGATCCTCCTCCAGGTTTTGAAGAAAAATTTGGAACTTGTATATGTAAATTCAAGAAATCTTTGTATGGTCTAAAGCAGTCTCCTCGAGCTTGGTTTAAACGGTTCACTCAAGTTGTTAAAAGACAATGGTACTCACAAGGGCAAGTTGATCACACAATGTCCTATCGACATTTACAAAAAGGTAGAATAGCAGTTATTATAGTTTATGTCGATGATATCATTATTACAGGAGATGATGTGGATGAAATAAGGCGTCTTAAGGAGTATCTAGCATTGGAGTTTGAGATCAAAGACTTGGGTCCTTTAAAATACTTTCTTGGAATGGAAGTTGCTCGATCAAAGAAGGGTCTTGTGGTCTCTTAGAAAAAATATGTGATTGATCTTTTAAAAGAGGCTGGGATGAGTGGTTGTCGCCTAGCTGACACACCAATTGATCTAAATGTAAAATTCGAAAATAAAGAATGTCGTTTAGTTGATAAAGGGCAGAACCAAAGATTAGTTGGTAAGTTAATTTACTTATCACATACAAGGCTAGACATAGCTTTTGTAGTGAGCTTAGTGAGTCAATTTATGCACTCCCCAATGGAGGAACATGAAGAAGCAGTGTTTCGGATTCTAAGATACTTGAAGAGTTCACCTGGAAAGGGCGTATTCTTCAAGAAATCTGAACAAAGAGGAATTGAAGCTTATACAGATGTAGATTGGGCAGGCTCAGTAACAGATAGAAGATCCACATCAGGATACTGTACATTTGTTTGGGGAAACTTTGTGACTTGGGGAAGCAAAAAATAAAGTGTTGTAGCAAGAAGTAGTGCAGAGGCTGAGTTTAGATCAATGGCTCAAGGAATTTGTGCAATGATGTGGTTAAAAAGAATTATGGAAGAGCTAAAGAAACCAATAACTTCACCAATGAAGTTGTACTGTGTTAGCAAAGCTGCCATTAGTATTGCTTACAACCCAATCCAACATGATAGAACTAAACATGTTGAGATTGATAGACACTTTATCAAGGAGAATTGAAAAAGGCCAAGTATGCATGCCGTTTGTTCCTTTAAAACAACAGATTGCTGATATACTCACCAAAGGGCTCTTTAAGACAAGTTTTGATTTTCTTGTAAGCAAGTTGGGTATGATTGATATATATGCACCAACTTGAGGGAGGGTGTTGAAATATGTATATATTTTAAATTTATTTAGGTAGATAAGTCTTATTCATATTATAGGAATATTTTATTTTATGTTTTAGTAGTTTATTAGAATAAGAGAATTATTTTCCTAATTAGGATTAGGATTCTTTTCTCTATTTAAATCCAATTCTTTAGTTAATAAAAAATAGAACAATTTTATTAAAAACTCTATTGAAAACTTTCAATTTCCGCCTCAGATAATTCTATTACTTCATTGCCTTTTCAAAAGAGGTTTCTTGAGGTCATAAATAGACACTCTTGGTCATATTTAGAAATATTACAAGTTTGCTTATCAGTTTCTGTATTGACTGATGGAAGGGGGGAAAGGCATAAAAAAGGAAAAGAAAATGAAGATGTTTAAACCATTTTTAGCTGTTTAAAATTAAATTACAGAATTACTATTAGCATTAAACTACAAAGTAAACCTTGGGTTTAACCCATTATGTTCAAACAGTTGGTCTTAAAAAATATTCAGCAGGTTTGAAACTCGAATCTTAGCATTTTGATTCCCTTCCTCTATCCCCAAACTGCACTTCTTTAATTGAAAAAACAAAAACCTTTTTTATTGTAAAATGATATGGACCACCAAGATTTACTTCTATAGAATGAAATAGAACTAGAAAGAATTCCCAAGAACATTGGATAGAGCTACTCGTTGAGCTTTCTATAACCTGGTTTTTTTAATTAGTGGATATGGCAGTTGATCTCACATGGCTGACATGTCTGACTGCATATTATCAAATCTTTTTCACCATGCAATATGTTTGGTCATTGAGGTGATTATCTCTCTTATCTTAGTATTAAAGCAGTACCAGACATCAAAAAGCTACAATGCCACCTCAGAAAGCTTTAAATCCACATCCTCTTAGATTCAGATCAAGAGAAAAAGAGGCAACCCATGATGTCAGTTAGGATCTACTCTCATTTTAAACGGATATCTCCACTAATCAGCCTTTACTAGTTTATGCTCTCTACCTTTATTCTTCTTTGATGAGCAATAGGTGACTCATGCAAGCAAAAAGGTTAGATTCAACCACCATAACTATATCCCTTTAAATACCATTTCCCAATTCCAAAGATTCATTCCTCAACCATCACCAAAAATAACTTCTCTTCCTTTGATCATCTTTCCATTTCATTCATAAAAAAATGAAGAACCAAATACTCGAACAAGTCATTGGAGTTCCAATGAAATCAACACTGTATCGAGTTGAGCGAACGCCGAGACGATACTTACCGGATTCTGCTGGTCAGTATCGGATTCCATCATCTGTTGAAGGGTCTAACACATTTAGAAAAGGTAGGAGGCTACATTTTAATCTGTTGTGTCTAGAAATTCATAATGAAGATGTGTTTTTAGTACTAATGTAATGACAGCTTTGGAAATTGCAGGCAAAAGAAACTTTGTACTTAAAAGGATAAACAATATTGGGAAGAAAGCTGATACTTTCGCACATGGAGTCCGAGAACATGGTATGAAATCAACCACTCTAAAAGTCTAATTATATATATATGCAGGTATGTATGTGAAAACTGAAGTAATTTTTGGAACTGCAGTGAGGTTGGGGCCAAAGATCAGTGAAACTGTGAAGGGAAAGTTGAGTTTGGGGGCAAGAATTCTTCAAGTAGGAGGGGTGGAGAAGATTTTCAAGCAATTGTTTAGTGTTAGAGAAGGAGAGAAGCTGTTGAAGGCATGCCAATGCCATTTATCAACAACAGCAGGTCCCATAGCTGGTTTACTTTTTATCTCATCTCAAAAGGTTGCCTTTTGTAGTGATAGATCAATCAAAATCCCTTCTCCTAATGGAGAATTGCTCAGAGTTCATTACAAGGTGCATATATACCATCTGTTTTTTCCCCTCTCACTTTATAATTTTGCACCCATCAATTCTCATGTTGTTGTATATCAAATTTGATGCAGGTTTTGATTCCACTTGAGAAAATTAAGGGAGTGAATGAGAGTGAAAACATGAAGAAACCGTCACAAAAGTACATGGAAATTGTAACAGTGGATGATTTTGAGTTCTGGTTTATGGGTTTCTTTAATTACCAGAAAGCTTTCAAGTACCTTAAACAAGCAATCTTCCAAAGACTACTACATGATGTACTACAAGTCACTTTCTAGGTGGCTTACAAATGTTTCTCCATGAGCAACTATAGGAGGAGATCTATCATCCACAATACCACCAGTGCCGACAATGGAGATGTTTCAGCACCCCAATGGCCGATCACTGGTCAACAAAAGATGCTGCAGCTGGAAACTCATCTGAAAAATCAGCCAAACAGCTCCGTTAACATCCTGCTGCACCAGCTGGTGTTGGTGTGTATGGTGCTCCAACTATAGGGCAACCAATACGAAGGCCCCTCGTATCAGCTGCCATTTGTACAAAGGAGAGTTACCGATTTTCTGATTTAGCCTAAATAAGATTTGCTTATTTGCAAGCACGAGTTTGTGGCTTTCATTTGTTTAATCTCTAAATAAGCCATAGAAATAGTAAATTAGTATGTACATGTATCTGTATAGGCAACTTTGGAAAACGGAAAATGTTAAATAATGCAGATTAATGGGTAGGGCAGTATTTTGGACCTTTTTGTTCTCATCCATTCTCTGAGGCATCCATTAGCACTAGAATAGTCCATGCTCAGAAATTTCATGGTGGAAAAAGTGTAAAACAAAAGAACCCTGACATATTTTGCTGTTATGAGCAGCATATCTAAGAACACTTCAAATCAATCGGTTTTTCAGTTAGTAGGTAGCTTGGCAGCTGGCCAGGAACATGATGAAATACAATGGAAAAACTTGTAAAAAATTGGATGTACTTGTGACGGATATATATTCATATCTACTCTTGCTTTGTTGCCTGAATCCGAGTAACATAGTAAATGCAGCCCAAGAATGAAGTGTTAAATTATTAAGGATCTGTTGTTGGTTCTTGAAGTACATATATCATTATATGAGGTTGATTTGCTAAGAAGTTGAACTTAATTATGTTATGCTACAGAGTTTGAAGGTGGCTATGATCTCATATATGTAGGCACACAATTCTTATACACATAATAGGTGTAATGAATTCTTCACAAAAATATGTAAGCATTTTCTGCCAATGATTTTTGCATCAATATTTGTGGGAGAATGAAGTACTGTAGTGAACTTTTAAAGCCCTGAAAATGGCCAAAAAGACAAATCTCATATTACCAACTTTTTGGCCACCCTATGGACCAAAACTTTGCTAAACTCAATTGAAGATTTGGACACTTAATGCCATCATGTCGTGTGGGGAGTCGGCCTCATGTGGCTATGATGTGGCAGTTGTTTTTGCAACAAGCATTAAAAGCAACGAAGCCATCCTATGGTCTATTTTTTTTTTTTGACAAAAACAAGCCTTTTGATTCCTTCACATTCTCGTGTTTTCTTTTATGTTAAGCAAAAGCTTTATTATCCATAGTTTAATGACTGATTTTGGGGCATTGGAAAGCTAGTTGAGGCAAATCTTTTATCTGCATGGCCTACTACTGCCCATTCATTTCCACCTTAGATTACAAATTGAAGATGAAAAAGAGTGCTAAAAAAAAGCACATTAACAGTTGCTAGGTTAGGTTGCCTCATTTCTTTGACCAATTTTGATATTTTCATTGCCTTTTCAAAAGAGGTTTCTTCTGGTCATAAATGGATACTCTTGGTCATATTCAGAAGTTCCTTAAGTTTGCTTATCATTTCTACTGATGGAAGGAAAAAAAGGCATGAAGAAGGCAAAGAAAATGAATTGCTATTAGGCATTAAACTCCAAAGTAAACCTTGGGTTTAGTCTATTTTGTTCATGCAATTAATCTTAAAATGTGTTCAGAAAGTCCGGAACTCGAATCTTAGCATTTGTTTTCCCTTTCTCTATCCCCAAACTGCATTTCTTTTTGTTGAAAAAACAAAATCCCTTTTATTGTAAAATGACATGTAACACCAAGATTTACTCATTTAGATTGAAATTGAACTTGAAAGAATTTCCCAAGAACATTGGAGAGACCTACTTAGTTGAGCTCTCTAGAACCTGTCTTTAAAAAGAAAGATGATAAGTGGATATTAAAGTTGATCTCACATGGCTGACTGCATATTGTCACAACTTTTCACCATGCAATTTGTTTGGTCAGTCAGGTGACTCGTTTCCTTTCTTATCCTAGTATTAAAGCAGTAACAGACATCAAAAAGCTACAATTCCACATCAGAAAGTCTCAAATCCACATCCTCTTACATTCAGAACATGAGAAAAAAAGGGTAACCCATGATGTCTGCTGGGATCTTTCCTCATTTCAAAAGGCTGTCTCAACTAATCAACATTATTTGCTGAATATGTTGGGGGATATCACAAAAGAAGACATCTTTTCTTTAAATGTTATATTTTACAAGTCTATGCTCTCTACCTTTATCCTTCTTTGATGAGCAATAGGTGACTCATACATACAAAAAAGTTAGATTCAACCACCATATTTGAAGGGATCAAATACCATTTCCCAATTCCAAAGATTCATTCATCAATCATCAATCATCACCAAAAACAACATCTCTTCCTTGATCATATTTCCATTTCATCCATAAAAAAAAATGAAGAACCAGATATTTGAACAAGTCATTGGAGTTCCAACGAAATCAACACTGTATCGAGTTGAGCGAACACCGAGACGATACTTACCGGATTCTGCTGGTCAGTATCGGATTCCATCATCTGTTGAAGGGTCTAACACATTTAGAAAAGGTAGGTGGCTACATTTTAATCTGTTATGTGTCTAGAAATTAATAATGAAGATGTGTTTTTAGTAGCAATGACAAAGCTTTGGAAATTGCAGGCAAAAGAAACTTTGTACTTAAAAGGATAAACAATATTGGGAAGAAAGCTGATACTTTCGCACATGGAGTCCGAGAACATGGTATGAAATCAACCACTCTAAAAGTCTATATATATATATATATATATATATGCATGTATGTATGTGAAAACCGAAGTAATTTTTGGAACTGCAGTGAGGGTGGGGCCAAAGATCAGTGAAACTGTGAAGGGAAAGTTGAGTTTGGGGGCAAGAATTCTTCAAGTAGGAGGGGTAGAGAAGATTTTCAAGCAATTGTTTAGTGTTAGAGAAGGAGAGAAGCTGTTGAAGGCATGCCAATGCCATTTATCAACAACAGCAGGTCCCATAGCTGGTTTACTTTTTATCTCATCTCAAAAGGTTGCCTTTTGCAGTGATAGATCAATCAAAATCCCTTCTCCTAATGGAGAATTGCTCAGAGTTCATTACAAGGTTCGTATATACCATCTGTTTTTTCCCCTCTCGCTGTATAATTTTGCACCCATCAATTCTCATGTTGTTGTATATCAAATTTGATGCAGGTTTTGATTCCACTTGAGAAAATAAAGGGAACGAATGAGAGTGAAAATATGAAGAAACCGTCACAAAAGTACATGGAAATTGTGACATTAGATGATTCTGAGTTCTGGTTTATGGGTTTCTTTAATTACCAGAAAGCTTTCAAGTACCTTCAACAAGCAATCTCCCAAAGACTACTACATGATGTACTACAAGTCACTTTCTAGATGGCTTACAAATGTTTCTCCATGAGTAAAGATAGGAGGAGATCGATCATCCACAACATCACCAGTGCCGACAATGGAGATATTTCAGCACCCCAATGGCCGATCACTGGTCAACAAACGATGCTGCAGCTGGAAGCTCATCTGAAAAATCAGCCAAACAGCTCCGTTAACATCCTGCTGCACCAGCTGGTGTTGGTGTGTATGGTGCTCCAACTATAGGGCAACCAATAAGAAGCCCCCTCGTATCAGCTGCCATTTGTACAAAGGAGAGTTACCGATTTTCTGATTTAGCCTAAATAAGATTTGCTTATTTGCAAGCACAAGTTTGTGGCTTTCATTTGTTTAATCTCTATGTGAGCCGTAGGAATAGTATATTAGTATGTACATGTATCTGTATAGGCAACTTTGGAAAACGGAAAATGTTAAATATTGCAGATTAATGGGTAGGGCAGTATTTTGGACCTTTTTGTTCTCATACATTCTCTGATGCATCCATTAGCACTAGAATAGTCCATGCTCAGAAATTTCATGGTGGAAAAAGTGTAAAACAAAACAACCCTGTGTTAGTACAAATTTTCGGTGAAGAAAATTTTAAGCACACGAACGGAACTCGAATAGAGAATAAATAGGACAAGGCTTTAAGGCGTGTATCAAACCACTATCTTTAAGGGAATATTTGTCCCCACCTATTTTTGGTGTGCAAACGAGTTCAAAGCAAATTAAACGAGTTCCAAGCAAATTAAGCTCGAGAATACAATGAAGCTAATGACTATTTGCGTTTTGCACTGACGAGAATAGCCCACTACACACTGAGTAATTGTATGACAAGAAATTCAATTTCTATAAAGGATTTCAGAATAATCTAATAATATTAGAAAATGAAGGAAATAAAGAATATTAGATTTTGTTGGTATGATTTTCAAATGAAATCTCATTCCTATTTATAGGAATTTTCATGTCTCCTCATAGAGTGTTTCAATAGATGTCTTTCTGAATAATAATATCTTTAAAATAAACACATAACTATTCAAATAAAATTATTTAAATAGTTATAATTCTTTAAAATAAACACATAATTATTCATTTAATATTATAACTATTCAAATAATATTATTTAAATAGTTATAATTCTATTTTAAAAAATTAAATAATATAATTTTCGATTAATTACACCTATTCATTTATAGTTTTTGGAGCACTATAAATATTTGAAAATATTCCAACAATCTCTCCCCATTTTCAAAATATTTTAGATTTTGATATTTTTGGAAATCAATTTGCATAAATAAAGGTATCTTACGATTGAACCTTCACTTAGTGAAAACATTTTAAAGTTAATCGAAATTGCATGGTAGACTTAGCTTTGAGCCAACTATTCCATTTGATTAACCGAACACATCTCACACAATGATTTCAACATCGGTCAATGCATAGTATCTAGGGACACTATTATGGCCATGTGTTTGTGTTCTCTTTTCATGAGTGCTGTCAGAGCCAAGCCGTTGAGCTCTTAAAAGCGGCCACACTTCCACTCACATAGGTAGATCCCATCAAGAGTGTTCCTGTAATTTTAACACTCTAACATATTTATGTTATGGGTCTATTAAGAGTACATTACTCATCCTTCCCTTATCATTACAGGTACCTAGCACTTTAATCTTAGGATGGATTTATTTATAGTGCTAAAAGTCACATACTAATGGTGTACTTTGTCTCATTGAACTTGAGACTTGACGTTATACCAAGCGTTGAGTCGAGTTTCCATCATGGGTGACTCTAATTAATGGGGTTGAGTCTCATCCTTTTTGAGGTCTTTTTTACTACATCTCTGGCAAGACTTTTTGTCAAAGGATCCGTTAAATTTTCACTTGACCTCACATAATTAATAGTGATCACTCCATCAGAGATTAATTGTCGGACATAACTATATCTTAATTCAATGTGTCTAGAATTTCCATTATATACTTGGCTATTTGCCTTTGCTAGGGTAGCCTTACTATCACAACAGATAGAAATAGGTGAAATTGGCTTAGGCCATAAAGGTACATCACAAAGCAAATTCTTTAACCATTCTGCTTCTTTAGATGCAGCGGCTAAAGCAATAAATTCTGCTGCCATGGTGGAATCAGTAATACTTATTTATTTCTTAGAACCCTAAGAAATGACTCCTCCACTAAGAATGAAGATCCATCCACTAGTAGATGCATGATCTTCTAAACTTGTAATCCAACTAGCATCCGAATACCCTTCTAAAACTGGAGGATATCCATTATAACACAATCCATAGTTAATAATTTTCTTTAAGTACTTAAGTACTCTATTCAAAGCTTGCCAATGCAAACTATTTGGATTACTTGTGTACCTACTCAATTTCCCAACAGCATATGCAATATCTAGTCTTGTACAAGTCATTATGTACATAAGACAACCAATTAAACTTGCATATTTCAATTGATCAATTCTCCTACCAGTATTAGATACTAATTTTATTTGAGGATCCATGGGTGTAGATGCTAGTATACAGTTGAAAAGATCAGACTTTTTAAGCACATTTTCAATGTAATTTGATTGTGATAAAGCTATATTGCTTTCATCTCGGGTTATTTTAATCCCAAGAATAACATCTGCTACAACCATATCCTTCATAGCAAAGTTGTTTGAGAAGAATTTCTTTTTGTCTTCTATTTGTTCCAAATCAGTGCAAAAAATGAGCATGTCATATACATATAAGCAAATTATGACACCTTTTCCATTTTAAAATTTGCTATATATACACTTATCAGATTCATTTATTTTATAGCCATTAGCTAAAACAACATTGTCAAACTTTTGCTGCCATTGTTTTGGTGCTTGTTTAAGTCCATATAAAGATTTAACAAGCTTACATACCTTATACTCTTATCCTGGAACAACAAATCCTTCTAGTTGTTCCATGTACACTTCCTTTTCCAATTCAACATTTAAAATTACAGTTTTAACATCCATTTGGTGAACAACCAAATTATATATAGAGGTAAGTGACATTAAGAGTCTAATTATAACAATTCTTGCTACTAGAGCATAGGTATCAAAATAATCAATACCTTGTTTTTGTGTAAAACCTTTGGCTACCAACTTTGCTTTAAACTTATCAATGGTTCCATCGACCTTTATTTTCTTTTTGAAGATCTATTTACAACCTATTGGTTTGGAACCCGGTGGAAGATCAACTAAGATCCAAGTTTGATTTTCTATTATTGAATCCATCTCATCATTTATTGGTTTTTTCCAAAAAGCAGAGTCTTGAGAATTTATTTCCTCTTCAAATGTAATAGGATCAAATTCCATAATATAACAATAAGGTATCTTATTGCATATACTTTTACCTTTTCCTTCTACAAGAAACATAATGAAATTTGGTCCAAAATCTTTGACCTTTTTAATCCTCTTACTTCTTCTTAATTCTTGACAAGATTCATCGTTATTACCAATTTGTTCCAATGGAATCTCATTCTCATTTGAAGAATGAATCAATTGTTGTGGTTGTAATTGTCTTGATATAGAATTAAATCTATTTTCATAAAAAATAGCATCCCTTGATTCAATAACAGTATTAATTCAAATTGAATCATTTGGTTCAATTACCATGAACCTATATGCCTTGATATTATGTGCATATCCTATAAATATGAATTCAATTGTTCTATCACCTAACTTTTTACGTTTAGGTGTTAGAACTTTGACAATAGCTCTACAACCCCAAATCTTCAAATAACTAAGGTTTGGTTTCCTTTTCTTCCATTGTTTATAAATGGGTTATTTTAGTTTTTTTATTAGGAACTCTATTCAATATATGACAAGCAGTTAGAACAGCTTCTCCCCAAAAACCTTGTCCAAGACTCAAATATGATAACATTAAATTTACCATTTCAGTCAAGACTCTATTTTTCTTTTCAGCTACACCATTTTGTTGTGGTGTGTAAGGGGATGAAACTTGATGGACAATCCCAGTGGATTCAAAATAACTTGGATTATAGTATTCTCCACCTCTATCCGATCTTAAGCACTTGATAAATGATTCACACTGAAGTTTAATTTCAGATTTATAAACTTTAAATTTATCAAGTGCTTCATCTTTTAAATGCAATAAATATACATAACAATATCTAGAACAATCATCAATAAAAGTAACAAAATATTTCTTTCCACTTAATGTAGGAGTATTATACATGCCACATAAATCACTATGTATGAAATCAAACAACTTTTTTTTCCTTTTAACCTTAGGGAAATTGTTTCTTGTAATTCTAGTCAACATACATGTATTCTATTTTTTAATAATATTATTAAAAACAGGAATTAAATCTAACTTATACATGTCATTCAATTTCCTATAATTCAAATGACCTAATCTATAATGCCATAAACAAAAAGATTCAATCATATAAGTAGAAATAGTATTTTTATTCTTATTAATAATATTTAGTTTGAACATATTCTCATACATATACCCTTTCCCTACAAAAATTCCCCCCTTAGACAAAATAAACTTATCTACCTCAAAAACAAGTTTGAAACCAAACTTATTCAACAGACTTCCAGACACTAAATTCTTTCTAACTTTTGGTACATAATATACATCATTTAAGGTTAAAACCTTTCTAGAAGTGAATTGTATTTGATTGTTGCGGTGGAAGAATTTCCCATGTACAAGACATTCTCATTTACACATTGTGTGAACTTTGTGAACATGCTTTTCTCTTTGTACACATGTTTGGTTGCTTCGGTATCAATTCACCATGTATTATTATCTTGTGCCATATTAATTTCAAATATCATTGCAGCAAACCTTTCGTTATTATCAGCCTTAGAAGATGATTTCTTCTTTAAAAATCGATATTCATTCTTGAAATGTCCTGGCTTACCGCAATGATAGCATGAGCCATTTTGTTTCTTTTTGAACTTAGGTGCTCTATCAGTCTGTTTGAATTTTCTCTTGAATGGTTTAGTAGTTTGTACTTCCTCCATAACATACACTATGGCATTTTCAGAATTTAGGTTCTGATATTGCTTTTGATATTCTTCTTCAATACGAAGATGATTTGCCAAAGCCTTAAGAGATATTTCCTCTTTCTTATGTTTTAGACTTATTTTAAAGTCTTTCCAAGATGGAGGAAGTTTGTCTATTATGGAGGATATAATAATCATTTCATCCATTTTATATCATATTGCTTGAATTGATTCAACATCTTTTCAATATCATGGAATTATTCCATAAAGAACGACCATTAACCATTTAATAATTATTGAAAAGGCTGACAAGAAATTTCTTACTTGTAACATCTTCAGTCATGTATCTTGTCTCTAATTTGTCCCATAATTCTTTAGCGGTGACCTTGTTTTGGTAGGTGTCAAACAAACTATCAAATAAACCATTTAATATGTGGCCTATGCACCTGTAATCAGCATTGTCTCATTTTTTTCTTTCTCAGGTTGCAACAATAGATTCATTTTCATTCTCTTCAGGTCTTGGAGTATCCAAAACATAAGTAATCTTCAAAGTTGATAATAAAAAGTGTATCTTTTTCTGCCATCATCGAAAATTGGCACCATCAAATCGATCAAGTTTGACAAAATTAGAAGCAACTCCCTTAGTGTTCCACTTTCATGTGTTGTGGTGGTCATCATGAAATATAACCTTAAAATTGTTAGTACAAATCTCCAGTGAGGAAAATCTCAAACACACGAACGGAACTTAAACAGAAGAAAAAATAGGACAAGACTTCAAGGCGTGTATCAAACTACTATCTTTAAGGTTATATTCGCCCTCACCTATCTTTCGTGTACAAACGAGTTCCAAGCAAATTAACCTGAGGATACAATGAAGCCAATAACTATTTACATTTTGCACTGATGAGAATAGCCCACTACACACTGAGCAATGTGTGACAAGAAACTCAATTTCTATAAAGGATTTCTATAGTAATACTTGATAAACTATAAATTATACATATTTCTATCCCACATTTAGCACGTTCTTGGATGAATTATCCCTTAAATTATGGAATTTGATGCTCCTAACCCTTTAAATTCATGTTTTATACTTAGGTGAGCATAGGAAAGTGAAAAGAATGAGAAACGGGCCAAAAACGGAGAAAATGGTCCAAAGTAAGAAATCAACACGGCCTGGAGTTTATCACATGGGTAACCTACACGACCGTGCCACATTAACAGGCTTGAACACGGCCCGGGCTCGATTCACACGGGCGTGCTACATGGGCGTGTCCCTGTCGTGATGAGTTTCAATTTCACGTCGAAAAAGCTACTTAAGGGTTAAGAAAGACATTCCAAACTCTATATAAAGACCCTAGGAGGCAACCATAAGGGGAACAGAGAGTCCTCGCCAAGACTCAGAGTAGAAGACAGGGAATTACTTGAAGAAAGCCGATTGATCCATCCCAGAAGCAAGGATCAACATAAAGACTGAAGATCTCCCTTCAATTCTTCCAGGGGTTTTGGGTTTTCTTTATGTTTTGTTGTTCTCTTTCTTTTGAGATGTTCTATTTTATAATTATGAACCAAACCCTCTAAATACCTAAGGGGGATGAAACCTAAGACGAATCTTGTTATTGTTATCTGAGCTATATGATAAATATTTAACTTGTTCTTAATTGTGTTTTTAATTCTTGAATTGATATGTCCAGGATATTAATTTAAGTCGAATGTGCTTATGCAGAGGAGCAAAAGTCCCTATGTAAGAGTAGATCCAACACAATTAAGCAGAGTTGATTGCAATCCTAGACATAGGACGACAAAAATCTGCTGGATTAGAGTCAAATCTAATAGGGGGATCCATAGATCGAGTTAATGCAATACTAGGGGTTTTAATTGGAAAGAGATTTCAATTAATCAACCTAGGATTAGTTGTTCTTATTCTCGACGGACATATTAACATAATTTAGGGATCTCTATGGATCAAGTCGAATAAAGAAATCGTCTAGTTCAGAGTTAGATAACAAGTGAAGTCTAGGTGGATTCTTCCTTGGGTATTGCCTTTATCATTCAGTTTGCCCAAAGTAATTTCCCAATTTACTCTTTGTCGTCTCTTTAGTTTAGTTTAGATTAGTTAGTTTACAACAGATCCTCCTTTATTTTTAGGCTAGATAATAGGAAAAAGTCATTACTAGTACTTTTGGTTCCTTGGATTCGATATTTCGGTCTTGCCACTAACTATACTACTATTCGATAGGTACACTTGCTTTTTATCGTGATAATAGTTAGTTTCCAGGTACGATCATTATTATTACTTCATCGAAATCACGATCAATACTTTATAGAATAATCTAATAATGTTAGAAAATAAAGGAAGGAAAGAAAGAATATTAGATTTTGTTGGTATAATTTCCAAATGAAATCTCATTCCTATTTATAGGAATTTTCATGTCTCTTCATAGAGATATCTTTTAATAGGTGTCTTTCTGATTAATAATATTTTAAAATAAACACATAACTATTAAAATAATATTATTTAAATAGTTATAATTCTTTTTCAAAAAATCAAATAACATAAATTTTGATTAATTACACCTATTCATTTATAGTTTTTGGAACACTATAAATATTTGAAAATGTTTCAACACCCTGACATATTTTGCTGTTATGAGCAGCATATCTAAGAACAGTTCAAATCAATTGGTTTTTTAGTTAGTAGTTAGCTTGAAAGGTGGCCAGGAACATGATGAAATACATGGCAGGGATTTAAATTGCGGTTGCAGCCACGTTTTTAATCACGTTGCATTTATCGCGGTTACGGACATAACAGATGCTATTGCAATCACTGTGAGTATCGCGGTCGTGAATTTTTTTAAAATTCACACAACTAAAAACTAATAACAAAGTAAAAAAATAGATATCAACGGGAATAGTGGAAAAATAATAGGAATAGCGGCCCGTTACTACCGTAATTGGCCGTTACCTGTTAAATTGTGACCGTGATCAACGCTATTGGTGTGACTTCGCTTCACATCGTGTAACAGCCCGAAATAGAGCCTAATCGGAATAGTGGTTTCGCAACCACAAATCCGAGATGAAATAAGTTAATTTTGTGAATTTTATATCGCATTTGTTTATTGATTAAGTTCTGTGAGAAAATCGTTTAGAATTTTACTGCTTTTGTGATTAATTGAAAATTTTGGATTAAATTGCAAATAGTGAAAAATATGAGTATTAGATGAAATAGGGACTTGATTGAAATGTGATATGAATATAGGAGTGTTTAGGATGTAATTATGCCATGAGTTAGTAGTATGGACACAAAAAGGCATTTCTAGAAAAGTTTTTGAGAAACAAGGCTAGGGGCATTTTTGTCCACTTTGTAAAAATTATCATAAAAGATGAGAAAAAGATGAAAATGTTCATCTTCTTCCCCAATTTTTCTGCCGAAATTTCCTCCTCCATAGCCAAGAGAGCTTTGGACTTTTTCAAGCAATTTATAAGTGCATTTCAACCCCGTTTTCAATTATTTTCTTATTTTTGAGTTCCTTGAGGCTTGAATTTCATGATTTTGCCATTTATTTGAGAAGAAATTAGGGTTTGAAAATCCCCCATTTTAAAGAAATCTGTTATTTGATGAGTTTTGGTAGTAAACGAGTTATTAATGTATTAATTATGTGTTTTTACAAGTAGTTTTCGATAAAAACGTCCCTAAGGGACTAAAATGAGAAAAGAGAAAAGTTTGTTCATAAGTATGTGAATGTGAGTGATTCTTGGATTGTTTTATTGGTAAAAAGGTTTAATTGAGTCTAAAATGCAAGAAAATGAAGTGGAATTGAATTTCCGAGACTAGGGGCAAAATGGTCTTTTTGCCCAAGAGTCTGGTTTATGAATGTGTTTGGATATAATATTGATAAAATGTGTTAAATGCATTTAATTAGATCAAGAAAGAAGAGAGGGTGATCGAAATCGTGGAAAGGAAAAGATAGTAGATTAGTACGAGCTAGTCGTTTTGTAATCGAGGTAAGTCATGAGTAAATTATCATGCACTTGCATTATCATTAATTATTTGATAAATTACATGTGAAAATGTATGAATATGAATGGTGAATTGAATAATTGCATAATTTGTATATTATGGAAAATCCCGTTTGAACTGTAAGATTGATTTTGGATATGGGTGACATGTCACTTGAGGGTTCCGCTTTCGTATCCTGGGTACTGGGTGTACTAGCATGTGTTGCAGTCATCTGTCAGCTTCTGTAAGCAGACCTGTGGATTACGTTTGCGATTCATTGATTGTAGTAGCTTCGGCTACATATTGTGGTAGCTTCAGCTACATATTGTGGTAGCTTCGGCTACATATTGAGGTAGCTTCGGCTACATATTATGGTGGCTTCGGCCATATTATTATGAGGCACTTGATGCCAACCTCTGCATATCCTTTTTCATTTCTGAAAGTTCAACGGGAAAAGATTAACGTTAATGTGCGAAGCCATGATGCAGGGTAATAAAATTGAATAGGACATGTGCATGGAATATCTATAATTGAACAATATGGTAAGAGTATGTAATGAGTAAGTTCATAAATGTTGCATTTGTATTATGTGGAAATCAATTGCCTTAATTAGATAATGTGCATCTGCTTTTAAATTACTTATGTCTTACTAAGCTACTTGTAGCTTACTTCTCTTCCTTGCCCTTCTTTTAGATTACCGAGCACATTACAACTTGGATTAGTGATCGAAGGAAGCTCGTCCTACACTATCAAGCCATCTTGGTATTTGAAAACATAGTTTGTATTTTGATTTTTGGCATGTATAGGTGGCTAGTCTTAGCATAGATATTCTTTTATAAGCCTATCAAGTAGGTGTGTAAATGATAATTGCCTTGTAAATGGTATTTGTAAATATAGTTCTTGTGGGTAGATGCCTTATTTTGGTTGAATTTGAATGGTATGAATGTTTGTTGGGTTTGGAAGGGCCAAGGCTTGGCATATAGCCTAACACGGCCTGCACAGCAGGACACACGGCCGTGTGTCATGACCGTGTAAAATTTGGCAGAATGCTCCACGGTCTCATGGCACGGGCGTGCCTAGGCCGTGGGTGACACACGGTCTGACCCCACAGGTGTGTCCCTGGACCGTGCCTCCCCTGCACTTTAAATTGAATTTTGAGTACCACACAGGCTAGAGACACGGCCGTGTGTCTTGACCGTGTGGAGTACACGGCCCCCAAATGACCGTGTAGGGTGACCGTGGCAAATTTGATAGATTCAACGACGGTCTCTGGACATGGGCGTGTGAAGGCCACACGGCCTTATCACACGGTCATGCTGTATGTTACATGGGCGTGTGACGTTATTTTGAAAGAGAAAAATTTTCCGAGCTTCCGATGTGATAGGATTTGAATCCTAATCATCCGAGATGTCCGTATTGATTTAGAAAACCCTCAATAAGATAAATTTATAATAATTTGGCTAAAAATTAGAGTTTGTAGTTCGGTAAGTTTGGTAATGCCTTCTACTCGATTCCGATGATGGTTTCGGTTAAAGGTGTTACACATCGCTATTTTTAGCAATAGTGGTTTCAGATCGCACTGCTACCACTATATAGTGGCTGCTATTCCGCTACCCGACCACTATTTTAATCCCTGATACATGGAAAAACTTGTAAAAAATTGAATGTACTTGTGGCGGATATATATATTCATATCTACTCTTGCTTTGTTTCCTGAATCTGAGCAACATAGTAAATGCAGCCCAAGAATGAGGTGTTAAATTATTAAGGGTCTGTTGTTGGTTCTTGAAGTAAATATATCATTATATGAGATTGATTTGCTAAGAAGTTGAACTTAACTATGTTATGTTATAGAGTTTGTAAAAGTTTTCAAAAGAGTATTTAATAAAATTGTTCTTTCTTTTATTAACTAAACAATTGAATTTAAGTAGAGAAAAGATTCATAATCTATTTGATAAAATAATTCCCTTATTCTAATAAACTACTAAAAGATGAGCAAAATAATTACCTTATTTTAAGAAACTATTAAAAGATAAAATAAAATATTCTTAGAATATTTCAAATGATTTATTCTAAGATTTATCTATTAAATAACTTTAAAATATATCCCAAAATATATGGGTTTCACATATTTTAACACCCTCCCTCAAGTTGGTGCATATATGTCAATCATGCCCAACTTGCTTACAAGAAAATCAAAGCTTGTCTTAGAAAGCCCTTTGGTGAGTATGTCAGCATTCTACTTGGCTTTCTTCAATCTTCACCTTGATAAAGTGTCTATCAATCTCAACATGTTCAGTTCTATCATGCTGGACTAGGTTGTGAGCAATATTAATGGTAACTTTGCTATCACAGTACAACTTCATTGGTGAAGTTATTGGTTTCCTCAACTCTTCTATAATTCTTTTTAACCACATCATTTCACAAATTCCTTGAGTCATTGATCTAAACTTAGCCTCTGCACTATTTCTTGCTACAACATTTTGTTTTTTGCTTCAGCAAGTCACAAGGTTTCTCCAAACAAATGTGCAGTATCCTAATGTAGATCTTCTATCTGTTATTAAGCTTGCCCAGTCTACATCTATATAAGCTTCAATTCCTCTTTGTTTGGATTTCTTGAAGAATAAGCCCTTTCCAGGTGAACTCTTCAAGTATCTCAGAATCCGAAAAACTAATTCTTCATGTTCTTCCATTAGGGAGTGCATAAATTGACTTACTAAGCTCACAGCAAAAGTTATGTCTGGCCTTGTATGTGATAAGTAAATTAACTTACTAACTAATATTTGGTACTGCCCTTTATCAACTAATGGACCTTCTTTATTTTTGAATTTTACATTTGGATCAATTGGTGTGTTAGTTGGGCAGCAACCACTTATCCCAGCCTCTTTTAAAAGATCAATCACATATTTTTTCTAAGAGACCACAAGACCCTTCTTTGATCGAGCAGCTTCTATTCCAAGAAAGTATTTCAAAGGACCCAAGTCTTTGATCTCAAACTCCAATGCTAGATGCTCTTTGAAACGCCTTATTTCATCCACATCATCTCCTATAAGAATGATATCATCGACATAAACTATAATAACTACTATTCTACCTCTTTGTGAGTGTCGATAGAACATTGTGTGATCAGCTTGCCCTTGTGAGTAATATTGTTTTTTAACAACTTGAGTGAGCTATTCAAACCAAGCTCGAGGAGACTGTTTTAGACCATACAAAGATTTCCTGAGCTTACATACTCAAGTTCCAAATTTTTCTTCAAAACCTAAAGGAGGATCCATGCAAACTTCTTCTTCAAGTTTCTCATTTAAGAATGCATTCTTCACATCTAGCTGTTGTAAGGACCAATCAAGATTAACAACAATTGATAAAAGAACTCTAATAGAATTTAATTTGGCTACTGGAGCAAATGTTTCAAGATAATTTATCCCGTATGTTTGAGTGTACCCTTTAGCCACCAGTCAGGCTTTGTATCTATCTAAAGATCTATCCAGTTTGAATTTGGTTGTGAACACCTATTTATAGCCTACAGTTTTTTTTCCCTACAGGCAATTCCACTGTTTCCCATGTACCTGTTTTTATTTAAAAGCAAGCTGTGTAAAGCATCTTTCACATTTTTTGGGAATTTTCACAGTATCGAGACACGAAATAGTGACACCCCTAACCCAGTTTGGACGTTATGGCCAAATCTAGTGATGTCACATGAGAGTGATTTGAAAATGCCTCGATACATTAAAATCGTTCCAGTTATTATCTTTTACTTAAGTCAGAAAAACTTGAACTAGTCGATTTGCTTAAAACCATTTCTTTAATGTGAAAGCTTTGAAAATAAATACTTTTTTGCAAATGTGTTTACTTAGGAAAGTTTTAGTTAAATTTAGGGAAAATTGTACTTTAGTTGCGTTGCAGTTTATAAATCCATATTAAACAGTTTAAAATTGCCAAATTAAAACCAAATCAGTCCTAGTCCAAAATTATATCAAATATTCCCAAAAATAATATTAAAAGTAGTAAAAGTGTAAAAACCTGTAAAATTGAGGTAAATGTAGTAGTGGTTATTGTCGAGTCCTCCGCTGCCCCGATCCGTCTACTGCTGAGGATTACCTGAATAGTTAAAATAGAAAGGGGGTGAGTTTTCAAAAACTCAGTGTGTAAATCCCTACAGAAAGCATGTGATATGCGTGATATGAAGTAATAAAATTTATAAAAACTAATCGCACCAAAAACTAACTAATATCACGATTTTAAGGCAAACGCACCTATCGAACAGTAGTATAGCTTAGCGGCAAGACCAAGATATCGTACCCAAGGGAACCAAAAGTACTAATACTTACTTCCTTTCTATAATTTAACCTAAAGAATAAAAAGGATTTTTATGAAACTAAACTAATTCTAAAACTAAACTAAGAATGCACAAAAAGTAAATTGGGGAAAAACTCTTTGGGAAAGACTGATTGATTGGGCAATACTCAAGGGAGAATCTACTTAGACTTCACTTGTTATCAATTCTTGAGCTAGATGATATATTCACTTGACTTGATCCGTAGAGATCCCTAACTTATGTTAATACCTTCGTCGAGGATAAAAAAAAACTAATCCTAGATTGATTAACTGAAATCTCTTTCCAGTTAAAACCCCTAGTCTTGCATTAACTCGATCTATAGATCCCCTTATTAGGTTTGACCCTAATCCGGCAGATTTATGTCGCCCTATGTCTAGGGTTGCATACAACTCCGCTTAATTATGCTAGATCTACTCTCAAACAGGGACTTTTGCTCCTCTGCCTAAGCATATCAGTTTCTGGAATTAATACCTAGGATTATTAAAACAAGAATTAAGAACACATAATTAAGAACAATTCAAGTATTTATCATATAACTCAAGATAAAATAATAACAAGATCTGTCTTAGGTTTCATCCCCCTCAAGTATTTGGGGGATTTAGTTCATAATTAATAAAGAAAACACCTTAGAAGAAATAAGATAACAAAACATAAAGAACCCAAAAACCCCTGAAGGAATTTAGGGAGATCCTCTGTCTTGATGTAGAATTCAGCTTCTGGTATGAATTAATCGGCTTCCCTTGGAGTAATCCTTTGCTTTCACTCTCTGTGTTGGTAGGAATATGGCGCTCCTTTGTGGGAGAAAGAGTACACCCTTAGAGTTGCCTCCTAGGGTCTTTATATAGAGCTTTGGGATGCCTTTCTTAGCCTCTAAGTATCCAAATCTGAGTGAAATTGCACTTCCTCATGATAGGGACACGCCTGTGTGCCACGCTCGTGTGGATCGACAAGAGGCCGTGGTTGGGCCTGTTGATGGAGGCACGACCGTGTGGCCTGGCCGTGCTTGTCGGGGCTGGACTGTGTTGGACCTTATATGGCACGGCCATGTGCCACGGTCGTGTAGTGACTCCTTGGGCCGTGTTGTTTTCACACTTTGGCCCATTTTCTTCGTTTTTGGCCCGTTTTTCGTTCTTTTCTCTTCCCTATGCTCTCCTGAGTATACAACATGAAATAGAAGCGTTAAGAGCACTAATTCTCACAAAATTAATAATAATTCATCCAGAAATTAGGCTAAACATGAGGTAAAAATATGTATAATTTATCGTTTATCAAATACCCCCACACTTAAGCCTTTGCTTGTCCTTAAGCAAAATCTCAATCCCTAATTAAGAACTATTCTTCTCAGCTTACAATCTTTATCAATAATGTTTCAAACTAATTCACAAGTAATCATACAATGAGGATTCAATCAGAAGAACATTAAAGATTCAATTACTCTAAGTTGAGAATTTTATCATTGAAACATAAGTTTCCTCCCTGCTCCTAAGTAACTATCTTTCAATCAAAATTAGTAGAAGTTGACATCCTCACTAAAGATTCACTCTATTCACTCAAAGTGTTTAGGGTTCTAAAATCAAGCACTCTCTAGTCAACATGAAAAGTTATTACCATAGGCTTGCTAGAAAATCAAATCTCCACCACTGTAGATTGATATGATACATCGATCAAAAGGTCTTTCAATGGTTGTAATGGGGCTTGGTTAGGGGTGTTGTCATAGGCTGCAAAAGAAGGTTAGAATCGAGATTGAACTGAAAAATTATCTAGCTAGAAAAATCTCTATCACTGGAACATATTTCTCGAGCTAATTCTTATGATAACATCATTTCCGCCTTGGTAGCCTTAAAATAGAAATATGCAAAAACTATTTGAACTATTACAGATTACAACTGAATTAATACATACGTTTTTTTTAAGAACAATTCAAATACAATTCATTATGAACTTTACAATTTGGAAAAGAGAATAAAGCTAGATAATAATTTCAACTCAAATCTCGACAAAAATAGGGACCAAAATAATTGAATGGGATTCAATAAAAATGGGTTATAGGTTAAAATTAGAGGTAAGTCAAAGAATAGGTTGTTAGGCTCAATGGGGTTCACTAGGGGTTAATTTGTGGAGGTAGGCTTTTATGGAGTAAGTGGGTTAAATCCTAAGTGCCTTTATCATCTTAGTGTATCAAATCAATGATGTGGTCTTACCAGAATCTTACCAGAATTATGGGTTTTGATGTCAATCCTACGAATTTCAAATCTCAAGATAACACTTAAAATTAAGGAAAATAACTTATGAAAAAAAATGGGATTCTCAAAAATTTCAACTTATCATGCTTGATTCCCTAATGGTTTAAAGTTTGAATAATCAAAGTACAAGCACCTATGTCTTAATTCTCACATATCAATAAAAATCATAAATTAATCAGAATTAATTCCTATTAGGAGACTGAAGAAAATGCAAAGAGTGAAAGTGAGAGTTTGAGAACAATGCAGCAAGCTAAAAATTTTCAGGGATTTCAAGGAGAATGTAATGACTGAAAGTAAGTTCCCTCCCATACTTAATATGTACATTGCCCTCAATGTACAAAGATAACATTAGTAGCAATAAAAGCACAAGATCATAAGATAGGGAAAGGAATGAAACTCCCTGCTTTGGATGGATTAGTGAGGTGGTGGTGTCTACAGAGTGTCTGGGACAAAGGAAGGTACGGAGGTAGATACTCCGGTGGTGGTAGTATTTGTTTGTCCACAACTTTCATGTTGTGAGTGTAGGCTTTGGAGATGTCAACTTGGTGAGGTTGTGGCAAGGTTCCCTTTAGAATTTAGATTTGAGCTGTAAAGCTCCTTTGAAACTGCGAAAGCACTTATCATTTTTAGGGAATTTTAGGATTAAAAAAATTACTCGTTACGAGGTAGCCGATAAGAAATGTTGAGAATAAAATAAACTACATCTAAAAATACTAATATTCAAATAATGAACAAGATAAAATGAAAGAAAATAAAAGTAAAAGTAAAAAGGAAAATAAAGTTAGAAGAAAAAGTGAAAATAAAGATCAGAGTTAAAATAAAAATTAAGATAAAAATAAAGTTAAGAGGAATAGAAGTCTCTAATCCTCAGATGGATCACGTGGTGGCGGTGGTGAAGCGATATGAAGGTGCTGGCATATCTGCTGTAGTGTCACATCGATGTGATCGAAGTGCTGGAAGCATTACTGCTCGAATCGGGATAGGCGCTCAGATAGGTCAGCTTGGGAGGCTGCAGCATGAATTGGTTGGTGGGGTGGTGGTGGCTCGGTAGGTGCATCATCCTCTGGTGGTGAGACATCATCAAGAATGTCTTCTGGATCCTCGGCTTCCTGGATGAGGCGGTACTGAAAAGGGTCGCCTCCTAGTTTCCACTGGATCATCCTCATATGGTGCATAATTTGGATGCCCTGTGGGGACATCTGGCCAACGAGTGTGTATGAGGATGTTTGGGCCACTGTGTTGAGGAGCCCGAAGTGACGGGCCAAGCGTGTAATGTACGGGCCCATGGATAAGACACCCTTACGATGTCGCTCTGTCTGGTGCTGCATGGCGTGAGCGATAAAGAAGGCGAGGTCGATGGGGTTCGCGTTCGCCATGCTCCATAAGAAATAGGCATCGTGGGTGTTGACGATGCCCGTGCTCTCCCGTCTACCTGTTAGAGTATGCTCGAGAAGAGCGTGAAGGTACCTTAATGACAGGGTGAGGGCGGTCGCCTTCATGCGACTGGGGTCATAGGAGGGATACCCCGGGGCGATATTGTGCCAACAATTGACTGGTTTGAGCTGGATACGATAGTGGAGTGTAGGAAAGTCTTCCTCCTCCATGAACTGCTCTGTGTAGAGGCCGAGAGCTGAGCCGAACTCTGGTACGCTAAGGTGACTTACACGACCTCCTAAGCGAAACTGGACTGTCCCGAGATCATTGTTTTGGCTCATGACGGTCTGAAGATGGAAGGTGGAGTAGAACTCTAGAGTTAGTTCAAGGTATGTAGGCTCGATGATTCGGAAGAACTACTCCTAAGGATCTGTCATCAGTAGGGCCCGGACTGCATCTACGAGGTTGACTTTCTCTAGCACGTCCCAATCAATGCATCAGTCGGTACTTAATGTACGGGCCCATAGTATCTGAAACAACTCCTTTTGGGAGTCTTAGGGAAATGTAATGAACGGGTGGCGAGCCTCAGAGGTGGGCCTCGATGATGAACCACCTGGCCCCTTACGTTTCTTCGAAGGCGGGACGGCAGCTTTCTTACCGCGTGATGTGGACATAATGCCTAAAAAAAAAATAACATACATTAGTCCTAAAAATTGAAATTAAATTGAATAAAAAACTATATATAAAATAATATGTAGATTAGAATGACAATGTTCCTAAAGATATTCTGAAATAAAATTGGGATTAACCTAAATAATATAAATTATCCATCCTAATGTGATATAAAAAATAAGCAATATGGGTATGTATTTATACTAAATGCATGAGAATTTAGGAAAAATGGCACTCAAATGTAGCTCTAAGTGGCATGAAATCACAAGGTTCTCTATAACATTCTACAGTGTTCATGCTAATTCAATCAATTCCATGCTTTGAAATAATGCTAATCCTAAAGGTAACATGATATTAGAATAAAAATAAAATAGATTAGTAAAAATTTAGGAAGAAAAATGAGAAAATAGAACCGAATGGGAGAGGAATGAGGCGGAGCACGGTCGTGGGAGCACTGTAAACACCAGTGGCGGCGTTTAGGGAGGGTTGGGGTAGGGTTTGGGTGGGAGGATTTAGGGTTTAGAATGGGAGAAGATGATGAATAGTGGCCCCTATTTATAGTTTTTGGGTCATACAAGCATGGCACACGTCCGTGTGACTCAGGTTTTGCCTGTGTGATTTGAAATTCCGTGGTTTTGGCGTGCCTCGTTCAAGGTACACGCCCGTGTTGGCCATCTCGCACGACCGTTTGCAATTTTTTTCGCTTTTTACACTGTCGTGTGGTCGGTCACACTGCCATTTGCGATGAGGTTTCGCTATTCACACGGTCGTGTCTAAATTGACAGTGTTGGCCACAGTTTGAGGACACGGGCGTGTGGCTTTGTGCAAGCCCGTGTCTAAATGGAAGAGTTGCCACGGCCATGTCGCACGGCCGTGGTGATTTATTGTTAGCCCGTGCTTTGGGAAAAAATTTTCCTCTGTTTGTACACGGCCTGGGTGCACGACCATGTCTCTACTGTAAATGTTCACACGGCCTTAGGCACGCCCGTGTGCTTGGCCGCGTGGTCCTAAATTTCTGCATTTAAAAAGGGTTAGTTGATGTATTAAAAAGCTAAAATCAAAATAGGAAGAAAGTTTACTAAGTTAGTGCTCGGGTTGCCTCCCAAGAAGCGCTTATTTAGAATCTAAGCTCGACTCTTCCTGGATGTATCATGAAAGGAGTTTATGAAGCTGAAGCTCCTCCCTGTTATCTTTAAAATTCTCACCTCTATAGTGTTTAAGCCTATGGCCGTTTACCTTAAAAGTACCGTGGTTAGGGTGAGTTACCTCAACTGTGCCGTATGGAAAGACTTTCATTTCCGTGAAGTAGGGTGTATCATTTGTATGTTCTTCTGAATTTGAGGTTCGAGGATCGTCGTCCCTTAAAATTACCTTATTCCCTATCTTGAACTGATTCGTTTGTTTCTGAAGGTCATCTTAGTGAAGCTCTGGGTTAGTGTGGCATATTTTGGGTTTTTCATGATAGTTCAGCCATTCATCTATATCCTCGATCTGAAGTATTCGCTTTTCAGGTGCATATCCCTCGGATGGACTTGTCTGTTGGTTGGTTGCCTCTATGTAGAGTGTATCCTGCACAGAAGGTTAGGCGGTGAGTTCAGTGTTTTTACAAGGACTCGTAGTTATATTATTATCTGTTGTCTTAATCGAGTTCTGAGCTTGTAAAGTGACTGTGTCATTACCTACATGTAATGTGAGTTTGCCTGTTTCTAAATCAATTTTTGTCTTAGCAGTTACTAAAAAGGGTCGCCCCAGAATTAGGGGTACATTGCTGTCCTCATCAATGTCTAAAATAACAAAGTCAACTGGAAATATAAATTTATCAATTTTGACAAGTACATCTTCAATTATTCCCTTAAGTGTCCTAATAGTTTTGTTAGCTAATTGAATGCTCATCTTGGTTTTCTTAAGGTTTCCCAGACCTAGTTGTTTAAACAGTTTATCCGGCATAACATTTATACTAGCCTCTAAATCAACTAAAGCATTTTTGGCATCTAGGTTACCAAATAGACAAGGAATAGTAAAACTCCCTGAATCTTTTAGTTTGGTTGGCAATTTATTCTGTAGAATAGCTGAGCATACTATATTTAGTTCCACATGAGGTTTCTCATCTAGCTTCCTCTTATTTGTCAAGAGTTCCCTTAAGAATTTAACAACGTTTGGCATCTGCAAAATTGCTTCAACAAATGGTAAGTTAATATGTAATTTCTTTAAAAGTTTAAGAAACTTACCAAATTGCTCATCTGTGCGGTCTTTCTTTAGCACTTTTGGGTATGGGATATGTGGCTTGTGTTCTTTGATGTTTGGCTTGTTATTGCTTACCTCTACCTTGCCTTTACTCACCTCCGGCTCCTTACATAACTTTGGGTCATCTTTGGTTAACGCCTCCTCATCTATTGTGTTCATAGCATGAAGTTGTTCTTTAGGGTAGGTCTCAGTGTTACTTGGTAGTCCACATTGTGGTCTTTCTGATATTAACTTTGCAAGTTGACCAATTTGATTCTCAAGTCCTTTAATTGATGCTTGCTGGTTATTTAATGCCGTCTCAGTGTTTTGAAAACGGGTTTCTGACATGGCCATGAATTTGGTGAACATCTCTTCAAGAGTTGGCTTTTTCTCCTGTTGTGGTGGTGGCTGCTGAAATCCCGGAGGGGGTTGTTGTCTTTGATTCCCTTGTCCTCCCCAAGAAAAATTGGAGTGGTTCCGCCAACCTGCATTATATGTGTTACTATAAGGATAATTTTGAGATCTAAAATTGTTACCTATATAGGCTTGCTCCGTTTCTGTGCCATAGCCGTAAGATGAACAGTCTAGAGTAAACATATTCCCGTGAGTTGCGTCACACTGCATCAGTAGCTGTGCCTGCGTAGAACCAACAAAATTATCAAACTTTTTATTTAGAAGTTCTACTTGGTTAGTAAGCATGGTGACAGCATCAATATTATAAACTCCTGCAGCTTTTGTCGGCTTTGTCCTCATGACCTGCCACTGATAGTTATTCAGTGACATCTCTTTAATAAATTCATAAGCTGCTTCTGGCGTTTTGTTGTTAATTGTTCCTCTTGCGGCTGCATCAATCATCTGCCTTGTTGATGGGCTCAAACCATTGTGGAAGGTTTGAACTTGTAACCACAAAGGTAGTCCATAGTGAGGGCACCTTTTCAAAAGATCTTTGTATCTCTCCTAGGCATCGTAAAGTGTTTCTAAATCCATCTGCACAAAAGAAGAGATATCGTTTCGTAATTTAGCTATTTTAGCTGGAGGAAAATATTTAAGTAAAAATTTTTCTGTCATCTGTTCCCATGTAGTGATTGAGCCTCGTGGTAAAGAATTTAACCATTGTTTGGCTTTATTTCTCAAAGAGAATGGGAATAGCCTTAGACGAATGGCATCATCAGAAACGCCATTAATTTTAAAAGTATCACAAAGTTCCAAAAAGTTGGCTATGTGTGAATTTGGATCTTTATCTTGTAAACCATCAAACTGCACAAATTGCTGTATCATCTGAAGAGTGTTAGGTTTTAATTCAAAATTATTTGCAGCAATAGTAGGTTTAATAATACTAAATTGAGCACGAACCAAACGAGGTTTAGCATAATCATACATAGTACGAGGAGCTTTATCTTGATTCATTGGTTGCGCGACTATTGCGAGAGGTGGTGGAATGTTTTGATTTGCTTCCATCTCTTCTGTAGGTTGAGGTTCTTGTTCTTGGTCTTGTTCTGGATAATGTAGGCTTCGTCTAATCTCTCTGCGAGTTCTACGAACTGTCACTTCTAAATCTTCGTCAAAAAGTAATGGTCCTGCTGGGTTGTTTCTAGTCATAAACTAGAAATACCTAGAAGGAAAAAGCAAAGAAAATTAAAATAAAATAAAAATAAATAAAAATCGAAAACAAATATAGTAATGGCTAAAGTAATAAAAATCAAGTTTTCTTAATATTTCAGTTTCCCGGCAACGACGCCAAAAACTTGATATGCGTGATATGAAGTAATAAAATTTATAAAAATTGATCGCACCAAAAACTAACTCATATCACGATTTTAAAGCAAGCGCACCTATCGAACAGTAGTATAGTTTAGTGGCAAGACCGAGATATCGTACCCAAGGGAACCAAAAGTACTAATACTTACTTCCTTTCTATTATTTAACCTAAAGAATAAAAAGGATTTTTATGAAACTAAACTAATTCTAAAACTAAACTAAGAATGCACAAAAAGTAAATTGGGGAAAAACTATTTGGGAAAGACTGATTGATTGGGCAATACTCAAGGGAGAATCCACCTAGACTTCACATGTTATCAATTCTTGAGCTAGATGATTTATTCACTTGATTTGATCTGTAGAGATCCCTAACTTATGTTAATACCTCTGTCGAGGATAAGAACAACTAATCCTAGGTTGATTAACTGAAATCTCTTTCTAGTTAAAACCCCTAGTCTTGCATTAACTCGATCTATGGATCCCTTTATTAGGTTTGACCCTAATCCGGAAGATTTATGTCACCCTATGTTTAGGGTTACATGCAACTCCGCTTAATTATGCTAGATCTACTCTCAAACTAGGACTTTTGCTCCTCTGCCTAAGCACATCAGTTTCTAGAATTAATACCTAGGATTATTAAAACAAGAATTAAGAACACATAATTAAGAACAATTCAAGTATTTATTATATAACTCAAGATAAAATAATAACAAGATCTGTAAAATAATAACAAGATCTGTCTTAGGTTTCATCCCCCTCAAGTATTTGGGGGATTTAGTTTATAATTAATAAAGAAAACACCTCAGAAGAAATAAGATAACAAAACATAAAGAACCCAAAACCCCCTGAAGGAATTTAGGGAGATCTTCTGTCTTGATGTAGAATTCAGCTTCTGGGATGAATCAATCGGCTTCCCTTGGAGTAATCCTTTACTTTCACTCTCTGTGTTGGCAGGAATATGCGCTCCTTTGTGGGAAAAAGAGTACACCCTTAGAGTTGCCTCCTAGGGTCTTTATATAGAGCTTTGGGATGCCTTTCTTAGCCTCTAAGTATCCAAATCATAGTGAAATTGCACTTCCTCATGACAGGGACACGCCCGTGTGCCATGCCTGTGTGGATTGACAAGAGGCCGTGGTTGGGCCTGTTGTTGGAGGCACGGCCGTGTGGCCTGGCTGTGCTTGTCGGGGTTGGACCGTGTTGGACCTTATGTGGCATGGTCGTGTGTCACGGCCGTGTGGTGACTCGTTGGGCCGTGTTGTTTTCACACTTTGGCCCATTTTCTTCGTTTTCGGCCCGTTTTTCGTTCTTTTCTCTTCCCTATGCTCTCCTGAGTATACAATATGAAATAGAAGGGTTAAGAGCACCAATTCTCACAAAATTAATAATAATTCATCTAGAAATTAGGTTAAACATGAGGTAAAAATATGTATAATTTATTGTTTATCAGCATGCATACAGAATACATATCAGATATCCTAAATAAACAGTCCAGGCCGAAGCCCTTTACAAAATTAGTTAGGGCTTGGCCTGCTCAGATGTAAATTAAAAAATATAATAGGGCCTTTAAGCTCAATCAGTTACAGAATACAGAACTGATTAGATATACAGTGTCATGCCCACCAACCCTGCACACCAACTCCATCCAACCCAACACACCATGTAGGAATAAAATCGATCCCAACACACCAAATAGGGAGATAAAATTGACCCCTCCATCCCTACACACCACATATTACCGAAATGCAGCACATATCATAAATATGCAGTTTAGTTGCCAGAAAACAGGCTTATTAAGTTTTTCAGATTCTTCCTTCTGCTTCATCAACCCAACCCAATGCAATGTAACATACATCAATGACATGCTATAATGCATTTAACAGATCAAACATTCAATTCAGAATACATGCTAAGTATAACATGCTAAACACATATATCACATAGTTAGATCACATAATTAGGGGTCAAAGTAACTCTTACCGACCCTACAGTAGGTTCTAGTCAACTTGGGCGACCCGAGCAACCTTACAGAGTATTTAAGATAAATGGGCTCATACACCCATGTGGCCCGCCTGTATGGCCCACATGGCCCAATTTGGTCTTGACCGTGTAGATTACACGGCCTAGCCCAAAATCGCATACGTCCGTGTGGTTTGCCTGTGTGGACCCATACGGTCCAATTGCGAGTCCGTGTCTCGTACACTGCATGATCGTGTATCACCATACGAGCAATCCATACATCCATATAGCATCGACAGGATGCTTTTCGGCTTTCGTTGAATCTCACTTTCTGTGCAATCGAAGTACATACCTGTATCATTTTTGATGTGTTAGCACTCCTAATCACCCCAAAGCTTACAAATCAGTACACACACCCTCGATTTAGCAATTTAAAGATTAGAACTAATGAATTCGTCATTAAGGAATTATCCAAACTCGACTTACTCTCAACACCTTGATGATTCGACTACAAAACTGCCCTTTAATAGCCCGAATCACCCAGTTCCTTGCTGTCAAAACAGAATATAACCCTTCATTCAGTAAATTATAAAACAAGATTATGAAACACCCAAATCACTTACCAGACGAAAAAGACGCAGTGATCAAGAAGGACCAAGAACCAAGAGATGCGTCTCGGACAAAACGATAAAAGGAAGAAGAGAGAACAAAAAGGATTTGCTGATCGAAAAAGATAAAAATGGTAGAGGGAAGATGATAGAAAAACTCACGTCAGAAGTTTGGAAGAAATGGGGAAAACTGAAATTGAGAAAAAGAATAAAAAATAAAAACTAATTGCTCACCCCCTAATCCCTAAATTTGCTCCCCAAAATCATCCACTAACCCCCTGCCTCATCAGAATTCTGACTCCATTCAAACACTTCTAGTCAGCCGAGGTAAAAAATTTAAATCCCCTTGCTTACTTAAGGAATCGAACACAGGACCTCCAACATATTAATACTTCACTTAACCACCAGACCAGCAGGCCCATTCTGGTATATTTTCACCAATTTATAATTATAAGCCTATTAACCAAAGGTAGGGCTTTATGCCAAAATTTACTTAAGCTAAGGCTTGAACTTGGGACCTCACACACACACCCAGAACACATAACCACTAAGCAGATACTGATTTGTCAAACAATTGCAGAAACATACACAAAAAAATTTTGGGGCGTTACAAAAACACAGCTTGAGAATGTCGAAGACAAGGCTTTATAGGATACAAAGTTAGACATGGGATATTTGACAACATTTCTAACACTTTTTCTTTTAGCAATTGGAATATCTAAATCAGAAAATTCAATGGTTGGATTATGAGCTTTACTTGAACTTTTGACAAGATCTTACAGGTCAGATTCTTGGTGATGAATCTTCACCATAGCATAAAAGGACTGAAACACATTTTTAACTTTAGACTTATCTTTTAATAAAAACACCCAACAAATGTGAGTATGATCATCAATAAATGTGACAAACCAATGTTTTTCTAAAAAAGTTAAGACTCTCAAAGGTCTCCAAACATCACTATGAATTAACAAAAAATGTTTAGAAGCTTTATATTTTTGAGATGGGAAGAATGACTGATGATGTTTAGCCAATTCACAAAATTCATAGTGATATGAAGAAGGACTTTTATTTTTAAATAGATCAGGTAACAAATATCTTAAATAGTAAAAATTAGGATGTCCAAGCCTATAATGCTAAATCATAACCTTATCAAAACTAGAAGCAGAATTTAAACATAAAGTAGTTGTTGGTTGACTTAGATGGTCGTCGTCAAGAAAATAAATTCCACCAGATTCTTTAGCATTGCCAATCATCCTCCTCGAGAATATGTCCTAAAATTTATACATAGAGGAGTCAAATATAACATGACAATTCGAGGATTGGGATAATTTACTGGCAGATATGAGATTACAAGCTAGATTTGGCACATGTAAAACATCATGTAAAACCAAGGAAGGCAAAATTTTAACAGTGCATTTCCTAGCTATTGCCGAGAACGACCTATCTACTACTTTTATTTTTTTGTTCCATGCATAAGGTGTGTAAGTCGAAAAAAGAAAATGACTACTAGTCATTTGATCACTAACTCCAGAATCAACGATCTACGTGTTTGTTTTACAAGGCTTGGCACTGAAAAAAACAGAAAAATTAGTACCTGATTGGGCAAAGGAGGAAGAAGGATTATTGGATGAGTTAGGAACATAAGAATTCATCCGAAATTGTGGTGATTGCAAAAGCTTGGGTAGATGCTCTAGTTGTTCCTTAGTGAATGGAGACCCTTCTAGAGAATTTTGGCCCTCATAATTTTCATTAGTTGTTTCAATGTTAAAACTTTCTTCCTCTGTTTAATTGCTGGAACTCAATTGAAGATTTGGACACTTAATGCCGTCATGCATGTGGGGAATGGGCCTCATGTGGCCATGATGTGGCAGTTGTTTTTGCAACAAGTATTAAAAGTAACAACGTCATCCTATGGTCTATTTCTTTATGTTTGACAAAAACAGGCCTTTTGATTCCTTCACATTCTTGTGTTTTCTTTTATATTAAGCAAAAGTTTTATTATCCATAGTTTAATGACTGATTTTGGGGCATTGGAAAGCTAGTTGAGGCAAATCTTTTATCTGCATGGCCTACTGCCCATTCATTTCCACCTCAGATTACAAATTGAAGATGAAAAAGAGTGCTAAAAAGAAAAGCACATTAACAGTTGCTAGGTTAGGTTGCCTCTTTCTTTGACCAATTATGATATTTTCATTGCTTTCTCAAAAGAGGTTTCTTCTGGTCATAAATGGACACTCTTGGTCATATTCAGAAGTTCCTTAAGTTTGTTTATCATTTCTATGATCCTTTGACTGATGGAAGGAAAAAAAGGCATGAAGAAGGCAAAGGAAATGAATTGCTATTGGGCATTAAACTCCAAAGTATACCTTGGGTTTAGTCTATTTTGTTCATGCAATCAATCTTAAAATGTATTCAGCAAGCCCGGAACTTGAATCTTAGCATTTGTTTTCCCTTTCTCTATCCCCAAACTGAATTTCTTTTTGTTGAAAAAACAAAATCCCTTTTATTGTAAAATGACATGTAACACCAAGATTTACTCATTTAGATTGAAATAGAACTTGAAAGAATTTCCCAAGAACATTGGAGAGACCTACTTAGCTGAGCTCTCTATAACCTGTCTTTAAAAAGATAGATGATAAGTGGATATGAAAGTTGATCTCACATGGCTGACTGCATATTATCACAACTTTTCACCATGCAATTTGTATGGTCAGTCAGGTGACTCGTTTCCTTTCTTATCCTAGTATTAAAGCAGTAACAGACATAAAAAAACTACCACATCAGAAAGTTTCAAATCCACATCCTCTTACATTCAGAACATGAGAAAAAAAGGGTAATCTATGATGTCTGTTGGGATCTTTTCTCATTTCAAAAGGCTGTCTCAACTAATCAACATTATTTGCTGAACATGTTGGGGGATATCACAAAAGAAGGCATCTTTTCTTTAATTGTTATATTTTACAGGTCTATGCTCTCTACCTTTATCCTTCTTTGATGAGCAATAGGTGACTCATACATACAAAAAAGTTAGATTCAACCACCATATCTATATCCCTTTATATACCATTTCCCAATTCCAAAGATTCATTCATCAATCATCAATCATCACTAAAAACAACATCTCTTCTTTGATCATATTTCCATTTCATCCATAAAAAAAATGAAGAACCAGATATTTGAACAAGTCATTGGAGTTCCAACGAAATCAACACTGTATCGAGTTGAGCGAACACCGAGACGATACTTACCGGATTCTGCTGGTCAGTATCGGATTCCATCACCTGTTGAAGGGTCTAACACATTTAGAAAAGGTAGGTGGCTACATTTTAATCTGTTATGTGTCTAGAAATTAATAATGAAGATGTGTTTTTAGTACCAATGACAAAGCTTTGGAAATTGCAGGCAAAAGAAACTTTGTACTTAAAATGATAAACAAAATTGGGAAGAAAGCTGATACTTTCGCACATGGAGTCCGAGAACATGGTATGAAATCAACCACTCTAAAAGTCTATATATATATATATATATATATATATGCATGTATGTATGTGAAAACTGAAGTAATTTTTGGAACTACAGTGAGGGTGGGGCCAAAGATCAGTGAAACTGTGAAGGGAAAGTTGAGTTTGGGGGCAAGAATTCTTCAAGTAGGAGGGGTAGAGAAGATTTTCAAGCAATTGTTTAGTGTTAGAGAAGGAGAGAAGCTGTTGAAGGCATGCCAATGCCATTTATCAACAACAGCAGGTCCCATAGCTAGTTTACTTTTTATCTCATCTCAAAAGGTTGCCTTTTGCAGTGATAGATCAATCAAAATCCCTTCTAATGGAGAATTGCTCAGAGTTCATTACAAGGTTCGTATATACCATCTGCTTTTTCCCCTCTCACTGTATAATTTTGCACCCATCAATTCTCATGTTGCTGTATATCAAATTTGATGCAGGTTTGGATTCCACTTGAGAAAATAAAGGGAGTGAATGAGAGTGAAAACATGAAGAAACCGTCACAAAAGTACATGGAAATTGTGACAGTGGATGATTTTGAGTTCTGGTTTATGGGCTTCTTTAATTACCAGAAAGCTTTCAAGTACCTTCAACAAGCAATCTCCCAAAGACTACTACATGATGTACTACAAGTCACTTTCTAGGTGGCTTACAAATGTTTCTCCATGAGCAAAGATAGGAGGAGATCTATCATCCACAATATCACCAGTGCTAAGAGTGGAATCACTTATCAGCAAAAGATGCTGCAGCTGGAAGCTCATCTGAAAAATCAGCCAAACATGAGCAAAGATAGGGGGAGATCTATCATCCACAATATCATCAGTGCTGAAAATTGAGATATTTCAGCACCCCAAGGGTCGATCACTGGTCAACAAACGATGCTGCATCTGGAAGCTCATCTGAAAACATCCTTCTGCACCAGCTGGTGTTGGTGTGTATGCTGCTCCAACTATAGTGCAACCAATAGGAAGCCCCCTCGTATCAGCTGCCATTTGTACAAAGGAGAGTTACCGATTTTCTGATTTAGGGCCAGTTCTGCATTGCTTTTCAAAAGCACTTCTGGCTCCAAAAGCACTTCTGGAAGAAAAGCTGTGCAGAACAAGCTGCTTTTGGCTGAAATTTTTAGCTTTTCAGAAGTGCTTTTGAAAAGCACTTCTGAAAAGGAAAAGTTCAAATTTTTAGCTTTTCCTCTCCCAAAAGCACTTTTAGTGCTTAATTACTTTTTTACCCCTCCAATAACATAATACTTTCTCTCTTTTTTTCTTGATACTTAATTACAAATGTATTAAAATCATTAATTAAAAATAAAAAATATTTTTTAAAATACTAATTACAAATATTTAATAGTTATATTTAAATATTTAAAATATAGTTTATATATTCTAATTAAATTTTATAAATAATTAATATTTATTGCTTAAAAATATTTGAAATTTATATTTTATATATTAAAATATTAATAAGAAGTTATAATAATTTTTTTATATTTTTACTAAAATATAATAAATTAACTAATTTAAATATTATTTAAATGCATATTTGTTACTTGATAATAACATGTCTAAAATGGACATTTTATTTCTCAAAAGCATTTTTTCACAGCAATGCTAAACACTCAAAATTTTCACAGCACTTTTCAAAAGCACTTTTCAAAAGCACTTTTCAAAAGCACTTCTCAAAAGTATTGCCAAACTAGCCCTTAGCCTGATAAGATTTGCTTATTTGCAAGGACAAGTTTGTAGCTTTCATTTGTTTAATCTCTAAATAAGCCATAGGGATAGTATGTACATGTATCTGTATAGGAAACTGTAGAAAACGGAAAATGTTAAATATTGCAGATTAATGGGTAGGACAGTATTTTTTGACCTTTTTGTTCTCATCCATTCTCTGATGCATCCATTAGCACTAGAATAGTCCATGCTCAGAAATTTCATGGTGGAAAAAGTGTAAAACAAAAGAACCCTGACATATTTTGCTGTTATGAACAGCATATCTAAGAACACTTCAAATCAATCGGTTTTTCAGTTAGTAGGTAGCTTGGCAGGTGGCCAGGAGCATGATGAAATACATGGAAAAGCTTGTAAAAAATTGAATGTACTTGTGACGGATATATATTCATATCTACTTTTGCTGTGTTGCCTGAATCCGAGTAACATAGTAAATGCAGCCCAAGAATGAAGTGTTAAATTATTAAGGGTATGTTGTTGTTTCTTGAAGTAAATATATCATTATATGAGGTTGATTTGCTAAGAAGTTGAACTTAATTATGTTATGCTACAGAGTTTGAAGGTGGCTATGATCTCATATTTGTAGGGACACAATTCTTATACACATAATAGGTGTAATGAATTCTTCACGAAAATATGTAAGCATTTTCTGCCAATGATTTTTGCATCAATATTTGTGGGAGAACGAAGTACTGTAGTGAAACTTTTAAAGTCCTGAAAATGACCAAAAAAACAAATGTCATATTACCAACTTTTTTGCCACCCTATAAACCAAAACTTTGTTGAACTCAATTGAAGATTTGGACACTGAATGCTATCATGCCATGTGGGGAATGGTCCTCATGTCGCCATGATGTGGCAGTTGTTTTTGCAACGAGCATTAAAAGTAACGAAGTCATGCTATGGTCTTTTTTTTTTTTTTATGTTTGACAAATGATAAAAATTTGATTATGTTTTCTATAGAAATTTTTTTTTTAGAAAAATTATAAATTTGTTTGTGATAAAAACTGTACACCATCAAGAAAAGAATAAATTTAACATCTTGAAACAAGTCATTGGTTTTTTTAAAATATTAAAAAATAATTTTAGTGAAGAACCATTAAAATTATGGCAAAATAGCCCTAGATATTGTAAAATTAAATTAGAAAATCCCAAGAAAATTGTTAGAATTAAACCAATGATCTATACTAAACAAGATATAGATGATTTCGATATACAAATTAAAGAATTATTAGAAAAATGATTAATAGAAACAACTAATAGTCCACATTCTAGTCCAACCTTTATGGTTAGAAATCATGACGAAATAAAAAGAGGAAAAGCTAGAATGGTTATTAATTATAGAAGATTAAATCAAAATATTATTTTTGATGGCTATTTTATTCCAAGAAAGGATGTTTTAATTAATCAAGCTAAACAAGTAAAATATTTTAGTAAATTTGACTATAAATTAGGATTCTGGCAAATCATGCTAACAGAAGAGTCCAAGCCTTTGACAGCTTTTAGTGCACCAAATAGACATTATTAATGGAAAGTAATGCCATTTGGATTATGCACCACAAATCTTTCAAAGATGGATGAATTCTATATTTAATAGATATAAAAAATTTTGTGTAGTTTATATAGATGATATTTTAATATTTTCAGACACATTAGAATTACATAGAAAACATTTAAATGTCATTTCTCAAGAATTCATAAAACATGGAATTATATTAAGTCGTAATAAAATAGAGCTAGAAAAAATAGAAATAGAATTCTTAGGATTAAAATTATCTGCAGATTGTTTTAAACTACAATATCATATTATAGTAAAAATAAAACAATTTCCTGAAAAAATTGAAGATAAAAAGCAACAAATTTTAGGAATTATTTTATTTATCTAAACAAGGTGATAAATTAATTTTAGAAACAGACGTCTCACGAAATTATTTGGACTATATTTTAAAAGTTAAAACAATAAATAAAGAAGAATTAATATGTGGATATAGTTCATAAAAATTTAAACCAAATGAAATTAATTATGTCATATATGGAAAAGAATTATTAGCAATAAAGAGAGGAATAAAAAACTTTCTTATATATTTAGCACCTGAAAAATTTATTATAAAAACTGATAATCAGGAAATTAAACATTTCCTTACTAATAAAGTTTGGAAACGATACCTAGAAGAATTAGATGGTATAATGAATTATGTACTTTTAATTTTGAAGTTTTATATGTAAAAGGAACTAAAAATATTATTGCTGATTATCTTAGCAGGTCATATGAATAGAGGTAAAAAATCTCTAGAAAAAATAGGTGAATGGACTACTGTTCATAAAAGACTCAACAAAGGGAAAACATTCAAATCGACAAATCCTAATCAAGGATTTGTGACAATACCTTCTCAAGTATCTTTTTATCCTAACCAAGGATATTATATTCCATATCTAATGGTAAGACAACCAGTTAAAACTCATTTATCATTTACACCACAACCGGTAAATCAATTCCCTTGGTCTCAAGATCCAAATTCAGCTTACTAAGCCAGTTATGCTGAAACCATAAAAGGAGCAGAAAAATATTATGCATAAGAAAATTTGTTGAAACCACAACAAATTCAGGAAATAAAAGATTTTTATAATCCAAGCTTACCATTAGAATTATATAATTTTATTAATGATATATGGAAAAACCCATATTACTGAACAAAAAGCTAATTTCAGGAGAGCTTTTACTAAGCTTTTACAATTTCTAGTTGAAAAAACAACTAAAGAACAAGAAGCTCATGATTTATTATTAAAATCCATTTTATATCGTGATTGGAAAGAACTAAAAATCAATTATTTAGATATTAAGGAGATAAACAATCTTTTTGATATATTTCAATATTTTATTAATAAAGGAACAAATAGCCCTATTATGAATAAAATGTTTAGGTTATGTTTATATAATAAGGCTAGAAAAATTTTACCAGTGAAAATATTTATAAAAATAAATAGAGCTATATGCAAACAGCAAGTTTAATTTCAAAAAGCTTTTTCTAAATTTTTTTACAAGCCTATGTTTTTACAAACGATTTAAATGAAAAATTTCCTACTATAAAATTTAGAGTTGATCATGAACGATTTGATATAAGTAGTATTGAATGAGATTTTGTTAAAAAAATAACAATTCAAAATTTTTATTTCCATTTATTAAAAGATTTTTCTGCATTTATTAAATCTATATTATTACGTATGATATATGAATATGATTATTATTATTTTCATCTTTAAATTAGTAGTCTTATTGGTATAGCTGAAAAAGAAATATTTTATCAGCCATATCAAATTTGGATTATTAAAAAAATGATCGGAGGTCCCAACTTTTTAGCAGCTAAAGAAGAAAAAAGACACTTGATAAAAAATATTGACAAGTGTTATAATAATCCCTGTTATTATTAGATCCAAATAGGAATAGATTTAATGACCAAAGCCCAATATTTATTTCAGCAAAAAACTTATAGATTATGGAATGATGGAAGAAGAATATTGGCATGTGATACTGGAAACACTCAGGATGATAGAGATGAAGAATTTGTGTAACTATTAAAAAAGATAGCTGACTTGGAGATTGATGATTTTCCATTACACATAATAGAAGAAATCAAGAATATGTGAGAAAATTGAAACTCACCAAGACTGTTAATAGATTCATTAGAGCTAGATGAAATGGAGGAAATGAATCTAGTTAATATTTAGGAAGGATAAAAGCCAATTGGAAAAAACTAATTAAAATATCAAGGAAGCAACTTGGGAAAATGACATGTAAGTGTAAATAAAAAAGGGAAGCTACGTGGGAAATTAACATCCAAGAAAGCAAAACGACATCTAGATATAGGCAAAAAAAAAAAGCAACGTGGAAGCAACCATGTTAAATCAATGATGAGACATTATCCTTATCAGAAAAACTGTGCGGAATTCAAAGAAAATTAAATAGAGTTTAAAAATTCTTCTATAAAAGGGAGATGAAGGAAGCCTAAGGGGGCAACGAAGTTAGTTTAGAAAACTTTTTTCTATCCACTTTTCATCCACCAACCTCTCTTCATATCTACTTTTATCCACCAACCTCTCTTTCTTTGTAAAAAACCTTTTCCTTATTACTAGTTTTATTTTGTAAATTTGTAATATTATCTATTGTATTTCGTATCCCATTGTAATTGGTATCAGAGCAAAGTTTTTTGGAGAAATAATATCTTACTATTCATTGTAAGTTCTTATACTTTGTTTTCAGTTCTGTTTATTTCATGTTTGTTTATCTTAAAATCCATATATCTATTATTCTGTCTTACAATAGCCTATTTATGTCTAGGTGAGACTTTTGGCTTTTTAAAGTAATGACATATAAAGATAATAAAATATTTTAGGTACCTAAGATAAATTTCATGGAAAAAACTTATTGTCTATATAAAGATAAAATTTACAATCATGCTATGCATATTGATTCTAAAAATAAAAACAATGTTTGAGCTCTTAGTAAGAGTTTTAATAGTTTAATAGATATTACTTCTATATATTTTCATAAGTTATATAATAAAGTAAGTAAAATAGAATAACAAGTAAATAATTTAGGAGAAGTTACAAAATTAGATTTAAAAAACGAATCTAAAGAAATCTTATCTGAAGTTAATAATAAATTAGAACAAATTCTTATTAATAAAAATATAGAATAAGAAATATATTTAGAACCTTTATATTATGAAAATAGTAATATAATATTAACTTTGTCAAAAGAAGAATATACTTCCTTTGAAGAATCGTCTTCTACAAACAAAAGACATAAAAAAACCTGAAAAACAAAAAAAAGAAGATATACTTATCAACAAAAATATGATTTCCAATCCTATAAACAACTTATAGAACATTGGAAAAATAAATTTACTAAGACATCTGATAAAAATGAAAGAATAAAATATATAAAACTAATAGAACAACTTTATGAAAAACATGAAGATCTGTTTACATTATTTAATTATCATTATATGTTAAATTATGACACTACAGTCAGTAGTAGTTCTAATAATTCTGCTAATAATTTTATTAACTTAGAAGACATAAAGGTTACAAGTTATAATTCTGATGAAGAAAATTCTTCAACAGATGAGGAAGAAAATATAGAAATACCATAACCAATGGATACTGATCAAATAGATACTCATGGAAAAAAGAAAAATAGAGCCAAATCTTCAAAAAATGATTATTTAAGATCTTTTAATAAAAGCTATGAACAAGTTGAAAATACAACTAGAATTTTTGGTAATCAAACCGAAAATATTGCTACAAATGAAATAAAATCTGAAAATTTAGGAAAATCATCTACTCAACCTGTCCCACATTGTAACACGCCTTACCCGAGTTCGACGCCGGAACCGGATACGAGGCATTACAGGACAATGGCAGAACCAATCACTCAAAGTCCAACCATAAAATTTCGTTCCAAATTAAAACTTATTCTTAATATGTCATACAATCCTTAAAATGGGCCTACGGGGCCCAAAACATAATTTAAGAGTGGTTACCGGAAACTTAGGAAAATTTTGGAAAAATTTAGTTAAAAATAAGGTACACACCCGTGTGAGACAGGGACCTACCCGTGTGGGCAGGCCATGTGGTCACACACGCCCATGTCCCCAATCTGTGTGGAATTATTGTGAATTTATTTTTCATTTCGAACCTACAGGAGTTTTCACACGGCTGAGCACACACCCGTGTCCTTGGCCCGTGTCCCTCACACGGCTTCGACACCCCATGTTCTTACCCCGTGTGCAAAAACATGGGTATTCTATTTATGACGTCAGCATGCAAATTTGGTCACATGGCCATAGAACACGCTTGTGTGGACAAGCCGTGTGACGTACTTATTCCCCGAAAACTTCATGCAAATTTCACACGCCTTACTCACATGGCTGTGGTGGCCGACCGTGTGGCCCTAAGTTAGGCTATTTTCCAAGCCATTTCATACCCCAAAACACATATAAACTTATACCATTTTTATCACAACACACCATAACACTTTTAGACACTCATTATAGCCACATTTAACATTTAATCATCATATATCAATTCATCCACACACAAACAAACCAACCATTTCATGAATTACCTCATATAGATATACGAACCAATATCATCATTTGCCATATCGCATGGCCTTAGTACAAAATGATTTATCAAGAGACATGAACTCACATGATAGCCAAACAACTTTGACACTTACAAAACAACCAAGTCCCTATACATGCCATAATTCAAAATACATTTTGATATACCAAAACAATTCTTGATAGTATGGATGATCCTCAGACGCTTTCTGAATTCCAAGTTGGTTTGACAACACTCTGAGACAAGGGAGAAAGAAAATGGGTAAGCTTTAAGCTTAGTAAGTCTATATGCAAATAATTGGCATTATAATAACATTCTCAATTCAAAGCTCAAAATTTAACGTAACAAACTTTTATTGCTCATCATGATGTCACTTACTCACTTTAACCTTACCAATATTTACATACACTACATATAGTTTGTTTACCCATACCCTTGCTCACATATACACTTGCTAACATAAGCACTTGCTTACATCCCTACACCTATACATTATATGTTCACAAAAAACATCTTTTAGTAAATCTTCCCTATTGAACCCTTCAGAATATCAATTGATACTCGGTGGTTTCAACATAAAGCTCCACCTTCCATGTAATCCAGCTCTCGTGTGCACATGATTTACTTTTAGTACCATACATGTGACCTAGCCTACATAGTCTCATAGCTCTCGTGTCAACATGGTGTCCTACACGGAACCACTCATGTGACCTAGCTACTTATCGTATAGCTCTCGTGTCCCATTGATAAGCACCAAATTATACATATTTTTACCTCACATTTAGCCTACATTTTGGATGGTTTCTTATCAATTTTGTGAGAACTGGTGCTCTTAACCCCTCTTTTTCATATCTTATACTCAGGAGAGCATAGGGCAAATGAAAGAACAGAAAATGGGCTTAAAACGGTGAAAAATAGACCAAAAAGCACGAACTACACGGGCCAAGAGATGCCACACGGCCGTGCCACACGGGCGTGCTTCACGAAGATCACACGGACAAAGTTTCGATAAGCACGGCCACTACACACGGGCGTGCTAAATCACACGGCCTCTATCGAACCCACACGGGTGTGGCACACGGGCGTGTTCTAGTCGTGGGAAAGACGAATTTCACTCAAATTGGGATGCTTAGGGGCTAAGAAAGAGTCCCCAAAAGTTCTCTATATAAAGATCCCATAAGGCAACATTGAAGGGGGGCTCCTTCCACCTCTATACACATTCTATATTCTTTTCCTCTCACCTTTCTGCCACACCACAGGTAGAAGCAAGGGATTACTTGAAGAAAGAAGCCGATTGGTTCATCTCAGAAGCCGAAGTTCTGCATCAACATAGAGGATTTCCCTAAATTCCTTCAGGGGTTTTTGGTTTCTTTTATGATTTGTTATTTTATAACTTCTGAGATGTTTTCTTTTATCTTTATGAACTAAACCCCTTAGATACTTGAGGGGATGAAACCTAAGATAGATCTTGTTATTTATTCTTGATTTTATGAGAATTACTTGAATTGTTCTTAATTATGTGTTATTCATCCTTGATTTAATAGTCCTAGGTATTAATTCAAGAATTAGATGTGGTTAGAGCAGAGGAGCAAAAGTCCCTATGATAAGAGTAGATCTACCATAATTAAGCGGAGTTGCATGCAACCCTAGACATAGGGCGACATAAATCTACCGAATTAGGGTCAAACCTAATATGGGGAACCATAGATCGAATTAATGCAACCTAGGGAGTTAATTAATAAGGGAATTTTAATTAACAACTTAGGCCTAGTTGCTCTTCACCTCGACGGAGGGTTTAGCATAAATTAGGGATCTCTACGGATCAAGTCAAGCAAATAACTCGTATAATTCAGGAAAATAATAACAAGTGAAGTCTAGGTGGATTCTCCCTTAAGTATTAATCATACCAATTAGCTTTCCCCAAAAAGTCTTCCCAATTTACTTTTTCTGTTTTTCTTAGTTTAGATCTTAGAAAGTAGTTTTAAACAAACCCTTATTTAATTTTTAGGTTAAATAATAGAAAGGAAGTGAGTAATAGTACTTTCGGTTCCCTTGGGTACGATACTCAATCTTATCACTAGACTATACTACTGTCGACAGGTGCGCTTACCTTAAACGTCGTGATATTAGTTAGTTTGGGTTTGATCAAGTTCTTTATAAATTTTATTACTTTATATCACGCGATATCAAGTTTTTGGTGCCATTGCCGGGGACTTAAACTGAAATATTATGAAAGCTCGATTTCTATTACTTTAGCCATTATTATTTATAATATTTATATATTACTCTAGTTACTTTATTTTTTATTTTTATTTTTAATTTTATTTTATTCTCTTTTTAGGTTTTTCTAGTTTATGACTAGAAACAACCCGACAGGACTACTACTTTTTGACGAAGATTTGGAAGCTACAGTCCGCAGAAATCGTAGAGAGATCAGACGAAGTCTACATTATCCAGAACAAGAACTTGAGCAAGAGCCAGAACCTGCTGAAGAGATGGCTGCAAATCAAAATATTCACCAACCCCCAGCACTACCCGCCGAACCAGAAGAAGCTCCGCGTACTATGTATGATTATGCTAAACCTAGTGTGATTGGTACTCAAACTAATATTGTTAGACCTGCTATTGCTGCTAATAATTTTGAATTAAAACCTAGTACTATTCAGATGATTCAGCAATTTGTGCAGTTTGACGGTTTACAGGATGAAGATCCCAACTCACATCTAGCCAATTTTTTGGAACTGTGCGACACTTTTAAAATCAATGGCGTTACTGATGACGCCATTCGTCTAAGGCTATTTCCTTTTTCTTTAAGAAATAAGGCGAAACAGTGGTTAAACTCTTTACCACGAGGCTCAATTACTACATGGGACCATATGTCCGAAAAATTTTGTTTAAATATTTTCCTCCTGCTAAAACTGCTAAATTACGAAACGATATTTCTTCTTTTGTGCAGATAGATTTAGAAACGCTCTATGATGCCTAGGAAAGGTACAAGGATCTTTTAAGAAGATGCCCTCATCACGGATTACCTTTATGGTTACAGGTTCAAACTTTCCATAATGGGTTAAACCCGTCAACTAGGCAAATGATCGATGCAGCCGCGGGCGGAACCATCAATAATAAAACACCTGACGCAGCTTACGAATTTATTGAAGAGATGTCATTGAATAACTATCAATGGCAAGTCATGAGGACAAAGCCGACGAAAGCTGCAGGAGTCTATAATCTTGATGCTGTTACTATGCTTACTAACCAAGTAGAACTTTTAAATAAGAAATTTGACAATTTTGTTGGTTCTACGCAGGCACAACCAGTGATGCAATGTGATGCAGCTCCAGGAAATATGTTTAATTCAGACCATCTACACAACATGGAAGCCGAACAAGCCAATTATATGGATAATAATTCTCGAGCTCCAAATAATCCCTATAGTAACATTTATAATGCAAGTTGGAGAAATCACCCAAATTTTTCATGGGGAGGACAAGAAAATCAAAGACAACAGCCTCCGGTATTCCGGCAGCCACCACCACAACAGGAAAAGAAGCCGAATCCTGAAGATATGTTCACCAAATTCATGGCTGCTTCAGAAACTCGTTTCCAAAGCACTGAAACAGCATTAAAGAATCAACAGGCCTCGATTCAAGGACTCGAGAACCAAATTGGTCAACTTGCAAAATTAATCTCAGAAAGACCTCAGGGCGGGCTTCCAAGCAACACTGAACCAAATCCCAGAGAACATGTTAAAGCGATCACTCTAAGAGATGGTAAAGTGCTAGCAGAACCACAAAAGAAGCATGTTCACGAACTGCCAAAAGACAAAATAGAGGAATCTAAGGACGACGCTCCTCCAACACTCAAGGAATACAAACCTCGCATCCCATACCCAGCAAGGTTAAAAAAAGACCAGGCAGACACCCAATTCGGTAAGTTTCTTGAACTCTTCAAACAATTACATATTAACTTACCCTTTGTTGAAGCAATTTCACAGATGCCGAAATACGCAAAATTCCTGAAAGAACTCTTGAAAAACAAAAGGAAGCTGGAAGAATTAGCTACAATGGAACTCAACGAGGAGTGTTCAGCCATTCTCCAAAATAAACTGCCAACAAAGCTAAAAGATCCAGGGAGTTTTACTATTCCTTGTTTGATTGGTAGCTTAATTATTAATAAAGCATTGGCTGATTTAAGTGCAAGTATTAATCTCATGCCTTATAAAATGTTCAAGCAACTAGGTTTAGGGGAACCTAAACCCACTAGAATGAGCATTCAATTAGCCGATAGATCTATTAAGTATCCTAGGGGAATCATTGAAGATGTGCTAGTAAAGGTCGATAAATTTATATTCCCTGTTAACTTTGTTGTGCTTGACATGGATGAAGACATTGACGTACCTTTGATTTTAGGACGCCCATTTTTAGCCACTGCTAGAGCTATTATTGATGTAGGAGATGGTAAATTAGTTCTTAGAGTTGGTGAAGAGGAAGTCATTTTTAAAATCTATGATGCCATGAAATTTTCTAAGGAACAAGATGGTTCTTGTTATTTTGTTGATATGGTTGATCACTTTGTTCAAGATACAGGAAATCTCTATCACCGACACACTGGAACTGTGTCTTGTTCAGGGGGAGGGTGAAACCACCGTAGAAGTCGAGAAGGTAAGAAAAGAATTAGATTCTAGCGAAACTATCACTAGACATATAAGCTATGAGAATTTAAAGATGAATGATAAGCTAAGATAGAAACCTTCCATTGAAGAGCCCCTTAAATTAGAATTAAAACAACTTCCAGAACACTTAGAATATGCCTTACTCAACTTTGCCGGTCATTATTGCATCAAATTTAAGCTCTAAAGAAAAGAAAGAACTGCTCCAGGTACTAAGAAAACATAGGCAGGCCATAGCTTGGAAAATTTCGGATATCAAGGGAATTAATCCCTCTTTTTGTACTCACAAGATTTTGATGGAAGACAAATATAAACCAGCAGTGCAAGCCCAAAGACGATTAAATCCTAACATGAAGGAAGTCGTAAAGGCTGAGGTAATTAAACTTCTTGATGCTGGTATCATTTATCCTATTTCCGACAGTTCTTGGGTAAGCCCTGTGCAGGTTGTTCCTAAGAAAGGTGGACTAACCGTGGTAACCAATGACAAAGAAGAGCTCGTACCAACACGAACAATCACAGGATGGAGAGTATGCATCGATTACCGAAAGCTGAATGACGCCACTCGAAAAGATCATTTTCCTTTGCCCTTTATCGATCAAATGTTAGAAAGATTAACCGGTCACATGTATTATTGCTTCCTAGATGGCCTCTCCGGTTACTTCCAAATTCCAATAGCTCTAGAAGATCAGGAGAAAACAACGTTCACATGCCCATACGGTACGTTCGCATATCGAAGAATGCCTTTTGGTTTATGTAACGCTCCTGCTACCTTTCAGCAATGCATGCTAGCTATATTTAACGAATTTGTGGAAGATATCATGGAGGTATTCATGGATGATTTTTCTGTTTTCGGTAATTCTTTCCAACACTGTCTAAATAATTTAAAACTTGTTCTGATAAGATGTGAAGAGACAAATCTAGTGCTAAATTGGGAAAAATGTCATTTCATGGTCCAGGAAGGTATTGTACTAGGACATAAAATTTCTAATAAAGGAATAGAGGTAGACAAAGCGAAAATTGAAACCATTGAAAAATTACCCCCTCCTAGTTCAGTTAAGGCTATAAGAAGTTTTTTAGGACATGCCGGTTTTTATCGTAGATTTATTAAGGACTTTTCTAAAATAGCTAAGCCTTTAACTAAATTGCTCGAGAAAGACATACCTTTCAACTTCGACCAAGAATGCTTAGAGTCCTTTAGCACCCTTAAAGACAAGTTAGTCAACGCCCCAATTATGATTTCACCTGATTGGAATCTGCCTTTTGAATTAATGTGCGATGCAAGTGATTTTGCTATAGGTGCAGTTTTAGGACAGCGAAGGGACAAGCACTTCCAACCGATCTACTATGCTATAGAACATTGACAGCTGCTCAAGCCAACTACACCACCACAGAGAAAGAATTACTAGCTGTTATCTTTACTTTTGATAAATTCAGATCTTATTTAATCTTGTCAAAAGTGATCGTTTTCACTGATCATTCAGCTCTTCGTTATCTCTTAGCCAAACCTGACGCAAAACCTCGGTTAATAAGATAGATTTTACTTTTACAGGAATTTGACTTGGAAATTAAAGGCAAGAAAGGAGCTGAAAATTTAGCAGCAGATCACCTTTCGAGACTAGAGAATACACAGCCCAAGTACCTCGAGAAGATAAACGATATGTTCCCTGAGGAACAACTCCTAACTTTAGCAGGTACGACACTTTCTTAGTTTGCTGATTTTGCAAATTATTTAGCAGCCAACATAACCCCAAAAGGGCTAACCATCAGCAAAAGAAACGATTTTTTGCTAATGTGAAAAACTACTTTTGGGAGGACCCTTTTCTTTTCCGAATTTGCGCAGATCAGGTTATACGAAAATGCGTTGATGACATAGAAGCGTATCAAATTTTGGAACACTGCCACTCAGGACCCATAGGAGGACATCACAGCGGAACCAGAACCGCTCATAAGGTACTCGAATCAGGTTTTTACTAGCCTACATTTTTCAGAGATGCCAAAAAGTATGTGACCGCTTGTGATAAATGCCAACGAGCAGGTAATATCTCCCAACTTAATGAAATGCCTCAGAACTATATACTTTCATGTGAAATATTTGATGTATGAGGTATAGATTTCATGGGACCATTCCCTAATTAATTTGGAAATAAGTACATACTAGTAGCAGTGGATTACATGTCAAAATGGGTAGAGGCTCAAGCTTTACCTACAAATGATGCTAGAATGGTAGTACGATTTTTGAAAAAAATTTCTCGATTTGGAACACCTAGGATAATCATAAGTGATAGGGGCACACATTTTTGCAATACCCAATTTGAAAAGATCTTAAGAAGGTATGGAGTATACCACAGAACAGCTACCCCTTACCACCCACAAACTAGCGGCCAAGTCGAAGTGACAAACGGAGAACTGAAGCGCATCCTAGAAAAAACAATAGAATCAAATAGGAAAGACTGGTCTAGGAAATTAGATGATGCATTATGGGCCTATAGAACTGCTTTTAAAACACCCATAGGAACATCTTCATATAAACTCATTTATGGAAAAAACTATCATTTACCATTTGAACTCGAACATAAAGCATTCTGGGCTATAAAATTTCTAAACTTTGACCTTAAAAGTGCAGGTGAAAAGAGGCTCATGCAGTTGAATGAACTAGATGAATAGCGCTACAACACGTACGAAAACTCAAAACTGTATAAAGAAGCCATGAAGCGACGTCATGACAAAAGGCTGAAACAACCCAAGCAGTTCAAAACAGGTGATCTCGTCCTACTCTACAACTCAAGATTGAAACTATTCCCTGGAAAACTTAAATCAAGGTGGTCAGGTCCATTCACCGTTCTCAATGTCTTTCCATACGACACTATCGAGGTAACTCACCCTAACCACGGTACTTTCAAGGTAAATGGCCATAGGCTAAAACATTATAAAAGTGAGAATTTTACAGAAAACAAGGAGGAGCTTAGGCTCCACCCCGTTCCTTCTTGACATCTCTAGGAAGAGTCGAGCTTAGACTCTAAATAAGCCCTTCTCGGGAAGTAACCCGAGCACTAATATAGTAACTTCCCTTTTTTTTAAAATTTTTAGTGTTTTATTATATAAACTAACATTTTTTCTGCAGAAAATATGGACCACACGGCCAGGCACACGGGCGTGCCTAAGGCCATGCGCTTACCTAAAAAACAGAGACACGGTCGTGTGGACAGACCGTGCACGAACAGAGCAACTTTTCCCCAAAACACGGGCTACTGATAAAACCCCACACCTGTGCTTTATGGCTGTGGCAACCCTGCACCTTTAACACGGGCAAACATAGAGACACACGCTCGTGCCATAAGCCCGTGGAAGCTACTGTCAATTCAAACACGCCCGTGCACTTTATTACACGCCCGTGCGTTTAACGAAGGACCAATTTCCACGGCCGTGCATACATTCCCACGCCCGCGCGTTTAACGAAGGACCAATCTCCACGGCCGTGCTCAAAATCGACACGGGCGTGCTCATCTAACGTGACACTCTAAAACCTCCGATTTTCAAAAAACACGGGCTAAACACGACTCACACGGGCATGCGATATGCCCGTGTGACCCAAAATGTATAAATATAGGGCCATTTTTCACTTCCCTTTTCATCCAAAACCCTAAGATTTCACACTCAAAACCTCCCCAAGCCTCCACAAACACCACCACAGTCCTCTAAACGCCACCATACTAGATTATCTGATTCCCACGCTCGTGCATCAGTACCCACGATCGTGTAACACCAAATTTGGTTCCATTTTCTCCTTTTTTCTCATTTATTTTACTTTTACTGCATTTCTTGCATATTTATTTATTTTATTAGTTGATTTATACAATTATGGAACTATGAAATAGAGAACAATCTAGAATAATGTGGAATTGTGATTTTGTTAGCCATTTTGATTCCATATGCCAATTTTGTGCCATTTAAACCCATAGCTAGTTGCCACCTAATACCCATTGTAATATGCCACTTAAACACACATTAGCATGCCATTTGCTATATAGTTCAGTATATATACACACATTCGTGAAAAGAATTCTTATGCAAATTCTTAAAATGATTAGATTCTACTACCAAGGTTAATTCCCACTCATGTTAAGGAACATTTTTATTTTATTCAGTCCTTCTTTTTTTTTTAAATATTTGCATTTCCAATTTTAAATTCATTTTCTTTCTTTTCTAATTTTTTTTTTGTAAATCCCATGTCATCCTCCCGAGCCAGGAAAGCTGCCGTCCCCGCCTCTAAGAAACGAAAGGGGCCAGGAAGTTCTTCGACTAGGCCCACTTTTGAGATACGTCACCCTTTTCTTACATTCTCACAAGACTCCCAGGAGGAGCGCTACCAGTTCCTACGCGCTCGCAATATCACGATGGGCCGATGCATTGACTGGAGGGCCCTCGAACAAGTACGCCTGGTAGACGATGTCTGAGCCCTGCTCGCCACCGACCCTTGAGACCAGTTCTTTCAAATCGTGGAGCCCACATATCTTAAACTCATTCTTGAGTTCTGTGCTACATTCCACCTCCAGACGATGATGACCCGGTTCGATGATCCAGGGACGGTCCAGTTTTGTTTGGGAGGGCTCGTACGACAACTCAGTGTTCCAGAATTTGGTGTGGCACTCGGGCTTTACACCGAGCAGTTTATGGCAGAGGAGAGCTTTCCCACTCTTTCTAGGCGCATCCATATCCGACCCCTTGATTGCTGGAAAGAGATTGCCTCAGGAAGACAGATATACAACCCCAGCGTTAGCAAGGCCTCTGCTCTTCCTCCCTCTCTCAGGTATATCCATGCACTCATCGCTCATACTATTACAGGTCGCCGAGAGAGCACAGGCGTCGTCAACACGCACGATGTCTACTTCCTATGGTGCATGGCGAATGGCCGCCCCATTGACCTTGCATATTTCATCGCGCTTGCCATGCAACATCAGACGGAGAGACACCGCAAGGGAGTCATATCCATGGGCCCATACATCACATGACTAGGCCGTTACTTCGGCCTGTTCAACACTACAGCCCAGACCTCCTCCTATACCTTACTTGGCTAGATGTCCTCCTAGGGCATCCAGAGCATGCTTTCTATGAGGATGGTCGAACGATGTCTAGGTGGCGACCACTATCACTTCTGCCTTGTCCAAGAAGGCGAGGACCAAGAGGATCAAGAGGACATTCCTGATGATGTCCCACCGTCACCACCAGCAGAGGATGCACCCGCCGAGCCATCACGCACCAGACGACCAACCCAGACAGCAGCCCTATACGCTGACATACATGAGCGCCTAGACCGATTTGAGCAGCAATGCTTCCAGCGCTTCGATTATATCGACGCCACTTTAGCACAGATATGTCAGCACCTGAGCATCGTCCCACCGCCACGAGACTCATCAGATGATTAGATCCTCTTTTATCTTTTATTTTTGTTTTATTTTATTTTTATTTTTATCATTTATCTTTTATTTTTATTTTTTTTCTCTAACTAGTAAACACTAATCTTAATTTTAACCTTTTTCCTTTAACTTTCTTTTCCTTTTCTTTTTTAGATTTAATTGCTTTTATTTTAGCTTTTGCCTAATTTGAATATTAGTATTTTTCGTATTTTGTTTTTGTTTTTTTCATAACAGCTACCTCCTAACAAAGTAATCCCTCTTCATCTTAACCTCCCACGACTAATAAATCCCTTCACAGTTTCAAAGGAGCTCTACAGCTCAAATCTCTACGAAAAAGGGAATATCGCGCCGCAACTCCCGTCTCGCAAACCCATCCAAATTTCAGGGAGTTTCATACCTTTCCTTAACTTTTGATCTTGTGCTTCTATTGCTATTAATGTTTTCTTTGTACATTGAGGACAATGTACATCTTAAGTTTGGGGGGGTACAGTACTTTTAATTTTATACCTTCTTTGAAACCCTTGAAATGGTTCTAACTAATTGCACTATCCTCAATAGCATAATTTTCAGTTTCCTATTAGGAATTATTTCTAATTGATTTATTATTTGTATTGATATGTTGAGAATTAAGAAATAGGCGATTGTACTTTAAAAATTCAAACTTAAAAACATTAAGGAATCAAGAATGATAAGTTGAAATTTTTGAGAACTCCATTTTTTTTTTTTTTGCATAAGTTATCTTCTCTAATTTTTGGTACTATCTTGAAATTTGAAATTTGCAGGATTGACATCAAAAGCCATAATTTTGTGAGATTTTGATCCTTTTGAGCATACATTCTTTCGTGCTCACTGATATTATTGCTTTGAGTGAGTCAACATTAAATAGTTATTCTAGAACTTGCTTCGATTATACATGTTGAGACCACATCATTGATTTGATATATCGAAATGATAAAGGCACTTAGGATTTAACCCACTTACTCCACAAAAAGCCTACCTCCATGAATTAACCCCTAGTAAACCCCATTGAGCCTAACAATCTTTTCCTTGACTCATCCTCTAATTATTAACCAATAACCCATTTTTGTTGAATTTCATTCAATTATTTTGATCCCTATTTTTGTCTAGATTTGAGTTGAATTTTTCATCTAGCTTTATTCTCTTTTCCAGATTGTAAAATTTATTGTATTACTTGAATTCTTAAAAAAAAAAGTACATACAGTAAAATTCGATTGTAAATTGTAAATAGTTTGATAAATTTTTGCATATTTCTAATTTTCAAGCTATGAAGCCAGAAACGATATTATCATAAGAATTAGCTTTAGAAATATATTTCAAAGTGATAGATATTTTTATAGCCAGATAATTTTTCAAATTCAATCTCGATTCTAACCCTCTTTTGCAGCCTGTGACAACACCTATAACCAAGCCCCGTTACAACTAGTAAAGACCTTTTGATCGATGTATCATATCAATCTATAGTGGTGGAGATGTGATTTTCTTGCAAGCCTATGGTAATAACTTTTCAGATTGACTAGAGAGTGCTTACTTCTTGAACCCTAAACACTTCGAGTGGATAGAGTAAACCTTTAGTGAGGATGTCAACTTCTGTTAATTAAGATGGAAAGATAATTACTTAAGAGAGGAGAGAAAGCTTATGTTTCAATGATAAATTTCTCAACTTAGATTGATTGAATCTTTAATGTTCTTCTGATTGAATTATTCATTGTATGACTACCTGTGGATTAGATTGAAACATTATTGATAAAGGTTGTAAGTTGAGAAGAATGATTCTTATTTAGGGATTGAGATTTTGCTTGAGGGCAAGCAAAGATTTAAGTGTGGGGGTATTTGATAAACACCAAATTATACATATTTTTACCTCACATTTAGCCTACATTTTGGATGGTTTCTTATCAATTTTGTGAGAACTGGTGCTCTTAACCCCTCTTTTTCATATCTTATACACAGGAGAGCATAGGGAAGATGAAAGAACAGAAAACGAGCCTAAAACAGTGAAAAATAGACCAAAAGCACGAACCACACAGGCCAAGAGTGCCACACGGCCGTGCCACACGGGCGTGCTTCACGAAGATCACACGGACAAAGCCCCGACAAGCACGGCTACTACACACGGGCGTGCTAAATCACACGGCCTCTATCGAACCCACACGGGCGTGGCACATGGGCGTGTTCTAGTCGTGGGAAAGACGAATTTCACTCAAATTGAGATGCTTAGGGGCTAAGAAAGAGTCCCTAAAAGTTCTCTATATAAAGATCCCATAAGGCAACATTGAAGGGGGGCTCCTTCCACCTCTATACACATTCTATATTCTTTTCCTCTCACCTTTCTGCCACACCACAGGTAGAAGCAAGGGATTACTCGAAGGGAGAAGCCGATTGGTTCATCTCAGAAGCTGAAGTTCTGCATCAACATAGAGGATTTCCCTAAATTCCTTTAGGGGTTTTTGGTTTCTTTTATGATTTGTTATTTTATAACTTCTGAGATGTTTTCTTTTATCTTTATGAACTAAACCCCTCAGATACTTGAGGGGGATGAAACCTAAGACAGATCTTATTATTTATTCTTGATTTTTATGAGAATTACTTGAATTGTTCTTAATTATGTGTTATTCATCCTTGATTTAATAGTCCTAGGTATTAATTCAAGAATTAGATATGCGTAGAGTAGAGGAGCAAAAGTCCCTGTGATAAGAGTAGATCTACCATAATTAAGCGGAGTTGCATGCAACCCTAGACATAAGGTGACATAAATTTGACGGATTAGGGTCAAACCTAATATGGGGAACCATAGATCGAATTAATGCAACCTAGGGAGTTAATTAATAAGGGAATTTTAATTAACAACTTAGGCCTAGTTGCTCTTCACCTCGACGGAGGGTTTAGCATAAATTAGGGATCTCTACAGATCAAGTCAAGCAAATAACTCGTATAATTCAAGAAAATAATAACAAGTGAAGTCTAGGTGGATTCTCCCTTAAGTATTAATCATACCAATTAGCTTTCCCCAAAAAGTCTTCCCAATTTACTTTTTCTGTTTTTCTTAGTTTAGATCTTAGAAAGTAGTTTTAAACAAACCCTTATTTAATTTTTAGGTTAAATAATAGAAAGGAAGTGAGTAATAGTACTTTCGGTTCCCTTGGGTACGATACTCGATCTTACCACTAGACTATACTACTGTCGACAGGTGCGCTTGCCTTAAACGTCGTGATATTAGTTAGTTTGGGTTTGATCAAGTTCTTTATAAATTTTATTACTTTATATCACGCGATATCACCCATGATGTACTCTTCGTAACATTCATGCGACCTAGCTATCTTTAACCCGTAGCTCTCATACACACATGGTATATACACATGTGACCTAGCTACTGTATAACATCTCGTAGGTCTCTTGTCTACATGGTGTTCTATCCTCAGAACCACACATGTGACCTAGCTACATTTTATCTGTATCTTTTAGTTTCCGAAGATTCAACTAGGAATTTCACTTTCCCACAACTCTCCAATAGAAACATCACTCAAGCATTCTTCATAATATACAACCACGTATAATGAAATTAATAAATTCAATGTATTACTTACATATAAACTTACCTCGATACAAAATAGGTCAAATTTGCGGTTTAGTCTGAAACCTTACCTTTGCCTCAATCAAGGTTGATTCCACGTTCCTCTCTATCTATAATGACACACTTAGCCCATTCAATATTCACATTACTCAAATCAGTCCAAAATCTTCCTATAGCAAATTTTACAATTTGACCCCTAACTTTCTAAATTTTACAATTTAGTCCCTAGGCTCGATAAATGATTTTCGTTCAATTTTCTTGTATTTTAAGCCTAACCGAGCCATTTTTCCTCTTATAATAGTCCACAATTTCCATCATTTCATAATTTATGCACACAATATTTCACCTTTTACAAATAAGTCCTTTTTACAAAATTTTCACCAAAATCACCTAGTAAAACTTGTTCACCACACTTCAGACTTTCATATTCTACCACTACACATCAAAATGCATATAGGTCATCCATGGGTAAAATTTTAAAAATGAACCCTAGCTCAAATTAGTGGTAGAAATAGCTAGAGCAAGTTACGAGGATTTCAAAAATACGAAAAACATTAAAAAGGGGACTAGAAATCACTTACAATCAAGCTTGAAAGTTGAAACAAAACCCTAGCTATGGTGCTTGCAAATTTGGCCGATAAATGAGGAAGATGGATTAAATTTTGGTACATTTTCCCTTTTTATTCTTTTATTAACCAAATGACTAAAATGCCCTTCATTAAAACCTTTGTTATTTTATCATTCCCTGGGCATTTTTGTCTAAACTAGTTAAAATGGCCTAATTGCCATATAAGGACCTTAGATTTAAAACCCCATTTCAATCAAGTACTTTTATGAATTAAAACACATACTTTTCATTTATTGCAATTTAGTCTAACCTATCAAATTGGACATGTAAACAATAAAATTTACCTACCAACATTTCACACAAACATTCAATCACCCAATTAATATCAAGACTCAATCAAAAAAAAATGTTTTAGACCTCGGATTCATGATTTCGAAACCACTATTCTGTTTAGCCTCTAATTCGGGTTGTTAAATATATAGAATATATGATCTAAACTGTAACACCCCAATAATTCTTAATTTTTATTTTCGTATGTTTGAGACACAAATATATGCCTGCTCCAGTGGTTAAGTGTTTTGGGAAGTGTCTGAGAAGTCTTGGGTTCAAGCCTTAGCCTGGGCAAATTTTTGTTTTTAATTGAAATAAACCCCTATCCTTAGCTAGTAGGCTTAAAAATAATTGTTGGTGAAATATATCAGAATGGGCCTGCTGGTCTAGTGGTTAAGGGGAGTGCAAATGAGTAGGAGGTTTGGGGTTCGAGTACTTGTGCAAGTAAGGGATTATTTTTATTACTTATGCTATGTGGGTGTCGGTGTTTGACTGAAAACACTGAGTAATTAAGAAGTGTGGGGTGTGTGGCCGAATATTTGAGAGGATATTGGGGGGATTTTCGATTGTGAGGGGATTTGGATAAGTGGGATATCAATTGAGGATTTTGGGGAGAAAAAGAAGGAATTTGAGTGTAGTGGGAGAGTTGTGCCGAATTTGAAGTGTGGGTTACTCAAAAATTTGGTCATACCTCTCATTTCTCCTTATTGTGCCGAAAATTCTTCTTTTAGGTCTTCCTACTTCTTTGTTTTTTTTTTTTTGCTTACTTTTGCTTACCAAAAATTCTGAACATTTTTTCTTTTGTTCTCTTAGCCGAATTTAATCATTCTTTTCTACCCAAAATCTCAACTTTGGCGTTGGATTTTTCTTGATTATCCTGTCGACTGCTTTTTTTCCTAGGTGCCAATTAATGCTGTGATTTTGGCCATTTTCTTTTCCTTCTTTTTCTTTTGCTGCCAATTACTATTGTTTCTAATATGCTTCTTGTTGTCATAATCTATTATCTCTGTTTACTGTTGTGTGATTGGTAAGTGTTTGTCTCGTGTCTTTTGTTTCTTAATTGGTGGTTAAGAGGATTGTTATAATTGTGGTAGGCGTAAGGCGGTGATCAGTCTGTGCTGCTGCTGAGGTTAGAGTGTTTAGGGCAGTGTCTATCGTTGGTAAGTGCTTTTGATATGTGGTTATCTTATTGCTTGGAATCAATGCCTATCTGATTATGGTTGATGTCTAGGAACTATTCGAGGAGTGAAAGATTTTTCTTTGGCATTAAAGTGGACAAAACCTCCCTCTTTACTCGATCGAGGGTACCGCTGTTATTAGTTTAACACGTGGTCAACTCGTGTGTTTCGATTAAGTAAAAGTTTAAGAGATTAATTGGTAATGGTTCGGTCAAATGTAGGTTTCAAGGCTCGAGGTGGTTTTTTTCAACAAATAGTAACTAGGTGTGTAAACACGACTTTGATTGTAGAAATCGAAAAAAGTCAGAATAAGAGAACGTCGACGCCATACGGGCGTGCTTGTGCCCGTGTAGGTAGGCCACATGACTAGACATGGGCATAGGATTGACGAGGCCGGTCATGAGCATTTTCATAGGTTGGGTCATATTGGGCCGAATTGGGCCATGTGCCCCCTATGGGCATGTGGGCCCTACACGAGCAAACCACAGGTGCATGTAGAAATCATTGGGCCAGGCCGTGTGATCCAGACAGCCAAGGCCATTTTGAGCCATGTGGGCCATATGGGCGTGTGAGCCCACATGGGCCTGCAATATGGGCCGTGGGCCCATTTTCACTATTTGACTGTTAAGGTTGCACGGGTCGCCCGAGATGACTGTGGACCTATTGTTGGGTCGGTAAGTTTACCTAGACCCCTAATTGACTGAATGACTGTTATGCCCCTGTGTGATATATATATGTATGTATGAGTATGACTATACTTAGCATGCTATTTTGACTATACTAAATACATGTATGATATTCTGATATGACATGACATGATTGCATGATGCATTTCATGGGGGTGAGTTTCATATTGATAAGAGGAAGTGTACTGAAAGGTTTCGAGCCTAAAATACTGGTAGCCCAGTTGCATACTGTATAGTGCCACAACCAGTACTACTTGGAGTGCATGGATTGTTGGGTTGATTATATCCCCACATGAAGTGTAGGGTTAGATAGAGATGGAGTGTAAAGGCTGGATAGGCACAATCTATATATTGTTTAATCTGTTTCTGCATGGATTAATGTTGCTATAATGGGCCAAGGCCCAAGCACATGACTGTTCTGTACTGAGATGGGCTAAAGCCCAAATTGAGATTGTCACTGATATTGATTAGGGCCTAGGCCTAGGCTGTGTTTGTTTCTGTCTGTTACTTATATGGGATTACACACTGAGTTTTTGTGAACTCACCCTTCTATTCTAACTGTACAGGTAATCCCTAGGCTTAGGCGGATCGGTGCATTGGAGGACTCAGCGGTGATCACACTACGTATATATTTTGATTTAGTATTTTATTATGATTTTATTATTGGGGTATTTTGTTGTAATAATGGCCTTTTAAATTTTAGTTTTTAATTTGGGATTTTATTAGTTGACTTATAATTACTAGTAGTAGAGGCAATCGAGGTTTTCAAAACAAAACAAACGTTTTATCAAAATTCGCACAAGTATACAACCGTTTTAATAAGCTTCCGCAGTAAACTGATATCTTGAAATTGCTTAACGTTTTTATAAGTAAATGACTTTCTATAATAAGGCACATATTGAAAGTGAACGTCACATTTTAGTATGTTTTTAAGGAAATACAAAGAGGCTAAATAGAAGGAAGAGCTTTTGTTTACGACAGCTTACTTTTCAAAAACACTTCAATGTGACATCGTTAAATTCGGCCATAGCATCTAGGCCTGGTTTGGAGTGTTAAATAAACAAAAGAAATGTTGCTCAAGGAGAAATATATTTAGATCTAACTAATATTCCTATAGCAGACTATGAAAAAACCATAGATGATTGGGCACAATCATGACTATAGTTGTTAACAATAACATGTGGTCAAAAGAAAAAATTCTAAACTATTTTGTTGAAACATTTGAAGGAGATATTTTACAATTCCTAAGAAGATGTGAAGAATCAGAAAAAGGAAAAGAACAGAAAGGGTAGTTAATCAACCAGATTGGAACTCCCAAAGATTTATTAAAAGGGTTAACTTTTATTCTAAAAACATAATTTTGTGGATATACTGATAAAAATGATCAGGATTGTCTGTCTAGTTATGTATTGTCAAAAATAAAATTATGTGACATAGATACCTAGAAGAATTTTCTAAAAAATTTCTTCACAAATATCAAAAATTAAAAAATATAAATATAAATTTCTGGAGAAACCAATATTTTCATAAATTACCACCACCGTGGGATGAGATTTGTATAAAAAAGTATGCTTCTTATTTAGAAAAGCATAGTAAAATAGTTGGTGTAGAACTAGAAAGTATATATAGGAAATAGAATTAATTTTGCAAAAGAAAGAACAACTATGCATTGTTTACAAAGTAAGGCTTCTAAACAAGTTAAGCATAAACTAAGTAATAAGCATTGTACAAAAATTCTAAAAAATGAATGAGAATTTGGATGTAAATCAGTACGTCCTAATACTTATAAGAAAAATAAAAAGAAAAATAGAAGGTATAGCTGGTTAGATGGAAACCAGGAAATATGAAAAATTTTGGTTATAATAAAAAGAAAAGATTTATTAGAAGAAAAAATTCTAAAAAACCTAAAAAAAATGGAAATGTTTTATATGTGATGAAGAATGACATATAGCACTAAATTGTCCTAATAAAGGGAAAAAGAACGTATAACACCCTTGGCTGTTAAATGGGCCTTGTCAGATAGTGCCACGGCACCCTATAACTAGTGTAGAAACATTGAATGACGTATGCTCCCCCTTTTGGCTCAAAGTTGGTTGTCGCGACATTGAATTATGGTTGTCGCAACATCATTGGTAGTATCAGCTCCTTATATCTCCTTCTCTCACATTCCTTTTCTATCCAAGGTGAAGACCCTATATAATATTCATAGGTATAGTCAGTTTAGTAAGTTTTTGTGTAACGTAAATGAAAATTTCCTAATTTGTGATTTTTAATGAATCACTTTCTTTCATTCTTTTTCTTTCACATTGATTTTATCTCATTATATTTTTTAAATTCTTTTGCTTTACTTTTAACCATCGTAATGCTTTTATTCTCATATTATTTTTTATTTAGGCACTTTTTTGGAAGAATCGTATACTTACTATATCATATCGTTTCTTACTTTTTTTGCTTTAATTTTTTTTCTGAAACATCAATTATATGTCTACCTAACACTCAACATCTATGGCTAGACGTCTAAATTTGTGCAAAGTATGACCAAGAAAGAGATAAGTAGATTTCACTTTTTTAGTTCACGGTGTCATATTGAGGTTCACCACAAGTATATTAAGGCTCAAGTATAACATTAAGGTGTACATACATAAGACTAACTTTTTAGGCTCTAGTTTTCACCAATCAATGCCTTAGTTCATCCCTAGGCATCTTAACATTCATGGTGCGAGTAATTATAACTACCTATAGTTCAAAACAAACATATATGATTTCCTGTGCAGTTATTTATCATTTGGTATGCTCAATTTCTTTCACCTTTTGTACAATGTAATAAAGTTAACTAACTAGTCTAATTTCAACAACCTAGAATACTTTACTATCATGCCAAATTTATAAATTTCATACAATCAATTCCTAATAGCATGCATCTATTAATCATTTGTATTTGGAAACACAAAAACATACACAGTTTTTCATGCCCTTTTTAACTCAAATTCATGCAAATTCGGTAAAATTCTTGTCGAAAAATATATAATTATTATAAAATAATTATTTTGTACTTAAATTATTAACATAATGAATTTTAATTAATTTTATAATTAATTTTAATTATGTCGACAGATTTACACAAAAGGCGAAAAACGGCTCGGCAGACAATTGTAGAAGCATAAAATCGAGAAGTAATTTTGAGCATCAAGGTGAATTAATTTTTCAGACTAAGACGGTCCAAATAATATGTATTAATTCATAATATAATTAATTTTAATTTATATCCAATTTAATTTGGGTTAAATAAATTATTATTAATTAATTATGAAAAGTGGCCCAGTTGAGCTGAACCGAGTAAAACGAACCGACCGAGTACTGGGCAGCCCAAAACCGTCCCATGTGCTAACCCAAATTAGCTTCTTGGCTGATTAATTAGCTTGCAAAATGGTCCTTTAAGACTTTGTCAAATTGTGAACAGACCCCTCAACTATTTGTGCCTTTATAGATTTGCCCCTTCCTTAATATATCAAGTTTGAAAACTTCAAACTTCCCACATGTGTGGCCGGCCAAGGGAGGGCTCTTTGGCTGCTGACTTTGACTATTTTTAGTAGCCCTCTCAACCTATAAAAACCCCCCTTGGCTGCTCATTTGAAACACACCTCAAACATTCTCATCTCATCTCTTTTCTTTCAAATTTCTCTCTTCTTTTCCATTCCAATTTCCTTTATTCTCTTGACGATTTCTCCTCTAGGAAAATAGGAATTCATCAAACATTTGGAGCAGCATTGAAGTGTTCATAGCAGCATTGGTTTGACAAGAATAAACGGAGAAGGAAGAGTGGAGCAAACCAGTCAAGCCACGGAGAAACACCGGATTTGATTCTTGTTCTCTATCCTTTGAATTTTTGTTATTGTTATGATGAACATGTCTATGAATAGTTATGATGTTGAAATGTTTAATTTAATTAATTTGGCTTGAATTTAATTCGTGTTAGGTTGATTGCATTTTGCCTACTTAAATTATTAAAATTGTGTTTGTGTTGTTATAGGCCTTGGTAAGATGCTTGATTAAGTAAAATCATGACTAAGTTATTCTTGCATTACAATTGTAAGGTAACTAATGAATTAATTTGTAACACCCCAAACCCGGTCTAAACGTTATGGCTGAATCTGGCAGTGTCACATTGGAGTGTGAAACATAAAACTTGTTGTCGTTGGAAACCTCTTTGTATGCATTAAAAGGTGATTTAAAACCTTGCGTTATTATCGAAAGTTACTTTCTTTAAAACGTTATTAAAATTTCAAAATCTCGTTTATAGCGGAAGCTTTACTTTTAAAACAGTTGCGTACTTACGTTTGTTTTGTAAAAACGATGTTTCTTTTTAAAACTCGTATCCTAATATTAGCAGTTTGTATCAAAGCAAGTAAAAATCCCAAAATTAAAAATTACCAAAGAGGCCTTATTACATAAAAAAAAAAACCCAATTAAAATTACTAGTAAATTTAAAAGTAACTTATAAATCATGCGCAGTTGTGTGGCCACCTTTAAGTCCCTCGTAGCACCGATCCGCCTAAGACTGGGGATTACCTATACAGTTAAAATAGAAGGGTGAGTTTACGAAAACTCAGTGTGTAATTCCCCAAATATACATATAGACATTATGCCACAGAAATAGACTGGGCATAAGCCCTTCACAGTAATAGTATCAGTTGGGCCTTAGCCCATAACAGTATCAGTTAAGCCTTAGCCCGTAACAGTATCAGTTAGGCCTTAGCCCAGAATAGTATCAGTTGGGCCTTAACCTATAGCAGTATCAGAAATTAGTATGCTATATGCAGAATGCATATTTTCCCAACCAACCCTGCACTCTTGTGGGGAATAAATCACCCACCCATCCCTATACTCCAAAGTTAGCACCGGTTGCAGAACTAAATAGTATTGCAGCAAAGTTACCAGTAATATGTACGGCACAAAGCCATTAGTAGGTCTACAGTCGGCTTGGGCGACCCGTGCAACGTTACCAGTAATATGAACGGCACAAAACCATCAGTGGGTTCACAGTCGTCTTGGATGACCCATGTAACCTTACCAGTAATATGAACGGTACAAAGCCATCAGTGGGTTCATAGTAGTCTTGGGTGACTTGTGCAACCTTACCAGTAATATGACCGGCACAAAGCCATCAGTGGATCCACAGTCGTCTTCGGCGACCCGTGCAACCTTATCAATATAGTACACCTCCTCCAAAATAATAATCCCATCCCCATGCAACATGTCATGCATCGTAACATAATATCATACATGGATGCAACATACATACAACGTGGCATGCTCGAATACAGTCATATACAAAGTAAGGACAAAACAGTTATTTGTCACATGGGGTGTAACAGTCATTTTACCTTATAGGGGTATTTCGGTCATTTTACCTTATAGGGGTATAGCAGTCATTTTACCCAAGAGGGGTATATCGGTTATTTTACTCTATAGGGGTATATCAGTCATTTTACCTAACCGGGGTATATCAATCATTTTACCCAAGAGGGGTATATCGGTCATTTTGCCTTATAAGGGTATATCGGTCATTTTACCTAATAGGGGTATATCGGTCATTTTACCTGATAGGGGTATAGCAGTCATTTAACCTAATAGGGGTATACAGGTCATTTTCCCTTATAGGGGTATTTCGGTCATTTTACCCAAGAGAGGTATATCGATTATTTTACCTTATAAGGGTGTATCAATCATTTTACCTAATAGGGGTATATCGGTCATTTTACCTTATAGGGGTATAACAGTCATTTTACCCAATAGGGGTATAGTGGTCATTTTACCTTCAAAATAATGTAAATGGGCCCAAGGCCCATTATGCAGCCTATGTGGGCCCACTTGCCCGTGTGACCCACGAAGCCTAGAAATGACCTTGGCCATATGAACGACACAGCCGGGTCTAATATCCTACACTCATTAGTGTGATTTATCCGCATGGAGCCCACAAGCCTGTTGGGCCCACACGACCCATTTTCGGCCCATCGTAGCCCAAAACTGCCTAAGCCCATGAGATCGCTCATGGTGGCCTTTACAGTCAAACGCCCAAGTTTCGTGGGCTAAGATTACCACGCGAGCGATTGCACAGCCGTGTGGCATCAAAAGGCATATTTTCTGACTTTTCGACTTTTTTCGATTTATGAAAAATATCAGTGTGGTTACACACCTATTTGCGAAATGTGTGAATAATCCAAAAGCACCCAAAACCTACATTCAAACAAAACTTCCAATTAATCACCTGACAAAGGACTAACATTTCCTCATACACTTATCTCAAACATTCCCCAATACTTGCCTTGATTGACCGAAAGTGGTTTAGCCCACCTAAACCGCTGATCAAGATTACTTCATGATCCTTAGCAAAAATATGTATTACAACCTACTATTTTTAATCATTACCAAAACCGTAATATAACTTGAACCAAGCGATTAACCACTTACCGAAACGTAGCGCTAAGAATGATGGATAGCAATAATCGGCCTACAACGGTACAACCAAACCTGAAGCACGAGATGGCACAATAACCCCTTGGCAGTGTTGGCAGAGAAAAGATGATGTATAAAGGGAACTTATTTTGACAGAAGAAAAGAAAGAGGAGAAAAACAACTGTGAAGCCATCAGATATGTCGGCTTACCTTAATTGAATGCAGAGAAGGATTCGGCTACAAGAGAATTCGGCTCACAATGTAAGAGGAAAACTTGAAGAAAGCCAAAACAAAATAGAGAGGAAAAAGAGACAACAGTATTCGACCAAAGTTGAGAGTGGGAGAGAAGAGAGAAAAGAGAGTCGGCTACCAAAGAAAGCCGAAAGGAAAAATATTAAGAGGAAGAAAGGGAAAGAATTAGCTAATGTATAGTAGCAAAAAAAAAAAAAACACGGCCACTTGCACTAAATGGTCTTAAAAAAGAATCAAGAAAATAGTAAAAAGTGACAAAAACAGGTTGCAATGCAGTATCAAACCCAATCCCGAAAACTCCCCAAAACCGAGAATGAAGAGAACCCGAAACATTATCAGAAATTGAAAAATGAACAGAGAGCAAAAATTGCACAATAACCAAACTAGAACTCTCCCCAAAACCAAATCCAAAGGGTGCTTAGAGTTCAAATTCGACACTCAAACTCCCTCCCTTCAAACTCCACATTTTTCTCCCCACAACACTCTACCAACTAATTGAATTTCATTCAAACTCGTCCATCCAAATTTTCCTCCTCAAATCACTCAACTAATCCTTCAACAACTCAATTCAAATTCCCCTCAACCACTTTAGTATTTTGGTCAAACCACAACACTCCAATGGCACCACAGCAAAATAAAACACTACATTACGCTCACCAAGATTTGAACCTCAGTCCTCAAGCATGGATGACACGCCACTTACCCCTATACCAGTAGGCTCTTTGTGTCATAAAATACCCATTTTTATTTATAAGCCTATTGGCCCAAAGTTAGGGGTTTAGTCAATAAAAACAAAATTTTTTCCCAAGCTATAGCTTGAACCCTAGACTTCTCAGACACTCCCAAACACTCCTAAATCACTTAACCACTGAAGCAGACATTCATTTATGTCACTTTCTTGCACAACTAAAAATTTATGTGCAGTTGATCGTGATTTGATGAAGTAATAAAACTGATCATACCTAGAAACTAACTATTATCACGATAAAAGACAAGCGCACCTATCATATAGTAGTATAGTTAGTGGCAAGACCGGAATATCGAATCCAAGGAACTAAAAGTACTAGTAATGACTTTCTTCCTATTATCTAGCCTAAAAATAAAGAGGGGGTTTGTGGAAACTAATTAACTCTAAACTAAACTAATGGGGTTTGTGGAAACTAATTAACTCTAAACTAAACTAAGGATGCGACAAAAAGTAAATTGGGGAATTGCTTTGGAAAAACTGAATGATAAAGACAATAGCTAAGGAAGAATCCACCTAGACTTCACTTGTTATCTAACTCTGAATTAGACGATTTCTTTATTCGACTTGATTCGTAGAGATCCCTAAATTATGTTAATATCTCCGTAAAGAATAAGAACAACTAATCCTAGGTTGATTAATTGAAATCTCTTTCTAATTAAAACCCCTAGTCTTACATTAACTCGATTTATGGATCCCCATATTAGATTTGACTCTAATCCGGCAGATTTTTGTCATCCTATGTCCAGGAATGCGATCAACTCCGCTTAATTGTGTTGGATCTACTCTTAAATAGGGACTTTTGCTCCTCTGCCTAAGCACATTCGACTTGAATTAATATCCTGAAAATATCAATTCAAGAATTAAAAACACAATTAAGAACAAGTCGAATATTTATCGTATAGTTCAGATAACAATAACAAGATTCATCTTAGGTTTCATCCCCCTCAAGTATTTAGGGGTTTAGTTCATAATTATTAAAGAAAACATCTTAGAAGAAAGAGAGCAACAAAACATAAAGAAAACCGAAAACCCCTAAAAGAATTGGAGGGAGATCTTCAGTCTTGATGTTGATCCTTGCTTCTGAGATGGATCAATCGGCTTTCCTTCGAGTAATTCTCTGTCTTCTACTCTGAGTCTTGGCGGGGATACTGTCCACTCTTGTGGTTGCCTCCTAGGGTCTTTATATAGAGTTTGGAATGTCTTTCTTAGCCCATAAGTAGCCTTTTTCGCGTGAAATTGAACTTCATCACGATAAGGACACGCCCATGTGACACGCTCATGTGAATCGAGCCTCGACCGTGCTCGAGCCTGTTAATGTGGCACGGCCGTGTGGGTTACCCATGTGCTGAACTCCAGGCTGTGTTTATTATTGATTTTGGCCTATTTTGCCCTTTTTGGCTCGTTTCTTGTTCTTTTCACTCTCCTATGCTCTCCTAAGTATAAAACATGAAATTAAAAGATTATGAGCATCAAATTCCACAAATTCAATGATAATTCATCCATAAATGTGCTAAATGTGGGATAGAAATATGTATAATTTATAGTTTATCAAATTCCCCTACACTTAAGCCTTTGCTTGTCCTCAAGCAAAATCTCAACTCACAATTAAAAATCATTCTTCTCAACTGATAATCCTTATCAATAATGTTTCGAATTAATCCACAAGTAATCATACAGTGAGAATTCAACTGAAAGAAAATTAAAGTCTCAAACAATCTAAGTTGAGAATTTTATCACCGAAACATAGGTTTCCTCCTTTCTTCTAGGTAATTACCTTGAACTCAAAATCAATAAGAGTTGACATCCTCACTAAAGATTCACTCTATCCATTCGAAGTGTTTAGGGTTTAGAAATTAAGCACTCATTAGTCAACATGAAAAGTTATTATCATAAGCTTGTAGGAAAATCAAATCTCCACCACTATGTATTGACATGATACATCGATCAAAAGGTCTTTGAGGGTTGTCACGTGGTTTTGGTTAGGGGTGTGGTCTCAAGCTGAAAAAGAGGGTTAGAATCGAGATCGAACTGAAAAATCATCTAATTAGAAAAATCTCTATCATTAAAACATATTCCTAGAATAAAGCCTTTTTCTTTTGGATAACATCGTTGAAGAACAGAAGCTCAAAATTACATGGAAGTATGCAAAACATTGAATTATAACTGAAATATACATACTTTTTTTTAAGAACAAATCGAATACTTTACAAACTTAACTGACTGAAAGGGAGAACATGGCTAGATAATTATTCAATTCAAATCTTGACAAAAATAAGGATCAAAGTAATTAGGGGATTTTAACAAAAAAATGGGTTATAAGTTAATATTGAGGGAAAATACAAAAATGGTTTGTTAGGCTCAAGGGGGTTTAATAGGGGTTAATTATGAAGGTAGGCTTTTATGGAGTAAGTGGGTTAAAACCTAGGTGCCTTTATCATTTTAGTATATCAAATCAATGATGTGGTCTCAACATGTATAATTGAAGCAAGTTCTAGAATAACAGATCAATATTGACTCACTCAAAGCAACAATAAAAGTGAGCACGAAAGGATGTATGCTCAAAAGGCTCAAAAATCTCACCAGAATTATGGCTTTTGATGTCAATCCTGCAAATTTCAAATTTCAAGATAACACTTAAAATTGGGGAAAACAACCTAGAAAAATTTAGATTCTCAAAAATGTCAACTTATCATGCTTGATTCTCTAATGTCTTAAGGTTTGAATAATCAAAGCATAATTACCTGTATCTTAATCCTAAACATATCAATAAAAATCATAAATCAATCAGAATTCATTCTAATTGTTAAGGCTAAGATTCATGGATTTGAGAACAATGCAAAAAGTTAGTGGCAAAAATTTTCAAGGGTTCGAGGATAATGCAAAAAGTGAAAGTGAATCCCCCCCTACACTTAAGATGTGCCCTCAATGTACAAAGATAAAGTTAGTGAAAATAGAAGCATAAAATCATAGTATAGGGGGAGAAGTGAAACTCCCTAAAAATTGGATGGTATCCTTAAGTTGGAAGTGTGGAAACTTGTAGGAAAGGGTGTCGATCCACAATCTCTGTGCCAAAAGTGTATTATCGTGGTGGCTATGATCGTGGTAGAGTAGGACCTAGCAGTCGTGGCAGGGTTTTCCCATTAGAGTTGCATTTGAGCTTTTAGGCTCTTTGAAACTGCGATAGCATTAATAAAATTTTAGGGAATTTAGATTAGCGCAATTTACTCGTTAGGAAATAGCCGATATGAAATGGTAAAAATAAATTAAGCTAAGTTCTTAAAATACTGAAATTCAAATAATGAAAATGATAAAGTTTAAATAAAATAAAAGGAAGAATAAAAATAAAAAGGAAAATAAAGAAAAAGATAAGAGGACTCAAGAGTCCTAATCCTCAGATGGTTCGTGAGGTGGGGGTGGCAGTGAGATGTGAAGATGCTGACAAATCTGATAGAGGGTAGCATCAATGTGATCAAGGCACTGAAAACACTGTTTCTTGAATTGTGTAAAGCGCTCAGAGATGTCAGAATTTGAAGCTGCCGCATAAACTGGATGACAAATGGGTGGTGGCTTAGTTGGTGGCTCCTCCTGGGGTGGAGGGACATCATTAGGAATGTCCTCTGGCTCCTCCTGCTCGGTGGATTGAGATAAGTGGTATTAAGGAGGATCGGTTTCGCGTTAGCACTCGATCATCCTCATATGAAGCATGTTTTGGATGCCCTGATGGGACATTTGGCCAATGAGAGTATAGGAGAATGTTTGGGCCGCTGTGTTGAGGAGGCCGAAGTGGTGGGCCAAGCTAGTCACATATAGGCCCATCGAGATCACACCCCTACGATGCTGCTCGGTTTGATGTTGAATGGCATTGGCGATAAAGTAAGCAAGGTCGAGCACGTGCCCGTGCGCCATGCGCCACAAGAAATATGTGTCGTGGGTGTTAACGACGCCGGTGCTCTCTCGTTTACCCGTCAAAGTATGCGCGAGTAGGGCATGAAGGTACCTCAGCGATGGTGCGAGAGTTGTCGCCTTGGAGCGACTAGGGTCGTATGTGGCTGGAGTAGGGACCAAGGCTTACCAGCACTTGGATGGAGAAAAATGGTTCTTCCTCTTCCCAAAATTACTTAGTATATAGACCCAGTGCTGTACCAAACTCAGGTACACTAAGCTGTTAGACTAGGCCCCCGAGGCAGAACTGGACCATCATTGGATCGTCATATCTAGACATGACTGTCTGGAGGTGGAATGTGGAGCAGAGCTCTAAAGTAAGCTTGAGGTATATAGGCTCGATGATCTAGAAGAATTGGTCCCACGGATCTATTGGTAACAAGGCCCGAACCGCGTCTGCCAATTAGACCTACTCTAATGCGGCCCAATCAATACACCTCCCCATTCTAAGGGGCCTCGCTCTCAGAATTTGAAATAGTTCCTCTTGGAAACTTTGCGGGAACTGAAGGAAGGGGTGTCTAATTTCAGTGGTGGCTTTGGAAGAGGAACCACCGGGCCCCTTTCATTTTTTGGAGGCGGGAGCAGCGGTTTTCTTTCCTTTTGATGACGACATTGTTCTTGAAATCAGATAAGAGCAACGGTATAGATTTTAACAATGAGGTAGTAATATGTACAAAGAATCAATTACTTAAGATAGTTAAAAATGGCAGTTAAAGAATGGTTCAAAATGGCATAATAAGATTTCTAAATTAAACATCCAAAATGTTTGAGAATCACATAAATAATATGGTAAATAACTGAATGGATGTAACAATGAAGATATAAATAGTTAAAATAAAGTAAAAGTTAAGAGAAAAGGGAGAAAAGGGAATAGAAAATGCAAGAGTTAGGGCAGAGCACGGCCGTGGTGGTGCTACACGGGCGTGATGGTGCTGGTTGGGTCAGCGGTGACGCAAAGAATAGCTGGTAGGAGCGGTGATGGGAGAGGGATTAGGGTTTTGAGTGGAGAAGATGATGAATAGTGAGGGGTGTATATAGAAATTAGGGCACAAGGGCATGTCACACGCTCATGTGAATCATTTTTAGTCCGTGTGGTTCGAATTTTAAGGGTTTTGGCGCACCTGAATCGTGGCACACGCCGGTGTTCTTTGGGCGTGTTAGGGCACACAGCCGTGTTGCATGGCCGTGTCCTACAATGTTCGCTTCTCCTACGCCTGTGTATGGGGTCACACACCCGTGTATGAATTGGCAGGTTTGATCACGGGGTTAGGGCACAGGCGTATCTCCTGCCTATGTCAATTTCACAGGTTCAACCACGCTCTGGGGACACGTGCGTGTCGCACGCCCGTGTCTATTTGTCAGGATTGGCCACGGCCACATCGGACGGCCATGGCTATTTGTTACAGCTCGTGTGTTGGAAAATTTTTTCCTGTTTGTACACGGCCGTATCGCACGGCTGTGTCTTTGCCCATGGTGTCCCCATGGCCTTAGGCACGCTTTTGGGCATGGCCGGTGGCTTGAACAACCTGCATTCAGGAAGTTAGTTGATGAATTAGAGTTTGAAAGCTTAAATAAAATAAATTTACTATGTTAGTGCTCGGGTTGCCTCCTGAGAAGCGCTTGTTTATAGTCTAAGCTTGACTTTTCTCAAGCTTGTTCAGTCACGGTGGTTTGAGGAGTTCAAACTCTTTTCTCCTGCTATCAGTTTTAATGTTAAAATAAGGTTTAAGTCGAGTATAGTTTACCTTGAAAGTGCCAAATGTCTTATGTGTTTTCTCGACTGTATCATACGGAAAGATTTTCATTATCGTGAAGGGAGGTGTGTTACCTGTATGAACTTTTAAACTCGAGATTTGAGGATCTTCCTCCTCTAATAAGACTTTCTCCCCTACATTAAATTGATTCGTCTTTACCTTAGGGTCATCACGGTGATGCTTCAGTTTGGCGTGGCATTTCTTAGGTTTCTCTTGGCGGTAGTTCCACTCTTCTAGTTCTTCAATCTATAGCATTCATTTTTCATGTATTGTTCCATTGTATGGACTTATCTGTGGTTTGGTTGCACTTATGTGAAGAGTATCCTGCAAAGAAGGTTAGACAGTGAGATAATTCTTTTTACAAGAACTCGTAATAATATCTTTATCATTAGTAGTTCTATTAGATTTACGAGCTTACAAAGTAATTGCGTCATTGCCTACACGAAGTGTGAGTTCGCCTGTGCCTACATCAATTATAGTCCTTACAGTTGCTAAGAAGGGTCGCCCTAGAATTAATGGTACATTGCTATCCTCATCTATGTCTAAAATAACAAAGTCCACTGGGAATATGAATTTGTCAATTTTAACTAGCACATCTTCGATTATACCCATAGGAAATCTAATGGTTTTATCAGCTAATTGAATACTCATCCTAGTTTGTTTGGGTTTTCCAAGACCTAGTTGTTTAAACAATTTGTAGGGCACTACATTAATATTGGCCCCTAAATCTGCTAAAGCATTTTTAACATCTAAGCTACCAAGTAAACAAGGAATTGTAAAACTCCCTGGATCTTTTAGTTTGTTGGGTAGCTTATTCTGCAAAATGGCTGAGTAGACTGCATTCAGCTCTACATGCGACGACTCATCCAACCTCCATTTGTTTGTCAGAAGTTCTCTTAAAAACTTCATGGTGTTTGGCATCTGTGAGAGAGCTTCAATAAATGGTAAGTTAATATGCAATTTCTTTAAAAGTTTAAGGAATTTATCGAATTGTCCATCTGTACGGTCTTTCCTCACCGCATTAGAATATGGGACACGGGGCTTATACTCTTTGACAATTGGTTTTGTGCGACTTACCGTACCCTTACCTCTACTTACTACATTTTCCTTACTTGGCTCTGATTTGGTTTTAGCTAACCCTCCTTCATCAATCGTGTTGATGACGTGGAGTTTCTCCTTAGGGTTAGTCTCGGTGTTGCTTGGTAAACCACCTTATGGTCTCTCAGATATTAGCTTAGCGAGCTGGCCTATTTGAGTTTCGAGTTCTTAAATGGATGCTTGCTGGTTTTTAAGTGCCGTCTCGGTGTTCTGGAAACGGGTTTCTGATACGGAGATAAATTTTGTGAGCATCTCCTCAAGGTTCAGCTTTTTCTCTTGCTGGTAAGGTGGTTGTTGAAATCCCGAAAGAGGTGGTGGTCTCTGATTTCCTTGGTTGCCTTGTCTTCTCCATGAGAAATTTGGGTGGTTCCTCCAACCTACATTGTAAGTATTACTATAAGGGTTATTTTGAGATCTAGAATTATTACCCATATAGTTGGCTTGTTCGTTTTCCATGCCATATCCATAGGTGGGGTACTCAGAATTGCTCATGTTTCCTTGAATTGAGTCACACTGCATTGCTGGATGTACTTGCGTAGAACCAACGAAATTATCAGTCTTTTTATTAAGAAGTTCTACCTGATCAGAAAGCATGCTGACTTTATCAACATTAAAAACTCCAGCAGCTTTTTGCAGCTGTGTTCTCATGACTTGCCACGGATAGTTATTCAGTGACATCTCCTCTATAAACTAGTAAGCTGCTTCTGGTATTTTGTTATTGATTGTTCCACCGGTGGCTGCATCAATCATCGATGTCATTAAGGGGTTGAAACCGTTGTGAAAAGTTTGAACTTGTAACCATAGAGGTAAACCATGGTGAGGGCACCTTCTCAATAAATCCTTGTATCTCTCCCAAGTATCGTAGAGTGTTTCTAAATCCATCTGCACAAAAGAAGAGATATCATTCCTTAATTTTTCTGTTTTGGCCGGTGGAAAATATTTAAGTAAGAATTTTTCGGTCATTTGTTCCCATGTAGTGATAGACCCCTGGGTAGAGAGTTTAACCATTTTTTGGCTTTATTCCTCAGGGAAAATGGGAATAAAGGAGATGAATGGCATCAACAGAAACGCCATTTATTTTGAAAGTGTCGCAAGATTCCAAAAAATTAGCTAAATGTGAGTTAGGAGCCTCATCCTGCAAACCATCAAACTGAATAAACTGTTGTATCATTTGAATAGTGTTAGGTTTCAGTTCAAAATTATTTGCAGCAATAGTAGGCCTAACAATACTTGATTCAGTGCCAGCTAAATTAGGTTTAGCATAATCATACATAGTGCGCGGAACAGGATTTTGCTCGACAGGATTTGCGGCTACTACAGGAGGTAGTTGATTATCTTGATTTGCCTCCATCTCTTCAGTAGATTCGGGTTCTTCTCCTTGTCCCTATTCTGGGTACAGTAGGCTTCTTCTTGTCTCTCTGCGATTTCTGCGACCTGTGGCTTCTAAGTCATCGTCCAAAAGCAAAGGTCCTGACGGGTTTCTTCTAGTAATAAACTAGAGATACCTATTAGAGAAAAGTAAAGAAAGAAAAATTTAGTAAATAAAACCTAAGAAGAAAATAGTAAATAAATTGAAATAAAAGGAAAGATGGCTAAACTAATAGAAATCGAGTGTTCCTAATATCTTAGTTCCCCAGAAATGGCGCCAAAAACTTGATCGTGATATGATGAAGTAATAAAATTGATTGTACCTAGAAACTAACTATTATCACGATAAAATGCAAGCGCACCTATTGTATAGTAGTAGAGTTGGTGGCAAGACCGGAATATCGAATTTGAGAAACTAAAAGTACTAGTAATGACTTTCTTCCTATTATCTAGCCTAAAAATAAAGAGGGGTTTTGTGTAAACGAATTAACTCTAAACTAAACTAAGTGATAAGCGACAAATTATACATATTTTTTCCTCATGTTTAGCCTAATTTCTGGAAGAATTATCATTAAATTTGTGAGAATTGGTGCTCTTAATCCTTCTATTTCATGTTTTATACTCAGGAGAGCATAGGGAAGAGAAAAGAACGAAAAACGGGTCGAAAACGAAGAAAATGGGCCAAAGTACAAAAACGACACGGCCCAAGGATTCACCACACGGCCATGGCACACGATCGTGCCACATAAGGTCCAACACGGCCCAGCCCCGACAAGCACAGCCAGGTCACACGGTCGTATCTTCGACAGGCCCATACACGGCCTCTTATCAATCCACACGGGCGTGGCACACGGGTGTGTCCTTGTTGTGAGGAAGTGCAATTTCACTCGGATTTGGATACTTAGAGGCTAAGAAAGGCATCCTAAAGCTCTATATAAAGACCCTAGGAGGCAACTCTAAGTGTGTACTCTTTCTCCCACAAAGCAGCGCCTTATTTTTTCCAACACAGAGAGTGGAAGCAAGGGATTACTCCAAGGGAAACTGATTGATTCATCCCAGAAGCCGAATTCTACATCACGACAGTGGATCTCCCTAAAATTCCTTCAGGGTTTTTGGGTTCTTTATGTTTTGTTATCTTATTTCTTCTGAGATGTTTTCTTTATTAATTATGAACTAATTCCCCTAAATACTTGAGGGGATGAAACCTAAGACAGATCTTGTTATTATTTTATCTTAAGTTATATGATAAATACTTGAATTGTTTTTAATTATGTGTTCTTAATTCTTGTTTTAATAATCCTAGGTATTAATTCAAGAAACCGATGTGCTTATGTAGAGGAGTAAAAGTCCCTGTTTAAGAGTAGATCTAGCATAATTAAGCGGAGTTGCATGCAACCCCAGACATAGGGCGACATAAATATGTCGGATTAGGGTCAAACCTAATAAAGGGATCCATAGATCGAGTTAATGCAAGACTAGAGGTTTTAACTAGAAAGGGATTTTAGTTAATCAACCTGGGATTAGTTGTTCTTATCCTCGACGGAGGTATTAACATAAGTTAGGGATCTCTACGGATCAAGTCAAGTGAATAAATCATCTAGCTCAAGAATTGATAACAAGTGAAGTCTAGGTGGATTCTGCCTTGAGTATTGCCCAAATCAATCAGTTTTTCCTAAAGAGTTTTTCCCCAATTTACTTTTTGTGCATTCTTAGTTTAATTTTAGAATTAGTTTAAGTCTTCATAAAAACCCCTTTTATTTTTAGGCTAGATAATAGAAAGGAAGTTAGTACTAGTACTTTTGGTTCCCTTGGGTACGATATCTCGGTCTTGCCACTAAGCTATACTACTGTTCGATAGGTGCGCTTGCCTCAAAGTCGTGATAATAGTTAGTTTTTGGTACGATCATTATTATAAATTTTATTACTGCATATCACGCATATCAAGTTTTTGGCGCCGTTGCCGGGGACCTGAAATATTAAGAAAACTCGATTTCTATTACTTTAGCCATTACTATATTTATTTATTTTCGGTTTTTATTTATTTTTATTTATTTTAATTTTCTTTGCTTTTTGCTTCTAGGTATTTCTAGTTTATGATTAGAAACAACCCAGCTGGGCCATTACTTTTTGACGAAGATTTAGAAACGACAGTTCGCAGAACTCGCAGAGAGATCAGACGAAGCCTTCATTATCCAGAAGAAGAACCTGAACCTACGAAAGAGATGGAAGCAAATCAAAACATTCCACCACCTCTTGCAATAGCCGCGCAACCAATGAATCAAGATGATGCTCCTCGTACTATGTATGATTATGCTAAACCTAGTTTGGCTGGTGCTTAATCTAGTATTATTAGACCTACTATTGCTGCTAATAATTTTGAATTAAAACCTAACACTATTCAGATGATTCAGCAATTTGTGCAGCTTGATGGTTTATAGGATGAAGATCCAAATTCACACATAGCCAACTTTTTGGAATTGTGTGATACTTTTAAAATAAATGGTGTTTTTGATGATGCTATTCGCCTCAGATTATTTCCTTTTTCTTTGAGGAATAAAGCTAAACAGTGGTTAAATTCTTTACCACGAGGATCAATCACTACATGGAAACAGATGATAGAGAAATTTTTACTTAAATATTTTCCTCCGGCTAAAACAGCTAAATTACGAAACGATATCTCTTCTTTTGTGCAGATGGATTTAGAGACACTTTATGATGCCTGGGAGAGATACAAAGATTTGCTGAGAAGGTGCCCGCACCATGGGTTACCTTTGTGGCTACAAGTTCAAACCTTTCACAATGGTTTGAATCCATCAACAAGACAAATGATTGATGCAGCCTCAGGGGGAACAATCAACAACAAAACACCCGAAGCAACTTATGAGTTTATTGAAGAGATGTCACTGAAAAACTATCAATGGCAAGTCATGAGGACAAAGCCGACAAAAGCTGTAGAAGTTTTTAATATTGACGCTGTCACCATGCTTACTAATCAGGTAGAACTCTTAAATAAAAAGTTTGATAATTTTGTTGGTTCTACGCAGGCACAACCGGTGATGCAGTGCGACACAACTCCAGGAAATATGTTCAATCCAGAGTACTCATCTTATGGACATAGCATAGAAACTGAGCAAGCCAACTATATGGGTAACAATTCTAGACCTCAAAACAACCCTTATAGTAACACTTATAATGTAGGTTGGAGAAATCACCCCAATTTTTCATGGGGAGGACAAGGAAATCAAAGACAACAGCCTCCTCTGGGATTTCAGCAGCCACCACCACAATAATAGAAAAAATAGAATCTTGAAGAGATGTTCACCAAATTTATGGCCATGTCAGAAACCCATTTCCAAACACTGAGACGGCACTAAGGAACCAGTAAGCATTAATTCAAGGGCTTGAGAACCAAATTGGTCAACTTGCAAAGTTGATACCGGAAAGACTACCCAGTAACACTGAGCCAAATCCCAGAGAACATGTCAAGGCAATTACTCTAAGAGATGGGAAAGTACTGGCCGAACCAGAAAAGAAGCCTATTCCAGAATCACCAGAAGACAAGGTAGAGGAAGAGAAACCTGAGGAAAACACTCCACCAACACTCAAGGAATATAAACTGCCTATTCCATATCCAGCAAAGTTGAAGAAAGACTGCACAGACGCTCAATTCGGTCAATTTCTTAAACTTTTTAAACAATTACATATTAACTTACCTTTTGTTGAAGCAATCTCGTAGATGCCGAAGTACGTAAAGTTTCTTAAAGAACTTCTAACGAATAAAAGGAAGTTGAAAGAATTAGCCACAGTGGAACTCAACAAGGAATGTTCAGCTATTCTCCAAAATAAACTGCAGGCAAAACTAAAAGATCCTGGGAGTTTTACTATTCCTTGTTTAATTGGTAGTTTAATTATTGATAAAGCGTTAGCTGATTTAGTGCTAGTATTAATCTGATGCCTTATAAAATGTTCAAGCAACTAGGTCTAGGGGAACCAAAACCCACTAGGATGAGTATTCAATTAGCTGATAGATCTGTTAAATATCCTAGAGGAATTATTGAAGATGTGTTAGTAAAAGTAGATAAATTTATATTCCCTGTTGATTTTGTTGTGCTTGACATGAATGAGGATATTAAGGTGCCTTTAATTTTGGGACGCCCATTCTTAGCTACTGCTAGAACTGTTATCGATGTAAGGGATGGTAAATTAGTACTTAGAGTTGGTGAGGAAGAAGTTGTTTTTAAAATTTATGATGCTATGAAATTCTTTAGAGAACAAGATGATTTTTGTTATTTTATTGATGCTATTGATCATTTTGTTCAAGACAATTTTCAGGAAATTTCTCTTATAGACACGTTGGAACTGTGTCTAGTTCAAGGTGGGGGGAAGATAAAGCCACCGCTGAAGTTAAAGAAGTAATGAAAGAATTAGACCATAATGAATTTGTTGCGAGGCACATAAGTTATGAAAGTATAAAGATGAATGATGAATTGATATAGAAACCTTCAATTGATGAACCCCCTAAACTAGAGCTAAAGCAACTGCCAGACCATTTAGAGTATGCATTTTTAGGAGATGATTCGACATTACCTATGATTATCTCATCAGATTTAAGCAATGAAGAAAAAAAGGAACTACTTCAAGTGTTAAAAGAACACAAAAAAGCGATAGCTTGGAAAATTTCAGACATTAAGGGAATTAATCCTTCTTTTTTGCAGCCACAAAATTTTAATGGAAGATGAATATAAACCATCGGTGCAAGCTCAGAGACGATTGAATCCCAACATGAAGGAAGTCGTAAAAGTCGAGGTAATTAAACTTCTAGGTACAGGTATTATTTATCCTATTTCTAATAGTTCTTTGGTAACTCCTGTGCAGGTTGTTCCTAAAAAGGGAGGCATAACCGTGGTGCCTAATGACAAAAAGGAGTCAATACCTACAAGAGCAGTCACTGGATGGAGAGTTTGCATTGATTATAGGAAGCTAAATGACGCAACTCGAAAAGATCATTTTCCTTTACCTTTTATTGATCAGATGTTGGAAAGATTATCAGGTCACATGTATTATTTTTTCCTAGATGGCCTCTCTGGTTACTTCTAAATCCTGATAGCTCCAGAAGATCAGGAGAAAATGACATTCACATGTCCATACGGTACGTTTGCTTATCGTAGAATGCCTTTTGGATTATGTAACGCTCCTGCTACTTTCCAGCGATGCATGCTAGCTATCTTTAACGAATTCGTGGAAGACATCATGGAGGTATTTATGGATGATTTTTCAGTCTTCGGTAATTCTTTTCAACTTTCTCTTAATAATTTAAAACGTGTTCTCATAAGATGTGAAGAGACAAATCTAGTATTAAATTGGGAAAAATGTCACTTTATGGTTTAAGAAGGTATTGTATTAGGACATAAAATTTCTAGTAAATGGATAGAGGTAGATAAAGTAAAAATCGAAACCATTGAAAAATTACCTCCCTCTAATTCAGTTAAGGCTATAAGAAGTTTTTAGGACACGCTGGTTTTTATCGCAGATTTATCAAGGATTTTTCTAAAATAGTTAAGCCTTTAACGAAATTACTAGAAAAAGACGTGCTTTTCAACTTTGATCAGGAATGTTTAGAATCTTTTAACACTCTCAAAGAAAATTTAGTCCATGCCTCAATTATGATTTCACTTGATTGGAATCCGCCTTTTGAACTAATGTGTGATGCGAGTGATTTTGTAGTAAGTGCAGTTTTGGGACAACGAAGAGACAAGCACTTTCAACTGATTTATTACGCTAGCAGAACTTTGACAGCCGCTCAAGCAAATTATACTACCACAGAAAAAGAATTGCTAGCTGTTATTTTTGCATTTGACAAATTTAGATCTTATTTAATATTATCAAAAGTCATTGTTTATACTGACCACTCTGTTCTTCATTACCTTTTGACTAAAACTGATGTAAAACCTCAATTGATTAGATGGATTTTATTATTACAGGAATTTCACTTAGAAATAAAGGATAAGAAAGGAGCTGAAAATTTGGCAGCAGATCACCTTTCGAGATTAAAAAATCCACACCCCAAGTACCTCGATAAAATAAACGACTTGTTTCCTGAAGAGCAACTCCTAGCCATAGCAAATGATATGCTCGTGATATAAGTAATAAAATTTATAAAAGCTGATCACACTAAAACTAACTAATATCACGATTCTTAAAGGCAAGTGCACCTATCGAACAGTAGTATAGTTTAGTGGCAAGACCGAGTTATCGTACCTAAGGGAACCAAAAGTACTAATACTTACTTCCTTTCTATTATCTAGCCTAAAAATAAAAGAAGATTGGTTGAAACTAATTCTAAAACTAACTAAAAGTGCACAAAAAGTAAATTGGGGAAAACTTTAGGGAAGAGCTGATTGATATGAGCAATACTTAATAGAGAATCCACCTAGACTTCACTTATTATTAATTTCTTGAAGTAAATGATTTCTTCACTTGACTTGATCCGTAGAGATCCCTAACTTATGTTAATCCTTCCGTCGAGGCTAAGAACAACTAGGCCTAGGCTGTTAACTAAAGTTTCTTTATTAATTAACACCCTAGGTTGCATTACTTCGATCTATGGATCCCCCTATTAGGTTTGACCCTAATCCAGCAGATTTATGTCGCCCTATGTCTAGGGTTGCATGTAACTCCGCTTAATTATGGTAGATCTACTCTTAAAACATGGACTTTTGCTCCTCTGCCTAAGCACATCAAGTTCTTGAAGTAATACCTAGGATTATTAAATCAAGAATGAAAAACACATAATTAAGAACAATTCAAGCATTTATCATATAATTCAAGAATAAATAATAGCAAGATCTATTTTAGGTTTCATCCCCCTCAAGTATTTGAGGGGTTTAGTTCATAATAAAGAAAGAAAACATCTCAGAAGAAATAAGATAACAAAACATAAAGAACCCAAAAACCCCTAAAGGAATTTAGGGAGATCCTCTGTCTTGATGTAGAATTCTGGCTTCTGGGATGAATCAATCAGCTTCCCCTGGAGTAATTCCTTGCTTTCACTCCTTGTGCTGGTAGAATCATGACGCTCTTTCTTGAGGGAAAAGAGTATATCTTTAGAGTTGCCTTCTGGGGTCTTTATATAGAGTTTAGAATGGCTTTCTTAGCCCCTAAGTATCCAAATTTGAGTGAAATTCCTCTTCCTCATGACTAGAACATGCCCGTGTGCCACGCCCGTGTGATTTCGACAAGAGACCGTGTTCGGGACTGTTGAGGTGGCACGGCTGTGTGCCCTGGCCATGCTTGTCGAGGACTGGACCGTGTGGCACGACCGTGTGCCACGGCCATGCTGTGACTTCTTGAGTCGTGTCGATTTCACATTTTGGCCCATTTTCTCTGTTTTGGGGCCATTTTCTGTTCTTTTCTCTTCCCTATGCTCTCCTGAGTATAAGATATGAAAAAGAAAGATTAAGAGCACCAATTCTCACTAATTTGAAAATAATTCATCCAAAATATGGGCTAAACATGAGGTAAAAATATGTATAATTAATCGTTTATCAAATACCCCCATACTTAAACCTTTACTTGTCCTTAAGCAAAATCTCAATCCCTAATAAAGAATCATTCTTCTCAACTTACAATCTTTATCAATAATGTTTCAAACCAATCCACAGGTAATTTATATAATGAAAATTCAATCACAAGAACATTAAAGACTCAATCACTTTAAGTTGAGAATTTTATCATTGAAACATAAGTTTCTTCCTATTGCCTAAGTAGTTATCTTTCCATATTAATTAGTTGAAGTTGACATCCTCACTAAGGATTCACTCTATCCACTCGAAGTGTTTAGGGTTCAAAAATTAAGTACCCTCTAGTCAACCTGAAAAATTATTACCATAGGCTTGCTAGAAAATCATATCTCCACCCTGTAGATTGATATGATACGTCGATCAAAAAGGTCTTGTAATGGTTGTAACGGGGCTTGGTTAGGGGTATTGTTACAGGCTGCAAAAGAGGGTTAGAATCGAGATTGAACTGAAAAAATTATCTAGCTAGAAAAATCTCTATCACTGGAACACATTTCTCGAGCTAATTCTTGTAATAACATCATTTCTGCCTTGGTAGCCTTAAAATAGAAATATGCAAAAAACTATTTGAACTATTACAGATTACAACTGAATTAGTACATACTTTTTTTTAATCAATAAATTGAATAAAACTATACAATCTGGAAAAGAGAATAAAGCTAGATAAAAATTTCAACTCAAATCTCGAAAAAAATAGGGATCAAAGTAATTGAATGGAATTCAACAAAAATAGGTTAATATTAGAGGTAAGTCAAAGAAAAGGTTGTTAGGCTCAATGGGGTTCACTAGGGGTTAATTTATGGATGTAGGCTTTTGTGGAGTAAGTGGGTTAAATCCTAGGTCCTTTATCATTTCAGTGTATCAAATCAATGATGTGGTCTCGACATGTATAATCACAGCAAGTTCTCGAATAACAAATCAGTGTTGACTCACTCAAAGCAATAATAAAAGTAGGCACGAAAGAATATATGCTCAAAAGGCTCAAAAATCTCACCAGAATTATGGCTTTTGATGTCAATCCTGCAAATTTCAAATCTCAAGATAATACTTAGAATTAAGGAAAATAACTTATGAAAAAAATTTGGGGTTCTCAAAAATTTCAACTTATTATGCTTGATTCCCTAGTGTTTTAAAGTTTGAATAATCAAAGTACAAGCACCTATGTCTTAATTCTCAACATATCAATAAAAATTGTAAATCAATCAGAATTAATTCCTAATAGGAGATTGAAGATAATGCAAAGAGTGAAAGTGAGAATTTGAGGACAATGCAAAATGTTAGAAAAGTTCAGGGATTTCAAAGAGAGTGTAAAGACTTGAAAATAGATTCCCCCCTACATTTAAGATGTACATTGCCCTCAATGTACAAAGATAGCATTAGTAGCAATAAAAGCACAAGATCATAAGATAGGCGGAGGTATGAAACTTCCTGCTGTGGATGGATTAGTGAGACGGAGATTGGAAAAGTTGGCAGTTGTGGCAAGGTTTCCCTTTTTCGTAGAGATTTGAGCTGTAAAGCTCCTTTGAAACTACGAAAGTATTTATTAGTCGTGGGAATTTTGGATTAAGAGAGATTACTCGTTAGGGATTAGCCGATATGAAAAAGAAGTAAAAAAACATAAAGCAAAATACTAAAAATATTAAAAATGAAATAGATGAAATAAAAGAAAAAAAATAAAAATAAACGTAAAAAGGAAAATAAAGTTAGAAGAAAATGTAAAAATAAAAATCAGTGTTAGAATAAAAATTAAAATAAAAATAGAGTTAAGAGGAATAGAAAGCTCTAATCCTCAGATGGATCACGTGACGGTGGAGTGATGCGGAGGTGTTGGCATATATGCTCTAAGGTGATGTCGATATAATCGAGGCGCTGAAAGCATTGCTGCTCAAATTGTGAAAAATGCTCAGATAGGTCAGTGTGGGCGGCTGCTGCATGAGATAGGCGACGAGGGGGTGGTGGCTCGGTGGGGGCGTCCTCCTCTGGTGGTGGTGGTGGGACATCATCAGTAATGTCCTCTGGGTCCTCGCCCTCCTGAACAAGGCGGAACTGAAGGGGGTGCCGCCTGGCCTCCGCTCGATCATCCTCATGTGTAGCATAGTCGCGATGCCTTGGGGAGACATCTGATCGATCAGGGTGTAGGAGGATGTCTAGGCTGAAGTGTTAAGGAGCCCGAAGTGACAGGCCAAGCGTGTGATGTAGGGCCGCATGGATAAGACGCCTCTGCGGTGCCTTTCCATCTGATGCTGCATGGCGTGCGCGATGAAGTATGCTAGGTCGATGACATGTCCGTTCGCCATGCACCACAGGAAGTAGACGTCGTGAGTGTTGACGATGCCTGTGCTCTCTCGTCTACCTGTCAGAGTGTGAGCAAGGAGAGCATGAATGTACCTCAGAGAGGGAACCAGGGGAGTCGCCTTGCTGACACTGGGGTTATATGTCTCTCGCCCCAGGGCTATGTCGTTCCCACAGTCGACTGGCCTAATATGGATGCAGTGAGAAAGGTTGGGAAAGTCTTCGTCTGCCATGAATTGCTCTATGTAGAGCCCAAGTGCTGAGCCGAACTCTGGAATGCTTAAGGCGACGTACAAGACCTCCCAAACGGAACTGGACCGTCCCTGGATCATCGAATCTAGTCATCACAGTCTGGAGGTGAAAAGTGGAGTAGAACTCTAAAGTGAGTTCCAAGTAGGTGGGCTCGATAATCTGGAAGAACTGCTCCCATGGCTCGGTCATCAATAGGGCCCAGACGTTGTCCACTAGATGTATCTGCTCGAGGTCACCCCAATCTGTGCAGCGGCCCGTAGATATAGGGCGGGCTCGAAGTAGTTGATAATGCTCCTCCTGCGAGGCTTGGGAAAATGTGATGAATGGGTGTTGAGCCTCGGAGGTGGGCCTCGCTAATGAACTCCCTGGCCCCTTACGTTTCTTAGAGACGGGGACGGCAGTTTTCCTACCACGTGATGACGACATAGTATCTGAAATAAAATAACAAGCATTTGTCCTAAAGATTGAGATTAAACTAGATTAAAATGTAGATTAGAATGATGATGTTCCTAAGAAAATATAAAATGAGGATTAACCTGAATAGTAGAAATTAATCATTTTGAAATTTGTAACAAAATTAAGAAATATGAGTATGTATTTATACTAAATAAATGAGAAAAATGGCAGGCAAATATGAATTTAAGTGGCATACAATAAATGAATTTAAATGGCATGCAATCCTAATATATTCTATACTATTCTAGATTATTCATCCTAATATAACTAATTCCATGCTTAAATTAACAATTAGAATAAAGTAAAATTTAACTAAATAGAAAAAAATGAAATATAACTAAAAATAAATGAGAAAAATGAGAAAATAGAACCGAATATAAGGTTGCACGATCGTGGGTCGGCTAATTTCGAAGGTGGTGGTGTTTTGAGGGCTGTGGCGGCGCTTATGGTAGTTGGAGGAGGAGATTTGAGGGTTTTGAGTGAGGAAGGAAATGAATAGTGGCCCCTATTTATAGTTTTTGGGTCACACGGGCATGTCACATGCCCGTGTGAGTTATGTTTTGCCCGTGTCTTTCGAAATCTGGGGTTTTGGCGAGCCTAGTTCGAAGTACACGCCCGTGTTGATGTTTTGCACGGCCGTGTGCGATCAGTTCTTCGTGACTCCCATGGTCATGTGGTTATTTACATGGCCGTGTGCGATCGTGTTCGTTTTTAACACGGTCGTGTGATATGTTCCACGGTCGTGTCTTATTTGACAGTGTCTTCCACAGTCTGGGGACACGGGCGTGGGGGTTTGTGTAAGCCCGTGTTGATACTGCAAGGTTGCCACGGCCATATCGCACGGCCGTGGGGTGTTGTTGGTAGCCCGTGTTGAAGTCAAAAGGTTGCCATGGCCATATCACACGGTCGTGGCTATTTATCGGTGGCCCGTGTTTTGGGAAAATTTATGCTCTGTTTACACACGGCCTTGGTACACGACCGTGCCTCTGTTTGAAGTGTTCACACGGCCTGGGACACGCCCGTGGGAATGGCCGTGTGGTCCTAAATCTCTGTATTTAAAGAGGGTTAGTTGATGCATGAAAACACTAAAATCAAAATAGATGGAAAATTACTAAGTTAGTGCTCGGGTTGCCTCCCGAGAAGCGCTTATTTAGAGTCTAAGCTCGGCTCTCTCTGGATGTATCATGAAGGGATTTCGTGGAGCTGAAGCTCCTCCCTATTATATATAAAATTCTCACCTTTATAAAATTTAAGTCGATGGCTGTTTACCTTGAAAGTACCGTGGGTTGGGTGAGTTACCTCAATTGTGCCGTATGGAAAGACTTTCATTATCATGAAGTAGGGCGTATCACTTGTATGTTCTTTTGAATTTGAGGTTCGATGATCGTCTTCCCTTAAAATTACCTTATCTCCCACCTTGAGTTGATCTGTTTATCCCTGAGGGTCGTCTTGGTGATGTTCTGTTTTGGTGTGGCATATTTTGGGTTTTTCGTGAAAGTTCAGCCACTCATCTAGTTCCTCGATCTGGAGCATTCGCTTTTCTGGTTCATCTCCTGTAGGTGAATTTACCAGTGTTTGCGTTATCTTTATGTGGAGTGCGTCCTACACAAAAGTTTGTGTGGTTAGTTCAGTGTTTTTACAGGGACTCAAAACTCTATTCTCGTCTGTAGTTTTAATTGAGTTGTGAGCTCGTAGGGTGACTGTATCATCACCTACTCGTAATTTGAGTTCACCTGTTTCTAAATCAATTTTAGTTCTAGCAGTTGCTAAAAAAGGTCGCCCTAGAATTAAAGGTACATTGCTAGCCTCATCAATGTCTAAAACAACAAAGTCAACTGGGAATATAAATTTATCGATTTTGACAAGTACATATTCAATTATTCCCTTAGGTGACCTAATAGTTTTATCAGCTAGTTGAATGCTCATCTTGGTTTTCTTAGGGGTTCCAAGACCTAGTTGTTTAAACAGGTTATAAGGCATGACATTTATGCTTGCCCCTAAATCAGCTAAAGCATTTTTTTCCTCTAGGCTACCAAGTAAACAAGGGATAGTGAAACTCCCTGGACCTTTTAATTTGGTTGGTAGTCTATTTTGTAGAATAGCTGAGCAGACTGCATTTAATTCCACATGAGATTTCTCCTCTAGCTTCCGCTTGTTTATCAAGAGTTCTTTTAAGAATTTAACCGTGTCTGGCATCTGTGAAATTGCTTCAACAAATGGTAAGTTAATGTGTAAATTTTTTAAGATTTTAAGAAATTTACCGAATTGTTCATCTGTGTAGTCTTTCTGTAGCGCTCTTGGGTATGGTATACGAGGCTTGTGTTTGTTGATGTCTGGCTTGTTGTTGCTTTCCTCTACCTTTCCTTTACTCACCTTAGTTTCCTCGCATAAGTTTGGGTTGTCTTTGGCTAATGCCTCCTCATCTGTTGTATTTATGGCATGAAGTTGCTCTTTACGATTGGTCTCAGTGTTACTTGGAAGTCCACATTGTGGTCTTTCTGATATTAACTTGGCGAGTTGACCAATTTGATTCTCAAGGCCTTTGATTGATGCTTGCTAGTTCATTAATGTCGTTTCAGTGTTATGAAAGTGGGTTTCTAACATGGCCATGAATTTGGTAAACATCTCTTCAAGGTTGGGCCTCTTCTCCTGTTGCGGCGATGGCTGCTGAAATCCCTGAGGGGGTTGTTGTCTTTGATTCCCTTGTCCTCCCCAAGAAAAATTGGGATGGTTTTGCCAACCTGCATTATATGTGTTACTATATGGATTATTTTGAGATCTAAAATTGTTACCCATATAATTGGCTTGCTCGGTTTCTGTGCCATTGTCAGAAGATGAGTAGTCTGGAGTGAACATGTTTACTGGAGTTGTATCACACTGCATCACTGGTTGTGCCTGCGTAGAACCAACAAAATTATTAAACTTTTTATTTAAAAGTTCTACCTGATTAGTAAGCATAGTGACAGCATCAATATTATAGACTCCTGCGGCTTTTGTCGGCTTTGTCCTCATGACTTGCCACTAATAGTTATTCAGTGACATCTCTTCTATAAACTCATAAGCTACTTCTGGTGTTTTGTTATTGATTGCTCCTCCTGCGGCGGCATCGATCATTTGCCTTATTGAAAGGTTCAAACCGTTGTGAATAGTTTGAACTTATAGCCATAAAGGTAGGCCATGATGAGGGCATCTTCTTAAAAGATCTTTGTATCTCTCCCAAGCATCATATAGTGTTTCTAAATCCATCTGCACAAAAGAAGAGATATCGTTTCGTAATTTAGTTGTTTTAGCTGGAGGAAAATATTTAAGTAAAAATTTTTCGGTCATCTATTCCCATATGGTGATGGAGCCTCATGGTAAAGAGTTTAACCACTGTTTGGCTTTATTTCTCAAAGAGAATGAAATAGCCGTAGACGAATGGCATCATCAGAAACGCCATTAATTTTAAAAGTATCACAAAGTTCCAAAAAACTGGCTATATGTGAATTTGGATCTTCATCCTGTAAACCATCAAACTGCACCAATTGCTGTATCATCTGAATAGTGTTAGGCTTTAATTCAAAATTATTAGCAGCAATAGTAGGTCTAAGAATGCTAGTTTGGGTACCAGCCAAACTAGGTTTAGCATAATCATACATAGTGCGAGGAGCTTGTTCCTGATTTGCTGGTGGCGCGACTATTGCGAGAGGTGTTGGAATGTTTTGATTTGCTTCCATCTCTTTTGTAGGTTCCGGCCATTGTTCTTGATCTTGTTCTGGATACTGTAGGCTTCGTTTGATCTCTCTGCGATTTCTGCGGACTGTCGCTTCTAAATCTTCGTCAAAAAGCAATGGTCCTGCTGGGTTGTTTCTAAGCATAAACTAGAAATACCTAGAAGGAAAAGAAAAATAATAAGAAAAAGAAAGAAAAATAAAGATAAAAATAAATAAAAACTGAAAATAAATAAATATAATAATGGCTAAAGTAATAGAAATCGAGTTTTCTTAATATTTTAGTTCCCCGGCAACGGTGCCAAAAACTTGATATGCTCGCGATATAAGTAATAAAATTTATAAAAACTGATCACACTAAAACTAACTAATATCATGATTTTTAAAGGCAAGTGCACCTATCGAACAGTAGTATAGTTTAGTGGCAAGACCGAGTTATCGTACCTAAGGGAACCAAAAGTACTAATACTTACTTCCTTTCTATTATCTAGCCTTAAAATAAAAGAGGATTGGTTGAAACTAATTCTAAAACTAACTAAAAGTTCACAAAAAGTAAATTGGGGAAAACTTTACGGAAAAGCTGATTGATATGAGCAATACTTAAGGGAGAATCTACCTAAACTTCACTTGTTACTAATTTCTTGAACTAAATGATTTCTTCACTTGACTTGATCCGTAGAGATCCCTAACTTATGTTAATCCCTCCGTCGAGGCTAAGAACAACTAGGCCTAGGCTGTTAACTAAAGTTTCTTTATTAATTAACATTAATTCGATCTATGGATCCCCCTATTAGGTTTGACCCTAATCCGGTATATTTATGATGCCCTATGTCTAGCGTTGCATGCAACTCCGCTTAATTATGGTAAATCTACTCTTAAAACAGGACTTTTGGTCCTCTGCCTAAGCACATCAAGTTCTTGAAGTAATACCTAGGATTATTAAATCAAGAATGAAGAACACATAATTAAGAACAATTCAAGTATTTATCATATAATTCAAGAATAAACAATAGCAAGATCTGTCTTAGGTTTCACCCCCCTCAAGTATTTGAGGGGTTTAGTTCATAATAAAGAAAGAAAACATCTAAGAAGAAATAAGATAACAAAACATAAAGAACCCAAAATCGCCTGAAGGAATTTAGGGAGATCCTCAATCTTGATGTAGAATTCTGGCTTCTGGGATGAATCAATCGGCTTCCCTCGGAGTAATTCCTTGCTTTCACTCCTTATGTTGGCAGAATTATGGCACTCTTTCTTGAGAGAAAAGAGTATATTTTTAGAGTTGCCTCCTGAGGTCTTTATATAGAGTTTAGAATGGCTGTCTTAGCCCCTAAGTATCCAAATCCGAGTGAAATTCCTCTTCCTCACTACTAGAACACCCCATGTGCCACACCCGTGTGATTTCGACAAGAGACCACGTTCGAGACTGTTGAGGTGGCACGGCCATGTGCCCTGGCTGTGCTTGTCGGGGCTAGACCGTGTGGTCTTCGTGTGGCATGGCCGTGTGCCACGGCCATGCTGTGACTTCTTGAGCCGTGTCGATTTCATATTTTGGCCTATTTTCTCCGTTTTTGGGCCATTTTCTGTTCTTTTCTCTTCCCTATACTCTCCTGAGTATAAGATATGAAAAAGAAAGATTAAGAGCACCAATTCTCACTAATTTGATAATGATTCATCCAAAATATAGGCTAAACATGAGGTAAAAATATGTATAATTAATCGTTTATCAGCAAACGAAGCAGTTCCTTGGTTTGCCGATTTTGCAAATTATTTAGCAGCTAACATAACCTCAAAAGGGTTGAGTCATCAGTAAAAGAAGCGATTCTTCGCTGATGTGAAAAACTACTTTTGGGAAGATCCTTTTCTTTTTCGTATTTGTGCAGATCAGGTTATTGAAAGATGCGTTGCTGAGACAGAAACATACCAAATATTAGATCACTGCCATTCGAGACCCACAGGATGACACCACAGTGGAGCTAGAACTTCCCATAAGGTACTCGAATCAGGTTTTTACTGGCCTACACTTTTAGAGATGCCAACAGGTATGTTACCTCTTGTGATAAATGCCAGAGAACAGGTAATATCTCTCAACATAATGAAATGCCTCAGAACTATATACTTTCATATGAAATATTTGATATGTGGGGTATTGATTTCATGGGTCCATTCCCTACTTCATTTGGGAACAAGTACATACTAGTAGCTGTAGATTATATGTCAAAATGGGTGGAAGCCCAAGCCTTACCTACGAATGATGCTAGAATGGTAGTGTGCTTCTTGAAGAAACTTTTCTCTCTATTTGGAACACCTAGGGTGATTATTAGTGATAGGGGAACCCATTTTTGCAATGCTCAATTTGAAAAAATTTTAAAAAGGTATAGAGTACACCATAGAATAGCTACCCCTTATCATCTACAAACCAGTGGTCAAGTCGAAGTAACAAATAGGGAACTAAAATGCATCTTAGAGAAAACGATAGAAACAAATAGAAAAGTTTGGTCAAGAAAGGTAGACAATGCTTTATGGGCCTATAGAACTGCTTTTAAAATGCCCATAGGTATATCTCCCTATAAACTTGTCTACGGAAAAAGTTGTCATCTGCCATTTGAACTTGAACATAAAGCATTCTGGGCTATTAAATTTTTAAACCTTGATTTTAAATTTTTAAACATTGATTTTAAGCTTGCAGGTGAGAAAAGATTAATGCAATTAAATGAGCTAGACGAATGGCGTTGCAATGCCTACGAGAGCTCATGACTATATAAGGAAGCCATGAAGCAACGCCATGACAAACGACTAAGACAACCTAAGCAGTTCAAAACAGGTGATCTTGTCTTACTCTACAACTCAAGGCTGAAACTATTTCCTAGAAAACTCAAGTCAAGGTGGTCAAGTCCATTCACTGTTCAAACTGTCTTTCCATACGGTACAGTTGAGGTAACTCACCCAACCCATGGTACATTCAAGGTAAACGGTCATCGGCTCAAACACTATGAAGGTGAGAATTTTAAGGATAATAGGGAGGAGCTTCAGCTCTACGAAATCCCTTCGTGATACATCCGGGTAGAGTCAAGCTTAGACTCTAAATAAGCGCTTCTTGGGAGGCAGCCCGAGCACTAACTTAGTAACTTCTCTTTTATTTTTGATTTTAGTATTTTTATACATCAACTAACCCTTTTAAATGCAGAATTTAAGGACCACACGGCCATGCCCACGGGCGTGTCCAAGGCCGTGTGGATGTTATGAGCATAGACACAGTCGTGCACCCTGGCCGTGTACAAGCAGGGTAAAATTTTTCCCAAAACACGGGCTACGACAAATCACCACGACCGTGTGATATGGCCGTGGCCAACATGTCAATTTTCACACGGGCTTCGACAACTTTCCACGCCCGTGTCACAAGACCGCAGTTGACACTGTCAAATCAAACACGGGCGTGTGACCTATCACACGATCGTGTGCGAAGCAAACACCTTAGGACACGACCGTGCGACATGGCCGTGTGCCTCAATACGCCCTCGGTACGCGGGCGTGTGCTTCGAACCAGGCACGCCAAAATCCCCAAATTTCAAACAATATAGGCAAAACCCGAGCTACACGAGCGTGTGCCTTGCCCGTGTGACCCAAATTCTATATATAGGAGCCACTATTCATCATTTTTCTTATCAAAAACCCTAAAATCCAACACACAAACCCTACCCCAACCCTCCCTAGCGCCACCGCCGGTGTCTACAGTGCTCCCACAATCGTGCCGCCTCACCCACGATCGTGCTCTGCCTCATACCTCTCCCATTCGGTTCTATTTTCTCATTTTTCTTTCAAAAATTTTACTGTTTATTTCTATTTTCATTTCAGTATCATATTATATTTAGGCTTAACATTGTTTTAAGCATGGAATTGATTGAATTAGCATGAATAATCTAGAATGTTATAGAGAACTTTGTGATTTCATGCCACTTAGAGTTACATTTGATTGCCATTTTTCCTATCTAAACTCTCATGCATTTAGTATAAATACATACCCATATTTCTTAAATTTGATATCATGTTAGGATGGATAATTTATATTATTTAGGTTAGTCCCCATTTTATCTCAAAAATGTTTTAGGCAAATTTTCGTTTTAATATAGATATTTATTATAGTTTTTGATTCAATTTAATTTCAATTTTTAGGACTAATTTATGTTATTTTGTTTTTTAGGCATTATGTCAACATCACGCGGTAAAAAGGCTGTCGTCCCGCCTTCAAAGAAACGAAAGGGACCCGATGGTTCATCTTTGTCGCGGCCCATCACCGAAAACCGCCACCCATTCCTCCATTTTCCACAGAGCTCCCAAGAAGAGTTGTTCCAAATCCTACGAGCTCGTCCCCTAGACGCCAAATGTTGCATTGACTGGGACACTCTAGAACGAGTCCGACTCGCCGATGCCATTCGAGCCTTACTATCCACAGACCCATAGAGACAATTTTTCAACATCATCAAGCCCACCTATATGGAACTAACACTGGAATTTTACTCTATATTTCATCTACAGGTGGTGATGACGAACCATGATGATCCGGGCACTATTCAATTCCGTCTCGGTGGATTGGTACGCCAGTTGAGTGTCCCCGAGTTTGGCATCGCGCTAAGACTCTAAACAGACGAGTTCATAGTCGACGAGGACTTTTCTAAACTTCTCCGTCGCATCCATCTAAAACCAGTCGATTGTTGGCGCGAGATCGCCCCGGGGCATCCTACATATGACCCCAGTCGCACCAAGGCTACCGCCCTAACCCCATTCTTGAGGTACCTTCACGCCCTCCTCACACACACTCTGACGGGAAGATACGAAAGCACTGGTGTCATCAACACACACGATGCATATTTCCTCTGGAGCATGGCGAACGCTCACACCATTGACCTAGCTTTCTTCATCGCTCATGCCATTCAACACCAGACGGAAAGGCATCACAAGGAGGCAATATCCATAGACCCATACATCACATGCCTAGCCCGCCACTTCGGGCTACTCAACATAGCGGCCCAGACATCCTCATACACACTGATAGGCTAGATGTCCCCTCAGGGCATCCAGACCATGCTACATATGAGGAAGATCCAGCGCAGACCTGGAGCCGACCCCCTACAGTACCGACTCATCCAATGGTCCGAAGAGCATGAGGACATTACTGATGATGTCCCACCATCGGAGGAGGATGCACCCACCGAGCCACCACCCCATCGCTGCCCAGTTCATGCGGCAGCTTCATACGCTGACATATCTGAGTGCCTCTCACGATTCGAGCAGCAATGCTTCCAGCACTTCGATCATATCTATGCGACACTACAGCAGATATGCCAGCACCTCTACATCAATTCACCACCGCCGCTACGTGTCCCATCTGATGATTAGAGACCTCTATTCCTCCTAACGTTATTTTTATCTTAATTTCTTTTTTTCACTGATCCCTATTTTTACCTTTTCTTTTCTTCACCTTTATTTTCCTTTTTCCTTTTACTTTTATTTTTAATTCATTCTATCTTTTTCATTATTTGAATTTTAGTATTTTTAGAATTTAGTTTATTTTCTTTCTTTATTTTTAATTTCTTCATATCGGCTCCCCCTTAACAAACATATTCTTTTAATCCAAATTCCCTACGACTGATAAATACTTTCGCAGTTTCAAAAGAGCTCTACAGCTCATATTCATATGGAAATGGGACAACCTTGCCACAACTGTCGGCTCTTCCAATTCCAATCTCCGTCTCACAAATTCATCCAAAATTCAGGGAGTCCAGCGCAGACCTGGAGCCGACCCCCTACAGTACCGACTCATCCAATGGTCCGAAGAGCATGAGGACATTACTGATGATGTCCCACCATCGGAGGAGGATGCACCCACCGAGCCACCACCCCATCGCTGCCCAGTTCATGCGGCAGCTTCATACGCTGACATATCTGAGTGCCTCTCACGATTCGAGCAGCAATGCTTCCAGCACTTCGATCATATCTATGCGACACTACAGCAGATATGCCAGCACCTCTACATCAATTCACCACCGCCGCTACGTGTCCCATCTGATGATTAGAGACCTCTATTCCTCCTAACGTTATTTTTATCTTAATTTCTTTTTTTCACTGATCCCTATTTTTACCTTTTCTTTTCTTCACCTTTATTTTCCTTTTTCCTTTTACTTTTATTTTTAATTCATTCTATCTTTTTCATTATTTGAATTTTAGTATTTTTAGAATTTAGTTTATTTTCTTTCTTTATTTTTAATTTCTTCATATCGGCTCCCCCTTAACAAACATATTCTTTTAATCCAAATTCCCTACGACTGATAAATACTTTCGCAGTTTCAAAAGAGCTCTACAGCTCATATTCATATGGAAATGGGACAACCTTGCCACAACTGTCGGCTCTTCCAATTCCAATCTCCGTCTCACAAATTCATCCAAAATTCAGGGAGTTTCATGCCTTTCCCTATCTTATGATCTTGTGCTTCTATTACTACTAATGAATCTTTGTACATTGAGGGCAATGTACATCTTAAGTGTGGAGGGGGGAAACTTACTTTCAGTCATTACATTCTCCTTGAAATCCTTGAAAATTATTAACTTGTTGCATTATTCTCAAATTCTCACTTTCAGTCTTTGCATTATCTTCAATCTCCTGTTAGGAATTAATTCTGGTTGATTTATGATTTTTATTGATATGTGAGAATTAAGACATAGGTACTTGTACTTTGATTATTCAAACTTTAAAACATTAGGGAATCAAGCATGATAAGTTAAAATTTTAGAGATTCCAATTTTTTTCCATAAGTTAATTTCCTTAATTTTAAGTGTTATCTTGAGATTTGAAATTCGCAGGATTGACATCAAAAGCCATAATTCTGGTGAGATTTTTAAGCCTTTTGAGCATACATTCTTTCGTGCTCACTTTTATTATTGCTTTGAGTGAGTCAATACTAAACTGTTATTCTAGAACTTGCTTTGATTATACATGTCAAGGCCACATCATTGATTTGATATACTGAGATGATAAAGGCACCTAGAATTTAACCCACTTACTCCAAAAAAGCCTACCTCTATAAATTAACCCCTAGTGAACCCCATTGAGCCTAACAACCTATTCTTTGACTTACCTCTAATTTTAACCCATAAACTGTTTTTGTTGAATTCCATTCAATTACTTTGATCCCTATTTTTGTCGAGATTCGAGTTGAATTATTATCTAGCTTTATTCTCTTTTCCAGATTGTAAAACTTGTAAATAAATTGTATTTGAATTGTTCTTAAAAAAACGTATGTATATTAAAGAAATTCAGTTGTAATCTTTAATAGTTCAATAGTTTTTGCATATTTCTATTTTAAAGCTACCAAGGCTAGAATGATGTCATCATAAGGCTTAGCTCGAGGAATATGTTCCGGTGATAGAGATTTTTCTAGCTAGATAATTTTTCAGCTCAATCTCGATTCTCACCCTCTTTTGCAGCTTGTGACAACACCCCTAACCAAGCCCATTACAACCGTTAAAAGACCTTTTGATCAATGTATCATATCAAACTATAGTGGTGGAGATTTGATTTTCTTGCAAGCCTATGGTAATAACTTTTCAGGTTGACTAGAGAAGTACTTAATTCTTGAACCCTAAACACTTTAAGTGGATAGAGTGAATCTTTAGTAAGGATGTCAAATCTTGTTGATTTCAATTGAGAGATGATTATTTAGAAGAAGGGAGGAAACTTATGTTTCGATGATAAAATTCTCAACTTAAAGTAATTGAATCTTTAATGTTCTTCTGATTGAATTTTCATTGTATGACTGCCTGTGAATTAGTTTGAAACATTATTGATAAAGATTGTGAATTGAAAAGAATAATTCTTGATTATGGATTGAGATTTGCTTGAGGACAAGCAAAGGCTTAAGTGTGGGGGTATTTAATAAACGACAAATTATACATGTTTTTACATCATGTTTAGCCTAATTTCTAGATGAATTATCATTAAATTTGTGAGAATTGGTGCTCTTAATCATTCTATTTCATGTTTTATACTCAGGAGAGAATAGGGAAGAGAAAAGAACGAAAAACGGGCTGAAAACGAAGAAAATGGGCCAAAGTGCAAAAACGACACGGCCCAAGCATTCACCACACGGAAGTGGCACACGGCCGTGCCATATAAGGTCCAACATGGCCCAGCTCCGATAAGCACAGCCAGGTCACACAGCCGTGCCATCTTCGACAGGCCCACACACGGCATTTTCTCGATCCACACGGGTGTGGTACACGGACGTGTCCCTGTCGTGAGAAAGTGCAATTTCACTCGGATTTAGATACTTAGAGGCTAAGAAAGGCATCCCAAAGCTCTATATAAAGACCCTAGGAGGCAACTCTAACGGTGTACTGTTTCTCCCACAAAAAAATGCCTTATTTTTGCTAACACAGAAAGTGGAAGCAAGGGATTACTCCAAGGAAAGCTGATTGATTCATCCAAGAAGCCGAATTCTACATCAAGACAGAGGATCTCCCTAAAATTCCTTCAGGGGTTTTTGGGTTCTTTATGTTTTGTTATATTATTTCTTCTAAGATGTTTTCTTTATTAATTATGAATTAATTCCCCCAAATACTTGAAGGGGATGAAACCTAAGACAAATCTTGTTATTATTTTATCTCGAGTTATATGATAAATACTTTAATTGTTCTTAATTATGTGTTCTTAATTCTTATTTTAATAATCCTAAGTATTAATTCAAGAAAATGATGTGCTTATGTAGAGGAGCAAAAGTCCCTGTTTAAGAGTAGATCTAGCATAATTAAGCGGAGTTGCATGCAACCTTAGACATAGGGCGACATAAATCTGCCGGATTAGAGTCAAACCTAATAAAGGGATCCATGGATCGAGTTAATGCAAGACTAGGGGTTTTAACTAGAAAGAGATTTCAGTTAATCAACCTAGGATTAGTTGTTCTTATCCTCGACGTAGGTATTAACATAAGTTAGGGATCTCTACGGATCAAGTCAAGTGAATAAATCATCTAGCTCAAGAATTAATAACAAGTGAAGTCTAGGTGGTTTCTCCCTTGAGTATTGCCCAATCAATCAGTCTTTCCCAAATAGTTTTTCCCCAATTTACTTTTTGTGCATTCATAGTTTAGTTTTAGAATTAGTTTAGTTTCATAAAAAACCTTATTTTTCTAGGTTAAATAATATAGAGGAAGTTAGTACTAGTACTTTTGGTTCCTTTGGGTACGATAACTCGGTCTTGCCACTAAACTATACTACTGTTCGATAGGTGCGCTTGCCTTAAAGTTGTGATAATAGTTAGTTTTTGGTACAATCATTATTATAAATTTTATTACTTCATATCACGCATATCACTAAGGATGCGACAAAAAGTAAATTGGGGAATTGCTTTGGAAAAACTGAATGATAAAGACAATAGCTAAGGAAGAATCCACCTAGACTTCACTTGTTATCTAACTCTGAACTAGACGATTTCTTCATTCGACTTGATTCGTAGAGATTCTTAAATTATGTTAAGATCTCTATCGAGAATAAGAACAACTAATCCTAGGTTGATTAATTGAAATCTCTTTCTAATTAAAACACCTAGTCTTGCATTAACTCGATCTATGGATCCCCACATTAGATTTGACTCTAATCTGGCAGATTTTTGTCATCCTATGTCTAGGAATGCGATCAACTCTGTTTAATTGTGTTAGATCTACTCTTAAACAAGGATTTTTTCTCCTCTGCCTAAACACATTCAACTTAAATTAATATCCCGGAAATATCAATTCAAGAATTAAAAACACAATTAAAACAAATCGAATATTTATCATATAGTTCAGGTAACAATAACAAGATTCATCTTAGGTTTCATCCCCCTCAGGTATTTAGGGGTTTAGTTCATAATTATTAAAGAAAACATCTTAGAAGAAAGAAAGCAACAAAATATAAAGAAAACCTAAAACCTTTGAAAGAATTGGAGGGAGATCTTCAGTCTTGATGTTGATAATTGCTTCTGAGATGGATCAATCGGCTTTCCTTCGAGTAATTCCCTGTCTTCTACTCCGAGCCTTGGCGGGGATACTGTCTACTCTTGTAGTTACCTCCTAGGGTCTTTATATAGAGTTTGGAATATCTTTCTTAACCCCTAAGTAGCCTTTTCCGCGTGAAATTGAACTTCATCACGACAGGGACATGCCCATGTGACACGCCCGTGTGAATCGAGGCTGGACCATGCTCGAGCCTGTTAATATGGCACGGACGTGTTGATTATTGATTTGGGTCTATTTTGCCCCTTTTTGGCCCGTTTCTTGTTCTTTTCACTCTCCTATGCTCTCTTAAGTATAAAGCATGAAATTAAAGGATTAGGAGCATCAAATTCCACAAATTCAATGATAAGTCATCCATAAATGTGCTAAATGTGGGATAAAAATATCTATAATTTATAGTTTATCAGCAGTCTCCTAATAGTTCCCATGCTCCAAGCCTATCTCTTCTAGGCCCAAAATTTAGGGTGTTACATAATTATTTAAATGGATTGAAATTGTAGTTAATTGACATGATACTTAATTAGTGCATGTTTAATCATCTAAGGTAGTTGAGGGTTAATTTAGCAACAGTATCTGGCGATACATTTGCCTTGCATAACTTACAAGATTATTGTGATTAAACTGTTTCAAGGTAGGAATATTTTGTTACCTCACATAGTCTTTTATGTGCTTATTAGATTGAATTAATTGTTTGAATTGACATAGGGATATGTCCAAGAGATTATTTTAATTTAATAAGTATGTAAGTGCATTAACATATTTGCCTATTAAGATTTGTTTAATCGGTTGAATTGACATAGGGATATAGTCAAGAGATGAATGGATTTTGGTAGGTATGTTCCTAAGTTAGCTGTGAATTTATTCATAACAACATAAACTTGAGCTTAATAATTCTAAGTTAAGAAATGTAATTAATATAACACAGTTATGTCATCTTTATTAAAATTGTATTTTGAAATTGTGCATTAAAACTCTTCTTTTGTTTTTATTTTACTTAGTTTAAAAATCTTAGTTTTTAATCACCTCTTTAAACAAAATATTTTTCTTCACCAAAGTGTTTTAAATTGAATTCATAAATAATTGTTTATACAGTCCCTGTGGGTACGATAACTCGACATTTACTTGTCACTTTATTACTTGTTGCAATTGTGTACACTTGCACATTTTTGTCATTCTAAGTTTTTGGGGCCGTTGCCAGGGACAATTTTAGAAAGTCATTATTTGTAAATTTGTTAGTTTTGCATTTTGGTTTAATTTTTTGTTTAATTTTATCCTAATTCATTTTTGTAACACCCCAAACCTGGCCTGGACATTATGGCTAAATCTAGCGGTGTTACAGGGAATGAGTTTGAAAACGAAGTTGCCAAGTTAAAGCCAAATCGGCTAAGTCAACACTTATTTGCTAATATCTGTTCTAAAATGCTTTTTCAATTAGTCAACTAGCCTCTAAACTTATCTCGTTGCGAAAGCTTTTGGAAAATCGTGGTTTTTAAGTAAAAACAGTTCAATTTGTAGAAACCTTTTGTTTTTGAAAACCATGTTTTTGTAAAACCATCGCAATAATAATAAAGTCAACCAAAACCCAAAACCAAAGTCAAACAGTTTAAAGAGTCCAGAGAGTCCCAGAAATTACAAACTCTTAAAATATAATGCAAAAACCATAATTAAATCATAAAATAAAGTAACACGGTTCATGGTGAGTGGTCACAGTCGAGTCCTCCACTGCACCGATCCGCCTAAACCTATGGATTACCTGTACAGATCAAACAGGAAGGAGTGAGTTTACGTAAACTCAATGTGTAACCCCATAGAATTAAGCATGCACATATACAATATATCAGATATCAGACAAATACAGAATCAGGCCCAAGCCCATTTCAGATACAGTCACAGATATGCAAATCAGAAATCCTACCCATATTCTCTACACACCATCTCCAACCATCCCTACACACCATGTGGGGTTTATAATACCCACCAAGCCCTACACATAAAAAAAAATGTACCGATGCGGCACATAGTAAATATAATACAGCCTTGCTGCCAAAATATAGGTGATAATCACCTTTCAAAACACTTCCTTCGTATAAATATCATCCTAACCCCAATGACAGATGCAGTGAATGCAGAATCAGACATACAGATTAAACATGCTTACATGCTTAAATACATGTATATAGTGCAAGTACAGATATATGTATCAGATAAGTCAGACCCGCATTATAATAACATGCTCAGAACATAATATCAGTTACTCAGATCATACAAATTTGGGTCTAGTTAGCCCTTACTGAGATCATCACTCAGATTATCACTCAGAAAACCTGTTACTGTTTTACTGCAAAAACACTCCCTAGCACTCCAAGACCGATTTTGAACGAAAAGCCCTAAACGCTTAAATTACCGCAGAAACTTTAGCAATTCTTGCTCTTCATCGAACGGGTGAAAACAAATGCTGAATGAAAGGAGACGAATTGAAAAAGAAATTGAAAAGAAGAAACGGAGGAAAAAAAGACTTCGATAAGGAAGAAGAGAAATTGACGTAAAAAATTTTCCAGATGAAAGAGAAGTAATTTTTTTCAAAATAAAAGAAAATAAAATCCCAATCTAATATTCTGATAACTCCCCAATAATCACATCCTAACCACCCACTACTCAGAATTCTAATAAAACCAAAACTTCTCCATAAAGCCGAGCAAAAATAATACCCAAACTTGCGTATGGACTCGAACACAGGACCTCTACCCAACACACAAACTCCCTTACCACTTGAACGAGTAGACTCATTCTGATGCGGTTTACAAATAATTAAATTTAAGCCCACTAAACAAAGATAAGGCTTTAATCAGAAAAATATCAAAATTTATGCAAGGTATGGCTTGAACTTGGGACCTCACACACACACCCAGAACTCATAACCACCGAAGCAAACAGATATTTGTATCAAATTTCAAAAAAGTTGAAATAAGAAAATTTAGGGCGTTACAATTCTACCCTCTAAAAGAAATTTCGACTTTGAAATTTACTTGATCAGAATAGATGAGATACTATTGACGCATCAAATCCTCAGGTTCCGACGTGGCTTCTTCAGTGCCATGCTTCCGCCACAGCACTTTCACTAGTGGAATGGACTTTTTCGCAGAATTTTAACATCCAGATCCAAAATCTGAACCGACTCTTCTTTAAAAGTCAAGTCCGGTCTAATCTCTATCTCCTCAACAGATACACATGAGATGAATCAGACCGATAGTGCCTCAACATCGAAACGTGGAACACATCGTGAATACGGTCTAACTCAAGAGGTAGCTCCAACTAATAAGCAACCTACCTCACTCGTTTCAGAATTTAGTACAGCCCAATAAACCTAGGGCTTAGCTTGCCCTTACGATTGAACCTCAGAACCTTCTTCCACGGAGAGATCTTAAGAAACACAAAGTCCTCTACCGAGTACTCAATCTCTTGCCTCTTCATATCTACATACAATTTCTACCTATCAGAAGCCACTTTCAGACCATCCTAAATCGGTCTAACCTTATCCTCGGTCTTAGAAACCAACTCAAGACCCAAAATCTGACATTTACCCAATTCAGTCCAACATAGGGGAGTACGACACTTACGACCATACGAGCCTCGTAAGGTGCCATCTGAATACTAGACTGGAAGTTGTTATTGTAACTCTGCTTGCGGCAGATAATCCTCCCAACTACCTCGAAAATCGATCACAAACTCTGTAACATATCCTCAAGTATCCGAATCACCCACTCAGATTGACCATTGGTCTGAGGATGGAACGTAGTACTGAAGCCCAACCTTGAATCTAGAGCTTTGTGCAACTTCTTTCAGAACCAAGAAGTGAAGCAAGGATCTTTATCAGAAATAATCGAGATAGGAACCCCATGCAATCTTACTTTCTCAATGAAATACAGCTTTGCCAGCTTCCGCAGAAAAAATGTCCATCCAAACTGGAATGAAGTGAGCAGACTTGGTTAATTGATCTATGATGACCCAAACAAGATTCTTCTTAGTGGGTGTCAAGGGCAACCCACTAACGAAGTCTATCGTTACTCATTCCCATTTTCATAAAGGAATCTTAACCGATTATAGTAAACCTAAAGGTAACTGATGCTTAGCCTTAACATGCTGACACATCAGACAACGAGCAATGAAATTCGTAATCTCTCACTTCAACCTCAGCCACCAGTATAACTCATAAAGATCATGATACATCTTATTTCCACTGGGATGCGTAGCATAAAGGCTACATGCACCTCCCTCAGAATAGACTGTCTCAAATTTATATCATTCGGCACATAAATTTGACCTCGGAAACACAAAACACCGTTATTATTCAACCCAAAATCGGTAGTGCTGCCACACTCAACCTGACGGAACCGTAAACCAAGAGACTCATCTCCCAACTGCTTATCTCGAATCTAATCAATACAAGTCGACTTGACTTGCAACTCAGCCAACAAACTCTCATCATTAAATAGACTAAGGTGAGCAAACATCGCCCTCAGATCAAAAATCGCTCTTTGACTCAGTGCATGGCCACCACATTGACCTTACCAGGATGGTACTCAATCGCGTAGTCATAGTCTTTAAGTAGCTCAGTCCATCTATGCTGCCTAAGATTTAACTCCTTCTGAGTAAGGAGATACCTGAGGCTCTTGTGATTAGTGTAGATGACACACCTCTCACCACACAGATAGTGCCTCCAGATTTTCAGTGCAAAGACCACAGCAGCCAACTCGAGGTGATGCATCGGGTAGTTTCCCTCATGTCTCTTAAGCTGACGGGATGCATAAGCCATGACCTTACCATCCTGCATCAGAACACAACCCAATCCCACATGCAACGCGTCACTATATACCATAAACTCTTTACCAGATTCAGGTTGCATCAGAACAGGAGCCTAAGTCAGAACAGACTTGAGCTTTTCAAAGCTCGATTGCTGCGCATCAGTCTTGAAAAATGGAACACCCTTATGTAGAAGCTTAGTTAAGGGTGATACAATCAATGAGAAACCTTCAACGAAATGTCGATAATAACCCACCAGACCCAAAAAACTGTGGATTTCAAACACATTCTTAGGCTGTTTCCAATCCAACACAGCCTCTATCTTTTTAGGATTAACTCAGATCCTTTCAACAGAAACTATGTGCCCTAGAAAGGTCACTTCACGTAACCAGAACTCGCACTTGCTGAAGTTAGCGTAGAACTATTTTTCACACAATGTCTGAAGTACTACTATAAGATGCTCGTCATGATTGTCCTCAGTTTGAGAGTTTACCAAAATATCATCGATAAAGACCATGACGAATTGATCCAGATAGGGCTAAAACAATAGGTTCATCAAATCCATAACGAGTCCTAAATGCAGTCTTATACACATCAATTTCTTTAACCCTCAATTGATGATGCCCAGATTGAAGATCAATCTTAGAGAATAGAGAAGCTCCTTGGAACTGGTCAAACAGGTCGTCGATCCTCGGAAGTGGATACTTATTCTTCACTATTAACTTATTCTATTACCGATAATCAATACACATCATCATGGTCCCATACTTCTTCTTTACAAATAGAACAAGTGCTCCCCATGGAGACACACTAGGACGAATGAAACCATAACCCAACAACTCCTGAAGTTCAGCCTTAAGCTCTGTAAGCTCCTTTGGTACCATACGGTAGGGAGCGATAGACACCAAAGCTGTACCCGGAAGAAGACTATCCCAAACTCCACCTCACGATTCAGAGATAGTCTGGATAGCTCCTCAAGAAAGACGTTCAAAAAATCCCTCACAGTTTAGATATAGTCGATAATAGAGTCCCTAAAAGTAGAAACACTGATGTAGGCCAAGTGCGCATCACACCCCTTTTAAACCAGTTTTTCAGCCACAAGCCCGGAGATCACATTAGACAGATAATCCCAGTGCTCCCCAATCACAACCACCTCTTATCTTCCTCAGTTCTCAGAATGACCCTCTTAGTCGCACAATCTAGACTAACTCGATGCTTAACTAGCCAATCTAGTCCCAATATTAGATCGAACTCCCCAAACAGAAGCTCCATTAAGTCTGCCAGAAATACTGTCCCTTGAACCACTAAAAGAATGTCTCTGTATAGCTTACTAACCCACACAGATTACCCCAACGGACTCAGTACAGTAATCTCACTCGAAGTGCTCTCAACTGAAATCCCCAAGTTTTAGATACAATGCTGGCTACATAGGAATGAATAGAACCTATGTCTATCAAAGCAGTGTACGGTACATCAAAAATAAAGAACGTACTGGTGATGACGTCAGGAGCATCTTTATCCTCTCGGCGACGAGTAGCATAGACCAAAGCAGGCTACCTTACCTCTATCTGACCAACACCTCTACCTGGTACTCTCTGTCCTCGACTCATACCACTACTACCCCTAGCTTGACCACGACCCCTAGGTGGCTGCTAAACTACTCTAGGAGGTTGCACAGTACCTGACCCCAGAGCTTGCACCTAATCAACTCTCAGTAGACACTGTAACGCCTCAAAAATCCAAGTTTTTAATTTTGTTTGTTTTTTCCATAATTGTATGCCTGCTTCAGTGGTTTACTAACTTGGGAAGTATTTGGGAAGTCAAGAGTTCAAACTTTGGCTTGTACTAAATTTTTTTGTTTTTATTTGAGTAACCCTTGACTTTAGTTTATAGGCTTCTCAATAAGTTATGGATAAAGCATGGCATAAAAAGACTAATGGACCAGCGGCTAGGTATGTGTGGGGTGTTTCTGAGGTCTGAGGTTTGAGTTGTGGCGCATCAAAAAGGAGAGTATTTCTTTTGCTGCCTAAGTTGTGTGAGTAGTGGAGTTGGACCAAAACTCTACTGGGTAGAGTTTGAATAGGTCATGAATGGTTATGTGGAGAAAATCAAGGGAAGGTTAGGATGTGGATAGTGATCGATTTGAATATTGTGGAAAGGTTTTGGGTGAAAAACAAGGGATGAGAGATTGGTAAGGTGTTGGAGCCAAATTGGAACTCTAAACTCTTTGGAATCAGTTTTGGTAGGAGAAAGAATTGGGGTTTTACCCTTTTCTTTCAAGTTTTGGTGGCCTAGGGAAATTTGGAGGCTTTCTTTCATTTTGGTTTTGTTAACTTTTGTTTTTGTCAATAGGTTGTGCCAACTTTTTCCATTGTACCGAGGTTTGTTAGTGATGCGGTCTTGAATTTGTCTATAATTTTCTGCTCCCTTGCCCAAATCCTAAGTTACGGTTTAACACTTTTACTCTCAACCTTTACTGAATTATTCTTCTTCTCTCATTTCTTCTACTTTTCATTTTCTTGACCAAATACAGCTTCTCTCCTCCCTCACCATTTTTCTTTTCGAGTTTTTTCTCTTAGCCGATTCTCCCTTCTCTCTACTCTTCTTTTTTTTTTCAGCTTTTAGTCTTGATCTTTTTGACCAATTTCTGCCTTCTTCTTCCCTCTCTTTGTTCAGTTTTTGGTTTGGTAGTGTTTCTTTAGCAATTGGTAAGTTACTTGATTACTTCTTGTTTTCTCTACTCTTTCAATAAGTTTAAGTCTGTTCTCTCTTGCATTTTTCTAAAGCAAATGCTCTTTTCTTCATCTTGTATTCTCTTATGGCCGATTCTCTTCCCCTCTCTATTCTTGGTGGTGCCCTTTCGGTCATATAACTTCTTGAGGAGTGGAGGGGTTTACAAGTGTTGCAGAAGCAGACAAACTTTCCTCTCATCACACGATCAAAGGTAAGTATGAAGGCTAGCATTCTAAAGGGTGGGCTGAATGCTTTCTGTGATTCAGTAAGTTAACGTTGGGGAATTTAAGCCACATATATAAACGATCCTGTCTAATAAGATCCATTGTTAGTGTAGATATTCGTCAAGGGGATTGAAATCAAAGTTCGTCAGTAGTATAAGTTGGCTAAGCCACGCTTTTCAATCGAGGTTTTGGTGCTCATGGTTCTTGGCGTGTTTTTGTAAATAGGTGTGTGCTCACACTGTCTTAACTGTAAATAGGCAAAAGTTAAAAATTCAGAAAATACGACATTTGATGCCACACGGGTGTGTGATAGCACATTCGGTAATTCGAGTGAGAGCCCACCATGAGTGATCTCATGGGCTTAAGCCGTTTTGGGCCGAGTTGGGTCGAAAATGGGCCGTGTAGGCCTAATGGGCTTGTGGGCCCCACACGAATAAATCACACAGATGTGTAGGAAATATTGGACCTAACTATGTCTTTCACACGACTAAGGTTATTTTTGGGCTTAGCGGGCCACACGGGCGTGTAGGCCCATATGGGCTGCATATTGGGGCCCTAGGCCCATTTACACTATTTTGACTGTTAATGTTACACAGGTCGCCCGAGTCGGCTGTGGACCTATTGATGGGTCGGTAGGTATACCTAGTCCCTAGAACTAGTAAAAATGACTGTTATACCCCTAAAAGACAAAATAACTATTTTGCCCTTGTTTTGTATTTGAGCATGCCACGTTATACATATGTTGCATCCATGCAGAATATTATGATACAATGCATTACATGTTGCATTGGGGATGGGACTATTGTATTTGGAAGAAGTGTATTATACTGATAAGGTCGCACGAGTCACCCAAGACGACTGTAGACCTACTGATGGCTTTAAGCCGTTATATTACTGACAACTTTGCTGCAATACTGTTTAGTGCCGTAACCTGATGCTAACCTTGGTGTGTCTGGTTGGGTGGGTCGATTTCATCCCCACATGGTGTGATTGGCGGTACGGAATGGTGTCTCTAGCTGGATTGGGTAGGATTTTTGTTACATTATTGCAGTGCTACTATTTCTGTAATGGGCTAAGGCCTACATTGATACTGTTACTGTAATAGGCTCAAGCCCCGATTGTTACTGCATATTGTATGATTGACTATTTGATAAGGGATTACACACTGAGTTTTCATAAACTCACCCTTCTGTTTATCTGAACAGGTAATCTCCAGCCATAGATGGATTGGTGCAGCGAGGGTCTCGGAGGTGGCTACACGACTGTAACTATTTTATATTTGATTCTTATTTACTATTAATTTTAATTTGGGTAATTTTTTTATGTAATAAGGTCTCTTGAATGTATTAACTGTTAATTTTGGGATTTTTACTTGCTTTGATATAAACTACTAGATGTAGGAAAAAGACGGGTTTTCAAAAGATAAATACTTTTCAAAACACCACGCTTACTTAAAATAATTTAAAAGCTTCCGCTACTAAATGAGATTTTGACAATGTATAACAATTTTAAACGTAAATGGTTTAAGTAATAAACTACGTTTTGAAAATGAACGTACTGTTTTGATTTAGTAGAAGATGAATAAAATTGGATTAAAGAGTAAAGAGAGTTTTTTAACAATCCAATATGATCGACAAATTTTTCGTTAATATCACAAAGAGGTTGGGGTTTCAATTGGAACATGTTTTCTAAAAATACTTTAATGTGACACCGCCAGGTTCGGCCATAGCCTCTGGGTCGAGTTTGTGGTGTTACATTTAGTGGTATCAGAGCCAGGTTACTAAACTCGACTGTGGAATGGGTTTTTAAGTCTTGAATTTTTATAAGTTGCTTTAAAATTTGAAGTGTTTGGAAATATTTTTACTGAAACTGTGGCACACCGAGTCTACGGTGCCGATTCTATAAGTCTTCTTTGCACTAATGCTTGTTTTGAATTGAAATGCAGTAGATAGAAAATACTGAGACTACTATAGGTAGTAGACTTTACTGAAACACTCTAGTTAGAGTAAACTAAAAAATCGTAGGAAACTGAAAACTGTGCTAAGACTACTATCTACGAAAACAAACTCTAAACTACTGCTTTTACATAAAACATCCGCTAATAATTACTAAAATTGTAATCTAATCTACATAAAATTTCTAATTCAGATAATACGCAAAGCGATAATGAGCATTAGATGTACTCGTGGAAGGGGTACAAGAGGCCGCGGCAAAGGCCGTGGAAGTGCTAAGGCTAGGTCTTCGTCATCGGGCAACATGTCTAACGTTGTGGCTAGGGAGGCACCGACTTTATCGGTAACTGAGACGGGGTCGTATGATCGAGCAGATGGGAATGGTAGCTAGGGATGATATTCTATCCCAAGCTATGGTCTGAATTCTGGAAAGGGTTGCTGGGCCCAATACAGGTACTGAGGGCCGTGGGTTGATTACGGAACAACTCCGGTCTGATGGAGCTAAGATTTTTAGGGATATTACCGGAGTAGCCCCTAATGTGGCTGAATATTAGTTGGAGGCCACGAAAAGGATAATGGATGACCTGGACTGCACCCTCGAGCAGAAACTAAAAGGTGCAGTGTCATTGCTGTAAGATGAAGCCTATCAGTGGTGGCTTACAGTGAAAGAGGGTACTCAGCCTGACCGGTTGACTTGAGATTTCTTCAAGACTGCATTCCAAGGAAAATATGTGGGCGCTAGTTAGGTGGATGCCCGGAGAAGAGAATTCCTGAATCTGACTCAGGAAGATAGATCTGTGGCTAAATACGAGGTAAAATTTCTACGACTTAGTCGCTTGCTCGAGGGATGGTGGCAACAGTATATGAGTGCTGTGTTCGTTTCAAGGACGGGCTCAAGGATAGTCTACAGATATTAGTAGCTCCGCAGAGGGAGTTTGTGTTAGTGGAGATGGCGAAGATCGCTAAGGATGTGAAGCGTGCTGAGCTCCAGAACCGGGAAAAAGAAAGAGGCAGAAATAAGAGGGATTCAGAGCCCTCAAGTTCATTTAGTAGGCCAAAGAAAAAGGCTAGAGTTGATGGGCCAGTCTGAGTTGGGGCCTCTGTTGTTGTTACTGGATACAGCCTTGTTCGGATTGTGGGAGACGCCATCAGGGCGAGTGCTGAAAAAAATTAAGGCGTGTTTTAGGTGCGGATCATTAGAGCACTGATAAACCATAAATTATACATATTTTACCTCATACTTAGCCTAAATTCTGGATGAATTATCATTGAATTTGTGGAAATTGGTGCTCCTAATCCTTTCATTTCATGTTTTATACTTAGGTAAGCATAAGGAAGAGAAAAGAGCAAGGAACGGGCCAAAAATGGGCAAATTAGGCCCAGTTCAGTAATCAACACAGCTTGGAGATTCACCACACGGCCGTGCCACACGGTCGTGCCACTTTAACAGGCCTGAGCATGGCTTGGGCCTCGATCCACACGGGCGTGTCCCTGTCGTGAGGAAGTTCAATTTCACTTGGAAAAGGCTACTTAGGGGCTAAGAAAGCCATTCTAAACTCCATATAAAGACCCTAGGAAGCCATTTATGACACACACGGAGTAGAAGCAAGGAATTACTCCAAGGGAAGCCGATTGGTCCATCTCAGAAGCCGGATTCTTCCTCAAGATTGAAGATCTCCCTTCAATTACCTCCAAGGGTTTTAGGGTTCTTTATGTTTTGTTATCATTATTCTTCTAAGATGTTTTCTTTTATAATTATGAACTAAATCCCCCAAATACTTAAGGGGGATGAAACCTAAGACAAATCTTGTTATTATTTTCTCTTGAATTATATGATAAATATTTGATTTGTTTTTAATTGTGTTTTTAACCCTTAAATTGATATTTCTGGGATATTGATTTAAGTCGAATGTGCTTATGTAGAGGAGCAAAAGTCCCTGCATAGGAGTAGATCCAACACAATTAAGCGGAGTTGATCGCAATCCTAGAGATAGGACGACGAAAATCTAGCGGATTAGGGTCAAACCTAATAAGGGAGTCCATAGATCGAGTTAATGCAACACTAGGGGTTTTAATTAGAAAGATATTTCAATTAATCAACCTAGGGTTAGTTGTTTTTAGTCTCGAGAGAGATATTAACATAAGTTAGGGATTCCAACGGATCAAGTCAAGTGAATAAATTGTCTAGTTCAAGAGTTGATAGCAAGTGAAATCTAGGTGGATTCTCCCTTGAGTATTGTCCAAATCAATGAGTTTTCCTAAAAGTTTATCCCCAATTCACTTTTTTGTCCATTCTTAGCTTACTCTAATAATTAGTTTAATTTAATAAAAATCCCCTTTTTATTTCTAGGTTAAATAATAAAAAGAAAGTTAGTACTAGTACTTTTGGTTCCTTTGGGTACGATATCTCGGTCTTGCCATAACTATACTACTACTCGATAGGTGTGCTTACCTTAAATCGTGATAACAGTTAGTTTCTGGTGTGATCATTTGTTATAAATTTTACTACTTCATATCACGCATATCAAGTTTTTTGCGCCATTGCCGGGGAACTAAGATATTAGGAACACTCGATTTCTGTTACTTTAGCCATTACTATTTTTATTTATTTTCAGCCTTTATTTTTATTTTTATTTATTTTTTAAAATTTTCTTTGCCTTTCCCCTTCTAGGTATCTCTAGCTTATGACTAGAAGAAACCCAGAAGGACCACTACTTTTTGACGAAGATTTAGAAGCCACAGTTCATAGAACTCGTAGACAGATCAGACGAAGCCTACAGTATCCAGAGCAAGAATAAAAACCTGACCCTACTGAAGAGATAGAAGTGAATCAGGACAATTTACCACCTCCCACGATAGCCGCAGAATCGGTGAACCAAAATAATGTTCCTCTTACTATGTATGATTATGCTAAACCTAATTTGGCTGGTACTGAATCTAGTATTGTTATGCCTACTATTGCTGCAAATAATTTTGAATTAAAACCTAACACTATTCAGATGATTCAGCAATTTGTTCAATTTGATGGTTAACAGGATGATGATCCCAACTCACACTTAGCCAATGTGTGCAAACTCAGAGGCAATTGAATCCCAACATGAAGAAAGTCGTAAAGGCCGAGGTAATTAAACTGCTAGATACATGAATTATTTATCCTATTTCTGACAGCTCTTGGGTAAGTCCTGTGCAGGTTGTTCTTAAAAGGGAGGCATGACTGTGGTGTCTAATGAAAAAAAGGAATTAAGTCACAGGATGGAGAGTTTGTATTGATTATAAAAAGTTGAATGATACAACTAGAAAAGACCATTTTCCTTTACCCTTTATCGATCAAATGTTGGAAAGACTGTCAGGACATACGTATTACTGCTCCTAGATGGCCTCCCTGGTTACTTCCAAATCCTGATAGCTTCAGAAGATAAAAAAAAGACAACATTCACATGTCCGTATGGTATGTTTGCTTATCATAGAATGCCTTTTGGATTATGTAATACCCCTGCTACTTTTCAGCGATGCATGCTAGCTATCTTTGACGAACTCGTGGACAACATCATGGAGGTATTTATGGATGACTTTTTGATTTTCGGTAACTCCTTCCAACTTTGCCTTAATAATTTAAAACATGTACTAATAAGATGTGAGGAGGCAAATCTTGTGCTTAATTGGGAAAAATGTCACTTTATGGTTCAAGAAGGTATTGTATTAGGACATAAAATTTCTAGTAAAAGGATAGAGGTAGATAAAGCAAAAGTTGAATCCATTGAAAAATTACCTCCCCCTAATTCGGTTAAGGCTATAAGAAGCTTTTTAGGACATGCTGGCTTTTATCGAAGATTTATTAAAGACTTTTCTAAAATATCTAAGCCTTTAACAAATTACTAGAAAAAGATGTGCTTTTCAATTTTGACCAGGAATGTTTGGAGTATTTTAACACTCTCAAAGAAAAATTAGTTAATGCCCCAATTATGATTTCACCTGATTGGAATCTACCTTTTGAACTAATGTGTGATACGAGTGATTTTGCAGTAGATGCGAGTGATTTTGCAGTATGTGCAGTTCTAGGACAACGAAGAGACAAGCACTTTCATCCAATTTATTATGCTAGCAAAACTTTCAACCACGGAAAAGGAATTGCTAGCTGTTATTTTTACATTTGACAAATTTAGATCATATTTAATATTTTCTAAAGTAATCATTTATACTGATCATTTTTCTCTTCATTATCTTTTAACTAGAACTGATGCAAAACCTCGATTAATAAGATGGATTCTATTGTTACAAGAATTCGACTTAGAGATACAAGACAAGAGAGGAGCTAAAAATTTGGCAGCAGATCACCTTTCAAGATTGGAAAATCCACACCCCAAGGACCTCGATAAAATAAACAACTTGTTTCCTGACGAACAACTCCTAGTCATAGCAGAAGCTGCAGTTCCTTGGTTTACCGATTTCACAAATTATTTAGCAGCTAACATAACCCCAAAAGGTTTGACCCATCAACAAAAGAAGCGATTCTTCACTGATGTAAAAAATTACTTTTGGGAAGACCCTTTCCTTTTTCGTATCTGCGTAGATCAAGTCATTCGAAGATGCGTTACTAAGACGGAAGCATATAAAATTCTGGATCACTGCCATTCTGGACCAACAGGAGGACACCACAGTGGAACTAGAGCTGCTCACAAAGTACTCGAATCAGGTTTTTACTGGCCCACCCTTTTCAAGGATGCCAACAGGTATGTGACCTCTTGTGATAAATGCCAGAGGATAAGTAATATCTCTCAGCATAATGAAATGCCTAAAATGTATATACTCTCATGTGAAATATTTGATGTATGGGGTCTTGATTTCATGGGTCCCTTCCCTATTTTGTTTGGGAATAAATAAATACTAGTAGCAGTAGATTACATGTCAAAATAGGTGGATGCCCAAGCTTTACCTACTAATGATGCTAGAATGGTGGTACGTTTTCTAAAAAAACTTTTCTCTCGATTTGGAACACCTAGGATAATTATTAGTGATAGGGGTACTCATTTTTGCAATGCTCAATTTGATAAAGTTTTAAGAAAATATGGAGTGCACCATAGAACAACTACCCCTTATCATCCACAAACCAGTGGACAAGTTGAAGTAACAAATAGAGAATTAAAACACATACTAGAGAAAACGGTAGAAACAAACAGGAAAGATTGGTCAAGAAAAGTAGATGATGCTTTATGGGCCTATAGAACTACATTCAAAACTCCCATAGGAACATCTCCTTATAGACTTGTTTGCGAAAAAAGTTGTCATCTACTTTTTGAACTTGAACATAAAGCATTTTGGGCTATCAAATTCCTAAATCTTGATTTTAAACTTGTAGGTGAGAAACGTATAATGCAATTAAATGATTTGGATGAATGGCGCTACAATGCATACGAAAACTCGCGATTATACAAAGAAACCACAAAGCGACGCCATGACAATCGTTTAAGACAACCTAAGCAGTTTAAAATTGGCGATCTTGTCTTGCTATACAACTCAAGGCTTAAACTATTCCCTAGAAAACTTAAATCAAGATGTTCAGGCCCATTCAATGTTCAAACTGTCTTCCCATACGGCACAGTCGAGGTAACTCATCCAAACCACGGCACTTTTAAGGTAAACGGCCATTGGCTTAAACATTATAAAGGTAAGGATTTTAAGAATAATAGGGAGGAGCTTCAGCTCCACGAACCCTCGTAATGACACACGTAAGCAGAGTCGAGCTTAGACTATAAATAAGCACTTCTCGGGAGGCAACCCGAGCACTAACTTAAGTTCAATTCTTTTATTCTCTAATTCATCAACTAACCCTCTGAATGTAGGATTTTCAACCCACACGGGCACCAACACGGGCGTGCCAAAGACCGTGTGACATCACAAACAGAGACACGGACTACGACACCAAGCCACAGCCGTGCAACACGCTCGTGCCCCAAGGTCGTGATCGAACCGGCCAATTCAGACACGGCCGTGTGAGCATCTACACGGCCGTGGGAGAAGCGAACATTGAAGGAACGACCATGCGACACGGCCGTGTGCCCCAACAAGCCCTAGGAACACGGGAGTGTGACACGAATCCGGCGTGCCAAAACCCCTAATTTTCAAACCACACGGGCTGACCACGAGTCACACGGACGTGTGCCATGCCCATGTGACCCAAAATATTATAAAAATAGCCCACTATTCAAGTTTTTCCTCACCTAAACCCTAAAACCCTCCCAACCCTTGCGACGTGCAAACCTCGCGACGACCGTGCTCTGCCTCCATAACCACCCATTCGGTTCCCTTTTCTCAATTTTTCTCTTTATTTTTAATATCTTTTTATCTATTTATTGGTTTATAATCTCACTTATTTAGTTAATTACTTTATTATTGTTAGGAAATTCATTCATTTAGCATGAATAATCTAGGATACTCACTATGCCATTTAGGAATATCTCTTGATTGCCACTTATCACTATCTTGAGCAATTTGAATTTTTTATATATTGATACCCATTCTTTTCCTAATAAGATGATCCTAAGCTTACATGACTTATGTAGAAATCTTGGTTAGTTTAAGTTATAAATAGGAACTTGTTAATATTCATATTTTTAGTTCCAATTTTTAGGACTAATGCATATCTTTTTCCGTTTTGTTTTTAGGAATTATGTCATCTTCTCGAGGAAGAAAGCTGCCGTCCCTACCTCTAAAAAGTGCAAGGGACCCGGTGGCTCCTCTTCTAGACCCACTGCTGAAGTCCGACAACCATTCCTCCAATTCTCGCAGAACTCCCAAGAGGAGTTATTTCAGATATTACGGGCACAACCTCTCGGAGTAGGAACGTGCATCGACTGGGCCGTACTAGAGTAGGTCTAGCTAGCTGACGAGGTCTAGGCTTTATTAACAATAGACCCATGGGAGTAGTTCTTTCAGATCATGGAGCCTACCTATCTCGAACTCACCCTCGAGTTCTGCTCTACATTTCACTTTCAGACAGTGATGAGCCAACACGATGATCCAGGGACGATCTAGTTTCGTTTAGGAGGCCTCGTTCGTCAACTCAGTGTACCAGAGTTTGGTACAGCGCTAGGCCTCTACACTGAGCAGTTTGTAGAGGAAGAGGACCTTTCTGAGCTCCATCGACACATCCACCTCTCACCTTCCAAGTGTTGGCAAGCCCTGGTCCCAGCCTCATCCACGTACGACCCCAGTCGCTCCAAAGCAACCGCTCTCGCCCCATCTCTGAGGTACATACATGCTCTACTCGCACATACACTGACGGGCAAATGCGAGAGTACCGGCATCGTCAACACCCACGACGCCTACTTTTTATGGAGCATGGCGCATATTCATGTGATCGATCTCGCCTACTTCATTGCCTATGCCATCCAACACCAGACGGAGTGACACCATAGGGGCATGATCTCGATCGGCCCATACATCATGAGATTGGCCCGCCACTTCGGCCTACTCAACACCACGGCCCAGACATCATCCTATACACTGATCGGCCAGATGTACCCATAGGGCACCCAAACTATGCTACATATAAGGATGATTCAGCACCGACGTGGAAGCAACCCTTTTCAGTATCAATTAACTCATTCTACCGAGTAGGAGGACCCCGAGTACATTACTGATGATGTCTCACCACTATAGGAGGAGGCACCGACTGAACCACTACCCCCTCGCCGCCCAGTTCATGCGACAGCTTCATATGCTGACATATCCGAGCGCCTCGCACAATTTGAGTAGCAGTGCTTTCAATGCTTCGATTACATCGACGCCACTCTTTAGCAGATATGCCAGCATCTACATATCTCATCACTATCCCTACCTCATGGACCATCTGAGGATTAGAACTTCCTATTCCTCTTATCTTCTTTTTTATTTGCTTTCTTGATCTTTATTTTTACCTTCTCTTGAACTTTATGTTTCTTTAGAATCTTTAGATATTTCTTTATCTTTATTTCGATCTTTATATTTATTAAATATTTTAGTTTAGTTTTCAATTTTATTTTTATATCGGCTATTCCCTAACGAGAAAATCATGCTTAACTTAAAATCCCTAAACACTTATTTATGCCATCGCAGTTTCAAAGGAGCTTTACAACTCAAATCCATCTGTAATGGTAAAACCCTGCCACAACTGCCGGCTCTTACAATTCTAATATCCGTCTTTACAAAATCATCCAAAATTCGAAGAGTTTCATTTCTCTCCCTATCTTATGATTTTCTGCTTCTATTGCTACTAATGTATCTTTGTACATTGAGGGCAATGTACATCTTAAGTGTGGGGGGAAACTTACTGTCAGTCATTGCATTCTCGTCGAACCCATGAAAAATTTTTACACCTAACATTTTACATTGTTCTCAAATTTTGAATTCTCACTTTCACTCTTTGCATCAGTCTCAATCTCCTATTAGGAATTAAGTCTGATTGATTTATGATTTTTATTAATATATTGAGAATTAAGACATAGGTACTTATGCTTTGATTATTCAAACTTTAAGACATTAGGGAATCAAGCATGATAAGTTGAAATTTTTGATAATTTAATTTTTTTCTAGGCTATTTCCCTAATTTTAAGTGTTATCTTGAGATTTGAAATTCACAGGATTGACATCAAAAGCCATAATTCTGGTGAGATTTTTGAGCCTTTTGAGCACACATCCTTTCGTGCTCACTTTTATTGTTACTTTGAGTGAGTCAATACTGATTTGTTATTCTAGAACTTGCTTCGATTATACATGTCGAGACCACATCATTGATTTGATATACCGAAATGATAAAGGCACCTAGGTATAACCCACTTACTCCATAAAAGCCTACCTCCATAAATTAACCCCTATTGAACCCTATTAAGCCTAAAAAAAATTTTTTTAATTACCTCTAATATTAACCTATAACCCGTTTTTTGTTGAAGTCCATTCAATTACTATGATCCCTATTTTTTGTCGAGATTTGAGTTGAAATATTATTTAGCTTTGTACTCTTTCTCAGTTTGTAAAGTTGTAAATGTTCAATATAAAATATTTGATTTGTTCTTAAAAAAAATTATATACAGTTAATTCAGTTGTAATTCAGCTATAGTTCAATATTTTTGCATATTTCTATTATAAGCTACCTAATCCAGAACGATGTCATCATAAGGCTTAGCTCTAGGAATATGTTCAAAGGATAGAGCTTTTTCTAGCTAGAGGACTTTTCAATTCAATATTGATTCTAACCCTCTTTTTCAGCTTGTGACAACACTCCTAACCAAAACCCCATTACAACCATTGAAAGACCTTTTGATCGATGTGTCATATCAATCTATAGTGGTGGAGATTTGATTTTCTTGCAAGCCTATGGTAATAACTTTTTAGGTTGACTAAAGAGTGCTTAATTTTTGAACCCTAAACACTTTGAGTGGATAGAGTGAATCTTTAGTGAGGATGTCAAATCTTGTTGATTTTGATTGAAAGGTAATTACTTAGGAGAAGGGAGAAAACCTATATTTCTGCGATAAAATTCTCAACTTAGAGTGTTTGAAACTTTAATGTTCTTCTGGTTGAATTTTCATTGTATGATTACTTGTGGATTAGTTTGAAACATTATTGATAAGCATTATAAGTTGAGAAGAATGATTCTTAATTGTGAGTTGAGATTTTGCTTGAGGACAAGCAAAGGCTTAAGTGTGGGGGTATTTGATAAACCATAAATTATACATATTTTTACCTTATACTTAGGCTAAATTTTGGATGAATTATCATTGAATTTGTGGAAATTGGTGCTCCTAATCCTTTCATTTCATGTTTTATACTTAGGTGAGCATAAGGAATAGAAAAGAGCAAGGAACGGGCCAAAAACGGGCAAATTAGGCCCAATTCAGTAATCAACAAGACCTAGAGATTTGCCACATGGTCGTGCCACTTTAACAGGCCTGAGCACAGCCTGGGCCTCGATCCACACGGACGTGGTACACGGGCTTGTCCCTGTCGTGAGGAAGTTCAATTTCACTTGGAAAAGGCTACTTAGGGGCTAAGAAAGCCATTCTAAACTTTATATAAAGACCCTAGGAGGCCATTCATGACACACACGGAGTAGAAGCAAGGAATTACTCCAAGGGAAGTCGATTGGTCCATTTTAGAAGCCAGATTCTTCCTCAAGATTGAAGATCTCCCTTCAATTACCTCTAGGGGTTTTAAAGTTCTTTATGTTTTGTTATCATTATTCTTCTAAGATGTTTTCTTTTATAATTATGAACTAAATCCCCCAAATACTTGAGGGCGATGAAACCTAAGACAAATCTTGTTATTATTTTCTCTTGAATTATATGATAAATATTTGATTTGTTCTTAATTGTGTTTTTAACCCTTAAATTGATATTTCTGGGATATTGATTTAAGTCGAATGTACTTATGTAGAGGAGCAAAAGTCCCTACATAGGAGTAGATCCAACACAATTAAGCAGAGTTGATCGTAATCCTAGAGATAGGACAATAAAAATCTACTAAATTAGGGTCAAACCTAATAAGGGAGTCCATAGATCGAGTTAATGCAACACTAGGGGTTTTAATTAGAAAGAAATTTCAATTAATCAACCTAGGGTTAGTTGTTTTTATTCTCGAGAGAGATATTAACATAAGTTAGGGACTCCTACGAATCAAGTCAAGTGAATAAATCGTCTAGTTCAAGAGTTGATAGCAAGTGAAGTCTAGGTGGCTTCTCCTTTGAGTATTGTCCAAATCAATTAGTTTTCCTAAAAGTTTTTCCCCAATTCACTTTTTTATGCATTCTTAGCTTAGTCTAATAATTAGTTTAGTTTAATAAAAATCTCATTTTATTTCTAGGTTAAATAATAGAAAGAAAGTTAGTACTAGTACTTTTGGTTCCTTTGGGTACGATATCTCGGTCTTGCCATAACTATATTACTGTTCGATAGGTGCGCTTGCCTTAAATCGTGATAATAGTTAGTTTCTGGTGTGATTATTTGTTATAAATTTTATTACTTCATATCACGCATATCAAGCACCATGTCAGAAATTGTCCACAGAGGCCCGTGCAGATGCAAGCTACTGGTTAGGGTATTATTCAGCCACCGAGGGGTGTTCAGCAGCCAACAAAAGGCCAAGGTCAGGCTATGGTGGAAATGGTATGGGTTGTGGTTGTAGAGGACCAGGCAGAGGTGCTGGTCGTGCTGAGGCGAGGCAGCTAGCTTTGGTTTATGCTGCACGTCGCTGAGAGGATGGTGACGCTCCAGATTTGATTACTGGTACGTTCTTTATCCATAATGTACCTTATACTGCAATGATTGATGTTGGGTCTACACATTCGTATGCACTGTGTCTGGAACTTTGGGTATCTTGTTTGAGAGTATTGTGAGTGAAATGACCATAATAAGTCCATTAGGCAGACAGTGAGGGTAGATGAACTATTCAGAGATGTACCCTTAGAGGCTCAAAGAGTTATCTTTGTAGCAGATTTGATGGAGCTACCTTTTGGTGAATTCGATTTAATCTTAGGAACTGGTAAACACCGGGCAAGTTTGGACTGTGCTATTAAACGTATGGTTCTGAGAACTGCAGAGGATGAGGAGGTAGTAATGATTGGGGAACGTCGGGATTACTTGTCAAATGTGATCTCTGCTTTAAGGGCCGAGAAATTGGTTCGTAAAGGTTGTGAGGCATGTTTAGCCTACATCGGTGTACCAAATTTCGAGGGTTCTTCAGTTAAAGAAATTAGAATAGTTAAAGACTTCCTTGATGTTTTTCCTGATGAGCTACCTCGATTACCTCCAAACCGTGAAGTTGAATTTAGGATTGAGCTTCTACCTGGAACAGCTCCGGTGTCCATCGCCCCTTATAGGATGGCACCAAAGGAGCTTGTGGAGTTAAAAGCTCAAATTCAGGAGTTACTAGACCGAGGATTCATTCGACCTAGTGTGTCTCCATGGGGAGCACTGGTTTTATTTGTGAAAAAGAATGATGGATCTATGCGCATGTACATTGATTACCGACAATTGAACAAACAGACCATCAAGAATAGGTACTCGTTGCCGAGGATAGACGATCTATTTGATTAGCTACGAGGAGCTTTGGTTTTACAAACTTGAATACAGGACCTCCACCCAACTCACAAACTACCTTACCACTTGAACTACCAAGGTCATTCTGACGTGGTTTTACAAATAATTAAACTTAAGCCCACTGAACAATAATAAGGCTTTAATCAGAAAATATCAATATTTACCCAAGGTACGACTTGAACTTGGGACCTCTCTCACACCCCCAAAACACATAACCACCGTAGCAAATAGATATTTGTGTCAAATTTTACAGAAGCTGAAATAAGAAAATTTAGGGCGTTACAATTTTTCTATGATTATTTCAGGTGTTTCTGAGTATTGACCAAATTACTGATTTACTCCCTGTAAACCCTAAGATTGAAAGAACTTTTCGACAGTAAAGAAGACAAGCAAGTAAGAGAAGGACCAAAGAGATAAACCTTGAAATATTAAATCAAGGAAATGGAGCAAACCCTGCTTAAAATCCTATCCTTATTGCTGATGATAGGGATAGAGCTTTAAGACAGTATGCCATACCAATGTTTCACGATCTTAATTCGGGTATTAGGAGACCCAAAATTGAGGTACAACATTTTGAGCTTAAGCCAGTCATGTTCCAGATGCTTCAGACAGTGGGCCAATTCAGTGGAATGCCTACTGAAGATTTGCACCTGCACTTAAGATTGTTCATAGAGGTGAGCGATTCTTTTAAGTTAGCTAGAGTACCTGAAGATGCATTATGATTGAAATTATTCCCATATTCGCTAAGGGATAGAGCTCGAGCCTGATTGAACTCAATGCCACCAAATTCAATTTCCATATGGCAAGAGTTAGAAGAAAGATTCCTTATGAAGTATTTCCTGCCTAGCAAGAATGTTAAGTTAAGGAATGAGATCACTACCTTCCAACAAATGGATGATGAGTCCTTGTATGAGGTATGGGAAAGGCACAAAGAATTATTATAAAAATACCCTCATCACGAAATCCCACACTGTATCCAACTTGAGACGTTTTATAATGGTCACAAGGCTCACATAAGGATGGTAGTGGACACTTCTGCTAATAGTGCTCTCCTTTCTAAGTGTTACAATGAGGCTTATGAAATCATTGAGAGGATTGCCAGTAACAATTATCAATGGCCAACCAATCGAGTAACGTCAGGAAGACTAGTTGCTGAAATACATGAAGTAGATGCTCTTACCTCACTCGCATCTCAGGTATCCTCAATATCATCAATGCTAAAAAATCTTATCGCTAATGGGTCTAATAGTTTTGCAGCTCAGCCACCGAATCAATTTAAAAATGTAGCATGTATCTATTGTGGGGAAGGACATTTGTTCGAAGAATGTCCATTAAACCCAGAATCTGTGTATTACATGGGTAACTAGAACCAAAATTGAGGAAGGCAAGGACTGCAATCGAATTTTTATAACCCATTGTGGCGAAACCACCTGAATTTTTCCTGGAGCAACCAAGAGGCTGGAACCAGGAACATTTATGCACAACGTAGACTGACCCACCCACCTAGTTTCCCCCAACAAGTTTAGAAACTAACCCAAGCTAAACCATCCAACAGCTTAGAGAATCTATTAAAGGTATACATGGCAAAAAATGATGCCACTCTAAGGAACTTAGAGAATCAAGTGGGCTAGCTTGCAACTGAACTCAGGAATCGACCACAGGATGCTTTATCTAGTAATACGAAGAATTTGAGTAATCTAGGGAAGGAGTATTGTCAAACATTGACATTCAGAAGCCGAAAGACATTAGAACCCAACACTGTCAAAGTTGAAAAGGAGCCAGCTGATGCTCAAGACTCAGAGGAAGTTCAACCGAGTGTTGAAATTCCAGTTTCACCGAAACCAAAATCTACAAAATCCGATAAGGTAACTTCAGAACCGGCTAATTCTAATCAACTAACAACTTCGTTAGATGCAAAATTGCCACAGAGGACAAATCAACCAATTCCCGTAAAGAAACCTTTACCACCCTACCCTCAAAGACTTTAGAAGCAGAAGCAGGAAATTCAATTCAAGAAGTTCCTAGACGTACTCAAGCAACTTCATATCTACATCCCGTTGGTTGAAGCACTTGAACAAATGCCAAACTACGTCAAATTCATGAAGGATATCCTGTCAAAAAAATAAAGACTTAGAGAATTTGATACGATAGCCCTGACAAAGAAATGCACTTCAAGACAAACTACCTCCAAAGTTGAAGGATCCTAGATGTTTTACCTACCTTGCAACATTGGAGCAACATATCGTGGTAAGGCACTATGTGACTTGGGTGCAAGTATCAACTTGATGCCCATGGTAATATTTAGGAAGTTAGGGATAGGTTAAGTTAGACCTACTACAATTACACTTCAATTAGCAGATCGATCCTTAGCACATCCTAAAGGAAAAATCAATGACGTATTGGTACATATAGATAAATTTATCTTTCCTGCTGACTTTATGATTCTAGATTTTGAAGCAGACAAAGAAGTGCCAATCATCCTAGGAAGGCCTTTCCTAGCAACCGGAAGACCCTTATTGATATGCAGAAGGGCGAGCCTACTATGCATTTTTAGGATGATAGGGTTTATGCGATTTCTTTACATAATTGATTATTGTTATGTATGTCTAATTTAGAGGATTTAATCGTGGAGAAGGAACTTAACTATGTTGAGGATCTATTAGAACAAATTCTGACATCAGACCCTCCAAATGATAAAGAGGAGGATGAATACTTAGCTTTGCTAGAAGCTAATCAAAGGGGATTTAATCCACAATCCCATTTTAAAGCTTTGGAGCTAGAGAATAGAGATTATGCCCAACCAAAAGTGTCCATCAAGGAGCCACCTAAATTAGAACTCAAGGTACTTCCTTCACATTAAAAATATGTTTATTTAGGTAACATTTCAACTTTGCCTGTGATTGTTTTAGTCGAATTAACCAATGAGCAAGAAGAGAAACTCATCTTAGTATTGAAACAATTCAAGAAGGCCATCGGATAGACCATAGCCGATATTCACGGTATTAGTCTATTGGTATACGTGCACAAGATTATCTTGAAAGATGGCGAGAAAGGGATGATTGATGGACAATGAATACTAAACCCCATCATGAAGGACGTGGTACAGAAAGAAATCATCAAGTTGTTAGATGCGAGTATAATTTACCCCATCTTAGATAGTTCATGGGTATGTTTGGTCCAGTGCGTGCCAAAGAAAGGAGGTATTACAGTCGTTGAGAATGAGAATAACGAGCTAATACTGACAAGAATGGTTACAAGATGGAGAATTTGCATTAATTATCATAAGCTGAACAAGGCGACTAGGAAAGATCACTTTCCTTTGCCCTTTTTGGATCAGATGCTAGATAGACTCGAGGGACGAGACAATTACTATTTTCTCAATGGATACTCAGGGTATAATCAGATTACAGTAGCATTGAAAGATCAATACAAGACAACATTCACCTGCCCATACAATACATTCACATTTAGACGCATGCCATTTGATTTATGTAATGATCCTGCTACATTTTAAAGATGTATGATGTCTATTTTTACTGACATGGTTGAAAAATACTTGAATGTTTTTATGGATGATTTTTCAATATTCGGAGATACATATGATGATTGTCTAGCCAATCTAGCCAAGGTACTAAGGCGATGCGAAGAAACAAACCTCGTACTCAATTTGGAAAAGTGCCATTTTATGGTACGAGAAGGTATTGTTTTAGGGCATTGGATAATAAGACATGGAATCGAGGTAGATAAAGTAAAGATAAGTGTTACTGAAAAACTCCCACCTCCAATATCTGTAAAAGGTGTTAGGAGCTTTTTGGGCCACACCAGTTTCTATCGAAGATTTATCAAGGACTTCTCCAAAATTGCTAAACCTTTATGCAAATTACTGGAGAAGGACATGACGTTCAAATTTGATGAGGAATGTTTAAGAGCTTTCAAAGATTTGAAGAGTCGATTAGTTTCGGCACCCATAATCTTCACACTAGATTGGGATCTACCATTCGAATTGATGTGTGACACGAGTGACTTCGTGATAGGAGCTGTCATGGGTTAGAGAAGAAACAAAGTTTTTCATCCCATCTACTACGTGTTTCAAACTCTAACAGGAGCTCAACTAAATTATATGGTAATAGAAAAAGAGTTACTTGCTATTGTGTTTACTTTTGACAAGTTTTGATCTTATCTTGTAGGTACCAAAGTGACTGTCTATACGGACCATTCGGCAATTAAGTATTTACTTACCAAGAATGACGCTAAGTCGATACTAATCTGATGGGTACTTCTACTTCAAGAGTTCAATTTATAAATTCAAGATCGAAAGGAAGTAGAAAACCAAGTAGTAGACCACTTGTCCAAATTGGAACCGCAAGAAGGGAATTATCCACTTATACCCATTTAGGAGACATTTCCAGATGAACACATACTGAAGGTAAAACATGTCCATAATACCCCTTAGTTTGCTAATATTGCTAACTATTTAGCTTGTGGTTTGATGCTGATTGATAAGACGTATCATCAAAAGAAAAAGTTTTTTCACGATGTGAAGTACTATTTTTAGGAAAAGCCATATTTGTTTAAAAAGTGTGTAGATCAAATGATCAGGAGATCTGTAGTAGAAGATGAAGTACATAAGATTCTTTACCATTGCCACTCAGTTCTGAGTGGAGGACACTTTGGAGGTGCACGTATTGCGGCCAAGGTATTGCAAGCTGGATTCTTTTGGCCAACACTATTCAAAGAAGCATATGCTTATGTAAAGAGTTGTGATCGATGTCAAAAGGTTGGATTTGTCACCAATAGAAATGAGATGCCTCGAACAAACATCATTAAAGTAGAATTATTCGATGTTTCGGGTATTGACTTTCTCAGTCCTTTCCCTCCGTCTTTTTTCTCACAAGTACATATTGGTAGAAGTAGACTATGTGTCTAAGTGGGTTGAGGCTGAAGCATATCCGAAAACGATGCTAAGGTTGTGATGAAGTTTTTTGTAGAAGCATGTGTTCACAAGGTTTGGGACCCCAAGAGCCATCATCAGTGATGAAGGGTCCCATTTTGTGAACAAGTGGTTGAAATGGTTACTCAACAAACATGGAGTGAAGCACAAGGTTACCACAGCTTACCACCCACAGACGAATGGGCAAGTTGAACTAGCAAACAAGGAGATCAAAGGCATACTTGAGAAGGTAGTTTACCCGAACCGACGAGATTTGTAATAGTCCATTTTTAGCTAAATCAGAACAGTAGTTTTGGAACCACAAATCTAAGGTCAAAAATTTATTTTTAATATTATTTTAAGTGTTTACAGCATGTTAGTATGATGGTGTGAAATTTTCGTGAAATAATTTTATCGTTTGAATGCCTAATTCGGTAAAAAGGACTAAATCGCATAAAATAAAAAAGTGATGTTCTCATAGTTTAAAGTTTTGAATAGCTATGAAATTGAAATTTGGAAGTCCTTATGATGAAATTAGACCATTTGATACGTGGGTGGACAATAATGGACTTATATTAGGTGAATTATTATGTTTATAATAAAGGTTAAAATAGTAAAATGCAAAATAAGTAAAGATTAAATAAAACAAACCAAATTTCCTATCTAATTATCATCTTCTTCATCGATTTATGAAAGAAGAAAAGCCATCAACAAGCTTTGAAGGTTTGGCTCTTGCATGTTCTAATTGTAAGTCCGTTTTTGCTCAGTTTTTAAAGATTTCTATGTTTTTGTGATCGTTGCAACTAGTGCTAGCTAGCCCAGGGACTATTTTGCAAAACTGTTAAGATTTTGAGAGTTTACATTGATGATTTTATGTGTTTTTTGATGTTAATATGAATATTGGTTGATAGTTTTACAAGTTTTGTAAAGTGATTTTGAGTAGAAATGCAATTTAGGAATTAATTTGTGAAAAGTGTTAAATTTGCGATTAAATGTGTAAAAATTTGAGAAATATGGGCTGCTAGAGACCTATAGATAATTTGGCTAGCATGAGTATTAAAGAAATTTCATGAATTTGTGATTTTGTGTAATAAGGACTAAATTGTAAAAATGTGAAAGTTTAGGGGCTAATGTGTAAAATAGCTCAAATGTATAATTTGGACTAAATAAATAAATAGAAGATTAAATAAGCTGATTTTGATTACATATAGGTCAAGAAAAGAGGAATTCAGACTTAGATCAGGGGAAAAGCAAAGTGATTGAATAGTCGGTTCGTTTCATCATTACCGTATATGAGGTAAGTTCATATGCTAATAAATACTGTTAAATTGTGTTATAAATGCATTATTATTTAATTGAATTGCGAAGCTGGTTGGATATGAGATACAAACATAATCGACAGATATGCGACAACCGGAAGTCTCGTACGAACCTTAGGAATAGTTACAGATACAAATGTCATGACATAGGGATTTATCAAGATGATGTGATCCGGGTGCTGGTCTCTTACGTCCTACCTATGGCTGGGTTTCAGCATGTGTTGCGGTTCCTGACAGCTTGTGTGAACAGCACCACGTAGCTACGTCTTGACTGACAGCTTGTGTAAGCAGGCCCGTGAGCGAGCATATATGTGATATGAGATAGCTTCAGCTATATATGAGGCACTTAGGTACGATATGTTACCCATGTATACTTTAGTGATTCCGAATGGTTCAACGGGCATAAACAAGACAAGGATGAAAGTAATATCGATTTAAGTGATAAAGATACGTACGGAACCTATATGAGTATCTATTGGAGGTAAGTTGATCAATTCATATGTGATCATGTTTTAAACATGAGAAAGATTTGTGAATTGATATGTGTTATAGCTTATTATGCTTATTTGATTGAATTGCACTTATTGGTTATGTTAAGTTTATTATCATACGAGCTTACTAAACAGCAAAGCTTACTTCGTTTTATTTTCCTATGTTTCATAGTGAAATCCAGCTAGCTCAGATCTGGGGATCGTCAAAGACTTCATCGCACTATCGGACATCTATTTTGGTACTTTTGAGATTGTGTATATATGGTATATGACATGTATAGGTTTTGGTCAACTTGGCTTGTATGATGGTAATGTGTTTAGACATATGAAATGGCTTAATAATGATATAAAGTTTCATGTATATATTGTCTTGTGATATGGTATATTTTGGTATGGTTGCTATTGTGGTTTTATGGTTGCTCAAATGGCTATTTGGTATATGGTGTATAATTGCTTGAGAAATGTCTTGCTGTAGCTTGGTTTTGGATAATGAATTGGTTGATTATAGGATAAGTAATATGTGTGAGTTATGGCAAGTAAACAAATTGATTTGGTATGTGATTTCTTAGGTAAATGATTGTGATATGAGCTTTGAAATAGTTGGTATTGAAATGGCATATTTCATACTTAATTGAGGTTGAATTGGCTACCTATTTGTGTATGGAAATGGTACCATTTGAGCTTGTATAGGTGTGTGCAAATTGGGTTTGTAAATAGCCTATTTTTGTCCACACGGGCAAAGACACGAGCGTGTGTCTCAGCCGTGTGGGATACACGGTCATGGTGCATGGTCGTGTGTCCCTAAAAGCATTTAACTGAAACAAGTTAGTGAGTTACACGGCCTAGACACACGGGCGTGTAGTCGGCTGTGTGACACAAGTTAGAGAGTTACACGGAGTAGGACACGGTCTAGGACATGGTCATGTGCTCCCATTTTGAATGTTCGCACAGCCTTTGACACAGGAGTGTCTTGTGGTCGTGTGAGACACACGGCCTGTTCACACGGGCGTGTGTCCCCTGTTTTGAGAAATTTTCTATGTTTTTCCAAAGTTTTTCCTGATTTATCGATTTAGTCCCAAACCACGCCTTGTAGGCTCGTTTAAGGGATAATGTGATTATGTTTGAATGAGATATGTTTGTGTATGATAATGTATGTGAAATGAATGCGTAAATGATGTAATAAGTTTAGTAATGCCTCTTACCCTGTTTTAGCGACGTATACGAGTTAGGGGTGTTACAAGATTGGTCCAAAAGACTAGATGATGCTTTATAAGCCTGCAGGACAACATATAATACACCTTTAGGGATTTCACCCTATAGGTTGGTCTTTAGGAAAGCCTGTCATTTGCCTTTGGAGTTAGAGAACAAAGCTTACTGGGCTCTTCAACAACTCAACTTGGATGTTAAGCTTGTTAAAGAGAAACAGATGCTCCAACTCAACAAGTTAGAAGAATTCAGAATGTTCTCATACGAGAATTCCAAATTACTCAAGGAGAGGCTTAAGAAATAGCATGACAAGCACATTCGAGTTCGAGAATTTGAAGCAGGTCAGCAAGTCTTATTATTCAATTCCAGATTAAGGTTCTTTCCAGGTAAGTTAAAATCACAATGGTCCGGTCTATTTACAATTTACCGAGTTTATCCATACAGAATTGTTGAACTTCAAGGTCAGAGAGGTAATTTTCGAGTTAATGCTCAGCGCTTAAAACATTACTAGAGGGATAAAATTGAACGGGATCAAGTTTCGTTCATTTTATTGGATATTTAATATTTCTTGATTTTCTTTTAAATAAATGATTTAGGGTGTATTTTCGGGATTAGTATGTGATATCGCGTGATATGTAGTAATAAAATTTATAAAAACTGATCACACCAAAAACTAACTAATATCACGATTTTAAGGCAAGCGCACCTATCGAACAGTAGTATATTTTAGCTGCAAGACCGAGTTATCGTACCCAAGGGAACTAAAAGTACTAGTACTCACTTCCTTTCTATTATCTAACCTAAAAGTAAAAGAGGTTTGTATGAAACTAATTCTAAAACTAAACTAAGAATGCACAAAAAAAGTAAATTGTGGAAAAAACTCTCGGGAAAGCTAATTGATATGGGCAATACTCAAGGGAGAATCCACCTAGACTTCATTTGTTATTAACTTCTTGAACTAAACGATTTTTTCACTTGACTTGATCCATAGAGATCCCTAACCTATGTTAATACCTCCGTCAAGGATAAGAACAACTAATCCTAGTTTGTTTAACTAAGGTTTCTTTCTAGTTAACACCACTACGTTGCATTAATTCGATCTATGGATCCCCCTATTAGGTTTGACCCTAATCCGGCAGATTTATGTCACCCTATGTCTAGGGTTGCATGCAACTCCGCTTAATTATGATAGATCTACTCTTAAAACAGGGACTTTTGCTCCTCTGCCTAAGCACATCAGTTTCTTGACTTAATACCTAGGATTATTAAACCAAGAATTAAGCACACATAATTAAGAACAATTTAAGTATTTATCATATAATTCAAGAATGAATAATAACAAGATCTGTCTTAGGTTTCATCCCCCTCAAGTATTTGAGGGGTTTAGTTCATAATTAATAAAGAAAACATCTCAGAAGAAATAAGATAACAAAACATAAAGAACCCAAAAACCCCTGAAGGAATTTAGGGAGATCCTCTGTCTTGATGTAGAATTCTGACTTCTAGGATGAATCAATCGGCTTCCCTTGGAGTAATTCCTTGCTTTCACTCCTTGTGTTGGCAGAAAGAAGGCGCTCCTTTTGAAAGAAAAGAGTACTTCCTTAGAGCTGCCTCCTAGGGTCTTTATATAGAGTGTTGGGATGCCTTTCTTAGCATCTAAGTATCCAAATCTGATTGAAATTGCACTTCCTCACGACAGGGACACGCCCATGTGCCACGCCCATGTGGTTTCAATAGGAGGCCGTGTGCAGGCCTATTGATGGTGGCACGGTCGTGTGGCTTGGCCGTGCTTATCGGGGCTGGGCCGTGTTGGACCTTTGTGGCACGGCCGTGTGCCACGGCCATGTGGTGAATCCTTGGGCCGTGTTGTTTTCACACTTTTGGCCCATTTTCTTCGTTTTCGGCCCTTTTTTCGTTTTTTTTCTCTTCCTTATGCTCTCCTAAGTAAACAACATGAAATAGAAGGGTTAAGAGCACCAATTCTCACAAAATTGATAATAATTCATCCAAAATATAGGCTAAACATGAGGTAAAAATATGTATAATTTATCGTTTATCAGTATGTTTAAATAAATTCTGTCTAGGAGATTGGAACTTGAGCGGGACCGCTTGTAACCCCTCCAATCTTTCCTTGGAATTGATTTTAACATAATTTTTTGAGAAATTATTCCTTAAATGGCAAAATTAATTTTTAGTTTTTCAAATAAAAGGGTCAATTTTGATCCAAGTTTTAAATTGCAACTAAATTTCAAATTTTCTTTAAGTCTAGGGACTTAATTGAACTATTTTCAAAATTTGGTTGCTTGTTTTGTAAATACTAAAAATTAGATGCCTCTTTTGTAAATATTTCCAAAAGGCATCTATAATAAATTTTTTTAATTTAAAAAAAGAAAAAAATATGATAATCATTAATATATAATTATATCCATTATAATATATATTAATTATTATCAACTTTGCATAGAATTAGGATTAGGTTTTTTTAATAAATTAATAGCAAATAATAATTTAATATGCATTTTATTACTTATTAACTGCTCCTAACTTTGTGTAGAATTAGAACTTAGAATATTTTAATTATTAAATTGTTCTAAGAATTCTACTTTAATTCCTACTCCTCTAACTATAAATTCCACGCACTTTTTCTATTCTCTTCACTCATCCCACAGAGCACCCTAAACTCACCAAAATTCCCTAAGTGCCAAAAGACCCTAGCTGCACACTGCTCGAAAGCCATTCGGCCAGCAGCCCCAACCCTATCGAGCGTCACACGCCCTGCTCTACGCATATCACGCTGCTCCTAGCTCCAACTCTTGCGCGCCCCTCGTCGCTGTTCACTCGGCAAGTGTTGCTTGTGGCCGCACAGCTGCCGCACTAGGCGTCATTGCACCAGGCCCATCTGCCCACACACCTAGCAGTGTTCCAGCATCCGTGCGACACACTAATTCCACACTAACACCACTAGCCAAATAACACTCCAACCTTTCTTAATTTACCCTCTTTTGATCTATAAATATTATTTTCTTTAGGAGTTCTTGATTTTTATAAAAAGGTTGATCACACCTTGCAAAAGAACTCGTGCTTCTGCCCAACTTGACAAATCATATAACAAATTCCACTGTGAAAAAGCCAAAGCAAGATATGAAAGTATTTTCAAGAATCAACAGATGTATCCAGAAAAAGGCTTTACACTGAAAGAAAGCAACTATATTGATTTCATGGCACGTATTCGTTAGGTTGCTGAAGCTCTCAATTGGTAGTTGTTTTGTGAGAAGAGGCCTAGTGTGGATGAGGAGTTAGTTCGTGAATTCTATGCGAATTTAACCTCAAGTGAGTTGACGAAATTTTCTGTTCGTGGAATCAAGGTTCTAAGTGGACTGTGTCAAAGCAAGGAATTAACACTTGTCGAAGAGAATATTTGACACCACTCGCGAAGGTATGGTTCTATTTCATTCGATTCAGCCTTATGCCTAGTTCACATGGGATTACAATCTCATTAGAGTGAATGGTCTCATTATACTCGATTTTAACTGGAAAGACCATTGAAGTGAGAAAAATTATCCTGAGAGAAATGCAAAATTATGCTGTTAGACGTTCTGGCTCAGCTTACTTTCTCTTTACGATTACAATTTTGTGCTTGAAAACTAAAATTCCTACAAACGTAAAGAAAACAGGTTATAGTCAAGGCACAATTAAAGATTGGGACTTCTACTGAATAGTTGGAGATTCTGTTCTACAGTAACAAGTTGAAGAAAGTAAGGATCTCGAAGAAAAAGAAGATCCCACTGAGATCGAATCGATACAATCAGCTGAAATCCCTGATAAGGCAGAGCCAATGGAACCAGAAGCCGAACCTGATGTCACAACTTCAATGTGCAGAATTCAATCACCTCACCCAAATTTTCGAGATAAGCTGTCAAAGTTGATGGACATAATACAACATATGCAGTGCCAGCAACAAGCTTACTGGAGATATTCAAAAATAAGGGATGACTCAATGAGAAGTGCTCTTACGAAAATATACAATGACCCATTTATTTTTGTGCCTAGTTTCCAGATTTCATATTTGAACCACGGAGTCCACTATCGAAGAAGGAGCGAAGCGATTCATGCAAAAATGGAGAAAAAGATGAGTCGAATTCAGAAGGATCTGCATATAAATAAAAGGGGGGATCTTAACTTTATTTTATTTCTATTCTTAGGTTATTTTAGGATCAAGTTAATTAGGATTTTTTTTTCTCACATAATAAAACAAGAGATGGAAATCATGAATAAAACTGAACAAGTCGCAAAGTATACAGTGTGGCAATAGATATATACATGTCTAAGATTGGATTTAGAGAGAGTTTGGTACTTAAGCAGTCAAATTGACTCACCCCCTCTTTTCTAGAATCCTACCTGATGTATAGTATATATTCAGTTTAAACAATGAGGACATTATTTATCTTAAGTAGGGGGGACCAAAAATTTAAAATTATTTCCACTTAGAAAAAATTTATGTTTCAGTTATGATTAGGTCATATTTTGTTCAATAATTTGAAATTTTGTTAAGTATACTAAACTTCAGTATAAATAAAGTTTGATTATTTCAATAAATTGTTATGTTAGCTTAATAATGACATAAATGTATTTTTAATAAAGCATGGAAATCATTCCATAAAATTTTTAGTTCCATAAGAAAGTTAGGCATGCATGAAAGTTTAAGTCTCTAGAATTGGCTTAGTAGTTTCTTGAGGCAAAATCCTAGGAACCATGGAATGTTAAAAATGATTTAGGCAACTTTTGTTTGGACTGTTTCAGGCTTTCAGGCCAACCATGTTGAATTTTTATCCCTTGAAACCCAACTTTGAGACTATATGACCTAATTTTATTTGAACCCTTGCAATACTTAGCCATTACTTCTCTCTTAATTATCTTTAAATTGTCTCAAACACTAAACTCAGTACTATTTCAAATGTTATTTAAAAATAAGTTTGGGGGAGTTGAAAAGAAGTATCAAATGCTTACAAAAATTGTAGTACTTATAAAAAAATGCCGTAATTTGAAAAAAGAAAAAAAGAGAGCGTATTTACTTGAAAGAAAATAGAAGTACAAAAGAGCAAGTGAAACAAAGTAAGTTGGTGTATTGAAGATAATTATTCCAAAGGTTTGATTGAAGCTGAATTTAGGGTTTTTAGCCTAAATTTATCTATCTTTTACCTACCTCTAGCCTAGCCACGTTACATCCTTGTTAAAGACCTATTGATTCAAGTTTTGATGCTACCTACATTAGTGGATAGAAATTGTTATGTTCAACATATGAAGACATAAGTTAATCTTAATGATTGCAGCTTAATCTTGAATAAGGAAATAAAATCAAATTGGTAGGGATTAACATGTCTTTATTATGAAGCATTTAGTCTAATTTTTGCTATCATAAGAATGATTGAGATTAATTTGAATGATATGTATACATAAGTAGCATAAATATCAAAATTCTTGTTCTTGAGCATAAGTATATCAAATTCATGATTATTGGGAAAAACGTTGTTCTGAAGAATTTTTTCAAAGGTGTTTCCGAGAAATTCTTTTCAAATTTTGTGCATTACTCAGGATAAGCAATGAATTAAGTTTGGGGTGTGGAAACACGAAAATATACACACTTTTTCAAGCCTTTTTTTAACTCAAATTCATGCAAATTCGGTAAAATTCTTGTCGAAAAATATATAATTATTATAAAATAATTTTTTTACTTAAATTATTAAAATAATGAATTTTAATTAATTTTATAATGAATTTTATTAATTTTGATTATTTTTGACATATTTGCACAAAGGGCGAAAAACGGCTTGACAGACACTGCTAGAAGCACAAAACCGAGAAATAATTTTGAGCATTAAGGTGAATTAATTTTTCAGCCTAAGACGGTCCAAGTCATATGTATTAATTCTTAATATAATTAATTTTAATTTATATCCAATTTAATTTGGGTTAAATAAATTATTATTAATTAATTATGAAAAGTGGCCCACTTGAGCTGAACCAAGTAAACTGAACCGACCGAGTACTAGACAGCCCAAAACTGTCCCATGTGCTGACCCAAATCAGCTTCTTGGCTGATTAATTAGCTTGCAAAATGGCCCTTGCAGACTTTGTCCAATTGCAAATAAACCCTTCCACTATTTGTGCCTTTATAAATTTGCTCCTTCCTTAATATAGTATGTTTGAAAACTTCAAACTTGCCAGACGGCCAAGGGAGGGCTCTTTGGCTACTAATTTTGGCTATTTTTAGCGTCCCTTTCAACCTATAAAACCCCCCGACTGCTCACTTGAAACACACTTCAAACATTCTCATCTCTTCTCTTTTCTCTCAAAATTCTCTCTTCTTTTCCCTTTCAATTTCCTTTATTCTCTTGTTGATTTCTCCTCTAGAAAAAGAGGCATTTATCAGCTATTTGGTGCAGCATTGAAGTGTTCATAGCAACCTTGGTTTGACAAGAACAAAGGGAGAAGGAAGAGTGGAGCGAACCAGTCAAACTACGGAGAAACACCAGATTTGATTCTTGTTCTGTCCTTTTAATTTTTGTTGTTGTTATGATGAACATGTCTATGAATAGTTATGATGTTTAAATGTTTAATTTAATTAATTTGGCTTAAATTTAATTCGTGTTAGGTTGATTGCATTTTGCCTACTTAAGTTATTAAAATTGTGTTTGTATTGTGATAGGCCTCGGTAAAATGCTTGATTAAGTAAAATCATGACTAAGTTATTCTTGCATTACAATTGTAAGGTAACTAATGAATTAATTATTTAAACAAATTGAAATTGTAATTAATTGACGCGATACTTAATCAATGCTTGTTTAATCATCTAAGGTAGCTGAGGGTTAATTTAGCAATGGTAGCTGCCGATACATTTGCCTTGTACAAGATTATTGTGATTAAATTGTTTCAAGGTAGGAATACTTTGTTACCTCACGCAGTTTTTTATGTGCTTATTAGATTGAATTAATTGTTTGAATTGGCATAGGGATGTACAAGAGATTATTTTAATTTAATAAGTATGTATGTGCATTAACATATTTGCCTATTAAGATTTGTTTAATCGGTTGAATTGACATAGGGATATAGTCAAGAGATGAATGGATTTTGGTAGGTAAGTACGTTCATAAGTTAGCAAGTTACCGAATTGCTGTGAATTTATTCGTAACAACATAAACATGAGTTTAATAATTCTAAGTTAAGAAATGTAATTAATCTAACACAGTTATGTCATCTTGATTAAAATCGTATTTTGAAATCGTGCATTAGAACTCTTATTTTGTTTTTATTTATTTTACTTTAGTTTAAAATTTTAGTTTTTAATCACCTCTTTAAACCAAAATATTTTTCTTCACCAAAGTGTTTTAAATTGCACTCATAAATAATTCTTTTCACAGTCCCTGTGGGTACGATAACTCGACATTTACTTGTCACTTTATTACTTGTTGCGATTGTGTACACTTGCACATTTCCATCGTTCCAGTATTACAACAAGCTCAAGCACCATGCAAGCAAAAAATAAAAATGAAAATTGACAATAAAAACAAGAAAAAAATCAACTTAAACTTTTCTAAGTAACCCTCACACTTTAGATTGCACATTGTCCCTAATGTGTCCCAACTAAAGATAAAAGTGATAACTTTTCTTTTTTATGTGATAGTGCAGCAATGTGTAGTTGGTTGTTCTCTTCTTGCATGTTCCACTCTGATAGTCATGGATTTTTCATGTGGGTTACCTACATAAAACTTTTGGGTCGTCAGTATGCCCCGTGGCACATCAGAAAAATTATTCCGACGATCATCAATCACAGATCCATGTATAAGGAACAAATCAAGTTGAAATAGGATTGAAAATATACCTTCTTTAGTGAAAACATTGAAAGGATGCTATTGCCGATTCGATGTCGATTCCAAGTCACAACAAAAATGTCTTGGCCTCTACATAGTCCACCTCGTTAAAAATGAACAACCACTTTCTCTTAAACCATTGTTAGATCTTTATTTTATTAAGTTGGTAACAATAACATACTAAGAGATTATCTAACTTTTATCCTCTTTGATATTACATATTAAAAAAGAAACCAAGATTATTCATTTATTAATACAGAAGATAAATGGAAAGTTAGAAAAAAGAATTATATTCTTTCTAAAAGAATATTAATTTCCATGTCCTTTATATTTCGACTGAAATTAATTAATATAATTGTTTATATTAATAAATTTGGTGAAATATATACAATTAATATTTTGTATGAATCAAATTCATATATTAATTATATTCTTTCCAAAATAATATTAATTTCCATGTCTTTTATATTTTGACTAAAATTAATTAATATAATTGTTTATAATAATAAATTCGGTAAAATATATACAATTAATATTTTGCATGAATCAAATTCATATATTAATTTTTTCTATGTTCTCTATTTATATAGAACAAGTTTGCACATATAATGTGTTTAATATTTAACTATAAAATTAAATTAATTCAACAATTAATATAATTCATGTGACAACTAAATACAATACCAAATGTATTTGGATTCTATTTATTTCAACTATAGGGTGTGACCCTGTAGGCTCTTATAACGTTGGTAGTAATACTAGAATGTTTGTAACATTACAAGCAATGAGTGACATCTAGCAATACATCATTGCCAACCAAGTAAGAATAAGTCATGATCCGACATAACCTTTCTGTGATAATCTTTTCATGTATTATATCTGATTGTAGTAGAAAGAACATATGGTTTCTCCTTACTTATTGTTTAAATTGTTCCCATTTAGTTACCTTTAGCATACATTTTAGCATGTTCAGTTTAGTAAATTGCATTTTATAACTCGGTGAATCCTAGCTTATTTTATCTTTAATTTTGCTATCTTTCTGCACTAAAGTCACTACATGATTTAATTCCAGATTGCGTTCGGAATTGTCACCGCAGTTGACAGCTATTTGATAAGAGCCAACCATGAGTGAGTTGTTCAGTCCAATGAAACTACCCTGTATGAGTAAGGACAGAAGAATCTTGAGAGAGGGACACCTGTATTGTTGAGGAAAACATAAAAGGATAACGTGAGAAGAATGGAAAAGGAAATTTTTTGGTGGACCACCATTCTCTTACCCTATTTTGAAACTTGCAGCTATGGTAGCTTGAGCTTCCCTTGGGTGAGCCAACGTGAAGACTAATGTAGATCCACTCCTGACGATGAGATCTAAGTGCAGAATAAGGGGAAATGGATAGATTCAATCAAGTAGCCTAGGAATAGTATTCTTCATTCAATTCTTTCTCATTTCGTGAAAACGCTGGTAATTACTCTATGTTTTTACTGTATGGAAGTACAATGAATGCTTTGTTAAATGTTATCTTATTAAGTCTTATTTTTTTTCATTTAATCTTGGGGGTTTCAATGTTCTAAATACGGAAGTGTTATTGCAGTCACTAACACTAGAAGATGCAGTGATAGTTTGAGCTAATAAACTTTTCAGCAGAAGTTGAGTAAGGACTAAAGGAATTTAGTCCACTTGTTCTTAATAGTGCCCCATTGCCATCATCGGAAGGTGAGGTTAATGTGCATGGTTAAGTCTCAAATTAAACCAAAGAGTGGCATTTGGTAAGATATACATTAATTTTATTGCGTCAACAATCACCTATCTTTTATACTATGTGAACACTTAGTATTCTACTAGAGATTCATGTTGGCGATCCCAGTTTATCATCATTATATTTCATTTTATTGTTTTCAAGATGTTGCTCCAAAAACTATCCTCACAATTTATCTCGTTCCTATCTAGCTATTGCAGCAGCATTAATAGACAAAAGATAACCATCCCTGTGGGATCGATATCCGACAGACTCATCTGTCTACTATGCTTGCATCGACAGTGTATGTTTGCAAATTATTGCTATGACGTTATCAACCGATCAAGCTTTTGGCGCCGTTGCCAGGGATGGCATTTGTTTGATGTTTATTTTTATTCTTTTGTGTCTTTGTACTTTGTTTTCCTTATATAATATTTAGTATTCACTAACTTGTTTTCTCTTGGTTGCTATTTTTCAATTTCAACTTAGGTGTTTTAAAACCCAGAGCAATTCGATTTTTCTTCCAAACTTTGATCCAGAAATTGAAAGAACTATTCAAAGAAGACTTTAAGAAAAAAGAAATATGGATTTACCAGGGGACAATACAGCCATACCTCCGATACAACAACAAAACGTTCATAACCCATTGTTGCCACAAAATGCTCACATCCATATTAGAACCATACAAGATTGTGTAGTACTTATTCTAGATGATCTACAACCAGGAGTTATTAGACTAGCAATTTAAGCTTGGAACTTTGAACTCAAGCCAGTGATGTTTCAAATGCTGAATTCCAATGGCCAATATGTTAGACTGCCACATGAAGATGTGAGAAAACATCTTAAATCCTTTTTATTGATCTGTGCTTCCTTTAGTCAACAAGGTGTTCCTAATTATGCCTTAAGGATGCAATTGTTTCCCTATTCCTTACAAGAGAGAGCTCATACTTGGTTTCTTGGGCTACTTACTAGATCAATCACTTCTTGGAATCTCTTGCCATGTAGTTTGTGTTGCGATTTAACCCACCGACTATGAATGCTCGTCTTTGAAATAATATTACTGCTTACCATCAGCTAGATGATGAAAATATTCACACCACATGAGAACATTATAATTCTTTGTTTCGACATTGTTCCATGCAAGACATTCAACCAGAAACACAAATTGAGATTTTTTATAATAGGTTGAATTCACATACAAGGAATCTTGTCGATGCATCAGCCAATGCACCGCCGCTGGATTGTACTTACAATAATGCTATGAGAATTCTTGAGAGGATTGCTAAAAATGATTACCAATATCCCATGTAACACCCTAAACTCGGCCTAGAAGTTTAGACCGAATTCAAGATGCTACATTGATCACCGAAGTGATCATGGGAAAATTTTACAAAACAAGTTATCACAACAAATCGAATATTTAATTACTTAAATATCAATTACTAAAAATTATAGATAAGTTTAATAAATAGTCAAAATCAAATAAATGAGTGAAAATTTAAAACGGAAATTGTACCACAGTTTTTCAAATCCTTAAAGTTCCAAATATCGTATAGTGAATAAAACTAAAAATACAATCTAAAGATTTGCTTTCATCGAGACTGTCTGAGACCTTCGCGTACCGAGTCCAGCATCAAAGATATACCTGAAAGGGGAAACAGAAGAGGGGGTAAGCTATACGAGCTAAGCGTGAGATCAAAACCAATTAACTACAGGGTCAGAAACAGTATGCCAAACAGTAGCTCGAAAACGGAACATACTTATAGAGTTGTACAGTACTAATTGGTACGTTCAAATTGAACATACTGGCAGATGTCAATATTTAGAGCATACTAGAAACACACTCAGGCACACAATTGTAAGTTCCATTCAGTCACAATAGCAATACTTCTCAATCAATCACACAGTCATAGTAACTATTCAATCAGACAGTTACAATTAGACAGTCTAACATACAGAACTATCGAACAGATAACCAGAATGTACTTACAGAATTAGATGCTAAAGTAGAGATAGAAGTCCCAACAGATAGTAATGATTCACACGTATCAAATCACAATCAGCCACAAGTTTTATTCAGTCAGATAGATGCAATCAGAGTCTATCACTCAGAATAGTCAACAAATGAGTATGAATGCAGTTCAAATATAAAACCCACCCATCCAACCAACACACCTCTCCGTCCACCCCTACACTTTCTGTGGGGTTTAATACACCCACCCAGCCCTACACTTTCTGTGATGTCATCCCAGGTTGCCCGGCAACGATAGCCATTAATAATTCCACAACCCTCAGGGTATTGGGACTGCCCACGACCCTTTAGGTATTGGGGCTAACAATAAGCAAATAAACTGCCAGATCAGTCAATAATAATACGTAACTGATAAACGATAAATTATACATGTTTTTACCCCATGCTTAGCCCAATTTCTGGATGAATTAACCCTTGATTTGTGTAAATTGATGCTCTTAAACCTTTAATTTCATGTTTTATACTCAGGTGAGCATAGGGAAGTGAAAAGAACGAGAAACAGGCCGAAAATGGAGAAAATGGGCCAAAGTATGAAAACAACACGACTTGGGAGTTCGCCACATGGGCGTGTCACACGACCGTGCCACCTTGAGCTCGAACACGACCCAACCTCAATTCACACAGGTAGACCACACGCCCATGCCACACTCCACAATCTTGAACATGGCTTGACGATATACTACACGGCTGTGGCACACGGGCGTGTCCCTATCATGAGGAAGTTTAATTTCACTCGGAAAAAGCTACTTAAGGGCTAAGAAAGGCATTCCAAAACTTTATATAAAGACCTTAGGGGGCAACTACAAAGGGGTACTTTTTCCCCCTCAAGAAGGTGCTTATTTTCTCTACAAAGGGTGCTTTATTCCCACCAACATAGAGAGCAGAAGCAAGGAATTACTCCAAGTGAAGCCGACTGATCCATCTCAGAAGCTGAATTCTCCCTCAAGACTGAAGATCTCCCTTCAATTACCTTCAGGGGTTTTAGGGTTCTTTATGTTTTGTTATCATTATTCTTCTGAGATGTTTTCTTTTATAATAATGAACTAAATCCCCCAAATACTTGAGGGGGATGAAACCTAAGAGAGATCTTGTTATTATTTTCTCTTGAATTATATGATAAATACTTGAATTGTTCTTAATTATGTGTTATTAATTCTTGCTTCAATATTCCAGGATATTGATTCAAGTATTGATGTGCTTATTCAGAGGAGCAAAAGTCCTTATTTAAGAGTAGATCTAGCATAATTAAGCGGAGTTGCATGCAACCCTAGACATAGGGCGACATAAATCTGCCGGATTAGGGTCAAACCTAATAAGGGAATCCATAGATCGAGTTAATGGGACACTAGGGGTTTTAATTAGAAAGAGATTTCAATTAATCAACCTAGGGTTAGTTGTTCTTAGTCTCGAGAGAGATATTAACATAAGTTAGGGATTCCTACGGATCAAGTCAAGTGAATAAATTGTCTAGTTCAAGAGTTGATAACAAGTGAAGTCTAAGTGGATTCTCCCTTGAGTATTGTCCAAATCAATCAGTTTTCTTAAAGAGTTTTCCCCAATTCACTTTTTGTGCATTCTTAGCTTAGTTTAATAATTAGTTTAGTTTAATAAAAATCCCCTTTTATTCCTAGGTTAAATAATAGAAAGAAAGTTAGTACTAGTACTTTTGGTTCCTTTAGGTTCGATATCTCGGTCTTGCCACTAAGCTATACTACTGTTCGATAGATGCGCTTGCCTTAAATCGTGATAATAGTTAGTTTTGGGTACGATCATATTTTATAAATTTTATTACTTCATATCACGCATATCAGTAGCAATGCTGACGTATAAGTTGTACAATGCCATGTGGTAAACCGCAGTACAGAAGTGCAATTGAACTGCCAGAACAGATAAGGGTACGTAGCATAGCTAACGTACATGCAGTACAGTGCAATGTAGTAAACTGATATACCAATAAATTGCACCTGAGCTGCTAGATCAATCAATGGTCCATAGCATAGCTAACGTACATGTTGTACGGTACAGTGCGGTAATCTGTTGTACAGTCCAGTTACAGTGAAACTGCCAGTTTAGTTCAGTTAAAGCTACCCAAAAATTACTTTATGCATATGTATACGTGCAGAAAACAAATAGTATCAGAATACAAATTATAGACAGTCATTTAGAGTCAAGCATTCACATCCAGTCAGTCGGTTATAGAATGACTCATCCAGTCATAATTTGCACACATCACACGATCAATCACAACCCAATCACGGTATATGCACACACGGATCATATAGGTACAGTTACAAAGGTCTAGTCACCCTCACTAAAGTCTAGTTAAGGGTTGGAACACACTAACTCACAATTAGGCTCTAATTCGACCTAAAACAAAAGCTGGCGAAATAGGGCCATACGCCCGTGTGCTTCGGCAGTGTGGAGCAATTTAGGCTATGTGGGGGTCCACATGCCTGTGTGGAGGGTGGCACATGGTCGTGTGACAGGGGCACACACCCGTGTGATACAGGGACACGGCTGTGTGAATAGGCCGTGTAACTCACTATCTAATTTCGCTAAAATGAAGTGCAGGGCAAACATGGCCGTGTGAGGGTCTTACACGCCGGTGTGCCCACCAGACATGGTCGTGTGTCCTGAAATACACGCCCGTGTGGAATTCCTAATTCCCCAAATTAGATACATAGCCATATAGCTAGGCCGTGTAGCACCAAATCCCTAAATCCCTAACTCCTAATTACACACGCCCGTGTGACCAAAGGACACGACCGTGTGAAAATCAACAAAATCCCCAAATCGGCCATACGGTTATGTGGCCAGGCTGTATGGCTCTAAATTCAGCCTGAAAACCCTAATTCCCAATGTCACATGGCCATGTGACTCGACACAAGCTCGTGTGGCCACCGGAGAGGTCACGAAACCACCCCGAAATAGCTCTGAATTCTCTATTCTAGCCACCTAAACCATTCCCAACTTTAGTATTATCAAAAGTATGATAGAAAGTGAAGTTTTCCCCTCACTTCCAATGTCTAAAACCCAAAACCTTTGGGTTAACACACAATCAAGAAATACTAAATCAAATGTTTGCAAAATAAAACCAATAAACAAAAATAGCATAATCATGGTTCGAATCTCACACCTGTTTTGCGATCGATGATAAAGATGGTGGAGTAAAAATCCAGTATCTGCAGATATAATGTTTCCAAAGGCACAGAGAAAAGAAAAAAGAGAGGGAGAGAAGAAGAGGAGAAGAAACGTGAAAATAGAAATTAAAAATAAAAATAAAAGTAATCATAACAAAATAATACCAAATAAAGTAAAATAAATAAAATTAACAATAAATAATAGAAAAAAACTAATATAATTATTTTAATCTTTAAAACGCACATGTAAAGACTCGAACCTAGATCCTTTGGGTTCACTAACACTCATCAAACCACTTGACCAGCTGGCCCATTCTTGTCACTAAAATGCACAACTAAACATATATGTGAAACCTTCTCATTGTCCCTACCCACAAAACCCAAAACTTCTAAGCCCAAAATTTGGGGCGTTACAATTCACCCATCCTTAAAGAAATTTCGTCCCTAAAATTTCCAACTAATCAAACAGTTGTATAACATAGACTACACTATGCTTCTGCTACACACTCTAATCCCAAGATACTACCACACTTAACCTGAACTCAAGACCTCTCACACATACCCAGAACACTCAACCACTGAAGCAGACAGATATTTGTCGTACACACTTACTATACTCCAATCAACACACTAAAACATTTACCAGCATCCCTGACTTAAAATCGTCGAGGGCACTCTCGAATCCAATGCTCTGTGGACTCACATTTAAGACATGCTCGCAACTTCTTCCAGCATTTTCCTAGATGGCACCTCTTATAATGCTCGCAAGACGGTATGCTCGTACCACTACCGGTACTCCATTTACTATCACTCGGATGCGTTCTAACATGTTTCATAAAATGAGTATCCAACCTCAGAGATCTGTGATCTCTCTTTTTCCTACAATCTACGCACCTAGCCTGAAGTATCTCACTAATCTTCCCTATCCTAGCCTCAAACACTCCCTCTAGTACCTCCCTCACTACCTGAGTTAGTACCTTAGTGCCAACTTCGGATTATCACTACCTGAAGTTGGCAGACTTACATTGACCTCTAACTCCTGAACAGTCACACTTTGCGGAGAAGCAAATGACTCCTTGCGATCCGACTTTCCTTCAAAATCCATATCAGTCTTGTGCCTAACTTAGGATATCTATACTTTTAGAAAGCAAGTACACAGTAAGTACAAAATTACACATTTCTAACATTACAGTTTTGAGTTCTACCTAAACCAGCAATGAAGTCCCAAACAGTTCATTTTTATAAACCATTTTTTTTCCAAACACAAACCATTTCAACTTTCTTTGGTAAAGTTCTTCAAATATTTTTCAAAAACAACTACTTGCGCACACGTTCATGTAGGAGCACAGGCTGAGTTTTTGCAAACCTGGTTTTAATATCACTAAATGTAACACCCTAAACCCGACCTAGAAGTTTAGACCAAATTTAGGATGCTACATTATCACCAAAGTAATCATGGGAAAATTTTACAAAGCAAGTTATCACAACAAATTGAATATTTAATTGCTTAAATATCAATTACTATAAATTACAGATAAGTTTAATAAATAGTCAAAATCAAATAAACGAGTGAAAATTTAAAACGGAAATTGTACCACAGTTTTTGAAAACCTTAAAGTTTCAAATACCATATAGTGAATAAAACTGAAAATACAATCTAATGATTTACTTCCATAGAGACTGTCTAAGACCTCCGCGTACCGAGCCCAATATCAAAATTCAGATATGTACCTAAAAGAGGAAACAGAAGAGAGGGTGAGCTATACAAGCTCAGTGTGAGATCAACACTAATTAACTACAAGGTCAGAAATAGTATGTCAACCAGTAGCTCGAAAATGAAACATACTTACAGAGTTGTACAGTACTAATTGGTAGATTTGAATCAGACGTACCAACAGATATCAGTATTTAGAGCATATTAGAAACACACTCAGGCACACAGTTGTAAGTTCCATTCAATCACACTAGCAATACTTCTCAATTAGTCACACAGTCATAGTAACTATTCAGTTAGATAGTTACAATCAGACAGTCTAACATGCAAAACTGTCGAACGAATAACCAGAACGTAGTTACAGAATCAGATGGTAAAGTTGAAATAGAAGTCTCGATAGATAGTAACTATTCACACGTATCAAATCACAATCAGTCACAAGTTCTATTTAGTCAGATAGATACAATCAGAGTCTATCACTCTGAACAGTCAAGAAATGCGTATGAACGCAGTTGAAATATAAAACCCACCCATCCAGCCAACACACCTCTCCATCCATCCCTACACTTTCTGTAGGGTTTAATACACCTACCTAGCTCAACACTTTCTGTGATGTCATACTGGGTTGCCCAGCAACGATGGCCATCAGTAAGTCCATGACCTTCAGGGTATTGGGACTGCTCATGACCCTCTGGGTATTGGGGCTAACAGTAACCAGATAAACTGCCAGATCAGTCAATAATAATATGCATCAATGCTGGCGTATAAGCTGTATACTGTCATGCAGTAAATCGCAGATAGACACGCAATTGAACTACCAGAACAGATAAGGGTACTAGCATAGCTAATGTACATACGGTACAGTGCAATGCAGTAAACCGTTATACCGGTAAATTAAAGCTGAGTTGTTAGATCAATCAATGGTACGTAGCATAGATAACATAATACTGTACGGTGCAGTATGGTAATCCTTTTTATACAGTTCAGTTGCAGCAAAACTACTAGTTCAGTTCAGTTACAGTCTTCCTTCTCTTCAACATCCCACCCAAAAATTACTTTATGCATATGAATGCGTGTAGACAACAAACAGTATCAGAATACAAATTACAGAGAGTCATTCAGAGTCAGGCATTCTGATCTCTCATGATTGTGATGCAGTAATAAAATCTGATCGTACTTGGAAACTAACTAATATCACAATAAAAAGGCAAGTGCACCTATCGAATAGTAGTATAGTCAGTGGAAAGACCGGAATATTGAATCCAAGGAACTATGAGTACTAGTAAGGACTTTCTTCCTATTATCTAGCCTAAAAATAAAAGGGGGTTTTGTTTCTAAATTAACTAATCTAAACTAAACTAAACTGAAAAGAAACGGCGTAAAGAGAGAGATTGCTTTTGGGAAAACTGATTGATTAAGGTAATACCTAAGGAAGAATCCACCTAGACTTCACTTGTTATCTAACTCTGAACCAGATGATTTTTTTATTTGATTTGATCCGTAAAGGTCCCTAAATTATGTTAATACCTCTGTCGAGGATAAGAACAACTAATCCTAGGTTGATTAACTGAAATCTCTTTCTAGTTAAAACCCCTAGTCTTGTATTAACTCGATCTCTGGCTCCCCATTTTACATTTGACTTTAATCTGGTAGATTTTCGTCGTCTTATACCTAGGATTGCAATCAACTCCGCTTAATTGTGTTGGATCTACTCCTATGCAAGGACTTTTACTCCTCTAGATAAGCACATTCAACTTAAATCAATATCCCGAAAATATCAATTTAAGAGTTAAAAACACAATTAAGAACAAATCAAATATTTATCACACAGCTCATAAAACAATAACAAGATCTGTCTTAGGTTTCATCCCCCTTATATATTTGGGGTTTTAGTTCATAATTATAAAGAAAATATCTCAGAAGAAATAAAATAACAAAACATAAGAAAACCCAAAACTCCTGAAAAGATTGAAGGGAGATCCTCTGTCTTGATGTAGATCCTGGCTTCTGAGATGGATCAATTGGATTCCCTTCGAGTAATTCCCTACCTTTAACTCCCCGTCTTAACGGGAATAAAGCACACCCTTGTAGTTTCCTCCTTGGATCTTTATATAGAGCTTTGGAATGTCTTTCTTAGCCCCTAAGTAGCCTTTTCCGAGTGAAATTGAACTTTCTCACGACAGGGACACGCCCGTGTGCCACGCCCGTGTGGATTGACTACCAGACCGTGCTCGAGCCTATTAAAATGGCACGATCGTGTGACACGGCCGTGTGGTGAACCTCTAGGCCGTGTTGATTATTGAACTGGGCCTAATTTACCCATTTTCGGCCCGTTTCTCATTCTTTTTACTTCCCTATACTCACCTGGGTATAAAATATGAAATAAAAGGATTGAAAGCACCAAATTCCACAAATTCAATGATAATTCATTCAGAAATTAGGCTAAGCATGAGGTAAAAATATGTATAATTTACGGTTTATCAAATACCCCTACACTTAAGCCTTTGCTTGTCCTCAAGCAAAATCTCAACTCACAATTAAAAATCATTCTTCTCAACTTATAATCCTTATCAATAATGTCTCAAACTATTCAACAAGTAATCATACAATGAGAACTCAATCAGAAGAACATTAAAGTCTAAAGACTTTAAGTTGAGAATTTTTATCACAGAAACATAGGTTTTCTCCCTTCTTCTAAGTAATTACCTTTCAATCAAAATTAACAAGAGTTGACATCCTCACTAACGATTCACTCTATCCACTCGAAGTGTTTAGGGTTCAAAAATTAAGCACTCATTAGTCAACCTGAAAAGTTATTACCATAAGCTTGTAGGAAAATCAAATCTCCACCACTATAGATTGATATGACACATCGATCAAAAGGTCTTTCAATGGTTGTAATGGGGCTTTGGTTAGGGGTGTTGTCACAAGCTGAAAAAGAGGGTTAGAATTGAGATTGAACTGAAAAATCATCTAGCTAGAAAAATCTCTATCACTGAAACGTATTCCTAGAGCTAAGCCTTTTTTTTTCGATGACATCGTTCTGGATTCGGAAGCTTATAATAGAAATATGCAAAAATATTGAATTATAACTAAAATATGAATTACAACTGAATTGATTGTATATACACTTTTTTTTAAGAACAAATCAAATACAAATAAATTGAATATTTATGAACTTTACAGACTGAAAAAATAGAACAAAGCTAGATAATTATTCAACTCAAATCTCGACAAAAATAGGGATCAAAATAATTGAAGGTAATTCAAAAAAAAATGGGTTATAGGTTAATATTAAAGGTAAGTCAAAGAATGGGTTGTTAAGCTCAATGGGGTTCACTAGGGGTTAATTTATGGAGGTAAGCTTTTATGGAGTAAGTGGGTTAAACCTAGGTGCCTTTATCATTTCGGTATATCAAATCAATAATATGGTCTCGACATGTATAATCGAAGCAGGTTCTAGAATAACAAGTCAGTATTGACTCACTCAAAGCAACAATAAAAGTGAGCACGAAAGGATGTATGCTCAAAAAGCTCAAAAATCTCACCAGAATTATGGCTTTTGATGTCAATCCTACGAATTTCAAATCTCAAAATAACACTTAAAATTGGGGAAAACAACCTAGAAAATTTTAAATTCTCAAAAATTTCAACTTATCATGCTTGATTCCCTAATGTCTTAAAGTTTGAATAATCAAAGCATAAGTACCTATGTCTTAATTCTCAACATATCAATAAAGATCATAAATCAATCAAAATTCATCTTAATAGGGGATTGAGAATAATGCAGAGAGTGAAAGTGAGAATTTGAAATTTGAGAACAATGTAACAAGTTAGTGGTAAAAATTTTCAGGGGTTTCAAAGATAATACAAAGAATGAAAGTGAGTTCCCCCCCCACACTTAAGATGTACATTGCCTTCAATGTACAAAGATACATTAGTAGCAATAGAAGCATAAAATTATAAGATAGGGAGAGAAGTGAAACTCCCTGAATATTGGATGAATTCCTTGAGCTGGTTGTGAAGATTTATAGGGAAGGATGTTTGAAGTTCATGATTCTGGGTAACTGAAGGGAATAAGTACATCTTTGTGTAAAATTTAGGTATTACTCGATAATAATTTAAAAATAAGGGGAAAAAGAGGAGTATAAAGTAAAGAAAATAAAAATTAAATTTAAAATTCAAATAATAGAATTTTTTTTCCCACGGCCGTGGCGCACTCCCGTGTGACATGTGGGTTGGTCGTGTGTCTTGTGGTCCTATCGATGTGGCCATCTTTGGTAGGCACGGGCGTGTATTATGCCCATGTTAATTTCTCAGTTTCGCCCACGGCTCATTGGCACGGGCATGTTCGGACACACGGCTATATAGCTCGATCGTGCCTTTTGGGGTTCGCTTCTCCCACGGCCGTGTTTGGAATCATATGTCCGTGTATGAATTGACAGGTTTGGCCACAGCAATATCGCACGGCTGTGTTTCTAACCGTGGGATGTCCACAGTCTTATGCACGCCCGTGTGTCTGGTCATGTGATCCTGGGGGATCTGCGTTTTAAGAAGTTAGTTATGAATCTAATAAAAGCAAACTTGTTAGTGCTCGGGTTGCCTCCCGAGAAGCGCTTATTTATAGTCTAAGCTCGACTTTTTACCTGCACTTTATGAGGGATTGTGGAGCCTAAGCTCCTCTCTATCATTCTTAAAGTCGTCACCATAATATAGTTTGAGTCAATGACCGTTTACCTTGAAAGTGCCTTGAGTTGGATGTGTTACCTCAACTGTGCCGTAGGGAAGAACATTTTGGACTATGAATGGACCTGACCATCTCGACTTTAGCTTTCCAGGGAATAATTTAAGCTTTGAGTTGTATAGCAAAACAAGATCGCCAGGCTTAAATTGTTTATGTTGCTTTAGACGAGTATCGTGTCATCGCTTTGTGATTTCCTTGTATAAGCGTGAGTTTCCATATGCATTGTAGCGTCATTCGTCCAACCCATTTAGCTGCATGAGTCTCTTTTTACCTGCAAGATCAGGGTCGAGGTTGAAAAGTTTAATGGCCCAAAATGCTTTATGTTCTAGCTCAAAGGGTAAATGATAACTTTTCCCATAAACGAGTCTATAAGGTGATGTTCCTATGGGAGTTTTGAAGGCGGTTCTATAGGCCCATAAAGCGTCATCTATTTTCATTGCCCAATATTTTCTATTTGCTTGTACAGTTTTCTCTAGGATGCGTTTTAGCTCACTATTAGCTACTTCAACTTGTCCACTACTTTGAGGGTGGTAAGGGTTGGTTGTTTTATGGTACACTCCATATTTCTGTAAGACTTTCTCAAACTGAGCATTGCAGAAATGCGTTCCCCTATCACTAATAATTGCTCTTAGTGTTCCAAATCGAGAAAAAAGTTTTTTAAGGAATTTTTCTACCATTCTAGCATCATTAGTAGGTAAGGCTTGGGCTTCTACCCATTTAGACATGTAATTGACTGCTACTAAAATGTATTTATTTCCGAATGAACTAGGGAATGGACCCATGAAATCTATGCCCCATACATCAAATATTTCACATTCAAACATATATGTCTGAGGCGTTTCATCACGTTTCGAAATATTACCTGTTCGTTGACATTTATCACAAGAAATAGCATACCTGCTGGCGTCTTTGAATAATTTGGGCCAATAAAAATCTGATTCGAGTATTTTATGGGCGGTCTTAGTTCCACTGTAATGTCCTCCTGTTGGTCCTGAATAGCAGTGTTCCAAAATCTTATTCGCTTCAGTTGTTGTGACACATCTTCGAATGACTTGGTCTGTACAAATACGAAAAAGAAAATGGTCTTCCCAAAAGTAGTTTTTCACATTGGTAAAGAATCGCTTCTTTCGCTGATGTGTCAACCCTTTTGGGATTATGTTAGCAGCTAAGTAATTTGCGATGTCAGCAAACCAAGGTACCTCAGAATCAAATATGACTAAGAGTTGTTCTTCAGGAAACCAGTCGTTTATTTTAGCTTCATCAAGTTCTTTGAGATGTGGATGCTCAAGCCTGGAAAGGTGATCTGCTGCTAAGTTTTCAGCTCCTTTTTTGTCTTGTATTTCCAAGTCGAATTCCTACAATAATAGAATCCATCTTATTAGTCGAGGTTTTGCATCAGACTTGGTTAAAAGATAGCGAAGAGCTGAATGATCAGTATAAACAATGACTTTTGACAATATTAGATATGGTCTAAATTTGTCGAACGCAAAAACCACAACTAGCAATTCTTTTTCGTGGTACTGTAGTTCTCTTGTGCTGCTGTTAGAGTTTTGCTAACATAGTAGATTGGCTGAAAATACTTGTCTCTTCGCTGTCTAAGAACTGCACCTACTGCAGAATCACTTGCATCACACATTAGTTCAAAAGGTAAATTCCAATCAGGTGCAATTATAATTGGAGCATTGGTGAGTTTCTCTTTGAGAGTGTTAAATGCCTCTAAACATTCCTAATCAAAATTGAAAGGTACGTCTTTTTCTAGTAATTTCGTTAATGGCTTAGCTATTTTAGAAAAATCTTTAATGAATCTTCTATAAAAACCAGCATGTCCTAAAAAGCTTCTAATTACCTTCACTGAACTAGAGGGAGGTAGTTTTTAAATGGTCTCAACTTTTGCTTTATCCACTTCTATCCCTTTACTAGAAATTTTGTGTCCTAGCACAATACCTTCTCGTACCATAAAATGGCATTTTTCCCAATTGAGAACAAGATTTGTTTGTTCACATCTTATCAAGACTCGTTCTAAATTTTTGAGGCAAAGTTGGAAAGAGTTATCGAATATCGAGAAGTCATCCATGAATACCTCCATGATATCCTCCACAAGCTCGTTAAAAATTGCTAGCATGCAACGCTGAAAAGTAGCAAGAGCATTACATAATCCAAAAGGCATTGTACGATAAGCAAACGTACCGTATGGACAAGTGAATGTCATCGAGATTTGGAAATAGCCAGAAAGTCTATCCAAAAAACAGTAATACATATGTCCTGATAGTCTTTCTAACATCTGATCAATGAAAGGTAAGGGGAAGTGATCCTTTCTTGTGGCGTCGTTCAATTTCCTGTAATCAATACAGTGTAACGACCCAAAATCCGTGGGCACCAGAAAAGTGTATTGTCGGGCCTTCGTCTTAGAAAGTTAAATTCTTAAATAATTATTAGGAAAAATCATGACTCTAGTTGTGTGTCTAAATAGGTTTCAATTAGGTGGAACTAGTTTAAATTAGAAATAATTAGTAGATAAGACTAAATTGAATAAAGTGCAAAAGTTTAATTAAAAAATAGAAAAATTATTAAGGGATTAAGTTGGTAATTAACCCAAAGTAAGTGACATGTGTATAAAAGAGAAATAAATACATGTGTATGTGTACTATTGGTCCAATTGTATTTTATGTGTGTATTTACTTAGAATTTAAGTAATTTTAATTATTTAATTATTTGATTTTAATTAAGTAAATATCTAATTATTTAATTATTTAAATATTATAATTTATTTAATAAATAAATGGAGACAAGTGTATGATAATAATTGGTAACATGTGTGTGTATATGTATGTGTACAAATGTGTGAAAATAATTAGATTTAATTAGATATTTATATTAATTAACTAATAAACTAAATAAAAGAAATAAAAGAAAAAGAAAGATAGAAAAGAATAGGGAAGCTCACGAAATAGAGAAAGAAAGGAAAAAAAAAAAAAAAGAAAAAGAAAGAAAAGGGGAAATAGGGAATTTGAAGCTTGGAGTTTAATTGGTAAGCTCAATCAAGTCCTTTTTTCATAATTTTGATGTTTTAGAAGTCTTAAAACAAGTTTTTGATGGAATTAAGTTGTTAGTTTGGAAGTTCTTAGGTTTTTAAACAAAGTTCATGTTGAATAAAATAATGGAATTGGGGTTTATTTGATAGAAATTTTGATTTGGAGTTGAATAAAGGATTGAATTGAAAACTTAGGTATAAGTTTTGAGTTTTAAGGATTAAATTGAAAAAAATTCGAAATTATGAAAATATGATAAAAATTTGATAGTTAAATGTGAGTTTAGCAAGGAATTGAGTAGAAAAAGGGTATGAATTAAGTTAAGAAAGTAAGTAAACTTAATTAGGATTAAATGGTAAAATAAGTTATAAGAAACAGTTTTGACGGCAACAGAAGCCTAACTTTGAAAAACCACAAAAAATTGTAGGAATTGAATTAGAGGATGAATAAGATATGAAATTAAATCTTATTGAGTCTAGTTTCTTATAGTAGAAACGGTGTAGGCAATGAATTTATGAATCAAGAGATATTTGAAATTTTGTGAAACTGGTTTAGGATGAATTCGAGATACTCTGTTTTGACTTTGGAAAATCATTAAAAATTGTATAAAAATTATTATGGAGTGTAATTTATATGTGTGAACTCCTTAATGAATCTAGTTTCAAAATAAATAAACAAGAACCTTATTCAAGTTCTGTACAATGAGATAATTGATTTTTAGTAGAGAGAGGTCAGAACTGTCAAATGGAATAACAGGGGAGTTTTTAATGAATAAACTGTACTAATTGGCTGGACCAAAAATTCTGAAAATTTTATGGTGAGAAGATATGTGAGTCTAGTTTCAAGGAAAATTTACGGATATTAATTTGGAGTTTCGTAGCTCAAGATATAAATAATTTAGTAACAATGACTCAAATAGACAGCTTAATGGTGAAAATATATATATACCTTAAAAATGGTTAAATTTGCATGTTTAGGCTCATGAATTAAATTGAATTGTGTTATATTGATGATTATAAAATTATTATTTTCGTAGTTAACAAAGAACCCGGAACAGCGGCGCACAAAGGAAAGGAGAAAGCTATCGAGGATTAAAACGAAAAATTCACGGTTTGTATTTCTATAATTCAAATTACTTTTTATTAAATGTTTTATATAAATTCTATAATTAATAAGTGAGATATAAGGTAAGTGTTGATATTTGAGTTGAATGAGAATTGAATCGAATGGTGAATGTGTATGTATAATTGAATTATAAATTTATTTGAAGGTGAAATTGTAATTAAAAAGTGTTCTGGATTGGAAATGCAAGTAAATTGAGAACTGAAATACCCTATTAACTAGTCGGACGGAGTCGGATATAATTGGCATGCCATAGGATCTGAAAATGTACGGGATTTGCCGGCTTTACCGATTAGGCACTTTATGTGTCGTACATCAGGCACTTTATGTGTCGTATTTCAGGCACCTTGTGTGTCGTTTCAGGCACTTTATGTGTCGTATATTGATTAGGTACTATGTACCGTTTTAGGCACAATGTGCCGTACTGGTGTGTTTGGGTTGGAATCCGTGTATCCGTTAAAGTCCGAAATGTTAATAGGGTGAATAATTGAAATGAGAAGATCAAATGAATTTGATCGACTGTACCAGTGAATATGAAAGAAATTGAAATTGTGGACTGGAAATGTAGATTGGGGAATGAAATGCATGAATTTAGAATTAATATGGTGATTAAAATTTGATGAATGTGATTTGTGACTAGAATTGAAGAATAGCTAAATGTTGTATTATTATTGCTATTTAATGAAAGTTAAAAAAAAAAAGAAGAATTGTTATTTGATGCTTAGTGCTATATTTTATTTTATTTTAATTATTGCCATTATAATTTGAATTATGGTAATACCACTGAGTATGGAATACTCAGCGTACGGTTGTTTCCGTGCGCAGGTTAATAGGAGTCTAATTTCCTGATCCAGCATCCAAACGATCCCGACTTCAGCAAAAAGATATTGGTGATGTTTTCTTTTCTTAATTGAAAGTGGCATGTACTAGGATTGTATAAGTTATTTAGGTATGCTTGTAATGTTGGTTGTAAGAATGATATACCATATTTTGTTATTAGCTTGATAAAATGGTAAAAATTATAGTATATAATTAGTCTTAAATTAGAATGGAAAACAAATGAAATTATTTTAGTTTTGATTAATATTATGATTGTTAGACATTAAATTACTATGTTAATTAATTGATTATAATTTGGGTGTAATTAAGTTTAAATTGTTTTTTTTTATTGTGCCATTGGTTTTGGACTGGTTTATTTTGGGTTTAAACTTACAGGAGGTTTATGTGAAAATAAGCAGAAATGCTGCCGAAATTTTTATAAAACAAAAATGTATGAATGAAATTCAATTAGTAAACTAAAATATAATTTATATGCATTTATGAATATACTATAATTTATTGTTAAAGAATAATTTTCTTGTTTCTTGTTACTGATATATTAAGAATTATCTGTAAATTGTCTGAATTGTCTGGTAATGCCTTGTAACCCTGTTCCGACGACGGTTTAGGGTTAAGGGGGTGTTACATACAGACCCTTCAACTTGTGACAGTTCTTGTAGGGATTAATTCATTCTTTTCATTGGCAACGACAGTCATGCCACCTTTCTTAGGAACTACCTGCATAGGACTTACCCAAGCACTGTCAGAAATAGGATAAATAATTCTAGCATCTAGAAGTTTAATTACCTCAGTTTTGACCACTTCCTTCATGTTGGGATTCAATCTCCTTTGAGCTTGCACACATGGTTTGTATTCATCCTCCATCAAAATTTTGTGGGTGCAAAAGGAAGGACTGATTCCTTTGATGTCAGAAATTTTCCAAGCTATGGCTCTTTTATGCTTTTGTAACACTTAAATTAATTCCTCTTTTTTCTTAGGTTGTAATTCTGAGGCAATAATGACTGATAGTATAGAATTGTCTCCCAAAAATGCATATTCTAAGTGCTTGGGTAATTGTTTGAGATCTAATTTGGGAGGTTCGTCAATAGAGGGTTTCTGTCTTAGCTCATCCTTAATTTCAATGCCCTCATAATCTATTTGTCTTGAAGGAGATTCGTTGGAGTTTAGCTCAGTTATTACCTTTTCCATCTCAGTGGTGACTTCGTGTTCTCCCCCACTTTGAACGAGACACAGTTCCAATGTGTCTTTAAAAGTGATTTTCTGAAAAGAATCTTGAACAGAGTGATCAATAGAGTCAATAAAATAACAAGAATCATCTTGTTCTCTAGAAAATCCATGGCATCATAAATTTTAAACACAATTTCTTCATCACCTACCCTAAGCACAAGTTTACCATCTCCTACATCAATAACAGCTTTTGCAGTAGCTAAAAATGATCATCCTAGGATTAAGGGTACCTCAACATCCTCATCCATATCTAATACGACAAAGTCAACAGGGAATATCTATAACGCCCTCTTACCCGAGACCATTGCCAGAGTCGAGCTTGAGGTGTTACTAAACTTAATTTATCACTTAAAGAACTTTAAATCATTTATTCTAACTTTCGTAATAAGCTGTTCATCTGCGTCACAGTCGCTAAAAAATTCATATCTTGAGTTTCAAAACTTGAAATTAAGATCTGTAAATTTTCTTTAAAACTAGACTCATATATCTATCTACTAATTTTTTTATAGAATTTTTGGTTGGGCCAATTAGTACAGTTTATTAGTTAAAATTTCCCCTATTTCAGTGTTTGACTGCTTTGACCTCTGTTCACTTCGAATCACTTTTATAACTCTAAAAAATTCAAATGACTATGCCATTTATTTCTCCTAAAACTAGACTAAATAAGGAATCTGTTCATATAAATTATGACTCCTAATTATTTTTTTACAATTTTTAGTGAATTTTTAAAGTCAGAACAGAGGATTCAGAAATTGATCTGACCCTGTTTCACCAAAACCCAAATATCTCATAAAATAAAACTCTTTTACCTATTTTGTTTCTTCCATATGAAAATAGACACAATAAGCTTAAATTTCATATTTTATTCACCATAAAATCATGTTTCTACTATTTTTAGTGATTTTTCAAACTCATGTCACTGCTATTGAAAAATTCTGTTTTATAACAAAGTTCACCTTTCTATGAATATTCATGAACTATTATCACTTTGAACATACATGGTCTCATACATGATCTAAATTAGCCATTCCAAGGACTAATCATTATCAGGCATTTTCTCAATCAAACCACAACCATATTACAAGATTAATTACACAAAACAAGTATATTGCTATACATGCCATATTCGTGTCATATAAGCCATTTTACCAAAATAGTTCTTCGAATAGTGTGAGCGAGCCTTCGACCTATCCCGATTCCCAAGCTGGCTTGTCCAAAACTACAATGAATGGAAAGGAGGGAGTAAGCATAAATGCTTAGTAAGTTCACATGCAAATAACAAGTAACATAACAAAGCAATTCTTCCAAACAACACTAGCATGGTATCACCAAAACAATATCACATTTTTAATCATCATTTATCATCTTACCACATTATTGTTGTTGTATCGAGTTTCAACCCGAGGGTTAAGTACATACCTGCCCAAAATGTCCATTTCACAACACTTATCAAAATGACACTTGCATCTTGAGTGTTCTTCCATTTCACTAGAATTTTACCAATTGAACACATTGGAATATAACTCGGATACAAGGATAATTTGCACATAAGTGCCACATATGTAATCAAAAGACCATGTAACCCACCCATAAGCGAACTCGGACTCAACTCAACGAGCTCAGGCGTTCGCATCCATAAGTGAACTCAGACTCAACTCAACGAGTTCGGATGCCTAGTTACATCTCACGAACTCGGACTCAACTCAACGAGTTCGGACATTTGCATCCATAAGTGAACTCGGACTCAACTCAACGAGTTCGGATGCCCAACCATCATAGTGACATGTCACTTGTATCCTAACCTATTCTCAAGGTTCAAACAGGATTTTCCTCAATCACACATTTCCCAGTCGTTCTCCTCGGAATATCGGAACCAATACGTTGCTTGCATCTCATACTTATCAATTTAATCACATATTTTTCATACCAATACATAATATTTCACAAAGCATAATATTCATAATATCAAGTATCATATCATATAAATAACATTAAATCACTTAAAATAGCAATTATGTTACATTATTTACACATGAACTTACCTCGGTACAAAATATAGAAATTTTGCAATTTAGTCCATAATCTTTTCTTTTCCTCGATCAAGATCGATTCCACGTCTTTCTTGATCTAAAATAACACATTTAGCTTATTTAATACTCATATTTATCAAAATAGTCCTTAACTCTAACTTTGGAAAAATTACAATTTTGCCCCTAAACTTTTGCATATTTACACTTTTGCCCCAAAGCTCGAAAATTAAAATTTTTCCATAATTCTTATGTTTTAGGACATGCTGATCATTTATTTACTAACAGCAACCTCAAATTCCCACTATAACATGTACTTATGAACAATAGGTATTTTTACCGATTAAGCCGTTTTACTCGTTTTTACTTAAAACCGAGTAGCACAAGTTGTTTAACATAATTTAAAACCTCATATTCTATCATAAAACATCAAAATACACAATTATTCAACATGGGTCAATTTTTGAAATCAAACCCTAGCTCAAATAAATGGTAGAAATAGAGAAATCATGTTACCAGGATATCAAAAACGTAAAAATCATTAAAAACGGGGCTAGAACGGACTTATAATCGAGCTTGGAAGCTTGAAAAACCCTAGCCATGGTTTCTCCATGCTATTTTCGGCCTTGAGGAAGAAGATGAGCAAAAATTGGCTTTTAATTTGATTTTTAATTCATTTAATCACTAAATGACCAAAATGCCCCTAACTTAAAAATATTTTTTTCCACCCATTTCATGTCCATTTTTGTCCAATAAATTAACCAATGGTCTAATTCCCATTTAAGGACCTCCAATTTAAATTTTCATAACAATTGGACACCTCTAACATATAGAACTCAACTTTTGCACTTTTTACAATTTAGTCCTTTTGACTAAATTGAGTGCCCAAACGTCAAAATTTTCGTACGAAATTTTTTTAAAAAATAATATCATAAAAATTTAAACCATAAAAATATAAATAAAACACATTTCAATTAAACACCTTTACCATTTGACAAAAATGCCCTTAATGCCTTTCTTTGTAATTTTTCATGTACAAGCCCATTTTTGTCCAAAATTTTAGAAATTGGTCAAATTTTTATTTAAGACCTCCTAATTAATATTCCAAAGCAATTTCATACTAAAATATTCTAGAATGCAAGTTTTGCAACTTATTCGATTTAGTCCCTAATTTCAAATTAAGCACTTTATGCATAGAATTTCTTCACGAAATTTTCACACAATCATGCAATCATATCATAAACCTAAAAATAATTATAAAATGATTATTTATACCTCGAATTTGTGGTCACAAAACCACTATTTCGATTAGGCCCTAATTCGGGATATTACAATATAAATTTATCCACCTTAACTAATACATCTTCAATGATACCCCTAGGATATTTAACAGATCTATCGGCTAATTGAATACTCATCCTAGTGAGATTTGGTTCCCCTAAGCCTAGTTGTTTGAACATTTTATAGGGCATCAAGTTAATGCTAGCACCTAGATCTGCTAATGCCTTCTCAATATTTAAATTACCAATAAAACAGAGAACAGTAAAACTTCCTGGATCTTTCAATTTTGTTGGGAGTCTATTCTAGAGAATTGCTAAACACTCTTCGTTAAATTCCACTGTGGACAGTTCTTCAAACTTCATTTTGTTTGTAAGAAGTTCTTTCAAAAATTTTGCATATGTTGGCATCTGTAAAATAGCTTCAACAAAAGGTAAGTTAATGTGTAATTGCTTTCTAAATTTCAAGAAATTTACCGAATTTGGTGTCCATGCGGTCTTTCCTTAATTTTGCTAGGTATAGGATAGGTGGTTTATATTCCTTGAAAACTAGTGGGGCGCTTTCTTTGGGTTCGGCTTCCTCAACTTTTTCCTTTGCAGGCTCTTGTAATACCCTCTTTTCAGGCTCAACTAGTGTTTTCCCACTCCTTAGTGTAATGGTTTTAACGTGCTCTTTAGATTTAGTTTCTGTGTTGCTCGGTAACCCACCTTATGATCTTTCAGAAATTAGCTTAGCGAGCTGGCCTATTTGAGTTTCGAGTCCTTGAATGGATGCTTGTTGGTTCTTCAGTGCTGTTTCGGTGTTCTGGAAACGGGTTTTTGACACGGCGATAAATTTTGTGAGCATCTCTTCAAGGTTCGGCTTTTTCTCTTGTTGGAACGGTAGTTGTTAAAATCCCGGAAGAGGTGGTTACCTTTGATTTGCTTGTCTTCCCCATGAAAAATTGGGATGATTTCTCCAACCTGCATTATAGGTGTTACTATAAGGGTTATTTTGAGATCTAGAATTATTACCCATATAGTTGCCTTGCTCGTTTTTCATGCCGTATCCATAGGCGAGGTACTCAGCGTTGTTCATGGTCGTTTCGCACTGCATCACTGGGTGTACCTGCGTAGACCCAACAAAATTATCAATCTTTTTATTTAAAAGTTCTACCTGATTAGAAAGCATCGTGACTGCATCAATATTAAAAACTCTTGCAGCTTTCTGTGGTTTTGTTCTCATGACTTACCACTGATAATTATTCAGTGACATTTCTTCTATAAACCCGTAAGCTGCTTCTGGTGTTTTATTATTGATTATTCCACCGGCGGCTATGTCGATCATTTGTCTTGTTAATGGATTCAAACCGTTGTGAAAGGTTTGAACTTGTAACCACAGCGGTAACCCATGATGAGGACACCTTCTCAGTAAGTCCTTGTATCTTTCCCATACATCGTAAAGTGTCTCTAAATCCATCTACACAAAAGAAGAGATACCATTTCGTAATTTAGCCATTTTAGCTGGCGAAAAATATTTAAGCGAAAATTTCTCGGTCATTTGTTCCCATGTAGTGATAAACCCTCGTGGTAGAGAGTTCAACCATTGTTTGGCTTTATTTCTCAAGGAGAATGGGAATAGCCTAAGGCGAATGGCATCATCAGAAACGCCATTTATTTTGAATGTGTCGTATAATTCTAAAAAGTTGGCTAGATGCGAGTTAGAATCCTCATCCTGCAAACCATCAAATTGAACAAACTGCTGTATCATCTGAATAGTGTTAGGTTTCAGTTCAAAATTATTTGCAGCAATAGTAGGCTTCATAATGCTAGATTCATTGCGTGATAAATTAGGTTTAGCATAATCATACATAGTACGTGGAGCAGGATTTTGCTCAACAGGATTTGTGGCTACTACAGGGGGTAGCTGATTATCCTGATTTGTTTCCATCTCTGGAATAGGTTCATGTTCTTCTTCTTGTCCTTATTCTAGATACTGTAGACTTCTTCTTATCTCTCGGCGATTTCTGTGAACTGTAACTTCTAAATCATCGTCAAAAAATAGTGGTCCTCATGGGTTTCTTCTAGTCATAAACTAGAGATACTTGGAAAAAAGAAAATTTCAGTGAATAAAAATAAAATAAAGGCTGGAAATAAATAAAAGTAGTAATGGCTAAAGTAATAGAAATCGAGTGTCCCTAATATCTTAGTTCCCCGGCAACGGCACCAAAAACTTGATCTCTCGTGATTGTGATGAAGTAATAAAATCTGATCATACCTGGAAACTAACTAATATCACGATAAAAAGGCAAGTGCACCTATCGAATAGTAGTATAGTCAGTGGCAAGACCAGAATATCGAATCCAAGGAACTATGAGTACTAGTAATGACTTTCTTCCTATTATCTAGCCTAAAAATAAAAAGGGGTTTTGTTTCTAAATTAACTAATCTAAACTAAACTGAAAAGAAACGGCGTAAAGAGAGAGATTGCTTTTGGGAAAACTGATTGATTAAGGCAATACCTAAGGAAGAATCCACCTAGACTTCACTTGTTATCTAACTCTGAACCAGATGATTTCTTCATTTGATTTGATCCGTAGAGATCCCTAAATTATGTTAATACCTCCGTCGAGGATAAGAACAACTAATCTTAGGTTGATTAACTGAAATCTCTTTCTAGTTAAAACCTTTAGTCTTGCATTAACTCGATCTATGGCTCCCCATATTAGATTTGACTCTAATCCGGCAGATTTTCGTCGCCCTATGTTTAGGATTGCGATCAACTCCGCTTAATTATGTTGGATTTACTCCTATGCAGGGACTTTTACTCCTCTACATAAGCACATTCAACTTAAACCAATATCCCGGAAATATCAATTTAAGAGTTAAAAACACAATTAAGAATAAATCAAATATTTATCACACAGCTCAGATAACAATAACAAGATCTGTCTTAGGTTTCATCCCCCTTAGATATTTGGGGTTTTAGTTCATAATTATAAAAGAAAACATCTCAGAAGAAATAAAATAACAAAACATAAGAAAACCCAAAACTCCTGAAAGGATTGAAGGGAGATCCTCTGTCTTGATGTAGATCTGGCTTCTGAGATGGATCAATCGGTTTCCCTTCGAGTAATTCCCTGCCTTTAACTCCCCGTCTTAACGGGAATAAAGCACACCCTTGTAGTTGCCTCCTAGGGTCTTTATATAGAGTTTTGGAATGCCTTTCTTAGCCCCTAAGTAGCCTTTTCCGAGTGAAATTGAACTTCCTCACGACAGGGACACGCCCGTGTGCCACGCCCGTGTGGATCGACTGCCAGGCCATGCTCGAGCCTGTTAAAGTGGCACGGCTGTGTGGCGAACCTCCAGGCCGTGTTGATTATTGAACTAGGCCTAATTTGCCCGTTTTTGGCCCGTTTCTCGTTCTTTTTACTTCCTTATACTCACCTGGCTATACAACATGAAATAAAAGGATTAAGAGCACCAAATTCCACAAATTCAGTGATAATTCATTCAAAAATTAGGCTAAGCATGAGGTAAAAATATGTATAATTTATGGTTTATCACATTCACATCCAGTCAGTCAGTTACAGAATTACTCACCTAGTCATAATTTGCACACATCACACGATCAATCACAACCCAAACACAGTACATGGACACACGGATCACATAGGAAGAAAAAATTGAAGAGCCAGATACTTGAACAAGTCATTGGAGTTCAATGAAATCAACAATGTACCAAGTCGAGCTAACACCGAGAAGATACTTACCAGATTCCGCCGGCCAGTATCGGGTTCCATCATGTGCTGAAGGGTCTAACATATTTAGAACAGTGAAGATTATTTAGTACTACAGTAAGTTTTGGGAATTTCAGGCAAAGGAAACTTCGTAATTAAAAGGATGAACAAGCTTAGGAAGACAGCTGATGTTTCGCACATGGAGTCCGAGAACATGGTATAAAATCAACTACTCTAAAAGTCTTATCATATATATATATATATATATATACACATATGCATGTATGTACGTATGTGAAAACTGAAGTAATTTTTTGAAACTGTGGAGGGGAAGTTGAGTTTGGGGGCAAAAATTGTTCAAGTAGGAGGAGGTGAAGAAGATTTTCAAGCAATTGTTTAGTGTTAGAGAAGGGGAGAAGCTGTTGAAGGCATGCCAATGCTATTTATCTTCAACAGCAGGTCCCATAGCTGGTTTACTTTTCATCTCCTCTCACAAGGTTGCCTTCTGCAGTGACAGATCAATCAAAATCGCTTCTCCTAATGGAGAATTGGGCAGCATATATTTCATCTGTTTTCCCCCTCTCAGACAGCATAATTTTGCACCCTTCAATTCTCATGTTGTTGTATATCGATTTTGGTGCAGGTTCCAACTCCACTTGAGAAAATAAAGGGACTGAATGAGAGTGAAAACATGGAGAAACCATCACAAAAGTACATGGAAATTGTGACGGTGGATGATTTTGAGTTCTGCTTTATGGGGTTCTTGAATTACCAGAAAGTTTTCAAGTACCTTCAACAAGCATTTATTTCTAAAAGACTACTTTATGATGATGAATTACAAGTTACTTTCTACGTGCCACGTAAGAGAAGAATAATGGGACAAAATTCATACATAGTATAGTATACAGATTGGAGATCAATACTCAAAGATTCAAAATTAAAGGAAATTTATTTTTGATATTTTTTTCCATGTGGATTTGCCAGATTGGATGTTAAAGTTTTTAATTGAATAGACATCTCGCTTCCAAATATTCAAACTTTTAACTAAAAATCTGCCCAATTTCTATATTTGCTTAAAACGTATCCAAAATTTCATTATTTTAAATACATTAAAAATATGGTATGTAACTTGCCACAAAAGTAAATATATCTTTTAACCATTTTTAATCACCAATATTTTTCTCTTTTCGAAGTATTGCCTAATTTACAAAAATTCTACCATACGTGAAAAAGAATGTGGTAATATAATAATGGGTAAACTATGCAAATAGTTATTCTAAAATTACTTTATTTATTTTTTGGTTACTTTATTTTGGTCATTGTTCCGTTAAAAACTAATTAGAATGCCACGTATTGGTTGTTCTTCTAATTGTGTATATAATTAAATATTTTAAAAATTAATTATAAACTTTGTTACCATCTCAAACCTTGAAATCAACCCATAAATCTCAAAATCATTGAACCCTAAATCCTATTACCATCTATAAACCCTAAATCAACCCCATAAACCCCAAAATCATTGAGCACTAAACCCCAAATTAAATCATTGAATCCTAAACTTTTTTTACCATCGCATTTCATCATTACCCAACCAAATACTTAGGTTGTTAAGAAAAATCAAAGAAATTGAGAGCCAATGGAAGAAAGAACGGATAATATGGGGTATTGGTATGATTGCTGCTGCATTTTTTGTTTGGGTAATTACGAATGTGATGATAAAGGAGATTTAGAATTTGATTTTGAGGTAAAATGGTAATAGAGGTTTAGGATTTATTGATTTTGAGATTTAGGGGTTAATTTTAAGGTTAAAGATGATAACAAAGTTTATAATTAATTTTTGAAATCTTTAATTATATACGCAATTGACAGAACAAATAATAATATGTGGCATCCAAGTTAATTTTCCAAAATATGTGGCATACAAGTCAACTTTCCAATTGGATTTTAACATAACAATGACTAAAACAAGAATACTAACTCATGATAGTGTTATATTTGATAAAAAAAAATTAAAATAATCAAAGTGGGAATGAAATAATTCTAGAGTGATTATTAAGATAATTTATTCTATAATAATTTTTTAATAGAGCGAAAGTGGGAAACTAATCAATAAATTATGGGAATGACACTAAAATTATCAGCCATATAAAGAAAGAATCCATTTTTCCTAAATATAATTGGCTATTGTCTACCACCTTCACCATATAAATACACAAAGGCAGTCAACATAAACAGAGCAAATAGTATAACAGTTGCAATGACTACCACTCTCACTTTCTTCTTTGTTGTTCTCTTTCTTGCTCTCATTGGCCAAGGTAACTACCATGCCATATAATATATTATGTCACATGCATTTATATTTAGAACTAACCTAATTGGGTTAGTTTTTAAGAGGGATTAACTCAATTTCAACGTAATCATTTATATTAAAATTTTCTCTCATTTCTATTTAATTTTGATTCTCTTAATTTGAGTTTGAGTAATTTTAAATTTGAATAAATTTTAAATATTTAGTAATTTAAATTTAAATTAAATATAATTTGATTGTTGAAATCTTTTTATTAAATTGAGTTTCTATTATTTGAGAAACTTTTCCAACATTAATTTTTTTTTTCAATATTTAATCTAAAAATATACTTAAAAATCTTCAAATTACTTACCACTCAGCTAAGTAGAGTTGTATTTTATTTTTGTATTTAAGTAAAATGGATATATATATATACACATAATTTTAAAGGTTCTGCTTTTCATTTTTAAGGATATTGTCAATGCACGTTGGCTGATGTGAAAATCATCCAAACACAAACCGGGAAAACAGTGGAAAACAAGCCAGAGTGGAAAGCCACAGTAAAAAACGATTGTATCTGCACTCAGTCTGATTTGAAGCTCAGTTGCGACGGGTTTCAGACGGTGGAGGCCGTCGATTCTTCGCTGATGGCGAAAACTGGTGCCGAATGCTTGATAAATGGCGGCCAACCGGTGGCTTCTTCCAGTAACTTGAGCTTCAACTATGCATGGGATACTTCATTTCCTTTCAGGCCCTTGTCTTCGCAAATCAACTGTTCTTAAAATCTTGAATCCAAAAGTAGGGTTTTTTGAATTTCAATGTTGCTTTTTTGCTTACCAATTTCAATAATGAAATGAAGAGCTAATATGATATTATATTAAACCCCCAAAAAAGATATTACTTAGGAAAACATTATCTGCAGTATTGAACTCCTAACTTTGAATGTTGAACCAATGTCAAGTTAAAAACAAGGTGTGATGGTAATACCTGCCGCTGTAATCGAGTCAAAGCTCAAACAGTAAGAAGCTTGACTTTAGACTTGGCAAGTAGGGAACTCGAATCTTAATATTTGCATTCCCTTTCTCTATCCCCAAACTGCATTTTCTTTTTTGTTGGAAAGACAAGGTAACAGCAAAACTCTGTTGAATTCAATGAAGGTTGCCATCATGCCATGTGGGGGAATGGTCCATCTGGCTATTGTTTTTGCAAAAAGTAAAAAGTAACAAAGCCATCCTATGGTTTATATCTTGTATGTTAAGCAAAAGCTTTATTATTAATGAATATTTTTGAGGGGCATTGGAAAGCAAGTTGAGGCAAATATTTAATCTGCATGGCCTACTGCCCATTCATTTCCACCTTAGATTACAAATTCAAAGATAAAACAAGACTGCTAACAAAATAAGCACATTAACAGTTTCTTTGACCAATTATGATATATTCATTGTCTTTTCAAAAGAGGTTTCTTCTGCTCATAAATGGACACTCTTGGTCATATTTAGAAGTTTCTTAAGTTTGCTTATCACTGATGTAAGGGGGAAAAGGCAAAAAAATGAACTACTATTAGCATTAAATTCCAAAGTAAATCTTGGGTTTATTCATGCAATCACCAGAATTCGAATCTTAGCATTTGTTCCTTTTCTCTATTCCCAAATTGCATTTCTTTTTGTTAAAAAACAAAAGCTCTTTTTATTGTAAAATGATATGTAACACCCAGATTTGCTCCTTCAGATTGAAATAAAACATGAAAGAATTCCCCAACAACATTGGAGAGACCTACTTAGTTGAGCTCCCGATAACCTGTCTGAGAAAAGAAAGTTGATAAGTGGATATGACAGTTGATCGCACATGGCTGACATATTTGACTGCATTACCATATCTTTTTCACCATGCATTTTGTTTGGTCGTTGAGCTGACTCATATGTTTCCCCAAATCTCTTATCTTTTCTTTCTTTTCTTTCGTATCTAAGTATTAAAGCAGTAGCAGATATCAGAAAGCTTCAAATCCACATCCTTTTACACTCACAACACACGAGAAAAAAGGGCAAACCATGATGCCTGTTAGGATTTTTTCTTATTTCAAAAGGTTGTCTAAACTAATTAGCTTCTTGCTATGTATGTTATTCATGCAATCTTAAAGACACCAAATCATGTCATCCTCTTTTCTTTTAATATTATCTTTTACATCTTTATGCTCTTCTTTTTATTCTTTCTTTATGAGCAATAGGTGACTCATGAAAGAAAAAAAGTTAGATTCAACCACCATATCTATACCTCTTTAAATACCATTTCCCAATTCCAAAGATTCATTCATCAATCATCACCGATACTACCCCCTAAAAAAACTTCCTTGATCATATTTTTATTTCATTAATCAGAAAAAAAATGAAGAGCCATATACTTGAACAAGTCATTGGAGTTCCAATGAAATCGACAGCTTACCAAGTTGAGCGAACGCCGAAACGGTACTTACCAAATTCCGCCGGCCAGTATCAGGTTCCATCATCTGCTGAAGGGTCTAACATATTTAGAAAAGGTAGGTGGCTACCTTTTAATCTGTTATGGGTCTAGATATTCATAATGAAGATTATTTAGTACTAATGTAAATGTTTTAGGAACTGCAGGGAAAGGAAACTTTGTACTTAAAAGGATGAACAAGCTTGGGAAGAAAGCTGATACCTTCGCACATGGACTCCGAGAACATGGTATGAAATCAACCACTCTAAAAGTCTAATTATATGTATGCATTGTATGTATGTATGTATGTACGTGAAAACTGAAATAATTTTTTGGAACAGCAGTGAGGTTGGGGCCAAAGATCAGCGAAACTGTGAAGGGAAAGTTGAGTTTGGGGGCAAGAATTGTTCAAGTAGGACGGGTGGAGAAGATTTTCAAGCAATTGTTTAGTGTTAGAGAAGGGGATAAGCTGTTGAAGGCATGCCAATGCTATTTATCAACAACAGCAGGTCCCATAGCGGGTTTACTTTTCATCTCATCACAAAAGGTTGCCTTTTGCAGTGATAGATCAATTAAAATTCCATCTCCTAATGGAGAATTGGTCAGAGTCCGTTACAAGGTTAGTATATATTTCATCTATTTTTTCCCCTCTCAAACGGCATAATTTTGCACATTCAATTCTCATGTTGTTGTATATTGATTTTGGTGCAGGTTTTTATTCCACTTGAGAAAATAAAGGGAGTGAATGAGAGTGAAAACATGAAGAAACCGTCACAAAAGTACATGGAAATTGTGACAGTGGATGATTTTCAGTTTTGGTTTATGGGGTTCTTGAATTACCATAAAGCTTTCAAGTACCTTCAGCAAGCAATTATCTGCCAAAGGCTACTACATGATGTACTACAAGTCACTTTCTAGGTGGCTCTCTATATTTCTCCATGAACGAAGATAATCTAGAATCCACGATATCACAAGTGTTGGCAATGGAGATATTTCAGCACCCAATAGGAGTGTTGGTGAGTATGGTGCTCCAACTATAGGGCAACCAATAGGAGGTTCCCTCTTCTCAACAGTTGGCACGCCAATGAATCTTCTTGCCTTGGTACATATGGCTTACAGAGTGAGAGCTCCTGCACCAGGAGCAATGGTTCCCAGTGCACCGATGAACATATTTTATAATATGGGTCACGACATCAAATCTTTTATTTGAAAAATGTTGAATAATTCAATTTAATGAAATCTTTTAATTTTATTATCATTTGGATTTCAATTATGAAATTAAAAAGATAAAAATAAATGAGTACACTGATACATTTCATGAATCTTTTAAGTGACAAAATAAATATAATATTTAAACCATTTTTTAATCACCAAATAACTTTCTTTTTTTCAAAATTTTGCCCCATTTTTAAATTCTATCGAAAAATAAAAAATAACATATAATAATTAGATATAAAATACAATTATATGAAAAAAAAATTAAAAAATTAAAAGAGAATTGGAAATTAATTCAATTAAAACACAATATTACAAAAGTGAAGTAGCGTAAAACATGATGAAAATATGATATACAGAATGTGCATATTTAATTAATGCAATCAATTTATTAGATTAAATAAAAAATTAGGAATGACAATTAAAATATATTAAAAGATAGTTTTTTTTTTTAATTTGTCACCAATAATGATGTGACAATTGTCACTCCTTTAACTACTCTTCTTACAAATGACACTAAAATTATCAGCCATATTTAAAGAAGAAATCTATTTTTACCCTATATAGCTGTTCATTGTCGGTCACTTTTACCATATAAAAAGAGCAAATAGTATAACTAGTACTTTAAAATTATTGCAATGGCTACCATTCTCAATTTCTCCAACGATTAGAGAAACTTTTACTATTGAAATATACATTATAGTTAGTGAGAGTGTTGTATACTTAAGCATATAATGGAAATAAGTCACTTGGCAAAACAACTTAACTCTTTCAATATGATTATTTAGAATAATTTTAAGTGCATTTAATTTTTATCTCATTTTTTTCCTTAATATGGTCCATCTAAGATAAGGCTCAATGAATCATAAAGAAGTACTAGTTCTGTGTGTGTGCAAAAGGAAAAAATATTAAAGAAAGAATGATTGCAAATGCATCCACATGATTGTTTAATTTGATTTCCTGAATGTAGTATATTCGTTTGTAAATTTGTAATTTTTTCTGAATAGATTGGTTAATAAAATAAATTCATTGATTACATTAATATACTTTGTATGATGGTCCTCATATTTTTTTTCACACAAAGCAAAATAGAAGTAAATGTTGCTCATTGATTGTCTAATGTTTAAACTAATACTAAGTGATATTACGTGGTCACATCAATAACTGCTATCCGGCCGACGTGTGCCTAAAAAGTAATTTTCTAAAACAATTTTAAAGGTTTGATCTTAACTGCAAACAAACAGTGTCAATTGTAATATTTATAGTGTCTAATGGAACACCAGAGTATTCCAAGGAGTCGAACCCAAAGGAGTCAGTGATTTAATGATTTCCTTAACAAGCATGCAAGAAAGGAGTTTAACTAGCTTTTCACTAATTTCTATATGACCACAAAGTATAATTTTGGAATAACTTACTTTAATTAACTACTTACTATGTAAAAGGACCAAATTGTAAAACAAACAAAATTACGAAATTCTTAAATTAATAACAAACAGCGGTTGGTTGACTTCCAATTGCTAATTAACTTTTGGATTAGAGATCTAAACCACTTAAACTCCTAAATTGGTTCAATTTTACCTCTCAATCTCCACTTTACCAACTTAGACAAATTAGTCTGGTTAATCTCTCGACCTCACCAAACTGACCTAGGACTACCGAATTGGTGATAAGATCTCATCTCAGTCTCACTTACCAAAATTATTTCTTAAGGTCATCAATCCTAAGTTTTGAAATCTATTCGATTTATTCTATTGTTTACGATTTAATCTTTGTACCAAAGGCTAACTGAACAACACTTCAATAAACCAATGACCTAATATTTAGCTACCCCTAATCATATTTAAGCAAACAAAAACCCAATAAGCAAACAAAATGAATATCAATGGCAAACATAATAAAAAATGAGAAAAGCTCGGGCCTTTTTTGGAAAAGCTTGGAGATAATGAAAATGGCAGTAAAGTAAATGTAAAAGAACACTTAAAGACCATATTTTTAACAACAATACTAAAATAAAATTGATTTATATTAAAACTAAGGAGTAAATTGAAATTACACAAAGGTTTGAAGCACTAAATAAGTAAATAAAACTAAGCTACAATAACAACTAACTAACTAACAACTAAGAAACTAGAAAAGTGAAACTAAAACCCTAAAAAGATGAAGAAGAAAACCTAGTCTAACACTAAGCTAAAAAGTTAAAAAAAAAAAAAAACCTAAACTGAAAGCTCTTTCTAAAAAAATAAAAAGCTCTCCCTCCTTTACTACTACTTTGTTCTCAGCCAAAAGTGGCTTTTAATCTAATTACACCCAAAATTTGTGACCAAATACCCTTCAACGTCTAAATTTTATTGGTGTTGAAGTTGGATAAGAACTATCCCTGCAGTCATTTTTGGTCCCCTCACGATAATGATATTGCGATACTCATACAATAGTATTGTGATACCTACGACAGTCTTGAATTAAGGGGTCATAGGTGTCTCGGTATCGTGACACCCATGCTTGGTATCATGATACCACTGAAGATGGCATCAATTCTCCTCATTTCAATACTGTCAGGGGTATCACGATTTTCTTGCTTCGATATAGCAATACCCCCTTTTAGTGATGTTTTCACTCACGTTCGGTCCTCTAATGACTTCCTGCAACACGTAATCAACGATTAGGTTTCCTAAGGCACATTTGGCCACTTGGGGTCTCAAAAATAGCATAAAACGCATGATTTCACTTATTAAAGCAAAGAACAAAAACTAAGTAAAAACATGAAAAAAAAAATATAAATTGCTTAAAAATAAGCTATTTAAGCATAATAGGGAGCCTAATTTGACATGTCAAATTATGGTAGATGAATCGTAATACGGAAAGACAACTTATATTAGCAGACGAACGAAAACATATCCTTAGTCTAATAAAAAATTAGCAAACTGATTGGAAAATTAGTATGTCGTCTATCAAGTCCAATTAGGGAGACGTTTTATCTTGAGCATCAAAGCGGATGACTCCCAAAACATAGAGACATAGAAGTGACTGACAGTACATTAGACTAGAACCAAGAAGAATAGATCTTGAATCTGTTTATGGATTTATTCACTTGTGACGTTCATAGTGTGGTGTTTTAGTATGCACGTTCATAGTGTGGTGTGTATAAATAAACTGAATTGTAATAAAGTCCAAATAAAAATATGATTATTCTTAAAAGGTCCTTTGTAACATCCCAAATTTAGCTCTATAAAATTTAGAAATATATTAAAAATAGGGAATTGAACCAATGGTTAGTTATTTAATGTGAAAGCATGAAAGTTAGTTGGAGGTCCTAAGTTCAAATCTCAACTCTTACAAAATAAATTGATTTTTTTGCAAATTCCCTTGATTTTTTTATGTGTTGCCATCCAAGCCTAGTAAACCTAGGTATAAATACAATTTTTTATCAAAATAATCAGCCTTTGAATCCCTTTTTCTTCTACCTAAGTCGTCCCTAAACCCCTCTCCCTCTCCCGAAACACCATTAACTGAATTAACCGACCCTTCAAAAATTTTAACCGTTAACCAAACTGAAATTTTTTTCAAAAAAATTAACCGAACCAAAATTTTTTCGGTTAATTGGGTCGGTTAACCGAATTAACTGAAAATTATATTTTTTTTATTTTTGGTTAAAATAAGTATAAAATTAACCAATTTACCCGATTTACCCGAATTACCCGAATTACCCGAATTACCCGAATTAACCGAATTAACCGAATTAATCAAATTAACCTAATTATTTTTATTTTTTTATTTTTATTTTTTTATTTTTATTTTTATTTTTATTTTTATTTATTAAATTATTTGTAATTTTTATGATTGGGTTGGGTAATTGGATTGGATAATTGGATTGGGTAATTAGTTTTAGTTTGATTGGGTTTATGTTGGATTAAGTATGAATGAATAGTGGGCTATTTATATATTATAATTTTATTTATTAATTTTTTCGGTTAAACCAAAAAAATTTGGTTAACTGACCAGTTTCGAACCGAATTAACCATTAACCGAAAACTCAAAAAATTATTAACCGACCCCCGACCGAAAAAATTCGGTTAACCGACCGATTAACTGAATTCAGTCGATTAACTGAATTTTTTCGAATTTACCTGAAATTTGCACACCCCTATCCATTGTTGCCATTGCTTACACCTCCCCTTTTATCATCTTCTTCTTCTTCTTTTTGCATCAAGATTTGCACCATCTCCGTTACTATATTGCTGCAATTTTCCCCCAAATAAATCAGCATTAAATCTGAAATATTGAACTCCAAAATCAATCTCAAACATTGCCAAGAATGTGTCATTGCCGTTTCTCTCAACTAGCTTGGGTAAGATCTCTTTTCTCTTCAATTTCTTAGTTAATCTTGTCAATTAAAAACCAAAATTTCCATATTTGGAATTTATGATATTTTAAATGTTTTTAAAGAGATTTTTCCAGATTTTAATGAGGTCTCAACCCATTTTAAAACTCAGCCCCAATTTCAGCCACCATAGGTGGTGGTGCATGCGCATATGTGTAGAATAGGGGGTTGTTTTGTATCTTGAATCTTGTCCATTTAATTCCGGCCATAATTTGAGTTTTTCAACCCTCATAATTAGCTATTAAACCCATGTCAATTAGGGAAAATGTTCTTGATCGTTTGGGCATTCAAAACTCACAAATCGGGAAGTGTAAGTACAGTTAAGCATAAAACTAATTGTTGTTTCGACATAGTTGTAGGGTAAAGGTTATGGATTGATTAAATGAAGGAATTTAATAATTATTAGCTACTGACTTCCCAGTATATTATGGAATTAGGTGCTGACCCAAACCCCCTGAATCAATCGTAAAACCAAAGAACGATCGTACGTACAGTTCGCATCAATACAAGGTAAGGAATCGAACTAGTTGAATTCATAAAATAGTTATTAATTCAAAAATTGATTTGAACCCATTAGTGGGTAATTAGGAGTTGGTTAAGTGGTAAACTGATTGAATTTATATTGAATTTTGGTTTAGGATCGTATAAAGGTTTATTAAGAAAAATCGGAAGATTCACTACAGTGTTGTGAGAAAGCAAAAAATAAAGTGCGGGTCCTAAACTTGTAAAATTTGTTTGAAAATGATAAATGTCATGTTGTATTTGATAAATTAGCTTGCTGACTGGTTTGGCATAATAGCCAAAATATTAACTTTGCAAGTGACCGAACCAGGTATATTTCGAGCCTTAAAATATTGATGTGTTGGCAAAATTGCTAGTTTGACTATATGAATGTGTAATTGAGATTTTTATGCATAATTATATTATGTGATATGAGAATGTTTGATTGAATGGTACGAAACGTTGAGATATTAGGTTTATGCATGATTTAAGTGCATGAAATATTTACTATGATATATATATGTGTGTGGTTATTATTGGTGCACAATGAAATTCGTAAAGTATGTGAATTGAAAGATATTAATAGATACCATCTTAATGGTAATTTGAAAATTGGAACATTGCTTTCTTTTTTAAAAGTATGTGATTATTTAGGACATGTTGAACATGTCGAATAAATGTGAAAAGTACTGAAATATGATTATGTATAAATTTGTATGACATATTGCATATGCATTGGGATGGGATTTTGTGATTGACGGAGGAGTTTCCTGGAGTACCAGCGGCATATTAAGTCTACATATATTTGTAGTCAGTGCATTACATTTGGAGTACCAAGGGGATTGGCGATTATATCACATTATTTATTTGGCAGTTTCACTGTATTCTTGATTATTGATGGTTTTACAACATCAAGCTTTGCTCACAAACGTTGGAGTTTGGTACACAGGTTCTAGGGAACTCGTGGTGTGTAGCAGATGGTATGGATAAGATCTCACATATACATTTTTCACGATCATGTGCATTTGAAATTATTATTGATAATGTTTGGTTGTGCTATTGGTACCTCTATAAAACTGCTTGTATGAATGCTTAATACTTGTTTAGTATCACACTAAGCTTGTTAAGTTCACCCCATTACCTCAACTTCTCATGTAATGATCGAACTTAGGATCAGAATTGGCATGCTGACGTACGGCGAACTTCATAGTTTACTTCGTCATATTATTTTTATTTAATTATATTTTTAGGTTATTTATTATTATTCAGTTTTAGATTGTAAAGTTTCTTTAAACTGTGGTTTGAGATTTTAGGGTTTTTCATGCATGCATGACACGCATATTTGGTACAGATACATGGTTTTTTTAAATATGTTGAAATGGACTATGCATGATATATGGCTAAATTAATAATTTGACTAGTAATGGTACATTTTAACTGCTAAAAAGATAACAAAATGATTTTTCAAAGCCAACGTCATTAGTAAGGTTTTACAAAAACTCACATAATTCATTAGTTTTATCTAACCATGGTTGGACTAAGTAAATGGACGTTTTCAAAGCTAACAATAGAAACCACAATTTTATAAAAGGGAGTACTTGAAGGTTTTTAACTATCGTTAAGGTAAGTTTGACACTGAGGTGTCGAATGTGGCCTTCTTGATTTGACCATAATGTCTAGGTCAAATTTGGGAGGTTACATCCTTAGTCAAGTATTATTGTGGGCTTGGAAAACAATAAAGCATTGAGACTAATGTATAGCCGATTGATGACAAAGTGTTGTCATTGACATAGGGATGTCAAAATCAATACTTGAGTTGTCTTAGGGAACAACATATTGGACTGACCCACTATAAATATGTTTCTTGGATTATTATGTAATAGTCACAATATTACTTATAATGATAATTATGTATACGATTCTGAAACTTGAGATCATCATTATCCCAACATTGTTAGTCATATATTTTGATGCAGTCAAACGTCTTCTGTAACAGGCTGTATTGAAAAGACTGATGTTGGATATGACACAATCTGTAACGCCCCAAATTTTCATATTTCTGTTTCTACAAAAATGTGACACAACTGTCTGTCTGCTTCGGTAGTTAAGTGTTTTGGGTGTGTGTGTGAGGTCCCAAGTTCGAACCTTACTTAGGTTAAATTTTGGTATTTTTCTGAATCAAGCTCTAACTTTGGCTAGTAGGCTTAAGTTTAATTATTTGTAAAACCATATCAGAATGAGCCTACTAGTCTGGTGGTTAAGTGGAGTGTTAGTCTGCTGAAGGTCTTATATTCAAACCCTGCGTAAGTAAGGGAGTTATATTTTTACTCCGGTCGGCTAAGGGTGTTTGGATGGTGACGGGATTCTGTAGTAGTTGGATGTTAGTGGGTTTAGAGGGGAGGGAATTTAGGGATTTAGGGATAGTGGGGTATATCAAGTTAGTTTTATTTTTTTATTTTTTTATTTCTTTTTCTTTTTCAAAAAATCGGTTTTCCTTCTCCAAATTTTCTTGACATTTCTTTCCTTCTGTCCCTCTCTGTTGATTGTTCCTTCTCTTTTCTTTTTACTATCGTTTTCCTTGTTGCTGATAAGTCCCTGCATTTCATTATTTTGGTCCTCTTTTCGTGTTGTTGGTAAGTATGGTTAGTGTATTATTTTTTTGGATTGATGAATTATTGCTTATTGGGATTCGGTTGGTGTTTAGGAGTTAATCAAAGGGCTGAAGGTCGTTAATTAACGTTTTACGTGTGCAAAACCCTACATTGTTCGATCGAAGGTAACATTTTTATTAGTTTAGCGATTGGTCGGCTCCTGCGTTTTCATTTGAGTATGGTTCTAAGTGACTAAATTGGCAATTTATTGGTCAAATAGAGGTTCTGGTGGTGTTAGAATTACGTTTGCTGCAAAATCAAAATAGGTGTGTACCCGAAACCCAGAAAATAGGGTTCAGCGAAAAGCTAAAAAATTGAACTGTCGACACCACACGGGCTTGTGGTTGCCCGTATGGTAGGCCGTGTGCTAGGACACGGCCATATGTTTGACGAGGCCAAGCCGTGCGCGCAAAACACGATCATGTGATGGCCTGGTATGGCCGTGTGCGAGACACAAGCTAGACCAATTGGGTCGTGTGGGCCACACGGGCGTGTGAGTCCACGAGAGCTTGTGGGATTCTGGGCTAGGCCGTATGATCCATATGGCCAAGGCCAAATAGAGCCGTGTGGGCCACACAGGCATGTGGACCCACACAGGCAAGCTACATTGACATGTGGGCCCATTTAACTAAAATGTTTCCTATGGTTGCACGGGTCGCCCAAATCGACTGTGAACCTACTGTAGGGTTGGTAAGCGCTACTTAGACCCTGAATTGTATGATCTGAATATATATGATGTATGTATTGAGCATGTTAGATTTACGCATGTTCACTGATCAGTATGTATGACTGATAACTGTATATTAGCATGCAAGCATGTATTACTGTATGACTGGACTGAGCATGTTCATTAGCATCTGCATTAGGGTGGGATGATTGATTATTGGAGGAAGTTTATTGAAAGGCTTTTAAGCCTATTATCTGACAGCTCAGCTGCAATATTACTGATATGTGTCACATTTCGGTACAACCTGGTGTGTAAGGATGGGTGGTTGTTTTAAACCCCATATGGTGTGTAGGGATTATCAGAGATGGTTTGTAGAGGCTGGGGGTAGAATCTGATTACTGTACTGATTATCTGACTGTATCTATATTGAGCATAGGCTAAGGCCCGAATATGCATTTATAACGAAAATTGTAAATGGGCTAAGGCTCAAACTGTATATGCATCTATAATGGGCTTAGGCCCAGACTGCTTTGACTGGTAACTGTTGTCTTGATTGTATGCATGTTTTTTGTGAGGATTACACACTAAGGTTACGAAAACTCACCCCTATCTGTTTAATCTATACAGGTAATCCCCAGACATAAACGGATCAGTGTAGCGGGGACTTGATGGTGACCACCATCATTTGCTTTATTTCTACCTTTGATTTGGTTTTATTATTTTTCTATTATTTATGGGGTATTTTGATGTAATTTGGGACTTTTGGACTGTTTGGTTTTATTTGGATTTTGACTGTTTTATAGACTACTAGACTGCAAAACTCAACAAAAACTCGGTTTTTCTAAAAAAATAATGTTTCCTAAAAGCGAACAGTTTTCCTTAAATATCAAGGTTTCTAAAAGCTTCCACTACAAAATATGTTTTTAAACGAATAAAGTTAACGAGAAACTGATTTCAAAACTGACGAGAGATAAATAGAGGCTAATGAACGGAAACGATTTTAACTTGACAAATTCAATTTCAAATCCCATTCTATGTGACATCGCCGGATTTGGCCATAACGTCTAGGTCGAGTTTGGGGTGTTACACAATATATGTAGTGGGATATGGTTGATTAATATAAGATTTGTCCCTCCTACATAATGGGAGCAATATCTTAGTCCACTTGATTGAATGAGATTAGAAATGCATGGTCATGCTCAAATAAGTTAATATGAGATATCATACTTATTTGTTTATTGTAGTTTACTCGAGATATCAAGAAACATGAGATTAGATTATGCAAATGTGATTGTTCTATAACTTGTGTCCAATCTAGATATGAAGGACAAAAGGATGTAATACATGAAAGGTTTACACAAAAAGGTTATGTTGAATTATGTGTTCTTGTAACTTAGGTAGCAATAATGCATTGCTAGATGTCACGCATGGCTTGTATTATTAAAATTGTTCTAGTATTACTACTAACGTTACAAGAACCTACAGGGTCGCACCCTATGGTTAAAACGATCAAAATCCAAACATAGTTGGTATTGTGGTTAACTGTTACATGAATTAAATTAATTATTGAATTAATTTAATTTGATAGTTAAATATTAAACGAATTAAATATACAAGCTTGTTGTACACAAATAGAGAACATAGTTAAAATTAATATATGAATTCGATTCATATAAAATTTTCACAAAATATTGTTTACCAAAATTATTATAATTATGATTTTGGTCAAACATTGAAACATGGTATTTATATTTGTTTTTGGAAAGAATATAACGTTTTTAATGCTTTCCATATGTTCTTTATAGGATTATTGTAACAGCCTAAAATTTCAGTAGTGTTAGAACAGTGATTCGAGATCACTAAATCCGACAAGTACGATTAGGAAATTAAAATAAAGTAATATTTAGAAGTGAATGAAATATTAGAAATATTTTAATAAGTTAAATTAAAATTTAAAAGTGAAACTATTAAATATATTAAGTCAAAAATGAGGTATCGAGGCCCGATCTCTTGAAATCGAGCCGTAAATATTTTTATAAATATTTATGGAGTGTTAGTAATGTGGTGTTAAAATTTTGTTAGAAAATTTTATCGTTTGGATGGTTAATTAAATAAAAATGACTAAACTGTAACAAATGCACAATTTGCTAGAAGGATTAAATAGCTTAAGTGTTAAAAGAAAGAGGATTTAAAGGGCAATTAAGCCTAAAAGTGAATAGGTTGGACGGCAAGGGCAAGAAAATCAGCAGAAAAATAAGGGAAATAAGGGCAAAATTGGAAATTTTATAATTTTAACATATAAAATAAGGACAAAATTGAGAAATCTAGAGATCTCTTCATATTTCTTAGCCAAAACGCCATAGAAGGTCTGGAGAAAGCTGGTTTTTCATATTTTTACATCACGTGAGTTTAATTTCTGCTTTTTCTTGATAATTTTTATGTTTTTTTTTTTTTACTTTTACAACTAGGTCCACTTATAAAATTCATTAATTTTTGATTGGGTGGGTGAAATTGGAAGTTAACCTAGCTGATTAAGGGAAGTTTATGATGAATTATTATGAAATTTAAGTTCTAATTTCATATTAAGGTGGTTTTATTAAGTGATTTTGATAGAAAATGGTATTTAGGACCTAATTATGAAAAAGTTGTGAATTAGAGGTTGGTGTTGAAATTCAGAATATCAAAGGTTTTGAAATAGTTTATAATGATAAAATAAAGTGTTAATTGAGAAAAATTAGTTCAATTGATGGGTGAATTAAGCAGGGACTGAATTGTAAAAACTATAAATTTTGGGGTAAAAGTGCAATTTTGAAAGTTGAACAACATAAATTGTGAAGTGAAATAGAAATTAAATAAATGCTAATGAGTGAAAATATTTTACATTATAGATCAAGAATCCAAAGAAGAACGAGGAAAAGAAAAAGTTGCGGAATAGTCCCTGAATTTCAATATCTTCTACAAATCAGTCGGGTAAGTTCATATGGTTGAATGTTCATGCTTAATTGTGAATGATTGAATGATGTAATGTGTTATTAAATATGAATTTGTCGTGGAATTGTGGAAATTGTGATAAAATGGAATAACAAAGGCGGTAATCCAAATTAGGAAAAACGCAGGAATTGAGTACGTTCGTATCGTGATATGTGATGAATTGACGGATAAGACCATGGTTGTTCCATGGCAAAGTGTGAAATGTAGGTATGGTATCATCCATACTGAGTTGCGAAATGTAGGTATGGTATTATCAAATCCATACTGAGTTAAGAAATGTAGGTATGGCATTTCCCATACCGAGTTGTAAAATGTAGGTATGGTATTTCAATGAGGAAAACCATACTGAGTTATGAATCGTGGCACTGAACAACGACGTACTCAATTTCATAAGCCGTTTCCTAATTTGATATTAAGAAATACAAGAGAAGTGATGAAAGAGATGGAGTAGTTGTTAATGTTGAGCTCAACTATGTAAAGTATTATAACAGTAGTTGTGAATGGCAGGAAACTTTAGTAAATGTTTTGGTATTGTTTGGAATTATTATATTTGGTAAGCATTACTTTTAAACCTACGAACTTATTAAGCTTCAATAAGCTTACTTGTGTGTGGTTGACATTGTTATGCAGATTGAACTGAAGTGAAGTTGGTAGATCGGATCAACACAACAAGGCACACTATCCAGATCAATTCCGGTAGCTTTTGTTTTATGGTATAGATTTATATGGCATGTATAGAGATTAAATGAAATGATGTAAGGATGTTATAAACAAGTTAACAATATTTTGTACTAAAACAGTTTTTGGTTGGTAGCAGTAGTTCAACTTTGACAATTCACTATAAATCATGGAAATTGAATTATAGGTTGAATAAGATATGAAATTAAAGAAGAAACGGTCTAAGCAAAAGACTTTTATATTAGGAGATATTTGAATTTATGTGAGACAAGGTCAGAGTGATTTCGAGCTCCCCTGTTCTGACTTTAGAAATTCACTAAAAATTTTACAAAAATAATTAGAAGCCATTCTATATATTTAAATATTCTTTATTAAGTCTAGTTTTAAGGAAAATAAACAGTATAGTCATTTTAATTCTGTACAGCGAGAAAAGTGATTCGTAAGTGACAGAGGTCAAAGCAGTCTAGCACTAAAATAGGGGAGACTTTAACTAATAAACTGTACTAATTGGCTCAACCAAAAATTCTAAAAAAAAATTAGTAGATAGATATATGAGTCTAGTTTCTGATAAAATTTACATATTTTAATTTTGAGTTTTGTACCTCGAGATATGATTTTTTTAGCGACTATGACGCAGATAAACAGCTTATTCCGAAAGGTAAAGTAAAGGGTTTCAAAATTGTTTAAGTGCTAAATTAAGTTTATTAACACCTCAAACTCTACTCCGGCGACAGTCTCGGGTATGGGGGCGTTACAATTATTCCATTTTCATTATATGGATATCAAAAATCCCGAATTAGGGTAAGAGTGTTGTAAAAGAAAATAAGAAAAAGGTCTAGTAGTTGTTTTGAGAGATTTTCTCTGAAGAAGTTCCAAAAGAGTTTTTGTCGTTTGTTTTAATACCGAATGGACACGTGTAACACCCCTAACCCACATCTATTGTTGGAATAGGGTTTCGGAGCATTACCGATCAAACAGACATAATTTCAAAACATTTCATATCATATATTATTTAATTCAAAATCAAACAAACTCATATATATTGTCCCTTATTCGAGCCCTTGAGGCCCAAAATACATGATAAAAACAAGTCAAGACAAATTCAAAAAGTCAGAGAATTTCACGAAATAATAACAATTTTCAAAGTTGAAGGGTTCACACAGCCGTGTGGTCAGGCCATGTGACTCACAGGGCCAGGAGACACGCCCGTGTCTTAGACCATGTGGGCATTCAAAGTAGGGATACACGATTGTGTCTCAGCCCGTGTCTGTACCCATGTAACTTCTGACTTAGGTCACACGGCCAAGCCACATGCCCGTGTGCCAGACTGTATGCCCTTTCGAAATGGCCTTGCACACCTATGTGCTAGCCGTGTGTCTCACACGGCCCATTCACATGCCCGTGTGTCTAGTCGTGTAGACTCAGAATGTACCTTAAATAGCAAGTTTACCATTGCCTGCAAGCTTGGACAATAAGCAACTCAAAAAACCATTCATGTAACCAATTCAAAACACAACCAAACACATCCAAATCATGTCAAAAACAATCATCCTAGATGTCTAACCAATGTACCGTCATAAGTACTACAATTATACCAACAAAACATATCAATAAAACATCAATCAAATCCAATAGGTAAACATGTCAAATTCAATCTATTTTGCCTAATTCATGTTCATTCAAACATTAAGTTAAACATGTCATAATATGACCTCAAACATAAACACATATTTATATGTATATAACCAACCAATATTAACTTATAATCTTATTACAACTAATTAACAAAATAACTATTAATAAGACACCCTAGGTACATGCCGACACAAAAGGATAAACATCACCATGTTTGAGTTCGGGATCGTTGTTGGATGTTGATTCGGCGATTAAAATTAGTACTTCACCTGCGCACGAAAAACAAAACCGTACGCTGAGTAAAAATTCAATAGTATTTCTATAATCCAACTATTTAAAGACAAGATAATATATTATGCACATTTTAATTATAAGCACAATTGAATATTAAAAACCACATTTATTCATAAAATGACATTAGTCATTCAATATTCAATTCATAAATACATCATTCATACCATACTCAATTCTCATCATATGCTATATAATAGCTTTTCATAATATGATACACATATCATTTAAACAACAATATTGTTCATTCCATATCCAATTCATTAATAAACAATTCATGTGTCTCAATCCATATTTCAACTCACTGTCCCATTTTCATTTCATATACAATATCATATAATATCAATCATAGTGTCATTTCAATTATTTACCCTATTAACACGATTCGGACTCGGATGGATACATGGATCTAACCAAACACACCAATTTGCCACTGTAATGACTCAAAATTTATGAGCATCAAAAAAGTATGTTGTCAGGTCCCATTTTCATAAAACGGATTCGTAAATATTTATTAAAAATATTTATGAAGTTAGATGTGAGTTTAATTAGGTTTTGGATAGGAGAATTGGATAAAAATAAGAGTAATTAGGAAAAGGACTAAATTGAATAAAGTGTGAAAGCTCAATTATAGATTAAAGAAAAATAAAAAGGACTAAATAGAGAATTATGCCAATTGCCAAAGTTGAGGCGGCATAAGTATATAAAAATCTAAGATTTGTCTTAGTTAAAAATATATTATATATTATTATATTATTATAACATTAAATTATATTATAACATAACTTAAAATAAATAAATAAATCAAAATTTGTGACAATTGTGGTAATGGTAATATCCAAGTGTAGTAAATGCATACATACATTTGTAATATATATATATATATATATATATATTTATATTTACTTATTAAATAAGTAAAAGATATCATTATATTATTAAATTATTAAATTATTTTATTTTATAACTAAAACTTAAACTAAATAAAGAAATAAAAAGAAGAAATAAGAAACAGAATAGCAAATTGAAACGAAAAAGAGAGAAAGGAAGGGAGAAAGGAAAGAAAAAAAATTAGGGTTTTCAAAGGTTTAAATTCAAATTGATAAGTTAATTTAACTCATTTTCTTCTAATTTTTGAGTTTTTATGATCCTAAAACAAAATACTATTAGGTATATGTTGAAATTTTGAAATTTATTAGATTTTTAGACACTAATTTTGTTAAGTAAAAGTCTGAATTAGGGATTGAATTAATAGAATTTCAAATTAGAATTGGAAAAAGGATTAAATTGTAGAATAAGTTATAAGTTTTGTATAATAGGGACTAAATTGAAAGAAATTTGAAATTAGGGTTTTATAATGAAAATTAGAGAGTTAAGTCTAAGTTTAGTTGGAAATTGAATAGAAATAAGGTATGAATTGTGATGGAAATATAGATGATTTTAGTTATGGACTAAATTGGAATTAAGGTAAAAGTTGAGTAGAAAATTTAAGTTTTAGATGTAAATTGATATTGTATTAATGATTATAAATTATTTTAATTTACGTAGCTAACATTGTACCAGAGACATCGGTCAACAAGGGAAAAGAAAAAGGTGGATGAAGTGTAAAATCTAGAAATTACGGTTTGTATTACTATAATTTGAATTTAGTTATTATCTATTTTTGAACTTTAATTAATATGTGTGGTAAGTGGAATTAAGGTAAAAAATGATATTGAATTATGAATTACGTGAATATTTGAAGGTATATTGATTGGAAATTAAAAGTGATTTGAATTGAATCAAATTGAATTGAATGATGAAAATATGTGATTGTTTGAAATGTATATTGATTGAAAAGTGAATTGAATTGAATTGAATCAAAGTATGATTATATGTGATTATTTGAAATATGTATTGATTTGATACTGAAAAGTAATTTTAATACCCAATTAACTAGTCGGGCTGAGTCGGATATAGTTGGCATGACATAGGATTGGAAGTGTACAGGGATACTTCAACCTTGAGTCGATGAGACACTAGGTGTCATACTATTACTTCAGATAGATTCGATGAGGTACTAGGTACCAACTTACTTCGGCTTGGCTGATGAGACACTAGGTGTCAACTATTGCTTTGAACTATCCGATGAGGCACTGGGTGCCATACTGGTGTGTTTTGGTTGGATCTGTATATCCGCCAAAGTCTGAGTCACGTTAACAGGGACAAACAAACAAATTGGCAATAGAATTTATATGGAATGAATTGATAAATTGAATGATCTTATTTATGAAATGGAATGAATTATTGAAATGAGAAGTAAAAATAGAATGAATTGGAAATAATGAAATAATGTATGAGTTAATTGAATACAATATTATGAATTAATTATAATTATTATTATTAAAATATGTTGGTTTACATGTTTGAATTGATTATTGAAAGACTAATGTTGTAAGATTTTATATATGAAATGGAATAAGATATTGAATCGGGATATGGAAATGAAATGTATGAAATAATGGTTCTACGAAATGGTTATTGATGAAATGCATGAAATGGATATTGATATAGTGGGATGATATGTAAATCAAAATGAAGAAAAGCTATTTAAGATAAATATTATTAAGAAAATTTAAAGTTTAAAATGCATGAATGTTTTTTTGAAAGTAAAATGGTGGTAAGATTAAATATGCATATTTATTGTTTTTACCTTAAGTATTTGAATTATAGTAATACCACTGGGTGTATACTCAGTGTACGGTTTGTTTCCGTGCGCAGATTAGGTACAGAAATTTTGAAGAGTTGTATTTGAGATTGCGAGCATTCATCTTATCACATCTCCAAGTATAAGAGGGTATGTTTTAAAATTTTGAATAAAATGGCATGTACTTAGGAAGATCAAGTATATTCCAAGTAGTAGTAGGGGCTACAATATAAATTATTTAAATTTATTATTTGTTTTTATGTTTAAACATATTAGTGATTAGCCAAGAATCACTTTGGCACCAAATGTAAAATTCTTATATCAGATTCCTTGGGTCGAACATGGTATAGGGGTGTTACAGGCACCCAGTGCCTCATCGGATAATGCAAAGTAATAATTTGACACCCAGTGTCTCATCGACTAAACCGAAGTAAATTGACACCTAGTGCCTCATCGAATATATCCAAAGTAATAAATTGACACCTAGTGTCTCATCGACTCGAAGTCGAAAAAATCCCTGAACTCTTCCAATCCTATGGCATGCCATCTATATCCAACTCAATCCAATACAGTTAATAGGGTTCTAGCCCACTTTTCAATTACAACCAATATTCAATTTAATTCAAATAATGAATATATATTGAATATATATATATATATACACCAATTATATCAATATAAATTCAATAAATGCATCACATACTAAATTAATTTATTTCAATTGCAAAACACAATAATTCTCACCTCAACACTTACCATATACATTAAATTAAATTATAACAAGTAATAACTAAATTCGAATTATAGAAATACAAAACCAGAAATTCCGAGCTATCCCTCGTCAACTTTATCTTTCCCTTTTTTAGCTGAGGGTTTCGGTACGACGTTAACTACGAAATTAAAACAATTAAAAATCATCAATACAACACAATTCAATTTCACATTGAATATTTCAATTTTTACTCAAATATTTCCTAAATTTCAATTTAGTCCCTAAACTGAGACTAACTTTTATTTTTCACATTTGATTCTTTATTTTCATGCAAGTTCCACTTTAGACTAAATACAACTCCCTATTTTCACACAAATTCCTAAATTTTGAATTTTTCACAATTTAGTCCCTATTATACAAAATTTACAATTTATTCTACAATTTAATCTTTTTTTTCATTTCTAGCTTAAAAATCTATCAATTTAATCCCTAATACTAAAATTTTTCAACATAGAAAACACTTAAAAACTCAATAATTTCTAAAATTTCAACATGGGTCGGGTAGTATTTAACATTAGGACTCCAAAACCATAAAAATTACAAGAAAATGGGACTAAATTGACTAACCAATTGAACTTAGAAACTTTGAAATCCCTATCCTTGTCCTTCTCCTTCTTTCCTTTTTCTTTGTTTCTTTCCTTTCTATTTCGTTTGTTTCTTTGTTCTTTTTCTTTTATCTTTTCTTTATTTATTTGTTTTTATTATAATATAATATAATATAATATAATATAATATAATATAATATAATATAATATATACTTAATTCTTAAGGTAATTATATTATAATATACATATTTTAATTTAAAATTTTATAATAGTTCATCCTTATGCCGCCTCATTTAAAGGAAATGGCATAATTTTTTCTTTAATCCTTTTAATTTTTCTTTAATCTATAATTCAACTTTCACCCTTTATGCAATTTAGTCCTTTTACCTAATTACTCTTAATCCATTCAAATTCACCTAACCAAAACCTAATTAACCACACAACTAACTTCGTAAATATTTCTAATAAATATTTATGAGTCCAATTTACGAAAATGGAGTCTGAAAAATATATTTTTCTGACACTCGTGACTATCGGGTTGTTACACTACGTAGAGGCTAGGAAGTTTTCGTTGTGGCTTGGAACCGACATCAAATCAGCAACATCCTTTCAATGGTTCTTTCAGTTAAGAAGGTATATTTTCAACCTTATTTCAACTCGTTTCATTCCTCATACATGGATCCATGGCTGAGGATCGTCGAAATATTTTTCTGTTGCCCCACGAGGCATACCGATAGTCCTAACATATGGCATATCTAAATCCTGAGTGGATGACGAACTATGCATGTGTGACACTTCCACTTTTATGTAAGTAAAATCCTGAACTCGAATAGATAAGGAACCGAAAGTTAGTGCGTTGGGTGTACAACTTCTGCAGTATGTAGCGTCATGCACAATAGTGGAATTCATAGCTCGAGACATGGGTAAATGATATCCTTTCATTGGCATTACATGGTTGATAAAAAGTAAATGTAGCCACAGGTCGTTCGTCTTTTTGATAAATGACTTGATTATTATTTTATAGTAATTAACTTTTCATGAAGAAAGATGCAATGGTTATCATGAGACAAAATACGATCATATTAGGAGAACAAATTTATCTCAAAGAGATTAAGGATATCCTTTAAGGGTAACACACTTATGATAAGGTCATTGGACGAGCACTGATTGAGTAGTTTTCGTAATGGTATGTATGTATGGAGAGCTCAGTCACGATATAATAGTGGAATGACTTCGTGACTAAATAAATTTATAATTAATAGATGAAAAGTTCCAACTTAATTATAAATCATTTGGGTCCTAATTACATATTTCCAATCGGTCCATCGACTAGCTCGTTAAAATCATAAATGAATTGCATTCAGAATCAAATGAATAGAAATGGATAGAAATGATAAAGTTAGAGAAATGACTTACATTTGTAAATGAATATGGTTTCTCACTAAGTATGGAAATGACATGAGAATTAATTTGTAACACTTCAAATTTTGGGACTAGAAGTTCTGAGTTTTATGGTTAGGGTTAATGAGAAGGTTGCGCTATTGAGTTTAGTTGTGTGTTTAAGTGTCAGAATGGGTCTGCTAGTCTAGTGGTTGGTTGTGTGTTAGTGTACCTCTAGGTCGCGTGTTCGAACCTTTGTGTGTGCGTTTTGGTGAAATATTTTTATTTTGTTATACGGAAAACTTGTTTTAAGTTTAAAAATAATTATTAGTTTTATTATTATCATTTTTATATTTATTTGGTTATTGTTTTCTTGGTTTTTCACGTCTCCTCTTCCTCTCCCTCTCTTTATTTTGCTTTTTGTTCTTTTTCCTTTCTTTGAAAAATGGTTTTGCTTTGGAATTTTGGGAAGCTTCGTTCTTTGTCGTCGAGTCGGCATTTGGACGTCTTTGGTCAAGAATCATGTGTGGGTTCCGTATCTTTCTAGTTTATTTATGAATTATCGTTTTGACATTGTGAAAGTCGGCATTTTGTCTATATGTTCGCAAATCGATTACTTACAATATAACGCCCAAAAATTTCTGTTTATGTTTATGTAGTTAATTGACACAGATATCTGTCTACTTTAGTGGTTACGTTCTCTGGGTGTGGGTGAGAGGTCCCAAGTTCAAGCCATGACTTGGGCAAATTTTGGTATTTTTTATGAATAAAGCCTTTCTCGACTGGAATACTGAAGTAGTTGGAACGGATGTGGTTTAGTGGGAGTAAATCAAGGGATTTGGGAGTTACCCAATTATTCTTTACTCATCTGCCGAAAATCTCTTCAAAATTCCCCTCTCCACCTTTTCTTTTTCTCTTTTTTTTTGTTTCAGCCGAAATTCCCACCACTACTATCGTTTCTCCCTTTTTCTTGGGTTGCCAAATTGTCCCATTAAATTCTCTCATTTTTTGCATCCTTTCCGTTCGTTCAATCAAGGATTTCTGTTCTTTCTTTGCTGATTACTCGTTGGTAGGTAAGGGTTAAGTTCTGTGTAATTTGGGGTAGTCGCTTCTATGTGTAAATCTGTTTATTTTTGTTTTCATATCTTTCTGTTACTGACTAGATGTTGTTGACAGCAGTAAATCGAGAGGATCGAGACTTTTCTCATGCTACTTCATAAGCAAACCGATCTTGAAGCGTTAGGGGTAAGCAACGAATATCATATTGACTATTGTCGGTTTAATGGTTTTGGATTAATTATGAAATAGGACTAAATGTGGGGTTTGTTTGTCGATTATAGGTGTTGATGATCTCAGGACTGCTTTTACGTCAAAAATGAGACTAGGTGTGTACCCGAAACACGAAAAACGTGTCTTGGTGAAAGGCTAAAAAAACTCTCTGTCGACACTACACGGGCATGTGGTAACCCGTGTGGTAGGTCGTGTGGCTGAACATGGTCGTGTGATCGACAGGCCAGGCCGTGCGTGCATGACACAGGCGCATGGCACAGCCGTGTGATGTTCTGGCGAGGCCGTGTGTGACACACGGGCTCGACCAATTCGGCTGTGTGGGCCACACGAGTGTATCGCCCCGTACGGTTAATCCACATGTGTGTGTGAGAATCTAGGCGAGGCCATATGATCTACACGACCAAGGCCAATTTAGCCGTGTGGGCCACACGGGCGTGGGGGCCCACACGAACAGACAACATAGGCGTGTGAGCCTATTTTCATGAATTTGTTGCTAAGGTTGCATGGGTCTCCCGAGACAACTGTGAACCTACTGTAGGGTCAGTAAGCTTACTTAAACCCCTAATTCAATGAAATGAATGTTATATGTATATATGATATATATATATATGTATGACTGTATATTGAGCATGCTGTTAATATTGTACTGATTATATGTATATACCATGATATGGCATGACATGACTGTATGATACATTGCATGGGGATAGGTTGATATTGATCGGATGAAGTGTACTGAAAGGCTTCGAGCCTAATTTACTGGCAGCTCAACTGCAAACTATTGCCTAGTGCCGCATTCAGTACTGCTTGGAGTGTAAGGATGGGTAGGTTAATTATATCCCCACATAAAATGTAGGGTTGGACAGAGATAGTGTGTAGAGGTTAGTTGGGTAGGATTTTATGCCTACATATCTGTTACTGCTATTGATACTTTGATGGGCTAAGGCCCAACTACATGACTATTTTTGTACTGAAATGGGCTAAGGCCCAAACTGGACTGATTCTGATGCTGAAAAGGGCTTAGGCCCAAATTGTAAATATTTGTTTATTGTCTGATTGATTGTATGGGGATTACATACTGAGTTTACGTAAACTTACCCCTCCCATTTAATCTTTACATGTAATCTCCAAACATAGGTGGATTGGTGCGGTGGAGGACTCTACAGTGGCCACACGACTTCTTTACACTGTTTGCTAACTATTTATGATTTTACTTTTGTTTTAGGAGTATTTTACTGTAATTATGGCCTTTGCAAATCTTTGGTTTAAATTTGGATTTTATACGAATTTATGATTCATAACCGCTAGTGGTAGGTAAAAACTCAGGTTTTCAAAATAGATAAATGTTTTATCAAAATACCACGAATAAGCAAACTGTTTTAAAAGCTTCCGCAAAGAATAATGTCTTGGAAATGAATAATGATTTATGAATGACTAACATTTTGAAAACGCATAACGTTTTGGAAATGATTAACATGATTAAATATTAACATAAGATAATGAAAACAGAGAAATGGTTTTAGCATCGACACGTTTTCAAAAGCAGTACCATGTGACATCGCCAGATTGACCATAACGTCTAGGTCAGGTTTGGAGTGTTACATACAGTGTTGTTCTGCTATTCTTATGCTTAGAACCTGTTTGGTTGGGTAAAATTTTGAGATATCTAGGGCTGAGAAGTGCTTCAAGGGTGAAAGCACGATTTTTTTGGGCTATTTTTGGTGTGGTTTCATGACCACATGGGTGGCCACACGGGCGTGTGCCCCCGCACGGCCGTATGCTTTTGGGAATTAGGGTTTCTAGGCTAATTTGGGTTCCAAACGACCTGACCCCACAACCGTATGATTGATTTGGGAAAATTAGTCGATTTTTACACGGCCGTGTCCCTTGCACACATAGGCATGTGGGTTTGGAAATTAGGGACTTTAGTGGTGCTAATCTTGGGATTTAAGGATCCCACATAGGCGTGTGTTTTGGACATACGGCCCTGTCTACCCTGCACTCTATTTTTAGCACAAATAGACAGTAATTTACATAGTCTGCTCACAAGGCCATGTGCCTCCGCCCACACGGGTGTGTTGACCTCCCACATGGGCGTGTTAACCCCCACTTGGTCTAGGCATTTCCACACGGCCAGAGCAAATGCCTATGTGGCCCTAAGTCATCGATTTTAGTTTTGTGAATGCTTGTGATCTGCAAATGTGTCTGGGCTCTAATCTGGGCTAGGCTTTAGTAAGGGTAGTTAAGACTCTAATTTGGGCTTCGGCTTATGTGTTATTTGTGTCTGTTATGTGAGATGTCTGACTTTGAATGCGATTAGTTAGGTGTGTGTGCACATCTATTTCTGTCTGACTATCTATAATATGTTCATTATTTCTATCAGTTGTGAGCATACATGCACTTGCATAAAAATATTTTAGGATTGGTTGTAAAGAGAAGGGTGACTGAATCTAATCTGATCTGGCAGTTTAACTACAACTTAGCAGTACAGTAGGTTACCACACTGTACCACTTGTACGTCAGCTTGCTATGTATTATTATTTGTTCTAGCAGTTTTACTGCAGCTTTGTTTGTATAGCTGATTACCGCATTGTACTGCATAGCATATACATCATCTCTGTTGTATATTATTATCTAATCTGACAGTTCAAACTGCAGGTCTGTACAGCAGATTACTACATTCATCTGTACAGCATATACATCAGCTCTGCTGCATATTATTATCTGATCTGATCTAGAAGTTCAAACTATATGTCTGTACAGCAGATTACTACATTACACTGTATTGCATATACGTTAGCTCTGCTGCGTATTAATATTTGAGTGGCTCAGTCCACATACTTGGTGTGTAGGGTTGGATGGGCTTTTCGAGGTCCTATGTGGTATGTTTGGTTGGATGAGCTAAATTAGCTCTTTGAGGTGTGATCAGGGGACGAAGAAGTGTTTGCTTGGATGAGTGGGTTTTTTTATTATCTGACTGCATTCATACTCATTTGTTTGAGTGTTCTGAGGTATGATTATCTGACTATTTTCTGTTTGACTGAAGAACACTTGTGTTGAGTATTTTGTTGTTCTCAGTGTGCTCTGACTGTTACTCGTGTTGGGGTGTTGGTTCTGTGTTTGGTTTATGTTTCTGCATGTAACACCCCAAACCCAGCCTAGAAGCTATGGCCGAATCTGGTGGTGTCACATGGAAAGAGATTTGAAATCGAATTTGTCAAGTTAAAACGTTTTAGTTTATTAGCTTTTATTTAACTTCAAAAAATGCCTACTGATTGGCTTGTCTGAAATCATATTTCTTTTTAGTGGAAGCTTAAGTAAACACTCATTTAAAGAAAATCGTTTATGTTTAGGAAAGCTTTAGTTTTAGGAAAACTGTTGCATTTGAGTAAACAATTTGTTTTGGAGAAAACTTTTGTTTATTGAAAACCGACTTTTACCACGTCTAGTAGTTGTAAATCCATAAAACCGATAAAAATAAAGAATAAAAACAAAGAGTCCAAAAGTACCAAATTACATCAAAAATTAACTAAATAAAAATTAAAACCATAAATGAAAATAAAACAATTTAACAACTGAGTGGCCACCACTGAGTTCTCTGCCGCACCGATCCATCTAAGTCTGGGGATTACCTGTACAGTTTAAATAGAAAGGGGTGAGTTTACGTAAACTCAGTGTGTAATCCCCACAAAAAACATGCATACAGTTAAATAACAACTATCAATCAAATGCAGTCTGGGGCCTAAGCCCATTACAAATTCAGATACAGTTTATGCCTTAGCCTATTCAGATAAAATCATGCATACGGTAACCGGAATCAGTATCCTACCCACCAGCCTTTACACACCATCTCCGACCATCCCTACACACCAAGTTGTATCGAATGTGGCACACAGTAGTATAATGCAGTTGAGCTGCCAAATAATAAGCATGAAACCTTTCAGTACACTTCCTCCAAAAATCAATCATCCCACCCCAATGCAGATGCAAATAAACATTCTCAATGCAGACATACGGGAATACATGCTTACATGCTAAAATTCAGTTCTCAGTCATACATACGGATTAAAAAACATGCATAAATTTAACATGCTCAGTACATACATTATATATATTCATATCTCATGTTTTAGGGTCTAAGTAGTGCTTACCGACCCTACAGTTGGTTCACAGTTGACTTGGGCGACTCGTGCAACACTAGGAAACATTTCAGTTAAATAGGCCCACACGCCCATGTGGCTTGCCTGTGTGGACCCACACGCTCGTGTGGCCCACATACCTAAATTGGCCTTGGCTCGTGTGGATCACACAGCCTGGCCCAAAATCTCACACGTCCGTATGGACTACCCGTGTGGATCAACACGCTCTTGTGGCACACGCGGCCCAAATTGGTCTAGCCCGTATGTTGCACATGGCCTACCTGACCATCACATGGCGGTGTTTAGTGCACAACTTGGCCTTCGTCAATCACACAGCCGTGTTGTCGCACACGGCCTACCACACAGGCGACCACACACCCATGTGATGATGACAGTTTATAATTTCGGCTTTCACCGAATCATGTTTTCTACGTTTTCAAGTACACACCTGGTTCAATTTCACTGATTTTGTAATCCTGATATCACTAGAACCTACGTTTATCATTATCAAAGTCTGAATTTACTAACACGAACAAAATTAAACCAAAAATATTTATCTAACGGTAATTTAGAAAATTAATTAATGAATCTGATCACTTACCGACAACGATCCGAAGTCCTAAACAATCAAACCCAACAGAAGCACAAATCACTTATAAACCTTCATCTAGACCAAAAGAACCAAAATAATCTTCTTAGAAACTAACCAAGAAATGATTAACAATAGGCAAAACCGTTACTTATGAAACACGCACAAAGAAATGCGGTACTAAAGGAGATAGTCTTGGTTACAGAAATTAAAAAAGAAAGAGAGTGAGGGTGGAATGGAAATTTTGACAGGGGAAAAGGATAGCAAAACGTTTAAATTTGGGAGAAAGGAATGAACCGAATTTTGGCAAAAAGAATCCAAAATCAGATTTTCTGATAACCACCCACTATTCCCTCAACTCCCACATATCCCACTATATCTCAATTTTTTAGTATTTTAATTCATGTCAAACTCCTACACGGCACCAATAGCAAAAATAATTCCCTCACCTATGCAGGGATTCAAACATAAGACCCCTATCACTTCTACACTCCACTTAACCACCAGACCAACAGGCCCATACTGATGGTATTTTACAAATAATTACAATTAAGCCCTTTGAGCAAGGTTAAGGCTTTATCCAGTAAAATTCCAAAATTTAACCCAAGTAAGGCTTGAACTTGGGACCTCTCACACACACCTATAACACTTAACCACTGAAGCAGATAAATATTTGTGTCAAAAATTCACAAAAGCAGAAAAAAATTGAGGCGTTACAACTCTACCCCCTAAAAGAAAATTCCGGCCTCGAAATTTACCTGATCATAACAGATGAGGATACTATTGACGCATCGAATCCTCAGCTTCCCACATGGCCTCCTTAATGCTATGATTTCTCTACAGAACCTTTACTAATGGAATGAACTTCTTTTGAAGAAACTTTACATCACGATCTAGAATCTGAACTGGCTCCTCCTTAAAGGTCAAATCTGGCCTAACCTCAATCTCCTCAACAGGGACAACATGAGTAGAATTCGAATGGTAGCGCTTCAACATCGAGACATGGAACACATCATGTATACGGTCTAATTCTGGAGGTAACTCTAACTGATAAGCAACCAGTCCCACTCTTTTCGAAACTCGATTTGGCCCAATGAACCTAGGGCTCAGCTTGCCCTTTCAACTGAACCTCAGAACCTTCTTCCATGCCGAGCACTTGAAAAATATGAAGTCCCCCATAGAGTACTCAATCTCATGTTTCTTCAGATCTGCATAAGATTTCTGCCTATTAGAAGCCGCTTTCAACTGGTCTCAAAATCAATCTGAGCTTACGCTCGATCTCAGAAGCTAACTTCGGGCCCAAAACCTGACGTTCACCCAATTTAGTCCAACATAGAGGAGTGCGACACTTACGTCCATACAGAGATTCGTAAGGTGCCATCTGAATGTTAGACTAGAAACTGTTATTATAGGTGAACTCCGCTAATGACAGATAATCCTCCAAACTACTTTAAAAATCGATCACACAACTCAGTAACATATCCTCTAGTATCTAAATCACCCTCTCTGATTGACCATCGGTCTAAGGATGGAACGCAATACTGAAGTCTAACTTTGAACCTAGAGCCTCGTGAAACATTTTCCAAAACTGAAACGTGAAGTGAGGATCCCTATCAGAAATGATCGAGACAGATACCCCATGCAGTCTCACTATCTTAGAGTTGTAGAGCCTCGCCAATTTCTGCAGTAAATTATCAGCTCTAACCGGGATGAAGTGTACAGACTTGGTCAATCGATCCACGATGACCTAAACAGAATCCGTCTTAGTGGGTGTTAGAGGCAACCCACTAACGAAGTCCATCGTTACTCTCTCCCATTTCTATAGCAGAATCTTAACCGGCTATAGCAAACCCAAAGGTGACTAGTACTCAGCCTTAACCTGCTAGCATGCAGACATCATTCCACAAAATTAGTAACCTCTCGTTTCAATCCCGGCCACCAGTATAACTCGAAGAGGTCTTGATACATCTTCTTCTCGCCGGAATGCATAGCATAAAGGCTACTATGCGCCTTCCTCAAAATAGACTGCCTCAGATCAGTATCATTCAGAACACAGATCTGCCCACGAAAATACCCCACACTATTCAATCCAAAATTCATAGTGCTGCCACTCTCAACTTCACGAAACCGAAGACCCAAAGCTTCATCCCCTAACTGTTTATCCCTAATCTACTCAATCTAAGTAGGTTTGACTTACAGCTCAGTCAACAGACTCCTATCATTGAACAAACTAAGTGCAGTGAACATCGCCCTCAGATCGATTATTGCCCTACGGCTCAATGCATCGGCGACTACATTGGCCTTGCCTGGATGGTACTCAATGGTACAACCATAATCTTTAAGCAGCTCAAACCATCTACGCTGCCTAAGATTCAACTCCTTTTAAGTAAGAAGGTACTTGATGCTTTTGTGATCAGTGTAGATGATACACTTCTTACCATACAGATAGTGCCTCTAGATTTTCAGTGTAAAGACTACGGCAGCGAACTTCAAATTGTGTGTTGAATAGTTCACCTCGTGTGCCTTGAGTTGACGAGATGTATATGCCACAACCTTACCATCTTACATCAACACATATCCCAAATCGACATGAGATACATTACTATAAACCGTGAACTCCTTTCCAAGTTCAAACTGTATCAAAACAGAAGCCTTAGTTAGTACAGTCTTGAGCTTCTCGAAGCTCTCTTGCTGCCCATCAGTGCAGAAAAATAGAACACCCTTACGTAGCAGCTTAGTTGAGGGTGCTACAATTAGTGAAAAACCTTCCACAAACTGTCAAAATAACCCGCCAGCCCCAGAAAGCTGCGAATCTTAGGCACACTCTTAGGTTGCTTCCAATCCAGTATAGCTTCAATATTTTAAGGATCGACTCGAATCTCCTTAGCAGAAACTACGTGCCCCAAAAATATTTCCTCTTGTAACCAAAATTCGCACTTGCTAAATTTAGCATAGAGCTGTTTTTCCCTCAAAGTCTGAAGAACCACTCTAAGATGCTCGTCATGCTCATCATCGGTCTTAGAATAAACCAATATGTCATCGATGAACACCACCATAAAGTGGTCCAAGTATGGCTAAAACACTTGGTTCATTAGGTTCATAAATAATGTCAGCGTATTAGTTAGTCCAAAAGGCATAACTAGGAACTCGTAGTAACTATATCGAGTCCTAAATGTCGTCTTATGTACATCAGCTTTCTTAACCCTCAACTGATGATACCCAGAATGCAGATCAATCTTGGAGAACAGAGAAGCCCCCCAGAACTGGTCAAACAGATCATCAGTACTCAGAAGTGGATACTTGTTCTTAATAGTCAACTTGTTTAGTTATCGATAGTTAATACACATCCTCATGGATCCATCATTCTTCTTAACAAACAGTACAGGTGCTCCTCACAAAGACACACTAGGACGGATGAACCACGATCCAACAATTCTTGAATCTGAGCCTTAAGCTCTGTAAGCTCCTTCGGTGCCATTCGGTAGGGAGCAATAGACACTGGAGCTGTACCAAGAAGAAGCTCAATCCCAAATTCCACTTCCCCATCAAGAGGTAAACCCGGTAGTTCCTCAGGAAAGACGTCTAGAAAATCCCTTACAGTTCTAATGTCCTTAACAATAGAGTCCCCAAAAGCGAAAACACTAATATAGGCCAAGAATGCCTCATATCCCTTACGAACTAGTTTCTCAGCCAGCAGTGTAGAGATCACGTTAGCCGCATAAATCCGACACTCTCCACTCACAACCACCTCATTACCCTCCTCAGTCCTTAAGACAACCCTCTTAGTCATACAGTCTAGGCTGGTATGATGTTTAACAAGCCAATCCATCCCCAATATCAAATCAAACTCCCCAAATTGAAGCTCCATTAAGTTAGCCAGAAATATTGTCCCTTGAACTTCTAAAGGAATATCCCTATACAATTCACTAACCCAGACGGACTGCCCCAACGAACTCAGTCAGTAACCTCACTCGTAGTGCTCTCAACTAATATCCCCAAGTTTTTAAACGCAGTGCTAACTATGTATGAGTAAGTAGACCCTATGTCTATCAAAGTAAGGTAAGGTACATCATAGATAAGGAACGTACCCGTAGTGACATCCGGAGCATCTCTGCCCTCTCAGTGACGAACAGTATATACAAGAGCAGATTGCCTCACCTTAGTCTGTCCAGCACCTTTGCCTGGTGCTCCCTGACCACGGCCCAAATTGTTATCACCTCTAGCTTGACCATGGCCCCTAAGTGGCCACTGAACTACTCTCGGTAGTTGTGCAACACCAGAACTTAGAGCTTGTACCTGATCAACCCTCAGCGAACACTCCTAAATACGGTGCTCTAATGACCCACACCTCAAACAAGACCCAATCCTCCTCCAACACCCATCATGATGGCGTCTACCACAATCTCCATATGGTAAAATCTCAGTAGAAATAGTAGGGGCCCAGCTCCAACTAGCCCATCAGATTTGGCCTTTTTCTTAGGCCTGTGTACCGAACTCGAGGGCCCCAAACCCCTCTTGTTCTTACCCCTCTCGCACTCTCTATTTTGGCACTCAGCACGTTTAACCTCTTCGGTGATCTTCGTTTTCTCCACTAATACGGAGAACTCTCGCTCCTTTTACGGAGCTATCACAACCCTCAAATTATCTCTAAGACCATCTTCAAAGCAGACACACCTCTTATACTCATATGCCACCATACCTCGCGCATAGCGACTCAGTCTTAAGAATTGGACCTCATACTCTGCCACTGATTAGTCTCCCTGAGTAAAGTTTAGAAACTCACGCCTACGAACATCGATATAGCTGGCTCCCACATACTTGCTCTGAAATACAGTCTTAAAATACTCCCAAGTCAAACGTTCAGGCTGAGTGTCCTTCTTAACTATCAGCCACCACTGATAAGCCTCATCGCTAAGCAAGGAGACTGCACCCTTCAACTTCTGCTCAGAGGTATAGTCTAAATCATCCATTATCCTCTCAGTAGCCTCTATCTAGTACACGGCCACATTAGGGGTGACTCTAGTGACACTCCTAAACAATTCAGCTCCATTGTACCGAAGTCGTTCCGTAACCGACCCTTGACCCCCAGATCTAATGTTAAGCCCAGCTACCTTCTCCAATATTCTTAGCATAGCTAGGACAATGTGTCATCCCTAGCCATGCGATCTTGAGACCCAATCTCAGTAGCAGGTGACACCAGCGTCTCACTCGTATCTAGGTTCGGTATACCCCTTCAAAAAGAAGACTCGACGCGAGCCCCTTACGGCCTCTACCACGCCCTCAAGTACCCTGTCCACAGATACCTCGTGTGCTCATTGTCTAATACGAATTATCTGTATTATGAATTTTATGAATCGGTTACAGTTTCAGTATTTATTAACAGATGTTTTGTGTAAAGTAATTCAAAAATCCAGAGTTTGTTTTTCGCAAGTACAGTCTTTATTGGTTTCACTACAGTTTCAGTTTCACTACAATTTCGGTATACACTAACTAAGGTGTTTTAAAATGGTCTATCTATAAAATCATAACAGTTTATTAGAATACTTACAGAATCAGCGCTAGAGACTCAATGTACCACATACCCAATCAAAATATTTCAAATCATTTGGAAATTAATTCTTTTAAAACTAAATTTTAAACCCAAAATCCACAGTCGAATTTTGTAACCTGGCTCTGATACCACTAAATATAACACCCTAAACCCGGCCTAGATGATGTGGCTGAATCTGGCGATGTAACATGGAAAGGAATTTGAAATCGAATTTGTCAAGTTAAAACCTTTTAGTTTATTAGCTTTTATTTAACTCGAAAAAAGGCCTACTTATTGGTTTATCTGAAATCATATCTCTTTTTAGCGGAAGATTAAGTAAACACTAATTTAAAGAAAATCATTTATGTTTAGGAAAGCTTTAGTTTTAGGAAAACCGTTCAATTTGAGTAAACCGTTCGTTTTGGAGAAAATGTTTGTTTATTGAAAACTGACTTTTACCACGTCTAGCAATTGTAAATCCATAAAAATGATAAAAATCCAGAATAAAAACAAACAGTCCAAAATTCCCAAATTACATCAAAAATTAACCAAATAAAAATAAAACAGTTTAACAACCGAGTAGCCACCATTGAGTCCTTCGCCACATCGATCCATCTAAGTCTGGGATTACCTGTACAGTTTAAACAGAAAGGGGTGCATTTACGTAAACTCAGTGTGTAATCCCCAAAGAAAACATGTATACAGTCAAATAACAACTACCAATCAAATTCAGTCTAGGGCCTAAACCCATTATAGATTCAGATACAGTTTAGCCTTAACCCATTCAAATACAGTCATACATACAATAACAGAAATCAATATCCTACTCACTAACCTCTATGCACCATCTCTGACTATCTAGAAAACATTTTAGTTAAATGGGTCCACACACCTATGTGGCCTGCCAGTGTGGGTCCACACGCCTAGATTGGCCTTGGCCCGTGTAGATCATATGGCCTGGCCAAAAATCTCACACCCCCGTGTGGGCTACCCGTGTGGACCCACATGCCCGTGTGGCCCACAAGGCCCAAATCGGTCTAGCTCATGTGTCGCACATGGCCTACCTGGCCATCACACGGCCGTGTCTAGCACACGGCCTGGCCTTCGTCGATCACACGATCATGTTGTCACACACAGCCTACCACACGGGTGACCACACACTCGTGTGATGATGACAATTTGTAATTTTAGCTTTTGCCGAATCCTATTTTTTACGTTTTTGAGTGCACACCTAGTTCGATTTCACTGATTTTGTAATCTCGATATCACCCGAACCTACGTTTACCATTATCAAAGCCTGAATTTAGTAACACGAACAAAACTAAAGCAGAAATATTTCTTCAACGACACTCTAAAAAATTAATTAATGAATCTGATCACTTACCGACAACGATCCGAAGTCCCAAGCAATCAAACTCAGCAGAAGCACAAATCGCTTATCGACCTTTACCTAGTCCAAAAGAAACAAAATAATCTTCTTAGAAACTAACCAAGAAATGATTAACAATAGGCAAAACCGTTACTTACCGAACACGCACGAAGAAACGCAGCAATAAAGGAGATGGTCTTGGTTATCGAAATTGAAAAAGAAAGAGAGGGAGAGCGGAATGGAAATTTCGGCAGAGGAAGGAACCAAATTTTGGCAAAAAGAATCCCAAATCAGATTTTTTGATAACTACCCACTATTCATTCAACTCCTACATATCCCACTATATCTCAACTTCTCAGTATTTTAATTTACTTCAAACTCCTACACAGCACTAATAGCAAAAATAATTCCCTCACTTACGTAGAGATTTGAACACAAGACCCCCATCACTCCTACACTCCACTTAACCACCAGATCAGCAGGCCCATTTTGATAATATTCTATAAATAGTTAAACTTAAGCCCTTTGAGCAAGGTTAAGGCTTTATCCAGTAAAATTCCAAAATTTAACCCAAGTAAGGCTTGAACTTGGGACCTCATACACACACCCAGAACGCTTAACCACTGAAGTAAACAGATATTTGTGTCAAAAATTCACAAAAGCCAGAAAAAGAAATTCGGTACATTACACTACATATAGTTGTAAATGTGTTTTAATATTGAATTGCCATCTGGGGTCTTCTTTTGAAATTTGTTGTTAGTCATTTTGAACTCACACTGAGCTCGTGTAGCTCACCCCTTTTAGTGTTTCCTTTTTTCAGATACGCTCATTTTTCTGTAGCTAGACATAGCATACGAAGGTCTCGAAAACGTCACATTTTCTTTAAACTGGAAAATAAAGTGTTACTGTAAATCTAATTTTATGTAAATGATTTGGATTGTAAGTTCTGTTTTTAATACTGTGGTATGAAATTTTGTGTTTAATGCAAATAGATGTTATCTGGTTTGAACAACTGTATTTTTGTAATATTGAGGTTTTATAACATAGTGTAACATCCCGAGTTTTGGGCTTAGAAGTTTTGAGTTTAGTGGTTAGAGTCAGTGAGTAGGTGGCATTATTAAGCTTAGTTATACGGTTAAGTAACTGGTCTGGTGGTTGAGTGTGTGCTAGCATACCTCTAGGTTCTGGGTTCGAGTCCTTGTGTGAGCGATTTAGAGAAGTATTTTAGATTTGTTTTGTTTTGTTAAATAATAGTTTTTTTAAGTTAATATATATAATTTTATTTATATTTTATTAAGAGGTTGGTTATTATTTTATTTTTTCTTATTTCGTTATTTTCTTTTCTTTGCTGGAACGTTTCTTTTCTTTTGCTCATTCTCTGTCTCTTTTTTTTAGTTTTGGGGGGAAAACGATTTTACTTGCTGATTTCAAGAATCTCACTCATCTATCGTCTTCTCTGATTGAGAAATTAAGTGTGGGTTTCGTAATTCTTCTTCGTTTGTAAACTTTAATTCGATTCTATGGAAGTCGATAATTTGTGTTGGATTATTCGCAACTCCGTTATCTTTGTTGTGTGTTGTTGTTTTATGCTTAGAATCTGTTAGTTTTGGTATAGTGTCAAACTATCGAGGATTGAGAAGTGCTGCGTGGCAGAAAGTATGATTTTTGGCGGCCACACAAGCGTCCACACGAGAGTGTATCGAGTCTCACGGCTGTGTGCTTTTGTGGAATTAGGGTTTCAGGCAAAATTTGGTGCCACACGGCCTGGCCGTACGATCGTGTGGCTGATTTGGAAATTTTGTCAATTTTCACACGGCTGTGTCCCTAGGGTACACGGGCGTGTGTGGTTAGGAATTAGAGATCTAGTGATTTTGTGCCACACGGTCTGGCTACATAACCGTGTAGCTGATTTGGGGATTTAGGGATCCTACACGAGCATGTGTTCTGGACACACAGTCGTGTCTGGTGGGGCACACAGGCGTGTGAGACCATCACACGGTCGTGTCTGCCCTGCACTTTATTTTAGCTCATTTGGACAGTGAGTTACACAACTGTGTCCCTGCATCACAATTGTGTGCCACTCTCCACACGGGCTTTTAGACCCCACACGGCCTAGGTTATTCCACACGTCCAAAAAACATGGGCGTATGGCCCTATCTCGCCAGAAATTATTCTAGGTCAAAATTAAGCTTAATCATGACTCTGTGTGTTTCACCAATTAGCAAGGTCTTAGCAAGAGGTGACCGTGACCTTGTTTCAACCTAGACTGTGGTGTGCTGAATTGATATATCTTTGTTTAGGCAAATTGTACGATTGTAGCTTGTGGTTGCTTTGTAATTGATATTGAATCTGGGTAAATGAACGTACGCATTTCTGATTCTGGATGATTGGTCTGTAAGTGTTTGGGTGTAATGTGCAATCTGTGACTGCTCAAAAATACTGTAACTGATTGATTGGTTGTAAGTTTCTGTGTCTGAATGACTATCTGAAACTTTGTATTCTGATTCTGTATGTCTGTCTGCATACATACATTTGCATAAAATATTTTGGGTGGGATTGCAAAGAGAAGGGAGTCTGAATCTGATTCTGATATGGCAGTTCAACTGTAACTTGTCTATATTACAGATTACTGTACTGCACTGTACAGCACATATGTCAGCATTGCTGCGTATACTTATCTAATCTGGCAGTTTAACTACAATCTACTGGTATAGTGATTTACTACATCGCACTGTACCGCATGTACGTTAGCTATGCTTCGTACCATTAACTGATTTGGCAGTTTAACTGCTTTACCTGTATAGAGGGTTACCGCATTGCACTGTACCACATATACGTTAGCTATGCCACGTACCATTATCTTATTTGGAAATTTAACTGCATATTGATAAGCCATCATTGCCGGGCAACCCGAGATGACTTCATATGGTGTGCAGGGTTGGATGGACCTACGAGGTCTTATTTAGTGTGACTTGGCTGGATGAGCTAAAATAGCTCTTACGAGGTGTGATCAGGGGACGGAGAGGTGTGTTTGGCTGGATGGGTGGGTTATTTTAAAATCTGACTGCATACATAGCATTCGCTTGGGTGTTCTGCATCGCTTGGGTGTTCTGCATGTGAGATTATTTGTCTGCTTCTATTTGACTGAATGACATAAATATCTGACTGCTTCTGTTTGACTGATTGGCACATGTGACAGTTGCCTATGTGTAACTTAATATGCTCGAATTGTTGTTTCCTTTTAGGATGTTGGTTTTGAGTTTCTTCTGGATCTATATGTCTCTATATGTACGTTTTGTTCTTGAACTGTTATTCGACATCCCATTCTATGATTATGTAGTTAGATTGGTTTGAACTCACACTAAGCTCGTGTAGCTCACCCCCTTCTGTTTCCCTTTCAGGTACACTTCTGAATTCTGGAGCTGGACTTAGTATGCGAAGGCCTCAGATAGTCACGGTGAAAAATAAATTAACAGTTCTTATTTTCAATTTCCACATTTGCTATTCAATTTTGAACTGTAAGTTTTTGTAAAAAAAATAGTGGTACAAGTTAAATAATTCAATGTTTTTGGTTCGTAAGGAAATATATATGTTTAAAGTGGAGTTGGAGGTAATGTGTTTTAAATTTTTCCTACGATCACTTTGGTGATCAATGTAGTATCCGGGATTCTGTCTAGACTTCTAGGCCGGGTTTAAAGTGTTACACATAGAGTTTTCGTAACTAAAATTTTTCCTTCAATCACTTCAGTGATCAATGTAACCTCCGGGATTCGGTCTAAACTTCTAGGTCGAGATTTAGGGTGTTACATAATTTAAGTTTTTTGAATTATTATTTAAGTAAAAAAATTAAAATTTAAAATTGAAATTAAATTAATTGGTCATTGTGAATCCGTTGAATGTAGAAATTAAATATATTTTCTTATAGATTCTTTTACGATGAAGTTGTCATGATTTCAAAGGAATTAGAATTGGATTGAGAAAATTATTTAATTAGAAAATTAATTTATTTACATTAATTTAATAAATAATATTTATTTTAGGAACTAGAAAAACATTTATCGATCGGATTAAATAATAAAGTGTTGGGTTAAAAGTTCAAGACACACATATAATTGGACCTAATACAGGATAAGCCCAAAAATCTCTCCTAGTACAACTGGAGGACTAGTTTTTCTATCATATAAGTATTATTTGTATTCTACTAATTCAACTAGGATTCTTTTATCACTCATTATAATTAGATGGCACTAATAGGGCAAAAAAATAAACAAGTTATACACAGCTTTGAGATATTGTTATTATGCCCGAAAATAGTGAAGGTATAAATTCTATTTTCTGGAAATAACAATTCTAATGGTTTCTATTCAGAGAGATTTACTTTTCTACTAAAAGTAAGAAATTGTTTCCGGTGTTGTGTTTGATTCGTATTTGATCCAGCCCACAATCAAAGCTATTCATGGTATGAGAATAGCGAAGAAGGTCATTCGATTGAAAGCTAGGAACATATAAGATCCATCTCACACAAAGCACAAGTATTTTTTTGAGAAAAATTTATTGCTATAAATATCACAAATTGACTAAGTTTTCTAAATTTTAATTTTTTGTTGTGACGAAAAATTGTTTTCAAACAAGGTTCTATCAAACAATTCCGCCACACCTCCATTCATTAGCCACCAAACATGGTGGTCATTTGCTATCAATTCTTTTCTGAATTAGGTTATGGGTCTTTCATGCTTTTCTAGGTTTTGCCAAAAACTTTTAGGTTACATAAAACCTAGTTCGTTTTTGGCTCACATGATTTTTTAATTTCAAAATATATATATAAATTATGAAAACATGCATAAAGATGAGAGTCCACAATCTAATTTCAAACCTAAAAATGACTTAAATTACAGCCCATCTAATTCTCGAAACATTTTTTAGCAAACTTACATAATAACAAAAAATTATATAAAAACACATAAACAAACACATAAATAATCCAAAAGGCATGTATATGATTAAGAATGTCACTCTCTTATCAATTTAACCCAAAAAAATAGAGGAAGAAATTAGGTAACAAATTTACACTATGAACATAGCACAATCTAACTCTCATACTAATTGTTAGAAAAACTAGTTTAAAAAATGTGTTTGTTTGCACAATGAAAAAAAATTTAACTCAAGACCATGTTATTTATAGCAACAAACTTTACCAAATTATTACTTTTGTTTTTGACTTAGCAATTTTGGTTATTTCCCCTCTTTTAACCATCATGATCTTCTCTAACATTCTTGAACCCTCGATTTGCTTAAATTGTGGGCTATATTTCACGAACTAAATACATAATGAAAACCTTTTATTTCCAATAAAGAAAATTAATTCTGTCTATGGGCTAAAAGCTTAACTGAAAATTAATTCTGTCTATGGGCTAAAAGCTTAACTCAAATTCTCATGAAAATAGAATTTATTTAGGAATAATAAATCTCTCTATTTTCGGTTGAATAATTACGTTCAATGATGTGTGTATTTTGACCTTGCCCGTAGTTTTTATTTATAGGAAAAACCATAAGTTTTACTTGAAAAAGAAGAGAAAAAATACTAATATTTTAATAGAAAATACATATAATCTCACTGAGACTTACTACGGTGGGCGACAACACGTCCCTTATGGAAACCTTAGGTGCCACCCATCCCAAATTAAATGGGCTTTTTAGGCTTATTCATGTATTTTCTCCAATTATATGTGTTATCTAGTCTTTAAACTAAATTATATAATTTATCCAACCAATAACTAGTTTTCTATTATTAAAATATTATTTATTTAATTAATTAAAATAAATTTAACTAATTCACTTAATTAAATTATTTTCTCAGCCCAATTATATTTCCATTAAAGTCATAATGACTTTGTTGTACTAGATTCTACGAGTAAATAAAACTAATTTCTTTTTTCGTAAAATTTTGATGACTAATTAATTTAATTTTCACTTTGAACTTGAACTATTTAATTACAATCAATCAAATAATCATTCAAAGAAATTGAATTAATCACTAAGTCATCTCTTGTCTTTTATGAGAACATGCATTCATTATGGATAGTAATACATAAAATCTATTTCTCTATTCATCGTTTTCATTTATTCAATGTATCAGCTCAAATGCTATTCGTAAAAGGTCATGTTGAGCTAGTGGAGGGACCAATTTGACATATATAATTAGGGTTTAAATAATTTGTAAGAAAATATCAAAGCCACTGATCCGTCTAGATCACAAATATATTCGGCGTCCAACTACAGATGATAAGAAAATATTATTATATTTTTTTTGTTTTGTTAATATCATTATTAAGTTGTTGAAATTTATTTAGTATTTTTATTGTGTTTTGTGTTTATATAATTAGAACAAAAATTGAATTATTGAAACATATACACAATTTAATTACAACAGCACCACGAATTATAGAACGGTACTTCAACGAGGCAGGATTTTTACATGCGTCCCTTATGCTCGATGGGACTAAATTGGAGCATGCACTTATCAATGCTTAACTAGAGAGATGAAGATCCGAAACACATACATTCCATTTGCCATGCAGTGAGTGTACCATTACACTCGAGGATATGGCATTACAACTCGATCTACCGATTGAAAGGGTAGTCATTATAGGTGTAGTGCACATTAAGGATTGGAAGCCAATTTTCTAGCAACTATCAGGTAAGGTGTCAGACAAGTTTAGTTGTGGCTAGATAAATATAAAATAGTTAGAAAATAAATTCTCACATCTCAATGAATCTTTTAGTGAGATGAAAAGACAATGGTTCCCTTGATCATTTATACTGATGTTGATTGGGGCTTCTAATGCCAGATAAATCTCGAACTAAGGTACATTTAAGGTGGCTCCTACAACTAATTGACCTAAAAGAAGTTAGATAGCTTAGTTGGAGATCAGTTGTCTTGGCTACATTGTATCAAGAGATGTGTTGGACCATTGAAGCTCCAGAAGTTAAAATTGATGGATATATACTCCTTCAGTCATGGGCATGGTATCATTTACCATTTTTACGTCCTAGAGTAAACTTCCCTTACTAATTTTCACTCGTAATAATGTAATATTCATTTAATAATATAGTTATCATATTATTTTATTTTTATTAAATTTTTTAAATGACATATTATTTGAACAGGTGGAACAATGATGAGAGTCATGTGGGTATACCAAATAACCTTGAAGAAATTTGATTATTGTTAGATCAACAATCAGAAGCTGAGGTTAATTTTTGAATTTTCATTTACATAATAATTATGCATGCATTTAATATGTATTATTAGGTATTTAATGAAATTTATAATTTCATATTGCAATTTGAATGGAAGTCATACTTTGATCCAAGAATAAAAAAAAATGCATCCCAGTTGAATTTCTGACAAATCGTAATATTTGACATGTCATACTGTCATTGATAGTTTTTGCAACAATTAAGATGCATGAATCTAATCAAATGATGTGTCAGTTTGGCTTTGTGCAAAATAATTTGACCTCATTTTATAACCTCGATACAATTCACAGGATTGACTTGTGTGAGACACCCGAAGAAGATTTATCTAGATTCCATGCCCAATATATCAACCTATGGGCACATAGGTATAATTTTCTACTTATACACAAACAAATTGTCAAACTAGAGTTGGTGATGTTTTCGGAGTACAAGACATGGTTCAGGCATAATGGTAAGCCATATCTATTGTCTGAAGAGGAAAGGAGTAGATAAATTCATCCTAAAAGGAAAATTCACCCTGGAAGGCCAACACAACAACCAATGAGGCTTTGATCAAGAGTACATGCATCGAGTTCATCATCATCAGTTTCAGCCTCGAATCCTATACCAATAAGCGTACCTATAGGTCAATATGGTTCATATTTTTCAAGTGTATTTAGCAATAACACTATGATGTACATACAGGTATCATTTTATGCACCATTATCGATATATGCACCGTCATCCATACTACTATCATATCATGCATCAACATCGTCCCCAAGAATTTTTTTACATCATCTCCATCCATAAAAGCATACTAGGTACATTTATCACCAGCACCAACTTCATTGTATTTAGGATCACTTACAATTCCATCATTTTATGCACAACCAAGTAGTTTGACATCATATATTTCTCCACCAATAATGTAACAAACACCACTAGAATCACTATTCTTAAGAGGCGGATTATCTTTACAGCCACCGACTAATACAACTAGCGATATACAATGGGAACATAGGATGCAAATGCAGTCTAGCATGGACGAACAAGATGAAGATGAAGATAACGGTAAAGATGAATATGGAAACGATAATACTTAGTAGAATGAGGGGGACAATGATGATAGAGATTGAGATGGAGACGATGAAAATTACAGCGATAATGATAATAAAATAAAACCCCAACCACGACAAAATCTTACTCACAATTGACACCCTCAGGTTGTGGCACACTTTCAGCCGAAGATATATAGATGATTTTTACATAGTAATTTTTTTACGTAAATCATTGGTTAGTTTATTGAACATTTAATTCTCAATTTATATATTTAATGCTTCCATTTATATTAGTATTGAATATTTTATTTGTATATAAGAATAAAAAAGTTTAATTCAAACAAATTCATTCAATAATGGGCTTTTAAACAAAAAAAATAAGTTATTAACATGTCTACGGTCTTCGTCCCAACATTTACACCAAATGTAGAAATGTTTTCTTGCTATGTCTCGGGTTTTGGTAAAAACCACATAACCTAAGTTGGTTTGTCTTCTCTCGAATATTCATATCATTGTGTATACGACTAAATCTTGGTCGACCTTTTGGCATACAACACAATTCAAGATTCCATAGAAATTCAAATGGAGCACTTGAAACAAGGGACCATTTGCCTTCATTTAGGACCAATGGAAATTCAAACTTCAATTCATTAAATATCTATTTTAGTTTGTACACTTTATCAGCATACTTCATGCAATCCAGATGACTAGAGGCACGTACTGCAATTGTATGTGAACATGGATAATGAAGTGCCTAAAATCTCCTACAGTTGTAGGTCATTTATTGCAGGTTGACACAATTCGTGTTGGATCTAGTGCCTTAAGTGTAGTATTTTCGTTAATATACAGTTGCAATTTTTTCAAACAGATTGGCTAACAGAATAAATTCTTTAATTAAATTAATATACTTTGTATAAATTGTCCTCAAATACTTTTTACACGTAAATCAAAATGGAGGAAAATGTTGCTCATTAGTTGTCTAATGTTTAACTAATACTAAGCGATATTACGTGGTCGAATCGTGATACAAAAAGATAGCTTGTATTTGTAGACGAACCTAAACATGTTCTTAGTCTAACCAGAAATGAGAAAACCAATTGAAAGACTAATATGTCGTTTTTCAAGTCCAATTGGTGAGATGCCTTGTCTTGGGCAACGGAACAGATGACTCCTAGAAGATAGAGAAATAGATGTGGCCGACTAAACTGACAGTACATCAGACAGGGCCCAAGCAAAATAGATCTTGAATATGTTTATAGATTTATTCACTTGTGACGTTCATAGTGTGACATACCTAAATATTGAGTGGATGGAGGACTATGTATGCGTGACTCGTACACTTTGATGTTATTAAAAGCCTGAGTTTAAATAGATAAGGAACAAACAGTTGGTGTATTGGGTGTACGACTTTTGTAGGATGTAGCGTCATTCACAATAGTGGAATTCATATCCAAAAACATGGGTAAATGGTATCATTTCATTGGCATTACATGGTTGATGAAAAAGTAAATATGGCCTTGGGTCATCCATCTTTGTGATGGATGACTTGATAACTATTTGATAGTGATTGACTTTTCATGAATGAAGATGCAATGGTTACCTTGAGATAAAATAGTATCATATTGGGAGAGTAAATATTATCCCAAAGAGATCAAAGATATCCTATAAGGGTAACACATTTATGACAAGGTCATTAGACGAGCATTGAGTAATTGCTTTCGTAATAATATGTCGTTGGGGAGAGCTTAGCCATGATACTATATTGGAATGACTTCGTGACTAAATAGTTTATAATAGGCGAAAATCCAAAACTTAATTATAAATCATTTTAGCCTCAACTACATATGTCTAATTGGTTCCTCCGCTAGCCCGTTGAAATTATAAATGAATTGCGTGTTTGAATAGAAATAGACAGAATGAATAAAAAAAAGAAATGGGAAACATTCAGGAATGATTATGGTTTTCTCCGAAAAAGAGAAATGGAATCATTTAGAAATGAATGTAGGTTTCCAAAAATAAATATGGAAATTTGCAATCTCTTTATGTACTGGGTCAAAAAGGCATAGGAAGTACTTGTAATTGGACCCGATATGAGAGAGGCCTAAAACCCTTTATGTAAGGAGGTGGGACAATGAAACCCTAGTATCATTAACTCGATTTGTCGCCCCCATATCCTAAATAAACTTCTACAATGCTACAATGGTTCTTCATTCTCTTTCTATAAATAGATGGCACTGGTAGAGCTATTTATACAACTTTTGAGAGATTGCTACTTTGCCAAAAACTAGAGAGAATAGATTCTCAACTTTTTAATATATTTTCCAGAATAACAATTTTATCGGTTTCTATTAAAGAAGAGAGAATATTAATTTTCACCCCAAAAATAAAACTTTTCTAGTTTTGTTTTTTAGTTCAGTTGGTTCAAGCTCACACTCAAAGCAGTACGTGGTACGAGAATAGCAAAAAAGACTGTTTGGTTGAAACCTAGAAAACATCAAGGATCTGCTTATCTGAAAATACAGGTACATGTTCAATTAAGGTTTATTGCTATAAATTTCACAAACTGGGTCGATTTTCATAATTTTAATTTTTTGATGTGTAAGAAAATTGTTTTCAAACCGGATTTTTTCCAACAATGCAATCCCCTGATGATACCCAAAATATTGTATTTGTACGTGAGTGACACTATACCACTATAGAGTTTGATTTTGTTTGATTTTCCTTCATATTTTTTTCCAATTCCTCGCACCAAATGTGTCTGCCTTTCATTTGTCCAATTTTTTTTGTCATCTTCGAAAACAAGATTGATAAGTGAAAATATGTTTCTTTTGCCACTAACGTTATCGAAAAATGACATGTCCCCTTCAATACGAAATTTATGCATTCTGCTAAGTTCGTTGTCTTATGCTCGTATGGTAAGCCTCTATCATATGATTTATTCCACTGTTCCTTAGATATCTGATTGAGGTACTCGGCACCAATTTTGTTTACTACCCACAAATTCTTCAACATTTGTGGAATCAATGTTGTACAAGCTCGTACCCTATCAAAGTAAATAAAAAGTATATCCATGAATCAAAACTATGCATATATTAAAGAAGGATATAGAAAATAACATTTACTATGTGCCCATGTTAACAATATATTGGTGTTCTTATCATTGTGGAACATTCCCAAATAATTGGCGTCAATATGCCATACACAATACCTATGGTGTGTACAATCCCAAAGGCTTCTATCATGATCAATCACAATGTGTATTTCAAGTGTCCTATAAAAAATAATGCATATCTCGAGTTGCGATATGAAGTACCTTCTCAAGTTAGTCAAAAAGTCCCAAGCATCCACAGATTCCCATTCAACACTTGCAAATGCTATTGGCAAGATGTTCCAATTATTGTCATATTCAACAGCCAATAACAAGTAATACACATATCTTTTGTACATGAATGTACCGTCAATTTGGATGAGCGGCTTACAATAATGGAATGCATCAAGGCATGGCTTGAATGTCCAAAAAAGACTATGAAGAATTCTTTTTCCTTGGACCATTCGGTTTTCATGATACAAAGGTTCCATTTTAAATCAATGACTGTACTTGGGACATATTGATTCAATACGCTCAACCATTTCCACAAATCATTATACGATTTTTCTCACCCGTTATGCCTTTTTTCTATTGTCTTTTGTTTTGCAACCCATGCTTTCTAGTAAGATAAAGTGTAATCATATTCACTAAAAATATTAACAATCAAAACAGGAAGGGGAATTCTAGGATTCGCTTTCACCGAAGGTAAAATAATATCAGAGGTAAGGTCAGAAACCAAATTTGGATGATCTTGTGAAATACCTCCAACATGTTAGAGTATGCCTAAAAACCAATCATGAGATGATTGTAACCACATATTCATTCTACCTTGTTTATTAATAAAAGGCACTGCCATTTTTATTTCAGTTTCACTTTATGTGTATGTAAAATAAATTGATTTATAATAATGTTCCATGAATAATATGATTATTCTTAAAAGGTCCTTATTCAATTATTATTGTAGGCTTGGACAATAATAATGCATTAAGACTAATATGTAGTTGATTGATGACAAAGTGTTGTCATTGACATAGGGATGTCAAAATTAATACATATGTTAGAGAATGACATATTGGACTAACCCACTGTGAGTATGCTTCTTGAATTATTATATAATAGTCACAACATTACTCATAGTGATAACTATGTATACAATCATTAGACTTGATATTATCATTGTCCCAACATAGTAAGTCATATATTTTGATACAGTCAAACGTCTACTGTAACAGATTGTACTATAAATACTAATGTTGGGTATACCACAATTTATGTAGTGGAATATGATTGATCAAGATAGGATTTGTCCCTCCTACATAATGGGAGCAATATCTTAGGCCACTTGATGAAGTGAGACTAGAAATGCATGGCCATGCTTAAATAAGTTAATATGAGATATAACATTTATTTGTTTATTGTAGTCTACTTCGGGTATCAAGAAACATGAGATTAGACTTTCCAAGTGTGATTATTTCTTAACTTGTGTCTAATTGAGATATAAAGGAAAAAATGATATAATACATGAAAATTTATCACAGAAAGGTTATGTCGAACCACGACTTCTTGTAACTTGGGTAGCGATGATGCATTACTAGATGTCACTCATTGCTTATAACATTAGAAGTGTTCTAGTATTACTACCAATGTTAAAAGAGCCTACAGGGTCACACTCTATGGTTGAAACGAATAAAATCTAAACACAGTTGGTATTAAATTTAACTGTCACAAGAATTATATTAATTATTGAATTAATTTAATTTGACAGTTAAATAATAAACACAATATATGTACAAATTCAGTGTACGAGAATAGAGAACATAGTTAAAATAAATGTATAAAAATATTAATTATGTACTATTTACCGAAATTATTAAAATAAAGTGTTATAATAATTTCGATCAAACATAAATATATGGAAATTAATATCTTTTTTGGAAAGGATATTACATTATGATATTTTCCATATATTTTCTAGCACCAAAAAGGGGTGATTCTGGTTTTAATATGGATATTAAAATAAAAATGAACTGTAACACCCCAAACCCAGCTTAGACATTATGGCCGAACCTGGGAGTGTTACGAAGAAGAGTTTTGAAATCAATCTTATTGTGTTAAATTTCTCACATTTAATTGTTACTAAAAAGAATCCACATTTTATCAAACATGTTATTATTTCCGTTAAGGAAAACATTGTTAATTTGCTCTTAAAGAAAACTTATTTTGCAGCGGAAGTTTGATATTGTTAAAGTTGAAAATCGAGTTTGTGTTTTCAGAAAAACATTTGTTTGCGTAAAACCGTGATTTTCTCAAACATCGTAGTATAAAAGTCAAAAACACATCCAAAACCAAAATTAAAACAAACAGTCCAGAGAGTCCCAAAATTACAAAACTCTCAAAAATAATTCAGATTTTTGAATAAAAACAGTTAATCAAACAGTTTGCGAGCTAATGGTCACTATTGAGACTCCGTAGCACCAACCCGCCTATGTCTGAGGATTACTTGAAAGAACAGACAACAGATGTGAGTTTTCATAAACTCAGTGTGTAACTCAACGGAAACATACATGCATCAAATTCAGAATTTCAATATATCATAACAGAAGCAGACGAAAGTCCTTATCAGAATCAGATTATCAGAAACATACAGATATGCAAAGTCCTATCCCCAACCTCTACACACCCTCCGACCATCCCAACACACCACGTGGGGTATAAAGTACCCATACAACCTTACACACCACATAGTGTCTGTAAGACACTTATTAGAATAATTTACAGCTGTGCTACCAGAATAACAGCATATTATTTCCTCACATAACACTTCCTCCAACAAACAGAAACCACCCCATATACAGATAAAAAATACAAATATACAGAATAAACAGATTTAACATGATCTGTATGCTCGTATACAAATATCATGCATGTTTATACAACACAATCAGACATACATATCAGTTTTCCTAAACTTAGATTAGTCTCTCAGAATAACAAATCTCATGCATTAAGGTTTGTTTTGCCCTTACCATCGAACGACACATGCGACCTTAGGGAAAATTTCAAAAATTTTTGCCCACATGCCTATGTGGCTTGCCCATGTAGGCCTACACACTTGTATGACCTACACACCCAAACTGGCCTTGCCTGTGTGGCCCACATGGTCTGGCTCACAGCATACACACCGAAATTAACCTAGCCCATGTGACCCACACAGCCTTGTATTGCACATGGCCAACCACACGGTCGAGCACACGCCCGTGTGGCATCGACAGGCCGCTTTTCTACTTTTGCCGAACCCTATTTTCTCGTGTTTTCATTACACACCTGGTTTATTTTTATGCTACAGCAACCCGAGACGACCAAAACCTACAATCCTTCAACCAAAACGCCCAAAACCAGTCTTAATCCTTGATTTCAATCGAATTGCCCCTCAACTACAAAGCAACAAAATCGTTTCCACTACCAAATTGCATTCTTAAACGTTTCGAAAGCTTACCCACGAAACAGCAGCCCCAAAGCTTTACTAAATGATCGAGGAATTTTGAATATTCTGAGTATTATCAAGCAAAACGATGCACAGAACATCTAATCATCAAACCCAGTGCTAAAATATTAACTAAGACTTCTTCAAAGAAAAAACATAATGAATCCTTACATACAAAACCATACGAAGAAACCGAGAATACTCAACACAACGAGAAATGAGAATGGTGGCCAAATAGGAGGAACAAACAGAGGAGAAAATAGAAACGAAACAAAGAAGACAGTGAAAAAAAACAAATATGACTTCAAACAGGAAAAAGAATTTTGGGAAAAAGAAAATAAAATTAAAATTAAAATAAAATAAACAATCCCTAAATTCCTTCAACTCCCACTAACCCACTAACTACACAATCCCACTAAATCTCACCCACTAACCACATCTAACTACCTCAGAATTTCACTTCCACCCAAACTCTATCAGACAATCGAAACAAAAATTATCACTCATGCCCACGCGGTGATTTAAACACAAGACCCTAGGGTAAGCTAACACCTTACCACTTAAACCAACAAGCTCATTCTGATATGAGTTCACAGAAAACATAACATAAGCCCGCCCCAATGGGATAAGGCTAGGATCAAAAATAGAAAAATTACTAAAAGTGGGGCTTGAACCCAAAACCTCAAGCACACCCTCCAGAACTCTTAACCACTAAAGCAGATACTCATTTATAATAAATTTCACAAAAACAAAGATAAATAATTTAAGGCATTACAGGAATCATAAAAACCCTAAGGTGAAAGAGTCTTACCAAGATTAACCATGAAAAGGAAAATAAACCTAGGTCTAGCAGTCGAATTTTTCCAAAAAAAACTCTCTAATACGTTCAAAGAGAGTTTTTATTCGTTTTTTTGCAACTAGGTGGCCTATATAGGGGCTGAGACGATTCTACTGTGGCTTTGGATCAACAGCGTGCGAAGGGGATTAAACCAGTACTAGTTCCCCTATATTTTTCAGATTTCGAAAGGTATATTTTCAAACCTTTCCTTCTCAATCCGTTCCTCGTGCATAGATTCCTAGTTTGGGTCACCAAAATAATTTTTCTGCTGTGCCATAAGATGTCCTGATGACCCAACACAACACAAGTATGTATTACGTCATATTTATTTATCGTCCATAATCTTGTCTTCTTCCTCACTAATGTTTTGATTTTCCAGGGACATCTACCGTGACACTTTATGCATTTCACCTCATATTTTTTGCTCATGATTTCGTAACTTGAAAATTGACCCCCATGCTTTATGTTATATCGCTTTACTGTAGTATTAACAGCATCTTTGGAGGAAAACTTCATTCCAACTTGTAAATCATTGAAACTTGTAGAAGAACCTGCATGGCCCAATCTTCTATGAAGCGATTCTAGAAATTCTAGCCATGTTAAGCACAATGTCAACATTAAGCATGCAGGGTGGAGGTGCATATGGTGTAAAATCTAGTTAGGTTCCTCTAGCATTATTTTAAACTTCATTGTTAGAATCACTCCCCTCTAATTCAATAGGAGCAGCCTCTAGTTCAGAAAATAATATAATGTATGAATCATTGGAGTAGGACTCTCGAACTGGATCATTATCGGTTTCATCACTTTGTCATTCCTCTTCATCATCAACCCAAGTTGTTGAATAATAAACCAGATTAGATATCCCTTCACCGGTGTAGGTGGTAGGGAGAACATCATTCATTCTTAGCAACCCTACATAAAAACCAAAATTACTTAGGGATTTTTTTCCCATTTAACTTGGCATACCCATGTAAGGGTTTCAAGCATAAGAAATTGACATACTGATGTTCAAATGAAAAGCGTTTATAGAATGTTATGTTGAGATCTTCACATTCAATTTACCAACCAACCCTTAAGGTACGCCAAAGTTGTAATCAAATGATCCAACCGAAGTATACCTTCGTATTAATGATTCTAGTATTCCCTGATACAAGCTTTACGTCGTCCTAAAACCACTGTACAATCGTGTTTTTGGACTTTCTGCTTCATGTTCCTGGCCACCTTTCGTGTTATTGGACATATTAACAACAACGGTTGACGAACTGACCGCCTCCAAACGTATTAACATCTAGAGTATAAATACTAGAACTAAAGATATGGAATTGAGGCAGTACAGTGTCCGCAAGTATATGAGTCAGGTTGTAATATAGTTTTACAACGAAATATATAAGTACTCTGAGGATCGTACCCAAGGGAGACGAGTACTAAATTAAAGTTAACCTAAACACAAATAGAATTAATTAGTAATTTAAATAAATTATATTAAGATAAAACATAAAGAAAGGATTTTTAGATTTTTATAAATAAAGAAATAAAAAAACTGCATAGATAAAATGGACTTTGGATAACTAATTTCTAAAACTTAATCAAATCTAGACATGGGTGATTAGTTCGCTTCGGTGGTCATAACTAATTCCTATTTCGGGTTTCTAGTCAATCAACTAGTTGTTACCCTAGCAGGATCTCTCGATCTTCTACTAAACTAACGAGTCAGCAAGAACTACCTATATATCGACCCCAGACCGATTTGAGGCTAAGGTTTTCACTGATAGACCATACGAATTTTGGGTTAATTCTCACCTAAATGACTTCCTATGATTGTAAAGCTAGGGTTTAAGTTATTCCTCTCCCAAACAGTTAATACTCTAAGAAAACCCTACATAACAATTAGTTAATCACGCCTCCACCCACTAATCCTTAGTTCCTTATAGAATCCATAAACATAATAAACTTGATAATAAAGATATGCATAAAGAATAAATCAAAAGTAGAGTTTAGAGAATCATGTTTGTATTTGATTGATGAAGTGCAATAATCCTCAAACATTTGATCACGTTTACAAAAACAAGTCCTCCAAAGAACACGAATAGAAAAGAATTGAAAATAAACCTAAAGCCTAAACAAAAAAGAAAAACTGAAACTAAAATTACAGAGAGAAACTTAGAATCTAGAAAGTTGTCCCTAAACAAGTACTAACTAAGCCTATTTATAGAGTTAAGTTTGGTCGTCATCCTCAACCCTAGGTTAGTTGACATTTTCGCATTAATTTTCATTGTGCGGGCTGTCTCGTATTTATTCTCGTACATGGCCGATGTTGCGACACTCTAGTACATGTGTCATGACACTGGGCAGTTTACCTGGTTTAAGTTTGGCTTTAGGGGTGTGTCGTGACACCAAAGGCAGTCTTGAAATTCTTGTATTTTGATCCCTCTGTTGCGACATTGAACTTCCCGTCGTGTAACACAGCAACCAGCCTTGAGCTATTTTGTCTTTGAATGATGTCCTGCACACTCCCTTAGTACATTAGTTCACCCTTAGGCCTCATTCGGCCCCTAAGGTCATAAAACGACTCAAAATACATTTTTTTATTAAATTAAAGCTAAGATGGAAAACATAACTAAAACATGTTAAAACTACTCGTATTCAAGCTCTTTAAGTATGAAACTAGTTTAATCTGCTACCCCAAATTATAGAAAATCACGAACTCAGACCACCTTCCTCTATACCATCAAACTGGGCATATAGCTCTACTACAACATTCTCAGTTGAGCAATTCTCATCAAGCATTAACTCAACATTCACATCGCCATTTAGCTTAAATGTAGCATATCTTACAAGGTTTATTGACGTTAGGCATCTATATTTCAAGCTCGAGATTCTCCTCCAGTTTGAATCCAAGACTTTCTTCTAATTCTTGACAGAAGCTTGTTCAGTTTTATGCTTCTGCTAAAAGCCAAATCTGTAAATTGGACAAATACAAAAACGAACATGATGCCAATGACACAAATTTTATCGTCGTACTAAATAACGACTCTAATTTTTTTACTTATCTTGGACAAAAAAAGCGATTTTCACAAGTTTAATAAAAATAAATATGATAATATTATACAAAAAAATAAATATTTATTATTATTCCTATATAACATAAATTACTAACACATAAATTTGTAGATATCAAATTTCTTAACTAAATTCAAAGAAGGTAACAACGATAAGTATTCTTTTACTTGAACTAATTTAATATGTTGGGTTGTATTTCAACTTATATTGTAGCAATTACGAACTTTTTGAGCAAATGAATAAACTAATTTCATATTTTTAACATCAACAATCTTCTTTTCACCATGTAAGTTTATCCTTAAAATTTAACTCTGAAAACTCTCTTCATATCAATTTCATAATTATAGTAAAACTCTACCACCAAATATAAAATATTTTTCAAAATGTTGGAAAAGGTCAGACATAACTACACAAAATCTAAATAACTCTACCCAAGATTCCAAACATCTATTTTACATAAAGGCTCTGCCTTCTAATATGGAAGAGACGAGACATTTAAAAAAAAAATTCAAACTGAAAAGTTATCAAGGAATCCTCAAGATAAAAATCATTAAAATTTTCTCGATGTTTTTTTTATATTTTGATCCAACGGTCATATTTTTTTCTTTTCTTTTTTTTGTCAAACGTCTCTAATTAAACTTAAAATTAGAAATCCTAACAGCTACTAACGTGGCACAGTAATACGGCGCGCTTTTTCGCTATAAACATGCTACATTAGCAAAAAACACATCCAGCAGGGAGTGCTTTCACCACCTATATACCAACTCACCAAAATCAACCTATATCTCTAAATTTTCCAAACATCAGCCTAAAACCCCATTTTCATTAAAAATAGCATTTTTGCCTAATTTCTCCATTATTTTTCTCTTTTTTAAAATTTACAAGTATAAATATAATACAATCATAAATATATATTCGAGTAACTATAATACATAATCAAACGAATACTAAAAAAGAATAAACTAAAAAGTAAAATAATCCAAACTAAATCCAGCAGTTATGCATAATTTAACTTCAACTTAGACATTTAATGACCCAAAGCATTAACCTTTATCAACTGTGTTAATATCTTATGATTAAAATTATTTTGAATGTAAATTATTTAGGTGTTGAATAAAATTAAATTGTATATTAAATAGTATAACTCTTCCAATATTTCACTCTTTTATCCAATTTTATATCACAAAATAACTTTTTTTTAAATTTCATACTACAATATCATGCATATTTATCCTTTATATAGTGTAAATTACATAATACCTATAATAAAAAATACATTAAGCATTTTCATGAAAAAAAATTAAGATCAGCATAACCAAACTCCAAACTTTTAATGTTGAACCAATGTCAAATTAAAAAATTCAAATCCCATTTCAACTTAATATTTTTATTAAGAATTTTCTAAATATCAAAAACTCATCGGTTCAAAAAATTGACCCGGACATACATAAACTTAGTTGAAAACAAAGAGTAATAATAATACCTACCGTTGTAATCGAGCGGAATAGAGCTCAAGCAAAGAGAAGCTCAAGATTGATCAAATACAATTATTTAAACTTGAGTTTGACTCAAAATAAAATTAAATATTCAAAGTTTAACTTAATTAAGCTCATTTACATGATTTATAAATAAAATGTTCCGTTAGGCTCATAAGCTGCTGGAATTGAGCATTAAAACACTCAAACTCAGCTCACTTGATAGCTCTTGTTGCTCAAAGCTCAATCTCGATTCAAGAATGACCAAGCCAAATTCAATCTTTCTTTGCTTTTAGTCGAACTCGAAGTAGTATTTACACAGAATAATACAAGCATTCCAGCATTTCAAACAAAAAGCAATTAAACTGAGGTTTATCATAATACAAAGCTCGAACTTTGTGGACATAGCTTTTTTAAAAAACAAAAAAACAATATACATAAGTAAAATTCGAGAATAAACTGGCGTCTTCACTTCAGTTTTGAAATCAATTTATAATAACAAAACTCTCACAATTTCTCTATGCAATAATTCATGGCTACCAATATAGAAATATGCATCTAATAGCAACACAGCAAATTATAAGTTAGCTTAATTATACCTGGTGCTGTTCCTCCTGCCCCAGAACTTCTTTTTCACCTTGTCAAGTGCACCGTCTTCGCTTCCTAGTTTATTCAATACCACTTTCGTTTCTCGTAATCTCGTCGCATAATCCTTCTTCCAAGTTTCGAACATCTGCTTCAACCTTCTAAGCTCACGGTCCGGGTTCAGGCTTGCATCAACCTGACCTGATTTTACTTCCACCAAGAACTTTGCATCGTCACCAAAGACTTGACTCCTCTGCTCGAATTCCTCGGCCAACCGGCTTATAACGCTTAAACCTGCACTCATTGGTCTCAAGCCGTTGCTCTCGGGGACCTTAAGGTTATTAACCGTGTCCCAACAATACTCTCTATCATCAGTCGTGTTAACCGATGCATCTGAACTCCTCTCCGACTCGTCAACTGCTAGGCTCTTCTTTGCAATGGAGAGGCTGGATTGTAGCGACCTCATTTGTTTCTGCCACACTTCTTCCATGGACTTCATTTTTAGCTCGTATTCGGACCAACGGTTTTCATATTGTAGGAGCCGCTGGTGGAGGATATCATTCTCCTCTTCTTTCTCCCGCAGAGCAGCCTCGGCTTTAAGAACTCGGCGCTGTAGTTCAGCAAGAAATGATGACTTGACCAGCACCTCGTCTGGTTCATCCGCCTGTATCAGAATAGCAAGTTTCTCAACTCTCAAATGCAAATAAGACAAGGATGAATACACATATCTTTTAAGAAAAAGTCAAATTTAATTAAAAATTCAATCAATCCCACGTGTAGAGTCTGAATTACATAAAGATGACCATAATTCAAATTTATGAGTTAAACACAATAAGATGGACATCGTACCTTAGGGACCCCAGACTTCAATCCAATATCTCCAGAGCACCTTCTGACTGACCAGCCACGAATTGCTGTAGCATAGAGCACATATAATTGTTAATTGTATATTACTCCTATATCTTTTCTAATTTCATACATGGTTAGACTTGTTTGCATATCTTTAACATAAACAAAACTAGTGGTCAAAATATAAAAACATCTCCATCCTCAAATTGACCTGACCATGGCATCCAGAAGCCTGGGTCATTTCTGGATCTTCCGAACTCCAGTTTGAAGAACTCAAAGAAACAGTATATTGCTTTCCATTTAATACTTAAACTCAAGTGAAGAATAAAACCTAAATGCACACCTGATTGTATCACAATTGATGCATCTCTAATGTTCTTGAATGTTTTCTTAGCATTCATGCCTTTAATCTGCTTTTGTATAATAACAGCAGCTCTATGTCTCTGCAGTAAGACAGCATATTCTTTCCTGGTTTTATCTCCTCTGACAACTGCAGTAAGAGATAATAAGAAAATCAAGTTTTTTGACTGTTCCTTATTTTGCATAAACATAATTTAAAGCGACAAAAACAGAAAATAGGAATACATGATTGTAGGGTGGCAATGCCTCTTTGAAGCTCCTTAAAGTGACGGCGAGCTCGGTGTCCTCTAAAGCAGCTTTGAACACGTAAAATGCCATGCAGTGTACGATTTCGTGTATCCTCAAGAATCCCAATCTGCGTGGATAATGTTATGTCAGTTCATCAAGAGCTTTTTAATGTTCTTACCATCAAAGAGATATACCAACTAGTATTGATAGCAATTTTTCCAGGCAAATTTCTTTTATTGTACCTGTCCGGTACGGAAAAACAATTTTGTGTAGCCAACTTGATACATCTCAGGCAAAATGTTAAATTGATGAAGAATCGCAACTGAAACGCTAAGTGGGTCTTGCGAGGCAGCATTTTCCAGTAGAAGAAAACCATACCTGAGGAAAGGTAGAAAACAAACCAGCACCAAACCAAAAGGTGGAAAAGCATCAGATAAACTCTCGAAAGTCAAAACCGTCTAAAAATGGGGTAAAAAAGAACAGCTAAATGGTTCTGCCTTCGACAAAGAGAAAATGATTTCCTCTTCTTTACCTTTTGGCAAACTTCTGGTGAGGCATTCTGGTGGGATAGCCAGACCGCGATATACGAACAACCTCTAGGACTCCACAGCATCTCAATTGCTGCAACACAAGTCCTTGCTCATATGATCCAGGAGACTGAAAGTTGTTGGGCTTTATACAACGTATGAAATGTGGAGTGGTGCTCTCTAGACGTTGCATTAGTTGGAAGAGTTGACCCTATGTTATAGAAAGCAACATAAGAAGAGGAATAGAGAGGGTAAACTAACCATTAACTGTAACATTAAAACAGCAATAGACTTTACATTCACAAAGAGGTTCAATTCTTTTATATGCCAAAATGTGAAAAAGCTAAATCAATATTTCCTCTAAGACTACAGTAAGTTTACTGAATAATATGATCAACAGTATGCCTCCCTAATCAGTGGGATTGTCATGCCTACTGTCCATGGATGCAAGATATTTTCTCTTAAGGAACATAAAAGGGAAAAAGATCCAATCATAGAGAAAAAACTTTTAAAACAATTCATGACTTGCCTCCATTGAGAACAAGTGGACCTCACACATACATTAAACAATTATCATAGGCAAAAGCAAAAGAACATAAGCCAATAAGCAATGAGAAAAATGAGAATTAGGAGATTCGTGTGTTAATTGAAAAGATTTTAAATGCAACACAATAAAAGGGGTTTAATTATGGACTTGGTCGTTGTACTCCTAGAACTTTTGAACTTTAAGCCTTCTTCTTTTAATTCTAAGAATTTAGTCCCTCTACTTGTATGAACTGAAAATTGGAGTTCAATTGATCCAATTGTTAATGAATTTCTGTTAAATTTGAATGCGCCATTTAATATTCAGATGTTGGTTTAAAATTAAATTTCAATTGATAATACATTTTCAAATTTAACAGAGGTCAATTGACAATTTTATCAGTTGGACTTTAATTTTTAAATTAGACAAGTAGAGGAACTAAATTCATAGAATTAAAAGTAGATGAAATGAATTTCAAAAGTAAAAAGAGTATAGGGACTGAGAGCATAATTGGACCGATTTAAATCTAGACCAAATCAAAACAGAAGCAAGAATCACTTCGAAGACAATGGACCACCCACCCCAAATTGATCAAGGTTTCATTTCATGCAGCCTAAAAATTGACACAAGAAGAATAAGAGACTTCCAAGTATAAGATAAACAATGGCCAATTTTAGCTTAAGATGTATATGAACCTCATACCCAATAGTAAGAAGCAAAAACTTTTGCAGAAGCATCAAAATGTCATAAAATGTTAAGTGATGGATTGTTAGAGACACGGATAAGCAAAACAAAACTATACCCTACCCTCAATTAAATAGCAAGAATGAAATGACAAATCATTAGCACATTACTTAGGCCTGTAATTCAACAGAAACTTCTTTCACATATTCATGTGTATTACATTACATTATGAAGATTGTTCATACTGAAAGAAAGGAAGACTTGAAATTTGTAAGAAACTTCACCTTAAATTTAGTCGCAACACTCAACTTCTGAGAATCTGCACCACCAGCCTTATGTAAAGGACCAACCACAGGTTTTTCAGACTGGTTAAGCATATTTGATGCAAATACTTTAGGAAGGTGGCATGAGCACGAGGACAGTAGTTGAATTGAATCCAGGTGCAGTAAGTCTCTGTTCTTCTCTAAAAATCCAGTTGTGTCATATGTGACCTGGGTTGGGACCAAGATGAATTGTTATATAATTGTCAGGTAGCAATAATAAATCAATATCTATCAGTAAACATATTTTTTATCATATATAAATGTACCAACTCCAGCATTGCAAAAAATGACAGTTATAACCTGAATATTTTCTTTAAATGAACTATTATATCCTTGATTAATATTTCCTAATAAATTAGATTAATTAATCTATTTTTATTAGGCGTAAACATAAATTTGACCAATTTTATTATTTTAATTTTTATAATTATGATAATCACTATGTTATAAATCATTTACCCGCAACATGCATGGAGGAAAATCTAGTAAAAACTAGAAGTGACGCATCTTTCTTCCTCCACCAATACTTTAAACAAACAAATAACAAGGAGACGCAAGCAAGCACTTTGAAACACAAAAACGGAATACTGCAACTGACAACAAAAAATAGTACCTCTCCTGCAAAATGGGAGACAGTGAAAGCCTTTTCTCGCTCTCCCTTAAAACAAGGATTAGAATTCAGATGTTGCTTGAGCTTGTTGGCAAATGTGTAATCCGTGCCATTAGGAAAAGTGGACTCCTCATTTAACAAAGACAACAATCCCAAAGGTTTCTGCATCAAACTTAAAAACATAAGATTTGAAAAGGCACGTTTAATAAATTGAAGCTGAAAAGATAAAAGCTATCAGTACTAGATGCAAGCATCAATATTTCAGACATTATGATGAACAACAAGATCAGAATAGCTCCAAAGCAGGCAACCTCCACAAGACCTTAGCCTAAGGCATTTTTACAAAAGCACAATTTTTCCTAAACCAAGCCTGTACAAGAAAAGCATACCGTGAAGTTGAATCATTAAAGTGAACTCCTTACCTTTTCAAAAAGATGAAGACAATCTTGGTTGTCATCAAAATCAACTTTTGCCCAATCAATGCCATCTTGAACATATTCCTAAAAGGGAAAAAGGATCGAGAATCATTGTAAAATTAACAGGTCTTTTTTTGATGAAATCACGTTAGTTCCCAAATAAAACCAACTGATGAGAGAAAAAAAACAAAGCAATTATTATTATCTTTTTATAAATAAATAAATAAAAAGAGATTTATTGAAGAGTTTTTCTAAAGAGGTGATTTTTCAGCATCCTTCTCCGCATTAGTTCACGACGAAGGAAGTTTATGCATGCCCTCACTTTGACCGCATACTTCAATCATCATCAATTATCCAAAAAAGTAGTTTCAATCATTATCACTGAATATTCAACAATTCGCTCCTAGTTTACTACACTAACTCTTCCCTGCCAATGAATGCGCACAGAAAACTGTAATATCTGTCTTTACTTCATACTAATTCGTAACTCTTTGTAGCCTCCGTTACACATTTTAGCCGGTGCAAAACTTAATGAACCGAAAAGGTAGAAGAAATCTATTAAGTTTCACACAGGTTCTATAATCCATAACAAACTCTGATCAATCAACAAAATCTTAATCCAATCATATGATAAAAAAAATAAAGTTACCTCCTGTTCCAACTTGAATAGATGGCGATTAAAATGCTGCTGCAATCTCTCATTTGCATAATTAATGCAGAACTGCTCAAAACTATTCCTCTGAAAAAAATTTGTTGATTCAATAACAAAAGAAATTTTCAATTTGGATCTATAGGGAGCCATAGAGACAGAAAGAGAATAAAAGCATTATTAAAACATACATCAAACGATTCAAAGCCATAAATATCAAGAATGCTGATAGATCTTCCTGTTAGCCTCTTGCCAACAGCAAGTGATTTGTTAATTTGCTCTACCAGCCACTCAAACAAACCAGCATAAATTGATTTTGCCAGGGCATCTCTTGTCTCAATCGCCTGAAAATAAAGGAACAACTTAATTATGAATCTCGGCAAGTTCAATATAAGAATATAAATAAAATAGCTTCAACTTAAAATGTTAGATTCTAGGCCAGTCATCAGCCAGAGTTCCACAAACAAAGGACAGAATAATAAACAGCTTTAACTTTTGACACCTAATTAAGAAATAGAAGCAAGCGATTCAGAAACTTTGTGAAGCTAAAGTGACATGCATGAAACACAGCTAAACAAAGTAATAAGATTATTTAACTCAGCCAGTAGAATGAAAGAAAGTGAGTAAATCCTGCAATTATAAATTTCATGCTCATTTAGATAAGCATATGCAGCACTACTGCAAGCCAAAAGATGTAATAAATGCAAGTTCAGCCATATTTGGTTCTCTAATTTGATTCTTCAAAACACAGTAGAGCTGTCATATCCATATAATTTCCATAATCATGGCATCAGTTCAGAGATTTCCTTCAAATGAAGAGTGATGTGGATATAAGGTAGCGTAGAATGAGAACAATATTTGGGATCAAAGCAATTCAAACATTCTTCCAGCCATCCAATAAACAGGCCATGAGGGAGAATAAGGATGTCACAGAAATGCTATTGAAAATTTAAGAATGGAGACATTCTTGATCTGAAGAAATCATCTTTACATGTTCTACCATAAAGTGAAATAAAATGCTTTTTTTTGTGACCTATTAGACAAATTACAGTATAGTATTTTTATAGGGAAGGATTCTTAGTTTCTTACCTGTGATAGTGTTAGCTTTTGGACAATATTATCACTACCAACTCGCATTTTGCGAGTTGATAAAGCCAGATTAAGGTCTGCAGCGTCACATCCAATCAACTTGGCAACATTGATTAAACCTGGAAAGTAATGTTGTATTCAGATATTAGACGAAGTTCAATCAAAAGCAATATGAATAAAAAGACCGTGTTTATAAGCCAAAACATGTGACATTTAATACAAAGGAAATGAAAGAAGGCATATCAGCAGCATTAAAAAGGAAAGAGATAAGAAGCAAACACAACTGCCTAATATCAAGGGAAACAAATAAAAAGGAGAAATTAGATGAAGCTCAATCAAAAGCAATATGAATAAAATAATGAAGACCATTTTATAAGCCAAAACATGTGACATTTAATACAAAAGAAATGAAAGAAGGCATACCAGTAGCATTAAAAAGGAAAGAGATAAGAGGCAAACACAACTGTCAACTGCCTAATACCAAGGGAAACAAATAAAAAGGAGAAATCTAGTACACAGGACATTATACCTTGACCCTGGTACAAAATACTGCCATCCAAAAGAAGATCTAAAATCACTAAGACAACAAACGAGTGCAATTGGAGTTTAAACAAGTCATCAATCTTCGGAAGGTAGTCAGGTTCACCTCAAAAAACATTCAAACTTGGCTGGGTCATGATAGAGTCAAGCTTGAAACAGGCCAAAATCAAGTATCCTAATGCTTGACTTGAGTAGCTCATGAGTCTTATTAAGCTTTTTAATTTAAAATCTCAATTCGAACTTGAACTCAAGCTCAAGCATAAATGATTTGAGTTTGAAGTCGAGCATGAATCGAGCTTTCAATTTTTATACCGAAATTAAACTCGATTGTACTCAAGTTGTGCCTCAAATTTCTTCAAGCCAAGCTCAAGCTTGAGCATCTTATAGCCTGAGCTTCACTTGGCTCAATTACACCCCTAGGTTTAACAGTCAAATTAGACTCTACAACCGTTTTCTAAGCATCCAACTTAAAATTAATTGGCAATAAGAAAAGTTAAATAACTTAAATATAACACCAAAGCAAAGACAAAACTTTGTCAATGACAAATAAAACCATTTAATAGTCTTTAGTTTGGCTTCTCATGTGCCTCTATTTCATTTTTCCCTCTCCAATTAAAGTTAATTGTCAGAAAGATGAGATTGGCGGGGAAGGGTAGGGGAAAGGCTATATGGATAAACTTCTGAACATCTATGAAGGGTCACAAGGTATAATAACAACATTAATAGAATCTAAAAACATGAAGCCAATCCAGGTAGCAAGAGTCTTTTCTAAGTGGTTTACGGAAATTTCTTACTTTCATCTTGCACAGCTTCTACATGGTTTTCATTATCAATAATGGTGAATGAGACATTTCCCAGCCACAGTACTGCAGCAAGCATTGCAAACACACTCTCTTGGTCTTCTTTGCTAACGTGGACAATATCCAAAGCTTCCTGAAATTATACACAAAACAGTATGTGCCAATTACTTTCTCAGGTTTAAAGTATGAATCATGACAAACATAAATAGATTAAAGAGATAATATTCATGATAAATAAGTACCTTAACTATGTGAAAATGTTCAGCATCATTAACCCCAGTAATAGAATAGCAATTACTCTGCTTCAAATATTTATACTCGTCCACGTCCTTCAAATTTAGCTTCTCTGTAGGCCAAAATTGAATGAACAAAGGCAAAGAACATAATTTAATGAGGCAAAAGATAGAAAATGATTATTCTAGAAAACTAAAGAGATTATTCTAGAAAACTAACAGCATAAAAAGGAAAACAACTAACTAGTTATCTCATGGATACTTTTCTGCTATCACATTAGGAGAGTCAAAAATGTAACACATACGTTTTCAAGCCTTCACAATGGAAAACTCTAATTTGCTACTAAACATAAAAAAGCATACCATGAGACAAGCTCAGAGATGAACAAACCATAAGCAATCTAGCAACAAAAACTTGAATCCCTAGTTGTTACCAAGGGGAAGTACATTAGACTAAAGAAAGAAAAGATAGCAAGAAACTTACCTCGGAGAGCACGAGGAGCACCAGCACAAAGCTGATAAAATATGTGGTATGACCTTTCTCCCTCTGCACATTGGACCACTCTAGACTGTTCGTATAATAGATTAACTCAGCAACTTATATTTCAGAAAAATAATAACAGCACATAAGAACAAGGTTGTGTAAAAATTACCTTCTCTAGTAGAACTGCCATGTGAAGAAGAACAAATTCAAACTTGATGTTAGTTACTCATGTCAGGAAGGAGAAATAAATAGGCTCAAATAAATATCATTTTGGGATCTAGTAGTAAATGCACTTACAGGTTTGAATCTTGGCTCCAGATATTTTTCCAGTTTCACTAAAATGGATTTCAATCAACTTTCCCTGAAAAATATCAACCCAAATTATTAGTAGCTGAAATCCCATCAAATTTCAGTAAATTTGAATGCTATGCAAATTGGTTAAGTTAAAACCAAGGTACACTTTGATAGCCATGAAAGAACATGGAACTTACAAAACGGCTTGAGTTGTCATTTCTCAAAGTTTTTGCATTACCAAATGCTTCTAGGATAGGATTGGTCTTCAAGATTTCATACTCTATTCCACTCCCACCACCAAGAACTGCCAAATATTGCATTGCTATCTTTGCTGTCTCAGTTTTTCCTGCTCCACTCTCACCACTACCAGCAAATAGCAACACAACCATTACAATGCACATGTGATAAAAAACAAACAAGAGCTATAACAAATCCCCGAAATGTGCTCCGTGCTTATGATCAGATATTTTAATACAAATTATTAAAAATTCAATTTACTCTTATAAAATTTAAGGCTTTACATTCCACATCACAAATTTGCCGAACTGTGTTAAACTAGCAAAGGTACCAAAAAGGATGCTAATCAGAGAACAAAATATTTATACATCCACAGACAAGAAAGAGTCTATACAGAGATAACTTAAACTAATCTGAAGTAGGAAAAATAATGCAACAGTACAAAAGATACTTTACTAGTTCATGTCCAAATTTAGACATCCTAAACACGGAATGAATCAAAACTCAGAGCACCAACTTTAATAGGAAGCAAAGATAGAGGTAATTCTTAAAAAAACTGTGCTCCTCTTTTTCATCTTAATTGTATCCTAACTCAATATAAGTATTTGCAATCATGCATGTTTCAACATGTCCTACAGTCTCAGCATCTGACAAGCAATTTACTCTTTAAGTATTTGATCCTTATTACCAAAGAAAGCAGAGCTACATAACAGAGCATCTTTATAGCCAAAGGAGAGACTGGTTGCTTTTATAGGTAAAATCTGATATTTTTATTCAACAATCGTCGGCAGAATGTGTTCCTAGTTTTCTATTATCAAAATAACAAGTAAGAAGGACTCTGTATAGGATGCTCATAAAATAAAACTGGTTGAAAATCCATGTAAAATATACTAACAGAGAAGGGAAAAAAAAGACAAAGAAGACCAACCTTATGATGATAGATTGATTTACTTCATCTGCCAAAAAACAAAGAACCATATTAAAACCACAGATTCCTGATAATAACAAAATTGAGAAAAATAAAAATCAACCTAACAACTTTAAGAAACCAACAATACCACGTGTCATCTCCCGGATGGCTGTGTCAGCAATTGCATAGACATGCGGGCTCTCAATGGATTTATTCTTGTATGCTTCAACGTAGTCATTGCCATATAAAGGAACTCTTTTAAAAGGATTGATGGCAACTAAAACTGGTCCTGCTTTCGTCTAGATTGAGTATGATCATCAGAATAACAGCATTAGAGGAACACTTACCTTTAGTAGCAGGTTAAAAAGTTATATAAAACAAGTTTGAGCTCTTACATATATCATATCTTGCTTGTATCTATATTGGAGATTGAACAACACCGATGGCTCATTTAAGTAACTAAGTTGCATGAGATCATCCACGCCGTCAAGGATATCAGGATTTGCAGGTATCAAACTATCAGAGTTCACCTTTAAAACCTACAATTGGAATACAAGTAAATGCATATGTACTAAATGTAAGAACCTATTCTCCAAGCTTGCTTAATATTTGCTTACTTTCCCATCAGGAAGTGATATAACAGACTCCGTTCCTGAAGTTGATATCACTCTCCACAGCTCCCAATTCCTATTTGGATGTTGAAACCAACACTGAACCTTCTGAAACCACGAGATTAAGTCATTCAGCATGAAATTTTGCATAAATATAGCAAAGTGTAGATCCTATCAAACCAAAAGGGCTAACCTAATATAAAACCAAGAGCCTTAAATTACCTTTTTGGTAGCGTAGGAAGTTATGTCACTCCATCTGTGTCCAATGTTAGATTTTGATACTGAAGGCAATGGTGCTGCTGCAGAGTCCAAGTCCTCATCACCCACAGAAGGCCTATTTTCAACCAACAAAACATTCCCGCAATATGGTGAATCCTCATTTGCCTGTTCAGTGTCAGCAACACCATTTTCAACTCTCTCAACAACCTTGCCCCCTGAATCACCATTCCTTTCAGGGGAACTCAAGTTGGTTACACCATTGTTCCCCAAATTTCCATCAGCATATCCAATGGGATCGCAAGTCGGAGAACCCATGAACCTAAAATCAACAGGCCAAGATTTAGTAAGCCGGTGGGAAGGAAGAACCTCAGTTTTCTGAGACATCTTCTCCTAAGTGGTTCACAACTCTGAGGTTTGAGCTTTAAGTATAAAGGTTTGAGATCATAAAGGTGAACTTTTTTCCAGTTCACCAAAAGTTCTATTTAGCTTTAATATAAGACCCCACTGGAAGACTTATCCAAGCAATGCAAATGGCGGGGACCATTGTTTAAGACACAGACCCTAGTGCTCTTCAATCCTCAGTCACCATTAACATGCTCAAAGCTTGAAGATGGTTAAAGCTTCAACTATCACAGGTAGACTTTATTATAATTAAACGGTTGGAAACATCTCAACTTCATAAAAGCCTACAGCAAACTTAAATCCTATATAATATTAAATTCCTTCAAATCCTAAACCAAAACTTCAAGCTTCATGTAGTTTCACTACTCCTTTTCATAAACGGACCTAGGTTGCTTAGAAAGATAAAAACATCAATAACATATAAAATAAGGAAATAATTATTTAATGACTATAACTATTTCAAAGCCGTTGTAAAGAATTATCAGCATTAATAACTTTTTCCTTCATTTCTCTATTTTCCCACGGAACAATATGCCTAAACAAACCAGATCCAAGCAAGCAAGAAAATAGCAATAAATTAAAAGCAGAAATATCAGAATTTTCTTCACTTACGGAACAAAAAAAATAGAAAAATAAAATAAAATATTCACTTCAAAGCTTCGATCGATCTCAAAATCCTAGAACACCTTCGAGATTCCAAATAATTAACATTACTAAGGAAGAAGCAGAGCAAAATGCCGGCAAAAGCCAAGTCTTATCGTTTTAAATTAAAGCCTTAAAAGGAAGTTCAGCGTATACACTCCTTCAATAAAGTAGAATTGACAGTGTAAAAGGTCTGTTTGGTTTCCGAGAAAATGCTGAGAAAATAAAAATCAAATAGAAAATTGGATATCATGAGAGGGATGCAGCTTTTTCGCTTGCCTCTGTTTTTTTTTTTTTTTTTTTTTTTTTTTTTTCGCAGCTTCACGCATTAATGGGAGAATACAATTTTAAAATTTATATATATGGAATTTTCTTTTTTTTTAATTCACTTTTCCCTCAAATTTTTGAATTTTGGAGGTTTTTTAGTTACCGAATACGGACCGTATTCAAATGAAGATTTTAACGTTTTATGAATTTCAAATGAAAAGACTAATTTACCACCTATTTTCAAAATATTGACGGCGGGGGCTTTTTGATATTTTAAAGTTTAATGTCACATTTGCCCCTAAATTTTTACGCAATATCAATGGTAGTACGAGAAAAAAATGTCCAATTTAATACTTTTTACTATTCTTCGGTATATCAGTGCAGCCAAATGCATTAACATGTTTAGTTTCATTTGTTAATTAAGCAATTACTAATAAATCTAGATTATGTATGTACTTTTTATCATTAAATGAGTTTACTTTCTTTTTTATTTTAAAATATTTATACATTTTATCACTTTTATTTTTTTATTGCTTTTAACTTTCAATCTTTAAATTTTAGTTAATTTATTTTTTAATAAAAATTAATTGAATTATTAAAATTTTTAATGATACTGATGTGACAATTCATATAACAGTCTATGTGAGTTTCATTATGAACGTAGATAATTTTTTTTAAAAACTTATGAACTTTCACATAAGCTATCACATCAATATCAATTAATTTTTTCTTTAAAAATAATTTTACTAAATTTTTAAAATTGAAATCAAAATGATAAAAAGAAATTAGAATAATAATAAATATTAAAAGCTAAAAATTAAAACAAAAAGAATAAAAAAAAAAAACTAAAGACAAACCATCTATGAGACTAATCCAATGTTGATATACTAAAGTTACATTTAAATATATAAATATATATGAAAAATAATTTAGAATACGCATAAATATAAATGGTACACAAAATCATACTAATGCATATCAATAATGAAATAAAAATGATATATTTATCATTATGGTATGGATAGAAATGCATTTTTTTATTAAAAAAATGCATTTTGAAAAAGGATAAATTCTTAAATTTGATAAATTTTTAACCTGGTCCTTGAATTTCATTTTTTCTCATATTAATTTCGGAACTTAATAGTTTTCACAATTTAATCTTTGATCTTAGATTTCTTTAAAAACATCGCGCTATCATCTAAACTTTTTTTTAAAAAATAAAAAAATTATAATTTTATTTTTTTAGAATATAAACTTTTAAGTAAAGACATAATATAATTTGAGAATATCACTTCATCACATTTTAATAAAATCTAAATTTAAATATCAAATTAAGAAATGTTGTCAAGTTTCAAAAAGACTATGAACCCAAAAGATTTTAAAAAAATAAGATAAAAAATTTATTAAGGTCGGAAACTAAATCTCGATTTATCGAGAAACATGTAGATTCAAATGCAGGGACAAGTTTGTCTATAGAGACGGTTTGTTTTCGCACACAAACTGTGGAGGGAATCAAAGGAATTACCCATATTTCAATTTACACCGTCCAATTCGAGACGGACGGTTTGAGATGATGCAGGACTGCACTGACAATTTGTGCTCAAATGAGATAATTTATTTGCAAGCTACTCAATGTTTAAATTTTTAGAAAAAATATTAGATTTGGTTCGGTAATTATTGAATTAAATTTCTAACAGTTTGAGTTATTTAATAAATTAAATTCAAACATCTTAATATTAGATTTCATCAACTCTTGGGAGTAGCAAAAAAAATTTATTTTTAATATATATTTTAAGTATATTATATTATTAAATTATTTTTAACCCTTTATACATAATTTTTAAATTTTCTTAAATGAAAATATATTTAAAATTAATATTTGATATATTAACAATGTATTATTTTTATTTCACAAACTATCTTAAAAATTATCATGTATCTTTTTTTAAAAATATTTATTTTAATATTTTAGAACACTTATTAACCCATGACATGTAATAAATATTTTAATTATTTAAGAGTTTTTTATTTAAAAACATTTAAATTTAATTAACAAAAACTTAATTCGAGTAATTGAATTTAATTGAATAAATCAAAATAATTAAATTATATATTGAAATCACATCAAGCTTTAAAACAATATTTCATCCAATAAAAATAAAAAATCAAATACCCAATATCGAATTTCAAATCAAACTCTTTCCATTACAAAATATTGTTCTTGAACTTATCATCATATGAATCCATATATTTTTAAGATAAACAAATTTAATTAGAATGAGATGTATTTATAAATGTTGTATTAAAAAACATATTAAATAGTTGATTGTTATCAATATTGTTGTCAATGTAAAAGGACATAAGTTTGAGTGCGCTAAAATGCATTATCTTCCTATTTAAGGGTTGGGAAGAGATTATGGGTAGTTAATTATAAGCATTCTATAAAAAAGAACGGATATTATAAGAACCTATAAACGATAATGAGACATTCCCAAAATTTTAAAAATTCAATTAAACTTTTAAAAAATTGAAAATTTTCATTAAACCCTCTTTAAAGTTTTTGGAAATTCTCAAATCAAATTAAAATTTTTGAAACTTTTAAGCAAATCCTAAAACCTGTGAAGATATTTCCATGGATATAATATACATATACACTCGATTTTCGTTGGTAAAAAGGAAAATAGATATTAAAATTAAAAAAAAAAAGAAAAGATAAAGAGAGGGTGATAGACAAACAACCTCAATTATTAAAGTTTTAAAGGGGAGTGTTGTTGATTTACATAGTTAAAGTGATCCATTTGGTATAAAGGAAAGAGACTTGCCAAATTGTCTTCCATCCATGGAAATTTCAAGTTAAAAACTAAATGGGATAATGTGGACATTAGATAGGAGCTATCATTCATGTACATGGTTTATGGCAAAAAAAGGGAATTGAAAGGTCCCACTCTACTGGTTTTTGGACTTAAAAAATGTTGGTTCAGAATAAAGGTTTCTAGTAATGGTCATTGCCTCCTTCTTTATTGGCTTGTGTCCTTCAAAAAGTTATAAAAGCTTATCCATCAATTGCAAGTAATGGGGCAGCTGAGCTTAGTTCCAAATTGATTCAACTTTCCCTGTTTATATTTATAAATTTTGATATGGTTGGGCGTTTATATCATGTATGGATTAATTGCCCAATACATTTTCAAACTATGATCAAGATTATAAAATTATTTCAAACTTGAAAAAGTTTTAATTGAGTCCTCAAAGTATTAAAACATTGTATCAATCAACTACTTTAACCAGTCTAACCATTAGCTTGGACGGTAAATGTCAGCTTAAATCCAACACAAGGCATATTTAAAACAATTGCATCAGACTGTAAATATGTATGTGTCCACTATGTAAAAAAAAAAAATCCCACCTAAATTTTATTGAGAGCATGTTTTTTAACAAATCAAATCTAAGCTTTTTGATGTAATAAATTTATTATATGCATTGACAATTTAATCAACATATTTTAACATCATGTCCGAACTAACATTTAATGTCTAAATTGACAAACGACAATTAAACTAACAAAATATAATTGATCAGCATTACTCAGTTGTGACACGTACTATTAAGAACATGTTGCAACTTCCTTAAATGGTTAAAGTTACTCGTATCTTCAGAGAGGGTAACAAGGTAGTTGATGGGTTGGCATCAATGGCGATCTCAAGACTGGTGGGTAGGTACTTTTTCATGCAACTGTCTGATAAAGTCCTACAATCACTACATGATGATTATTCCGAAGTGACTTGACCACTAATAATTTTAAGTTATGGTTTAATCTTTTTTTTATACCAAAAAAAATATTATGATTGATATAATACTGTTATCCTGAGAGTAAATTAAAACATTTAAAAGTTTAAGATGATAGCTTGAAGATGTTGAGTGGAGTTAACCTTAAATAAATTTCTAAAAAATAGGAAATGCACATTATGTATTTAGGGCAACACTGTCATCGTCTGGGAAAAAAAACCAGAATCAATATAGGTTTTTTTTTTTTTTGGCTATCATTGCGACCAGATCAAATTAATCTCGATCTTTTGTTTAGATTTAAGCAGCAAATGACACAATTTTCTGTTAAGATTTGAGTTTATTTGATTCATTTCAACAGTATAAAAAGTAGATTGATTCGTACTAATTTAATTAGGTCCTTATAATAGAGGGACTTGACAAGTACTTTCACCGATATATATATTTATTTTGAATAAAATCAAAGACAGTCAGGTTTCCATTTTTTTTTTTAACAAAGGAATCAGCTCTTTCCTGTGATCATGATATGGCATATGGTACCAGTCACCCTTAAATATACACAGCATGTGAAACGTTTATTAGATTGCACAAGGAATCAAATTGAAACATGCTTGTGGATGCATCTTATTTTATACTAGATGAACTAAATTTCGAATCTCAAATTTGTCAGATGCCACATTTCAAAGAGAATTATACAAATCAACTGGATTAAATCCAGTTCCCGACCGACTATCCCTACTTTACATCTAGTATAATGGCAGAACATTAACCCAGGATTTTGATGTGGCCTTTAAAGGACCCCCAACCTTAAAAACTAGCAATAATCCCATACTTTCTTATGTCAGATTCGTATCTCGTACCTTGCAATTGGGCTCATATCAGGGTTGAAACCCCTAGCGCAAACGTGGGCTGCAGTTAATTTGCACGGTTCGAGTAACTTCGTCATGTAGCACAAGCAAGAAAACCTATGACCACTGTCACTCTCGTAGTCAAAGTGGGAAGCTTACCGGTTATTTTAGGCTATGGGAATTTTAGGCTCGCCTAAATTCACAAATGCCTCTGCTCGTGCCATGCGTATCGTTGCAGCGTTCCAAGACACAAGGTGGTTCATAAATGTGTTTACGTATCTCGCTTTGTCGTTCTGCGTAGAAGAATGACAACATGGCAATTTCAAGAATATATCTTGCATTGGACTAAAATAGATGACGTAGATCGAGTAGCATACCTTGTAGTCCAAATAATAAGCATGCTGCAATGGTGAAAAAAAAAAGAATCAGTTAATCTCCCTCTCTCCATAATATGACTCCACAAAACGGACAGAGAAAGAGAAACAAAGAGATTACCTCCCACATATCCAAATTAAGGATAGGCTGCACCAAAGAAGTTGTGGTTAAATTAAGTTATGGGACATAAATAAATACAGATATGAATATGTAGGGTTGACACTTGACATACAATGTCATCCCACACAATCGGATTGATTGAATTCGACGTTTTTACTACTGCAAGCCGTTTTTCTTGCCTCTTCACTGAAACAATCAAAATGAAAGAAATTATTTGCAGAGCTAACTTCTTTAGAAACATATCATGTTCCAGTTATATGCTATCACTGTCAAGTAGAAGCAATTGGGCCAATGGATTATTTATCACTTTTCACCAAACATTAAAGCTACCATTTCATGTAACCCATGGTAGTTCAATAACTGATGCTGAACCATACCGACTTTAAAAAAGAGAAAGAAAATCATGCAAGGGAAGCAAGGAGAATATAATAATCATGAGGGAAAGCATGCGAACTAAGTGATATATTGACACATAGGCATCCTACTGGTAAAAATATACAGGGGCTAATGTAGGGGGAATGCAAGCTATGGTCCTATGGAAACGAGACCTAGGAACCTAGCAAAGGGTCGGTCAGAGGATGAAACAATATTTTTCTGTCATGAGAGATTGTCCATCAACAAAAGAAGTTGTCAATTGAGGTGGTAGAGGCCATTCCCCTGTAGGGGTGAGAACACAAGTTTGAACCTTCGGGAACACACTTTTTAGGAAGGCTTGACTTTTAGTCGCTCCGGGCCTGATAGGCATTCGCCCCATGTCCAATGTGGCTTGGGATACCCCCGAGTTTACACCAAAAAAGAAAGCTAGTCCATCAATAATCAAACAGAAATTAACAAAAGAAAAGACTTACAAACTAGCCAAACCCAGCCAGAGCCAAAAAGTGAAAGAGCTGCTTCCACAAACGTCTCTCTAAAGTTTGTGAATGACCCAAAATCCTTTTCAATCTGCTCAAGTAAACCAAGGTTGGGCATGTCCCCACCTCCAGGTTGCATCGACTCCCAAAAGAAGTCATGGTTCCACACCTGCAATTGTAAGCACAAGTGTTTATCCTACATTAGATCTTTCTAACTCCAATGGACAAAAAAGTTACTTTTTAACACTAAATGATTAAGGGTGTGCTTGGTTGACCAAGAAAGTGGAAGGATGGAAAGAGAATGAAAAAGGGAAAAGAAAATAAATTTTGAGTGTGCTTGGTATGAAGGAAAAATGAGAGAGATACCATTTCCATCTAATGCATAAAAATAGGTCATTCCAAATTGGAAAGATAAGAGAAAAGAAAATGATAGAGATATGTAAGTTGGTTCAAAATTATGCATTTTTCAATTGTTTTATTTTCTTTCCTCTCATATTTCAAGTTTCAACCCTACCAAGCAATAAACAGAAAAAAAAAATTATTTTTTTCTTTCAATTTTTCCAACTTTACTTCTAAGCACATCAAAAGAAAGAAAACTATATTTTCCATATTTCTGTTTTTCCTACTCTTTCAATTTTCTATCTTTCCAATTTTGTGTCCATTGTACCAAACAAAGCCTAAAAGTTTAACTTTGATACAAAAATAATGGTTAATGATTCTAACGCACATTGGATGGTAGTAACATATCGAGCAGAAAAATTACATAAACTCACTCTAGGAATAAACTCCTAGGGCCAATGGTTCCTAAAATTTGCTCATCAATGGATGCAGAGACCCAAGAGTTTTCATTCAACCAAATAATATTTGAATAAGAATGACATATCCAATACAATCAAACAACTTAAAGATGAACAGTTGGCATTTCCATACCTCTGCTGCATTGTTGAACTCGGGTAAGGGGTTCCCACTGTTGTATGTTGCTTTGACAAGTTCATCCATGGTGTAGCCATACAGTATATCACTTTTCCCAAGCTGTTTATTCAGGTTGTCCACAAAATCACGATGATGCACACCCCAATGCACTTCCAATGCCCTCTTACTCATATATGGTTCTAAATAATCCTGCAAGTAGTTTACAATCTCCAAAAATTAGCTGCAAATACTCATTAAAACAAGAGGGAAAGGGGAAAAGGGGGGGGTCACTGACAAGGTTATAAGGAGGGGTCTTTAGGCCATAGTAAGCAACAGTTGTGGAAACTTTTTGTGAGCCAATGGACCTTCCTTTTAGCCGCTGACACTGAAATACATCAGTAAACATTGCACAAAACAAGTGAGGAAGAAAGGGCATAAGTCATAACTTTACTTCCAGAAAGAATTGAAAAAATACAGATATATATATATATATATATATAACAATAGATTGAAATTGAAAAACAATATAAACATGTAATTATGTAAATTAAAAAAAAAAAAAAGAAAAAGAAGACTAACCGAGTGAGAAAGCTTGAGGCTTTTGAGAGGGAGAGTGAAGTCGGTTAGCAGGAGCTGACAAGCCATTTCTTTTTTGCCTTTCTCTGTGGGTTTTCTTGCTCTAAGCGCTTAAAGGGCTGGATTGGATAATAAATTAGCAATATTGGTAAACCAAAAAATTGAAAAAAATAAAATCGAAATGCCCCCATGCAGGATCGAACTACAGACCTTCAGTTTACAAGACTGACGCTCTACCACTGAGCTATAGGGGCTTGCTGTACGCCTTCGTAAATCTTATGTAAATCTAAGAACCTATTTGACTAAGATCTCAAATACGATGACTATTCTGATGTCCAATCTGGCTGGATTTTGCGGAATCGAACTGCCCCCATGCAGGATCGAACTACAGACCTTCAGTTTACAAGACTGACGCTCTACCACTGAGCTATAGGGGCTTTGGTGTAATCTTGCGTGTAAACATTTATTTTTACAAAGAACTCAACCATACGATGGCAATTCGTATAACCAATCTGTCGCTTTTGCAGATTTAAATTTTACCCATATTTAGAGCAGCTGCAAATAGCTACTCAAATATCTATTATAAAATTCAAATTGCTTCTTTGGGTAACAAATGTGGATTCAAATTCGAATATTTAAATGCATTAGTTATAAATTGTTGATAAATAATTTTATTGGACGTGAATTTAAAGTTTTACGAATTTGGATATTTGAAAAATAATTGAAAATATGTTAAAATTGATTTTTTTTGTTGATTTAGATATTTGATGGATAATAATATTTAATTTGAATTTAGACTTAAATAATAATATTTTAATAATTTGTGGATAATAAACTAACTATAACTTTTAGTTAAATTTGTGAATTCGAATAATTCAAAAACGGCATAACCAACTTGTTAATATGTTTTACATTTTAAGTCACTAAAGTTAATATTAACAAGGCTTTAATTTTATTAAATTTAAAGTCATTATAATTATTTTAATAAATTAAGTCATATTAGTTTTGAGATATCATGTAAGTTGGTGATACATGATAAGTCAAAATTTTCTTTAGATGTCCTTACCGGAGTCAAGTATAAGTTTTTTAATTTAAGTAATTATAATTATTTTAACAAATATGTATTGAAATTATAATTAAAATTGTATAAAAAAACTTTGTACAAATAAATACAATCTTTTGTCAGTAATCTCTTAGTCTAGTGACAAAAATATTATGTTGTACGCATGAGAGTTTTAATTCATTCTCAAGCAACTTCATTCCCCTCTCCTCAAAAAAATAAAGTCATTTCCAATGAATGTATCCATTGTACATAAGTGCAAAATATGTTAATTATTATGTATGTATTACATTTAAGCATAAAATAAAGAATAATTATTACAATTTTAAACTTAAAATTAAAAAGATGACTAATAACTCTTATAAAAAAATACGATTTCTTCAAAATAAGCAAAAAAAATCTTTTTATTTACTAAAAATAAGTCATGAGAGTGACTAAATATTACCAATTAAATTAGTATTTGCCAATTCATATACTAAAACATGCATAAAAATGATACTCTTACCAAACGCAGTACTACTGTTAAATTAATCTACTTATGTTTACTAATTTACAACCAATTAACTTTTATAAAAGTTTATACCTATTTGAATGGGTTGATATAATATCTATCACAAATAAATATTAATGGTGTGTAAGAATCTTTCTCACCACATCATCAATGGTCTCTTTCTAATTATTTAATGATATTTCAGTAATTTTTTTACTCTAAACCCCAAATCCAGAACTTTAAATCCTAAATCTAAACCCCGAATCTAGAGGTATAGTTATTACTAACTTTATTTTTATTTAATTGTTATATCGTAATTATTCTATAACTGAAAAATGATGCATTATTCTTTTTGTTACAATATATATTTCGTTTCCTAATTTATGGTTTTATATAAGTATGGTTATATTTAGAAGGCTTAATGGTGTAAAAAGCCCTCAAATTTTTTCAAAAAAAGTAATTAAGTCTCTATTTTTTTTTCACTCATTTGGGTACTTAAATTTTTAAAATGCATAAAAAAAACCCTTAAATATTTTCAAAAAAAAAAACAATTAAGCCTCTATTTTTTGTGTGCACTCAATTGGGTACTGGAACACGAGCTCGAGGTCGACTAACTCAACAAGCAATTGAATTGGTTTAGTGTTGTCGTCCCTATTCGAGCAATAAATTCCCACCATTGCGCCCAAGTCTTCTTACAAGCTCCATATGCTAAAATTTCAACGGATTGAAAGAAATTGGAAATATGTAGAATAGTTTGGACATTTTCCTCCCACAACATCCAAGTTATTGTGGCACCAATCCTTTCTTTCATTTCTTGCACCCCTACATTTTTATTGAACCTCATTCCAACCTTTTGGCGATATTCAAATACAAAATCAACCGCCCTTTGTAAAATGATTATGTCAAAATGAACGTAAATGAGAATTTGGTTATTTATCTTCGATACAATTTTTATGTTTTATACTCCAACTACAAAAAAAAGACTACATTTTTTTCTCTCCTCTCTTCAACAACTAGCAACAAATGTGACAAAACAAACACATATAAATGAACTGTGCCTAGGATGAGGAATTATATAAACATACTGATTTTGGTGCCGCCGCATTTACAGGCGGCACTTAAAAAAAATTTATCTGGTGCCGTCACATTTGAAATTGACACTAAGAAAAAAATTTATTGATTTTAGTGTCTCCACATGAAGAGGCGACACCCAAAAAGTAAAAAAAAAAAGATATTGGTACTGCCACATTTAGAGTTAGCACTAGAGAAATAATTTTTTTTACTAATTTTATTGCCTCCACATAAAGAGGCGGCATCGAAAAATTTAGGGTTTAGGGTTAGCACTAGGGAATTTTTTTTTACTAATTTTGATGCCTCTACATGAAGAGGCGGCACTAAAAAATTCAAAAAATATTATTGGTGCCACCACATTTGGAGTTGGCACCAAAGAAATAAATTACTTTTACAGATTTTGGTGCCTCCACATGAAGAGGCTGCACAGAAAAAGTAACAAAAATACTAGTGCCACCACTAGAGGTGAGCAGGATCCGATTCGATTTAAAAAACTCGATAAAAAATTTAAATTTTAAATTAAATAGTTTTAGTTATTTAAGTTAATCAAGTTATTCGAATCAACTCGAATGAAAAATTAAGTTTTTTGGTTTAACTCGAATATGAATTACACAATTCGAGTTATCCGAAAATCCAAATAAGAAAATGCAAAACTACATCGTTTTGATAAATGTTTACCTTTTCTAAAATTAAAAGTCAAAATCATTAAGTTAATGGCAAAACTACGTTGTTTTGATTAATATTTACTCATTAAGTTAAAAGGCAAAACCATTATATTGTTTATGTTGTTAAATAATCTTGTAATTTGTTTACTAGTTAAATAATCGATCCACATAAATGCAACATTGAGTATAAACAATAGGATTCGTTAACTCGACTCGATTTTTTTTTACTCAATTCGACTAGACTGGATTGAATACTCACCCTTAACCACCAAATTTGGTGTAACCTCCCCAACTCGGCCTAGACATTAGGCTCGAATTTGGGGGATTACATCAGCCACCGAAATGGCCTAGTCGCGATCAGGGTTTTATAAAAAAGTAATTTTTAGACGATTATTGTAATAGCCCAAATTTCAGCGATGTCGAAAATAGTGGTTTGAGACCACCAAATCCGATAAATGAACTCATAGATTATATTATTTAATATTTACGAGCCAAATGTAGTTTTTAAAATATTTTTGAAACAGTAAATTGTGTTTTATAAAGATTTATTTAGTCAAGAAATCGAGAAAGAGAGGTATCGAGATCTCAGTGTTATAAACCGAGTCATAAATATTTTAATGAATATTTACGGAGTGTTAATAAGGTAATATTAAATTTTCATTAGAAAATTTTGATGTTTGAGTGGTTAATTAAATAAAAATGACTAAATTAAAAAATGTGTAAAAGTTGTTAGAAGGATTAAATAGCTCAATTGTCAAATGAGGAAGGACCTAAAGTGCAAATAAGCCCAAAGGGGATATTTTGGGTGGCAATAGCTGAGAAAAATCAGGGAATGGGTGAAATAAGGGCAAAATTGGAAAATTGTCAAAATTAGTTAAATAAAAATGGGACCAAGAATATCTAGAATTCTCTTCATTTTCTTCAGCTGAAAAACAGTCATGGGAGAGGGTTCAAGCTGGTTTTCATACTCTAGCTTCATGTAAGTTTAATTCTTGCTTTCTCCTTGAAATTTCTATGCTTTTGGACTTTTACAATTGGGTCCAACTTATTAATTCATTAGTTTTTGATTCTATGGATAATTTATAGTTTATGTGGATTAGTGCCGGAAGCATATGATGAATAAATATTGAATTGAAGCTTTAATTTTGTTATATGATGATTTTATCAAGTAAAATTGGTGGAAATTGGTTTTAGGACCTAATTGTGAAATTGTTGAAATTAAGGCCTAGCGTTAAAATTCTGATTTTCAAAGGTTATGAAGTAGTTTAAAATGATAGAGAAAAGTATTAAATGAGAAAATTAGCTCAATTGAGGGGTTAATTGAGCAAGGACTGAATTGTATGAATTGTGGAATTTGGGACAAAATAGAAATTAACATGTTACACTAAAGTAGTTTTGGACAGTAGCAGTTGTCTAACTTTGAAAAATCACAAAAAATGGTAGAAATTGGATTAGAAGTTAAGTAAGATACAGAATTAAAGCTTGTTGAGTTTACTTTCATATAAAAGAAACAAAACAAGTAAAGGAATTTTGTACTTTGCGATATATAGCTTTTTGTAAGACTGGTTCAGAGTGATTTTAGGATCCTCTTCTGACTTGGAAAAATCATTAAAAATTGCACAAAAATAATTATGGGACATAATTTATATGGTTAGATTCCTTGATAAGTATATTTTTATAAGAAACAAATAAGAACATCATTTGAATTCTGTAAAAAGAGATAATTAAATTTTAGCGAAGAGTGGTCAGAACTATCGAACAGCGAAATAGGGGAGACTTTAATGAATAAACTGTACTAATTGGCTTAACCAAAAATTCTAAAAATTTTATGTTAAGAAGATATGTGAGTCTAGATTCAGGAAAAATTAACGAATCTTAATTTGAAGTTCTGTAGCTTAAGATAAAAAATAATTTAGTGACTATCATACAGATGGACAGCTTGAATATGCACACAAGTAAATAGTAAAAACTATAGATAATGTTACTTACAAGTGTGTTATTTGTACTAAGGATGTGGAATGGAGTCGAGGAAGAAAATATATGAATGATTTGTATTTAAATTAATCATATGTCTGGTTATAATCGATAAATTTTGAACTAGAAATAATATATTATTTTATTTTGAATATTTATTATGGAATTATGATTACTGTTATGTTACAAAAATCGAACTTGTAAGTTTATATGGCTAAATTTTAATGATCATTTGTTAGTCTTGTGAATTTCATGATGTGTTATTTCATATTTATTGTTGATAAAATTGTGACCAATGTAAAAGCATGAAAATTTAATAAATGCTCAAATTGGGTACTTCTATCTTGTGATAATCGACGAATTGACGGAAAAAGACCATGGTTGGACCATGGCAACAAGTGATAAATGGTAGCTTCGGCTACAAGTGACAAGTGATTTTCGTATAAGACCATAGCTGGGTTATGACATCTGAATAAAGTGATAAGTGATTTTCCGTATAAGACCATAGCCGGGCTATGGCATCGGGATAAAGTGAAAAGTGATTTTTCGTGTAAGACCATAGATGGGCTATGGCATCAGAATAAAGTAATAAGTGATTTCCGTGTAATACCATATTTGGGATATGGCATCTGAGTGATAATGTGCATCTGTGTAAGACCATATCTGGGATATGGCATCAGTGTGATATGTGATCTGTGTAAGACCATATCTAGGATATGGCATCGGTGTGATACATGTTTATGATATAAGACCATAGCTGAGCTATGACATTCTATTGAAAAGTGATGAATTGACGGATAAGTCCATGGTTTCACCATGGCATAGTGATAGTGAAGATGTAATACCATAGCTGGGCTATGGCATTCTATCGAAAAGTGATGAATTGACAGATAAGTGAAAAGACCATAACTATGCTATGGCATCAGTGATTATCAGTGAAATTCAGTGCATACCGGCGCACACCAATGAACGTGAGACCATGATTGTACTGTGTAAAAAATTAATAAGTGAAAGATGTCGGTTTCCAATTTGATAAAGTTTTGGTAAGTATCATTTGAATTTATATGATAGATTTTTTTGAATATTGAAATTGAGCTCAATAAGTGATTTGTCATTTTAAATTGTGATTGGCAACAATATTTAGTGAATTACATATTTGTGAATTGATATTTAAAGTTCGATAATTGATATATGTTTATTATTAGTGTTGATTCTGATGTATGTGTATTCTTCGATGTTGAAATGATTCAACGGATAAATCTAACATATGAATGAGTATGAGACTAATACGAGTTAGTACAGACATGTACATGAGCCTTATGAGCATTGAATTAATAAGACTTGTGAATTGTGTAGTAAATTATGTGAAAGAACATGGGATGGATTAGTGAATCCTTACGAGTTACAATGTGAAATGATAAACTGCTTTAATTATGTTATATTAAGTTATGAAATTTATAATGAATGTAATATGTAATAGAGGTGGTTTAGTTACATATGTGGCACTTAATGTGCAAGATAATGGGTTTTCAATATATTTGTATTGGTTCAATAGAAAAATATGATAATACAAGGATAAGTAATAATACTGATTAATATGAGTTCGGCAAGTAAGTGATATTTGATAAATTCATATAACAAGAAAGTGAAAGATTATAAATTGCATATGTATGAATGGTTACATGTATTTATCTGGAATACAAGAAAATGATAGTTATTGATACATTGAGACATGAGACATTGATATATGCACATAAAATATGTTTGATAAGTGTGTTCATTCATAATTATAAAATTGTGCTCCCCCAGTGCATTATTTGTGTAAAGATGATGTTTCAAATGTTTTGATGAGTGAAACTAAAAAATGAAGTAGTTTGAAACCAAGACAAATCGTTATGAAAATGTATATGATATACAGAGGTATGGTTGTTATATGTTATATGAATACATAATGTGAAAAATTAATTTTTCCACACGGCCTGGCAACACGGGCGTGTGCTAAGGCCGTGTGAACCCAATTTTTTCATGGGATACAAGTCAGAGAGTTACACGGGTAAATGACACGGCGTGTCCTAGCCATGTGAATCACACGGTTTGTTAGCATGGGCGTGTCAAGGTGACACACAGGCGTGTCCTTAGTCACACGGGCGTGTGACCCTTGTAAATGAGAAAAATTTTGGGATTTTGTGAAAAAGTCCCTATGATCCTGATTTAGTCTTGAATTGATTCTAACACATGTTTTGAAATTTGATGACTCATTTAAGGGATGTAATAACGTATTTTCATGAAATAAATAGTTCTTGACTCGGTTTAATATAAAATGATTAGATAAGCTTCGGTAATGCCTCGTACCCTATTCCAGAGACAAATACGGGTAGGGAGTGTTACAATTATTTATTTTAAAGAAAACTTAGTTTTTTCGAAAAAAACTCGCGAGTTATCAAAACTGATTAACTTTAACATTTTCTTGTAACGATGACTATTTTTCAAAACTTAGTCAATTTATTTATTCTTCCCAAAATTTGTTTATAGCTTAGTACTGGAAAAAGTGATATTCAATTTAGTTTTAACAAAACTTATATTTAATGCATACTTGAATATAATCCTTATTTCATCATTTAAAAAAAAATTAAAAGTCATGCATGTTAACTAAAAACCAAAACCTAAATATAAGTCTCATGCCACAAAATAAATGAAACAGTATAATTCCTGAAATAGTATAAATTATAATAATAAGCTAATATTACTTTCATATAAATGAAACAATTTTAAGCCCTCTGTATGTCGTGTCCGTATCCTAATCTGATGGGTTATCTGTAATGATGGAAATTAAAAAGGGAGTGAGCTATGAAGCTTAGTGTTATTCTGTCACAAGAAAACTAGTTTAAACAGTAGACAATTCATACAAAATATCAACTCATAAAATAGATCACAATTGGATAGCAATACAAAATATCGTTAAATCAGATCACTTCATCAACATATTATCTTAGTGTTAATAGTCATGTAAATACTTATGGATGCGATACAATTTCAATTGAATAGTACAAAGGTTACTACCCCACCACTAGACACCACAATAGGAGTTCCCAAAAACTTCTTTACCTTTACACCACGGTGTAGATGGATCGCTAACGTTGCAGATGAACTAGTAGTACGATGTGGATAAACCATCGGGTTTTTTTTTATAAAACAATTTTTGTAGATGAGCTATTAATAGGTTGTGAATGCACAAGACATTTGCAAATAAAAGTAACCACTAATTCGGTGCAGATAAAAGTTGCTAGTATGGTGTGGATAACCCATTACACGATGTAGAAAAGCTGCTAATACTTCATTCGTACATATAGTCTCATCCCATGTAATGTAATATGACAAGCTCAAACAAATCAATGCAGTAACATTTAATTATGCTTTTAATAGAACAATACTATAGTAATTAGTATGCTTATAATAGTTCAATGTAGTTGCAAATAATATGCTTATAACAGATCAACTCAATACCAAAAGTCACGCTTATTAAGTGTTTGGTTTAACAGTAACATAAGGCATGTTGTACGTACAATCACAAACGCAGGTACAATAGACATGTGTATTATTCACCATTCACGCAAATATCTATATAACATTAACTCAATCAATTAGATCACGGATTTTGGTATTACTTATATTATTAAAGACTCAATTGAATAAAATAAAACATTAAAAACAGTTTGGTAACCATTTAGGGACTAATTTGAAAAAAACATAAAATTTTAGGTAAAAGTATAAAATTTTAAAAATAAGGGGCACATGACCATGTAGCAGGCCATGTGGAAAAGTCTAAATTATTGGAGGTGTTACACAGCCGTGTGGTCTATGGTCGTATGAAATTTACAAAATCAAGGTACAAAGGAGACACTACTGTCTGGCAAGATGTGTAGAGGGTCTTAGGCCGTGTGCTATTCAAACTATCCTAGGATTTCAAGGGAACATGGTCGTGTGAGGGTTTGTGTGGTCCACACGCCCGTGAGGCAAACCGTATAGCCCTATCTTAGACACGATTTTGCCCTGATTCACTTGTAAAAGAATACACGCCTATCTTCGAAAGTCCAATCAATGTTTCTCATGATTCAAATCTGATCTAATGCACCTAAAACAAGTCATTCAAATGATATATATACACAAGTTAACATTGGGTATCAAGATTCAATTAAGATTAATGAAATATTTTGGCAAGAACTGTAAAGGATTGATTAATCAAACATAAGATTAGCACCAAATAGTAATATTACGAAAATTTGGGATCTAAACCTTGAAAACAAGATGTACTTACCAATTATTGACAAGAATAGAGATACTATTGACGTCAATCACAAATTCGATAGAAAGAATGATTGAATGAAAGATGTTTTAATCTGGAAAAGTAAAATAATTAATAGCGAGAAATATGAAAATATGGTGTAAAGATAATAAAAAGAAAATAAAAAGAGAACAAATAAAAGGATGGAGGGCAAATTCTATTAGGATTTGAAATGGGGAAATTGAAATTCTAATTAGGAAAATAAGATAAAAAGATAGTAGAATCCTAATTCTATTGGAATTTTGAGAAATAGTAATATATGAATTATAATTAGGAAATAATTGAGTCAATTCTTAGGGTTTGTTAACCTTAGGGGCGACATCTGAAATTTTTCTAAATTTTTGCCAAATTAAAAATTAAAATGAAAGGAGGCAGCAGCTTAAGCCCTAGTTTCACGGAGTACCAACGCCTTACCATTGAGCATGTTGTTCATTCTTACTTAATTTTTACACTTAAAAGTTACATATTTTAATGTTTGTAATGTATTTGGCAAAATTATGAAATAAAAAAAGTAGGGATTTAAACCTAGGTCAATTAGGAAGGAACTTAGTGTAACACCCTAGACTCGACCCAGACGTTATGGCCGAATCTGACGATGTCACATTGAAGTGTTTTTGCGAAAACCCTGTTTTCATTGAAAACCCTTCTTAAGAAAAAGTTAAGTAAAATCATTATTTGTATTTCTTTTCAAAACGAGGTGTATTTAGAAGCTATTTCTTGTTATAAAATACTAATTACTTGGAAAAGATTTAATGCGGAAGCTTAATTTAAAAAAAACAACAAATTTTAGATAATCTTGAAAAGTGGATGAAGCAACTAAATCCATGTTTTGTTTCTAAGTATAAAACATAATAACAATAATTAAATAAAAACTAGAGATAAGCCTTATTACAGTCCGAACTAAAATAATTTCAAAATACTAGGAATTCTAAAGGAAATCCAAATAATAATATCTTGCTAGCTGGCCACCTCTAAGTCCCACCATCCGTCGAATCGCCTACTGAGGGCACCTGAAACATTAAATTAAAGGGTGTGAGTTTCGCAACTCAGTGTGTACAACCCTTGGCAATCAAATCAACATGTATTTATCACATTGGGCCTAAGCCTTATCAATATCGGTGGTCTTGGGCCATAGCCCATAATGACCTCAAATCACATCAGTTTCACATGAATGCAATGCACCTATCCCAAATCCAACCCTGCACTCTATTTCCCTTCCAACCCTACACTCTTGTGGGGATATAAATATCAACTCACCCATCCCTACACTCCAAAGGTAGCACCAACAGCAGCACTACTTAAACGTTGCAGCAAAGCTGCTATTCATATATTGGGCTTAAAGCCACTGGTGGATCCACGGTTGTCAAGCGACTATGCGATCCTCACATATCTTCCTCCGTTCAATTAAACCCACACAAGTGCAACATACATTTCATGAATGCAACATACATATTATCACACATTAAGCACCTAGAGGTATTTTAGTCATTTCACTATCCAAGGGTATTTTAGTAATCCTACCCTACAGGGGCATTTTCGTAATTCTACCCTACGGGGCATTTCTGCAATGCTACCCTACAGTGGCATTTCTGTAATTTCCTAATAGTACAGGTTTTAGTTATGAACTTTGGCCCATCAACAAGTCCTCACGGATAAAGTGAACGGATACTATGCACCAAGTAGGATTCAAGAGAAGAGGAGGTAGGTCGCTAGGACCGCTTAAGTACCAAGCTCTTCCTAAATCTAATCCTAGACATACATACATCCATTGCCACACTCTAACCTTGCGACTTGTCCACAGACATGTTTGATTAATTAATTAAGTTTTATGTTGCTTGAGAGTACATTAAATCTAGGCCTAGAGTCCACCATAAAACCCTAGCAGTCTACATTCTTCTCTAAAATCACATATGACCCATCAAACCCAATCATGTCCATATGGCCCATTAGACCCATTCACAAATATATGACCCACCAGGCCCGATATTATTCAAATCATTCAACCATTAATACCAACTCATCATTTAATATCTCTTATCAACTTTTACCGATTTGGGCTCACGAGCCCGTCGGGCCCATTTAGCCCCATTCTGGCCTGGTTGGCCAACAGTGGCCTGAGACCATGAGATCACTCTCTTGGCCTTGGTATTCATATCGGTGTTTCCACACGAATGTTCGCACGCTCGTGTGGTTGCCGGCGCCAATCTTTGGCTTTTCGACTTTTCTGCATTTCGACTTTTCGGGATTTCAGCTTTTACCAATTTGTCGTGTGTGAAGTGTATGTACACACCTGATTAATGAGACATGTTACACTATCCTCAGCCTTGAACCTACGACCAATACCAATCCTCAAATCAATCCCATACTTAACCACAACATTTACCAAAAACTGAAGCCTTACCATAACCTTACCGTGTGCCACCAGTTCTTATAGCCCCTCCTTAGCTACTATTCACGAATATCCTTAGATCTGCATTTATCTTAATTGTTAAAGACGAAATCATAGGTGATTTGTTTCCACTTAAGTCACCCTTTCTCTTACTATAGACTATTCGGCTAACATATCCCAAAATCAAGAACACTTACCCAAAAGCCAAAACGAATGGATAGTTTTTCGGCAGATACTTGTAGATCCCTATCGCGTTTGCGATCTTTGAACCCTACCCTTGTTAATACAGGGTTAACGACAAAAGATAGTTAGATAGCCCTCCGGCTTTTACTAGAACACACTAAAGATGTTTGACTAAACACTTACCGAATCTAACCTTTGATCCTGCGGCCTAGATAGTTACTGAACGAGAACCGGCTTTTAAAGCTTGATTAAAAGTAGATAACAACAATCGATTTGTGATGGAGGGAAATAACAAGAAATCAGCAAAAAGATAAGACTCTTCGATTATAAGGGAGTATTCGGCTTTTAGAGAAAGAAGAAAAACACAACACCAATAGGGATTTCGGCAAAAAAGAATGATGGTTATTCGGCAATGGAAGAAACAGAATGAGGGGGAGAAGAAGAAAAGTAATGGAAAACCAAAGAACCTTTCAAAGGAATTCGGCACCCCCTATTTATACACAAAACCGAAACTCTACCTACCCCCAAAGTCCCAATCGTCTCCAACTCTTCCCCATCTTATCTCCTCATTTTTCTCCCTGATAACTCCGCAATCCTTTTCCTAAATTTTCTCTTCTGATCACTCTCCTTAGAGTCCATCATCACACCACTTCCAACCTTCTAGAAGGCCAAAATTAAACTCTTAAAAAAAATACTAAGCTAGGACTCGAACCTAAGATCTCTTTGCTAGCCCATAACGTCACTTTCTTATACCCTAAGTGGCGTCACTTAGCCACTCACCACAAGGCTCTTTGATGCCATTTTTCCTTATTTTTATTTAAAAGCCCAGCTACTTACCGCCCTCGTTCTTTTAATAATTAATTAAAAATTCATTCACCTTAAAGTTCAAACATAGAACTTCTCCAACACCCCTAAACACTTCAAATTTATTAAACCCTTAAAGCCAACATGTCATTTGTCATTTTCTTGCTTACTAAAAAAAATTATGAGACCCAAAGCCCAAAGTCCAATTCATCTAGGCCCAAAATTCGGGGCGTTACACTTAGTGTGCTAACTATTAGGCCGAAGCCTATCTTTTTTTTAGTTTTTACCTCAAATAATGTTTATTTTAGGTGGTTTTTATCCTAATTTGTTGAAATTAAAAAAATAATAATAATAAAATGAAGCTTAAAACTAAGATCTCTAAGATAGAGAAATAGCACTTAACCACCAAGCCTAAAACTCATTTCTTATATAATTTTATTTCTTAATTGTATATATTTATTTCGGGCTCAACTTACCTATTCTTTATTAGCTTATACATTTACTCAATTTTTTTATTAACTTATTTAACTTTATAGTTTTTAATGCATTCCTATTTTTATTTATATACAATAATTAATACTTATAGTCAAGTCTAATTATTAATATTTTAATTCATTTTACTTTTTTTCTAATTAGGTCCTAACTCAATTAAAACACACTGTTTTCAAATTAGACCTTGCAATTGAATTTCCTTTTAAGTTGATTAATAAAATAAAAACCTAATTATGTTATTTTTTATATTTCAACTAAATATTTACAACACTAATTTCGGTATCTGACTTAAACCCTTGATTTATTAACCCGATTATTCTAAACTGGTTTTTGGGGTGTGACACTTGGAGCTGGAACCAAGAATTTTATTTTATTTTTACAGATTTTGGTGACTCCACATAAAGAGGTGGCACCAAAAAAGTAAAAAAAAATACTGGTGCGCTGCATTTGGAACTGGGACGAAGAAAATATTTTTTTTTTTACAGAATTTGGTGCCTTTACATGAAGAGGCGGCACCCAAAAAAAAAAAAAAGAAGAAATTATTGACACTTGTGCCGTCACATTTGGAGTGTCACCAGAATTAATTTTTTTCTCTCTACTCCGAGAATACCCATGAAAATAAGGGTATTTCAAAAAATACATACAGGTGCCATATGGAAAATTGGTGGCACAAAAAAATTATTTTTAAATGTAATCAATGTCTGAATGATTGGCTGATGATTGGGTGAAATTTTAGGGTGGTGTTGCCTTAAAAAGTGGCAGCACCGATGTCTATTGTAGATTTCAGGTCATTCCCATAATTAATATTAAAGTTGGGTCATTTTCATAATTTATTAAGAAAGACACTTTTCTAAAAAAAAAGCCCTTAAATGCATTTTGATTGGTACAAATCTCCTAATTGTCCATTTACAATATTTTTATGAATGTTAGCACTACTTATTTAACTCCATTTAGTATAAAATGCTACAATTCAAATTAAAAAATAATTTAAATTTAAAATAATCTAAATTTAAAATAACCTAAAGTTAAAATAATCCATTATCATAACTCATAACTTAAAATATCTTGAAAATTTGACAACCAAACTTGAAATTCTTGAACTTAAAACAATTTGAACTTGAAACTAAATCCAAAATAATATGATTGTAAATTTAAAAACTCAAATTATTCGAATCCAAATAGATCTAACTAAACCTGATCATGGGTTGGGTCATTCGGCCAAACTCGAAGGCCTGCCTGAAAAGTGAAAAAGTTTGGGCAAAAATGAAGACCCGAAAATTGGACTTAGACAAAGAATAAGGCCCATTTTCTAAACGAGTCGGGGCTTGGGTAGGATTTTCGGCCCAGGCCTAACCCGAATAAATTATTTTGTTGTTGTTTTGTTGTCATTTCACTGTTGTTTTGCTATCATTTCACTATTATATTGTTACTATTCAATTGTTATTATTTGGATATTATATAACTTTTGTTTTATTGTTAATTTTGTTACTATTTTAGAATCATCTGCTTGCTAAGTTGCACCTATATTAGGATTATTTAAGCATAAATATTAAATATTTTTTAATTTATTTTCAATTATTGAGAAATATTTATTTTAGTATTTTAATATATTCGATGTATTATATTTTTAAAATTTGTTCTTATATAAAAAAAATAATCTAAAAATTTTGAATATAGAAGGGCCAAATCGAGCTTGAGTTTAGTATTTTTAATTTGGATCAGGTTTAAACAAATTTTAGATCATTTTAAGGATAGGCCAGGCCAAGCGTGAAAAACAAACCTAAAATTTTATATCGACATGGCCCAACCCATGATCAAGTCTAGATCCAACCCAATCATCTATGCTTTAGCTTTGACTAAAACGGCACCGTATGACCGTTGATCGAAAAGAGAAGGGTTTTTGGTATGGGGGTTTTTGAATTTGGATCGTTATTGGCCTGGCATTCGTTGAATTCTCCTTCTTCAAGCTTGCAAAAAAAGACTGTTCCCCAACATTAATCGATGTGGTATTTATGTGTGTTTTACCACAGGCTTCTCGATTACCGGAAACCCGAAGTCGAGTCCCTGGCTGACCTTTTCGGAGCTTTCGAAGACAAACGGCGCCCTGGTAACCGGGTTCTACAATGGCGGCTACCTCAACACCATCACCCCGACACCCCTTTCTATTTCGTCGACTTGCCTTCCGAGGACGTGGCCAAGAACGTCGCCAATCGAAGTAAGTACTGCCGCCACTTCTTTTTCTTTCACTTTATAAAATGTCTTTTAGTCAAATTGTGGTTTTAGTCCCTCTACTATACTTAAACTTGGAATTTAGTCTTTTACTTTAGTGTGGCATAGTCTGATAATTCTAATAATTAAAAGCGGTTATCCTCACAATTAAAATGCTGATTTAGATTTTTTTTTCCCCATAAAATGATAAAAGCACATCTGAGCAAAAAAAATCTATTTGCATAACTTACATGATTTCATTGGTGAATGTAACTGGAATGTCCCTCTATCATAGAGACCAGATCAAATTATAAATGGATCAATTTAGTACATGCACTGTTAAAAAGAATCCAATGATTCTGGATTCTAAATTTCGAGGAGTTATATTTTGAAAGTTTTTTATGATTCTGAAAATAGAATATTTTGTTTGGAGTTAAACTGCAAATAAGGAAAAAAAATTATGTCATTTTTTAAATAGAAAATATTAACTTGTTACAAATTGGTCTTATTTGATTTTTTTTAATAGTATAGGGATTAAATTGATCCATTTAATAGTAAAGGGACTAATTTGATCTTGTCCTTATAATAGATGGACTTCGCATATACTTTAACCTTATTTCGTTTATATTTTAATTGGAATAGTTAATGATATTTAGTTGGAATAAAATCATAGTTAGCAATATAAAAGTATATTATGCTAAAAGTAGAGGAATGGTTAGTGGTGTTAGTTAATATTTTAAAAGTAAAATAATGGATTATACCACAGTCTGTAGTTTAAGGTTGTAGTGATCTCATCTGAGGGTGGGAACACAAGTTTGAATCTTGGAAGCACACTTGTTGGGAATACTTTAACTCTCGGGTCGATAAGGATTAGTCTTAAGTTCAATATGACTCGAGGACACCCTGGGTTTACACACAAAGAAGGATTGAATTATAATATGATTAAATTCCAATTTTGAGCACAATTGAGGGACCAAAATCATAGTTTGAACTTTTTTTTTTCATTCTTGAAGTTTTGTGAATCCTTTTGTAGGTATACTTGTGAAGGGAATATATGAACTTTGGGGAGAAGGAGGTAGCTATGAGGAGCTTGAAGAGGCTGTTAAAAGCTACCCTGATGAACGAAAGTTGCCATATTTGGCGTCTGAAAGTACATTTAAGATTACCGTGGATAGTTTTGGGAAGGTTATGAGCCTTCTGGAGCAGAATGAACGGATTCGGGGGCTTTCATATATTCCTTTCAAGGTTTGGTTCTTAATATGATTTTCTTGATCCTGAAGTTTGCTTTGAATGACCGGTTTCCTTTGGAACATTAAAGCCATAGCTGGGGCGTGTAGGGAATAAGGAAAAATAAAATGTTATAATATGTTACTCGGACTCGTGAATGAGTGTTCCAATACAGGAATGTATTTGGAGGATCCTTGGAGTGTGTATCCTATATCAGGTACTTAAAGAAGAATTAGAATCCGAGCAACAAAGATGTTATATTTTCATATTTTGGTGCTTTTTCTTTAATTGTATTTTATGTTACTTGACTCATGGTGAATGTTGGATGGGTATGTGTCTAGCACATGTATGCTTTGTTTTCTGTTAAGTTTTACCATATCTCCGAATATGTATAGAACGCATATTGAAATGAAGAGTCTGGAGGTAGATAAATCGTATTTGCTATGGTAACTGTAATCAACATGTTTGCAGGGTCGAGTTAAATTAAAGAACCCCGATCACAATTTCTGGCTCATGGAAACTGATGACACTGCAACTAATAATGGACTTCCACCGGTAGCACAAAGGAGAATATTCTTCGGTAGGGAAGTTGGTGGAGCAGATAGGAAGCTTCTCCCCACATATCAGTTGAAAAGCCGAAATTATCTTGGACCAACAGCAATGGATGCAGAAATGGCTTTCTTAATGGCCAATCAAGCTCAGGCTGCGCCTGGGAAACTTGTATATGACCCCTTTGTTGGCACGGGGAGCATTCTGGTTTCAGCAGCTCACTTTGGAGCAATGACAATGGTGTTTTTATTTTCTTATTTTAGTCTGATTTATTCTTCATCCCAATGCTTTTTTTTATTATTGGAAATCATACGGGAACTGTTTGAATTCATCCAGGGTGCTGATATTGACATCCGAGTGGTGCGTGATGGGCGTGGCCCTGACCGTAATGTTTGGAGCAACTTCAAACAGGTGAATCTGCAATATAACTAGCAATACCTTTTTTCCTGAAACCCACCTGCAAATAGTTCTGCATGAGATTACATGCTCATTTACCCTGCATCTTTTTAGTACGGATTGCTGATGCCAATTGCTTTGTTGAGGGCGGATAACAACCTTCCTCCTTGGCGTCCTGGATTAAAGGAGGTAATTTCTTGTAAAAATTGCTTGCTTTTGAATATGTTAGTGGCGTCCTTATTCGTATTGGAATTTGATTTGTTCCATCTAGGCATTGTTTTTTTTGAAATACGAAAACACAGTATGTGGCTGGTACATTTGCTTAATTCGCTATGTCATCATAATCAGTCATTCGTTAATAGCTAAACTACTAAAAGAGCCCTTGGACTAGTTTGCTTTTGCTAAATAAGCCCCTATATGTACTTTATTTGGATACAAGTTAAAGAGTATACACTTATTTGGGTGTAAATAAAGGTATAAGGGCTTATCTAAATAAATTGACAAAGTTCAAAGGTTTATTTTGTGAGGGAAAAGGCAATCTTTGCTGTCCATTTACTGTCATATATTCTGAAATTTACTTTTATGATGTTTTCGCTCCGCTTTTACATAGGTGTTTGATGCAATAATTTGTGATCCTCCATATGGAGTTCGAGCTGGTGGACGGAAATCTGGAGGCCGGAAATTGCTCAAGGGGGTTATCGGCCCTTACACTGTTCCAGATGACAAAAGGGCAGACCATATACCTTCAACTGCGCCTTACAGCTTAGCTGAGTGTGTGCATGACTTGCTTGACCTTGCTGCTAGGATGCTTGTAATTGGTGGCAGGCTCATATTCTTTTATCCTGTGTCGAGAGAAGAAGACTCGTGCGAAGATCATTTCCCCGAGCATCCATGTTTTGAGTTGGTTGCCACTTCAGAACAGGTACTCAGCTCACGATACAGTCGGGTTTTACTCACCATGGTAAAGACATCCTCGTACACCGAGGAACTCGCGTTGGCAGCTTGGATGAAACATTTGGAGTTTAAGGAGAATCATTCCAAGTGGTTGGAAGAAGGTAACAATCTTCACTCTTCTGTTTTCAGTCCAGCAGATGTTCATCACTATGGTGATTCAAAACTGAGCAAAGAATCAAAGCCCAAATATAGAGGGAAATACGTGTAATATCTTTGCCGTTGTTTTAGGGGGCTATATTTATTCTAAAAAGAAAATAAGGTAAAATTCTGATTTTCACCTCTCTTGTCTGTAATTCTATAAACCAAAGTTACAAAATTATTCTCACTTTTTAATTTTTTGGTACAAGTCTCACTTTTTAATCGAAAGTGTATTTCTAAAGAATGGTGAAAAAAACAAACCTTATTTGGCTACTTTAGGTCTAAAATAATATATATTTGCCTTAATTAATTGAAAAATACTCATCTACTTTAAAAAAAAAAACCATTTTTTCTTTCTTAAAAATAACCCCTTTTTAGCTTTTCAAAAAGAACCCTTTGTTAACAACTAACCACATATTATGCATTTATTATTTTCTATAAAATAATTGTTTTTTTCGATACTGTAAAATAATAATTGTTTAAAAGACAATTTCTTATGAAATAACTTTATCATATTTTCAATCCAACTAATCCCAAATGAAATTTAAAGATAATTTCTCTTTCAAATTTCTATTGCTAAAGGCATTAAATGCCCCTTAGTAGTCTTCATTCACTTTTCATGGGCCCTCAACTGAGAAGACCCACTAAAGAGTAAAGAATAATCACTATTTTCCGAATTTAATCGAGATCAAACGTAATTACCAAATTCGGAACAATCTTAGACCAAAAGAAAACCACCCATGCCAACAATATCATATATACGTGTGTATATATACATACGAGTAAGATGCTCCCCTAAAAGGAGCAAAGAAAACATATAAAAAATTGGAGCAATCACCAAAATCTGAAATTTGAGGCCCCCCCATGGTTTGCAAAAGCATTGCTGTTGCACTTGCATGTGCTCTGCTTCAATAGCCAAGGATTTGTCTCAACTACTATGGCCCAACCCCATGAATGAAAGGATATGGTGGCCCCATTTTTCAGTTTGGGACCAAATTTCCCGTGTCTGAAATCTAAATGGCTACTAAGATTTTTGAATTAGGATAGGTATTGAGATGCTCCAATGACATCATAAGACAATCCCCAATTTCTCTTTTTTTTTTCAACAAGCCATTTAATCCCCCCAATGAAAGGGGGACCCCCCATCATCAATTATTGGGGACCTGCCTGCAATAATTTAATATTCAAACAAAGGTACAATGATGAATGATTTTTGTACTCATTATATCTTCACTAATATTTGCTTTGTTCATTGCTGCCTTCACTACTTGTTTGTTTCCTCACTTTTTTTATATTTTCTACCCCCCAATTCAATAAAATATACTATCAATCTTCATGTCCCCATTTCTTTTCCTGGAAAACACAGAATGCAGTCACCATCTTTCCTAGCTATTTTTTGATAGTCAAATCCATTTTCAAATCATGAGATGGCAAAGTTTTCAAGGAACTGAACTCTGGCTGTCATTGCTTCCAAGAAAATGCTTACTAGTCGCAGCAGTTCATGCTAACTCCTAGTAGTATATTTTTCTAGGGTCAGGACATGCCACCAGCCTCATAGAGGGTCCTAATACTTGCCAAATGGGGACTGCTATGGACTCAACCGACTGAACCAATCCATATTAGAATTGATATGCAAGTAAAAGTTCAAAGATCCACAAATAGTTCAATTCCCTACCAAGCAACACCTTCTGAAACAGTATGATTTGAACCATCACCATTGAGCTTTGCATTAACTGCAACTTTTTTTCCTGGTGGAGGGTCTGCGATGACAGCTGCATGTGCTCGTTACTGACCTCTCCAAGTGCTAAGAAGAAGAGTCATGAAAGTATCATTTAAGCATATGCAAATACATGTTCATAGGTCCGAGAAATAGTAGCAATAAATAGCATGAGAAAGTCATTAAAATCCAAGTTAGTGGCAACTAATTTCCATCGACTAAATTGAGAATCGTCGCTAGTTTTAAAGTTCTAAGCTCTCTTATCATCAAGATCAAAGAAGCTAATTCTAGTGTCTCATGTTCACAAACAGTGATCAGATTATTGTACCTCTAAGCCAAACTATTAATCAGCATATGGGATCTGTTTATTGGTTACTAGAGATATCAAAAGAAGACATCCACCATTGAAGGAACAAGAGTTAGCAAGCCAGAGGTAAAAGTATATAAAAAATCAAACAGGACCCAGACATTGAATTTGCGCAAATAATCAGTAGCAAAACAAAAGTCATGCGTACAAGAGAAGATGATGGGGAAAATAATGTGCAGAAGGAACTAAAATTGAGAAAAACATATGGGTTTTTTTATTCACACAACAGGCACCCAAAACAATACATGAAGAACACATTATTTGCACACCGATAAATCTAAGAAATGGCTAAAAGTACAGCTGAAGTTTTCCAAAATAAAGGTCTTACAGAAAGGAATGCAATCTTTCACACAGCAGTCTCCTTTGAGACCATGCGATCAAACACAAACACTGAAAGCAGAAGAGAGAGGGCCAGATCAACCCACGTCCACAGCATACCATGAGCTATGCACTTAAGAACCATAATTTTCGATGCTAAGCAACAGCTGCAAAGCAACAAATAGTTCTCAAACAACCATAGCAATAGAAGGAATTCCAGAATATTTAGGGAGACCATATATCCACAGCATCAAGCTAAGTAGCCAAGCAAGCAAATCTCGGGCGTTCAGCATCCAGTCACCCGATTTTGGTTAACCGATCAAACCCCAATAATATGTAAATCAAGTACAATCCAGAAGTAAGATTAATCGCTTTGCTCGTTCGTCATTCCTATGACAAGAACAATGGAAGAACTTGCCAATGAGGGAAAAGCCTGAATTCTCCAAATCCAGGTTTGAAACCTCTAATTCTTCAATGCAGCAAGAAATCAGCAAGTACTTGCTCAAAATCAAAGAGCAATAAGCAAACCCTAATTAATGACAAAAGAAATCCCCAAGTATATATCACTCATGAAAGCTCTAATTCTTGAGCCCCTCTTCTTCTCCAACATAAACTCTCAAATTCCTAAACAAATGTGAAAGCTCTAAAACCCTAATTAATCATCAAATAGAAGTGCTAAGGGAAAAACCCTAATTTTAATCCATTCATCAAACTCCAAACTCACAAATCGTTTCCTCAAAAACCCTAACTCCCCTAACCCTAAAATTCCAACTAGAAATGATCTTCCACACACATGAAAACAACATTGATACACAAATATTTATAGAATCTATGTATTCATATAAATATATATATACTCCCAACAACAAGGGTAAAACGGTCCACCCAAATTCAACGAGGGTCATCGTCTCTTTGACCCGAACCTCCCGGAGCACCCGACAAGGAGGCTAACAAATTCAGATGACCAGGAAGATAATTGCCAACCCTCGCCGCCGACGCTTCACCCATCGCTTGCTGTTGCTGAACGAAAAACGCAGCTGCAGCTGGTTGCTGAGCCGCTGTTTGTACCACCATCTCGGGAGGAGGCGGGGGCGCGAAGCTCCATATTTGACCAAAGTCAGGCCTAGCTGGAACAGCCCAGAACGCACCCGTGTGCGTTCCAGCGGGCCCCACGATAGACCCCACGCCCGGTCCCACCGTGGCCCCTCCGGAATCGTCCTTCCCGGCGTTATCGTCGTCGGGCCGGACACGTTTTCCAAGTAAAAAAGGGGTGGAACCCAACAAAGGCTTATGATCCAACGACGAAGAAGTCGTTGACGGCAAAGAAGTGGAATTGGCTCCGCCGCGGACGGAAACTGACACGGTGGAGAAGCTGGCTGGAGTCGTCCCCGTACCTGTAGCGGCTATGATGGAAGGCTCGGCCTGGCGTAACAGCCACTCGATGGTCTGACCGTCGGATTTATGACCCAACTCGCGAGTCAACTGGAAAACACGAGCGGCGCAAATGATGGGCATCCTTATCCTCCGTCCACGACCGTCTACTTTGCTGTGACGGTCTTTGGAGGGAGGTTTCTTGACGGCAAGGGCACCGTTCCCCGGCGCTTGTTGTCTCTGGGTATCCATTGTTGCTCCGTTTTTAGCAGCAGCCTCTGAATTTGACATTCGGCACCAAACAAAACCCCAAAACTGTAAACAATTTCAACTAGGCTCACTGAAAATGTTCTCACTTAATTTTATTTTTTTTTTGGGGGGGGGGGGGGGGGTTTGGTTTAAGCTGAAAAGATTGGTTGCAGTGTATTGTAGGTGTTTGATGTGAAAAGAAAAGCAAAAAAAAAAAGGAAAAACAAATTAATGGAAATACAGAGAGGAGAGGGATGGATATTGGGGAGGGAGCAGAGTGCTAATCATTGAGCGGCAGCAGCTGGTGGAGACAGGAGGGAGGGCACATGGGTGGTGGTTCCCACTTCCTACGCCCCCTTTTGAATCACATTAAAATTACGCTTTTTTCAATTATTTCCCTCTCAACTATACCTCTAACCCCTTCCTTTCTTTTCATCTTCTCGTACCCATAGCTAAATTAACATCTGGGTTGGATTTAGATTAATGATATGTTTATTTATATTTAGGGTAAAAATAATAATGATAGTATGATTAAATATTATAATGATATTGTAAATTAAGATAAAAAGTAAGTTAAATATATTATATTTAATTATTTATTTAACTCGATTTTAATTTTTTAACTTCAAGTATTTTTTTAATTTTAATATATAAGTTAATAATAAATTAATTTAATAGTTAATATTTTTTTCTTTGATATTATTGCATTGAAAATCAAACGAGACATTAGTTTTTTAATTTTCATAATTTAATTTTTGAATTTAGATTCCATATTAAGTTGTGAGGATGTGATACTCTCTCAAAACACAACACCATTACTCGAAATTTTTAAAAAAATTATATAAAATCTAAAAAACACAAATTTATAAATTTACTAGAAAAAATTATAAATACATATATTTTAAAGTTCCGATGATGATATGGTATAAACTCTTATGGGCACATCATCACACTTAAATAATAACTAAGTTTAGTGATCAAATCAAGAACAACAATCAAGTTTCAAGATTAAATGTTGTTTTATTCCTTTTTAATGACTAAATTATCGAGTATTAAAGTGAAATTAAAAAAAAAACATAATTGTTTATGAGATCGATGACATACTTAACCTTTAATCAAAATAACATTTCTCATTTAAACTTCGTACGTCATGAAAATTAAACTATAGACGAATTATTTTATTTTTATATTGATGCATGTTAATATACACGAGTTTCTGTGTACCACTTTGAATTTATTGATCTTTTAAAAAAATTTCTATGTATTTGCTAGGATTTGTGAACCGATAGTCTAAGTGAGTGATAGGATCTGGACCTGCGACTTGGATGAACTTGACTCGGAAGAAGAATGTTCGCCTACAGACATAGTCAGCTGAGGACCTTGTAGGAATACAATATGTTCGAAAAGATAGCTCGCGCAAGAAACCCGCGAGGGAATTCTCGTAAGCTTCGCAGAAATGAGGTCGCAAGAGGAGAGTTTGCGTAAACTTCGCTAGGACGAGGTCGTAAGTCATGTCTACGAAGAGGACCCCCACTCGTGACTAGCAGGTGCGAGATTCACTGGGAGAGTAAGTCCCAAGATTAGAAAGGACCACGTGCTCTGTTAGCATACGTGTAATAAGCTAAAGGAGGCCCAGAGAATGCCAGCCTAGGGACAGGGAATGTTAGTACCTTCAGCCTAAAAGTTAAGACAAAACAGTGGGTCCTATTGTGAGCTGTAATAGTAGCAGTACGAATGTATATAAATACCCCTATATTTCTTTTAATACAACACGAGAAAATATTACTCAACAGTATTTATATTTTTAATTTTAAAATTTAATATCTATATATACACATGCAAGTATATCTTAATTGCATAGGTATATAAATATGGTGATGTGCAAAGATATATATTTCTAAATAGGTTAAGCTTGAATGAGTTAATGAATTTGTATTTTTAAATATTGTTACAAAAATAAAAAATGTTTCAGATAAAAATATTAAAAAGTATTAAATAAAAAATATTAAATTATTTTATAATTTAATCTTTGTGTTTTCTGTCTTGAAATTAATATTTGTAAAATAAATCCCAGATATTTGTATACTTGACTCCTTCAAAATGGTATAAAAGTTTTATTATTTTAAAATGTTTGATTTAGTGAGATTTAATAAGGTACTATATAAAAAAATTATATTAAAATACGTGTTAAAAGATTTAAAAATTAAAACAAAAATTATAAAATTATTTTATTTCGTATTTAAAATTTAATAAAAAATTCACCGGTTAAATATCACATAAAACAATATTTGCAAGTTTACTATTTATTTAAGGGAGTAATTAATATTGAATTCATTTAAATAAAAATTTGGTGGCATTCTTTAAAATTGATTTTTTTTGGTGAGAAAAACAATAACTATAAGAAAATTGATTTCTAAATATATGTTTTATGAATATTAAATTTGATTTGATGGTTTTAATAAAAATAGGCATTAAAATTGATTTATTATTATTAATGGCAACAAAACCAAATTTAAATTTAACTTTAAATTTAAAAAACGATATTTACTTTCAATATAACTAAAAAGGAAGTATTTTAGAATTTGAAAAATTATCCTAAAACTCAAAATTTTCATATATAAGTTAGCATAAGTGAACTACTTTGTTAATAATAGAATTTCAATGATATAATTTGATAACATCAAAAGTTTACAACTTAAATAAAAGTTAATGCTAAGTTCAATGACTTAAAAATAAAAAGTTTACCCTATATCTCTCTTTGTATGTCTCATCATCCCTTCATTATATCAACACCTATATATTGGAAATACGAGTAGGGATAACAATAAAGTAAGGCGAAATACTTTTTTTTGTGTGTGTGACAAAGAAAATAAAAGAACAAATTACATCATGTAACCCATTTCCTTAAATGGGAAAACTTTAAAAACTTGTAAACCTTAACCATACAAATGAGCCAATTTAACTAGGGATATGACAAATACTCTAACGATGAAATCGAGATACCTATTGCAAAGTTCTCCTAATCAAAGTAGAGTTAGATCCTCTTTTGAAACCATCTTGAATGGCAGACGCCACTTCTAGACTATCCGTCTGAACTGTACATTAACATAACCTTGGTCACTCAAGATGTCTAAGCCATCTAAGATGTCTCACATTTCAGCCTCGAATACTAAGTAGCTCCCCAAGAATCTATTAAAGCCGAAGATCCATTCCCAGCTTGGTATTGCACAATTCCTCCTGCGAAGCAGAGTCATCCTCAAGTTTTACGGAACCGTTAGTATTCAAGTAGACTCAGTTCCCATGTAAATTGGAACACGATGTTGAAGCTTGAGGTGATCTCGTTGGGCCCCTAGCTATCATCATGAACTGTCCGGCTCAATTATAAGAGACCTTAATCGCATTGATATTACCCCAAGACGTCCCCTGAAAAATAAAGAGATTGTGATTTTTACACATGCGCCATATGAGGATCCCAAAAAAAATTTCCAGTCGACCTCTCCAAATATCAAGTCATGCTCGTTCTGCATGTTTGAGACGATCCTTTCTTGTAAACTACCTGAATAAAAACTAACAATTTTATTAATAGGAATTAAATGATTTCAAATATCTCTTATAGCAGGATAATCCCGAATAGCATACAACACATCCTTAGTGATGTGTCCACAAACCTCACACACCGAATTATGACTTATACCTCTCCGAACTCTTTTCATATTAGTTTATATGCAATTAAATTCATCTTATTTTTTATTTAATATTTTTATATGGCTTCTTCAATCACATTATAACTTATCTTAAAAAATTAAATAATGCTTTACAATATATTATTTTTAACAAAATTATACCAAATATTATAAAATTAAGCTATTATAAAAAAAAAGGGTTAAATTATATGTTATGAATTACTAAAAAAATTAACATATTATAATTAGAAAATATATATAAATAGGTATAAATTTAAAAGAATGGAATTTCAACAAATAAATCTAACATGCTAAGCAGATTTTACCTAAAATCAACTCAAAGAATATAAAAAGAAAATCAACTTGCTCTAACTTGGAAGAAAAAATGTCAAGAGCGAAGGCGGATTGAGATCTTAACTGATTTTGAGGGGTTTATTTTTATCATAATCAACTTCTATAAGCAATAGTTAAATTTATTGTAGAAGTAATTTTTTATATTTTATTTATTTATTATATATAAAATAACAATAACAATAAATATAAAATTTTTTATTTAGTAAACGAGTTATTATTCTATACACTGCTAATAAAGTAAAAAAAACCTTTACAAGCGAGTTTGAATTGATGCCAATTATTATTATTTTTTTTAACAAGAAGATGTGAATTGTTTTTAGGGTGTATTAAAATAATAATAAAATAATTTAAAAAAGACACTCGACTCCACTGGCAATGGATAGAATAATTAGCCTTAGTAAATAAGTTATTTATAACAACATCTTGTCCAACATTTTAATAAAATTAGTTCTATTCATAAGTGAAAAAATAATAATAAATTTTAGTTAAGATCTTATTTCAACAAAAATTTTAAATTTTATCTAAAAATTTTATTAATCATATTTATTAATAAAAATAATATTTAATAAATTGAATTATGTTTGTAAAATTTACTAAATATATTATCTAAATCTCACTAGTTAATGTTATTGTTAATATATTGTCGTTTTTTTTAATTTGAAAATTGAAAAATTCAAACATAATCTAGATATCAAATATTGTTATAGATGTCTCACATGTTGTTATAGGGGTTAGCGTGTTGTGATTGAAAAGTGGCGTGGGAAAGTAATGTGAAAAAGTACGATTTATTAATTTCAAGTGTTTTGTATTATTGTAAAAAATTGTAGTAAAAAGTTAAAATGTTTATTTTAGATATAAGATTGGAAATTTAATTTATACTTGAAATATGCATTTTGAATACTTTTTAACTAATTAATAAATTATTTTTAAATTTAAATACATATAATATTTTAAAACTTTAAATGTAATTTTAAATAATTTAATATAATAATAATTTATATTTAAATGATATAATATAATGATACATAAAATATTAATTAATCTAATTTTTTAAATAGTTAATATAAATAAAGTCAATAAGGTTATTTTAATAATTTTACTTTAAAACGCTAAAATCAAAACTACTTAAAATTTAACTTTTGTGTTATGAAGAAAAAAACACTTTGTGATAAGGGTGAAAAAGGTCAAAAACCTTTTCTTTTTTTTTTTGTCTCAACTACAATCCCAAACACGGTTCAGGTGTATAACAACCACCGCTCTATAAAATTTAAAATTTTAACAAACAAATATAGGTGTTATTGAGAGAATTGATTGTATTAAAAATATTTAAATATTATATATTTGCTATGACACAATCATTTTATAATAATTATTGAAGGATTTTTTTACTAATTTAATACCAAAAAAAAATACCAAAATAATACTAACAAAAAATTATATACCAAAATGGTACATGCAAGGTGGTGCCGCTCTGGCAGAGGCGTGACCACCCTGCCTTTGCCACTGCCTGATAAAAAAAACAAAAGTAGTTAAAAAAAAAGCTAAAAAAAAAGCTGTAACCAAAAAATAAAAAATGATGTGATAGGACACTATCGCCGGCACAGGTGGAGGGCTTGCAGCAGGCGGCACTAATGGTGGAGGTGGCAGAGGCGGCATCGAGATGGGACTCCTCATGCAGGTTGTGCAGGCTGTTTGTTATAATGGTCCCGAAGATCATTTCGACTGAAGGAAGGAAGAAAGAAAGAAGGAGAAGAAGAAAAGAAGAGAGGAAGAAGAAGGAGAAGGAGGCGGCACTGGTGAGGGAGGGAAGAAAAGAGAAAAAAAAAGAAGGAGAAGAAGAGGGAGGGAAGCAAAAAAAAAAAAAAAAGAAATAGAAGGAAAAAAAGGTAAAATTAGGGTTTAAATTGAGTAATTAATGTTAAATGAATTTATTTATTTTTGCTGTTATTATTATTGTTGATTGATTTTGATTTAATTCAAATTTATTTTTTAAATTTATTTTTTGCAAGGTATTATTTGGTTAAAAATAGATATTAAAGTATGTTTGTATTTATTTTATATTTTCATTCATTCATAATTTATTTTTAATTTTTATTGAAGTAAAAAGGCTTACGTAAGTTATGTAGAAAGAATGTTTTATTATTATTTTATATAATTTATTTGTTCAGTGTGTTTTAGGTTGATTAGATATATTTTTTATGAAATTTATTTGGCATGTTATATTTTGATTATATTTTTTTATGTGATGGTGTTTTTTTTACAAAAATAGTATAAAAAATAAAATACCAAAAAAATATCTTAATAAAAAATAAAATACAAAAAAATAACTTTTTTGGGGAAAGTGGTGCTGACGGGTTTTTTTCTAAAATAATATAAAAAATAAAATACGAAAATAGTATATTTTAAAAAATAAAATCTGAAAATAAAAAAATACCAACAAAGGGCCAAAATCAGGGTTTTTTTTACTAAATTAATATAAAAAACACTAAAATAATACATTTAAAACATTATGTACTAAAATAATATAAAAAATAAAATACGAAAATAGTATATTTTAAAAAATAAAATTTGACAATAAAAAATACCAACAAAGGGCCAAAATCAGGTTTTTTTTGCTAAATTAATATAAAAATACTAAAATAATACATTTAAAACATTATGTACTTAAATAATATAAAAAATAAAATACAAAAATAGTATATTTTAAAAAATAAAATCTGAAAATAAAAAAACAAAGAAAGGGCCAAAATTAGGGTTTTTTACTAAATTAATATAAAAAACACTAAAATAATACATTTGAAATATTATGTACTAAAATAATAAAAATAAAATAAAAAACAGTATATTTAAAAAATAAAATCTAAAAATAAAAAAAATACCAACAAAGGGCCAAAATTAGGGTTTTTTACTAAATTAATATAAAAAACACTAAAATAATACTGTCGAAACCATTTTTATTTTTGCAAAAAACGGGGATCGACTTTAAAAATTTGGAGTCGCCACCAATCCTTTTTTGAGGTGTAATTGGGTCACCTTATAAAATATTTTGGTCTATGAATTTTTAGAAAACAGGTTCGGGAGTCGGTTACGTTCGAGGAATGATTAGCACCCTCGTAACGCCCAAAATTGGTACCTAGCTGATTAGTTAATGTCTTAGTGTCAAAAATTTGAGAAGATTTTAAAATGCGATCCTTTTATTTAAAAGAAAACCTGAGTAAATTAGATAAAATGTAAAGGCCTACTCATCTCAAAGGGGGAAAATGTCATACCCAGTAAGTTAGGGTCCAACACTTCACACCTTCAGAAACAAGCTTGTCTCTGATTTTTAACACTCGATTTAGAAAGGATATCCGGTTACTTGGGCCTTATGAAAAATTGGAACCCAGTAAGTTAGGGCACAATTTCTCAAAATTCCCAAATATCAAACATTGCCTTTGTTGAAATCCTTACCTCAAGATAGCGAAATGTCGCATCCAGTGAGTTAGGGTGCAGCATCTCGAGTTCCTAAAGATAAGCTTTTTATTTGAAACTCATGTATTTTATTTTCAAAAGGGTACCCGGTTACTTAGGATCGACGAGAAAAATCGAAGCTTAGTAATTTAGGGCTCGATTCTCTCGAAACTCCCAAATATCAGGCATTGCCTTATTTCGAAAACTTTTGAAAAAAAAAAAAGATTTCAGAACTTAAACGATGTTGAAAGGCGGCCTTCTAAGCGAATGAAATACGATGGAATGATAATATAAAACCCAAAAATAGTAATTCACAAAATAAATGCTACACTAATATACCACATATAACCCATAAATACCAATTAATAATAACAAAACACATGATAGCAATAACCACACAACATGTGTTAATTTAATGCTAACATCGATAATCCAAGACTAAAGAATTTAACAAAAATGTAAAACAAATTGAAACAAATAAAATGTAACAAGTTTTAAAAAATAATAATAATAAATAATATGAAAGAATGAAAATTTGAAATCATCATACAAAAGTTTAAAATAAATAATAAAAAGTAAGAATAAATAATATACTAAATAGTAATATATAAATGAATTTAAAATAAATATTATTTAAGAAGAAAATCAAAATAAGTAACATACAAAATAATTTATATCAATCCAAAGAAATAATATACATGAAATGGAAAACTTAATATAAATAACTTATATACAAGTAATAAAAAAATGTTTGAAATTAACAAAAATGTATAATAAAATAGGGTTATTAAAGAAATAAATTATATACATAGATTACGAGAAAAATATATGTGAATATATATATAAATAGATTTAAAATAAAATATATACGTAAAATATTATGAAACTAACAATATGTACATTGAGTAAAAAGAATTAATATAAAACGTGTATATACATATAACATAATGATGTATAGGAGTATATAAAATATGAATCATGTAAAATTTTAAAACCGAGGAATAAAAGAGAATTTTAAAAAAAATTATATGGCAAAACAATAAGAAAAAAAAACAAATGGAAGGAAAAAAAGTAGCGAAAAAAAAGGAAATCACCTAAATCGAAAAACAATTTCTTTGCAATTTGCGTACTCGAAAATATTGTTCTTTCTATTGATCTCTATTCCAACCTCTCATACAATCCTTTTCAATGGCTTTTATAGCCAAATTTTACAACTTATAGGCAAGTGGGGTGATGGAGTTAGTGGGGGTGATGGAGGTAGTGGATAGTTTAGTAGGGTGATAGAGTTAGTGGTCGGTTTAGTGGGGTGATTGGTTTAGTGGTCGGTTTAGTGGGGTGTTTAATTTGGGCTAGTTTGATTGGACTCGGGCAAAAATTGGGCTCAATAGCTGCCCCTCTTTGCTCGTTGTCATGTAATGGGAACGAAGCAAAGTTTACAAAGGCCAATTTTGCCCTGTCTTGCTGAATCTTGACCCTTGACGCTCATTTTCTTTGAGTAGCCTTATTCCAATCCACTGCGTCCTTCAGAGTAAGGAATAGGTATTTTGATATGTTCTAGTGGCTCTGTGATATCCGCGTTCGTGATACTAAGTAATAAAATTTATAAAGAACTTGATCACACCAAAACTAACTAATATCGCGACGCTTTAAGGCAAGGCACCTATCGAACAGTAGTATAGCTTAGTGGCAAGACCGAGTTATCGTACTCAATGGAACCAAAAGTACTATTACTTACTTTCTTTCTATTATCTAGCCTAAGAATAAAAGAGGGGTTTGTTTAAACTAATTCTAAAACTAAACTAAGAAGACACAAAGAGTAAATTGAGAAAACTTTTAGGGGAAAAGCTGATTGATATGGACAATATTAAGGGAGAATCCACCTAGACTTCACTTGTACTGGTTCTTGAGCTAGACGATTTATTCACTTGACTTGATCCGTAGAGATCCCTAATTTATGCTAAACCCTCCGTCGAGGTGAAGAGCAACTAGGCCTAAGTTGTTAATTAAAGTTCCTTTATCAATTAACTTCTTAGGTTGCATTAATTCGATCAATGGTTCCCCATATTAGGTTTGACCCTAATCCGGCAGATTTATGTCGCCCTATGTCTAGGGTTGCATGCAACTCCGCTTAATTATGGTAGATCTACTCTTATCACAGGGACTTTTGCTCCTCTGCTCTAAGCACATCTAATTCTTGAAGTAATACCTAGGTTTATTAAATCAAGAATGAAGAACACATAATTAAGAACAACTTAAGTATTTATCATATAACTCAAGAATAAATAATAACAAGATCTATCTTAGGTTTCATCCCCCTCAAGTATTTGAGGGGTTTAGTTCATAATAAAGAAAGAAAACATCTCAGAAGAAATAAAATAACAAAACATAAAAGAACCCGAAAACCCCTGAAGGAATTTAGGGAGATCCTCTATATTACTGCAGAATTTCGGCTTCTGGGATGAATCAATCAGCTTCCCTGTGAGTAATCCCTACTTCCACTCTCTGTATTGGCAGCAAAGAATACTTCCCTTTTGGGGGAAATAAGCACACCCTAAGAGTTGCCTCATAGGGTCTTTATATAGAGCTTTGGGGAGCCTTTCTTAGCCTCCAAGTATCCCAATTCGAGTGAAATTCCTCTTCCTAACGACTAGAACACGCCCGTGTGCCACGCCCGTGTGACTTCGACAAAGGCCGTGTGATTTGGCACGGCCGTGTGGCCTGCCCGTGCTTGTCGAGAGCTGGACCGTGTGATCTTCATGTGGCACGGCCGTGTGGCACGGCCGTGTGGTAATTCCTTGGGCCGTGTGATTTGTCATTTTTGGCCCATTTTCCTCATTTTCAGTCTATTTCCTATTCTTTTCTCTTCCCTATACTCTCCTGAGTATAAGATATGAAAAATAAGGATTAAGAGCACCAATTCTCACTAAATTGATAATAATTCATCCAAAATATAGGCTAAACATGAGGTAAAAATATGTATAAATTAGCGTTTATCAAATACCCCCACACTTAAACCTTTGCTTGTCCTCAAGCAAAATCTCAATCCCTAAATAAGAATTATTCCTCTCAACTTACAATCTTTATCAATAATGTTTCAAACTAGTCCACAGGTAATCACACAATGAGTAATTCAATCAGAAGAACATTAAAGACTCAATCACTCTAAGTTGAGAATTTTATCATTGAAAACATAAGTCTCTTCCTTCTTTCTAAGTAGTTATCTCTCCATCTTAATTAACAGGAGTTGACATCCTCACTAAAGGTTCACTCTATCCACTCGAAGTGTTTAGGGTTCAAAATTTAAGCACTCCTTAATCAATATGAAAAGTTATTACCATAAGCTTGCAAGAAAATCAAATCTCCACCACTATAGTTTGATATGATACATTGATCAAAAGGTCTTTTAATGGTTGTAACGGGGCTTGGTTAGGGGTGTTGTCACAGGCTGCAAAAAGAAGGTTAGAATCAAGATTGAACTGAAAAATTATCTAGCTAGAAAAAATCTCTATTAATGGAACATATTTCTCAGCTAATTCTTATGATACTATCATTTCTGCCTTGGTAGCCTTAAAATAGAAATATGCAAAAATTTATCGAACTATTTATAATTTACAATCGAATTTTACTGTATGTACTCTTTTCTTTTCTTTTCTCTTTTTTTTTTTAAGAATAACTCAAGTAATACAATAAATTGAATAAAACTTTACAATCTGGAAAAGAGAAAAAAAAACTAGATGAAAAATTCAACTCAAATCTCGACAAAAATAGGGATCAAAATAATTGAATAACATTCAACAAAAATGGGTTATTGGTTAATAATTAGAGGGTGAGTCAATGAAAAGGTTGTTAGGCTCAATGGGGTTTACTAGGGGTTAATTCATGGAGGTAGGCTTTTTGTGGAGTAAGTGGGTTAAATCCTAGGTGCCTTTATCATTTCGGTATATCAAATCAATGATGTGGTCTCGACATGTATAATCGAACAAGTTCTAGAATAACAATTCAGTATTAACTTACTCAAAGCAATAATAAAAGTGAGCACGAAAGAATGTATGCTCAAAAAGGGCTCAAGATCTCACCAGAATTATGGCTTTTGATGTCAATCCTGTGAATTTCAAATCTCAAGATAATACTTAGAATTAGGGAAAATAACTTATGCAAAAATTGGGGGTTCTCAAAAATTTCAACTTATCATGCTTGATTCCCTAATGTTTTAAAGTTTGAATAATCAAAGTACAAGCACCTATATCTTAATTCTCAACATATCGATAGAAATCATAAATCAATCAGAATAAATTCCTAATAGGAGATTGAGAATTAGTTAAGAACAATGCATGAAGTACAATTTTAGAGATTTTCACAGATAGTGTAAAGATTTCAAGTAAGCTCCCCCCCACACTTAAGATGTACATTGCCCTCAATGTACAAAGATACATAAATAGCAAGAGAAGTATAATATCATAAGATAGGGAGAGAATTGAAACTTCCTGAATTTAGGATGAATTTATGAGGAAGAGTCGGTAATTGTGGCAGGGTGTTCCCATTTCCGTTTGAATATGAGCTGTAGAGCTCCTTTTTGAAACTGCGAAAATATTAATTAATCATGGGAATTTTCGATTGATAGAGATTACTCGTGATATGAAAGATCGAAATTTAAATAACAGAAAAATAATAAACTAAGTTCTAGAAATACTAATACTGTAATGAATTAAAAGGATTAAGTATAATAAAAGTAAAATTTGAAATAAAAAAGAGACTAATAAAAAAAATGAGAAAAATAGAACCGTATGGGAGAATAGAGGCACACGCCCGTGTGGCTCGGGGTTAGCCCGTGTTGGCCATATTGCACGGCCGTGGAGAACTTGTTCGCTTTTTCGCACGGTCGTGTAGGTAGTCACACGGCCGTGTCTGATTTGACAGTGTTGGCCATGGCTTGGGGACACGGGCGTGTGGCGTTGTGCGAGCCCGTGTTGATACTGCATGGTTGCCACGGCCATGTTGCACGACCGTGGGGATTTGTCGACCTCCCGTGCTTTTGGGAAAAATTTACTCTGTTTGTACACGGTCTGAGTGCACGACCGTGTCTCTGTTTTAAGATGTCACACGGCCTTAGGCACGCCCGTGTTCCAGGCCGTGTGGTCCTAATTTCCTGCATCAAAGGTGTTAGTTGCTGTATAAAAAGACTGAAAACAAAATAGAAGAAAAGTTACTATGTTAGTGCTCGGGTTGCCTCCCGAGAAGCGCTTATTTATAGTCTAAGCTCGACTTTGCTCGAGCTTGTACGTTCACGGTGGTTTGAAGAGTTGATACTCTTCTATCCTGCTTACAATTTCATTATCAACGTAAGATTTGAGTCGAGTGTGATTTACCTTAAAAGTGCCGAGTGACTCATGTTTTATCTCGACTGTACCATAGGGAAAGATTTTCATTACCGTGAAGTAAGGTGTGTCACTTGTATGCTCTTTTGAATTCAAGATTCGAGGATCGTCTTCCCCTAAGATTACCTTATCCCCTACCTTGAGTTGATTCGTTTGTACCTGGGGGTCGTCTTGGTGATGCTCTGGGTTGGTGTGACCTGTTTTGGGTTTTTCATAATAGTTCAGCCACTCATCTAGTTCCTTGATCTGAAGTGTTCGCTTTTCAGGTGCATCTCCCTTAGATGGACTTGTTTGTGATTGGGTTGCCTTTATGTAGAATGTATCCTGCACAGAAGGTTGGGTGGTGAGATTATTCTTTTTACAAGGACTCGTAACTATATTATTATCAACAATCGTAATCGAGTTTCGAGCTTGTAAGGTAACTTGGTCATCACCCACACGTAGTGTAAGTTTACCTGTTCCTAAATCAATTATTGTTCTTGCAGTTGCTAAAAAGGGTCACCCTAGAATTAAGGGTACATTGCTATCCGCAACAATGTCTAAAACAACAAAGTCAACTGGGAATATAAATTTATCAATTTTGACGAGCACATCTTCAACTATTCCTTTAGGAGACCTAATAGTTTTATCAGCCAGTTGAATGCTCATCTTAGTTTGCTTAGGTTTTCCAAGACCTAGTTGTTTAAACAGTGTATAAGGCATGACATTTATACTAGCCCCTAAATCAGCTAAAGCATTTTTTGTGTCTAGGCTACCAAATAAACAAGGAATAGTAAAACTCTCTGGATCTTTCAGTTTGGTTGGTAGTTTATTTTGAAGAATAGCTGAGCAGATTGCATTTAATTCCACATGAAATTTCTCCTCTAGCTTCCGCTTGTTTGTCAAGAGTTCTTTTAAGAATTTAACCGAGTCTGGCATCTGCAAAATTGCTTCAACAAATGGTAAGTTAATATGTAATTTTTTTAAGAGTTTAAGAAACTTACCGAATTGTTCATCTGTGTGGTCTTTCTGAAGCGCTCTTGGGTATGGGATACGAGGCTTGTGGTCGTTGATGTCTGGCTTGTTCCTGCTTACCTCTACTTTACCTTTATTCACCTCAAGCTCCTTGTTTGAGTTGTCTTTGATTAAAACATCCTCATCTATTGTGCTCACGGCATGAATTTGTTCTTTTGGATTGGTCTCAGTGTTACTTGGAAATCCACCTTGTAGTCTTTCCGAAATTAGCTTAGCAAGCTGGCCTATTTGAGTTTCAAGTCCTTGAATAGATGCTTGCTGGTTCCTTAGTGCAGTTTCGGTATTTTGGAAACGAGTTTCTGATATGGTAATAAATTTGGTGAACATCTCTTCTAAGTTCGGCTTTTTCTCCTGTTGTGGTGGTGGCTGCTGAAATACCGGAGGCTGTTGTCTTTGATTTTCTTGTCCTCCCCATGAAAAATTTGGGTGATTTCTCCAACCTGCATTATAAGTGTTACTATCAGGATTATTTTGAGGTCGAGAATTATTACCCATATAATTGGCATGTTCGGCTTCTATGTTGCGTAGATGGTCTGAATTAAACGTATTTCCTGGAGCTGCATCACATTGCATCACTGGTTGAGCCTGCGTAGAACCAACAAAATTATCAAATTTCTTATTTAAAAGTTCTACTTGGTTAGTGAGCATAGTAACAGCATCAATATTATAAACTCCTGCGGCTTTCGTCGGCTTTGTCCTCATGACTTGCCACTGATAGTTATTCAATGATATCTTCTCAATAAATTCGTAAGCTGCGTCAGGTGTTTTATTATTGATGGTTCCGCCTGCGGCTGCATCGATCATTTGTCTGGTTGATGGATTTAAACAGTTGTGGAAGGTTTGAACTTGTAGCCACAAAGGTAATCCATGATGAGGACACCTTCTCAAAAGATCTTTGTATCTCTCCCATGCATTGTAAAGTGTTTCTAAATCCATCTGCACAAAAGAAGAAATATCGTTTCGTAATTTGGCTGTTTTAGCTGGAGGAAAATATTTGAGTAAAAATTTTTCGGTCATCTGCTCCCATGTGGTAATTGAGCCTCGTGGTAGAGAATTTAACCACTGTTTGGCTTTATTTCTCAAAGAGAATGGAAATAGCCTCAATCGAATGGCATCATCAGAAACGCCATTTATTTTGAAGGTATCACAAAGTTCTAAAAATTGGCTATGTGTGAGTTTGGATCTTCATCCTGTAAACCATCAAACTGTACCAATTGCTGTATCATATAGTGCGCGGAGCTTCTTCTTGAATTGCTGGTGGCGCGACTATTGCGGGAGGTGGTAGAACATCTTGATTTGCTTCCATCTCTTCTGTAGGTTCTGGCTCTAGATCAGGTTCTTGTTCAGGATAATGTAGACTGCGTCTAATTTCTCTGCGATTTCTGCAAACTGTTGCTTCTAGATCTTCGTCGAAAAGTAGTAGTCCTGTTGAATTGTTTCTAGTCATAAACTAAAAATACCTAAAAAGAAAAAGCAAAGAAAACTAAAAAATTTAAAAGAAAAGAAAAATAAAAATAAAAATAAAAATAAATTAAATTGAAAATAAAAATAAAAGAAAAATAAATAAATATAAATATATGGCTAAAGTAATAGAAATCGAGCTTTCGTAATATTTTAGTTCCCTGGCAACGGCGTCAAAAACTTGATATCCGCGTTCACGATACTAAGTAATAAAATTTATAAAGAACTTGATCACACCAAAACTAACTAATATCGCGACGCTTTAAGGCAAGCGCACCTATCGAACAGTAGTATAGCTTAGTGGCAAGACCGAGTTATCGTACCTAAGAGAACCAAAAGTACTATTACTTACTTTCTTTCTATTATCTAGCCTAAGAATAAAAGAGGGGTTTGTTTAAACTAATTCTAAAACTAAACTAAGAAGACACAAAGAGTAAATTGAGAAAACTTTTAGGGGAAAAGCTGATTGATATAGACAATACTTAAGGGAGAATCCACCTAGACTTCACTTGTACTGGTTCTTGAGCTAGACGATTTATTCACTTGACTTGATCCGTAGAGATCCCTAATTTATGCTAAACCCTCCGTCGAGGTGAAGAGCAACTAGGCCTAAGTTGTTAATTAAAGTTCCTTTATCAATTAACTTCTTAGGTTGCATTAATTCGATCAATGGTTCCCCATATTAGGTTTGACCCTAATCCGGCAGATTTATGTCGCCCTATGTCTAGGGTTGCATGCAACTCCGCTTAATTATGGTAGATCTACTCTTATCACAGGGACTTTTGCTCCTCTGCTCTAAGCACATCTAATTCTTGAAGTAATACCTAGGTTTATTAAATCAAGAATGAAGAACACATAATTAAGAACAACTCAAGTATTTATCATATAACTCAAGAATAAATAATAACAAGATCTATCTTAGGTTTCATCCCCCTCAAGTATTTGAGGGGTTTAGTTCATAATAAAGAAAGAAAACATCTCAGAAGAAATAAAATAACAAAACATAAAAGAACCCGAAAACCCCTGAAGGAATTTAGGGAGATCCTCTATATTGCTGCAGAATTTCGGCTTCTGGGATGAATCAATCAGCTTCCCTGCGAGTAATCCCTACTTCCACTCTCTGTATTGGCAGCAAAGAATACTTCCCTTTTGGGGGAAATAAGCACACCCTAAGAGTTGCCTCCTAGGGTCTTTATATAGAGCTTTGGGGAGCCTTTCTTAGCCTCCAAGTATCCCAATTCGAGTGAAATTCCTCTTCCTAACGACTAGAACACGCCCGTGTGCCACGCCCGTGTGACTTCGACAAAGGCCGTGTGATTTGGCACGACCGTGTGGCCTGCCCGTGCTTATCGAGAGCTGGACCGTGTGATCTTCATGTGGCACGGCCGTGTGGTACGGCCGTGTGGTAATTCCTTGGGCCGTGTGATTTGTCATTTTTGGCCTATTTTCCTCATTTTCAGTCCATTTCCTATTCTTTTCTCTTCCCTATGCTCTCCTGAGTATAAGATATGAAAAATAAGGATTAAGAGCACCAATTCTCACTAAATTGATAATAATTCATCCAAAATATAGGCTAAACATGAGGTAAAAATATGTATAAATTAGCGTTTATCACTCTGCTCCGCTCTTGCTCCGTGAAGATAAGATTTGCTGTAATTTTTAGCCTGTTACCCTACTGCTTAGGGAGTTAATGCGAGTTTTCGACCTGCTCCACCACTGCTCGGCGAGCCAAGATCTGTGAATTTTAGCCTGTTACCTTACTGCTTAGTGGGTTAAGGTGAGTCTTCGACCTGCTCCACCACTGCTCAGCGAGCCAAGATCTGTAAATTTTAGCCTGTTACCCTACTGCTTAGGGCGTTAAGGCGAGTCTTCGACCTGCTCCACCACTGCTAGCCGAGCTAAGATCTGTAAATTTTAGCCTGTTACCCTACTGCTTAGGGGGTTAATGCGAGTCTTCGACCTGCTCTACCACTACTCGGCGAGCCATGATCTGTAAATTTTAGCCTGTTACCCTACTGCTTAGGGGGTTAAAGCGAGTCTTCGACCTGCTCCACCACCGCTCGGCGAGCCAAGATCTGTAAATTTTAGCCTGTTACCCTACTGCTTAGGGGTTAAGACTGGTGGTTTGAATTTGCTCCATTGCCGATACATGAGATAAGATCCGCTGAAATTTGATCTGTTCCACTCCTACCAGTGGGATGAGATCTGCTATATTTAGCATGTTCCACTCCTGCTGGCGGGATAAGGCTGGTGGTTTGAATCTGCTCCATTGTCGATTCATAGAGATAAGATTCATCAAAATTTGATCTGTTCCGTTTCTGCTCAGCGAAGATAAGATCTAGAGTTTAGCCTGCTCCACTCCTGCTCAGTGAAGATAAGGCTAGTGGCTGAAATCTGCTCTATTGCGGATACATGGAGATAAGATTCGCCAAAATTTGATCTGTTCCACTCCTGCCAGTGGGATAAGATCTGCTATATTTAGCCTATTTCACTCCTGCTCAGTGGGATAAGGTTGGTGGTTTGAATCTGCTCCATTACCGATACATGGAGATAAGATTCGTCAAAATTTGATCTGCTCCGCTCCTGCTCAGCGAAGATAAGATCTGGAGTTTAGCCTGCTCTACTCTTGCTCAGTGAAGATAAGGCTGGTGGCTGAAATCTGTTCCATTGCCGATACATGGAGATAAGATTCGCCAAAATTTGATCTGTTCCACTCTTGCCAGTGGGATGAGATCTGATATATTTAGCCTGTTCCACTCCTGCTCAGTGGGATAAGGCTGGTGGTTTGAATCTGCTCCATTGCCGATACATGGAGATAAGATTCGTCAAAATTTGATCTGCTCCGCTCCTGCTCAGCGAAGATAAGATTTGGAGTTTAGCCTGCTCCACTCCTGCTCAGTGAAGATAAGGCTGGTGGTTGAAATCTGCTCCATTGTCGATACATAGAGATAAGATTCGCCAAAATTTGATCTGCTCCGCTCCTGCTCAACGAAGATAAGATCTGGAGTTTAGCCTGCTCCATTCCTGCTTAGTGAAGATAAGGCTGGTGGCTAAAATATGATTCATTGTCGATACATGGAGATAAGATTAGCCAAAATTTAATCTGCTCCGCTCCTGCTCAGCAAAGATAAGATCTGCTATATTTAATTTGCTCCGCTCCGCTCCACTCAGCGAAGATAAGATCTGCTGAAATTTGTAATTTTCAATTTTACTACACTGTCCACCGGGGAATCTATCAGTAAAAGTGATTTCCTAGGGCTTATGCTTATGTCAAATGATTAGGATGCCATGATCAGAATGAGTCAAATGCTCCTAACTAAATGTATTATGAATGACATTTGTATGAATGTAGAATGCCATTAGAAAGATCCCATTTTTAATGCTTGGGTTATCATTACTCGCTGTCTGTTAAGGCTATCACTTCACTGACGTGGGTCTTATTGTTTAGTTTATATTTTCTGACAGAAAACTTGTAGAAACAATCTCATTTTGTTCAACTGGTTTGCCCCACTATGACTTCAAGGTCCAGTCTACTGTACTTTTGGTATAGAGGGCTTGCACTATCTTCAAACCCTTCCACTGCAACTCAGGGGAATATAATCTGATTCTTCAATCCATTCTCACCACAATTCAAGGGTATATGATTTGACTCTTCTTTCATCAATTTGGTTTGTTACACCGTTCCTTAGGTGTCATAGCTAGATATGTATACATGATATTTGCATGAATACAAAATATTATTTCTCTCGAGAATGGTCCCTTTTTCAAACTTGGGTTGACATTGCTCGTTATTTGTCAAGATGATATCTTTGATAGAAAATCTTAAGAGGAGGTCTTTCAGATAATTCCAACCCCTAGGCTTGGTAAATTCTAAACAACAGTCTTATTTCAGGTTCCCGTATTATTTAGAAACTTCAACGGTAATAAGTAGAACTTCTCTTGTGAAAATATCATTAGTCATTTAATCTTTATTTCAATGCAAAGTGCTTGAAAGAGATCATGGCAAGGGACAAGAATGAAATTAATTAAGAGTATAGCTCGAAACAATTAAATTAATCGGAGATAGCTAAGAAAATAAAATTGATTGGGGCGTATCTCAAAAAGAACAAGGTAATCAAGGATAACAAACATGGGTAGGATAGAAAATTAGGTGCCCCAAATATCACAGCCTGAGCTTCTTTGTACAAACTTCTTGATGATCATTTTGAGCTCAATATGTGTTTAGGTGATCCGAAGTACTTTGTCAATGCCCCAAGATATAGCATACTTCCTCATTGTTAACTCAGGCATAGTAAGACTACCGCATGCCCCACTTTCGATCCAAATTTGAGCCGCTCTTTTCGAGTTTTCAACTTAAATCCCCTTTGGTCTCAAAGCGCCCTTTGCGGGTTTTCGCCTTGGCCTCTCCTTTTCTTTTCATTTCTTTTTCTCTTTATTTTTTTCTTTTTTTCTTTTTTCTCTTCTTCTTTTTGAAAGCGAAGTATTTTTCGATTAAATCCAAATTCGCATGGTCAGGCAAGTTTTTGCCATCTATCTTGGTCAATATCAATGCCCCTCCAGAGATAAGGTCATTCCCAATTCGACATCTATTTCATTTGAGATCCTTTTGTATGAGAAGGATCCTTCTCAAAATTAAGTTTCCCTGATAAAATTTTTGGACAATCTTTTTATCATCACTTCGTATCATCTTGGTGTATTTGACCGTGACGGATAATTTTCGACCTCCTTTCTTCAATCAGGTTCATTTGATCATCAGAACTGAATTTACTCGACTCCCACTCTGCCAAAACTCGTGAAGAAGAAAACTCAACTTTAACAGACAAAACTGCATTCATTCCATAAATCAACGAGCAAAGCGTTGCCCCAGTAGAGGTTCTGGTAGAGGCTCCCACGATCCTTTTTTTTTGCACCGTTGATTTTCGGGCAATATGGTGTTTAATCTTAAATAGACTGGTCGCTTCTAATATCGTGCTGCTGTTTAAATTTAGTACATCTTCAGATGTGATCTTTTTGGTACTCCATACTGACATAGTATCTGCTGGCTATTGACATCGCGTCATTGGTACATGAAGCAGCCTCCGTCCATTTGGAAACGTAATCAATGACCACAAAAAGATGAATCGCTACTTATCAGATGCTTTTGGCGAAATCGGCCTGACGACATACATGCCCTACATAGAAAAAGATTATAGGTTCCACCGTTTCTTTGTAATATGAGATTTGTTTCTCATCACCGTCATCAATAGATCAAAAGATAAGCTACAACCTTAGTCATCTTCAAAGTCCTGAGATCTCACTAAACACATATCTCGCTCAAAAAGAGATTTTAAGTTAGCAGCAGTGCCACTCATATTATTGATATCTGGAGACCTGTTATGTAGGCGAAGCAAGATCTGAAAAACAATAGAATCCAAGAATGTAATCATGAATGAAATGGCAATAAAGAAGAAAAATTGTTTGAAATAAGAAACAAAGATGCATTTTATTGAAAATAAAGAATGCTGGACATAAGCCTATTTCACAAAAGAATTCTTATTGCCTTTAGGCTTAAAGTAAAAAGTGTGTTTTGAATATTACTCTAGATTAACCCTAAAAAAATACAGGAATCTCTTCTACCGTCCCATTGTTCAAAACACTCCAAGGTATACAAAAGTTAAATTTTCTTTCTCACATCCTCGATTATCGCATTTACCCATTTATCAACATGGTTGGGTAACGGATTTTCTACATCGGACTGGTTGTCAAACTTCACAATGCCCATGTGAACAAGCATTTCGACTAACTTCTTAAAAGGGATGTAATTTTCTATCGAGTGCCTCGTGATTCCCGCGTGGTATTCGCATTGGGCGTTTTCATTGTACCACTTTAGGTATGGAGGTTGCACGGGTTTTGAGTAGAACGGAGCTACCACATGCGCATCAAACAGATTTTGGTATAACTCCCTATAAGTCATCGGGATGGGAGTGAACTAGAATTTTTCTGAGTTTAGTCCCGAGCTGGATTCTCGCCTTGAGGGGCCTTAAAAGCTAGAAGTCACGGCTTTTGGCTGGCCTACAGTGACCAATTTGGAATACCCTTTGCTCAGATTGCTCACTTCATTTTTATTTTTCTTTGGGGTTGACCTTTGGGTGCTTACTCCGTACCTATCTTTTCGCATCTTACCGCGTTTTCTATCATCTCGCCAGACATTATTATATCTGGGAAGCTCATGGTAGTGCTGCCCAACATATGGTTAATGAACGGGGCCTTTAGAGTGTTGATGAAAAGCATTGCTATTTCCCTCTCTAAAAGAGGTGGTTGTACTTGTGTGGCTACTTTTCTCCACCTCTGTGCATACTGCCTGAAACTTTCACTTGAATTCTTCTCCATGTTCTGTAACGTGATCCTATCAGGCGCTATATCAGTTACATGGCCATATTGCCTCATAAAGGCCTGCGCTAAGTTCTTCTAGGATTTATTTGGGTACGGTTCAACTGATTGTACCATTTTACCGCGGCCCCCGTCAGACTATTCTGAAAATAGTGAATCAACAATTGGTTGTTATGGACATATCCTGTCATTCTCCGACAGAACATTGTGATATGGGCCTTAGGACAACTGGTTCCGTTGTATCTTTCGAATTCTGGCATCTTAAACTTTGGAAGAAGTATCAAATCTGGTACCAAACTTAACTCTTTAGCATCCATTCCGCATTGGTAATCAGTACTTTCTAATGTTTTGAACTTCTCCTTCAACAATTTGCATCGGTTTTCGAACTGTTTAGGAAGCTCCGCCTTTGCCTTTTCCACTTATACCGCATCATCGAAGTCGGGGACATCGAGGGTTATAGGATGGTCTCCAGGGTATGAACTTGAACCTATTGGGAAATTTACTGGTGCTGAGGTATCGGATTGATACTGAGGTCTAATATTAACAGACACCTTCGGTGGTTGGACACTTGTTGGCAAACCAAGAGACAAGCAGAGTCTTCGTTGTCGTCCCCAATATCCATCATAGGGCCCTTCTCTTTATCAGGCCCTCCAGTTAACAGTTGTGTTAGCTGGCTCATCATGCTTCTTTGGGACTCCAGCATTTGGTCCCTTATGTCCTATTGAATCTTGGCAAACTGTTCTTGCATCTGAATTTGCAATTGGTCTTGCATCTCCTTCTGCATCTGTTCCAACTTTTCTAACCTTTGATCCATGGCTTTCGTCTTCTTCTGAGTGTAGTAGTGATATTCTAGGGTAACTAGAAATAGCCTCTGGTTAATAGGGTTCTTTTATGAAATTTAACGCACATGATGCGATGTAATGCAAATGCATGTCAATGAATGCCAAAAAAGAAAGAGAGGCGTTGATTCTGAATTCAATTCTATTAGAATAACTTTTCTAGAAAACAAACTTCTTTACATAAATTGGATATTTATACGGCCATGCCCTTATAGTCAAAGTAAAGACATCAATCTTTTTCTTCATATTGGGATGTAAGGTCAAATCTTGCAAACTTTTCAAAGGATGCCCCTTCTAGCTCCTTTTGCTTGATCAGGATCGCGACTTTTCACTCTCCTATCCTCGCAATGCTCGTTAACTTCTTTAAAAGGGTCGAGGCATGACGGCCCTCGCACAGTCTTTGTCAGTTTGAATCTTTTGGGCAGAATTTTTGTATTATTTCGCGGACTATCAGCCTTCCTCTGTTGTGTTTACTTGAACTATATTCAGACGCTAGTATTATAATCCACCTTATCAAGAAATCCGTTCCCTCATGACAAGTTATTTTATTTAGCAATCGAATATGAATCAACACTTTCTTTCTAAAATAATGCAATGCAATGCGATGCAATCATAAACAAATGAAACACATTAGTACAGGAAAAATAAACAACCTAGAACACCTATCTGGTTAACCACTAAGGTTTGGCGTAGCCCTAACTAAGGTAGGCTCCTAAGGTTCACTATATGTGGTTCGGGTCTAAGGTAAGGGTACCTGAACCAACAGATTCCTCAATCTTCACCCATTATAGGCTCATTTAGACCGAGTTCAGTTCAAGGGAATACATTTCCCTATGGCTGCACGGAGATGAAAATCTCACGAAGATATAGGTACGGATGTATCCCAGAAGCGGTCCACTTCCTACACGGAGGTGAAAACCACACAAAGTAAATAGCTTCTCACTTCTACTTAAAAGGTGTGACCACAACGGTCATGTAATGCAATGATAGAAGATACAAACGAACTTGAAAACATGAATAAAACGATGAAAACCATAACCCCAAACAGATGAAATGCAATGAGAGGATCGTAATTTCAAAACCAAATTCAATTTTCGACAAAAGACAAAAAGTAATCAAATCGCTGCTTGACTCTCTTATTGGTCCCCAGTGGAGTTGCCAAGCTGTTGAAACCATTTTTATTTTTGAAAAAAAGGGGGATCGACTTTAAAAATTTGGAGTCGCCACAAATCCTTTTTTGAGGTGTAATTGGGCCACCTTATAAAATATTTTGGTCTACGAATTTTTAGAAAATAGGTTCGGGAGTCAGTTACGTTCGAGGAAGGATTAGCACCCTCGTAACGCCCAAAATTGGTACCTAGCTGATTAGTTAATGTCTTAGTGTCAAAAATTTGAGAAGATTTTAAAATGCGATCCTTTTATTTAAAAGAAAACCTGAGTAAATTAGATAAAATGTAAAGGCCTACTCATCTCAAAGGGGGAAAATGTCATACCCAGTAAGTTAGAGTCCAACACTTCACACCTTCAGAAACAAGCTTGTCTCTGATTTTTAACACTCGATTTAGAAAGGATATCCGGTTACTTGGGCCTTATGAAAAATTGGAACCCAGTAAGTTAGGGCACAATTTCTCAAAATTCCCAAATATTAAACATTGCCTTTGTTGAAATCTTTACCTCAAGATAGCGAAATGTCGCATCCAGTGAGTTAGAGTACAGCATCTCGAGTTCCTGAAGATAAGTTTTTTATTTGAAACTCATGTATTTTATTTTCAAAAGTGTACCCGGTTACTTAGGATCGACGAGAAAAATCGAAGCTCAGTAATTTGGGGCACGATTCTCTCGAAGCTCCCAAATATCAAGTATTGCCTTATTTCGAAAACTTTTGAAATAAAAAAAAGATTTCAGAACTTAAACGATGTTGAAAGGTGGCCTTCTAAGCGAATGAAATACGATTGAATGATAATATAAAACCCAAAAATAGTAATTCACAAAATAAATGCTACACTAATATACCACAAATAACCCATAAATACCAATTAATAATAACAAAACACATGATAGCAATAACCGCACAACATGTGTTAATTTAATGCTAACATCGATAATCCAAGACTAAAGAATTTAACAAAAATGTAAAACAAATTGAAACAAATAAAATGTAACAAGTTTTAAAAAATAATAATAATAAATAATATGAAAGAATGAAAATTTGAAATCATCATACAAAAGTTTAAAATAAATAATAAAAAGTAAGAATAAATAATATACTAAATAGTAATATATAAATGAATTTAAAATAAATAATAAACATGAAATGGAAAACTTAATATAAATAATTTATATACAAGTAATAAAAAAATGTTTGAAATTAACAAAAATGTATAATAAAATAGGGTTCTTAAAGAAATAAATTATATGCATAGATTACGAGAAAAATATATGTGAATATATATATATAAATAGATTTAAAATAAAATATATACGTAAAATATTATGAAACTAACAATATGTACATTGAGTAAAAAGAATTAATATAAAACGTGTATATACATATAACATAATGATGTATAGGAGTATATAAAATACGAATCATGTAAATTTTAAAACCGAGGAATAAAAGAGAATTTAAAAAAAAATATATGGCACAACAATAAGAAAAAAAAAAACAAATGGAAGGAAAAAAAGTAGCGAAAAAAAAGGAAATCACCTAAATCGAAAAACGATTTCTTTGCAATTTGTGTACTCGAAAATACTGTTCTTTCTATTGATCTCTATTCCCCCCTCTCATACAATCCTTTTCAATGGCTTTTATAGCCAAATTTTACAACCTATAGGCAAGTGGAGTGATGGAGTTAGTGGGGGTGATGGAGGTAATGGATGGTTTAGTAGGGTGATAGAGTTAGTGGTCGGTTTAGTGGGGTGATTGGTTTTGTGGTCGGTTTAGTGGGGCGTTTAATTTGGGCTGGTTTGATTGGGCCGGGCAGAAATTGGGCTTAACAAATACATTTGAAATATTATGTACTAAAATAATATAAAAAATAAAATAACAAATAAAATCCGAAAATAAAAAATACCAACAAGTGGCCAAAATCAATGAGCAAAAAAAATTAAGAATATTGCAACATAACTCCTCCTTATTTTCCCATCTTTTTTATTCCTAAGGAATTTAATTACATATTATAATATATTTTAAAATAATATTGAACTACTTATCAAGTTTTTTAAATTATTATTACATCACTCACATTATTATTAAATAAAAATTAATTTAAAATATATTGAACTGCATGCCGGGTATATTATATATATTATATTTTAAACCAAAATATTTTACTTATTATCATTTTAAAATAATAATAAAAATATTCATATTTGAGTTGGATATATTTATTTTTTTATTAAGTATAGCAAAAAGTATGTTGTTGAAAAAGTGTTTGGTATTTTTTTGTAATTAAAAGCAATATATAAAATTTAGTTATTTTGATAAATATTTAAAATTTATCAGACATTGAAATTGTAGGCATCGCAATGGCTTCATTGATTGTGAAAGATCCTCACATATCTGACATAGTTAATAATATGGTAATATATTGTTATTTGTTAATCAGGAGTTCCATTAAAAAAAGATCTATGTAATTTACGAAAATAAATTATTTTATTATAACTATTTTTTGTAATTTAACATTGCCAGAGCTCGTACCACGCATTAAAGGGCCGGTGAATGATATAGGATATTCCCCGGATGCACGACTGATGCCTTACTTGGAGCTAGCTGGATTTGAGTCAGCAGCATTGATCCGAACGTTGGATTTGTAGTACGATTTAATATCTGCACTAGTCGAGCGTTATTGCTAAGAGACCTACACTTTTTCATTTGCCATATGGGGAGTGCACTGTCACTCTAGAGGATGTTGCATTGCAACTTGGGCTCCCAATCGACGGGAGTCCCGTAACGGGCGTAAGTGCGATAGCTAAACTAACTGCACTTTGTTATAGCCTACTAGGAGCCTCGCCCGTCGATGATAAATCCAATTTTTCAGGTTTGAAATTTACATGGCTGAAAGTTAAATTTGAGTATTTATTAGTTAATGCCACTAAAGAAGAGTTGATGTGCGCAGCTCGAGCGTACATTATGCATGTTATAGGGGGTGTACTGATACCTGATGCAAACAACAACAAGGTTCATCTCCAGTATTTACCTCTATTAGTTGATTTGCGTAATGTTCGCTCGTATAGTTGGGGTTCCGCAGTTCTGGCTATGTTGTATTGTAAGCTTTGTCGGACAATAAAGCCTGATGCAGTAGACATAAGTGGACGCCTTGTATTATTGCAGTCATGGGCTCTTTATTGGATGCCATTCTTGGCATCGGTTAGTCATCAACCATACGTATTTCCACTAGTTAAGAGGTGATAAAATTTAACTTGTTATTAATTGACAATTTTTTTTATAATAATACTATTCTAACGATATTATATTTACTTAAAATTTGTTTTCATAGATGAAATATTTATCCGGGTATTGGGAGGTCATACACTGTCTCGATATATCGTCTGATTATTGAACAACATGCTGGAGAATGGGTAAACTATTCCAATATTTGTAACATGTTACTTTGTATATCTTACTCAAACTGTGTTAAATTTTAACCATGATATTAATCGTGCAATTTATATGGATGCAATATCATAGACCAGAAATTGCAGCTATTATACCCTCGTCTGCCTACATTCATTCTCAATTTTTATGCAATAACGCATTAATCATCAATTTCAATGTAGTCGAGTGGTACCACGGGGATGAGTACTACGATAGTTTGGTTGCATCCAGTATATCCCGGATTCGCCAATGTAGGTAGGGAAGGTTCATGGCATCAATAAGAGAGAAAAATATGGAAGTCATTAAGGGGTTGTGCACCGAAAATATAGTACGTTGCGGGATAATCGGATGGCTCGAAGACTTCAAATGGATATGTCTTCCGATTTGCAACTATCGTTAGAGTACAAAGAATGGTACTCTAGTATAGGAAAGTCATATTTACTTGATGAGCAGTCGACTGTAGTCCCCCCGTACATGCAGCGACCTAGGACATACTAGCCAGTGGCTGATATAGAGGTTGAGCTAGAGCCAGATCCCGAGCCGAGCCAGAGCTGGAGCTCGAGCCACAATTAGAAGCCGAGTTCGAGCGATTGTATACATATTCAGCTGATAGTTCTTATCATCCGAATTTGCCGGGCAATGACTATTTCTCGGGCTTGTCAGAGGGTAGATACCATTACGGCTTTGATATCTTTGGGTTGTATCCACCGCAGTATAGCACTCCTCTCAACCCGTATCCACCGCAGCACAACACTACCTCCGGCTCGTATCCACCGCAATACTCTACTCCTATTGGATTGTATCCACCGCAGCATGGCACACCTCCTAGCTCAAGTTCATCTATGCCATTCGAGCCATATGATTTTTCTTCCATGTTTCAGACACTCTCACTTATGACTGAAGGTATGTTGGTCATCGTAATCACCCACAACGTGAACGTACCCCTAAGACCACACCATCGAACCATCAATTTTAAAGGTTTCTTAGGTTTTGATATTAAAAAGTTTTTATTTTTTGTATATATTTAATTAGATTAATTGGATATTAAAAAATTGGAACAAAATATGACCATAACATAAATTAGATTAATTTGGACATTTTGAACATTAAAACACTAAAACTTGTAACAAACTTAGTATTATAATATAAATTAAATAGAGTACAACATTAATCTAATTGAAACAAACTTTGCAATATAATTTTTTATATAAATTAAATACATTACAACATAAGCTTAATTCCTACCCGATCGTGACGGTTGTCTAACATGATAGTTTCGCTGCGGGCATTTACTCCGATTATGACAAGCTAACCTGCATAATCCACAACGCTTACCATCAGATTTCTCTCTAATGTCCATTTCATTATGAATTTTAGATGATTACGGACAACCTCTCAAATTCCTGCGTAGCCCTCTATCTGTGAGAAGCTCGAAAGTTGTCAGAAGCATCTCTCACGTAGACAGGTCAGGTAAGACAGAGAACTCATTTTCCCAGACACGCAACGTGTGCTCGAGTGTGTACACATCATCGACAAATTGTTCAACATTAAGGTTCACTTTAGCATACGCTGCCACGACATGCGTACATGGATAATGAAGTGTTTCGAACCTCCTGTAACCGCACCGTCTGTTCCGGAGATCAACTCTATAGGACCTAGATGGTATACCGGATCAACGATTGATGGTTTCCGTAACTCAAAACGTTTTAAGGCGTCGTGAGTATATTTCTACATTCATCAACCTCGCCATCCGACGGTTTGCAACCATTTCATCCCTGAAATCTTCGACAAGCACGTGTCTCGCCTTCATCTAGTTAACTTGTTATTGACCTATTCTTGGCATGAAGGTAGCCAACCTGTAGAATGTAGCTGAGAAGATAGATGAAATCAGAAGATGTAGTGTTTTCAACAACACAGCGTTGATCATTTCCACTAAGTTTGTGGTCATTTGACCATAATAAAAGCCCTCGTCAAAACTTTAAGCCCATTGCCATGGTTCTATTGTACCCAACCACTATAGAAAAAATGTGTTCGTTTGACCCTCTATGTCACTCTCAAGTTGGGTCATTCTTTAACGGAAAATATGTGGCTCTAACTCGTACGCTGTATATGTATTAAGAAAAGATAAGTTACAGTAACTCGATAACATAAAATATTGCAACTTATATTGAAAAGATAATGTTATCATTTACCCATTTTCACTACTTGTCTCTTCCAGTTTGCATTCTTATAATCTCGATGGAAGTTAGCCGCAATGTGATGGATGTAATAAACGGATCTCCATGGCACACTAGAACGCCTAATTACAGCAATTAATCCTTTCTCTCTATCGCAAGTTGGTAAGGAAGAATTCTCAAGATTCCATATTCTCCTTATCTATGATGGTAAATGCTATTGGGAGCACGTTCTTATTGCCGTCTTCAGCAACCGCAAGGAGTAGGATCTGTATATATTTTCTATATAGCCAGATCCCATCCACTTGTACAAACGACTTGCAGTGGGGAAATGCCCGCATGCATGGATCAAACGTCTAGAACATCCGATGGAAAATCCTTTTTCCTGTTTGTAGTTGGTCATTCAGGCCGTAATAATGTTGTGTCTATAACTCAATGACAGTCCCCCGTACGTACTCTCGCATAGCGGCTATCCATCCCTGTAGCTCATTATACGACGTATCGAAATCCCCATACAATTGCTCCATTGCCATCAGTTTAGCTATCCACGCCTTTCAACATGATACTTGATACTGAAATCGTGCCTGTATTTCAGAAATCAATACCGAAACTTTAATGGCATAATACACGTATAGATAGTTTTGGAATCAAGTTTTTGATAATCTTCTGTCATACGTGTTGATGTGCATATGTGAGGCCCAACAATTTACGATCTCCCACATCTGCGAATTTTGAATAAATACAGCTCGTACCCGCCAATTGCAGCCTTCTGCTGACTTTCAACACTCCCTAATATATAATGTCAGTTTAGACACTGCGACTTTGTAATCCACTGATATATTCATGCTATACTGCTTAATAGCAAATACACACTCTTCTTTACTTTCGAATCTCTAGCTTACGAACAACTCCTCAGGATCGGAATTTACGGCCAGCCGGTGAGCAGGAAGTATTTCAGGGTACTTTGGAAACTCAACTACATGCGTCGCGTCAGGGTCTATGAGAGACATGTATGGCACAAGGTTATTGTGTATCATAATACGTCGCATCTGGTTCTCGACCGAAGACGCGTTAATGTTTCTATCGTTATTCACTTCTTCATCGTCAATATCATCGGGGACATCATCCACATCGGGAGCACTATCATTATCGACCTCTTGATCACAAGGATCACTACTATCGTATCCATCATCACCAACCACATCAATATCGGGTGTAATATTAAGATCGATATCGATCCCATGTATAGTCAATTTACTATCAACGTACGATATTGGAGCCACCATACATAGTTTTTGAGCTCTATGTTTTTTACTATATGCAGAAGCTCTATGTTTTTTACTATATGCAGTGACATCTTCATTTTGCTCTATACTGGCTAACTCAGCAAATAAGTGAATCGATGCATTTTTGTCAGTCCCATTCCCACAGTAAAGAGTGATCATTGTCTCTACATCTTCGTCGTCTACAAGTTCCATTTCAGTGAATTTGATGGGATTTGTCAAAACTGAAAACTTGTAGAAAAATTTCGAGATTCTTCTCCCACAACGTCTAATAAATTTTACGTTAATCATTCCATTCGTATCATCCAACGAGGTATTTCTATTAAATCTCATTGCTATTTGCTGCCAACATTCAAATATACATCCAACAGTTATTGTCAAGATGATTCCATCGAAATAAGCACATACGAAAAATTGATTATCCATCTTCAATACTCAATCTGTTAAAAAATAAACAAAATTTCTTAAAACAATTTTGAACAGTAAATAAATTACTTAAATAAAAAATTTAATTAATCAATATGCAATTTTTTTCATTCATAAGCTCGTACTTTTTCAATTCTCATTTTGTACATGAACAACATTTATCTTACATTTAACCACTTAAATTCAGTTCTACATTTTCTTCTATCTCCGATCCTGTATCTTTTTTCGGGAAATACTGTACAATCCAATTTAGAAATTCTTGATTCTCTTCATATTCATCTTCTACAATCTAATTTAGAAATACCTCAAGATCTTCTTCCTCTTCAATCTTTATAACAAGTATTGAATTTAGATATTCTCTTGGTATTTTCCTAACATCTAATTTATCCATCCATAGTACGTCAAACACATTTTGCTTCCTAGTTAACTTTCGTGAACCTATATTTTGTTTTGCTATTTTCCTTACTCCATAAGAGATTATAAAATTCACGAAGCATATAACTAGATTCTAATAGGTTCGTGGTGCTAATGTCTTCCAAAGTTGGTCTAAAATGATTTGATGGTCTTGTTCTATTAATGTCCCTCTAAGGGTTAAGTATTTCACTTTATTCTTTCTAATCATTTCATGACCCTTCTACAACACTTCTTGCATCTTTCGATTTATGGTAATAAAGTGTTGAACAATGTCTTCTTCTGGTTTTATTCTATAATCTTGTACTTCTCTCATCATCTTATCAACTTTCTCCCTTTGCGCTAAAGTTATTATGTCATCAAATAATACCCGATATGTTATCATTCTAACAATATATATAACAGAAATATTTTCAATTATTATCACTAATTAACAATTACTTTATAATAGTTTTACTAACATAAAAACTTTCAAATATATTAAAAAATTTAAAACATAACATTCACAATAAATACATAATTAATCTAAATACAAAATTTACTAACAAATCACAATAAACAAAATAACTTTTAAAACCAAAGATAAAAATAAGACTAAACAAACTATATAATACTAACAAAATAATTTTTTCTTATCATAATCTTTTCTATTTAAAAAGTAACAAAAAAGAAGATACATTTTCTTTCTTCTCTTCACCCTCTCTTCTTCTGTAATTTTTTTACTGGAAAAAATTATTTTTCTTTCTTTCTTTTTTTCTCTTCTCCTTCTCTTCTTCTGCAATTTTTTTTTACTGGTGTGTGCAGTTTAACACTGATGCCTTAAATAGAGGGTTTGGTAAGTGGGTGTTGCCTGTGCCATGTCAGCAACTGGTACCGCCTCCGATAGAGGCTTCACCAGTGCCGTCTTTGGCACATCTTCCTCTCTCTTTTTTTTAACAGTTTATGTTTTTTTTAACTAATATTTTTTTTTGTAACAGGTGTCAGAAAAGTAGGGTGGTCACGCCTTTGCAGAGGCGACACCATCCTACATGTACCATTTTGATACATAATTTTTTGTTAATATTATTTTAGTGTTTTTAAATTAGTAAAAAAAAAAGTATTGTATGGAACTTGAAGAACTGTGTAAGATTCCTTTTTTCCCTTTTCAAATAAAGATTACAGTTCACATGTTTTTTCTTAGTTATATATTAATTTTTGGCTTCATTCATAGTATGCATTGTTGAAAAAATAAATAAAAAGAAAATAAAAATATTGGGTGTTGGTTGAATGGGGCAGCGTTGCATTAAAAAGAACATATCCCTACCTACTAAAATTCTTGATTGGTAGCTAAGACAAGCTTTTATTCTAGAGAAAATGACCAATCCCAAACACTAACTTAGTCATATAATAATATTAAAATTTTATAAATATTATACTATTTTATATTTATTAAAAATGTTATATAATTCGTAATTAGATTTGTATATTTTCACTGCGATTTTAAATAAATATTTTATTTAAATAACTTATTGATATTAATATAAAATATATTCCTAACATTTTCCAAATATATCAACAATGAACCAGAAAGTTAAAGCAGACTGAATTTGAGATTGTACATCAATTTTTTTTTTATAATAACATTAAAAAATATAATTAAAATATGATATAGATATTGTTGTCAATGTAGAATGACGTGGGTTCGAGTGCGTTAAAGCGTATTATTCTCCTATTTATGAGTTGGAGAGAAATTATAAGTAATTCTAAGTATTGTGTCAAGAAATACAAATATAGAATCTATAATGAAATTGTGCAAAAAGAAAAAAATACAATAACTTTTTCAATAATGTATTCCAAGTTTGGGGAAAACATTTAAAAATCCAAACCAAGAAAAACAATATTTTTTTTATTTGAGTTAAAATGTAATGGCTTTTTTAAAGTTATTTTTGTGTTAAAATTGGGATTATTATTTTTTCTCGGCCATTTGATCTCTAAATTTTTCATTCACATAAGTTTTTTTTCTAAATTAATCTCTAAAATTAAATTCCCTTAAAGTATGATAAGGTGGTTCTTTGAGATTGTGTCACACTACCTCGTTATTATTATTATTTTTATTTTCATAATTTCTTTACAGTGTATTAATATTTTTTAAGTGATAACGTGTCACAATATTAAAATGTCACACCATCATATTTTGGTAGAATTCAAATTCAAAAATTTAGATTAAAAAAGTTGTCAAATTTCAAAATTAGGGAAAAAATACTAAATCCAAAAACTGAATATTGATTATTGCTTTATCTTTTACACTATTTTTTTTAGCAGTAAAGACTCGTTAGATTACCTCATAAAATTACATGGGCCTGACGTGGGCCGCACTTAGAAAAAAACAAAGTAGTTAAACTAAAGTCAAAATTAAAAAATAAAAAAAACAACTTTTCAATTAACTATTTAAACTTTAGCTAATAAGCTCAACACTAATTAGTTATGTGCGTAAATGATGTCGTTTTTGACTGTTTTATACCAAAAATAATCACTCATTTATTGGCTAATTTAATTAGACCAGACGTTCACAGATTAGTACGGTATTAATTAAGTTGTTCTACAAGAGCGAAGTTAGAAATTTAGTATTGGGAATCAAAATAAAATTTTAGAATTGTTAGGGGTTAAAAAGGTAAAAATTAAGCTTAAAAAAAAGCTTAAGTTGATTTGTTGATAAAACAATGGGACTAAAACCGAAAATATACCATTTAATCAAGAGAGGTCAAAGCTCTTATACCCCTACTTATGCCGTTATGTGTGTAAATTAAATTTTAAATATATTTATACCTACTGTATGATAATTTATATCAAACGAGAAAAAAAAAATTGCATTATCATGATTTTTTAACAGGTCAGGTTCAAGTTACCCTTATGATTTATTTTGAATAAATTCAACATAATATTAGATTATCATTTAGCGCTTAATTTTATGGTTAATTTGATAAAAGAATCTGATATTAATATTTTGAAATTTTAATTAAAACGTAAAATCTCAACTAAAGGTGTGACATGATTAATCTTACTTTTAAATATCATACAAAAATGTTTTCAATTTCGTTGGTGTTTGATTTACCTTGTGAAATTAATCGGACGTGAGGTGAATCTAAAGAAACGAGTAGTGACTTTGGCTTCCCTTAAATGACAAAATTAGTTTTTAAATCCTTTTGAAAGTTACGAATTTATAAAGTAGTATATTTGTAAAATTATCTTTTGAGCTTTGAAAAATAATAACAAAAGTTATAAGGACCAAAGAAAGAAAACCATAAAAATCAGGGAGTAAATGTTGATTTAACCCTTAGTATTATTAAAAAATGATAATTAGGAGAAAGGACAAAGGATAATGGAGCCAAAGATTTGCTGTACGTAATCATAAATGGATAATATCTATTATTGTTAATTATTTTGAATAGAACATTCCTTAGTGATCCCATTATATTAGTTGATCAGCATCTGCAATTTCCATTTATTTAATTCCCACTAAGCCCCCAAATATTAACCTACTAATTATTATTCTCCAATTTCTTTTTACCTTGTTATGTCTCCATTGAAATACCTTTTTTTGAAATTTCGTCACAATGGTTAATTCAAAGAAAATTCTTTTGTAATTATTATTTTATTTTTATGTCAATGAAAGGTCCCATTCTATTAAAATGGCTGTATTTTGTCAGTGGAAGGCCCCCCATTCTATTAAAATCTCAATTATCTTAATTTTTTTTTAAGTGAATGGCTTAAATGCATTGGGAAAATTTCAGTTATGTATGAATTTTGATATTTATATTTACATTTGTATTAGTTTTTAAAGGTGAATATTTTAAGTATTGTTAGTGCATGAGTTTTATGTACGAATAATAATATGATATTTTATCATTGATGAAATTAAAAAAAATAATGGATGTTTTATAAATAAATATTAATAATTTTATTTAAATATAAATCATAAATATGAAATATCAAATTCAATATAAACTATAATCACTAAACTTAAGCCTTAAACCTATAACTTGATACCTTTTAAAATCTAAATTATAAACGTGAAAAATATAACAATTACAAATAATATTTAATTAAAATTATTAATAATTATTTATAAGTCTTTCAATGATTTTTTTCTTTACTTAATGATGATGCATTATGTTATTATTCACCTATAATGAATTAAACTTACAACGATGATGCATCAAATATCATTAATTCTTTGAATCATTAACATATTTGCATTTTGTATAAAAGTTGTTTAGACATGAAAGAACTTGGTGAGGGTAAGAAAGTGGCGCAGTCAAGATAATTAGAACTTGGTAAGGGTAAGATCTTGGTTGGGATGGAACCACGTTCACATATGATATTAACATTAAGGATAAGTTTGGATGAGCAGTGGATGTAGTATGGTGCAGTGTGTTTAGTTTATTTTTTGTCTCATATTATACATATTATAGTATTGCTATAGTATTTAATTTCACCGCTACTATTATTTTTACACTAACCACATGTAAGTATACCACCCATCCAAACCCAACCTAAATTTTGTTAAATTCGTAATATAAACCCTAAGTTCTGTTCAAGTTTAATCATAACTATAAATAACTACTTAGACTATTTAGTCTCATGAATTTTTTTAAAAAAAATATTTTTATTTAATATTTAGTAATTATGTACTATTTTACTAGTATTGTATAAATTTGATTAAATTTCTAAATATAAACAACTTTGAATGTTGGCAATCAAGTTTGGTATATATTTTAAATAAGTTTTTTTTTTTTAATCTCATTTTTTGGATCTAATATTTTATCCGAACCCTTTCAAATACCGGATGGACATTTGGACTTAAGCAGATAACCTAACCCTTAAACAAATTATTTTTATAATTTATAATGTTAATTGTTGTTATAACAATTAGGTTATAAAAGATATTAAGGGTGACTATGTTGGCGATTTATATTATAGATGGTGCAAAGATTCTTTAAACATGATAGTTTACATTGTAGATATCGCGAAGAGCCATTAAAATAATTGTTTATTTAAACCGAGAAATTATTTGAGCAGAGTGCAAAAATGTATGTGGTCTTATTTTGTTCTACTTGGAGAGGATTGGGGTTTGATCCTTCATCTCATGATCATATTTTTAGAAGCTGTGATTATTTTTTGGGGAGTTAATATTAATGAAATTGAGTTTGGTGGTTCGCAACGATGCCTTGTTTATAACTGTGTGGGATGCTCACACATAAGAGACATGGAAGGTACTCAAGCGTAAATGTGTAACAATTATATAAATATAAATTTAGTAAATTAAAAGTATGTATTCAACCTATGAAATTAATCGTTTTTAAATATATACAAAAAAAATCAATTAAGTTTCTTTTGTTAATAATTCCCGTTTTAATCATATTAATCTTTAAAATATAAATAAAAAATTCAATAAAATGGGGACACACAGTAGCTTTTGATTTAATTTTTTTTACTTTTCAAAAAAAATACAAAAAATACTCAAAGATCATAAAATTTATAGAAATATTATCAAAATATTAAAATTAAATAAATTAAAACATTGCAAGAAAAATAAAATAAAATAGAAAATATTTAAAAAATAAATAGAAAAAAGAAAGGTTGAGATGGGAAGTAGGAAATGAGGAAACAGTTGGAAGTAGAAACGAAGTTTGTTTCCAACTCAGTGTCATAAGTGCACAAGTTGAAGCAAAAGTAAAGGCCCCACAAGGGTGATTCTATCATTTCCATGAGAGGAGAAATAGTTAAAGCCACAAAATCATGAATAACATGTCAAACAGCTGGACCCCATCTCTACCTGTTTTTGGAGCTAGTTATGAAAATGACTATTGCCTCCGCCTCCGCCTCCGCCTCCGCCTCTTCCTCTTTTTTATACAACCTCACTTCCATTTATTACTATTTATTTCCTCTTTTTTTTTTTTAATATAACAAAACATATTTGATTGGTTGGGTTTTATATTTAATATGATTCATAGATATGTTTTATTTAAATTCCGAAAAATGATTAAAAATAATTTTTTTACAAAAACAAATTATTATAAAATCAATAAAATTTCATATATAAATATATTATCATGAAAATTTTAAACTCACAAGTAAATCAGAGATCAAATATTAAAAAAAATATACATAATGATTACTTTAAAAATAAGAAAAACATATGCAAAATAATAACCGTATATAAAAAATCTCTAAATGTTTTTCTTGGTTCTCAAGATACTGAGCTTGTGTAAATTTGTAAAGCACCAATGGAAACTTGACACGTGATGACTTGTATTGAACAATGGGCCATCATCATTTGCCAGTGTGTGGGTGTTGAGTTGGGACGACCATATACTCTCAGACCTTTTTCCTTTTTATTTATCCATAATTTATTATTAGAAAGGGTTACGTGTACGTTGCAAAATGAGTGACTTTATTGTCTAATTCAAAAATTTGGAATTGTGTTTGAATAATTTCTTTATTTATAAAAAAATAAAATACAAACGCGTGTGATTATAATGCTGTTTATAAGTAGAACAATTCTTTTATTAACCTTGCACTTCAGTCCTGGTGTTCAAAAAATTTATATACTAATAAAATTCCTATCAAATTGGTATGACCTGATGAAAATTTCTCAAGGAAGAAATTACGAGATGTTCAAAATTTAAGGAAAAAAACTCCAGATAAACTAAATTTGGTTGGACTTCCCATTTTTGGGTACATTACAGTTCACAAATTAGAGAGATGAATTGCTTTGATTTCAATGCTAATCGGGGCTTTATTGACGGTAAAAATATTATACAGACTTTTGAAATTAACCTTTTCACTACTTATATTATTACAAAAAATCAAACAAGGCACAAAGCTGATTTGGACACTAAATCATGCAGCAATTACTAGTCCAAGTATTCGTCTCAACTTTGGAATGCAGATCTTAACTTTGTTTCTAAGTAACCCTCGTTAGGTTGGTTACATCAACTAATTAAAATAAACCTAAACAAGGTTTACCTCTCCATTGAGCACATCAGGAAAGTTTTGGATGATTACCTTTTAATGATCATACCAAATTGGAGCTGGATCAAATAAAAATTACATGTTCAGATTAATTCTGGTGATTTCGAGTTACATATTCAGATTGTTTACTGTTAAAAGTATTTCCTAATTCGGAAAAATTATTGACTTTTATAATCAAATCGAATTTGATCAAAGCTCGAATGATTGATTGAACTATTGGTTTTGGATCAGAGTCGACGACAACCATATATACCAAAGGGAAAAATAATACTATATTGGCTGCGACAATCACTTGGTAATTCCATTACTAAGAAGCATGAAAACTGAACTATCACCGAACTATTTTGGTAGCTTGAGCAACTTAGAATATGGCAGGTCTAAGACTCAAGACTCACTTGGAAGAACATTGAAAAAGTGATATACCTCATCTTCATCAATGACACCGACCTCCGTTGCGCAGACCGAACAGTGGACCGACTTGAATGTTTCCCCACCAGCAGCAGCAACTGCTTCACCCTCAACAGTTTCTCTTCTTCGCTTGCCTCTTTTCGGTTTTACCCTTTCTTGCCTGACTTTTCCGTCTTCAATCTTGCAGTTCGCAACAAAAATCGCCCTGTATTGTGTCACATATTTTTCATGCCTGCAAAACCCTGATTAAGCTTAGCTTAATGGCAAGAAGAAATACACGTTTCAACCGCATCACAGATTTCTCGATAATGCTTCGAAGAAGAATAGAATCTCTAAATCACAGTAAAAGGATATTATGCTACATGTAGCCATTACATAAACAAAACTACATAAAAGCTGCAAAGCAATTATTCTCTCAAACAAAAAAGAATCATAACTTGATGCAAGGAAGAAATAGCTTAAGGTTGTATCTTATTGCCAGAAGTTATATTACCGGAAGTTAGCTTTAGCGCCTGTTTGAGCTCGGTGTCACTTGACTTAGCTATACTTTGTAGAAAAGCACATAAAAACCAAACTACAAAATAAGCAGCATATACTTATCAAATTATATTAGTAATTTGATCTTTTTCATTTAAATAAGATTATTTTCCTCATATATCCACTCTTCTATTTTCACTCTTGGTATATTCAGTTATTTAACATTTTTCATCATCTTTTACATTTTTTATTTGAAATATCTTATTTTCATTATATTTTATATATAATTTTTTCACTCAGAGAGTGAGTGTACATGTGACTGTGCGGTAAGATAACATTACCCCATCAAGACAAGCCAAATTTCAATTTGACTCGACATCTTTACAATTCGTCCATTTCTTTTCCCGATATTATCATACACAAATCACAATTGTTAAGAAAATGTTCGATTCAGACTTAAAAGAACTTGCAATAACGGAATAGTGAAACATAATGATATGACAATGACATGAAAACCGATATGCTTCATGTATCTAGACAATATTCAAAGACTAATGTCTGATCCAATGTGTATCTTGGTTTTCCAATGACTTACATATTGCCAAAAACGGAGAGATTAAATGCACGTACCGTTGACACTCAAGGCAAAGGGTGGTAAAACAAGCAGGACAGCTTAGCACGGCATCGGAAACACGACCTTTCCTCTTACTTTGGACCCATAATTCATCTTTGTCATCAAGGTTCGGGTCATAGAATTCTGGTTTGATCGAATAGTCTATTTCATCATCGTCAGAAACTGAAAATGCACAAAGCACAATCAACAATTCCAATTAGATTTTATGGAAGGACCAGACGTTAATATGCAGATGAAGAACAGTTCCACAACAACTCAAATTCATCATGTATGCTATAAAAGAAAAATTATCTATTCTTTCTTCAATAACAAAACTGAAAGAATAGCTGCTTCATATTATTGCCACTTCTTACAAAACCAAATCCAATCCTTGTAATTTCGAAAGTGAGCAACCAAAGAAAATTATTCACGACATTAATGTTTTTCATCAATTATATGTAATTTTGATTGGTATAATAACAAATAAGCCCTCAATATTTACATATTCTGTCAATTTGGTCTAGATTCTAAAAAGTTTTATCTGAAAAAAAGTATAAAAATTAAAAAAGAATATATATAAAACTTTAGCTTCAAAAAATATATAAATATAGATAGGACATGTAAACTTTGAAGGCTAAATTTGTTGCTATACCAATCAAAATTATCTAAAATTGACGAAAAACATTTAACATTAAATGATTTTTTTGAGAGGAACCAATTTACCCAATATCGAAATTGAAAGGGATTGGAGAGGTGTTTTTACCTAGAATGTATAATTGGCTAAAATACCTCACAGGCCATTGTACTATAGATTGAAAACTAAATTACTCTATATCCTATAAAAAAGCAATTATTGAACCTGACTAAATCTAGAGTCAAGTTGGTTTGAGCTCCTAAACGAAAGACAAAACACTATCAGCATTGTTTCCTCCTTTCACAAGATTCAAACTAGAGACTTCTTGATTAAGGGTACCAAGTACTCGATCCAACAAACGTTGGTTGGTACCCTTAAATGTTAAATAATACCAACTTGTCATGTTCCAAAATAGCATGGAAAAGACTAATGCTTGGCAAGGTCTCTAGTTTGAATCATGTAAAGGGAAAACAGCATTGGAAGAATTTGCCCCTGAAATAGCATCCGCATAGCTCGAATTCGAATTTAGTCAAGATCCTTGAAGCCAAAGAGAAAAATAGCATGGAAACGGGGAATAACCAAAATCAATATTTCTAAATACTGGAATTTCACTAATATATATAATTAGCCAACAAATCGCAACCAAACTACGAGAAATTCACTAAGAAGGCAAAATTCCATACTGGAGTTTCAATTATATATGGTAAAGAAACCAGTGAAGATTAAAGGAGAATAAAAGGACTAAGAAGAAAAAACTACTGGTTTGCTGGGAATTGGTGGGGGAATCCAGTTTTGATGTTGTGGTGTCTTCTTCCATCTCCGATACTTGATTGCTACTACAAGTGGTGGTTTTTGTCTTCTCCGTTTCCATTATTTCGTGGGTGCCCGCACTTTTTTGTTTTGCCGGAAACTGAAAAAAAAAACCCGCTTACACCGCCAAGCTCACAACGAAGGACGCCAGTACTGAGGGTTTAATCTGTTGTTTAACGAGCTTGACTTGGACGGCCCTTTTTTCACTAAGTTATCAATGGGCCAACACCATTGAGTCCATGCCTGTATAAAAAGATTCAGTCTTTCTAATCAAAATAAGGAGAAATTATTTTATGATATCTCCTTACCACGTTCCTATTAATTAAAAATAATATCATCATTTTTTACATTACGTGCATAGTTAGTAAGAAGAGATGATGTGAAAAAAAGGTGAAATATTTACTTTTAATTGATAGAGATCATAAATGATATGTTAAGAACGCTTAAACTAATTTTCATAAATAATTCACTTTACATTATATATATTGGCCGAGTATTCAACCTCAATTAAATCTCTAAATAATCAAAAAAATAAAAAATCTTACTTAAAAATTATCCAATTTCTTATCGTTCAACTTAATACCCACCTAATATTTACATCGTTGATCAGTCAAATACCAATGAGTTGTTTTGAAGTTAAGGTCATGAAGACTTTAATATTTCAAATTTAATTCTTAGTAAATTATGTATATATTCTTTTTAGATTTATTTTAATTTAACTCACACAAACTCTATCTAATTTTATATAATATATCCTAGTTAGAATTTCCCCATTCACATACATCAAAATATAATTAAACTTTGTAATAATTAATTTCGATTTTAGTGATTCAAATTGTATTTATAATTTTTTTTCCAAAAATAAATACATTAGTTGCATAAAAAAACCAAACTGAAGATATAATAGTAATACAAATTAAGAATTTCAATTTTCCAAGAAATAGTTTTTAGTATTTTTAATTTCAAAAGTGGCTAACTAAAGTCTAAGAGACCATCTTACCTCGATTTTTTTAAAATACAATAAATTTATTTTAAATTAAAATATAATTATTTCGTCCCATAAATACAATTGGAAGTATTGACTAAAACTTGTATTGCATATGAAGTTTGCTCACATTTAAGCTTCGACAATGGCCAAGTTCAATCAAATATAATAATTAAATTATAGGAAATGCTCAATATAAATATACATGTTATAAACATAAACTAAGAAAATCCGATGTATATCATATTGATAAAAGATATATCCCTTCAACATTAAATTTTCTTTTTACATCAAACAAATACTTGGTTACAAAAATGTGTAAAATTAATTTACTTTTACACGTTGGATTAAGAAAACTATTTGGCATATTATCACACAAGCAAGATTGACAGGGTGTCATGTAGGTATAGGATATAGTACAAAAACATTAATAAAATGAGATACTGACAATTTAAAAAAAAAAAATTACTTGAATCTTTGTATCAATCAAATATCTCTATATCTCTAACATATCAATAAAAATATTACTTTTTAAAATATATTTAATGATTGAAAATTATTATTCTCTACATTGAAACATATGCTACATGCATGTTGTCTTTCTACATTACTTTGGAACCTTTTGTTCATTTTCACGCTCTAGTAGTTTGCAAATTTGAGCAAAAGGACCAAAGAATCTATACAACAAACAATGTATGGAAGTCTAATTGAATCCCACATGCAACAAACAAAGCGAATTCAGATATACATATAATACCAGCAAATGGCAAAAACTAATATTTTCTTAAAATGTAACCACTCTAATCTTAGTTCTCCATGTTTAATTTAAAACATACCCCGCTTTCCAGACATCCAAAGAGGTCCATCTATTACCATGTCTCATGATAGAAATGCCTGATATTTTGCAGCACTTCAAGGCTGCCAAAAATCAAATCCAAGTTAGGGTATATTCAAATTGACCATGAAAATGCATATAAAAGTAAATTTGAATGCAAGTACTACTGCACCATTTCTATAGAGGAGGAGGGAAGCTCTGATTTGTGTATGTCACAATTTTACTTGATGAATCAAGAAACAATAGGTTCTGTAAGTACAATTTTATTTCCAATTCCAACGCTTAAATAACAAAACCACACTTCTATATCACCTTTCCACCAAGCATGGCATCCATGAGCAACCCAAACATGAAGGTCTTCATGAATAACATTTGTCTTAATAGCAGAAAAAATTTACTTTCTATAGACTGAATCCGCTAAATACCCAAGTTTTTTGACCAAGTACCATAGAAAACAAGTGTAGCAGGAGACAGTTCTATTAATAGCAAGTACTATGGAATGATTGCAGCATAAATTCTTTATCAAAAAACAAATTTCAATATTTTAATCAATTTTAAGATGTGGCCTTTCACCTTTCTTGGTTGGTATAGAATGATCCTAAACCTACAAGAGATCCATTGCAGCCTAAAATTTTAATAACAATAACATTCAACCTCATTACAACGTTAGAGTTAGCTATTTAGGGATGATTGATTTACTGAGAGGTAAAATTATCAAGCAAACATGGATTAAAAAAAAGTCAACTCCACCACGGATATTTGTATTTTACATCCAGATCGATTCATTTATCGATATTTCAACAGGATTTAAGATATGTTCAGATTGAGTTGGCCAGTATGTTAATGCAAGAAAAGACACATGCAGAACTAAAAGTGAATAATCAAAGCTACTTGCCCTTCCAAGTATCAAGATGTCCACAACAATTCGCTAGATTTGCACAGAAGAAAAATATAAATCGCTTAAGAACTGAGGCTACTAGGACCACAAGTTTATTCAAACTGCCTTTTAAAGGAACAAGTTTAAGATTGAAATATTGAACAACACCACATACACAACCTAGACATTACATGACCATCAGAACTTGCCCGGAGATTCTTCCACAGAATATGATTTTAGTGTCACAAATTATATATTGGATGTACAAAAATAACATACGTTTCAAGTTTTTTATTTCTCACACTCAGCCACCACCCCTTTTCTCTTGCAACTTATTTACATACACTTCTAGTTATATATTGGATGTCCTAACTTATTTAGGTTAGAGTTAACTTTTTGTCTTATGTTGAACAGTTGCCTAAATAAGTAATAAGAATTCCATAAGAAAGTCACATGGTCCTACAATTTTCTGTACTTCAAAATATTTCAGAAAACATGTCTTGATTCAGCTACCCCATCTTTCAATGCCCCTGTGAATTTCACTTTACCAAAAACTCCGGCTTAGTATTCAATCTTTATGTAACATTAGTTCCCACCACCTTAAGCCTGAAAGATTGACCACCAAGCCGTTCACAGTTACACCAGTTAACTACATAGTTGCAAGCATTTAAGTTCAGAAAACAAACCGCTTATAATACCTCCAAAATCAATGTAGCAAGTATCCATATAAAGAATTAAAAAACTAACAGAAGTGTCAAACACAAAAAATGCACCCTCAACCAAACTTGGCAAAACCATTAGTGACCTTAAGTGGTAACTGCCATGCAGTGAAAAGTAAGTTAAAAAGACCCTTCTGTTATCACTGTAATTTATGGTTTTCATAATAGCAGCTAAGATACAGTTAATATTTAAAAAGAGCCTTAATCTCAAACTTCATAACTACACTCCTATTATAGAGATAATTACCAAGCTTTATGTATTAATGAGTGCATAAAATGAAATACTAATAATCTAAGTTCTTGCTCGAGCTTAGTTACCCTAAAAGAATGAATATATTTGATTGCTTCGACTATTACTTTTCGATCAAATTCACATAAATGACACCTATGATTTGTTAACAAATGCTGCCAGGTCCTAAGACCTTCAAACCCTCAAAGGGCACAATCATATGGAAGAAAATTTGATGATCATGTTCATCATACATGGTACACAAGAAATTAAACTAAAACCCAGAATTTCAACAACCGCAAATTGAAAGGCAACACATATAAAAGGGAATATACGATAGATATAGTTGTTAAAGAAGGCAAAGAAATAAAAAATAACTTACAATTTTCAATCCAAATCTTCTTGCCTGGTCTGCGGATTATCACCTGATCCTGATCCTGAACCCGACCCACGAGCCCGAAACGGCCAGGGCAGCGATATCCTAAAACTCCTCTCCGCCGTCCGATTATCCCCCGACCTCTGCTCATTATCACCGCCACTACTATCGCCGTCATTACCTCCACCAGTAGCCTGCGCCCCACGAACCCTCCTCTCATAATCAGGATCATCGGTAGGCAGTTCGTGACGACAAACAGGGCAGGAATTATGCAATTCCAGCCACGGAAGTATGCAGTCCTTGTGATAAAGATGCTTACAGGGCATTTGCTTCGCTTCAGCCCCTTCCTCGAACTCGTCCATACAAACCGCGCACTGGTTGAACTCCGAATTCAAGTTATTCTTCGCTATCTTCACCGAAGGTAGCGCGTCGATGGCCGATTTCGATGCCGGTGGGGTCCCATACCGGTTCGGATCGTTCTCAGCCAGTTGCTGGATCAGTTGTTCGAGGCCCGGTCCGATGAAATAATCCCCAATGTTCGCTGGAAGCCGAAAACCCGGCTCGGACGGATTATTCTGGATCACGAACTCGATTTGGGCTCCTCTTGAACGGAGATCGTTGAGATGGTTTTGGATGAAGGTAAATGGATCGAAAGCGAATGGGTCACCCCGGCCTGACCGGGTCGACCCGAATAAGTTAGGGTTATGAAGGTCAATTGAAGCAGGAGACGGCGAAGAACTCGTCGTTGAAGAAGAGGAAGGGAAAAGGAGCGGGAGCAAGGAAGAGAACGGATCCGATACCGACAAAAAGGGTTCGGATAACGGGTTTGAGTTCGGATTCGGGTTTTCAAAGCTAGGGTTTTCGTATTCTTCGAGGAACCCTTCGTTGCATAGAGGACAAGAAGGGTCAGCGGAAGGGTAGATTGTTACGGTGACGGTACGGTTACATTGGTAGCAAAAGAAAGGCTTATTGGTCGCGCCGTCGGTGTTAGCGTCGCCGCCGCCACCGTGGACGCTGGCGTCGAACGACATGTTTTCAGGTCTTAGATGGTTTCAACGGGACAGCCAGAGAAATGAGTTTTGCTTTCGATGTTTTCAAAAAATATATATATATTATTCTATTTGGAAAAATAATGTACGGTAATCTTAGAGGAGAATTTTATAATTAATTTATTTTGAATTTGATAAAAAATATTAATATAAAAAAAAACCCTCAAAATAACCATAAAAGAAATGTTAATTGCAATTTTCCATTTTCCGTGGAGGCTTCACGAAGGCTACCTACCAATCTTAATTAATAAATTAATTGAAGGATTTAGTTAGACATTCCACGATCCGGGATAAGGTGGAGAGTGGGTTTACGTCTGCCTCCTCCATTTTTTTATTTATTTATATTTTTAGGTTAATATTTGATATATTAATTATGTATTCTATTTATTTTAAAAATGTTCAAATTTTGATTTTACTTATGAATTTTGAATTTGATTTATTTAAAATTTTAATATCTAAAGTTAATTAAGAAACACTTCCTCGAAATATTACATAGACTATTTCATTTTATATTAATGGTATAAAATTAAATAAAATACATATTATAAGAATTAGTTCATTTATAATTTTAAAATTTATCTCTTTTTGAAAAAAATTAAATAAGTAACTTTTTAAATCAAATATTAATTTTAAATTAAGATTTTAACTCAAGTCATTCTCACTTTTGAAATTTTTTTTTATTTCTTATTAAATTTTCTCTAAGATAATTTTTTTCAAAAGCAATTTTCACAATAATAATAAACATTTTTTCCAATAAATTTCAAATTTAATAATAAATTGGCGTTGTTCTTTTTTTTTTAAATACAAATAAAAATGCTAAATTATTTTCAAAATGTTTTAATAAAAAATAAAGGAGTATTAAGGCATTTACAAATATAAAAAACGTGTAGATATTTCTAAAGCATTGCATGAATGGAATGGGTAACCTATGAAGAATTGACGAGTCAGAGTTTTTCTTGTACCGCTGTTTGCCAACAACGCGTTTTATGATATATCGGAATATGTGTTCTTTTTCCTGGAGAGTCCGAATTTGTGTGCAATGTATTGAGAAATGAAAATAAATACAAACTACAAACTTTACGTCTAAAATAATATATAATAAATAATAAAATATATTATTAAAGTTAATTAATGGGTTTAAATTCAATTATGTATAAATTTTTATTAATTTTTCCAAAAAATAAAAAATCTAAAATACCTTTTAATAATATAACTTATTTTAATCACGGAAGGATGTTTTCATAATTTCTCTAATTGAGTCGGTGCTCGGCTGACTTGTGATACCAACTCAGTCAATGACTTAAACAATAATATAGATAAATAAAACTAAATCAAGATAAAATTTGCCGAGAAAAAAAATATAAATGGTCCTGGAAATGAAATGGAAAAAAAAATTAACTGAAAAAATGTATTTTATGCATTGTCATTAACGATTGTTTTACTTTTGGTCATTCGTTGTTAGTTTGAATTAGGTAATATTATTTTAGTCACTCAACTTTAAATAAAATTTAATTTTAATAACTTATTTTCATTATTTAGAAATAATTTTATTACTTTTAAAAAATAATTTTATTTAAGAAAAAACATAAGTTTTTACATGAAATTGAGTTGATAGTGTTTGGAAAACTATCTAATAATTGGATTTCGATGTAATTGTTTATAATTGGTGGGTCTCACCAAATTGAGTGTAACTCAAATCCAATTACATTTCCCAATTCCTAAGGTGAGAATTAGAGTAATTACATAGATAATTTACACTCAAATCCAATTTAAAAAATATTTTTATACAAATTATAAAATTATATTATAAGCATGACATGTATGAGTGCTTGAGAAGGTTATGACAAAAATTTTCTTATGTTATAAATTCTAAAAAATTATATTATAAATATAATTTGTGTATTTTATAAAGTTATAACAAAAAATTATTTCAACCCTAAAATATTTCTAAACTTATGTCTAAAAATTTATTATAAAAATTGATTTGCATGCTATAAAAATTAAAAAAAAAATTATAGATATAACTTATTTATGTGTCCATACTATAAAAATAATATACTTATTCATAAAAAATATTATATTTTTTTAATCATAACTTATTTATAAAAATAACTTTTAAAAGTAATGACAAAAAAATATTATTTATAACAAGTGTTATGAAAGTTTTGGACAATTTATAAAACCTCTTTTTATAAAGGTTAAATATAACAAATTTTATATTATTTTGACTTAATTTACGTATTGTGAAAAGGGATATAACCTAACATAAGTTTTTATCTAAATTAAGTTTATATAAGTTTTATAATTAAAGCTACCAACTATTTGCATTGTGAACCTAAATATTATAAGATCAATGCTTATTTTGCAAATAGAAAATGTTTTCTTACACCATATAGAAGGGTATGATACTATTTGAGAGAATGGTGTCAAACACAAATACCATAGACAACTTGCGATTTTTTTAGTTTGACACATTCAAGGCTTCAGAATGTGGTTGAGAGGACTTTTTTGTTCTAAAAAAATATTTATCATATTAACAACATCACCTTAGTATGACATAAAAAAGGTGGATTGTACTAGTATGTTAGATATTTTATAACATCAATCGTAGGTGGAATTGTGATAATTTATATATTTCGAATAGTACATGGAAAAAGGAAATATTCATAATCTTAATGATGTATATTTAAATTTAGATGATGATGAACTTGATCAAGGATTAATAGTTGATGATAAGAAGCATGTGATAAACATTAAAAGTTGAATAACCCAACAGATATGTTGTAACACCCCAAACCTGACCTAAACGTTATGACCAGATCTGGAGATGTTACTGCATATTATTTAAAAATCTAGGATTTGTTTGACTTGTAAAGAATTTCCCGTTCTTGTTACGGAAAGTTCAAGTTTGTTTGGAGAAAATACCTTTCTTAAATATTTTGATAAATTTGTCAATTATTTACTTGTAAAACACTTACATTGCAGCGGAAAAATCTTAGTTGAGTCCAATTTTGAAAAATGTGGTTTGTTATTGAAAAAATAAAATTCAACATTTTCCAGTTTTAATCTTAATCAACCAAAATCGTTAAAACAAATAAAAACAGAAAATATAACCCAAACAACAATCCCAAAAGTTTGCAAACAGTTCAAAACAGATTAGACCAAAATAAAATGGTGCGATTAATGAAAAGTTATTAACCGAGCTCACGTCACTGACCCGTCCTAAGTCTGGGGATTACCTGAAAGTAACAGACAAACCGAGAGTGAGCTTACAAGCTCAGTGTGTAACATAAATAAGCAAAGGTATTAGATATAATTTTCAGACATACTTTCAGAAGTCAAACAGATTTATATATACATATCATATCCAAATATAGAATCAGAACGGATCAGATGCAAAATTGTATTCCTACCCCAATTCGCTATGTAACGACCCAATAGTTAGTGGTATCAGAAAGTGCATTCCCAGAACTCCATTCCCATAAATTAGACTCGTAAATATTTATAAATATTTATGAAGCTAGTTGTGTAGTTAATTAGGTTTCGGTTAAGCGAATTTACTTGAATTAAAAGTAATTAGGTATAATGACTAAATTGCGTATAGGGTGAAAGTTGAATTATAGATTAAAAATTAATTAAAGGGCCAATGTAGTAATTATACCTATGCTATAAAAAATATTATAATATTAAGAAATCTTAATAATTAAGTAAATGTATATATATGTATTATATTATAATAATAAATTAAAGTATAATAAAAAATAAGTAATAAAAGATAAAGCTATACAAATTAGAAAGAAAGAAAGAAAATGAAAAAGAGAAAGAAAAAAGGAGACGCACGACATTAGGGAATTCTAGGGTTTAAAGTTCAATTGGTTAGTCAATTTAGTCCATTTTCTTGTAATTTGTATGTTTTTGGAATCCCGGTATCTAGGGCAACCCGACCGATGTCAAAATTTTAGCAATTATTAAGATTTTAAATGTTGTTATTGTTGAATAGTTTAAGTATTAGGGATTAAATTGATAGATTTTTAAGCTAGAAATGAAAAAGGATTAAATTGTAAAATAAATTGTAAAATTTAAGTAATAGAGACTAAATTGTGAAAAATTCAAAATCTAAGGGTTTAATTGAAAATAGGGAGCTAAATTTAGCTTAAAGTGAAATTAGTATACAAATATAAGATTAAATATGAAGAATAAAAATTAGTCTTGGTTTAGGGACTAAATTAAAATTTAGGCAAATATTGAGTACAAATTTAAATATTCAATATGAAATTGAATTGTGTTGTATTGATGAATTTTAATTGTTTTAATTCCGTAGCTAAAGGCGTACCAGAATCCTCGATTAAAAAGGGGAAAGATAAAATCAACGTCGAATAGCTCGGAATTCACGGTTTGTATTTCTATAATCCGAACCTAGTTATTAATTGTTGTATTTTGATTTAGTGCATATGGTGAGTGGTTGAGGTGAGTATTTGGCACTTTGATATTGAATTGAATTAAAGTTGATTAAAATGGATTGAATTGATATATATATTATGGATGTATTGATTATTTGAATTGAAATGAATATATATGTGTAAATGTGATAATGTGCAAATATGATAATTGGATATTGGTTGTATTTGGAACGCGAAATTAAAACCTATTAATTGTATCGGGCTGAGCCGGATATAGATGGCATGCCATAGGATGGGAAGAGTACAGAGATTTCTTCGACTTTGAGTTGATGAGGCACTAGGTGTCAATTTACTTCGGTTTAACCGATGAGACAGTGGGTGTCAATTTATATAGCGCTGAGCGTAGTAACTACTTTGGATTTATCTGATAAGGCACTAAGTACCAAACTGGTGTGTTGTTTGGATCCGTGTATCTGTCCGAGTCGTGTTAATAAGGGTAATTAAATAAAACGGTACTATGATTGATATTGGATGATATTGTCTGAGAGTTGAAAATGGGATAATGATTTGAAACATGAAAATGAGATATGTTGTGATGAAATGAGATACATGAGTTATGCACTCATGAAGTGAATAATGCAAATGTTAAAATGAATTGTGGTTTGATATGCGAAAAACTATTTATTTAGCAAGTATGAGAATTGAGATATTTGTGAAACAAATGAAATATGATAGCATGAGTAAGTTGAATATAGTATGAAATGATATGCTATTATGTATGAACTTAAAGAGTTGGCATATGGTAGTTGTGATTTTTAATTATTAATATGTGTTTATATTTCAATTATACATTTGAAATCTCGTCTTTAAATATTCAGATTATAGAAATATCACTGAGTTTTACTTAGCGTATGGTTTTGTTTTTCGTGCACAGGTTAGGTACTTCTCTTTTGATCACCGATTTAGCATCCAACAATGATCCCAAATTCAAATGTGGTGATTTTTATCTTCTGTGTCGGCATGTACTTAAAATGTCTAAATGATAGTTATTTTGTGGATGGATTGTAAATGAGGTTATAAATGTACTATTGGTTTGGTATATACATATAAACATGTGTTTGTATTTGAAGCCATATTATGGCATGGTAACCTGAACCAAATCTAGATTGTGCATGTGAATTTAAGTTAATGTTTTAGGTAGATTTGAGTTAGGCCAAATTGATGAATTTTGACATGTTTATAATTTTAATTTAAATGATGCATTGATGATATGTTTTGATGATATAAATATGGTACCAACGATGGTACATTGGTTAGGCCATGTAACCGAAGTCAAAGAGTTACACGGGCACAAACACGGGCTGGGACACAGCCGTGTGTCTTTACTTTGAATGTCCACACGGCCAAACAGACGAGTATGTGACTTGGCCGTGTGAGTCACAAGCCTAACCACATGGCCGTGCGAACCCTACAGTTAAAATTTTTTCTAACTTTTTCCTAAAATTTTCAAATGTTTCCGATTTAGTCTCAAATAGTTTCTAAAGTATTTTTAAACCCTCAAAGGCTTAATAAAAGACTCTATGCATGTTAATGATGAATCATTTTATGATTTTTAAAATGTTTAAAATGAATGATTAGATTACGATTACTCAGTAATGCTTCAAAACCCTATTTCGGCAACAAATACGAGTTAAGAGTGTTACATGCTACACATCATCTCTGACCATCCCATCACACCATATATGGTATTAAATACCCATCCTGTAACGCCCTAATTTTTCTAATTTCGGCTTTTGTGATTTGTTGTGTATGAGAGTTTCTGGAATTGTTTTGAGATTATTTTGGCACGATTAATTAACTGTTTAAGTGGTTATGTGCTTTGGGGAGTGTTAGGGAGGTCCCAAGTTCAAGCCTTAGCTTGAGCTGAATTTTGGGTTTTTGTTTGATGAAGCCTGACTTTTGGTGTTTAGGCTTGTAAGCTAAGTTGGTTAAGATATGACAGAATGGGCCTGCTGGTCTGATGGCTAAGTGGTATGGTTATGAGTGAAAGGTCTCGTGTTCGAACTTCCATTGTGGCAAGAGTATTATTTTTGTTGCAAATTTCGGCTAGTGTTTGAAGTGGTTTAGAATACTGTAGTAGTGGTTATCAGAATATTTTCTGATTAGTTCCTTTTGACAAAATCTATTTTTTTTCTTTTCTTTCTTTCCCTAATCTCCATTGCTACTGTTTTTCCCAAAATTCCCTTTCCTATTACCAAAATTTTTACCATTGTTTACTGCCATCCCATTCATTTTCCCTTTTCATCTTTATTTCTTTCTCCATTCCAGTGGCAACGGTTGTTCTAAGCTTTTGGTAAGCTTCGTTTTAATTATTTTTGGTTGCTTTTGGATGAGATATTAAGAGGGGTTCTGCTACTGTTTAGGAGGAGATCTGGAGGCTAAAAATTAGTAATTTGACGTTTGAGTTGTCGTTGTACTCGATTTTGGGAGTGGTAAATCGATATTGCGATTTCGGGATTTAGTGTTGAGACTCGATTTTGGGTGTTCTAAAGGGCTAAATACTCTGATTTTAGGTTCTAGAGTGCTCAGAATAGTGTTAACGTCGAAAAGAAACCAGGTGTGTACCCTTATCGCTTTGAAATCGCGTTTCGGCGAAAGCTGAAAACAAAGCTGTCGACGCCACATGGGTGTGTGGACTGCCCATGTAGAGGTTGTGTGCGAGGCATGGCCGTGCGTGCGCCACACGGGCGCGACTGACATAGGTGTGTGAGGCTGGCTAGGCCGTGTGCGAGGCATGGGCTAGGCCAAATGGGCCGTGTGGGCCACACGGGCGTGTGAGCCTACACGGGTGAACCATACGGGCGTATGGAGATTTGGGCCAGGCTGTGTGATCCACATGGGCAAGGCCAATTTGGGCTGTGTGGGCCACACAGGCGTGTGGGTCCACATGGGCAGGCCACATGAGCGTGTGAGCCTATTAATCTGAACGGTTCTGAAAGGTTGCACGGGTCGCCTTAGTCGACTGTGACCGGTTTAAAGGGACGGTAAGCGTTACTTAGACCTTGTTCTATGACATGATAAACTGTATGTATGAGATAGCTTGTGTAGCGACGTAAAATTTTGCTTGGGAGCTAATTGAGGCGATTTATTGAAAATTTGAAAACCGAATTTCGATTTTATTAAAAAAAGGGAGTCGCCACCTATCCTTTTTCCTAGGTGTGATCGGACACCTAATAAATCCTCTTTTTTTTTTTAAGAAAATTTATTTTTGAATAAAAAGAAGGCCGAGTTTAGGTCTACGTCAAAATCCCAGAGAAAAAATAGGGTTCGGGAGTCGGTTCCACAAGAGGAAGGTATTAGCACCCTCGCGACGCCCAAAATTGGTATCTTGTTAAGCGCGTGTTGTCTTAATTTTCAAAAATACGATTTCAATTTAATATTTAATCGTGATCCATTGAAACACGAGAATTTAAAATTTTTGGTTTTTTTTAGAAGGACGTCCCATTTTTAACACGAGCCAATGATATTCACCCAACATAGCGATGAAATCAACGACTTAATGTTAAAATCGGTACGTTGCCTTATTTATTGAAATTAATTAAAAATATAAAAATATAAATAAAAGTTTTTCTAAAATAAAAAAAAAACTACTAACATTATTGTAATAAGAATTCATAAATAAATAAATAATGCAAATAATGATACAATTAATGAAAAATATTAAAAAATAATATTAGAACATTAGAATAATAATAACAATAATGTTTACAATAAAAAGAAAATAAAAAATAAAAAATAACGTACTAATAATGTAATAAGAAAAATAATATATTTGTAATAATAGTATAAAATAATAATATGTATATAAGAAAAAAAGTTAATAATGATGAAAAGAAAATAATAATTATAATATGATGATAATAATGATAATATATATAATGAAAAAAACGTGATAAAAGTAATAATATAATAATATATATAAAGACAATAATAATAATAAAAATAAAAAAATAATAATAATAATAAAAGAAAATAATAAAAATAATGTACCGATTAATATAATATAATAATATATTAATAAAAATGAAAGCAATATATATGAAAAGAAAATAGTAATAAAATATGGAAGTTAATATAATATTAAAAAATAATATTTAAAAAAATGATTATTAGTAATGCTATAAAGAATATATATGTGTACATATATAAAAGTATTAATTAAAGCTAATACTAGGACTAATAATTAATAATAGATATAATAATAATAATAATACTGAAATAATTAATTTTAATAATAAAATAACGAAAAGAGGATTGAATTGAATTAAAAACAAAAGATTTGGGGCGAAATTGAAATAAAAAGAAAGGGTGTGGACCAAATTGCAATGCGCTAGGCATTAGAGGGACCAAAAAGGTAAAATTCCCCCTTTCCAAAACGCACAGTAGCAAGAGGTACCAGATTGAAAAGCGCGACAAATTTCGGGGCCACATTAAAATAAAAAATAACTGGATTGTAAATGCATGAAAAAGCGGAACGACTGCACGCGCAATTAGCCCTTTTATTGAAAACACGCGGGCCCTGAGCGGGTTAGGATCGGGTCGACCTGATCCAAGGCAAAACGACGTCGTTTTGGGGGTTAATGACCAACCCCAAAACGAAGTCGTTTTAGGGGGTATAAAAGTTTGGTTTCTTTGAAAAAAAATTCATTTGTAGCCTTGGAAAGAAAAAAGGAGAGAGAAGAGAGAATTCTCTTTGAACTGAGCCCCAGCTTCGGCCTTGGGGCGCCGTCGCGGTCCGTCATCCTCCGTCGCCGCCGGCCACTATACATGGCGGCCGGATTTTCGAAAAGGTATTTTTTATTTTTTTAATTTTGAATATATATGTATATGTATATGTTTATAAGTAGAAAAGAAAAAAAAAGAAAAAGAAGAAGAAGAAAAAGAAACCGATTCAAAAAAACTAAAAAAAGAAATCACATTTGGTTTCTGATTTTGATTTCTTTATACTTTAATTCTCTGATTTGGGCTATCCTCTTGCTTTGGAATCACTGTTTTTTATATTTAGAATATAGTGTATGTATTAAAAACTACCAACCCTTTACAACAAATTTTCGATTGGCTTTTATAGCCATTATACAAGTATTTTTTATTATTGTTGTCTTTTCTCTTTATTGCAGGTGCAAGTGGATGGGCGGTGGCAGAGCAGGTGGCCGGTGGAGAGGCGGTGGACGTGACCTTGGCAGAGGCAAGTGGGGGAGCAGGTGGCAGTTGGTGGCTAGCTGAAACCCTAGTTTGACTAATGAGTTAATTGGGTTTGGGCTAGTGTTTGGGTTTTGGGCTAGTTTAGGGTTTGAAATTGGGCTACTTTAATTGGGTCTGTTTAGGGTGTAAATAGGTTTAGTTGTTTTGGGTCATGTGTATTGGGTGTTGGTCTTGGGGTTTGGTTGTATTGGGTTTTAGCATTTAGGCTCTTTGGCTGAATAGGCGGTGATGGGTTTGATTGGGCCTGTTTGGTTTTTGTTGTAAAAGGCCCGGGCAAATTATGGGTATTACAGCTGCCCCTCTTTGCTTGTTGTCGTGCAACGGGAACAGAGGAAAGACTTTTAAGGAAGACCAAATTTGCCCGGTGTTGCTGGGTCTTGACTTATTTTGGTGCTCTTCTTTTCAGGTGACCTTGTTCTGCTCCACTGCATCCTATTGCTTTGATCCACTCCATCGTGACTTCAAGGAGATAAAAACTGGTAATTTCAACTTGCCCCACCATTGCTTCGAGGAGACAAGATCTGTCATCTTCGATCTTGCTCCCTATCGCTTAGAGAGATAAGATCTGCATCTTCGATCCTGCTTCCTATTGCTTAGGGAGATAAGATCTGTCATCTTCTATTCTGCTCCGCTACAACTTCAGTGAGATAAGGTTTGTGGTCTTCTCTTTTGCAACTTCAGAAAGGTAAGATCTGATACCTTCGATCAGCTCCACTGCAACTTCAGGGAGGCTAAATCTATGTCTTCAATTAGCTCTAATCTTTATTCTTTATTAAAAAAAAACATACATCGAAAATAGCTCGGCATGCGAACTGAAGTTCAACTCATCTCTCGGATTATGAGTTAATTTTTGAAAAAGCAAAAATTGAAAATACCTCAGTGTGTGACCTGAGGCTCAACTCACCTCTTGCAATATGACTTAATTTTTTGAAAAACAGAAATTGAAAACACCTTAGCGTGTGACCCGAGGCTCAACTCACCTCTCGCAATATGAGTTGATTTTTTTGAAAAATAGAAATTGAAAATACCTCAGCGTGTGACCCGAGGCTCAACTCACCTCTCGCAATATGAGTTGATTTTTTTTTTGAAAAACAGAAATTAAAAATACCTCAGCGTGTAACCCGATGCTCAACTCACCTCTCGCAATATGAGTTGATTTTTTGGAATAACTGAAATAAAAATATCAGAATACTAAAACATGTCATCTGATGGAACTCAGGTGTCTTGATTCAGTACAGCTATCATCAAAATCTCTTGCTCTATTGGAGTCCCTGTATATGTCATGCATGATGTTATCATGATATGCACATGTTTGTCTTAAATGCTTTTATGCTTACATGATTATGCTATGCGCCTTGTGCCTGTTTGTTATATGTCCCTTCTGTTACGATTTTTGTGATGATCTGCATTCATTGCTTTGATTCTTGGCTTTCTCTTCAGGCTTTGTACCCGTCCTCAAGCTTTACGAGTAATCTGTATTTCTCGGATATCACTCTTTTGCCCCCTGTTGAATTTTGTCCTTACTTTGAGGCTCTTGTACTTATCAAACTCTTATCCGGGTAATGCTCAACACTTCTTTTGTCTAGAGTATGTCATTTCACTATTTATTATTTAAATAAACCATACAATGAGATGCATGAAAATGGTCAAGTAGGTACTAAAGGGATAGCTCACATTTATTTATTTCAAAAGTAACAAACAAAGAAAGTTGACCAAGAATAGTTAAAAGCGTCATAAAGAGAAAGGGGATCGTATTTAGTGGCTACAAATGCTCTAGATGTTCAACGCATGAATTCTTCCACGTTTCTTAATCAAGAATCTTTTCGAGCATGGCTTCTTGCGTAGAAGATTTTGAGCCTCTGAAAATGCTTCAAATGCTGTAGTCTCACCGTTTGGCTCCTTGTTCGAATCGTCTTACTCCTTAAGCCCAAATCTGCTTTATTAGGACGTCTTTTTTGGGTTTTCATCCTAATCCTTTTGTTTATCAAGACGCAATTTCCGAGTTTTCATCTTGATCTTTTTTTTAGGCATAATATTTCTTCACTGCATCTGAGTTCACTGGATTAGATAACTCCTTCCCATCCATCTCAGTGAGAATCAAAACTTCACCCGAGAAGGCATTCTTTATGACGTATGGTCCTTCCCAATTTGGTGCCCATTTTCCTCGGAAGTCTTTTTATATTGGGAGAATTTTTCTCAGTACGAGTTCTCCCTCGTGAAATTCTCTTGGCCGTACCTTCTTGTCATGGGCCGCGATCATTCTCTTTTGGTGCATCTGTCTATGACAGATTGCCTTCAAGCGTTTTTCTTCGATAAGATTTAGCTGGTCGTATCGAGCTCGAACCCATTCTGATTCCTCTAGTTTTGACTCCATTAAGACTCGTAGAGAGGGGATCTCAACTTCAATGGGTAGTACAACTTCCATTCCATAGACCACAGAGAAATGAGTTGCCCCTGTAGATGTCCGCACAGATGTGCAATATGCATACAAAGCGAATGGTAGCTTCTCGTGCCAGTCTTTATATGTCTCCGTCATTTTCCCAATAATCCTCTTAATATTTTTGTTGGCCGCTTCCACGGCTCCATTCATTTTCAGGCGATAGGGTGAGGAGTTATGATGCTTTATTTGAAATTGCTCACACACTTCCTTTATTATTTTGTTGTTCAGATTCAAGGCATTATCTGAAATGATTCTCTCAGGCAAACCATATCGACATATGATTTCATTTTTTAAGAACCTGCAAACTACAGTCTTCATCACATTAGCAAATGAAGCAGCTTCTATCCATTTCGTGAAATAATCTATAACTACAAAAATGAATCAGTGTCCATTAAAAGCTTTTGGAGAGATTGACCCTATAACATCCATGCCCCACATAGAAAAATGCCACAGAAAAGTCATGACATGAAGGGGAGAAGGGGTTACATCAATTTTATCACCGTAAATTTGACATTTGTTGCACTTTCGTGTATAACTAATGCAGTTGCTTTCCATCGTTAGCCAGTAATAACCGAGTCTCATAATCTGCCTAGCCATAGTGAAACCATTAGCATGCGTCCTACAAATTCCTTCATGGATATCTTCAAGTATTTTTCTGGCTTCAACAGCATCCACGCATCTCAAGAGCACTTGATCTTTTCCTCTTTTATACAGGATGTCCCCATCAAGAACAAATCCCACCGCTATTCTTTTGATTGTTCTTTTGTTGTTCTCATTTGCTTGTTCGGGATACCTTTGATTCTTGACATATTCTAAGATATCATGGAACTATGGCCGTCCATCTATCTCTTTTTCAATGCTAAAATAATGTACAAGGACCTCATATATGCTCATTTGGAAAGATATTATTTCTGTTTCTCTGTTCGCTTTAAATATTGAAGCCAAAGTGGCCAGGGCATTAGCCAATTGGTTTTCTTCTCGTGGGAAGTAATTAAAAGTTACTTCTTTGAATTCTTTAATCAGTTCCGCCACTAGATCGCTGTATTTAACTAATTTCGAATCTTTCACTTCCCAATCTCCACAGATTTGGTGAATCACCAATGCTGAGTCCCCGTACACCTCTAAAATTTTGACGTTTTGTTCAATAGTTACACGAAGTCCCATGATACAACCTCATATTTTGATATGTTATTGGTATAGAAAAAATCCAGCCTGGTAGTGAGCGGATAATGGTTCCCTTCTGGTGATATTAAGACTGCACCAATCCCATGCCCCAATGCATTCGATGCACCATCAAAGCTCATCTTCCATGACTTCTCTTTTGATGACTCGCATTCTTTTTCTGTAATGCACATCAAGTCTTCATCTAGGAAATCAAATCTCAATGGCTCGTATTCCTCCATTATTCGAGTTGCTAAGAAGTTAGCTATTGCGCTCCCTTTTATCGACTTTTGGCTCACATAGACGATGTAGTACTCCGATAGTAGGATCTGCCATCGTACCATTCTTCCTGAGAGTGCAGGTGATTCCATCATATGCTTTATTGGGTCCAGCTTTGAAATTAACCATGTCGTATGATACAACATATATTGCCTGAGCCTCCGAACTACCCAAACCAAAGCGCAACAGAAATTTTCAATTGATGAATACTTTGCCTCATACTCTGTGAACTTTTTGCTGAGATAGTAAATCGCCTTTTCTCTTTTCCCCGACTCATCATATTGCCCCAGTACGTAACCCATTGAATTTTTCGAACACAGTTAGATACAATATTAACGGTCTTCCTAGAGTTGGCAGTACTAGCACTAGGGGACTAGACAAATACTGTTTTATCTTGTCAAAAGCCACTTGACACTCCTCATTCCATTCTCCCAGATTATGTTTTTGAAGAAGTCAAAAAATTGGGTCACACTGGTTGGTAAGTTGAGCAATGAATCGAGCGATGTAGTTCAACCTTCCTAAAAATCCTCTAACTTCTTTTTGCGTGCGCAGAGGTGGTATTTAGGACCTAGTTGTAAAAGTCATAAAAACATAAAAATTATCAAGAAAAAGCAAGAATCAAACTCACATGATGTAAAAATATGAAAAACCAGCTTTCTCCAGACCTTCTATGGCGTTTTGGCTGAGAAATATGAAGAGATCTCTAGATTTCTCAATTTTGTCCTTATTTTATATGTTAAAATTATAAAATTTCCAATTTTGCCCTTATTTCCCTTATTTTTCTGCTGATTTTCTTGCCCTTGCCGTCCAACCTATTCACTTTTAGGCTTAATTTCCCTTTAAATCCTCTTTCTTTTAACACTTAAGCTATTTAATCCTTCTAGCAAATTTTGCATTTATTACAATTCAGTCCTCTTTACTCAATTGACCATCAAAACCTTAAAATTTCTTAACGAAACTTTAATACCAACATACTAACACACCATAAATATTTATAAAAATATTTATGACTCGTTTTAATATCCTGAGGTCTCGATACCTCGTTTTCACTTCTCAATTATTTAATATTTATTTCTAAAATACTATTCACTATTTCAATTATTTCCCTAACTTCACATTTAACTTATACTCATTAAATTAATAATATTTTATACTAATTTGTCGGATTTAGTGATCTCGAATCACTGTTCCGACACCACTGAAATTTGGGCTGTCACAACTCTCCCCCCTTTAGGGAATTTCGTCCCCGAAATTTCATACCTGAAAATAAATGTGGATGTTGAGACCTCATTAATTCTTCCGTTTCCCAAGTTGCCTCCTCCGACCCATGACGATTCCATAGTACTTTAACTAATGGTACCCGTTTGTTCCTTAATTCTTTAATTTCCGCTAGAATTTTACCCGTTGAACACATCGGAATATAACTCGGATACACGGATCATTTGCATATAGGTGCCACATATGTAATCAATCGATTATGTAACCCGCCCATAAGCGAACTCGGACTCAACTCAACGAGCTCAGGCGTTCGCATCCATAATGAACTCGGACTCAACTCAACGAGCTCGGATGCCTAGTTACATCTCACGAACTCGGACTCAATTCAACGAGTTCGGACATTTGCATCCATAAGTGAACTCGGACTCAACTCAACAAGTTCGGATGCCCAACCATCCTAGTGACATGTCACTTGTATCCTAATCTATTCCCAAGGTTCAAACGGGGCTTTCCTCAATCACATTTCCATGCCGTCTTCCACAGAATACCGAAACCAATACTCGATAGCAATTTATATTTAACAAGTAGCACACATAATTTGCATATTATTCGATAATAACCACAAAGCATATATTTCATGATAAAAATCAGCATATCATATAAATAACATCGATTAACTTAAAAATAACAGTTATGTTACATTATTTGCACATGAACTTACCAAAATATCATTTTCATCTTGAGTATTTAGGACCTAATTGTGAAAAAGTTGTGAATTAGAGGTTAGTGTTGAAATTCAGAATATAAAAGGTTGTGAAATAGTTTATAATGATAAAATAAAGTGTTAATTGAGAAAAATTAGTTCAATTGATGGGTGAATTGAGCAGGGACTAAATTGTAAAAACTGTAAATTTTGGGGTAAAAGTGCAATTTCGAGAGTTGAACAGCATAAATTGTGAATTGAAATAGAAATAAAATAAATGCTAATGAGTGAAAATATTTTGCATTTATAGACCAAGAAATCGAAGCAAGTCGCGGAAAGGAGAAAATAACCGAATAATTCCCGAATTTCTACAACTTTTGTGAATCAGCCCAGGTAAGTTCATGTGGCTGAATTTTAATGATCATTGTTAATATTATGAATTTTGTAATGTGTTATATGATGTGCATGTGACAAAAGTATGTGATAAGATTATAAACAATGTAAAAGTATGAAATTGTAGGAAACTATCGGATTGAGTACCTTTGTCTCATGATACGTGACGAATTGACGGAAAAAGACCATGGTTGGACCATGGCAACAAATGATAAGTGGTTTTCGTATAAGACCATAGCTGGGCTATGGCATTGGAAACAAATGATAAGAAATTCCCGTATAAGACCATAGCTGGGCTATGGCATCGGTGAAGTGTGCCAAGTGATTTTCGTATAAGACCATAGCTGGGCTATGGCATCGGAGAAAAGTGATATGTGACCCGTGTAAGACCATATCCGGGATATGGCCTCGGTATGATATGTGATCCGTGTAAGACCATGGCTGGGCTATGGCTTCGGAAAAAGGAAATGTGATTATGTGTAAATCCATAGTTCTACTATGGTATAAAGAAGGCAATGTACTCAATTCCGTATAGTTCCTAATTTGTGAAGAAGTGTTAAATAGTAAACGGGCCCAAAAAGGATGAATTTCAAGTATGGATATTATTGAATGATACTAAGTAAAATTGATTTGATTTGTGAATGACAGGAGATAGTAGTGAAATGTAAACTATGTGAATGATTTATTAATTTGGTAAGTTTACTTTCCAAGCCTATGAACTTACTAAGCTTTCATAAGCTTACTTGATTGTGTTTGACATGTGTTGTAGATTAACGTGAGTTCGGAGGATCGGATCATCACGAGGAATCACACTATCCTGACTTATTCCGGTAGTTTTTGGGTTATTATCTTTTGGTTTATATGGCATGTATAGCAATATACTCATGTTGTGTAATTAATCTTGCGATATGGTTATGGTTGGATTGAGAAAATGCCTGATAATGATTAGTCCTTGGAAGGGTTAATTTAGATCATGTATGAGACCATGTATGTTCAAAGTGATAATAGTTCATGAATTTTCATAGAAAAGTGAAAATTTGTCATAAAACAGAATGTTGTAACAGCAGTGATGTGAGTTTGAAAAATCACTAAAAATAGTAGAAAATGAATTAGGAGATGAATTAAATATGGAATGGAAGCTTATTGTGTCTACTTTCATATGAAAGAAGCTAAACAGGTAAAGGAGCTATATGTTATGAGGTACTTGAGTTTTAGTGAAACAGGCCCAGAGTGATCTCTGGATCCCCTGTTCCAACTTTGAAAATTCACCATAAATTGAAAAAAAATAATTATGAGGTGTACTTTATATTTTTAGAATCCTTATTGAGTCTAGTTTTAATATAAATAAACATCATATTCGTGTGAATTTTGTACAGAGAGAAAAGTGGTTCGTAGTAAGTAGAGGTCAGTCCAGTCAAGATTTGAAACAGGGGTAACTTTAACTAATAAACTGTACTAATTGGCCCAGCCAAAAATTCTAGAAAAAAATTAGTAGATAGATATATGAGTCTAGTTTCAGGGAAAATTTACGGATATTGATTTCGAGTTTCGTAACTCGAGATATGATTTTTTAAGCGACCATGATGCAGAAATACAGTTTGCTGCGAAAATGAAATTAGTTGTTATAAAATTCAAAAAGTGATGAAACAAGTTTGGTAACACCTCAAGCTCGACTCCGGCGACGGTCTCGGGTAAGAGATGTTACAGTGCCAATCCCCCGGTAGCGGGTATGAACTATCGTGAAGTAAACTGCCTTTGAACCATTAACGGAGCATATCCAACTCCTCCCCATAATTCGAGTAAAGGGACCCAATCTTGGCTTCCACACTTGTATAATAGAACCGGATGACAGATCCATGGTGCTCTCCAAGTTATATCCTCAGCGCGGAGATTCTAAAAAATCGAAACCCAATGCTGTTCAGTGACATCCTTTGGCCAATCTTGCCCAAGGTAAGCTTCCAATGGGGCGAATGTTTTTGAAAACATGTGGAAAGGTGTACGCTCCACTTTCCAAAAATGGCTCAAAATCCAAACATTAAGTAACTGTGCGCATCCAATAAAACGTCCTTCCCCTTTCCTCCTACAACAACTTAGAGATCCAAAAGTCTCGGCCAAGATATTTGGGACGGGGTTGATTCCTTGCCTCAACCTTTCGAAGAAATCTACTACCGTAACTTCTATATGCCCGAGAACCTTTAGGAAGACAATTAATCCGTTAATAGCCAAAGCAAATAGATCCACTCTCTTCACAATATCTGGATGGTTTTGAACTAAATCTCGCAGAGAAAACCACGGAACACAGCTGACTTCGTTCTTTTTCTTTATCTGTTTTTCAGCCCATGTATCGGTCATTCCCGTCAACTTCATTAACTTTTTCTGGAAGGTCATCGGTTTGGGCTCTTTCACATATATCTTGTTGAATTGTACATTGTCAACGTGAAGCAATGTGGCATACTCTTCTATGGTCGGAGCCATATCTTCTTGATTGAAAGTAAAACATTGATAAGCTAGGTCCCAGAATCGGACCATGGCTTGAATCAGCCGTTCGTCTACGTTAATGGTGATCAAGTGAGCTATATCCCCGTACTTTTCAGTGAAGATGCCCCTGGTGTCTGAGTCCCTCAGTTTCCAGATCCAAGTCAAGTCTTCAAGGTTATTCTGATGAGAATTTGAAGTTACATGCTTGGGAAGATTGGAGATACGTCCTTCTTTTAAACTGTCCCCTTTTGCTTTCTGGGTTTTTAAAGACCAGTCTCGAACCACAGCATTTTTCTCGGTTACTTGCGTAATTGACTCCTCCATTAGAAACCCGTTTTTTGGCAACCAATCTCTAATCAACACCTTCCTAACAAGATGCCTTTGATGCATGATGAAAAATAAAAATGAAGACAAATAACCTTGGTTAGTAATCACAACAAATATGAACGGAGAAAAACTATGGAAAATTTAACAAATTAAGCTATCCAATCGTGCATTTTGGTGAAACTGACCTAAGTTTTTATTTATTTATTTATTCTCTTTTTTGTTTTTTTTTTGTGCCATCATGCTTTATAAAAGCCTACCCCCACATACTCATCAGATAATCTACCCTATCCAATTTACTAAACAGACCCGATTCCCTTACATAAAAAGTGTAAATGTAAAAGAAATAAAAGGTAAGAGGCGTTTCTCCCAATTACTTATTTTGGTGACTATTAAACGGACGAAGGTTCGGCATGGCTCTAGTTATGTGGCTCATATGGTTCACTATATGCAGTTTCGGTTCTAGACAGGTACTCGAATTGTTTGTACTTTCATCTACTAAAATTAGTACGGAGCCTCGGTCATTGCCCATCACAGGCTCACAAGTTCAATTCGAGGGACTATATTTACTTATGCCTATGCGGAGGGACAAGTTAACTCACGAAGGCATAAGTCATATGTAACCCGAAAGTATTCACTAGCTTGTGCAGAGGGACGAGTTAACTTACAAAGGCATAGCGTTTACTTCCACTTAAGAGGATGGAGCCCGGGTAGAGAGCTCATGTTATGCACAAATGCAAGTGCACGGTGTGTGGGGAGAAACTCACAAACCTTTTCGTTTTTATTTTAAAACTAAAAAAAAAAAAAAACTAAAACCATAAAAACTTAGAGCTGAAAATAAAAAAGATAAAACAAGTTAGAAAAATATTTACAGCATGATGCAAATGCATGACTTTTCAAAAAAAAATTTGAGGAACACAACTAAATATTAATTTGAATAAGGAATTTCGAAAATTTTGACAACACGCGTTTAATTCCAGACTCGACTCTCAAAAAAAAGGTCCTCAATGGAGTTGCCAGCTGTAGCGACGTAAAATTTTGCTTGGGCGCTAATTGAGGCGATTTATTGAAAAGTTGAAAACCAAATTTCGATTTTATTAAAAAAAGAGAGTCGCCACCGATCCTTTTTCCTAGGTGTGATCGGACACCTAATAAATCCTCTTTTTTTTTTTAAGAAAATTTATTTTTGAATAAAAAGAAAGCCGAGTTTAGGTCTACGTCAAAATCCCAGAGAAAAATAGGGTTCGGGAGTCGGTTACGCACGAGGAAGGTATTAGCACCTTCACGACGCCCAAAATTGGTATCTTGTTAAGCGCGTGTTGTCTTAATTTCAAAAATATGATTTCAATTTAATATTCAATCGTGATCCGATTGAAACATGAGAATTTAAAATTTTTGGTTTTTTTAGATGGACGTCCCATTTTTAACACGAGCCAATGATATTCACCCAACATAGCGATGAAATCAACAACTTAATGTTATACGTTGCCTTATTTATTGAAATTAATTAAAAATATAAAAATATAAATAAAAGTATTTCTAAAATAAAAAAAACTACTAACATTATTGTAATAAGAATTCATAAATAAATAAATAATGCAATAAAACGTATACAATTAATGAAAAATATTAAAAAAAATTAGAACATTAGAATAATAACAACAATAATGTTTACAATAAAAAGAAAATAAAAAATAAAAAATAACGTACTAATAATGTAATAAGAAAATAATATATTTGTAATAATAGTATAAAATAATAATATGTATATAAGAAAAAAATTTAATAATGATGAAAAGAAAATAATAATTATAATATGATGATAATAATGATAATATATATAATGAAAAAAACGTGATAAAAGTAATAATATAATAATATATATAAAGACAATAATAATAATAATAATAATAATAATAATAATAATAATAATAATAATAATAAATAATAAAAAATAATGTACCGATTAATATAATATATTAATAATATATTAATAAAAATGAAAGTAATATATATGAAACGAAAATAGTAATAAAATATGGAAGTTAATATAATATTCAAAAATAATATTTTAAAAAATGATTATTAGTAATGCTATAAAGAATATATATGTGTACATATATAAAAGTATTAATTAAAGCTAATACGAGGACTAATAATTAATAATAGATATAATAATAATAATACTAAAATAATTAATTTTAATAATAAAATAACGAAAAGAAGATTGAATTGAATTAAAAGCAAAAGATTTGGGGCGAAATTGAAATAAAAAGAAAGGGTGTGGACCAAATTGCAATGCGCTGAGGCATTAGAGAGACCAAAAAGGTAAAATTCCCCCTTTCCTAAACGCACAGCAGCAAGAGGTAGTAGACTGAAAAGCGCGACGAATTTTGGGGCCACATTAAAATAAAAAATAACTTGATTGTAAATGCATGAAAAAGCGGAAGGACCGCGCGCGCAATTAGCCCTTTTATTGAAAACACGCGGACCCTGAGCGGGTTAGGGTTAGGGTCGGGTCGACCCGATCCAAGGCAAAACGATGTCGTTTTGGGGGTTAATGACCAACCCCAAAATGAAGTCGTTTTAAGGGGTGTAAAAGTTTGGTTTCTTTGAAAAAAATTCATTTGCAGCCTTGGAAAGAAAAAAAAGGAGAGAGAAGAGAGAATTCTTTCTGAACTAAGCCCCAGCTCCGGCCCTGGGGCACTGTCGCGGTCCGCCATCCTCCGTCGCCGCCGGCCACCGTGAATTTTCGAAAAGATATTTTTTATTTTTTTAATTTTGAATATATATATGTATATGTATATGTGTATAAGTAGAAAAGAAAAAAAAAGAAAAAGAAACCGATTCAAAAAAACTAAAAAAAAAAAAAGAAATTACTTTTGGTTTCTGATTTTGATTTCTTTATACATTGATTCTCTGATTTGGGTTATCCTCTTGCTTTGGAATCACTGTTTTTTATATTTAGAATATATTGTATGTATTAAAAAGTGCTGACCCTTTACAACAAATTTTCGATTGGCTTTTATAGCCATTGTACAAGTATTTTTTATTATTGTTGTCTTTTCTCTTTATTGCAGGTGCAAGTGGATGGGCGGTGGCAGAGCAGGTGGTCGGTGGAGAGGTGGTGGACGTGACCTTGGTAGAGGCAAGTGGGGGAGTAGGTGGCGGTTAGTGGCTAGCTGAAACCCTAGTTTGACTAATGAGTTAATTGAGTTTGGGCTAGTGTTTGGGTTTTGGGCTAGTTTAGGGTTTGAAATTGGGCTACTTTAATTGGGTCTGTTTAGGGTGTAAATGGGTTTAGTTATTTTGGGTCATGTGTATTGGGTGTTGGTCTTGGGGTTTGGTTGTATTAGGTTTTAGCATTTAGGCTCTTTGGCTGAATGGGCGGTGATGGGTTTGATTGGGCCTGTTTGGTTTTTGTTGTAAAAGGCTCGGGCAAATTATGGGTATTACAACTGCCCCTCTTTGGTAGCATGTGTTAATACTGTTCTGATATGATCTGTTGACTGTACGAAAGCATGCCATGACATTATTTATGTTGCATTGTATTGGGTTGGGCCTGATTGTGGAGAGAAGGAAGACTGAAATGCTTTTAACCGTTTGACTGGTAGCTCTGCTATTTATTTATGATATGTTCCGTTTTACCGTACCTCGAGGTGTGTAGGGTTGGATGGGCTAATTTTATCCTCATACTTGGTGTGTAGGGCTGGGTGGGTCGATTTTATGCCCACATAGTGTGTAGGGTGGTCGGAGATGGTGCGCAGGGTTGGTGGGCATATACTATATTGATTGATATACTGTACTGATTCTACTCTGAGTGGGCCATGGCCTACACCGCAACTGTTAAGGGATCAAGTCTGAATTATGACTATTTCTGTTCTATGCATGTATGCTTGCTTTACTGTGGGGATGTACACACTGAGTTTGCGAAAACTCACCCTTTTATTTTATTTATCTGCTAAGTAATCCCTAACAGTAGATGGATTGGTGTTGCGGAGGGCTCGAGGGTGACCACTAATGGACACTTTACTGAACTTCCTGCTTTTATTACTAGTTATTAATTATTTTATTATATTATCATTATTTAGGGAGTTTTTTTTTTGTATTGTGGACCATTGAACTATTTTGTTTTATACTTAGAGTTTTCTAATTGTTTTATTATTATTATTGAATTTTTATTAAATGGCAACACTCCAAATACATTTTAAAACTTTTGTATAATGAAGGATTTCAAAGCTTCCGCGATAAAGGAAAGATAATAACTTGAACAAGTTTTGGCATTTGAAATAGTTTTCCGAAGATCACTCTTATGTGACACCACTAGATTCGGCCATAACGTCTAGGCCAGGTTTGGGGTGTTACACATCTAGCCCTATACATCTTTTACTGTCTGTATGACACTTTTGAGAATATTTGCAGCTTAGCTGCTAGATCAATAGGCGATTAATCGCCATGTACAAATATCATTGTGGTTGTGCCACCAGAACCGACAGGTAATTACACTACCCACACTTCCTCTATATCATAGATCTTAACCCAATGCACATACAGAAGTAACGGATGTTGCAATTTACATATCATACATGCTCAAATAACTGATGCAAAACATGCTTGACGAGTAATAGATCAGACAAATCGTATCATAGATCATACATATCATATCACACCACATATTATTTACACATATTTTACATGTATTTATATTAAATTTTATGCTAACAGATTAATAGGAAACACGTTTTATAGCCTAGATTAAAGCCTACATTTGATCCGAACAACGTTTATGGCCCGAGGAAAAAATTTTAGAACTTGGGCCCACACACTCATGTAGCCCATATGGCCTACTTAGTTAGCCCCTATGGCTTACACGGTCTGGCACACAGTTTCACACATCCGTATGGCCTACATGACCCAATTGGAATCTTGAGGCATATTTTTTATTGGTAAATGAGGAGTTTTGAATCATAAAATTATGATTTATATTCTACCCTATAAGACCTTTACAATGGGATTTCATATGCTCAAAATGGTTGAGTGATGAATGAGAAATTGACGCTCAAAGTAAGCTACTTGTGAATTATGTTGAGGAAAATAAAAAGCATTAGTCCCACATTTATTGGCAATCAAGTGGCCATAATGCGTACGGAAGGCAGTTTTCGACACGTCACTATATTTCAATTTCAAGAGATAGTAACCTGATCTTAAATCAATCTTAGAAAAGACTGAAGCTCCCTTCAGCTGATCAAATAAGTCATCAATACAAGGAAGAGGGTGTCGATTCTTAATTGTTAACTTATATACAAAGTCACATTGAACCATCTTTCTTTTTAACAAACAAAACTGGAGCTCCTCAAAGTGATATATTAGGACGTATGAAGCTGCGTCCAGTAAGTCTTGTAGTTGAATTTTCAATTCCTTCAGTTCAGTCGGTGCCATACGATAATGGGGTATTAACACTAGAGCTGTACCAGAGAATACTTTAATTGTGAATTCAACCTTTCGATCAGGTGGTAATTTTGGCAATTCCTCAAGAAATACATCGGAGAATTCACAAATAGTTCAAATATTATTGATTTTGCTATCCCCAGTCTTCGAATTTATAACATAAGTTAGAAAGGCTTCACAACTTAACTTCAATATTTATCAACTTGAATCGATGAAATAATCCGAGTTGAACCATTCGTTTTAATACCATTAACTTCTATAATATCACCATTCAAATCTTGAACCAAAAACTTTTTCTTTCGATAATTGAGAATCACACTGTACTTGGGTAACCAATCCATACCCAGAATTACATCAAAATTACCAAAGGGCATGATTAATAAATCCACTGGAAAAGTTGAGTTTTGCATTTGCAGTGCACATTGTGTACAGACTTGATCAACTAACATTGTTTGACCTAGTGGACTTGACACAGATATAGCTACTCTTGATATTTCAAATTTCATACTTCCAGATTTGACCAGATCAGTATTAACATACGAATGAAAAGAACCAAGATCTATCAAAGTATAAACAGGTGTAGGAAATAACAAGAAAATACATGTTACAACATCATAGCATCTTCCTCGTCACAAGTACGCACCACGTAAGAAAAAGTCGATACTCTGACCTTAGGCTGAGGAGCAACTGCTTCGCTCCCTTTTCTCGATCCACCTCTACTCGTCCCTCGACCCCTAACTGTGGAGGTGGCTCTTTGTGCGTCATCATGTGTATTATTTTTGTTCTTTGGGCACTCAAGAGTGAAATGCTCCAACGATCCACAACAGATACAACCTTTGTTAATTTCTAGCATTTTCCCCAGTGCTTCTTTCCAAAGTGTTCAGAGGTTGGCATTTCAAAAGCTTTATTTGGCCCTTTTACACTTCCAACAGAAACTGTAGGTTGACAGTCTCACATTCTATTCTATATCACTGATCTTGTAACTGTCTTCCCAAAATCCTGAGACCTTTTACTTTTCTTTGGTACTGAATATGAACTAAGAGTCTCGAAACGCTTTCTTGTAACATAAGAAGGTTCAAATTTCTTACATAATCCTAGGGATTACTCTACCATTTTTGCCCGTTCAGACAGAACAAATAATTCCTTAATTTTTAATGCCACTAGCTAAGTCTGAATTTTATGGTGCATTCTACGTAAAAAATGCTTGCAGCTTCTTCTTCGGTAGGAACAATTCTGTTGCGTACTTGCTGAGTCGCATATATTCCCATTCATAATCTACCACCGACAAATCTCCTTGCTTCAACATAAGAAATACTTGTTTTCTATCTTCGAGGTAAAGTTCCCCAACATACTTCTTTTGAAATTTTGATTGGAAGAACTTCCAATCTATAACATCTGCAGAAACGTACCGTGTAATAATTTTCCATAAAATGTAGGCTTCCTCTTGTAATAATGAAACAACACATATAATACTTTCTCGGGAATTACATTCAAGTTGTTGAAGAACCCTAATTGTTGATTCCAATCATAACTCAGCCGTTGACGGATCAACTCCTTTTAACCCAGCAAATTTTGTAGCACCTTATCTCCTTAATTCTTTAATAGGAGCTTGTTTAACTGTAGGTGCAGTTATTACCAGAGGAATGACTCCCGCTACTCTCTGAAGAGCTTCAGTAATAGTATGTAATAAGTTTGCATCACTTTGTCCTTTATTAGTGCCTACATTAGCTTTTGGTTGTTGGGTACCATTGGATTGAATACTTGGTGTTATTAACTCAGTTTCATCAAATTCCTCAATAGAACCATCACCAATATGAATTTCTTGATCGACTGCACTATTGCCATCATTTGACATCTATTAACTATAAAATAGGAATAATATTAATCAGCATCTAATCCCGATTCAAACTCAATTGAACTTTGGCATATACCTCTAGACTCAATTTTGAGCTCGATTTAGTCCAATAATTGACTAAACATGTACCTCTGATACCACTAAATGTAACACCTCGAATTCGCCTCCGTCGCTGGGTTGGGGTCACGCAGTGTTATGATAACTTTTCAAATAGTTAACACTACATACAAACAAATATTCAATTATAATTACAATTAATCAAAACACAATCTATTCATAATAAACATACACTTACAGGACTTAAACTGAGTTAACAGAGCCCTAAAAATAGATTGGAAACATTTTGGGGTCAATTCGAAACAAGACGAAAAAGTTGAGAAAAAGTTAAAAATTTTGAAAATAAGAGACACACGACCGTGTGGCTAGGTCGTGTGTTACAGCCCAGACTGTGTGGACATTCGAAGTCTAGACACACAGCCGTGTCCCAGCCTATGTGTTCATCTGTGTGGATATTTGAAGTAATGTCACATGGTCGTGTCATGGCCGTGTGCTTGCCCATGTGTACATTAGATGTTGGGTCATACGACCATGTTACAGGCTATGTGCCAGACTGTGTTTGAAACTATTTTGAAACACATGACCGTGTTACAGGCCATGTGTACCCTGTACCTGAAAACGTTAAGACACATGACATGTGAGAACCCATGTCTCAGGCCTTGTGTACCAAAATTTGCTTCCAAGACAAGGCATAATTCACACCTATCTTAAGTAACAATCTAAGCATACAACAGCTTTATAAACACCACCAAAAACACTTCCAAACCAAGCAAAACAAGTCAAATTACTACAATTTATGCGCCTAACCAATGTGCCCTCTTTGACACCACATTTAAATCATCAATTACAAGCAAAAATTTCATTAATCCTATACTTAACCAATATACCATTCAAAGGCACTTCACACCAAGATTAATCATTCAAATAACCAAGTTAAAGAGCATATAGCACTAACCACAATTTCCACACTCAAACATCAACCATAATAACCAAATATAACCATTTCACCAAATTGACATTGCACATAACATTTACCAATTCACATCAACAATTATACACATCCAAAAAAGTTAAACTTATCAAACATGTTTATTTCATTCATATTTATATACAAACATTTGTTTCAAGGCAAAAAATATCTCAAAAATTATATAACATTCAATATAAGCATCTTGCACTAAGTTTAACCAGACTATTACTCAAAATGTCATTATCCTAAGTACATGCCAAGACACAAAAAGAAAAACATCACCAACGTTGAGTTCGGGAATTGTTGTTGGATACTGGGTCGATAGTCAAAATATAGGTACCTAACTTGCACACAAAAGAATGATCAAATACTGAATAAATTCCTTAACCCAAGGAACTACGTATATGCTTAATAATCCATCAATTCAACTATCAATCTCGTAATGGTTATTACCATATAGTGTACCATGAGTTCTTCATGAATAATTCATATACAATTCAAGCCATCTCTCATTTACCAACCATCTTTAAGGAATCGATTAAACATTATTAATATTGACCAACTTATTATTGGTGCTCAGTACTTAATGGATAAATTGTGACAAGTTTTGTGCCTAACGCTGGTCAGTTAAAATGATAGTAGATGTGCCCTGCACTAGTCGAATAAATCGACAAAGATTTGCGCCCAGCACTAGTCAGACAACGATGATTTCAATTGTGTGCCCAACACTAGTCGAATAAACCAACAGAGATTTGCGCCTTGCGCTAGTCTGATAAATCGGCGAGATCGAATATGTGCCTAGCACTAGTCAGATAAACTGACAGAGATTTGCGCCCTGCGCTAGTCGGATAAACCGACGAGATCGAATGTGTGCCTAGCACTAGTCAAATAAACCGACAATTACATACTAATTGCATACTCCACAAATTTCTCATTTCACTACTCAATATTTGCATATATATATATATATATATATATATATAATGTAATTAAGATATCAAAGTATTAATTAAATTATTTAAAGTAAATACAAAGAGTTCAAGTTCAAGACTACGAACTTACCTTCGTAATAACTATCAGTATTCGATGATGATTATTCAATAGCTTTTCCCTTCCCATGATTATCGACCAATCTACTTATTTCTTGATCTAATTATAACAATTCAATTCAATTAATCCCAACCAAAACCTTTAATATTTTAATTCATATAATCAATTAATTAATACTATTTCACATATTAACTCTAAACTTCTACTTTTATACACATTAGTCCCAAAAACCGATACTTCCAATTTAACATGAATTTACCACCCTATCCATGCTTAACCGAATTTTCCTACAGTCCTTATAGGACTTCTTATTTCTCAATTAAATTCCCAATTTCGTAATTTTTTTTATAAATTAGTCCCTAATGCACAATTTCATAATTTGATTTTACAAAATAGTCTCATTTCACTACCAACCTTAAAATCTATCAAAACAACACCAAAAGCTTAAATTCCTCTAAATGGAAACTTCCATAAATCTCACCAATTCTAAAATTTTAAACATGGGCAAATTAACTAATGAGATTAAGACTTCAAAAACATAAATTTCATGTAAAAATAACCAAAATCTACTAACAAATTACACATGCAATATTTAGCTCTTGGCTGTACGTGACTTATCCCCCTTCCTTTTGTTTCGAAAAGAAGAAAATTAGAAGAAAAATATGCTTCGCTTTCTTCTCTCCACTAACTAATATCCAACATTATTATTAACATTATATATTCTTTTATAACATAATTTTAATTTAAGTATTATAATAACTTAACATATAATACTTATAATATTACTATAACAGTTCACAATCACATACCTATATAAATAACGGCCAATTTATTTAATAAGTCCCTTAATCTAAATCCACCTTATAATTTAGTATTAATTCTTACTTTTATCACTTATTTGATTTAGTCTCTTTACTTTAGTTAAATACTGATTCAACAAAATTATCAACCAAATTTCGATTCACTTCTATAATAACTCCATAAATATTTAAAAAAAATTAACAAGCTCAGCTTACGAAAACGAGGTTTTGAAACTACACTTTTCAGTGCCACTGACTTCTGGGTCGACATTACATATCCTCTCATTGGCATTGTGTAGATTGATAAATATAGAATGTGACCACAGGTTGCTTGTTCTTGAACGAGCAATTTATCACAATCTTAATTGACAGTGATCATATTAATCATTAAGAAGAAAGAATTGTGACAATGAGATAAAATAGGATTGTATTGAGTGAACAGATTTAACTCAAAGGGATCAAGGATATCATATGAAGGTAACACACATATGAAGATGTCATTGGGCAAAGAAGTTCGATGATTTGCTTTTGTAAATAGTATATAATAAGGAGTTTTCAATCATGATACTTCTTATGGATTGACTCCATGATTAAGTAAATTGTGAATTATCGGAATGATACTTTTGGACATAATTGCAATTACACGAGCCTAATTGTATATGTCTGATTGGTCCCTTCGCTAGCTTAACAAAAGCTCAATCACATTACATTTGAATTAGAAGAAAATTCTACGACTTTAGAAATAATTTAATTGAGCAAATTTATTTGATTGAGAATTAAATTAAGCGGTCGTGAATATTTGTTCAACTAGAAAATTTGATTAAAGAATTTTTTTAAAAAATTAATTTAGAAAAACTTAGTGGTTTTTGGGAAATTTAATTTTTATCAAATAAAAATAAATTAATAAAATTAATTAAAATAAATATAATATTTTTGAAAATTAATTTTCAAGTTAGACAATTGGCCCAATGGGTAATTGAATTTGAAAATTGGACTTGTGACCGAAAATTGGACTCGAGAACAAAAAATCGAGACCGAGACCTAAAACTAGTTAAACCAAACCCGGTGTATGAAATTGGGCCGACGGCCCAACTGGTTGCCAGACCGGATTGGTCAAGCTGTCACTAGCCCAGACTGAATAGACAACAGTCGAACTGGCTAGCGCACCATCCAGACATGCGAAAGCCTAGCCGATGGTGCCTCGGTTATGGCAGCAAGCTGTTCGAACAACTTGCTAGGGGTCTCGACCAACCCCATCGACAGGACTGAGCCAAGCATGCAAACGCCTAGCCAAGGGATGCTGCACTTCGTACGGCTAATAGTGCAATCTATCAGCCTGGGCAGACACATGTCGATTGGAAAAAAAAGGGAGGTTGGACATAGGGCCAGCCATTCAACCCTGCCCCAACCATGAGTGCCGAGTTAGTCAGGCCCATTCGGGAAAAATGACAACGGTTTAGGGGTGTCGAGGGAAGTTGTTCAATGACGACACCACCAGGTATGACGGCTACAACGACGACGGTCCAACAGTTGAAAGATGGTCAACGGCGGTGGTTCTTCGGTGATAGAGCAGTGAAAAAATTATACTCCTAGTAGGACTCTAACGGTAACTTGATTTTAACTTGATTTTAAATTAACTTTTTCAAAAAGAATATTATTTTAATAAATTCAACATTAAATTTAATTTAGTGTTTATCTTGATAGTATTTTATTAATTTAATATTAATGTGAGATATTAAATTTGATTTAATATTTATCTTGATAGTATTTTATTAATTTAATGTGAGTAATTTCAATCCTAGTTGAACTCTCTCTAAACTCTCTTTATATAAAGAAAGCCTAGGTCATTATTCCCACACACTTGAATTCAAGAAAATTTGCTAACCCTAGGAGTTTGCAGAAGTTACGAAATTGCACCACTGGTAATTTTGTGAAAATTTTTTTTGATTCAAAGTAAGCCCACACTTTACAGACATGAGTGTAATAGCCGATTTTCAGAAATGTCAGAAACAATGGTTCGAGACCACCAATTTCGATGAATAAGCTCGTAAATTTTATTATTTAATAATTACGAGCTAAATGTGATTTTAAGAGATTTTTGAATTAGTAATTTGTGTTTTATAAAGATTTATTAAGTCAAGAAATTGAAGAAAAGAGGTATCGAGACCTCGGTGTTATAAAGTGAGCCTTAAATATTTTTATAAATATTTACGGAGTGTCAATATGGTAGTATTAAAGTTTCATCAAAAAATTTTAACGTTTCGCTAGTCAATTTAATAAAAAGGACTAACTTGAAAAATGTGCAAAACTTGCTAAAGTGATTAAATAGCTTAACCATTAAATAAGGAAGGACTAAAAGGAAAAATGAACCATTTTAAAATGGTTGAGGCCGCATAACGTGAAAAAAATCAAAGATTTTTATGTGAAAAGGACAAAATTAGAATTTTAACAAAAGTTACATGGCCAAAGTTGACTTTAACAGTTTCTAGGCCATTTCTTCTTCAACTTTATGTAAAAACAGCCATGGAAGATGGTTTTGAGCTGGTTGTTGAAACCATCTTTAGATTTTGGAAAAACGGGGTCGACTTTAAAAAAATAAAAATGGAGTCGCCACCAATCTTTTTAGGTGTGATTGGATCACCTTTTTAAAATATTGATTTTGGCCTACGAAATCTCAAGAAAACGGGTTCAGAAGTCGGTTACGTACGAGGAAGGATTAGCACCCTTGTAACGCCCAAAAATTGGTACCAAACTGATTATAAAATGTCCTAGTGTCAAAGATTTGAAAGGACTCTTTAAGTATGATCCTTTTGAGTTTCAAAAACTTATTACCCCTTTTAAGAGACATTGAATTATTTGGATTAAAAAAAAGGTCGAATCTCAGTAAGTTAGAGCACGACCCTTCAAATTTCTCAAACGTTAAATATCTTTCGTTTTTTAGAAATCCCTATATCAAAATATCAAAACATTACATCCAGTAAGTTAGGGCGCAATATCTTAAACTTTCAAAGATAGTTTTTTATTTGAAAATCGTTCGTTTTAATTTGAAAAGGATACTTGTCCATTTAGAATTAACGAAAGAAATCGAAGCCCAGTAAGTTAGGGCATGATTCTTTCAAAAATCCCAAATGTCAAATATTGCCTTAATTTTTAAAAATATTTTTTGGATAAAAAAACGATAATTAAATGGGACATATTTTAAAACAATGTTTTGATAAAAAATGCAGCATAAATATATTACAAAGCATAGATATTAAAGCAATATACAAATTACATGCCATATCAACATTTCGAATAAATTCAAACAATAAAAGTCAACAACTTAAAATACTAAATTCTAATAAAATAGCTATGCTAAAAAAAACAAATATATAACATAAGCAAATATGAGATCTAAAGTAAATCATATCAGATTATAAAATATAAAAGAAAATAGAAATAAATAAAAAGATAAAATGACAAATAGAAAATGAATGAAATATTTTAAACAACAAATTAATATTGTAATAAAAAGGGTAAAAAAACAATGACAAATAACACTATTTTAAAAAAAATATATATATATATATATACACATATAAGATAATTAATGTACTTTGAATAAATTAAAATAAAACTTCGGATTTCTTTTTGAAAAGAATAAATATATAATATATAACAATTTTAAAAGGTAATATACACATTTAAAAATAAATAATATATACAAAAAAAACTTTACATTATTAAATCAATTTGAAATATAATACAATATATATATAAATTTTAAAATAATACGTAATTGATAATAGATAATATAAAAAAATATATAAAAAATGTATAATAAAATAGTTTTATATAAAAAAACTTAGGATAACTAATAAATAAGTAAAAGTATTAAAATAAATAGATAATAAAAACTAGGTCAAAATAGAAGTAGAAACAAAGGACTAAATTTGAATTTTAATAAAATTCTGGGGTTAAGAGCCCTAATTGAAACGTGCGTCAAAAGCTAAGGGACTCACTGGGCAAATATGCCCTAATTTCAAAAACGGTGCCGTTCCATCGTGCTTTAAAATGGCCCCAAGGACCTAATTGAAACAAAGGCAAAGTCTTTGGGCCAGATTAAAATAAATGAAAATGCAATCGGACGTAATTATAAAAATGAAAAAAGCAAAAGGGCCTATAGGGTAAATAGACCCTTTTAACAAAACGCGCGGATCCTCCCCGGGTAAACGGGTCAACATGCGGATCTTCGCTTGAAAACAACGCCGTTTTAGGCAATAATGGCTTATCCCAAAACGACGTCGCACGAAGGCTTTATAAAAGCTAAAAAAACTTAAAAAATCCTTTTTTTTTTAAACAGTTTCTAAAAAAATTCAGAAAACTCTTTGAAAGCTCTCGAAGCTCCGGCCAGTGGCCGTCCTGGCTCCGTCATTGAGCTCCTCTGCACTCGGCCGCCACGCGCCTCTGTCAGAGCCGCCGTACACGGCGATCAGGGGTTTAAAAACTCCATTTTTTCGCGAATCAGCAGGTAACCCTTCTTCCCTTCCTTTTTATATTTGTAAAAAAATATTTGTATGCAAACATTCAGGCGAAGAGGAAATAAAATAAAACGGAATAAAAGAAATCACCTTTCAAAAAGAAACCGAGTATTTCTCTTTTTTGTATATATGTGTGCGTAAAGTTTACAATGATAGCATTCGGGCTTTATAGCCACTGTTTCTAAGATACATTTGGTAAAAAAAAAATTTCCTTCGATTTCTTGCTATGTTTGTGTTGCTGTGCTGCTTTTCTTTCCTTTTGCAGGTGAGCACGAGGAGATCTCGACGGAGGGCGCACTGGATTCGCGCGCCGATTGCGGCCCGAGACGAGGACGCGTGCTGGCTGCGGCGCCTAGGGTTTCAAAAACCCCAGGTCTTCTGACACGGGCGATTAGGTCGCTGGGCTTTTGGGCCCTGATTTGTTTTTGGGTTAAGTCTTAGGTGGGTTAGATATTTGGGTCATGGGTGTAATTGGGCCATGGGTATTATTTGTAATTGGGCCTATTGTAAATGGATTGTAAACAATTTTATTTTTATTATTTTTTGGTTTTTGTTTATTTTCTTCTTCTTTTTTGTTTTTTTGGGCCACGTATAGCCTAGGCAAAAAAATGGGCTACTACACTGGTCTTTCATATTTTAACTCAAGTAAGTTCAATTCTTGCTTTTTCCTTGAAATCTTTATATTTTTGGACTTTTACAATTAGGTCCAACATAGTATTCTATTAGTTTTTGATTTTGTTGAGAGTTTTGGAAGATACTATTGATAAGTTCATATGATTTTTGTTATTTGATGATGAAATTGAGATGTTAATGGATGTTTAAAGGTTTTTTATTAAAGAAAATTGGATGAAAACATGTTTTAGGAATAAAATTGAAAAGTGCTGAATTTATAGAAAATTCTAAAATTTCATTAAATTCATGGGCTGTTATTGATATGTATGAGAATAATTAGGCTTGGAACAAGGATTAAATTATAAGAATTTCATTTTCCTAGCCTAGGGACGAAATCGTCATGTATTAAAAGTTTAGGGGCAAAATGGTAATCAATATTTTGCACTAAAACAGTTTTGGACAGCAGCAGTAGTCTAACTTTGAAAAATCACCAAAAATTTTGGGAATCTAACTAGAGGATAAATAAAATATGAAATTAAAGCTTATTGAGTCTAGTTTCTCATATAAGAAACGGTGTAAGCAATCGAACTGTAAATCATGAGATATAATAAATTTTGTGAGACAAGGTCAGAATAATTTTGGGTTCCCTTGTTCTAATTTTGGAAAATCATCAAAAATTGAAGAAAAATAATTATGGGTTTAAATTTATATTTTTAAATTCTTAATGAGTCTATTTTCAATAGAAACAAAAGCGAATATCATTCAAATTATGTGCTAAGAGATAATTAATTTTTAGTAAGCAAAGGTCAAAGCTGTCAAATAGTAGAATAAGGATAAATTTGAAGATTTTACTGTACTAATTGACTAAACTATAAATTCTGAAATTTTTATGGTAGAAAGATATATGAATCTAGTTTCAAAAACATCAAGCGGATCTTAATTTGGAGTTCTGTAGCTCAAGATAAAAATAATTTAGTGACTATGACACGGATGAACAGCTTTGAATATACATATAAGTAAATAGTGAAATTATAGATAATGTTACTTATAAGCATGATATATATACATTAAGGATGTGGAATGGAGAGAAGGAGGAAAATATATGAATGACTTATGTATAAATTGATCACATGCTCGATTATAATCGATAAACGTTGAATTAGAAATGATATAATGTTTTATTTTAAATATTTATTATGAAATTATGATTATCGTTATGATATAAAAATCGAATTGTAAGTTCATGTAACTTGAATTGAATTATTTAATGTTTGAATTGTATGTTTTTGTGACATTAGATGATTTGAATGTTTAATGTATAGTATATGATGAAATGTTGATAATTCTTGATAAAAAGGGAAATAACTCCCGGTTGAATAGAATAGAATTCGATGGATCACTAGAAAAGGATTTAACGGTAAAAAGGCTCTAGCCCGGACGGGTGATCCTGATATAAGCCCTCCCGAAGAATATGTGTGAAAAGGATCTAGCCCGGACGGGTGATCCTGATATAAGCCCTCCCGAAGAATATATGCGAAATGGATTTAGCCCAGACAGGTAATCTAAAGTAAATGTGAGTCTCTGGATTTAGCCCGGACTGGTAATCTAGACAAAGCTCTATAGAGTATTTGTCATTGTATGGGATTTAGCCCGGACTGGTAATCCCGCTGTAAGAAATGAGGTTCGTGGGAGTGTGCTCTTTTACAGGGGATTTAGCCTGGACTGGTAATCCCACTGTAGGAAATGAGGTTCGCGGGAGTGTGCTCTCTGAAAAGGACATATGTATATATGTGTATGAATTGACGGTTAATGAGATTGTACGCTATAAGTGTACTACTGGAAATTCATCGAAATTCCGAGAAATTCAACGGGATAAATATAGAAAATGGTAAATGCATGGAATTATGAAATTGATGAGCTCATTCACATGAATTTTTTCATTTGAAATTGTGATTGACAGGAAGAAATAGTGAATTGCATGCTTATGTATGGTTACATGTATTTATTTTAAATACAAGAAAATGATGGTTATCGATATATAGAGACATGAGACTATGATATATGAACATGAAATATGTGTACTATTTGCATAAATGTGATATTTCAAATACTTTGGTGAGTAAAGCTCAAATATGAAATAGTATAAAATCAAGACAAGTTGTTATGAAAATGTATTTAAAATATAGAGATATGGTTGCTAAATGTTATATGATTACATAATGTGAAATTATGTATATATATGAGAAATTTAATGAGAATTGAGCCCATACATATTTCTTGGTATTTATATAAAGTGTATGACTAACAAGGGTGATGAGGATATGAGTTGGGGCTCGTGATCAATATGATTGAATGAGTCTTGTATGTTTATATTGAATTTAAATGAGTGAGTTTCGGAAGCTCGTTGGTTGGGAAGCTCGGCGAAGATTACTCACAGTATCCATCGGCCTATTTTGGTATGTATGATAAATGAATTATGGTTATAATGGCATGTATAAGCTAAAATAAATACCAAAGTTTATTATATATGGATGGTTGTAAAGCTAGCTATTAGTATGGCTAGTAAATTTTGATTTTGGTATGTTAGTAAGGTTAAATCATGGTTATGCATGAAATTAAATTGAAAATGTATTTAAATGGCTTGAAATAAATTAAAATTGCATTGGTTATTATTGAACTGGCTTGGTGCAGATATTGGATAAAAAAGGGTGAGAAACGAGGCTTGGTTATAGTCTTTATTTTGTCCACATAGGTGGACACACAGGCATGTATCTTAGCTGCGTGTGATACATGGTCTGGTATATGGGCGTGTGTCAAGGCCGTGTATCCCCTGCATCTACAAATTGAGAAACAGAATGCCCATGATTGAGTACACAGGCTTCCACACGGGCGTGTACCTTACTCGTGTGAGGTACATGGCCTGGATACACTGGCGTGTGATGCGGCCGTGTGAATCCTACTCCTAATTCGAAAATGAAAATTAACCACACGGCCTAGCTATATGGGCGTGTGCCAAGGCCGTGTGACTTCAATTTGTACATGGGTTGCAAGTCAAAGAGTTACACGCCTAGGAGACACAGGCATGTGAACCACACGACCATGCCACACGGGCGTGTTACCCTCTACACGGGTGTGTGACCCTTGTAAATGAGGAAAATTTTGGGATTTTACGAAAAAGTCCCTATGACCCCGATTTAGTCCCGAATAAATTCTAACACTTGTTTTGGGCCTCGAGGACCCATCTAAGGGATGTTATAACATATTTTGGGAAATAATAGTGCTTGATTCTATTTGTCGGGAAATGGTTTGGTAAACTCTGATAATGCCTCATACCTTGTTCCGGTAACGGATACAGGTAAGGGGTGTTACATTTAGTGATATCAGAGCTACAGTTTAGTCAGTTCTCTGACCGAACGTAGCATATGTGAAGTCTAGAAATACATGCCATTATAAAACTTGTGATATTGTGATATCTCCCGACCTTGATAAGAATTATTTTACTAATAGATAGAGATGCTTCCAACCGAGCTAATTCCGACAGTAATGATAGTGATATTTGAGTATTTGATAGAAAAAGAGGAATTGCCTATGATGAGTAAAGATCTATAAAGGTACGAAATGAATGTTTGTAATGAATATATTGACGATAAAAGTCATGTTATGTGCGTACATATGAAAGCCAAATTTTGAGGCTTTATGACCTCTGCCCCCTCATAAGTATAATTTTATACAATGAAATTTACCAGATTTATATTGATTAAGTTTACAAATGTGAAATTGAAGAGTTCAGTGGCTAAATGATTAATAATGCAGTTAGAGCTAAGAATGGGTTAGTTAGGAAAGATGATTATGACTAGGATACCAGATAATTTTTCTGAAGATTATTCAGAATACGCAATGTTACTATTAAGAAAGAAGTTATTCATGAGTAATCGATTTATTCAGGTATGGTATTTACAAAATGAATTTACTAGAAATTTCTTCTAAATTAGTTCCTTTAGTGAACTGAATAATGTGATATTGTTGATGACTTTAGTAGTCAGTGGAGTAGTAATGAAATTGTAAAAATATGTAAAAGTAATTGTCATTCTTGATAGTATTTTATTAATTTAATGTGAGTAATTTCAATCCTAGTTGAACTCTTTCTAAACTCCCTCTATATAAAGAGAGCCTAGGTCACTATTTCCACACACTTGAATTCAAGAAAAGTTTCTGACCCTAGGAATTTACAGAAGTTACGAAATTGTACCACTGGTAATTTTGTGAAAAAGTTTTTGATTCAAAGCAAGTCCACACTTTACAGACGTGAGCTTGAGGATAGCGGAGAAAACCACTCGGTCGAAGCGTTCATCCTAGACAAATAAAACAGGTATGAAATTTGATTAAGTGTTTATTATTTTAGATAAAACAACCAAATTCTTGTTTTGGGAGAAAAATTAAAACTCTGATTTTCCCTTAAACCTATTTTTCGTTATATTTTCCAAACTCAATTTTCTCACATAATGTACATTACATCTATTGTAAATGAATTAAAAGATGGGTATTACAAATGTATTAACTATTTTCTAGATTGATATTAACCGTTTGATATTCATGGAGTTACCACTAGGTATTTTATACTCAATGCATTGTTTTTTTCTCTTGTGTACAGGTTTGCCGAGTTGATTACAAAGTTTAAAGAGTTGAATCACCTCCTACGAGTTACGATTATTATAAGTAAACCATTGTTTGATTGGTGTATCTATCTATATATCCTTTAGTGGCATGTATGTAGGTGGTCAAAGTCATGGATTTCACCGTAGGTTATTTGTTTAAGGATGCTAAAATGGTTAGATAATTTATATCTGATCAACGATGAAGTCACTAGAGTTTGTCTTAGACATCAAACGTAACGCTGTGTAATTAGGGTTGTTTCTAATTTCAGGTTAAAAGGTGTTACAATCAGGGGCGAAGCCAGAAAAAATTTTCAGGAGGGGCGGATGAAATTTTAATTTTTTATAATTTATATCTTTATAATTTGTAAAGGATTAAATCGAATTTTTATAATTTTAGGGGGGCCAAAGTGTAATTTTACCTTTACTAATTTAAAATTTTAAAAAAATTTTAAGGGCCAAAAAGAAAATTTTACATTTTAGGGGGGGCCGAGGCCCATGCCTGCCCCCCCTCGCTTCGCCCCTAGTTACAATTACCTTAAATAGTTTATTGAAAAGAATTTTGAGATGAAACATAAAAAAATTTCATTAATACGTTTTAATTCAGGTATTTTTTCTTAAAATATCTATATTACCTATAAATTCTATAATTGAATTGATGTAATGAGTTAATTGGATAAATTCAATTTAAAAAATAAAAAAAAACAACTTCATAATTTCTTTTTAACTTAAATAGCTTAAACTATATTTTTGAAAGAAAATTTAAAATGCATGTGAGTGGTGAGTGGTTAAGTTGAGGAATTTGAAATCTTCTGGGTGCAAGTTTAATCCTTGATGTTGATTTTATGTATTTTTAAAGGTTAAATTACTTTTAATTAATTTTAGACTATGAACTTTTCAAGTTGGTTAATATTAATTTTTATGCTTTTCAAATTTTGACTTGATCTGTATCAGTTAAATTTATTAGATTAAATTTTGTTATTAGTTTTATATTATGTGTAAAGTTATAGATTTAGTCCATGTTCTTCAATTAAATCATTTTTAGTCCCTATACTTTTTGAAATTTGAAATTTAAGTATTGAACAAATGATAACTGCTAAATCTATCAACTCAACTTTTTTATGAGTAATATATGGAAAGAACAAGCTGATATTACATTACATATGTGATAATATATAGTTGTCGCATAACATTATGAAAATAGTAGAATTTAATGAATTTAATGATTAATACTTCATCAGGTTTAAAATTTTAAAATTCAAAAAATACAAAAATTAAAATTAAATTTAAAAAATTAAAATATAAAAATTAAATCCATAATAACATAATTTAAATTTTTTTAGATAACAATTTTCACCTATAATATAAATGTATATAATCAATAATTCATATTTCTATCTACACTCAATAGCATAATACATTATAAAAAGGGAAAAAGAAATTCAGAAACACACAGAAAAAAGGTTATTAATCTTCAGTTGAATGTTTGAACTTAAGAAACATGAAATCATAGCACACTTCCTAAAATAAATATGTCTCTTATGAATTCCCTAAACCCTTAAACCAAACATATTTAATCTTTAGGGTTTATATATATAACTAAACATTTGAATCTTGAAGGTTGGGCTGAGCAAGCTGAAGCTGATAGGAGAACTGTTGAGGAATGGTTGCAAGCTGAAGCACACTGCTTGGCTCTCCGTAGAAGGGGAATTCATCAAGAACTTGTTGATGATGCTCCACTGGCTTAGCTTCTAGCCCTCCCTGTTGTTGATACTCGATTGCCGCTCGGTGTTCTTGAATCTGTGAGGTCAGAGGCGAAGGCAGGAAATTTTTATTAGGGAGCCAAGATAAAAATATAAATGGTTGAACACCAAAGCCAAAAAATTGTATACTAGAAAGGTTTAAATTGGATTATTAGCTTGTTAAAGGGACTAAAAATGAAATTATATAATTTTATCAGAATGCTTTTATTTATTATACAAAGTTTAATCTAATTGTTACTTACCCAACGATACATGTTGTTGTTTTCTTCCTCTAGCATTCGTTCCTACAAACATGCAATAAACCCAGGATTGATATTAGCCTTTCTGATTATTTAGTACATGCATCTGAGCGGTTTAATTATGTCACCAGTCCTTGTAGTCTTTGTATCTTTGAAATTTAGTTTCTCTATTTGTTTGATTTAAAAATTAAAGTTTAATTAATAACACTGATAATGAACTGTGGCATTCTCATATTCAAAGGTTTGGTTTTAAAAATTGAATCCCAATTAATTGTACATATTCAAATTTAATAGAAATCAGTTTAATAGTTTTATCAATTGGACTTGATTTTTAAACCAGAAAAATAGGAGGACTAAATTATCAGAAGTAAAAGCAAAGAGACAAAATTTCAAAAGTTCTAAGAGTACAAGGATTGAGCGCATAATTAAACCTATGTGAGCTCAGATATGGTGAAATTTTGAAGGGCTTTATAATTGGCATATCACCTTTCTACGTAGATTATCAAGCTGTTGCTGCAAGAGCTCATTCTGCCAAATTTTCAAGCCAATTTATATAGATCTCAAATTTTTAGAAGTGATTGTAAGAACCAAATGGATTAAACTTAGAATTTTCAAACGGTACCTTTCGCTCTCGGACCTTGTTGACGGAGCGTTCGAGTTCTTGTTCGAGTTGATCGAGCTCCTCGTAGGGTATAGAGCTCATGTCCTCACCGGTGTAGCGTCTCATGCTTAGTTGAAGACGACGGGTTTCTTTCCTCAACACTGCCAATTCATTGTACAAATGTTCCTACAGACGCACATATAAAATCAAAGGGTAAGGTACTTAGAAAAGTTTCCAAGTAATGAATGTTACATAATTGAGATTAAGTAACATTTAGTCCTTAAATTTTGTAACAATATTATTTTAGTCCATGAACTATTTTTTTTCACATTAGTCCCGAAACTTGATAGCTTTTCTCAATTTAATTTAATGGGAACAATTAAATGTAATCCAAATTTAGGGATCAAATTGAGAAAGTTGATTAATTGAATAGTTACTAAACAATTAATCAATTTTTACCCCTCAAAAAAATTAATTAATCAATGAACCTTACCCGATTGTCATGCTCAGGAATGCGAGTCCCAGTGACCTTCTGATACCTTTCAATGATTTGCTCCATTCTGCATATATAATATTATATATATATATATATATATATATATATATAAACCATAAAAGAAAAGGGTAAGAGCATGAATCCTTATAATATCATGTGAAACTGCAATTTCGGATAAAAAATAGATTTTTTTTTTTCATATAAAAGAGAAGCTCTTTCAGATTTAGTTTGGGAAAAGAGTTACAAATATTAAAGTTCGAATATATCAGAATAATACTTGTATCATAAAAATATAGATATCTATAATTCACTCAAAACCATAGAAATGTATGCATCTGCATACAACTTTCTGCCCAGGAACTTGAAACCCCCAATAATTATAACATACATATCACATATATATTATTACCATTTAAATTTTAACTCAATTGATATTAATATTATTATAGAGAGTGCGTGAAATACATTATTATCCTATTTAAAGGTCAAAAATAAATTATGAGTAGTTCTCAACATTTTATAAAAACTAATATTAAAAAAAGTACATATATAATATATATCAGAAATCATTAGGAAGTTTAATGAACCTAAATTCTTAACCATCCATTACACACAACAAAAAATCAAAATTGACTTGGGAGTTATGACCATAGAAGAAACCCTAGGTAGCTATGTCATCAGAATCATTGGGACATGGAGGAGTAAAACCAGAACCAACCCAATCGTGGTCTATCAACAACAACCAAATTTTCACGCATTTTTAGGCCATATGTATGAATGATGAAATAAAGAAAAGAAAAAAGAGAGTGGGGGAGAGAGAGAGACCTATAAGGTTGAGTGCAATACTGGCACATCTTGCCGGTGCTAGAGAAGATGATGAGGCCAATTTGAGCATCGCAGAGAACGGAGAGCTCGTGAGTCTTCTTCAAAAGCCCAGCTCGGCGCTTCGAAAAGGTGACTTGCCGTGTCGTTTGGTTCTCGATCCTCTTGATGGCTATCTTTCCACGTCCCATATTAAGCAAAAACACCACCTTTGAAAAAAAATTTCTTTGTGTGTCTATGAATCTTCTCTAGTTAAGGAAAAGACAAAATCAGGGAACTATGTTCTCTTTTAATTCACTTCCAAAAAACCCACAGACACAAAAAAAAAAAAAAGGGAAAATGAAGAAGAAAGGAAAGGAGGTGAGGCTAATAAAGAAGTGAAATAAGGGACAAAGTGGACACAGAAAGAAATGTGATGATAAAATGGAAATTAAAAACTATCTGCAACCCTAAAATAACAAGTTTTATAGTTCATAAAAACAGGAAGGGAAGAAAGGAAGAAAAAGATGACTGTGAGTTTACCTATTCCTTTGCTTCTAAAAACTCCTCTTTGCTCCTTTTTTTGTCAAAGCGTATAGCAACGAGGAATTTATTCTATAACCCACCCACGTTCTCCAAATTATCCTCAAGCTATTTTTTTTATTTTTTTTATTTCAACTAAAATTATGTTAATTTTTAATAAGTATATTTATATCATAAATTTTTTAACAATCTAATTATATAAGTTTTTATAGGTTAATGATGTTATATAAATTTTAATGTCTTTGTGTCTTGTTTACTTTGACTAAGTGGGGGAGTTAAGAATTTTAGAGTAGGAATGAATTAAAAATTTAGAATTAAAATGTAATTTTTATTATTTTATTAGTTTAAAAATTATAATTTTTAGTGAAAATTAATCATAATTTTATCATTTGAGGTCGAGGTCTTTATCTACCTTCAATTCTCTTACCTTACACATTTTGAAATTAAACCTGTTAGTTTTTACCTGAGCACAAAAAATTAATATTCTTGTCTTACGCATTTTGAAATTAAATCAGTCAATTTTTACCTGAGTATACAAAATTGATTTAACCAACTCGGACCCAAATTGGACTCAACTTGATTAGAGCATAAAAAGACAATAGTTGGAACCTATTTAGTCTAAATTTGGATAAGTTCGAACTTAATCTAAAACAAATAACTTAAAATGATCTAAACTTAAAGTGACTAAAACTCGAAATGATTTTATTAGAAAAACACAAGCCTCAAATACAAATTACTCAAACCAAAAATCCAACCTAAACCCTAAATCCAACTCAACCGATTTCACCATAAAAAACCAACAACTCGAATCCGTTCAATTCAAATTCAAATCTATTTAAACCTAAAATTTACTATAACCTAATTAGCTTAAACATTGAAAAATCTAAACCTCAAACTTAAATAATCCAAATTTGAAATTAACTCCAACATAAAAGTCCTCAAATTCACAAGTCTGATTGAAACCAATGTTAGGGTTTAAAGGAGAGCAAGGGAGGGAGGGTTTCATTAGTTTCAATGGATAATCACCACATCCATTAACAAAGGCTTGAAAATCATGGATTTTGGCCTGGCCAAGGAGGAGGAGTGGCATTATCAGCAATTCAATAGCAATAAGTATTCCTTTAATTGTCTTATGCGGAAACATAGGCAAAAGGGTGCTGTGACCCTTAACCACTCTTCTGATCTCTTCTGCCAAGCTACCTGAATTTTACCATTTCCAGTATTTCCTTTTTCTTTGCTACAATTTGCAAAACTCTGGCTATCTAGGAAAAGGAAAAGAATTATTTTCAAACCCCAAAAACCCTAATCACCCCCTATTCGGAAACGACAAACTGTAACAATCCCATGACTAAGACCTATATGTATAGTTCATGCTATGGTCATTCAGCATCACCACCACCTTGAAAGAAAATTATTTGAGGTAAAAATGTAAATGTGAAAGTTGGTGATTCTTTTATGTTTAAACCTTGAGTTGTAAAAGTAATTAAGTTACACTAGATTTTAACTAAATTTAGAGTCAAGTCGAGTTGAAACCTTAAGTAATAAGTAAAGTCCTAACCAATCTTTGACATTGTTAGTATTACCATCAAATTTTATCATCAATACACTCATGCAATCATACCAGCTTAAGCAGTAAATTATCATGAACTCAGTGAATATATATAATAATATTGTTACATTTTGTCCAAATACAGGGGGAGTGAAAGCCTATTTTATTTTATTTTTTACAGCTAAAAATGGTAATGCAGCACGTATTCAACACATGAAATCTGATCAAAAGCCAGTGTGGTGAAAAACCAAACTTTTGCTTTTTCATATGGAAGGTGCTTTAAAGCAATGAGGCCTCTTTTAATTTTAATTCCCACCAAATATTGATCTAGCACCAACTACATACACACAAGTCATTACTTTGGAGTTGATCAGAAAGCAATTTCTTTTTTTTTTTCTTTTTGGTAAAGATTTAAAAAAAAAAACCACATCCTAAATTAGGGTGAAATAGGTTCCGTTTGATTAATTTTTTTTGGAATCATAATTTAATTTGATTCTCGATTTTTTTCATATTGATTTTTTATTTTGAATTTTTAAATTTATTTTGACAAAATGAATTTTGTTTAATTTTGTTAGATATTAATTTATTAAAGTTTCAAGTCTTTTATATGGTATTTTTAAAATATATATTATATAAAAATTAATTCAATTCCACTATTTTAAATATATATTATATAAAAAATTAATTTATTTCCACTATTTTAAAAATAAAATATTTTTACATAATAAAAAAATAAAATTAATTATAAATTAAATAACAAGAATTCACTTCGATTTAAATAACCATAGTTTTTCAATATATATTTCTTAAACCATCCAAACATTTTAATTTGGGTTGAATTTCTCATTTTTTCTTGCTCAATCTTATCCTAAATGAGGTTGAATAATATACATGATCATATTCGAATTTAAAACATACTTAATCCCATTTTTCTTCAAATAAAGTTTAATGAATCAATTTAATTAAGTTTGGATTAATTATATATATTATTATCTTAACATAATTTGATTCTTTATTTTTTATAATATTATTAATTAATTTAAATAGTAATACATCTCTCTATTAATATTTTATTTTTGTATGTTGAAAGAAGTGTTTTTAAGAAGAAAGTTTCGACTCAACAGTTTAACTATTAACTAAATGAGTTAATTAATGATATTATAAAATTAAAGAGATCAAATTATTAAAATGTAGAGATTAAATATCAAATTTAAACATGGAATATTATCTTAAACCCACTTGTGAATTTGATTTTACTCTACTAATAGTTATTAAAATAATTATCATTTTAATGTAATAAAAAGAATTAAAACCATAATTTAACCGAATCCTATGTGTTGCCTGGATGGTCAAGGTGTTCATCGCCTCAGGTGTGATTTGAATTTGAGTCGCGTTGCTGTTAGAACTTTACCTTCCTTTTGTAATTTACCAAAAAAAAAACCTCATAATTTAACCCTAGTTAAAATATAATTTACTTTCTTCCAAAAAATAAAATCCTGAGAAGCATGGACATGTATTTACCATGCATGTTTAATAAGTAACGCAGTAATTTTATTATGTTATAGTTTAATTAATCAAGCATTTGTGTGAGTCTAGTTTTAGAAACAAGCCCTAGACAGACAATGCACATTAGGTTTTCCAAAACTGGATGCTCTATGGCTATCCTTTTGGTCCCCCAAAGTTTGTCTACCATTTTCATCCCTACTCAACGTCACTGATTTAAATTACCATTACACATCCCATCTCCATTTATCGTAATTCCTAACGTAATAAATGTTATCATGATTGATTACGATAAATATATATAGGCCATTTTGATTATATTCTAAATATCAATTTCATTACTATTTTACTAAAATAATATTAATTTTAGAAAGTAAAAAATTCAACTATGTTCAATTTGAAAAGACTTAAACTGAACACGACTCAGATTTAGAAAATTGAATGGACAAATTCAAACCTCAAAATGATCCAGACCAAAAATGAATTAAACTTAGAATTAATTTCAACTCGAAGGGATTTAGATTCGAAATAACTTGAAAATTTTAAAACTTAAATTAATGACCTAAATTAACTTGAATCAAAACCAATTTAACTCAAATTTGGAAAACCTAAAATGACACCAATATTATCCAAACCCACAATTAATGACCATAGAAATAAACAACCCAGAATTAATTCGAACCCTAAACTATTACAGAATCTTAACTAAACTTCTTTCTGACCATGAATCTTAACTCGATTAACCGTGTTTAACATATATAAAATTGAAAAGCTTAAGCGCGTGACTACTCTCTCAAACTATGTTTCTCTCTACTCTCTAATGGGTTGAAATCGTAATCGGCTGAGAGAGTTGAAGCTGAAGCTGAAGTGGAAAGTGGTGGGGGGGGGTCATTGTCTTCGTTTTAATGCATGTATATATATAATTGAAAGGTAATAGTGGTAAAAGAGCGAAGACCATATGAGTGAAGGTCAGCATTGGAGACTGAAGAAAAAAACGAAAGGAGAAGATGGGGAGAGATGACCAGAAATGGGAAGGGCGATGGCAGAAGCGGTTTTAGGTCCATTATCTTCAGCACTTAGCAGCCCCTCATTTTAGGGGGTGCTCAGTTTCTCACATGCCCTTTTAGCCTTACCCATCAAACTGCTCCCAAGTTTTATCATGATTACTAATAGTGACATGCTTGAATTTATCTATTACGATATTTACTTTAAGTTTAGTTTCCATCCGAAATATAAATTTTAAATTTTACTTTAATTTACTTATATTTGTCGATGGTTGACTCAAATGTTTTAACCTCATCTATATTATTATGTTTAGTTATTTTAATTATATCATTTTAATTTAATATTTATTAATTCAATTTTTTATTGAATTAAATTTTAAACATAGACAATTTAACATATCTTTTAATATTTATGTTGTATTATTATATATTTAATTTAATTTAATTTAATTTACATGGTATATAGAAGGTATACATCTCAAAATTATACATGAAATTGATTTAATGTGCAATCGTATATATGAACATTAATTTGGTGCAATTATACACATGAAACTTTAATTGTGGTTCAAATGTATACTTGAAACTTTAATTTTGATTTAATCATACACATTTAAAGAAATAAATATATCAATTATCTTAATAATTTACAAGAATTGAATCATATCAAAATTTCATGTATAAAATTGCACAAAATCAAATTTCATGTATACAGTTGCACATTAAACCATAGTTCATGTATAGTTTTGAGATTTATCCCTATATAAAAATAAAATAAATAGAATAAGTTTCAGCCTTGAATGTTAGAGCTTAAACTGAGTCCATATTTCAAACGAGATTAATTTTTGTCTAAATCTATTTCTTGAGCCTATATTTTTGTCTAAATCTTCTCATGTTTTGGATGAACTTTAGGAATTGGACGAGTAGTCCAACCTTTAAACAAGTCTAATGGATAATAAATTTTGAGACTTAATGAGAATTTTTAAATATTTTCTAAATAAAAATTTAAAAAAGACTTAAATAAAAATTTAAAAATTTCTTAATAAAAAATTAAATCTATTCTAACTTAATTTGATTTAATAAGTAAACAACATTAGTTCAGTCAATATGAATTTAAAATGATTTAAATTTGTAAATTTAAAATGATTTAATTTGTAATGACTTAATTCGAAAAATTCAAACCTCAAACCTAATCCAAACTTAAAGCAATTCAAGCTCAAATTTACTAGAGGCTAAAATTATGTCAAATTAAAATACCTAAAAATTTTGAAACTTGAATCGACCTAATCTATAGTAAACCTATCTAAATCGAATTATCTTAGTTTATTGTTTTGTATTATAGAGAGAGGAGAGATATTGATATAAAACTAATTAATTTTACATATATATTTTTAAATTTTGTATATAATTGCGATTTTAACAAATGGATCATTACATTTAACAACATAATTGTAGTTATTAATATTATTCTTATTGACCAAACTGAAACCTCGAAACAATTTCCAAATCATACCCGCCCCAAAGGCTCCTTCATTTTTATAAATATATAAATATTCATATAAAATTATTTTTTTATATTTTATACCAATAAAATTGAGCTCGATGAAAATTAGAAAAATATAAACCCAAATTTGGCCTAACACAGGCTAAGTTGATTGGACCAAGCAAACCACCCAACTTATAAACACCTCTAGGATTAAAAGGAAAAGTAATTTAGCAATAACTAATAAGAAGTTGGAAGTGTACTGCACCATATTTAAACCTAGATAAAACTACTACTTGTGCAATACAAAATAACATGTACATTTTCTCATATGGGAGAGCCAACAAGTATGTAATTAACTCTAGAAACAAAGCTGAATGCAGTACGCGCAGTACGCCCAACAGCACTGTAATGAGCATGCATCTTTCCTTTCAGCTCTCTCCTTTGATTTCTCAATGATGCCAACTTGCCCTTGACTGATTCTATTTCCTCTTTCACTTTAGTATACTGGCTTACCAGTCCGAAAAAGTCATCGTACGATGCTATCATGGTCCTAGCCTCTTCGATGAGAAGCTCCAAACAATGAACATTGAACCCTACTGCCCCTGCGTCTTCGATGGACCGTACCATGCGTACTAGATCATCTTGAGATAGTAAGCTCCATGGTCTATCGGACAATGCCAAAGCATCGCCGAACAGCCTCAGCAAGGATGTGATCCACTCTGGACTTTGGATGATGCAGTTCTTCCAGAAAGGACCCTCGATGTTGTAGATGACTTCCAAGTATTGCTTGTGGTGTGCTGAGACCTCGAAACCATAGAAATCAACCGTGCTACAGTCTGTGTGATGCATGGTAGAAGTTGCTGGTGAACTGCATACATGAGCACGAACCGGAGAGGCAACATGCTCCTTTGAATAAAATGGAGCAATGATGTCTATGGGGTAAGGATCTTCCATGTCATTGTCAGCATCCGTCACAACTACCTCAATTTCAACGTCCTCCTCCATTGTGCCTTTTTCAGGCTCCCTAACAACTGCCTTGATATGGACTTCTGCTTCTTGATAGCAAGCAGCCTCATCTTCCTTGTCAATGTCAGGGTCTTCCATTGTGGGGTTAGAACAAGGGCCTAAAGAATTGCCCCTGTCATTGTCGGTATTGATGGCATCTACCTCAATTTCAGCTTCCTTCTCATTGTGTCTTCATCAGGGTCACTAATGACTGCCTCAGTCTGGACTTCTGTTTCTCCATTATGAGCAACCTCAGCTTCCTCATCAATGTCAGAATCGCCACCATGATCACTCCAATTAGACTTTTCATCAGAAACAACCTCATATTCTTTACCCCTAGTGTCCCACTCTTCCGTATCAAATCCTTGTCCTCTAACTGGCTTCCTACAGGCAGATCCACGCTCAACACCATGCTTGCATGAAGCATTTGAACCAAAAGTACCCTCAGGTCCAGACAAAGTAGGTTTTAATTTAATGCTGAGAAACAAATAGAAGCTTTTAGTTCAAACTCAAAAAATTAACTCCATGCTTAGATGTGGGACAAAACGGATGAGCATTCCTAGATCAGATTTCGGAAAAGCTCATCTAATACAAAATCAAAAACAATATGGAATCATACAGTGTTTCCACAAATATCATGATAGCTATAAAACCACAGAACTCAGTAATATATATTCTTTTGTCCTTGAAAAAAAAAAGAGTACATAAAATAACAGTACGTAGTGAAAGGCAAGCAATAAAATAAGACTCATCACGCAACCAACGTGAAAATACATTGTATACGTCAGCCACAAGTAACAAGTACATTGTATACTTCTTCTAAACAAGAAACTCAATTACTCGATGAATTCAACAATATTCCTCTCAATCATGAGATCATGGTATGAAATTGTATTGGGTCACTATTTAAAGAAGTTTGTCAAAAAGATAAAATGAGCTGTGTTTTATTCCTGAAATGAGCATCTATTTATACACATAAATTATCAATAAAACTCCTGGATAAGACGAGTTAATTTACATAATTTTAAATTTTAAAATTAAAAAAGAAATCTATATGCCACAAGACTTGGTCAGCCAATACTATTAACTAGCATAAACAGAAATTTTTCTACATCAATCCTTCTCTGAACACTTTCAGTCAACAGAACAATAGAGGAAAGAAACTTTGCCATGCAGAAACCGAGGCACAATACTCATATTTAGATTACAATTTTCAGGTTTTAGCAATTTAGATAGACTTAAATGCAAAATTGGCCCTCAAACTATATTGCTTTTCCTAGTCGAGTACCTAGAGTTATTTTTTTGTCAAAAGTGATACCTAAACTATCAATTTAGTCTCATTTACCCCCAAAACATGATAGTAGCCAATAAAAATATGACAGGCATGCTCTTATTGGACATTGTACACTTTCTAGGTAAAATGAGACGAAATTAGTAGTTTAGGGAAAAGCAATATAGTTTGGAGACAAATTTTGTAGTTAAGCCAGATAAATTTTATGTTACAGATGAGTTCATCAAATCATATGTGTGTTGTTTGCAATCATTGTCGCTGCATAAAAGCAAGGGAATCTAACTGTAATGCACCCTCAGGAATTCCCACTAGCATAACTTTCAAAATGGTTCAAATAATCAATTGAGAAGAGTCACCAAGTTCTCCTTCCATCTCTATTTTCCACTTCTTGTTGTAATTATCCAATTAAATACTACACCAAGACAACCTACAGAATTGCTATTCAAACATCTAACAATTAATTAACACACTGTGTCTACTAAGACTTAGTGTCTACTAAGACTTAACGGATGTATGATAACATTACTCTGACAACCACCTATAAATAAATCCCAAACACATCCCCAGCATAAAGACATGATTATTTGGATATGCATTTTACGGCACAAGCAGTAAGAAGAATAGAATCTACAAAACAAATGACTGAAGGCCCAAAAAACAGCAGCATATCACATGAGGGTTCTGCAGAAAAAAGAAGTTATTGCAGCTTTAATAAAGTAGCAATATACTAAAGAATTCACAAGGAATATGCATTTGAAGTAACTCACCATGCAGTTGGATCCAAACAATTCACTGCCCAACGCATTGCTTGTAGAGCCATGCTCCTCACCTATTTCGGATAGCATTTACAGACAAACGACATAAACAAGAATAAAGCACTCAGGCGTTATAACATGCTATAAATTTTATATGTACATAAGCAGAAACAGTATATTCAACAGTGCATCAATCTCAAAACTCAACCAACATACCAGAAGTTAATTAGTAATTAACCATCCACATACCTTCAGTTTGTCCACTTTAGCACTATGGCCTTGGGGAAGTACACGATATTCTTCCATCAAACGAATACATTCACCAATACTTTCAGGTGAAACAAAATTAAGTGCAACGTTAACGCAAGACTGTTCAAAAATGACAAAATAGAATCAGAAAAATATGCAGCCTAACCATATTAACTGTTCACCATAAGAAATCAAATCTATGCATGTCAATACTGTCGAGAATCTTTGATTATTTGATAGCATTGAATAGTATAGCTTTAGAGAATACAGCTGATTTTTAGGGATTTTATTTAGAGATATTCTTTCCTTAATTGATTCAATCGTTCATGTATATATACCCGTACATATTTTTAAGAAATACATACTTTTGAGTGAGTTTTTCCTCAATACATTAGAGTATTTCTCTCTAATTTCATCATGGTATCAGTTTTTTATCAGGTTTTTTGGGATTTTTTTTTTAAATTTTGTTCCAAAAAAAACCCTAGAAACACAAAATTGATACTTTCCACCCTAGCCTTATCTTTTCTCTCACCGCCCCTACCATTGGAGTCGGCATCCACTCGCCGGCGAAACCCAAAAATCTGACGATCAAAAGACCCGCGCTTGGGCCTCACTCACTGTCACAAGCTTCCACATCTTTGTTTCACACGCCGCGCATGGCCGTCACTTGCTGCCGCCATGTTTTTTCTGACGCTGTCACTGTGCTCTCTACTCCCTTCAGGTCATTCTCCTCTAAGTGGTGCCATTTTTTGGCTAATTTTTTGTTGGGATCTCTTTTGTGTTCTATTTGGGTGTTTTTTCCCCCCCTAATTTTCCAAGCAGTTTTTTTGGGTATTAGTTGTTTTTTTTTCCAGCATTATGTCTTAGGACAAAAGCTCATGATTCCAACCGATAATCCCTCGTTGCAAATTAGTCTTGTGATGCTTGACGGACATAATTACCTTTCTTGGTCAAGATCCTACTTGTTGTTTATCAAGGCTCATGGCTTGCAAAGATACATCACCGGTACAACGCCGAAACCTAAACTCATAGATTCAACATTTAGTCAGTGGGATTCAACGAACTCTCTTATTATGGCATTACTTATCAACTCTATGCAACCCAATATTTCTAAAACCTATTTGTTGCTTGATATTGCAGAAAAAACTTGGAATGTTGCTGATCTCACCTAATTTCGTGTTGGGAATGATGCGAAAATTTTTTAGATTTGTAATAAGGTCTATGGTACAAAACAGAGGAGCTAACAATTTCTCAATATTTTGCTGAACTAAGTGGGTTGTGGCAAGACCTTGATTATTATCAAGATTTTCAGGCGTCTTGTAGCAATGATGTCGAAAAATTTTAGAATATGGTGGAAAAAGAGCGTGTTTTTTATTTCTTGGCTAGGTTGAATATTGAGTATAATTAGATTCGGGTTGAAGTTCTTGGCAAAACTCCGTTTCCTTCTCTCCATGAGGCATACTCTTATGTACAACAGGAGGAGAGTCGTCGTGTTGTTCTGCTTTATAATCCATCTCTTGAGGAAGTTGATCTCATTGCCAACTAGGATGGTCTATCGGGTGGTAAGTCTGACAAGGATCACTTAACGTGTGACTACTGTGGTAAGCCTCGGCACACTAAAGATTCATGCTAGTGTCACGGGCTTAAGTTCGAAGCCCGTGACCATGGCACAAAATGCGCCCCATGGAGGTCGATCGATTAAATGGGGATCATTTAGCCTATGAGAACAGGTCCGATTTCAAGAACTGTTGGAGAAGCCTGTCAGATTGAAGCCTGGTTGGCCTGATAGCGAAGATATAGTAACTTAGGCTAATTTGGTAATTAATCTTAGAAGATAGAGAGAATCATATCTTGTAAAGATTAGATTTAATTTGATAGGATATAATCTTGTAAATCCCTAAAATTAAGGGATAGACTAATCTCGTCCGTCGATATATTTTGATCTTGACCGTCGGTTGTGGGGTAGCTCAACTATAAATAGAGAGCTTCCCCCTCATTTGTAAACCATTCATTGTAAGACTGAAGTCTTAAGAGAAATATAATTCATTGAGCATTTACTCAAACACTTTGTGTGCTTTCTTTTTTTGGCTTCCTGTTGTTCTTTGCAAGTTTCTTTTGGCATAAATCGCTTCTGCTCTACAATTGGTGCCTTGGAGGAGTTCTTAAGGAATCCTTATTTGTGGGTCTAAAGGTTGACTTAGGCGAGTTTGGACGAAGAAACTGCCTAATGCCGCACGGGTTTGCTTGTGAAAACTCTAGCCCCGTGACAAGTGGTATCCGAGCTATATGTTCGAAGGCACCGTTGGGATGTCGAAAGAAGTTGTGGACCAAACTGAACCAATCCAGACTCGTGGAAGGGCTAGAAAAACAAGTCGCTCGAGGGACATGCTGACAGCTTTGGAGAATCGAGTGGTTAATCTCGAAGAGTCCATAGGGAACATGAAAGAGACGCTTGAATTGGTTGAGGGACGCACTGATGGGTTTGATGCTATGGAGGAGCAACTTAGAGATTTTGTGTTGGATTCCCTCGATGTCAATTCGGAAAAGATGCATTCCACTACGGAAAAGCTGGCAGAGGGATGATACTCTCGAGGATATGATGATGGCCATGAAGAAAGAAATTGAAGAGCTTAAGGGGGAGATCACGATTTACAAAGTTGCTTTGAGTAATGGGATGTCTTCAAGGCCGAAGCAACAAGCAATGAATGTTCCCAAATCGGAAAAGTTCAAGGGTGCAAGGTCCGCGAGAGAAGTGGACAACTTCTTGTGGGAAATGGAGCAATACTTACGAGCAATGGGCATCGAGAAGGATGCAATTAAGGTAAACACTGCTTCAATATATTTTACTGATGTGGCTCTCTTGTGGTGGCGTCGTAGGTCCACGGATGAAAGACGTGGAGGGAACGCAATTGGGACTTGGGAGGAGTTCCAAAGAGAGTTAAAGAAGTAGTTTTACCCACAGTATGTTGAGAAGAAGGCTCGGGCTAAGTTGCGTCGTCTCACGCAACAAGGGACTGTTCGAGAGTATGTGCAGGCATTTGGCGAGTTGATGCTTCGAATCTCTGACTTAAGCGAGAAAGAAGCATTTTATTGGTTCGAGGATGGGTTAAAGCCGTGGGCAAAGCATGAGTTGCGTGGGCAAGGAATCACCGAACTTACTGTAGCCATGGCAGAAGCAGAGTCCTTTGTTGAGTTGGGTTAAAGACGAAGGGGGACATAGCGAAGATGGACACAGTACTAATTGCTCAAGTGGCAATGAGAAGCCACGAGATGCGAAGCAGAGATCCAACAACCCAAGGGACAAAAGGAAGAACATAAAATCAAGCCGAGACAAAAGTCCCGAAAGAAAAGAAAAGCTAAGGCGTCAAGACGAGATCGAGGCGAATCAAGCTAGTGCCATTCAAAAGTCGCAACGAGGACGTTGCGAGAATGGGTGGGGGAGAATGTCACGGGCCTAAGTTCAAAGCCCGTGACCATGGCACAAGATGCACCCCATGGAGGTCGATCGATTAGATAGGGATCATTTAGCCCACGAGAACTGGCCGGATTCCAAGAACCGTTGGAGAATCCTGTCAAATTGAAACCTGGTTAGCCCGATAATGAAAATATGGCAACTTAGGCTGATTTGGTAACTAATCTTAGAAGATAGAGAGAATCATATCTTGTAAAGATTAGATTTAATTTGATAGGATATAATCTTGTAAATCCCTAATATTAAGGGATAGACCAATCTCGTCCGTCGATGTATTCTAATCTTGACCGTCGGTTGTGGGGTAGCTCAACTATAAATAGAGAGCTTCCCCTTCATTTGTAAACCATCCATTGTAAGAATGAATTCTTCAGAAAAATATAATTCATTGAGCATTTACTCAAACACTTTGTGTACTTTCTTTCTTTGGCTTCCTGTTGTTCTTTGCAAGCTTCTTTTGGTATAAATCGCTTCCGCTCTACAATTGGTGCCTTGGAGGAGTTCTTAAAGAATCCTCATTTATGGGTCTAAAGGCTGACTTAGGCGAGTTTGGGCGAAGAAATTGCCTAATGCCGCACGGGTTTGCTTGTGAAAACTCCAGCCCCGTGACATTAGAAGTTGCATGGTCTCCCCACTCGAGGTCGTGGTGGAAAACGAGGGGTATCAAGCACATTTGTCAGACTCTATGTCAACAGAGGACAAGTCCACTTCTACTGGGAGTTTTACCTCAGATGAGATTCAACATATCCGACACCTCTTGTCTTAATTGGACTCTACCTCAATTGCCAAGTCTAATCATACGAAATCAAGTACTGTTTTAAATGCTCCATCTACTTCTGAATCTTGGATTATTGATTCTGGTACGAATTCGCATATGACAGGATCAAATAAAAACTTATTTAACTATACTACTTTTCCATTTAAAAATAGTGTGCGAATAACAAATGGCTCCCTTACCTCTATCTCTGGAACAAGTTCTGTTGTTTGTACTCTCAATCTCACTTTATCCTCTGTCCTCCATGTTCCTAAATTCCCAGTTAACCTCTTATTCGTTAGTATTATCACTAAAGTCTTAAATTATAAACTTGAATTCTTTTTCGATCACTGTGTCTTTCAGGACATCCAGACATGAAATACGATTGACAGTGATAGATTGTGTGATGGCTTATATCTTCTAGATCGATTAGCCAGTATGTTTCAAGCCTTATTTGGAGACAATAAAGATGTCAACCAGGAGATAATTCAATGGCATAGGCTGTTAAGATATTCATCATTTACTGTTCTTGCCAAGATGTTTCCTACTTTGTTTTCAAGAACTCAATTAGACTCTTTAGTTTGTGATGCCTGTGAATTTGCTAAGCATACAAAAAAACAGTTATCCTTTATATAATAATAGAAGTATTGTTCCTTTTGAGATTATTCATTCGAATGTTTAGAGCCGTACTCGCTTTACTTCTTTATCTAGTAATCGTTGGTTTGTTACATTTATTAACTGTTACACTCGGATGATATGGGTATTTTTATTAAAATCCAAAAGTGATGTTTTCTCGTGTTTCAGTTCTTTTCATAAATTGATAACTATGCAGTTTGATGCTAAGATTAAGATCTTGTGAACTAATAATGAAATAGAGTATAACTTTAATGATTATTTAAAACTATATGAAATTTAGCATCAAACCAATTATCCAGGTACAAATGCTCGGAATGATATTGCTGAAAGAAAAAAATAGACATCTTTTGGAGGTTGTTAGATCACACTTATGTTCACTATGAACCTCCCAAAGCCTTACTTGGGGTATGCAATTTTGGTTGCTCCTTATCTCATTAATCGAATGCCTCTTCAGGTCCTTAATTTTAAAAGTCCCAAAAAATTCTTAAAAGGAAAGACGAATTACCCAGTTTCACTGAAGGTCTTTAGTTGTGTTAACTTCATTCGTCTTTGACATGGGAGCAAACTGGATCCTCAAGCAGTCAAATGTGTTTTCATTGGATACTCTCCCACACAAAAGGCTTACAAATGTTATCAGCCGCCATCTAAAAAGTATTATATAAGTATGGATGTAACATTTCGTCAGGGTGAACCCTACTTTTCTTCATCACAACCATCTTTTCAGGGGAGGTTATTGAAAATGAAGAGATGACACTCTGTTCTGTTATCTTTTCGAGGGAGAATTTAGTTTCAGTAAAGACTTCAGTTCAAGAGAAGACTGTGGACGATTGTTGGATAGGCCTAATTTAAGGACATACACTAAAAAAGGCAAGAAAGAGACATCACCATACAATCTACTTTATATCTTGACTCTTCACTATCAAATGAGTATTCTTTACCTGAGGTTGCTACTGATTTAGAGTTACCAATAGCCCAACGAAAAGGTGTTAGAATTTGCAGTATCCATCCTATCTCTGACTTTCTCTTATGATTCATTATCCCCATCCTATAGAGTTTTTGTTTTGTCTTTGTTTTCTATGTCTGTTCCACAGGATTGTGGAGAAGTCATCACTGATCCAAGATGGAAAAAGGTTATGTTGAAGAAATGAAGCCTTTAGCAAAAAATGAGACGTGGCAACTGGTTAATACTACTAAGGGACAAAAAATGGTTGGGTGTAAATAAGTGTTTACTATCAAGTATAAGTTTGATGGTTCAATTGAAAGACTCAAACAGACTAGTAGCGCAAGGATTTACTCAGACATATGGAGTGGATTATCAAAAAATATTTGCTCCAGTTGCTAAATTGAGTACGATTAGGATCTTCTATCATGTGTAGTAAATCTTGACTGGGACTTAAAATAATTTGATGTAAAAAATGTTTTCTTACATGGAGACCTAGGAGAAGAAGTGTATATGAAAGTTCCTTTAGGATTCGAGGATAAAGACACTCAAGGGAAGGTATGTAGATTGAAAAAGGCCTTATATCGACTAAAGCAATCCCCCAGAGCCTGGTTTGACATATTTAGTAAGGTCATGGTGTCATTTAGCTATCGACAAATTAATGCTGATCATATCCTCTTTATCAAACATCATAAGGGTAAAATTACTCTCATTATAGTTTTTGTTGATGACATAATTATGACAGGAGATGACAAGGAAGAAATGGTCTAACTTGAGAAACAATTGGCTTAAGAATTCGAAATCAAAAACTTGAGAAAGTTGCAATATTTCCTAGGAATATAAAAGGCTAGATCAAAAAAAAGAATCGTTATTTCCCCAAAAAAATGCCTTAGATCTTCTGACAGATGCTAGCATGTCAGGTTGCAAACCAGTAAAATCACCTATTGAGAGTAATCACAAGTTACAAGCAGGGATTGGTGAAATGGTAGATGAAGAGAGATATCAAAGACTCACCGGACGATTAATTTATCTCGCTCATACTAGACCTGATATAGCCTATATGATTCGTTTGGTAAGCCAATTTATGCATGATCCTCGCGAAACCTAGATGCAGACAGTATTACAAATTTTGTGCTATTCGAAGTCTGCACCGAGCAAAGGTATTCTATTCTCTAAAAATAGTCATCTAAGATAGAAATATTTACAGATGCAAATTGGGCTAGCTCTCTTGATGACAGAAGGTCTACAACAGGTTATTGTACTCTTGTGAGAGGAAACTTAGTCACTTGGAGGAGCAAGAAACAAAGTGTTATGGCTCGATCAAGTGCAGAGACTACATATAAAACCATGGTTCAAGGTGTTTTTAAGCTTTTATGGCTGCAAAAGGTATTGGAAGAGTTAAAGTTGTTGAACGAAAATAGATTAACCTTGTACTATGACAACAAAACGGCCATCAGCATAGCTCAAGATCCAGTGCAGCACGATAGAACCAAGAACATCGAAATATATCGACATTTCATCAAGAAAAAAGTAGCCATTAGTGCCTTAAATCTATCTTATCTAGCATCCGAAAAACAGTTGGTTGATATTTTTATTAAGGGCTCAACTGTAAGACTTATCATAATCTTCTTTGCAAATTGGGCATGCAAGACATTTATGTATCACGGGAAAAACTACAAAAAAAATAGAAGCCACAAAAGAATGTACACAGTGTTTGAGTAAATGCTTAAAGAATTCTATTACTCTTAAGAATTCAACTTACAATGGATGAGATACAAATAAGGGGGAGGCTTTCTATTTATAGTTGAGCTCCCCCAAACCGACGGTTAAGATTAAATTACATCAACGGACGAGATTAACCTATCACTTGATTTTAGAGATTTAAAAGATTACATCATATCAAATCAAATCTGCAAGATACGATTCCTATAAATACTTAAAATAGCCAATGTTGTCATATCTTTATTATCGGGCTAATTTTCGTGGGCTAAATGATCCCCATCTAATTGATAGACCTCCATGGGGCGCATCATATGCTATGGTCACGGGCTTTACAGTTTGGCCCATAACATTCTCCCCCACCCATTTTCGCAACACCCTCATTACAACTTCTGAATGATAATGACTTGATTCACCTTGAAACTCTCTCGTTGCCTTGGTTTCTTCCCGACTTGTCTTGTGATCGGGTTGTCCCTTCCTCCGAAACATTTGCCTTAGCTTCTGTTGCCTCTTAACTTGAGCCTTTGCACTTATGGTACATCTCGTTGGCAAGAAGTCTCTGCTCTAATTTGCCCCAATTTTAACTTGTTCCCATTGGAATCCCTTTGATTTTCGCATCTTGGCTTCGCACCGCCCATAGTCCCTTAGCCTCCTTACTTATTAACTTTGAAAGAGCCCCCATGACCTTACCAAGCCAACAAGTCAAAATTCAAAACACTATCAGAGTGTTCACAATGTACCTTACTTGCAGCATTTACTCGTTTCGACTGCTTTTGCATCACTTTTTTCCCTCGAAGTCCGATACACAACGTACCTTTCCCAAAGTTGGCGGCTCCACCATCGACTTCACAAGCCTTATATTGGTCTCATGCTCCACTAACTTTTCTAAAGGGGCTTTCGTAGCATTCCGTTCTATCAAGTTAATATTTTCCCATATGAACTATCTTCGACTAGTTGGATTAACGATAACACCTTGGTCTCAACCTTTATATCCTAATGCACCGGCACAATAATTTTTTATAACGGACGGGTGACAATATGAATTTGATCAGCCCATGGATACAGAACTGCTTAAATCCTATCAAGAAAATTTAAGCCAAGCACATAATCGTAATAATCTAAGTGGTTCAACTCAAATTCTTCCTTGTCTTTCCATTCGCCGATTTGTAATTTCACATTTCGAACTACTCCTACAATTGGGGCCTTCTCGAAATTTACCATCTTAATCTTCTTATCCAATTTCCTAATCGAGAGACCAAGTTTCTTTGCAGCCTTTTTCCATATGAACAAGTCTGATGCTCCCATATCAACAAAAGCACTCCGCTTTTAACTTGCAATGTTGATGTCCCCAAACATTAACCCTTCTCCACCATCTCTATTCTTAGTAAAGGGCACCATCGAATTGACACTCGATGTCTTTCTCAACAAGCTTTGGTTCTTCCGGCTCATCTTTCGTTTTGATAACCAAAATTATCTATTATTTTGGACATTTTCGCGCCATGTCTAGTCCTTGACAAAGGAAGCATTTTATCCTTCCTCTTGTTCATTGGGTTGTTCGATCCCTGCTTCACATCTCTTAGTTTTCCATTGCCACTACTATTATTGGTACTGTTGCCAACGTCGTTATGTCCCTCTTCATCTTTCTCATGGTTTCTCTCACCATTACCCTTTCCATTGGGCTTAGACGACTCGAACTTTCTTTCGTTGGACCAAGCTCAACAAAGAACTCTGCTTCAGCCATGACTACAGTAAGTTTAGTGATTCCTTGCCTACGCAACTCATGCTTTACCCACAGCTCTAACCTATCTTCGAACCAACAGAATGCTTCTTTCTCGCTCAAGTCAGAGATTTGAAGCATCAGCTCACTAAATGTCCGAACATACTCCCGAATAATGCCTTGTTCGTAAGACAACGTAATTTAGCCCGAGCCTCCTCAGCATACTGTGGGTAAAACTATTTTTTCAACTCTTTGAAACTCGTCCCAAGTCCCAATTGCGTACCCACCATATTTCTCATCCGTGGACCTACGACGCCACCACAAAAGAGCCATATCAGTAAAATAAATTAAAACAGTGTTTACCTTAATGGCATCATCCTCGATACCCATCGCTCGTAAGTATTGCTCTATTTCCCACAAGAAGTTGTCCACATCTTTTGTGGACCTTGCACCTTTGAACTTCTTTGGTTTGGGAATATCTATTGCTTGTTGCTTCGGACTCGAAGTCAACATCCCATTACTCAAAGTAGCTTTGTAAATCGTGAGCTCCCCATTAAACTTTTCAATTTTTTTCTTCATGACTAGCACCATATCCTCGAGAGTATCATCTCTCTGTCAATTTTTCGCAGTATAATTGACTAATCCATTCATCTTTTCCGTATTAGCATCGAAAGAATCCAACACGAATTCTCTGAGTTACCCTTCCATCGAGTCAAACTCAACTATGGGTACCTTGACCAACTCAAGCGTCTCCTTCATTTTCCCCACGGGTTGCTCGAGGTTACCCACTCAATTTTCCAAAGTTGCCAGCATGTCCCTCGAGCGACTTGTTTTTCTGACCCTCCCACGAGCCTCCATTGGCTCATTCTGATTAGCAACTTTTTTCAACATCCCAATAGTGCCTTTGCAACCAATAGCTCAAATACCATTTGTCACGGGGCTAGATCTTTCTTCTTGCAATCAATGCAACCTTAAGCAATCCGTTCGCTCCAAACTCGCCTAAGTCAACCTTTTCTTCCAAAAGTGAGGATTCCTTTAGAGTTCTTTTAAAGCACCAATTTGTATAGCAAAAACAATTATGCCAAAAGAAGCTAAAAAAGAACAGAAAGCCACAAAAAAAACGCATACAGTGTTTGAGTAAATACTCAAAGAATTCTATTATTCTTAAAAACCCAACTTACAATGGATAAGATACAAATAAGGGGGAGGCTCTCTATTTAGAGTTGAGCTCTCCAAAACCGATGGTCAAGATCAAATTACATCGACGAACGAGATTAGTCTATCCCTTGATTTTAGGGATTTACAAAATTACATCATATCAAATCAAATCTACAAGATATGATTCTCATATTTACTAACAATAGCCTATGTTGCCATATCTTCATTATCAGGCCAACTAGGCTTCAATCTGACAGGCTTATCCAACAATTCTTGGAATCGAGCCAGTTCTCGTGGACTAAATGATCCTCATCTAATTGATAGACTTCCATGGGGCGCGTCCTGTGCTATGGTCATGAGCTTTAAACTTTGGCCCGTGACATATGCACCAACTTGAAGGGAAATGTTGAGAATCTTCGATTATTTGATAGTATTGAATTGTATAACTTTAGAGATTACAATTAATTTTCAGGGATCTTATTTAGAAATATTCTTTCCTTAATTGATTCAATCTTTCATGTATATATAATTGTACATATTTCTAAGAAATACATACTTTTGAGTGAATTTTTCCTCAATACACTAAAGTATTTCTCTCTAATTTCCTCAAATACCATGTATTTATAATATGCCACCCTTGAATATCCCATACCATGCCTTTATATTGACCCCATAACAGAAATAAATATGATGGTAGACTCCATAAGAGGATTGGTACAAAATCAGAAAATCATTTCAACTCTGTTAATACTTTCTTATATAACTAAAGAATGAAAAAGGATTGCAATGAGAACAATCAAGATACCTTAATGTTCCTGACTTGATAAGGACAGCCAGCAGGTATAAGAACAGCTTCCCCAAGTTTCTGAACAAATGTCCATGGTTCAATTCCTACATGCCAGCATATTAATTAAACCATAAACAAAGACTGATGCTTTTTTCTATCATTTATCTGACGGTTTGAAAGTATTAATTTGTTTTACCATACCATATTCTGCCTTAAGCTTGGACTTATGGTCCAAAGTTAGGTAAAAAGATTGATCATGTATAGGGTCCACAACCTATCTCAAAGAAAACAATTTTTTGTTAAGTATCAATGAGTCTTGGAAGACAGTAAACCTGAAGAAGAATCAGTTGCCAGAGCCTAATAAATTAAAGTTCATCGTACGACATAAGATTAAAGTAACTATGCATTTTTACCCGTGGTACTGGAGAACAATGTATATGCCTGAACTCCCTAAAGTGCTTGTTAAGATAATCCCTTAGCTTGGGAACATCTTCTCGCCGGAAAACATCCCAAATAGCACCTCCCTGAACATCTTCCACCGCACTGTCTTCTAGTTTTGACACCCTCGCAGAACTAGTGCCATTCTGTGTGGAGTAGCCAGCAGGCTGAACTCTGTCAACCTTTTTCTTCATCCCAAATATTTCCTTCAGATCTTGCACATGGTGCCTTTCTTTTAACTTCATGATGCTTGCAAGCCACTCACTTTTAAGCTCTACTTCAGCAATATGCACCAAAACATTCACCTGAAACAGAAAGATTAACAAATAAATTTATTTTAGAAACTAATCTGAGACCTAATAAATGATGAAAATTAAGCATAGAGTACCCCATTATCCTGCAGAAAATAGATTACTGAGAAATGGTACCTTTGTCTTATAACAAAGACCATAAAAGCTAGTTATACATAATATCTCACCGTATTGAGAAAATATGGTTCAAGTAGTCACAATTCCAAAAATCTTAACAGCTGAAGACTTGCTAAAGATAATGCAGAAACTATTAAACTTAATGCACACAAAGTTGGAATCAATGTATAACTAAAGCTCTTTTTTAATTGTTTGGGGAAAGAGGATCTGAAAATATGACCTTCATCATGGGGAGCAGTTGATACCAACTAATATATGTCTGAGCCACACATGTAAGAGAGAGAACTAAAAAATGCAAGAAAACTACCAACTGAAGGTTCAAATCAAACAACCTCATTCACCCAAACTAGTGTACTAGGTAAATATTCTCTCTAGAAACACAGTCCTAAATATTCCTAGCATCTGGTCTGTACAATAAACATCACAAACTCAAGCCTCCACACTAAATTACATCAATGCAGTCCAGTCCCAACTCGCCCCCTGCAGCATCCAAAAAGAAGAAATAGAGGAAAATAAGAAATCTAGGTATAAAAACCCTTTAAACAGAAAAAAAAAAAATGAAAACATGTTCAGAGGAAGTTATGCAGCTTGTCCGATGCCTTTGAGGCAAGATTGATAAAATAATTGTAATGCATTAAGCATAAACACATACAGATAGGAAACCCAAATAAATCTATATAATAAATAATATTTATAAAAAAATCCTAAACTGACAATACACTCCCATTCAAACTTGCATACTTTAGGAATTTCCTCCTTTTTTCTTTTTCTCATTTTACTTTGGACTAATAATCAAACAAAGATTTGAAAATAGCCTTCTAATCTTAACTTGTCAAAGTTGCGGATGTAAAAAACTAGTTTACAACAACACAGCAAACAAAGGAAGTTTACCAAATATATCTCTTCCAGTTTTTGTTGCATAAAATACATGACTATGAACCAAGAAATTACCAATGGAAACTCATTAACATTCTCCCTAGTGTTCCAAAATGCATATCGAAAATATCTGCCAGCCATAAAGGAAAACTCAGCAAACAGAAGCAGGTATATTGTCTAATATTCATATTCAATTTTTTGTTCCCACATGCATGATATGCATATGGTAAATTTGGGATTTTACATGTCTGACAAATGGAAACTGCTAACTAGTCCTTTGCCCCATAAGTATTTGCAGTCAGCAATATCAGGCAACAAATGAACCATTGTTTTCCAGACATTATCAGATGACTTTCAGATCTTATAGATAAGGCTCATAACCCAAAGAAACATTGTTCACTGCAACAAAAGATGTTGGCATAATAATGGAAGTTCCTCAAAGTCCTCTGATCTGACGTAAAGTTTCTAATAATGCAACACTAAATATTTACAGAAAGGAGGAAAAATGTTAGCCCATATACCACATCAGACATATCGCAGTGAAGCTTGGTTACAGAGTCTCCTCGCACAAGCTCTTGAGCTACTCCATATGCAATATGCAACTCTGGCCCCATCTCTGGCTTAGGAAGTATCCCTGATAATTTGGTATCAAGGTTAAGGCCACAATGAGAGATCGTGTATTCCTTGAAGGGCAAACAACAAAGAAACTCAGCATGATGACGCGGAAGGTGCTCCTTAAATTTCTTGGATGCAGGCAAGCCTTTCAATTTCAAAATTTGCGGCCATAAACAGTAACCAAAACGACCATACATATAGCCTTTGAAGAATTGATGAAGATTGATCTCTACCTGCATTTCATAGAGAGCTGATTCAAAACCAAACTTCAAGAACTGAAATGTTCGCTGCAAACATCTATAAACACCTTTAAAACTAACAATAAGATTGTCAGCTTATGACTATCTATTCCATACTTTGAGGTAATTATATTTCTGAAGAAAATTAACAGTAATTGCTTTCACCAGAAAATAATTTGACTAAAGTTACTCTGTGGTAACAAGGAATCCAATATGTTAACTTAAGTCAAACAATTGCTGTTCCATGTAATAGAAGGTGACAGAAGCTTTTACAGAAAAATAGAAAAGAAACAAGAATGCCGCTTTTAGTATAGAAACTGTACAATGTATCATTTAACACAATAATCAATTATTTTACCATGTAGCATCATATTATAGTGCAGACAAGAACGTATAATGTACAGAACCTAGAACGGGAATGGAATATTAATTTTGACTACATCACTCAATAAACATTGGTACAAGTGCATGCAATCAAGTTTAGTCATGTATGTTTATAATTTTGAACCACGACATTTGAGAACGAAACTGACCTCCGTCCAATCTAAGCAATCAACAGCCTTCACATGCTGTTCAAACTTGTTGCTTTTAATCCGACGTAAGACACGCCACAAAACAAACGGTTCCCAGCTCAAACCAGGTGTATTCTCAAGCACATTAGTAACAATAACAGGCTCCCCTTTAGTCCAGTGCCTTTGGAAATGCTTCAAATTCCCGTTCTGAACATCTTTAGCTTTTGGACAATATAAATAGTTATCAGTGGAATCTTCTCGAGAAGCTGCTTTCCTTGGTTTATTATCGGCAAACTCAGTTTCATCAATTGAGGTGTAACAAAGGCACTGCTGTTTAGGATACTTCAGCACGGTCTCAAGACTGAGATCTTTAGCTATTGCCTCTGCCTTTTCTACCAATTCAATGACAGCATTTTCTTTAAACATAGATCTCAACTCTAAAAGAGCACTACCACAACCGCCCAAATCTTTTGGGGGGCAAGAAATGCTACCGTTTTCATTTGCTTTCCACCTAGCTGCTATACAGCTGTGTTTTGTAGAGTCAATTCCAGAAGACGAATCAAGAGGCATCCTCTCTTCTGAATATGTAAAAGACCAAAGTTCACCATGCAAGTAACATGCACCCCTGTCAACATATTGAGTGTTTACTTCCTCTTCTCCCCCCTGCAAATGACCCTCATGGATTTCCCGGCAACAAATAAGGCAGAGAACATATTTACAGTTAGGACAACTTCAATGATAATCAGCAATTGAAGTTCTGCAGTTGCCACTGCAGAAGAATGCACAATGGCATCAGGAATCTGTTAAATACATTATATTTTAAGTTTTAATAACAAATCAAGTGATCCTTACTCTAACGACAATATAGAAAATGATCATATATGACAATATTTAGAACATACCAAAATATACAGTTATGATAACCAGGAACTGCCTGCTTCAGTTGTATTTCTGACGGGAACACCCCTACTCATCCAAAAAATCAAAGTTCACAAAAATTACTTAAATTGAAGGAAAATATTAAATGAATATTAACTAATAATGTTCTACTGTGTACTTACATATCACATACAAAGATCCTTTCCTAGGAACAATTCATTATGTTATTTTCTATTTTGATAAGGCATTAACAAACCATGCCATGAAGAAATGATGGTAGCATAAAAGACTCTGGCTGTATCAACCAGGGTACAATGTTAAGATAAAAAGAATAATTTGATCCCTGAAAACAACATGCAAATCCATCATGAAATCCACAAGAGAAAGAGTGCAAGTAGACCAATTTTTGTATCTATCAAAAGCCAAAATGTTTTAGAAATTTTGAATTCTAACAACAAACTTCAGCAGCACAGTGATTGGCATCTTCTTTCCATAATCAAGCTAACTTTGTTCTTCCACATAAAGACACAGATTTTTTAAAGACAACTGATAAAAACAAGTCAACGTAAACAACATACTAAAATAGGTAATGTAATCTTAATTATTTAACATTTGACACTAAGAAAAGGTTTTAAACTGTGCTTTTACTATAATGCCAAGTTAGACCACATAAAAAGCCACAAGTAGCAAGAAAACGCTCTTGCATTGCAAAAAGAGCAGACATTTCCTCCCAGATCGAAGGGGAAAAAACATACCTTGAATTTTAGCTTCTATCACCTTCTCTTTAATTTGTTCTTGACTGAACTGTTCAATGTGTGGGAGAAGACACTGAAGCAAGTATTTGGAGTGCTGAACTTGTTCATCACCAGTGAACTTTAAATGCAGATTTCTTGCCAATTTCTACAGTTTATCACAAATACTATATCATATATCACTTATTACAGGAATATTAATAAAATGTAGTAAAGCAAGAGATACAGAACCAACCATGGTAGAACCATCCTTCCGCAAGCATGCTATGCAATTGCAATTATCCCGACAAACTGGGCAGGCATCAGCAATGGCATCCTCTGACATCCCTGGATACCTAGTCCAAAATTCACAATAGATAAAATGTAAAAGTATGTAACAGGAACAAGTGCTAGCAATTGCATACAAACCAGAGCAGTGCACATACAGATAGCAGGGTACAGATGCACTCACATGTAAATTATGACTGGAGAGAAGAAGAGAAACACTTGAAAAAGAAAATGTAAATTGCTATGAAGTCAACTACTCAACTATAACATCAAACAAGTGAAAAAGCGATGCATATATACTTGAAAAAAAGTTCACATTACATGATTTTTTGTGCTTTTCAGGTGTTAATATTCTTAGGTAAAGCTAATTAATAATTTATAGGGCAATTGGGGACAATAAAGAGGAAAGAGAAAGCACCCTCGCAAAACAGCTGAAGAATAATAAACACATATAAAATTTATCTATTTAAGAAAAAACCTACAGAAGACTTCATTGGAACTTCTTTTGATTAAAATATATCCAAGTGTGCACTATTTGGAGGCACCAGCAAGGCAAATATGCAACTTTTCAGCAATTCTTCAAACCACACAATTTTATTCATTTCTCAATATATTTCAGTGTTTAAATAAAATATAGAAGGTAACAGGTCTTCTCAGTTTTATTCAACAGAAGCACTGTTTCTGACCAGATAATCACCGTCAAAGTTTAAGACCTTTAAATAACAATACTATAGCTCTCTCTCTCTAAGGTTAAATGATCATCTTGAAGCACTAATAGCATGTCATCACTACAAAACAAAATAATGGCTTTCAATTGAAATGTAGCATTGCCAACATTATCTAGTTCTGATCCAATTCATCTTTTGTGAAAAACCATCTCATGAAAACAGAAATACAAGTTAAATCTAGTATCAAAGTTTGGGGCAATGAGAAAAATGAAAAGGAAATAAAAAAAAGTAAGCAAACTTATGTAACTCATATAAAAGTTGAAGAATTTTTAGTGCAATATCAATTATCAACTACTCCACCAAGTATAAGTAAGAAGTGTTATCATTAAGGAAATAATAAATACAAGAGCCCCAACCAACACACAGGCTTTCATTACAGTAAAGCTCTAAAGGTGAACACCTGAACTCCAATATAATCCAGTATTGCAAACAATTCAAACATCAGCTCTCAGCCACATACAATCTAAAGTGGCTGATGAGAAGCATCTATGAGTCAAAACCAAGTTACGGAGATGAACAATTGTAATAACAACCAATAATAAGAAGACATTAATAGTTAAAAGAAAGAAGACAAAGTTAGTGAAATAAGGAAATACCATTTTATACAGCGAACGCAATATCGTTTCCGGCGGCAAGTTTTGCACTCAATAACTCGGCCTTTATCATTCCTCTGGCACTGATGGCACATTAATGATCTTTCCTGAAACCAAAAAAAAAAAAAAAAAAACGAAAGAGAATCAAGGAGAAAAAAAAGAAACACCATCAGGGCCAATGTAAAAGGGTTCATTTTCTTCTTACCATAACATTTCTTTTATTCCGTGAATAAGTTGTCACAGGTTCTTCCCATTTCTTACTCTTTGCATCATCTTTACGTTTAAGGGAATGACCAGGATTACCTTTCTCTGTTTCTGTACCTTCCCCTTCATTTTCTTCACTGCCATCAGTTTCCATATCAACGCTATCCTCCATAGCAGCTGCTTCTTCTTCTTCAAAAATCTTCTTTTTGAATTTATTGGGAGAAAACACGGCTCGATCAGTCTTGGGTCTTTTGAAAGGAAGCTTCTTTACCCCAAATCCGTACAAATTCTTGGGTTTTGCTTGCATTTGTATGGAGTTGGGTTTAGCTCTCAGAATCCTACTATTATCATGATGTCTCATACGCCTAGGTCGCTTCCACGTGATAGCTCCTTCCAGTTCATTATTTTGAATATCACATGCTCTGTCACCAGCCGCTCTCGCCGGCTTTAGCCCCTTCATCGGCACCGGCACCGTCGACAAACTAAAGTAATGGATGGTGGAAATAAATACAAATGAGAGGAAGGGCGTGGTGCAGAAGATTTTTGCTTCCCAAACAAGTTTCGACACTGTCAGTGGGCTGAAAAAAACAAAGAAACCTAAAATATTTTGAAAATCTAAAAATGGTTCCTTTTTTATTTATTTTGCTAAATTTTGAATTAATATTAATTTATATTGTCATTTAAGATTAATTTTTTTATTTTTTAAGTTAATAATTATATTATTTGTTATGAATATTTTTAAATATATGTTTATTATAATTAATCTTTTACCTTTCATCTTCTTTTTTTACTTTTTATTTTTCATCTTCCTTTTTTAACTTTTTATCTTCCATCTTTCTTCAACTATTCACATTTTATTTTTTTATAACTGATTTTTTATTTATGTATTAAAAAAAATGAGAAATCTACTACTAATAATGATAATGAAAAAGAATAGAAATCTTCATTATTTTCATATATTATTTTTGTGTTATTTGCATTATTATAATTTCATAATACGTTATCAGCACGAGCTTGTTGGATAATATTCAATATTCTATTGGAAAACAAGTAAGCTAGACATGCAACGTCCTTGTTGAAGCAACACTCTTAAGGTATGTAATTTCTATGCATGCTTGAAAGATTTTGATATTTCAATATTCTTAATGCAAAAAAAGTTAAAAATGATGTTTTTTTGTATTTAAGTATGTATTTATGTTTTATATATTTCATGGCATGCTTGAAATTAAAGTATCAACAACTTGAATAACTTTGCTTAAATATGTATATCTTTCATAACATATGTCATTAATATGATTAAAAAATGACTACCATTATTTAAATATTTTATTTTATTTGGCGACCTGTACCAAATGTATCTATTAAATTATTTCTAATAGAGCCACACATTATTTGTAAGTATAAATAAATTTGACTTTTTATATAGACAAAGTAAAAATCATTGTTTTTGTCCAACATCATCTACATGAATAATTAAAAATGGAATATCTAATTGCAAAATATCATCTTAACTCTTGAATTGCATAATAATTTGAAAGAATGATTTGACTATTAAAAAATGGTAATAAAGCTTGTTATGATTGAAATATATTATGTGCCCTTGCAGCAACAATATTGTGAAAAAAGTTTTAAAAAATATTTTGAAACGATCTCATGCCTTTTAGTGAAAAAGGTTTCATTTCCTAAAGTGAATATAACAATAAATAACAATTATGAAAAATCAAAATACAAATATCGTGGTTGTCATTGCAATTAAAAATATGGTTTGAGGCATATTAATAATTATTATCATGGTGGTTATAATAGTGATACTTTTAACTATCACAAAAAGAATAATAATGAAAAATAAGAAAATAATGGTTAAAGTATTCGAAGGTTATTGAAAATTCATGCTACCAATGTGGTATGGAAATACATTGGTCACGTACCTGTAACTTTATCAAAAAATCCATTAAAAAAAAGGGAAACAATATTGAGATAAATTTCGTTATCCCAAAAATGGTGAAATGAAGGATAATTTTTCGGTAAAAGATAAAAAATGTTACTATGATGCTAAAGTTGATAATACATATAAGAATGATTAATATATTCTTAGTTTATATCAAAATTTTGTTGGGATCCAAGCATTGAAATGGTTTAAGAATCATTAGAATTAATGACTACTTGATATTTGCTTAAGAATGATCTCTTTCTCTTCATTACAAAAGATGCTTATAATCACTACTTCTCATCCATGGCAACCTAAGTCAGTCTAATAAATTTCTTTTGAAATTTGATCTGATTTAGTTTAATTTATATAATTCTCTTTCCATGACTCTATGAATTTTTAAAACTCTTTACGCATTTAGTTATTGGGATGTTTATGTGGAGATAAATGTTTTTATTTTTCTTATTGGTTCATTTTAATAGAATTGATTGGTTTAATTTTGATTTTGATTAAGATATATGATTATTTTGGAATGAGAGTAAAAGTACTTGTCATAAATTTTGGGATATTTGCTCTATCTGGATAGTTTCATGATTGAGGTAGAGGTTAGAAAATGTTAATATTAAACCTTTATAGCTGTAAAATTGTTTTAATCTAACCTTATAATATTTTGTATTTTGTTGTGTTATGATATATATATATATATATATTATCTAACCATAGTGATTTATTAGTAACATGAATTTATTATTTGTTATGTTTAATATATGCTTTATTTATACCTATTCATTTTATTTTTATATGATTAAATAAAGTTCTTGAAGATAAGAAATTTTTACCTTTTATGTTGAAAATAAGTGTAAAAGTGTATATTATTTTAAAAAAATTAAACATTCATTAATATTATATAATAAAATGATTACATGTTCCAGAAGAGCTAATATTGTTTCGAACTGTAACTAATATTTTACTTTATTGTGATGCAAAATTTTGTAAAATATAATATTATTTTTCAAATTAAATAATATATGTTGAAGGGAATCTTTGTGTTATACATTAAAACTATAACGCCCTCAACCCGTATCCATCACCGGAATAGGGTCACGAGGTATTACTGAAGTTTATAGAACCTTTTTCCAATTAATCACACGATAACTCATTTCATAAGAAATTGTACAACTTAAATTTTACCACTCTTCCATAAGCACAAGTATATTTTCATTTGATCATTTACCCTTTTCGACGTATCATATAATAAACATATTACCATTTAACCAATAACTTGGCACTTGTCTAAGCGTCAACAACAACAGTTGTTAGCATATTTGAACATATTTCATATAATTTTAGAATCGATAACCTCATTTTATCAACATATCATACTTGAGATTATTACTCATCACGGCTTACCTAATTTCCATGTATCAGCATATTAAAGATAGCCACATATTCATGTATCATGATACATATTATTCTCTTGTCATTTCTTCAAAAACATAAATCATTCATTATACCAAATTTCATGTATCATTGTTTTCATGAATTTTGCATATATTTATTTCGGGACAATTCATAATCTCAAATATGCATAATTATTAGGTAAGTTTCACATACATGTATTTTCCATGTCATATTTTAAGATATCAAATAAATGTATTTTCGTGTATTTCAAGTTCAATTTCATAATTATTTGTTTCGTGCTCGAATTATTCCATGTCAAGATTTTATTCATTAAATTATTCAAAATATCATCGTCATACAAATAATATATTTAAGGTATACAAATCTATAGTTATAGATACATATATCCATCAATAAATTCCATGTACAAATATCACCATCTTAAATTTTCATATATCCAGTATCATTATCATTTTTCACGTGCTTCTGGTAGATATATGTACGAATCTTTTTTTGTACATATTCCTTTTCTGGTCATGATTTTTTACTTACTGAATTTATCGGAATATCGATATTTAAAATCATATAGCACACTTAAATTATATAAATCCATAATCCATTAACTCATATTTACCCTTTTTAGCTATGTGTTTACCATCTTTTATATTTATCCCGTTGAATTTCTCGGAATCTTGATGGATTTTCAGTAATACACTCTTGGTGTACAATCTCATTAACCGTCAATTCATACAGGGATACACTTTTAGTGTACAATTCCGGGTCCGTCAATTCATATACATGTGCGCACATTTCCATTTCAGAAAACAGACTCCCGCGAACCTTATTTCTTACAGCGGGATTACCAGTCCAGGCTAAATCCCCTGTAAGAGAGCACACTCCCGTGAACCTTATTTCTTACAGCGGGATTACTAGTCCAGGCTAAATCCCCTGTAATATAAACTCATAGAGTATTGTCGAGATTACCAGTCTAGGCTAAATCCCCTGCAACGACAATTACTCTAATGAGCTTGGATCTGAATTACCAGTCCAGGCTAAATTCAGACCCTAATTCGGATTACCCGTCCGGGCTAAATCCATTTTCCACATATTCTTCGAGAGTGCTACATCAGGATCACCTGTTCAGGCTAGATCCTTTTCACACATATTCTTCGGGAGGGCTATATCAAGATAGGATCACCCGTCTGGGCTAGATCCTTTTTACCGTCAATTCCTTTTCCAATGATCCATCGAATTCCATTCCATTCAACCGGGATTTACTTTCCCTTTATATCGAGTATTATCAATATTTCATCAATTATTATGCATTGATCATTCAAATCATATTTTCATCACATAACCACATATTTCAAGCATTTAAAAATACAACTCAAGTTACACAAACTTACCTCGTTGCTTGTCCGTGTTTATAAATTCATTAATCCGACATCTTTTCTTTTTCACATTCAAGTCTCGCATTTGAGTCATTCGGATCTTTATAAATAAATTTGACCATTGTTTTCATTCATTCCATATTCTAATACATTCAATTAATGCTTTAGGCAAAATTACCGTTTTGCCCCTAAACTTTTAACTAATGACGATTTCACCCTTAGGCTCAAAAAATAAAATTCTTACAATTTAATCCTTATTTCCAGCCGTTATCATCATACATATTGATAACAGCCCATAAATTCTATAAATATTAGAATTTTCCATAATTTCAACACTTTTCAATTTAATCCCTAAAACATGTTTTTCTCCAATCTTGAACTAAATTAATAATTTAATTTAAATTTTGCAATTTAAATAATAAAATAAACCTTTTCATGTAATTTGATCATTTCTAACATTTTTACAAAATTGCCCATAAAGTTTTACTTTTATTCAATTTAGTCCCTAAGCCTAAAACATGTAAATTAGCCATGCTAGCTGAATATTCATACATACTTTCCTCCTCCTCCTCTCCATTACACATCCTTAATTTATATAACATGCTTATAAATAACATTATCAATAATTTCACTATTTACTTATGTTGATATTCAAAACTGTCCATTTGAGTCAAAGTCACTAAATTATTTATATCTTCAGATACAGAACTCCAAATTAAGATCCGCTAATTTTCTTTGAAACTAGAATCACATATATTCTTACCATAAAATTTTCAGAATTTTTGGTTCAGCCAATTAGTACAGTTTATTCATTAAAATCTCCCATGTTTTGCTGTTTGACAGTTCTGACCACTCTTTGGTAAAATTAAATTATCTCTTTGTACAGAATTCAAATGGTGTTCTTGTTTGTTTCTTATAAAAATAGACTCATTAAAGAATCTAACCATATAAATTATGTCCCATAATAATTTTTATACAATTTTTAATGATTTTTCCAATTCAGAACAGAGGATCTCGAAATCATTCTGAATCAGTCTCACAAAAATATAAATATCTCAGAATACAGAATTCCTTTATTTGTTCTGTTTCTTTCATATGAAAATAGACTCAACAAGCTTTAATTCTATATCTCACTCAACTTCTAATTCAGTTTCTACCATTTTTGGTGATTTTTCAAACTTAGCTTACTGCTGCTGTCCAAAACTGTTTTAGTGCAAGATATTAATTACTAAGTTTATAACACCCTTATTTCCTTTATCTACAACATTTCTCATCACTTTCTTATTTCTCTTCATTAATATATCAAGAACATAGAACCATATATAATAAAACTCTACATTAACATCATTTCCATGCTTTTTCAATAATATCAAACTTAAAAATATATGGAAATCTTGATGTTCTTACCTTGTCCCCTTAGTTTCAGTCTTTAACTTGATATTCTCTCTCTTCCGGCTTCCATTTTTTTATTCCAACTTGACATTCTAACTCCCCATAGTCTTCTTAACATTTTTCTCCTCTGGTAGCTATGGAAATTCTTTTGATTTCTAGGTGAAAATGATGAATTTTTGGTGGAAGGATCAAATTGTAAAGAAAGGAAAGTTTCCTCCTTCTCTTCTTCTTCTAAAATGGGATGCATGGGAAGAGGTGGCTGGTGGTTCCCCCTTTTTTTTTTTCCACACACACACATATATATACTAAATAAAGCAATAAAATAAATAAAATATCTTATTAAAATATTATAAAAACAATAATTATCTAATTAAATAATTATAAAATATCACCAACATCATCATTACTTTCTAGATTTCTCTCTCTTCCAATTGACCATTTTTCCCTTTGTGATCTTTTAAAATTCTATTCTTGAGTCATCACTTAATTTGCTAAAATTATAATTTAGTCCCTCATAATTCTTCATATATTCAATTTGGTCCTAATTCATTCATTTTCCTTAGTTTCTAGATCATTCCATCCTTAAAATATTTACCTATTGGTCCTTCAACTTTTCCATATTTACACTTTAACCCCTTAAATTTTGAGTATTTACTCTTGGGCCCCAAGACTTTTCTCACTTCTACGATTTAGTCCTTTCTTGGATTAATACATCATAATATACTTCCTACATAGATTTTGTTGACATAGCTCAAAATTTCTCTTTTTATTTCTTTATTTCCTTATTTTACTATATCAATGATAGAAATTTTTGGGGTATTACAAAAACCATAAATAGAAATAACATTAGATGTATCTGTATTATATATATTCCCCGAAGGAATACATTACACTTATATGAATGACATATAAGATAGTGAAAAGAAGTTCATAGTGTTGGTATGACTGGTTAGACCATCCCGAGTCAATGATGATACAAAATAATTTGATGATCATTTATATGATTTTATTGAAAAATTAGAAGTTATATTTTAATAATTATCATCAATACTAGTTTTTTGGACAACATATTGAACTAAAACCAGCTAAAGTTAAAAGTCGGTTGCATTTTTTAAAGATCGGTTGCATTTTTGGATGATAACCAAATAATATATGAACTCATGTATCACATGTGTGCAATCTAAAGTTTGCGATATTATTTCTTGAAATAAATTGATTGTGAACAATCTCTATAGTATGCAATTTGTGCTAACAACACTGGTGCGTTATATCCTAAACTTGATTTTCGTAATTCTAACTGGGATAATGTCAAGTTGTCTATGCCTATATATGCTATACTTAATGGTTAGCAAAACTATACCTCCATTTAATTGCTTAACCATTAATATAAGAATAGTTTTACAATAAGCATGTAATTTTATTTGCATCAAGTCAGCATGTAAGAAATATTTGTCTCGTGAGAATTGACTTTCATTTATAAGCCAATAGATTTCATCTAAGAATATCTAAATGTATTATATCTGTTTAATATTCCATCATAATGTACTAAGATGAATCATCAAGTATGAAATTAAGAAAATTTAGAATTTTCATTAGATGTTAAAAGTTGAAAGGAGATATATTTATAATTTTGAAAAAGTATTATCATGTTACAAATTTTCTTAGTATCAAGGGGAGACAAGTTGGTTAAATAATTATGTCATCATTTTTTGTGATCCTTACTAATATTTTGTGCACAAAGTTTGAAGGATAAAATTATTTTCCAAACATGTTTAGTGATGACATTTAGAGATTGCATATACTAGTTGATACATATGCCAGCTAAAATGCTCCAAATAATTATATGTCCCAGAAGGACAATGTGTTTAAAATAAGTCTTGGGCATGCTAGAAGTATGGCAAAAACTTTTGATAAGACCTCAGAAGAGGTCTAGATATCTGAAATTATGAATATAATGAGATATATCAATTAGTTATATCATAATCAAAGATGATTGAGCTGACAAAAGAAAATTGATATATCAATTAGTTATATCATAATCAAAGATGATTGAGCTGACAAAAGAAAATTTTTGTCAACAATGATCATATACATAGGACACTTCAATATTATGAAAAAATGAGGATTTTGAACGAAAATATATTGAAAAATATTAAGATGAGAACATATAATCAAAATAAATAAGTGTTTCTATTATAACTTATGAAATGCATCTCGAACATGAAGCTCAAACACCTAGAAGATGTAAAGCCAAGTGGAGTACATGTTAACATAATAACGGAAAAAAATACAAGTCATAATTTATATAATTGACTTGTAACACAAACTTTCACAAGACACTTGACTTTGATTATGAAAAATGGTTAATTTATTATGGATGCAATAGTCTAACACTAACTAAATAATTTATTTAAGTCCAGTGAATTTGTATTTACCTTATATAAATTATTTGATAATATTGATGTCTGAAGCATAAAATTTGAATTTCATGAGAAAAACATTAAATGTAAATATGATTTTGTTCCTGAGTTTTTATTAATTAATGTACTTATACCTATAGGTTATTATTAGTATTGTTGATATTGATGTATTATATATCATTGGAGTTTCTAAAGAATTTTCAAGAGTAATAATTATTCGGTAGATAAACTTTATAATGAAAGTATATCTAAAAATGAAATTTTGTCTCGACGTGAAGATGGAATGTTCAATAAGAATAAATTGTTACACAATGATATTATAAAGAATTACTATTGAGTATCCAATAGTGTTTATATAATCAAAATTAATACTAATTTTACATGTAGACTAGAGATATTGAAAATGAATACAAATGGTCAAACAATAATGTTATAAAACGATGATCTTGAAGTACCATTTCTTTATGTGCCCAGTGCACTCATTGTATTGGTAATAGTGAACGATATAATACAATCTACAAAAGGATGGAGATATAAATGTTCCATAGATTTGTTTAAGTGAAAATTTAACAGTTCTTTTCACTAAGGCACTCCCTATTGCTACATTTGAAAAGTTAATTTCCAAAATTGGATTGCATCGTTTCAAAAATCTTAAGTGATGCTTAAATGAAAGGGAATAAATTCGTACTACATCTTTCTTTTAAGGTTGTGACATATTGTGTATTCAAAGATCATGTACTCTTTTTTCCTTCACTCGGTTTTTATCTAACAAGGTTTTTCCTAATAAGGTTTTTAATGAGGCATATATTTTATATAATGAAGTGATGAACAGCCAAGGGGGAGTGTTATGAATACTATAATAGGCCAATTTTGGTCTGGCCCAGATTATAAAATACAACCAAAAACCTAAACCAAATCAATAAAAGTCCAAAATTTATAGTCCATTTTTTTACAAATATCAAGGCTTGATTTACAATATACATAGCCGAAATAAAAAAACTACCCAAACCTAATTTACAAACTTTAGTAGCCCCCCCCCAAAAAAAAAATACCCAAACCCAATAACCAAAAAACCCTAACAGCCCAAGTGGCCCAAAACTAAGCTAATTTTCAGCAAAAGAAAAAGAGGCAGAAACCCTAGCCTCTAAGCCTTTAGTCGCTGCCTCTCGTGCCGCCACGTCAGCACCTCCGTACATTCATGCTCCCACAGCCAAAACAGCTGGCCTTCACCCTGTACCCGTAAATCAGACAAAAAGAGAGAGAGAGAGCAACAACAGAGAAAAAAACTAATAGCTAAATTTTTGTATTTTTCGATTATAAAAACCACAATCATCAATGTAAAGTTTTTACGAACACACGAATATTAAGAAAAAAATAGAACAAAATTTTTAGAATTTTTTTTTTACTTCTACTTTCATTTTAATTTTTTATTCTATTTTATTTTTCATTTTTTTTTACATACGAACATAAAAAGAAGGAAAAGGGAGAAGAAACTCACCTGGTGTTTGAGTTTTCAACACCGTGGACGGCTGAGGTAGCCACCTCCGAGGACAGGTGGCCGGACACTGAAAAGTTCCTTGGGTTTTTGGGTTTTTTTGTTAATATTTCGAGGGTTTTGGGCCCGGATTTGGATTTAGGAGGGTCGAATGGAAAAAAATAAAAGTTTCGACTTTTTTCGACCACCGCAAACGGTGACATCGTCACCGGTGACCAGCAGCCAATGGCTGGCGCAGTGGCTGGTGACTAAAGCCCATGGCAGGACATGGGGCTGAAAGAGAAAAGGGGAGAGCAAAATTTCTGATTTTTTTTAGAAGGAGGATTAAAATGAAGGGTTTAAAAAAATTTGGGCTTAAATAGTAGTATCAAAACGGCGTCGTTTTGATCAGCCCCCCAAACGCTCAAAACGGCATCGTTTTGGGGGGCCAACCCGATTACTTGACCTATTAACCCCTAGGATCCGTGTGTTTTCGTCTTTTGAGATATTTGCGTGCTGGACCCTTCCACTTTTATGGCCTGTTGCGATTTAGTCCTATTTCTTTTTTTTTTCAATTTCGCCTTGTAATTTTAGTTTTATTTTATTTTGGTCCTCTACAGAACGACACATTTAGAGGGCTTGGGATAATTTCCCATTTGGACCCCCTTCTTTTGCACGCGTTCGATTTTAGTCCTTATTTGTTTTTTTAATTTTAAATCTATTACGATTTTTACCTCTAATTTTATTCTGATTTCAATATAGTCCTTTGATTAATTTATTTTATTACTTGTTTATTAATTTGTCTCTTATTCTTCATTTTTTTTAAAAATTAATATTATTTTTTATATCCATTATTTATCTTTTTTATATCTAAGTTTTAATATTTCTTTTACTAATTTATTTTTATTTCTTTTACTTTTAGAATCCTTAAATTTAGTCTTATGTGTATGTGTTTTATTTACTTATTTATTATTTTTTATAATATTATTACTATCATTATCATTATTATTATTATTATTATCATTTTTTAACTGTTTTACCTAATATTTATTTATTTATTTGCTTATTCTCATTTTTTTAATTGAACCTTTTTTAGTTTTCAATTCCAAATTTATTTACTATTGCTTTTTTTAATTTGCTTATTTTATTTTTTATTTTATCTTTTTCTTTGCCCTTATTATTGTTATTTATATTATCATATTCATCATTATTATTTTGTTATACATATTAATATCGTGATTTATTGTTTCTCTTTTTTATATTTTATCAAGCATATTATGTCATTATCACCACAACTTCATGTTACATTAATTTTTACCAAAATTCAAAAAAGGGAAAATTCTTTAAAGTAAGGCCATATTTCGTGTTTTGAGAAATTTGAGAAATTGTACCCTAACTTACGGGGTTTCGGTTTTCTCGTTAAACCTAAATAGCCAAATATCCTTTTAGATTTCAAAATACATGAAGTTTCAATAAAAAATTAAAGACAAACTTGTTCTCGAGGGTTCAAATGTCGCATCCTAACTTACGGGATGTGGCATTTTGTTATCTCGGGATGAGTGGGCTTTTGATGCTCGTTTCAATTTAATTCAAGCGTTTTTTTTAAATTAACGTTAATAAAAAAGGATCTTATTTTAAAATCTTTTCAAATTTTCAACTTTTGACATTAAGACACTAAATAATCAATTAAATACCAATTTTGGGCGTGACGAGGGTGTTAATCCTTCTTCGCACGTAATCGACTCCTGAACCCGTTTTCTCAAATTTTGTAGACCAAAATCATTATTTTTGTGAATCAAAACATTTTATTAAAACGACCAAATTACAAGATAATTGATCACACCTAAATAAAAAGGATTTGTGGCGACTCCTATTTTCATTTTTAAAATATATAAGTCGACACCTTTTTCAAAAAAATGGTTTTGACAGCTTGGCGACTCTACTGGAGAAACCAAAAAAAGAGTCAAGCCACAAATTGATTACTTTTTGTCTTTTTGCCGAAAACTGATAATTTGGTTTAAATCTATGATCCCTTTAGTTGCATTTTATTTTTGTGGTTTTCATTTTGATATGTTTTGGATCTTTTGGTATATTTCCGCATATTGCATTGCATAACCGCTCGATTATATCTTTTTAAGTAGGAGGGAGAAACTATTCCTTCGTGAGGTATTCACCTCCGTGCAGGATAGTGGATCGCTTTCGGGATACATCCGTACCTATGTCTTTATGCGATTTTCATCTCCATGCAGCCATAGGAAAATGTATTCCCCTGAACTGAACTCGGTATATATGAGCCTATAATAGGTGAAGATCGAAGAATTGGTCGATTCGGGTACCTTTACTTTAGAACCAAACTGCATATAGTGAGCCCTAAGAACCTACCCTAGGTAGAACCACCCCAAACCCCTAGAGGTCATCCAAATAAGTGCTCTATTTGTTATTTATATATTTGTACTGATGTGTTTTCTTTCGTTTTGGTGATGATTGCATTGCAGTTTCATCATAGAAAAGAGGTGTTGATTCATGTTCAATTGCTAAATAAAGAGCTTGTCATAGAAAATAGATTTCTTGATAAAGTGGAATACAATACGGCCATTCGAATATGGTCTAAGTAAACACAGTGAGAGAAGGGTGATAGCCATGGAGGAATACACGATTTTGCTTCGTTGCCCGAGGATTCAAGTCGACAAAGATTATTCGAGAGCCGTCAATATCTCGACTTTCTTAAAGAAGCTAACGATCATCGTGGGAATAAGTGAGCAATGGGTCACGGCCTGGCTCAAGTAAAAAAGAGATAATAGAGACATTTTTTAAAAAATTCGCAAGATTTGATCTTAACATCCGGATATGAAGAAAATGATAGATGTATTCACCTGGAGTATGAGGGCAAGGCTGTATATGTATCTATTTTATGTAAAGATATTTGTCTTCTAGTAAAGTTGTTCTAACAGAATTGAATCAGAATCAATATCTCTTTTTTGCATTCATTTAATGCATTTGCATTGCATTTCATCATATGCATTGAATTTCACAAAAGGACCCTAATTAATTAGAATTATGACAGTTACCCTGCAATATCGTTACGGTATACGTGAAAAACTAAAGCTATGGACCTAAGATTAGAGAGATTAGAGCAAATGCAAAAAGATATACAAGACCAGCTGCAAGTGCAGATGCAAGAACAATTGGCCAAAAGTCAACAAGAAATGAGAGATCAGATACTAGAATCCCAAAGAAGAATGATGAGCCAATTAATATAACTACTAGCTGGTAGGCTTGAAAAAGGGAAAGGCTCAATAGTCAATAGTGAGGATGATAATGAAGACCCCATCTATCCCCTAAGTTTTACCCCAATAAGCGTTCAGACCCAACTAGACGCGTATCCGTAAGGGAACTCGTCACTATCAGACCCCAACAATATTAAGCCGATACCTCGGCACCAATGAACTACCCGACAAGCGCAGGTTCCAATTCGGGGGATAACCCAACCAATCCTATAGTTCTTCATCTAGACGAAATGGCAAAAATAGAAAAAACAAGTTTGGAACTGTCAAAAAAACTCGAAGATCGGTATTGGTGGTTGGAGAAAAAACTCAGAGCAATGGAGAATGTTTATTACAGTTGCGGGGTTTACACCAAGGATCTGAGTTTGGTTCCAGATCTAGTACTCTTGTCGAAATTTAAGACTTCAGAATTTAAAAAGTATAATGGGACTAGTTGTCCTCAAGCTCACATCACGATGTTTTGTCGAAAGATGATAGGACCAACTATTAATCCACTGCTTCCAAGATAGTCTGATTGGGTCGGCTACCAAATGGTACAACAAGCTGAGCCGTGCTAAAATCCACTCGTGGAAAGACTTGGCACAAGCTTTCATGAAACAATATAGCCATGCAACAGACATGACACCTGACAGAGTAACACTACAGAATATGGAAAAGAAGCAAAGTGAGAGTTTCAGGTAATATGCCCAAAGATGGAGAGAGGTGGCAACGCAAGTCCAGCCACCTCTTTTGGAAAAAGAAATGAAGATGCTTTTCATCAATACTATGAAAGCCCCGTTCATTAACCATATGTTGAGAAGCGCTACTATGAGCTTCTCGGATATAGTAATGTCTGGCAAGATGATTGAAAACGCGGTAAGGAATGAGAATATAGACGTGGGAGAAACTGCCAATAGATTAACCCCGAGGAACAAGGAAAATGAAGTGAATAACCTGAGAATGTATAATAAAAGATATTCTAAATTGGTCACTATAGGCTAGCCAAGGGCCGTAACCACTAGCTATCAAGGCCCTTCAAGGCAAGAATCCAATTCGAGGCCTAACACAGAAAGACTCCAGTTCATACCAATCCCGGTGGCATATAGAGAGCTATATCAGAATTTTTTTGATGTGCATGTGGTATATCCATTCTACTCGGAACCTGTGCAACCTCCGTTCCTGAAATGGTATGATGCGAATGCTCAATGCGAGTACCATGCGGGAATAACAGGACACTCAATTGAAAACTACACTACATTTAAAAAGTTAATCAAAAGGATTATCAAGATGGGCATCTTAAAATTCGACGATCTATCGGTACCTAATGTGGCGGGAAATCCATTAACCAGTCATCTAGACTCAGGGGTAAACACGATAATTGAGAGTCGAGGAAAGAGAACAAAAAAAATGTTGTAGAAGTAAAAACCTCACTAAAATGGGTTTTGAAACAAATGATAGACATGGGATTAATCATTCAGAATTCGGGGAAGAGACTAAAAGGGATGAGGAACTACTGTGAGTTCCACGTTGAAGAAGAACATGAAATTCAAGAATGCGCTGAATTCAAAACTTTGGTGTAGGGTCTAATGGATAATAAAGAGTTAGGATTCCTTGAAGAAGTCAAAAGCCCGGAAGGAATATCGGGGAATCTGAACATTAACATCGTATCTGAAGAGGGAACCAGGGAATAGAATTTTCCAAGTGTCTGCCCTTACATACTTGGGAGTGTTTTGAACAATAGGACTGTGGAAGAGATCCTTGTATTTTTTAGAGCTAATTTAGAGTAATATTCAAAACATGCTTATTGCTTTAAGCCTAGAAGCAATAAAAATCTTTTTGTTAAATAGGCTTATGTCCAACATCTTTATTTTAATAAAAATGCATTTTTGTTCTTACTTTGAGCTAATATTCTTCTATTCTTTCATTTCATTCATACTTATACTCCATAAATAACTGTTATTAGATTCATTTATTTTTTAGAATATTTCTTCGTACCTACAGCAGGTCTCCAGATATCAATAACATGAGCGACGCTGCTACTGACCCAGAATCTCCTTTTGAGCAAGATATGTGTCTAGAGGGATCTCAGAACTTTGAAGATGACAGAGATTGTAACTTATCTCCTAATTTGTTAAGAATGGTAGAACAAGAAGAGAAACAGATCCTACCTTACAAAGAATCAGTGGAAATTGTGAGCTTAGGAGAAAAGAAAGAGGTGAAGATTGGAGCCTGTATCACTGTAGAGACAAAGCAAGACGTTATGATCGTATTAGGATATGTCTGAGCTACTAAGACGTATAGAAGCTGTTGAGGCTAAGAAAATTTTGAAAGAGGTTCATAAAGGTGTCTGAGGAACACATGCTAATGGTTTTACAATGACCGAGCAAATCACGATATTTAGGTACTGCTGGTCCACCATAGAAGGGGATTACATCAGTTATACAAAGAAATGTCATAAGTGCCAAATTTATGGAGACAAGATTTATATGCCTCCTTCATACTATGACTTCTCCATTGCCTTTCTCTATTTGGGGCATGGATGTCATTGGGTCGATCTTACCAAAAGCTTCAAATGGGTATCGATTCATCTTTGTGGTCATCGACTACTTCACCAAGTGGGTAGAGGCCGCTTTATATGCCAATGTCAACAGTTATCAAATTCAAAAAAAAAAAGAGAGAGAGAAAAAAAAGAATAAGAAGAGAAAAGAAGAAATCATATGTTGGTATAGAATGCCAAAAAGGATCATATCTAACAATGCACTAAAATTGAACAACAACATGATATTAGAAGTTTGTAGTCTGTTCAAGATCAAACACCAGAACTTTTACCGAGGCAACTCATTTCTCTTTAGTTTATAGAATGGAGGCAATTTTACCCATCAAAGTTGAGATTCCTTCCCTTCGAGTCTTGTCAGAACTGAAGTTGGATGAAGCAAAATAGATTCAATCTCGATATGACCAATTGAATCTAATTGAAAAAAAAGGTTAAAAACTATCTGTCACGGTCAGATGTACCAAAAACGAATCATACGAGCTTACAACAAAAAGGTTCGTCCTAGAGAATTCCATGAGGGGGACCTGGTGTTGAAGAAGATCCTTCCTATACAAAAGGACATCAGAAAAAAGTGGATGCCAAACTGGAAAAGACCTTATGTGGTAAAAAAGACCTTTTCTAGAGGAGCGTTGATACTAACTGTGATGGATGGTAAGAGCCTGCCTAACCCAGTAAATGCGGATTCAATCAAGAAGTACTTCATTTAGAAAAATACACACGCATAAAAAACACAAAAAAAATAAAAAACACAAAAAAGGGAACAGAAAAGAAAAAAGAAAAGAAATGGAAAATAAAAAGGAGAGGCCAAGGCGAAAACATGCAAAGAGCGCATTGAGATCAAAGGGGTTTTGAATTAAAAACTCATAAAAGGGCAATTCAAATTTAGATAAAAAATGGGGTATGTGGTAGCCTCGCTTTCTCCGAATTAACAAGAAGGAGAGATGTTACGTTTTGGGGCATCAATAGAGTACTCCAGATCCTCTAAACACATATTGAACTCAAAAAGGGTCCTCAAGAAGTTTGTACAGAGAAGCTCATGTTGCGATATTTGGGGCACCGATTTTCCTTTCACCTATTTTGTATTCTAGTAATGTTTACTTTCTTTGATTAATCCATTCTTCTTAGATTTTGTTCCTGAAAAATTTTAGTTTTGTCCATTATTATGATATTTTTCAAACATTTTGCATTGAAATAACGATTAATGGACTAATAATACATTCATAAAAGGAGTTCTGTATAGTATTCTGGAAGCTTCTAAATAGTACAAGAACTTGAAACAGGACTATTATTTAGAACTCAACAAACCTAAGGGTTAGAAATATTTGAGAAAGAAGAGCCCAAACTGTGATTATTTCTTTGGGTTTCCTATCAACGATACCAGCTGAGCAAGAAGGTAGCGTAATACGTTGCCAACCCAAGCATTAAAAGGGTATCATTCTAAAAAAAAATGAGTTTTGCATTCATGCAAATATCATGCATACACATCTAGTCATGTTACTTAGAGAATAGTGTAACAGATCAATTGATTAAAGAAGCCACAAATCCTATACCCTTGAGTTGCAGTGGGATGGATTGAAGAAGATATAGATCCTAGACCCTTGAATTACAGTAGAATGGGTTGAAGAAGATACAGATCCTATACCCCTGAATTGCAGTGGGATGGATTGGAGAAGATACAAATCCTATACCCCTGAGTTGCAATGGGATGGATAGAAGAAACCACAAATTTTATCTCCCTGAAGTTGTAGTGGAGCAGGTTAAAATTACAAGTCTTATCTCTCAGAAGTTGCAGTGGAGCAGACTGAAGATAGTAACTCTTATTTCCCTGAAGTTGCAGTGGAACAAATTAAAGCTACAAATTACAAATCTTATATCTCTGAAGTTGCAGTGGAGCAGATTGAAGTTATAGATCTTATCTCATTGAAGTTGTAGTGGAGTAGATCGAAGATAGCAAATCTTATCTCTCTGAAGTCGCAGTAGAGTAGATTAAGGCTATAAACCTTATCTCTCTAAAGTTGTAGTGGAGCAGGTTAAAGTTACAAGTCTTATCTCCTTGAAGTTGCAGTGGAGCAGACTGAAGATAGCGGATTTTATTTCCCTAAATTTGCAACAGAATAGATTGAAGATACAAGTTGCAAACCTTATCTCCCTAAAGTTGTAGTGGAGCAAGTTGAAATTACCAATTCTTATCTCCTTGAAGTTCCAGCAGAGTAGATCGAAGTTACAAATCTCTTCTCCCTGAAATTATATTGGAGCAGATCGAAGCCACAATCTTTATCTCCCTGAAGTTGCAGTGGAGTAGGATAAAAATACACAAACCTTATCTCCTTGGAGTTACAGTGGAGCAGGTTGAAATTACCAATTCTTATCTCCTTGAAGTCGTAGCAGAGTAGATCGAAGCTACAAGTCTTTTCTTCCTAAAATTACATTGGAGCAGATTAAAGCACCAATTTTTATACCCCTAAAGATGTAGTGGGAGGGAATGAGGCTATTTAAAAGAAAGAAGCACCAACAAGTCAAGATTCGGCAAGACTAGGCAAAATTGGCCCTTTTAAAGTCTTTGTTCCATTCTCATTACACAGCAATGAGCAAAGAAGGGCAGCTGTAATAGGCCAATTTTGGTCTGGCCCATATTACAAAATACAACCAAAAACCCAAACCAAATCAATAAAAGTCTAAAAATTTACAGTCCATTTTTTACAAATATCAGGGCTTGATTTACAACATACATAACCCAAATAAAAAACTACCCAAACTCAATTTACAAACTCTAACAGCCCAAACCAAAAAAAAAAAAAAATCTAAACCCAACAACCAAAAAACCCTAACAGCCCAAGTGGCCCAAAACTAAGCTAATTTTCAGCAAAAGAAAAAGAGGCAGAAAACTTAGCCCTTAAGCTTCTAGCCGCCACCCCTCGTGCCGCAGCACTTCCGTACCTTCATGCTCCCACGGCTAAAACAGCTGGCCTTCATCCCATACCTGCAAATCAGACAAAAAAAAGAGAAAGCAACATCAGAGAAAAAATAGTAGCAAAATTTTTGTATGTTTTCGGCTATAAAAGCCACAATCATTAATGTAAAGTTTTTACGAACACACGAATATTAATAAAAAAACGGAACAAAATTTTCAGAAGGTTTTTTTTACTTCTACTCTCGTTTTAAGTTTTTTTATTCTATTTTATTTTTCTTTTTTATTTTTTTATTTTTTTACATACAAAAATAAAAAAAAAAAAGAAAAGGGAGAAGAAACTCACTTGATGTTTGAGTTTTCAACACCGTGGACAGCTGAGGTAGCCACCTCCAAGGATAGGTGGCTGAAAACCGAAAGGTTCCTTGGGTTTTTGGGTTTTTTGTTAATATTTCGGGGGTTTTGGGCCCAAATTTGGATTTAGGAGAGTCGAAAGGACAAAAATGAGAGTTTTGGCTTTCTTCGGCCACCGCGAACGACAGCGCCATCACCGGTAACCGACGGCCGGCGCTGTGGCTAGTGATCGAAGCCCATGGCCGGACATGGGACTAAGAGAGAAAAGGGGAGAGCAAAAATTTTTTTTTTTAGAAGGAGGGTTAAAATGAAAGGTTTAAAAAATTTTAGGCTTAAATAGCAGTATCAAAACGACGCCGTTTTGATCAGCCCCCCAAACACTCAAAACAACGTCGTTTTGTGGGGCCGACCTGATTACCCGACCCATTAACCCCTAGGATCCGCGTGTTTTCATCTTTTGAGATATTTGCGTGCTGGCCCCTTCCACTTTTATGGCCTGTTGCGATTTAGTCCTATTTCTTTTTTATTTTTTAATTTCGCCCTATAATTTTATTTTTATTTTATTTTGGTCCTCTACAGAACGGCACGTTTAGAGGGCTTGGGATAATTTACCATTTAGACCCCCTCTTTTGCGCACATTCGATTTTAGTCCTTATTTGTTTTTTTTATTTTAAATCTATTACGATTTCTGCCTCTAATTTTATTCTGATTTCAATATAGTCCTTTGATTAATTTATTTTATTACTTGTTTATTAATTTGTCTCTTATTCTTCATTTTTTAAAAAATTAATATTATTTTTTATATATATCCATTATTTATCTTTTTTATATCTAAGTTTTAATATTTCTTTTACTAATTTCTTTTTATTTCTTTTACTTTTAGAATCTTTAAATTTAGTCTTATGTGTATGTGTTTTATTTATTAATTTATTATTTTATTTTTATAATATTATTACTATTATTATTATTATCATTATTATTATTTTTATCATTTTTTAACTGTTTTACCTAATATTTATTTATTTGTTTGCTTATTCTCACTTTTTTAATTGAACCTTTTTTAGTTTTTAATTTCAAATTTATTTACTATTTTTTTTAATTGGCTTATTTTATTTTTTATTTAGCTTTTTCTTTGTCCTTATTATTGTTATTTATATTATTGCATTCATCATTATTATTTTGTTATATGTATTAATACCGTGATTTATTGTTACTCTTTTTTATATTTTATCAAGCATATTGTGCCATTATCACCACAATTTCATATCGAATTAATTTTTACCAAAATTCAAAAAAGGGAAAATTCTTCAAAATAAGGCCATATTTCGCGTTTTGAGAAATTCAAGAAATCGTACCTTAACTTACGGGGTTTCAATTTTCTCGTTAAACCTAAATAGCCAAATATCCTTTTAGATTTCAAAATACATGAAGTTTCAATAAAAAAAATTAAAGGCGAACTTGTTCTCGAGGGTTCAAATGTTGGATCCTAACTTACGGGATGTGACATTTTGTTATCTCGAGATGAGTGAGCCTTTGATGCTTGTTTCAATTTAATTCAAGCGTTTTTTTTTTTAAATTAACGTTAATAAAAAAGGATCTTATTTTAAAATCTTTTCAAATTTTCAACTTTCGACATTAAGATACTAAATAGTCAATTAGGTACCAATTTTAGGCGTGACGAGGGTGCTAATTCTTCCTCGCACGTAACCAACTCCCGAACTCGTTTTCTCGAATTTCGTTGACCAAAATCATTGTTTTAGTGAATCAAAATATTTTATTAAAACGACTAACTTACAAGGTGATCCGATCACACCTAAATAAAAAGGATTGATGGCGACTCCCATTTTCGTTTTTTAAAATATATAAGTCGACACATTTTTAAAAAAAAATGATTTTGACAAATACTATTAAGCGAATGTTCATTATAATTAACTTTTCACTTTTCATCTTCCTCAACTCTTCACCTTTTATCTTTTTATATCATATTTATGTATTAGAAAATGATGAGTTTAATGTCCTTGCATATATGAGTATACTACTAGTAATCATGATAAAAAAGAATAAAAATACAATAGAAATCTCCCTTATTCTCATATATTATTTTTGTATTCTTTGCGTTATTATTATTTTATAATTTTATTCAAATTAAATTAATTTTTATTTAATAAATAATTGTTTGATCGGATGACGATTTTCTTTTTTTCTAATTTCACAAATGGTTCATGTTGAAGCTAAAAAAAGCTTTTATCTCTAGTTATTTACTTTTTGTTTTTAAATATCAATTAAAGAGTTAAAAAGAACTCCTTTATTAAGTTTCGTTTTCATTATTAACTTTTGTATAATTAATTTATAGGCTTTTATAATATAAAGTTAAATATTATATATTTAAAAAATAGAAAAAATAATGTAATTATAAAATTGATTAACTGAAATGATATAAATCAATAAAATACTATATAACAGTTATAAATTTTCTAACTTAAATAATTATTTGTATTTGTTAATGAGAAAATAAATAAAAAAGTAAATGCATATTACTTTGTTAAATTTTAATGAGCAAAAAATATATTATTATTAAAAATAAGATTATTTATAAGAATATGAATTATGAAAGACCAAATATCACCCCAAAAAAATCAATGAATTCATAAAATATAAAAATTAAAATTAACATAATAAAGCCTTTTTTTTCTTATCATTTAATTAAATTAAGTTGACATAATAAAGTAGAGTTAAAAGTATAGCCCGTCTTGTTTATGCCAAATCTGGTTTCATTGACTGAGGTATAAAATTTTTCCCTCATTTTTCAGTATACAAATAATTTTGGACAAAATAAAAACAATGGAAATATATGAAAAATGTCCACCTGAAACTTATTCAGGAAAACAAAAGTTTTCCTTTTTCTAGGAAAAAAAAAGGGTGCTAATTCAGGAGACCTCTTTGCTTGAAAACATCATGCATTGCTACACCAATCTTTGCAGGTGATTCAACAACTGTCACTCCAGCTTCCCTTAGAGTCTTGATTTTGTCCTGTGCAGTACCCTTGCCCCCTGATACTATAGCTGTTTGTATAGACATCACAAGAAACATTTTACAGCAATAAGAAATGGCTATATTATTGGTTGTAAAAACCACACCAGCTAATTTCAGCAGTTCAATCATAGAAGTTTACTCTAAAAATTAGAACATCAACCAGAACCGGAGAAAAGAGAAACGAAAAACAAAAAACTGGAAAAACCCGGATTTTTTGAAACGAAAATTTGAGATTTTCCACCATGTTTTTGGTTCATTTTCATCCTTGGTCTTTTGTAAATATAAAATTTCCATTTTAAAAATATTTTTCTTCATTTTTTTGAATTTTACTTGATTATTATTAATTTATATTTTCTAGTGCAACTAGTTGAACCGGAAACCAAAGATCTAACCGGTTCGGCTTTTTTAAACCATGCCCACAAGAGTAAATTTCAATCGTGTATCCTCCCAACTTGAACACATACTTGCATACATTAACAAAAGAGTTAACTATTTAGCGTTCATATAAAATGTGAAAAAAAGGTGTTTTGATTAGTATATAGGTTGAACATTTTCCTTTTAAAGGATAAAGAGGGTCTTAGGATTGCTATATTTGAGCTTATGCAGGAGTGCATGCAAGAGATATAAAGTACTTGCAACTGCAATCAGAAGCCTAATAAACAAAACATTGAAGCAATGTATTACCTCCTGCATGACCCATACGCCGTCCTGGAGGAGCAGTAAGTCCAGCAATGAAGGCAACAATGGGCTTTTCAGTCCCACTTTCCTGTTTCATTTATACAACAAAACAAGATGTTAAATCCACAAGTGGTAAAGGAAGACGATTCTCTAGCCACTTTTAGTTTTATGGAGTGCAGTAGAAATGAGATAAAGAAGGTTCAATATCACAAACTATTATATTGCACTACGGAAAAAAGAAAATAAATTGCAAACATTTCCATTATATATATGGCAGTAAAATTAACAAAATGTAGAATAGAGCAGAACCAATTAAGCATATGTTAGAGGGACTGCGTTATGTCTTCATCATATAGGTATATATGAGAACAAACACATACTCATTTGTGGATCCAGGGTAAAGAACTATAAATTATAAACTAATTCTTGAAAAGTATATTTGATCTTACTATTAACCAAGTGAGAATCTGCATGGAAGACTACCCTTTTTTACCCACAAATGTACCGCAAGCAGTAACTAGTAAATATTAATATCAGTTTCTGGAACAAGGAGTCCTTAGTTCCTTTAGTAAAATATTAACATTACCTTTATTAGTGCAGCAGCATCTTCTTCTGCTGTGCCTCCTATCTCACCAATTAGAATGATACCTGAATGAAATTGCAATAATCAGATAGTACGCCTTCCTATTAAACATCAGTTAAAAGCATTTTCCACAATGGTAAGTTTTACCAAATCTGTTAACCGAAAAGAGAAAGTGTAAACGAGAGAAAAGAAAACCAGAAATGGAAAAAAAGAAGAAGAGAACTAGCCACAATAGACAAGATACAGTCACACAGTAATAAAGACCTTTTAATTCAATAACTAAAGTAGAATAAATTATAGTCAAATAATACTAAATTAGGAAAAATATTACCTTCTGTCTGAGGATCAGCAAGGAATTTGGTCACACAATCAACAAAGTTGGTCCCATTAAATGGATCCCCACCAATTCCTACGCAGGTTGATTGCCCCAGACCAACTGCAGTCGTTTGAAAAACCTACAAGATAAAATGACAAATATTATTATTGAAAAATAACTCAAACGGAGTACACATGACATCAGCATATGAAAAACAGTGTTAGTTTAGTGTAAGACGCAGCTTTTTGCGAGTTTTTTTGAGTTCTATGGTGGTTTATATATGACAACTATGAGCTTATACATATCGTATGAAATATATACTGAAGGACAGGGCAGTTTAACTTAAGTATCAAACAAAACTTCATAGGCTTAATTCTATTCATACTATTCAAAAACTTCCATCAAATCAAATTTATCACTTGAAAACTTTCCTCTTTGGACATTTGTTCTTTATTAAATAGAAACACTGTTATATGACAACCACTCCAAGTTGTCTGTTACATACATAGATATCTTAAAAAGGACAAGACCATGTGGACAGAACAAAGATACTAAAAAGACAGAGACATGCAGTTTGGCCACAAGCTCTGCCAGAAGAGCAAAACTCCCTCTTCAAAATGTCTTGAGAAATAAGCGGGGCGGTTTAGGGAAAAAAAACATGTGGTGATGTATCATCAGGCATATAGATATTAAATGAGTGACTAATACGCATAGAAATGAAGTAATCTAGGAACATTTGAAAAAATGTATAAAATAAAAGGTCTTACTGCTTCATATGTTAAAGTGCCGGATCGAGAAACGATTCCTATGCGACCTGGTTTGTGAATATATCCAGGCATAATTCCAATCTTGCATTCCCCAGGTTTAATGATGCCAGGGCAGTTTGGACCAATCAGCCTGGTTTTTGATTGCTGATTAAGGGCAGCCTTCACACGGACCTGCAGCACAAAGATATCAGCTTTGATCACAAAATATCAATAAAACTCATTTCCAATCATAACTCCAAAGGTATAAACTGTAACTCGAGTCAAAGGCAGCCCCTAGGAGCATATTGCAGTTATGATGCAAATAAGCTGACTGAATAAAAAGTTTAGACACTCAATTAAACGAACAGATTTGGTTCTAAGGTCCTCCAATTCATTTACCATGTCATGTTGAGGAATTCCTTCTGTGATACAAACAACAAGGTCCAGCTCAGCTTCCATAGCCTCCATGATAGCCGCCGCAGCAAAAGGGGGAGGAACATATATGACAGAAGCATTGGCCTTGGTTTCAGCTTTTGCTTCAGCTACTGAGTTGAAAACAGGAAGTCCTAAGTGCTCTGTGCCACCCTTCTTCGGTGTAACTCCACCAACCTATGAAAACAAAAAATTACATAAAACAAAGGAATAATAAGAATCCTTGGATCATTCCCACAATTCGTACGGTACATTATTAAAAATTTTTTAACATTATGATATGCAGAATTTTACATAACATATTACAAAACTAACTTAAACCCTGTTCTCAGACATGTATAAACAAATAATATAAAGGATTTTACTTTCCCATATTTTCTCAATACCCCAAGTATTTGCTGTGAAAAAAAAGATACTCATTTATCAGATTCATGAAAAAAAAAAAGGATAAAAGTTGGATTCGAATTTGAAGTACCATCTTAGTGCCATATTCGATGGCTTGCTCGGTGTGGAAAGTACCATTCTTTCCGGTTATGCCTTGGCAAATAACGCGTGTGTTCTTGTCTACGAAAACCGCCGGTTGAGACGCCGGAGCCGCCGAGAACGACCGTGAATGTTGGGGACTGAGTAGGGATTTGTGATGAGAAAACTGGGATGACAAAGATCGGAGGAGTCGTGAGGCTTGTCTAGCCATTGACGTTGCTGGTGCTGGTTCAGTGATGGATCTCCTTTGCCTCTCGCGCTGTTGGAACCGAAAAAAGTATGCCCTCTTTTGTATTGGTTAGCTTCCCTTTTCTTTATTTTTCTAATTTTTAATTTTATTTATTTTTTAGGTTAAACTCTACTATTAGTCCCTGTACTTTTATGAAAATAGTGTATTTAATCCTTGTACTTCAATTTGGTTATTTTTAGTCAATCTACTTTTCAAAATTTAAAACTCCAGTCCTCATCAAATGATAATTGTTAAATTCATTAGGTTAAGTTATGATATTTCTAAAATTTGATGCGACAAACAAATTATCATGTGTGTAATGTTATGTCAACTTGTTATTTCAATGTACTACTCAATAAAAATCCAGTTAATAATATAACTTATGTTATTTGTGTCAAGACTGAAATTTCAAACTTCGAAAAGTGTATGGGCTTAGAATGATTCAATTGGAGAATATATACTAAATCTACAATTGTATACATAATACATGACTAATAATTGAATTTAACTGAATGAATTTAACAGCTAGGGTTTGGATCAAGACTAAAAATCCATACTTTAAAAGGTAAAAGGACTAAAATTTACCAATTAAAAAGTACAAGGGCTTAATTTGATCAAAATAAAGTACATAATCTAAATCTTAATTTTTAAAAAGTATAGGGACTAATAAATAATTTAACATTTTTTATTTTGGGTTCTTTTATAAAAAGATAAATGAATAAAAAGGAATTAGTTTTCAAGTTAATATAGAACTAGACAATCCTAAGCTATAACATTCATTTTAAATTCACCTCCAAATTTTGAAACATTCTAATCACATCTTAAACTATTAATGTTATATCAATCACGTCTTTCAATTATTAAAACCGTTAATTTAACCATTAGATGACATATCAAATCTTATGTGGCATAATTAAAAATGAAAATTTTAAAGAAAAACAAAATGTTACTGCATAACTTTTAAAAATAAAAACTAAAAACAAAGTGAAACCGAAAAAAAAAAGAGAGAATGAACGACAAAGTTTTTGTAAAAGCTTAGAAAATTTAAAAACAAAGATTTTTATATCCATTTTTATAATATTCATTTTTCTTTAAACTTTTCATTTTAAAATTTAAACTATATCACATAAGATTTGACATCTCATTTATCGAATAAATTAATGATTTTAGAAATGGAATGACCTTATTGATATAACTTGGCTAGTTTAGGTGTAATTGGAATATTTTAAAGTTCAGGGACCAATGTATTATGAAGGTTATAATTTGGGGATGTATGGTGCAATTAAGGCCAATTATAAAGCAAGCATGAACAATATAAAAAATAGGGTTAATATAATATTTGGTACTTGATTTTCACTTTAATGTTTTATTTGGTACTTAAGTTTTTTTTCCCAATTTGATACATGAGTTTGGTTTCAATGTTCACTTTGGTACTTAAAATTTTTTCCCCAATTAAGTACTAAAGTTTGGCTTCAATGTTCAATTTGGTACATGGGTTTTTTGGGTACAAACTAACAGCATGTTTGGTTGGCTGTAACACTAAGCCATTACAGTTGAATTCAGTGGGCCCATCACTAAGCCATTGTTTGGTTGGCTGTAATGTGCTGTTACAGTCCTATTCTATACGGGGTTATTCAAGGTAAAAGTGTCGTTTACAATTTGGCACTCTCCCCATAGAATAAGGATTTAGCGTGAAAAATTAGGTCAGGGTTTCAACTTTACCCTTCATTTCTTTCTCATGTTTGAAGCATTTTCTTCTTCTTTTCATTCTTCTTCCAATTTTCCTCCAATCTTCTCCCTCTTTTTCATGCTTCTATCCTTACCAACCCTTTTACAAACCCTAACAACTCTCAACAAGGCCTTCAATTAAGAATCGTTTGAGGTGGAAACTTGAGAAAAGAAACAATCGAATTGGTTCGATGTAAGTAGTCATCCCTCAGGTAACGCTTCTCCCATTGTTTGCTCTCTCACTTTTTAATTTTTTTTCTACTTTTAGCTCTTAATGCGTTAAACATAAGATTCTGAGGTTTCTGTTTTCTCCCTTTTGAAACCATCACTAGTTGTTTTATGGGGTTTTTGCATTTGAGATTTTGGTTTTAGATGTGGGTCTTGGTAACAATTTTGGATTTTTAAACTATGGGTTCACTTCTCTCTACAAAATTTCCATCTTTTTGATATCCTTAAGGTTCAGGTCTTCAATTTAGATTCTCAATTCAAGCTGTGGATTTTGGAAATATTAAAAGTCAGTCGCTTTCTTTTTTATATATAATCCTTGTTCTAAAAAAATCTCAGAGATTGCCCTTTTGAAATATGGAAAATTCTTGATAGTGAACTTTGGATTTTTGGTTTATGTTTGGTGGGTCAAAAAATGATGGTTGTAAGGTAGAGGGCTGGTTTCCTCGAAGTGGATTGTGGTGATTTTGGTGTTGGCTAGTTGTTGAAAGAGGAAAACATGGATAGAATGGTTCAACCTCCATTGGTAAGTTAATTAGTCCTTCCTTTTTCTACCTTCTGTTCAATCATATTATCTATTAGAAAAAGAAGTTATTTAATGGTTTTATGGTGGTGAGAGCTAAATGGTTTACTATTGTGATTCATCGTGTATGCCATAGTTGTGTTATAGATGGTTTACAAGTTCTTAAATAAAGTCTAACCTCAAAATTTGTTTTCCTGTAGACTGAATTGTTATCTTATTGAAGGTATGATGTTTCATGTGCGAGCATATATGTAGATGAGAAGTACCGTGAGGTCTTATACTATGAGTCAAAATGCATTTTGCTCCATTTATTCAAAAAATGGCAGATTTCTCCGATGAAAGAGTTTGTTAAAATTTTCACATATTTTTACCGTTAAAAATTGATCCCTGCATGTCAACGTAAAGTACATTTGGATGTGTAGCTGTTTGATTATTCCATCAACTAAGTAGTTTTTAACTGTATAAATGGATTAAATTTTTAACAAAAGAACCAATTTGCTCTTTGATCTACCATATAGGAGCGAATTTGTTCATTTTTTAAGTAAAGAGGGCAAAATCCAAGCTGACTCCTAGTATATGGGCATCAATAGTACTTTAAGCCATTATAACATTAGAAATGTACTTAGAAACATGTTTCCCAGACTTACATCCTTCATGGCTATCTCCTAAACTTTTTTCAAACTTAAAAGTTGGTTTTCTGAATCCTTAAGCATTTAAAATGTCAAAGCCAAAGAGTTGACCAACTCAAGCAGGTGTTTTGAGTTCAAATGATTGTAATAGAGACCGATTTGCTATCTGTACGATCTAGTTTTGGTTTTAAAAGTACATTAGTGTCCACAAAGTTGAAAATCTATTTTCTTTCAACTCGTTATTTGGCAGCTTAGAGCATTGTATCAATTTCTGGTTCCCTCTTTGGGTAGTATTGTTTCATGCAAATTCATCATACAAGTTAAACATCTCTACTCAAGATGTTTGTAATATCCCGAAAATTTCTATCATTGATATAGTAAAATAAAGAAATAAAGAAATAAAAAGAGAAATTTTGAGCTATATCAACAAAATCTATGTAGGAAGTGATTATGATGTATTAATCCAAGAAAGGACTAAATCGTAAAAGTGAGAAAAGTTTTATGGCCCAAGAGTAAATACTTAAAATTTAAGGGGTTAAAGTGTAAATATGGAAAAGTTCAAGGACCAATAGTGAAAATATTTTAAGGGTAGAATAATCTAGAAACTAAGGAAAATTGATGAATTAGGACTGAATTGAATAGGTGAAGAATTATTAGGGACTAAATTGTAATTTTACCAAATTAAGTGATGACTCAAGGATGGAATTTTAAAAGATCATAAAGGGTAAAATGGTCAATTGGAAGAGAGAGAAATCTAGAAAGTAATGATTACATTGATGATATTTTATAATTATATAATTAAATAATTATTATTTTATTAATATTTTAATAAGATATTTTATTATTTTATTATTTTATTTAGTCTATATATATGTGTATGTGTGGAAAAAAAAAAAGGAGAAAACCACCACTCCTTTTCCATGCAATTCACGTTAGGAGAGAAGAGGGGAGAAAGAAAGTTTAGCTTTCTTTACAATTTGGTCCTTCCACCAAAAATTCACCATTTTCACCAAGAAATCAAAAGAATTTCCCTAGCTACCGAAGGAGAAAAATGTTAAGGAGGCTATGAGGAGTTAGAATATCAAGTTGGATTCAAGAAATAGAAGCTGGAGGAGAGAGAAAGTGAAGTTAAAGTTTGGAAACAATAAAACAAGGTAAGAACATCAAGATTTCCATGTATTTTTAAGTTTAATATTATTGAAAAAGCATGTAAATGATGATAATGTAGAGTTTCCTTATATATGATTCTATGTTATTGATATGGTAGTGAAGAGAAAATAAGATAAAGTGATGGGAAATGGTGTAGAGAAAGAAAATAATGGTGATATAAACTTAATAATTAATATCTTGCACTAAAACAGTTTTAGACAGCAGCAGTAAGCTAAATTTGAAAAATCACCAAAAATGGTAGAAACTGAATTAGAAGTTGAGTAAGATATGGAATTAAATCTTGTTGAGTCTATTTTCATATAAAAGAAACAGAACAAGTAAATGAATTCTGTATTCTGAGATATTTATATTTTTGTGAGACTAGTTCAGAATGATTTCGGGATCCTCTGTTTTGACTTTGGAAAATCACCAAAAATTGTATAAAAATAATTGGGGACTTAAATTTATGTGTTTGAAATCCTCAATGAGTCTATTTTCAATAGAAATAAGCGGGAACATCATTCGAGTCCCGTACAAGGAGATAATTAAATTTTAATGAAGAAAGGTCGGAACAGTTATACAGCAGAACAGGGATAACTTTAAAGAATAAACTGTACTTATTGGCTAAACCAAAAATTCTGAAAATTTTATGGTAATAAGATATGTTAGTCTAGTTTCAGGGAAAATTAACGGATCTTAATTTGGATTTTTGTAGCTCAAGATATAAATAATTTAGTGACTATGACGCAGGTGGACAGCTTGAATGTTCACATATAAGTAAATAGTGAAATTATTGATAATGTTACTTATAAGCATATTATATAAATTAAGGACGTGGAATGGAGAGGAGGAGGAGGAAAATATGTATGAATATTCAGTTAGCATGACTAATTTGTATGTTTTAAGCCTAAGGACTAAAACGAATAAAAGTAAAACTTTATGGGTAATTTTGTAAAAATGTTAGAAATGATCAAATTACATGAAATGGATTATTTTATTATTTAAATTGAAAATTTTAAATGAAAATTGTTAATTTAGTTCAAGATCGGGGGAAAACATGTTTTAAGGATTAAATTGAAAAGTGTTGAAATTATGGAAAATTTTGATATTTTATAGAATTTATGGGCTCTCATTAATATGTATAATGACAACGGCTGGAAATAAGGATTAAATTGCAAGAATTTATTTTTCTGAGCCTAAGGGTAAAATCGTCATTAATTAAAAGTTTGGGGGCCAAATGGTAATTTTGCCTAGAGCTTTAATTGAATGTATTAGAATATGGAATGAATGAAAACAATGGTCAAATTTATTTATAAAGATCCCAACGACTCAAATGCGAGACTTGAACGTGAAAAAGAAAAGATATTGGATTAATGAATTTATAAACACGGACAAGCAACGAGGTAAGTTCGTGTAACTTGAATTGTATTTTTAAACACTTGAAATATGTGGTTATGTGATGAAAATATGATTTGAATGATCAATGCATAATAATTGATGAAATATTGATAATACTCGATTTAAAAAGAAAGTAAATCCCGATTGAATGGAATGGATTTCGATGGATCATTAGAAAAGGAATTGACGGTAAAAAGGATCTAGCCCGGATGGGTGATCCTATTCTGATGTAGCCCTCCCGAAGAATACAGGAAAAAGGATTAAGCCCGGAAGGGTAATCTTAATATCAGCCCTCCCAAAGAATATACGGGAAATGAGGTTCGCGGGAGTGTGCTGGTGGCTCTCCAGAAGAATATATGTGTATAGGCCCTTTCGAAGAATACATGGGAGCTGAAGTTCGCGGAAGTGTGCCAAGAATTGAGGTTCGCGGGAGAGTGAGGTTCGCGGGTGTGTGCTTACTGAAATAAAATGTATAAGACCATAGTTGAAAGATACCATGGCAATGAATAATACCATGGTTGAAAGATACCATGGCAATGAATAAGACCATGGTTGAAAGACACCATGGCAACAAATTGAGAAAATGAATAAGACCATGGTTGAAAGATATCATGGTAATGAATAAAACCATGGTTGAAAGATACCATGGCAACACATGCATATGAATTGACGGACCCGGAATTGTACACTAAAAGTGTACTCCTGTATGAATTGATGGTTAATGAGATTGTACACTAGGAGTGTACTATTGGATATCCATCGAAATTCTGAGAAATTCAACGGGATAAATATAGAAGATGGTAAACACATAGCTAAAAAGGGTAAATGTGAATTGATGGATTACGGATTTGCATATTTTAAGTATACTATATGATTTTAACTATCGATATTTCGATAAATTCAGTAGAAAAGAATCCAGACTAGAAAAGGAGATATGTATATAAAAAGATTTGTACATATATTCCTGAAGTACATGAAAAAAAATGACAGTGATACTGGATATATGGAAATATAAGATGATGATATTTGTACATGGAATTTCTTGATGAATATATGCATCCATGATTATAGATTCGTATACTTTAATAATATTAATTGTATGACGATGAAATTTCGAATGACTTAATGAATAAAGCCCTGACATGGAAATAATTTGAGCACGAAACAATAATCATGAAATTGAACTTGAAATACAAGAAAACGATATTTATTCGATATTTTAAAAAATATGACATAGAAAATACATGTATATGAAACTTACTTGATAATTATGCATGTTCAAGATTATGAATTGTCCCGGAATAAATATATACAAAATTCATGAAAACAATGATACATGAAATTTTGGTATAATGAATGATTTATGTTTTGAAGAAATGGCAAGAGAATAATATGTATCATATTATATGAATATGTGGCTATCTTTAATATGCTGATACATGAAAATTGGGTAAGCCGTAATAAGTAATAATCTCAAGTATGATATGTTAATACAATGAGTTTATCGATTCTAAAATTATATGAAATATATTCAAGTATACTAATGACTGTTGTTGTTGACGCTTAGACAAGTGCCAAGCTATCGGTTAAATGGTAATATGTTTATTATTTGATACGTCAAAAGGGAAAATGATCAAATGAAAATATACATGTGTTTATGGAAGAGTGGTAAAATTTAAGTTGTATAATTTCTTATAAAATGAGTTATCATTTGATAAAAAAAAAGTTCTATAAACTCCGGTAATACCTCGTGACCCTATTCCAATGATGGATACGGGTTGGGGTGTTACAATGTTAATCTTTATTTGTATGCTGGCATATAGATTTAACATAAAAGATGATATCATAACATTAAAAGTCACGCATTATTTGCGTTGAATCCATGTTATCCCTTAAAAATGCCTCGTATCGACCAATGTACTTGCATGTCATGTTATGCTTACAATTTCAATCCTAAAATACATTACTTGGAACATTATGTATGTATGTATGTATGTATGTATGTATGTATGTATGTATGTATGTATGTATGTATGTATGTATGTATGTAAGGTGTCTGAAATTAACCTGCTAACCCTCGGTAACTTGAGCTTTTCGCACCGAAAATTTGCAGAAGCTCCTGCCTTGGCTGATGCCATCTCTTACTTGTATTTTCATTATTATTATTGCCCTTATCACTGTCACATAAATTAAATTTGTTCAGTTGAGGGTCAAATACACAGGTCCATAAAATAATATATCTACAATGTTAACTGTGTTTCTTGTGCCTGTTTGTTCTTCCTTTGGACACTGCTGGACTCAATGTTATTGCTTGATGGAAAAAGGATCAAGTTGCAAATTTGGGATACTACTTTAAAGGTGTCACTGACTAGAAATGAATTGTCCAATCAAAACAATTGCTTATTTGATAGATAAAATAATTCAATAGCAGAATTGACTTTAAGATAAGGACCATAGAGCTTGATGAATGACTGTAATATGCCCTCTGTTCCTTCATTTATTTTTCCTTCTTTTTCTATAAGATGTAAGACTTGACTGTAACTTTAGATCTTGAAATAATATTCTATGAAGCTTTTCCTCAAATTGTTAGCTTTTCTGCTTAATTCAGGTTTGCAGTTTGATTACATGTTTGATTGGACAATCCTAAAGTATTAGTAATCTCAGATTGTCAATCCTCCTACCCGTGCTATTGTAAGTTATTTGCAAAACCATGTAACTTAATGGTATCTAGCTTCTTTGCACCACATTTGACTAGTTTTTATTGATTGTATGTTGCATTTTTAAATGTTTTCTAGGGCCTTGGTGCTAGAACTAGCTCTGGCTTACCTCCTGCAGGTGCAATTGCTAATAGTCAGTCAGTCATGTTCTATTTTTCTTGCTCATGATTTTGTTTGGTCATATATTGCAATAGTTTATTTTTTACTTGATTATTTATTTTATTTATGTATATTCAGTCACGTAGTATTTTTAGATAATGCCCCATGGTCTATCTGGAGCAACATGATGATATGGTAGATTTTTCACAGTTGAAGAGACCAGACCTTCTGGTTGGTCTTTAGCAGATTCTACATGCTGGAGGCATTCTAGCCTGATTGCAAATTTTGGAAGTTTAGCTAAACAAAAAAGTCTAGTAGCTAATGATCTTTTTGCTGCTAAAGATCCTATGGTGATAATTAGTATTATTTTGTGTTTTGTATTTGGGCTATGACTATTTGACCAAAACTGTCATTATATTTTGTATTTAACCAGTAGCTAATGATCTTTCTTGTAACGACCCAAAATCCGTGGGCACCAGAAAAGTGTATTGTCGGGCCTCCGTCTTAGAAAATTAAATCCTTAAATAATTATTAGGAAAAATCATGACTCTAGTTGTGTGTCTAAATAGGTTTTAATTAGGTGAAACTAGTTTAAATTAGAAACAATTAGTAGATAAGACTAAATTGAATAAAGTGCAAAAGTTTAATTATAAAATAGAAAAATTATTAAGGGATTAAGTTGGTAATTAACCCAAAGTAAGTGACATGTGTATAAAAGAGAAATAAATACATGTGTATGTGTACTATTGGTCCAATTGTATTTTATGTGTGTATTTACTTAGAATTTAAGTATTTGATTTTAATTAAGTAAATATCTAATTATTTAATTATTTAAATATTATAATTTATTTAAAAAATAAATGGAGACAAGTGTATGATAATAATTGGTAACATGTGTGTGTATATGTATGTGTACAAATGTGTGAAAATAATTAGATTTAATTAGATATTTATATTAATTAACTAATAAACTAAATAAAAGAAATAAAAGAAAAAGAAAGATAGAAAAGAATAGGAAAGCTCACGAAACAGAGAAAGAAAGGAAAGAAAGAAAGAAAAAGAAAGAAAAGGGGAAATAGGGAATTTGAAGCTTGGAGTTTAATTGGTAAGCTCAATCAAGTCCTTTTTTCATAATTTTGATGTTTTAGAAGTCTTAAAACAAGTTTTTGATGAAATTAAGTTGTTAGTTTGGAAGTTCTTAGGTTTTTAAACAAAGTTCATGTTGAATAAAATGATGGAATTGGGGTTTATTTGATAGAAATTTTGTTTTGGAGTTGAATAAAGGATTGAATTGAAAACTTAGGTATAAGTTTTGAGTTTTAAGGATTAAATTGAAATAAATTCGAAATTATGAAAATATGATAAAAATTTGATAGTTAAATGTGAGTTTAGCAAGGAACTGAGTAGAAAAAGGGTATGAATTAAGTTAAGAAAGTAAGTAAACTTAATTAGGATTAAATGGTAAAATAAGTTATAAGAAACAGTTTTGAACAGCAACAGAAGCCTAACTTTGAAAAATCACCAAAAATTGTAGGAATTGAATTAGAGGATGAATAAGATATGAAATTAAAGCTTATTGAGTCTAGTTTCTTATAGTAGAAACGGTGTAGGCAATGAATTTATGAATCAAGAGATATTTGAAATTTTGTGAAACTGGTTTAGGATGAATTCGAGATACTCTGTTTTGAATTTGGAAAATCATTAAAAATTGTATAAAAATTATTATGGAGTGTAATTTATATGTGTGAACTCCTTAATGAATCTAGTTTCAAAATAAATAAACATGAACCTTATTCGAGTTCTGTATAATGAGATAATTGATTTTTAGTGGAGAGAGGTCAGAACTGTCAAATGGAATAACAGGGGAGTTTTTAATGAATAAACTGTACTAATTGGCTAGACTAAAAATTCTGAAAATTTTATGGTGAGAAGATATGTGAGTCTAGTTTCAAGGAAAATTTACGGATATTAATTTGGAGTTTCTTAGCTCAAGATATAAATAATTTAGTAACAATGACTCAAATAGACAGCTTAATGATGAAAATATATATATCTTAAAAATGGTTAAATTTGCATGTTTAGGCTCATGAATTAAATTGAATTGTGTTATATTGATGATTATAAAATTATTATTTTCGTAGTTAACAAAGAACTCGGAACAGCGGCGCATAAAGGAAAGGAGAAAGCTATCGAGGATTAAAACGAAAAATTCACGGTTTGTATTACTATAATTCAAATTACTTTTTATTAAATGTTTTATATAAATTCTATAATTAACAAGTAAGATATAAGGTAAGTGTTGATATTTGAGTTGAATGAGAATTGAATTGAATGGTGAATGTGTATGTATAATTGAATTATAAATTTATTTGAAGGTGAAATTGTAATTAAAAAGTGTTCTGGATTGGAAATGCAAGTAAATTGAGAACTGAAATACCCTATTAACTAGTCGGACGGAGTCGGATATAATTGGCATGCCATTGGATTTGGAAGAGTACGGGATTTATCGGCTTTACCGATCAGGCACTTTATGTGTCGTACATCAGGCACTTCATGTGTCGTATTTTAGGCACCTTGTGTGTCGTTTCAGGCACTTTATGTGTCGTATACTGATTAGGTACTATGTACCGTTTAGGCACAATGTGCCGTACTGGTGTGTTTGGGTTGAAATCCGTGTATCCGTTAAAGTCCGAAATGTTAATAGGGTGGATAATTGAAATGAGAAGATCAAATAAACTTGATCGACTGTATTAGTGAATATGAAAGAAGCGGAAATTGTGGACTAAAAATTTAGATTGGAAATGAAATGCATGAAGTTAATGTGAATGTGGTGATTAAAATTTGATAAATGTGATGTGTGCCTAAAATTGAAGATTGTTGTATTATTGTTATTTAATGAAAGTCTAAAAATGAATTGTTATTATATACCTAGTTTTTTTTATGTTTTGTTATTATTGCTATTAAAATTTGAATTATGGTAATACCACTGAGTATGGAATACTCAGCGTACGGTTGTTTCTGTGCGCAGGTTAAAAGGAATCAAGTGTCTTGGTTCAGCATCTGAACGATCCCGACTTCAGCAAAAAGATATTGGTGATGTCTTCTTTTCTTAATTGAAAGTGGCATGTACTAGGATTGTATAGGTTATTTAGGTATGCTTGTAATGTTGGTTGTAAGAATGATATACCATATTTTGTTATTAGCTTGATAAAATGGTAAAAATTATATTATATAATTAGTCTTAAATTAGAATGAAAAACAAATGAAATTATTTTAGTTTTGATTAATATTGTGAATGTTTAGATATTAAATTACTATGTTAATTAATTGATTATAATTTAGGTGTAATTAAGTTTAAATTGTTTTTTTTATTGTGCCATTGGTTTTGGATTGGTTTATTTTGGGTTTGAACTTGCAGGAGGTTTATGTGAAAATAAGCAGGAATGCTGCCGAAATTTTTATAAAACGAAAAAAATATATGAATGAAATTCAATTGGTAAACTATAATATAATTTATATGCATTTATGAATATACTATAATTTATTGTTAAAGAACAATTTTCTTGTTACTTATTTATTAAGAATTATCTGTAAATTGTCTGGTAATGCCTTGTAACCCTGTTCCGGCGGCGGTTTAGGGTTAGGGGGTGTTACATTTCTACATGCATGTGAATTTGTTCATTATATTTTGTATTTGGGCTATGACTGTTTGACTAAAACTGCCATGGCCTCCATGTTGTTGCTGAATTTCAATTTCAGTTATTTTGGTTGGGATTTATTAGTAATAAATTATGTGAATATATCTTATGGAATTATTCGTAATCTTTTTTCACTCTTAAATACAAAGATAAACATATTCTATGCAATTCACGTTCTCCTACAATCTAGACAATGCATATTCTTTTACTCTTGCAACAATATGAATGCTAATCAAACTACAACTCAATTGACACATAGTTAATGATGGGCTAGGAAAATAATTGAAATACAAATAACACAAAAAAATAGATAAAAACATAAAACAAACGCATTGTAAGATAAAGTAGTGAATTTATTTTGTATTCTTTTAAAGATTCTTAATATGTATTGTTCATTTTTCTTAATATGTATTTTTTTAAAGATTCTAAATAGACCCTTATATTTAGTTATAATTTCTATTTTGTGCTTTGTAAAGATTCGTAATATGTATTGTTCATTTTTCTTTGACAATTTGTTATTGCTTCCTCTTCTTATTTGGTTTATTTGATTGCTTCTTCCACCCAGAATTGAGCATATTGTATTCACTGGATCACTGTAAGTTCTTTGGCAATTAAATTCTTTGATTTTGTTTTACTATTAGTATTGGAGAAATGTGACCCTTTTACTACGATTTGAAGATATGTAAACTTTAATATCTTGCAGCAATGGCTTGTTTGCCTTCAATAGTACAAAGTGAGAGGCGTAAAAGAATTGGTCTTGCTATTATAATATAGTTGCAAATGTGCACAGTTGCGAGTTGGTTCTTAGTTACATTGGGTGCCATCCATAGCCTAAATACTTATAGACCTAGGATTAGATCCTATATTTTAGATTTTTATGCAAAATGAGATTATGTGAAAAGACTTGTATATGCGAGTGATGAGACCTGTATTAAACAAGTTAGGATGAATAGAATTACCTTTTTAAAACTATGTGAGATGTTACAAACTTTAGGGGGACTAAAGTTATCAAAGACCATGCTTGTTGATGAGCAAGTGGCAATGTTTTTACATATCATTTCTCATCACCTTAAAAATCGAGTTATCAAGCATCACTTTAATAGGTTCAAAAAAACCGTTAGCAGATCATTTCACAATGTTTTAAATGTTGTCATAGGCTTATAAGATGTGTTATTTAAAAAGGCAGAGCCAATTGCAGTTAATTCTACAGACCCAAGGTGGAAATGGTTCAAGGTATTGGAGTGAGTTCTATATATAGCTCGTATATAATTTAGTTCATTTAGATTTAAATATAGTATCCTAACTCGAGGTTTTATACATGTTATGTAGAATTGCTTAGGTGCTTTAGATGGAACCTACATCAATATTAGGGTTCCAACAGTTGATAAACCTAGATATTGCATGCGAAAAGGTGACATAGTAACAAATATGTTAGGTGTTTGTACACCTGATATGCATTTTGTTTATGTTCTTATTGGTTGGGAAGGTTTTGTTGCTGATGGATAAGTTTTTAAGATCATACTTTTTTAGGAAATTAACCATGATAAATAGTTTCTTTTTATAGGTTGTTATTATCTAGTTGATGCTGGATATACAAATTGTGAGGGATTTCTTGAGCCTTTTAGAGGACAAATATACCATTTCAATGAGTGGCATCAAGGTTACCAGCCAGTACTCCTGAAGAATTTTTCAATATGAAACATAATTTAGTGCGTAATGTTATTGAAAGATGTTTTGGGTTATTAAAACTAAGATGGGGAATACTTAGGAGTCCACCATTCTATCCTGTGAGGGTGCACAATAGAATCATTATTGCATGTTGTCTGCTCCATAATTTTATTTGAACCTATATGAGTCTTGATCCTATTGAAGCAGAGTTGAGAGAAGGATTACCTAGTAATGTGATAGATAACGATGAACCGAATATCGTAAATATTCATCCATCAGATGCATAGGCTACTTGGAGGATGGAACTAGCCAATCAAATGTTCGATGAATGACAAGCATCTAGAAATTAGTTAGGTTTAGGGTAAAATAGTAAACATCAAGTTGTTTATGTTATTTCATGTATCTAGTTTATGAAACTTTGGTGGTGTTTGAATTGTTTTTTTTTTTGTATTGTACTAGACTTGTTGAATGATAATTTTTTTTTATTCATCATGTGTTATAATTTTATAAAGCGTTGACCTTTTGATGCATAATATTGAACTTAATTTTAATTTGTGTTTTTTCTTAAGATAGTTCTGTCAGGTTTTTCACAATCAAGTGTTTCTTCCCAAAATTCTTGAGAAACCAAAAGGAAATGGGTTCCAGAAGAATATGCTGCGTTTGTTGTCGACTTGCACAATCTTGAAATCTTAAATGCAGATACGAGATTCAAAGCCGGTTATTTAAATGAGTTGTAAAAGATGTTAGGAAAATTTTTACCCAATGCCAAGTTAAAGGCTAAACCTAATCTTGAATGAAGGATTAGGACGTTGAAAAGGGATTGGTCAACCGTTTATGACATGCTTAGTGTAAAAAATAATAGCGGGCTTGGTTGGGATGAGCATAGGCAACTTGTTGTTGCTGAAAATGCAGTGTGGAACTCATATATAAATGTAAGAATTATTTCAAGTCTTTATTATCTTATTTTGACCAAACTTATATCTAATATATATTCCTCATTTTTACAGAGTCATAAAGAAGTCGCTCAATTCAAACATCGTAGTTTTCCTTATTATGACCAACTTACTGCCATCTACGCAAAAGATCGAGCCACTGGGAAAGATGCTCAATGTAACACCCCCTACCCGTATTCGTCGCTGAAATAGGGTACGAGGCATTACCGAAGTTTACCGAACAATAGTTTTTTTTTTAAAACTCAATATATCCCCTTTATAAACATGTAACCTTTCCTGCAAAACTTAAACCGAGACCAATCCAAATTAACCAATCCAATTCAGCATATTTTTAAAATAGATTCATGCACATTCATAAGATAATCTCATCATATGCCAAACCAAGGTTTGTTAGCCATACCAATGGCTAACTTTACATTCATTTCGCATTAACATTTACTTTATTAACTTATACATGCCATTGATTTCCAAAATAAAGTTTCTAGATATACCAAAATATTGAGGTTGATAGTGTGATGTATCTCCAACTGAATCCGACCTCCGAGCTCTTAATACTACAAAACAGGGAAAAAGAAAACAGGGTAAGCACATTGTGCTTAGTAAGCTCATGTAACAAGAATTATACTTACCTAATATTTTCAATGCAATACAAGAAATATACATACATTCATTCAATGCATTGTTATCTTAACATGCACAAACTCAACATTCAAGTTAGTATAATAATTTCAATGTATCAATAATATATATTGAGATTGATGAGCTCATCAATACCGTGATTTCCATTCCATTATTATTTTCCCATATTTATCACGTTGAATTTCTCAGAATTTCGATGGATTTTCAGGGGTACACTTTAGTGTACAAATTCGGGTCCGTCAATTCATATTCATGTGCGCACATTTTCATTTCAGAGAGCACATTCCCGGGAACCTCATCCTTACAGCGGGATTACCAGTCCAAGCTAAATCCCCTGTAATATAAACTCATAGAGTATTGTAGGGATTACCAGTCCAGGCTAAATCCCCTGCAACGACAATTACTCTAATGAGCTTGGATCTGAATTATCAGTCCAGGCTAAATTCAGACCCTAATTTGGATTACCCGTCCAGGCTAAATCTATTTTCCACATATTCTTCGGGAGGGCTATATTAGGAGAGGATCACCCGTCCGAGCTAGATCCCCTTTTACAGTCAATTCCTTTTCAGAGATCCATCGAATTTTCCTTTCATTCAACCGAAATTTCTTCCCCTTTTTATCAAATATATCAATGTTTCATCAATTTTCATATAATGAACATTCAATTCATATTCACATCAATAACATACATTTCAAGCATTTAAGAATATAATTCAAGTTACACGAACTTACCTCGATAATTGTTTGTATATAAAAATCTACTAATCCCAAACTTTTTCTTTTCCTCGATCTAGCTTCGTGTTTGAGTCTTCAGGATCTAAATAAATAAATTTATTTATCAAATTAACATTTCATGTTCATATGTACCATTTTCTACAATTCCACTACTATTTATAGTTCATCCAAGGCTGTCTACTTGCATCATAGTCACTAAATTATTTTTATCTTGAGCTACGGGACTCCAAATTAAGATCCATAAATTTTCCCTGAAACTAGACTCACATATATTCTAACCATAAAATTTTCAGAATTTTTGGTTTAGCCATTTAGTACAGTTTATTCTTTCAAGTTACCCCTGTTCTGCTATATGACAGTTCCGACCTTTCTTCACTAAAAATTAATTATCTCCCTGTACGGGACTTGGATGATGTTACCGCTTATTTCTCTTGAAAATAGACTCATTAAGGATTTTAAAAATATAAATTTAAGTGCCTAATTATTTTTATACAATTTTTGGTGATTTTCCAAATTCAAAACAGGGGAACCCAAAATCATTCTGACCTTGTCTCACAAAATGCATTATATCTCAAGATTTACAATTCTATTGCTTACAACGTTTCTTTTATGAGAAACTAGACTCAATAAGCTTTAATTTCATATTTTTTTCACCCTCTAATTTGATTTCTAAAATTTATGGTGATTTTTTAAAGTTGGACTACTGCTGTTGTCCAAAACTGTTTTAGTGCAAGAGGTTTATTACCATATTTCCCCTAAGCTTTTAATAAGTGATAATTTCGTCCCTACTCAATTAACCTCTCAATTGAGCTGATTTTTCTCAATTAATACTTTATTATATCATTTTAAACTACCTTATAACCTTTGGGAATAATAATTTCAGCACCAAACTTCAGTTTCACACTCTTTTACAAATAGGTCCTAAATATCCACTTTCTTTACATTTTATTCCATAAAATCATCATATAATAAGATTAAAGATTAAATTCCATGCTAAATATTCATATACTTACAGCACTCAACCATGGTGACTTTCAATTTCATCCATAAAATAAAAAACTAATGAATTTAATAGTAGGACCTAGTTGTAAAAGTCTTAAAAACACAAAAAATTACAAGAAAAAGGCAAGGATTAACTCAATTGGTGCAAAAATTATGAAAAACCAGCTTAGAGAACCCCTCCTATGGTGTTTTGGCTGATTAGAATGAAGAGAAATCTCAAGAAATCTAGATATTTCCATATTAGTCCTAGTTTTTTTTAGTTAATAATGCAATATTTCAATTTTACCCTTAATTCATCCATTTTTCTGCTGATTATATGCGCTTGCCGTCCAGCCCAAATAAATTTTGGGTCTATTTCCTTTTAAATCCTTTCTCATTAAACACTTAAGCTATTTAATCATCTTAACAACTTTTACACTTTTTCTAATTTAGTCCTTTTCATTTAATTGACTGCCCAAACGTTAAAATTTTTTAACGAAATTTTAATACAATATTACTAACATTTCAAAAATATTTATAAAAATATTTTTGACTCTGTTTTACGAGATCGAGGTCTCGATTACCTAATTTCTTCAATAATTTCTTTTTCTTAACTAACCACTAAATCGGTAAAAAAAATTTTATCGATATTTTCATACAAATTTTCCTACCATATCAATATTTATGCAAAAATATTAAAATAAATTTCTCTTTAAATCAGATTTGTGGTTACGAAACCACTGTTCCGATAACCTTGAATTTAGGCCATTACACTCAAACAACCGCTGATATTATTGAAGAAATAGATGCTGAGGATGTAGTTACTACAAATACTCATGAAGAAAGAAACGATTTCCATGTATGCGAAGCTGATATTTCTTTGGATGACATGGATCTTTCAGCTACACAACCGCAACCAGCTAGAAACCAAGGTGATTCCACATTTTCAAAGAAGAAAAAAAAGATTTCTGATGCAAGTGATTCTTCTACTTCATTTCATGATGCTGCCACTTTATTGGCGGAAAACATACGGGCCGTTGGCCTTGAAATCAGTGAGAGTATTGCCTCCAAATGCTAATTCAACAAAAGTCAGAAATGACCATTCAAGAAAGTGCTCTAAAATTATATCCAACATTATGTGAAGTATAAGGTTTAACTGAGGATGAGCGCGATAGCGCATTGAGCAAAATTCCAGATCATCCAACACAAATGTTCATTTTCTTTAGTTTACCTTTTTCTGTGCAATTGGAATGTGTTAGAAGATTTCTTGCTGACCATTAAAAATCATGGTTGTGTTGATCATATTTTTGTAACTTTTTGTGTTTGTAATATTTGGATGGTATAATGACATGATAGAATGTCATTACAATGTTGTAACTTTTTGAGGTTGTAAAATTTTAAAACATATGGATTATGACATATAAACTAATGAAATCATATAACTTTTTGTTAATATATGAATATTATGTTTGGATGTGAAATATAATTCTCAAGTTATTTATTACTTCTAATATTTTATTTTTTATTGTAGAATAATTAAATTATTTGTTTCACTAATGATATTTTAGCACATTAAATAGGTATTGCACTTTAAAAATAATAAAGTAGATTATATATATTTTTTATAATATTATAAATTATGATTTTTTTAATTCATATAATAATAATTATATTAAGAATTTTATTAAATTATATATTATTTTATTAAATTATTTTTAATAATAATCTTATTAAAATTTAATAACAATAACAATAATCATCTACCTAAAAAAAATTCTGCTAAGGGTATTCTGGTCATTTTAGTTTTTTCTTATGCTATTAAAACATCATTTCATTCAACCAAATATAAGAATACTATTACAGTTCTATTCCATTCCATTCAACCAAACAGTTGAATTACTGATTACAACTCTATTCAATTACAACCCTATTCCATTACCGTGAACCAAACGTATTGTAAGTATCTATATTTTTTTTTACTAGAGCACATATGTCAAACATTTATTAGGCCACATGATGTTATTTGGTCTGTGTATCAAATTGAATATTAAAACCAAATTCGCGTACCAAATGCTGTATTAACTCAAAAAATAATGTAAATGGCTAATTGCGATACATTTTCTTTTAGGCTTTATGCACAAATTAGCCTCATGATTTCCCAATTTGATACTTAAATTTTTTATTGTCCCATTTTGGTACATGAACTTTGCATCGTTACTCATTTTGGTACCTATCAACTAACGACGTTAAAAAACTCGACCAATCAGAATGCACTACATTATCAATGAGATGGCAGCTTGACTGATGTGGCATGTTGATCGGCATTAACCACTGTTGATCAACCGTTGATCAATCAAAAAATCATTAAATTTTAATTAAAAATTATAAAATATTTTAAAATGAAAAAAATTTGCAAAAGTTAATAAATTTTATTTTTAAAAATATGAACATATATAAAAATAGTAGAAAGTTGTAAAAATATCAAAAATTGTTAAAAAATTATTAAAAATTGTAAAAATTGTAAAAACTTAAATAAACTATAACTTTTTTTTTAAGAATTGTGAAATCTATTTTCACATTTAAAAAATTTTACAATCTTTATAATTTTTTTTTACAAATTTTTAACAATCATTTAACAATTATAAAATTTGTAAATTTGTAAAAACGTGAAGATCATTAAAATATTTTTTTAAAAATGATTAAAAATTGCAAAGATTATTTTAAAATTGTTTAAAAATGGTGAATATCATAAGAAATTTGAATTTTTACAATTTTTCTAAAGCTATCTTATAATATTTGAATTTAATGCTTGTTTTCTAATTCAAAGTTTTGTTTATTTGTAAAAAATTTTCAAGCATTTTATTGAAAAAATTTCAATTACTGCATGAATAATATTGTGCTCTTTGTAATAATAATTTTTAATAATTTTAAAATTTTTAAAAAAAAATTATAACTATTTAATATTTTAAAATAATTTTTATAAATATTTAAATAAAAATAAAAACTTGCTAAATGGTTTTTACTATTTTTTTTTTTTTAATTTTTGAGTGATCAATGTTTACTCAATGTAGGTCAACATCATCGATCAATGTAAGATTAATGTGTCATGTCATCATTGGTTATTAAACACTAAAACAATAACAGGTAAAGTTTAAATATCAAAATAAGAAAACAATATAATTAAGGGCTAAATCGTGAATAAGACCTTCTTTTTATTCCATAGAAGTAGGTTTGTTAAGATTTAAAATAGGATTTGAAAGTTTGAATTTTATTTAATTTTTATAATTCATTAACACATTATTGACATAACGTTATTTTATGTTTACATATTGCATACACCAATAATTATATTTTATCTAAAATAAAAATTTCTATATTTATAATTAAACTAAAATCAAAATTCATATGAGATTTATCTAAAAATTTAATTAGACTTCTAAAGTGAGAATTTAAGAACTAAGGAAGTTTACTTAAATTAAAAAAGAAAGTAGAAAAAAATGAAAGCTAATGTAGATAAAAATTCATTAAAGAAAGTAATTGTGGCATCTTCAAATCAGCACCTAAATATAATAATGCTTAAACGGGTTAAAGACGCACGTATAACAGTGTCCTAATAATGGACAACGTCCCCCGGATCTACCAAGAAACTTGCCAACTCCAACTTAGTGACTTACAGCTTCCTGGAAGTAGAGATGTATTTTCTGTGTTGATTTTGTGGAAAAACACTATCAACTTTTTTTTTCTCTCATTTTTCCATATGACTTTATATTTCATCAACTAATACTATATAATTTTATATTAGGTTTAATATATAATTTTTTAGTGTTTAATTCGAGTTTTAATATTGATTTGATAAAAATTCATAAATTAGCTAATAATATTAGTAATTAACTTTTATCAAATCAACGCTAAAATCCAAATTAAATAATAAAAAGTTAACACCATTATCTTTGGATATCAAAATATATATAATTTTTGTTAAATATAAGTACCAAATTCAATTAAAAGTAACACATGTATCGTATTAAAAAAATATCAAATTCGGATACCAAATAAATAAATATAAACACCGAACTTCCTTTATTTTGCAGTGTTGGAACTGCCATGTTGACTGCAATCTCCAACAAGGCCCATGCTTTCTTTATCTTCTACCTCTGATTCTGGCAACAGAAATGAAATTCTACTGTGGAAAAAGCGTGCAAGGGCAACTATAAATATTGACAAACTTTATACATTAATTGATGAAATAAAGAATAGGTCATATATGGCTAAGCATAAGCTTGTGATGGGGATTACCAGTTTCTGTTGGTGCTTCATACTTGTGCTTCTTTGGTTCCAAAGCCAAGGGTGCTCAGAAGAAGAAAGAGAAGCTCTTCTCCAAATCAAAGATTCCATGAGCAGCTACGAATCGTCGGCTTTCTCAAACTGGTATGTAGCAGAATGTTGCGATTGGGAGGGAGTTGAGTGTGACCCTTCTCATACTCGTATTCACAAGATTTTCTTTCCCCATTTGAGAAGTGATTCCGAACCTTGGCTTCCAAACGCTACTTTATTTGCTCAGTTCAAAGATTTGCAAGAGCTTGAACTGCCAGGAAATTATATCGGAGGATTCATCTCGATTCATGGTAAACATTCTAAACTCTCTCAATTTACATCTCTACATCATATTTTATTTGTTGGAAATTTATAAAAAGTTATATACGAATTTTTTATTTGTATTTAGTTGCTACAAATGGTTTTAATTCGAATGAAATTATCTTTAATTTTATAATTGTATTCATTTTTATATTTGATTATAATTTTGTGTATTTTTAAATTATCTTTAATTAATTAATCTTATTTAAATTATCTTTAAACTTAAATGGTGTTAATTTTTATATTTTTTTATAAATATATATTTTAAAAAATTAGATGGTATATATTTTTAATTATAAACTAATAATATAAAAATTAATATTTTACGAAAAATTAATAATATATAGAATCGCTAAAAAAGGCATGTTTAAAATGAATAGGGACAACCATTTATCTATATTCATTCCAACGTGAAATAGTATTTATATATATATTTTTATAAATTCATGCATTTTTAATTATTTTAGTTACTAAAATTAGTATTTGGATATTTATTTGTTCATATTGATTCCAAGCGTAAAAAAAATTTATAAACATTCTAGACCCTCTCAATTTGGTTAGACTGAGACAACGTTATAAATTTAAACCAAACCTACGTATTATGAAATAGCTTTTTTTGACATGTTTATCTGTTACTTAATATAAAAATCAAATAACTGACAAGATTTCTTTGATAAACAATCTATGCAGCTTTCAGAAAACTGAAACATCTTCGAAAGTTGAATCTTCGTGACAATTCCATACAAAATGGCTCCAATCTCTGTTGGGGCAAATATCTTTTTCTTTATAACTTGGATTTGTCTGGTAACAAGTTACAAGGCAATCTTCCAGACTGCTTGTGTGACAACCTGTTTTTGAAAGAACTGATTTTGTCTCATAACAATCTTTTTGGAGGCATCAATTCATGCTTGGGAAATATGACCTCACTCCGCCTCTTGGATCTCTCTAACAATCAGTTCAATGGCACTTTTCCATCCTTGCTAATTAGCAACCTAACAAATATTGAGTCGCTTTTTCTATCAAGCAATGAGTTTCAAGGCATGATACCGCTCTGTGTTTTTGCCAATTTGTCGAGGCTAGGTGAACTTGACATTTCTTTTAATCACTTGGAAGTGGAAGCAGAAATGATGTCACCAAGTTGTTTTCCATCTTTCAAACTAAGTACTCTGTCTTTAGGTGGTTGTAATGTCAAGAAAATTTCTCCTTGGATGCTTCACAATATCACTTCAGAATTATGGCTAAGTGGCAATAATTTGACTGGTCCCTTCATTAGCAATTTTCAGAACATAACCTCAAAGCTTACTCTTCTTGACATTTCTGACAATTTCTTACACGGGACACTACCCGAAGATATCAACTTGAATTTTCCAGAGCTGCGTCATTTAGATCTTTCCAATAATAACTTCAATGGCAACCTCCCCATGTTCTTCAGTGACCAACTTCAGATGCTGGACTTATCAATCAATCAATTCCAAGGAGGGATTCCCCATGGCATGACAAGTAATATGAGTTGTCTTGTATATTTGAGGTTATCTCGAAACAATTTGACAGGTGATTTGTTTCCAAAAAACTCGAGTTTGCCTAACCTAAGATGGCTTTATCTCAACAACAATCACTTGTCTGGAACATTTCCATATGCCTTGTCGAAGAGCATGGAGTTAGGAATTATTGACATTCAGAATAATGACTTGTCAGGTGAGCTTTCATCATACTTGCCTGTTCTCCCAAAGTTAAAGATTCTACTCCTCGGCGGGAACCGGTTTGAAGGGCAAATACCGGTGCAAATTTGCCAAATGAGGGATTTGCATGTTTTAGATCTTTCAGAAAATGATCTTTCTGGGGACATTCCAGAATGTGTTGACAATGTTACTTCTTGGTTAGATAGTTCTTATGGTGGTTATCTTCCAGTTGACTCTTGGAACAACATTGATTTCACGAGCAAAGGTGCAAGATACATTTATAGGGGTTGTTTTTTACAATATTTAAAGGGAATAGATGTCTCTTACAATAGACTAACAGGTAAAATTCCCATCCAAATGACACGACTGAAGGGGATTCGTTCTCTAAACGTGTCGAACAACCTTCTCACAGGTCAAATACCTTCTTCCTTGGGAAACATGACATTTCTAGAAAGCCTAGATCTTTCACATAACAATTTGTCTGGTGTATTACCCCATGCATTAGTTGGTCTTGCGTCTCTCTTATTTTTTAACGTATCATTCAACAATCTATCAGGCATGATACCAATAGAGAAACAATTCGAGACATTCAATACTGACAGTTATTTAGGCAATCCCGGCCTTTGTGGAGATCTACTTCAAATCAAATGCAATGACAGTGCAGAGACACCACCAATTTACTCTAGAGCAGAGAAATCTGTTTCAATTATGTATTTTGCGGTTTTGATATGTCTTTTTTTCATAGTTATTTGTTTAGAATAAGAACCATGTATGGTGAACTTATCACTCAAGAGGAAGGAAGTGATGCCATTTTACACTGTCATAAGATAATCTCCCAAAATTACCGCAGTATATAGAATCAAGCACTTCACCCATCCCAAAAACATCAATCAAATCAACTAACTTAATTACATAAAATGAGAAGATGGTAAGTCAATATGGTTTACATTAGATAATAATCAATATTACAAAACAAAAATCATATATTTCAAGTTTACAATTGTAAACCACCAAACACTTGTGCTACATATATTTAAATTTACAAGAGTTATGTTTGTATTTTAATTTAAAATTTAAAATTTAAAATATGGTTTATATATTAAATTAAATTTTACAAATAATTAATGTTAATTGTTTAAAAGCATTTAAAATTTATATTTCATGCATCATGGTATACTACTTCCATAAACTACACACGTCTGACACCGAGTGGATCTCTCACCCAGCAGACCTCTGCTATGGGTTATTTTCGCCTTAAGCACATACAACCTCATTGATTGTTCGGCTGTCCTAAAATGTCGCATTAGAGACTTGAGGGATCACATTGCCACTCCTAGAAGAAGACAAGATAGAATTTTGACACATTGGACTCTCGTTACTAAGTTAATGGCAATAGTGATTAAAATGTTTAATTTTTAAAAGTTCGATGATTAAATAAAAAATTAATAATTGTGTGACCAAAATAGAACAAACTGAATACTTAAGTGATTATTGTTATACTTTCCTCTTTATTTTTTATGCCAATTTTTTTTTTATAAATATATTACATAATTGTTTGGGCTAATGTACAAATTTGCTTTCTATACTTTAGTTAAAAATTGAAATTTGTCATTATATTTTAGTTTTTTTTCTATATTTGCCATTGAGATTTTAAATTAATGGTAAATTTTTCACTCTACTTCAACTCTATACTGAATTTTGAATTTTGTTCTTAACTTTTATTAGAATGAATTTTGAAACTAAAGTTTGATTTTTGATTCAATTTACTCTTCAATTTGAATTTAATTTAATTTAAATAAAAATAATTCAAATAATTTATTTAAATAATTAAAATAACTAATTAATTAACATAATATTAAATATTAATAAAAAAATTCAAATCTTTGTCCCATTAAATATTCACTATTAAAATTAAATATAGATTTTAGAGGGTTTAAAGAAAGAAAAAAATATTTTAAGGGTGTCAGGGTCTTTATTAAGAAATTGGTTACAAAGTGTTTTTATTATTTGAGAAAGTTGATTTTAAAGAGAATTTATCAAAATGCACTCATTTATTAATTTATCTTTTCCATAATTTATAAGCTTAATGAACCCCCTTCAAAGTTCAAACTTAAAATATATTATTTTTTGTTTTGTAATATCTATATTGAATTTTTTTTTTCTTTTTAAACTTTGTTTTAAATATATATTATTATCTAATGCATTTGTGGTTGAGTTTATTTTAAAAATTCTATGTTAATTTAAGTTTAAAATCTAAAATATGGATGGGAACATCATTTTTGTTATGATTGTATTCGGTGACACATCGTGACGAAATTGAAGAATGAGAACATAATTACGGTAAGTTATTTGAAACCCAGTTGTAAAATCTCGATAATATTTCAACAATACGAATCGATATTATCGAAAGAAGTGATTTGTAGATGAGATAACTTGACTCTATAATATTGTTGATTTTAGTAAATGCAGGATTGTAAAGCTAAGTTAGAAGATGATATGTGGGATTCTTATCCTCTATTTTTCTCTTCTGTCCTATTTAAGTGGTTCAAAGCAGGTATAATTCAGTGTTCTTTTTAATCTCACAAGTTAAGAAAGAATTTGCTTGATTTCATTCTTTTATTTCATGCTTATTATACCATATTCTATCAATTTTACTCCATTTCATTTTTTTCAAATTTATCGTGTTAAGTATTTTTTTGTTCAATTCAAATTAAGCCATTCTGATAAATTATGTAAAATATTAGGGAAATACTATGTAAATATGTCACAAAGTTGTATAAAATTAATTAGATAATAAACTAGATGAACATTTGTGATAAAATCTTGTGAGTGCTACTTTGTGAAAACAAAATTTAGAGAGGTGGAACTGGAAGCCTTTAGGAAATGGTTTATTATCTAATATTATTTACCTTCCTAGTGAAAATGGGTCTTAATTTCAATGAAATTATCTTTAATTAACTTATCTTATTTTATTGTCTTAATTTTTATATTTGGTTATAATTTTGTGTATTTTTAAATTAACTTTAATTAAGTAATCTTATTTAAATGATCTTTAAACTTAAATGATGTTAATTTTTATATTTTTTATAAATCTATTTTTTAAAAATCTAGATGGTATATATTTTTAATTTCAAAAAAATACTATAAAAATCTAATATTTTATGAAAAATTAATAATAGATAGAATCACAAAAAAACATGTTTAAAATGAATAAGGAAAACTCTTTGTTGAATAAAGTCTATGTTCATTCAACGTGAAATAGTATTTATATATATATATTTTTATAAATTCATGCATTTTTAATTATTTTAGTTACTAAAATTATTATTTGGATAATCATTTGTTCATATTCATTCCAAGTGTGAAAATTTTTATAAACAATCTAGACCCTCTCAATTTGGTTAGACCGAGACAAATGTGATAAATCTGAACCAAACTTACTTATTATGAAATAGCTTTTCTTGACATGTTTATATGCTACTTAATATAAAAATTAAATAACTGCAAAGATTTCTTTGATAAAATTTATGCAGTTTTCAAAAAATTGAAACATCTTCGAAAGTTAAATCTTTGTTACAATTCCATAGAAAATGGCTCCAATCTCTGTTGGGGAAAATATCTTTCGCTTTATAACTTGGATTTATATGGTAACAAGTTACAAGGCAATCTTTAAAACTGTTTGTGACAACCTATTTCTGAAAGAACTAATTTTGTCTCTTAATAATCTCTTTGGAAGTATCAATTCATGCTTGGGAAATATGATCTCACTCTGTCTCTTGGATCTCTCTAACAATCAATTCAATGGCACTTTTCCTTCATTGCTAATTAGCAACCTAACAAATATTGAGTCACTTTTTCTATCAAGCAATGAGTTTCAAGGCATGATTTTGCTCTGTGTTTTTGTCATTTTGTCAAGGCTAAATGAACTTGATATTTCTTTTAATCACTTGGAAGTGGAAGCAGAGATGATGTTACCAAGTTGTTCTCCTTCTTTCAAACTAAGTACTCTTGTCTTTAGGTGGTTGTAATGTCAAGAAATTTTCTCCTTGGATGCTTCACAAGATCACTTCAGAATTATCGCTAAGTGGCAATAACTTGACCGGTCCCTTTCATTAGCGATTTTCAGAACATAACCTCAAAGCATACTCTTCTTGGCATTTCTGACAATTTCTTACACGGGACACTACCCAAAGATATGAACTTGAACTTTCCAAAGTTGGGCCATTTAAATCTTTCCAATAATAACTTCAACGGCAACCTCCCATGTTCTTTAGTGACCACCTTCAGATTGGACTTATCAGACAATCAATTCCAAGGAAGGAACATATCAATGAATTCCTTGTCTGTCAATAACTGATCAATCTTCGATTCTGATGCTCGTGTATGTAAAATGTAAACTAATAATGCTTTACCTCCTTTACAAATCATTCTCTGTGTAGAAATCACAAATATAACATTTATAATTTAATCAGTTTTGTCTGACTTAATAGTAATCAACTCACTATAGCTGATATCTCAAATCGATTCGTTTCTGACTACAGTTTGCTACTGCTTCATGAAGAGTCAATAAGCCCATACTCGGTACTACATCAAGCTCCTGGAACGATAATAACATCATGTCAGCAGGAAAAAAAAAATCACAACTTTGAATTCTCAATAGACACTTTTTACACATTGAACTGATTATGACATTCTAATCCAACGGTTTAGTTACTTAAACATCAAATTCAGCTCTAGCTGGATCGTCATCTATCTTGCCTTTGAACTCATCGACCCCACATTTACGAATGTTATACATGGGAGGTCTATGTACACATACAGCAGTAGAACTGTGAGGATTAGAGGGGGTAGACACAGTAGGGGCCAAAAGTTGTGGAGCCATAAGATTGATTCGTAAAAATTTCATTAATACAAATGACATATTAAGCTAAAAAAGACATTATTTACCTCATTTTCGGACATTTGCAGAACTGGCACGCTATACACTCGCTCCTTGCTCGGGAGTTGAGACATGTGGCACGACTATTTTATAAAATGATTTAAAATGATTTTGATTAATTTTAAGTTTAGGGACTAAAATATTAAAATAATAAATATTATTTTAAGGATTTTTTTTTTTAATATAAAATCTAAAAACCCTACTTGAAATCCTGGCCTCAGTGAAGCTGCACTCCTAAGACACCGCAAGCACAGATGAGTAAAATATAAGTTATATACTTCGCTGTTTTGGCATGTCTTTCATTTTACTACTCTTATTTTGTTTAAAGACCAAATTATAGGTTCCAAGTTTTGTCTTTTGGTTCTTGCCCCCATTTCTCCATGCAACATGCACAATGAAAAGGCATATTGGAAATAGATTCATCTATGTAAGTCCTAGGAACCATATATTGTGAGCTTATCATTCAGGAGGAAGAAAATTATGCCTATCTACGCTGCTATAAAAGAATCTCCCAGCGTTTTGGTTCTGATACACAAACATTGAAAATATATACCAAGAACTTGTTTAAAACTTCAAAATCTGATGAACACTTAGTTATCTAGAATACACATTACAGTTCTATTACAGAAAAATGCACCTACCAATGGAAAAATACTTACAAAACTGAAGCAACTGTCACCGACAGTCTTGAGGTTCAGAACCATGTTTCGTAAAAAAGTCCTGAGACTCTTGGCAACATATTTACACACATGTATATGTGTGTGTGTGGCAAGTCATAACCAAGTTTTCTTGCATAATATATATATATATATATATAAGACATCCTCAAAAACATGGCAACATGCTCGTTGAGAGGACACTATGCTACATACAATGCTCTTCTATGCATTTGTTGCATTTGACTAATTCTGCAGCAACAGCTTCTAAATGCAACTTTAGTTCACTCACATTTGTAACTTGCTAGTAAACATTGATTAGAAAAGAGGCACTTCAAGAGTATATACCACTGGATTTAAATAGACATAAAAAATACGCAAATGCTTATACTAGCATGCAACATACGAGCAACGAACAATACACAATGTATAACACATTTTCAATCTAAGTTTGAAGGTCCTTATTAGAACCACAAGTTCAAATTAAAAGGGAAAAAGGTATATACTAGGGCAGTTGAAATTCCAAATCACTTACTTGAAGATCTTCAATATCCTTCAATTGGCTACATTCATAACAATCATTACTCAGTAGCGGTATTTGGTGGAGTAATCTTTAGGAGCAATTACCAGACCACGACCCTTTCTAGCCCCACGGTACACAGTCTCAACAATGTCGATGAACTCCTGCTTGTCCTTCAGAGCCCAATTGATTTTGTTGTTGTTTCCAGTGCCAAGATCAATCATAATGTGCTTGTTTCTGAAGAAAAACATGACAGTTGATGGATCATACAACTCATACATTGTGTTGAAGTCGGGCACTTCTGTTATGTCCACCAGATATATCACAGCAAAGTTCTTTATGGTTTCAGCAACAGAAGCAAGCACTTCGTCCATCTGAAAACATTAATTGAATTAAATAAGAACAGAGCAAATCCATATGAAAATACTCATTTCATATACAATAAATAATGACAAAAGAATACAGTTACGAAAATGTGGGCTTAAACGTAAATTATTTTCAGGAAAGAAACAAATCAATAGAAAATCCTTTCAGAATGCCATTTGGGCCCCAAAAATCGATAGACATCTAAAGGTAACAGCATAACTATTAGCAAAATGAAGAACCCGTTGCTTGGTTATATCAGTAAGGTCAACCTAAGAGACCATTTAGAATCATCCCGCAAATACAACTCTATATATAAGATGCCCGAATTAGGGCACCAAATTGTGTTCTTTTACCCTATACTCTCTGTTACCACCAGGACTCATGTCTATCTGGATATGAAACTGAGGGTATTATCCTCCAAATAAATGAAAACAATTGAATATACCCATATTCAAAAATAAACTATGTCAAACATTCACCTTCAAATCCAGCATAAGCAAGACTGAGGAAATACTTACAAGTGACCGATAACTGAACTTTCTGGTTTCTAAGTGCTCTTTCGGTGCCATTTAATCTCAGCAAATAATAAGATTTTTTTTTTTTTTTTTTTTGCTTATTTGGAAGAGAATTACCATCGAATGAGTCACTTATCATCGAATGTCAATCACCATCTATGCCAAATTTGAGGATAATTTTCATTTTTTTTTTAAAAAGGATCTTTTGAAAGAGCCAATCACCATCGAATGTCGATCACCATCTATGCCAAATTAGACGAGAAATTTCAAAAAAAAAAAAATTGAAATTTTTCGAAGGAGTCAATCATCATCGGATTTCCGATCACCATCTATGCCAATTTCAACAAATTTTTTAACCAATGTCTTTCGAAGGAGGCAATTATCATCGAATTCACCATCGATACCAAAATTGACGATAATATTCAAATTTACAAAGGACGGCGAATATAGGGTTCATTTGATATTATTCCCAAACCTACTGATAAAACTGAAATAACTAACGCCATTGGAGTGGGAAAATCTCCCCAGGCGGCAAAGGAAAGTTCCAATAAAAAGAGAAAAGTTACAAAAGGAAGAAAAAAAAGAGAGTGAAAGGGAGATAGAAGAAGAACAAGTGGAGGTACCTGCATACATGTTTCATCCCAATCGTGACCGAATCGGATGACGACGAGACGCTCTTCCTCTGCCAGGATCGCCTGATCTACAGCCCAGCCTGAATGCAAGTGTGGTAGCAGATACGACATCGTTAAAGCGTTACGTCGTTATCCGCTCTCTCCCTCCGCCTGCTGCTACTTTTTTTTTCCTTTAACTGGTTCTCGAAATTTCGGTCTCAAAACGGTATGTTATAAACCACACGTTTTGAAAATGTGTTGACCTCACGCTACCAACCGCCACTGGGGATGCTTTTTGATATCAATGTACCTTCGGTGCAATAAAAAAGAGGTTTTTTTTTTTTCCCAATAATACACTTTTATATATATATATATATATATATATAATGACACTTTTTTATCAAAATAAAATAATATTTCCCATTGGAGCCTAAAATTGGGTTATTTTATTAAAATATTCAAAAAATAAATAATTATAAAAATAACTCAGATTCAAAAATAATCATCAAAATGATCTGAAATAAACTGTAAAATGAGGTTGGGAAGACTTAATGACCAGCACCACCATAATTTTTGACCCAACCATTGCCTAATGATTGTGCCATGTTTAAAAAATAATAATTTTGGGGTTAGGAGATTTAATAGTCAACACCTAGGAATTTCTTTCATACAGTAGCACACTGGTATACATTTATACCAATATTTGAAAAAAAAATTGGTTGGGGGATAAATGGTCGGCATCACTTTATAATATTAAAAAATAATTTTTTTGGATGCTGGCACACTGATGGCTGGCACCCATTTTATCAAATAAAAAATTTTGAGGTTAGGGGTACTAGATGGTTGGCATCACCTTTTTCATATTAAAAAAATATTTTTTTGTGCTGGTACAGTAATGGTCGACACCCGCTTTATTAGATAAAAAATTTGGGTTGGGGGAACTAGATGGCCGGCATCAGCTATTTCGGGAATCGAAAAATTATTTTTGAGCTTTTTGTTTGCTTTATCAGTTGAAAATCAATACTAATAATATCAGTTTTGTTTGTTGAAGAGGAAGCAGAAATTGTTGAAGATGAGTTCTAAAATTCTATTTGTTTATGTTCATTTTGATGATGAAATGATAAATACAGTTGGAAAAGGTTTTATCTTTCAAAGTCGACAAAAAATAGAAATGAGATTCAACAAGCATGTTTTGCTTGTGGATTTGAAACAGAAGATCAGTACAAAAATAGCTACCTATTGCGGGAAGCAAATGTTGAGACTGTTTTACAAATTTTCGGTTTCAACAGGTTTGCTCAAGTTCTCGAAAATTAGGCTTGAAGATGATGATGATTATGATGATCTTGAGACAATGATAGCAATTTATTGCCCCTTGAGATAGATAATCCCAGCCTGATTGAGTTGTTTGGGATAGCTAAACCGAAACTTGTTCAAGTTGTAATTCTAGTAAGTCAACATTATAGAATTGATTTTGATCTTAATGTCTGCTGGAAAGATCAGTCGAGTTGTGAAAGGTCACTACAAACTCCCGAAAATCCAAACTACAGTGGATGTTCATATAATGTTCCAATCCTGTGTCATCATCTAGAGATTCATCCAGAGGTATTGGCCACCATAGAATATGGTGATGAATGGTTTGATAGTGAAGGGTCCGATAGTGAAGATTTGAGTGACCTCGATGTAATAGCCCAAATTTCAGTAATGTCTGGAATTATGGTTCGAGACCACCGAATTCGATAAATGAACTCGTATATAATATTATTTACTATTTACGAGCCGAATGTAGTTTTTAAAAGATTTTTTGAAAAAATAAATTATGTTTGTAAAGATTTATTTGGTCAAGATATCGAGAAAAAGAGGTATTGAGATCTCGGTGTCATAAACCGAGCCATAAATATTTTTATGAATATTTAAGGAGTGTCAATAAGGTAATATTAAAGTTTCGTTAAGAAATTTTAAGGTTTTGGTGGTAAATTGAGTAAAAAGGACTAAATTGAATAAAGTGCAAAATTGTGAAAAGTGATAAAATAGCTCAATTGTCAAATAAGGAAGGATTTAAAGTGCAAATAAGCCCAAAGAGATATTTTGGGCTGCAATAGCCGAGAAAAATCAGGAAATGAGTAAAATAAGGGCAAATTTGGAAAATTGCCAAAATTAGTTAAATAAAAATGGGACCAAATTGAGAATTCTCTAGAATTCTCTTCATTTTTCTCATTTTCATCAGCTGAGAAACAGCCATGGAAGAGGATTCAAGCTGGTTTTTCATATTCTAGCTTCATGTAAGTTTAATTCTTGCTCTCTCCTTGAAATTTCTATGTTTTTGGACTTTTACAATTGGGTCTAACTTATTAATTCATTAGTTTTTGATTCCATGGCTAATTTTTAAATTTGATGTGGATTAGTGTTGAAATCATGTGATGAATAAATATTGAATTGAAGCTTTAATTTTGTTATATGATGATTTTATCAAGTGACATTGATGGAAATTGGTTTTAGGACCTAATTGTGAAATAGTTGAAATCAAGGCTTAGTGTTAAAATTCTGATCTTCAAAGGTTATGAAGTGGTTTAAAATGATAGAGAAAGATGTTAAATGAGAAAATTAGCTCAATGGAGGGGTTAATTAAGCAAGGACTGAATTGTATGAATTGTGGAAATTGGGACAAATTGGAAATTAAGATGTCACACTAAAGCAGTATTTGACAGCAGCAATTGTCTAACTTTGAAAAATCACCAAAAATGGTAGGAATTTAATTAGAAGTTGAATAAGATATGTAATTAAAGCTTATTGAGTCTATTTTCATATAAAAGAAACAGAGAAAGCAAAGAAATTCTGTATCTTGAGATATTTACATTTTTGTGAGACTGGTTTAGATTGATTTCGTGATCCCCTGTTCTGATTTGTAAAAATCATTAAAAATCGTAAAAAAATAGTTATGGAACATGATTTATATGGTTGGAATCCTTATTGAGTCTATTTTTATAAGAAATAAACATGAACATCTTTTTAATCCGGAATAAAGAGAAATTGAAATTTTAGTGAAGAGAGGTCAGAGCTGTCGGACTGTGTAACAGGGGAGACTTTAATGAATAAAATGTACAAATTGGCCACACCAAAAATTCTGGAAAAATTATGATAAGAAGATATGTGAATCTAGTTTCAAGTAAAATTTACGGATCTTAATTTGGAGTTCTGTAGCTCAAGATAAAAATAATTTAGTGACTACGACATGGATGGACAGCTTGAAAATGTACAAGTAAATAGTAAAAGTTATAGATAATGTTACTTACAAGTGTGTTATTTATGGATGTGGAATGGAGTGGAGGAGGAGGAAAAATATATGAATGATTTGTATTTAGATCAATCATATGCCTAATTGTAATCAATAAATGTTGAATCAGAAGTGGAATAATGTTTTATTTCTTGATATTTATATGAATTATGTGACTAACGGAGATATTGAGAATGTATATTAGGATTTCGTGAGCAGAATGGCTGAATATGTTTTGTAGAAATCAACTCGAGCGATTCCAGCTCAATGACAAGATGAATTGACGGAAAAGACCATGGTTGGACCATGGCAACAAGTGAAAAGTGGTAGCTTCGGCTGCCTGATCAAGTGAAAGTGGTAGCTTCGGCTACAAGTGCAAAGTGACTTCCGTATAAGACCATAGCTGGGCTATGGCATCGGAAGAAAGTGATAAGTGATTTTCGTATAAGACCATAGCTGGGCTATGGCATCGGAATAAGATGATAAGTGATCCGTGTAAGACCATATCTGGGATATGGCATCGGAGTGATAAGTGCTTCTGAGTAAGACCATATCTGGGATATGACATCAGTGATATATGTGATCCGTGTAAGACCATATCTGGGATATGGCATCGGTGTGATACGTGCTTAAGATGTAAGACCATAGCTGGGCTATGGCATTCTAATGAAAAGTGATGAATTGACGGTTAAGTCCATGGTTTTACCATGGCATAGTGATATTGAAGATGTAAGACCATAGCTGGGCTACGGCATTCTATCGAAAGTGATGAATTGACGGATACATGAAAAGACCATAGCTATGCTATGGCATCAGTGATTATCAGTGAAATTCAATGCGTATCGGCGCACATCAAAGAACGGAAGACTATGATTGTATCGGGCAGAAAGTGAATAAGTAAAAGACCATAGTTAGATGAGACTATGGCATCAGTGAAAAATGACGATTTCCAAATCGGTAAAGTTTTGGTAAGTATCATTTGAAATTATGCAATAGATTTTAATTGAGCACTGAGATTAGGCTTAATAAATGATTTATCATTTTAAATCATGATTGGAACAATAGCTAGTGAATTACAGGTTTATGAATTGACATTTAAAGTTTGGTAAGTGATATGTGATTATTATTGGCATTGATTCTGATGTTTGTGTACTCTTCGACGTTGAAATGATTCAACGTATAAATTTAGCATAAGAATGAGAATGAGACTAATATAAATATCCAATATATTTGTATTAATTCAATGGAAAAATATGGTAATACGAGGACAAATAGTAATACGGAGTAATATGAGCTCAACAAGTAAGTGATTTTCAGTACTATGAGTTTATGACATGAATAGGAGTCTAAATGATTAAGTGTGTGACATCTGTTTTAGCCAAATGTAATGACTTATATTAGCTATTGTGGTTGTAAATCTGATTATATATACATGCATGTGCTATGGATTTTATATGATTGGTTGAGTTTAAGTCCGGTAGCACCTCGAACCCTATCCCGGTGTCGGATACGGGCGAAGGGTGTTACACTCGATTTGGATGACATCCCTGAAGACATAGACGATGAAGGCCCAGTGGAGGGTGAAGATGTACATCCCCATTCGACCAGGAACACGGGATCTGATATAGTTATTCTTAATAATCTAGGGGCTTTCATGATTGATGTAGATCCTAATGCGACGCTTGCGAATGAGTTCTCCGAATATCCAGATATAGTGTTGGCTCACCTACTAGATGAAGAATCGGAAGCTGAAAAGCTGTTCATAGAACAACAATTGGTAACAAGAAAGACTGCTTACATGCAATGTTAACACCCTCTAACCCTAAACCGTTGCCAAAATAGGGTTACGGAGTATTACCAGACAAATCGGACAACTTATGAATAATTCATAAATAAATAATGTACATAGCATAATTTAATCATTAAGTCCCTTTAATGGACCCTCGAGGCCCAAAAATACGTAATAGGAGTGAATCGGAACTTGTTCGGGTGCTCCGAAATTTTTTTTATGAACTCAGTATAACCCTTTTATAAATATCTAATCTTCCCTGCAAGTTTCAACCCGAAACCAATCCAAAACCAATATTTCAACCAATGCAATTTCATATTTAATCGTATTTAAATCATACCTATAACATTAATTTGATAATTTACTCTATGAACATTCATATTACCATTAAAAATTACTTATAATTTCATTTCATTCCATTTTAAATTTAGCACCAATTATACCATGTATATCATATAAATTTTCATACCATTTCATTAGTTTAAACACCAAAATACCAAATACCATTCTTTACAACAAAAATCATATAGCATTTTAAAGTGACCAAAACAACACCTGTGTACATGCCACTTTTACCAAAAGAAGAATAAATCACCAAGTATTGTGCTGGAGTTGGGATCGCTTTGGATACTAGACCGGGACTCTATAGTCCTACTGACCTGCGCACGGAAACAACCGTACGCTGAGTATTTCATACTCAGTGGTATTACTATAATTCAAACTATAATAATAACAATAAGTATGGACATTAAACATATACACTATAAATCATAAGTATTAATTTATATTTAAATTACATATGTCAACAATAGCAATTCATCAATTGATATCATATATCATCAATTTGAACTTCAATCAATTCATGAACCTTTGGTTCATTGTTTCAATCTCTTGTCTCGATTTTCAATTCACAAATTTATTCTCATTTCATTTCAATAACTCGATCAATTAAGTTCATTCAATTTATCATTTCAATTATTTACCCTTATTAATAAGACTCGAACCTTGGCGGATTCGCGGATCCAACCAAACACACCAAAATGGCACCCATTGCCTCATCGAATTGTTGAAGCAATATAGTGACACCCAGTGTCTCCTCAGCAGAGCCGAAGAAAGTTTGTACCCAGTACCTCATTGAATCTATCTGAAGTAATATAGTGACACCCAGTGTCTTATCGACTCGAGGTCGAAGAATCTCTGAACTCTTCCAATCCTATGGCATGCCAACTATATTCGACTCAGCCCGACTAGTTAATAGGGTATTCGATTCACTTTCTCAATTCAATATCACTTTCAATTCATTTACGAATCAATTCAGTTTCACTTTTCATCAATATACAATTCAATATCAATACTTATCCATCATCAATTCAATTTCCTTTTCAATTCCATAATAATACTTACCTCATAATTTATCTACCATACATATAATTAAAAATTTAACATTTAATAAAAATAATTTGAATTATAGTAACACAAACCGTGAATTTCTCGTTTTAGTCCTCACTGGCCTTCTCCTTTCCTTTGTATGCCGATGCCTCGGGTTCTTTGTTAGCTATGAAAATAAAAATAATTTATACTATTAATATAACATTGATTTACAATAAATAATTGGATTTCTATTCAATTTATACTTTAATTTCCTATTTAGTCCTAACTAGATTTATCTACTTTTCTAACTCAATTCATGCTTCATTTCTAATCAAATTTCAACCAAACTTATACATGTCTATTAAAATTTCATCATAAATCCCTAATTTCGAAATTCTTTCAATTTAGTCCCTACTATTTAAAACTTATGGCTTCTTTTACAATTTAATCCCTTATTCAATTCTAACTTGAAATTCATTCAATTAAACCCCTAATTCATCATTTTTTTCAACATGAACTATGTTAAAAAACCTAAGAACTTCCAAAACCTCAACTTAATTTCAACAAAACTTTGTTCTAAAGCTTCTAAAACATCAAAATTAAGTAAAAAGGGCTTAATTGACTTACTTATTAAAGCTTAAAGCTTCAAAACCCTAATTTTTCTTTTTATTTTTCTTCCTTCTTTCTTTCCTGCACTTTCGGATTGCTTCTCTGTTCTTTCTCTTTTCTTTTGTTTTATTATTTATTTCTTTTGTATCTTGTATATATATATATATATATATATATATATATATATATTAGTTAATGATAATAATAATTATAATAATTATCATTTTTACTACAAGTAAGTTCAATTCTTAATTATTTCTTGAAATGTTTGTGTTTTTGTGACTTTTACAACTAGCTCCACTTATTGAATTCATTAATTTTTTATTTTATGAAAGAAATTGAAAGTTGCTATGAATATATTTTGGAAATATATGATGATTTAGTATGGAATTAAAGTTTTAATTTGTTTATATGTTGTTTTTATTGAAAGAATTGAATAGAAAGTGAATATTTAGGGGACCTAATTGTAAAAGAGTTAAAAGTCAGGGTTTCATGTAAAATTCTTAATTTCAATGGTTGTGAAGTAACTTAAAATGTCTAGAGAAAGTGTTAATTGAGAAGAAAAGGTTCTATTGATGGGTTAATTGGTCAGGGACTAAACTGTAAAAATTGCAAAGTTTGGGGTAAAAGTATAATTTCAAGAATTAAAGAGCATAAATTGTGGAATATAGTAAAATTGAAATAAATGCTAATAAAAGAATGATTTTGCACTTATAGATCAAGAAACGAAAGTAAATCGAGGAAAAGAGAAAATAGTCGAATAATTCCCAAACTTCTACAACTTTTGCAAATTAGTCCAGGTAAGTTCATGAGGTTAAATTTAATAATTCATTCTTAAATTTTATGTATATCATGGTATATGATCTTATATGTGAATATTACTAAATTGAGACAAATATGAAGAAATAAATATTTGAGTGAGGATTTAAGTTAAAGGAAATATCGGATTTGAGTACTCTCGTTTAGTAATAAGATTAATTGATGGAAAAGACCATGGTTGGACCATTTCATCGGAAAACAAGTGATATGTGATATCCGTATAAGACCATAGCTGGGCTATGGCATCGGAAAATAAGTGATAAGTGACTCCTGTATAAGACCATAGCTGGGTTATGGCATTGGTGAGAAATGCCAAGTGATTTCCATGTAAGACCATAGTCGGGTTATGACATTGGATTAAAGTGATATAAGTGACCCATATAAAACCATAGCTGGGCTATGGCATCGGAGAAAAGTGACAAGTGCTTCTGTGTAAGACCATATCTGGGATATGGCATCGGTATGATATGTGACCCGTGTAAGACCATGGCTGGGCCATGGCTTCAGAAACTGAAATGTGGTCATGTACAAGTCAATAATTCTACTATGGCAAAGTGGAAACGAAGTACTCAATTTCGTATAGTTCCTTAATTTGAATCAGTTTAGTAAGTGGAAAACGGGCCCAAGAAAATGAAGTCTATATGTGAGTAATATTGAACAATATTAAGTGAAATTGACATTGATTTGTGAATGACGGGAGAAATTAGTGAATTTGTATATTATATGAATGCATTACCATATTTGGTAAGTTCACTTTTCAAGCCTATGAACTTACTAAGCTTTTATAAGCTTACTTGAATGTGTTTAATGTGTCTTGTAGATTAACGTAGACACGGAGGATCGGATCATCACCGAAAATCACACTATCCAGAAATTCTCCGGTAGTTTTAGTTATTAGCTTTTGATTTATATGGCATGTATAGGAAATGGTTGATAATAGAATAGTTTTGGCTAAACTATGTGTATGAAATGACAAATGAGTAAGTTTATTTAATATTATGTATATGTTGTTTCATGATCTCATTAAGCACATTTTTTGACCTAAAATGTTTGTTTGATTGGTTGGAATTGGTATAAATTATGTTTAAGTGCAAGTAAGTAGAAAGGGTGAGAAAAATGGCCTTAAACGGCCTATTTTCGTCCATACACCATGCCCATGTACCACCAATTGATAGAGGCTCACTCTGGGGATAAAGTAAAATAATGAGGATAAAGTAAAATATTCTTTCAAGTATTTTCTCCAAATACAATATTTGCAAAAAAAAATTAAACTTAGCTAAAAACATTTGCTCTATACTGTGCAGTTTCTATGGATGCCGTATTCGAACAAAAAATTTACGCCACTCATACCATCATGAGTTCACGATTAGTAAGCTCTGTTCATGAAAAATGTCTCATTGATTGATTTTCATATGGTCGAGTGGTATGTCACGGAATGCTCGACATGGGAGGTGGCCCCCTTGTTTGTCTGAAAGCCAGGGTTCATTCCTTCATGCAAGTACGCATTATGGTATGTCAAAAACGGGTTGCTTACATATACTGAGGTCGATATATAGTGATCCCGGAGCACACACAATCAGAATCTACTTGATGGCGTAGGACTAGAACACGATCCCGTCGTAACCAAGTTCCACCATTCAGGAACACGAAATTTATCTCAAACCCTAATCCCGAGCCCAAATATGAATTATCTGAGGAAACCTAGCAAACCCCCCATCCAAATCCTTCTTTGTTCGAGGACATATTTGGCGAAGACCCTAAGCCTCAACACTAGACACACTCTGGATCATCCTCATACCACTCGGAGCTCCACCGGCAATCACCCATACCTAACATTGAGGATATTTTTGGCTCGGCACATTCGATCTCGCAATACCTCTTCACCTTCGATGATAGTGTATACAATTATACAACTTTCTTAAGTACATCGAGAGGGACACCGAAGGCCAACTCGAGCAACCATCAAACGCCTCCCCAAGTAGCACGCCTTTGCCAATGGAGGCAGCCCGATCGTTATACACTGGCCCCAAGGATGTTGCCGGGATTTAGACAGTTTTGATTTTTTTTTTGTAAATATTAACTTTGTAATTATTCTTCCAAAATGATTTTTTTTAATTTTTAACTTGATTATTTCTGGGCATAAATAAGTAAAAAATATTAAGTAAAAAATTATAATTCGAAAAAAAATAAGATGCAAAAAAAATTACATATAAAAGAAAATACGAACATCCTAGAAAACCAATATACGAAAATATATAATTCGACCAACAAATAATACCGACTAATTTTATATACATATATAAAATTAATACGAACATTTTAGAAACTTGATATACTAAAATATAAAATTCGACTGACAAATAATATAGATTAAAATATTTTTACGGATCCAAAAATAATACAAATATTAAACAAAATTGATATACAAAAATATAAATTTCAACCAATAAATAATATGGACTAAAATTGATTTACAGATACAAAAATAATACGAACATTTTAAATAGTAGTTTCTCCACAGTTAGTCATTTTCTGCTTGAATCAAGTCTACGTTGCATTTAGTAAATTCGACCATGTTTGCCCGTCGTATTCTTTAACCATAACCGGTCTACACAGTTCGCCATCTATGACAGAGAAAGTCATCCAACCTTTAATGGCATAGCCTTTACAGTTTACGTGACAATATATAATTCAACTCCGTTAAAATATGGTAATATATAATTCAACCCCGAAATTTAATTGTGCACTCCCACACACTCCCATATGCAATACAGTACATTACACCTAATTGATGATACACTCCCAAAAATGGTATCCTCATTTGATGGTACGTACCCAAACACTCCCATTTGAAGATAATCTTAATATTTTTTTCTCATCCAGTTACAATACCACAACCAAATAACTTCCATATATATAGATCTAGGAGGGTGCCGGCCATTAGTGTTCCAGCACTTAATTTTTTTTCAAATATGGTATTAAGGTGCTTGCCATCAATGTCCCAACACTCGAAAAAAAGATTTGGTCCCCGAAAAGGTGATGCCGACCATCTAATACCACCAACCCAATTCTTTTTATCTAATACAGTGGGTGCCAGCCATCAGTGTGCCAACACCCAAAAAAAAATTATTTTTTTAATATTATAAAGTGGTGTTGGCCACTTATTCCCCCAACCAAATTGTTTTTTGTGCTATTGTATAAAAAAAAATATCCAACTGCTGGTTATTAAGTCCCTCAACCCTAAAAATCAATTTTTTAAGCCTGGCACAACCATCAAGCAATGATTGGGTCAAAAATCATGGTGGTGTCGGCCATTAAGTCTCCCTAACCTTATTTTACTGTTTATTTTAGGTCATTTAGGTGATTATTTTTTAACCTGAGTCATTTTTGTAATTATTTATTTTTCTAGATCATTTTGATAAAATAACCCAAAATTGGTTTACCTGGACCGATATCTCTCAGTAAACATCTATTCACATTATCATTAGTCAGGCAGTAGAAAAGTTGCCAAAAAATAAAAATCGGTCTATCGAAACCATTTTATAAGTTGTTGTTATGTCACCAGTAACTTATCGTCATTGAATTGTTTCGTCGATAATGTATGGTCAAGTAATCTAAGGAAGCAAAATTGAGTTGCCTACACAGATTTCCAAGCTACTAATCCAATCAATTAGACTAGATTGTCACACCCAAAATCATTTAAAAAATAAGTCCTCCCCTCCTCCCTCGATCTCTCCACCTCAAGATTATATTTAAAGTTGGCAAGTTTTTTCATGTTCCTTTAGTCAAAGATATTAATTTCAGTAAGTAATTTGACAGTTATTATTTTTAATCTTATTAAAGGTAAACATATCATTTATCCAAAAAATCTTTAATTATATTATAAAATTTCAAGCTCAGATGTGAATTGTCTATTTTATTAGCACATGAATTACCTAATTTATTGACATGTAAAATTTCAAAATATTAAATTTTCAATATATATATATATATATATATTCTTGAAATTCATTTATTTTTATCCAACAAATTTCATTGATAAAATCAATCCAAATCATCAAACCAAAAAGGGATAATTGAACCCCAAGCTAATAGACTTGTTCCATATAGGTAAAACATCTAAGGCAACCAAACATAAAGATTTGCAAAGAATTAGTTCACTCTGTCTAACAAATTGGGCGCCTAATTTACCAATCTATATGTCCTAAAAAAGACACACAACAAAAACAAGATTTAAGCAAGCCACATTCCTCAAAAATCAAACCTATTTTAGAGCAGATGGAGGAGCCACCATTCAGTCCAACAAAATTTATTCAACTTTATCTAGACAGGCATGATATAATTTTATAAAATCAAAATTAATAACTTTAAAACTTTTACCTATTCCTCATCAATTATAAATATTGATGTCACCAACAATTCAGCCAATAACTTTTAGATTTCTATGTATTTGGCATTTTGTATTTTTTTTTTAAATTTCATCTCTTTTTGCCTTTTTATATATATATATATATATATATATATTTAGACTTAAAGCTCATATGAATTTTTTTTTATACAAAAGAAAGATTAAACTAAAATAAAATAAAACAAGGTCGCACTACATTAGATAGATAATCATGTAAATATTGAAGGACTTCATCCGAGGATTGCATGAATATAATCTTGTCCAAAGGTCTTGAGAACGCCATTTTTGTCAAGCCATCCGCTACCTTGTTGCCCTATTTGAAAACATGTATTAAGCAAACTATCCAATCACGTTGGAGTAGCTCCTTAATGTTATGGATCAAAAATAAATTATGTTGTTCTTTTCTAGTTTCTTGAATTGTTTAAATAACTTCTTTACCGTCTATCTCAAGAATCACTTTCCCGAAATTCCACACTATTTGGAGACCATTAAGTATACCTCAGAGTTCAGCCATAAACATCGAGCAACTCCCAATATTTCTTGTGAAGCCTGCAATCCGTACTCTAAACTGATCATGGGTTATTTTACCTACAATAGCACTCCCTGAAAGTCGACACACAACACCGTCTCAGTATTCATCTTTTCCCATCCATCATCTTGTAGTTTTCGTCTTTAATTTCTCACATCATGCATTATTGTTATTGCAAAAATGAAAGGTTGTAATTCTAAACAAAGAGAGTATGGATTGTCACCAAAAGCGCAAGATGAAATTGATAAAAATAAATTCAAGCTTAATAGCTCATCAGACAAATTGAATATAGGTAGTAGAAATCCAGTTCTAAACAAGCATCATGTAAATATTAAATAATAAATACTTTCTTTTTCATTCATTTATGTGCTACACTATATAATTTAATTTTGCATTATATAAAAATAAATAGATTACACTTTAGGTCACTCTAAAATAAAGTTTATCTTATTTTAATTTTTTTTTCACTTTAGTTATTCCAATTAAAATAATTGTTCAAACTAATTAATATCATTAAAAATCTTATTAATCCACTAATGAATTACTGACATAACATCGTTTTAAAACTTTTCACTAAAGCATAAGATTTTTTTGTAATTAATTTAAAACATTGTTTTCCTTTTCCTTCTCTCTGAAATCGACCATCTGAAGCACCTAACTCTTTTTTATTGGCTGAATTGTCGGTATTTATATTTATTTAAGAAATTCTTATTCTCTAAAAGAAATCGCACTTCTTTTTTAGCCATCATTCCCACAGTTCAATAGAGCCAATTTAAACCTTGAATAAAAGCTCCATGATTTTGTTCCAGATCCACCTAAATTCCTTCCTTTTATCTTTCCCACGTATCATTAATGGAATATTTGGGGCTCGCAAGGTTCTGTAACTCTAAAATAGAAAATTGTTGATTTAAGACTTTTAAAAATTTCAAAATTTTAAATTAATAAAAATAAAATTACATTTTTAACTTTTTAAAAAAATAAAAATTTAATTTAATCTTTTAAAAGTTGTAAAGATATAAATTATTAAAAATTAAAAATTAATTTCGGTTCCCTTAAAACTAATTTTTGGCTTCACTTTTGATTCATGATACTTTGATAATTAAAAAAATGTCAAAAAAATTACAATTTAAATAAATATATTATAATTATGAAAATACAAACAAGTTTTTCTTCATTGGGTTGATCCATAAACTACTGACGGTGGAACCTTAGAAGTTTGTAAGATCAATACAATAACAAAGAAATGTGGGATATCCAAATCATTCGTTCACTATCTGTTGCATTAGCTTCGGTTGTAGCAATTATGATATATTTGCTTTTTCGAAAATATGGAGATATGTGTCTTCCATTCACGAACCTTTGTATGTTAAATCTTGCACTGCTTCTGTTTGCAACAAAATGTTGAAACCATTTAGCAGAAAGTTAGGGAGTTCTGATCATAGTTGGACGATCATCGTAGTTAAGTACGAATGTTCAAAGTTATCCATTCAAAGAAAAAAAGGAAAAAATATTTTAAATTAATTAAAAAGAGGTTTTTTAAGCTTTAGTAAAAAAATGTCAAACAATCATTTTAAATTGAAAAAAGAAATAGCAGTAATATGTTCAAACAATTATTTTAATTAAAATGATTAAATTAAAAAAAAAAAGTTAAAAGAGTTACGAAAATAACAACACATTCTTGAGATTTAATTTTGTATGTACCGGTGTAACAATGTAACCTTCCAATCTTGGAGCTTGACATTTGGGCTTATTTGGCCCTACATTACTCAGCATTATGTCCTGTCTTGCTAAGTCCACTCAATTTTTATTATTGTATTCCATTGGTTCTTACAAGGATGAATGGCCCACATTCTTTGTGGCCCCATTTCTAGTCGAGCCATTAACACTCCAACAACACCCTTCCCCTTATCCCTTCTCGATCCATTATTATTAGCTGCAACATCCTTATGTTCCGAATTTAACCCAGAGCTGGTCTCCCCCCGATTCTATCCATTATTGTTGTTTGTCCTTGAATTAGTGAGATTTTTATCATCCAAATTTGCTAATATGTTAAATTTAGAATTTCCAAAATCAATGACTCGACTCCCGCTTACCAACTTTGCCCCCTCCTTGTCGGTCGTCTTCCACGTTTCTCCACCACCATCCTTGAACCAAAATTCTCTTTCTCTACATGCTGTTGTTTTGTTGGTTCCGGTTCATTCGGCACCTCTTGTCCATTAACCGTCGTTTTATCCGTTGTCGTAGCCATACATCTCTCCCTTGTATGTCCATAGTGTCCAGAATAGCAATTGTATGGGTGAGATTCGTACTCCACCCTTTGCTTATGGTTTTCCACACTGATCTTCAATACCAAAGGCTTAGTCAAATTGAAACACACTGCCAACCTAGCAAATTGACCTATCGTCCGGTTTTCAGTATTATCATCAGTCTTGACAATCCATCCAATAAATTCACCAATGGCCTTCAGAACACTCTTCTTATACATGCAACCCGAAAGGGAACCCAAACCACCAACGTCGAAGGGAACATCTCAGATGTAGAGAACAAAGGAGTCCATGATTGAACCGTAAGGTATTGCCCAAACACCACCCATGGTCCCTCAGCAAGAACATTCGCATAATCGTCCTCAGACATGAACTTCGCCATATAGTAATCATTCTCAAGATCCATCAGCTGGAAAGGTTTCGTGGGATTCCGCAGCAAATGAACCTTATTAGTCAACGCATGGAAACCCAATCTTCCTCTCAAAAAGTTTCAAGATAACCGTTTTTAACATGCTCTCATCTAGTAGATTCCGTACCCAGTCCAAAAAATGGATCGAAGGCATGACATTAACCACTCCTCTTATCGTGTCCCCCTCATGTAGTTCTATATCATCATCCTCAAACGCCTTATTCTCATAAGTAGAAAAACCGTTTTCTTGCATCAACATATTTCTATAAGACGTACGATCCTTCTCCACCCCTGCCTCAGTTACGACATCTTCATCAGGTGGTTCATCCTCTCGTAATCAAACCTTTTTGGTCTACTTGTGTTGCCTGAGGTTGGCTATTATTCCCAGTGTTGCTCATTGCTAGCATTCTTTTTTATAACAAATCTATGTAAACATATTTAAATTATTATATTTATAACATGATCCATATTTTTGGTTGAAATAATTTAATATGCTATGTTGTTGTAGATTATATAAATGCATGACAGTTGTGAACTATGCTTCTTTGTATATTTCTCAAACGATAAAATAAATTATTTTTTAATAATATTAAGAGGTTGTTGTTAATAATAATTTTGATTTAAATTAATAATTACATTTTTTTATCATAAAGAAATGGGATTGAGAAATATTATAAACACCATGTTAACTATAAAGAAAGATGAGTAGTTTAGCAAGAAAAGAGCTCACGTCGAAGAAATGAATGGTGTCCGCTATAGAAACAGCGAGCAAGGCATCGTCAGAGGAAAGAGCAACAATATCAACCTTGCTGATGGGAAAGTCAACAAAACCCAGCTTTTCAACACTAATTGGTGTTCCCAATTCCTCAGTCTCTCTAACCACAATGACAACTTTATTTTTGTCCGCAACCAGGAACCTTACTCATCCACATTAAAAATGATTTTAAAAAGAATAATTAAGAAATGAAAGCCACCAAACATCTTAATTAAAAAAAAAAAAGTAAACCATATATAGGATAGGCTATAAAGGATAGCTAGAAGCTTCCAGGGAAGACGAGTGGCTAAGGAAATGGATTGTTTAGATCATAACTACAATCTATTTCATATCTAACCGGCAAGGATCCACCAAAGAAGAAATATTTAATTTCTATTATATGTTACTCTTCACTTCATTGATTTATTTTCTACTAACAATTTTCAATCTTCAACAGGTTGGGACAAGGGAAAGAAAAATTAGATTTAAAGTTTTATAGCCTAATAGCTCAACAAAGAAATGCTCAAATCACCCTTTTGCTGCAGCTAATACACAAATTTTCTAGTTATTTCAAGCTTGAATATTGAATTAGGGCTAGACCTTTAATATCATATATATAATATTACAAGTTACGACAGTAAATTAGAAAAAAAAATTATTGAGTATAGTCTCTTAGTTCGACACGTGGCAATCTATATGAACGACTCCTATTAGCTTTTAGCTATTAGACATAGTCATAATTTGTAACCCTTACATGTAGTAGTATTCATTCATTATAACAAAATAAATAGTATACAAAGGAGAATATTCTAATAATTCACATAACCTTTAATTACGTTTACAAAAAAATTAAATAATAATGGCCAAAATTAGCTTAGGCTAAAATTTTGATTAACAAGAGTGACATTCATGGTGATAACATTGTTAGCTAAATAATTTATTGCTATATTTTTAAAGGTTTAAATTACCCATAATTTTTGTATTCAAATTTATTAATACAATTAAATTAAAAGATATATGACCATTTGGGTAAAACTTGCTAGTTATATTATATGTTTCTTTTAATTTTACATTGTTTCCCTTATATATATTCTCTTGTTATTTTCCACCAATGTTTTACTAATTTTTTCATGCTTTTGAATATGGTGCTTTCAGAGCCGCTGTAAATGAACAACGTCAAACGGATTTGGACTTCAATGAAACTATGGATTTCAAGAGTTAGCAATGTCAACCAGAATTAAATACAATCTGCGACTTTCTTTTTTCATTCTTTCAAATCCTTTTACATACTTAAATTTAATTATTTTACTTATATTTTCAAAAGTATATTTTATATTTTTTTATTGATTTACATAGATTCGTGCAAATTGAATACTCATCTCATAATACTAAAAGAAGAATGAAAAGTAGGTGTGCAACGGGGCGTTACAATTGCATCTTCATCAATCAAGTGCATATGAGAGGAAGGTTCATGAGGTGGAAGATCCACTTCTTGTTCGGCGGCATCCACTTCTTCATCACGGTCTGGATCGAATCACTGAGTTCCGTCACATTTGTGTTAGCATCCCTCTCCTCTTCCTCTTCTTCAATGTAACCTAATGCAAACCCAACTACTAAGGTTGTATCGCTGTGGAAGTTTCCGCTCCAAACTTAAGTTCAAATCAAAATCCAACCCGTATGCATAAAGTGCTCCAAACATATCTGCAGCATGATTGGATGAAGATGGAACATTAAGTAACATGTTCCCCTGCTCAACATCACCTAGTGGTGCATAAAGCTCCATTGCATTATTCTCAAATGAAGAATGTGTTGTCATGATCGTTTCAACATCATCTTCAACTAATTCAATCGGAGCATAAACAATTGGATTTGAAGATGTCATAAGCCTATAAAATTGAGTCCTACAACAAGCGATGATTTTCCTACTGATTCTTGCCTTCAATTCTTCTATTTTGATGTTCTTATTGAACATCAATTTTAACAGATGTCTCAAATTAAATATAACATTGTTTTCAGTATAGTGAACTCATCTATTGTAATGTACCACAACATTGAATTTACAATCCATTTTCTTAAACCAACCTGCACATTCAAAAAAAATAACAAAACAATATAAAAATTGTATACAAATAACATTATCAACTCCAACAGTGCAAATTATCCAAATTAAAAAAAAATTAAAAATGCAACTAAGAAAAGAAAACTTACTTCAACAAAACAAAAAGTAACTTACAAAGAAAAGAACTTGTGAGAATATTTTTGGGGGAGAAATGGAGGTGTAACACCCCTAACCTGTCTCTGTTGTCGGATTAGGGTTACAGAGCATTACCGAATAATTGGAACAACATTTAACATCATAACATTAAATAAATTAATCTAGTTAAAAACCTATTAAACATATGCATTTGGTCTCTAAATCGAGCCTTTGAGGCCCTAAAAATAGCTTAGAAGCAATTTGGGACTAATTTGAAACAAAACAGAAGATTTGGGAAAAAGTTGCAAAATTTGAAAACAGGGGTCACACGGCCGTGTGGCCAGGATATGTGACATAGCCTAGGCCGTGTAACAATCAAACAAAGGGACACACGGTCGTGTCCGAACCGTGTTTCAACTTGTGTAACTCATTGAATTGAGTCACACAGCTGTGCCGCTGGCCGTCTGCCAGATCGTGTAACTCTCTGACTTGCGACTCAAGGTGTGCTATCTCATGTAACACACTAACTTGATACATTAATAATTAACAAATAACACACATCTGTGTGTGTCACACGGCCGTGTGATAGCGTGTGATCCATAATTTGACCCTAAAAACAAGCCATTTCAAGGCCAAAACACACTTAACCATTCATCCCATTTGTGCACACATTCAATTAACCTAAGCATCATTCAAACACTTATAAACATGCTATTTCAAACATCCTATTTCATCTAACCAATATGCCATTCAAAGGCACCACATATATATCAAAACATCATTAATCAAACAAATCAATATAATGATACTTCAAGCACAAAACCTAGTTCATTTATTTACCAAATGATATCACATATGACCATTTACATGCCATCACAAACATACCAAAAAGAATCTTATATACAAGCACTTAAAAATGGCCAAAATAACCTAACTTGTCAAAGCTCCAAAGTTCATCAAACCAAACATAAACGTCAAAAGCATATACATACCAAATCAACCACTAACACATTCATGAACTACCATTACAAAAGGTCCTATACATGCCATTTATAACCTTGGTCAAATTACTCAAAAACTACTGATACAGTTGTTGGATAGTGTGATAGATCTCTGACAAGCCTCCAATCGATCGAGCTTTTGATAATCTATAAAATAAAAGAAAGTAAATACGTAAGCAATTAGTGCTTAGTAAACTCGTGTAAACTCAAACATAACTTACCATTTCTTTAGCACAAATAATAGAATAAGCATAATATCATTACCAAGACCATAAGCTTAGTAAAATCCTATACAAGCACCATCAAAACTTACAAGTAAGTAAGTTCATCCATGATACATATGAGTTCAATTATATCATAAGTAGATTTCATAAGATACAACATTTAACTCATCAACATTTTCATAAGATCATAAACCATTTCATTTGTATAGATACCAAGTCATTTCCTTTACTTACTTGTTAAACAGTTGAGAATTGCATCGGATACTCAGAAATATTCACACATAGTGTGCCTTTCCATGTAACCGTAACCTTTCCTTTTCAATAATGCTCACACAAGCTATGAAATGGGCCTACTCACATGAGCTGTAGGTCGGAATGTTGGCTATACAATGCTACTCACACGAGCTATGGAGAATCCGCAACAAATGCAGGACCTCAGCCATCAGTAGGACATTTAAGACTAACACTCGAAATATGAAATCCCTAATGACATGTCATTCTTATCCTAAGAATTCTTAAGGTTCAAACGAGATTTGTTATTCATCAATTACTCAAAACATAGATACATAAGCATTTTCAAGCCAGTTTATATTAACACAATATAGTAAATAATATGATTATAATACATACGAACTTACCTCAATAATTATGGTCATAAAAGTGGAGTTGAAAATTGATCCAAAGCTTTCGTCTTTCCTAGATTTAAGTCTGGTTATTGTTTATCTTGATCTAAATAGATAATTTCATTCAATTAAGTACTTCAAGTATTCAATTCAATCCATAATTTATATTTATGTAAAAAATGAAATTACCCCTAATATTTTAACTTTTCACAATTTAGTCCTTGAGCTCATAAATTGAAATTTAACCATTTTAACCTAAACTCATGTTAACCAATTCTACTAGAGACCTTGGTACAGCCCATAATTACTAACATTTCACAAGAAAACCCATGGATTTATATTTTCAACAATTTAATCCCTATTTCAAAATTCATAAAAAATCATTTAACAAAACAAGTTTGTTTTACAACCAAGATTAATAATCTATCAAATAAATTCAAAACCTATTAAAAAACAACCATGGCAAGTCCCTCAACCTTTAACAATTTTGCAAATTAACCCCCAGGCTAGCTAAATTAAGCTAAAACGAACTCAAAAACATAAAAATCATTAAAAACGGGATCAAAATCACCTGCCATGCATCAAAAGGAGCTTGGCCGAATATTTCTTCCTTTCAACAATGGAGATTTGGTATTGAAACAATAAAAACGAAGAAGATGATGATTTTCACTTAATTAAGTTTATGTTTATTTACTAATTTACTATTTTACCCTTACCATTAATTATAATTTTCAATTAAACCTTGTCTATAATTATCTACTAACTTAATTATGGTATATTTACCATCTAAGTACATTAACTTTCCTTTCCATAGCCATTTAACCCTTTTAATTAATAGAAACCCACTTTTGTAACCTTTACGATTTAGTCATTTTTACTTAATTAACCTTTTAAAATTTAAAATTTCTTAACGAAAATTTAATAAGACCTTAAAATAATCCTGTAGAAATTAAATAAATATTAAATAATAACTCACTCGTAAAAATTGTGGTCCCAAAACCACTGTTTCTAAGACCACTAAAATTGGGTTGTTACAAGAGGAGGCAGTTATATAGAATGCATTGAGGTGTTTTTGTAATTTTATTCTCAATTTTGATATCTTAGAGTCTAAAATTGTCACTTGACCTAGAGATTTCATAAAAAATAATTTATTAAAGTGCCATGTAACGTGATGTCGTTAGGGATTGGAGTTTTGATGGATAGAAATGAGCAGGCCAAATAAAAGTTTTTAAAATTTGACTTTTTTTGCCAATTGGATACTTCCCTTGAGTGCAAAATAGGATTTGATAGCGCTCTTAAACTAGTAAAGGGGCATTTTTAAAATAAAAAATATTTTTTATATTAGAAATGACATGTGTCAAAGTTGAGTGAAACTGTCTTTTTTTTTTTATATCTTGAAACCATGTAAGGGGGCACTTTAAAATGAAAAATATTTATATGATATAAAAATGACACGTGTCAAAGTCAAGTGAAATTGTTTTTTTTTCCATATCTTGAAATCGTTGTGTAAGGAGATGCTTTTAAAATAAAAATTAAAGTTTTAATAAAAAATGACACGTATTGAAATTAGGTGAAACTGCCATGTGACATGGATGTTTCACCCGATTTCAACATGTGTCCTGCTATCACAAAAAAAATATTTTTTTATTATGAAATCGTGAAAAACTATGTGAGAGAAAACTATAATATTTTTTAAAATAATCTAAAACATATTATATTTTTTTAAAACTACAATATTTTATAATAAATTGAAATAATTTACGAGTACAAAGTAGAAAAATATCATAACAAATAATAAAATTTAACAAAAATAGAAAAAGAAAAATTAAGGTTTTATATATTGGTGATTTTCGATGTTCGAGAACTTGAATAAGCTTGTTACGAGTAAAAAGATGAAATAAAAAATGGTGCGTATCATTTTAATGAAAACGGAGTGTATAAGAGTTTTATTGAAACGGGGTGTTTTTTAACTAAGCCAATAATGGACAATCTAGTTGTAACCAACTTTCAAACGGTTTTCTTTTCTCTTTCCTTTTAAGCATTTCTGTTGTAACCAGCAAAGCATGAAATGAATACAGTACAAGTTTTCTTCCTACAATTTATCTCTTTTCTCTCTATGTTTTCTCTCATCTTCTTCTCTCTCGATAATTTTCTCTTTTGTGTTTTGAACGCTAAAAAATGTATCAGATCTTTTCGATCACGATAGTCGATGAAGAAGTAACTACCTGCGTACAAAAGAAGGTTCATGTGTTGCAGCAAGAGGTGGAAAAGATACAGGCAGAGCTCTCCCAGTTGGATGTTAAGTTCAACACAAAACTGGAAAATCGACTACATGGATTTAAGGATGAGTTTTCAAGAGAAATTAGATCTGAACTTCATCATCTCAGATATGAACTTCACGATATTTTTACGCAATATTTTGGTAGTCCTGCTGTGCCAACTCATGCTATTGTTCAAGACCAAGAAAATGGCATTTTGGGAAGACCACCCCTAGGGCTCCCTCCAAAAGGACCCCTTGAAGCTTCTCTACCCCTAGTAGTTCCTACACAAGCAGGAGGGTCCCAAAAGAAGAGTTACAGAGCTGGGTGCCCTCATTTTGATGGGATAAACTAAGAGTTTGGTGGTCTAAGTTGGAGTAATTTTTTGAAGCAGAAGCAATTCTTGAGAATGACAGAGTTCATACCGTAATGTTGAACTTAGAGGGTTGAGCTCTTAACTGGCATCACTTTCATTCCCAAAAATATGAAAGCTTGCACATGCTAGATTGGCCAGTATATCCCATTAGTTTGCGAAAACGTTTTAGCTCAAGGAAGTTCAGAGACCCCATGTCAGAATTGGTAACCCTTAAGTAACAAGATCCTGTGGAGCATTTTAATGATTTAATTATAAGCCTGTTGAACCATATAGACCTGCTTGAATAACATGCTTTAATTATTTTCATTAGTAACTTGAAACATGATGTCAGAAAATATTTACAGCTATTTAAGCCTCAAACCTTAGTTGATGCTTTTCATTTAGCCAGTCAGGTGGAGGATATTTTGAACACTTCCCTGGGAGGGGGTTTTGGTCTAGCTCGAATGTTAAACAAAGTGCTTCTCCAAGTAGAGTTATTTCACTGGTTATATTTGGAGCTCCTGTCACTATCACAACAGGGTCTTTTAGTGGAACTAATGGCCCAGAGCATCCTCTAAAGGAATTAGTCCAGCTCTAATGACTGAAAGGAAACAAAAGAGGTTATGTTTTTGGTGCATAGCCAAGTACCATGTTGGTTACAAATGTGTCAAAGGGAAATTATACCATATATTGTTGGAATCTCATTCTGATGGTTAAAAGTAGTTATACAAGAATAATTAAAAGTAGTTGTAGCAGATGGTAGGTGATTAATGACTAGAAGAACATGTAGGAAAGTTAATTGAGAGACTCAGGGTTTCTAGTTTGTCACAGATTTTATATTGTTACCTCTAAAAGGGTATGATTTGGTCATTGGAATATAGTGGCTACTCTCACTAGGACCATCTCCTAGAATTTTGGGTCATTAACTATGCAGTTTGATTTCAGTAAAAGACATTTCACCTTGTAAGGTATTCTTCTTGGTAGCATACATGTCATGTCAACAGCTCAATCTTCAATATCTTTTTCCATTACTGATCAGCTCTTATGACCTTGCACAATGTTAATGACTTCAACTACTCAATTATTCATACAAGTAAATGGCCATCAGCTTCATGTAGGCATACAAAGACTCTTAGATGATTTTTTTGACATCTTTGGGATCCCTGTAGACCTGCCCCCAACAAGACCCTAGGACCACAAAATTCTTTTGAATGATGAAAATGTTATGATCAAAATACGACCTTATAGATACCCCACGGTTCAGAAGGCTAGAATAGAAAAGATTATTTAAAAAATGCTATGCATTGGTGTGATCAGAGACAGTACCAGCTCTTTTACTTTACCCATAGTTATGGTTAAAAAAAAAAGGTAGCTAGAGGCTCTGTGTAGACTACAAACAGCTCAACGAGCTAACCATAAAAGATAAATTCCTTATTCCCATCATCGATGAGTTGTTGGATGAGCTAAGTCATGTAAGGGTTTTCTTCAAGTTGGACTTCAGGTCAAGATATCACCAAATAAGGATAAATGATGCTGATATCCACAAAACTACCTTCAGAACTCATGAAAGGCATTATGAGTTCTTGGTAATGCCCTTTGGGCTTACCAATGCTCCATCAAGTTTTCAAGCACTCATAAATGTCATCTGTAAGCCTCTTTTGAGAACAACAATATTGGCCTTTTTTTTAATGACATTTTAGTATTTTCAACAAACTAGGATGAATACATAGAGCACTTTAGGATGGTTTTCCAAATCCTACGACAATACACACTTTTTGTCAAGCAAAACAAATGTTCATTTGGGACTGAACAAGTTGAGTATTTAGGCTATGTGATAGCACGAGGGACTATAGCCATGAACAAAGGAAAAGTGGTTTGTGTTGCGAATTGGCCTACACCCACATGTATTAAGGAATTAAGGAGTTTTTTAGGCTTCACTGGATACTACAGTCATTTCATCAGATATTATGGAATTTTTGCTAGACCGCTTACCAATCTTTTTAAGAAAAATGCTTGGCAATGGGAAAATCAAGCTACCATTACATTTCAGTAGTTGAAAGATGCTCTATGTTCAACATATGTGTTAACTTTGCCTAACTTTCAACTGGAAATTTGCGTAGACACTGATGCCCCTAGGTTTAGTGTGGAAGTTGTTCTCTAGCAACAAGACAAACCAATAGCATTTTTTAGTACTAGGTTAGGGGGTTAAACATCAAGCATTGTCGATATATAAGAAAAAGATGTTAGTTGCGTTAATGGCAGTGTGAAAATGGCATGCATATCTAGTGGAGAGGCACTTTAAGATTCGAACTGATCATCAAAGCTTGAGGTTTTTAGTTTTATTTTGTCATTTTGGTTCATAAGTAACTTGATCAAGTTAGCTTGTAACTTGATATCTAAGTTGGTAGATTTTTTATTTAAATTGATGGATGTATGGCTGATATGTCAGCTTACTTTTACTTCTAATTTAAGTTAGTTTTAGTCTAGTATTAGTGGGAGTTGTTGAAGTATTAGGTGACTGTTTGTATTTGAATTTCATGTATAAAAATTTTCATGTGAATGAAAGATGTTGTTGCTGATTTTTTATCCAATTTGTGCTCAAGTTCTTTGGTTATCTTTTGCTCTCGGTTTTCATTTAGTTTCTTAAGCAAACTTGGTGTTTATTTTGTGTTGCTTGTTGCTGTCATTGTTCCAACATGGTATCAAGAGCCTGTCATCTTTGAGGGCCTTCTTTGTTGTTTGTTGTTTATGAAATCAAGCTTAAAAAAAAAAGAAACTGAGGCTGTCGAACTTGTTGCAACAAGATAAGCTTCACACCATCTCCACCACCTGTGTTCACTGGTGAGAACTACCACATTTGGGTGGTAAAAATGAAGACTTACCTCTAGGCACACGATCTGTGGAGTGTAGTTGAGAATGATGCTGAGCCACCTCCATTGAGAACCAATCCCACCATTGCTCAGATGAGGCAGCATGCTGAAGAGTCTGCTAAGAAGCCTAAAGCCATGGCCTGCTTGTAGAATGGAGTGTCAGATGCCATCTTCACTCTTATTATGGCTTGTGACTCACCTAAGCAAGCATGGGATAGGTTAAAGGAGGAGTTCATGGGGTCTGAAAAGACCAGACAGCAACAGTTGATCAACTTGAGGAGAGATTTCGAAAACCTCAAGATGAAAGAAGCTGAGACCATCAAGCAATACTCAGATAGAATTATGGCCACTATCAACAGTATAAGGTTGGTTGGTGATGATTTTGCTGAGAGCAGGGTCGTTGAGAATGTGATCACCACCCTTCCTGAAAGGTTTGAGTCCAAAATCTCCTCATTGGATGACTCGAGAGACCTCACCACCATTTCTCTGTCCAAGCTTGTTAACTCACTTTATGCACTCGAGCAGAGAAGGGCCAAAAGATAAGAAGAGCACCCTGAGAGAGCCTTCCAAGCAAGGGCCAAAGAGAGCTCCAGTGCAAGTAAAAAAGACAAGAAGCCTTGGCTTGACAAGAAGGAGAAATTGAGAAGGGATTCGGGCAAGAGGAGGTATCCACCATGCATTCACTGCCAAAAGACCACACATTCGAAGGATTTTTGCTAGTATAGGCCAGGCATTCAGTGCAGAAGATGCAAACAACTTGGCCATGTGGAAAAGGTCTGTAAGAATAAAGGCAAAGCACCAACACAACAACAAGATCAAGCACAGGCTGTTGAAGACCTACAAGCTTAGGAGAAGCATGTCTTCACTGCATCTTGCTGTGCAACCACAAGCAATGTTAAGTGCAGTTAGCTTGTAGATAGTGGCTGCTCGCATCACATGGCAGTTGATGAGAGCCTGTTTAAGGAGCTAGACGGGAGGTTTAGCTCAAAAATCAGAATTGGAAATGGAAGCTTGATTGATGCTAAAGCCAGAGGTAATGTGCTGATCAACTCAGGCTCAGGTAGCAAACTGATTTCAGATGTGCTGTATGTGCCTGATATAGACCAAAACTTGCTCAATGTTGGTCAATTGGTTGAAAAAGGCTACTCATTGGTTTTCAAGAGTGGTTCTTGTGTTATTGAGGATTGTCATGCCTAGGAAATTGCCACAGTACCTATGGCAGACAAGTGTTTTATACTGGATGTTAGTCAGCTTGAGAAGAAGGCTTATACAAGCCAAAGTGACAGTGTTGGCCTATGGCACAAAAGACTAGGCCATGCTAACTTCAGGTCACTCGATTTGCTGCATAGGCTGAGTTTGGCAGAGGATATGACCAAAGCTGAGCCATTGGATGGAGTTTGTGATGTTTGTCAACATGGCAAGCAAGCTAGGCTGCCTTTTCCAGTTGATCAAGCATGGAGAGCTCGAGAGAAGCTTGAGCTGGTGCACTATGATATTTGTGGCCCAATGAAGACCACTTCATTGAATGGGAGTAAGTACTTTGTACTTTTTATTGATGATCTAACTAGATTCTATTGGGTTTATTTCTTGAAACAGAAATCTGAAGTGTTTGAAGCATTTGGAAAGTTCAAAGCTATGGCTAAAAACCAAATATGTTGTAGGATCAAGGCTTTAAGGACAGACAATGAGACTGAATATTTGTCTGAGAGATTTCAGAAGCTGTGTGAGCAGGCTGGGATCCATCATCAGCTAACCACAATGTACACTCCTCAGCAAAATGGAGTGTGTGAGAGAAAGAACAGGACTGTGATGGATATGGCTAGGTGTTTGCTATTCCAAAGCAAGCTTCTAAGCACATTTTGGGCTGAGGCTGTCAATAGCTCAGTGTATCTACTTAACAGACTTTCAACACATGCTGTAAAGGACAAGACACCGTTCGAAGCATGGCATGGACTTAAGCCATCAGTCTCTCATTTGAAAGTGTTTGGTTGTGTGTGTTATGTTCTTGTACCTGCAGAAAGAATGACCAAGCTCGAGAAGAGGTCTGTTCCATGCATTTTTGTGGGCTATAGCAGTACAAAAAAGGGCTATAGAGTTTATGATCCTTCAACAAAGAAAATTTTGGTAAGTAGAGACATCAAGTTTGATGAAGAGAAAACTTAGAGCTGGGATGGCTCTAATGCAAGTCAGTTTGAAGAAGATTCAGTTGATGGCAGCTTAGAACTAGCTGAGAATGAGCTCAGCAGTGGCAATGTTGATGACCCTCCTATGAGAGGCACTAGGACCATTACTGATGTTTATCAAAGATGCAATGTGGCTATAGTGGAGCCTTCGAGCTATGAAGAGGCAATCAGAGACAAACATTGGAAGAAAGCCATAGAAGCTGAATTGGATATGATTCATAAGAATCAGACTTGGGACTTGGTTGATAGGCCAGAAAAGAAGAAAGTTATTGGTGTTAGATGGGTCTTTAGAGCCAAATTCAATGCTGATGACTCATTGAACAAACACAAGGCAATGCTTATGGTTAAAGGGTATAGCCAACAGTATGGGGTTGATTTTGAGGAGACATTTGCTCCAGTTGCAAGGCTGGACACCATCAAGCTTCTGTTTTCTTTAGCTGCACAGAAGCAATAGAGAATTCATCAATTGGATGTCAAGTCAGCCTTTTTGAATGGCTTCCTCAAGGAGGAAATTTATATAGAACAGCCTGATGGCTTCCAAGTCCAAGGATAAGAAAACAGGGTCTATAGGCTAAAGAAATGCCTTTATGGCCTGAAACTGGCACCTAGAGCCTGGTATGACAGGGTAGATGCTTACCTGTCTAAGCTCGGGTTCGAGAAAAGCCTGAATGAGCCAACCCTTTATGTGAAGAAGTCTAAGGATGAGACTTTGCTGATTGTTTCGATCTATGTCGATGACTTGTTGGTGACTGAAAGTAAGGATGTTTTGGTCAATGAATTTAAAGCACAGATGCAAGAGGTGTTTGATATGACTGATTTGGGGACCATGACCTACTTTCTTGGCATGGAAGTAAACCAGTCTGATAGGGGCATTTTCATCAGTCAACATGTATTTGCCTTGAAGATACTTAGTAAGTTTTACATACAGAATTGCAAACCTATGAGCACACCATTGGCTCAAAGTGAAAAGCTGTCAAGTCTTGGTGATTAAGAAAGGGTCGATGAGAGGGAGTATATGAGCTTAGTTGGTTGTTTGCTCTATTTGACAGCAACTAGACCTGACCTCATGCATGCTGTCGGTTTATTGGCAAGGTTTATGCATTGTTGTAATGTGTTGCATTTCAAGGCTGCCAAAAGGGTACTAAGGTACATTAAAGGAACTTTGAAGCTTGGTGTGATGTTTAAGAAATAAAAGAAGCTTAGGCTAGTTGGTTACTCGGATAGTGACTGGGCTGGCTGCATTGATGATATGAGGAGCACCTCGGGCTATTTTTCATCATTGGCTTAAGTGTGTTTTGCTGGAGTTTAAAGAAGCAACAAACTGTTGCTCAATCCATAGCAGAGGCTGAATACATAGCAGCAGCAGTAGTCAATCAAGCCATTTGGCTTAGAAAGTTGCTATGTGATTTAAATGAAGAACAAGTTGAGGCAACAGTAATCATGGTCGACAACCAGTCAGCAGTTGCCATTGCTAAAAATTCGGTCTTTTATGGAAAGACTAAGCATTTTAAAATCAAGTTTCATTTTGTCCGTGAGGCTGAGCAGTCCAATGAAGTCAGTCTTGTTCATTGCAGCTCACAAGACCAATTGGCAGACATTTTGACCAAGCCACTTGGTTCAGCAAGGTTTGAAGCATTAAGGGAGCTAATAGGTGTTTGTTGCATACAGTCCAAGGAGGAGTGTTAAGATTTGGCCTGCAATGCAACATTAGACCATTAGCAGCTTGGGAAGATTGCATGAAGCTGCATGAAGTTGAAACAGTAGCAGCTCAGCAATGGGGGGTACGATTGAGTCAAGTTTGAGAGCAGCAACTAGCTTGCTGTTTAGTTTCATTTTGTCATTTTGGTTCATAAGTAACTTGATCAAGTTAACTTGTTACTTGATATCTAAGTTGGTAGATTTTTTATTTAAATTGATGGATGTATGGCTGATATGTCAGCTTACTTTGACTTATAATTTAAATTAGTTTTAGTCTAGTATTAGTGGGAGTTGTTAAAGTATTAGGTGACTGTTTGTATTTGAATTTCATGTATAAAAGTTTTCATGTGAATGAAAGATGTTGTTACTGATTTTTCATCCAATTTGTGCTCAAGTTTTTTGGTTTTCTTTTGCTCTCGGTTTTTATTTAGTTTCTTAAGCAAACTTGGTGTTTATTTTGTGTTGCTTGTTGCTGTCATTGTTCCAACAGTCAAGAACCAATTTGTATCATCCTTAAAATACACCTGAGATGGAAGATTTTTTAGGAGAAAGGGGAATGTTATTGTAGGTAGTGATGGGGATCTTAGGAAGGCCCTATTCTAACATTTTCATACGAGTGCAATCGAGGGACACTCGGGTGTACATGCCACTAGAAATCGCATGGCTTCAATCATCTACTGGAAGGGCATGACTAAAGATGTGAAGCTTTGGATTAGGGAATGTTCTACATGTCAGAAATGCAAGTCTGAGACTGTGGCCAAACCAGGCTTACTGCAACCATTACCAATTCCAGACAGGGCATGGTCTTCAGTTAACATAAACTTCATAGAGGGGCTCCCTAAGTCCAAAGGCAAAACTGTAATACTGGTAGTAGTTGATACACTCACAAAATTTGGGCATTTTCTAGCTCTAGCACACCCTTACACGGCAATAACAGTGGCTCAAAAGTATGTCTCATATTTTTAAGTTGCATGGGTTGCCTAACTCGATCATTTCAGATAGGGACAGAATTTTGGTTAGTAATTTTTTGCAGGACTTATTCATGAGGGTGAGAACTAAAATGCACTTGTCAACAACCTATCACCCTAAGTCGGATGATCAAATAGAAGTATTAAACATGTCAGGAGGAGTATCTTCGCTACGTGTCAAAAGAGCGTCCTGGTGACTGGCTTTAGTGGTTACCTTTGGCAGAGTGGTAGTATAATTCAACCCATCACTCATCCATTCATAGCTAACCATATGAGGCGCCTATGGCCAACCTCCTTCACACCATAACCCTTACTTTGTCAGTGCCTCCAGTAGTCATGGTTGATAGGAGCCTACAACAGAGGGAAGCTGCTAGAAAAATGCTGCAGTATCATCTTAAGCGAGCTCAAGATAGAATGAAACATCAAGCAAATAAGCATAGGAGTGAGAGGCAGTTCAACATAGGAGATTTGGTTTACCTGAGGCTACAACCTTATAGGCAACACTCAGTCAAGAAAAGATGGAACCAGAAACTATCCCCAAAGTATTTTGGACCATTTCCAGTGGAAGCTCAGGTAGGGAAGGTAGCATACAGGTTGCAGCTCCCTCTTGGGTCAAAGGTACACCCTACTTTTCATGTGGGAATAGCTCCTACCCAAGACAATCTACCTGTAGTTGACAACAATGGTGCCTAGGCCAAAGAATCATTAAAGTACTGGTTGAATGGGCTGATTCTTTTCCAAAGGACAGTACTTGGGAACCTCTCGAGCAATTGCGAAACAAATATCAGTTTGATCCTTGAGGGCAAGGATCTCGACAGGGAAGGGGTAGTTGTTACGAGTTAAAAGATGAAATGAAAAACGTTGCGTAGCATTTCAATGAAAACAGAGCGTATAAGAGTTTTATTGAAACGCGGCGTTTTTTAGCTAAGCCAATAACGGACAGTCTAGCAGTAACCAACTTTCAAACAGTTTTCTTTTCTCTTTCCCTTTAACCATTTCCTTTGTAACCAGCAAGGTATGAAATGAATACACTACAAGTTTTCTTCCTAAAATTTCTCTCTTTTCTCTCATCTTCTTCTCTCTCGATAGTTTTCTCTTTCGTATTTTGAATGCTAGCAAAGCTTTGAAGCAATTGAACGAAGGATTTTTGTTAAAATATGATGAGTAACGAATTTTAAGGTTAAATTTTGAAAAAAAATAATTTAACAATGAAAAATAAAGATTTGAAAGAATTTGGGATGAAAAAGTAAAAGAGAAAAGAGGGATGCAAATGAGGAAAATAAAGCAGGTTCCGATACCTGTCCAATTTCAATAACCACTTAGGCCATTAAAAAAAAACGGATGTCTTCTGAAGGAGGCAATTATCATCGAATACCAATCATCATCATCAATGCCAAAATTAGCAATAATTTTCAAATCTACAAAGGATGGCGATTACAGGGTTCGTTGGATATTATAATCGAGACGCTCTTTTCCGTTCTGGAATACTGTATAATATGCTTTTATGGTTTCTTATAAAACAACTGAAAATGGCGATTTTTTTTTAAATTACACTCCTATAATCCCAAGAAAGATGTCGGAAAAATAATAAAAACTAGGAGGATAGAGCTTTAATTCATTTCAAAATGTGCTTTCACTTTATGCAATGGATGAAACAATGCTGTACAAGTTTCATGCCAAGTAAACCCTTCACTAAAAAAGCTGATAAAAAAATGTTTCTTCTAATTCAACCCAAAATAATGCATGCAATAATGACCTAAAATGGTTTGTGTGGCAGTTTCTTGTTGGCCAGGAAATGCTTAACCAGCTGAAGTGCCTGCTTTGGCTTGAAACTTGGAACTTGATGACCAGCTCCTCTAATGGTGACGAAGGTAAGCCCATCATACTCGATCGTCCATCCACCAACCTGTGACATTTAAAAAGAAGTATATTGAAAACCAGGAATTAATCCGATTCGTTCATGTAATCATTTTTAAAAGGTGATAATCAGTAAGCATCGGTAAAGGCTTTTTAAACTATATATTTTCACATGAAATAGCATATCAGTAGCACCTGTTTGTTGTAGGTGTACCAAGGTGTCCATTCTTTACTGGTTTTTAATCCAAGCTTTTTGAGGGTTAATCTAGTTGCAGTGACTGGAATTCTCCCATCAGTATCTCCACTGCAAATAGGGGAGAAAAATGATAAACCAAAACTAAAGTTCTACCATGAAAGTTCATTTCTTTTCCCAAGGTAATTGAGAAAATTTTACCTGAAAACCCATATGCGAATGCCTCCTGCCATAAGCTTTCTAATTGTAGGAAGCATAGATGCTGGTGAATCCCTCCAAATTGAGATCACATCACTGCAGACAAATTAAAAAGCTCGAATTTAATGTATTTGTCCCATGATGGTTGATTAAAGTTGATATTTGGTAAATGGGAATGAATTTTGATAATACCTGCAATGAGTCCATGCATAGGACATATTGGTAACATTGGCATGAAGTGCTTTTTGAACATCTGGCCGATTGAAATAACTCTCTGTGTAGTCTGATGCACAAGGGTCGTATCCTGCTGGTGTTTTGTGCCATCCATCCTGCAGGAACCGGATTCGATATAAATTGGGGATATGTCACAAGCGGTTAACCCGGAGTTCAATTTAGAAGTTCGAAACTTACAAATTTGGACAGTATCTGAGGAGCAATGCCTTGAATTGTCCGGCGTTGTCTGCTACTGCTACTGTTGGAGTTGATAACACAAATAGGACTATACAAGCTGTACATGTCGATGATTCTGTATACGGCAAAGTAATCATCGAGGGCTTCGTTGCAATTCTGAGTTGAATTTTCACTACTGAAGTTGCATTTGGCCCTAATATTGTTGTAGACTCTGTCAGAGATCACTGCATGATCCCATGCATAATCCACCATCCCTGTTTGATCCGTTTCATCATCCAACAATGCATTCCCAATCTGTATAAAAGTTCATTTCCATACATATATGTTATTAATTATTTTATCTACTCTTTATTCTACAATCACACAGTTCATTTCCATTTGGACATAATCTATTTCAACCGGATTCTATGTATATTCTAAGATGCATACCCTCATTCGATACTCATCCGAGTTAATGACAGAAAAGAATGTTAGTGCAATTAAACCCTTACCATAATTCCCTTGATATTTATGTGATCTGACTTGGGAACATGCTTGTTTTTGTAAAAAATGACATCGGCTAGCTGTGGAACATAATGCCCTGAAATTTCATTAAAAATAGTACAAACATGGTTAATGAAGAAAGCTATGGAGCAACTGGATCAGATCAGAGGAAAATATAGTATTATGCAAGAGTAACATTGCCATTCATACCAGCATAGCTTTCTCCAGCAATGTAGAAATCATGGGACTTGAACTGTGGGAATCTTTTGAACCAGTTCACAAGAAATGCATAGGAATCCTTAGCTAAACATTCAAGAAAACATGGAATAACCAGAAAATATTGAGATTTATCTTTAGAAGTTTTGTTGCATTAAAAGGGTTCTTTCTTTTTTTGTACCTGTAATTTCATCACCAAGTTCTTTGATGTCTCTGCTAGTGTTGGTATATGAAAACCCAACACCAACAGGAGATTCAACAAACAGTAAGTTGGCAGCTGCATGGGAAAACAAAAGGAATTAAAAAAAATTGAACCAATACTCAAATTACATAGTGACACACATACCTTTGTTCCATCTATGAGGGTTGAGCTTTAGTGTTTGTTGGTCTTTCTTAGGGAAGAAAGGTCCCAGTTCCTCTGCTTGTCCATAACCAATTGATGAACACCCAGGACCTACAATTTTAATTAATTTTAAACTTTGGTAAAAGATGAACTGATTGTGGAAAGATAAAAGGAGTTATTTACACCTACAATACATAGTTTCCGATTATTATATGGATTTTCCTTACCAGCATAGTATTTTCTCAAAATTATCATATTAAATAAATTATACATTGTAATGTATTTTAAATTATTTAGTTAATTATTGACTATGATATTTAATATAAATGTATTGCTCTAAATTCAAAGTATTCATGTCTATTTGATAGAAATGACGATAGTGATGATTATTGTAAACTGACATATTTATTTTAGTAAGGTTATACTTTGCGGGTAATAATGTACCAAAATTTATATGTATATAATTTGGTGAACATGTTTATAATAAAATAATATAAAATATTAGATGAACATGCATGAATTATTAGTTTTTTCAGAAAAATGCCAAAAGATGACAATTTTGACCAATGTGAAGATAGCCAATAAGAAGAAGATATTTCATATATCATGTAGTAATGGTCCAAGCGAAAGAAAGTTTTGAGTCAGGTCATAGCCAAATCCATAGAGACTCGAAAAGGAGGTGTGATAGAATCAATATAAATGTAAAAGCCAATCTCAACATGAGCCACATCCTTGGGAATTGGATAGGTAAATTATTGTCAAATTCTTAGTTTAGTCTTTCTACTTCACTCAAATTTGAGATTATAGTAAACTCACTATATGAGTGAAATGTTTATAACAAAATTATAAAAGAACAATGGATATAAAAATTAAATGATATTTTGATGAAAATGATAAAATTGAGATAAAAATACTTTAAAAATAATATTTGTTATTTTAAGAAAATAAAAGGGTATTGGTAATTTTATAACCATGTTGAAAGTAGATTGATAGATGATACCAACTCTTAAATAAGAGTATAGTATAGATACATTGATTTAGCATGATAAGGTCTCTCTAATATTATAATGTCAATGATAAGTTGTAAGTTACAAGCTTTCCATCATTTTAATTAGAATGAAAATTGAGATCAATTCTCAAAATTGAATATAATAGGAGGACTAAAACCATAATTTAACTGTTAATTAAAGATAAAACGATATTCATGGAAATCGAAAAGCAGCTCAACAGTCCCATCCCATGTTCTTGCACCCTCAAAGCGAAATAAGAAAGGATTTTAGTGTTAATTTTACCTCCGTTGAGCCAGAGAAGGAGAGGACGTTTCTGAGGTTCGCTTGTGGCTTCAAAAAACCAATAGAACAGTGCGCTTCCATGCTTCTCATTCACCGTAACGTACCCTGCATATTGCTTGAAACCCACCGTCGGCTGACCCGGAAGCTTGGTCACCCGGTCGGCTTCTTGCCGGTCCAAAACAGCGCCTCTCAGCCCATCGTCGCCGTGGCGAAATCCTTGATTACCAACACTCACTCTCCCTATACCCACGCTTACACTAAGCGAAAGCAAAACAAAAGTCAAAGAAACAGCTGCATTGGAAGCCATTGGAGACCTACACTTGATTCCTTCCTCTCTTGGCCGGAAAACCGTACATATTATTTGCCTCTGGCGCGCAGTGTGAATATATATATATGGAAGATTCATATATTGAAGGAGGTTAGTCAAAGATTTTTTTAATGAATGATTTTATTTTGATATGATTTGATTCTTTTTCCCTTTTCCAGTAACTGAAGTGTATGATCTGTAAGTGCATAATTTGTTGCTTAGACGAAAATTTTGGAGATATTTTTGGAAAGCACCAAAATGGATGGGAGTGAAAAAGAGAGTCGAAATTTTGGTCAATTGCTTTGCATTGAAACATTTGACAGCTTTTTAGTCTATATATTAGGTCTAATTTGGCTTTAATCCCTCTATTATGTTGAAATTTGATATGTCATCCCTCTATCTTCTTTTTCTTCACATATCTATCATTCTAATTCATACCAAATTATCTCATGCTCATAAAAGAAATAATATTATACTAAATACTTTTAAATAATAATAATAATGAGTAAAGTAATCATTGATAAAGTGGAATCATTAATTCAATAATTTTGTTCAATAGCCAAAATTAATGGGTTTGGATGTTATAGAATGAAAATATTTATTTGGATTTGAAAAATATTTAATGGGTTTGGGTTATACAATATATAAATTTAGGAGGGTAATTTAATAATTTTACATCTTTTCATAATCTTTTATTTGATTAATTTTTTAACGCGACTTAACCATTGAATTTATCAATATATTTATACTTGTCATATATATAATTTTTTAATTGATCTAATATTTCTGCGTATAGATTTTAAATATTATCTATATTAATATATATAATAGTTAATTTTTTTTAATTTATGTCAAATTTGACGTGCATGATATACATGAATGGAATTTAAAACAGGATAGTTGCATTGTTAAAATATTAATCATAAAAAGGTTATACAAGAGTATAAAACTATTTTAGTTTTACACTAGTATAAGTAGATCTTTTCTTATATATTTAACATGTTTAAATAAAATCAGTTGACTTTTTATTGTGCAGGAGTGAGTGAAAGTCAATCATATTTGATTTAACTGACTCAATTGGTTAACTCATTATTGATTTTATTGGTAATTGATTTAGTTAGTTATGGTTTAAGTTAAGTCTATTGGTTGCCAATTATTAAATATTTAGAAATATATAGTTATATACCAATAATTGTATCTTAAATATTTAGAATATAGGTGTGCTTATAAAAATAACATCCAATTTAAAATTTGTATAGATACAATTGGGTGAAAAAGCTTCTTTGCATTAAGATATAAAAAAAATTTTATATTACAATAAAAATAAGATTTAATTTATAATTTGGTCCCTAAAGTATACCTATTTTTTTCACTTTGATACTTAAAATTTTTTTTATCTCAATTTGGTACTTAAAGCATACTTGGTTATATTTTTTTTAGTTCATTTTTTGACAAATGTTAAAAAACTTTTTTAGCCAATCACAAAGCGTCATGTGGTGTCTTTATGTAAAAAAATAAATATTTTCTTTTTCTAAATGTACATATACATTAAAAAATATGAAAATTGAAATAAATATATATTATTTAGAAAAAGACATTAATTATAAAATATATATAAAAATAAAATTAAAAAATGATAATTGAAAATATATTAGTTGAAATTAATAATATTATTACAAAAAATGTAAAAAAATGTAAAAAGATTGAAAGTATTTTAATATAAAATATATAATTATAAATTTCTAAAAGAGTATTTGAATTTCAATTTTTTTTTGCAATTACTTGAAATTTAAATATTTTTTTATTTTTTCTAAAATTTATCAAATTTTAAATATTATTTTGACTTTTTTAAATTTAAAATTATATATTTTAGAATTTTATAAAAAAATATTTTTAAATTATTTTTAAACTTTTATATATATATATATATATGATTTCTTTTACATTTTTAATCAATATAATATACAATATTAAAATAAAAAATGAACATGAGGTGTATTCTAATAGTGTCACATGGTTGGTCAATGTTGGTCAACGATTGATAAACCAAAACACTTTTTACTTTGACCGACCATTGACCGGTGTTGATTGGAGCCATTGACGGGCCACGTGGCACTATTAGAATACACCATGTGTCCTTTTTATTTTTTTAAGATTAAATATATTATATTAATTAAAAATGTAAAAAATAATATATAATATATAAAAAAGTTTAAAAATTTATAAAATTTTAAAATATATAATTATAAATAATATAAAAATTAAAAATAATATAAAAATTGAAAATTGGTTATAAAATTAAAAAAAAAGTATTTTATAATACCTTTTTATAATTTTATAAACAAATTGAAAGAAATTACATTTTTTATAATTTTTACAAATTTTTTACATTTTTGTAATAATATTATTAATTTCAATTATTTTTTTCAATTATCATATTTTTTAAAATTTTATTTTATATTTTTTTATAATTTATATGTTTTTTTAGATTTTAAATATATTTTTCTGAATTATTTATTTATTTATTTCTACTTTTATATTTTTAATGTGTATATACATTTAATAAAAGAACATATTTATTTTTTTACATAAAGACATCATGTAGCAATTTGTGATTGGTTATAATTTTTTTTTAATGTAAGTCAAAAAATGAACTAAAAAATATAACGACAATGACTAAATTAACAAAAATAAAATTTAAGTATTCTAAAGTAACTAACGGGATAATTTACCCTAAATACTACATAATCTAGCTATTTAATATAATTAATTTATAATAACTATAATGTAATTTAATTAACTATTTAGTAGATTAAAATGTAAAAAAAAATATTAAAATCAAAATATCATTATTGCATAAAATTAATTTAAGTTTATGATGAGCATGCATGTATGCAGAATTACAAGGTAAGTGAATTTTTAATTACACCCAATAACTAACAAACATGCTACTGATGTGAATTATATCCAATTTTAATTATCAAATCGTTTTTCAAACAAGTCCCTACAACACGTCCTTACAATATATTTTAACCTTCAAATATTTACTCAAATCGAAATCCAGCATAGATGGAATATCATTCTAGTTGATATAAAAATTAACAATCGACTGACTTACACGTTTCGAATGACTCCCTCGACCGACCAAAATAAAAATCGAAATAACCAAATCACCTCGACAACACCGCCATATATACGGTAATGGCATGTTAATATGCTATGTTGATGGCATACTTTTACAGAATCATTCAAAATCATATGTAGAAAGAATTTATTGGAAAGGGAAAAGACATGGAAAATTATCAAAACACTCATTAGTTTATATGTCTACACCCTACACTAACTGCAATTTCCTTTTCAATACCTCACATCCCTGAATTTAGCTCCATCTCCGTCGATCCTCCTCTTCGTCGATGGGAGTATACCATGACGGTCTTCGTTTCGAGTTACTTAACCTGTAGTTCAACAACACTTCTTCATCACAAAGTGCTGTAGTAGCCACCAAAATGAGAGTCTTCAAAACCGGACCATTTGACTCGCTGTTTCTTGAACCCCATCTGAACCAAAAACTGCCGAATCTCCTCATGTTTACTTCTTCAGCGTTTCCAAATGATAAATTTGGAATGTAAGCTCTCATGTCTTTCTCAGTCAGTGGGAAGTCATAAGGACAGATCATCACGTTCGGCACCGTATCTTTAGCAGGGTGATTGGCAAAATGTGCCAAGGCTAAAGGGTTCCTACGTTCCAAAACTTCACCGTTCCCCACTCGCGAGCTCTCCAAAGGCTTGCTAAGCATTTTCCAAAACCGATCCGAGCCTTTCTCTGTTTCATCCGTGTTGAGCTTTGCATCTAGCATTTTCGAGCCATCCCATAATTCACGTGTTTCACCTCCATAACCCCAAGGTTGGGCATTGATGACAGTCCCATCGTATCTTGTTATCAGATACGTGTTTCGTGCATCGACTCTTGGGTATCCAGGAATGTATCGGTAATAAGCCGGGGTATATATAACACCAGGGTATATAGCAATTACAGATCCAGCAGTAGCTTCACCATTCAAAAATAAACCTTGTCCAGCTTCGCTGTGGGGTATTTGAGACTGTTTGACATCAAGCGTGTACCCAATGGAATCCTTCAACCTCTGTGAGAGTTCGGTGCGTTTTAATGGCCTTGTCTTAGGAACATCTGCACTGAAAAACCATCAATAGTTAGAACCAAGGACATCATCAACAGCAGGGCCTTCTTTTAATCACTAGTATTATTAGTACGAAGTGGAAACTCAAGACCAATGACACATCGATTAAAGTCAAACAACAGATATCCCGAAGGCATGTATGATAGAAGCCAAACAACACATAAAAAGATTCATATTCAAAAAAACATGTTGCTATTTCATTTCCTATGACAAATCATCAATAGTAAGAACTGAGGACATCATTGGGACATTTTTAATGGCCTCTGTGAGAGTTCGGTACGTTTTAATGGCCTTATCTTAGGAACATCTGGACTGAAAAACCATCAATATTTAGAACCAAAAAGAACATCAGCAGCAGCAGGGCCTTCCTCTAATCTCTATTATACAAAGTGGGAACTCAAGACCAGCAGCATATACAATGGAAGTCAAACAACGGATATCCCAAAGGTATATATGTTCAAAGCCAAACAATGGATAAAAAGATTAACATGCAACAATGATAAACTTCAGTTAAACTGTTTGTATTTCATATTATTACAACCAAAATAATCGAAAAATATACTCACCAGGATGGTTATTAGTTGGGCCGTTCCTCCCAATAGCAAAACTGAGACCACTTCGGGAAGGAGTAGCTTTGGACTGAGATTCTTGCGGCTCGTTGACATCGAGAAGGATTGCATCCATTGCAGTGCAGAGGATTTTAATTTGATTATGAATATTTTCCTGCACTTGCTTCTGTTGGTCGGCAAATGAGGCTTTACTAGCCATGTCGATGATCTGCTCCGCATCAGCCTCATCCACATTCTTTCCCAAATTATTGTAACTGAACATTGCACAAGCAACATTTTCAGGTAATCAAAATATTGAACTAAGAATAATGACAATGAATAGACCAGTCAATCAAGCAGGTTGGGTTGATTTTGAAACCAATTCAAAATTTAATATTTTCAAATCATTTCAAGTGCATATCCCCTTCGGTTTGCTTCCTATCGTTTTAGGTTACAGTAAGTTTGCCAATCAGATTTCCAGGTCAACTCATTTCAGGTTTTATCGAGTTTGACACTTGATTTGGGTCCTTTCAGGTTTCCGGTTCAAGTCATTTCATCTTCGGCCTTCGGGTTATTGAATTTTTATAATCAAATCAAACTGAGTAAGATTAATCAGGTTGGGTTTTCAGATAAAATTTGATAACTCTAATAATGAATGAGAGCATGGGTATGGATGCGGGAGACCATTAACCTGGTATACATAAAAAGGCGGTTAATGTCAACTTCAAACTGGAGTTTCCTTGGGTCCTTAGTAAATCTAGGGCTTCTTGCAAAGGTTCTCACAGCCTGGAACATCAATAGAAAAAAAAAAAAAAAAAAAAACATTTAATTGATGCATAAAAATGGACTGATTTAAACTCCACCATTGATTCATCAATACCCAATTTCACAAACGACACAAATGCGATGTATGATATTACAATTGATATGCGAAAAAAAAAAAGGCATAATCTGTTCAGATACTTGAGTTCCTAAAATGAAGAAAAAAAATGAAAACATGGATGAAATGGAGATAGAAAAGGGTAGTTACATCTTGGAATTTGTTGAGAAAAGAAGCCATTGCCAAAGCAGCTGCTAACAAGAACCCTAGTGAAAGTCTGAGACTTTTAAGCTTTGCTCAGCTTAGAGACGCGAAGGTGGAAGAAAGTCGAATAAGGAAAGTCCCTATTTCCCAATTTTGGGGACCTTTAGGTTTGTGCTCTGTTTGGGCTTGATTGAGTTTAAACTTAGGCTCCAATTCCATGGCTTTTCATCTCCTTTTAAGGAGTATCGGGCTTGCCTGAGGCTCGAAAACAATGTTTTTACCATCGGATTGCTAGTTAGGGAAGTTAAATTACCGATTCTCGAATCCATCGGAAATTAATTCAATAGATTTTTTAACTCTGTTCAAAAAATTCATATCAATTTATGTTTAACTTCTTTCTTTATATCAATTCACTAACTAATTTTCGATTTAATCGATCCAATTAATTAATTTAATCTAATTCTAAAAACATTATTTAAAAAAATTATTTTTAATAATTTGGATTAAAAATTACAAAGATAATTATTGAATATAATTAAATTAGAATAACTTTTGAATAATATTCAAAAGATACAAAATTTAAGCTCAAATAAATCTAAATAGAATACGTTATTTACATAAAATTAGCTCATTGGTTTATCTTAATCTCTTTTTTAAAATTATTTTTGGAATTATATGTTTAATAATTTAATCAGTTGATTTTGTTTATTTAAACTAATTTATTTTAAGATAAGTATTTAGAAATGAAAATAAATTAGTATTGATTAAGTGGAATTTTTCTATTAGTCATTTTACTATGTATAAGTTGTGAATTTAGTTTCTATACTCTGATTTGATCAATTTTAATTTTACTATTTTCTAAAATCTAAAATTTTAGTCCTAACTCGAATGGTAACAGTTCAATTTGTTAGGTCAAAATTTTCTACTAATCTTCCAAATACCAACCAAATATTCATACAAATACATAACTTTTAACTTTAAAACTCCAAATCAACTAGAGGAACATATTCAAACAAAATTTCTAACATTTGCACAAGATCACAACATGTACAACTTAACCATTTGAAACATTTAGCTAAGTGTCCCTAGGTACATGTCACAAGACAAAAATGAACGAACTATACAAACTTTATTGAGTCATAAACGACAGTTTGGATGTTGGCTTCAATTCTCAGGGCTTCGAGGGGTACCTAAACCTACACACGAAGAAAACAAACCTTACGCTGAGCAATAAGACTCAGCAGTACATCTATGATTCAATATATAAATATATAATCTAACACTAACAATATGCTTTAAGACAAATCATGCATTTATGTCCTCAAAATCTAACCAAACCATATTCTAATTTGTTAATCATTCTTCATTATCAATCTACATGTATAAGCATACTAATATGTTATCAACCAACCCATTCAACAATGCACAAATATGTTCAATTCCAATTTGTTCACCAATCATACAATACATTTAAGAATCAAACACACACATTTATGTAATTATACCATATGCTATTAACATCATACTGTTCATGTTTCATGGCAATCATCTGTTTACTTTGATTTCATACCATACAATTCATTTCTGGAGTTTATCGACTCATTTTTTTTTCGTTTAGGCCTATAGGGCTCGTTTCAGCCAATTCGCATGTTAGATTACATGCTTTTCTTAATTTATGAACTATATATGTATATACAATCAATTCCATATCATTACCAATTTCATTTTCGACATTATATATCACATTCATCATTTATAACCCCTATTAACTTGAATCGGACTCGAATGGATACTCAGATCATCCAACCAACTCACCAAACTAGCATCAAAATGCATCATCGGATAAACTAAAGTAGGGGTAACTGGTACGTAAAATGTATCCTGGCACACTAAGTAGGTACTGGCGCACAAAGCGCATACTGGAACAAGAGGTGCATCTTGGTACATAAGTGCATAATCCCATACTCAATCCAATCCTATGGCATATTAACTATATCCGACTAAGCCCGACTAGTTAATAGGGTGTCAATATTCAATTCATTTTTACAATTTAGTACACATACCATTTCTTAATCATTTTCACTATCACAATCCAATTCATTAACATATCACATGTATTTCATATCATTCAATACATATTTTCACCCAATCCCATAACACATATCATATTTCAAGCAATTCATGATATTTTACAATTTACTCACTTTAGTCATCTATTTCGGTAATCCATATTCAAGCTCAATCCAATGGTTCAATGTATCACTGTATACCCACATTTACATTCCCATATAAAGATAACATAAAAATGCAATCAATTAATATGGCCTTAAATCATAAATGTAAAAATTGAGATTTCGCGCATCACTCGTCGACGATTTTCGCTTTTTCTTTCGCTCTCGGTAGTTTGTTGTTGTCATTAGTTACGAGTAATCACATAACATATCATACAATCAATTTCCATCCAATTTAGAATCAAATACCGAATTACACAGATTTTTTTAATTTAGTCCCTAAAACTGGGACAAGCATAACTTCCAATTTAAGACCTCGAATTAGAATCTAATTTCACCATGGCTCATTAGGGACCTTTTATTTTCTATCCCTACCAATATTTCAGAATATTTTTGTATTTAATTCAATTCGGTCCCTAATGTATGAAACCATAATTAAGCATTACAATTTAATCCTTTTCATAATTTAAGCTTAATTTCTAACAACTTGACACAAATTTCATTCAATTCTCAACAATGAAAACTTTCAAAACTTTTAATAAATTTACAAATTAGTACATGAGCTAGTTAAACCAAGCTCATGATCTCAAATATATAAAAATTAATGGAAAATAACTAAGAACTTACCTGCAAATGGTGGTCGAATGTGTAAAGCTTGCAAAAGCTTTCTCCCATGGCTTTTAGGGTGGACGGTGGTTAACAGATGCAAAAGATTATCATATTTTTTTCGTTATCTTAAGTATTTATAGTTAGTTTAGTTTTAATTAAACTTAATTAATTAACTTAATCATTAACTAATTAATCACTAATCATCAGTTACTTTAATCTAATGGTAATTAACATCACATCCCACTATTCTCCATTTAAAGTTGGTCTATTAGCTATTTTAGGCCTTTGGATAATTGTTATTTAAGTCCCTAAACCTTAATTTAATTAAAAATCTATAGCGATTGAACTTTTACAATTTAGTACCTAAGCCATAATTACTCAGAATTTCGGCTAAATCACTTAACCAAATTTCAATTCATGTATACCCTAATTCTGTAAATATCCTTATTTAATATTTATAGACTTGATTTATAAAAAGAAGGGTCTTGAAACTGCATTTTTCAACACTATTAAAAATCGGGTCATTACAATAATAGTAGTGAATTAGCTTGAGTTGCTTTGTCAACGTAATGTAGCATCACACATTCAGATCCAACGATCGAGTCGAGTGTGCGGTGCTGCATAAGGGCTGAAACATTGTCTTCCGCAGAAATATTAATCATGAGTCTTGCACGTAGATGGTTTGCATGGTTAACACAAACATTTCTAGGAATAAAGGAGAAATAACCTTACTATCAGGTGCATGAGGTGAGGCTTACAAAAGATGTAAATAATAACCCTCCTTCCAGACACATGGGGAAGACTTATGGAAGGTAAAAATAATGACACTACTCTCAAGCGCATGTGGAAGATTTACAAAAGGTAATAAATTTGTGTTAACAGTATTACCATTAACCATTATAGCATAAAGTTACATGAGGAATATAACATAAGTTATATAGCTAACAATTGTGGAGAATGTGAAAAACTCAACTTATATTGATAAATAAATAAAAAGCAATACATTCTGTAAGGGAGGAGTAAAATGAATAACCCTTGGAACATGTGTAATCATGCTAATTAGCACACTCATTGTATTATATTATCACATGAGAAGTTGGGAAATATAAGAGCATGTATGATGAAATGTGCATAATTTTATTATCCATTTGTGCAATACAAGGTTCATAAAATTGTTATCTTATAAAGATGTCGAAACCATTTTCTTCAAGAGGTCAGTCGACTTTTATTTTAAAAATGAGAATGGAGTCGCCACCAATCTTTTTTTTATGAGGTGTGATCGGATCACCTCATAATTTGATCGTTTTAATAAAATATTTTAATTTTACTACAAAATGATTTTGGTCTACGAAATTCAAAATAACGGGTTCGGGAGTCGGTTACGTGCGAGGAAGAATTAGCACCCTCGTCACGTCCAAAATTGGTACCTAATTGATTAATTAATGTCTAAATGTCGAAAATTGAAAACTTCGAAAGAATTTAAAATACGATATCTCCTTTTATTAATGTTAATTTGAAAAACACTGGAATAAATTGAAAAGAAAGTTAAAGACTCTCTCGTCTCGAGGTAATAAAATGTCACATCCCGTAAGTTAGGACACGACACTTTGAACCCTCCAGAATAAGCTTGCCTTTAAATTTTTTATTAAAATTTCATGTATTTTGAAATTTAAAAGGATATTTGGCTATTTAGGCTTAACGAGAAACTTGAAACCCTATAAGTTAGGTACAATTTCTCGAATCTCCAAAATGCGAAATATTACTGATTTTTGATAATTTTCTTTTTATGAATTTGGATAAAAATAAATGTTATATTTAAAACGATATACAATGTACGATAAAATATTATAATACAATGATGTAATTACAAAGATGAATTTAATACTAATAAACAGGTTACGATAAATAAATAAATAAAACACTAAAACAAAAAAATGCATGATAAACAAAATATGCATGAAAATGTTTAAAAATGGATTAAATAATGAAACCAATGGATAAATAAGTAAATTTTAGAAGTAAGAAAATACACGAATCAACAAATATTTATAAACAAAATATTAACCTTACAAGCTTTAATAAATATATATAAAACATAAAAAATAATAAATAGGTAAATAGGTAAAATAGATATATTTAATATTCAAATTAAATATTTTTAAAGTAAAAGAATTATAAATAAATAAATGAATTGATAAATCAAGTCTAAACATAAAAACTAGTAATGAATAAATAGATAGATAAATATAATATATAAACATTACAGGGTAAAATTAAAAAGAAAAAAAAGAACAAAAAGGACTAAATTAAAACAACCCAAAAATGCGAAAGGACCAAAAGGGTAAATAACCCTTTTTAAACAAAAAAACGTGGATCCCCCAAGAACGGGTCAGGTGGCCTGCGAGTTGTCAAAACGACGTCATTTTTGTGTTTATTCTTTGGCCCAAAACAGCACCATTTCGGGTAAGCTATAAAAGTTAATTTTTTTGCTAAACCTTCATTATTCCTTCATTTAAAAAAAATCAGAAGTACCCTCCAAAATCTGACCAGGGCTCTGGCATTGGACCATCGTGGCGGCCGCTAGTCACCGGCGACGGCATCACCATCCACAGTGGCCAAAAAATGAAAAGTCACAATTTTTTTTTGCTTTTCGACTCCCTAGCCCAAAAGATGCCCTCTTTCATCGGAGAGGGTGGTCATTGGCCACCCATGGTGGCAGAACACGAGAGCAACGGTAAGGTTTTGTTTCTCTTTTTTCTTTTTGTTTTCTTTCTTTAACAAGAACAAATATAAAAGCAAAATAAAAAATAAAGAGAAAAAAAATTAAAGGAACCACCTTTTTGTTATTTTTGACTTTGATTTCTCTCTGATTTTTGTATTTCAAATCTTGGGTTTTCTTTTTTTTATTTCAATCTGTGTCCGAAGAAGAAAATACAAAGCATCGGTTGTGGCTTTTATAGTCGAATACAAGACTCCTAATTTCTTTTTTTTTTTGTCATTTTGCTATTGTTTCTTCTGTTTGTCATCTTTAGCTTGCGTGTTGTAGGTGGTGTCAGACGCGTAGAGGATTACGTATGGTGATGGTGGAGCACGTGGGAGGAGCTGTGGCTGATGGGCAAGCCTAGGTGCTGCTAAGGTTTTCTCCCTTTCTTTTTGCTGCTGAAAATGGTTTAATTTTTGGGTTATTGGGCCACTAGGGTTTTTGTTGCATTTGGGCTATAATTGGGTAGTGTTTTTGAGCTTGTAATGGACTACTTGTAATTTGGACTTTGGATTTATTTTGGGTTTAAATTTTGTTTTATTTGTGATTTCAGCTCAGGCCAAAATTGGCCTATTACAGCTACCTCTCTTTGCTCATTGTCGTGTAACGAGAATGAAACAAAGACTTTAAAAGGGTCAATTTTGTTTGGTCTTGTCGAATCTTGACTTTTTGGTGTTTCTTTCTTTCAAGTAACCTCATTCCTTCCCACTGCGTCTTCAGGGGTATAGGAATTGGTGCTTCGATCCATTCCAATGTAATTTCAGGGAGAAGTGTAACAGCTTGAAATAGGGTCTAGTCAGAATAGTGGTTTCGTAACCACAGATCCGAAGTAAAAAAAATTTTGAATTGTGTGAATTTTTGATAATATTTGTTGCATTGATTATTGATGTGAAATTTTTGTTTGAAAATTTTATCGATAAAGTATCCAATTTTATTGTTGGGACTAAATTGCATTAATTGCAAAATATGAGATATAGAGTATAAGTACCTATTTGAAATGGGGGTTTGAATTAGAGGTCTTTATATGACAAATAGACCATCAAATAGTGGCATGGTCACAAAAGGGCATTTCTAAAAATTTTTGATAGTTATAGCATGAAGGGCATTTTGGTCATTTAGGTGTTTTTAGTCATAAAAGACAAATTTTAACCCAAAAATCTGCTCATTCTCTTCTCCATGCTGCCGTTTCTTTCCAAGTCTCCATGGTTAGGGTTTCAAGCTTTTCAAAGCTCACTTGTAAGTGTATTTTGGCTCCATTTTCGATTATTTTTGTATTTTTGTATTCCCTTAAGCTTGAATATCATGATTTTACCATTATTTTGAAGAGAAATCAAAGTTTAAAAATATACCCATTTGTGATAAAAGTGTATTTGATTGATTAATGGTAGATAATGAAGGCTTAAGGTGTTGTATGCATGATTTTGGGAATGATTTTGGATGAAATTGATTATAATTTCATAAAAAAATGGCTAATTTGTAAAGTTTACAAATTATTCCTAAATGTGTTAAATTTTGATAAACTGAGTGTCATTGTTGTGAAAATGGGTTAAACAAGTCCCTGGAATAAAGAAAATGAGTTTCTGAGCCAAAGGATTAATTTGTAGATTAGTGAAAGTTGAGGGGTAAATTTGAAAATTTACCCAAAATATGAATTGTGTCCGTAAATAAATAAATGATTAATAAAGTGTGTTCTACGTGTTAATCTAGACTCAGAAGGGTGTGATAAAGCCCGAGTATGGGAAATAGAGAAGTTCTCGACAAACCTCGAGAATTAATTCGTTGATGATTCAGGTAAGTTGTATGTAAATTCTAGCATATTTGCTAAAATATAATTGTCTATTCACGGTTGATTGTTTATATTGATATGTGAATTATGAAATGATTGGAAATCCGGTATACTTCCGTATTTCTAAGAATAAGGTATGTTTGGTGAACTCCCGATTGATAATTAGATGTATTTTTAGAACTATTGATATGTGGATTATGATATGACTGGAAATATGGTATATATAAGTATATCTGTAATTGTGGACTTAAAGTAAGTACAGTAAATTACCATTGGTTGTTTGATGTGCTTCTGAAATTATTCGGCTAATCAGTTGTTATATATCTGAAATTGTTATAATGATGAATTATCTGTAAAAATCCCTATTGAGCAAGTAGGAATAGATATTGATATAAATGACATGTCACTAGAGGGTTCTGATTCTGTCTGATATAGTTCCCGGGTGCTGGGTGGTCTAGCATGTGTTGCAGACACCTATCAGCTTATGTGAGCAGGACCTAGGTAACTTCTGTTCTGATTCTGTGATGTAGCTTCGGCTACCCCTCTGTTAGTAGCTTCGGCTACCCCTCTGTTAGTAGCTTCGGCTACCTCATGGCTCTGTCATGTCTGGGAGGCACTTCGGTGCTAACCTCTGAATATCTGGTCATATTCTGAATCTGCTCAATAGGATTAGTTTATCTGTGCTATAATAAAGTGTTTCTGCAGGTGACATGAAATAGTTTTGTACATTAAGATTGGTACGATTAAGCACATATATGATTGGTATGTGAAATGTTCCCAAAAGAGTAAGTTGAGTATGGAATGATATGTATTAATAATTGTTATGAAGTAATTGATAATTTGTAATGTTCATTGCTTTAATTTGCATACGACTTACTAAGCTATTATAGCTTACTCTGTTCTATTCTTTTTTCCCTTTCAGTATATGAAAACGGTTGGATTGGGAGCCGAGTCTTTGGAGCAAGCTTCACACTGTCAAGACTTATTAGTATGTTATGTTTCTGGTGTAAGTTTATGGCATGTATAGAAGGTTATTGATATGTATAGTCAATTTGTAAGCTTATAAGCACTATGTTTCTAATGTGGTATATAGAAGTAAATGTTTGTATAGTAAAGTATTATTTGTACTGGTTGTATATGGAAATGGTTGTGAGTTTGAGAGGTCAAGGCTTGGTAGATTGCATAACACGGCCTGCCTGGCAAGGCGCACGGGCGTGTGCTATGGCCGTGTGGGATTTAACAGACTGTTCCACGGTCGGATGGCACGGGCGTGCCTAGGCCGTGGGCGATACATGGCCCATCCCTACGGGCGTGCACTCAAGTCGTGCCTCTCCTGAACCTGAATAATGTATTTAGTGTACCACACGGGCAGGAGACACGACTGTGTGTCTCAATCATGTGGGAGTACACGGCCTTCAAATGGGCGTGTGAATTATTCGTGTCAGTTTGGTCAGTTTCAGCCACCGGTGCCTGGCATGGGAGTGTGAAAGCCACATGGTCTCACAACACGGCCGTGCTAAGGGTCACACGGGCGTGTGACGTTGTTTTCGTTTGAAAAGTTTTCTGAGTAACCGATTTGATAGGATTGGAATCCTAATCATCTGAGATGTCTATATCATGTCCGAAAACCCTCAATAAGAGTGATACTGAACTGAATTGCATGAAATTCTGTATCTATTTCTGATTAAGTTCTGTAAAGGTCCTTTAAAGTCCGGTAATGTCCTGTACTCGATTCCGGTGACAGTTTCGGGTTAAGGGTGTTACAGGAAGAGACTTGTAGCTTCGATCTACTCCACTACAACTTCAAGGAGATAAGAATTGGTAATGTCAACCTACTCCCCTGCAACTTCAAGGAGATAAGGTTTGTGTATTTTTATCCTGCTCCACTGCAACTTCAGGGAGATAAGGATTGTGGCTTTGATCTACTTGAATGTAATTTCAGGGAGAATAGATTTGTAGCTTCGATCTACTTCGCTGGAACTTCAAGGAGATAAGATTTGGTAATTTCAACCTATTCCACTACAACTTTAGGGAGATAAGGTTTGTGTATTTTTATCCTGCTTCACTGCAACTTCAGGAAGATAAGAATTGGTAATTTCAACCGCTCCAATGTAATTTCAGGGAGAAGAGATTTGTAGCTTCGATCTACTCCGCTGAAATTTCAAGGGGATAAGATTTGGTAATTTCAACCTGCTCCACTACAACTTCAGCGAGATAAAGTTTGTGTATTTTTATCCTGCTCTACTGCAACTTCAGGGAGATAAGAATGGGTAATTTTAACCGTTCCAATGTAATTTCAAGGAGAAGAGATTTGTAGCTTCGATCTACTCTGCTGAAATTTCAAGGAGATAATAATTGGTAATTTCAACCTGCTCCACTGCAACTTCAGGGAGATAAGGTTTATGTATCTTTATCTTGCTCCATTGCAACTTCAAGGAGATAAGATGTGCCATGGTAACTTTGATCTGTCCCACTACAACTTCAGAGGTATAGGATTTATGGTTTCTCTGATCTGCTACACTATTTTCTAGGGAACATGACCTATAGAATCCATTTGATAGGCCTATTTTTTTGGTAAATGATTAGGATGCTATAATCAGAATGAATCAAATGCTCCTAACTAGATGTGTATGCATGATATTTGCATGAATGCAGAATGTCATCTTTCGAGAATGATCCCCTTTTAATACTTGGGTTGACATTGCTCATTATTCATCGAGTTTTTATCACTGACGTATTACGCTGCCTTCTTGCTTAACTTGTATCTTTGACAGAAAACTTAACGAAAAAGCCACAATTTAGACTATTCTTTCTCAAATGTTTTCAACCCTTAGGTTTGGTTAGTTCTAACTAATAATCTTGTTTTAGGTCCTTGTACTATTTAGAAGCTTTCATAGCAATATGCAGAACTCTTTTTGCTTGAATATTATTAGTCCATTAATCGTTATTTCAATAAAAAATTCTTGAAAAAAATTATCATAATAGACAAGATAGAATTCTATTGAGAGCAAAGCTCGAAATGAATAAATTAATCAAGATAGCAAATTTTGCTAAGATACAAAATGAATAAAATGAAAATAGGTGCCCCAGATATCGTAGCATGAGCTTCTTTGTACAAAACTTCTTGAGGACCCTTTGAACTTGATATGTATTCAAAAGACCTAGAGTACTTCGTTGATGCCCCAAGATGTAGTATCTCTCCTTCTTGTTAATTCGGAGAAGACAAGACTACCGCATACCCTACCTTTGATCAAAATTTGAATTGCCCATTCCTGGGTTTTCAACTTAAAACCTCTTTGGTTACAAGGCGTTATTTTATGGGTTTTTGCCTTGGTATTTCATTTTTCTTTTTTTTTTCTTCTTTTTTTTTCTTTTTATTTATCTTATATTTTTTAATGAAATATTTCTTGATTTGAACTCATAAGATTAGGCAAGTCCTTGTTATCCCTCCTGGTCAATAATCAATGCTTTTCTAGATAAAGCCTTCTTTACCATACAAGGTCCTTCACAGTTTGGCATCCACTTTCTTTTGAAGTCCTTTTGTATGAGAAGGATCTTCTTTAATATCATGTTCCCAATATGGAATTCTCTATGGCGAACCTTTTTTGGTAAGCTCACATCATTTATTTTTTTTTTGTACATTTGACTATAACGGGTAGCTTTTAACCTTTCTCTTCAAACGGGATTGGATCCATTCTGCTTCATCCAAAAACTCGAAGAAAAGGAATCTCGAGTTCCATGGGCAAAACCGTCATAAACCATAGAGAAAGGCGTTACCTTGGTAGAGGTTTTGACTGATGTTCGACTTCTCATGCCAATCTTTGTAGGCCTCAGTCATTTTCCCCACAATCTTCTTAATGTTCTTATTGGTTGCCTCAGCTACACCGTTCACTTTTGGTCAATACAGTGACGAGTTATGTGTTTAATCTTTAACTGACTATAAACTTTTGATACCGCATTATGGTTTAAGTTCAGCGCATTTTCAGATACAATCCTTTCTGGCATTTCATATCGACATATGATCTTTTTTTTTTATAAATGCTGACTTTATGACATTAGCGTATGAAGTAGCTTCCATCCACTTAGTGAAGTAATGAACAACTACACAGATGAATCGATGCCCGCTAGAAGCTTTGGCTAAATTGGGCCAATAACATCCATACCCCACATAGAGGAAGGCCATGGATTCCACTAACTCTTGTAAGGTAGGATCTGTTTCTCATCTTGTTCTACCATCCTTAACAAACCAGGAGATAAGCTACAGTCTCAGTTATCTTCAAAGTCTTGAGGTTTCTTTGAACACATATCTTGCTCAAAAGGAGGTTTTGAATCAATAGTAGTGTCGCTCATATCACTGATATCTGGAGACCTATTATACGGATGAAGAAAGATCCAAAGAACAAAAGAATCTAAGAATATTTATCCGTATAGTATGATTATGAATGAAATAAAAATAATCAAAGAATATTTGCTCGAGGTGAGAAACAAAGATACATTTTATTGAAATAAAGATGTTGGACATAAGCTTATCTCACAAAAGGATTCTTATTGCTCCTAGGCTTAGAATAATAAATATGTTTTGGATATTACTCCGAATTAGCTCCAAAAAATACAAGGATCTCTTCCACAGGGATCTCTTCCACAGTTCTCTTATTCAAAACACACTCATGTATGTAAAGGCAAATGCCAGATAAATTTTCTTCCCCAGCCCCCTCTTTAGATACGACGTTAACACTCAAATTCCCTAAAATTCCTTCCAGGCCTTTGAATTCTTCAAGGAATTCCTATTCTTTATTATCCAATAGGCTCTGCACTAAAGTTTTGAATTCAGTGCACTCCTAGATTTCATGACCTTCTTTAGCGTGAAACTCACAGTAGTTCCTCATCCATTTTGGTCTCTTCTCCGAATTCTGAATGATTAATCACATGTTTATTATTTGTTTCAAAACCCATTTCAGTGGGGTTTTACTTCTACAACATTGGTTTTACTTCTATTTCCTCCATTCTCAATTATCGCGTTTACCTCTCGGTCTGAATGACTGGGTAACAGATTTTCTGCCATATTAGGTCCTGATGGATTGTCTTTTTAATGAACCTTTCAACTAACTTTTTAAATGTAGTGCAGTTTTCAATTGAGTGCCCTGTTATTCCTGCGTGGTACTCGCATTGGGTATTTACATCATACCATTTTGGGAATAGAGGTTGCATAGGTTCTGAGTAGAACCGAGATACCACATGAGCATCAAACAAATTCTGATGCAGCTCTCTATATGTCATCGGGATGGGTATGAACTAGAGTCTTTCTGTGTTTAGCCTTGAGCTAGATTCTTGTCTTGAGGGGCCTTGATAGCTAGTAATTGTGGCCCTCAGCTGGCCAACAGTAACAGATTTAGAATACCCTCTGCTCACATTATTCACTTTATTTTTATTTTTCTTCGGGGTTGATCTTTTGGCGCTTTCTCCCGCGTCTATCTTCTCACTCCTTACCGCGTTTTTAATTATCTCGCTGGGCATTACCATATCTGAAAAGCTCATGGTAGTGCTTCCCAACATATGGTTAATGAACGAGGCTTTTAAAGTGTTGATGAAAAGCATCGTGGTTTCTTTCTCTAACAGAGGTGACTGGACTTAGGGGTGAGTATTCGATCGAGGCGAGTCGAATTGAGTAAAAATTTTTCGAGTTAGTCGAGTTGACAAATCCTATTTTAGCAACAGAATTCAATTTGAATTTTTTTCGAATCGAATCAAATCGAGTCAAAAAATTTCGAGTCAAATCGAGTCAAGTTAATGAATCCTATTATTTATACTTAATGTTGCGTTTAGATGGACCGATTATTTAACTAGCAGACGAAGTACAAGATTATTTAACTATATGAACAATATAATGATATTTCCTTTTAACTTAATGGGTAAACATTTATCCAAACGACTTAGTTTTTCCTTTTAACTTAATTATTTTGAATTTTAACTTTTAAAAAAGTAAACATTTATCAAAACGATGTAGCTTTGTCTTTTCTTTTTTGGATTTTCGGATAACTCTAATTGTGTAATTCATATTCGAGTTAAACCGAAAAACTTAATTTTTTATTCGAGTTCATCCGAATAATTTGATTAACTCAAATAACTTGAACTATTTAATTCAAAATTTGAATTTTTTATCGAATTTTTCAAATCGAATTAGATTTTGCTCACCCGTAGTAGACTTATGTTACTACCACTCTCCATCTTTGGGCATATTACTTGACGCTCTCACTTTGCTTCTTTTTCATATTTTGCAGTGTGATTCTATTGGGCGTCATGTCTGTCACGTGGCCATATTGCTTCATGAAAGCCTATGCCAAGTCCTTCCATGAGTGAATTTTGGCACAGCTCAGTTGGTTGTACCATTTGATAGCCAACCCAATCAGACTATCTCAGAAGCAATAAATTAATAGTTGATCGGTATTAACGTATCTTGTCATTCTTCAACAGAACATCGTGATGTGAGCTTTAGGACAACTAGTCCCATTATACTTTCCATATTCTGGAGTCTTAAATTTCGGCAGAAGTACTAGATTTGGGACCAAACTCAGATCCTTGGCGTCAACCCCACAATGGTAATCAGTATTCTCCATTGCTTTGAGTTTTTCTTCCAACCACTTGTATCGATCTTCGAGTTGTTTTGGCAGTTCCACCCTTGCTTTTTCTATTTCTGCCATTTCGTCTAGATCAGAAACTACAAGATTGGTTAGATTGTCCCCTAGATTGAAACCTGAGCCTGTCAGGTAGTTCATTGGTGCCAAAATACCGATCTAATATTGTTGGGATCTGATAGTAACGGGTGCCCCTTGTAGATGCGCGTCTGGTTGGGCCTAAGCGCTTATTTGGGTTAAACCTGGGGGATAGATGGGGTTTTCATTACCATTCCTACCGTTGACCACTGGGCCTTTCCTTTTTTCAAGCCCTCCAACTAGTAACTACGTTAATTGGTTTATCATACTTCTTTGGGATTCTAGCATCTGATCCCTCATGTCTTGTTGAAATTTGACCAATTGTTCTTCCATCTGCGCTTGCAGCTGGTCTTGCATATCTTTTTGTATTTGCTCTAATCTTTCTAATCTTTAGTCCATGGCTTTAATTTTTTCACGTGTATCGTAACGATATTCCAGGGTAACTGCCATAATTCTAATTAATTAGGGTCCTTTTGTGAAATTAAATGTATATGATGAAATGCAATACAGATGCATGAAATGAATGTAAAAAGAGACGTTGATTTAGATTCAATTCTGTTAGAACAAGTTTACTAGAAGACAAATATCTTTACATAAAACGGATACATATACGGTCTTACCCTCATACTCCATATCCTTTTCTTCATATCTGGACGTTAAGATAAAATCTTGCAAATTTTCCAAAAGATGTCTGATCGTGACTGTGATGAAGTAATAAATATGATCGCGCCCAGAAACTAACTATTATCATGATAAAAAGGCAAGCGCACCTATCGAATAGTAGTATAGTTTAGTGGCAAGACCGGAATGTCGAACCCAAAGGAACTAAAAGTACTAGTAATAACTTTCTTCCTATTATCTAGCATAAAAATAAAGAGGAATGGTTTGTAAACTAAAATCTAACCAAACTAAGGACGTGACAAAGAATGAATTGGGGAAAATACTTTAGGGAAAACCTGATTGATAAAAACAATACCCAAGGAAGAATCCACCTAAACTTCACTTGTTCTCTAACTCTGAACTAGACAATTTCTTCATTCGACTTGATCCGTAGAGATCCCTAAATTATGTTAATATCTTCGTTGAGACTAAGAACAACTAACCCTAGATTGATTAATTAAAATCTCTTTCTAATTAAAACCTCTAGTTTTGCATTAACTCGATCTATGGATCCCCCTATTAGATTTTACTCTAATTCGACAGATTTTCGTCGTCCTATGTCTAGGATTGCGATCAACTCTGCTTAATTATGTTGGATCTACTCTTAAACAGGGATTTTTGCTCCTCTGAATAAGCACGTTCGACTTGAATTAATATCCTAAAATATCAACTCAAGAATTAAAAACACAATTAAGAACAAATCGAATATTTATCGTATAATTCATATAACAATAACAAGATTTGTCTTAGGTTTCATCCCCCTCAGGTATTTGGGGATTTAGTTCATGTTATTAAAAGAAAACATCTCAAAATAAAGAAAATAATAAAGCATAAGAAAACCCAAAACTCCTGAAAGCATTGAAGGGAGATCTTCAGCCTTGATGAAGATCTTGGCTTCTGAGATGGATCAATTGGCTTTCTTCGAGTAACTCCTTGCCTCCTACTTTTCGTCCTCATGCCTCTTCTCTTTAGTTGCCTCATAGGGTCTTTATATAAAGTTTGAAATGTCATTCTTAGCCCCTAAGTAGCCTTTTCCGCGTGGAATTAAAACAGGTCACGATAGGGACACGCCCATGTGACTCAAGCCTAGACCGTGTTCAAATCTGTTAATGTGACATGGGCGTGTAGTGCACCCGTGTGAGGAACTTCAGGCCGTGTTGATTTCTCACTCTGGCCCATTTTCTCCGTTTTTGGCCCGTTTCTCATTCTTTTTGCTTTTCTATGCTCACCTAAGTATAAAACATGAAATTAAAGTTTAGGAGCATCAAATTCCACAAATCAAGGGATAATTCATCCAAAATTATGCTAAGCATGAAGTAAAAATATGTATAAATTACGGTTTATCAATGTCTCTATTATCTTCTTTTTGCTTGATCCGGGCCGTGACCCATTGCTCAATTATCCCCACGATACTCGTTCTTAAGAAAGTCGAGACATTGAAGGCTCTAGAATAATCTTTGTCGTCTTGAATCGTCGGGCAACGAAGTAAAGTTGTGTATTCCTCCGTCAGACTATCACCCTTCTCTCGTTATGTCTTTTTAGACCATATTCAAAAGGTCGCATTGTCTTCAATTTTATCAAGAAATTCATTTTCCATGACAAGCTCTCTATTTAGCAATTGAACCTCAATCAACACCTCTTTTATATAATGAAAATGTAATGCAATCATAACCAAAATACAACGAAACAGGTTAGTACAAAGCAAAAACAAGCAAGAAAAAATAAATAGAGCACCTACTCGGGTAACCACTAGGGTTTGGTACGGTTCTACATAGGGTATGTTTTCTAGGGCTCATTATATGCGGTTCAGTTATTCCTCGATCTTCACCCATTATAGACTCATATAGACCGAGTTTAGTTCAAGGGAATACATTTCCCTATGGTTATACAGAGATGAAAATCTCACAAAGACATAGGTACAGATATATTCCGAAAGCGATCCGCTATTCTATACGGAGGTGAAGACCTCACGAAGGAATAGTTTCTCACTCCCACTTAAAAGGGATAAAATCGAACGATTATGCAATGCGATATGCGGAAGTATACTAAAAGACTCGAACCCAAAAAAGCAAACATATCAAAATGATGAAAACCATAAAACGAAGGATGAGATGCAATAAAAGGATCGTAAATTTTAAACTAAATTATCAATTTTCGACAAAAAAACAAAAAATAATCAATTCGCGGCTTGACTTTCTTATTTTCTCCCTAGTGGAGTCGCCAAGCTGTCGAAACCATTTTTTAAAGAAGTCAGTCGACTTTTATTTTAAAAATGAGAATGGAGTCGCCACCAATCTTTTTTTTATGAGGGTGATCGGATCACCTCATAATTTGATCGTTTTAATAAAATATTTTAATTTTACTAAAAAATGATTTTGGTCTACGAAATTCAAAATAACAGGTTCGGGAGTCGGTTACGTGCGAGGAAGAATTAGCACCCTCGTCACGCCCAAAATTGGTACATAATTGATTAATTAATGTCTAAATGTCAAAAATTGAAAACTTCGAAAGAATTTAAAATACGATCTCTCCTTTTATTAATGTTAATTTTAAAAACACTGGAATAAATCGAAAAGAAAGTTAAAGACTCTCTCGTCTCGAGGTAATAAAATGTCACATCCCGTAAGTTAGGACACGACACTTTGAACCCTCCAGAATAAGCTTGCCTTTGAATTTTTTATTAAAATTTCATGTATTTTGAAATTTAAAAGGATATTTGGCTATTTAGGCTTAACGAGAAAATTGAAACCCTATAAGTTAGGGTACAATTTCTCGAATCTCCAAAATGCGAAATATTACTGATTTTTGATAATTTTCTTTTTATGAATTTGGATAAAAATGAATGTGATATTTAAAACGATATACAATGTACGATAAAATATTATAATACAATGATGTAATTACAAAGATGAATTTAATACTAATAAACAGGTTACGATAAATAAACAAATAAAACACTAAAACAAAAAAATGCATGATAAACAAAATATACATGAAAATGTTTAAAAATGGATTAAATAATGAAACCAATGGATAAATAAGTAAATTTTAGAAGTAAGAAAATACACGAATCAACAAATATTTATAAAGAAAATATTAACCTTACAAACTTTAAAATATATATATATAAAACATAAAAAATAATAAATAGGTAAATAGGTAAAATAGATATACATAATATTAAAATTAAATATTTTAAAGTAAAAGAGTTATAAATAAATGAATGAATTGATAAATCAAGTCTAAACATGAAAACTAGAAACGAATAAATAGATAGATAAATATAATATATAAACATTATTTAAATTTTAGTATTTAAAAAGAAAAAAATAATAATAAAATTAATCAAACTCGGATTAAATAGAAATTAAAACAAAATTAATAATGAAAAATCGGAGTAAAAATAAAATATTAGGCCCAAATTGTGACACGTGAATGATATGGGGAACAAATGGGATAATATCCCTGTCCCCTAAAACGCATAACTTCGATATGCACGGAAACGAAACACTACAAAAATTGCAGGGTAAAATAAAAAAAAAACACAAAAAGGACTAAATTAAAACAACCCAAAAATACGGAAGGACCAAAAGGGTAAATAACCCTTTTTAAATAAAAACACGCAAATCCCCAGGAGTGGGTCGGATCGCGCGCGGATCGTCAAAACGACGTCTTTTTTGTGTTTATTCTTTGGCCCAAAACGGCATCATTTCGGGTAAGCTATAAAAGTTAATTTTTTGCTAAAACTTCATTTTTCCTTCATTTTAAAAAAAAATCAGAAGCTTTCTCTCAAACTCTCCCTCCTCCAGAATCCAGCTAGGGCTCCGACACCGAACCACTGTGGCGGCCGCCGGTTACCGGCGACGGCACCGTTGTCCACGATGGTCGAAAAATGAAAAGTCACAATTTTTTTTGCTTTTCGACTCCCTAGCCCAAAAGATGCCCTCTTTCATCGGAGAGGGCGGTCCTAGGCCACCTATGGTGGCGGAACACGAGAGCAACGGTAAGGTTTTGTTTCTCTTTTTTCTTTTTTGTTTTCTTTCTTTTAACAAGAACAAATATAAAAGCAAAATAAAAAATAAAGAGAAAAAATTAAAAGAACCACCTTTTTGTTATTTTTGACTTTGATTTCTCTCTGATTTTTGTATTTCAAATCTTGGGTTTTCTTTTTTTTTTTTTCAATCTGTGTCCGAAGAAGAAAATACAAAGCATCGGTTGTGGCTTTTATAGCCAAATACAAGACTCCTAATTTCTATTTTTTTGCTGTTTTGCTATTGTTTCTTTTGTTTGTCATCTTCGACTTGCGTGTTGCAGGTGGTGTCAGACGCTTGGAGGATGGCGTGCGGCGATGGTGGCGCGCGTGGGAGGAGCTGTTGCTATGTGCAAGCCTAGGTGCAGCTATGGTTTTCTCCCTTTTCTTTTTGCTGTTGAAAATGGTTTAATTTTTGGGCTGTTGGGCCACTAGGGTTTTTGTTGCATTTGGGCTATAATTGGGAAGTGCTTTTGGGCTTGTAATGGACTATTTGTAATTTGGATTTTGGATTTATCTTGAATTTAAATTTTGTTTTATTTGTGATTTGAGCTCAGGCCAAAATTGGCCTGTTACAAAGATATTGAAAATCACATTATTGAAAATATAAAAAGTGAACTAAAGAAAGTTAGTACTAGAGGTGTGTTCATGGGTTGGGTCTAAGTATAATATTAATATATTTTATACTTGCCTAAGCCCTACCTGAACTAAAATTTAAATCTACAATTTTGCCCAAATCCACTCATATTTGTAAAAGGTTAAATCAAGCTCATTTTAGGCACCCCATATTATTTTCAATTTTTTTAAAAATATTTATTTTATTTTATTTTTAATTATTTTATACGTTTTTTATTTATTGAAATTTTTTATATAGTCATCTTAACATTATTTTAATATTTATATTAGAGTCGTATTATATATTTAATATAAGTTTATTTTTTAATGTGTACTAAATTGTATAATATATAAAAATAACATAATATAAAGTATTATAAACTTAAAACGGTATAGGTCAGGATGTGACCTTGAATATTTAAACTCGAGCCTGGTCCATATTTTAAACTGGCCTTTTTTTTTTCTCAAGCCAATTTTCCGGCCAATTTTTTTGTCCAAGACCTTTTAAATTTCCGGCGAATTTTCAGACTTGAACGAATAACCTGATTCATAAACGGATCTAATTAATACGTTCAATTAGAGTGACTATGGAACTTGAAAAGTGCAAACATCACAGGAAAAGGAAAGTGCAAACATCAACATGTGGAGACGTAAGGTCTTCTTTTTTCTTTTTAAGAAACTAAAAATGACAAATAATATTATTAAAATTTACGAGAATTATTCTTATTCTTTAACAAATCAAATTTAAATTATTCTATAAAATAAATAGCCACGTGTTTAAAATTTCATCCATACATCATATTTCAACTAACAATTAAAACCTAAGCTAAAGAATAACCTGATAGAAAAAGTTGATTGGTTCATACTAATACTTCTTACACTTTGATGCTCAAGGTATTGAATATAAGAGTTATAATAAATTTAAAAAATATTTTAACAAAAAAGGTAGTTGTCATTAATTGTACTACACCTTTGGTTTGATTTATGATAACTACTGTTTGCCACCTTGACAATAATTTGTTATTATGGATTCTCGAATTATTTCTTGCGAGATCTAGTATAATTCATCATGTTTATAATCACATGTGCAATCCTTTTTTATATTAAAAACAAATGTTCCAAACCACAAGTTCATAGTTTGATTTAGATTTAATTAAAGGCGGAGCTACTTATCCAATTTTAAAAATATATATGTTCGATGTTTCGGAAAATTTGTATAAATATGTTTAAAGAAAGAGTTTAAACAAAAATTAAATTTGTTTAAATATGGTGTGGACTCGAGTTCTAACGTTTAAAGCTTGAATCTAACCTAACAAAATAAGTTTGTTGATGTTATAATATATTATCTTCTGTTTAAGTCTAAAATTTGAATAAAATATAAATTATTAAAAGTTAAATAAAAAATAAAATAATTTCTTAAAAATTAATATTTAAATTTAAATTAATAATTTATAAATATATGTAAAATTTAAAAAAAATATATGATCTACATTTCATTTTAAATCAAATTTAAATACACATAAAATATAATATTATTATACATAAGCTAAATCCCAACCTTCGATGGAGGTTGCTACTTTCAATGATGTTTTTAGTTTTAGCTTTAAAGTTAGGCTTTGAAACTAACGATCCCACGTGCACATCTATCTACCACGTGTAGTACTTGAAATCTAGGGTTTTTTACTTAAATAATACAAAAAAATAAAAAAATATACTAAAATAATACTATATTTTTTTATTTACCAAAATAATACAAATATTTTTTTTATTTACCAAAATAATACAAACAGTAAAAAATACTGACAACTGAAAAAAAAGAGCTGCCGACGACGTGACGGCACCCTGGTGATGGGCCTGCCATAGGCGGCACTAGTGGTGCCATGGTCAGAGGCGGCACTAGTGGTGCCATACTCAGAGGCGGCACCCGGATTTGACAACTCCCTGCACATTTTTTTTTGTTTTTTGGGACCATATATTATGGTCCCCCATGTACAATCGGCTGAAGGGAGAAGAAGGAAAGAAGAGAAGAAGGAAAGAAGGGAAGGAGCTGCCGTTTGAGGGAAGAAATAAGAAAAAGAGAAGGAGAAAAAGGAGGGAAGGGAAGGGAAAAAAGAAAAGAGAAAAAAAAGATAATTTTCATTTACATTTCATAAAGAAAGAAATTTTTGATGTTAATTGTCTTGATTTAATTAGATTTAATTTGTAAATTTATTTTTTTGCAATGTATTATTTAGATAAAAGAAGAGATATTAAGGTATGTTTGTATTTAATTTATATTTTTATTCATTAATAATTTAATTTTAATTTTTATAGAAGTAAAAAAGGCTACTTATGAGATAATATCACAAAGAATATTTTATTATTATTTTATGTAATTTATTTGTTAAGTGTGTTTTAGGTTGATTAGATATATTTTTTATGAAATTTATTTAGCATGTTCTGATGAGATTTTTTACAAAAATAGTATAAAAAATAAAATACCTCTAAAATATGTTTATGAAAAAATAAAATACGAAAAGAAATAAAATATGAACAGCAGCACTTTTGGTGTGGGGGGGTTTTGACTAAATTAATATAAAAAATAAAATACAAAAATAATATATTTTTTAAAAAAATAAGGAAAATACGAACAAAGGGCCAAAATAAGTGTTTTTTTACTAAAATTATATTAAAAAACACTAAAATAATACATTTGAAACATTATGTACTAAATTAATATAAAAAAATAAAATACGAAAATAGTATATTTTTTGAAAGTAATAAAATCCGAAAATAAGAAAAATATGAACATAGGACCAAAGTAACGGTTTTTTACTAAATTTATATAAAAAACACACTAAAATAATAAACATTTTTTACTAAAATAATATAAAAAATAAAATACGAAACTAGTATATTTTTTAAAAGTAATAAAATACGAAAAGAAGAAAAATACGAACAAAGGGTCAAACTAACGGTTTTTTACTAAGTTTATATAAAAAAACACACTAAAATAATAAAATATTAAAATTAAAAACAGAAATTTGTTTTGAAGTTGCAGGTTTCGGAATGGCTCGATTGCTTAAAGACGATCCTCATATATCTGATGCGGCTAATTATATAGTAATATATTATTATTTGTTAATCACGGGTTCTATTAAAAAAGTATATACGTAATATACAGAAATAAATCATAATATCTTAATATTTATTTTCTGTAATTTAACACTGTCGAAACCATTTTTAAAATTTTGGAAAACGGGATCGATTTTAAAATATGGAATGGAGTCGCCACCGACCCTTTTTCGAGGTGTGATCGGGTCACCTTGAAATTGATCGTTTTAACAAAACATCTTGATTTATTAAAATTATGATTTTGTTCTACGAATTTCAAAAAACGGGTTCGGGAGTCGGTTACGTATGAGGAAGGGTTAGCACCCTCGTAATGCCCAAAATCGGTACCATTTTGATTAATGTTTGTCCAAATATTGAAACCATGAAAGAACTTGAAATGCAATTTTTGAAGAACATTTAGTTTGAATTGAGCTTTAAGATTCACTCGTTTCAAAGGAACGAAATACCACCTCCAGCACGTTAGGAGATGCTATCTTAAAACCTTTAATTCCGAGTTCGTCTTTGGATTTTTTTTTAAACATGCAATTCAAAAGGTTATTTAGTTATTTGGTCAAACGAAAAAAAATCGCAACCCAGCACGTTAGGGCACAATTTCTCGATTTTCCAAATACTAAACATTGCCTCAAAAAAAAAAAGATTTTGAGTTCTTGGTTTGAAATTGTGTGAAAATTAATGTTGAAATTATGATACTAAAACGCATTGCAAAGGTGCAACCAATGATTACGGAGTAATACACATCAAGATTTACTTATAAGAACGAGCAAAAATCATATGAAGATATAGCATTCCACCACATAAACAACCACATCAATAATAAAAACATAAATGAACAACGAATACCAAGTGAATTTTCATAAGCACGTGATAATAAACCTTAAAACAAATAAAAAGAAAAGAGCTTGAAATTGTTAATGGAAAATCAATAAACTACACGAAATACGATTTAAAATTAAGTATAAGAATTTAAATTAGAAATATATATATGGATTTTGAATCAAATATGTTAGAATTAAGTGACCCAAATTCTTATTTAAATAAAATAAGATGGAAAATAAAATAAAAGTAATATCCAAATAGAACTAAACTTCTTTTTTTTTATTTTAGAATAAGGTTTTTTAAACCTTATTAAACTCCATCTATTTTATATTGATTAGGATAAAGTGTTTCAATCCTAATAGAATATGGCTTTACAAGCCTATAAATAGACATAGTCTATTCATCTTGTATTGATTCGAATTTTCGACATAGTGAATTTTCTTCTCCTCTGCCCGTGGTTTTTTCCCGAAAGGGTTTCCACGTAAAATCTGTGTGTTCTTTATTTTTATTTTATTTTTTTTATTTTGTCATTAACGACATTATATTTTTCACAAATTGGTATCAGAGCTTCCGAGTTTTTTCATCTCAATCACGTTAATGGCGTCTTTGAAGTATGAAATTCCGCTGTTGGATCGCAACACCAGATTTGCGTTGTGGCAGATTAAGATGCAAGCAGTTCTTGCGCAGATGGATCTAGAGGATGCCCTACTAGGGATAGATAAGATGCCTTCAACATTAACAGATGAAGAGAAGAAGCGTAAGGATCGAAAGGCATTAACACAGTTACATCTGCATTTGTCTAATGAAATTTTGCAAGATGTGATGAAGGAGAAGACCGCCGCTGGATTATGGAAAAAGCTGGAACAAATATGCATGTCGAAAACTCTAACCAGCAAGCTGCATATGAAGCAACGTCTTTATGCTCATCATTTGGAGGAAGGTGCATCTGTGCACGAACACTTAACAGTGTTTAAAGAAATTCTCTCAAACTTGGAGGCCATGGAGGTTCAGTATGATAAGGAAGATCTAGGGTTGATTCTACTTTGTTCGTTGCCCCCGTCTTATTCAACCTTTAGAGATACAATTTTATATAGCCGTGAGTCTCTCACAGTCGATGAGGTTTATAATTCTTTAACCTCGTATGATAAGATGAAGCATCTTGTGGCTAAAATCGACTCTCAGGGGGAGGGTCTCATTGTTCGTGGGAGACAAGATCGGAATGTTGATGATGATCGTGGAAGGACACAAGAACGAAATCCTCGCGGTAAATCTAAAGGTAGATCAAAGTCTTCAAACAGAGGTAAAACTTGTAACTTCTATAAGAAGAAAGGGCACATTAAATCTGAGTGCTATAAGCTACAGAATAAGATCAAAAGGGAGGCTGCGAATCAAAAGGGAAAACAACCAGAAAATTCTGGTGAAGCTGATGTTGTAGAAGACTACAGTGATGGTGAACTTTTAGTCGCTTCAGTCATCAATTCTAAAGTGAGCGATGAGTGGATCCTTGATTCGGGCTGCACCTTCCACATGAGTCCCAATAGAGATTGGTTTACAAATTACGAGACAGTGCCTGAAGGTGTTGTTTTGATGGGAAATAATGCTTCGTGTAAAATCGCAGGTGTTGGAACGATTAAAGTTAAGATGTTTGATGGAGTTGTCAGAACACTTAGTGACATACGACATGTTCCAGAATTGAAAAGGAATTTAATTTCATTAAGTACTCTTGATTCAAAAGGATACAAATACACAGCTGAAAGTGGGGTTTTGAAGATTTCTAAAGGTTCCCTCGTTGTGATGAAAGGGCAAAGAAAGACTGCCAAGTTATATGTTCTGCAAGGTTCTACTGTTACTGGTGATGCAGCTGTCGCCTCCTCTTCCCTGTCAGATGATGATATTACTAAACTTTGGCATATGCGCCTAGGGCATATGAGTGAGAATGGTATGGCAAAATTAAGCAAAAGAGGACTTCTTGATGGGCAAGGAATTTGCAAACTGAAGTTCTGTGAGCATTGCGTTTTTGGGAAGCAAAAGAGAGTTCGATTCACCAGAGGAATTCATAACACGAAGGGAACTTTGGAGTATATTCATTCTGATCTGTGGGGGCCATCCAGAGTGCCTTCGAGAGGTGGAGCTAATTATATGCTAACTTTTATTGATGATTTTTCCAGAAAAATTTGGGTGTTCTTCTTGAAGCAGAAAAGTGATGTGTTTTTCGCATTTAAGTCTTGGAAAACTATGATTGAAAAACAGACGGGAAAACAAATAAAACACCTCCGTACAGACAATGGCTTAGAGTTCTGTTCTGATGAGTTTAATAAACTGTGCAAGTCAGAAGGAATCGTGAGACACTTAACAGTTCGTCATACTCCACAGCAAAATGGCGTTGCAGAACGAATGAATAGAACGATCATGGAGAAGGTTCGATGTTGTTATCAAATGCCAACTTACCAAAGTCATTTTGGGCCGAAGCAGCCTCTACTGCATGTTTTTTGATCAACCGATCTCCATCCATTGCCATTGAGAAAAAGACTCCACAAGAGGTATGGTCTGGTAACCCTGCTGATTATTCTGATTTAAAGATTTTTGGGTGTCCTGCGTATGCTCATGTTGATAATGGAAAATTGGAACCAAGATCTATTAAATGTGTTTTTCTTGGTTATAAAACTGGTGTTAAAGGATATAAGTTATGGTGTCCTGAAGATAGAAAAGTTGTGATTAGCAGAGATGTTATTTTTGATGAAACTGCTATGCTACCTAACTTATCTCTTAAAGATCCTTCCAATAAAGAAAATCAAAAGCAGGTGGAGCATCAGATTAATACAGAGTCAACTCCTCAAGCCAGTACAAAAATTGAGAATAAAGTTGCTTCTTCACCACAATTACTCTATCGCCAAAAACAGAACTAAAAGAGAAATTAAACCTCCAAAGAAGTATGCTGAGGCTGATCTAGTTGCTTATGCTTTAAATGTGGCTGAAGATATAGATGCAAATCAAGAGCCATCTAATTATTCTGAGGCGGTTAGTTGTGAAGACTCAGAAAAGTGGATGTTTGCTATGCAAGAGGAGATAGAATCACTCCACAAAAACAAAACATGGGATCTTGTAAAACTTCCAAAAGGTAAAAAGGCTGTTCGTTGTAAATGGGTGTATAAAAAGAAAGAAGGGACTCCAGGAGTTGAAGAACCCAGATATAAAGCAAGGCTTGTTGCAAAGGGTTACAGTCAAATTCCAGGAGTGGACTTCACAGATGTGTTCTCCCCAGTTGTGAAGCATAGTTCGATTCGAGCTTTGCTTGGTATTGTGGCCATGCATGATTTGGAGCTTGAGCAGTTAGATGTTAAAACTGCTTTTTTGCATGGAGAACTTGAGGAGGATATTTACATGCAACAACCAGAGGGTTTTACAGTCTCAGAAAAGGAGGACTATGTTTGCTTGCTGAAAAAGTCTCTTTACGGTTTGAAACAGTCACCAAGACAGTGGTACAAGAGGTTTGATTCTTTTATGACTTCTCATTATTTCAAAAGAAGTAGCTTTGATAGTTGTGTTTACTATAAGAAAAACAATGATGGTTCTTTTGTATATCTACTCCTTTATGTTGATGACATGTTGATAGCAGCAAAAGATAAAGGAGAGATAAGAAAAGTCAAAGCCCAACTAAGTGAAGAATTTGAGATGAAAGATTTGGGACCAGCAAAGAAGATACTTGGTATGGAAATTCTTAGAGATAGAAAAGCAAGTAAATTGTACCTAAGTCAGAAAGGGTACATTGAGAAAGTTCTTTGCAGGTTCAATATGCAGAGTGCTAAGCCTGTTAGTACTCCTTTAGCAGCTCATTTTAGACTTTCATCAGCTTTGTCTCCACAAACAGATGATGAGGTTGAGTATATGTCACATGTTCCATACTCTAGTGCAGTGGGATCTCTCATGTATGCTATGGTTTGTTCACGTCTAGATTTATCATATGCAGTCAGTGCAGTTAGCAGATACATGGCGAATCCCGGTAAAGAACACTGGAAAGCAGTTCAGTGGATTTTAAGATACTTACAAGGTACTACTGATGTTTGCTTACAGTTTGGAAGAACTAGAGATGGAGTCATTGGGTATGTTGATGCTGATTTTGCTGGAGACCTTGATAGAAGAAGATCTCTCACAGGTTATGTCTTTACAATTGGAGGTTGTGCAATCAGTTGGAAAGCCACTTTGCAAACTACAGTCGCTTTGTCTACCACTGAAGCTGAGTACATGGCGATTACTGAGGCTTGTAAAGAAGCTATTTGGTTGAAGGGACTATTTAGTGAACTCAATGAAGACCTTCAAATCAGTACAGTATTTTGTGACAGTCAGAGTGCCATCTTCCTTACAAAAGATCAAATGTTTCATGAGAGAACAAAACACATTGATGTTCGGTATCATTTTGTTCGTGATATTATTGCTCGTGGTGATATTGTTGTGAGCAAAATTAGTACTCATGAAAATCCTGCAGATATGATGACTAAGTCACTTCCTATAACCAAGTTTGGGCATTGCTTAGACTTGGTTGGTGTTCATCGTTGAAGTTAAACCCTTAAGGGTTTTTTTGGAAGAGGTGGAGAACTTGTTCGTTGAAAGTTCGCGATGAAGAACTTGTTCATTGAGAATTCGTGTCAAGGTGGAGATTGTTAGAATTAAGTGACCCAAATTCTTATTTAAATAAAATAAGATGGAAAATAAAATAAAAGTAATATCCAAATAGAACTAGACTTCTTTTATTTTATTTTAGAATAAGGTTTTTTAAACCTTATTAAACTCCATCTATTTTATATTGATTAGGATAAAGTGTTTCAATCCTAATAGAATATGGCTTTACAAGCCTATAAATAGACATAGTCTATTCATCTTGTATTGATTCGAATTTTCGACATAGTGAATTTTCTTCTCCTCTGCCCGTGGTTTTTTCCCGAAAGGGTTTCCACGTAAAATCTGTGTGTTCTTTATTTTTATTTTATTTTTTTATTTTGTCATTAACGACATTATATTTATTTTTTTCACAAAATACTTTATAAAAAAAATAGTGTTATATGATACAATTTAAAACAAAAGAAATAATATACAAAAAAATACATATAAAAATGATTTTTAAAAAAATCTATTAAAAATGTTTATACATGATTAACAAGATATATATGATATAAATTAATAATATACAAAGCAATGCAAGAGTAATAGAAATAATAATATATAAAACAAAAATTTAAATAATATAAAGGGAATAGTTAAACTAAATAATATTTAAGTTTAATATATATAAAATATTTAAAAGAATGAAAACAGAATAGTTATATATATGAAAAGATTTAAGATAAAAAATAAAATACCCTTTTTAAAGATTAAATAAATAAAAAAATTATAAAATATAAAGGAGAAAATTGAAATTAATTTAAAATTCAAGGTCTAAAATATAAATAGATATCAGGCTATTAAGGACCAGACTAACACACGGGTAAACTTGCGGGGACTCCTTGGGAAATTATCCCAAGCCCTTAAAACATCGTCGTTCAAAGACTGGTCGCTTAATAGCCCGAGGATTGAATTAAAACAATAATATAACAACGGGGCCAAACTGAAAAACATGCGCAGGACTACATTATAAAATACCGCAAAAGAAGAAGGACCTGGCACACAAATATACCTTCACCGCGAAAACACGCGAATCCTGAGGGGTCAAATCGGGTCAGCTCGACTCAGTTCAAAATGACGCCGCTTTAAAGCTATTGCACTTAGCCTTAAACGACGTCATATCTCTCGCCTATAAAAGGCAAAATTTGTTTAAAAAAAATCGTTTGGTGTTTGCTTTTTAAAAAAAACAAAAGGGAGAAGGCTGGTTTTCTCTCTGGCTCACCGATCCCAGGTCGTCGAGCCACCGTGGCAGCCGTCAGTCGCCGGCAACGGCGCCGCCGTCCACGGTGGTCGAAGAGCACCAAAAGGCGTCCCTTCGATCGCCTAACTCTCCCCGACCTAAATCTGATAACAGATTGACCTAAAACCCCGCGAAAAATGAAAGAAATCGAGGAAACCTTTCGGTTTTCTCCTCTATTCGTCAAAAGGTGAGATCTTTTCCTATTTCTTATTTTTCTATATATATATATCGGTATATTTGAGATGAAAATAAGATGAAATAAACTAGGAATATACCTCTGCTATTTTTGATTGATGATTTTTTTTTGTATATCAAATCATGCCAAAAAATTACAATGGCTTTTCGGCTCTTTATATAGCCGATTCAAAAAGAAAATGAAAAATACAAGTTTTCTTTTTGTTTATGCGTTCGTTGTTATTTTCAGCCTTTGCCTTTGCCTTTGCGTATTTTGCTGCGTTCTTGCTTGTTTTGGGTTATTTTGTAGGGCTGAGAAGGTCATCGAGGGGATTTTTCTGTTTTGGTGCTAAGGACAGGACGTAGCCGAACCTCGGGCATCGGGGCTACAAACGTGGCAGCGTCTCGGTCGCTGGAGGTGTTTACGAGGCACGTGGGCAACGTACGGCGCGCAGTAGTCTCAGAAACCCTAAGGTTTCTGAGTAGGTTTAGTATGTGGGCTTGCTGGGCCCTTAATGTTTGGGCCATAGGGGATTTAGGGCTAATTTGGGCCATGCCCGATTTAATTTTTAGTATGGGCTTGTACATGGACATTGAGTTTTTGGGACCTTTTATTTAATTTTGGATTTTATATTTTTTTGGTTTGTTTTTGGTCTTTGAAGTGGGCCCGGGCAGATTGGGCCTCTTACAGCTGCCCCTCTTTGCTCGTTGTTGTGTAATCGAGATGGAGCAAAGACTTATAAGTATGGTCAATCCTGCCCGGTCCTGTCGAATCTCGACTTCTTGGCGCTTCTCTTCTTCAAGTAGCTTCATTCCGATCTATTGCATCTTTAAAGGCATAGGAATTGTTGCTTCGCCTCAACAAAGTTTCAGAGAGAAGAGATTTGTAACCTCATCATTCTCTATGAAACTTCAAAGAAATGAAATTTAGAGAGAAGAGATTTGTAGCCTCAATCTTCTCTGCTTAAACTTCAAAGAAATATTAATCCTCAATGTAAACTCAGGGAGAAGGGATTTGCAAATTTCAACCCACTCCGCTGGAACTTCAAGGCGATAAGGATTGGTACTTGATCCTGATCCACTGTAATTTCACTGGGACTTCAAGGAGATAAGGATTGGAAATTGATCCTGATCCACTGGGACTTCAAGGAGATAAGGGTTGGAAATTGATCCTGATCCACTGTAATTCAACTGGGCCTTCGAGGAGATAAGGATTGGAAATTGATCCTGATCCACTGTAATTCACTGGGCCTTCAAAGAGATAAGGATTGGAAATTGATCCTGATCCACTATAATTCTACTGGGACTTCAAGGAGATAAGGATTGGAAATTGATCCTGATCCACTGTAATCACATTGGGACTTCAAGGAGATAAGGATGTCACCATGTTGTCTTCCATGGATACGACCTGTAGAATCGGTTTTATGTGCTTATGCTTATGCAAAGTGATTAGGGTGCTATGATTAAAATGAATCGAATGCTCCTAACTGAATGTATTATGAATAGTATATGAGAAATGTGATAAGAATGATCATTTTTAATACTTAAGGCCTCATTGCTCGTATCACGCCGTTTTCTTGTTTGGCTGGTACTTTGCCAAAAACCCAAAAAAATAATCATATTTTGCTCAACTACTTTGCCCCACTATAACCTCCGGGTTTGTTCCATAAAGTTTGTACCGTCATTGATCCATCTCGCTGTCATTAAAGAATAAAGGATTTGTGCTATTTCTCAAAATGATCTATTATGCCTTCCTCTAGGTATCGAGCATGAATGCAAAATTTCTTCTTTAAAAGAGATTTTCTTCTGGTTGCTTACTCGTTAAAGCGTTATTGCTGTTGTTTTGTTCAAAAATTCGAAGGAGTCTTCAATATTCGGACGCCCCTTTTCTAAACATTTCCAAACCTTAGATCTGGTGAGTTTTAAAAATAGTCCTGCTTTAGGTTCTTATATTATTTAAAAGCCTCTAGAGTAATATGCAGAACTTCTTCTACGAAAGTATTATTAGTTCATCGATCATTATTTTAATACAACATGCTTGCCAAAGGTAATAACAATAGACAAGAACAAAATTGATGTGAGGTAAAGCTCAAGATGATTTATCCAAGAAAGAAGAAAAATGAAAATAAAAGAGATTAATCAGAAATGCATATCTTGAAAAGGAACAAAGTGTTCAAAGATAGCCAATACAATACGAATAAGGATGAACACTAGGTGCCCTAGATATCGCAGCCCGAGTTTCTCTATATGAGCTTCTAGGAGACTGTTTTGAGTTTGACGTATGTCTAGGAGATCTCGAGTACTTTACCGATGCCCCAAGACGCAACCTATCCCTTCTTTGTTAATTCCAGCATAACAAGATCACCACATATCACCATTTGAGACGCCCTTTCTAGGTTTTCCACTCAAATCCCCTTTGGTCTCAAATCGCCCTTTGTGGGTTTTCACCTTGGCCTCTTTTTTTTTTTTAAGGTCTCAAAGCGCCCTTTGCAGGTTTTCACCTTGGCCTCTTTCTCCTTTATGCGTAGTACTTCTTAACTGAATCTGAATTTACAGGATTGGGCAAGCTCTTTCCATCCATTTCGGACAAGATCAGTGCTCCTCCGGAGAAAGCCTTCGTTACCACATACGGTCCTTCCCAATTTGGCATCCATTTCCCTTTGAAATCTTTTTGTATAGGGAGGATCTTTTTCAGTACCAAGTCTCCCTCATGAAATTCCCTTGGGTGAACCTTCTTATCATAAGCTCGCATCATTTTTTTTGATACATCTGACCATGCTAGATAGCCCTCAGCCTCTTTTCCTCAACCAAGTTCAATTGATCATATTGGGATTGGATCCATTCTGCTTCGTCTAACTGTAATTCTGATAAAACCTGAAGTAAAGGTATCTCTACTTCAATGGGTAAAACTGCCTCCATTCCGTAGACCAGCGAGAAAGGTGTTGCCCCAGTAGAAGTTCTGATAGATGTCCAATAAGCGTAGAGAGCAAAGAGCAACTTCTCATGCCAATCTCTATAAGTTTCCGTCATCTTTCGCACAATCTTCTTAATGTTTTTATTAGCTGCTTCTACTGCACCATTCATTTTCGAGCGGTACGGTGAAGAGTTATGATGTCTGATCTTGAACTGATTACAGACCTCCGCTATCGTACTGTTGTTCGAATTAAGCGCATTGTCTGATATAATCTTCTCAGGCATCCCATATCAGCATACGATTTCTTTTTTTAAGAATCTACCAACTGTCGATTTAGTGACATTGGCATATGAAGCAGCCTCTACCCACTTAGTGAAGTAATCGATAACCACGAAGATGAATCGATGTCCATTTGAAGCTTTTGGTGATATTGGCCCAATGACATCCATGCCCCACATAGAGAAAGGCCATGGGGAAGTTATGACGTGCAAGGGCGAAGGAGGCACATGAATCTTGTCCCCATAAATCTGGCATTTGTGACATCTCTTGGTATAGTTGATATAGTCTCTTTTCATGGTGGACCAATAGTACCCGAATCTCATAATTTGTCTGGCCATTGTAAAGCCGTTGGCATGGGTTCCACAAACACCCTCATAGACTTCTTCCAAAATTTTCTTAGCTTCAATAGCGTCCATACATCTCAATAAAACCTGATCCTTTCTTCTTTTGTACAGGATCTTTCTGTCTAAGACATAATCACAAGCTAGTCTTCTCAATGTCCTTTTGTCGTTCTCAGTCGCCTGATCGGATATTCACAATTTCTCACGTATCTCAATATATCCTGATACCAATGGTGATCATCTCTTTCTTCTTCATCCACATTGTAACAGTGGGCTGGGGTTTCGTAAATACTCATTTTAATAGGCTTTACATCCTCTTGTCTGCTTACTTTAATCATGGAGGCCAAAGTGGCCAAAGTATCTGCCATCTGGTTTTCCTCTCGTGGGAAATAACTAAAGGTGATGTCATCAAACTCTTCGATTAACCCCGTGACTATCCTTTGATAATTGATCAATTTGGGGTCTCTTGTCTCCCATTCGCCCTTTAGTTGGTAGATTACTAGCGCAGAATCTCTATATACTTCTAGCACTCTGATTTTGCACTCTATGGCTGCTCGGAGTCCTATGATACATGCTTCGTACTCTGCCATATTATTTGTGCAATCAAAATCCAATTTGCAAGTGAATGGATAGTGATCTCCATTTAGGGATACTAAGACTACCCCAATTCTATTGCCGACAACATTTGATGCTCCGTCGAAATTCAACCTCCAAAGTTGATCCTCTAGGATGTCTTCCTTCACAGCTGCTACATACATTAGATCCTCATTGGGGAAGTTGAAATTCAATGACTCATAATCCACTAAAGTTCTGCTAGCTAGAAAGTCTGCTATTACACTCCCTTTCACAGCTTTTTGACTCACATAAACGATGTCGAATTCAGAAAGCAGAATCTGCCATCTGGCCATCCTGCCATTTAAAGCAGTTGACTCCATCATATACTTTAGTGGGTCTAACTTCGATATCAACCAAGTCTTGTGGTACAACATGTATTGTCTCAACCTCCGAGTCGTCCAAATTAAAGCACAACACAACTTCTTAACTGGCGAGTATCTCATCTCACACTCAGTGAATTTTTTACTGAGGTAATATATTACTTTTTCTTTCCGTCCTGACTCGTCATGTTGACCCAGCACATATCCCATGGAGTTATTAGACACTATCAAATATAGTATTAATGGCCTATCTAGGCGTGAAGGTGATAACACTAGGGGACTTGATAAATATTGCTTAACCTTGTCAAAAGCTTTTTGACATTCATTATCCTATACGCCTGGGTTGTGTTTCTTCAGAAGACGAAATATAGGGTCACATTTCTCAGTTAATTGTGAGATGAACCGAGCAATGTAATTTAGCCTTCTGAGGAAACTTCGGACTTCTTTTTGGGTGCGCGGCGGAGGCAATTATTGTATAGCCCTGACTTTATCTGAGTCAATCTCGATTTTCCTTTTACTGACGACAAATCCCAGCAATTTTCCAGATCTAGCTCTAAAAGTGCATCTCGCTGGATTGAGTTTCAACTAGAATTTTCTTAGTCTCAGGAATAGCTTTCTCAAAACTCAGATGTGTTCCTCTTCCGTTCTGGAATTTGCAATCATATCATCCACATGAACCTCAATTTCCTTATGCATCATATCATGGAACAAAGTCACCATGTCCATTTGGTATGTAGCTCCTGCGTTTTTCAACCCAAACGGCATCACTTTATAACAGAACGTGCCCCACAGTGTTATGAAGGTTGTCTTTCCCGTGTCTTGAAGATGCATCTTTATCTGATTGTACCCCGAGAATCCGTCCATGAATGAAAACAACGAGTAGCCTGCTGTATTATCCACTAGAGTATCAATGTAGGGTAAGAGAAAATTATCCTTCGGGCTAGCCTTGTTTAAGTCTCTGTAATCTACACACATTCGCACTTTTCGATCTTTCTTAGGGACAGGCACAATGTTGGCTACCCACTCTGAGTATTTAATCTCTTGCAAAAATCCAGCCTCAAACTGCTTTTTGACTTCTTCCTTTATTTTTAGCACAATATCCGGCCTCATCTTTCGGAGCTTCTGCTGAACTGGCCTGCAATCCTCTTTTATGGGGAAATAGTGTACTACAACATTAGTGCTTAAACCAGGCATATCCTGATATGACCATGCGAAGACATCTTTGAATTCCTATAGCAACTCAACGAGCTCCCGCTTCGTTTCTTCAGTTATGCACGTTTCGACATTTACCACTTTTCCTTCTTCCAGCCTCACAGTCTCCACTTCCTCCTTATGAGGTAGAATTTGTTTTTCCTCTTGCTCTACCATCTTCAACAAGTCTGGTGATAAGCTACAGTCTATGTCATCTTTAAAGTCCTCAGATTCTTCTAAACACGTATCTTGCTCAAAAGGAGGCTCAGAGCTACTACCAGCACCACTCATGTCGTTGATATCTAGAGACCTATTGTAATTTCAAAAGAACATATAAAGAGTGAATGAATTCAGGAGTAATTATTTGTATGGTATGATTATGAATAATTATGAAGGAACGATTTGAAGAAAATCACAGAATCTAAAGGAATGAGAGAATATTTGCTTTGAATAATAGGAAAAATGTACTTCATTAAAATAACAATGTTTAAACATGAGCCTATTTCACAAAAGAAATCTCATTGCTTCTAGGCTTAAAGCAACAAGTGCGTTTTGAACATTACTCTGAGTAAGCTCTAAATACTACAGGAATTTCTTCCGCAATCTAATTGTCCAAAACGCTTCCCGGTTCATAAGGTCGGATATCTGATAAGGTCCCTTCTTCAATTCCATCCTCAGATATGGCATTAATGTAGACATTATCTAACGTTGCTATAATATCTTCCCCTTTTGGGTCCTCATGAATAACCCCTCCCGACACAAAAGTTTTGGATATGTACGGGATTATCATGGGTTCCCACTTGATTTCTTCGCCACTCAAACGAGCCCTTCTTCTCTCTTGCCTCTTTTTCAAATCTTTATTTTTCTGCTTCAAATCTGGCTTGTATCTTAAGCTAAAATGATATTGTTTTTCTTTCAGTACTGGGGCCACGATCCTACCCTGAAGGTGTTTTCCAAGCCCTCTTCCTGGCACAGCTCCTTTTCCTACCATCATATGTAATCCCATTCTTGTGGTTTGGCACTGGGATTCTATTCCCTTCCTACCATCATATGTAATCACTAGTCACCGCTACGATAATGTCCTCTTCGGCATTTATTGTCACTAGCCGCCTCTCTGATACTAGCTTCAACTTTTGGTGTAGGGATGAGGGTACCGCTCCTCCTGAATATATCCATGGTCTTCCTAGTAAGCAGTTATAGGAAGGCTTGATGTCCATGACCAGGAAATCCACCTCATAAGTAGTTGGGCCAATTAATAAGGGTATCTCAATTCTCCCCATAACTTTTCTTTGCGTGCCATCAAATGCCTTCACTATACCCTGGCACTCTTTCATGTGTGAACTATCCACAGATAATCTGTTCAATATGGATAGTAGCAATACATTTAACGCCGACTCATTGTCTATTAAGACTCCTGGCAGTGTGTACCTTTTGCATCTAGTGGTGATGTGCAAAGCCTTAGTGGATCCTCTGTCGCTTGGCGGAATTTTATCATCGTTAAAGTAGATGAAGTTATCAGCACTTATGTTGTTAACTAGCCGGTCCAGCTTACTAACTGAGATATCATCAGCCACGTACGTTTCATTCAAGACCTTCATTAGTGCATTTCTGTGTACCTCCGAACTCTGAAGTAAAGCTAACACAGATATACATGCCGGTTGTTTATGCAGCTGTTCTACAACACTGTACTCACTGTGCCTCAAAAACTTCAGGAACTCCCTAACTTCTTCCTCTTTTACTGGCTCATTGACAGGCAACTCAGAGTCGCCTAACTTTTTCTTCTCTTGTTCTACCATGGGGGCTTTCCCTTTTACCAAATTGTAGCGTCTCCCACTACGAGTGCGAGAACCTATGTCTTGATCCTTCTTTGGAGCACTGGCTGAATTCTCTTTTCCTGGAATTGCCACGTTACACTCATATTTCCAAGGAACCCTCTTATTGTCATTATAAGAAAAGGCCGCAGGTTTCTGTATTATCACTCTAGGAGCCCTCTGTGTTCCAGCTTCGCTATTCTTGGCCCGCGAAATGATAACCACGGGATAATTAACTTTTGGGGTCTTTGTTGTCGACTCTGTCGCGCATATACCTCCTCCATCTTTAATTTTTTTCATAAAACTCTACTTCCTTGTTGTCTATCAAACATTACACCAAGGCCTTGAATTCCACGCAGTCTTGAATCTCGTGTTCTTTATCCTGATAGAACTCACAATATCCCCTCGTATTCTCATAACCGCCTTCGATATCTGAAGCAATTAGCTTCCTCTTCATCATCTCTTTCCAGACACGCCTAAGTGGGGTTTTTACTTCCGAAATATTTGTCTTAATTTTTCTTCCCCTATTCTCCTCTACCGAGTTTACCCTATTATCAGTATGATTGGGTAATGGGTTTTCGGCATTAGGTGTATCGTCTAACTTCACAATGCTCATACCAATGAATCTTTCTACCAACTTCTTCAAGGCGAGGTAATTTTTAATCGAATGTCCGCTGATCCCCACATGGTATTCACACTGAGCGTTTGAGTCATACCATTTGGGATATGGAGGCTCCATTGGTTTCAGATAGTGAGGGGACACGACATGTGCATCAAATAAGTTTTGATACAACTCCTTGTACGTCATCGGGATTGGCATAAAATGGAGTTTCTCATTGCTTTACCTTGTGCCAGACTCTTTTCTTGATGACCCCTGATGCCCAGTAGTTACTGCCTTTGGCTGATTGACAGTAATCGACTTTGAGTATCCCATACTCGCATTATTCACTTTGCTTTCTTTCTTCCTTAAGGCTGACCTTTTATTACTCTCTCCTGCATCTATCCTTCCGCTCCTTATTGTGTTCTCGATCATTTCTCCCATCATTACTACATCTGAGAAGCTTTTTGTTGCATTACCTATTATGTGGGTGATAAACGGGGCCTTTAGAGTATTGATAAAGAGCATTGTGGTGTCTTTTTTCAGAAGTGGTGGTTGAACTTGGATGGCAACCTTCCTCTATCTCTACGCATATTGTTTGAAACTTTCATTCTATTTTTTCTGCATATTTTGTAGAGTAATCCTATCCGGGATCATATCTGTCACGTGACTGTACAGCTTCATGAACGCTTGTGTTAGGTCTCTCCATGAACTAATCCTATCACGGCTCAATTGATTGTACGACCTAGATGCTGCCCCCACCAAGTTATCCTGAAAGTAGTGTATTAGTAATTGATCATTCCTAACATGGCCAGTTATCCATCTATAAAACATAGTAATATGAGCCTCGGGGCAACTGGTCCCATTATACTTATCGAATTCTGGTGTTTTGAACTTATGCGGAAGTACCAGATCTGGGACCAAACTTAGATCTTTGGCGTCAATCCCACGGTAGCTATCAATGTTTTCCATCGCTTTAAATTTCTCCTCTGGCCATTTGCACCTGTCCTCCAACTGTTTTGGCAGTTCTATCTTTGACCTCTCTCCTTCAGCTATCTCATCTAAATCAGAGACATTAAGGTTGATTGGGTTATCTCCTGAACCCGAGTCAGTTTGATGATTTCCCGGCATTAACTTACCCGCTTGAAGTTGTTGCGGCCTAATAGTAACAGAGGGTCCACACGGGTATGTTTCACGCTATACCTATACATTAGTTGGGGTAAATCCTAGAGGATAGAGTGGATCATCATTTTCTTCCGTATTTACCGCATGACCTTTTCCCTTATCTAATCCTCCAGCCAACAATTGAGTCAACTGATTCATCATGTTCCTCTATGATTCCAACATTTGGTCCATCATGTCTTGCTAGATCTTGACCAGTTGCTCTTGCATTTGATCTTGCATCTCCTTCTGGAGTTGCTTCAACCTTTCTATCCTTTGATCCATGTTTCTTGACTTAGTATGGGTACCGTAACGGTGTTTGGTTGGTTGGTTTTTAGTAGTTTCCAGATTAACCCTCTCTCTGAAATAATTTTCATTTATTAGAGTCTTCTTTATGAACTTTAATCCATATAAGGTAATGCAATACAAATGCATGAAATGCATGAATGCAAAAGAGGCGTCGATTCTAACTTAATTTCTTATAGAAAATTTTATTAGAAAACAAAAGTCTTTACATAAAATAGATTACAAATACGACATTGCCTTAATGCCCAGCACTTTGACTTTCCTAAGCAAAGAAGCTAACTCACGTCCACGATCTGGTTCCAGCTCATACTTCACACTAAGTATATCAGCCTGTATTGCTAGCGACTATGAATACTCAGCCACTTCTCGAATCTGTGCTATTGCTTCCCCCATGATATAATCTCTATCTCTGACCTGACTCTGAGAATGATGAAGCTCCTCTTTCCAACGCTCTTCATTCCCTTCCAGGAACTCAATATGGCTTTGGTAATTTTGCAATGCTACCTCCAATTCTTTAATTTTCTCTTTCATTTCTTCAATTTTGCCTAGACTCACTTTCAACTCCATTACAGAATTACGGTTTCGATGCAGGTGAAGAGACTTTTCTAGTTCGACCACCCTAGCTTTTAATTCATCTTTTTCTTTTTGACTTTCCAACATATTCCCTTCCAAAGTTTCATTTCATGCTCTAACCTCCCTGAATTTCCTCTCCCAATGCTCAGCCTTAGTCAGTTCTTCCTGCACCTCCTGCCTCCACTGATCTGAAGTTTTCCCTAGCCCAACATTTCTCGCTGAAACACGCAGCTTTTTATACTCTGACTTTAAATCCTCCAAATCTTCTTCAACTTTATTCTTTCCTTTCTGTAACTTTTCAGCTTCTAACTTCTGAATATCCACATCCAATCTCAAGTTCATTTTCTCTTCCTCCAACTGCTCTATTTTCTTCCCCAGCTCTGAATTACGTCTCTCGAAGTCTTACTTTATAATTTCCAATTCTGATGGAGCTACTTGCAAATATTCCTCCACTGATCGAACTTCCTCCGAACTTGGCCCCGGGATATTATCATTGACCCTCTTACTCAACCATTTATTATATTCAAGAGTCGACATTACTCCTTCAGCCACTCTCTTTACCGACGAACTTGCTTCCAGGCGTTAGAAATTTCTCGAGTCTTCTTCTTACAATTTTCTTCCTTATACGAGAACTTTGAGTGAACCAACCCATACGTAGCTGGCACAAATTGCCTCGACCAATATTACCTTAACACGAGCAAATGGGTATAAACAGCTCCTCAAATTCCTAACAAAGGGACCAAATTAAAACTCCCATATCTGTAAAGAATCTCGCCAGGCACCATCCACGGAGCTCTCCACTCGATATCATCTTCCTGAAGATTTTGAAGTATCGTCATCCATTTCTCTTCCGATATATCTTCTCTCCTTGTCATGATTGATTCCTTCTTAATAGGTGAATAATTCTTGAGGAAAACTCGGCAAGAAACCTTATCCACTTTCTAAAAGTTGCCATGAAACCATACCATCAACAACTGCGCGCAGCCAATAAAGTCCTTTCACCAACCCAACGACATACACTTAAAGACCTAAATGTCTCTGCCAGAATTGCAGGAACAGGTCTAACTTGCTTATCCAATTGGTTAAATAAGTCTGTAACCGCTTCATCTATGTGCCTTAAGGCCTTAGAGAAAATAACTAGCCTATAGATACCCAAGGCAAAGACATCTAGCCTCTTCTTTTCATCAGGATATGCTAAGACCAAATCTCTTAAATTTGCCCAAGGAATGCACTTCCCATCACCCTTTTGTTGCATTCGAGCCGTCACCCACTGCTCGCTCATTCTAGTAACTTTCATCAACTTCTTCACAAAGGTCGGGACATTAGCAGATCTAGAGTAAACTTTATCAATCTCAATCTTCGGACAATGAAGCAAAGCCGTATATTCCTTCACAGTTGGTACCAGGTCCACTTTGCCAAAAGTAAAACAACTATAAGCAGGATTCCAGAATTATGCCATAGCCCTAAACAAATGCTTGTCCATCTTGACATCAAGCAAATAATGTATGTCACCATAGCTATCATAAAACAATTGCTTCATCTCATTTCCCCAACGAGCCTATATATCCCTCAACTCTTGGAGCTCATTCTGCGTCACACTAATTCGAGTAAAGTCCTATAGCTCCGATATATACCCTTCAACTAAACTATCACTCTTTTCCAATTGCAAGTTCTCTGACCAGGTACAGACAGTCGCATTGTTCACCACCTTATTAAGAAATTTACTTTCCATAATCAGCTCTCTTAGTAATCAAATGGGAATAGACACCTCTTAATATAATATGACATGAAATCAAGAACAAAACAAATACAACAAGTTAGCATCACATAATAATATTTAAAACAAAATAAACAAAAATATCAGAACACCTAACTAGGTGATCACTAAAATCCGGCATGGCTCTACCTAAGGTAGGCTCTTATGGTTCACTACATACTGTTCAGTTCTAAAGAGAAGGGGTACCTGAACCCGTAGATTCCTTAACCCTCACCCATTATAGGCTCATATGGATCGAGTTCGGTTCAGGGGAACACATTTCCCTATGGCCATGCAGAGATGAAAATCTCACGAAGCACATAGGTACGGATGTGTTCCGGAAGCGGTCCACTAGCCCATGCAAAAGTGAAAACCTCACGAAGGCATAGCTTCTCACTCCCACTTATGGGTACGGCCACGACGGCCATGCAATGTAATGCAAAGTTATTCTACAAAACTATAACACACAAATGCAACCACAAAAACATGATTTTTTTTTTTAAAATCACTTTTCAAAATTTCAATCAAAAGGACAAAAATTAATCAATTTATGGCCTGACTCTCAACCAGTCCCCAGTAGAGTTATCAAGCTATCGAAACCATTTTTAAAATTTAAAAAACGGGATCGATTTTAAAATATGGAATGGAGTCGCCACCGACTCTTTTTCGAGGTGTGATCGGGTCACCTTGAAATTGATCGTTTTAACAAAACATCTTGATTTATTAAAATTATGATTTTGGTCTACGAATTTCAAAAATGGGTTCGAGAGTCGGTTACGTACGAGGAAGGGTTAGCACCCTCGTAACGCCCAAAATCGGTGCCATTTTGATTAATATTTGTCCAAATATTGAAACCATGAAAGAACTTGAAATGCAATTTTTGAAGAACATTTGGTTTGAATTGAGCTTTAAGATTCACTCGTTTCAGAGGAACGAAATACCACCTCCAGCACGTTAGGAGATGGTATCTTAAAACCTTTAAGTCTGAGTTCGTCTTTGGATTTTTTTTTTAAACATACAATTCAAAAGGTTATTTAGTTATTTGGTCAAACGAAAAAAAATTGCAACCCAGCACATTAGGGCACAATTTCTCGATTTTCCAAATACTAAACATTGCCTCAAAAAAAAAAGATTTTGAGTTCTTGGTTTGAAATTGTGTGAAAATTAATGTTGAAATTACAATACTAAAACGCATTGCAAAGGCGCAACCAATGATTACGGAATAATACACATCACGATTTACTTATAAGAACGAGCAAAAATCATATGAAGATATAGCATTCCACCACATAAACAACCACATCAATAATAAAAACATAAATGAACAACGAATACCAAATGAATTTTCATAAGCACGTGATAATAAACTTTAAAACAAATAAAAAGAAAAGAGCTTGAAATTGTTAATGGAAAATCAATAAAATACACGAAATAAGATTTAAAATTAAGTATAAGAATTTAAATTAGAAATATATATATAGATTTTGAATCAAATACTTTATAAAAAAAATGGTGTTATATGATACAATTTAAAACAAAAGAAATAATATACAAAAAAATACATATAAAAATGATTTTTAAAAGAAATCTATTAAAAATGTTTATACATGATTAACAAGATATATATGATATAAATTAATAATATACAAAGCAATGCAAGAGCAATAGAAATAATAATATATAAAACAAAAATTTAAATAATATAAAGGGAATAGTTAAACTAAATAATATTTAAGTTTAATATATATAAAATATTTAAAAGAATGAAAGCAGAATAGTTATATATATGAAAAGATTTAAGATAAAAAATAAAATACCCTTTTCGAAGATTAAATAAATAAACAAATTATAAAATATAAAGGACAAAATTGAAATTAATTTAAAATTCAAGGTCTAAAATATAAATAGATATCAGGCTATTAAGGACCAGACTAAAACGCGCGTAAACTTGCAGGGACTCCTTGGGAAATTATCCCAAGCCCTTAAAACATCATCGTTCAAAGACTGGTCGCTTAATAGCCCGAGGATTGAATTAAAACAATAATATAACAACGGGGCCAAACTGAAAAACATGCACAGGACTACATTATAAAATACCGCAAAAGAGGAAGGACCTAGCACACAAATATACCTTCACCGCGAAAACACGCGGATCCTGAGGGGTCAAATCAGGTCAGCCCGACCCAGCTTAAAATGACGCCGTTTTAAAGCGATTGTACTTAGCCTTAAATGACGTCGTATCTCTCGCCTATAAAAGGCAAAATTTGTTAAAAAAAAATCATTTGGTGTTTGATTTAAAAAAAAAAAAACAAAAGGTAGAGGGCTGGTTTTCTCTCTGGCTCACCGATCCTAGGTCGTCGGGCCACCGTGGCGGCCGTCAGTCGTCGGCAACGGTGCCGCCGTCCACAGTGGCTGGAGAGCACCAAAAGGCGTCCCTTCGATCGCCTAACTCTTCCCGACCTAAATCTGAGAATAAATCGACCTAAAACCCCGTGAAAAACGAAAGAAATCGAGGAAACCTTTCGGTTTTCTCCTCTGTTCGTCAAAAGGTGAGATCTTTTCCTATTTCTTATTTTTCTATATATATATATCGGTATATTTGAGATGAAAATAAGATGAAATAAACTAGGAATATACCTCTGCTATTTTTGATTGATGATTTTTTTTTTGTATATCAAATCGTGCCAAAAAATTTCAATGGCTCTTCAGCTCTTTATATAGCCGATTCAAAAAGAACATGAAAAATACAAGTTTTCTTTCTGTTTCTGCATTCATTGTTATTTTCAGCCTCTGCCTTTGCGTATTTTGCTGCGTTTTTGCTTGTTTTGGGTTGTTTTGCAGGGCTGAGGAAGGTCAACAAGGGGATTTTTCTGTTTTGGTGCTAAGGACAGGGCGTAGCCGAACTTCGGGTATCGGGGCTGCAAACGTAGAGGTGTCTCTGGCGCTGGAGGTGCTAACGAGGCACATGGGCAACATATGGCACGCAGTAGTCTCAGAAACCCTAGGGTTTCTGAGTAGGTTTAGTATGTGGGCTTGCTGAGCCCTTAATGTTTGGGCCATAGGGGATTTAGGGCTAATTTGGGTCATGCCCGATTTAATTTTTAATATGGGCTTATACATGGACATTGAGTTTTTGGGACCTTTTATTTAATTTTGGATTTTATATTTTTTTGGTTTGTTTTTGGTCTTTGAAGTGGGCCCGGGCAGATTGGGCCTCTTACAAACACTATCAGGGTTCGTACCGCGTATTAAGAGGTTAAGTGGATGGTATAGGATATCCCCCGGATGAACGATTGATGCCGTACTTAGAGCAAGCTGGATTTGGGTCAGCAGCATTGATCCAGACGTTCAACTTGAGGTACGATTTATTATTTGCACTAGTGGAGCGGTGGCACCCGGAGACCCACACTTTTCATTTTCCATGTGGGGAGTACACAGTGACTTTAGAGGACGTTGCACTGTAGCTTGGGCTCTCAATCGACGGGAGTCTCGTAACGGAAGTAAGTGCATTTGCTGAGCCAGTTGCACTATGTTATAGCCTACTAGGAGACTCGCCCGAGCCCGACGATGAGGAGTCAACTTTTTCGGGCCTGAAATTTATGTGGCTGAGAGGGAAATTTGGACACTTATCAGCTAATGGGACTGAAGGAGAGTTGATGTGCGCTGCTCGAGCGTACATCATGCATATTATAGGGGGAGTACTGATTCCCAATTCAAACAACAACAAGGTTCATATCACGTGCTTACCTCTATTAGCTGATTTGACTAATGTTCGCTTGTATAGCTGGGGCTCTGCAGTTCTAGCAGTGCTGTATCAGGAGCTTTGTCGGACGACAAAGCCTGCTGTCGTAGACATGGGGGGATGTCTTACATTGTTGCAGTCCTGGGCACTTTATCGGATGTCATTCTTTGCATCAGTTAAGTCACTAGCCATATGTATATCCACTAGTTAACAGGTGATAAAATATAACTTCTCATTAATTGACAATTTTTTTACGATACTATTGTAACGATACTATATTGAGTTGAAATTTGTTTTCGTAGGTGGAGTATTTATCTGGGTATCGGGAGGTCGTACACTGTCCCGATATACCGTCTGATGATTGAACAGCATGCCGGGGAAGTGGTAAGCTATTCTAATATTCGTGACATGTTACTTTCTATATATTAGTCACACCGTGTTAAATTATAACCATGTTATTAATCATGCAGTTTATATGGATGTCATATCGCAGACCAAAAATTGCAGCTATTATACCATCATCTGTCTATGTTGATTCTCATATGTGGTACACTAACGCACCAATTATAAATTTCAATGTAATCGAGTGGTACTATGGCGATCGAGTGCTCCAACAATTTGGTTGCGTCCAATATATGCCGGATCTGCCATGCGAGGTGAAGGTGATTCACAGCATGAATAGGAGAGGGAGACCGCAATTAAATTAAGGGGTTACGTACAGGAGATTTGTTACGCTGTGGAATAATCGAATGGCTCGAATACCTCAGATGATTATGGCTTCCGATTTGCATCCATCAGTAAAGTACATACAATGGTACTCTAGTTTCGGAAAGCTATATATACTTAGAGGCCAGTCGACTGTAGTCTCCCTGCATATACAGCGACATGGTGCATACGAGCCAATGGCGGAGCCTGATCCTGAGCCTGATCCTGTGCGGGAGCCCGAGTCGGAGCCCAACCAATCACATTCACATTCGTATTCACATTCTTAACATCCAGATTTGATGGGCATTGACTATTTCCTAAGCTCATCAGGGGGCGGATACGAGTTTGATATGTTTGGATTGTGCCTACCGCAGTACAGCACTCTCGGCTCGTTTCAACTGCATCATGGCACTCCTTCCGGCTCAAGTTCATCGATGCCATTCGAGCCACATGATTTTTCTTCTATTTTTTCTACACCCCCACCTGTGCCTCAAGAGGATGTTGGTCGTCGCGATCACCCAGAACGTGAACGTCGACCTCCGCAGAGATATACCCCTAGGACCACACTATCGAACCATCAATTTTAGGGGTTTCTTGCGGTTTTGATATTACTGTAGTTAGTATTTTTTTTATATTACAAACTTTGTACTTTTTTACTATAAATTTAATTAGATTAATTGGAACTTTAAAAATTTTAACAAAATTTGACCATAATGCAAAGTAGATTAATTACAACATTACACCATTGTATGTACACCATTACACATAACAAAATTTTAAAAATTTTAACAAAATTTATATTACACCATTACAACATTACAATATTACACATAACAACTTTGTAATAAATTTTTTTATAAATTAAATACACTACAGCATAAGCTCAATTTCGACCTGATCATGACAATTGTCCAACATGATAGTTTCGCTGCGGGCATTTATTCCGACTATGACCAGCTAACCAGCATAATCCACAACACTTACCATCAGATTTCTCCGTAATGTCTATTTCATTACGGATTCTGGATGATTGTGGACGACCTCTTGGATTCTTGCGTAGCCCTCAGTCTAAGACAAGCTCGAAAGCCGTCGGAGGCACCTCCCACGTAGAGAGGTCAGGCAGGACAGGGAACTCATTTTTCCAGACACATAATGTGCGCTCAAGCGTGTACACATTATCAATAAATTGTTCAATATTAAGGTTCACTTTAGCACACGCTGCCACGACATGCGCACATGGATAATGAAGTGTTTCGAACCTCCTACATTCGCACCGTCTGTTCCGGAGATTAACTTCATATAACCTAGGTGGTATACTGAGTCGACGACTGATGGTTTCTGTAACTCGAAATGTTTCCAAGCATCGTGAATATATTTCTACATTCATCGACCTCGCCATCCAACTGTTTGCAACTATTGCATCCCTGATATCTTCGACAAACACGTGTCTCGCCTCTATCTACTCGACTTGTTGCTGACCCATTCTTGGTATCAAGGTAGCCAACCTGTAGAATGTAGCCGAGAAGACAGATGCAATCGAAAGATGTCGTGTTTTCAAAAACACAACGTTGACTCCCTCCACTAAGTTTGTGGTCATTTGACCATAACGAAAGCCCTCGTCAAAACTTTGAGACCATTGTCACGGCTCCATTGTACCCAACCACTGTCGGAAAGGTGTGTTTGTTTGACCCTCCATGTCACTCTCAAGTCGAATCATTCTTTGACGAAAAATATGTGGCTCTAACTTGTACGCTGTATACGTATTAAAAAAATAATTTCCAAAAACTCAATAACATAAAACATTACAACTTATATTGAAAAGATAAGGTTATCATTTACCCATTGTCACTACTAGTTTCTTCCAGTCGGCATTCTTATAATCTCGATGGAAGTTAGTCACAATGTGACGGATGCAATAAACGGATCTCCATGGCACACCGGAATGCCTAATTGCGGCAATTAAACCTTTCCCTTTATCGGAGATGATGCAAATATTATCGTTGCTAATAACATACCTCCACAGATTGGTAAGTAAGAATTCCCAAGATTCTAAGTTCTCCTTATCAACAATGGTAAATGCTATCGGGAGCACGTTCCTATTCCTATCTTGAGCAACCGCAAGAAGTAGGATCTGTGTATATTTTCCATATAGCCAGGTCCCATGCACCTGCACAAATGGCTTGCAGTAGGGAAATGCTCGCACACATAGATTAAATGTCTAAAACATCCGATGGAAAATTCTTTTCCCCGATTGTAATTGGTCGTCTAGGCCATAATAAGGTCTTCTTTGTAACTCAATCATAGTCCCCGGTACGTACTTCTGCATAGCAGCTATCCATCCATGTAGCTCGTTATACAAGAAATCATAATCCCCATATAGTTGTTCCATCGCCATCTGTTTAGCTATCCATGCCTTCCGATATGATACTTGATACTAAAATCGTGCTTGCATTTCGGCAATCAGTACCAAAACTTTAATGGTTGGCATATCCTTCACCATCGGCATGATAAACGTACAGATAGTTTTCGAATCAAGTTTTCGATGATCATCTATCATACGTGTTGATGTACATGTGTGAGGCCTAACAAATTTTCGTATCTCCCACATCTACGAATTTTGAATGAATGCAGCTCATACCCGCCAATTGCAGCCTTCCATGCCTTCCAACACTCTCTAATATATACTGTCGGTGTAGACACTGTGACTTTGTAATCCATTGATGTATTCATGCTATACCGTTTAATAGCAAATACTCACTCTTCTTTACTTTCAAATCTCTAGCCTAGGAATAACTCCGCATGATCGAAATTTACAGCCAGCCGGTGAGCAGGAAGTATTTCAAGTTACTCCGGGAACTCAGCTACACGCGCAACGTCGGGGTCTATAAGCGACATATGTGGCCCAGGATTATTGTGTATCATAATACGTCGCACCTGATTCCCAACCAAAAACGCGTTAATATTTCCACCGCTATTCACACCTTCATCGTCAATATCATCAGGTACATCGTCCACATCGGGATCACTCTCACTATCTACCTCTTAATCACAATGATCGCTACCGTCATATCCATCATAACCAACCACATCAATTTCGAGTGTAATATTGAGATTGATATCGATCCCACCTATAGTCGATTCACTATCAACGTACGATATTGGAGCCCCAATGTACGGTTCTTGAGCTTCATATTCTTCACCATATGCATTGACATCTTCATTTTGCTTCATACCGGCTAACTCAGCAAATAAGTGAATCGGTGCATTTTTTCACTCTCATTCCCACAGTAAAGATCGATCATTGTCTCCATGTCTTCGTCATCTACAAGTTTCATTTCGGTGAATTTGATCGGATCTGTCGAAATTGAAAACTTGTAGAAAATTTTTGATATCATTCTCCCACAACGTCTAACAATTTTTGCATTAATCATTTCCTTCATATCATCCAACAAGATATTTCTATTAAATCTCATTGCTATTTGTTGTTGACATTCAAATATGCATCCAACAGTTGTTGTCAAGATGATTCCATCGAAATAAACGCATATGAAAAACTTATCATCCATCTTCAATATTCAATCTGTTAAAAAATAAACAAAATTTCAAAATATAATTTCGAATAGTAAATAAATTACTTAAATAAAAAAAAATGTTTCAATATGCAATTTTTTTCATTCATAAGCTCATACTATTTCAGTTATTATTTTGTACATGAACAACATTTATCTTTACATTAACCACTTAAATTAAGTTCTACGTTTTCTTCCATCTCCGATCTTGTGTCTTCCTCTGGGAAATACTGTATAATCCAATTTAGAAATTCTTGATTCTCTTCATATTCATCTTCTACAATCCAATTTGGAAATTTTTCGGGATCTTCTTTATCTTCTATCTTTAAAACGGGTATTGAATATAGAAATTCTCTTGGTAATTTCCTAACATCTAATTTATCCATCCATGGTATGTCAAACACACATTGCTTCCCATTCAACTTTCGTGAGCCTATACTTTGCCTCACTGTTTTCCTAGCTCTATAAGAGATTATAAACTTCACAAAGCATATAACTAGATTCCAATAGGTTCGTCGTACCAATGTCTTCCAAAGTTTGTCCAAAATGATTTGATGGTCCCGTTCTAGTAATGTCCCTCTAAGGGTTAAGTATTGCACTTTATTCTTCCTAATCATTTCATGACCATTCCACAACACTTCTCGCATCTTTTTATTTATGGTAATAAGGTGTTGAACAATGTCTTCTTGTGGTTTCATTCTGTAATCTTGCACTTCTCTCATCATCTTATCAACTTTCTCCCTTTGTGCTGAAGTTATTATCTCATCAGGCAGTACCAAATATGTTCCCATTTCTAACAATATCTATAGCATAAATATTTTCAGTTTTTATCACTAATGAACAATTACTTTATAATAGTTTTACTAACATAAAAACTTTCAAATATATTAAAAAATTTAAAACATAACATTTACAATAAACACATAATTAATCTAAACACAAAACTTACTAACAAATAAAAATAAACAAACTAAATAACTTTAAAACAAAATTCTCAATAATTAGGGTTTTTTACTAACAATATTAATAACTAATAATAATAATAATTAGGGTTTTTACTAATCCTAATAACTAATCTAATAATAATAATAATAATAATAATAATAATAGTTTTTTACTAAAAATAATACTATCTAACAATAATAATTAGGGTTTTACTAAAATTAATAACTAACAATAATATAATGTAAAAACTAAAATAATAATTAGGGTTTTTACTAATCCTAAACCCTAATAATAATATTAGTTTTTTTACTAACAATAATACTAAATAATAATATAATAATAATTATTAATAACTAAATCCTAAAAACTAACAATAATAATACTAACTAAAATAATAATTAGGGTTTTTACTAATTCTAATAACTAACAATAATAACTAAACTAATAACAAAAAAACAATAAAAAATATACAAAAAACATAATAACAATATAATCTATTATTTTTAAAAAAATTACCTTATTTTTTCTTTTTTTTTTTTCTTCTCTTTCTCTCTTTTTTCTTTCTTTTTCCAGCGCCCTCTCCTTCTTCTCATTCTTCTTCTTCTTCTTTTCTTTTTTTTCTTCTCCTTCGTGTAGGTGTGAAACTGAAACTGAGAGTGGATTTTATACTGGGAAAAAATTGTGTGGGTGCCGCCTGTGGGAGTGGCACATTTGGTGCCGCCTGTGGCAGCCCCACAACCAAGGTCCCGTCACTTCAATCAACAGCTTTTTTTTTGTTTTCAGTGTTTTTTTTTACTGTTTGTATTATTTTGGTAAATAAAAAAATGTTTGTATTATTTTGGCAAATAAAAAAAAGTATTATTTTGATTTTTTTGTATTTTTTTTATTATTTGAGTAAAAAACCCTGAAATCTACCTACATGAACAACGGATTTAATTTGGCTGAAAAAAATATAATAATTACTAAAACAATATATATAACGCATTAAAAATATATATAATTATCCGGTATAAATATTATTATCAATGCAGAGTGCGTTGAAACGCATTATACTCCTATTTATAGGTTGAAAAGGGACTATGGGTAATTCTAAACATTATGTCAAAAAGAACATATATATAACTTATGATGAAATTGTTCAAATATATATAATTATATTAGTTAATCATATATTATTTTTAAACACAATTTTATATTTTAAATATATTATTCTTAATTTTCATAAAATTTCTAGCAAATAAAAACTTTTAAAAATTTTAACTCAAGAAAAACAAATAAAATTAATCTGACAAAGGAAAAAAAAAGGTTAAAACCTAAAAATGTAAGTCTTTAAATAAGATAAATCTTGCATATATATATATATAGAGAGAGAGAGAGAGAGAGAGAGAGACTGTTTGGGCTGAATTTTTAAGGATCTAATAAAATTACTGGGTTAAATTCCATAATTTGTCTTATTTTCTAATAAATTAATTAAAAGTTAGTTATGCACGTCTAAAAATTTATTCATCATAATTTTCACTTTAAGGCCTTGTATGATAAAAAATAAAAAGTAAGTGCTAAAACATAAAGTATTAAAAAATTATATTTTAAATCTAAGTTATAAAATTCGTTTTATATGTTACTTAAAATTAAACACAAAATATAATTAATTTTTTAATAAATTCAAATTACAAATTACAAAATCTTTTATTTTTTATTTAATTTTTAAACTAATTTCACATTATTTGAATTAATGAGTTAAAAGTTGGTGAAAGAATATAAACCCAAATCAACAGGTTTTATGTTGAAACAAATTAGGTTACAAAAAAGATAATACAGCTTGGATTGTTTGTCAAATTTTTATTTAAATTAATGTGTATTACCGTTGCACCTAATCATTTGTTGAATTTTTTTAAAGTATTTTTATATATAGTTTGCTGGCCCAGCTGCTAAGCTAACCCTACATGATTACGTTGCCGCATGAATCATTTATTCAAAACCTACGACCAACATGTGAAATTATATGTTAACTCCCTCTATTTCATGAACTAGATTAAATTAGTTTTTTTATTATTAAATTTATCAATTTAATTTTTATAATATTAAAAGAATCTCATAAGACGAAATTATAATAGAGTTAACAATTATTGTTAATAAATGATTTTTTTTTTTTAAAATGTTAACTTTATTAAAAATTAAATTTATTTAATTTGATCTAATCTTTATAATAAAGAGACTAATTAAAGTACATTCACCTTAAAATAGTTATGAATTCCATCCTAAGTCTATAACCTATAAATCAAATTTTAAAAGTTTCCACGTTAACCTTATACTTCTTTTTGGTGAATAAAACCTAACTAATCTAATTTCCTAATGCTAATGTGTAGCTGCCCCTATTATTCCAATACTTTCCTAAGAAGCACCCATAAACAAAATTTTGTTCTCTGTTTTGTTCCTATCTATGTGCAATGTTGTATTGTGTCGTCCAACAAACTGATGCCTTAATAATTTCTAAACAGCTCTAAGATAGACCTTGAAAAACAAAAAAGGTTCCTATTCTTCCATATGCACCATAATAGTAGGCTAAAAAAAGTAGGTTAAGGAACCCTATTCCTTACTATCTACCTAAAGTTCCTCGGGTTTGCCTTAATCCAATCTAAGAGGTTCCCTGAGAAAAACTGAGGTTGGTATTCTTTCTGCACAAAGTACTTCCAAATGTCTTTAGTAGTCGAGCAATCTCTTAGAACATGCAAAATGTTTTCTGTTTCATGACGATAGATAGGGCAGGACATATTTTGACCAAAACCCCTACGCACATGTTCTATGTTAGTAAGTAATCATTGTTGGGAAACGAGCCATATGAAGAAACGCACTCGATGTGGTCCATCGTACTTCCAAACGCTTCTCCACCTTGTGTCTTGCGCGTTCCATTTTCCTACTTTTAACATTCGATATGCATTCTTAACTGAAAAATCCCCATTCCAAAAAAATTTATCCAGACCCACTAGCGAATGTGGAGAGGGAATGGCTGCAGTCTTTTTAACAATTTCATCTGGAAGACATTCGCTAAAAGCCTCTAGGTTCCATGCTCCATTTTTGCCAAATTAGTCAATTTTGTTTGTTTCAAGTTACATTTTAGTCATTTATATTTCAAAATGTAATGTTTTAGTCACTTACATTATCATGTTGTAACATTTTAGTTACTGAGCGTTAATTGTCGTTAACAGTGTAACGGTAAGCTGACGTTGCATGTTAAATTATCATTTCAAATGAAAATTTTAGGTTAAATTTTAGCTCCAAACAAAAAAATATGGGGACCAATTGTATAATTTAACCTAAATTTTTTGTTTGAAATGATGATTTAAAGTGTCACATCAGCTTATCGTTATACCGTTAATTACAATTAATGACTTAGTGACTAAAATGTTACAACACATTAATATAAATGAAAAAATGTAATATTTTAAACATAAGTGACTAAAATGTAACCTGAAGTAAACAAAAATGACTATTTTGATAGTTTAGTGAGAAAAATACGAAAACCTTAAAAAAATACGATTCACTTAGTTATGATTTTTTATATTTTTATTTAATTATATTTAAATCTTATTATTATATTATTTATAATATTGGCAGCAGCAGAGCTCTTAATCAAGTAAATGGTAAAATTTATATTATTAATAAACCTTTTAATTAAATTAGTGTCACGAATTAGGGTGTCTTTAATAATTCTTTTAAGCTATATTTTTGGGATTAAAGCATTTTTAAACAATTTATTTTTTGAGTGAAAAAGTTTAAGCTAATAATTAGCCCAAAAATACTTTTGAGAAGCATTCCTAAACTAGGCCCTAAACTAGGCCTTAATAGGCTATCAATTTAGTTAAGAACACCAATTCGATTATAAAAATTACGAAAATATCTTTTCATAATTAAAATAAATTATATTATTTACGAGTATTTTAGTATTTTTTTTATTTTAACAAAAAATAATAAAAATATGGATATGATGGGATATAAAATGAGTCAATCAAATTAGTAAACTCTTAAATTTATCGCTCAACAAAAGTTCTATTTTAATGTATTTTATAAATTTTATTTTAATATGCATAATTTATTATTTCTATCAGTTATATATATTAATAATGCATTTGATTGAGTTTGTAACTTAATCGTATACTATAACGATAAATAATGTAATCTTAATTTTTTTTAATTTTAGTATGGTGTATATTTCATGGGTTATTATTAATTAGTTTCAAACCATATGTTTCATGTTATTTTTAAACACGTTTGTATTCTAAATTTATAGTTTCCACACACATTTATAATTCCTTTAAAAATTATAAGTTTAATTCCTTTAAAAATGCAAAGATTAATGGTAAAATTATATTTTAACCCTAAAAGAATTTATAATTCTAACTTTAGCGCCCTGTGATTTGATCAGTAATTTTTGTCATCATTTCAGGTTGTTGAAGACGACGTATTACCCGATGGAACGGTGATAAAGACAAGAACAAAAGTAGTATACGCAATCTACGCAATGAAAAAAATAGAATCCATTTGGGGAAAAGATTTCAGAGAATATAAACCAGAGAGACAGCTAAGAGATGACAATTACATAAGTGAGTCAGCTTGCAACCTCTCCGCCTTCAACAGCGGTCCTTGCCTCTGTTAAGGCAAATATTTCACTTTTTATCAGATGAAGTTCACCGCCACCTCCATCTTATACCGCTATACCGTGAATGTAGTGCAAGGTCATCCTGTTGCACCTAAACTTGCTTTGACAATGTACATGAAGCATGGGCTTATGGTGAGCCTCATCAACCGCCACGGACCGGGGCTCTACGAGTACCTCAAATGAAAAAGATACGATTCAATGGTGGAATTGATTATCTTTTATTGAAGGTTTATTTACAAAATTAACCCCAAAACTAAGTTGCTTTTTTCACTTATGTTCCTAATAAAGTTTCTTTTTTTTTTTTTTTTTGTAAAAAAAGTGTCTAAACTATCAATTTCTTCTTATTTTATTCAAGAAAGAGTATGAATTAATAACATGCAGCATGTCACGTTCTTATTGGCCAAAATTAAGCTTTAAGGTAAAATAATGTGAAATTAAAAGTTTAGATATCACTTTTGATAATAAAAAAATTAATACTTAAATAAAAATTATACAAATTGAGGATCAATTTTGCATAAACTTTTATAACTGTTCAACTCTGTATCTCTATTTTTTAGATGTGAAAATCATATCCATACTTATAACTTAATATATGTCAAAGTGTTGAAATGATGAATAGGAGTATCTTCAATATCTTGTTAACATCCACTGCTATCTTTTTTATATACAAGAGAAAAGAAAAAAAACTTTCCTAACCTCCTAACTGACTAACTAATTTTTTGAAAATATAAAGTAGTTGTCGCTTAAGGGATCTAAGTTTAAGTCATTTTAAATTTAAATTATTTAAATTTTACGACTCAATTTTTTTCATAAATTTTTTTAAAATTATATTTGTTTTACGCTTTTTGAAGATTAATTTTATTTTCAATGTTTAAACTTGAACCATCTGCTTTTTCCATTACATCCGACTCTTCTTGTTCATGGGTTTTAAGTTGCTTTTAAATTACTTGTTTGAGTTGGATAGACTCTTGTTGATCCTTTATCATCTTTTCGACAAGCCACGTGCACGCCAATAGAAGGCATACCTTATAAAAAAACGCAGTGTCTTTCTCCATGCAAAATCAGCTTATTAGTTATTCCATTTTCTTATCATCTCAAAACCATGACGATCAACCCTAATACCAACCTATATTCCTCCGACAACGATGATAGTTTTGCCGGAATATGTGTTTCTCGGTGGCTGTTTTTCTTACATCTTCATATCGTAGAGCTTATCCTTGCCCTTATAGTCTTCATTGCTATACATTACTTGAGGCAGAAACGACGTTATGGGCTCCCTGTATGGCCAGTTCTAGGCATGCTACCGACGTTGATATCCGGTCTCCGGTCCGATCTTTTTGAGCTGATTACCCACTTAGTTTGCCAGCAGAATGGAACTTTTTTGTTTATAGGTCCATGGTTTAGTAGCCTAAGTTTCGTGGTCACTGCCGATCCTAGAAATCTTGAGCATGTTCTCAAGACCAAGTTCTCCGTTTACCGCAAAGGACCACCTTTTCGCGAAAATGTTGGCGACCTCCTCGGCGACGGGATATTCAGTGCCGACGACGAAACTTGGCGACGTCAGAGGAAAGCAGCGAGCATCGAGTTTCATTCGGCTAAGTTCCGGCGGTTAACCACCGAGTCATTGGAGGAGCTCGTCCACGCTAGGCTGTTATCTGTCTTAGAAAATGCCACAAACAAATCGATCCCCATAGAACTCCAAGATATCCTATTGAGATTAACGTTCGATAACGTTTGCATTATAGCCCTTGGGATCGACCCTGGGTGCTTAATCCCCGAGTTGCCCAACATACCATTCGCTAAAGCGTTCGAGGACGCGACGGAGGTGACGATGCTCCGGTTTGTGACCCCAACATGGGTGTGGAAAACCATGAAGTGCCTTGATTTGGGGTCGGAAAAGAAGCTGAAAAAGTTGATAAAGGAAGTCGATGAATTCGTCAAGAAAGTTACCGAAACGAGGAAGAAGGAGCTGTCAGTGTCACTACGGCAAAGATCAGATTTGTTGACGGTGTTTATGACGTCAAAAGACGAGGAAGGGAAGCCATTTTCCGACAAGTTTTTGCGAGATATCTGCGTGAACTTCATACTGGCCGGCAGAGATACTTCGGCGGTGGCGTTGAGCTGGTTTTTTTGGTTGGTAGGAAAGAACCCGAGGGTGGAAGAAAAAATTGTAGCAGAGATCAGCGGGATTGTTAAGGAAAGGGAAGAGATAAAAAATGGCGAATTGATATTTAAAGCGGAGGAGATAAAGAAGATGGATTACTTACAAGCTGCATTATCAGAGGCTCTCAGATTGTATCCTTCTGTACCTGTTGATATGAAGGAGGTAAATTTTTTTTTCCCGAATTCGGTACCACCATGTTTGCTTCATACCCAGTTTTTTCTTAAATTAAATACTAAAATTATATGCATTAACCATTTTCCTTTAATTATAAACTTTAAAATTTTTGAAATAGTTTTGATTATCATCAATTTTTTATTGGGTTGAATGAATTTCTGGCTTTTAAAGTAGTAGTATTTTGGATTTGAATGTAGGAGAATTTTGGTGACACTTGATTTGTTGGAGTAGCTGAGAAGCAATTAAATTAGGATTGATTCATAAATGTTGTGGATCTAACCTACTTATTCCCTCGCTTCTATCAAAAATTATTATTCTATTTTAAATTATTTGTTTAAACCTATTTTTATTATTTTTATTTAATTATATTTAAATCTTTTATTATATTGGCAATAAACGGTAATATCTGTATTATTAATAAACCTTTTGATTAAGTTGATATCACGAAATAGAGTGTGTTTAGTATTACTTTTAACAAATATTTTTGAGACAACAACATTTTTAAGCAAACTGTTTTTTAGAGAAAAATGGGCTCAAAAGCATTTTTAAGTAGTATTAATTTAGTTAAGGACACTAACTCACTTATAAAAATTACGAAAATTTCCTTTTGTAATTACAAAAAATTATATTATTTACAGGTGTTTTAGTATTTTTATTTTGAAAAAAAGACAATAAAAATATGAATATTATGGGATTTAAACTGTGCCAATCGAATTAATAAATTCTAAAATTTAACGCTTAATAAAAATTTCATTTTAATGTATACTATATATTTTATTTTAATATATACAATTTATTATCTCTATCAGTTATATATATTAATAATGCATTTGATTGAGTTTGCAACTTAGGGTAAGTTTAGATGGGCAGTGCGTTTTCTTGTTGTTAGTGTAAAAACAGTGGTGACAATGAGATTAGATACTATAGCGTGAAACAAAGAGTAAGGTAAATGCATCGCACGGCCTATCTAAACCTACCATTGATTGAACACTATAATGAAATTAGATATTGTAGCATATTTCATGTGTTATTAATTAGTTTCAAATTATTTTTAAATACATTTGTGTTCTAAAGTATATACACTTTTTGGCCAGAGGTAATATTATAAGTTTAGCGCCCTGTGATTTGATCAGTAATTTTTATTGTTATTCAGGCTGCTGAAGACGACGTATTACCCGATGGAACCGTGATAAAGACAGGAACGAAAGTAGTATATGCAATCTACACAATGGGAAGAATAGAATCCATTTGGGGAAAAGATTGCAGAGAATATAAACCAAAGAGATGGCTAAGAGATGGCAATTACATGAGCGAATCAGCTTACAAGTTCTCTGCCTTCAATGGCGGTCCTCGCCTCTGTTTAGGCAAATATTTCGCTTTTTACCAGATAAAGTTCACCGCCGCCTCCATCCTATACCGCTACACCGTGAAGGTGGTGAAAGGTCATCCTGTTGCACCCAAAATTGCTTTGACAATGTACATGAAGTACGAACTTATGGTGAACCTCATCAACCGCCACGAATTGGGGCTCTACGAGAACCTCAAATAAAAGAGATACACTTCAATGGTGGATTTGATTTTTTTTTTATTGAAGGTTTATTTACAAAAGTAACCCCAAAACTAAATTGCTTTTTTCACTTATATTCTTAAAGTTTTTTTCTTGGTTAAAATACAGTATTTAAACTATCTATTTCTTCTTATTTTATTCAAGAAAGAGTATGAATTAGGAACATGCCGCATGTCATGTTCTTATTGGCTAGAATTGGGTTTTAAAGTAAAATAATGTAAAATTAAAAGTTTAGATATCACTTTTGATAAAAAAAACTTTTAAATAAAAATTATACAGTTTGAGGATAAATTTTACATAAACTTTTATAACCATTCAACTATGTATCTCTATTGTGTTATACTCCATCTTTTTAGATATTTGAAAATCATATCCATACTTGTATGTCAAAGTATAAAGCTTCACTTAGACGGGCCTAAGTTCAAGTCATTTTAAATTTAGATTATTTAAATTTTACAATTTGTTTTTTCTTATAAGATTATTTTGAATTACATCTATTTTATGCTCCTTAAAGACTAATTTTTCAAAGTTCATGATTGTCTCTTCTAATTAGGGGTGAGTAAAACTCGATTCAACTCGAAAAAAATCGAAAAAAATTATATTTTGAATTAATCGAATTATTTGAGTCAACTTGAATTTTATTTTTCAAATTTCGAGTTTGAATCGAGTTTGATTTTTGAATTCGAATAATTCGAATAAATCGAATATCAAACTATAATATTTTACATTTTTTTACTTGATTCGACTCGAAAAAAATAAAAAAAAAATTGAATTTTGAATTAATCAAATTATTTGAATCAACTCGAATTTTTTTTCAAATTTCGAGTTCAAATCGAGTTTGGTTTTCGAATTCAAATAATTCGAGTATCAAATTATAACATTTTACATTTTTACCCCAAACTCCCAAACCTCTTTACTTTCTCTCAAAATTTGTACTCTCCTCCCATCTACCCGAAACCTCCCCCCCCCCAATTTTTTTAATACTTCCCCCCAAAATTTTTCTCCCTCAAACCCCCCAAAACTTTTTATTTTTTCCCAAAACTTTTATTCCCCTCCTATCCTACCCCCTTCTACCCCAAACTCATCCTCCGCCCCATTTTTTTTTTTGAATATTACCCCCCAAATTTTACTCCCTCAACCCTCAAAATTTTTATTTTCCCCTAAACTTTTAATTCTTACCTTTTACCCAAAATCAAAAATTAAAAATATCCCAAAAAAATCCCTAAATCTAAATACTATTAATTTTATTTATATCTACTATTTATATTATTAAATTAAATTTTCCATTTTGTGCTATTTTTATTATTGAATTGTTTAATCATATTGAATTTTTATAATTTGTTGTTAAAATTGAATTATTGATGATGCTATAAAATATGTATTAAAATTTTACTTGTATCAATTTCACATTTTATCTTTTAAGATAACTTATATTAAAAAAATGACATTTTTTGCATTTAATATATTTTTTAATTTCAAAATACATAGTGACAAGAATTAGAAGATAATTGAAGCAACTAAGTAAGCAAAGAAACTAACTTGTATATAAAAGATTAATACATAAATTATGAGGGGATGAAAATTAATAACAAATTTCATTACGCTGGACAAAATTTGACCACGTTAGATGACAATGATTACAAGAACTCAAAATCATTTTTTTTAAATTCAACTAGAACAAATATATTCGATTTGAATTCTATCTCACTCGACTCGAGAAAATTTTAAATCGAATTAGAATGATAAAATAGAATTCGTCAACTCGATTAACTCAAAATTTTTTCATTTGATTCGATTTGATCCAATGCTCACCCCTACTCTTAATAATGTTATTTTCAAGATATAAACCTAAATATATATTTTGTCATTGCATCCAACACTTATTTAATATGTTTTAAGTTAATTTTAAACTACTTGTTCGAGTTGCTTGGAGTCTAAGTTGGATAGACTCGAGTTGTTGATCCTTTATTAACAAGCTAGGCTGACATGGGATCTCCTAGGTAGATGATGATGAAGGTATATAACACAAATGCTACGATTTGGTCCTCCGAGCGTGTGTACATAATCAGTTTGATAGAATGCACTTTTTAGTGTGTTATGTTTCGGGTTCAAATGTGTGGAAGTATATTTGAAAGTGACAAAACCTTGAGGAACTTGTAAGTACTCAAAGAGAACAATTCCGAATTATGTACTCGAGGCTTGGTGGGGCGGGTCATGACAGTTGATGAAGCAAAATACATGGATTAGACTAATACATGCAGCGCTCCTGCAGAAAAACCTATCTATTTATCATCTAATGATACCAGGGCTTACAAAAAATGAACTAGTCAGTGGTGCTGTAAACCAACTTAAATCTTAATCATAACAAAGCACAGTGCAGAGTTATGATACATATTCTATAGAAACACGAGACTTGTCATAATAGACATAGTAACAAAAATCTTAGTCCAGGTATAGATCGTAGAAAATACGGTAATAGTACGCAGAAGTAACTTAGCCAACAACATGTCCTTAACAGTATCTCCATTTGAAAATTGAAATTATTCCGAACAAAACATTGTTTCATTATCAGAACCAGAGTTTGTAAGGTGATTGCTTAGTATATATCTAGGTGAAAGAAAACCACCTCATTTCAGGCCTTCCCATCCCACTCCGCGTAAAACTGTTTAAGGAATTCCTCCATGACCTTATGCCTTTTCTCGGCCCTCCTTAGCCCAGCCTGGAAGTTTCCATCAGTGCGCAAACTCAATAGCATAGTCAAAGCTAACAATACCAGTGATACGCATATATATGAATACCTAAAGTAATATAATACACCGGTTATAAGGAAATTTTCTTGCATATCGGGGTACCTTAGTTTTCATCAAATCCTTTAACTTAAGGAGCTTCTCATGGAAATGGTTCACAGTAGTCTGCTCCTCTTTCTTCATGTACTGTTCCTTGGATAAGTCCAATCGTGGCTGGATAGCAGGATCGTGAAGCACCCTGTTTCTGTTTCCACCAAATGTAAAGCAGCGAGCAATTCCTAAACCAAAGAACTCTGGTTCAGCTCAAGACATCTAGGTCCTTTTTGCATGTTAAGCAAAGGGGATAATGAAAAAAGGTATAGATATCTTTATGTAATTGTAAGCAAGCATATTAGTAAGTACACCCTGCAGTGTCTTATATAAACCACCCTACAGGCAAAAGAAATCTGAATCGGTAACTCAAGCCAGCCAAGAATAAACAATGAAGCCGTCTTGAGTTAGAGTTTATAACGCGTTTCCTTCGGAAGCTAACATAGAGACTGAATAAATTAACGTAAAGAACATGCAAATTACCTATGGCACCAATTGCATCGAGACGATCAGCATCTTGCACAACCCCAAATTCAGGGGGAAATTCCTGGTTTCCCACACCAGCAAGTTCATCTTTAAAACCTGTAATAACCACAACTTCTATCATACTCGAATTTAAATATGAAGTGAAAAAAGCACATACAAAAGGGTACTTAGAAGCCTACTTGACATTCAATGATTGAATAAGATTGACAATAAGATGTTTTAATGACTAAGAGACTAGGATTAAATTTAATAAAAACACAAATAGAAGAAATATTAGCCAGAGAAATAAACTCAAACTCACCCATTCCCTTTATGATGCTTAATATCTTTATCTTTTTGCTCTCAGCTATGCCTTCTTCCTCTAGAAAATTCTCAACTATCTTCTCCTCAGACGGATCCCTGCATGCCGATGTAGAAGAACTCACACATTCATAGCAAATCAAATGAAAAACCATCTTTGGGTAGCAACCTTAATAACTTAACTAGAAGAAATGCAATAATGGACCACTGTATTTGAGAAAGACAACTCTTATGCCAAAGGCCAAATAGGAGCGTTAATACGCCTGTTACCAGAAATCATCATCTCCAAGCAATTTTTGCATTAGTATGCCTGATTTCAATCAGAGAACAATGGCAATCCAATCCAATAAGACTAACAATCCAATTAGCATATAGTTTATTATAAAATTATTGAGACAACAAACAATTCACAAACTTTTGAAAATACTATATACAATCAAAGAAAACTACCCCTATTGAATTAGTACCAAGCAAATAGTTATTTACATTGTTTTCGTTCCTCTAACCAGACCATGAACACTGGTTAATACATGGTTTTTCAATAAAAGCTAGAAATACAAACCTTAAATATTTGTAATCACCTACATCATGAAGAAGTGCAGCTAGCTCCACCTGCCATGGAAACAAAACCAAAGGCAAAAGAGAAATTTAGTAGGCAAGAACTTAGTACCTTCGCTTTTGGAATTAAACATTAGACCATGGAAACTTTCTAAGCTCCAATCATCAGTACAATATCAAATACCGATAATAATGAAAATGAAGAGCTGAATCTTCAATCAATTGCTCAGTTTTAGAGTCAGTAGCTTTAAAAGCTGGCATGCTTAAAGTAAAGGGTCAACTTGCATTGATTCTTTTAAACTACCCAAACACAGAGACAAGGGAAATAAATCAAATCTGAAATGGTTTACGATTTCCATGGAGTCAGGGTTGGAGGAGAGGCCTTCCTCTCGTGCGAGGGAGAGGGCAAGGTCTCTGACCCTCCACACATGCGAGGCATCATGGGAGGCGTCGTTCCCTTTCATCGACGTCTCCACCAGCTGCTCCGCCCTTTTCACGGTGCCTCTGATGGCCATTGGCGTCGATTTTCCCCAACTAGCCTGTCTAAAGTGTTCGAAATGAAGTGAAGATCAGCCTCTTCTTGGCTCTTGTTACTCCACAGCCGAGATACATAAAGAGAGATCATTTTGACTGATGGGCGGACATTTGGGGTAAATTCATTATATCATTGACGTGGGCCTCGCCGCCATGGTTATACGCCGTGTAGAGTTGGTTAAAAGATTTTGAAAATTGAAAGATTAAATTAGATTATGTGTCCTCCTTATATTTCATTCCACATGGTTAACGAGTGATATTTTCTTATTTTAAAATATTACACCATTAAATTTTATATAGGAATTGTTAATAATTAAGTTTATTTTTTTAAAATATAAAAAGTAAAGAAATTAATTTTCAAATACACGAAATGTACAGAGATTTAAAGCATATTTTAATTAAATTATACATTAACAAAATATAAATAAAGAGACTAAATTCTTAATACATAAATTTGAAGCATGTTTGGAGCAGTCTGTTTTAATAAAAAAAACAAAGTAATTAACTTTTGTACTAGTTAGAATGGTTCGTTCTACCTAATTCTTGACATACTGATTTAAACATTGTACATCAATTAAATGCATGAATAATATTAGAAGTAAAATAACCGTCAATTTAACAATTTTATAGAAAAATGATTAAATAGTAAAAGAAGTAATCAACTTATAAAACAAACAAAAGAAAGAAAATAAAAGGTAAAAAAAAACAAAAAAAAACAAAAAATTTAAAATTTTCATACATGTTTAAAAATTCCATTTTATATCCGTCATAATCACTCATTTTACCCAATTCTAAAAATATATATTCAAACATTGTGTATCAACAAGTGCATAAATAATATATTAAAAAAAGTACTATAAATTTTTTTACCTTATAATAATAAATAATAAAAAGTTTAAACATTAAAAATTAGCAACTTTAACTTTAAAATTTAAAGTATAAAATTATTAAATATTAATAAAATTAAATAACTTATAAAACAAACAAAAGAAGGAAAAAAAAGAAAAAAAAAAGGACAAAATATTTAAAAAGTTCAAGAATACAGCTTTATATGTATGTGTATTGTATAAGATTTTTGTTTGTGAAATTTATAATGAGTATTTTATATTTGGTTAATATTTTATATTTAAATTCACTTATGTGACATTTATAAATATTTTTATATGCATATATTAAATATTTTTTAAAATTATTAATAATTAAAATTGATACATCAAAAATAAATCAATACGAACACATATCAATTTCAAGAGAAAAATGATATACTAACATTGGACTCGACTTAGAGAAGTGAACATTCAATCGAATAAATTTTAAGTTATTCAAGTTGAATAGTCTTATTATATTAACCAAATTCAATTTTAAAAATTTGTTAATTAAATTAAATGAATAAAATTTAAATTGAGTCGATCAGCATAAATTTGTCCGAGCTAAATAAAAATAACTGTAACAAGTCAAATTAAACTAGTATTGGCAATTTTACTAAGTGTGGGTTTAGATGGGCGATGCGGTGCAATACGTTTAGTTTATTTTTTGTCTCATGTTATAATATCTAATCACATCGTTACCGTTGTTTTTTCACTAATCGTTGGTAAATTGCCCATCCAACTCACACTAAATTTCTAGATGAGCTCAAACTCAAATAACTCGAACAACTTAGTCTAGTTAATTCGATAACTTGAATAACTAAACTAACTTGAGCTGATTAATTTAAATTTGTTTTTTTTTAAGTCAAATTGAGCTTTGCTCATCCCTATATCTAAATTTTAAGTCGAAACGAGTTAATCGTATTCTCCAACTTGAAAAATTTTACTCAATCAAATTGAACTCAAAACTTAACACAATTCGTTTTAATCATAAATATTCAATATCCCAAACTCATCCGATCCAAATTCTAGAGTTAACATAAATTCAAAGCAATTCAACTCAAAATGACTATAACTTGCAATCACAAAAACTCAATCAATTTGAAATTGAAGTAAATTAAACTTGAAATATTTCGAACCAATACTCGAAATCAAATAATTAAAACATATAATAATCCAAATTAAACAAATCTAAACCTCACACTCACAAATTAACTAAACTCAAAATTTTCTTAATACTCAAAATTATTCAAACTCAAAAATTAATCCAAACTAAAATAATTTTTAAAAAAAATCATAATTAACTAAACCCTAAAACAAATCCGACTCGCCTAATTCACGTTATTTCTTTTAAGCCCAAAACCCAACCCGAAAAAGGGAGCCATTTAAAAACCCTAGTTAGGTTAAAATCTTCAATTGGCTGCTTCCTACTTCACCATTTACACAGAAACAGAGCTTGGGTCATCTCTCGCCAGCCGCAGCCATGGTACTCTCTCTTTCTCTGCCTAATTCTTCCTCTTCTTTGATTGGTCTCATTTGTCTTTTGAGCTTATTTTGAATCTGGTTTTAATTCTCCCTTACAAAATGTTTTAATAGAATATGTTGTTCCTGCTTATGGTTATTATTGTATAAGAACATTTGTGAAGTGGGATGTAGGACTTGGGATTTTTTTCCCTTTATTTTGCCATTTTCCAGGAATCTATGCTGATTTTTTTTGCCTATCTGCTTCTGGTTTAATATATTCCACAACTTTTAGGGTTTGCTACTTCAGTTTTTAATTTTATACGTTTAATGGTACTTATATTCAAGAAATCACCAGTGAAGATGCAGAATTTGTTCTATTTTGATGAATTAGTGAATGTAGCCTAGGGTTTGATGAGATTACAAAGGGTAAATTTTGGTCATGGTGGTGCTGTTTTCTTCGTGATGTCAATGAAGTGTAATCTAGGTTTACATTTGAGGGAATGGTTGCTAAATTTATAACAATTTTCTTTTGTTTTGAGCTTAGTTGTGAACCGGTATTGCAGGTGAACGTACCTAAGACGAAGAAGACTTATTGCAAGAGCAAGGAGTGCAGGAAGCACACTTTGCACAAGGTTACACAGTATAAGAAGGGTAAGGATAGTTTGGCTGCTCAAGGGAAGCGACGTTATGATCGCAAACAATCAGGTTATGGTGGTCAGACCAAACCAGTCTTCCACAAGAAGGTAAATTTTTGTGTCACTTGTCATTTAATCCTTGAATGGATGTTAGACATACTCTTGAAAAAGATCAAGAGTCTCATGCCGCATATTCCGGGATGTCTAGTTATCCATTTTGTCAATTCGATTAGTGCTATTTTCTCGAGAATCCAAGCCTTTGCATATATATATATATGACCATGTATCCATTGAACAGGCAAAGACCACCAAGAAGATTGTGCTAAGGCTGCAATGCCAGGGTTGCAAGCATGTCTCACAGCATCCGATCAAGGTTGGTGCAGTGAGAACCCCCTTTACTGTGTTATTTTTGTGGCTATCCATGTTGTTTCATGATCTAACATTTTGGTTGTTCTTTTTGGTGGCAGAGGTGCAAGCACTTTGAAATTGGTGGAGACAAGAAGGGGAAGGGAACATCTCTTTTCTAGATGTGATGATATTCATGTCAAATTTTATGTTATGGGTTTTTACTTGGCACTTAAGGCAGAATGGAGTTTTGTTAAGTTTGGTATTAGTATTCTAATGTTGTTTTTAAGAGGATATTGTGTTTTTTAAGGTTAATGGCATCGGTCACACTCATCGATAGCAATTGTCATTCGTTCTTGTTTATCAATATCTTGTGAGCTCGCATCACTTCCTTGAGATATTGTAGGTCAAGGCCCTTAACGAAGAAACTTACTAAATCAAGACCTCGCAAGCTTCGTATCATTGGGATCTTGCATTTGACATGGATAAAGTATCTGTCACTTGCATGTTACATTATTCATATTTTAGATGGCAAGATATTTAGTAGGTCAAGACACACGCTTCTCTAGTACTCTTAACTCTCTCTTGGCCCTCCTTTCGATCTAATACTTTTTGGGTACTCATATTCCGATGATTCTAGTCTCTTTACTGTTCTTGCATACCTAAATCTATTTGAATTTGTGCTCTAAAGAGATTTAATAATATATATTTGTGAATTTAGGTAGACTTGAATGTCGAATGGATTGAGTTGATGTCAAAACGAGTTGAGATGATTGTGTTCTACTTTATTTGGATCCGATCAAAAGGTGTCTAAAATTTTTACTAGATCGAATCAGTTTTAGATTTGTGATAATAGTTCTTGGTTAATTTTGAGATTTTAAATTTCAAGTTGGGCTATCCAATCTATTATATTTCTAAATTATTCCAAGTTTTAATTATTTGGAGTTATTTATTTAGATTATTTCGAATTCAAATTTTATTTGTATGGTTTGAAGTTTTATGGTAAATAGTAGGGTTTTAGAATTCGATCAAAATTGATTTTTAGCGAAAATTGTTAAAATAGTTATTTTTATTTATTTAGGTTATAACTTAGTTATTTATGTTATTATATTGTAACATTTTAGTTATTGAGCTGTTAATTATCGTAACAGTAAGTGACGTGATACGTTAAATTATTATTTTAAATAAAAATTTTAGGTTAATTTATACAATCGATTATTGTATTTTTTTGTATTTTTCATTCTTTCCTACTTCACCCTTTGTTTTTTTCTTTTTTAATTTTTTTAATATAATTTTTTTATGTTCTATATTTGTTAAAATTAGTCCGCCTTAAAGCATAATTTGCCCATAAAAAAAAGAAAAAAAACGATAATTGAACTTCTTGTTGAATTGAAAATTGGTATCATGAAGATGGATTTAATCATTAAAAAATTAGTTGAATCAAATAAGAATGGATTAAAAACCATCTGATTGATGAGATGGATTTAAGATTGTTTAAATATTTAGTCTTGTTGTTGTATAATTTATAGAAGAAATTATTATGTTTATTATTTTTCTTAATTTTATTTTATATCTACTAAACCGAAAATCGGTTGTCTGGATCACGGAGCAGGATCTTACAACGTTACCTTGAAGTATAGTCCAGAAAGGAGGATCCTTTGTGAGTCTCGCTCACAGAAGCAGTTTGCTAATACCTCCTCCAATTCCAAGACTCTTATCCCATATTCCCCCCTTCTCCGAAACCCTTACCCAGAGATCTGCAACCATGAGGGCCCTTATTTCAAGCACCAAACGCCTCATTTCTTCCGCTACCATGGCCTCCTTATCGCCTTCCGTCCACCGGCAATACAGCCTAATACCTATGGTGATCGAGCACTCTTCGCGTGGCGAGAGAGCTTACGACATATTCTCTCGTCTCCTCAAGGAAAGGATCGTCTGCATAAATGGATCCATCAACGACGACACTGCCCATGTCGTCGTTGCCCAGCTCCTCTTCCTCGAATCCGAAAACCCTTCCAAGCCCATCCATATGTACCTGAACTCTCCCGGCGGCCAAGTCACTGCAGGTACTTTGCATTTTTTTTTCAGTTTTCAATTTCGAAAAATACCCAATTCTGTGCTGTTCTCAACAACCATAGTGACACTGTTTTGGTTTAATTCTAGTTTTAGTCCCTTTACTATGCTGACATTTAGATTTAAATCTTTTACTTTAATTTGCTATAATTTTGATCCTTAGTGAGTTCAAATTGACAACACTTTAATTGCCATTTTCTTTTAAATGGTTTCAGCTGAATATAAATTTATTAATTGTCTAATTGTAATTTCAACTTTCTACTTTAGTTTGGCATATTTTGATACTTATGTCCTAATTGATAACACAGTTGTTACTGTCAAAGTGATTGACATGAGTTTCTTTAAAAAATAGCTTTTAAGCATTCGGGCGGACTTGTAAACCTATTATTTGTTAAAAAGGTGATTGGATTTTCGCCATGAATATTTTTTATTAAACTTATTATTTGTTGAACGTAGTTAATTGGATTTTCATATTGACATGACTGTGACCGAACCAAAAAAAATCTGTGTCATTAGTTGAATGCGACTAAAGGTGTTGTTAATGTTGACTTACTAAAAGTAGAGGACTAAATTATGTCAAAATAAACTAAAAAGATTAACTTCAAATTTCAGCAGAGGGACTTAAATCATAATTGTACCTATTCATTTTTATACAGGCCTTGCAATTTATGATACCATGCAATACATAAAGTCTCCAATCAACACAATCTGTATGGGGCAAGCTGCATCTATGGCTTCTCTCCTTTTAGCTGCAGGTGCCAAGGGTGAAAGGCGGTCCCTCCCCAATGCCACCATCATGATTCATCAGCCTTCTGGTGGATACAGTGGGCAGGCTAAGGACTTGACCATTCACACTAAGCAGATTGTTCGTGTTTGGGATGCATTGAACACTTTGTATTCCAAGCACACAGGGCAATCGGTCGATGTGATTCAGAAGAATATGGATAGGGATTATTTCATGACCCCCGAAGAAGCTAAAGAGTTTGGGTTAATTGATGAAGTTATTGATCGAAGGCCAATGGCTCTGGTCACTGATGCTGTTGCTAATGAAACCAAAGATAACCAACATGACAAAGACAGCAAAGACAAAGGTTCCAATTAGGATCGAAGCTGGTAAGCTCTTTCATCTGATTTCATTGTCGTAACTGTTCCTTTCCTAGCAGTTTTTCAGCTGTTGATTGAAGTTATGCTTCTGGAATTGATTTCGGAGAATTTAGGGAGCTAATCGGTTACTATTTCAATCGGTACTTTTACAGATCAGATGAGATGCATATATAAAGTTTTGCTTGCAAAGTTTTTGGTTTGAGAATCATGTGCACTTAAGTGGAAATGTATATTCATTAGATGGATGGGCTTGATATGCTTTTTGCCATGAAAAGGGGTTATCTTGGGTGAAAAAATAAGAATTCCTTCCACAGGATTAAAACATTTGTTGGTCTCGATTCTGAAAATAAATTCAATCATAAATGCTAACAAGACTCTCGTTGTTGTGTTGTTGTTTTGATTTTCTTTGTTCCTATTTAGGCTCTATACAAAAGAAATATGAAGCTTCATGATGATTCCTTTTCCTCAGGTTTCATATAGTTTTATAGCTAAAGCCTAAATGTCTGTTCCTGTGCTGTCTATTTCTATGTGGACCTTTGGCTTGGAAATTCTTCAGACCCAAGTTTTAAACCATTGTCTGCTAATTTTAGACATTCATTGAACTTCAAAAGGCTCTTCTTTTGAAAGAATTCTAAACATTTAAATTTAGAGTTGTTGATGAAAAGGTGGAGGTTCTTACTGTGGTGGTGAGAGCCTTTAAGCCTTTAGTGGCTAAACAGTGGTCGGATAATTTTGGAGGTTCTTGTACTTGTTAAGGCTTTCCCCACATGGATCCCAATGTGATGGGCAAAAATCCAATTTTTATTTAAATTTAATTATAAAAATATATATTTTGATATTTTAAATAATAAATAAGGTTTTTGATTTGAGACAATCTGAGCTTAATGGGTAATGAAGTAGAGATCCCCAGAGCTGAGATTGGGAGGTTCATACGTGATATTCTTTCCATTGAGTGGCCTCCCTTAAATGAAAAAAATTGCTTTTGAAAAATATGAAATTATAAATAAATATAATGATAAAATTGTTTTTTCAGTTCCCAAAATTTATGATTTAATTTAAGCCTCTTAAAACTATTTCTGCCTTCACCTGCTGGACAACTTTATTTCCTGTGATAAATTTCTAATCCGTATTAGAAGAGACTCCCACCATAAAATAATTATCCAAAAAGTAGATCATACATCTTAAAAGAGAATTACTTTTCTTCTCTCCTAAGCTTTTTCTGTGTCATCGTCAATTTTCGTCCAATCAAAAATTTATTCGAGTGATAACAACCATTTAGAAATTCAAACTAATCGAATAAGAAGAAAATACTGAATTGAAAACAATAAAAAAAAAAATTTATTATTTAAATTTCCTTTCATGAACTGTTCTTCTTTTTTCCTTTTTGTCGTTCTTTATAAGGCCTTTCTTTTCCTTTCCTTAGTTCTTTCTATAATATGTACTCCTCAAAAGGCTAGCATGTAGCAGTTGGTTCAAGGTTGTAGTAAAGAAAAATGGCATTTAAATTTTAAACGCTACGCTAATCAAGGGCCGCTTTGTTTTTACGAGCGGGCATGGGTTTCGTAAACCCATCAAAAATAGGTCTCTTGATGCCTGCAGTTGAAAGTGCTTGCAAATCAGGCTTCAAGCTCCATTTTGACGCCGCCGGCCACAGCGATGTCAAACTACTACTACCAATATTGCTGCTGTTTTCCTGATGATCGTGCAAACAAGATGTGCTCGATGATTTCTTCACTTCCCCATATCCATTGACCATGCATTCTTCTCCTAAAATTGTTGTTGCCACGTTGAACCCGTCGACTGCCGCGGAATTCATCCGGCTTCCTGCTTTTGATCTCAGTGCCAGCTGTTTTGCGGTTATCGCTGGAAACCCTATGTTGCCAGTGTTATCTTCCTTCAATAGGCGGGCAGTAAAGTCGGCCTCAGATTTCTGCCGTCTTCTAATAAGTTTCTCATTGGATTTATTATCAGGTTCGCCTTCTTTGCCCTCTCCTGCAGACATGATATCTACCAGGAATTCACCATTCTCATCGTAAAATCCATTAGCTACACTTCTAGACTTCCGTTTAAGCATCGAAAGAGGGTTGGAAGAGGAGGGTTTAAGGAACAGACCATCTTCCAAATAATCAGCTTCACCCTTCCTGTATAGTGCCATTTCAAAACCTACGGGCATGGTCTTTTTTTCTGTTGGTTTAAGGCCATAGTACCCTTGCAATGAGCTCATTGCCGGGGAGACCCTTTGAGGACTCTTCAATCTCAAAGACTGGAACGAGTCGAGCCAATCGACTGGCAAACTTTTTGCTGGGGATTCATTGGCACTGCTTTGCCTGCTGAGAGTTAAACCAGTCATGAGCTCAACTGAAACAACCGATTAAAACAAGGGAATACAGAGATCAGACAAGCATCTCGCAGGATTTTAAAGGTGAGAGAAATCGTTTAGCCAATGCAAAGCTCTTAAACTACTGCTGTGCTGTGAGTCATCGGCAGACAAAAATGACACGACAGACCAGAAAACCATCTGTTAATCATTGTTGAGGCTCATATGCAAAAGTAATGCCTTTTCCATGCCATTTCTACAGTACCACTTCTATTAGCAAAACCTTTTATTAGTCATGGATGGTACCAATAGAACAACCCAACACCAAAGATATTGCTAAGCAACGGGATTTTTTTTTTTTTTAAAATCCTATGTTTCGAATTCGAATGAGCATCAACATCCAATCAACATACAGACAGTAATTTTTACATGCAAATTGCAGTTTGTTTGAGTGAGCAAATATTGTTGGATGAGGAAGCATCCCCCATCAATCCACATATGAAGGTAAAATAACTTGAAAAACTACAGAACTATTATGAACAACAATGGTAGTTGGAGAGAAAAAGATTTAATAAATCCTTAAATGTTGTTTACACAAATAGTTAGGCAATATTATGATAATGTGTTTAATAGAAGTTCTCTAAGATTAGAATTACTAAGATGTAATAAGCAAGAATACACTTAAGACTCTTACTACATTACAACATAAGTAACAAATAGCAAGTGCGCCAATAGGTTAAGTTACCGAAAACCCGAAAATGACCATTCAAGTCATAATCAAAGGAGGACATGACTATAAAGCAAGATTTACCCACTCTTAAAACAAACCAATCTTCCCCCTCAAGTTGACAAAAACTTTCCCATTTGCAGGCTAAGTTAGGTAGGCAGAAAATACCAAAAAGACAGATTATGTTGTATGCAACCATCTTAATGGAGTGAAGAGAAGTTCATAACTTAAGGGGTAATAAGCAAGAATGCACCTGATTACTTTATTATCAAAACGAACTAGCTTAAGATTCTTACTACATTACAACACAAGAAACAAGAGCATCAATAGGTTAAGTTCTCCCCAAACCCCAAAATAACAATTCAAGTCATAACTCAGAATCGAAATTCGTAAGAACACATGATTAACCCATAATCCCCCCTTGAGTTTTTTTCGATTTCATGACAAAACCTTTCCGAGTTGCAGGTGAAAAATACGAAAAAAAAAAAAAAAACCATATTATATTGTATGCAACCAAAGAGAGTTAAAAAATTTAAGGTAAAGTCCATAAACAAGTAATAAAGAGAAAACATAATACCCTGGTGTGCTGGAATCATTTGACAAGCAAGGTGATGGTGGATGCCGCCCTGGTAAAGGGATCTGGAGTGTCTTAAGAGCAAACATTTGAAGATCTGTAACCAGTCCATTCATCCTTTTTATGTCAGCTACCTGAATTATTTCAACAACAATAATTTTGTCATTTACCAATGATGACATAAATTAGATTTAATTCCTAATAAAACATGGCCCCAAAAGAAAATTTATTTGAGAATCCTGAATTTCGAATGCAAGAAAAGAAATGAAAGGACGAACATGGTTACCTCAACGCCGTACTTGATGGCGACGCCGGCGAGGGTATCGAACCGGGAAACGGGATGTTCAATGAAACCGGCGGACGGTATCGTTGAAGAGGGTAAAATTTGAATCTTATCCTTTTCTAATAGACTATAATCATTGCAAAAATGACTGTAATGGCCATTCATATCGTAACTGTACTGTTCAATTGTATTGATGCCATTCCGCCTCTCCCTTTCCATCAGCATTTCCCCCCGTTTTCCTTTTTAAAAAAAAAAAAAAAACCAAAAATATCCCAATTTTCTTTTACCCTAATCTAATCAGTCTCCTCCCTTTGACCTCTGAATTCTCTGGTTTTCTTCGGGGGGTTGAATTCAAAATTTAAAAAATCTGGAGCATTGAAACGAAGAAACCAAATTGAATCGAAATTATTTGAAAAAAAAAAAAAGGGAATATACGGCTTTTTTAAGTGAAAATGAAAATGAAAAGAAAAAAAAAACGTAGATATATGGTGTGGGGGAAATCGTGAATAAGATTAGCAGTTAAACGGAAGGAGGCATTGGTTCCAGTATTTCCGGGAAAATGGATGATGGATCCTCTACGCTGTTTTCATGAAAAACAAAATAAAAAATATAATAAAAAATAAAAATAAAATAAAAAGTTCTGGGGGGAAGCAGAGAAGGTCAAGGTAATAGAAGGGAAGGTTAACTAAATATTTTATTATTTCAACAAATTATTTATAAACTGAAAAATAATTATAATAACAAGGTTTAATTTTTTTTCAATCCCTATACTTCTTATATATTTGAAATTTCATCTCTTTACTTTTTAATATCAAGAATTAATTCTTCAAACACGACTTCGGTTACATTGGATTATTACACTAAATGAGTAAATCAAATATTAAAATTATAAAGTTATTATTTTCAGTAACTTTTTTCAAATGTCAAATAATTCAACTTAACGACTATCAATTGGACATCAAAATAGTAGAGGATTAAATTGATGGAATAAAAAGAAAAGAGATTAAATTCAAATATGGAGAAAAGTACAGGGACTGATAATAAATTTGACCTAGTAATAATAACAACAAATATATAATTTAAAAACAACGTGCATTTGGTACATTAGTTTTTTGTTTAAGGAACGAGTAACAGGTGGCGTTATACGTGTTACAGTAGGGATGTCCCTACCGAAACCTCGGCTCCTTTTGCCTACCCCGTTTTGTCGGTCGGCCCACTCGGCGGCTGTCTCTTTGTTTCTTTTTTGGTCTAATTCTGGTTTTAGTCCCTCTATGTCCTTGCTCTAATTTGACCTAGCTTGGTGTCCTTGTTATTTGTTGTCTTCAAACTTGTGAAATTCAGTGTTTTTTGTTTTTATTTATAGTTCTGAAATGTTAAGCTTGAATTGATGATAATATTAATGAATTTTGGTTAACTTATAGAGGGAGGTAGGGATGACAAGATCTGAATTCATGTTATTTAGGGACTAAAAAGGAATTCCTAACTCCAATTCCGAACAAGTCCTAGCACTTTTTGTTAATTTTGAATATGCAGTATGTTAATATTCAAAGTTTTATTTTAAAAATTATATTCAAATTTAAAAAATTTAAATTAACGGTATTATCAATTAGATTTTAATTTTTAAATCGGCCAAATAAAAGACTAGACTCTTGAAGTTAAAAATAAAACAATTATAATTTTTTGAATAGTTTAGGGATTATGGGGCACATTAGACCTAAATTTGGTCTTTTATTATTAACAAGACCTCAACTCTTATAATATTATTATTTCTATGTTGAAATTGATAACACTGCATGTAAAGATTTATAATGTGTAGAAAACTGATTAAATTCAAATCTGCAGCATAACAGGTGGATTAAAATCAAAATTAGTCGACCTTTGTTTTGCATTCATTTTGTACAAAACAAAATTTTATTTATTTTATTCTTTCGTCTCATTTCACCAAAACGCAGCGTCTCTCTAATTTTATTTTATTTTTACATTAATTTTATTATAAGTTTTTATAATATCTGTTCTTTTTTTAGAATGATACAATCCTTAAAACTATTCATAACTCCTCCCTAACCTTTAAACTGTTAAAAAAATAGAATTTTAGAAGTTTTGAGGCATATTCTTGATTAGTAAATGTGGAGATTTGAATTATAAAATTATAGTTTTATATTCTACCTCATGAGACCTTTAGAACGGTATATCATATGCTCAAAATGGGTGAGTGATGAATGAGAAACTAATGCTCAAAGTAAGTCACTTATGAATTATGTTTAGGAAAATAGAAAGCTTAGTCCCATATTGATTAGATATCAAGTGTGGAATATGTTTATATATATGAACCAACTTAATGATTATTAAATGATTAAACTAATGTTTTTTTTCACATGCAAGAGGGGGTGCAAATCTAAACTTGTCAAGGTTGGGGGTGCACTTGCCTAATATGTAACTCATTTAATTCAGAAGTTAACGGCTCCTTAAATTCACATATGTTATTAGCTCCATTAGTCAAAATTTCTAAAAGTTCTTTTAATTTTTGAATTTTATTTAAAACCAAATAATCTACAGGAAAAGATATACAAACTGAAATTTCCAAAATTTCAATATCTTCTCCCTGCATATTTCGAACCTGTTTTCAGTGATAGAAGAAAGTAAGGCTATAGTTTGTTGATCACTGTAATCATGCTACTGCCGTGCTCATCTCATTGTTGTATTTTGAGAGATAGTCGACCAACGTTTCTCCAGCACCAAAGGAGCAGCCGAATTTGTCTTAAGGAAACTATGAAAATAGGCCTCAACTACTAGTCGGTTTTTCCTGCTTACCTACGAGTATAAAATTTTCGATCCAAGTTTTATTTTTAATATATATATATATATATATATATATATATTGTTTGGGTTCGATCTTGTGATTTAAATAAATATTTGGCATTACTATTTATTTCACTAACGTGTGTGCAACATAAATTGACGAGCAATCCGAGCGAGTGATTCAAATTCTGGAAGATATGTTAAAAGGTTGTATTATCGAATTCCGAGGCAGTTGGGAAGAACATTTACCTTTAGTCGAATTTGCCTACAACAATAGCTTCCAATCAAACATCCAAATGATATCTTATGAGGCATTGTATGGTCGCAAATACTAAATACTTTTGTATTGGACCGAACTAGGTGAAAGAAAAGTTTTAGGTCCCGAGGGGAGAATCAAACTGATTTAAGAAAGACTAAAAGTGACTTTTGATAAACATAAGTCATATGCAGATGTAAAAAGAAAAGACATTAAGTACAATGTCAATAACCAAGTCTTTCTGGAAGTATCCCCATGGTGAAAGGTGTTGTAACAGCCCGATTTAGACCCTAATTGGAACGGTGGTTTCGAGACCATGAATCCGAGTCAGAAAAATATTTTAAAATTATTTCCTGTGTTTAATATGTGCGAATTTATATCTGTGAAATTTTCGTGATTTAATTTTGTCGTTTGAGTGCCTGATTAAATAAAAAGGGCTTAATCGCGTAAATTGAAATTTTGATAGTTTAAAATATAAAGGCCAAATTGTTAGTGGCTTTCTAAATGGAAGCACTTATGTTGTAAATAGCCTATTTTGGTTGTTAGTGCACAGTATTTGGTATGTGTTAAATATGTTTTCTAATTAAATATACATATAAGTTATAATAGTAAAATATATAATAATATGTATATAAAATAAAGCATAAATTAGTGAACCATGTGCAAATGTTATGGATGGTAGTGCCCTCATTGTTAATGGTTTTATAATTTTATTACAAAGGCTAAATAAGTAAATTTGGTAATAATATGTATATAATATAAGCTTATAATTAAAAATAAAACCAAGTGTATATATTTTCTTTTCATGACCGAAACTTGAGAAAGAAGATGGGTTTGAAGCTATCAAATATTTGGCCACCTTCCAAGCTCGATTTAAGGTTCATTCTTTGTCGGTTTTTGATAATTTTTACGTTTTTGAGATCGTTGCTTCGAATACTACTCGACCCATGCCTGAATTTCTGTATTCATGAGTTGCCATTATTGATATCTTGGTGAATTTTGTGTTTGATATTGTTAAATAAGAGATATGTGTTAGATTACTAAGTTTGTATTGGAAATTTTCATGAAAATTAAGTAAATAGGGCTTAATTGCAAAAATAGTAAATAAAGGGACTAGATTGTGAATTAAATTAAATGTGAGGACTTATAGGGGCTTGAGGAGTATTCGGCCTTAGCTTAGTGCAAGTAAATTATATTATTTTGTGCTTTATGAATTTTGGACTTAATTGCTAAATGTGTAAAATGTATGGGGCAAAAGTGCAATTTGCTCATTTATGTGTTTTTGAGTGAATTGGATTGAATATTTGATTAAATAAGTTTAATTTATATCAATTCAAGATCAAGAAAAGAGAAAATCGGATTCGGATCAGAGACAAACAAAAATAGACGAATAGTCGGTTTACGTCGTTCGTCGATATCCGAGGTAAGTCTATAAGCAATTAAACATCGTTAATTTTGAATGTAAATTAGTTTAATATGCTGTTTTGAAATTTATAGACTTATATTTGAGATAGCCGAATATGATTATGCATGGAAATAGTGTATTTGAGACTAATTCGACTAAGTTACGACATTTGAAAGTCTGTATGAACTTTATGGAACAGTTAAAATTTTCTATATATGAATTATATATAAGATGACTTTGTAACAGTGATATTCGGGCTTTGAGCCTAGCAAGCCTTGTGCTGGTGAGATAAATCGGGCTTTGTGCCTAGCAGGCTTTATGCCAGTATATTAAATCAGGCTTTGAGCCTAACAGGCTTTGTGCTGGTATGTGATATAGGCTTGTGCCTAGCAGGCTCTATGCCGGTGAATTATTATAAACTTATGCCCAAAAAGATTTTCTACCGATGTGGTAATTGAATATGTCAAACGAGCTAAAATGTTCAGGTACGTGATGGTCAGTTACCTATTTGAAAATAAGGTAAGTTTTGATGGTTGAAATGAAGCTATGTATTATATATGCAATAATGTGAATTACATGAGTATAAAATATAAGATTACATTCGGCCAAGTGATATATACATGTGAAACTAAAATGTGAATTATGTGTATACTTGTATAAAAGTGAATATACATACTTGTATATATATATATATATATATATATGTGTGTGTGTGATTGTTATACTTTGACTTACGGGTATATGCATGTAAGTGAACGTGTAATTAATATGATAAAGATGCTTTGGATTAACCATTGAATAATTGTTTGTTAATGTATCCATATATATATATATGAGTGTTCATTCGGTCATTTCTATGCTTATACATAAGAAATTATATTTTAATTCATGAGTATATGTTTGTGTATATATGTACGTGGTTATTTAATGATTGAGTTTTGAAACCAAAAGATGCTTTGATAATATATATATATATATATATATATATATGCGGCCATAAATAAGTTATATGTGAAAGTATAAGATAAATGTTAAATCATAAGATTGAAGTTAATTTGAATATAATAATAAATTTTGGTATAGTTTAAATGTATGGATTATGTCTTTGAATGATTTATTTGCTTATGACTTACTAAGCTATGATAGCTTACTCCGTGTTTTCATATGTACTCTGTTTTATAGATTTTGAATTCAAGTTACGAATCCAGGAGTCGTTAGAGGAGCTTATCACGCTATCGACTATTTTTGGTACTTTTAAACAAGTTTGAATTTGAACTTATGGCATGTATAGGCTAGTTAACAAGTTGAATTTGGGGTATGTATAAATCTAAGCTATGTGAAAATGGCTTGTTTATAATGTTAGGTTCGATTTATGCTTTGATCATATGGTGGAAATATTTGCTTGATGAATTGGCCATGGTGTATATTTATTTATATTCGAGATATTTGGTTGTGTTTTGCTTAAGCGTTGCTATGTATTTTGGGTAATTTTTGCTAAGTAAGTTCGGTCGTGATGTGTAATAGAAGTGAGTTTGACATGTGTGCATTAATGGAAGGTATAATATGTTTGAATTATGCTTAATTATAAGTGTTTGATATTTGTCATAGCTATTTTAAATTGGCCTGTAAATAAATATGTTCATAGGTAAATCGGTTTGGGCAACGGGAAATATTATGTGCGTTTGATAATCGGTTATGAGGTGAAATAGATAAGGATGACAATGGTAAGCTATTCACGATTTGGATTTATATTTGTGTTCGTATAGGTTGGTTTAAAAGTTGTTATAATGCACTATTGTCTTTTGGCTTGGTGAATGAATATATGTATTAGTTTTGGTATGTTTTAATTGGCAAAGCATTAATTGTATGTCATGGTTTATTAATGACCGTTAGTTTTGGTCTAAAGGGCGGCAGAAATAAAAATGATTATTCGAAACTTTGGGTTGATAATTTTGCATTACTTTGTGACTTGAATAAATATTTATTTGCAAATTTGATAAATCGTTTGAACCTTTGCGTAATAATGAGTGAATATAACATTAAGGATTACTAATGCTTATGAAATATTTAGCCTAATACACGTAATTAATTATATTTATAAAGGTTTTATATGTGCATGTATTATGACATTGTAGATATACGCAAGATAAGTAAATTTTAATGTGAGTTATATATATAAACATCTTTGTTTTTTTTAACAGTTGATTTGTTAGTCAAGTTGATGACATATTGAGTAGTCGAATGAGATATTTGAATTAATTGCAAATAGTCATGAAGTGTTCATTATAAAAAAAAATTGGTTGTTTAATTATATGATAAAATGATATTTTTGATATTTTTGTTTATGAACTATGTAATTGCAAATATGTTCATTATATGATATGATATGACGCGTAATAAATTTGTAGTAGTTTATGATTTAAAATATGGTTGGTTAAAGAGTTTGAACAGATGTATATCTATGATTGTTCGGTTGGTGTGCTTTGTCTGGTAATGCCTCGTAACCCCACTCCGGCGACAGATATGGGTTAAGGGTGTTACATTTTATTGGTATCAGAGCTATGGTTTAGTTGATTCTAGGACTACCATAGCGTATGTGAGTGTAGCTATACATGCCATATTTAACCTGCGATAGTGTGATATCTCCTAACTCCGACGAAAATTATTTTGTTGATACAGATAAGTTTTTCAACCGAGCTAATTTTGATAGCACGGAATGTGTACTCAAATATTTGAATAGAAGTGTGTTGATGATGAGTTGAAACTTATAAAGGTATGGATCAAAGAGTATGATATATTGATGTTGACACATGTTATAATTATATGAGCATATAGATTATGATATTTGAGTTATGATTGCTTTTTGAAATGTTTTGATTGTGAATTAGTGATTTGAGTTGGTATATGAATTAAGTGCTAAGAACAAAAGTGAATAAAAAAAATGTGTTTATTAAATGATTGGATAATGTGAAGTTATTAATGAATTAACTATTTGTGAAAGTATGTGTTATATGTATTTATGTATAAAATAAATTTGAGGCTTTATTACCCTCACCCCCTTTATTAGAGAAATGTTACTGTAAATTCTGTAAGATTTGGGTTGAAGAAGCTCATGAGTGTAGAGTTACAGAAGTCCATACATGGAAGATTAATAAGGTGGTCAGAAACGTGAATGAATCTGTAAATGAAGACGATATTAAAGGAGACATTGGATAGTTCTGAAAATTTTTCAGGTTGTATAAAATTATTGTTACAGAATAAGTTATCTCCGATCAAATGACCTAATCAGGTATGTTATCTAAGGAAAATATTAGTTGAACACTTTTCTGAATTAATTTCTGTCGGTAAAGGGATAATGTTTGAATTATATTGATGGCTGAATGTAGTGATTATAGTCGGGCAGTTATTACGAATTCTTTTGGGCATTCTATGTATACATTTATTCTCAGAGGTATCTGTGACTGTTTAATTTCGGAAGGAATTCTTATCGTAGACGAAAGCAAGGTTGGTCTGTTTGGGTTATGTTTGACATTGCTCTGTCTTTCTTTGGTATTTATTTCATGGGTGGATATTAAAATCGACGGTGAAATTTGTATAATGTTAATATTCTGTTTCTACTAGATATGGTTATGTGGAATATATGCAAAGATTATATCACTTCTGTTACTATAGATTCCAGTATTTATGAGTGATATTGTTCTTTCTGGACATTCTCTGGGATATCATCGGAGCTAATATTATTCTATATGGGTTGAATTTTTTTTATATTCTGTATAGCTTCAGACATTAAAATTTCGCTATTCCGGTCTTTTTATGATTCCATGTAATTATCTGTAAGAGATTTCTATCTGACAGAAATGGTTATATCTGTTATAATTTGTGTTTCTGTATGGGTTGCTGTCCAAATCATATTTGGTTTTCTTCTAGGTTCAGATGCTTTATTAACGACTGGGATATTATCTATTATTTCGAGTAAGACATCAGTCTCATTATGATATTATGATTTCTATTTGATGACTGTGGCTTTTGTATAATAATATGTTTGAGTTATTCTTTTAGCGGGAAGGAATAATTTCTTTGAAAGGACTAATCTAGTGGTTTAGTCTAACCTGAATTATTGGATTTAAAAGAAGTGTGGGTTATATGTGTTTGAATCTATTCACTGGAAATTTAAATGTACATGTGTGATTTGAGGAATATTCTGGAAGAAGAAATTTGTACTCTTTAGAATTCGATACAGAATCATGTTTATCGGAACAATTCTATCTGAGAAAGGTGATGGTAAAATTAAAATTAGTTATTGAAGCTTCCCTTATGATTTCAATGATGATTTAGAGTTCTAGATTGATGTTGAAGGTTGTCTGAGGTTTAGAATTGAATATGTATCCCAATAAACTCAAGGTTAATTCAAATGATTTTGAGTAAAACTTACAGCAGTCAGTTATTTGTTCATCCGAGTAGTACGAAGACGTGTAATGATCTAAAACAATTTTAATGGTGGTATGGTATGAAATGGGTCATCTTTTATTCTGTTTTGAAATGTTTAGTTTGTCAGTAAGTAAAAGTCGAGCATCAGGTACATTCTAGGTTACTTCAGCCGATTAAGATACCTAAATAGAAATGAGACAGAGTCACGATGGGTTTGTATTCGAATTTTCGTTGTCACCGAACCAGAAAGATGCAATCTGGATTATTATGGATAGATTGACTAAATTGGTTCGTTTTGTTCCAGTTTGTACAGATTATTCGCTTAACAAGCTTACTGAGCTATATGTTTCTCAGATATTGATCAGATCCTTCACACATGATTAGTCTATCTAGGATTGAGATTAATTCAGATATGACGTATGAGGAAGAACAGATTTGTATTTTGACTCGCGAGATTAAAGAGTTACAAAATAAGGAAATTTTGTTAGTTAAGGTATTGTGGCGTAAACACAAAGTTGAGGAAACAACGTGGAGCTAGAGGATACGATGAGAGAATGTCATCCGAACCTATTTACCAGTAAGATTTTCGGGGACGAAAATCCCCAAAGGGGGGAGAGTTGTAACAGCCCGATTTAGACCTTAATTAGAACGGTGGTTTCGAGACCATGAATCCAAGTCAGAAAAATATTTTAAAATTATTTCTTGTGTTTAATATGTGCGAATTTATATCTGTGAAATTTTCGTGATTTAATTTTGTCGTTTGAGTGCCCGATTAAATAAAAAGGGCTTAATCGAGTAAATTGAAATTTTGATAGTTTAAAATATAAAGGCTGAATTGTTAGTGGCTTTCTAAATGGAAGCACTTATGTTGTAAATAGCCTATTTTGGTTGTTAGTGCACGGTATTTGGTATGTGTTAAATATGTTTTCTAATTAAATATACATATAAGTTATAATAGTAAACTATATAATAATATGTATATAAAATAAAGCATAAATTAGTGAACTATGTGCAAATGTTATGGACGGTAGTGCCCTCATTGTTAATGGTTTTATAATTTTATTACAAAGGCTAAATAAGTAAATTTGGTAATAATATGTATATAATATAAGCTTATAATTAAAAATAAAACCAAGTGCATATATTTTCTTTTCATGACCGAAACTTGAGAAAGAAAATGGGTTTGAAGCTATCAAATATTTGGCCAACTTCCAAGCTCGATTTAAGGTTCGTTCTTTGTTGGTTTTTGATAATTTTTACGTTTTTGAGATCGTTGCTTCGAATACTACTCGACCCATGCCTGAATTTCTGATATTGATGATGTATTCATGAGTTGACATTATTGATATCATGGTGAATTTTGTGTTTGATATTGTTAAATAAGAGATATGTGTTAGATTACTAAGTTTGTATTGGAAATTTTCATGAAAACTAAGTAAATAGGGCTTAATTGCAAAAATAATAAATAGCGGGACTAGATTGTGAATTAAATTAAATGTGAGGACTTGTAGGGGCTTGAGGAGTATTCGGCCTTAGCTTAGTGTAAGTAAATTATAGTATTTTGTGCTTTATGAATTTTGGACTTAATTGCTAAATGTGTAAAATGTATGGGGCAAAAGTGCAATTTGCTCATTTATGTGTTTTTGAGTGAATTGGATTGAATATTTGATTAAATAAGTTTAATTTATATCAATTCAAGATCAAGAAAAGAGAAAATCGGATTCGGATAGGGGAAAAACAAAAATAGACGAATAGTCAGTTTACGTTGTTCGTCGATATCTGAGGTAAGTTTATAAGCAATTAAACATCATTAATTTTGAATGTAAATTAGTTTAATATGCTGTTTTGAAATTTATAGACTTATATTTGAGATAGCCGAATATGATTATGCATGGAAATAGTGTATTTGAGACTAATTCGACTGAGTTACGATATTTGAAAATCTGTATGAACTTTATGGAGCAGTTAAAATTTTCTATATATGAATTATATATAAGATGACTTTGTAACAGTGATATTCAGGCTTTGAGCCTAGCAAGCCTTGTGCTGGTGAGATAAATCGGGCTTTGTGCCTAGCAGGCTTTATGCCAGTGTATTAAATCAGGCTTTGAGCCTAGCAGGCCTTGTGCCGGTGTGTGATACAGGCTTGTGCCTAGCAGGCTTTATGCCGGTGAATTATTATAAACTTATGCCCAAAAAGATTTTCTACTGATGTGGTAATTGAATATGTCAAACGAGCTAAAATGTTCAGGTACGTGATGGTCAGTTACCTATTTGAAAATAAGGTAAGTTTTGATGGTTGAAATGAAGCTATGTATTATATATGCAATAATGTGAATTACATGAGTATAAAATGCAAGATTACATTCGGCCAAGTGATATATACATGTGAAACTAAAATGTGAATTATGTGTATACTTGTATGAAAGTGAATATACATACTTGTAAATATAGATATGTGTGATTGTTATACTTTGACTTACGGGTATATGCATGTAAGTGAACGTGTAATTAATATGATAAAAATGCTTTGGATTAACCATTGAATAATTGTTTGTTAATGTATCCATATATATATATATATGAGTGTTCATTCGGTCATTTCTATGCTTATGCATAAGAAATTATATTTTAATTCATGAGTATATGTTTGTGTATACATGTACGTGGTTATTTAATGATTGAGTTTTGAAACCAAAAGATGCTTTGATAATATATATATATATATATATATATATATATGTGGCCATAAATAAGTTATATGTGAAAGTATAAGATAAATGTTAAATCATAAGATTGAAGTTAATTTGAATATAATAATAAATTTTGGTATAGTTTAAATGTATGGATTATGTCTTTGAATGATTTATTTGCTTATGACTTACTAAGCTATGATAGCTTACTCCGTGTTTTCATATGTACTCTATTTTATAGATTTTGAATTCAAGTTACGAATCCAGGAGTCGTTAGAGGAGCTTATCACGCTATCGACTATTTTTGGTACTTTTAAACAAGTTTGAATTTGAACTTATGGCATGTATAGCCTAGTTAACAAGTTGAATTTGGGGTATGTATAAATCTAAGCTATGTGAAAATGGCTTGTTTATAATGTTAGGTTTGATTTATGCTTTGATCATATGGTGGAAATATTTGCTTGATGAATTGGCCATGGTGTATATTTATTTATATTTGAGATATGTTGGTTGTGTTTTGCTTAAGCGTTGCTATGTATTTCGGGTAATTTTTGCTAAGTAAGTTTGGTCGTGATGTGTAATATGTGACAGCCCAAAATAGGGTCTAACCGGAACAGTGGTTTCGTAACCACAAATTCGAATTTAAAATAATTAAATTCTGAAAATTTTATGTTTTTCGATCTGTTAAATATGCTTTGTGTGAAAATCGTTTAGAAAATTTATTAATTTAGTGCTTAATTTTATTTTTGGATTAGATTGCATTAATTGCAAAATGTGAGTTCTATTGCGTGAGTACCTATTTGAAATGAGGGTTTGAACTAGAGGTCTTTAAATGGCAAATAGACCAATAGTTAATGGCAAATAGGTTGATCAAATGTTTCGGTAAGTTTTTCTCAGAGAGATCGTGGTAAGCAAGGCTCCAATCCATAGGGGCAATCTACCTCCGTAACAAGTGTCGGTAGTGTTAGATCTGATAGATTCGAATGCCAACATTGTGGAAAAGACATCCGGGTGAATGTTATCTGCATAACCGAGCTTGTTTTAGATGTGGATCTCAAGATCATTTATCAAAGATTGTCCAGAAAGAGAAGGGTTTGAGAAATCTCAAAATGTGAGACCGAGTAATGTGAGTAGAGGGAGACCAGCAAGGAATGTGGGACCTGAAAATAGTAGTAAAAGCGAAAAGAAAGATACAACTGCAAGATCTGAAGCGAGAGCTTCAACAAGAGCATATGCCATATGGGCTCGTGAGGAAGCGTCTTCACCTGAAGTGATCACTGGTACATTCTCTCTTTATGATAATTCTGTTCTTGCTTTAATTGATCCGGGATCAACCCATTCGTATATATGTGTGAAACTAGTGTCTGGTAAGAATCTGTGTATTGAGTCCACTGAATTTGTGGTCTAAGTGTCGAATCCGTTAGGAAAACATGTGATAGTGGATAAAATTTGTAAGAACTGTCCTTTGATGATTCGTGGTCATTGTTTCCCTGTTGATTTGATGTTGCTACCTTTTGATGAGTTTGATGTTATTCTGAGAATGGATTGGTTAACTCTGCATAGTGCTAAAATAGATTGTAGGCAAAAGATTCTTGAATTGAATTGTGGTAATGGTGAGATACTTCGAATTGAAACAGATAAGTTAGACTGTGTTCCGACTGTGATCTCTGCAATGTCTGCTTATAAATGTTTGAGAAGTGGTTGTGAGGCATATTTGGCCTACGTGCTAAACACTAAGGTGTCTGAAAGGGAAATTGAATCTGTGCCTATGGTATGTGAATATTTGGATGTATTTCCTGAAGAATTGCCAGGATTGCCTCCGGATAGAGAAATAGAATTCGATATTGAATTGCTTCCGTGTACTACTCCGATATCGATTACTCCGTATAGAATGGCCCCAACAGAACTAAAAGAATTGAAAACACAGTTGCAAGAATTGACTGACAAGGGATTTGTGAGACCTAGTTCTTCTCCGTGGGGTGCTCCGGTTTTGTTTGTTAAGAAGAAAGATGGGTCATTGCGACTTTGTATTGATTATCGCCAGCTTAACAGAGTAATGGTGAAAAATAAGTATCTGTTGCCTAGAATTGATAATTTATTTGATCAGCTTAAGGGTGCTTCCGTGTTTTCTAAAATCGATCTGAGATTCAGGTATTATCAGTTAAAAGTTAAGGAGTCTGATGTGCCTAAGACTGCTTTTAGAACCTGGTATGGTCACTACGAATTTTTGTTAATGCCGTTTGGATTGACAAATGCTTCGGCCATTTTTTATGGATTTGATGAATCAAATTTTCAGGCCTTATTTGGATAAGTTCATAGTGGTTTTCATCGATGACATTTTGATATATTCTCGAAGTGAATCTGAGCATGTTGAACACTTGAGAATTATACTTCAGACCTTGAGAGAGAAGAAACTGTATGCTAAGTTCAGTAAAAGTGAGTTCTGGCTTAGTGAAGTCAGATTTCTGGGACAGATTGTTTCGAAAAAAGGTATCCGAGTAGATCCGAATAAGATCTCAGCAATTGTAGAATGGAAGCCTCCAAAAAGTGTGTCTGAAGTCAGGAGTTTTCTGGGTTTAGCTGGGTATTACCGTCGGTTTGTAGAAGGTTTTTTGATAATAGCTTCTCCGATTACGAGATTGTTACTAAAAGAAGTTAAATTTGTATGGACCGATGAGTGTCAGCAAAGTTTTGAAAGGTTGAAAAAGTGTTTAACTGAGGCACCAGTGTTAGCGCAACCTGAGTCGAGAAAAGAATTTGTTGTTTACAGCGATGCGTCTCTGAATGGACTTGGATGTGTTTTGATGCAAGAAGGAAAAGTAGTAGCTTATGCCTCTTGGCAAATAAAGCCACATGAAAGGAACTATCCGACTCACGATCTAGAGTTAGCTGCTATAGTTTTTGCATTGAAGATTTGGCAACATTATTTGTATGGTGAGAGGTGTATAGTGTATACTGATCACAAAAGTCTGAAGTATGTAATGACTCCAAAAGATTTGAATTTGAGACAACGAAGATGGTTGGAATTATTGAAAGACTATGAACTTGTGATTGACTATCATCCGGGTAAAGCAAATGTGGTCGCTGATGCCTTAAGTAGAAAATCTCTGTTTGCTTTGACAGCTTTGAATACAGATTTGTCATTGTCTGATGATGGTTTATGGATAGCTGAGTTAGTGGCTAAGCCATTATTCTTACAAAAATTTGTGAAGCTCAGAAATTAAACAGTGAATTGTTAGCAAAACGGACTCAATGTGAAACAGATGATAATTCTGATTTTCAAATTGACGCAAGTGATTGTTTGCTATTTCGTGACAGAGTTTGTGTACCGAAAAATACTGAACTGATTTGGAAGATTTTGCATGAAGCTCATTGTAGTCGTTGGTCAGTACATCCGGGTAGTGTGAAAGTGTATCAAGATCTAAAGAAAGTGTATTGGTGGCCCGGCATGAAACGAGATATTTCTGAATATGTAACAAGGTGTTTAGTTTGTCAAAGAGTAAAAGTAGAACATCAGTTGCCTTCGGGATTACTCCAGCCAATTATGATTCCCAAATGGAAATGGGAAAGAATTACCATGGATTTTGTTTTCGAATTGTCTTCAAAGCCGAGGAAGAAAGATTCTGTTTGGGTAATAATTGACCGATTAACTAAGTCAGCTCATTTCATTCTGGTGAGGATGAATTTTTCTTTGGATAAATTAGCAGAGTTATATGTGTCTGAGATAGTTAGATTGCGTGGTGTGCCTGTATCCATTATTTCCAATAGAGATCTGCGTTTTACTTCGCGGTTCTAGAAGAAGTTACAAGTGGCATTAGGTACTAAATTAAATTTTAGTACAGCCTTTCATCCTCAATCGGACGGGCAATCAGAAAGAGTGATTCAAGTACTTGAAGATATGTTGAGATGTTGTGTTTTAGAATTTGAAGGTAATTGGGACAAATATCTGCCTTTGATAGAATTCGCGTATAACAACAGTTATCAGTCAAGCATTAAAATGGCACCCTATAAAGCTCTGTATGGACAGAAGTGTCGGACTCCATTGTATTGGACTGAACTTCGTGAGAAGTATGTTCATGGGACTGATTTGGTAAAAGAGACTGAAGATAAACTAAAGATAATTCGAGACTGTCTGAAAGCCGCATCCGATCGACAAAAGTCATATGCGGATTTGAAAAGAAAAGAAATTGAGTTCCAGGTGGGAGATAAAGTATTTTTGAAAGTGTCCGTGGAAGAAAATTTTGAGATTTGGCTGAAAAGGTAAATTAAATCCGCGTTATATTGGTCCGTATGAAGTGATTGAGAATCGGTCCAGTAGCCTATCGGTTATCTTTACCTCCAGAGTTGGAAAGAATTCATAATATGTTTCATGTTTCTATGCTTCGTCGATATCAGTTCGATCCGTCGCATGTGATTTCACATACTGAAATTGAAATTCGATCCGATATGTCATATGATGAGGAACCGATCAAGATTCTGGCACGAGAAGTGAAGTAGTTGAGAAATAAAAGAATTGCTTTAGTAAAGGTATTGTGGCAACGTCATGGAGTAGAAGAGGCAACATGGGAAACGGAAGAGACTATGAGGAATCAATATCCCCACCTGTTTACTGGTAAGATTTTCAGGACGAAAATCCCTAAGGGGGGAGAAATGTGACAGCCCAAAATAGGGTCTAACAGGAACAGTGGTTTCGTAACCACAAATCCAAATTTAAAATAGTTAAATTCTGAAAATTTTATGTTTTTCGATCTGTTAAATATGCTCTGTGTGAAAATCGTTTAGAAAATTTATTAATTTAGTGCTTAATTTTATTTTTGGATTAGATTGCATTAATTACAAAATGTGAGTTCTATTGTGTGAGTACCTATTTGAAATGGGGGTTTGAACTTGAAGTCTTTAAATGGCAAATAGACCAACAGTTAATGGCATAGACACAAAACGGTATTTCTAGAATTGTTCATGAGTAATGCCATTAAGGGCATTTTTGTCCAAATAGTTTAAATCAAATAAAAAGATGAGAAAAAGATGAAAAGTGTTCATCTTCTTCTCCATTGTCTGCCAAAATTTTCTTTCTCCATAGCCAAGGGGTTTGAGCTTTTTCAAGCAAATTGTAAGTGCAATCTTACCCCGTTTTCGATTATTTTTGTATTTTTGAGTTCCTTTAAGCTTAAATTTCATGATTTTGTCATTTATTTGAGAAGATATTGAGTTTCAAAAATTGACCCATTCTTGAGAAAATTGTGATTTGATGAGTAATGGTAGAAAATGAGTCTTTGAAGTGTTAATTACGGGTTTTTTTGAATAGTTTTCAATAAAAACGTCCCTAAGGGACTAAAATAAGAAAAATGAAATTTTGCTCACAAGTATATAAAAATGTGTGATTCTTGGGTTGCTATTGTGGTAAGAACTTAGTTAAGTATAAAAGGTTAAGTAAATGGAATAAAATTTAGTTTACGAGGCCAAGGGCAAAATGGTCATTTTGCCAAAAGTCTAAATTGTGATCGAATTTGAGTAAGAAATTGATAAAATGTGTTAAATGTGTTTATTTAGATCAAGAAAGAAGAGAAAGCGATCGAGATCGCGGAAAAGAAAAAGTAGTTGACTAATTCGAGATTTAGTCGTTTTGTTATCGAGGTAAGTCATGAATAAATTATAGCACATTTACATCATTGTCGATTATTTGATGATTTCAAAGTGAGAATATGTGAATATGACTTATGAATTATGAAATTGTATGATTGTGAATATTGGTATAAATCACGTTTGAACTGTAAGAATGACTCCGGATATCGGTGACATGTCACTTGAGGGCTTCTGATTCTGTCTGATTTCGTATCCCGGGTGCTGGGTGTACTAGCATGTGTTGCAGTCACCTGTCAACTTATGTGAGCAGGCCCGTGGATTTCGTCTGTAATTCTGTGATCTGAGGTAGCTCCGGCTACATATTCTGGTGGCTTTGGCTACATACTCTGATGGCTTTTGCCATACCTCTGTACTGCCTTCGGCCACATATCTGTGAGGCACTTCGGTGCTAACCTCTGTTTATCCGTTTCTGTTCTGAATGTTCAACGGGAATTAACTTAGTTATGTAAAGCATTTGTGCAGGTTAAGCAATTGAAAATGAATTGAACATGTTATGTGTGTGAATGTCTATATTTGGACATTTTGGTAAGAATGTGCATGAGTAAGTATATGGATGTTGCATTATGACATAAAGAAATTAAATGCCTTAGCTAATTATTGTGTATTTGCTAATGATTTACTTATGATTTACTAAGCTACTTGTAGCTTACTCCTCTTTCCTTTCCTCTTCCTTTTAGATTGTTGAGCATAGAGCATATTGGGATTGGTAATCAAAGGAGGCTCGTCTCACACTATCAAGCTACCTTGGTGTATGTATACATGGTTTCGATATTTTGAGTTTGGCATGTATAGGTGGCTAGTCTTTGCATAAGCATTGTTTTGTAAGTCAAATAGAATAGGTGTATATGTGATACTTGTTTTCTAAATGATGTTATAAATGAAATTATTTCGAGTATGTGTCATGGAATTGATTGAAATGAATGTTGTGTATGTGAAAATGAGTTTCAGGGAGATCAAGGCTTGGCAAATAGCCTAACACGGTTTACCCGGCAGGGCACACGGCCGTATGACATGACCGTGTGGGGTTTGACAGAATACTCCACGGGCACATGACACGGGCGTGCCTAGGCCGTGGGTGGCACATGGTCTAACCCCACAGGTGTGTCCCTGGACCGTGCCTTCCCTGCACATTGATTTTAAATTTTGGGTACCACACGAGCAAGAGACACGGTCGTGTGTCTCAACCGTGTGGGGTATACGGCCCCAAACGACCGTGTGGGGTAACCGTGGCCAATTTGACAGATTCGACCACGGTCTTTGGACATGGGCGTGTAAAGGCCACACGGCCTTAGCACACGGCCGTACTTTGTGTTACACGGGCGTGTGACATAGTTTCAAAAGTGAAAATTTTTCCGAGCTTCCGACGCTATAAGATTCGAATCCTAATCATTCGAGATGTCTGTATTGAGTCAAAAAACCCTCGGTAAAGGTAAAACTTGTAATGATTTGGTAGAAAATATGAGTATGTACTCCGGTAAGTTCGGGAACGCCCATTACTCGATTCCGGTGACAATTTCGGGTAAGGGGTGTTACATTTTTAATTAGTATCAAAGCACGGTTTAGCCGATTCTCGGACTAATGTAGTAAGTGTAATAGTTAGTCTATACATGCCATATCTGAGATTTGATAGTGTGACGACTCCTAATGATTTTGAAATGTTTCTATTATAGTAAATGGATCCCAATTGAGATACTGTTGATGATGCTCAGAGTACTGCGCTTGCTCCCGCACAAGAGACAGCGCCTGTTGAGAGTAGACCTGAGACTTAGGGTCAGGGAGATGAGGCTCGGGAAGCCTTTCTCCATATGATGAGTAATTGGTATACGGAGTTCATTCGGGTGATTCTGAATGCTCAACCTCCTTCACCCCCTCTTGTTTCTCAAGCCGTTCCCATAGCCTCTCCACGAACAGAAGTGATAAGACTGTCTAAACCTCCAGTAGATAAGATCAGAAAATATGGTGCTGAAGAATTTCGAGCTAATGTGGATGATGACCCAGAGAAAGCTAAATTTTGGTTAGAAAATACGGTCAGAGTGTTAGACGAATTGTCTTGTACCCCAGAAGAAAGTTTGAAATGTGCCACTTCATTGTTACGAGATTCTGCTTATCACTGATGGAAGACTTTGATATCAATGGTTCCGAAAGAAAGAGTTTCGTGGGATTTCTTTTTGGAAGAATTTTGAAAAAAGTACATCAGTCAGCGATTTATTGATCAGAAGCGGAAAGAATTCTTGGAATTAAAATAAGGGCAAATGTCAGTAGCTGAATATGAAAGAGAGTTCGTTAGATTAAGTAAGTATGCTCAAGAGTTTGTAACTACTGAAGAAATACTCTGTAAGAGATTTGAAGATGGACTGAATGAAGATATCTGACTACTTGTGGGAATTTTGGAGATGAAAGAATTAGTAATACTTGTTGAACGGAACATTAAGGCCGAGGCATTGAGCAAAGAGAAAAGAAAGGTTGAAAGTGAAGCTAGAGATGCAAGAAAGAGATCAATGGGTCGATCATTTTAGTCTTAGTCAAAGAAATCGAGATAGATGAGTTCTCGATCAATTGGTTCGGTAAGTTTTTCTCAGAGAGATCGTGGTAAGCAAGGCTCCAATCCGAAGGGGCAATCTACCTCCGTAACAAGTGTCGGTAGTGTTAGATCTGATAGATTCGAATGCCAATATTGTGGAAAAAGACATCCGGGTGAATGTTATCTGCATAACCGAACTTGTTTTAGATGTGGATCTCAAGATCATTTCATCAAAGATTGTCCGGAAAGAGAAGGGTTTGAGAAATCTCAGAATGTGAGACCGAGTAATGTGAGTAGAGGGAGACCATCAAGGAATGTGGGACCTGAAAATAGTAGTAAAAGCGAAAAGAAAGATACAACTGCAAGATCTGAAGCGAGAGCTCCAGCAAGATCATATGCCATACGGGCTCGTGAGGAAGCGTCTTCACCTGAAGTGATCACTGGTACATTCTCTCTTTATGATAATTCTATTCTTGCTTTAATTGATCCGGGATCAACTCATTCGTATATATGTGTGAAACTAGTGTCTGATAAGAATCTGTGTATTGAGTCCACTGAATTTATGGTCAAAGTGTCGAATCCGTTAGGAAAACATGTGATAGTAGATAAAATTTGTAAGAACTGTCTTTTGATGATTCGTGGTGATTGTTTCCCTGTTGATTTGATGTTGCTACCTTTTGATGAGTTTGATGTTATTCTGGGAATGGATTGGTTAACTCTGCATAGTGCTAAAATAGATTGTAGGCAAAAGATTCTTGAATTGAATTATGGTAATGGTGAGATACTTCGAATTGAAACAGATAAGTTAGATTGTGTTCCGACTGTGACCTCTGCAATGTCTACTTATAAATGTTTGAGAAGTGGTTGTGAGGCATATTTGGCCTACGTGCTAAACACTAAGGTGTCTGAAAGGGAAATTAAATCTGTGCCTATGGTATGTGAATATTTTGATGTATTTCCTGAAGAATTGCCAGGATTGCCTCCGGATAGAGAAATAGAATTCGGTATTGAATTGCTTCCGTGTACTACTCCGATATCGATTACTCCTTATAGAATAGCCCCAACAGAACTAAAGGAATTGAAAACACAGTTGCAAGAATTGACTGACAAGGGATTTGTGAGACCTAGTTCTTCTCCGTGGGGTGCTCCGGTTTTGTTTGTTAAGAAGAAAGATGGGTCATTGCGACTTTGTATTGATTATCGCCAGCTTAACAGAGTAATGGTGAAAAATAAGTATCCGTTTCCTAGAATTGATGATTTATTTGATCAGCTTAAGGGTGCTTCCGTGTTTTCTAAAATTGATCTGAGATCCGGGTATTATCAGTTAAAAGTTAAGGAGTCTGATATGCCTAAGACTGCTTTTAGAACCCAGTATAGTCACTACGAATTTTTGGTAATGCTGTTTGGATTGACAAACGCTCCGGCCATTTTTATGGATTTGATGAATCGAATTTTCAGGCCTTATTTGGATAAGTTCGTAGTGGTTTTCATTGATGACATTTTGATATATTCTCGAAGTGAATCTGAGCATGTTGAACACTTGAGAATTATACTTCAGACCTTGAGAGGGAAGAAACTGTATGCTAAGTTCAGTAAAAGTGAGTTCTAGCTTAGTGAAGTCGAATTTCTGGGACAGATTGTTTCGGAAAAAGGTATCCGAGTAGATCCGAATAAGATCTCAGCAATTGTAGAATGGCAGCCTCCTAAAAGTGTGTCTGAAGTCAGGAGTTTTCTGGGTTTAGCTGGGTATTACCGTCAGTTTGTAGAAGGTTTTTTTATAATAGCTTCTCCGATTACGAGACTGTTACGAAAAAAAGTTAAATTTGTATGGACCGATGAGTGTCAGCAAAGCTTTGAAAGGTTAAAAAAGTGTTTAACTGAGGCACCGGTGTTAGTGCAACCTGAGTCGAGAAAAGAATTTGTTGTTTACAGCGATGCGTCTCTGAATGGACTTGGATGTGTTTTGATGCAAGAAGGAAAAGTAGTAGCTTATGCCTCTCGGCAAATAAAGCCACATGAAAGGAACTATCCGACTTACGATCTAGAGTTAGCTGCTATAGTTTTTGCATTGAAGATTTGGCGACATTATTTGTATGGTGAGACCTGTATAGTGCATACTGATCACAAAAGTCTGAAGTATGTAATGACTCAAAAAGATTTGAATTTGAGACAATGAAGATGGTTGGAATTATTGAAAGACTATGAACTTGTGATTGACTATCATCCGGGTAAAGCAAATGTGGTCGCTGATGCCTTAAGTAGAAAATCTCTGTTTGCTTTGAAAGCTTTGAATACGGATTTGTCGTTGTCTGATGATGGTTTATTGATAGCTGAGTTAGTGGCTAAGCCATTATTCTTACAAGAAATTGGTGAAGCTCAGAAATTAGACAGTGAATTGTTAGCAAAACGGGCTCAATGTGAAACAGATGATAATTCTAATTTTCAAATTGACGCAAGTGATTGTTTGCTATTTCGTGACAGAGTTTGTGTACCGAAAAATACTGAACTGATTTGAAAGATTTTGCATTAAGCTCATGATAGTCGTTGGTCAGTACATCCGGGTAGTGTGAAAGTGTATCAAGATCTAAAGAAAGTGTATTGGTGGCCGGGCATGGAACGAGATATTTCTAAATATGTAACAAGGTGTTTAGTTTGTCAGACAGTAAAAGCAGAACATCAGTTGCCTTCGGTATTACTCCAGCCAATTATGATTCCCGAATGGAAATGGGAAAGAATTACCATGGATTTTGTTTCCGGATTGTCTTCAAAGCTGAGGAAGAAAGATTCTGTTTGGGTAATTGTTGACCGATTAACTAAGTTAGCTCATTTCATTCAGGTGAGGATAAACTTTTCCTTGGATAAATTAGCAAAGTTATATGTGTCTGAGATAGTTAGATTGCATGGTGTGCCTGTATCCATTATTTCCGACAGAGATCCGCGTTTTACTTCGCGGTTCTGAAAGAATTTACAAGCGGCATTAAGTACTAAATTAAATTTTAGTACAGCTTTTCATCCTCAATCGGACGGGCAATCAGAAAGAGTGAATCAAGTACTTGAAGATATGTTGAGATGTTGTGTTTTAAAATTTAAAGGTAGTTTGGACAAATATCTGCCTTTGATAGAATTTGCGTATAACAACAGTTATCAGTCAAGCATTAAAATGGCACCTTATGAAGCTCTGTATGGACAGAAGTGTCGGACTCCATTGTATTGGACTGAACTTCGTGAGAAGTATGTTCATGGGACTGATTTGGTAAAAGAGACTGAAGATAAACTAAAGATAATTCGAGACTGTCTAAAAGCCGCATCTGATCAACAAAAGTCATATGCGGATTTGAAAAGAAAAGAAATTGAGTTCCAAGTGGGAGATAAAGTATTTTTGAAAGTGTCTCCGTGGAAGAAAATTTTGAGATTTGACTGAAAAGGTAAATTAATTCCGCGTTATATCGGTCCGTATGAAGTGATTGAAAGAATCGGTCCAGTAGCCTATCGGTTATCTTTACCTTTGGAGTTGGAAAGAACTCATAATATGTTTCATGTTTCTATGCTTTGTCGATATCGGTCCGATCCGTCGCATGTGATTTCACCTACTGAAATTGAAATTCGATCCGATATGTCATATGATGAGGAACCGATCAAGATTCTGACACGAGAAGTGAAGTAGTTGAGAAATAAAAGAATTGCTTTAGTAAAGGTATTGTGGCAACGTCATGGAGTAGAAGAGGCAACATGGGAAACGGAAGAGACTATGAGGAATCAATATCCCCATCTGTTTACTGGTAAGATTTTCGGGACGAAAATCCCTTAGAGGGGATAAATGTGACAGCCCAAAATAGGGTCTAACCGAAACAGTGGTTTCGTAACCACAAATCCAAATTTAAAATTGTTAAATTCTAAAAATTTTATGTTTTCCGATCTGTTAAATATGCTCTGTGTGAAAATCGTTTAGAAAATTTATTAATTTAGTGCTTAATTTTATTTTTGGATTAGATTGCATTAATTGCAAAATGTGAGTTTTATTGTGTGAGTACCTATTTGAAATGGGGGTTTGAACTTGAAGTCTTTAAATGGCAAATAGACCAATAGTTAATGGCATAGACACAAAAAGGTATTTCTAGAATTGTTCATGAGTAATGCCATTAATGGCATTTTTGTCCAAATAGTTTAAAATCAAATAAAAAGATGAGAAGAAGATGAAAAGTGTTCATCTTCTTCTCCATTGTCTGCCGAAAATTTCTTTCTCTATAGCCAAGGGGTTTGAGCTTTTTCAAGCAAATTGTAAGTGCAATCTTACCCCGTTTTCGATTATTTTTGTATTTTTGAGTTCCTTTAAGCTTAAATTTCATGATTTTGTCATTTATTTGAGAAGATATTGAGTTTCAAAAATTGACCCATTCTTGAGAAAATTGTGATTTGATGAGTAATGGTAGAAAATGAGTCTTTGAAGTGTTAATTACGGGTTTTTCCGAATAGTTTTCAATAAAAACGTCCCTAAAGGGCTAAAATAAGAAAAATGAAAATTTGCTCACAAGTATATAAAAATGTGTGATTCTTGGGTTGCTATTGTGGTAAGAACTTAGTTAAGTATAAAAGGTTAAGTAAATGGAATAAAATTTAGTTTACGAGGCCAAGGGCAAAATGGTCATTTTTCCAAAAGTCTAAATTGTGATCGAATTTGAGTAAGAAATTGATAAAATGTGTTAAATGTGTTTATTTAGATCAAGAAAGAAGAGAAAGCGATCGAGATCGCGGAAAAGAAAAAGTAGTCGACTAATTCGAAACTTAGTCGTTTTGTTATCGAGGTAAGTCATGAATAAATTATAGCACATTTACATCATTGTCGATTATTTGATGATTTCAAAGTGAGAATATGTGAATATGACTTATGAATTATGAAATTGTATGATTGTGAATATTGGTATAAATCCCGTTTGAACTGTAAGAATGACTCCGGATATCGGTGACATGTCACTTGAGGGCTTCTGATTCTGTCTGATTCCGTATCCCGGGTGCTGGGTGTACTAGCATGTGTTGCAGTCACCTGTCAACTTATGTGAGCAGGCCCGTGGATTACGTCTGTAATTCTGTGATCTGAGGTAGCTCTGGCTACATATTCTGGTGGCTTTGGCTACATACTCTGATGGCTTTTGCCATACCTCTGTACTGCCTTCGGCCACATATCTGTGAGGCACTTCGGTGCTAACCTCTGTTTATCCGTTTCTGTTCTAAATGTTCAACGGGAATTAACTTAGTTATGTAAAGCATTTGTGCAGGTTAAGCAATTGAACATGAATTGAACATGTTATATGTGTGAATATCTATATTTGGACATTTTGGTAAGAATGTGCATGAGTAAGTATATGGATGTTGCATTATGACATAAAGAAATTAAATGCCTTAGCTAATTATTGTGTATTTGCTAATGATTTACTTATGATTTACTAAGCTACTTGTAGCTTACTCCTCTTTCCTTTCCTCTTCCTTTTAGATTGTTGAGCATAGAGCATATTGGGATTGGTAATCAAAGGAGGCTCGTCTCACACTATCAAGCTACCTTGGTGTATGTATACATGGTTTCGATATTTTGAGTTTGGCATGTATAGGTGGCTAGTCTTTGCATAAGCATTGTTTTGTAAGTCAAATAGAATAGGTGTATATGTGATACTTGTTTTCTAAATGATGTTATAAATGAAATTATTTCGAGTATGTGTCATAGAATTGATTGAAATGAATGTTGTGTATGTGAAAATGAGTTTCAGGGAGATCAAGGCTTGGCAAATAGCCTAACACGGTCTACTCGGCAGGGCGCACGGCCGTGTGACATGACCATGTGGGGTTTGACAGAATGCTCCACGGGCGCATGACACGGGCGTGCCTAGGCCGTGGGTGGCACATGGTCTGACCCCACGGGTGTGTCCCTGGACCGTGCCTTCCCTGCATATTGATTTTAAATTTTGGGTACCACACGAGCAAGAGACACGGTCGTGTGTCTCAACCGTGTGGGGTATACGGCCCCCAAACGACCGTGTGGGGTGACCGTGGCCAATTTGACAGATTCGACCACGGTCTTTGGACATGGGCGTGTGAAGGCCACACGGCCTTAACACACGGCCGTGCTTTGTGTTACACGGGCGTGTGACGTAGTTTCGAAAGTGAAAATTTTTCCGAGCTTCCGATGCCATAAGATTCGAATCCTAATCATTCGAGATGTCTGTATTGAGTCAGAAAACCCTCGGTAAGGGTAAAACTTGTAATGATTTGGTAGAAAATATGAGTCTGTACTTCGGTAAGTTCGGTAACGCCCATTACTCGATTCCGGTGACAGTTTCGGGTAAGGGGTGTTACATAATAGAAGTGAGTTTGACATGTGTGCATTAATGGAAGGTATAATATGTTTCAATTATGCTTAATTATAAGTGCTTGATATTTGTCATAGCTATTTTAAATTGGCCTGTAAATAAATATGTTCATAGGTAAATCGGTTTGGGCAACGGGAAATATTATGTGCATTTGATAGTCGGTTATGTGGTGAAATAGATAAGGATGACAATGGTAAGCTGTTCATGATTTGGATTTATATTTGTGTTCGTATAGGTTGGTTTAAAAGTTGTTATAATACACTATTGTCTTTTGGCTTGGTGAATGAATATATGTATTAATTTTGGTATGTTTTAATCGGCAAAGCATTAATTGTATGTCATGGTTTATTAATGACTATTAGTTTTGGTCTAAAGGGCGGCAGAAATAAAAATGATTATTCGAAACTTTGGGTTGATAATTTTGCATTACTTTGTGACTTGAATAAATATTTATTTGCAAATTTGATAAATCGTTTGAACCTTTGCGTAATAATGAGTGAATATAACATTAAGGATTACTAATGCTTATGAAATATTTAGCCTAATACACGTAATTAATTATATTTATAAAGGTTTTATATGTGCATGTATTATGACATCGTAGATATACGCAAGATAAGTAAATTTTAATGTGAGTTACATATATAAACATCTTTGTTTTTTTTTTTTTTTAATAGTTGATTTGTTAGTCAAGTTGATGACATATTGAGTAGTCAAATGAGATATTTGAATTAATTGCAAATAGTCATGAAGTGTTCATTATGAAAAAAAATTGGTTGTTTAATTATATGATAAAATGATATTTTTGATATTTTTGCTTATGAACTATGTGACTGCAAATATGTTCATTATATGATATGATATGACTCGTAATAAATTTGTAGTAGTTTATGATTTAAAATATGGTTGGATAAAGAGTTGGAGCAGATGTATATCTATGATTGTTCGGTTGGTGTGCTTTGTCTGGTCATGCCTTGTAACCCCACTCCGGCGACGGATATGGTTAGGGGTGTTGCAGGTGTTAAGGTTCAGTTGAAAGGGTAAACTAAGTCCACGATTCATAAGACTTTACCAAATCCTTAGGAGAATCAATCTAGTTGCTTACCAACTTGAATTTCCTCCCAAATTGGATCGAATTCATGACATCTTCCACGTCTCTATGTTGAGATGTTATCGTTCTGACCCTTCTCACATCGTTCCAATAGAAAAGATTGAGGTGCGACCGGATTTTTCCTTTGAAGGGGAACTTGTGAAAATTCTAGGATGTGATGTAAATATTCTGAAAAGGAAGCAAATCTTTCTGGTTGAAGTCCTGTGGCGAAACAATGGAGTTGAGTAGGCCATATGGTAAACAAAAGACACGTTTCGTTAACAGTATCCTCATCTATCCAAACTAGATAAATTTCAAGGACGAAATTTCTTTGAGTAGAAAACTGTAACACCTCAAAATACATAAGGTTAGAAATTTAATTAATCACCAAGAAATGGCTTAGTCTTGATAATTATGTAGTTAGAGAAATCCTTCAGGAATCCTAGGTTTAAACCCTAATCTTCCCATTATTTTCCTTTTATTTTTTTTCAGCAACTAAGGAGCAAAATCAATCTAGTATACATATTGAATGTAGTAGAAAATAACCAAGATTGAGTAGTAGTTTAATGGTTAAACATCACCCCATTCCCCTTAATTCCTAAGTTCTATCCATGCCACTTTCCTTTATTTTTTCTCTCATTTTCGGCAATATGGATAATTTACCAAAACAACCCTCTAAATTTGCTTAACTTAGATATTTAATCCCTTCCTAATCATAATAGAATTTTGATTTCCCTTTTCAACCTAAAGAATAATTGTTTCCCCTATATCTTCCCCTTTTGTTTTTCATCCTTTCCTTTTTGTAAATAATTTCTTTCCTTACTGAAAATTGTTTACACTCTCTCAAATCAAAGATCAATCCCGAGCGTGAATCATTCTTCCACCTGTAGCAAATCTTGTTATTGTTAACACACCAAGTTCAGTAAGTCCGATCGTTTCTAATAGTAGAATTTGTAATTATCAAAATAGAACCGATCTATGTTAATCTTGAAACCTGATTTCTAAATCTTTCTCGATTCTTGTTGAATGTTTCAATAACACCATCAATTCTTGAAATCAAATGCTAACTCTTGGTTATTGACATTTGAAGAACCCGATTTAGGTACCTCGAACCAAATCTAAGCGTGAGAAATGACGTTCGTGAACCCAGAGACGTGTGTGTTCTTTTACAAGTGAATTAGGGCAAACTGTGCATCAAAATAAGGCTATACGACTAGCCACATGGACGTGTGGACCGCCCAGCCTCTCACATGGCCATATCCCCTTAAAACCCTAGGAATTTTGAATCTCACACGACCCAAAGCCTTCCACATGGTCGTGTCTCCCTTGTACCTTGATTTTGCAATTACCACACAACCTTAGTCTATTACAAAACTTGGCCACACAGTTGTATAACCCCTCCACACGGGTTAAGGCATTGCACACGGCCTAGTCACACGATCATGTCTCCCTTGTAATTCAGATTTTACAGTTTTAACCCAAAATTTTATGTTTTGATCAAATTAATCCTTGAATAGGTTTCAAACTAGTTTTAGTGAATTAAATTATGTGGTTAGGTCCCTGATATTGTGAAGCATGTTAGATTCACTGATAGATTGAATTAATGTGATATTTATTCGCTTTTATATATATATGTATGAATTATGAACAATATATGTTACTATTGTATTTAAATACCTGTGACCATATGAACGACATGCCCTATATTACTGTTAATCTAAATTCATGAAAAGTATGATTTTGCCACTGATTCGCCATGTTTTAGTACATTAAATGCTACCACATGTGATTTGTATTAAATTTGCTACATTACATTGCATAGGATGAAATGATATGATTGGAGGAACTATTAACAATATATTTGCATTTATTTTTTATGTGTACCCACAGCCATAGGCAGATTCCATCTGCGATAGTCTTGCTCTGTAACCACAACCATAGCATATTCCACCTGCGACGTTTTGTTGCGCACTCACAACCCTTTGACAACATGTATTTGCAAGCAAGTTGTACTTCCACGGTTATTGGTAGATTTCATCTGCAATACTTTCTTGTGTACCCATAACCATATTTAGATTTTATCTACAATATTTTGTTGTGTGTTCATAGTCATTGGTAGTAGAACTGTAAACTATTGGTGGATAATCCACATTCTAATGTGTTGGCAATTTTAGTTCTAGGGAACTCCCATTGTGGTGTGTAGTGGTGGGCTAGGATATATTCTATTTAAAACTGAAATTGTATGACATCACTTAAAACATGTGCATACAAATCTGGAAAATTATGTTACGATGTATATGTTGTAACACCCCTAACTCGTATCCGTCACCGGAACAGGGTTATGAGGCATTAACGGGATTCACAGGATATTTTCTAGTTAATCGAGTCATTTACTATTTATTATCCAAAATTATCTTTAAGGTCCCTTGTATGGGCCCTCGAGGCCCAAAACATGTGTTGGGATCGATCCAAGATTAAATTTAAACCATAGGGAATTTTTTGCAAAATCCCAAAATTTTTCTCTCTATGATAAGTTACACGCCCGTGTGGTATGGGACATGCCCGTGTGGTATGGGACATGTGGGTTCACACGCCTGTGTCCTTTACCCGTATAACTCTTTGACTTGTAACTCATGAACAAATTGATGTCACACGGCCAAGTTACACGTCCATGTGCTAGACCGTGTGGTTAATTCAAATTCTCGAAAAATAAGTGCAGGATTCACACGGCCAAGAGACATGCCCGTGTACTAGGCCGTGTGCCTCACATGGCTGAGACACACACTCGTGTCTTTGTCCGTGTGCTCAATTCTGAGCATTTTGTTTTCAAATTTTTGGGTGCAGGGGACACACAGCTAGGCTACACACCCATGTTGTAGACCGTGTGTCACACACGGCCTAGACATAAGCCCGTGTGTCTACCCTTGTGGGCAAAATAAGGCTATGCCCAAGCCTCATTTCTCACTTTTTTTCATCCCATACCTGCACCAAATTATTCCAATACCAACCAAGCAATTTCATATATGATTTCCAACCAATTTCATCATACAATAGTCATATTTTCTCATGCACACTTGCTACCAAACTTACCTCATAGTCTTAAATGTCTAATTTATCAAATTTGTACCAAATCATAATATGTATAAACTATGATTTACTTTATAAACATACTCAAAATTTAGTTAACATTAGCCACACCAATAGCTATGTTTACTTTCATTCATTTCCATGTTAACATTGGTACTTTTAGCCTGTACATGCCATTACCACAAAATAGAACATTTTCATATACCAAAATGTGTAGGTTGATAGTGTGATTAAGCTCCGACCTATCTTTGACTTTCCAAGCTTCTGAACAATATAAAACAGGGAAAAATAAACATAGTAAGCGGTTTGTGCTTAGTAAGCTTATGTAACAAGAATTTAACTTACCACGTATATCCATTAATTAGATCAAACATACATATATCCAAACAATAGAATATTACCCTATCATACACAATCTCAAGATTTGAGTTAATTCAAAGATATCATATAATTTCAACTTATAAATAAATGATTGATGAGCCCATTAATTCCCTTTTTTCCATGTATTTGCCATTTCAATGTCATTTACAACTTTCATGGCAAAATCATGCATATTCCAATTTCCATTTTCCTGTTTATCCCGTTGAATTTATTAGAATTTCGATGAATACTCAGTAGTACACTTATAGTGTACAAATCCATATTCTGTCAATTCGCATTTATCCATGTCAAAGAGCTCACTCCCGAGTCTTATTTTGTACAGCAGGATTACCAGTCCAGGCTAAATCCCCTGTGACATATGCTTCAAGAGTATTGTCAGGATTACCAATCCAGGTTAAATCCTTTCAATGACAAATACTCTATAATGCTTTATTTTGGATTACCAATCCAAGTTAAATCTAGACTTAGGCTCAATTAGGGTTACCATCCGGGCTAAATCCATTCAGTAACATATACATCGAGCTTATATTAGGATTACCCGTCCGGGCTAAATCCTTTCCATACCACATATAATATCCTTTTTCATTAATCCATCGAATTCTTTTTTATTCAACTGGGATTTATTTTCCCCTTTTTCATTAAGTATATCAAACATGTCATCATTTTTCATTCATCGTACATTCATATCACATATACATGCATTTCAAGCATTTCATAAAAATCAAATTCAAGTTACACGAACTTACCTTGATGATTGTTCGTGTATAAAATCAACTATTCTGAGACTTTCTCCTTGCCTCGATCTAGTCTATTCGAATGGTTTGGATCTATATAAATGAATTTAATCATTACTTCCATTCAATTCATATCCCATTTTATTCAATTTATGCTCTAGGTAAAATTACTATTTTGCCCTTAAACTTTTCATTAATTCCAATTTCGTTCCTAGGCTCGGAAAATGAAATTCATGCAATTTAATCCTCTATCAAAGCCTAGTCAAATTTCATATGTATCATTTTCAGCACATATGTTTCACAAAAATTAGAATTTTTCTTTAAATTTTACAAGTTTACAATTTAGTCCCTTTTTTCACAATTTCATCCAAAAGCATTTTATAAAAATTGTTTATTTATTAACAACCTTTCATTTTCTACCATAAAATTTCAATTTCCAGCATATTCATCCATGGCATAATTTTCATACTTTGCTAACTTTTCAATTTAATCCCCAAAATAGAGAGAGCAAGTTATCCTAATTCTAAAAATATAAAAATTACTAAAAACGGGATATAGGAACTTACCAATTTATACCAAGAAAGTTTCTTCTCTCTCTCCTAGGGTTTCCATTAAATTTTGGGGATGAAGATGAGAAAATAAGATGATATTTCCATGTAATTAAATTATAATCTTTTAATTTCCTTGAATTCCAATTTAGTCCTTTTCTTTTTCTCAAATTCCATGGATGAATCACCCTAGATATTTTCTATCTTTTAATTGATGGTCTAATTACCATATAAGGACCTCTAATTTCAAATTTCATAGCTATTTGGCCCTTTTAGCATCTAGCACTCAACTTTTACATTTTATTCAATTTAATCATTTCTCTGCTAATTCACTAGATCGATATAATTTTCATATCAGTATTTTCATGCAATCTTCCTATCATAATATAGACCATGTAATAATATTAAAATAAATTTTCTTTTTGGCTCAAATTGGTGGTAACGAAACCATTATTCCAACATTACTGGAAATAGGTCGTTACATATGCGTTAATATATATGTATATATGTGAGTGAATATGATTATTATGGGAAAATATGAGAATCTGGTTATTTTGAAAATCACTATTGTGAGTTCATAGATAATAATGATGGTTGCATTGTAAAATTGAAACTATGAATTGAATTGCTATCTATGATTATTTTATGTAATATTAATTAATATGTCTTAATAACTATCGCATTGATTTTTTTGCAAATGGACTCACATTGAGCGTTATAGCTCACTCCCCCTTTAATCTTCATCCTTACAAATAACCCACCACGTTAAGACGCGAATGTGACATCTGGAGGGTCTTGGCTCAAAGGGATTTATTTTATTAAAGTGTTTTAAGATTATTATTTTTACTTAAAAACTTTAATTTCTTTTGAACTGTGGTATAATACTTAGGATTTGAGTTTATTTTTTTTCTTTGTTTGATACTTATTTTAAATTTTTAGCATATCATGCTATGATTGTTAATTATTATGCATGAACCCCAGTTTTTATTAAAAGCAACTAGATATTACTTACCACTGTTAAATTACAACTAAATTGTAAGGATTAATAAAATGATATCTAAGTTTTCTACCAAATTAAAAAATGTTTCAAAATGAATGTTTTTAAAAAAAATTGACTGTTTTTAAAACCCCGACAACTCTATGGGTCACTTCGGTGATCAATGTAATCTTCTGAATTTACGCTTCAACGCATTCGAATCTATATTCTCTTGCACTAACAACATTGCTGATGCCAATCAAATTAACACTCATCGGGGAAAAAATAATGCTCTCTAATTTATTTTTTATTGTTTTTATATTATCCATATATATTTTTTGAATTTTATAAGTCGAACTCCACCAACGGCATATCCATTTAGAATTCGAACCTGTTTAAATACCATAATATGTTCAAATTTAATTTTGACACATTTATTTTATTTTTATAGATACATACTGAATTTAAATTCATGTGGATTACAATTTGGAAAGTTAAAAAAGAAAAAAGAAAAAAGAAAAAGAAAACTACAGTTTATTACAATGAACTTTAAATTATATAATAATTAAAAGTTGACACATAATTACATAAATCAAACCTAAAACCGTAGCTATGAACAAGTCAATTGAACCACCCGCCCCGTATAATTTTATTTGGTTAAAATCTCATTTCAGTCCTTATATTGTAACAAAGTTTAAAATTTACTCCATATACCAAAAATTCTTATTGGTAATTTCATCAAAACTTATTAATCATATGTCAGAGCAATCCAATCAACATGTGAAGTTGAAAAACTTTAATGGAAAATTACCAACTATGCTAATGATTAAACTAAAATTTTTAGGGTAAACTTTATTCAATGTCACTAAATTATTAGTAAGTTTATATTTTGGCCACTCAACTTTAAAAAGTTATAAAATGGTCACTGAACTATTTGAAAGTTTTCATTTAAGTTAGTTTTATTACAACGCCATTTTCTTAGTTACACTTTATTACAACGCCATTTTCTTAGTTACACTACTACACAGTGAGGTTTTTTTTTTTTGTTTTAAAATGTCACATCAAATTTAACAGTGCTAAATTTTGAAATATGAAAAATAGAGGACTAAATTCTAAATTTGTGAAGCGTACAGTGACCTATGGCATATTTTAACCTACAATAAGGTCAAATTCTCTTATTAGCCATTATATGTAAGTTGCAGAATTAATTTTTATCCTCTAATTTGGTTAATTTTAGTCTATATATTTTCAATTTTTAAAATTTCAATCTTAACTCAAATGATAGCAGTTGATCGAATTCTGCCATTAGTTTCATAATATGCTTAAATTGTGATTTTTTTTTTTTTTTGGTTTTTAATTTTGAAGTTTCAGTGCTAACTCAAATAAGGGAAATGGAGAGCGGCAGAGGTAGATGTTACCAAATTCACCATCGCTTAATAGTTGGCACGCTCTACTTCACCACTCACTCCGCTCCATTATAGATGTATAATCTTAAAAGCTACTACCACATCCATAATGTATCCATCTCCCGTCTTAACCCATCTTACTCCACTTCAATTTACTTTTTACTAACATTTGCAATATTTTCAATCTTTTTAAAGACAAATAACTATTCATAAACAATTCTTCAAAAACAATAAACATAAAATATATGAGTTTTTTTTTTTATAACACATTATTATAATTTTGCCCTCATAATAGTTACATATACAAGAGTTAAATGATAGCTTCATATAGTGAGGCGGGGTGGAACAGGGCAAGCAATTATCATTATTGCTCCATACCTATTTTCTAATAAAAATATCTACATCGCCCTCATATTCACTTCTCAAAAAAAAAATCTACTCCAATTGAAATTGATTGATTTAAAATTTATCGGACAATTTTCTGAACTCAAATGATAACAATTAAATCCATTAACTAAAATGCTAAAGATTTTTTGTAAGTAGTAAGAAATAATAAGAGACATAACATTACGTGATAATATATTTACTATATAAAATTTTAAAATATAATATAATATAATTTAATAAATTTAGTGATTATTGTTTGATGAGGGTTAAAATTTAAAAATAAAAAAAGGGGGGGGGGGAGAAGTGTAGAAACTAAATCCTGATGTTACCATTTGTGCATTGCCTTTGTATAAAACCCGAATTAATGACTTAAAATCATGAATCAATAGACAGACCCACAACGAAACAAGTAATAAGCTTTCCATGTGGATGCACATTCAATTGTGGGTTTGCATTTCCAAATTAGAAAAGGGTGAGCCATCAGCACCATAATGATAAATCTGCTGTGCTTGTTTCAAGTAATTGCTATAGAATATTGTGGTTTACAAATCACTTAATAGAATAGAATAGAATAGAATGTATAATATCCAAATCACTCGCATATTGTAATTAATAAACTTCTTTTTTGGTTAATTTATATATGGACATTTATTTTTGTAATATAAAATGAAGTTGAATTTTAATCGCATGATGGCAACTTCTTATGTTGCTCACAAATTAAAATTAAAATCAAACCAAACAGAATGTATTTAGGTTTTCCCAGTTTTGTGGCACAGCCCCATTTTTACATCATGAAATTTGGTCTTGAATTATTTGTTTCATCATTACCTAAACAATTATCCGCTGTATATTCCTATAACACAGCTATCAAAAATAACTACATTGCCACACCTCCTGAGATTTCAAGAAATTCCACACCAATTAAGATAATAACAAAAATATGGTGGCCGCCCAAAACAATAATAATAATAATCTACCACAAAAATAATTAATCGCCATAAGCAAGCAGGTGGAAAGGCCTTTCAATTAATCGTCATCATTGAAAGTAGTCTTCTTTCCTGCATTAGAAATAAACTTGATTAAAAAAAAAAAGAAAAAAAGAGAGAGCATGAGATGATTGATGCTAATCTATCTTCAAGCAAAACAAGCTGCGATATTAAGTAATGCAATAAAAATAAGTGGTAATAATAAAGATACCTGTACCAGCAGCAGCAAGGTTTGGTTTGTTAGGTGTTCCACGTCCTCCACCAAATCGACCACCCCCACGTCTACCACCACGACCCCCACGGCCACCACCATCTCTTCCCCCGCTCCATCCACCACTCCTCCCACCTCCATCCCTTCCCCCGCTCCTGCCACCACCTCTTCCACCACCAGGACCATCACGGAATTCACCTCTCGGCTTTGCCTCATCCACGGTCAAGGAATAGTTATTAAGTTCAGATCCATTAAGTTCTAAAGCTCTGTTGAAACTATCACCATCGTTGAAATCCAAATAAGCATAGCTGCAATCCATTGTTATAATAATCAGATATTTTGTACAACTAAAAGAGCTAAAAGCTGCAGCAGAGGCCGAAGCTTCTTATCTACAATCTCACACACATATATATATATATATATCACTAAAGAGGAATTTTTAGATACAAACCCTCTCACATAACCAGTTTCCCGGTCCACAGGTATCGCAACCCGAGAAATCTCGCCACAAGAACCAAAGTGCTCCTCCAATGATTGCTTAGCCTGCAAATGTATTGGACACAGAAGATTAGAGTGGAGGATGATTAGGGAGCAATAAAAGCTGATATTAAAAGCAAAACACCCTACCTCGTCCTGGCTAAGAGATTGATCAAATCCTCTGACATATATTGTTCGAGCCTGACCTCTTCCACCTTTCTGGAATGAATTGTTACCATTGCTGTGATAAAAAGGTGCCAGAAAAAGGTTGAATGAATTGATCCAATAAATGGCAATGTAAGATTAAGGTTTCAAAAGTAAAATACGGAGTCAAGGGTTCAAGTAGTGAAAAATTACCCACTGTTTGGTGTATATGCACCCCTTTCACGAGCCAAATCAAGTCTAAGGGAACGATTCATCAAATATTCACCATTCAACTCTAAAGCCTGGAATGCAGGATGATGTTAGCTAATAGCTTTACAATTAATTACTTCATGATAGTTCTGTAATGTGTAAAAAGAATTTAACGATGTTTGGTTACAATTTTATACAACCATTAATAGATATTTTCATCTGAATTACCATTTTACAAAAATCTAAATCTATTTGTTATTTAGTTTTCATTGGTTAAAAAATTTTGCAGAAGGAATGCAAGGCTTATAGATTTCAATTCTAAATTTCAGCAGTTTTTCATGATTGAAATTCGCAGCTCATTAAACAAGACCTTATACTAATAGGCTGACATGCTGCCTAGAATTATTCCACATATCACACTCAAAGCACATGCTTGACAAATCTATTTTTGTACACAGTTGACACAAAGACTGATCAATTAATTACAAAAAAATATATATTGAGCTTAGTTTATAGATCAGACGTCCATGTCCAAATCCAAAACTCAGACAAAGATATTTACCTTCTGTGCAGCCTCTGCAGTAGCAAATTCAACATGTCCATACCCCTTAAAGTTCCCTTCAAAATCAGTGGACAAACGAATATCCACGATCTCACCAGCATCTTTAAAGAAATTCTTTCTGCAGAATAAAATTGATCAAAAGAAAGTAAAAAAAAAAAAAAATACAAATTAAAAGGGCCGGAGAACCTAAACCTACATATTAGCTTGTTCTACTTGGAAAGGTAAGTTTCCAACGAACAGTGTCTTTGATCCTGTATATTGAACTTGAGGAGTTGTGGGAGTTTGGGGCTGCAAAAAGAACCTCATTAGATTCCCACCTGATTGACAAAATGACACAAAGAAGCAATTGAGTTGAGATTTGAAAGAAAATGGAGCTGAAATTGGCACTTACAGCTTTCTTCCCAGACTTCAAATCCTCCTGCTTGGTAATTTTCTGCGGTGTTGTAGCATCTACCATTTCTACATCAGTTTCCTGATTCTATTATACAAAATTTCATTAGAAAATCATCATATCAACCTTCAAAAAGTAAAAAGAAGAATACAGATTCCAAAGACCAAACCTTTCTCTTAGGAGTTTCTTCATCACTTTCCTCATCATCAGATGATGATTCTTCAGATTCCTCCTCTTCACTACTGCTTACTTTCTTAACAGCCTTGGCATCTTTTCCAGCATCTGAAACAACCTTAGACTGCAGCTCATAGAATTCGACAACTCAGTAAATCAATGCTAGGTAATAAAAGAAACATCTAAACATGGATGATCTAGAAAATTAGACCTTTTTGGTGGCTACAGGTTCATCCTCACTCTCATCAGAGCTATCATCTTCACTATCATCACTCTCCTGGAATGAGCGAAGGAAGGTTGGTAAGAATAATAATCATATTTTGGTCATAGTTCAAACGATGTTGAGAGGTTTATAAATAATGTTTATATATTTAAATCCCTGAATCAATTAATCCGTTGGAAAAATTAGAGTTGCTGAGCAGACCTCAAAATCATCACAGGCAAGAAAAACACATGACAAAATAAAAAAGACCAACCCAAAAATTCAAGCAAAGCATAGACAAATTATCATCCCCTTGTCAATACTTAGCAAATACCAAAACAGACAGTCTGATAAATGCACAAGAGAATACAAGCCCATTAAATTAAGATAAAAACTCATTAGAAAAAAAAAATAGTAACATATCCAAGCAAGTATACATAATATTAGGAGTTGCACAAATGCAGGAGAGCAACTACAAGCACAAAACTGTAAGAGAAGAAACCTGTTCAGATTTTCTCCCAGCTGTGGGGGCTGGCCTTTTTGAACCAACAGGAACATTGTTTGTAGGAGCCTGTAGTATGATATTAATGCAGATGCAAATTAGTACAAGTTCAACGTCTAACAAAAAACACCATAATAGGAAAAACCTCCTTGGAGAAATTGTTAATTCTTTGTACTCAGGATCTTGTTAGAAAGAAATTTTCCACCAGACTAAAGACAACAGGATTACCAATTACCTCATCCTCGGAGGAATCAGTGTCTTCGGAACTTTCAGAAGAATCTTCTTTCTTTGCAGCTTTCCCAGTAACAGGTTTCTTACCACCCTTTGCTTCATCTTTCTGCTAAAATTTATTCATTAACAATAAGAACAACAGAAAGTAAGAACCATAAACAATTTGATATACTAACAAATCACACCTCTTCTTCCTCAGAATCACTGTCATCAGAGGAGCTACTACTGGAATCCTCCATTTTCTTGGGTATGGGAGCAGAAGCTTTCTTCACAACAGTGGCTTTCTTTACATCCTAGTCCAAGCAACAAAAGTAAAAAAAAAATGCTGCCTGGAAACAAAAAAACCTGGAAAAGGAAATTTTAAGAATGATAAATCACACCTCTTCATCAGAATCCTCCTCAGAGCTGCTATCACTGGATGCAGTTTTACCCTTTGCAACTGCTGAAGGTACATTCTTCGCAGCAGAAGCAGGTAAAGTAGCCTTCTGAGGAGGTTCCTGTACAAACATCAGAAAGGAATTCAATAATAATTAAAAAGGTCGGCACATTTATTGTGAAATTTCAGACAATGCAACACTCACATCCTCTTCATCAGAAGAGATATCACTTTCTGAACTTTCACTAGTCCCTTTTTTTGGAACAGTGGCAGGTCCTTTCTTAGTGGCAGGTTTTGTTTTTTCCTGTATATGCAAAAGGCAAATGCTTATCTTAACAAACTATAACACAAGCTACCCAATTGAAATAAAAAAGCAACTATCATTCAACAATCCAGCACTTACTTCATTTTCATCTGAGCTGCTATCTTCATCTGAAGCATCAGAGCTGCTGGAGGACTCACCTTTCTTAGCAGGTGCAGAGTCATTTTTAACAGCTGTTGCTACCTTTGTTTTTGCAACACGCTCCTAACCAAGATTTGACAACAAAGATAAAAAATTAAGACCTTATTTAGGAATTCTTGCGTTCTGAACTGCTTTCAGCTTTTACTGTCTTAGCAGTTGGAACAGAACCATTTTTAGCAACTACAGGTCTTTTATTCTGAGCAGGAGCTTCCTGGATTGATTTTTTTTTTTTACATTGACAATCATACAAAAGAATAAGCTAATATCATATGAGCATAATACTTACTTCATCGGAGGATGAATCTTCCTCACTACTAGACTCTGAACTACTATCAGCTTTCACTGTCTTAGCAGCTGGTATAAAGCCACTTTTAGCAACTACAGGTTTTTTCTTCTGAGCAGGAGCTTCCTGGAATAAAACAAACAATTGAAAATTAACAATCATGCAAAAGAATATTCCCAACCATGCTAATATTATAAGCATGAGTATAATACTCACTTCGTCAGAGGATGAACCCTCCTCACTACTAGACTCAGAACTACTATCAGCTTTCACAGTCTTAGCATCTGGAACAGATACACTTTTAGTGGCTACAGATTTTTTATTCTGTGCAGGAGCTTCCTGGGATAAGACAAAATATTGAACATCAACAATCATGCAAAAGAATACTCCCAACCATACTAAAAATATAAGCATGCATATTACTCACTTCATCAGAAGATGAGTCTTCTTCACTACTAGACTCAGAACTACTATCAGCTTTAACAGTATTAGCAGCCAGAATAGAGCCAGTTTTTGCAGCTACAGGTTTTTTACTCTGAGCAGGAGCTTCCTGAAAAAAAAAATTGAACATTAACAATTATACAAAAGAATGTCCAATTATGCGAATGTTTTAACTAGCAAGAGCATAATACTCACTTCATCAGAGGATGAATCTTCCTCACTACTCGAAGAACTGCTATCAGCTTTCACTGTCTTAGCAGCAGGAACAGAGCCCTTTTTAGCAACTACAGGGTTTTTCTTCTGAGCAGGAGCTTCCTGGATAAAACAAAATATTGAACATCAAAAATCATAGAAAAGAATATAACCAACCATGCTATATTACAAGCATGAGCATGATACTCACTTCGTCGGAGGATGAATTTTCCTCACTGCTAGACTCAGAACTACCATCAGCTTTCACTGTCTTGGCAGCTGGAACAGGGCCATTTTTAGAAACTACAGGTTTTTTATTCTGAGGAGCGTCCTGGAATATTAAAAATATATTTGAACATTAACGATTATACAAAGAATACGTCTTGACCATGCTAATATTATGATGCACCTAGAAATCAGTGATCAGGCAGTGTTACAGTTTTAACCCACCAATGAGCGTGTCATATTATAAGAATGAGCAGAATACTCACTTCGTCAGAAGATGAATCTTCCTCGCTACTAGACTCGGAAGAATTCGAACTGCTAGCTTGCTTTGCTTTCTTTGCAGGTACAGAGCTATTCTTGGTAGTAGCTGCCTGTTTTTTCAGAGGCACCGGTTCCTGAACCAAAAAATAAAGTGACATTAAACACGCAAAGCAGGTTCAGATATGCCTTCTTATGCTTCATTTTTATTATCCTAAAAACGCATTACTCGTACAATTAAGAGAATTAAGAGCTAACCGTCAAACAGAATGCAAGGAAACAACATAAAACAGAACATGATATGAAAAGTGAACAATCAGCATAAATCAACAACACCAACAAATGTAAAACCATATAAGTAAATGGGATTAGTTTGTATTGGGCATACATCCTCGGAGTCAGAAGAATCGTCTGAAGAACTACTGGTTTCGTCTTTCTTCTTCTTTTGGGTCTTTGCTTCAACCTTCTTCTTTACAACAGCCTGTGCGACGCCATCGTTTTTCTTCTGCTTTTTCACAGTCACTTGTTTCTCAAGAGTTTCTTGAGCTTCTCTCTTTCCTATATAATCATAATAAGGAAAAAAAACCCATTAATAAGCAGCTACCGAACCATGCAAAATAATATAAATGCTTATCACATATGCTAGAAAAAAGAAGAAATTAGAAAATATACATACCTTTTTTCCCGGACTTGGGAGAAGCTACAGCAGGGGCTGCTTCAACCTATTGGAGAGAGAAGAAAAACACAAAAAGTTAAACCAAAACCAAAATTAGTTTTTTTTTTTTTAACGACGAAACAAACTGGAGAAAACTATTGAAGAGTGAACGATGAAGACTACTTTGGGGGTCGATTTTTTGCTTGATTTTCCCATGGCTACTGGAAAGAGATCGTAAAATCGGAGATTTGATCGTTTTGTTTTTGATATTGTTAGAGAAAAATTAGCGGGATATGAAAAAGTAGAAAAAGATATTTTTTCGGGGTTTAGGGTTTTATTGAAGCAGCTAATTATATATCTTCGTTTAATTCTGCGCGCCGTGGAAGTGAAGGACTAATTTAGCCCCCCATAAGAACCGAATCGGCACTGGAGATGAGTTTGGCTTAATTTCGTCCCACGTAAAACTATCAACAAAAAAAAAATCAGGATTACTCTTAAAAATTAATATGGTTGGTAAAATAATTAGATGATAATATGTAAAATGTGATATGTATTTTATGTGAATATATATAAAAATTAATTTTAATAGAAAAATATACAAAATTTTTAACAGAATAATTTATTTACCTTTTTATATAATGTAATTAAGAGGTAAAATATAATTTGATTCTTACTATAGAGACTTTTTACTCTATTTTTATCTTTTATTAGATTTTTTTTTTCTTTATTTGAAATATCAATAGTAATTGGTTTTTTTATTAATACGATGTGTAACTATAAATAATATATGTTATTATATATTATTTATATATATATTTTCTGAAGTATATATTATTTATCGTGTATCATATCATATAATAAGGTAAAATCCTAACAAGTGGTGATTTCTGTTTTTTGTATTTATTTTTTAAAGTTTTTAATTATGTATTGAATTTTTTAATAAAATGATATTATAGATAAATTATCAATTTTAAAATAAAAATGATTAAAAGTAATGATATAACATAGAAAAAAGTATTAAAAAGAATATATGAATTAATTAAGGAATAATTATCAAAATTATATATTAATTATTATTTAATATGCAATTGTATACATGAATTTTGATTTTGTGAAATTTTATATAATAAATTTTAATTTGATCCAATTCTTGTAAATTATTAACACAATTATTGATAAAACATCTTTTTTTTTTTTTGCAAAATAAAAAGAAAAACTAATTAGTTACATCCAACATACTGTAAAAAACCTTTTGACTGGTCTAAATCTAACATACTCTGAACTCTAAGGGAAGGAGTATCCAAAAATTGCAAATCCGTTCTAGTCGATAGTGCTTCTTTTGCCATGCAATCAGCAACTTCATTTTGTTCTCTGGGAATATAGTGCAAACACCATGAACTCTCTTGAGATAGCATACTCTGAATATGCCTGATTAAGGCAGAGTTTGAGGTGACAAAATTGCTTCCTTGAATACCACGAATGACATCCAAGCTATCCGAAAGAATTATAACACGATCATGGCCTCTTCTTTGAATAATTTTAAACCCTTCAAAAATGCCCCAAAGTTCAGCATCAAAGATCGAACACTTTCCAAGAAATTTGTTGAATCCAAAGAGCCACTGCCCATTCATGTCTCTTGCAACTGCCCCAGCAGATGCATTCCCCGTATCCAATCGTAAGCTCTATCAGTGTTAAGAAAAATCGTAAAACCATTAGCATTCTCTTTCAGAGGGAGATCAGGGACACCACTCAAAACGTCTGTGGGTATTGAAAAACTTTGAGCAGCCCAGCTATAGGAATTATTGACAATCTCTCTTGAGCTCCACGGGTGGTCCTGAAAGATAAAGAGATTGCGATTCTTCCAAATTCGCCATACCACGATTCCAAAAAGGCAAGCCCAACTAGCACCACCCGCCAAGGCTAGCGAAGTGTCCTGCACGTTAACAAGTATCCAATCTTGTAAGTTAAGGGAAAAAAAATTGGTCTAACGATTACCTGATATGAGCTGACTCCACACATCCTTGGCTGTAGGGCAATCTCGAAGAATGTGAAGCGTGTCTTCCAAATGAAATCCGCAAATATGACAAGAAGAATCATCCGTTAAACTCCTTTTAACCCTTTCAATGTTGCTAAGTACACGCTGCTTGAGAACCAACCATATGAAAAAACGAACTCTCTGTGGACCTGGAATATTCCAAGAAATCTTCTATTTATCGTCATTCGGACTCCAATCAGCTTCTTTACAAAACTTATAAGCACTCTTAATCGTAAAGGTCCCAGTCGAAGTATGACACCAGGAAATTCTGTCCGGTCCCGTAAACGAGCAAGGAGGGGGAATGGCTATAATCAACTCAATCACCTCTTCCGGAAGCCAAATTCTGAATAAGTCAAGATTCCATGAACCATCCTCTTTGACCACATCCTTAATATGGCAATCCGCATTGAAATTAATACCTGTTGGGATAAACCTGATCAAAGGACCCACATCGGGAATCCCAACATCTTCCCAACAAGGAATCTGACATCCATCCCCAATAGACCAATATAAATTCTCGCGAAGCAAAGGCCAAACCTTAGTGAGAGAGTTCCAAATAAACGAACCTCGCGCATGCCTAATGGAGCAGGGGAGTACTTCAGTCATTCGGTATTTAGCCCTAATAACCCGAACCCAGAGAACCTCTTTGTTGGTCACAATATTAAAACCCAACTTAAGCAAAAAAGAGATATTCTGTTCTCGTAATTTCCGGAATCCAAGCCCTCCACAACATTTAGGTTGACACATGGAATCCCACCCAACCAAGGCCATCTTCCTATTCTGTTCAGATGATCCTCAAATGAACTGCTTCACCAAACTTTCAATCTCATTACAAATTCCCCTAGGAATCATCATGGATTGCATGAAGTAACTAGGAATAGTCATGAGGACTGATTGAGCCAAAGTTATGCAACCGGCAACAGATAACCTTTTAGCATCCCAGCTTTGGAGCTTCCTTCTAACTTTTTCAACAACAAAGTGCATGGTACTATTTGTAACCCTCTGATGAAACAGCGGAATACCAAGGTAAAGCCCAAGATTCTGAACTTTCTAAAAACCAAAAAAAGTACTAATCGAGTCAGCCACTATTACATCTACCCCTTTAGCGAAGAAGATGTTCGTTTTCCTAGCATTGATTTTATGCCTAGAGAAATCACAGAACCTCCCCAAAATTTCCTTGATAAGACGACAATGTTCCTGATCTGCTTTGCTAAAAATAACTAAGTCATCAGCAAAGAACAAATGCGAAATGGATGGACCTGAGCGAGAAAGACGAATGGGTTTCCATTGGCCCTTCGAAATAGCCAAATAAATCTCTTGGCCCAGCCAATCCATACATAAAACAAATAGGTAAGGGTGTAACGGGCAGCCTTGTCGAATACCTCTAGCCAGCCTGAATTTAGACAAAGGAACACCATTCTAGAGAACCTGCATCGAAAAGTTAGTAATAGAGGACATAATTATATTAATGAAGAAAGAAGGAATACCAGCAGCTTGAAGGGAGGCATTGATAAAATCCCAACGCACTCTATCGTAGGCTTTCTCCAAATCAATCTTGATAGTCATCCACTTCTTTTTAGGAGAGCTCCTCATAGAATGAATAACCTCTTGAGCGACTATGACATTGTCAGTGATATTCCTTCCTGCAATAAATCCTGCTTGTTCTGGTCTAATAATCTTCGGGAAAATGAACTTAAAGCGATTTGCGATAATCTTCATCACGAGTTTGTAAAGCACAGAGCACAGACTGATCGGTCGAAAATGAGTAAATTCCTCAGGATTTTCAACCTTAGGGAGAAGGACTATAAGAGTGTTATTCAATTCAGCATCAATGGTACCCCTATTAAAAATACTTCGAACCCAATTACAAACCGCTTCTCCCACAGTGTCCCATTTTTTCTGAAAGAAAAGTGCATGAAAACCGTCACTTCCGGGAGCTTTGAGAGGAGCCATATCAAAAAGCGCTGCTTTAATCTCGTTATTAGTGACCTGCCTTTCCAAAAAGGAGATATCTACCTGATCAAGACCAGGAAACTAACTAGATGGTAGGCTACCCATAGGACCAAGAGACTCCCCATAAAGGTTTTGGAAAAATTTATTAGCCTCAGTTTCTATAGCTTCCGGTTCATAAATCCAATCCCCATGGTCATTGCGAATCGCAGTAATACGATTATTCTTCCTCTGACGCAACGTGCGAGTATGGAAAAACTTAGTATTACGGTCTCCAAAATGTAGCCAATCACAACGGGCTTTCTGCTTCCAATGGATTTCTTTATGACGAAGAACATTATCTAACTCCTATCGAATCTTTAACTCCATCTGGGCTAGTTGATTTGTACCTGAGAAATCCATAATTTTCTGAATTTTTGAGAGCTCATCTATAAGAAATCTTTCACGAGAATTAATATGACCATAAACTGTCTTATTCCAATTCTTAAGGTCGCCAGTAAACAAACTTAAGGAATTAGACATGTCACCAGAGTAAGCCCACTTATCTTTTACGAAATTCTCAAAATCGGGATGTTCAACCGAGCCAGCCAGAAAGCTAAAAGGTCTGCCTTTTGGAAGATAAACTTCTGGATTTGAAGAAAGGAGAAGAGGCCTATGATCGGACTTAATTTTAGGAAGGTGAGTGACCAAGCTATTTGGAAAAGCCTGAATCTAAGCTTCATTACCCAAAGCCCGATCAAGTCTCTCAAAAAGTAAGCCTCTATGCCAAGTAAAGGGAGGACCTCTGAATCCTAGGTCATAAAGCTTTGCATTATCCACAAAATTACCAAAGAAAGGACAGCGCCTACCCTTAGTCATACCTCCTGATTTCTTGGAAGACGAAAGAATAGCGTTGAAGTCACCAATAGCAGCCCACGGATAGTTCCCCATAGGAATCGAACTATTTAAACTATTCCACCGCTCCCTGCGTTTTTACTTTTCTGGACTCCCATAAACAAAAGAGACAAAAACAGGATTTAAGGAACCCGAAGATCGAATCCGAGTCAATATGAACTGGGGATGATTATAAATAATCTCAAGATGGATCGAACTCTTCCATCCAATCCAGATGCCTCCCGAAAAACCCACCACTTCAACGCGATGAGAATTAAGTAAACCCAATTTAACAATAATATTGTCAGCTTTAGAACCATTAACCCTAGTCTCAAGCAGACTAATAATATTAGAACTATGTTCTCGATAATACTCCCGAAAAATCTGAGGAAATTTATTGCTTGCACAACCCTGGAAATTTCAAGAAAATATTGTAAAATTCATAAAAAATTAAATAAAGGTAAGGAAACATACCAGTTACTTTCGAGCTACAGTATTCCCGTCTTTAACCAAGGTTCCATCTTCTAGTCCAGAGGTGGACTCTTTACTAAGCTTCGAATTAGACATGAATTTAGCCATTTCCTCCATGGAATCGGCTAAAGGTACTCTAGAATTGCCGGAAGACTTAAACCGACTTCCCCTGCCACGTAGAGCACTAGAAGCTTTTCGACCATTTCTTTCAATTAAATCTTTACCTCCAGACTTCTCTCTGGACCTAGAAACTCCTACATCAAGAATTCCACGGGTAGAATTGACCGGTTTACCTTTTTCTTTTTTATGCGTAGAATCTTTAAAAGTAATAGCGGAGTGTTTTCCAGGGTCCAGAACATCTTCAGAAATGGAAATATTGGTGCCCCCAAAATCTTCAAAAGCCGGGTTGACATGTGCAACTATGTTGTCTAAATTCCCGTTATTAAGAACCCTTCGAATCTCATTTGAAAAATTTCCACGATTAACATCTTCAAAAACAATGTCATTATTGGATCCAGCTTGCTGTGACGATGAAGTTCAAATAGAAATAGAATTAGAGAAATCGAAAGAACCATTACTTACCTCATGTATATTATGGTTAATAGGCTTGTCCATCATTGGCCTTTTTTCCAACACAGTCTGGCCCGACTTGGAAGTAGTGTCCAGTTCCTTTCCTGGCCCACTAGAAGAAAGCCCCGCTCCAGACCCATTAATAATGCCTATTTTTATACTACTGGACTGCCCATTACCGATACTAGCCTTAGTTGTTGGTTCAGACATTAGTCTAGATCCCACTCTCCTTATTATTGGACCCCCATCCTTAACATTTGAATCTATTCCAGATTCTTCCACTGACACAAGCTCTCCAGCGAGGTTTTCACACATCTCTCTTAGCCCTCTTAACGCCGTAAAACGGGTATTTCCAATCTCCTTTTGGGATTTCGCACTGTCATCAGCTCCGTTATTCCCGCCGGTATTGCTGCGATCCACCCGTTGTCCTCGACGAGACCGTCTCTCAACTAACATCCAAGGCGCGAACTCCAGCCTTGACTCTACAACCGTTCCTCTACCGCCGGAATCCAAAGCCTCTCTCGTTGTCTCAAGCAATTCTCTAGAGATATGAGTCAAATCCACTGACGGACATAAATCTTTCACATAACCATACTTACCACACCCAAAGCAGACGGTGGGTAACCCTTCGTACTCTACCCATTGAATCGCTCCGTCAACAAGCACTTGAGACACTAGAGGTTGTGAAAGATTTATGAAAACAGCAAGACGGGCAAAGCGACCCCTGGTTCTCCTGTCAGTTTTAAAATCCAATTTTACTACCTTCCCAATGAGCCCTCCAATGGCTTCCACAATTTGTCGACGAAACATAAACCCCGGAAGACCCAGAAGCCGAATCTATGCCAAAACCACATTAGGGTACGGTTGCAGTGGACTGAAATTCTTGGACCACGGTTGTACAGTTAGATATTGACCAAAAATTATCCACGGTCCCTGCGACAAAATGCGGTCATAATCAGTCTTGTTCGAGAAACGAACTAGGTAATACCCATTTTCAATATCCATAAGATGAAATTGAGAAATAGGTTTCCACATAGAAAGAATGCGATTGTGTAAAGTATTGTAACCGATGTTCCGGCCTAAAAGCTTTATAGCCACAGTTAATTCTATTTCTTTGTATAGAATTTCCTTGATCCGATCAGGGAAACTGATAGCTGGGACACCGTTAACTATGGATGTTTGCACATCATCAGCCAATAGATCCAAAGCTTTATTGCTATCGCCTTCCACTCCAAAAGTATGATCACTACTGCCTGCTACAAACGAAGTCGGAATGCCGCCCATCAGTTTGTCTTTCCACGACAGTGCTGGACGCTGAACAGAGTCAACAATCATATCCGCAGGCGCATTATCAAGCCCATCTTTAAACCTCACTTTCTTGATATTCCTATCTACATCGGACGGAGAATTTCCATCATCACCAGTAGCAACGTTTGACAGATCCAGAAAGCATTCACCAGTAGCCATCTGATAAAACATCATTTTATGTTTATATATTGCATACATAAATAATTATATTTATCCAATATAAAAATAAATTGATGTGTTTATTTATTTATTTTAATGTGTATGATTAAATCAAAATTAAAGTTTTAAGTATACATTTGAACCACAATTAAAGTTTCACATGCATAATTGCACCAAATTAAAGTTCATGTATACAACTACACATTAAATCAAAGTTCATGTATAATTTTAAGATTTATCCCATTAATTAATTAATTATAACATGTTAGAAACACAAACAAAATTTAAATCAAATTAACTACATTAAAAAAACAATACAATTTAAAAAATTGTATACAAATTATGTGTAAAATATTTCTTTATAATATTGTTTAAAGTTAAAATTTAATGAATTTATTTAATGGGTGAGTATTTGATACACTGGCAATGTATTTTTTTATTTCACAAGTAGCCTTAAAAAATTGTCACATGTTTCTTTTAAAAATATTATACTATACCCCTAAGGACACTTGTCAGCCCCTTGATCCTGATTGTGGTGTAATAACCCTCACCTGTTCTGATAACATATCCGAGCAAGAGATGCTACACTTAAACTCATAATCATCTTTTGAAATTACATCCATATACTTGCTTTATAACATTTTTATTATACATTTATAGTTCATATTTACACTACCAAAACCTAAATACATGTCATCTCTAAAGTCCATAAATTATATATATACCAAAAAGATCTTGATCTTGTAGCTTGGATTAGTGATGTGATCCAAGTTAAAGTAAAACTCCTCGTAAAGTAGTCCACGTACCTTCAATCTGCTCTCATTCAGCAAATTTAGTAAGTACTCAACCAAATTTAATATTACAATTTATATATAATATATATATATTATATATACAATTTTAATAATATTTTAATAACATTTATCCACAAAGTTTCTTTCACTAATATACTTAAACTTTAAATTCATTTCCAAAACATAAAATCATTTAAATTAACTTTATAATTTATAGTTTTTACTTTCACACGTATAGTCAATAATCAACTTTCACATTCACATATCAAAAAAATTTCTTATATCACAAATATAACATAAACACTTAATTCACATGTAACGCTTTTACTTTCCCATGTCACTTTTGCAGTCCTTAGTGAGTCTCAAAGGAGTTTCAATTAAGCAGAGCACGTGGTATTTTGATACATTCCAGAGCTCCAGGCCAAAATAGAACTCCTAGCCTTTAATGGGATTTTGATAACAGAACTCCATTAAATACATTATATAACTCATTTCTCCTCTCTTAATCTCTTCCGAACCTCCACAACACTAGCTCGAGTCTCATCCGAACCCTCAATCCCTCTCAACTTCCAAATCATCTCATTGTCACATATCTTATATCCTCTTAGCTAACTAAGGCATTTATTCACATAACATTTTATTTGTTTATTTTAAATCATATGAATATATACATGATATTATTCGCATATCTTGACATATTATATATATCACTTTGTATCACATTACTTAATCACTTTGAATTACATAACCACTTGTGCTACGTCCTCACTTCATACATTAGTTCACTTAAACACTAACGTATTACATATTTACAATGCTTTACACTTAGATTTTAATTCACTTTCATATAAGACTTTACTTTCATAAAACATTTTCTTTTAAATAGTCATTTCACTATTTGAGCACACATAGTAACTTTTGAGCATTTTACAATTTAGTTATTAAATTATGAAAATTCAATAATTATTATATCACTCTACACTTCGTTACTATCACATAAGAGTTCATTTAAGTCTTTAAGTGTAATGACCCGGCTTCTAGTGGTATTGGAAATTACCATTCCAAAATGTCATTTCTGCAATTTAATATTTACAAGGCTAGTATAGAAATATAATAAAGTTTGGTCTAACAATCTTGTTTAATTAATAGTTAACTAAGGTACAAGTGTAATGATAATAAAGTCAGTGGTATCGAAAAATCTGATTTTGGGACCCATTTCCGTAAATCAAGACTGTAAATATTTTTAATAAATATTTAGGTAAGTATATTCTATGCGATTTGAGTTTTGGATAGGTAATTTTATCGAATTAATAATAAATTAAGGTACAGAGACTAAATTGTAAAAGTTCTAAAAGTTTAATTGCTAAAAAGTATTTATTTAAATCATAGTCAATGGACTTATGTGGGAATTAGACCACCATATTATTAATAGTGGACGGTGGTGGATGGTTTGATAATGAGTACTAGTATAAAATTTAATTAATTTATAACGTTTATATTAAAAATAAGATAAAACAAATCATGTAATAAAACTTGAAAGTGGAAAGAAAGAGAAGTTACTTTCATCTATCCCAAATAGTCGAATTCACTATATAAGACAAAGAAAGAAACATTCTGCCATAAGGGTTTTGAAGTTTGGAGCTTTAACTGGTTAGTACAAAGTAGTTATTTTCTTATAATTTTTATATTTTTTAAATTTTGAAAGTTTAATTCAGTTGACTCGTATGTTATTTTTCTATAAATGTTAAAGTTTAGAAAGATGTCATTGATGAATCTATGAAGTTTTAGGTATTAAATTGATAGACTTTAAGCTTAGAAGTGAAAAAAGACTAGATTGTGAAATTGTTTGATAGTTTTGTATAATAGGGATTAAAATGCATAAATTGAAAATTTTGTGTTAGAAATGAAAAATAGGAGGTCTAAAATGGACTATGATAAAATCGAGTTGAATATTTGAGTTTTAAAACTGAAAGTTAGGTTAGCCCCGGTTTTAGGGGCTAAACTGAATAAATTGTAAATGTTGTTTAAATTTGCAATTAAGTGTGAATTTGTGTGTATATTGATGATTTGATGTGTTTATATTAATCCGTAGCTAACGTCAACCTGAATTCCTCGAAAAATAAAGGAAAAGGCAAAGTTGTCGACGAACTGAAGTTTACATTTTGTATTTTTATATCTCGAACCTCTTCAATTGTTGTATTTATGAACTCATTTACATGATAAGATCATAAGATGAGTTATAAATGATAAATCGACTGAAATCAATTTGATTTGATTGGTTGTTTGTGATAAGGATGAAACTGAATATATATTAAAAGTATTATAAATTATTAAAAATGTGAAATTGAATTCGTATTGAGATGATTTAAATGATGTCTGAAAGTTGTTAAATGGCAGATTTAATAGTTGAAAATTTTGGTGTCTGATTGTATGCTTTGATGATATTTAAAGGTGCTTAAAACGATGTTTGAAAGTGGTAAAGTGGCAGTTTTAATTGCTATGAATTTATGGTGTTGGAAGCTTAAATTTGGACATTTTAAATACCCAAATTTACTGATGATTAGTTTGGTCTGAAACAGGGCAAAAAAAATTATATGTCCCAACTAGTGTAATGCCCTATATAATTGTGCCTGAATTTTTAATAATTACTTGTGTAATGATGTGTTATTATTGTACATATAAAACCATTTAAATGTTGATTTTGAATTGAATAAATTATTGCAATTATGGTTATTACTAAACAAGTTGGAATGTATTATAATGTTGTTCTAATTTGCATGCTTAAATAATTGATAAAAATGTGTATTATATGGTTACTCGAAATTGCATGGTTAGAATATAACACCCCATACCCGGTTCGATCGTCAAACCTGAGGCATAAGGTGCTACAAGCAAAATATAGAACATTTGATTTTACTTCATAGTAGAAAATATCATCTCAATATCAATTAACTACATTGAATCATATATAGCATGCAACTCCATCAATTCCGGGTTAATATCGAGCTTATAAAAGCTTAAAACTAAGCCGACCGTAAACAAGGATCATTTTGAAACTAAAGCAAAAACTTGGGAAAAATATAAAAACATAGGTCACATGGTTGTGTCCCTTGACCTTGTGGAAAGGTTGAGGCTATGTGGGTGGATCACATGGCTGTGTGGGGAAACCGTGTAATAGACTGATGCCATGTGGTGTTTGAGTCACATGGTCGTACAAACGCTATGTTCACTCGCCAAGGCTGTGTGGGTCAAAAGTGTAAATATTTTAAAAAATTTCACACGATCGTGTCGCTGGATCGTGTAATAGACTGTGGCCATGTACACCAAAATCACCTAAAAACTTACAAACCACACGGCCTGTGTATGGCACACGACCGTGACCTTCCAAAATAAGACTTTTAAACCTAATTCACTTATACCACAAGCAATATTTTACACCAAGTTCAACCAATTCAAAATGCATTAATATAACACGAAAATGTACTTATCTTAACCAACCTAAGTGCCTAACCAATATGCCACAATTGGCACATTAATTCAACAATTCAAACTCAAATATATATTCATATTCAAACAAGTCCAATATGTTTCAAAACAAGTAGCATAGCATACATCTTTTGACCATTTCATGCACCATATAAACATTATTCAAGATCAAACATATAAACAAGAACCAAGTCATACCAAAACCATTCAACCTAGCAATTACATATCATTCTTTTACTAACTTATCTCAAGCATATTATCTGTAACAGCCCGTTTTCAGTGAAATCGGAATAGTGGTTTTGGGACCACAAATCTTAGGTTAGAAGAAGGTTATTTTAATATTATTTTATGGTCTACATTATGATAGAAATATCGTATGAAAATTTTGTTAAGAAATTTTATTGATTACATGTCTAATATGATAAAAAGGACTAAATTGCATAAAGTGCAAAAGTTGAATTCTAGCAGCTAAATTTATCAAATAGCTATGGAATTTAAAATTGGAGGTCCTTATACGACATATAAACCATTTAGAGGAGTTAGTAGATAAGGATGATTATTCATCATTGGAAATTGAAGAAATATTAAGGTTAATTTTGGAAAGATGATAAAATAATGATGATAAATGAAATAAATAATTAAATTAATATCATTTTCATCATCTTTCCTAAAATAAAAAACATGGAACCCTAGCCATGGAAGTTAAGTTCTAGCAAACATATTTGGCTTAATTAGGTATGTATTCTTGTCCCGTTTTTAATAATTTTTATGTTTCTGTGATCGTAATAGCTTAATCTAGCTATCTCAGGGATTATTTTGCAAAACTATTAAAGTGTTAGGGTTTTTTCATGAATGAGTATAGTTGAATTATGAAGTTTTATGGTAGAAAATGAAATGTTGTTGATAGATAAACAACTTTTGTAAAGTGAATTTTGATGAAATTATGATTTAGGGACTAAATTGAAAAGATAAAAAATTCATGGAAAAATTCTGAATTTTATGAAAAACATGGGCTGCTATTGTTATATATGAAAATCGGTTAGGTTTGAAATAATGATTAAATTGTATGAATTTTATTTTCCAAGCCTAAGGACAAAATCATAATTTATTAAAAGTATAGGGGCAAAATAATAATTTTGCCAAAGATTGTGTTGGATTGAATTGAATATGAATTGTATTAAATTGAGTTATATTCATTCGTATAGATTTGGATAGACCTAGTACAGAATTGGATCGAGGAAAAGAAAAGTATCGGATTAGTAGCTTAGAAATCTACGTATACTTGTCGAGATAAGTTCGTGTAACTAAATTGTATTTGTATGATTTGAATAGAATATTGTTGTGTATGTGATTTGTATAAAATGCCATGTATATTATTGATCACATATCCGGCAAGTACAAAATCCCATTTGAACCTTAGAAATTTGATGGATACAAATGACATGTTATTAGGGTTCCCGGATTAGTTGTTGTCCTACATGTGTTGCAGACACACCACAACTTTTATGAGCATCTCTATATTTGGCTCTCACAAGCTTCTCGATTAATGGCTCTCTCGAGCTTCCTAATAATTGGCTCGCATGAGCTTCCTGATTTATGGCTCTTATGACATTGAGCTTCCTGTTATACAGCTCACATGAGCTTCCTGTTACATGGCTTGAAAGAGCTTTCGTTTACATGCTCGTATGGGCATACCTGTATACGAATTAATGGATTACAGATTTGTACACGTCGTGTGTACTACCCGTGTATCCAACGATATTTTAAATGGTTCAACGGGCTAAGTTTTGATATGAGACATTATGAGTTCGAAATGAATTATTATCAGTATTTACTTAGAAGTACATGCAAATGATATTAAATGATATATTGAAACATGAAAAGGATGACACATGTATGTGAAACTTGCCTAGTGATTATGTACATCCATGTTTATTGGTTATTGAAAGTGTTACATGGCTAACATGTTGAGGATAAGTATTTAGGCTTTTGGCCAAAATAATTTGGATAAGTTTTGTATGCTTACCTTAAATGCAATTAAATGGTAAGTTAATTTCCATGTTATACGAACTTATTAAGCTTAAATGCTTACTCTATTTTATTTCTCATGTTTTATAGTAAATTGGAAGCTCATTTTGGTTGGAAGCTGGTCAGAGCAGATTCACACTATCCAACGGCCCATTCCGGTATAAATAGTAAATTAATTTTGGTTATAATGGCATGTATAGGCTAATTTGGCTAATGTTGGCATATAAACATTTTGTTGAGACTAGTCATTTGTATGGCTTGTATTTGGTATAAATTTGCATATATGAGTATTTGGTCAATTTGGTAAGTATGGATTCTTGGATATATGTGGTGTTATGTCATGTATAAAACTGGGATTTGGCTTGGTTGATTGTCTTGATATAGATTGTTGATGTCCAAAAATGTTTGGTTAGGTTGTTGGCAAATTGGGTTAGAAATGTGCTATTTTTGGTCCATACGGGCAGAGACACGGGCGTGTGTCTCAGCCGGTGTCCCCTATATCTTTTAATTTGCAAAATAGAATGCTCACACGGTTTAGCACATGGGCGTGTGGCTTGGCAGTGTGACCCAAGTTAGGGAGCTTATAAGTTTGGACACAGGCTGGGACACGGCCGTGTATCCCTATTTTGAATGTCCACACAGCCTGAGACATGGGCGTGTCTCTTGACCATGTGAGACACATGGCCTGGCCACACAGGCGTGTGTCCCCTACACCTTAGAAAAATTTTAATGTTTTCTGAAAAATTTTTAAGCACCTAATTAGTCTCGACTTGTTTCTAATATGTATTTTAGGCCTCGAGGGTTCACATAAGGGATTTTATGCTTGATTTTGATTGGTTTCTAAAATGAATGCTATATAATATGAAATATTTTTTTATTTGTTCTGTAAATTAAGGTAATGCTCTGTAACCCTATTCTGGCAACGGATGCGGGTTAGGATGTTACATTACCTTATCAATTTATAAGCAAAACACCAACCAAACCAACAAGATACCATTGCCATCATTTACATATTCAAGCATATATATAAAGTTCTCAAAATGCTAACAAGATCAAAATTAAGAATTGTTTAACCAAAGACTCCTTAGGTACATGCCATGACCCAAAATTAACTATCACCAACTCTTGAGTCCGGGATTGTAACAGCCTGTTTTTCAGTGGTGTCAGAAACAATGGTGTTGGAGCCACAATTCCAACGAGTGAGTCTGTCAATATTATTTATTAATATTTACGAGTTGAATTATAATGTTTTATTAAATTTTGATTTCAATATTTTTTTAATTGAATGAAAAGTTAAATACAAGTATCTTGTTCCTAAAGTCAAATGGTTTTGAAAAATGAGGTTTCGAGGTACTATTTTTGTAAATCGAGCCCGTAAATATTTTTATTCAATATTTACAAAGTTATTATATAATGTGTCGAAGTTGGTTTGGAAATTTTAATGATTTGATAGTTAATTATGAAAAAACAACTAAATCGTAAAAATAGTAAAAGTTGATTATTTTTAATTTTTGGTTGACAAAAAGGCTTAGATTAGAAGTTTTCAAGGGTTTGCATGGCAATTTAACCACAATAAGTGGGAGGGGGTGTTTATTTGTAAAATTTGTTATATATAATATTAAATTAAGTTAAAATTAATTACAATAAAAATATTAAACATGAAATAAATGGTTTTCATTCATTCATCTTCTTCCATTACCAAAAAACAAAAGAAACACCTCCATTAAAATAGCTTAAGGTTTGGTCAAACAAAAATAGATGCATGAAAGTGATTTCTTTATTAGTTTTTGAAAAATTTTATGTTTTTTAGATCGTTGCAACTAGATCCAACTAACCCGTATTTTCGTTTTCAAAACTATTAAAGTTTGTTAAAATTACCATTGATGATTTTTGGATGTTCATGATATTAAATGAAAGATTTTGAAGCTTGGAAATGTTTTAGGACTATTTTGTTAAATGAATTTTCTTAGTTTTGCATTTAAGGACTAATATGTAAATTTGTTAAACTTAGCATGAAATTATTGTAATTTTTAAGTGATTGAAGGTTATTTATGGATGGAATTAGAATTGATTATGTGTAATGGGGCTTAAATGTGAAATTTTTAATAGTTTCGACTTTAGCAGCTAAATTAAATAAAGTGTAAAAGTGCATGGAAAATTTGTAAAATGGGAATTATAAGTCATATACATAAAAATGAATATGATAATTTATTTTAATTTAGTAAATTGAATTTAATACGGAGGAAAATTAAAAAAAGGAAAAATTACAAAATAGTCCCTACAAACAAATTTAGTTGTTGGTTTTATTAGGTAAGTTCATAGAATAGATATATGTTTATATGTTCATGTTATATGCTGCATGAATTAGTTAATTAAATTGTGGTTGAATTCTTAATATTGAATTGAGGATATTAACTGTTTACGGTTGAATGTAAGGTGAGTAAGATTTACTTGAAATGTGATGAATATATATATAAATAATTGTAATTTATACTGTTGAATTAGATTAAATTGACATGTGGTTGAATATTTAATATTGGATTATAATTATAAATCATTAACAATTAATTATAAGGTAATAGAGTATTTAATTGGAAATCGCTGAATGATTGTGAAATGTGAGTTATATGATCTCAAAAAGAACGTAGCGGATTTATTGCATGTGTATGTATATTATGGAAGTGCCTCTAATATATAAATGTTAAGAGTTTTATTTAAATGCCCGATTGAATGTAGTAAACGATTAGGATACGATTGACATGCCAATTGGGTTAGAATGCGTGCTTGTACGGGATTACACTTTGGTGCCACTATTAGAATTTCGATACTCTCAGGTGTGTTTTGGTGTACCTGAGTATCCAAATTACTTTGTTATATTTCATCGAGCCATCCTGTAACAGCCCATTTTTTGATAAAATCAGAACAGTGGTTTCGGGACCACATATTTGGGTCTGGAAAGAAAAAATATTTTAATACTATTTTATGATCTAAAGTATGATAATATACTGTGTGAAAATTTCGTAAAGAAATTTTATCGATTACATGATTAGATAAAGGACCAAATTGTACAAAGTGCAAAAGTTGAGTTCTAATAGCTAAAGGGATTAAATAGCTATAGAACTTTAAATTGGAGGTCCTTATATGGTAAGTAGACCATTAAAAATGCTTAGTCATTAAGGATGATAATTCATCCATGGAAAATAAAATTAAAGAAAAGGAGAAAATTGGAAGAATAAAAAAATAAAGGTGATAAATAATAAAAGATGAAAGTATCATCATTTATCATCATCTCCCCCAAATATTTTGCATGGAAACCCTAGGAAAGAGAAAGCAAGCTTTCTTGGTCAAATTAGGTAAGTATTCAAGCCCCGTTTCTAGTAATTTCTATATTTTTAAAACCGGGATGGTCTAATTTATCTATTTGGGGGATTAATTTGAAAAGTTATCAAAGTATAGAATTTTTACCATGGATGAATATGTTGAAATTATGAAATTTATGGTAGAAAATGAAAGGTTGTTGATAGATAAACAACTTTTACAAAGTGAATTTTGATGAAAACTTGATTTAGGGACTAAATTGTAAAAATGAGAAATCTATGGAAAAATTTTGATTTTTATGAAATATATGGGCTGTAAATATTACATGAAAAATTTGGTTTGGCTCGGAACAAGGATTAAATTGCATGAATTTTATTTTTCGAGTCTAGGGACGAAATCGTCATTAATTAAAAGTTCAGGGGCAATATGGTAATTTTACCTAAAGTGTAATTTGGAATAAATTGAGTATGAATTACACTAAATTGATGTTAAATTTACTTGTATAGATCTGGATAGACCAAATTCGGAGTTAGAAAGAGGAAAAGAGGAAAATGTTAGATTAGTAGGTTTTACGTATACGAACATTTGTCGAGGTAAGTTTGTGTAACTAAATTGTGTATATTTATATGCTTGAATTGTATGTTGTGTTTGTAAATTGTATAAATGCCATAAATATGTGAAATAATTACATATTTGTTAAAGCTTGCTAAATGAAAGTGCCTGAAATAAATGATAATACCTAATAAGTGATAAATGAAAAAAATGTTATTTTTATGCTTGAGTTGAATGTGAACATTGGAATTGCATAAATGTGTAAATATATGAGATTGATCACATACCCGAAAATTGTCCGATAAATGCCAAATTTCATTTGAATAAATGAAAAATCGGTGGATACGTGATTTCCCGAAATGAATGAGGTCCTGCATTTGTTGTTGACGGGATTTAGCTCGGACGAGTAATCCTAGTGACCTCATTATAGATAGGATTTGGCTCGGACAGGTAATCCTGATATAAACCCTCTCAAGCATATGATACAGATTAGATTTAGCCTGGACGGGTAATCTAGATTAAGCTCTTTAGAGCTTATGTTATAGAAAGGATTTAGCCTAGACTGGTAATCCTGATTAAACTCATGTGAGCATTTGTTGGAGACAGATTTAGCTTGGACTGGTAATCCTATTGTATAATATGTGGCTCGAGAGTGTGTTTTTTGATTATGTGCCCTAATGGGTACCCCTGAAAATGAATTGATGGATTCTTGAATTGTACACTTTGTGTGTACTACCTAAGTATCCATCGATAATTTAGTAATTCAACGGACAATACCCTGACATGAGAAATGATGAGATCAAAGGAAAAATGTATTGAAGTATATGAAAATGATGTTTTATGAGATATGAAAGTATGGGATTATGATACAACTCAAGTGTATTACTTGTGTATCCATCGATATTCCGAATAAATTCAACGGATAAAAATCCAGACATGAGAAGATACGAATAATAAAATGAGTTATTACATGTATCTGCTCGAAATACATGAAAAGGATAATGCATGATAATTGATACATGGAAATATGAGATGATGATATTTGTACATGGAATTTATTTAATGAATATGCTCATCATTGATTATAGATTTGTACACTTTGAGTGTACTACTCATGTGGCATTGATATTTTGAATTATATGAGTAAAGTTCCAACATGAAATAATCTAAACTCGAGATGAATTATGATGAAAATATACTTGTGATATAAAGATATGATTTATACATGTTAAATGAGTTCATGATGTGGAAACATATGTGCCTGAAAACCTGATTATTGTTAAGCCCATATATGTTTCTTAGTGTTTTATGGAAATATATTACCAACAAAGACAATGAAGATATGTGTAGGGCTTGAGATCAATTGATTGAATATACCTTACATGTTTATCTTGAAATAGAATAAATGGTAAGCTAACTACAATGTTATACAAACTTATGAAGCATTACATGCTTTCTTAATTTTATTTCCCTGTTTTATAGTAAATCGAAAGCTCGTTGGGTTGGAAGTGTGGCGGAGATCACTCACACTATCCATTAGCTCATTTTGGTACATACGGTAAATTAGTTATGATTATAATGGCATGTATAGGTTAATTGGCTATTTGGCATGTAAATGCTTGATAGTAATCTAGCCATTTGAAATGGCTAATAAAGATTTGTTTTGATAAAGTTATGAAGTTATATCATGATGAATATTCATGTATTAGTGTGGTTAATTAAATTATATTAACATGTATGTTGACCAAAGGGTAAGATTATAAACATGAATGCATGTAATGATATACCATGTTAGGTGTTAAAATTGACTTGATTATGATTCTTGAATTGGTTGGTTGATATTGGTGAGTTTTAGTACAGGTGAATAGTGAATTTTTGTAAGAAATAAGGCTTGGAAATAACCTTATTTTGTCCACATGGGTTGACACATGGGCTTGTGTCTTGACCGTGTTTGACGCACGGTCTTGAATATAGGCGTGTAGCCTAGCTGTGTGTCCCTTGCATCCTAAAAATTGAGAAACAGAATACTCTGAATTGGGCATACGGGTAGAGACACGGGTGTGTGTTTCAACCGTGTGAAGTACACAGCCTAGCACACGGGCGTGTGACTTGGCCGTGTGAATTTAATTTCTACAAGAGTTACAAGTCAAAGAGTTACACAGGTTGGGGACACGGGCGTGTGAAATCACACGGCCTGACCACACAGGCGTGTGACTCCTTTATATAAGAAAAATTTTAGAATTTTGCCAAAAATTTCCTGAGATCTCGAATTAGATCAGAATCGATTCTAATGTATGTTTTGGGCCTCAAGGGTTCATTTAAGGGATGTTATGACAAATTTCGGGAAATGAATAATAATCGACTGGAATTATTTGTAAATATTTCGTAAATCATCGTAATGCCTCATAACCCTGTTCCGGCGACGGATATGGGTTAGAGGTGTTACACATTCGTTGAAAGAAAATATATGTACTGAATTCATGAATTATTTAGAGATGATATGTTTATATGAATATTGAAATGATAAATGATGAAATTGAATAAATAATGATTATGTGTTTAAAGGTTGTTTAAAGCGATATGGAATATCTAGAAAGTTTATAGTTATAGGTATGAAACACCTGCTTTGTAAATGCGATATTGATGATAGAGTCATGTGTTTAAAAGAAATGGAATATGAGAATAAATTCTATTAAATTTAGCTATATTCGTTTATTTAATTGTAAATTGAGGTAAGAGTTTTGTTTAAATACCTATGAACTTACTAAGCTTTATAAGCTTACTTTGTTTCTTTCCCTGTTTCTTGTAGTTGATGTTTTGTGGAATTAGGCAGTCGGATAAACATCAAGGCTCACTATCAAGCTTCAATCTTGGTAGATTCTGACTCATTTTATCCTGATTTTGTGGCATGTATATAGTTTATTTTGGGTTGATTGTTTGGAAGTACTAAGTTGAAGTTGGAATGTATTTTAATGGTAAGAATCTAACGGTCACTATGGTATGCTTGGGTCTTAGATTATGAGATGGTTGAGAAATCAATAAACTTGAATGAAATGCTTGATATATGTGTTAGTTGATAGTTAAGGTATATGTGTTAGTTCCTGGATATGGTAAGTTTTGAATGTGTACTAAGATAGTGGTATGTTTGAATTTTATGTATGGATAATTTCCGTAGTATACATTTAAGGATCATATACATCTTTATTCCATTCCATTTATATACCCTTATTTTGATTCCTATTTTTATTTCCCTATTAACGTGACTCGGACTCAAACAGATATGCAAATCCAACCAACACACCAATTTGGCACCCAGTACTTGATGGATAAATTTGTAATAATGAATTGTGCCTTGCGCTGGCCGGTAAAACTGACAAATAGATGTGTCCGGCACTGGTCAGTATAATCGAAAAATAGAATACCCGACACTCCTCGACACGTAGTCGTAAAACCCTGAACTCTTCCTATATTATGACTTGGCAATTATACCAAACCCTACCTGAATAGTTAATAGGGTAACAAGGTTCTCGATTCAACTTATAAACCAATTCCTCAATTTCATCAATCAATCATCTATTCATATATACATAATAACATCATTCATATCCATACCAATTAAATTTTACGTATACAACAGTTTACATTATTTATACAACTATGTAATTTAGTCCTATACACAACTAATCATTCAATCAATTCCATTCAATTTCAATTATCAATTCACACCATTTTTCCCAATAACTAACTCACCTTGAGATATTGCTATGCAATAGTTCATAATGCAAAAAAATTTAGTAAGTTCGAATTATAGAAACACAAACTGTGAACTCCGAGCTATTCGTCGACAACTTTATCTTTTCCTCTCTTTAACGAGGGATCCGAGTGTAACGACTCGATAGTTAGGGTGTAAAAAAATGTATTTTTAGGACTCCATTTTCATAAACCGGACCCATAAATATCTTTATTAAATATTTACGAGGCTAGCTTAGTAGTTAATTAAATTTTGGATTAGTGAATTTTGTGAAATTAGGAGTTATTAAGGTTCAGGGACTAAATCGCCTAAGGGTTAAAAGTTGAATCATAAATTGAAATAAGCTAAATGGACTAAAGTATCAAATATACCATTTATTAAATGGTGGGATAGTAACCGATCATGTTTTAATGATTATGCATATGTATTATGTATATATATTATATATTATGTTATAATAATAATAGTTAAAATAATAAAAACAAAAGAAAGAGAATGTTCCATTCTCTATTACATGCAAACAAAAAAAAGAAAGAAAAAGAAAAAGAGAACGAAAAAGGAGAAGAGTCATGCACGGTTAGGGGTTTGGAGGTTCAAATTCAAATTGGTTAGTGCAATTAGTCTTTATACTTGTAATTTTTATATTTTTGGAATCTCGGTACTTAGGGTTACCTGACCCATATTGTAATTTTTAGTATTGTTTAAGATTTTAGATGTTGACATTATTGAATAGTTTAAGTATTAGGGATTAAATAGATAGATTTTTAAGTTGGAAATGGAAAAGGACTAAATTGTGGACTTAATTGTTGATCTTGAATAATAGTGACTAAATTTTGAAATTTTGAAATTAAGGGGTCAAATTGGAAAAGAGGAAGCTAAATATGGTCTTGAGTGAAATTAGTATAAAAATATGAAGTTAATTGTGAAGGTTAAAATTAGTCTCGATTTAGGGACTAAATTGAAGAATAAGCAAAATATAGTGTGAAAACTAAAATTTAATGTGAAGTTGAAATGTGTAATATTAATGTGATTTAATTATTTTATTTCGTAGCTAACATTGTATTGGAATCCTCAAGTAAAAAGGGGAAGGATAAAATCGATGTTAAATAGCTCGAAAATCACGGTTTGTGTTTCTATAATCCGAATTAAATAGTAGATTATTGCATATATAATTGTTTGATATGGTAAGCATTGAGGTGAGTACTTTGGTACTTTGGTATTGAATTAAATTCATAACTGAAATGAAATGGATTGATTTTGTCTATTATGAAATATATTGATTATGAATATATGTGTATTGAGAAAAATGTGATTATTTTCAAATTGAATATATGCTTATATGTGATGATATATATTCATGAAATTGAGACACTGGTTGTATTGAAAAGTGAAATGAATCCCTATTAACTGTATCGGGCTGAGTCGGATATAGATGGCATGCCATAGGATAGGAAGAGTTTAGGAATTACTTCGACCTCGAGTCTATGAGGCACTGGGTGCCAATTTGCTTCGGTTTAACTGATAAGACATTGGGTGTCAATTTTATAGTGTTAGGCGCTATTATTATTTTGGATTTATTTGATGAGGCATTGGGTGCCAAACTGGTGTGTTGGTTGAATCCGTGTATTCGTCTGAGTCCGTGTCGTGTTAATAGGGGAAAGTAAAATAATGATTTTATGTGATTGATATTGAAAAGGCAAAGATGAGAATGAATATGAGATGAGAAAATGTGGAAATGGCAAAGATGAACAATGATTATGAAATGAGAAATAAAATATGAAATTATGAATTGAGATGTGAAACTTGAATGAATTCAAGTATTGATCAAAGATATGAATCATGCCATTGCATGAGTTGATGTATTCAAATGTTATATGAAATGCCATTAAATATGTGAAATCTTAGTAGATGTGAATAAGGAATGAGCAAGAATTATACTATTGAATTGAAACACATGAACATAGCTTACTTGTTGCATTTTGCATTTTAAATACTTATATCAAGTTTATTGTATTCGAATTATAGAAATACCACTGAGTTTTACTCAACGTGCGGTTTTATTTTCCGTGCACAGGCTAGGTACTGTTCGAACTATTGCCGACTCAGCATGAAATCACAAATCCCAAGCTCAAAGGTGGTGATATTTCATTTTGTAATGGCATGTACCTGGGGAATGTTTTGTTGATATCATTTATAAAATGTGGTTAACTTAGTTGTTAGTGAAATGATGGTTAAATGTGTATATGGTTGTGGTTTAGGCTATGTTGGTATGCTAGCCTAGTTTATATTTTGTTATGTGATAGTTTAAAGTTTGGTAGCTTAGCATAATGCTTGGTATGTGCTTAGCTTCATATTTGGTAACTTTAGAAATTTGAAAGTTAGTTCAAATATGGTAAGTGTGATATGAATGAAAGTCTTGAATGTTTGATGTGTTGTTGATATTTTTAAACATATAAAATGTGGTACCAATGAGGGTACATTGGTTAGGCATATTAGGTGATGAATTTGGTGTAATTTGGGCATGTTTAATCGTGTTTTGAATAGGTTAAATGATTGGTAAATAAGTCGCTTAGTGCCCAAGTAAGTAGGAAATGGTAAACTTGAGTTTTAAGGTACTTTTGGGTGCACACGGCCTGGCCACACGGGCATGTGTTACACACGGGCAACACACATGGGCATGTGACCCAAGTCAAAGAGTTGCACGGCCTGGCCACATGGGTTTGTGACCCCTGAAATCAAAATTTTTGTATTTATTTCCTAAACTTCCAAAATTGTTTCAAATTAGTCCCTGCCTATTTTTAAACTACTTTTAGAGTCCTGTAGACTCGTAATAGGGGCTGTAATAGTAACTTTTACGCTAAATTGGGGTGGATTAACAAACCTATATTAAGTGCATTCCACTAACATAATCGAAGATAAATTAAAATGATAATCTTAGATAGAGTATGGACTAATACTCTGATGCTAATAATTGAAATAGTCTTGTATGTATCCGAATTTTGACATTCTAGAAGGGATAAGTAGTGATAAGAGTGTAGACAATGGAAGACTAAGTTTAGCAATGTATAAATAGTGATAAGAGTGTAGACAGTGCAAGACCAAGTTTAGAAATGCATAGCATAATTTATTATTCGAATGTATAAAAATCTAGCATAAAAGTATTAATTGTCGTGACCTTCCCCTACATATTATAATGTTATTAGTTAGTCTATATGTTGATTATGATTGAATTAATTGTTGATTCATTAGTAATACTCGTGACCCTAACTCGACGATGGAGAGGGGTTAGGAGTGTTACTGGAACGACAGAAATGTTCAAGTATACACAACTGCAACAAGTAATAAAATGAAAAGTAATTAAGTGACAAGTAAATGTCGAGTTATTGTACCCACAAGGACTGTGAAAAGAATTATTTATGAATGCAGTTAAAAACACTTTGGTGAAGAAAAATGTTTTGATTTGAAGAGGTGATTAAAAACTAAAATTTTTAACTAAGTAAAATAAATAAATATGAAATAAAAGTTCCAATGCACGACTTCAAAATATGATTTTAATCAGGATGACATAATTGTGTTAGATTAATTACATTTCTTAACTTAGAATTACTAAACTCATGTTCATGTTGTTATGAATAAATTCACGACAACTTGGTAAGTTGCTAACTTATGAACATACTCACCTACCAAAATCCATTTATCTCTTGACTATATCTCTATGTCAATTCAACCGCTTAAACAAATTTTAATAAGCAAATGTGTTAATGCACATACATACTTATGAAATTAAAAATAATCTCTTGTACATATCTCTAAGCTAATTCACACAATTAATTCAATTTCATAAGCACATAAAACATTACGTGAGGTAACAATGTATTCCTACCTTGAACCAGTGTAATCACAGTAATCTTGTAAGTTATGCAAGCTAATGTATCGTTAGATATAGTTGCTAATTTAACCTTCAACTACCTTAGATGATTAAACATGCACTGATTAAGTATCGTGTTAATTAATTACAATTTCAATCCGTTCAAATAATTAATTCATTAGTTACCTTACAATTGTAATGCAAGAATAACTTAGTCATGGTTTTACTTAATCAAACATCTTACCAAGGTCTATAATAACGAAAACACAATTTTAATAAATTAAGTAGACAAAATGCAATCAACCTAACACGAATTAAATTTAAGCCATATTATTAAATTAAACATATCAACATCACAATTATTCATAGACATGTTCATAACAACAACAATAAAATTAAAAGGATAAGGATAAGGAACAAGAATCAAATCAAGTGTTCCTCTGAGGCTTGACTAGTTTGCTCTGCTCCTCTTTCTTCGCTTGTTCTTGTAGAACGGAGACTTCCATTAACACTTGAATAATGCTCCAAATGGTGGTTGAAGGACTCTTTTTCAAGAGGTGAAACTGGTAAGGGGATGAGGAAGAAAATGAAGAACAACGGAAGGGGATTGAAGAGAGAAAGTGAGAGAGAAGTGAAAGGATGAGAGCTTTTGAGATGTGTTTCAAATGATCAGCCAAGGGGGTTTTTATAGGTTGAGTAGGCTGCTAAAGATAGCAAAACTCAGGAGCCATAAAGTCCCCCCATAGCCGGCCACACATGTGGCAAGTTTGAAGGTTTCAAACTTGCTATTTTAAGGTAGGGGCAAATCTAGGAAGGCATGATAAGTGGAGGGGTTTGAATGCAAATTCAAGGAGTCTTCAAGGGTTGTTTTTCAAGCCAAATAATTAGCCAAAAAAGCTGATTGGGTCAGCATGTGGGACGGTTTTGGGCTGCCCAGTGCTCGGTCGGATCGATTTTCTCGGTTCAGCTCAACTGGGCATCTTTTCATAATTAATTAATAATAATTTATTTAACCCAAAATGATTTGGATTAAAATTAAATTTAATTATATTATAAATTAATATTCATAATTTGGACCGTCTTCGTCTGAAAAATTAATTTGCCTCGATGCTTTAAAAATGACTTCTCGGTTTTGCGCTTCTAATAGTATCTACTGATCCAATTTTCGCTCTTTGTGTAAACTTGTAAAAAATGATCAAAATTAATGAAGATTTATTATAAAATTAATTAAAATTCAACATGTTAATAATTTAAGTACAATTTAATTATTTTATAATTATTATATATTTTTCGACAAGAATTACTATGAATTTGCATGAATTTGAGTTAAAAAGGGTTTGAAAAAGTGTGTATATTTTCAGGTTTCCAGTTACATCGTGCTGATGTTAGCTACAAATTAAAACAAACATACAAAATCATCAATATTGTTCCAAAATAGGATAGAACTAAGGAAGTATCATATTTATGTCATGCTGATTTTGAAGGATGATATGGTTTTTGGATATAGTTGTGTATATATTATTGTTAATTGAGAGTCTCTGGATCATGTATGTATATATATAAAGAAGTTGGTTGAATGTTTTGATGATGCTTGTTAGAATAATTATGAGTAATATTAGGAAGAATTAAATGTAAAAGAAGTTGAGTTTTGTATGCAATTAGCTTGTTTGTGATGTTGTGAATAATGACCATAATTGAATAGAATGGTATGAATTTTTATAAGGATGATAGTTGATTAAGACGCTTATAATGCTTGATAGAATTGCTTGTGTTATTAAATTTGAATGGTGTATCTTGGTGCGAATTAAGGCATGATAATAAAATTGGTATTGGTGTAGGGTGTATAGATGAATTGTTGATGAATTTGGCTAGTTTTTATAGGTCTATAAGGGTACTTAAAGGTTACCATTTCGGAATGTTTTGAGTTTGGGCGTGAAATTTGATACTTAATGGCTCAATCATGCACCACATGGGCTGGCACACGGTCATGTGTCACACATGGGCTGGTGACACAGCCGTGCGACCTATGGTAAAAATTATACTTTTAACCCACATGGCCACAATGAATTACACGGCCTGAACACACAGCTGTATGACCTCTATTTTGCAGAACTGCCTTATTCTTTTGAAAATGTTACAATTTAATCCTTGTTTGTTCTCGAAGCTTTCGTATGCTAAAATTTAAATTTAATTTTGTTTGCAAAGCATGATTTTTGTGAATGTATGCAGTTATTCAATGTTTAATTAAATTTTGGAGTTTGCAAGTCAGGAATTTGAATATGAATATGTGATAACCAGTCAATATTATTACAAATGTGATATGAGAGGATTATATTCTTATAATATAATTTAACATATTAAACTACTTATAAACCTTTGATTTTTATTTATGTCATTACCTAATTTATGTTATGTTATAATATTAGTTATAGAAATGTCGCTGAGTTGATTACTCAGCGTTTGGTTTGTTTTCTATACGCAGGTTAGGTTCAATCATGTACACTCGTTGTTATCAACATCCAGCAGAAAATCTTGCACTTATCGAGTTGGTGAAACTTTTGTTATTTTGGTTAGCATGTATTTATAAGATTTTATGTTATGTTAAGCTTAGTTGGAGAATTATTTCATACTTCGAGATGTTTTATTAATAGACATATATGATAGTTCGTAATAGTTTGTACTATGTATATGTTTGGTGTTAATGTTGCTATGCGAGTATTTAGATGCTGTTAAAATGCTTTGGATGTGAATTGGTATATATATAGTTGGAACAGAGGATGCATGTAATGCCTCAAAATTCATATTTTTGTTTCTATGAAAATATGACACAAATATCTGTCTGCTTCAGTGGTTAAGTGTTCTAGGTGTGTGTGAGAGGTTTCAAGTTCAGGCCCTGTCTTGAGAGAATTTTTGTATTTTTTTTCTAGATAAAGCTCTATCTCTAGTCAGTAGGCTTTTAAGTAATTGTTTGTAAAATCATGTTAGAATGGGCTTGCTGGTCTAGTGGTTAAGTAGAGTGTTGATGTGTTGGAGGTCTTGTGTTCGAGTCCCTATGTTGGCATTTTTTTTGCTCGGATAATGGACAGTGTTGCGGTGGAGTTAGAATTCTGAGTAGTGAAGATGTAGTAGGGGTTTGTGAGAGCAAGTTTACGGATTAGGGGATGATCAAATTAAATTTTATTTTATTTTATTTCTTTTTTCAAAATTTGATTTTTCCCCTTCTTCCAAACTTTTGATGTGAGTTCCTTGTTATTTTCTTCTCCTCTTCATTTCATCCTTAATTCTTCATGATTTTCTTTGCATTGTGTTGGGCTGTTCGGTTAATCCTCGATTTTGTGCTAGTGGTGCTTTTCTGGTAAGGGTTCTTTTGCTACATTTTCTTTTGGATTTAGGTTTGGCAATATTAGTTAATGTTGAGTTATCGATGGACTATTTGTTAGATGAAGATCTCGGTGCTGAGGTTTTCCAATCGGCACTTTAAAACGCTTGATTTGTTGCCACTCGTCTTTAGGTAAGGGAGTTATCGATTTTTGAGGGTTGCCATCACTTTTGATTCGTTTCAATATCGTCTTAAGCGACTAATCAGGGGTTTTTTTGGTCAATATTAGGTACTGAAGTGCTCGGAAGGGTTTAGGCATCGAAAACAAAATTAGGTGTGTACTCGAAATACAGAAAACGGTGTTCGACGAAAAGCTAAAAAAGTAATCTGTCTACGTTACACGGGCGTGTGGTCGCCCTTGTGGTAAGCCGTGTGAGGGGACACGGCCGTGTGATCCGTGTGATGGCCAGTCAAGCCGTGTGCGACACACGGGCTGGACTAAATTATGCCGTGTGGGCCACACAGGCGTGTGGGCCACACAAGCGTGTGGGTCCTCACGGGTAAACCACATGGGCGTGTGGGATTTTGGGTCAAGCCACATGGGCGTGTGAGCCTATTTTAACTAAAATATTTACTAAGGTTGCACGGGTCGTCCAAGTCGATTGTAAACCTTTTATAGGGTTGGTAAGTGTTACTTAGACCCCTAAATGTGTGAAACTATATGTCTGATATCTGTACTGAGCAGGTATACTGAACTGAATGATTGTTCTGGTGATTGAATATTAGCATGTCATTATTGTATGTTGTATTGTATCGGGGTTGGGTTGATGATATTTGGAGGAAGTTTCTTAAAGGCTCTTAAGTCTGTTATCTAGCAGCTCAGCTACAAATATTCTGATTATGTGCCGTATTACGGTACAACATGTTGTGTAGGGATGGGTGGGTGTTTTAAACCCCACATGGTGTGTAAGGATAGACGGAGTTGGTGTGTCAAGGTTGGTGGGTAGGATTCTGATTTCTGTTCTGCATACCATATCTGATATGGGTCAATACCCTAAAATATATCTGAGACTGTATCTGAATGGGCTAAGGCACAAACTGAATCTGTGACGGGCTCAGGCCCTAGACTGTATTTGATTGTATTCTGATGTGTATCTATATACAATGTTTTTTGTAGGGATTACATACTGAGTTTGCAAAAACTCACCCTTTTTCTGTTTTATCTGTTCAGGTAATCCCCATACTTGATGGCTCGATGCATCGGAGGACTCGACGGTGGCCACTCGTATCTCAAGTCTCCCTGCTTTTATTATTTATGATTTTTTTTACTATGCGTATTATTATGTAATTATGGGACTTGGACTGTTAGGTTTTAAATTTTTGGATTTTTAATTACTTTATGCTTTTACTACTGCTAGACACGGTAAAAACTCAATTTTACTAAAAATGAACGTTTTCACTATACGAGCGGTTTTCTTAAAATTAATGTTTTTCAAAGCTTCCGCTAAAAAGATACATTTTTAGAGATGACAAAGTACATACGTTTTACTCTAAATTAATATAAAGGTTAATTAATTGGAATGGTTCTAACTTGACAAACTCTTCTTCAAATCTCACTCAATGTGACATTGCAAGATTCAGCCATAACGTCTAGGCCAGATTTAGGGTGTTACATTTAGTGGTATCAGAGCCAGGTTACAAAACTCGACTGTGGATTTTGAGTTTTAAAAGTTTGGTTTCAAAAGAGCTTATTTACAATTGATTTTAATTTATTTAACTGAATATGTGGTACACCAAGTCTCCAGCGTCGATATTGTAAGTGTTCTGGAACTTTGATAAGTATTATCTGAAAATACTGATAGTATATTTTGAAACTACCATAGGTAGTATACTGTGAAAAGATCTTAGTTAGTGTACTCTGAGATTCTAGGAAAATTGATAGAGACTGTGACTCGTGATAACAAACTCTGAACTTCTGATACTATTTTTGCATAAAATATCTGCTAATAAATATCAGAACTGAAACTGATTCATAAAACTGTTAATGTAAATAAACTTTGAATCTATGATGAACGTACGAGGTATCTGTGGATGGGGTACAAGAGGCCATGGTAGAGGCCGTAGAGTGGCTCGAGCTGGGTCCTCGTCATCTAGAAATATACCTAATCTAGATACTAGTGGGACACCGGTTTCACCTACGACAGAGACTGGGTCTCGAGATCGCGTGGCTGGGGACAACGAATTGTTCCAGGCTATGCTGAAGATATTAGATAGGGTCATTGGGCCCAATACTAGATTTGGGGGCCGAGGGTCAGTTACGGAACGACTCTGGTCTAATGGGGCTGAGCTATTTAGGGGTGTCACTAGAGTTGCCCCTAACATGGCCGGGTACTGAATGGAGGCCTGATTATCGCGTGATAAGAAGTAATAAAATTTATAATAATGATCGAACCAAAAACTAACTATTATCACGACTTTAAGGCAAGCGCACCTATCAAACAGTAGTATAGCTTAGTGGCAAGACCGAGATATCGTACCCAAGTGAACCAAAAGTACTAATACTAACTTCTTTTCTATTATCTAGCCTAAAAATAAAAGGGGTTTTTATAAAGAGTAAACTAATTCTAAAACTAAACTAAGAATGCATGAAAGGTAAATTGGGGAAAAACTCTTTGGGGAAGATTGATTGATTTGGGCAATACTCAAGGGAGAATCCACCTAGACTTCACTTGTTATCAATTCTTGAGCTAGACGATTTATTCACTTGACTTGATCCGTAGAGATCCTTAACTTATGGTAATACCTCCGTCGAGGATAAGAACAACTAATCCTAGATTGATTAATTGAAATCTCTTTCTAGTTAAAACCCCTAGTCTTGCATTAATTTGATCTATGGATCCCTATATTAGGTTTGACCCTAATCCAACAGATTTATGTCGCCCTATGTCTAGGGTTGCACGCAACTCACCTTAATTATGCTAGATCTACTCTTAAACAGGTACTTTTGCTCCTCTGCATAAGCACATCAGTTTCTTGAATTAATACCTAGGATTATTAAAACAAGAATTAAGAACACATAATTAAGAACAATTCAAGTATTTATTATATAACTCAAGGTAAAATAATAACAAGATCTTTCTTAGGTTTCATCCCCCTCAAGTATTTGGGGGATTTAGTTCATAATTAATAAAGAAAACATCTTAGAAGAAATAAGATAACAAAACATAAAGAACCCAAAAACCCCTGAAGGAATTTAGGGAGATCCTCTGTCTTGATGTAGAATTCGGCTTTTAGGATGAATCAATCGGCTTCCCTTGGAGTAATCCTTGCTTCCACTCTCTGTGTCGGCAGAAATAAGGCGCTCCTTTATGGGAGAAAGAGTACTCCTTTAGCGGGAAATAAGCACCTCCTTGAAGTTGCCTCCTAGGGTCTTTATATAGAGTTTTGGAATGCCTTTCTTAGCCCTTAAGCATCCTTTTCCGAGAGAAATTGAACTTCCTCATGACAGGGACACGCCTGTGTGCCACACCCGTGTGGATCGACAATAGGCCGTGTGCGGGCCTGATGATGGTGGCACGGTCGTGTGGTCTGGCCATGCTTGTCGAGACTGGGCCGTGTTGGACTTTATGTGGCACGGCCGTGTCACACAGCCGTGTGGTGAATCTTTGGCCTGTGTTGTTTTCATACTTGGGCCTATTTTCTTCGTTTTTGGTCCGTTTCTCGTTTTTTCTCTTCCCTTTGCTCTCCTAAGTATAAAATATGAAATAGAAGGATTAAGAGCACCAATTTCCACAATTTCAATGATAATTCATCCAGAAATTAAGCTAAGCATGAGGTAAAAACATGTATAATTTATCGTTTATCAAATACCCCCACACTTAAGCCTTTGCTTGTCCTCAAGCAAAATCTCAACTCATAATTAAGAATCATTCTTCTCACCTCACAATCCTTATCAATAATGTTTCAAACTAATCCAAAAGTAATCATACAATGAAAATTCAATCAGAAGAACATTAAAGATTCAATCACTCTAAGTTGAGAATTTTATCATTGAAACATAGGTTCTCTCCATTCTCCTAAGTAATTACTTTTCAATCCAAAATTAACAAGAGTTGACATCCTCACTAAAGATTCACTCTATCCACTCAAAGTGTTTAGGGTTCAAGAATTGAGCACTCTTTAGTCAACCTGAAAAGTTATTACCATAGGCTTGCACGAAAATCAATTCTCTACCACTGTAGATTGATATGACCCATCGATCAAAAAGTCTTTCAATGGTTGTAATAGGGCTTTGGTTAGGGGTGTTATCACAAGCTGAAAAAGAGGGTTAGAATCAAGATTGAACTGAAAGATCATCTAGCTAGAAAAATCTCTATGACTAGAACATATTCCTCGAGCTAAGCCTTATGATGACATCGTTCTGGATTTGGAAGCTTATAGAAATATGCAAAAACTATTGAACTATTACAGATTACAATTGAATTAACTGTATATACACATTTTTTTTCTTTTTTTCTCTTTTTTTCCTTTTTTTTTAAGAACAATTCAAATCAAATACAATAAATTGAATATTTACAACTTTACAAACTGGAAAATAGAACAAAGTTAAATAATAATTCAACTCAAATCTCGAAAAAAATACGGATCAAAATAATTGAATGGAATTCAAAAAAAATAGGTTATGGGTTAATATTAGAGGTAAGTTAAAGAATGGGTTGTTAGGCTCAATGGGGTTCACTAGTGGTTAATTTATGGAGGTAGGCTTTTATGGAGTAAGTGGATTAAACCTAGGTGCCTTTATCATTTCGGTATATCAAATCAATGATGTGGTCTTGACATGTATAATCGAAGCAAGTTCTAGAATAACAAATTAGTATTGACTCACTCAAAGCAACAATAAAAGTGAGCACGAAGGAATGTATGCTCAAAAGGCTCAAAAATCTCACCAGAATTATGGGTTTTTGATGTCAATCCTGCGAATTTCAAATCATAAGATAATACTTAAAATTAGGGAAAATAACCTATGAAAAAAATTATATTCTCAAAAAATTCAACTTATCAAGCTTGATTCCTTAGTGTTTTAAAGTTTGAATAATCAAAGCATAAGCACCTATGTCTTAATTCTCAACACATCAATAAAAATCATAAATCAATCAGAATTAATTCCTAATAGGAGATTGAGATTCAAGCAGAGAATTGAGAGTAATTTTCAGGGATTTCAAAGATAATATAAAGAATGAAAGTGAGTTTCCCCCCCACACTTAAGATGTACATTGCCCTCAATGTACAAAGATAACATTAATAGTAATAGAAGCATAAGATCATAAGTTAGGGAGAGAAGTAAAACTCCCTGAATATTGGATGGAACCCTTGAATATTGAAAGTTGTCTTGGAGGAAGGAATACTTGAAGTTCATGGTTTTGAAACTGCGATAGCACTTAAGGGATTTTAGGTATTTCAGGATTAGAACAATTACTCGTTAGGAAATAACCGATATAAAATAACTGAAATAACATAAACTAGTTCTGAGAATACTAAAATTCAAATAATGAAAAAGATAAAATAAAATAAAATGAAAAAATAAAAATCCTCAGGATTTTGGCATTCTTAGCTCGAGACACATGCCCGTGTTGTGAAGGCGTGTTAAGGCACACGGCCGTGTCCTTTGATGTTAGCTTTTCCTATGACTGTGTATGGGGTCACACGCTCGTGTCTAATTTGACATGCTCGACCACGGCTTGGGGACACGGGCGTGCCGCACGCTTAGGTTGGAATTGACAGTATTGGCCACAGCCTTATCGTACGGCCATGGCTATTTATCGTAGCCCGTGTCTTAGGGAAAATTTTACCCTACTTGTACACGGCCAAGTTGCACGACCGTGTCTCCGCTCAAAGTTTACACATGGCCTGAGGCACGCCCATAGGCATGGTCGTGTGGATCGAAAAACCTACATTCAAGGGTTAGTTGATGTATTAGAAAGCCTAATTTAAAAGAATTTACTAAGTTAGTGCTCGGGTTACCTCCCGAGAAGCGCTTATTTAGAGTCTAAGCTCGACTCCCCTTGAGTTCGTTTGTTCATGGTGGTTTGAAGAGTTTGAGCTCTTCTGTCCTATTTAAAATTTTATAATTAAATTAAAATTTGAGTCGGGTTCGATTTACTTGGAAAGTGCCGAGGGATTCGTGGTTTATCTCGACTGTACCATAAGGAAAAATTTTCATTACCGTGAAGTAAGAAGTGTCACTTGTGTGTTCTTTTAAATTTAGTATTTGAGGGTCGTCTTTTCCTAAGATCACCTTATCACCTACCTTGATTAGATTCGTTTCTGCCTGACGGTCGTCTTAGTGATGCTCTGGGTTGGTGCAGCATATTTTAGGCTTTTCGTGATAGTTCAGCCACTCATCTAGTTCCTCAATCTGCAGCATTCGCTTTTTAGGTGCGTCTCCCTTGGATGAACTTGTCTGTGGTTGGGTCGTCTTTAGGTGGAGTGTATCCTGCACAGATGGTTGGGTGGTGAGATCAATGTTTTTACAAGGACTCGTCACTATATTCTTATTATCAAGTGTCTTAATCGAGTTTCGAGCTTGTAAAGTAACTTTATCATCACCTACACGTAGTGTAAGCTCACCTTTTCCTACATCAATTATTGTTCTGGCAGTTGCTAAAAAGGGACGCCCTAAAATTAATGGTACATTGCTATCCTCATTAATGTCTAAAACAACAAAGTCAACTGGGAATATAAATTTATTAATTTTGACAAGCACATCTTCAATTATTCCCTTAGGAAACCTAATAGTTTTATCAGCCAGTTGAATGTTCATCTTAGTTTGCTTAGGTTTTTTAAGACCTAGTTGTTTAAACAGTTTATAAAGCATGACATTTATACTAGCCCCTAAATCAGCTAAAGCATATTTGGTGTCTAGGCTACCAAATAAACAAGGAATAGTAAAACTCTCTAGATCTTTTAGTTTGTTAGGTAGCTTATTCTGTACAATGGCTGAGCATACTGCATTCAGCTCCTCATGAGATTTCTCATCTAGCTTCCGCTTGTTTGTCAATAGCTCTCTTAAAAACTTAGCAACTTTTGGCATATGTGATAGAGCTTCAATAAACGGTAAGTTAATGTGTAATTTCTTTAGTAGTTTAAGAAACTTACCAAATTGCTCATCTGTGGGGTCTTTCTTTAACGTATTTGGGCATGGGATACGTGGTTTACCATAGGCTCCTTACATGGCTCTGAGTTGGTTTTGGTTAACTCCTTATCATCTATTGTATCCACGGCATTGAGTTGCTCTTTAGGATTAGTCTCGGTGTTACTTGGTAGTCCACCTTGTGGTCTTTCAGAAAGTAACTTGGTGAGCTGGCCTATTTGTGTTTCAAGTCCTTGAATGGTTGCTGGTTCTTCAGTGCCGTTTCAGTGTTTTGAAAACGGGTTTCTGGTATGGCCATAAATTTTTTGAACATCTCTTTAAGGTTCGATTTTTTCTCTTATTGTGGTGGTGGCTGCTGAAATCCCGGAGGAGGCAATTGTCTTTGATTTCCTTGTCCTCCCTATGAAAAATTGGGGTGATTCCACCAACCTGCATTGTAGTTGTTACTATGAGGGTTAATTTAAGATCTAGAATTATTACCCATATAGTTGGTTTGCTCGGTTTTCATGCCATGTCCATAGGAGGAATAATCTAGATTATGCACGTTTCCTTGAATTGAGTCACACTGCATCATTGGATGTGCCTGCGTAGAACCAACAAAGTTGTCAATCTTTTTATTAAGAAGTTCTACTTGATTAGAAAGCATAGTGACTGCATCAATATTAAAAACTCCTGCAGCTTTTTGTGGTTTTGTTCTCATGACTTGCCACTGATAATTATTCAGTGACATCTCTTTTATAAACTCATAAGCTACTTCGGGTGTTTTATTGTTGATTGTTCCTCCTGCGGCTGTATCGATCATTTACCTCGTTAATGGATTCAAACCGTTATGGAAGGTTTGAACTTGTAACCACAAAGGCAACCCATGGTGAGGGCATCTTCTCAACAGATCTTTGTATCTCTCCCAGGCATCATAAAGTATGTCTAAATCCATCTGTACAAAAGAAGAGATATTGTTTCACAATTTAGCTGTTTTAGCTGGAGGAAAATATTTAAGTAAGAATTTCTCGGTCATTTGTTTCCATGTAGTGATTGATCCTCGTGGTAAAGAATTTAACCACTGTTTGGTTTTATTTCTCAAAGAGAATGGGAATAGCCTTAGACGAATGGCATCATCAGAAACGTCATTAATTTTAAATATATCACAAAGTTCCAAAAAGTTGGCTATGTGTGAATTTGGATCTTCATCCTGTAAACCATCAAACTGCACAAATTGATAGTACGAGGATCATCATCTTGGTTCACTGGTTGCGCGGCTATCGCGGAAGGTAGTAGATTGTCCTAATTTGCCTCCATCTCTTCTGTAGGTTTTGGCTCTTGTTCTTGTCCTTGTTCTGGATAATGTAGACTTCTTCTGATTTCTCTACGAGTTCTGCGAACTATCGTTTCCAAGTCTTCTTCAAAAAGTAATAGCCCTGCTGGATTCCTTCTAGTCATAAACTAGAGGTACCTAGAGGGAAAAAAATTTCAGTAAAATAAAAATAAAAATAAAAATAAGCTAAAAATAAATAAAAATAAATATGGCTAAAGTAATAGAAATCGAGTGTTCTTAATATTTCAGTTTCCCAGCAACGGCGCCAAAAAATTGATTATCGCGTGATAAGAAGTAATAAAATTTAAAATAATGATCGAACCAAAAACTAACTATTATCACGACTTTAAGGCAAGCGCACCTATCGAACAATAGTATAGCTTAGTGGCAAGACCGAGATATCGTACCCAAGTGAACCAAAAGTACTAATACTAACTTCTTTTCTATTATCTAGCCTAAAAATAAAAGGGGTTTTTATAAAGAGTAAACTAATTCTAAAACTAAACTAAGAATGCATAAAAGGTAAATTGGGGAAAAACTCTTTGGGGAAGATTGATTGATTTGGGCAATACTCAAGGGAGAATCCACCTAGACTTCACTTGTTATCAATTCTTGAGCTAGACGATTTATTCACTTGACTTGATCCGTAGACATCCCTAACTTATGTTAATACCTCCGTCGAGGATAAGAACAACTAATCCTAGGTTGATTAACTGAAATCTCTTTCTAGTTAAAACCCCTAGTCTTGCATTAACTTGATTTATAGATCCCCATATTAAGTTTGACCCTACTCCGGCAGATTTATGTCGCCCTATGTCTAGGGTTGTATGTAACTCCTCTTAATTATGCTAGATCTACTATTAAACAGGGACTTTTGCTCCTCTGCATAAGTACATCAGTTTCTTAAATTAATACCTAGGATTATTAAAACAAGAATTAAGAACACATAATTAAGAACAATTCAAGTATTTATCATATAACTCAAGATAAAATAATAACAAAGTCTTTCTTAGGTTTTATCCCCCTCAAGGATGGGATTTAGTTCATAATTAATAAAGAAAACATCTCAGAAGAAATAAGATAACAAAACATAAAGAACCCAAAAACCCCTGAAGGAATTTAGGGAAATCCTCTGTCTTGATGTAGAATTTGGCTTTTGGAATGAATTAATCGGCTTCCCTTGGAGTAATCCTTGCTTCCACTCTCTGTGTCGGCAAAAATAGGGTGCTCATTTGTGAGAGAAAGAATACTCCCTTAGCGAGAAATAAGCACCTTCTTGAAGTTGCCTCCTAGGTTCTTTATATAGAGTTTTGGAATGCCTTTCTTAGCCTTTAAGCATCCTTTTCCGAGTGAAATTAAACTTCCTCATGACAGGGACACGACCGTGTGCCACGCCCGTGTGGATCGACAAGAGGCCGTGTACAGGCCTGTTGATAGTGGCACGACCGTGTGGTCTGGCCATGCTTGTCGAGGCTGGGTCGTGTTAGACTTTATGTGGCACGGCCGTGTGGTGAATCTTCAGCCCGTGTTGTTTTTATACTTGGGCCTATTTTCTCTATTTTTGACCCATTTCTCGTTCTTTTCTCTTCCCTATGCTCTCATGAGTATAAAATATGAAATAGAAGGATTAAGAGCACCAATTTCCACAATTTCAATGATAATTCATCCAGAAATTAAGCTAAGCATGAGGTAAAAGCATGTATAATTTATCGTTTATCAAGGCTACAGATAGAATCATGGACGATTTGGATTTTACCCCTAAACAGAAGCTAAAGGGTGATGTTTCCTTGCTTCGTGATGAAGCATATCAGTGGTGGTTGACAATTAAGGAGGGCACTCAGCCTAAACTGTTGACTTGGGAGTATTTTAAGATGACTTTTTAGAGTAAATATGTAGGGGCGAGCTACATCGATGTTAGGAGGCATGAGTTTCTGAATCTCATGCAAGGTGACTGATTAGTAGCCGAGTATGAGGCTGAGTTTCTGAGGTTGAGCTACTATGCGCGAGGTACGGTGGCGACTGAATATAGGAGATGTGTCCGCTTCTAGGATGGCCTTAGGGATAGTTTGAGGGTTCTGATAGCTCCGCAAAAGGAGCGTGATCTTTCAGCATTAGTTGAGAAGAGGAAGATCACCGAGGAAGTTAAGCGCACTAAGCTCCAAAATAGGGATAGGGAGAGAGCCAAGAATAAGGGGGATATGGAGCCCTCGAGTTCTGTGATGAGGCCTAAGAAAAAGGCCAGATCTGATAGGCTAGTTAGATTTGGGCCTCCTGTTGCACTTACCGGGATCTTACCTTGTGGGTATTATGGTAGACGCCATCCAGACGAATGTTGGAGGACAACTGAGGCATGTTTAAGATACGGGTCTATTGAGCACCATGTTCAAGAGTGTCCGCTGAGGGCTGATCAGATACAACTTTTGGGTTCTGGTGATGTGCATCCACCGAGGGTAGTTCAGTAGCCACCTAGGGGCTGTAGGCTGGCTAGGGGTGGTAACAGTATGGGCTGTGGACAAAGAGCACAGGGTAGAAGTGCTAGTTATATTGAAGCGAGGCGGCCCACTTTTGTTTATGTTGCACGTCGTTAAGAGAACAGAGATGCTCCAGACATCATCACAGGTACATTTTTAATTTTTGATGTACCTTATTTTGCATTAATAGACATATGATCTACACATTTCTATGTAGCTAGCATTGTGTCTGAAACTTTAAAAATTCCGGTGGAGAATACTTCTAGTGAGGTGTCTGCTATCAGTCCTTTATGATAATCTATCCGAGTTTGGAGCTTCCGTTTGGGGAGTTCGACCTAATTCTGGGAATGGAATGGTTGGTCAAGCACCGAGTAAGTCTGGACTGTGTAACTAAGAGGGTCGTTTTAAGAACCAAAGAGGACTGCGAGGTAGTTGTGATTGAGGAGCATCGTGATTATCTGACTAGTGTAATTTTTGTGTTAATGGCAAAAAAGTTGGTTCGGAAGGGATGTGAGGCATTCTGGGCCTACATAGGTGTTTCTAATTCTGGGGGCTCTTTTGTAAGGAGCATCAGAACTATAAGAGATTTTTCGGATTTCTTTCCTGAGGAACTATTGGGTTTGTCACCAAGCCGAGAAGTAGAATTTAGGATTAAGCTTATTCCGGGTATAGCTCCAGTGTCTATCGCTCCCTACCGAATGGCACCGAATGAACTTACGGAGCTTAAGGCTCAGATTTAGAAGTTGTTGGATCGTGGGTTCATTCGTCCCAGTGTGTTTCTGTGGGGAGTACCTGTGTTGTTTGTGAAAAAGAAAGATGGAACAATGCGGATATGTATCGACTACCGACAGCTGAACAAGCTAACGATTAAGAATAAGTACCCACTTCAGAGGATTGATGATTTATTCGACCAGTTCAGAGGAGCTTTTGTGTTTTCCAAGATTGATCTACATTCGGGTTATCATCAACTGAGGGTTAAGGAGACTGATGTGCATAAGACGACATTTAAGACTCGATATGGACATTACGAGTTCCTAGTTATGCCTTTTGGATTGACTAATACACCAGCGGCATTTATGGACTTAATGAACTGAGTGTTCCAGCCCTATCTGGATTAGTTTGTAGTGGTTTCTATCGATAATATCCTAGTGTATTTTAAGTCTGAAGACGAGCACGATGAGCATCTTAAAGTGGTACTATAAACTCTTCGGGAGAAACAGTTGTATGCGAAGTTCAACAAGTGTGGGTTTTGGCTCCGTGAAGTGACCTTTTTGGGACACGTAGTCTGTGTTGAGGGGATTCGAGTTGATCCTCGTAAGATTGAAGCTATATTAGATTGGAAACAGCTGAAGAATGTATTTGAAATCCACAGCTTTCTAGGGTTGACGAGTTGATCCTCTTTGATCGTAGGTTCGTTGACTAAGCTTCTGCGTAAGGGAGTTTCTTTTGTTTGGACTGATGCACAACAAGAGAGCTTTGAGAAGCTAAAGACTGTACTGACTCAGGCTCTTGTTCTGATACAACCTGAGCCTGGTAAAGACTTTGTGGTTGTAATGCATCACATCTCAGTTCGGGTTGTGTGTTAATGCAGGATGGTAGGATGGTAGCATATGTATCTCGTCAGCTTAAAACTCATTAAGCAAACTATTTGATGCATGATTTAGAATTGGTTGCTGTAGTTTTCGCTTTGAAAATTTGGAAGCACTATTTGTACGGAGAGAAGTGTATTATCTACACTGATCATAAGAGTCTTAAATATCTCCTCACTCAGAAGGAGTTGAATCTTGAGCAGCGTAGATGGGTTGAGCTACTTAAAGATTATGATTGTACGATTGGGTACCATCCCGACAAGGCCAATATGGTGGCTGATGTATTAAGCCGTAGGGCTATGACTTTTTTTAGAGCGATGTTCCCTCGAGTTAGTCTATTCTATGATGGAAGTCCGTTGGTGGAACTTCAGGTTAAACCTACATGGATTGAACAAATTCGAGGTAAACAGTTGAGGGATAAGTCTCTTGAGTTGCGATTTCATCAAGTTGAGAATGGTGACGCTATTGATTTTGGGGTAAACAGTGATTGGATACTTTGTTTCTATGGTCAGATTTGTGTATCGAATGATGAGGATCTAAGACAGTCGATTCTAAGGGAGGAGCATAGTAGCTCCTATGCTATGCATCCCAGCAAAAACAAGATGTACCGAGATCTTCGAGAGTTATACTGGTGGCCAGGGTTGAAGTGTGAGGTTACTGACTTCGTTGCTTGCTGTTTGACTTGTCGGCAAGTTAAGGCTGAGCATTAGTTACCTTCGAGTTTGCTGCAGCCGGTTAAGATATCGCTATGGAAATGGGAGCGAGTAACGATGGACTTCGTTAGTGGGTTGCCTCTAACACTTATTAAGAAGGATTGTGTTTGGGTCATCGTGGATCGGTTGACCAAATCTACTCACTTCATCCCGATAAGGACAGACTTTTCTCTTTAAAAATTGGCTAAGCTCTACATATCAGAAATAGTGAGATGGCATGGGGTACCTGTCTCGATCATTTCTTATAGGGATCCTCGCTTCATGGCTTGGTTTTGAAAGAAGCTACATGAGGCTCTAGGTTCAAGATTGGACTTCAGTACTACTTTTCATCCTCAGACAGATGGTTAATCTGAGAGGGTGATTCAGATACTAGATGATATGTGAGGAGCTGTGTTATTAATTTCCAAGGCAGTTGGGAGGAGTATTTACCGTTAGCAGGGTTTGCTTATAATAATAGTTTTCAGTCTAGCATCTAGATGGCAACTTACGAGGCTCTGTATAGTCGTAAGTGTCGCACTCCCTTGTACTGAGATGGGTGAACGACGTATTCTGGGTCTTGAGTTGGTTTTTGAGAAAGAGTGTAAGTTTAGAATGATTCAGGATCGTCTGAAAGCGGCTTCTAATAGGCAAAAGTCTTACGTAGATCTGAAGAGAAAAGATATCAAGTATTCTGTGGAGGACTTCATATTTCTCAAAGTCTCACCGTGGAAGAAGGTTCTAAAGTTCAGTCACAAGGGTAAGCTGAGCCTTAGATTTATCGGGTTGTACCAGAATTTGAAACGAGTGGGGCCTGTCGCTTATCTGTTAAAGCTACCTCCGGAGTTGGATCACATTCATGATGTATTACACGTCTCAATGTTGAGGCACTATGGCTCTAATCCTACCCATATTTTTCCTGTCGAGGAGATTGAGGTTAGATCAGATTTAACCTTTGAGGAAGAACCGGTTCAGATTCTGGAGTGTGACGTAAAGGTCATTCAAAAAAAGTCTATCCCCTTAGTGAAAGTTTTTTCGAAATTATAGCACTGAAGAGGCTATGTGAGAGCCTGAAGATGCGATGCGGTAGCAGTATCCTCATCTGTTACTGATCAGGTAAATTTCGAGGCCAAAATTTTTTTAGGGGGTAGAGTTGTAACGCCCTAAAATTCATATTTTTGTTTCTATGAAAATATGACACAAATATCTATCTGCTTCAGCAGTTAAGTGTTCTAGGTGTGTGTGTGAAGTTCCAAGTTCAAGCCCCGTCTTGAGAAAATTTTTGAATTTTTTAGGATAAAGCTCTATCTCTAGTCAGTAGGCTTTTAAGTAATTGTTTGAAAAATCATTTCATAATGGGCCTGCTAGTCTAGTGGTTAAATGGAGTGTTGGGGTGTGGGAGGTCTTATGTTCGAGTCCCTACGTTGGCATTATTTTTACTCGGATAAGGAACAGTGTTGCGGTGGAGTTAGAATTCTGAGTAGTGGAGATGTAGTGGGGGGCTTGTGGGAGCAAATTTAGGGATTAGGGGATGATTAAATTAGTTTTTATTTTATTTTATTTCTTTTTTCAAAATTTGGTTTTTCCCCTTCTTCCAAACTTCTGATGTGAGTTCCTTGTTATTTTCTTCTGCTCTTCATTTCATCCTCAATTCTTCGCGATTTTCTCTGCTTCTGTTGGGCTGCTCGGTTAATCCTCGATTTTGTGCTCGTGGTGCTTTTTTGGTAAGGGTTCTTTTGTAACCTTTTCTTTTGGATTTGGTTTGGCAATATTAGTTAATGTTGAGTTATCGATGGACTCTTTGTTAGGTGAAGTCTCGGTGTTTGGGTTTTCTAATCGGTACTTTAAAACGCTTGAGTTGTTGCCGTTCATCTTAAAGTAAGGGAGTTGTCGATTTTTGAGGGTTGCCATCACTTTTAATTTGTTTCAATGTTGTTTTAAATGACTAATCTGGGGTTCTTTTGGTCAATATTAGGTACTGGAATGCTCGGGAGGGTTTAGGCATTGAAAATGAAATCAGGTGTGTACCTAAAATACAAAAAACGTGGTTTGGTGAAAAGCTAAAAAAGTAATTTGTCGACGCTACTCGAGCGTGTAGTCGCTCGTGTAGTAGGACATGTGAAGGGACACGGCCATGTGATCGATGAGTCCAGGTCGTGCGCGAAGGACACGACTCTGTGATAGCCTGTTAGGCAGTATGTGCCACCTGGGCTAGACTGAATTAGGCTGTGGGTAAACTACAAGGGTGTGTGAGATTTTAGGTCAGGTCGTGTGATCCACACGACCAAGGCTAATTTGGGTCGTGTAGGCCACAAGGGCGTTTAAGCCCACATGGGTAGGCCACATGGGCGTGTGAGCCCATTTTAACTGAAATATTTACTAAGGTTGCAAGGGTCGCCCAAGTTGATTGTGAACCTTTTGTAGGTCGGTAAGTGTTACTTAGACCCCTATATATGTGAAACTGTATGTCTGATATCCATACTGAGCAGGTATACTAAATTGAATGATTATTTTGGTGATTTCATTTTAGCATGTCATTATTGTGTGTTGCATTGCATCGAGGTTGGGTTATGATATCTGGAGGAAGTGTCTGAAAGTCTCTTAAGCCTTTTATCTGGCAGCTCAGTTGCAAATATTTTGATTATGTGTCGTATTATAGTACAACATGGTGTGTAGGGATGGATGGGTGTTTTAAACCCCACATAGTGTGTAGGGATGGACGGAGTTGGTGTGTAGAGGCTGGTAAGTAGGATTCTGATTTCTGTTCTACTTACAGTATCTGACATTGGCCAAGGCCCTGAAATATATCTGAGACTATATCTTAATGGGCTAAGGCCCAATCTGAATATGTGATGGGCTCAAGCCCTAGACTATATTTGACTGTATTTTGATGTGTATCTATATCATGTTTTCGGCGATGGCCACTTGTATCTCAAGCCTTGCTACTTTTATTGTAACGCCCCAAATTTCCCTTAATTTTGGCTTTTGTGAATTTGTAGTATGAAAAATATCGGAATATGTTTTGTATTAATTTGACACAACTATCTGTCTGCTTTAGTGGTTAAATGCTCTGGGTGTGTTGGGAGGTCCCAAGTTCAAGCTAAGATTTGGGCTAAATTTTGGTTTTTATTTGAATAAAGCCTTACCTTTGGTTAATAGGCTTATAGATATTTATTTGTAAAAGCTTCACAGACTGGGCCTGCTGGTCTAGTGGTTAAGTGGAGTGTTAATGTTGCAAGGGGTTAGGAGTTCAAATCTCTAGGTCGGCAAGGGTATTATTTTTGCTACAGAATTTCGAATAGAGTTTGAGTTTTACTAAAAATCTAAGTAGTGGGTTACTGGTGAGAGTTTTGCGGAGTGTTTAGGGGATTGAGAGAATATCCTCTTGTGTTTCCAAATTTTTGGTTCCTCCTTCCTTCCCAAAACTTTCTTTCTACCGATTTTCTCTTCCCAAACCCACTAGCTGCCAAAATTTTGCCCCTCCCATCCCTCTCTTCCATTTTGTTTTCCTTCAATTCGTTCTTGCGTACAACTTTTGGTTCTGTCGGCTCGGTAAGTTATGGAATTTGTTAAACTGTGACGTTTTCATTTTGAATATCAGTTAAGCTAGACTTGCTTTGCTGTTTAAGAGATAATTAAAATTCGGTGGACTGCTAGACTGCATTTTAATTAGAGGGGAAACGTCGTTGCTTATTAGAGGTAAGTTGTGGTTAGTTTCAGGATTTTCCTGGGCTTAGTAAATTGGGTTAAGTGACTAGAAATGGACTTACAATTGTCGATTTTAGGTTTAGAATGGCTCAAGAGTGCTTAGGCATCGAAAATGAACCAGGTGTGTACTCTGATTGCACAAAAAATGAGTTTCAGTAAAAGCTGAAAATCTTCCTGTTGACGCCGCACGGGCATGTGGATTACCCGTGTGGAGGCTGTGTGGTTATGATTCTGAATTATACTGTAAGGTTCCACGGGTTGCCCAAGTAGACTGTGACCTGTTGTAGGGTCAGTAAGCGTTACTTAGACCCTATTCTGTGATATGATTTTGAGATATGTGTATTAATACTGTTCTGGACATGATTGTATGATTTGTATCTACATTATAGTAGGCTACGATATTATGATGCATTGCATTGGATGGGGATTATTGATGAAGGGAAGGGAGTATCTGAAAGGCTTCTAAGCCTTTTATTTGGCAGCTATGCTACGTATATCTGATATGTGCTGTTTCACGGTGCGTTATGGTGTGTAGGGTTGGATAGGTTGATTTTATCCCCATACTTGGTGTGCAGGGCTGGGTGGGTCGATTTTATCCTTACATGGTGTGTAGAGTTGGACGGAGACAGTGTACAGGGTTGGTGGGCATGATTTCTATGTTTGATCTAATATGTATGTGATATCTGTATGGGCTAAGGCCCGATTGTATCTGATACTGTACTGAGTAAGCTAAGGCTCACACCATTATTGTTAATAGCTCAGGCCCGTATTATGACTATATTATGATATTTGATTGTACGCATGCTGTACTTTGAGAATGTACACACTGAGTTTGCGAAAACTCACCCCTTTATTTATTTTGTCTGTCAGGTAATCCTCAACAGTAGATGGATCGGCACAGCAGAGGGCTCAACGGTGACCACCACTTATGGAACCATTTATTTATGGGTTATATTTATACCTCTTAATTTATTTTTTGGGGATTATTTGTGTATGAGGGACTTAGACTGTTTTGATTTTGATTTGGGTTTTTAATTTGCTACTATTGTTGGTTTATAAAATTGCGACACTATAACTGCATTCTTTTTTAAACTAAATTAAAGGTTTCTGTAAGCATGAATGGTTTTCAAAGCTTTCGCGTAAAGGAAATGTTTTAACAAATCGAATAGTTTTATTTTCTGGCTTAAGTAAAAGATAATAAACTGAACGAGCTTTTATATCTGAATTGGTTTTTAAGACACTCTCATGTGACACTGCCAGATTCGGCCATAACGTCTAGGCCAGGTTTGGAGTGTTACATTTAGTGGTATCAGAGCTAGGTTGCAAAACTCAGCTGTGGATTTGGGTTTTGAATGGGTTTTAAAGATTGGATTTAAAGAAATGATTTGAAAATGTTTTTAGTACTAAGTAAGTGGTACACTGAGTCTTCGGCACCGATCCTGTAAGTTTCTGAAACTCTAATATGTACTGATTGAAAGCATGCTTAGATATTCTGAAATTTTGTTGGATCTATTTGTAAGATACTGTTAGCATGCTATTAAAATACTAAGGGTAGTATACTTTACTGAAACTCTCTAGGTAGTGTAGACTAAAAACTTTAGTGAGACTATTCTTTTTCTCGCGATAACCGACTCTAAAACACTGATACTGTACTGTATAAAATATTTGTTAATAATTATCAAAACTGAAAACTGATTTACATAAAACTGCTAATACAGATTAATTCGATATCTACGATGAGCGCCTGAAGTACTCGTAGACGGGGTACTAGAGGCCGAAGTAGAGGTCGACACGGGCTCGAGCTGAGTCATTCACATCAGACACGATTCTAAACTTGGACACTAGCGAGACGCCGATGTCACTTGTTACTAATACTGGGTCAAGGTCTTATGACCGAGCAGCTGGGGATGACGTGCTGTCCTAAGCCATGTTACGGATATTGGAGAGGGTCGTTGGACCTAACACTGGATCTAGGGGCTGTGGGTCGGTTATGGAACGATTATTCAGTGGCATCGCTGGAGTTGCTCCTAATGTGGTCGAGTGTTGGATGGAGGCCACGGAACGCATTATGGACGATTTGGATTTCACTGATGAGCAGAACTTAAGGGGGCTGTATCACTGCTTCGCGACGAGGCATATCAGTGGTGGCTCACGGTTAAAGAGGGCACTCAGCTCGATCATCTGTCATGGGATTTATTTAAGACGGCTTTTCAGAGGAAGTATACGGGGGCCAGCTACACTGACACGAGGCGACGTAAGTTTCTGAATCTCACTCAGGGGGATCGTTTAATGGCCGAGTATGGGGTCGAATTTGTGAGATGAGCCGTTATATGCGAGGCATGGTGGCGACTGGGCATGAGCGTTGTGTTTGGTTTGAGAATGGTTTATGGGACAACTTATAGGTTCTGATAGCTCCTCAGAGGAAGCGAGATTTCTCAGCTCTAGTTGAAAAGGCTAAGATCGCCGAATAGGTAAAGCACTCAGAACGCCAAAATAGAGACGGAGGAAAGGCTAAGAGGGATTCTCAGCCTTTGAATACTGGATGAGGGCTTAAAAAAAGGCCAGGACTGATGGGCCCGTGAGAGTTGGGCCTACCGTTGCACTTGCTAGGGTTGCTTTGGTAGACGCCATCTGGGTGAGTGTTGAAGAGCTACTAGCTTGTCTTAGATGTAGGTCGACTGAGCATCATATTCAGGATTGTCCGTTGAGGACTAATCAGATACAAGCTCCGGTCAATGAGACTGCACAGCCGTCGAGGGTAGTTCAGCAGCCACCTAGGGGCCGAGGTCAAGCTAAGGGCGGTAATGGTATGAGTTGAGGGCAGAGAGCACTGGGCAGAGGTGCGAGACCGACTGAGGTAAGGCAGCCTGCACTGGTTTATGTAGCACGTCGCCGTGATGATAGAAACGCTCTGGATTTCATTACGAGTATGTTTTTAATTTTTAATGTACCTTACTTTGCATTGATAGACATAGACTCTACACAGTCTTACGTAGCTAGCACTGTGTCTGAAACTTTGGGGATTTTGTTTGAGAGCACTTCTAGTCAGATAACAGTGGTGAGTCTGTTGGGCAGTCCATTGGAGTTAGTAAACTGTTTAGAAATGTACCGTTAGAGGTCCAAGAGACGGTATTCTTAACTGATTTGATGGAGCTTTCATTTGGGGAGTTCGATTTGATATTGGGCATGGATTGGTTGGTGAAACATCGAGTGAGTCTGGATTGTGCTGAAAAGAGAATTGTTCTAAAAACCAAGGAGGATAATGAGGTAGTCGTGATTGGGGAACGACAAAATTATTTGACTAATGTTATATCTGTATTGGTGGTAGAAAATTTAGTAAGGAAGGGATGTGAGACATTCTTGGCCTACATCCGTGTTTTGGATTCTATGGACTATTCAGTTAAGGGCATCTGAACTGTGAGAGACTTTCTAGATGTTTTTCCAAAGGAACTATCAGGTTTACCTCCGAGCTGAGAGGTAGAGTTTGGGATCGAGTTAATTTTTGGTACAGCTCCGGTGTCTATTGCCCCATACCACATGGTACTGAAGGAGCTTATAGAGCTTAAGGCCCATATACAAGAGTTGTTGGATCGTGGGTTTATTCACCCCAGTGTGTCTCCATGGGGAGCACCTGTTATGTTTGTAAAGAAGAAGGATGGTACAATGAGGATGTCCATCGATTACCGTCAATTAAATAAGTTGACGATTAAAAATAAATACCCACCTTCGAGGATAGACGACTTGTTCGACCAGGTTAGAGGGGCTTCTGTGTTCTCCAAGATTGATCTACGATCAGGGTATCATCAGTTGAGAGTAAATGAGGCTAATGTGCATAAGACGATATTTAGGACTCGTTATGGACATTACAAATTCCTAGTTATGCCCTTTGGGTTGACTAATGCACCAGCGGCATTTATGGACTTGATGAATCGTGTGTTTCAGCCCTACTTGGATCAGTTTGTGGTAGTGTTCATCGACAACATTCTGGTATACTCTAAGTCTAAAGATGAGTATGATAAGCATCTCAGGGTTGTTCTGCAAACTCTGCGCGAGGAACAGTTGTATGTGAAGTTCTCTAAGTGTAAGTTTCAGCTTCGAGAGGTTACCTTTTTGGGCCATGTGGTATCTACTGACTGGATTCATATGGATCATCATAAGATTGAAGCTATGTTAGATTGGAAACAACCGAAGAGTGTGTTTGAAATTTGAAGCTTTCTAGGGTTGGCAGGATATTATTGGCGATTCGTAGAAGGGTTCTCTTTGATCTCAGCTTCGTTGACTAAGCTGTTACGAAAGGGAGTTCCTTTTCGTTTGGGCTGATGCACAGCAGGAGAGCTTCGAGGAGCTCAAGACCGTTTTGACATAGGCTCCAGTTCTAATACAGCCTGAGCCTGGAAAAAACTTCATGGTTTACAGTGATGCGTCACACGTAAGTTTGGGTTGTGTTCTAATGCAAGATGGTAAGGTGGTTGCTTAGGCATCTCAACAGCTTAAGACTCATGAGTTTAATTACCCGATGCACGGCTTAAAGTTAGTTGCAGTAGTCTTTGCTCTTAAGATTTGGAGGCATTATCTATACGGTGAGAAGTGTATTATTTACACTGATCACAAGAGCCTCAAGTATCTCCTCACTCAGGAGGAGTTAAATCTTAGGCAGCGTCGATGGGTTGAGCTGCTTAAGGATTGTGACCGCAGTATAGAATATTATCCTGGTAAGGCCAATATGGTGGCTGGTGCTTTAAGCCGTAGGGTTGTGACCGATTTGAGGGCGATGTTCACTCGACTGAATCTTTTTCGACGATGGGAGCCTGTTTGTAGAGCTTCAAGTGAAACCGACGTGGATTGATCAGATTAAGGATATACAAAAGGGGATAAGTCTCTTGAGTTGCGGTTCTGTCAGGTTGAGACTGAGACTACTTCGGATTTTGGGTTTAATGATAATGGGGTTTTATGCTTTTGAGGTCAAATTTGTGTACCAATTGACGAGGACTTGAGACAGTCGATTCTGAGGGAAACGCATAGTAGCCCTTATGCTATGTATCCCGGTGGGAACAAAATGTACAGAGATCTTCGAGAGTTGTATTGGTGGCTAGGGTTAAAGCGTGATGTGACTGACTTTGTGGCTCGCTATCTAACTTGTCAGCAGATTAAGGCTGAGTATCAGTTGCCTTCAGGGTTGCTACAGCCAGTAAAGATACTGATGTGGAAATGGGAGCGAGTGACGATGGACTTCATTTGTGGGTTACCTTTAACACCCACTAAGATGGATTCTGTATGAGTCATCGTGGATCGATTAACCAAGTCTGCGCATTTCATTCCGGTCAAGATGGACTTCTCTCTATAGAAATTGGCTAAGCTCTACATTTCTAAGATAGTGAAGCTACATGGGGTTCCTATTTCTATCATCTCCGATAGGGATCTTCGATTCACGTCACTGTTCTAGCAAAAGCTTCACGAGGCTTTGGGTTTAAGGTTTGTCTTTAATACTGCTTTTTATCCTCAAACAGACGGTCAGTTGGAGAGGGTGATTCAGATATTGGAGGACATGTTGAGGAGCTGTGTGATTGATTTTCGAGGCAGTTGGAAGGAGTATTTGCCTTTAGCGGAGTTCATATACAACAATAACTACCAGTCTAGTATACAGATGGCACCTTACGATGCACTATATGGTTGTAAGTGTGGCACTCTCTTGTGCTGGACTGAGTTGGGTGAGTGATGTATTCTGGGTCCAGAGTTGGTATCAGAGACTGAGGACAAGGTCTGTTTGATTGGAGAGCTATTAAAAGCTGCTTCAGATAGACAGAAGTCCTATACTAATCTGAAGAGGAAGGACATCAAATATTCTGTGGGGGATTTGGTTTTTCTTAAAGTGTCACTATGGAAGAAGGTTCTGAGGTTCGGTCGCAAGGGCAAGCTGAGCCCTCAGTTTATTGGGTCGTACCAGATTCTAAAACGAATGGAGCCAGTCGCATATCAGTTAGACCTATCTCCGGAGTTAGATCGCATACATAATGTGTTCTATGTCTCGATGTTGAGACGTTACCACTCTAATCCCACGCACATTGTGCCTGTGGAGGAGGTTGAGATTAAACTAGATCTAATGTTTGAGGAGGAGCCGGTTCAGATTCTGGATCGTGACGTTAAGGTTCTACAAAGGAAGTCTATCCCTTTAATGAATATGCTGTGGCAGAATCATAGCACTGAGGAGGCTACTTAGGAGCCAAAGGATTCGATACGACAGTAGTATCCTCACCTCTTCTGATCAGGTAAAATTTTGAGGCCAAAATTTTCTTTTAGGAGGGTAGAGTTGTAATGCCCCAAATTTCCCTTAATTTTGGCTTTTGTGAATTTGTAGCATGAAAAATATCAGAATATGTTTTGCATTAATTTGACAGAACTATTTGTCTGCTTTAGTGGTTAAATGCTCTAGGAGTGTTGGGAAGGTCCCAAGTTCAAGCCAAGACTTGGGCTAAATTTTGGTTTTTATTTGAATAAAGCCTTACCCATGGTTAATAGGCTTAAAAATATTTATTTGTAAAAGCTTCACAGAATGGGCCTGCTGGTCTGATGGTTAAGTAGAGTGTTAATGTTGCAAGGGGTTAGGAGTTTGAATCCCTGAGTCGGCAATGGTATTATTTTTGCTGCAAAATTTCGGATAGAGTTTTGAGTTTTACTAAAAATCTGAGTAGTGGGTTACTGGTGAGAGTTTTGAGGAGTGTTTAGGGGATTGAGAGAATATCCCCTTGTGTTTCCAACTTTTCAGTTCCTCCCTCATTCCTAAAACTTTCTTTCTACTGATTTTCTCTTCCCAAACCCCCATTGCTGCAGAAATTTTGCCTCTCCCATCCCTTTATTCCGTTTTGTTTTCTTTCAATTCGTTCTTGCATACAACTTTTGGTTCCGTCGGCTCGGTAAGTTGTGGAATTTGTTAAACTGTGAGTTTTCTTTTTGAATATCGGTTGACTTGTTCTGCTGTTTAGGAGACAGTTAAAATTTGGTGGACTTCTAGACGACGTTCTAATCAGCAGGGAAATGTCATTGCTTATTAGAGGTAAGTTGTCGTCAGTTTTGGGATTTGCCTGGGCTTAGTAAATCGGGTTAAGTGACTGGAAAATGGACTTACAATTGTTGATTTTAGGTTTGGAAGGGCTCAGGAGTGCTTAGGCATAAAAACGAACCAGGTGTGTACTCCGATTGCACAGAAAACGGGTTTCAACGAAAGCCGAAAAACTTGTTGTCCACGCCACACAGACGTACAGATTACCCGTATAGAGGCCGTGTGGTGAGACACGGCCGTGTGATTGACGAACTAGGCCGTGTGTGCTTGACATCAGCGTGACAGACACGGTCGTGTGAGGCCGATGAGGCTGTGTATGAGACACGGGCTCAGCCAATTGGGTCGTGTGGGCCATACGGGCACGTGGGCCCACACGGGTAACTACACGGGCGTGTGGGATTTTAGGCCAGGCCGTGTGGATCCAATTTGGGCCATGTGGGCTGTATGGGCGTGTGAGCCCACACGGGCAGGCCACATGGGCGTGTGAGCCCATTTTTCTCAATTATACTGTAAGGTTGCACGGGTCACTCAAGTCAACTGTGACCTGTCGTAGGGTAGGGTCGGTAAGCGTTACTTAGACCCCTATACACAGCCTCGCTGGCCATCATACGGCCGTGTTGTACGTCTGTGTCACGTGCGCACGGCCTAGTTCGTCGATCACACACCCGTGTATCACCACACGGCCTAGTATACGGGCAGTCCACACTCCGTGTGGCGTCGACAGAGGGCTTTTTAGCTTTTACCGAATCTCGTTTTCTGTGCAAATAAAGTACACACCTGGACTATTTTCGACGCCTAAGCACTCTTGAGCACTTCTAAACCTAAAATCGAGCATCCAAAGACCAATTTCAGTAATTTAAAATGTTATTAAACCAAAACTACAACGTAATGGTCATACTATAGTCCTTCAAAATCTTACCTCCAGTCAAGTATCGGCTTTACCACTCCAAACTAAAGCAACCGATACACCAGCCCCGTTAACGTTCTTTAAAGGACAACAAACCCAATCACCAATAATCCATAAACCAAACTTACACACCAAAGTTAAGTTACGAAAACTTACCAACTATACACAAAAAAGCAAAGGAGAAGACGAAGTTCCGAGTTAACAATAAAATAAGAATAGTAGAGGGGAAGAAACGACGCAAAAAGGAAGGGAGGAAGAAAGGGAAAAGTTGTCAGAAAGATTGGGAGATTGAGAAGAAGAGAATGCCGAAATTTTCCCATAGGAATTCCTACTAAAATGATAACCCCCACATCCCTCGATTTTCTCCCTCAAACACTCCACTCACAGAATTCCAGTTCCAATCGAACTCCTCTACTTCACCCCACACGCCACAAGCAAAAAGAAAACCTTCCTTCGTTAGCATCAAGACTCGAACACAAGACCTCCCATCATGATAACACACCACTTAACCACCAGACTAGTAGGCCCATTCTGATAAGTTTTTACAAATTAATACTTATAAACCTAATTACCAAAGGTTGAGCTTTATTCATAAAAAAACCAAAATTTAGCCCAAGTCTTGACTTGAACTTGGGACCTCCCCAACACACCTAGAGCACATAACCACTTAAACAGACAGATATTTGTGTCAAACAATTACGAAAACATATTTATAAAATTTGGGGCGTTACAAATCCTCCAAGTCCTTATGGTTCATTTGACATGTAGGTGATTCCTATTTGTGATTCTTGAAGGTTAAATTTAATTGCACGACCATTTTGGTCCCAAATGGTTCTGTGTATTTTGGTCTTACGTGATGAACTTTTGCGTAGTTGGCTTCTACAGTTTAAGTTGATTCTTTTCCATTATTTAGCATTGTTAATTTTTTCTGAAAGGTGGACTTTATTTAAGGACACTAAAGTTCCCACAGGGTTCTACTAAGTGCCAGGTTCTGATCCATTAAGATTAATAAATTAATTTATCAAATGGAAATACTATCAAACTTAGAGGAAAAATAAATTAGGGATGAGTTGATTCTACTTCCACCTCTATTACCATCTTTTCATAACATATGATTCTACCTTTACTTTCATCGTCCGCGTCTATGTTTACCTATTAGTTTCTTCAGTGGTAAAAGATTGATTTTTTCTGTTCAACATTCAGAATTTGGCTCTAATATGCAATTGATTTTTTTCAACTATGTTTACCTATTAGTTTCTTCAGTGGTAAAAGCTTGATTTTTTTCTGTTCAACGTTCAGAATTAAGCTCTAATATGCAATTGATTTTTTTCAGCAACAAAGTTGTAAAGCTTCTATAAGTAGTTTTAAAGTAGGTAAGTCATCTCATGCATACCGAAATTAGTTAGTAAGGGATAGTTATTATTATTTATTATTATTATGGTTATTATTATAAATTATATTGGGAATTATAAATTATGTTGCATGTGTAATTATTATTTATTATTATTATGATTTCAGGAAGTATTGAAATAGACAAGGACTCAGCTGGAAAGAGAACTTCTAATGGATGATGTGTTGCGGATTGAAGACATGCCTTCTTATACCCTTCTTTGTTAGCCAACTTAACCAACTCTATTATTATTATTAATGAAAGAGGAGCCCTCAAAATCAATAGTTCAGTAAAGCTGTCTGTAGACTTTGATTTTCCTTTTAAAGCTATCTGTAGCATAAGGAAAAAAGAAAATCTTTATCATTAGATTCTCTGAACTTAGTTAACTTTGTGATTCAATTTAATATTAGTAGCTAAATGTTAGATTTTTTCTACTCTAATGGCAAAATTGGCAATGGAATTTGTATTTGTGGTTTTGTCCAATATTAGCATATTTAATTTTTGAAAAAGATTGTATATATTTAGAAATAAATATTATTTAATTAAAATATTTTTTAAAGGTCATGAGCTTTAGCGGCGTTTGTGAGAAAAGTGCCACTAAAGGTCATGTTCTTTAGTGGCGTTTGTGGGAAAAGCGCCGCTAAAGATTATGTTCTTGAGCGACGTTTGTGAGAAAAGCGTCACTAAAGGTCACGTTCTTTAGCGGCGCTTTCTCAAAATCGCTGCTAACAGTCATGTTCTTTAGCGTTTTTTTACATAAACGCCACAAAATGTTAGCGGTGTTGTCTTTAGTGGCCTTTTTTACAGCACTCCTCCAGAAGCGACCAATCCTGAATCTAACTTAACAGCAACATCAGAATTTAGATAGATCCAAGAACCTTCTCCAAATCTAAACATTTTAATACATTTTAATGTTAAATTGTGAATTGTTGAAATGAATGTTTAGATTGGGTTAAATGACATATATTTAGCATGTGATTCAACATGATTTTATGCAGGTTATAAAAATTAAAATTAAGGTTACGATAGTGGTAAAAATTAATTTATTAGTACGACATTGATGTGTTGGTTTGGATATAAAATAATTGGCATGCGACGTGGAAGATAGTGCACCCAACAAATAATAAGAAAGGTGTTAGTGTGCAAAACATGACTACAATTTGACGATTTCTTCAATGCCTAAATTTAGTTTTCTTATTCTTTGGATATAATATAAATGCCTTGAACAACGAAGGCCTACCTAGAACCCACCCAAACAAACAATGTAAATCACAAATTGCAATGCCCATATGTACGGACGTTAGTGACTCATAATTACAATGTGCATTGTGAGTAGAGTTGTAAAATCATTATTTTATACAATAAAAAACAAATATGATGTTAAACATTTAAAACCTACAACATTCAAACTTCATGTGATGAAATAATGATCAAAATTTTCACCGTTCTAAATGTGATCTGAATTCAAATCATATTAATTATATTTGGTATTAAGATTTTACCTTATTTTTCAATGCACGACTCTTAATTACATACTCTTTTAACCTGTTCACTCATTTATTAAACGAAATTAAATAGCACTTTATTTATTTAGAAATAAAGAGTTTTAAAGAAGAAAATAATAAATCTTTTTCTCATTCAATCACAATAATATGTTTCTTAGTCAATAAAGACTTTTAATTAAAAAAGATAAAATATAAAAAGATGTTGTGGGGGAACAAGACGAAGAAGTTGGGAAGAGAGGAAGAGAGAACGTGAGGAGCAAATGAATTAAAAAATATGTAATTTTTATTAATTAAATTTAATTTTAATAAATATATGTTTAAAAGCCACTATATGGTATTCTTTAATTGGTTAATTTTTTTTTAACTTCAGTTAACTTTTTGGATTAAAAATTATAATAGAGAGATATTTTAGGTACTAAATTGAGATAAAAAAATTAGGTACCAAAAAAAAAAAATATGCTTCAAAGTCTTAATTGTAAATAAAGCTCTTTTTATTTTTTCACTCAACTATCAAAATTTACATTATGGTTATTCTCATGTTATTGGGTTGTTACGTTCTGATAACTCCATTATGCAACGAAATGATGATATGGCATGTTAGCTTAATAGTTAATAGCTAATTTGATCTTTGAATTATAGTTAAAATTTTAGTTTGATGCTTTTAGAATTTCTTTAATGATAATTTGAAACAAAATTTCTAAAATTATAAAAAAAATTTTTTTTTTTTTGAAAAATCATAATTTATTTTTAAAACTCACAATTCTAATAGTGTTGTTGACTATTATGTAACCTTTGAAAGTAGGGTAAACAAAACATAATTTTAACTTAGACTGAATTACAGAAAATGTCAGTTTTTTAAGATATTTACTGAATTATGCCATTTTTTTGAAAAATGATAAGATTAGGTTGAAATAACGAAAATGCTTCCCGCAGCTGGAAACGTTTTCCCCTAACGACTATTTTCTCCAACAGCTTCCTACCTAAATAACTGTTGTTGGAACCAACGGCTCCCCTCCCCCACAATGGTCACTTTTTTTTCTACAAACCTCTTTCCATTTCATTATTTTTTCAATTCAATCTAAACTCTCTCTCACATGCTCAAATCTCTCTCAAATTTTTCACTCAACTTTTATTTCTCTCTCAACTCTTTTTATTTTTATTAAAATTGTCTTAAGATTTTCATAAATTATTTTCCTATTACAATTTATTTTGTGTTTTTTGAAATTAACAATGGCACAATCTCTAATCCGTTTGGATGATAAGCACATTTTCGTCGATCAATTGCAAATGGTACAAATTTTTTTATTATATTTAATGTAATTTAATTTAAATATTTTCTTATTATATTGGAATTTAATATTTTCTATGTTATATATATATATATATATATATATATAGGCAGAAGATCGAATTTTAGAGATGTATATTCGTAATCTACCCGCTCCTCCATCACCCTTAATCGAACCCTATTTAAGAGATGCCAGATTTTTGCATGTGGCCCTTATGGGTAGGGGGTGTAAATTAGACCCCATACTTGTAAGCGCATTGGTGGAAAGGCAGAGACCCGAGACACACACATTCCATCTTCCATACGGCGAGTGTATTATCACTCTGAAGGACGTGCAGTTACAGCTCAGTTATCGATGGATGGACTGGTAGCGATTAGGTCAGTTTACACAGTCGATTGGAGAGACGTATGCAAGCAACTTTTGGAAAGGGATCTAGAAACAATTTATAGAGCCCAGATAGATATGAATTAGTTATGAAGAAATTTTGGTGGGCTTGATGAGGATTCGACTAAGGTCCAAAGAGAACAACACACCTGGATGTACATCTTTTTGATTATCGAGGGTTTCCTAATACCCGATAAGTCACGAAATCTTGTCCATTGAAAGTGGCTTCTAAAAACTCATCGGCTTTAAAGAAGTGGGCGAACTTAGTTAGGGGTTAGCCGTGTTGACGATGTTGTACCAGAAGATATGTCGGGCGACAATAGCATAAAAAATCAAAATCAGTGGTTATATGCTATTACTGCAATCATGGGCGAGGTACCAATTGTCATTTTTACGTCCTCGAGCAGACTACCTTTATAATTCCCAATCGTAACAAGGTAAAATTCATTAGATAATATATTTAGCATAATAAAATTATTTAAATTTTAAATTATTATGTTAACATATTATTTCAATAGATAAAACCATGGGTCGAGTTACGTGGGACTACCAGAAGAGCTTTGTGTTGGAAAATGTATCCATATTATAGTAAACATATAATTGTTTTCTATTTATTTGAACAATGAATAAATAAATAAAATTAATTTCACATTTCACTATTATGTCTTTTGTATTTCTTTCTTTCATATTTTGCATGCATAGTGAAATTGTGACAATCAAATATTAGCTCATTGATTGTCTAAGTTCAAACTGATGATAAGTGGCATTGTAAGAACGTTTACATTGCGAGAAAGACAACTTACTTCAGTATAAAATTTAAACGAGTCTATAATCTCGTAAAAGAATCAAAGTGAACATTTGATTCAAATATTGAGAAGGATTATTATGTCGCCTATAATTCCATTTAAGGATATGGCTAGTCTTGGCTACTAGGGCAGTAGACTCTACAAATAGAGACATAGATGTATTCATTAAAAAAATGATACATTGGACTAGACCCAAGATGAATTAATTATGAACCTATTTGTGAATTAATTCACTTGTGACGTTCATTCTGTGATTTACCTAAATCCTGAGTTAGTCACTGGCCATGCGTATGTAACTCATGTGTTTTGATATAAGTGGAGGCTTATGCTCTAAAGATGATTGGGCCGATTGCCAGTATGTTGGGTACATGGCTTGTGTATAGCATGGCTTTACCAGCAACAGTGGAATTCATAGCTCAATTAAAGAATTAATGATATTCTCTCATTGGCATTTTGTTGATTGATAAATATGGAACGTGGTCACGGGTTGCTCGTTCTCGAACGAGCAATTTATCATAGTCATTTGTTGACAGTGATCATATTAATCATTAAGAAAACACAATGGTGACAATGAGATAAATGATTGTATTGAGTGAACGGATTTAACTCAAAGGAATCAATGATATCTTATGTGGGTAACACTCATGACAAGGTCATTGGAAAAAGTAGCTGGATAAATTGATTTCATAAAGAGTATACAATAAGGAGTTTTCAATCATGGTACTTTTTGTGGACTGACTCCATGATTAAGTAATTGCGAATTATCAGAACGATGAATCTGGACATAACTGCAGTTACTAGAGCCTAATTGTATATGTCCGATTGGTCCCTTCGCTAGCTCAACAAAAATCTCGACTGGACTGTAATTTAATAAGAAGAAAATTCTTCAACTTTGGAAATAATTTAATTGAGTTGACTTATTTGACGTGAAATTAAATTGAGGGATTGTAAGAATTATTCAACTTGAGAATTTGATTAAAGAAATTTCTTGAAAAGTTAATTTGGAAAATCCAAGTGATTTTGGGGAAAATTAATTTTGATTAGATAAAATTAAATTAATCAAACTAATTAAAATTAATATGATATTTTTAAAAATTATTTTTCAAATCAGACAATTGGCCTAATGGGTAATTGAACTTGAAAATTAGACCTAAGATTGTAAATTAGGCTCTCGAGAGCCCAAAAATCGAGCCCAAAACCCAAAAACTGGTCGAACCGGGCTGACGATTCAACTAGTGGTTGGGCCGGACCGGTCAGGCCGTCACTGGCTTGGACCAAACCGACAGAAATTCAAATAGCTAGGGGTGCTAGCGGCTGCAACGGTGGCATTTCGGTGACCGGCAAATGGTCAACGATGTTGGGTCTTTGGTGGTTAAGCAGTGGAATAATTACACTCCTACTAGGACTTTATTAGAGAATTTAATTTAAGATTAACTATTTTAAAAATAATATTATTTTAATATATTTAATTTAATACTAATCTTAATAGTATTTTATTAATTTAATATTAATTTAAATTAATGTTATCTTCTAGATAAATATTATATTAACTTAATATTAAAGTATAAGTTTAATCATAGTTGAACTATCTGAACTCTCTTTATATAAAGAGAGCATTGAGCCATTATTTTTACACACACTTGAATTCAGAGAGAAAATTGTAGAGAGAAAATTCTCAGAAGAAATTATTTCAGAAAATTTTTAGAGATATTTTTCTTAGTTATAACTTGACCCAAAAGTTTAGAGAAATTATAAAATTACGTTACTGGTAATTTTTGTGAATTTTCTTTATTCAAAGTGAGCCCACACTCGGAAGGCATGAGCTTGAGGATAGCGGAAAAGACTACTCAGTCAAAGCGTTCATCCTAAACGAATCAGAAAAGTACAATTTTGATTAAGTGTTTATTACTTTAGATATCACAACCAAGTTCTTGTTTTGGAATTTTTTTTAAAACTTTGGTTTTTCCATAAATTTATTTTCCCCTGCATTTTCTAAACCCAATTTTCCAACACTTCAAGATATATGACTTCTGTTAGACTAATATTCGGAAGCGGATGTATGTATTTTTTTAAATTTGAATTATATAATATTAACATAGTTGATTTAAAAATTAGTAGTGTATATATAACTAAGATTTTTATTATTTTAATACAGTTTGAATGGATGCCATACTCCGATACGACAGTTCAAGAATGCATCACGTCCGAATTCTTGGTGAATCCCAACATTTGGCATGTGAATGTGCCATTAGTAGTGTACGCTAATGTGGAGATGCACGAATCAAATAGAGTGTTTCAGCAATTCAGGTTTAGGCAACTTGCGGAGCAGAACAGATGTGCATTGACGTACATTCCACGCGCAATATATCAACATTTGGAACAATAGGTATGAGTTTTTACCTACTCGCAAGACCATTGTCACTCCGAAGTTAGCCTGCGATCTAGAGTATATGCCATGATTTAGGGTTCATGGTAAGCCATATCTGCTAGCGAAAAAGGTGAGGGGTAGGCCATCGCATACGAGGAGTCCACGACGGGTGCCTAGGCATCCAAGGTCTGGCGAAGCTATTGAGGCGGGTCCATTGTCTACACCTACACAAGAACCAACACCGATGGTCGCACCATCCCCTGGTTAGTATGACTCGACTTATTCTAGTGCTTATACTAACCCTGTCATTTTTACACAAGCACCACATATTGCACCACATTTTTTGCTTCTACTTTGATGTCAAATTTTTTTTTTAGACCTCCGTCCTCAGCATATTACACGTTGATGCCATAGACATTTCAGACAGCGACGTGGAATATAGTTTGTCTATCTTTTGGGCATCGACTGGAAGTCTGATCATTATGCCATCGGTGTGTCCACTAATCAAAGGGTATGTTGGAAAGGTACCCCACCCTGACACTAATAATTGCCTTAAGTTTTTCAACATTTTATGGAAATGGAGTTTGACGAGCTCCTAACCTGTCAAGAAAAGTGAATAGTTAATACATAATGCCTAAACTCGCATGGCCTAGTTAAATATCAAACAATTGAAATGGTGGTGAATAGATACCCATGTTGTTCGTTTGTGAGCATTAAGATAATACCTATGGTGTGAGCGGTTCCGAAGTCTTCCTTACCGTTCAATTGTGGTCAATATTCAAGGTCTCTTGTCGGAGATGACACATATATCGGGTTGAGGGAAAACATGCCTCCTTGACCTAGACAGGAAGAAATCACAATTGTCTGCTAAATCTTCTGACATTATTGCAAATACAATCGATAGGATTTTTCGATTGTCATCCTATGCCACAACCAACAACAACCAATGGATATATCTCCCGTATATAAAGGTACCATTGATTTGTACTAGTGCCTTACAGTACTGGAATGCTTGTCAACATTACTTAAAAGTCAAGAACAAATGATGAAACACTTGACATCCATGGAGCAACTGATCATTGTAGTACGTAGGCATTATTTCCAGATCAATTACATAACCTGAAATATACCTCTAGTACTTGACACCACTTCCATAAATCGTTATACGATGCGTCTTACACATTATGCATATTCTCCAATGTCTTCTGCTTTGTGATTCACACATTGTGATACGACAGCATGAAATCAAATTGGCTACAAATATTTCCAATTAAAACTGGCACAGCGACCCTGAAACTCACTTTTACAATAGGTAGTATTATGTTTATGATCATCTCTAAATCCACTTTCAGATGATCTTGTGAAATATCTGCAAAAACACGAGTACGTTAAAATTAACAATTTAACTCTCCAAATATCAAATAGTCTTGATGCAGTACCCGCGAAAACACGTGTATATGAAGCGATATATTTCTTTATAGTCCACAACCTCATATTTTTCTTAATAAAACCCATGATTTTTCATGCATATTTGTTGTCTCACATTGCACACTTAGCCTCAAACATGTCAAATTAGGATTTAACAATTTGGAAGTTTACCCCATCCTTGATGTAGTATCGCTCACTACAAGGATAAAACCATCTTTAGAGGAAAACTCCTTCCTTACTTCTAAATCACTTGAATCTAATGAAGAACTCGCATGGCCTGGTCTTTTATGTAGTAGTTTTGCAAACTCCAACCCATTTTATGCTGATAGGTCCACATTATGCATGTATGTTGGAGGTGAGTAAGCTTTGAACCGTGGATCTTCTTCGACATTTTTGCTCAGACCTTTACCGTCCAAACCGTCATTTTCTAGTTCAGTTGGAACCGACTCTAGTTTAAAAAATAGTACAATTTTTGAACTATCGGCATCGGGCTCTTAGGTTGGATCAACATTATGTTCAGTGCCCGCTTTATTCTCAACCTCACCAACATCTCCAAGGTTAGATGTCCCCTCATCGATGGACACCATAGGGAGTACATCATCCCTTATTGTATAGTTGTTGAAACAACCAAATCACCTGCTGATTGCCACATAGTGCTAGGATTTAATGTCATTCCCCTATAAGTTATCCCAGTATTAAACATCAGCTGACCAAAATTCAAATCAAAATCGCAAACTAATTGTCATGAAGAGGTCCAATATTTTATGTTACCACCAAAATCTGACTGTATGGTGTTCTATTTGTCACGGTTGAAATCTAAGGCTGAAACAAATGAGTGTTTTCCCATTGATGATTCCAGGAATCATAATGGGAACTTTCTAACAAACGGTGAACCACTGCACAACTATGTCGTTGGATTCTCATCTGTTCTTCCGTTCTAGCCTCTCAAACTGGAACATATGTCGACCTTCGAGGGCTTTCATCTGTCCTTGCAAACTCCACATATACCTTGAGAAATGGTGATCCACTGTTAATATGTGTTTGCACCATCGCCTCTAACCTCTTCACACCTTTGATATCGAAATTGTCATATCTGACGGGGTTAACAGAAACACAAAATCGATATTTAAATGACAACACTCTCATTTGGTTGGATTCAAAAATTTTTCACCTAATTCTTCCACGCAATTCCAATAATTGTATGTTCAAGTTAAAAGCCAATCACGCTATGTTCTTTGATAAAAAACGACCCCGTTCTTAGTGTCATGCACTTCACTGTCGTAATAAATAATAAAATTAATTTGTCCACTCATTTTTAACGAAATAACTTGTTCAACATGTTCGAAACAAAAACATTATATAGAAAAATAATGTTGTAATTAAATATAAACAAAAAAATCAACCCTTACTTGATACAAATTACATGGTAGCTCTAAATTATGCCTTATGTGTGAACTTCTCTTCTTTTGATCTTCTTAGAATATTTTTTACTCACAAATGCCTTATGCCACTTAATGTTGAAGGCCATGATTTTATAGACCCAGAGGTGAGAGGTAATTGATTCAGAAAATTTCCCAGGGCTAGTGGGGAGTTGAAAGTGCTAGAGGGAAAACACTTCATGTAGGATACGTTTTCAGTGTATTGTAAAAAAAAAACATTAAAAGCGCATCTAGCTAGATGCATTTTCATGTTATGTTAGCTAAAAATATATAAAAAAAAAACTCAAAACCCTACAAAAACCCTAAATCTTAAAACCACAAAACCATAATCCTAACGATACTTGAAGAAACAAAAACCTAACCCTAAAAAAAATGAAATACAAGGAAAACGTTTTTAGTTGGAAGTTTTTCCTACAAATCAGCTGGAAATGTTTTCGTTATTTCAACCTAATCCCTTCATTTTTCAAAAGAATATCTAATTGTTATAAAATAAAGAGAGATGGATAGAATAAAGAACAAAGAAAATAGGAAAGCTATAGAGAATGTACTTTATGGATCAAAAGGGATAATTCCAATGCTTCATCAGAGTCTCTATTTATAGGCATAAGAAGTACAAAAGAAGTAGATATCTAATTCTAATAATTATTAGAATTTAAAGCACATTAAAACTTTATCTTGATCATGATGGATATCCACTTAATAAGATATTCATAACACTCTGCCTTGGATGTCCATCGGCAGATAATGTGCCTCGTTAAAATCTTATTAAGAAAAACGCTATAGGATAAAAATCTAATGAAGGAAAAAGAGTACACAATCTATAATATGCAGAATATGCTGCCTCATTAAAAACCTTACCAGGAAAATTTAATGGGACAAAACCTCGATTAAGGGAAAAAGAGTGCAACACGTATTTACTCTCCTCATGAAAATATCACATATTTTCTCATATTCTATGTATTCAATCTTGAATACTAGTTTTTCAAATGACTATTTGAATGTATTTTCTAAGCATTTATATTACCATTCTTTTAAAAGTCGTGAGTGAGGGAAATTCGGGGAAATATATTTTAATCTCTTCAAGAGATTCAACAATAATCATAACAAACTTTAATCATGATTCTTTTATAGAAACACAAATAGGTATTTTGGATCATTTTATAATCCTCCTTCAACTACTAATTCAAATTTAACACATATATTTAAATTATTTCAATTCATATAAATGAACAATTTCTCGAGAATTTCAATGTGCTTCTAGCATCCTAAATCCTTCAAGGATTTTAGTATAAACTTTACTATATAGTGATTCATAAAAGGTTGTATCAATAACCATTAGACGCAAGTTAAATAATATATCTAAAGGTTATTGCATCTACCACAAAAGAATATTATATCTTTTTATAATCAATGCCAGGACTTAGCGAAAAATTTCATATTTTTATTCCACTTTTGCAAAACTACTTCAATTGCATGCTCACTGGCTTTATACATTTAGATATTTGGACTACTGGTCCAAAAACTCCACGAATTTAATTATACTTGAGTTACGTCTTTCTATTTTAATCAATTTATTCCATATATATATATATATATATATATTTCTCAATAGATTTATTCAAGATCTTCCTTTTATTTCATTATTTCAATAATAATATTGCATACAAAATCATTGTCGACCACTTTTATTATTCGGTTCCATATTTTCTCGAATTGACATAACTTATCGAGATATCTTATTTTCATTATTTTAAAATTCAGTTTCAAGTACCTGAATCTCTTCTAAAGTTTTACTTATTAGTTATGTCTTGTGTCTCTTCTGGAACACCCAATTCCACTGTATGATCATCTAGAAGAATTTTTATCTTTGGAACTGATCAATCTATTATTTATTCTAACTGATTGTTCTACTAGGACTTTGATTCAAATTAAAATATTAGATAGTATATAATACTTGGTTATTCTCATTAAGTTAGTAAATACATTTAATAGTTAACTTGTAATAAGTTATCCTTATTGAACTTTTGGTTCAAATTACTCTCCCCCTAACGCATTACAAGTTATTATTTCTCTCCCCCTAATGTCAGGAAAACTATCGAATCAAAATTGTAATCATAAATCATGTCATAATTGAATCTCGAATACATTCAAAACATCTAATAATATAGAGAAACTTGTCATTAATATATATTCCAAACTTTTTTTGAGGATTCACTCATCTTTGTGCGTTGTGGTGAAGCAATTGGAACATATACGTACATACAAAAATTCAAAGATAAGAAATATTTAGCTCTTAATCAAAAACCAATTGTAATGGGGAGTATTTATAACTTATTAGCTTGATACATACAACACGTAAATCAACATAATCTCATGCTGAAATAAGAAGTTTAGTTCTCATAAGTAATGGTTTAAACATTAATTAGAGGTGTTCAATCAATAATTTCTCTAAACTATTATGCACAAACTTTTACAGAAATTTTTCAAACTCAATCAATAAAAGATTGAGATATAAACTCATCAGCATTAACAAGATGAATTGTCTTAATTGCATGATTTGAAATTAATTATTTTAAAAAGTAATCTTGCAAACAACAAGTTGCAAATTGATAACACATATGTGATTATTTTGTAGATGTATCTACCAAAATCATATAATATCAAAACCATCTACATGGTGGATGAATGAGCCCATATTCGTTTTAGAAATGTAGAAATATATAACGTCGGTAATAACAATATATCTAAAAAAATAAAAATAAAGAACACACAGATTTTTGTGTGGAAACCCTTTCGGGAAAAAACCATGGGCAGAGGAGAAGAAAATTCACTATGTCGAATTCGAATGATTACAAGAGGAATAGACTATGTCTATTTATAGGGTTGTAAAGCCATATTCTAGTAAGATTGAAACACCTTATTCTAATCAATATAAAATAGATGGAGTTTAATAAGGTTTAAAAAACCTTATTCTAAAATAAAATAAAAGAAGTGTAGTTCTATATGGATTTTAATTTTATTTTATTTTACCACTATATTTTATTTAAATAAGGATTCGGGTCACTTAATTCTAACAATCTCCACCTTGACATGAATTCTCAACGAACAAGTTTTTCATCACGAACTCTCAACGCACAAGTTCTCCACCTCTTCTATAAAACCCCTTAAGGGTTTAACTTTAACAATGAACACCAACCAAGTCTAAGCAATACTCAAACTTGGTTATAGGAAGTGACTTCGTCATCATATCTGCAGGATTTTCATGAGTACTAATTTTGCTCACAACAATATCACCACGAGCAATAATATCACGAACAAAATGATACCGAACATCAATTCATTTTGTTCTCTCATGAAACATTTAATCTTTTGTAAGGAAGATTGCACTCTGATTGTCACAAAATATTGTACTGATTTGAAGGTCTTCATTAAGTTCCCTAGAGAGTCCCTTCAACCAAATAGCTTCTTTACAAGCCTCAGTAATCACCATGTACACAGCTTTAGTGGTAGACAAAGCGACTATAGTTTGTAAAGTGGCTTTCAAACTGATTGCACAACCTCCAATTGTAAAGACATAACATGTGAGAGATCATCTTCTATTAAGGTCTCTAGTAAAATCAGCATCAACATACCCAATAGCTTCATCTCTAGTTCTTCCAAACTGTAAGCAAACATCAGTAGTACCTTGTAAGTATCTTAAAAATCACTGAACTTCTTTCCAATATTCTTTACCAGGATTCGCCATGTATCTGCTAACTGCACTGGCTACATATGATAAATCTGGACGTGAACAAATCATAGCATACATGAGAGATCCCACTGCACTAGAGTATGGAACATATGACATGTACTCAATCTCACCATCTGATTGTGGAGAAAAAGCTGATGAAAGTTTGAAATGGGCTGCTAAAGGAGTACTAACAGGCTTAGCACACTACATATTGAACTTGCAAAGAACTTTCTTAATGTACCCTTTCTGACTTACGTATAATTTACTTGCTTTTCTATCTCTGAAAATCTCCATACCAAGTATCTTCTTTGTTGATCCCAAATTTTTTATCTCAAATTCTTCACTTAGTTGGGTTTTGACTTTTCTTATCTCTCCTTTATCTTTTGCTGCTATCAACATGTCATCAACATAAAGAAGTAGATACACAAAAGAACCATCACCGTTTTTTTTAAAGTAAACACAACTATCAAAACTACTTCTTTTAAAATCATGAGATGTCATAAAGGAATCAAACCTCTTGTACCATTGTCTTGGTGACTGTTTCAAATCGTAAAGGGACTTTTTCAGCAATCAAACATAGTCCTCTTTTTCTGAAACTGTAAAATCCTCTGGTTGTTGCATATAAATATCCTCCTCAAGTTCTCCATGCAAAAATGTAGTTTTTACATCTAACTGCTCAAGCTCCAAATCATGCATGGCCACAATACCAAGCAAAGCTCGAATCAAACTATGCTTCACAACTGGGGAGAACACATCTGTGAAGTCCACTCCTGGAATTTGACTGTAACCCTTTGCAACAAGCCTTGCTTTATATTTGGGTTCTTTAACTCATGGAGTTCCTTCTTTCTTTTTAAACACCCATTTACAATTAACAACCTTTTTACCTTTAGAAAGTTTCACAAGATCCCATGTTTTGTTTTTGTGGAGTGATTCCATCTCCTCTTGCATAGCAAACATCCACTTTCTGAGTCTTCACAACTAACCGCCTCAGAATAATTAGATGGCTCTTGGTTTGCATCTATATCTTCAGCCATATTTAAAACATAAACAACTAGATCAGCCTTAACATACTTTTTTGGAGGTTTAATTTCTCTTCTAGTTCTGTTTTTGGCGTAAAGTATTGTGATGAAGAAGTAGTTCTATTCTCAATTTTTGTACTGGCTTGAGGAGTCGACTCTGTTATAGATTTTGTATTAATTTGATGCTCCACCTGTTTTTGATTTTTTTTATTAGAAGAGTCTTTAAGAGATAAGTTAGGTAGCAGAGCAGTTTCATTAGAAACAACATCTCTTCTAATCACAACTTTTTTATTTTCAGGACACCATAACTTATACCCTTTTACATTAGCTTTATAACCAAGAAAAACAAATTTAATAGATCTCGGTTTCAATTTTCCATTATCAACATGAGCATACGCACACCCAAAAATCTTGAAATCAGAATAGTCAGCACGGTTACCAGACCATACCTTTTATGGAGTCTTTTTTCTCAATGGTAATGGATGGAGATCGGTTGATCAAAAATATGCAGTAGAGGCTGCTTCAGCTCAAAATGACTTTGGTAAGTTGGCATTTGACAACATACATCGAACCTTCTCTATGATCGTTCCATTTATTCGTTCTGTAATGCTATTTTGCTATGGAGTATGACGAACTGTCAAGTGTCTCACGATCCTTTCTGACTTGCACAGTTTATTAAACTCATCAGAACAGAACTCTAAGCCATTGTCTGTGTGGAGGTATTTTATTTGTTTTCCCTTTTATTTTTCAATCACAGTTTTCCAAGACTTAAATGTGGAAAACACATCTCTTTTCTGCTTCAAAAAGAACGCCTAAACTTTTCTAGAAAAATCATCAATAAAAGTTAGCATATAATTAGCTCCACCTTTCGAAGGCACTCTAGATGGCCCCTACAGATTAGAATGAATATACTCCAATATTCCCTTCGTGTTATGGATTCCTCTGTGAATTGAACTCTCTTTTACTTCCCAAAAACACAGTGCTCACAGAACTTCAGTTTGCAAATTCCTTGCCTATCAAGAAGTCCTTTTTTGCTCAATTCTGTCATACCATTCTCACTCATATGCCCTAGGCGCATATGCCAAAGTTTAGTAATATCATCATCTGACAAGGAAGAGGAAGCAATAGCTACATCACTAGTAACAGTAGAACCTTGCAGAACATATAATTTGGCAGTCTTTCTTTGCCCTTTCATCACAACGAGGGAACCTTTAAAAATCTTCAAAACGCCACTTTCAGCTGTGTATTTGTACACTTTGGAATAAAGAGTACTTAACAAAATTAAATTTATCTTCAATTCTAGAACATGCTGTACATCACTAAGTGTTCTGACAACTCCATCAAACATCTTAACTTTAATTGTTCCAACACCTGCGATTTTACACGAAGCATTATTTCCCATCAAAACAACACATTCAGACACTGTTTTGTATGTTGTAAACCAATCCTGATTGGAACTCATGTGGAAGGTGCAACCTGAATCAAGTATCCACTCATTGCTTACTTTAGAATTGTTGACAGAAGCAACTAGAAGTTCACCATTGCTGTAGTTTTCTACATCATCAGCTTCACCGGAATTTTCTGGTTATTTTCCCTTTTGATTCGCAGCCTCCCTTTTGATATTGCTTTGTAGTTTAAAGCACTCAAATTTAACGTGCCCTTTCTTTTTGCAAAAGTTACAAGTTTTACCTCTATTTGAAGACTTCGATCTACCATTAGATTTACTGCGAGGATTCCGTTCCTGTGTCCTTCCATGATCATCATCAGTATTCCGATCTTGTCTCTCACGAATAATGAGACCCTCTCCCTGAGAGTCGGTTTTGACCACAAGATTCTTCATCTTATCATACGAGGTTAAAGAATCATAAACCTCATCAACTGTGAGAGACTCGCGGCTATATAGAATCATGTCTCTAAAGGTTGAATAAGACTGGGGCAATGAATAAAGTAGAATCAACCTTAGATCTTCCTTATCATACTGAACCTCCATGGCCTCCAAGTTTGAGAGAATTTCTTTAAACATTGTTAAGTGTTCATACACAGACGCACCTTCCTCCAAACATGAGCATAAAGACGTTGCTTCATATGCAGCTTGCTGGTTAGAGTTTTTGACATGCATATTTGTTCCAGCCTCTTCCATATTGTAGCGGCGGTCTTCTCCTTCATCACATCCTACAAAATTTCGTTAGACAAATGCAGATGTAATTGTGTTGACGCGTTTCGATCCTTACGCTTCTTCTCTTCATTCGTTAATGTCAACGGCATCTTATCTATCCCTAGCAGGGCTTCTTCTAGTTCCATCTGCACAAGAACTGCTTGCATCTTAATCTGCCACAACGCAAATCTGGTGTTGCGATCCTACAGCAGAATTTTATACTTCAAAGATGCCATTACCATGATCGAGGTGAAAAATCCGAAAGCTCAGATACCAATTTGTAGAAATAAATAATGTCGGTAATGACAATATATCTCAAAAAAATAAAAATAAAGAACACATAGATTTTTACGTAGAAACCCTTTCGGGAAAAAACCACGAGCAGAGGAGAAGAAAATTCACTATGTCGAATTCGAATTATTACAAAAGGAATAGACTATGTTTATTTATAGGCTTGTAAAGCCATATTCTAGTAAGATTGAAACACCTTATTCTAATCAATATAAAATAGATGGAGTTTAATAAGGTTTAAAAAACATTATTCTAAAATAAAATAAAAGAAGTGTAGTTCTATATGGATTTTACTTTTATTTTATTTTACCACTGTATTTTATTTAAATAAGGGTTCGGGTCACTTAATTCTAACAAGAAATGCAAGACATTAAATCTCAACTTTGGCTAGTGAGTTTCTAATAATCAATTTTCATTGAGAACAAGCAATATGTAACAATTCTTTTAAATTAAAGAATTTTTTGGTTCTTTAATGAATGTCCATATGAATTCTTAATTAATTTTCGCATCATATATGATCCAGAATGGTCTAACCGATCACGCCAAGTAGTAAATGCATTTGTATTAGTAAGTTTCTGGTTTACTTTTAACATATGTTTCAATTGTACTAAATTGTAACAAATTATTAATTTTACTATTATTCCTTTTATTTTGTATCCACATATAAGTGCTATTGCGACATGTACTATTGGAAATGTCTAAATCAATGTGAATATTATAATGTCACTAAGTTGAGAAAATAAATATAATTTCCAAACAATTATATGCAATATTCGCTTCAGGGAATACGCCAAAATCTTCAAATATCTAAAAAAAAATTGCTACTTCAGGTGCATCCAACCATAACGAGCTTTAGATAGAATTATCATATTTTATTCACATAAATTGATCTTTCACAGTCAAATATTTTGCTTTCAACCCCTTAATAAGGATGATGACAAAAGAGGATCACAAAAATTATAAAAAAATATAAATTAATAACACAATGCTCTCTTTTTCATCCTTTCAAAATAGATATTTATAACAATAGTGATTCATATGAAATATAATATTTTCCTCATTCGCAATCTCAATATAAGATCCATTATAAAATATCTTTTAAAACCAATAGATTAACCATCACAAGATATTAATATATTAGCTCTTTTAGAACTTTAAACTAATTTTGTACTATCAAATATTGGAATAAAATTTGTTTGTTTTAGTACCAAATAAGAAATTATCACATAATTTCATCTCAAATTTTACAATGATATGAAATTATCACAAATAAGGTGAATATCCCAAAGTCATGACAAGTATTTTTACTCACATTCTGCAATAATCATATATCTTAATTAAAATCAAAATTAAATCAATCAATTCTATAAAAAATGAAAAAGTATTTATCTCCACATAAAAATCCCAATAACTAAATGCGTGAAGAGTTTTATAAATTCATAAAGATACGAATAGTGAATTGTATAAATTGAACTTTTTAATAGAAATCAAATCAAATTTCAAAAGAAGTTGATTAGATTAACTTACGTTACCATGGATGAGAAGTAGTGATTATAAATATCCTTTATAATGAAGAAAAAGAGATCATCCCCAAGCAAATATCAAAAAGTAAACTTTGAGAGTGAATCTTACTTCTCGATTTCATATAGATAACGATATCAAATTTTCACCATGCTTAATAACAAAAAGTAAAATACGTTAATCAAAACAATGATAATGTATAATTAGAGAAGAATGAAAAATAATAATAAGATATGAAACATTAAATAAAAGAAACTTCCTATAAAAACTTTATATATTGCCGTCAAAGATATTGAAAATCATGAAGAATAAATTTGATTGTCGATAAAAGGAACTATCACTTTGAGTAAGATCGTGCTGATAATGTGTTATAAAAAAAAGAGAGATAGAGAGAATAAAGAACAAAGAAAATATGAAATAATGTATTTTATTGATCAAAATGGATGATTACAATGCTTCATCAGATTCTCTATTTATAGGCATAAGAAATATAAAAGAAGTAGATATCTAATTCTAATAACTATTAGAATTTAAAGTACATTAAAACTTTACATTGATCATAATGGATATCCACGTAATTTTTTTTAAAAAGAATACTTTTTAGAAATTCAGTCTTTAACTTAAATTAAGGGTGCATTTGTTTGCCAGGAAAGCATTTTCTGAAAAATGTTTTCCTAGTTCTATGGTGTTTGTTTACTTGAAAACATTTTACATACAGAAAATATTTTCAAAAACACGGTAAAATATCTATGCTTTTAGGGAAAATGTCTTACAGATTTTTTTTCTGTAAGACATTTTCCAATACACGCCAATCTTTCCCCTTGCGTCGTTCTTCATCTTCCTTCTTTTTCATCCAGGTACTTTCCTCCTTGTACTTCTTTTGCTCTTCATCTTTTAATTTCATTTTTTTCCTTAGCTTTTCGCATATCTTCTCTTCTCAGGGCTGCTATTTCGTTTCACTCTGTGACATTTTCGCATAACCTTTCCAATATCACTGATCTCTCTTCTCTTCCTGATCACATTCTCATCGAACTCTTCTTGGTAAAATTTTCTTTCTCTTTCTTTCCCTTTTTTGCCTTCTTTGAGTTTTCTTACCTTTTGGATAGATGGGTAGTTTTAATTTCTTGATTACTTTTTGGGTTTTTATTTTTATGTGAAGCTATGAGTTGTTCATGTGTTGATTTGCATGTATGTATGGGGAAATTGAGTCATTTGATTTTGATGGGATATGGCTGAGTCTTCAGAGCATACTTGATAATTTTATTGTTGTGTTGTCTAGCTTGTATTCTGAAATTTCAATTTTCTTTTGATTATCTAATTCAAATATTAAAGTGCATTTCTTTTATTTTTTCAAGTATCACCCTTAAGTTGAGTTTCTTTGATTTGATTACTTTGTCTTTTGGATCACTTAATATGAACATTTTGCTATTGGTGCCACTTGTTTACTAATTTTCTTTGCTATGATAATTTCTTTTTCCCTGTTTATTAAATTTAATACATTATTGAATTAACCTCATTCGAGTTCTCTAATTTCTTTTTTGTTTTCCCTTTTGTCTTTCAAATCCTTTGAACCTGAAAATAATTGAAAAACAATTTAGATCATTGTTATTATTTTTCTTTCTGTCTGACTAGATTCATGGGTCAATCTTAGCTCTGTAACCTTGTATTATATGTAACTCTTGTTTGGTTCTAGTTGCATTCATTTAGTTAAGATAAATTCTCATGATTCTAGCAGAGAACATTGAGAGCTAGAAAGCTAACTGAGAGAGTTCTTAAGCTGTTTATAGCTACTGGCAAGGACGAGGCCTTCTCACTTATCCAGGTAGTCAACATTCAAGTTACAGTTACTCATTTCCTTCCTACCAGTAAGTTTCAGAATTTCTTTTTTCTCTCTCTCTCTCCAAATGAGTTTTGAGCTGATTTTCGAATGGATTTTTGTTCCCTCTATAGGATGCTCTAAGAAATTCTGAGATTAGTTTGATCAGTGGAATACCAGTAGCTTGGTCTAAAGAGTAACAAAGCTTATTTTGTAGTGATCTTATGAAAAGCTTGCATATTTTTTTGTCACTAATTTTCTTTGCTATGATAATTTATTTTTCCCTGTTTATTAAATGTAATACATTGCTGAATTAACCTTATTTGAGTTCTCTAAGTTCTTTTCTATTTTCCCTTTTGTCTTTCAACTCCTTTGAACCTGAAAATAATTGAAAAATAATTCAGCTCGTTGTTATTATTTTTCTTTTTGTCTGACTAGATTTATGGGTCAATCTTACCTCTGTAACAGATAGGTGTAATTTGGGATTTTGAGGTTTTGTTTGTTGCGATCTGTCTGTGTTTGGATTCTGTTCTTAGGATGGGTCATTTTGTACCTGTTGATTGCTTTGTTTTTCTGCAGCTTTGATAGTTGTTGCACTTTGATTAAGCCAAAAAAAATCAATGAGTCAAATAATATATATTTAATTTTTTAAGTTCGTGCTGTTAGGTTTTCATCTTGTATCCTAATAGCCTTGAAAATCTAGGTTTCTTCTTTTATTATACTATTATACAATGCAAACAATATGCATCCAAATGTATTAATAATATGGTAAAGATATTGAATAATACTGTGTAAGATGGTAAAATATTGATTCATATATTATATATAGCTATATACATAATTAGATTTGTGATCATACATATGAATATGTAGTGTTTATACATGAGTGAAACTCTAAGTTTAGAAATAGTGCATGGTTTTTGCTTGGCTTTTAGCTGTTGCTTGTATACAAATAAAACAAAAATTCAAGTTTAAAATGTTCATCCATTAAGAAAAACACAAATGTATGCATAACAAACACCAAGTTAATAGGAATATAGATCTGAATCCCATCAGTTTTTGAATCCCACTCACAGAAATATACCAAAAAGGATTTATCTTTTAACAATAATCAATTAATAAATTACCAAAAAAACAACAATGCTAAGCAAATCATATGAAAAAAAATCTTGACTAGATTCCAAGGTCAGTAACAAATTATAAATAAAAAAATTCATAAAAACAAGAAAAACCCAAAATTTGAAACGAATAGAAAAAGAAATAGAACCTGATTGAAGCTTGACCAAAAAACAGATTGGGAAGGGGAATTAGGTGCTGAGAGTGGCAATGTGAGATCGGGTAGGGGAAAAGGGGTATGGTTAAAATTTTAGGTTAAAATATTTGAGCCGAGTTCAGACTAAAAAAAATTTATCCAAAGCTCGAATATTTTCATATTTTGAGAAAATTTTCAAGTTGTTTTCATATATGTATGTATGCACTTTAGTCATGATAAATTTATTCATATATGTGATCTTATGAAAAGCTTGCATCTTTTTTGTAGTGATCAAATATTTGTGTGGCATTATTTTGTGTAGATGGATCGTAATCAAGATCAAAATGCAATTGTCGAAGTCGTGGCTTCAGTTTTAGCTTTTGGGGCTCTTTGGATTAAAAAATTAAAAACTAGGAAGGAAATTGCTTCCCACCCTCGTGTGAATTGAGATTATGAAAGAGAAAATTATATTAATAGTATTTTATATAGTGGTAACCAGGATTATATTGATGTGATAAGGATGAGACCGATTGCCTTTTTAATTTGTGTGATATTCTTAGTAGGAATAATTTGTTACAATCAACTAAATCTATGAATATTAGGGAGCAAGTAGTTATATTTTTATATATTATTGGTCATAATGTAAGGTTTCGAGTGATTGGATTTAGATATTATAGATCAACTGAGAAAATTCACCGTTACTTTAGGGTTGTATTGCGAGCTATTTTGAAATTGTATAAACTAGTTATTAAATTACCTGATGAGTCAACTCCTAGTGAAATCAGAAACAATTCAATGTTTTATCCTTCTTTTAAAGATTGTATTGGAGCATTAGATGGAACTCATGTTTCGTGCATCCGTTCTACTTAACATTCAAGAAAGATTTCGTAACCGTAAATGGGGGACGACACAAAATGTATTGGCTGCCATCACATTTGATTTGAAATTTTCCTATGTTCTAGCTGGTTGGGAAGGTAGTGCACATGATTCTCGTATTTTAAGTGATGCACTTTCACGCCCAAGAGGATTAAGAATTTCGGAAGGTAAGAATTAACATTAAATACCACATAGTTCTAGTAAGCTCATAATTTATTAGTAATATTATGTTTTGTAAAATTGTAGGTAAATATTATCTTACTGATGCGGGATATGGCATCCGAAATGGATATATTACCCCCTATCATGGTGTCCGATATCATTTAAAATAGTTTAATGATCAGCGGCCTAAAAATGCAAAGGAACTCTTTAATCTTCGTCATTCATCATTGTGAATCACCATTGAACGTGTTTTGGGGATTTTGAAGAAACGGTTTTGTGTATTAGATGCTGAACAGTAGATATAGTTTTGGCTTGTTGTATCATTCATAATCATATAATAGGAGTTGATCCTAGTGATTTATTTAATCAAGGATTATACGATGAGCCTGAGTCTGATTTGAGAATACCAAATTTTATGGAGTAAGAAGAAAGAGAAGAAGCAAGAGAATGGTCTGCCAAGAGAGACGGAATTGCACAAACTATGTGGACTGTTATATGGCTAGAAATATTAGGTAGGTTTAGGGCTTAGGGTTATCGTTTCTATGTTATCTTTGTTTTACTATTAAATTTTTTTTTTGTTAATGTTGGTTGGATAATGATATTGAAATTTTAGTTTGTTGGATTTTGAAATTATTATCTCTTGAATTTGTTAGATATTGAATTTATTATGTTCTAAGCTTGTTGAATTTATTATGTTAGATATTGAATTTATTTGGTTGGATAATGATATTAAAATGATTGACAATGAAAATTATTAATGTAGAATGGGTAAGGGCAACAAAGAAGGGACCTCCAAGTAATTCAGGTGGACAAAACCGATGGAACATCTTTTTCTTGAAATTCTAGCAGAGGAGGCCCAGAGAGGAAATAAGCCTTCTAATACTTTCAAAGTAGTTTTTATTAATCGAGTTACCATAGCTATTTCTGAAAGATTTCAAGTCCAATGCGATGCGAAGCATGTGGAAAATCTTTTGAGGATTGTAAAAAGCCAGTGGCAGATTATATGCACAATTCGGGGTGAAAGTGGTTTTAGATGGGATGATAACATGAAAATGATCACATGTGATATAGCGACATATGATGCAGCAGTGATGGTAATATATGTATATATATGTTAAGTATATTTCAATTGTTTTTTACTTGTTATTCTAATTGTGTATAATATCCAACAGGCACACAAGAAGTATGAATCATTTTTGAATAAAAGCATTGATCATTATGATGAAATAGCTTTGGTTGTTGGCAAAGATATGGTAACAGAGAGTTTTGCCAGAACATTTGCTGACATAGATTTGGATGATAGTAACCAAGATTCAGTGCTTATAGACTGCGACAATGAAGAGATTGAAGAGGTAAGAATAAAAGTATCTTCATCTGGCATATCCAAACGTAAAAGAAAAAATATTCAAGAAAGTGTCGTTGATGAACAAATTAAATTTGTGGTTGAACAACTTGGCAAAATTGCTAATGCTTTGGAACAATTTACTGCGGATAAGACACCACATCTTTACGAAGAAGTGATGTCGATGGAGGAAGAAGGATTTGATGATGACTTCCTGTGTTCTGTGTTTGATTATCTAGTGAGTCATGGATCCGAGGCTAAAGCTTTTTTAGTTAAAAGTAAGAAGCATAGAAAAATTTGGCTTCAAAAAATTTTTCAAGGTTGAAGATATTGATACTTTTAATGTGGTGTAATATAAGTTATGCACTTGGACAATGTTGTTGTTATTATTTGGTGTACTACTAATTATGCAATTGGATAATATTATTAATTTCTAGTATTAATTGTGGTTTGAAAGCTAATATAAAATTATTCAATCCTCGTTTTTTTGTTTTTTTGTTTTTTTATAACACAATTACAAATAATTTATTTGACTTTGGTTGTTTTTAAATTATGACGGTTAATATTCTAGCTTAATAATTGAGTATTATTATATATTTAATTTAATTTATTTATAAATAAATCATTGCAATATATGTAAAAACAATTTAAAATATAAATTTATTAATATATGTAAAAATAGTTTTTTCGAAAAATATTTTCAAGAAATCTGCCAAATAACAGAAAATATTTTACACAGATTCATCCAAACACCAAAAAAATAAATTATTTCTAGAAAAATAAATTATTTTCCAAAAATTATTTTTTAAAAATATTTTACTGGTAAACAAACGGAGCCTAAGTAACCATTTGTGGAATTTATCCTCTCCATAAGCATTTAGGGGTTTTCCAACAATTTTGGAAAGAGAAAAAAAAAAAGCTTAAATGGCATGGAATTGGCGGGCACAACTGGCACACACCTTGATTCTCTCATTTTTTACATTGAAGATTCCGTAGCCAATAAAAGTATCTTTTTTATTTCCATATATTTTTCTTAGAACTTTCCATCTTCCTCTATTTAAAGCTACTAACCAATCAAAATTCTCCATCAATTTTCTCTCTCAATTTGTTTTTCTCTTGAACTTTCTTTCTCTCCAAACACACTCTGCAGTAGCCATGTCTCTCATCAACAATTTCATCAAATTCAACCTCAACGAAACCACCAGAAAGTCTATAGCTGAATATTTATGGTTGCTTTATCTGATCTCTTCCATTTATGTTATAATCTCAGAATAATACAATATGATTTCCAGTATTTTTTTTTAATTTTTGACACGATTTTTCTAATTCTATTTTAGGATCGGGGGATCCGGTATGGATTTGAGGAGCAAAGCTAGAGTGCGTTTTTAGTCTTCGAACTTTGGAATTTTATTGAATATTTTTCAAATTGTTTTACTATATAAAAAATTGCTTTTACAGACTTTGCCTGAACCAGTGACTGATCCTGCGAAACTTCCCTTATGGAATTTTGATGGTTCGAGCACCGATCAGGCTCCTGGTGACGATAGCGAAGTCATTCTTCGGTTAATTTTTTTTTCTTGGATCTTTTACATTAGATCATAGTTATCGATTAAGATTCAGTGAATATCCTTTGATTATAATAAAAATAATAATGATTATTATGTTTTGGTGTGAATTTGACTGAATTACTCAGCCCTCAAGCCGTATTCAGGGATCCATTTAGAGGAGGAAGCAACATCTTGGTAATTAATTATTTTCTTTTCTCTCGTGATTTTGTTTGTTGTTTGCATTAATTAGTATGGAGGAAAAGGAAACGCCGTAATGTCAATGAATACGCCGTCAAAATCTCATGGTCCATATTAAACTTGAGGGATGTTTAATTTAAAAAAAGTTTTATGTTTTTAAGGAAAAAATTTGCTTAAATTAATTAATGATATTAGATTAATTAATGATATTATAAAAATAAAATTTATATCAAACTAAAATATATAGCATAATACTTTTTAGCAAAATATTTGCATATAAATCGACTACTATTAACATCATAGTAGATTTCTATTACTATTGCTATTATTATTGTACATAGAATTAAATGTATTCAAATGTAATTTTTATTAAAGTATGGGATTGTTATTGAATTGTACGAAATAGAGATATTATCTTTTTTTCAATAGCTGAATGCCATATCAATTATTCCATTTTTAATTTTAGAATTTTCATTTAAATTTAACTTTTTTTAGGATGAAAATATTGAAATTTAGAATGAAAAAATTGATAAGAGATTAAACTATTGAAAAATAGATATATATGACGATGTGCGTCATTATCTCATACAATCTTTTCCTATTAATTTGATATAAAAAGAGAGTTAAAATATTTTACGAAAAGAACTTTATTTTCTTTTTAAAATTTGGATAACTTTTTCAAGAAATTAAATTATTCATATCAACCATAAAAAAAGATTGCTAGTAATATCTTATTTGGACTCAATTTAAATGCAACGTGCTTTTAATATCTAATTATCATTTTTTTGCCATAGTAGGTATAATATAATAATATTTTATTTAATAATGTGCAAAATGGATAATAGGTTATGTGCGATGCTTATACTCCAGCTGGCGATCCCATTCCCACCAACAAGAGATTCAATGCAGACAAAATCTTTAATCACCCTGACGTTGTTGCCGAAGAACCTTGGTAAATTTATTTTTTTTTTTTTCTAAAAATTCCATTTCCAAATCCATGGAATCTCTTGACTTTTAAAAGTCAAAGTAAACTTGACAATAAAAACCAGTGAATAAGACAACCACCTGCCGGTCACGATTGGTTAACTGGTGTGTTGATTTCAGCAAACTAAAAAGGTCAGAATTAGAAAATGAGCCTTCACCTCACCTACTAAAATTTCATATTCAAATAAATAGAATATAATGGTTGTAAGTACAATAAACATTATTCTTTATGTAATTTAAATAACTATCCTACATTCTCTTATGTTCATATTTTATATATTTTTCAAAACCCAATTTTTTTATTTATCTAATTTAATGTGAACATTATTACCATACATAATTAACCTGAATGTTATTATTTCCATATGAAGCATAGAAAGTAGGCCGACTAAACTTAATGGCCCTTTTAATAGGAACTTATTTTGGGTTTGGGCAGGGCTCAAAAGTGACTCTTCGAATAAAACACAGGCTTTCATTTTCATCTCGCCTTAAAAGTCTTTGCTTGTTGGATCATGCCTTAACACAAAGCAACAAGGACTTTCTTTGCAGTGTGTGACTATGACAATTTTATCAAATCTTTATATATCAATTTCATTTCCTTTTATATTCTTAAGTTAATTGTTTTTCTATCATTTATCGAGTTCAATAACATACTTTATTGAGAGTTAAAGAACTTCATTTAAAGACCATAGTGCCTTACTCTCTATAATATATTTCACATTGCTAATATTTGGAAAAGTCAATGTTACTGCATTTCGTTCCCTTTTCTTTGTATTATATCTCATTGGCTGAAATCAGGTTCGGGATCGAGCAAGAGTACACTCTTCTTCAAAAAGATACAAAGTGGCCTCTGGGCTGGCCTGTTGGAGGGTTTCCCGGCCCACAGGTAAATATATAACACACTGCAAATGTTTTTACTATATTCTTGGACTAAGATGGCGTTAGTTAAAGTAGATTATGCTGTGCATTGTAATCCTTAAATTCAGATTCACCGTATGTCATCATCTAAACCGAGTATGTATCAATGCATTCAGGGTCCATACTACTGCGGAGTAGGGGCTGACAAATCCTTTGGTAGGGACATTGTGGACGCCCATTATAAAGCTTGTCTCTATGCTGGCATAAACTTAAGTGGTATCAACGGTGAGGTTATGCCTGCTCAGGTAAGTTTTAAACTTCGTTAAAAAATTAAGCTAGGATGTTTTTTTTTTTTTTTTTTATGGACCTTCATTTTCCATGAATGATCTAATGGTTTAAACAGTGGGAGTTCCAAGTTGGTCCTGCCACTGGAATATCAGCAGGGGATCAATTATGGGTTGCTAGATACATACTCGAGGTATATATGATCCATGTACTAATGAATTTTCCCTTTTAATGTATGTACATAACATATTTGGTATTATTTTTCGAACAGCGAATCACGGAAATCGCCGGCGTTGTACTTTCCTTCGATCCCAAACCAATTCCAGTTTGTTTTATTCACACAACCTTTTCCATTAAATTCATCAAAATTTCTTTTCCTTTTTAAGTTCTTTTAGTTATTTTTCTTGGTCTGCATTTCTATTCTATCATCAGGGGGACTGGAATGGTGCTGGGGCGCATACTAACTACAGGTAGATACTAAATCAACGAGCACTAAATTTTTTAAGTACATAGATTCATTCTTTTCCATTAATGACGAGTCAATTGATTGAATTAAACTATTGGTTTCAGCACCAAGTCGATGAGAAATGATGGCGGCATTGATGTGATTAGGAAGGCAATCGAGAAGCTGGGTTTGCGCCACAAGCAGCACATTGCTGCCTATGGAAAGGGTAATGACAGACGCCTCACTGGTCGCCATGAAACTGCAGATATCAATTCATTTTCTTGGGTAAGTAAACATTATATATATATGTTTCCACAAATGTGCTGCTGCTGCTGCTGCTGCTACATGCTTATGTATATGTAATATATATTACTATATATATTCCCTTGTTTACAGTATTTTAATACAAATAATACATCTCCATTTCCTCATTATTAAGATTAATTTTGCTTGTAATATCCGAACTCCAGGGCGTTGCAAACAGAGGAGCCTCTATCCGGGTTGGCCGTGACACCGAGAAGGCAGGAAAAGGTAAACATCTCTTGATGCTTCATTTTCTTTGAAATACTCTGTGTTTGACTCATGAATATGAGAACATAACTTCCAGGAATGATACAAATACATAAAAAAAAAAAAAAAAACTTAGAAAAATCAAACTATACACATATTTGTTACTCACGGATTTTTTGTTTTTTTTAAAGTTGAATTTCTCTCTTTTAACAATTCGTGTAATGTATGTAATTTACACTGACAGGCTACTTCGAAGATAGAAGGCCAGCGTCTAACATGGATCCTTATGTTGTGACATCAATGATTGCTGAAACTACCATTCTGTGGAAGCCATAGATGTGGGAATTGGAAGATGGGAAGGAAAGAATTAGATCTTTTTATATAATAACCTGATGTTGGTTAGAACTTGTGTTCTATTTATGGCTTTCAAAAGCTGGGTTGCCATTTAAAAACTTATTTTCTTCTTATTTTTCATTTAGTCACATAGTCTTTTGCTTATAGATTTTGCTCCAACAATCGAACTTTTGGCATGTTAAATAAAAAGGACAAGTCGCTATTATAAATTGTGATATGAGTATGCTATGGCATCACCCATGAGCATTATATGATACGACTACATATTATTACATTTTTTGAATAAAATATAATTATTGATATTTTACATTATTCGTTTCAAGTTTTTGTATTTTAAGAGTTCAACAATTAAATTTGCCTTTAAACAATGAGTAAATTGTATCAATAGTCACTTAATTTCAGCGTAGCTGACAGAATAGTCACTTTTGTTTTGATTCAGCCACTCAATTTTCAAAAAATAACAAAACAGTCACTAACGTTACCGAAAAGTGACAAATTAGCCACCTACTAACAGTTTTCATTATAGACCTAATAAGATAGGTGACGTGATGAATTAACTGGCCACGTTGGATGTCCACAGTGAAAACCCACCCAATTTAAGAAGAAATTGAAAAAAAAGATCCTAATAACAGAAGAAGATTGCACCGCCATTAAACTAGGTTAGGATTTTTTTCCCCAATATTCTTCTTCTTCTTCCCTTAGTTGTTGCTGTTGTAGATAAATTTCAATCTCCCCCAACATTTGCACAGCCAAATATATACTTCACTAATTTTTCCAAGGCTAAACTTTGTCCCACAGAAAAACTTCTTCTTGAAATACTAAATCACAAAAAAAAAGGGCTTCTTTGTCTATTTTTGGTCAATAACAATACATAAGTAGCCAGAACAAAAAACAAAGAGAATAAAGCAAGAGAAAGATATGGATTTTTAGTATTTTTCCAATTTCTAAATCTTAATTTTGATTCCAATTTCTTTTTACTGTCTTCTCTTCAATTCAAAGTGATTAGACAAAATAAACAAATAAGGTGAAAAAGAAAAAATTCAACACAGAGAAAAAGAGAAAACAAAGAGAGCTTTCCCACTGTTTTTTTTTTTTTAGATCTGAGTTTTTTTTTTATCATTTTGACGTGAGATGCCAACATAGCAAGTTAACAGACCACCAGAAAGCGTGAACGAGTTCAACTCAACTTTCTGTTACGTCTGTAATGATAGTGACTGTTTAATTATTTTTTATAAAAGTTGAGTGATTGAATTGAAATCAAAGTGACTGTTTTATCAACTACATCAAAATTGACTGATAGTGTAATTTACCTTTAAAAAATAATGTAAATTAAATAACACATATAATATTCAAAATAACAATTCCTAAGTAAATTCATATAATAGATCAAATCCAAATCTAAGATTTCAAAGTCATGTTCTTAAATGAAGCATAGAGGAGTAGAAAAAGTTGAGAAACAAATATGAACAAATTCAAACTCCAAAACCATAAAAATAAATGGTGAAGAAGAGGGATGGGACTTCAAAACCCTTTAAAATCCCTAACAAACTCTTGGTAATAATAAATAAAACTACAGAAATTTGAGCAATCCAACTACACATACATACAACAGTGAAGAAATGCCCCAAAATCACTGTGTTTTGATAGTTAAATGCTGAATCTATTACGAAAAACATTCAGTTAATCGACCTCTGCGTAGCATAAAAACCCAATCACACACAAACATGCAACTAGATAGATGATTCGATTACACCAACACCATGGAAAATGTTCAACCGTACCCTTCAAGTTCCAATCCAAGCCCTTATGAAAGCATTTCTCATATCAGATCCGCGACATTCATCGGCATTTCGTCGATCTGGGTACTGTAGTACTGCTCTATGTCTCTAAGAATCTTGATGTCGTCGCTTTTCACGAAATTAATAGCAACACCCTGCGAAGCAACAGTCAGAACATACAGTAACCATTTCCACTTGAAAGTGGGAATAGGATCTTAAATAGCAAAAGAAATTACCTTTCGTCCAAATCGACCAGAACGTCCAATCCTATGGATGTAAAGCTCTCGATTGTTTGGCAGGTCGTAATTGATCACCAGAGACACCTGAGACAAGAAGGTAAATTTAGTAAAGTTTCAATCATAGAAAAATAAGCACATTATACGCACTCATTTCTTTTGTAACCTTAATCTCAAGGGCATTTTATGCACGCGCTACACAGGAAGTAGACCCGTGCATTCCGGTTACCACCACTGAACATCAAAGTATATGTTCATGTCTAAAAATATTAAACAACTCAACTAGAAGCAAAAGTACATCCGAAAAGGGGACATCGGAAGCACTCCTAAAGACTTGCCTGCTGAACATCAAGTCCCCTGGCCCAAACATCTGTAGTGATAAGAACACGGGTTGCACCATCCCGAAACTCAGCCATAATCGCATCTCTTTCCTTCTGAGGCATATCTCCATGCATTGAGGATACCGTAAAGTTATTGCTACGCATCTTCTCAGTTAGCCAATCGACCTATTTCAAATGCAGAAATCACAAAGACAAGCATCAAGATCAAAGCATGAAATCCAAGAACATGAATAAAAGAATTACTTCAGAACACAATTAAAGAAGCTTTTTATTTTATTCCTATGTCAAAAAGCAAATCTGAAAATACATGCTTAGAGACTCCAGAAGAGACCTTTCGTTTTGTATTGCAGAAAATAACAGCTTGAGTGATTGTCAACGTGTCGTAAAGATCACATAGTGTATCAAACTTCCACTCTTCCCTTTCAACTGCTACAAAAAACTGCTTAATTCCCTGTAATAACGAAAAACAGAAGATATGCTTGCATCAAATCCTCTAAGTAGAAGCTGTGAAAATCTCATTAGCATAATAGCATTTCATTACCTCCAGAGTCAATTCATCACGCTTCACGAGGATCCTTATAGGATCAGTCATAAATTTGCTCGTCATTTCCAATATTTCATGAGGGAGGGTAGCAGATATCAAACAAACCTACAAGAATTCATTAATAGAAAATCAAGTTCAACAACATAAAAATCAGTTAAGGATAAAGAAAGAGAAAAGAAAAAAGCTCGTAGACATACTACAGCTAGACCTATCCATTCTAAACCGAACCCAAAAACCCAACCTAACTAATTCAAATCCAAACTCAACCCAACCTGATTTGACCATTAAAAGTAAGAGAACCCGGCTCCATCCAACCCAAACTGGAACGCCAAATCTGAATGAAACCTGAACTGAAAAACCAATTAGCAAGCTCTAATTGCTCAAACTCAACATGATTCGAATTTGAAATAAACCAAAATCTGAAACTGATCTAAACCCTAATAACATGAAATTTTTAAAATCCATATTGATCGACTAAAATTCACCTGACTGGAAACAAACCCAACCCGCCTAATTGTTAGGTCTAACTAAAGCAACAAGAATGTTGCATGATAACAGCAGCAAGACAACTCAAAATAGATTCTAAAATTGTAAAAGCAAGCAAGAAAACCACAAGGAATTTTCTAGCTTCTTAAGAAATTGAGGAAGGTACCTGAAGTTCTGGTGGAAGATGTCGGTAAACATCATAAATTTGATCTTTGAACCCTCGGCTCAACATCTCATCAGATTCATCAAGAATCAATAGTTTAATAGCCCTTGTACGTAGGGTTCTTCGTTTGATCATATCACAAACTCTACCAGGAGTTCCCGACACTACATGAACTCCATTTTCTAGCTTTCTTATATCTTCACCCACACTCTTGCCTCCAATACATGCGTGTGCTTGTATGTTCATGAAATCACCAATTGTCCGTATCACTTTCTCCGTTTGTGAAGCCAGTTCCCTCGTGGGTGATAAGATCAATGCTTGAACCCTGAAATAAAACCAGTTCACAATATAAAGAAAACTGAAGATGCAAGGACAATTCATGCTTCAAACTATATAAAAAATAAATTTCCAATTAATTCTAGGGAATCAGTCACGAGATTTGAAGTGTCATCTCAAGGCTGTAAGCCTGTAACAGAATTTTACCATTTCCAAAAGTATCACATTTTCACATCGCTATCGAATGTGTTTCAAAATTATGGTTTTAGCATTCTGGTATCTAAGAATTAGAGCTTTCACAAAAAAAGTGTACGATTTCGATATCACAAGACATTTAAATCAACAGAAAACGAGTAACTTTTCTCGAATGTGTTTCAAATTCAGGATTTAGCCATTAAGTTCGCGAAGAACTATTAAGGCTTTCAACACATTTAAAGCAACAGAAATCAACTAATTTTTCTCGAATGTGTTACGAATTCAGGATTTAGCCATTATGTTCGCGAAGAACTATTAAGGCTTTCAACGCATTTAAATCAACAGAAACCGACTAATTTTTCTCCAATCTATTTCAAATTTAGGGTTTAGCAATCAGGTGTCTAAGATTTAAAGCTTTCACAAAATAACACACGAAATCGACATCGCAACACATTTAAATAAACAGAAAAACGACTCTCTCATTTTTGTAAACGATTTAAAATAAAAACGTACTCTCTGCTAGCTGTGTCAACCACTTGGCATACGGTGAGGGCAATCATGGAAGTTTTACCGGTACCAGACTGAGCTTGGGCAATGACGTCGCGGCCATTGATTATCGGCATGACGGCTCTCTGCTGGATAGCAGATGGCTTTTCGAAGCCGTAATTGTAGATTCCACGGAGGAGATCGTCTTTTAGTCCCATCTGATCGAAACTCAATATCGGCTCGATTCCTTCCGTCGTTTCGAACACTAGCTTCTCATCCTCGGCTCCCATCCGTCGAGTCGCTCGGCTCGTCGCCGCCGCCGCCGACATCTCTCTAGCCTCTGCTTCGCCTAAGTTCGTGGGGGGTAACGGGAACGAGAAGAAAAATTATTGACAGCTCGGAAATAAGAAATTATCCAAAACACCAAATCCTTAAATAACCTAAACTCATATTAATGCTAATTTTTGAAATTACAGCCAAACATTAACTTAAAAATATTTTTTATTTTCCATAAAAATATTTTAATATAATTAATACATATTTTTTTTCTAAAAACTTTAAATTATCGGTTTTCTTTGTTATTAATTTTATTTTTTAATATAAATAGAAAAATAAAGTGAATTTTGATGGTTGATTTTTTTAAATAGGGTAAATTATATTAATAATTACTTAATTATTAACATTTTTTTATCCAAATTATAAAATAGTTATATATTCGGTCGCCTGTTGTTAAATAGTTAACAAAGAAATAATAGGGTAATTTTTAAATATAGTATAATAATAAACTTAATCTTTAATATTTACGCATTAAATTAATTTTATTTTATCTTAAATAAAAATATAATTTAATGCAAATAAAAATATTTTATTAAAAAAATTTATTTATAATTTAATACATTACTTTTATATATATATATTTCAAATTATTAACAACTTAATATCTCCAAATAATAATAATTATTTTTTGTTAGCTGCCATTGATGAAAACAAATTCAAACTTTTTTTAAAAAAATTAAAGCTGTTATAATTGAAATTTGGTTGAATTAATGAAATGAATAGTTTTTTATTTTTTATTTTTGAGTAATTTAATTGTTATTTTTAAAATTTGGGTCTTTTGGTATCTTGTTTTTATTTTTTTATTTTTTCAGTCGAGATAAATGCAAACATTACAACTGCATAAAGTGACAACACTGTAATAACTTTTTTTTATCAACATGTCTGTTACTCTTAACAATCAATAAGGCGAGTTCATTCTTGGTTCTATTTGAACTCTCAAGTCCCCAAGCTATTCAGTTTATTCACTTCCAGACTCAACCAATCTTATTATAGCTATAACTCAATGTATCAATTTTTTCTTTTTTTTTTTCCTAATTCTCAATATTTACACTTATATTATATAGATTAAATCAAACTAATTCTTCCAATATTAAATGAATTAAATTAATTTTTATATTATTTAAAACATAAACAATGCTAAATTTTAACAAGAGTTTGTATTTAATTTTAAAAAATTATATGATTTTTTTTCAACTCTACACAAAATATTTTACTTCTAAAATTATAAAAATATTAATTCTATTAAATAGTACAATAAATATTAATCCAATTGGCGCGGGTTCAAATCCCACTATATGTATATTTTAATTAGTTTTTATTAAAAAAAAAACTAAAAAAACCCTCAAATAATATAACCTATTTTAATTACAGAAAGGCATATCCATAATTAGGGGTGAGTATTCGGTCGAGTCGAGTCAAAAAATTTCCTGTTAGTCAAGTTGATGAATCCTATAGCAACCGAACTTAATTTGAAAATTTTCGAATCAAATCAAATCGAGTAAAAATATTTCCAGTCAAATCGAGTCGAATTAACGAATTCTATTATTTATACTCAACGTTACATTTACATGGATTGATTATTTAACTAGTAGACAATGTACAATATGATTTAATTACATAAACAATATAATGGTCGTCTTTTAACTTAATGGGTAAACATTTATCAAAACAAAATAGTTTTGCCTTTCAACTTAATGGTTTTGACTTTTAACTTTAACAAATGTAAAATTTATTAAAACGACATAGTTTTGCCTTTCTTTTATTCAAATTTTCGGTTAACTTAAATTGTGTAATTAACCTGAATTGTATAATTAATATTCAAGTTAAACCAAAAAATTTAATTTTTTATTTGAATTAATCCGAATAACTCAAATAACTCGAATTATTTAATTCACAATTTAAAATTTTTATCAAATTTTTTAAATCGAATCGGATTTTGTTCACCTCTATCCGTAGTTTCTTAATCAAGTTGGTGATCTGCTTGAACGTGTCGTAAACTCAGAAAAACACTTAAATAATAATAATATAGATACTTTAAAAATAAAATTAATTTAGTAAAATGATATTTTCAAAATTGTAGATTAATTTTGATAGAATCGTATGTTTTTAAGAAAACATGAATACTTGTATTTTTATATATTAATGCAATTAACCCAAAGCATAATTAATTCATGTTTCTTTTAGGCCGAATCTTGGTTCTCATGTGTGACTATCTGAACGAGAGGTAATTTGATTTTGTCTCTTTAGTCTAATTGCTTGTCCTATTTAGAAAAGCAGGAATTTATTTATCTTTGAAGACATCACTTGGACGACTATTGAAACTGTTAAGGCTTCCATTAATTGGGTGTAACAGTTTGATCTCAGTCACAGAAGCAATCAACCCTCCCCTCAAAGTATTGCTTCTCATATACCCATGATCAATACGTGGGTGAATTTGTTCACTAATGGTGTAGTTGTTAGTAGAGATGGAAGTGCTTCTACTGGGAGTGTTTTACATGATCAACAAGGGAATTGGATCTTGGAGCTTAATTATTTCTTAGTCTTCGAAGCGGAACTATAGGGAATCTTGGATGGTTTACTTATGATGCTCAGTAAATGATTTAAAAGGGCCACGATTCAGACAAATAATTTGGAGATTTTCAAGGCCCTACAAGAAAATTTGATGATAGATTCTGGTATTATTGCACTCAGGAGAGTTCCAAGAATTATGGAAACATAAGGGCAATGGTGCAACCGATATGTCCCTGGAGATTTTAACAAAGTTGCAGATTACTTGACGAAACTGAGTCTAGCGGGGAAATTAAATCTTCAAGTTTATGATAGCGCCCCAATTGAAGTCTTAGAGCTCCTTCGACAAGATAAAACTAATGATGTTTTTATTCAATTTTACTTGATGTAATTCTATTTTTATGTTTTCCACCAAAAAAAGAAAAGAAAAATTCGATAAAGGGTAAATTTCATTTATTAGAGTGCATTAAAAGAAAATAACATAATTAATAGAATTTGGATATCTGACTCGAGATAGTAAATCAATTTAGCAGTGAAATTATTTTTAAAAAATGTTAAACTTATTCTCCCAATCAATTTATTGAAATATTCGAGTTTGACCTTTTTTTAATGTAGTATTTATGTTATTTTTTGGTTTAATTTAGTGTCTATATTTAATAAAAATTATATATTGTGATACCTAAAAGTAAAAATGTTAAATTGTTAGTGTTTAGTTTGGATTTTAAGGTTGATTTGATGAAAGTTAATTATTAATATTATTAAGTTTAAATTTATCATAATTTTTTAATAAAATAAATTTAGTGTTAATTGTGAGTTTACTTAATTTTGTGTTTAATTATCAAATAATATAGTCTATGAATGTGATTTAATTATGTTTTTGGGTTGATTTGATGAAAGTTAATTGCTAATATTATTAGCTAATTATGAATTTTCATCAAATTAGCTCTAAAACTTAAATTGAACACTAAAAAGTTAGCATTGTTATCTTCAAGTACCAATTTTTTTGTCAAATACATGTTTCAATTAGACCCAAAAATACGCAATACCATATTAGGGAGCCAAACCAAGGTACCAAATTATGCATTAAACCTAAATTTTAAAACTTGACCACAATTATTTTAAATATTTTAATTAATTAAAATTTCTTTAAAATATAATTAAAAAAATTTCCTTAAAAAATTTAAAAATTTGTTGTTAATCTAAAAATCTTAATCCAATCATTATTATTTCGTGGGTAGTTTTTGTCAAAATTTGTCAACTTAAAGTGCGTTTGGGAATACACATTTGTGACATTTTTCCACCCAAACACAAAAGTTAGGTTTAGGTGCTTTTGATTTTTGCGTTTTGAAGTATAAATTATTAAAATAGGCTTAATGATAAATTTTGCCATAAATGTTTGCATGTTTTATCAAAATAACCCTAATTGTATTTTTGAGCTTTTTTTGGCCATCAACGTTTGTTCTTTTTTTTTTTCAATTTGTTTTTTCTAATAAATTTAATGAAAATACCGCTAAAAAAGTTACCAGGGATAATGTGGAATTTTATATGTGGAATATTTTTAATGAGATATAAGTAATTACTTAGATAGCCTAATAAGATAATTACATGTGAAAAAAATAAAATAAATAAACAATACATTAAATTAAAAAAACTCTTAATTTAAATAAAATAAGCGTAATTATCTAAAAAAATTAACTCAGTAGAAAAGCTTCTCAGTAAAACGTATAAAATATTGAAACCTTTTGAAAGAAAACAAATATTGAAACCTTAAATTTATTCATTAAATCTATTAGAAAAAGTTGATTGAAAAAAAGAACAAAGATTGATGACCTAAAACGGCTCAAAAATACAATTAGGGTCATTTGATAAAGCATGCAAACATTAATGGCCAAATTTATCATTAAGCCATTAAAATATTGTTATTTGTATTAACTATTTAAAATATATATTTTTATTTTAAGTATCATTATATTAAATTATTTAAATATTATTTATTATTATATTTAAAATATTTCATGTATAATTAAATTTAAAAATAATTTATTAATTATTAAAAATATTTAATATATATTTTATGTATAATCATATTAAATTATTTAAATATTATATTATAAAATTTAACTTTTAATTTCTAATATCATGTCTAAAATAAATACTTTAACTTCTCACAAATTTTTACACTAAAATCAAACGCCTTAAATTAACAAACTACACTTTTCACCCATACTTCTTTTTCATAGCAATTTCAAGCAATACTTTTCAAAAGCATTTTTTTAAAATCGTGTTTTTCAAAAATACTTCTCAACCGCAACAACAATGTCAAATTGGCTCTTAAAATATTTATTTTTCATCAATCATATGTCACATTATAAAAGATAGTTTAATGAACATGTCAATTTAACAAATTTTGACAAAAAAATATTTAAATAAAAAATTGGACGATTTAATTTTTATATTTTGTACAATATTAAATCTCAAAGTAAAAAATTAATAAAAAGCAAATTTTCACCTAAGATTTTTAAATAAGAGTATAATTGAAATTATTTTACTATTAAAGAATTAAATTATAAAAATTTAATGAAACCGAGAGAATATTTATCAAATATGAATAAATAATTAAATAAAAATAATCTTACGATTTCAATAAAAATGAAATTATACCAAAATGCAATGACACATTATTGATATAACTTTTAAGATTGCAAGAAAAAAAAACAAAGCTTCAACAATCAGAGGAAGATAAACCATATATTAACCATATACTTATTAAGCACAAGCTATAAATCGCCAACCAAAAAAAAAAAAAAAGAAAAGAAAAACCCATGCCCACAACCTCAAAATCCAAATTTTCAAAGTGTATGTTTTACGAACCTTATGATAAAATCCTAAAAAATCCTGACCTGCTAGAATATAGCTACTGCCAAATGTACATTACATTAATTTGTGTGGATCATAGCAATATATTAGAAAATATGGAAACTTAGTTTCCTTCCAAGAAGCTGTCGACCTTGGCATTAACGGCGGCCGAGAGAAACTTCATGCAAATAGGAGGGTTGACGTTAAGAAGGGAAAGAATAGCAGCCGGTACACCCCACAACGAGTCACCGCAGATGAGTCCCGATGCCACGGCTGGTGCAAAGTCAGTGGCCTGCTGCTTGTTCCTCCTCTCCCACAAGAAGAGAATCAAACTCCCTACACACATGTCAATGCCAAAGAATCCACCTAGGTAAAATGGGATGGCCATGCACATTGGACTAGGGACGAACCGATGAAGCCCTAACTTCGTCTCGTATCGCTGCAACAGCTCTTTAATCAAGTTTACGGCAAAGGCAATGAGGAAGAACACGATGACAAGGTTGAGGCAGTTTTTGGGGAGTGAAGAGATGCCTTCGACTCCGAGAAGTGCGATTCCGCGGTATAAGAGACCGTAGGGTGCAGGGTATGTGCCATTGGGGTCACCTATAGGGTAAGCCTTGTAGAAGAACCAAAAGACCAATGGTGACATGATGCAGCCAATGGCGGTCCCTATTACTTGGGCGAAAAACATGGAGCGGGGAGATGACAGAGTGAGGTACCCCGTTTTGAAGTCTTGCATGAGATCGGAGGCTGTGGAAACGATGCTCATCATCACACCGCAAGATGCTAGACCAGCAACGACACCACCGTTATTGAGTCCAACCCACGAGCTGAAAATGATGATGGCTAATTTGCCGTAGTTGGAGGCTAGCGACCAGTCGGTGAGACCGCAACCGTAGGCGTTGCAAAAGGCCAATACGGGTGCAATGGCATAAGCAACGAGAATGTGGTACCACTTTAGTTGGTGGAAGATGAAAGGAACAACAATGACGGATATGATCGCCAGGACAACATAGCCCGACAAGGCTACCTTAGTCGGAATCTGATCTTTCATGAAGAACTCAGTTCGTCTAATTTCATCGTAATCTGCAGTCTCTGAATCAAGATCCGAAGCACGGGGGGCAACAACAGACGAGTCCTTCTTACCGGAGTTTTTAACTATGAGGCTATGTATGGTCTTGATTAGCATGAAGAGAACATGATATAGCCCATCACCAAGCATCATGGATATAGCAATAAAAACCTGGCAAGGTTATTAAATATGCACAATTAATTAATAACAATGGGGTTATTGTGATAGATCCAAGATAAAAGAAGCAAATAAATATACTTTATATCCTTGCAAGCCATGGAGACTGGTTGGACTAAGCTCAGCACTATACCACACGCCTTTCTTGCCCTCAATAATTGGCCACAAGATTCCCCATGAAAAGATGGCTCCCAAAAGCAAAGACACATTCACCATGTAAGGGCAAATCATTCCCACACCAATATATGTTGATGAGAAATCAAAGTAGAACCTTTAAAGACAATCAAATTATCATGTAATAAATCCACTTAGTAGTCATCAAATATCAAATATTTACGTAAATAAGAGACTGTCATATGTTTTTTCCGCTTTCAGTCATTAACCAATAACAAATCGAAATGTTTTGTTGACACGAATCTAGAGTTTCAAAGAAAGACGTATACTTCTTGTCGTATGCTTGGAGACCGAAAGTGGGGAAGTTCGAAAACCCGCAGCCATCAACAGCAGTGTAAAACCATTGGAAAAACGCCCATACAAAGCTGACGGCAAAGCTTTTGAAGAGAACAGCAACTTGTTTCCTACAAAAGCCAATTAATAATCAAAGAGAAACAATGAAACAAGATTTGGGACAAAAAGCAAGAAGCAATATTTGCATGCAATGATAAAACCATGCATCTCAAGCCTAAGTAAATAGTGTAAATTTATAGAGGTACGTGACCAAATTCTACTCACTTGGCCAACTTGGCACCTTTGGGTGTGTGGAAACTGTTGATGAGGTATGCAGTCGCTGTCCCACTAGGATATGTTAACTTATATTTCAAGATCATTATCTGGAAACAGTTTAGCATAGTTAAGTTATAATGATCAAATTGAATAGGAATTGAGATTAATCTGATCATGTTTTCAAATTCATAACAAAATTTTAAGGCCTAAAAGAAAGTTAAGGAAATAACCTTTCTGAGGGTCACAATAGAAAACAAGCCAACAAAGCTGACGACAAAGAGAAACCCTATCATCCACCCAAGTGATAGCCTCTTTACATTTTCTGGCGTATTCCCACTGTCTCCTTGACCTGCTACAAGCGGGCTCATCCCCAACAAGTAACTTGCAGTGCCACCTATAAAATTTATCAAACACAAACATAAAATATACACAAATTACTCTTTCGAGAGAGATTTATAAATTGTTTCGTGGAGAATCAATGGATGCATCTCATAAGGCAATCCATGTGTATTACGAATGATTAGACTTGAGCCCGTGCCCTATAGCATATAGGGTAGAGGGCGTGAAAATGCTATGACTAGAGCTACCGACGAAGGACAATACTACTTGGCAGACTATCTCCGAATCCAACTCCCCTCGAAAATTTATAAATATATAAAACAGCAAACAGAAAAAAGGGTCGTCTGGGTTTGAATACGTACTGCTGAAGGCAATGCCCGATGAGGCGACGACACATGTTTGGATGACGGTATTCTCTTGCCTCGTGAAAGGTTGTTTCAAGAGTCCAAGCTTCTCGAGCACGGTGGTCCACGTTTTGACGACGGCGAAACCCAACAAACCAGCGGCGACGTTGAGAGACGGTATAACACCGGTGGTTAGATTAAGCTTGCAGACAATGAAGTTGAATACCAAGCTCAAAACAAGGCTAGTCACCACAGCCCTCACTGTTATCTGCTTGTTCCATGGCGGAACCGGCGTCCCTTTGAAAGCTGCCTCCACCAATACTTTATCCGTCGATTGCTGATCACCGTTATCAAGGGCTTCTGTTTCCCACCCTTCTTGATGATCATCATAGTGGTTATCTATTGATCTCACCATCTCTCACTGGCAGTCTCGGTATGTCCCCCTTTTAATGCTCGATTTTTATGAATAGAAAATTGGCATCAGAGGAGATCCCAAGGCTTTAAATACCCTACGGAATATTTGGAAAATACAGCTAATATGCGAGTGGAATAACAGAGATAAATCCGAGGGCTGAGAGGTTTTATAGTGGTAACAGTTACAGGGTGGCATAAACTACGACCAATTGGAAGTGAATCTCAAAGAATCGGAATTCAATCAGGACTTTAATGACGTTTATGCGTGCATAGCTGATTGGTCAATTTATTTTTTAGTCCTTTTACTATCCTAAAATTTAGGATTTAATTCATATATTTTACTTTTAGGATTTTTTACTACACTTCTATAAATTAATGATATTAGTTAACCAAAATGTTGATTATTAAAGGATTCATATGAACTAAAAAAAATTAGATTGGGATGCCAATTTAAATTATAAATTTTGGGAAAGCAAAATATAAACGTATAATTTTATTAGCTCCCAACATTACAAATTCGAAGTTGTTATATATTGACATAAAAAACTAGACTTCAAGCCTTGGTCAATGGAATCAGTCGTTAAAATAAATTATTTTTATTTGTAGCAAATATCTACAATATTTTACGGTAAGATTTATACGTTTTTCGATTATCCAGTATTATATATAAATGAAAAGTTCAATTTAATATGAAACTCAAAATGGGATGTAAATAAATTGATTGGATTGTGTTGTATTTATCTGTGATTGTGCTACTTAATCCTCGTTAAGTAAGCGAGTTTTATTTTGGATTTTCCTTAGCTGTATCATTCCCCTAATAGAATTTCAACATTCATTGAAATATTTTTTAAATATAAATTCATATATGTATATTAAGCATAAATAAAGCTTTAAATGTTAAAGTGCAACAAAAAAGATCGAAAATAAATACCTTGATCATTGCCTGAACCACATGTCAAAATTCAAATATTGTAACATCATTGATTGAGCGCGTCAAACAACCGATGAGGACATCGTATTTAACCATATGGAAACACAAAAATGGCCAAAGTCTTCTAAGCACTTGAAAATCTCACTAGATGGAATTATTTTCAGAATTTGTTTTTGATGCTTAGGGGACCTTATGCTTGGGGGTATTTATAGTGGTGGTTCCCCATTAAAAACCACCAATCACATGCCCCAGTATCACGCAAAGTGAAAGTAGTGGGCAATAAAATGTGGGCACATAGGAGTGACCCCACAAAACATGGGAATGTAGGAGGTTTTTCTACGAACCAACTCCAACATTCTTCTACTTGGTTCATATGACCCATGAATACTTAAAATCGAAACATAGTGCATGAATCATAGCGATATTTTCTCTTAGAATTTGAATAGTATCTTCCATGTATCATAATATATCATTTCTCAACACTTTACCCAAATTTTTTAATGAATAAACCTAATGTTTATTCCAAGATCAAATTTTAGTGATATTTCTCAAAATAATCAAATTAATGTGTGCATAAAATATGAGAAACATCAAACTTAATAGAATTTCTTTATAATCGTTATTATAACAAAAGTCTACATGGTGATAATAAGTCCCATAGTGACAACATGGTCCTTAAATTTGTATGGTGGCATGCCTTTAGTCAAAGGATTATTTAACATCTGTTCAGTGTTAATGTGCTCAATGACCACTTTCTTTTCTTTTACACGTTCCCTTATAGCTAAATACTTAATATCGATATGTTTACTTTGAATTCCACTTTTTTTGTTCTTAGCCATAAATATAGTAGTTGAATTGTCACAATATATCATCAATGACCTAAAAATCGAATCCACAAGTTTAAACCTAAATATGAAACTCTTCAACCATACTTCATATGAGGTAGCCTCAAAACATGAAACGAACTCAACCTCCATAGTGGAAGTAATAGTTAAAGTGTGCTTGACGCTCTTCCAAGATACAACTCCACAAGCAAACATAAATATCTAACCTGATGTTGATTTACGTGAATCAACATAGCAGACAAAGTCTGAATCGGAGTAGCGACCTTTAAATTGTCTGATTGTTTGTACGTAAGCATGTAGTCCTTTTTCCCTTTAAGATATCTCAAAACTTTTTATGCAGCTCTCTAGTGGTCAATACCTAGATTACTCTAATATCTTCCTAACATTCCAACTGCAAATGCAATGTTAGGTATTGTGCAGACTTGAGCATACATCAAGCTTTAAACAACAGAAACATATGGAATGTTTTTCATTTACTCCCTCTCAAATTCGTTCTTTGGGCATTGGTTCAAATTGAACTTATCACCCTTCACGACAGAAGCAATACTCGGTGGACAATCTTTCATCCCAAGTCTTTCTAAAACTTTGTTGATATAGGTTTTTTAAGATAGACCTAAGATACCGCAATGTCTATCATGATGAATTTTAATACTACTGACATAAGACACATCACCTATATCTTTCATATCAAAATTTTTAGAAAGAAATTGTTTCACCTCATGTATACCCCTGTCATTTGTTGCAAGTAAAATGTCGTCCACATATAGAACAATGAAACAAATTTTACTTCCACTGACCTTTTGGTATATGCATTGATCCATGACATTCTTAACAAAACCAAACAAAGAGATAACTTCATGAAACTTTAAATACCACTGTCGAGAGGCTTGTTTCAATCCATATATAGACTTCTTTAGCTTCTATACCAAGTGTTCACTATCACTAGAGGAGAACCCTTCAGGTTGTTTCATGTATACCTCTTCTTCTAGGCCGCCATTGAGAAAGGTAGTTTTCAAATCCATTTGTTACAACTCAAGGTCACAATGAACTACTAATGCTAACACAATGCACAAGGAATATTTAGGACTAAAAGTCTTAGTAGAACTGATTCCTTCTCGTTGAGTGAATCCTTTTGCAACGAGTCTAACTTTATATCTTTTTATGTTGCCCATTGAGTCTCTTTTTATTTTAACGAACCATTTACATCCAATGGATTTTATGCCTTCAGGCAACGACACAAGATCCCAAACATTGTTACTTTTTATAGAATTCATATATTCTTTCATCGTATTGTACCACAATTCTGACTCTTTATAACTCATGGCTTGTGAAAATGAATTAGGATCATTTTCAGCTCCAATATTATAGTCAGACTCTTGCAGATATACAATATAGTCACTAGAAATTGCTGATTTCCTTTCTCTAGTAGATCTCTTCATTGTTGAACCAACATTTTCTTGTGGATCATGTTGTTAAACTGATTGTTCAATTATTTCCAGATTTTCTTGAACAACTTGATCAACTAAAGTGTTTTCAACAGCTTGTAGATTTTCATTGATTGGTTGTTCAACGCCCGGTTGAGCTTTAGGGATGTTTTGTATGATAACTAATCTCTTACCTGAGGTGGAAGGTTAACTTATGGGAATCATATCCAGAGACAGATCACTCCCATTGATTGAGTCTCTCAAGAAATTTTACATTTCTCGATTCCACCATTCTAGTGCTATGAGATGGATAAAAGAATCGGATCCTTTGGACCTTTCAGCATATCCAATAAAATACCCACTAATGGTCATTGGGTCTAATTTCTTTTCTTGTGGGTTATAAACTCTTACTTCAAATGAGCATCCCTATACGCGTATATATCGTAAACTCGATTTACAACCTTTGAACAACTCAAAAGGTGTCTTTGCGATAGCCTTAGTTAAAACTCGATTTAATATATATACAACTATTTTGAGAGCTTCAACCTATAAGGACTTAGGCAACTTAGAGCTACTAAGCATACTTCGCACCATGTCCATTTCCGCAACACCATTCTAATCAAGTGAGCCTGGCATAATGTATTGGCAAACTATACTGTTATCTTAAAGAAACTTCACAAATGGACTAGGTGCTTATCCATACTCAGTGTATTTACCATAATACACACCACCTCTATCGGTTCTCACAATCTTGATTTGTTTATTGCATTGTTTCTTTATTTCAACCTTGAAAACTTTAAAGGTTCTAATGCTTTGCTCTTGTGATGAACCATGTAAAGATACAGGTATCGTGAGTAATCGTCTATAAAAGTGATAAAATATTTTTGACCTTACACATCCATATTTGGGCAACATATATTAGAATGGATGATTTCTAATATGGTCGAACTCCTATTGGTACCTTTCTTTGACTTGTTAGTCTGCTTGCCCTTAATGCAGTATATACAAGTATTGAAATCAGTAAAACCTAAAGTACTTAGTAGACTAACAAGTCATCCATTCTAATATATGTTGCCCTTAATGTGACTCCATCTTATTTCCTAAATATATGTGTTACTGATAAACGCTAAATTATACATATTTTTACCTCATGTTTAGCCTATATTTTGGATGAATTATTATCAATTTAGTGAGAATTGGTGCTCTTAATCTTTCTTTTTCATATCTTATACTCAGGAGAGCATAGGGAAGAGAAAAGAACGAAAAATGGACCGAAAACCAGAGAAAATTGGCCAAAATGTGAAAACGCACAGCCCAAGAAGTTACCATACGGCCGTGGCACACGGCCGTGCCACACAAAGATCACACGGTCTAGCCCTAACAAGCACGGCCAGGCCACACGGCCGTGCCCCAATTGATAGAATCTCACACGGCCTCTTGTCGAAGTACATGGGCGTGGCACACGGGTCTGTTCTAGTCGTGAGAAAGAGGAATTTCACTCGGATTTGGATACTTAGAGGCCAAGAAAGGCTCCCCAAAGCTCTATATAAAGACCCTAGAAGGCAACTCTAAGGGTGTACTCTTTTTCTCCCAATAGAAGCGCCATCTTTCTACCAACACAAGGAGTGAAAGCAAGGAATTACTCCAAGGGAAGCCGATTGATTCATCCCAGAAGCCAGAATTCTACATCAAGACAGAGGATCTCCCTAAATTCCTTCAGGGGTTTTTGGTTTCTTTATGTTTTGTTATTTATTATCTTCTGAGATATCTCTTTTCTTAATTATGAACTAAACCCCTCAAATACTTGAGGGGGATGAAACCTAAGACAGATATTGTTATTATTTATTGAGTTATATGATAATTGCTTGAATTGTTCTTAATTATGTATTCTTCATTCTTGATTTAATAATCCTAGGTATTACTTCAAGAAATTGATGTGCTTAGAGCAGAGGAGCAAAAGTCCCTGTGATAAGAGTAGATATACCATAATTAAACGGAGTTGCATGCAACCCTAGACATAGGGCGACATAAATCTGCCAGATTAGGGTCAAACCTAATATGGGGATCCATAGATCGAATTAATGCAGCCTAGGGTGTTAATTAATAAAGGAACTTTAATGAATGACTTAGGCCTAGTTGCTCTATGCCTCGACGGAGGGTTTAGCATAAGTTAGGGAACTCTACAGATCAAGGCAAGTAATCAATTATATAGTTTAAGAAATCAATAACAAGTAAAGTCTAGGTGGATTCTCCCTTGAGTATTGCTCATATCAATCAGTTTTCCCGAAAGTTTTTCCTTAATTTACTTTTTGTGCACTTTTAGTTAGTTTTAGAATTAGTTTAAATCAACTCTCTTTATTTTTAGGCTAGATAATAGAAAGGAAGTAAGTACTAGTACTTTTGGTTCCCTTGGGTACGATAACTCGGTCTTGCCACTAAACTATACTATTGTTCGACAGGTGTGCTTGCCTTTAAGGTCGTGATATTAGTTAGTTTTGGTGTGATCAGTTTTATAAATTTTGTTACTTAATATCGCGATAGCCGTATCAAGTTTTTGGCACAATTGCCGGGGAACTGAAATATTAAGAAAACTCGATTTCTATTACTTTAGCCATTACTATATTTATATATATTTATTTATTTTTCTTTTATTTTTATTTTCAGTTTTTATTTATTTATTTTTATTTTCTTTTAAATTTTTGAATTTTCTTTGCTTTTTCTTTTTAGGTATTTTTAGTTTATGACTAGAAACAACCCAACAGGACCACTACTTTTTGACGAAGATCTAGAAGCGACAGTTCGCAAAAATCGCAGAGAAATTAGACGCAGTTTACATTATCCAGAACAAGAACCTGAGCAAGAGCTAGAACCTACAGAAGAGATGGACGCGAATCAAAATGTTCCACCACCTCCAGCACTACCAGCAGAACCAGTAAACCAGGATACAGCTCCTCGTACTATGTATGATTATGCTAAACCTAGTTTGATTGGTACCCAAACTAGCATTATTTGACCTGCTATTGCTGCTAATAATTTTGAATTGAAACCTAACACTATTCAGATGATTCAGCAATTTGTGCAGTTTGATGGTTTGCAAGACGAAGATCGAAATTCACATTTAGCAAATTTCTTAGAATTTTGTGATACTTTTAAAATAAATGGCGTTTCTGACGATGCCATTCGCTTGAGGCTATTTCCATTCTCTTTGAGAAATAAAGCCAAATAATGGTTAAATTCTTTACCACGAGGCTCAATCACTACATGGGAACAAATGACTAAAAAATTTTTACTCAAATATTTTCCTCCAGCTAAAACAGTCAAATTATGAAACGATATTTCTTCTTTTGTGCAGATGGATTTAGAAACACTTTACGATGCATGGGAGAGATACAAGGATCTTTTGAGAAGATGTCCTCATCATGGTCTACCTTTGTGGCTACAAGTTCAAACCCTCCACAACGGTTTAAATCCGTCAACTAGACAAATGATCGATGCAGCCGCAGGAGGGACGATCAATAATAAAACACCTGAAGCAGTTTATGAATTTATTAAAGAGATGCCATTGAATAATTATCAGTGGCAAGTCATGAGACAAAACCGATGAAAGCTGCAAGAGTCTATAATATTGATGCTGTTACTATGCTTATTAACAAAGTAGAACTCTTAAATAAAAAAATTGATACTTTTGTTGGTTCTACGTAGGCGCAGCCAGTGATGCAGTGTGACGCAACTCCAGTAACCATGTTCAATCCAGATTTCTCACCATACGGACACAATGTGGAAACTGAACAAGCCAACTATATGGGTAACAATTCTAGATCTCAAAATAACTCTCATAGTAACACTTACAATGCAGGTTGGAGAAATCACCCAAACTTTTCATGGGGAGGACAAGGAAATCAAATCCAGGATTCCAGCAACTATCACCGCAACAAGAGAAAAAGTCGAATCTTGAAGAGATGCTCACCAAATTTATGGCCGCATCAGAAACCTGTTTTCAAAGTACTGAAACAGCACTGAAAAACCAACAAGTGTCACTTCAAGGGCTAGAGAACCAAATCGATTAACTTGTAAAATTGATTTCAAAAAGGCCACAAGGTGGATTACCAAGTAACACTGAGCCAAATCCCAGAGAACACGTCAAAGCGATTACTTTAAGAGATGGAAAGGTCCTAGCGGAGCCAAAAAAGAAGACTATTCTAGAACCTTCAGAAGAAAAGGCAGAGGAACCCAAGGACAACACTCCACCACCACTCAAGGAATACAAACCGCGCATCCCATATCCGGTAAAATTGAAGAAAGACCATACAGACGCTCAATTCGGTAAGTTCCTTGAACTTTTTAAACAATTACACATTAACTTACCTTTTGTTGAAGTGATTTCACAGATGCCGAAGTATGCGAAGTTCCTTAAGAACTTCTGACAAATAAAAAGAAGTTGGAAGAATTGGCCACAGTAGAACTCAACGAGAAATGCTCAGCTATTTTCCAAAATAAACTACCGGATCTCGGATCGGAGATGCTAACGGGGTAGGAATCGAAGTGGGGGACCTATCTACCGCCTGTGTCTATCTCCTGTCAAGTATGCAAAATTGAAAGATCCAGGGAGTTTTACTATTCTTTATTTGATTGGTAGTTTACTTATTAATAAAGCATTAGCCGATTTAGGTGCTAGCATTAATCTCATGCCTTACAAAATGTTCAAGCTACTAGGTCTAGGGGAACCCAAGCCCACTAGAATGAGTATTCAATTAGCGGATAGATCTGTTAAATATCCTAGGGGAATCATTAAAGATGTGCTAGTAAAGGTAGATAAATTTATATTCCCTATTGATTTTGTCGTGCTTGACATGGATGAGGATATTAAAGTACCTTTAATTTTGGGACGTCCATTTTTAGCCACTGCTAGAGCTGTTATTGATGTAGGAGATGGTAAATTAGTACTTAGAGTTCGTGAGGAAGAAGTTGTCTTTAAAATCTATGATGCCATGAGATTCTCTAAAGAACAAGATGATTCTTGTTATTTTGTTGATTTTATTGACTATTTTGTTCAAGATAATTTCCAGGAACTTTCTCTCACAGACACGTTGGAACTGTGTCTTGTTCAAGGTGGGGGGAAGATGAAACCACCACTAAAATTGATGAAGTAAGGAAGGAGTTGGATTCTAATGAAATCATTACTAGGCATATAAGTTATGAAAATATAAAGATGAGTGATGAATTGAGACAGAAACCTTCCATTACTGAACCCCCTAAATTAGAACTAAAACAACTGCTAGATCATTTAGAGTATGCCTTTTTAGGGGAAGAATCAACTTTACCAGTCATTATCGCATCAGATTTAAGCATTATAGAAAAATAGGAACCACTCCATGTGTTAAGAGAACACAGGCGTGCTATAGCTTGGAAAATTTCACATATCAAGGGAATAAATCCCTCTTTCTGCACCCACAAAATTTTAATGGAGGTCGAATTCAAACCATCAGTGTAAGCCCAGAGACAATTGAATCCCAATATAAAGGAAATTGTAAAAGCTGAGGTAATTAAACTTCTAGATGCAGGTATTATTTATCCTATTTCTGACAATTCTTGAGTAAGCCCTGTGCAGGTTGTTCCTAAGAAAGGTGGATTGACCGTGATGTCTAATGACAAGGAAGAGTTAATACCTACAAGAACAGTCACAGGATGGAGAGTTTGCATTGATTACAGGAAGCTGAATGACGCCACTCGGAAAGATCATTTTCCTTTACCGTTTATTGATCAGATGTTGGAAAGATTGTCAGGTCACATGTATTATTGTTTCCTAGACGGCCTCTTTGGTTACTTCCAGATCCCGATAGCTCCAGAAGATCAGGAGAAAACGACATTCACATGTCCTTACAGTACGTTTGCTTATCACAGAATGCCTTTTGGTTTATGTAATGCTCCTACTACTTTTCAGCGATGTATGCTAACTATCTTCAATGAATTCGTTGAAGACATCATGGAGGTATTTATGGATGATTTCTCAGTTTTCGGTAATTCTTTCCAAGTTTGTCTTAATAATCTAGAACGTGTTTTGATAAGATGTGAAGAGACAAATTTAGTGTTAAACTGGGAAAAATGCCACTTTATGGTTCAAGAGGGTATTGTTTTAGGACATAAAATTTCTAGTAAAGGGATAGAGGTAGATAAAGCAAAAATTGAAACTATTGAAAAATTACCTCCTCCTAACTCAGTTAAGGCTATACGAAGCTTTTTAGGACATGCCGATTTTTATCGCCGATTCATTAAAGATTTTTCTAAAATAGCTAAGCCTTTAACAAAGTTGCTAGAAAAAGATGAGCCTTTCAATTTTGACCAAGAATGCTTGGAATCCTTCAATACTCTTAAGGAAAAATTAATCAATGCACCAATCATGATTTCACCTGATTGGAACTTACCTTTTGAGCTAATGTGCGATGCAAGTGATTTTGCAGTAGGTGCAATTTTGGGACAACGAAGAGACAAGCACTTTCAACCGATCTACTATGCTAGCAGAACTCTAACAGCTACCCAAGCAAATTATACTACCACAAAAAAAGAGTTGCTAGCTGTTATTTTTGCATTTGATAAATCTAGATCTTATCTGATTTTGTCAAAAGTCATTGTTTATACTGACCATTCTGCTCTTCACTATCTTTTAGCCAAAACTGATGCAAAACCTCGACTAATAAGATGGATTCTATTGCTACAGGAATCCGATTTAGAGATAAAGGACAAGAAAGGAGCTGAAAATTTAGTAGCAGATCACCTTTCAAGATTGGAAAACATGCAGCCAACGTATCTCGATAAGATAAACGACTTGTTCCCTGAAGAACAACTCCAATCTTTAGCAGATACAATAGTGCCTTGGTTTGCCAATTTTGCAAATTATTTAGCAGCTAACATAACCCCAAAAGGGTTGACACATCAGCAGAAGAAGCGATTCTTCGTTAATATGAAAAACTACTTTTGGGATGATCCTTTTCTTTTTCAAATTTGTGCAGACCAGGTTATTCGGAGATACGTTACTGAAACAGAAGCATACCAGATTCTAAATCACTGCCATTTAGGACCCACAGGAGGACATCACAGTGGAGCTAGAACTGCTCGAATAAGGCTTTTACTGGCCTACACATTTCAGAGATGCCAACAGGTATGTGATCTCTTGTGATAAATGTCAACGAATAGGTAACATCTCTCGACATAATGAAATGCCTCAGAACTATATACTCTCATGTGAAATATTCGATGTATGGGGTATTGATTTCATGGGTCCATTCCCTACTTTATTTAGGAATAAGTACATATTAGTAGCAGTAGATTACATGTCAAAATGGGTGGAAGCCCAAGCCTTACCTACTAATGATGCTAGAATGGTAGTACGATTTTTAAAGAAACTTTTCTCTCGATTTGGAACACCTAGGATAATTATTAGTGATAGGGGTACTCATTTTTGCAATGCCCAGTTTGAAAAAGTTTTAAAAAGGTATAGAGTGCACCATAGGACAGCTACCCCTTATCACCCACAAACCAGTGGTCAAGTCGAAGTAACAAATAGGGAATTAAAACGTATTCTAGAGAAAACAATAGAAACGAATAGAAAAGATTGGTCAAGAAAAATAGACGATGCATTATGGGCTTATAGAACTGCTTTTAAAACACCCATAGGTACATTTCCCTATAAACTCGTCTATGGAAAAAGTTGTCATCTATCATTTGAACTTGAACACAAGGCATTCTGGGCTATAAAATTTTTAAACCTTGATTTCAAGCTTGCAGGTGAGAAAAGACTAATGCAGTTAAATGAACTAGACGAATGGCGCTGCAATGCCTACGAAAGCTCACGACTATACAAGGAAGCCATGAAGCAACGTCATGATAAACAACTAAAACAACCTAAGCAGTTTAAATCAGGTGATCTTGTCTTATTCTACAACTCGAGGCTGAGACTATTCCCTGGAAAACTCAAGTCAAGGTGGTCAGGTCCATTCACTGTTCAAACTGTCTTTCCATACGACACCATTGAGGTAACTCACTCTAACCATAGTACATTCAAGGTAAACGGCCATAGGCTTAAACATTATAGAGGTGAGAATTTTACAGAAAATAGGGAGGGGCTTCGGCTCCACGAAATTTCGTCGTAACACATCCAGGCAGAGTCGAGCTTAAACTCTAAATAAGCGCTTCTCGGGAGGCAACCCGAGTACTAACTTAGTAACTTTCTTTCTTTAATTTTTTTTGGTATTTTTTCTCTTGCATAAACTAACACTTCTTCATGCAGAAGTTTATGACCACACGGCCAGGCACACGGGCGTGCCCCAGGCTGTGCGAACGCTTAAAACAGAGACACGGTCGTGCACCCAGACCGTGTACAAACAGAGCAGAATTTTCCCAAAAATACGGGATGTCGACAAACCCCCACGGCCGTGCAAGATGGCCGTGGCAACCTTTCGACTTCAACACGGGCTACCAACAACACCCCACGGCCGTGCGACATGGCCGTAGAACCCTGCAGTATCAACATGGGCTCACACAATTCCACACGCCCGTGTTCCCAGACCGTGGAAGACACTGTCAAATTTCACACAGCAGTGGAACCTATCACACGACCGTGTAAAACATGAACACGATCGCACACGGCTGTGTATACCATCATACGACTGTGTGAGTAACGAAGACCCGATCTTCTACGGCCATGCGAATCAAGTACACGGGCGTGCTCGTTGAAACCAGGCGCGCCATAACCACTGATTTTTGGAAGACACGGGCAAAACACGACTTACACGGGCGTGTGACAGGCCCGTGTGACCCAAAAACTATAAATAAGGGGCTACTATTCACCTTCCTTTTCACTCAAACCCTAAATTCTCTCATCCAAACTCCTCTCCAAACCACTACTAGCGCCGCCACAGCCTTCAAAACACCACCATACCCGAATTCAGCCAACCCACGCCTGTGTAAACTCAACCCACGACCGTGCACCCTCAATTTTGGTTCTATTCTCCCAATTTTTCTCATTTATATTTGTTTATAACTCATTTTCATTATCTATATTTTTAATTTTGCTTTCTTCTTTATGATAATTCAAGCATGGAATTAGGAAAAATAGGATGAATAATCTAGAATAGTATAGAATATATTAGGATTGCATGCCACTTAATTTCATTTTTGCTTGCCATTTAGATTTCATTTTCTTTACCATTTAAACTCATATTTGTATGCCATTTTGTTATAATTTTAGTATATATACATACCCATAGTTCTTCATTTTATTACAAGTCAATATGATTAGATTCTACTATTTAGGTTAATCCTCATTTTTATTTTTTTAGCACATTGTCATTTTAATCTATATTTTACTATCTAGTTTAATTTTAATATTTTGGACTAATGCTTATTTTATTTTATTTTAGATACGATGTCATCATCACGCAGTAGGAAAATCGCCGTCCCCGTCTCCAAAAAACGAAAGGGACCAAGAAGTTCTTCATCCAGGCCCATATCCGAGGAGCGCCACCCGTTCATCACCTTCTCGCAAGCCTCCCAGGAGGAATGCTATCAACTACTCCAGACCCGTACTATCTTCACGGGCCGTTGCATAGACTGGGATGCCCTCACGCAGATACAGTTAGTAGATGACGTCCGGGCCTTACTGATGACAGAGCCATGAGAGCAGTTCTTCCAGATCATAGAACCGACATATTTAGAACTGACCCTCGAGTTCTGCTCCACATTTCACCTACAGACGGTGATGACAGATTTGACGACCCAGGCACGGTCTAGTTCCATCTGGGAAGACTCGTGCGACACCTCAGCGTGCTAGAGTTTGGTACAGCACTTGGGCTCTACACAGAGTAATTTATGATGGACGAGGACTTCCCCACCCTTTCTCGTCGCATCCATATTCGGCCCGTCGACTACTGGAATGAGATCGCTCCAGGACGGCAAACCTATAACCCCAGCGTCAGCAAGGCGACCGCCCTCGTGCCTTCTCTGAGGTACATTCATGCTCTTCTTGCTCACACTTTGACAGGTAGGTGGGAGAGTACAAGTGTCGTTAATACTCACGACGCCTACTTCCTCTGGTGCATGGCCAATGGACACACTATCGACCTCGCATACTGCATCGCACTTGCCATACAGCACCAGATAGAGAGGCACCGCAGAGGCGTCTTATCGATGGGGCCTAACTCACACACCTAGCTCGTCACTTCGGGCTTCTCAACACTATAGCCCAGACATCCTCCTATACCCTACTCGGCCAGATGTCCTTGCAGGGCATCCAGAGCATACTGCACATGAGGATGGTAGAGTGACGGCCAGGTGGCGGCCACTTCCACTTCCGCTTTATACAGGAGGGCGAGGACCTAGAGGACATTGCTGATGATGTCCCACCACCACCACCAGAGGAGGATGAGCCCGTCAAGCCACCATGCCCCAGACAACCCACCCAGACAGCGGCTACACATGCTGACATACACGAGCGCCTAGATTGATTTGAGCAGCAATACTTCCGGCTCCTCGATTATATCGACGCCACTTTAGCACAGATATGTCAGCACTTGAGCATCACCCCGCCACCGTATGATCCATCCGAGGACTAGATCCTCTTGTGTTTTTTTTCTTACTATTTTAATCGTCACTTAGACTTACACACTAATCTTTATGTTTCCCTTTTCTACTAACTTTGTTTTTCTTTTTTAGTTTATTTTTATTTTCATCTTTTTTATTTTTTGAATATTAGTAATTTTCATATTTTGTTTTGTTTTATTTTTTATTCCTAACGGTCTCACCCTAACAAGTTAATTCCATTGCCCCAAATTCCCCACGACTAATAAATCCATTCGCAGTTTCAAAGGAGCTTTACAGCTCAAATCTCTACAAAAATGGGAACACCATGCCACAACTGCCGCCTCTCCCCATTCCAATCTCCATCTCACTAATCCATCCAAAGCACAGGGAGTTTCATACCCTTCTCTACCTTCTGATCTAATGCTTATATTGCTACTAATGTTATCTTTGTACATTGAGGGCAATGTACATCTTAAGTGTGGGGGGGAATTTACTTTAAATTATCTTTGAAATCCCTGAACTTTTCAAACATTTTGCATTGTTCTCAATAGCATCATCTTCAATCTCCTAGTTAGGAATTAATTCTGATTGATTTATGATTTTTATTGATATGTGAGAATTAAGAAATAGATGATTGTACTTTGAATATTCAAACTCTAAAGCATTAGGGAATCAAGCATGATAAGTTGAAATTTTTTAGAACTACAATTTTTGCATAAGTTCTTTTCCCTAATTCTAAGTGTTATCTTAAGATCTGAAATTCACAGAATTGACATCAAAAGCCATAATTTTGGTGAGATTAGCCTTTTGAGCATACATTCTTTCGTGCTCACTTTTATTATTGCTTTGAGTGAGTCAATGCTGATTTGTTATTCTAGAACTTGCTTTGATTATACATGTTGAGACCACATCATTGATTTGATATACCGAAATGATAAAGGCACCTAGGACTCAACCTACTTACTCTGCAAAAGCTTACCTCCATAACTTAACCCCAGTGAACCCCATTGAGCCTAACAACCTTTTCTTTGACTTACCCCTAATTATTAACCAATAACCCATTTTTTGTTGAATTCTATTCAATTATTTTAACCCCTATTTTGTCGAGATTTGAGTTGAAAACTTTATCTAGCTTTATTCTCTTTTCAGATTGTAAAGTTTTGTTCAAAGTATTGTATCATATTTGGATTGTTCTTAAAAAAAAAACATATGTATTCAGTTGTAACTATAATAGTTCAAATAGTTTTTGCATATTTCTATTTTAAGGCTACCAAGGTAAAATTGATATTATCATGAGAATTAGCTTGGGAAATATGTTCCAGTGATAGAGATTTTTCTAGCTAGGTAATTTTTCAATTCAATCTCGATTCTAACCCTCTTTTGCAGCCTGTGACAACACCCTAACCAAGCCCTATTACAACCTTTAAAAGACATTTTAATCGATGTATCATGTCAATCTATAGTGGTGGAGATGTGATTTTATTGCAAGCATATGGTAATAACTTTTCAAGTTGACTAGAAAGTACTTAATTTTTGAACCCTAAACACTTCGAGTGGATAGAGTGAATCTTTAGTGACGATGTCAACTTCTGTTAATTAAGATTAAGAGATAATTACTTAGGAGAAGGGAGAAAACTTATGTTTCAATGATAAAATTCTCAACTTAAAGTAATTGAGTCTTTAATGTTTTTTTGATTGAATTTTCATTGTATGCTTACCTATGGATTAATTTGAAACATTATTGATAAAGATTGTGAGTTGAGAAGAATGATTCTTATTTAGGGATTGAGATTTTGCTTGAGGACAAGCAAAGGCTTAAGTGTGGGGGTATTTGATAAACACTAAATTATACATATTTTTACCTCATATTTAGCCTATATTTTGGATGAATTATTATCAATTTAGTGAGAATTGGTGCTCTTAATCTTTCTTTTTCATATCTTATACTCAGGAGAACATACAAAATATGAAAACGCACGGCCCAAGAAGTTACCACACGGTCGTGGCACACGGCCGTGCCACACAAAGATCACACGGTCCAGCCCCGACAAGCACTGCCAGGCCAAACGACCGTACCGCAATCGATAGAATCTCACACGACTTCTTGTCGAAGCACACGGGCGTGGCACACGGGCATGTTCTAGTCGTGAGAAAGAGGAATTTCACTCGGATTTGGATGCTTAGAGGCTAAGAAAGGCTCCCCAAAGCTCTATATAAAGACCCTAGGAGGCAACTCTAAGGGTGTACTCTTTTTCTCCCAATAGGAGCACCATCTTTCTGCCAACACGAGGAGTGAAAGCAAGGAATTACTCCAATGGAAGCCGATTGATTCATCCCAGAAGCCAGAATTCTACATCAAGACAAAAGATCTCCCTAAATTCCTTCAGGGGTTTTTGGTTTCTTTATGTTTTGTTATTTATTATCTTCTGAGATGTCTCTTTTCTTAATTATGAACTAAACCTCTCAAATACTTGAGGGGGATGAAACCTAAGATAGATATTGTTATTATTTATTGAGTTATATGATAATTGCTTGAATTATTCTTAATTATGTGTTCTTCATTCTTGATTTAATAATCCTAGGTATTACTTCAAGAAATTGATGTGCTTAGAGCAAAGGAGCAAAAGTCACTGTGATAAGAGTAGATCTATCATAATTAATCGGAGTTGCATGTAACCCTAGACATAGGGCGACATAAATCTGCCGGATTAGGGTCAAACCTAATATGGGGATGCATAGATTAAATTAATGCAACCTAGGGAGTTAATTAATAAAGGAACTTTAATTAATGACTTAGGCCTAGTTACTCTATGCCTCGACGGAAGGTTTAGCATAAATTAGGGATCTCTACGGATCAAGGCAAGTAATCAATTATATAGTTCAAAAAATCAATAACAAGTGAAGTCTAGGTAGATTCTCCCTTGAGTATTGCTCATATCAATCAGTTTTCCCGAAATTTTTTCCTCAATTTACTTTTTGTGAACTTTTAGTTAGTTTTAGAATTACTTTAAATCAACTCTCTTTATTTTTAGGCTAGATAATAGAAAGGAAGTAAGTACTAGTACTTTTGGTTCCCTTGGGTACGATAACTCAGTCTTGCCACTAAACTATACTATTGTTCGACATGTGCGCTTGCCTTTAAGGTCGTGATATTAGTTAGTTTTGGTATGATCAGTTTTATAAATTTTATTACTTAATATCGCGATAGCCGTATCAGTTACTCAGCTCTCATCAATTCACTTAGGTTTCTTAATCCCCAAAAAGAATTTGAGATATAGATTATAGAACCAGAATTAATCCACCATATGTTATAACTAACATCAACTATATTGGACTAAAAGTAAACAAGTGACATTGATTTACCTTTCTTTTCAAGCCAGCTTTTAAACTTGACACAATTCTTCTTTAAATGTCTCTTCTTTTTACAAAATAAACATTTGGATTTTTTCTTTATGTCAGCTTGGGGTTGCATTTTAGCCTTCTCCTTTTTCTTGGCTTGGAACGTCTTCTTTCCTTGAATAACCATCAATGCATTCTCTCACATCTCCAATACGAGTCTAGCCTCTTCCTGATCACATATCGTCAAAAGGTCATCGATAGACCACTTATTCTTATGTGTGTTATAGGAGATCATAAAAGGCACATACTGAGGTGGAAGAGTGTTCAATATAAAGTGTACAAGGAAAGATTCAAACATTTCAACCTCATGTGCTCTTAACCGAGCTGTTAAATCTCTCATCTTATTGATGTGATCACGTAGACCTTTACTAGTAGTGAGCTTCATTGATGTGAACTTCATAATTAAGGTGCTGGCTAATTACTTTTGACACGTTTTGAATTTTTTTAAATAGCCGTTAATAATTCTTGTGTAACAACCCATTTTTAGTGAAATCAGAACAGTAGTTTTGAGACCACAAATTTGAGTTTCAAAAGAAAATTATTTTAATATTATTTCATAGTCTACATTTTGATAGAAATATCGTATGAAAATTTCGTAAAGAAATTTTACTATTTCATGTTTAATTTAGTGGAAAGGACCAAATAGCATGAAATGAAAAGTTGAGTTCCAGAAGCTATAAGTATCAAATATCTATGGTATTCAAAATTTGAGGTCCTTATATGGTAAATATACCATTAAGAAGAGTTAGTAGATAAGAATGATGATTTATCTATGGAAAATCAAATAAAAAAATGACTAAATTGGAAAGTAAAAATAATAAAAGATGATAAGTAATTAAATAATGAAAATATCATCTTTTTCATCATCTTTTCCAATCAAAATACATGGAAACCCTAGCTAAGAGAAAAGAATTCAAGCAATCTTACTTGGCTTAATTGGGTAAGTAATCATGTCCCGTTTTTAGTAATTTTTATATTTCTGAGATCGTAATAACCTAATCTAGCTATCTCAGGGATTAATTTGCAAAGTTATTAAAGTATTAAAGTTTTTCCATGGATGAGTATGCATGAATTATGAAGTTTTATGGTAGAAAATGAAAGGTTGTTGATAGATAAATAATTTTTGTAAAGTGAATTTTGATGAAATTATGATTTAAGGACTAAATTGAAAAGATGTAAAATTCATGAAAAAAAATTCTGAATTTTGTGAAATATTTGGGCTGCTATTGTTACATTAAAAATCGGCTAGGCTTGGAATAATGATTAAATTGCATGAATTTCATTTTCTGAGCCTAGGGACGAAATTGTCATTAATTAAAAGTATAGGGGCAAAATATTAATTTTTCCTAAGATGTAAATTGGATTGAATTGAAGATGAATTGATGTCAATTTTATTTATATAAATCCGAATAGACCAAATATGAAATTAGAATGAGGAAAAGAGAATGTATCAGATTAGTAGATTACAATTACACGAACACTTGTCGAGGTAAGTTCGTGTAGCTAAATTGTATATTTATATGTTTGAATTGAATTGTATGCGATTTTATTATTACCATGTACATGAAATTAATCATATATCTAACAATAACTGACAAGTATTGAAGTCCCGTTTGAATAAATGAAACTCGACAGATACATGGTTCCCGAATTGGTCGTGGTCCTGCATATGTTACGGACACACCACAGCTCGAAAAAGCGTCTGGTTATTAGCTCTCATGAAAATCCTAATATATTGCCTTATCGAGCTTCCTGTTATATGGTTCTTGCAAGCTTCCTGTTAATAGCTCTTCGGAGCATCCCGATTGGTTGTGATCCTACATGTGTTATGGACACATCGTAGCTCTTATGAGCTTCTCAAGATATGGCTCTTTCTGAGCTTCCCGATTAAAGGCTTTTTGTGAGCTTCCCGATATGGCTCGCTTGAACTTCCTGATATAGGGCTATCCGGAGCTTTCCGATTTATGGATCTTCGGAGCTTCCCGTTAATGGCTCGCATGAGCTTCCTGATTATGGCTCTTATAAGCTTTCCATTATATAGCCTGGATAAGCTTCCCGTTACATGGCTCACATGAGCTTCCTGTTATATGGCTCGAGAGAGGACTTCCCGATTATGTACTTTAATTAGCACCCTTGAATATGAATTGACGAATTACAGTTTTGTACACTTCAAGTGTACTACAGGTGTAACTATCGATATTTCACATAAATTCAACAGGAAAAGTTCTGATGTGGGATAATCTGAACTTAAAATGAATTACAGTGGAAATGTATGTTATATGAATATATGATGTGGAAAAACATATGTAGATAAAAATTGGTACATGATGAGCTCACCCTGGTTTTCTTGATATTCATGTGAAGTACATGACTAACATGTTTCTCGAGATTATGAATGTTTAGGCAAATTGCTAAATTTTTTTGGATAAATATTTGTATGCTTACCTTATGTGTAAAATAATGGTAAGTTAATTTTAAGTTATACGAACTTACTAAGCATTAAATGCTTACTTTGTTACTAAGTATTAAATGCTTACTCTTTTTTTTTTCTTTATAAAATAGTACACGGAAGCTCGTTAAGGTTGAAAGTTGGTCGGAGACACATCACACTATCCATCAATTCATTTTGGTATAAATATAAAATTAATTTTGGTTATAATGGCATGTATAGGTTAATTTGCCAATTATGACAAGGAAATGTTTTGTAGGGATTGGCCAATTGGTATGACTTGTAATTGGTATGTTTGATATGTAAAATGTGGCCTTAATATCTTGATTGTGTGTTTAAAATGGATAAATGATGAAAATTGCATAGGCATATTGATGAGTAGTTTGAAATAGTATAAAATTGGTAAATATGCCTATATGTGTGTATGAATACTTTGGTAAGTTTGAAAAATTAAACATATGAGTTGATATGTCATGTATAAGACTTAGTTTTGTCTTGATTTGAATGTTTTGTATTGGATTGAGAATGTGTTTAAATATTAATGTTAGTGGAAGACAAGGTTGGGTGAGAAATAAGGCTTAGAAATGGCTTTATGTTGTCCACATGGGCAGAGACACGGGCAAGTGTCTCATCCATGTGTGACACACGGCCTAGCACATGGGCGTGTGATTTGGCCATGTGTCCCTTGTATCTTAAGCATTCTAAACAGAATGCTCAATATTTTTTATACGGTCTGGCACACGGGTTTGTGACTTGGCCTAGTGTCCCCTACACCTACACACAGCCTAACACACGGGCGTGTGACTTGACCGTGTGGCTCAAGTCAAAGAGTTACACGGGGTATAGACATGAGCTCGGGCATGGCCGTGTGCCCCATTTTGAATTTCCACACAGCCTGAGATACGAGTGTGCCACATGGTCACACGGCTTGACCATACAGGCGTATTTACCCTGTACCTAGGAAAGATTTTAAAATTTCACGAAAAATTCTCTGAGTTCCTGATTTAATCCCAATTTGTTTCTAGTGTGTGTTTTGGGCCTCGAGGGCTCATTTAAGGGACTTATGAATAATATCTGACGTAAATGTTAAATAACATGATATGTCTGTATTTGTTCTGTTTCTTTCGGTAATACTCTGTAACCCTATTCTTACGATGGATAAGGGTTAGGGGTGTTATATTTTTTGGTATCAGAGCTACAGTTTAGCCGATCTCTGACTAATGTAGCGAACACGAGTCTAGCTATACATGCCATTATATAACCTGTGATAGTATGATATCTCTTGACCATTTTAAATATGTTTTTTATATAGTAATGTCGCCTAACCGAGCTGAATTCGAAGAAGCTGAGATCAATGCTCAAGCTTTAGTACAAAGAGCAGCATCTAGTAGTAGAAGGCCCATACCTAAGGGGCAATGTGGAGAGGCAAAAGAAGTCTTCTTCTAAATGATGAATGAATGGTTTATAGAGTTTGTAGAACCAATCCGGCTGTGCAACAACCTCCACCCCTCCTGGTTCTTAACCGGTTCCTGATATGCCACAAGATACAGAATTTTTTAGAACTGATAAGCCTCCTGTAAATAAAATTCTTAAATATAGGGCAGAAGAATTTAGAACTACAGTTGAAGATGATCCAAAAAGGACTAAATTTTGGTTAGAAAATACCATTAGGGTTTTAGACGAATTATCTTGCACACTGGCCAAATGTTTGAAATGTGCTGTATCTCTGTTAAAAGACTCGGCTTATCAATAGTGGAATACACTAATTTCTGTTATGCCTAAAGAGAGAATTACATGGGAATTCTTTCAAACTGAGTTCCAAAAGAAATATATTAGCAAGAGGTTTCTTGATAAGAAACGTAAAAAATTTCTGGAACTTAAACAAGGTCGCATGACCCTATCTGAATATGAACGGGAATTTGTTCGGCTAAGCAAATATGCCAAAGAATGTATTCCAACTGAAACATAATATGTAAACGGTTTGAAGAGGGTTTGAATGAATATATAAAAATTGTTAGTTGGGATTCTTGAAATAAAAGAATTTGTTGTACTTCTTGATCAGGCATACAAAGCCAAAGAGCTTAGTAAAGAGAAAAGACAGACTGAGATTGAAGCCAGAACTTCAAGTAAAAGATTGAGAAAGTCATAACAATCGGCCTCAAAGAAATCAAAGAAAAATTTTAATCGTTCTACTACCTCTACAGGGTATTTGGGAAGAGGTAGAGGTATGCAACGCTTTAATCCGAGATCTCAGACTACATATATAGCAAGTGCAGGCAGTGTTGGAAATCCCAAACCCAGATGCAAACATTGTAATAAACTGCATTTTGGTGAGTGTCGCATGAGAAGTGAAGCTTGTTTTAGATGTGGTTCCTATTACCACTATCTAAGAGATTACCTGAAGAAAGTTGAAAGAGATACTGTTTAAACTTCAAGACCGAGTAACCCTGTTACAAAAGGTAGACCACCTCGTAATCCTGACAATATGAGTGGAAATCGAAGTGCGATAAAAAATTCAACTGTTAGATCTGAAGCACGAGCACTAGCTAGAACATATTTTATTCGTGCACGTGAGGATGCTTCTACACATAATGTTATTACTGATACTTTTTCTCTTCTTGATCCTGATATAATTCTTTAATTGATCCTAGTTCGACACATTCATACATTTGCACGAATTTAATGTCTGATAAAAATTTGTCTGTCGAATCCACTGAATTTATGGTTAAAGTATTGAACCCCCTAGGCTGGTATGTGATGGTGGATAAAATTTGCAAGAATTGTCTATTAATGTTACAAGGTTTCTATTTTCCAGCTGATTTGATGTTATTGCCATTTGATGAATTTGATGTGATTCTGGGTATGGACTGGTTAATTCAGTATGATGCTGTGGTAAATTGCAAACAAAAGCATATTGCATTGAAATGTCAAAATGGTGAAATGTTTTGTATTGAATCTGATAAAATAGGCGGGTTGTTTAATGTGATATCAGCCATGTCAGCACAAAAATATGTCAAAAAAGGGTATGATGCTTATCTTGTTTATATGTTGGGTACTAAAGTGTCTAAATCTAAGATTAAATCAGTGCTAGGAGTATGTGAATATCCTAATGGTTTCCAGAAAAATTACCCGGATTACCGCCAGACAGAGAAGTGGAATTTTCTATAAATCTTGTTTTGAAAACAACACCGATATCTATATCACCTTACAGAATGGCTCCAACAGAATTAAAAGAGTTGAAAGCACAGTTGCAAGAACTGACTGACAGATGTTTCGCTCGACCTAGTTTTTCACTATGTGGTGCACCAGTTCTGTTTATTAAAAAGAAGGACGGATCATTGAGACTATACATTGATTACCATCAACTTAATAAAGTTACAATCAAGAATAAGTATCCACTGCCCTATATTAATAACTTGTTTGACCAGTTAAAAGGTACCAATATGTTTTCAAAGATTAATCTCCATTCCGGTTACTATCAGCTACGAGTAAAAGACTCAGATGTATTGAAAACAGCCTTCAGAACCAGGTATAGACATTTTGAATTCCTTGTGATGCCGTTTGGCTTGAAAAATGCACCTGTGGTATTTATGGACTTAATGAATAGAATTTTTAGACTTTATCTAGATAGATTTGTTGTTGTATTTATTGATGATATTCTGGTATATTCTCGAGATGATCATTTGAGAATTGTTCTGCAAACTCTGTGTGAGAAATAACTGTATGCTAAATTTAGCAAATGTGAATTTTGGCTTTAAAAAGTTGATTTTCTGGGACATATAGTATCTATTGAAGGCATCAGGGTGGATCTGAATAAAATTTCAGCAATTGTTAACTGGAAATCGCTAAAAAACGTATCTGAAATCAGAAGTTTTTTAGGATTAGCCAGTTATTAATCGAGATTTGTACAAGGGTTTTCAATGATAGCTTTGCCGATGACAAGGCTTCTACAAAAAAATGTGAAATTTGAATGGACCGATAAATGTCAATAGAGTTTTAACAGATAGAAAGCCTTGTTGACTGAAGCACCAGTTTTAGTTCAGCTTGAATCAGGTAAGGAATTTGTGATTTACAGTGATGCTTCATTAAATGGTTTAGGTTGTGTCTTGATGCAAGAAGGTAAAGTAATAGCCTATGCTTCTAGACAACTAAAATCACATGAAAAGAATTATCTGATACATGATCTTGAATTAGCAGCTATTGTATTTGCTTTGAAAATTTGGCGACACTACTTGTTTGGTTAAAAATGTCACATATTCACCAATCACAAAAGCTTAAAGTATCTAATGTCACAAAAAGGTTTGAATCTGAGACAACGGAGGTGGCTTGAATTCCTGAAAGATTATGATTTGGTTATCAATTATCATTCGGTAAAGGCAAATGTAGTAGCAGATGTCTGAGTAGAAAGTCTCTGTTTGCTTTACGAGTAATGAATACCTGATTGTCATTATCTGATGATGGTTTAATTTTAGCTGAGCTAAAAGCTAACCAATGTTTCTGTAGCAAATCTGTGAAGCTTAGAAAAATAATGATGAGTTACAAGCTAAGCGAATACAATGTGAGTTGACTACCGATTCAAACTTTCAGATTGGACCAGATGATTGCCTGTTATTTTGAGGTAGAGTATGTGTACCGTGAAATTCAAAGCTTGTACAGAAGATTTTGCATGAAGCTTATAATTGCACTACGTCTGTGCATCCAGAGAGTAATAAAATGTATAATGATTTGAAAAAGATGTACTGGTGGTCGGGGATGAATCGTGATATTTCTAAATTTGTATCTAGATGTTTGATTTGTCAGCAAGTTTAACTGAACATTAGGTACCTTTAGGATTATTACAGCCAGTCATGAACCGGAATGAAAATGGGAAAGAGTTACCATGGATTTTGTGTCAGGATTACCCCTATCTTGAAAAAGAAAGATATCATTTGGGTAATTATCGATCGTTTGATGAAATCTACACATTTTATTCCAGTACATATGGATTTTTCCCTGGATAGATTAGTAGAGTTATATGTTTCTAAGATCGTCAGGCTACATAGAGTGCCAGTCTCTATTATTTCAAATAGAGATCCACGGTTCACATGTCGATTTTGGAATAATTTGCAAGAAGCTTTGGGTACGCAATTACATTTAATTACTGCATTCCATCCTTAAATTGATGATCAGTCATAGCGTGTGAGTCAGATTCTTAAGGATATGCTTTGGTGCTGTATATTAGAATTTGAAGGCAATTGGGAAAAATATTTGCCGTTAGTCGAATTTGTGTACAATTATAGTTATCAGTCAAGCATAAAGATGGCACCATACGAAGCTCTGTATGGTCGTAAATGTAGAACTTAATTGTATTGGACTGAGCTTAGTGAGAAAAAGATACTTGGAATTGATTTGATTCGAGAAACTGAAGAAAAGAGGTAAAATTGATCCGAGATAGCTTGAAAGCAGCTTCTGATCGTCAAAAATCTTACGCGAATCTTAAACGAAAACAAAAATAGAATTCCAAGTCGGTGAAAAATTATTTTTGAAAGTTTCAGCTTGGGAGAAAGTTCTTTGGTTTAGCTGTAAAGGCAAATCGAGTCCACGATTTATCAGGCCATATGAAATTACTAAAAGAATCGAACTTGTTGCGTATCGATTGGATTTACCACTAGAACTAGAAAAGATTCATAATATTTTCCATGTGTCTATGTTGCAACGATATCAGTCAGATCCTTCACATGTTATTTCCCTGAAAGAGGTTGAGATTCAGCTTGACATGGCTTACAGTAAGGAACTGATTAATGTTTTAACACGTGAGATAAAAGAACTGAGAAATAAAAATGTAACTTTAGTAAAAGTCCTCTAGCAACGACATAAAATAGAAGAAGCTACCTGGGAATCGAAGGAAACAATGAGGAAGCAATATCCACACCTCTTCACTGGTGAGATTTTCAAAGACGAAAATTTTTAAGGGGGAGAGTTGTAATAGCCCGTTTTCAGTGAAATCGAAATATTGATTTCGGGACCACAAATGTAACACCCCAAACCCGACCTAAATGTTATGGCCGAATCTGGTAATGTCATATGAGAGTGTTTTTGTAAATCTTTTCCGATTATAAAAACTTGTTCAGATTATTACCTTTTACTTAGTCGGAAAATATGCATAGATTGATTTGTTTGAAAACATTTCTTTTACGCGGAAGCTCTTAGTTAATTTTAGAAAAATGATGCTTTGTGGCGTTACGGTTTATAAATCCATAAAAATAGTTCAAAGTCCCCAAATTAAAAACCAAAACAGTCCAAGACCAGAATTTACATCAAATATTCCCCAAAAATAGTATTAAAAGCAATAAAAGCAGAAAAACTCGCAAAACTAAAGTAAAAGTAGTAGTGGTCACTGTCGAGTCCTCCGCAGCACCAATCCATCTACTGCTGGGGATTACCTAATAGACAAAACAAATAAGGGGGTGAGTTTTTGCAAACTCAGTGTGTATATCCCCACAGTTCAACATGCAAATAGACAGATAACAACACACAGTCATAATTCGGGCCTGAGCCCTTTACAGAAATAGTATGGACCTTAGCCCACTCAGAAACAGAATCAGATAAAGACTTAGGGCCTTAGCCCATCATAAATATCGCATGCATATCAGATCAGAAACATGCCCTGTAACACCTCAAACCCGGTCTAGACGTTATGGTCGAATCTGGTGATGTCACATGAGAGTATTTTTGTAAATCGTTTCGAATCAATAAAATTATTCAATTATTATCTTTTACTTAAGTCTAGAAAACAAAACTATTTGATTTGTTTAGAACACATCTTTTATGCGAAAGCTTGAAAACCTTTGAATTAGTTTTAGGAAAAATGCAATAGTGGTGTCGCAATTTGTAAATCAATGAACAAATTTAAAATCCCAAACCAAAACAAAAATAGTTCAAGTCCATATTACAAAATAATAATCCCCAAATAACAAAAAAATTAATAAAACAGAGAAGGTGTTTAAGTCATAAACCGAAACAAATCTAGCAATGGTCACCGTCGAGCCCTCCGCTGTACCGATCCATCTATTGCTAGGGATTACCTGATAGATAAAACAAATGAAGGGGTGAGTTTCGCAAACTCAATGTGTACTTCCCCACAGTAAAGTATGCATACATACAGATAACATAAATAGACAACAGTCATAATTCGGGCCTGAGCCTTTGACAGATACGATATAGGCCTTAGCCCACTCAGAAAAGAATCAGAACATAATAGGGCTCTCAAGCCCAAACAAATACAGAATCAGATATAATTATGCCTTAGCCTATACAAATATCACATGCTTATTAGATTAGAACAGTACATGCCCACCAACCCTACACACCATCTCCGTCCAACCCTACACACCATGTGAGGATAAAATCAACCCACATAGCCCTACACACCAAGTATGGGGATAAAATCAACCCATCCAACCCTACACACCAAATCGTACCTTATTACGGCACATATCAGAAATATGCAGCAAAGTTGCCAGATAATAGGCTAATAGCCTTTCAGACTTCCTTCACTTCAACAATAAACCCAACCTAATGCAATGCATCATAATATCGTGGCATGCTTTTAAACAGAACAGTGGATCATATATATCATACTCAGAACAGAATAGATCAGACGTACATGTTAGTGATAACAAATTAAAACATACATCATATGCTTAAGTCAGGCATCATATAAACAAAACACAGAAATCGGGCTTAAGTAATGCTTACCGACCCTACGACAGGTCACAGTCGACTTGGGCAACCCGTGCAACCTTACAATTCAAATTAGAAAAAATGGGCTCACACTCCCATATGATCTACTCGTGTGGGTCTATACGCCCGTGTGGCCCACATGGCCCAAATTGGTCTTGCCCATATGAATCACATGGCCTGGCCCATAATCCCACATGCCATTGTGGTTCATCTATGTGGACCCACATGCTCGTATGGCCCACACAGCCCAATTGGCTAAGTCCGTGTCTCACACACGGCCTCGCCAGCCTCACACGGTTGTGTCTGTTGCGCCCATGTCAAGCACACACGGCTTGGTTTATCGAGCACATGGTCGTGTCTCGCCACATAACTTTCACACGGGCAGCCACACGCCCTTGTAGCATCGACAGTTTCATTTTTGGCTTTCATTGAAACACAGTTTCAATGCAATCGGAGTACACACCTGGTTTAATTTTGAGGCTAACGCTATTCCAAGCACTTCCAGAACCTATAACCAGAATATTTAGCCTATAGAATCCCAAAATCAAGTCTTAAACAATGGATCCCGAAACGAATAAATGACTTACCGCTATTAGAATGCTTACTACTTCATATCAACTCGACAAAACATTGATTTTCGTCTCTCGATCGTCTCCTAAACAGTAATCAGACCTCCATTAATATTTTATTTGACTACAATATCACTAAGAGCGAAAGAGATCACTTACCAAAACATACCTATCACAGAAATGCACAAATAAGATAGGAAAAACCCAAAAACTAATGAAAGTATAAAGTCAAATCGGCAGCAAAAGGAAAAATTCGACTCAAAGAAAAGTGGAGGAAAAGAAAAAAAATATGGAGATGGAGAATCTGCAAAGGAATTTCGGCAGAGAGTTTAAGGAAGAATGAATTTTCGGAAATAGAAAATAGAATCTCGATAACTACCCAATCCCTAAATCACTCCCCCACTTGCCCACACAACTCCACTACTCAACAACCCAGTTAATTTAAACTCTTACTCGGCACAAAAACCAAAAATTAAATCCCTTGTTCGGGCAGGGATTCGAACACAGAACCCCAAGCACATTAGCACAACTCTTAACAACCAGACCAGTAGGCCCATTCTGATATGCTTTTACTAATAAATACTTAAACTCTTATTGTCCAAGAATCAAGCTTTATTCTAATAAAAACCGAAATTTAACCTAAGTCTTGGCTTGAACTTGGGATCTCCCAAACACTCCCAGAACACTTAACCATTAAAGAAGACAGATATTTGTGTTTAATAATTGCATAAACAAATTTAGAAAATTTTCATGCCACAAATTCACAAAAACTGGAAATACAGAAAATTTAGGGTGTTACAACTCTACCCCCTTAAAGAAAATTTCATCCTCGAAATTTTACCTAACCAGAAGAGGTGAGGATACTGCTGTCGCATCGAATCCTCTGGCTCCCAAGTAGCCTCCTCAGTGCTATGATTCTGCCACAACACCTTCACAAGAGAAATAGACTTCCTTCGTAAAACCTTAACATTGCAATCTAGGATCTGAACTGGCTTCTACTCGAACGTCAGATTTAGTCTAATCTCAATATCCTTCACAGGCATAATGTACGTGGGATCAGAGCGAAACGTCTCAGCATCGAGACATGAAACACATCGTGAATGCGATCTAACTGCGGAGGTAGCTCCAACTGATACGTGACTGACCTCACTCATATAAGAATCTGGTACGGCTTAATAAATCGATGACTCAGCTTACCCTTGCGACCGAACCTTAGAACTTTCTTCCATGGCAAGACTTTAAGGAAAACCAAGTCCCCTACAAATACTTAATGTCTTTCCTCTTCAAATCAACATAAGACTTCTGTCTGTCAGAAGTCGCTTTCAGACACTCACGAATTAAGCAACTTTATCCTCACTCTTTGATACCAACTCTTGACCCAGAACATGCCGCTCACCCAACCCAGTCCAGCACAAAGGAGTACGACACCTACAACCATACAATACCTCGTAAGGTTCCACCTGTATACTAGACTGATGGCTGTTGTTGTAAGCGAACTTTGCAGAGGTAGGTGCCCCCATTTATTCTCAGGTAAATTTCGAGGACGAAATTTTTTTAGAGGGGGAGAATTGTAACGACCCAAAATTTCACAGGCACTGGAATAGTGAGTTTAGGGCCTCCGTCTTAGGAAAACGAGTCCGTAAATATTTATTAAAAATATTTATGAAGTTAGTTATGAGTTGAATTAGATTTTTGATAAATGAATTTAGTTTAATTAGAAATAATTAATAGAACGGACTAAATTGAATAGAGCATAAAAGTTTAAATTATAGAATAGAAAAATATTAATGGATTAAATTAGTAATTAAACTAAATTCACTTATCAAAAATCTAATTCAACTCATAACTAACTTCATAAATATTTTTAATAAATATTTACGGACTCGTTTTCCTAAGAGAGATGCCCTAAACTCACTGTTCCAGTGCCCGTGAAATTTTGGGTCGTTACAAAAGAGGGTGTTACATTTAGTATTTATAACAACAATCAAATATCATAAACATATATATAGATAATTACAAATCATACATATGATCTCATACTAAGTAACCAATATTTGAATCAATATTTTATCAATAGGATTTCCAATAATTCATGAACCTTTGGTTCATCTCTCAACCACATATAGTTACTCAATTCATGTAACAACCTGGTTTAGACCCTAGTCGGAACAGTAGTTTTGAAACTATAAATTCAGGGTCGTAAAAATTTATTTTTAATATTATTTTGGCATTTACAGTATGTTAATTTATATGTGTAAAAATTTTGTAAGTTAGTTTTACCAATTGGTTGTCCAAATTGAAAAAGGGACTTAATCGCATAAAAGAAAATTTTGGTAGTATAAAGTGTAAAGGGCTAGATTGCTATTGGCTTTATAATTGGAAGCCTTTAAGTGGTAAATAACCCATTTATAAATTAGTGGGACGGTAGTGGGCTCATATTGTATAGTTTTTATATTATTTTGTTAAAATTATTTATATATATAAATTAAACTTTATGTTAATTATAAGATATAATATATATATATATATATATATATATTATAAAGTATAAAATTGAAAGCCATTTTTATTCTATGGCTTAGTAAATGGACGATAAAGGGCTTATGGTATGTGGTCTTGTTATAGATTTAATAAGGTTATGTTGGGAAAATAATAAAGTATGCTAATATATTATAAAATATATCATAACCTTTGTGACAGCCCAATTTTATCCCTAATTAGAATAGTAGTTTCGGGACCACGAAACCGAGTCAGAAAAATAATTAAATATTATTTTCTGTGTTTATTATATGTGAATTAGCTTAGGTGAAAACTTCGTACGAGAATTTGATTGTTTGTGTGCTTAATTAAATAAAAAGGTCTTAATTGCATAAGTTGAAAATTTGATAGATAAAAGCATAGAAGGTCAAATTGTTAATGGCTTTGTAAGTGGAGGTTTTTAAGTGGAAATTAAACCGTAATAAAATTCATGGACGGTAGTAGACATGCTTTATAATGTTTATAAATTTGATTATAAAGGTTATTTTGGTAAAGTTATAATTAATATAATTTTACTAAAACATAAAACATAAGAAAATAAAGCCACTTAAGCTTTATTTTGCCGAAACATGAAAGAAGAAAGAAAAGCTTAAGAGTTTGGCATTCGGCACTTTAAAATTCCAATTTAAGGTATGTTTTAATTTGGTTTTCAATAATTTTTATGTTTTTAGCTTAGTTGTATTGTATAATATAAAGCCCATATTCTAATTTTTGTATTTGATAAACATTCCGAATGTTATCATGGTTGAAAGATTTGGGAAGGTGATGGTTTGAATGGATAAATTGAAGATGTGCTTAGATTTTAAGTTTTATTTTAGAAATTTGATGAAGTTGAAGTAGTAGGACTAAAATGTTAAAATATGAACTAAAAAGACTAAATGGCTAAATAAATGAAGTGTAAAAGATTGTAAGTGAACTTGGGGGTATTCGGCTAATATTGGTTATAAGAAATTAGTTTTATTTATTTTTATTTAGTGTGACTTAATAGTGGATGAAATTTGCCGAATGTGGAAAGTAGTAAGGGTAATTAAGTCATTTGTTTAATTGTGGATGTTTGTATTTAATTGAATAAAAATTTAGTTGAATGGATTTTATTTGAAATTTGAAGCTCAAGAAATAAAGAAATCGATTTCGGATCGGGGAAAAGCTAAATTAGCCGAATAATCGAAATTATCGTTCGTTAATATCAGGGGTAAGTCATTGAGCTTATATATGTGCTAAATTTTATTAGTGATCAGATTTAAGTGCTAAAATGAATTTTTCTAAGTATTTATCATATTGCCGAATAGTATTAAATTGATGAACTATATGTGCTATTATAAAAGGTGATTGCCGAAGGTAATGGAAATGTAGTATGACTTTAGTTATGTGTAATGAAACTTATTGTATGTGATATGGAGCGATGAATTGAATCGGCAAAAAGGTGTAATCATAGTTGTTGATGATGAAAATGTTTGGAAGGATTGATTGTAACCCGGGAATAAGGGAAGATCGTGAAATAATCATCTGAGAATTGAGGTAAGTCTATAAGTTATTAGATGTATTCAATTATATTTAAATAATATATATATATATATATATAAGTGCTGTACGGAAATATATATGAAACCATATTGGTCATTACTAAAAGTGAAATTGATAATTAAATTGTTCTAGTCATGGTTAATTGTATTTGCTAAAGGTGAATTGGATTCGTGAATTGTTATAGTATGGTTTAAGTGAGTTTGCCAAATGCGAATTGGATTGGTGAGTCGTTCATTCAGTGATTGTACTACTGTTTTGACACAAGAAAAATCGGATGATCAGTACAGAAGAGTATCAATGCTAATGATTCAAATATGTGATATTATGAACTATGCATCTAAGATATTCAGGCTCCGTGCCTAGAAGGCCTAGTGCCGTGAGTTAAATCGAGCTCTAAGCCTAGCAGGCATGGTGCCGGTGAAACTTATCAGGCTTTCAGCTTAAGAGGCTTAATGTTGATGTGAGCTTAAATGTGAGAAATGAGCAATAAGAGTCGAGATAAATTGAATTATCATTTACTTGAATTAATGTACATATGTGACATGATATTTGATATCAATTAGTAAAATTTACAAATGAAGGATAGGTGGGTATTCGGTTGATTAAGGAATGAAATATGAAATGTTGAGATGTGTCATAGAACTGTGCAATTTGATTTCATGTATTCAGCTTTGTAGACTATGTGCTAAAAATATTTAGACATTTTTGTGTAGAGGTTGGATTTTTAATATATAATTTAATTTCCATGAATGTATATCAAGTCAAAATGATTAGGTAGGTGGCAATTGAATTCCTATGAAATATAGTAAATTGGTTATTATAAATATGAGATAAACTTAGAATGAAACAAATGAAATAATATGTATATGTATGAGAAATTACCGTCAGCCTAATGGTGAGTGATTGATAGAGAAAAATAAAGATTTTGTGTGAATTAGATAAGTATATTCGGCTTTGTGAATAGTTTTGAATGAATCTTAATTGTATGCATATGTGATAATGTGTATTCGGTTATGTAGCTAATTTATGCATATGAAGATATATAGTGTTACATGAATATTCGGCCCTTGCTATAAATGTGCATATGATATTACAATGTGAGTAGTAAGTATAAGTACATGTGTTTTATAATAGTACTTAACTTTGAAGTAGAAGACATATTTTACTTACACATGTATGTGTGTTTGACTATGTATATATATCTACATGTATGGTTATTATTCTTTGACTTATAAACTTATGCATATAAGAGCTCAAATCGTTGTGGATAATGAACAAGTGTAATTGAGTTATATGGCATTGCATAAATTCGCCCACATAAGTATATGTCAGCTTATATTGAATTTATGTCTTCAGTTTTATGTGATGTAAAGTTGGTATTGAACATTCAGTAAGATTATATTATTATGTAAAAGTAAAATGTCATTGATATAATCTATTTATTTTGAAATGTTAAAATTATTAATTCAAACTACGGGCTCAGTAGGCTGTGTGCTGGTATGAATTCAAATTGGTACTTAGCAGGCTTAAAGCCTGGGAATTATAAAGAATTGATGTGTACGAGTTTTGATGCCGAAGTGTTAAATGAATATGATGAATAGGCTAAAGTGAACAGGTATGTTTTAGCTAGTTAATGTTTGTGTTATAAGGTAAATTGGCTATTGAAATTATAATGCAAATTACATGAGATAAAAAAAAAAGTTGAAACATTTGTGGAATTGTGTATTTAGTCTTAATTATATATGAATGGAATTTATTAAGTTGTAATTGTATATTATTACAGATGCATGGAATTAAATTGGTTATTTGAGTTGATAGATATTCGAAGTTATGTTAATGCATATATTGTTGTTTTGCTTAAGGTTTACTAAGCTATGTTAGCTTACTGTGTGTATAATTGTCTCTACTTTGTAGATATTGAACCCAACGCGTGAATTTGAGAATCGTCAAAGGAACTTATCACACTATCGACCACCTTTGGTTTTTATAAAAGTTACGTTGTGAACCTATGGCATGTATAGACAGGAGTGTGTCATGAGATGTGGTAATTCGGTTTGTATAATTTGGCCATGCGATTATGGCTTACTATTCAATTGTGTTAGATTTTACGTCTTGATTAAATGATGTAGTTGATATATTTGTAAGTAATTGAGAGGCATACTATACATGACCTCAAGTTTTCATGGTAATTAAATAATTTCCTATGTGTATCCATGAATGTTTAGATGTTTTGTTATGTTAGGTAATACCTTGTGACCTCATTCCTACGATGGGTTCGGGTTTAAGGTGTTACAATTCACATTTCAAATATGAATATTTCATAAACCTTTGGTTCATGCTTTCAATCTCATAGCACAACTTCATTTCTCATTTCATTTCACAATATCCCTTTCATTGTTCATTCAATGGTTGAAATAATCAAATTCAATTGATTTTCTCTTTTCTTTCAATTACCCCTATTAACATAACTCGGACTTTGGCGGATACACGGATCCAACTAAACACACCACAATGGCACCCAGTGCCTCATCAGATAGTTCGAAGCAATATAGTGACACTCAGTGTCTCATCAGCCTAGCCGAAGTAAGGTGGTACCCAGTACCTCATCGAATCTATCCGAAGCAATTATGACACTCCAAGTGTCTCATCGGCTCGAGGTCGAAGTAACCCTGAACTCTTCCAATACTATGGCATGCGAACTATATCCACTAAGCCCGACTAGTTAATAGGGTATCGGATTTTTTTCTCTATTTCAATCAAATTCACATCAATTGCACTTTGGCCACATTTTCTCACATATTTCTCAATTCAATCACAACTTGTTTCGATTTCACATTTTCACATGTTTTCACTTCATTTCCATTTTCAATTGATCAAAATTATTCGAATTCAATTCAATCACATTAACAGTTCAATCTCAAATTTCAAATTCATATGCATACCAACATTACTCAATTCAATCATACAATTCAATTCACATGCATATATTTATTCATCCAATAAATCTAATTCACATTCAATTCAACATCAATATTTACCTCACATTCAAATTCCATACACATTAAAATTAAACATTTAATAAGAAATAACTTGAATTATGATAATACAAACCGATATTTCTCTCGGGCTACTCTTCGATCACTTTTTCCTTTCCCTTCGTATTTGACGTCTCGGTTTCCTTGTTTGCTAGCAAATTAGCATAATTATAATTAATTAATAACACACATATTTTATACAAAATAATAACTTTCCATGCAACTTTTACCATAATACCAAATCTATCCTAACCATTTTTATCTTCTTCCTTTTAACAATTCACATCATTTTCTTATTCAATTTCCATCAAAACTTCAATATAACTATCAAATTTCCATCATGTTTCCATAATTTCGAATTTCTTTCAATTTAATCCCTAAAACACAAAACTTATGACCTAGTTTACAAATTAATCCTTAAATCAATTTTAATCAATAATTCTATCAATTTGATCCCTAATTTCACCATTAATTCAACATCAACCCTATTCAAAAATATATCAACTTTCAATATTTCCACATAAATTCAAGAGTATTTTACTCTAGGACTCCAAAAACATCAAAATTATAAAGAAATGGACTAAATTAACTTACCATATTAAGCTTGAAACTCAAAACCCTAAATTTTCCCTTTTTCCTTTCTTTTTCTTATTTCTTTCTTCTTTCTCTGCTATTTCATTTGGTATTGTTCTCTTTTTCTTTCTTTTTTTATTTTTTTATTTACTAATACTTAATTATTATTATTATAAAATATATATTTAATAACTAATGCATATATTACATGTGTATTAATTCATATATGTACACATGTAATAATCCCACACCATACATTTGTCATTATCTCAATTAATTAATAAAATATAATATTACATAATTATTAATAATAATTATAATAAATAAATATCGTTGACCTAATTTATAAGTAAATATATATAACATACATTTGTACTAATAATTTAAATACACATGTATTTATTCTCTATCTTACAGATGTCACTAATTTAGTTTAATAACTAATTTACTCCCTTAATATTTTTCTATTCTATAATTTAAACTTTTATGCTCTATTCAATTTAGTCCTTTCTACTAATTATTTCTAATTAAACTAAATTCACTTATCAAAAATCTAATTCAACTCATAACTAACTTCATAAATATTTTTAATAAATATTTACAGACTCGTTTTCCTAAGACGGAGGCCCTAAGCTCACTGTTCTGATGCCCGTGAAATTTTGGGTCGTTACACGTAATGACCATAACGAGTCCTAAATGTCGTCTTATGCACATCGGCCTCCTTTACCTTCAACTGATGATAACCTGATCACAGATCAATCTTAGAGAACACAGAAGCCCCTCTGAACTGGTCGAACAAGTCGTGTATCCTCAGAAGTGGATACTTGTTATTGATCGTCAACTTATTCAGTTGGCAATAGTCAATGCACATTCTCATCGTCCCATCTTTCTTCTTAACAAACAAAACAAGTGCTTACACTGGGACAAATGAATCCATGATCTAATAACTCCTGAATCTGAGCCTTAAATTCAGTAAGCTCATTCGGTGCCATTCAGTAAGGGGCGATAGACACCAGAGCCGTACCAGGAATCAAATCAATCCCAAACTCTACCTCTCGACATGGAGGTAAACTCGATAGTTCCTCTGGGAACACATCTGAATAATCCTTCACAGTTTGGATGTCCTTCAACGAAGAGTCCACAGAATCTAAAACACTGATGTAGGCCACGAATGCCTGACATTCCTTTCTTACTAACTTTTCTACCACCATCGCAGATATCACATTAGTCAGATAATTTCATCGTTCCTCAATCACGACTATCTCATTATCCTCCTCGATCCTTAGAACAACCCTCTTTTTAGCACAATCCAGACTCACCCGGTGTTTAACCAGTCAGTCTATACCCAATATCAAGTCGAACTCCCCAAATAGAAGCTCCATCAAATCATCCAAAAATACAGTCCCTTGGACTTCCAACGGAACACCTCTAAACAGTTTACTAATTCTAACAGACTACTTAAACGGACTCACCACTAATATCTCACTAAAGGTGCTCTTATACGAAATCCCAAAAGTCTCAGACACAGTGCTAGCTAGGTAAGAATGTGTAGAGCCTATGTTTACCAATGCAATATAAGGTACATTAAAAATTAGGAAGTACCCGTGATGACGTTCAAAACATCTCCATCCTCACGGCAACGTGCAGCATAAACCAGTACAAGCTGCCTCACCTCAATCGGCCCAGCACCTCTACTTGGTGCTCTCTGACCTCAACCCATACCATTACCACCCATAGCCTATCCTCAGCCCCTAGGTGGATGCTAAACGACCCTCGACAGCTGTGCAGTCTCATCAACTAGAGCTTGCATCTGATTACCCCTCAGTGGACAATCCTTAACACGATGCTTAGTAGACCCACACATCAAACAAGCCCTAGTAGCTCTTTAACACTCACCCAGATAGCGCCTATTACAATGCTAACAAATTGCCACCCTAGCAGGAAAACCAACAGTAGGCCCAACTCTCACGGGCCCATCAGTCCTGGCCTTTTTCCTAGACCCCATACCAGAATTAGAAGGCCCTGGATCTCTCTTAGCCTTCCCTCTATCTCAATTTTGGAGCTCACTGCGCTTTACCTCCTGGCGATCTTGGCCTTCTCAACTAGTACTGAGAAATCTCGCTCCCTCTATGGAGCTATCAGAATAGGCAGGCTATCACAGAGACCACCCTTAAACCAGACATAGCGTTCATACTCAGTCGCCACCATGCCTCGTGTATAACGGCTCAACCTCAGAAATTCAGCCTCATACTCGGTCACTATACGGTCACCCTGGGTGATATTAAGGAACTTACGCCTCCTAGCATCCGTATAGCTAGTTCCCACATACTTATTCTGAAAGGTGGTCTTAAACAGATCCCATATCAACCGCTCGGGCTGAGTGCCCTCCTTAACCATGACCCATCACTAGTATGCCTCATCGTGAAGTAATAATATAGCCCCCTTAAACTTCTGCTCAATAGTGAAATCCAAATCATCCATAATACGCTACGTGGCCTCCATCTAGTACTTAGCCACATTAGGAGCAACTCAAGCGATGCCTCTAAATACCTCAGCCTCATTAAACTGAGGTCATTCTATAACCGACCCACGGCCCCCAAATCTAGTATAGGGCCCAGCGACCCTCTCTAAAATTCGAAGCATGGCTTGGGATAGTACGTCATCCCCAGCCGTACAATCATAAGGTCTTGACCTCGTATCAGTCATAGGCGATGCTGGTGTCTAACTAGTATCCATCACCGGTATACTATCAAAAGCGAAGGACTCAGCTCAAGCCCCTCTACGGCCTTTACCTTAGTATCTAGTACCCTGTCCACGAGTACCTCTAGCGCTCATCGTAGATATCGGATTAATCTGTATTAACAGTTTTATGCAAATTATTTTTACAATTCTGATAATTATTAACAAATATTTTATGTAGAACAATATCAAAGTTTAAAGTCTGTTATCACGAGAAAATCGTCTAACTAAAGTTTTTAGTCTACACTACCTAGAGTGTTTCAGTAGAGTTCTACCTAAGTAGTCTCATAACATACAAACAGTATTTTTCAAACAGATCAAACAGTATTTCAGTATATACTAAGCATCCTTTCAAACAATATATATCAGAATTTGAGAAAACTTACAAAATCAACACTGGAGACTCGGTGTACCACTTGCTCACTTTATATCCAACATAGTTCAAAATTATTTTCAAACCATTTCTCAAAACCAATTTAAAAAAACCCAAAACCACAGTCGAGTTTTATAACTTGGCTCTGATACCACTAAATGTAACACCCCAAATTCGGCCGAGATGTTATGGCCGAATCTGGTGATGTCACATGAGAGTGTTTTTACAAATCGTTTCGAATCAATAAAATTATTCAATTATTATCTTTTACTTAAGTCCGGAAAATAAAACTATTCGATTTGTTTAGAACACATCTGATCTCATGATTGTGATGAAGTAATAAATTGATCGTACCTAAAAGACTAACTATTATCATGATAAAAGGCAAGCGCACCTATCGAATAGTAGTATAGCTAGTGGCAAGACAGAAATATCGAATCCAAGGAACTAAAAGTACTAGTAATGACTTTCTTCCTATTATCTAGCATAAGAATAAAAAGGGATTTTGTTGTAAACTATCTAAATTAAACTAAAGAAACAATAAAGAGTAAATTGGGAAAATTACTTTTGGGAAAACTGATTGATAAGGATAATACCTAAGGAAGAATCCACCTAGACTTCACTTGTTATCTAACTCTGAACTAGACGATTTTTTCATTCGACTTGATCCGTAGAGATCCCTAAGTTATGTTAATATCTCCATCGAGAATAAGAACAACTAATCCTAGGTTGATTAATTGAAATCTCTTTCTAATTAAAACCCCTAGTCTTGCATTAACTCGATCCATGGATCCCCTATTAGATTTGACTCTAATCTGGTAGATTTTCGGCATCTTATTTTTAGGATTGCGATCAACTCCGCTTAATTGTGTTAGATTTACTCTTAAACAGGGACTTCTGCTCCTCTGCCTAAGCACATTCGACTTAAGTTAATATCCTGGAAATATCAATTCAAGAATTAAAAAAACACAATTAAGAACAAGTCAAATATTTATCATATAGTTCAGATAATAATAACAAGATTCGTCTTAGGTTTTGTCCCCCTTAGATATTTGGGGTTTTAGTTCATGTTTATAAAAAGAAACATATCAGAATAAAGAAAATAACAAAACATAAGAAAACCCAAAACTCTTGAAAGGATTGAAGAGAGATCCTCTGTCTTGATGTAGACTCTGGCTTCTGAGATGGATCATTCGACTTTCCTTCGAGAAATTCACTGCCTTTAGCTCTTCGTCTTAGCGGGAAGACTGTACTCTTGGTGGGAATAATGCACCCCCTATCGTTGTCTCTTAGGGTCTTTATATAGAGTTTGGAAAGTCTTTCTTAGCCCCTAAGTACCTTTTTCCTCGTGAAATTAAACTTTCTCACGATAGGGACACGTCCGTGTGCCACGCCCATGTGAGTCAATGCTAGGCCGTGTTCAAGCCTGTTAAAATGGCACGGCCGTGTGGGTTACCCGTCTGAATCAAGTCTAGGCCGTGCGCGAGCTTGTTTATGTGGCACGGCCATGTGACACGCCCGTGTGGTGAACTCCAAACCATGTTGATTCTTTGCTTTGGCCCATTTTCTCCGTTTTCGGCCCGTTTCTTGTTCTTTTTACTCTCCTAAGCTCACCTGAGTATAAAACATGAAATTAAAGGTTTAGGAGCATCAAATTCCACAAATCAAGGAATCATTCATCCATAAATGTGCTAAGCATGATGTAAAAATATGTATAATTTACGGTTTATCAAATACCCCAACATTTAAGCCTTTGCTTGTCCTCAAGCAAAATCCCAATTCGCAATTAAAAATCATTCATCTCAACTTATAATCCTTATCAATAAAGTTTCAAACTAATCCACAAGAAATCATATATTGATGATTCAACCAAAAGAAAATTAAAGTCTCAAACAATCTAAGTTGAGAATTTTATCATAGAAACATAGGTTTCCTCCCTTCTTCTAAGTAATTACCTTGAACCCAAAATCAACAAAAATTGACATCCTCACTAAAGATTCACTCTATCCACTCGAAGTTTTTAGGGTTCAGAAATTAAGCACTCATTAGTCAACATGAAAAGTTATTACCATAAGCTTGCAGGAAAATCAAATCTCCACCACTATGTATTGACATGATACATCAATCAAAGATCTTTCAAAGGTTGTAACGTGGCCTTGGTTAGGGGTGTGGTCATAAGTTGAAAAAGATAGTTAGAATCGAGATTGAATTGGAAAATCATCTAACTAGAAAAATCTCTATCGCTAAAACATATTCTTAGAGCAAAGCTTTTCTCTTTTGGATAACATCGTCTAAGAACAGAAGCTCAAAAATTACATAGAAATATGCAAAACAGTGAATTACAATTGAAATATACATACATTTTTTTAAGAACAAATAAACTTGACAAACTAAAAAGGAGAACAAAGCTAGATAATTATTCAACTCAAATCTCGACAAAAATAAGGATCAAAATAATTGAAGGGAATTCAATAAAAATTGGGTTATAGGTTAATATTGAAGGTAAGTCAATGAATGGTTTGTTAGACTTAATGGGGTTCACTAGGGGTTAATTTATGGAGGTAGATTTTTATGGAGTAAGTGGGTTAAAACCTAAGTGCCTTTATCATTTCGGTATATCAAATCAATGATGTGGTCTCGACATGTATAATCGAAGCAAGTTCTAGAATAACAGATTAATATTGACTCACTCAAAGCAACAATAAAAGTGAGCACGAAAGGATGTTTGCTCAAAAGGCTTAAAAATCTCACCAGAATTATGGCTTTTGATATCAATCCTAAGAATTTTAAATTTCAAGATAACACTTAAGATTGGGGAAAACAACCTAGAAAAATTTAAGTTCTCAAAAATTTCAACTTATCATGCTTGATTCTCTAATGTCTTAAAGTTTGAATAATCAAAGCATAACTACCTATGTCTTAATTCTCAACATATCAATAAAATCATAAATCAATCAAAATTCATTTTAATAGGGGATTAAGAATAATGCACAGAGTGAAAGTGAGAATTTGGGATTTGAGAATAATGCAACAAGTTAGTGGCAAAAATTTTTAAGGGTTTAAGGATAATACAAAGAATGAAAGTAAATTCCCCCCACACTTAAGATGTACATTGACCTTAATGTACAAAGATAACATTAGTAGCAATAGAAGCATAAAATCATAAGATAGGGAGAGAAGTGAAACTTCCTGAATATTGGATGAATTCCTTGAGTTGAAGGTGTGAAAATTTGTAGGAAAGGGTGTTTATCCATAATTTTTGTGCCAAGAGGATATGATGATCGGGGTCGTGGTGGCTATAAGTTGGAACTGATAGTAGTGGCAGGGTTTTCCCATTAGATATGGATTTTAGCTGTAAAGCTCTTTTGAAACTGCGATAGCATGTAACAATTTTAGGGAATTTGGATTAGCACAATGTACTCGTTAGGAAATAACAATATTAAACATTTGAAATAAATAAATTAAGTTCTTAAAATACTAAAATTCAAATAATGAAAATGATAAGGTTTAAATAAAATAAAAGGACAAAGTAAAATAAAAAGGAAAATAAAGCAGAAAATAAGAGGACTCGTGAGTCCTAATCTTCAGATGGTTCGTGAGGTGGGGACGGCGGTACGAGATGAATGTACTGACAAATCTAAGATAGAGTAGCATTAATGTGATCAATACGGTGGAAACATTGTTGTTGGAATTGTGCAAACTGCTCAGAAGTGACATAATCTGATGCTGCCGCATGAACTGGGCGGCGAGTAGGTGGTGGCTCCTCGTGGGATGAGGGGACATCATCAGTAATGTCTTTTGGGTCCTCCTGCTCGATGGATTGAGCTAGCTGGTACTGTGGAGGGTCGCTTCCACGCTGGGGCTGAATCATCCTCATATGAAGCATACTGTGGATACCCTGCGGGGGCATTTGGCCGATGAGGGTGTAAGAGGATGTCTAAACCTCTGTGTTGAGGAGGCCGAAGTGGCGGGCCAGGCGAGTCACGTACGGGCTCATCGGTATTACACCCCTTCGATGCCGCTCGGTTTGGTGCTGAATGGCATGGGCGATGAAGTAGGCGAGGTTGAGCACGTGTGCGTGCGCCATGCTCCACAAAAAGTAGACATCATGGGTGTTGACGACGCTGGTGCTCTCGCGTCTACCCATCAATGTGTGTGTGAGTAGAGCATGTAAGTACCTCAGAGATGGGGTGAGAGTCATCGCCTTGGAGCAACTAGGGTCGTATGTGGCCGGAGCAAGGACCAGGGCTTGCCAACATTTAGACGGTGAGAAGTGGATGTGGCGGTGAAGCTTTGAAAGGTTCTCCTCTACCAAAAACTACTTGGTGTATAGACCCAGTGCTGTACCGAACTCTGGTACACTAAAATGTCAAAAAATACCTCCGAGGCAGAATTGGATCGTCCTTGGATTGTTGTGTTAGGCCATAACAGTTTGGAGGTGGAATGTGGAGCATAACTCTAAGGTAAGCTCGAGATAGGTGGGCTCAACAATCTGGAAAAATTGGTCCCACGGGTCTATCGTCAACAAGGCTTGTATCGCGTCTGCTAGTTGGGCCCGTTCTAATATGGCCCAATCGATACACCTTCCTACTCCGAGTGGTCTCGCCCTTAAAATTTGAAACAGTTCCTCTTGGGAACTTTGCGAAAATTAGAGGAAAGGGTGTCTAATTTCGGTTATGGCTCTGGAAGAGAAACCACCGGGCCCCTTTCATTTTTTAGAAGTGAGGACGGTAGTTTTCTTTCCTCGTGAGGAAGGAAAGGGTGTCTGATTTCTGTTATGGCTCTAGAAGAGGAACCACCGGGCCCCTTTCATTTTTTAGAAGCGGGGACGGTAGCTTTCTTTCCTCGTGAGGACGACATGATTCCTAAAAAATAAATGAATAAATGAGAATAACAAGAATAAGACGTGAGGACTCATAAGTTCCTAAACTAATTGACAAATTAGACTAACCAAAATTACTAAAGACTTTCATGCACGAGTTGAATTCAAAGATAAATTTATTTCTAAACATAGCATCAAATAATGGAAACATGGGTATCAATTTATACTAAGAATCAAATTGCTCAAGATAGTTAGAAGTGGCAGCCAAAGAATGGTTCTAAATGGCATATTGTGTTTCCTAAATTAATCATGCAAAATGTATGAGCATTATAACAATAATAGTGCAAACAAATAAAAGAATGAAATCATGAACAGATAGATAGTTAAAATCATTAAAAATTAAGAGAAAAGGGAGAAAAGGGAAACGAATGAGTGAGATTAAGAGCGGAACACGGTCGTGGTGATGCTTGCACGGGCGTGGTGGCGTGGCCTAGATCAGCAGCGGCACTAGGGAAGACTGGTATGGGCTGTGGGTGAAGAGGTTTTTGTGTGAAGAAGATGATGAATAGTGTCAGGTTTTTATAGAAATTGGGGCACATGGGTGTGTCATACGCCCGTGTGAATCGTTTTTAGCCCGTGTGGTTCGAATTTCAAGGGTTTTAGCCCGCCTAAGTCATGACACACGCCCCCTGTTCCTTGGGCGTGTTGGGGCACACGGCCAAATCGTATGGCCATGTCCTTCGATGTTCGCTTCTTCCACGCTCGTATAGGGGGTCACACACCTGTTTAAATTGACAGGATCGACCATGGCCTTGGGGCACGGGCGTGCCGCATGCCCGTGTTGATTTATCAGGATTCACCACGGCCACCTCGTACGGCCATGGAGAATTGTCGCAGCCCGTGTTGGGAAAATTTTTGTCCTGTGTGCGCAAAACCGTATCCCACGGTCGTGGCTTTGCCCATAGTGTCCACACAGCCTTAGGCATGCCCATGGGCATGGCCGTGTGGCTTGAAAATCCTACATTCAGGGGGTTAGTTGATGAATTAGAGAGTTTAAATAAAAGAACTTTACTATGTTAGTGTTCAGGTTGCCTCCCGAGAAGCGCTTATTTATAGTCTAAGCTCGACTTCTTTCAAGCTTGCATGGTCATGATGATTTGAGGAGTTTGAACTCCTCTCTCTTACTATTAGTTTCACTATCGAAATAAGGTTTGAGTCGAGTATAGTTTACCTTGAAAGTGCCCAATGTCTTATGTGTTATCTCGACTGTACCATAAGGGAAAATTTTCATTATTGTGAAAGAATGAGTGTCACCTGTATGAGCTTTTGAATTCGAAATTCAAGGATCTTCCTCCTCTAAGTATACCGTATCCCCTACCTTAAATTGATTTGTTTTTACCTTAGGATCATCATGGTGATGCTCTAGTTTGATGTGGCATGCTTTGGGTTTCTCTTGTCGATAGTTCAGCCACTCGTCTAATTCTTCAAGTTGTAGCATTCGTTCTTCATGAGTGATCCCTTTAGATGGATTCGTCTGTTGTTTGATCTAACCTATGTGAAGAGTGTCCTACAAAGAAAGTTGGGCAGTGAGATCGCTTTTATTGTCAGGACTTGTAATAATATCTTTATCGTCAACAGGCTTACTAGAATTACGAGCCTAAAACGTAATTTTGTCATCACCTACACGAAGTGTGAGCTCGCCTGTACCTACATCAATTATGGTTCTAGCCGTTGCTAAAAAAGGTTGCCCTAGGATTAGGGGTACATTGCTATCCTTATCTATGTCTAGAACAACAAAGTCGACTAGGAATATAAATTTATCAATTTTGACAAGCACATCTTCAATTATACCCTTAGGAAATCTAATGGTTTTGTCAGCCAATTGGATGCTCATCTTAGTTTGCTTAGGTTTCCCAAGACCTAGTTGTTTAAACAATTTATATGGTATTACATTAATATTGGCTCCTAAATTAGCTAAAGCATTTTTAACATCTAAAATACAAGCAAACAATGAATTGTAAAACTCCCTGGATCTTTTAGTTTCTTGGGTAGCTTATTTTGCAAAATTGTTGAGCATACTACATTCAATTCCACATGAGATGTTTCATCTAGCTTCCGTTAGTTTGTCAGAAGCTCTCTTAAAAATTTAACAGTGTTTGGCATCTACGATAGAGCTTCAATAAACGGTAAGCTAATATGTAATTTCTTTAGGAGTTTAAGGAATTTACCGAATTGCTCACCTATGCGGTCTTTCCTTAGCGCGTTGGGATATGGGACACGAGGCTTATATTCTTTGACAACTGGTTCCTTGTGACTTACCTCATTGTTACTACTACTTACCATAGTCTCCTTACTTGGCTCTGCTTTGGTTTTAGCTAGCCCTTATTCATCAATCGTATCGATGGCATGGAGTTACTCGTTAGGATTGGTCTTGGTGTTTCTCGGTAAACCACCTTGTGGTCTTTCAGAAATTAGCTTAGCGAGTTCGCCTATTTCAGTCTCAAGTCCTTGGATGGATGCTCGTTGGTCCTTGAGTGCCATCTTGATGTTCTAGAAACGGGTTTCTGACACGGAGATGAATTTCGTGAGCATCTCCTCAAGGTTCAGATTTTTCTCTTGTTGGTACTGTGGGTGCTGAAATTCCGGGGGAGGTGGTGGTCTCTGGTTTTCTTAGTTACCTTGTCCTCCCTATGAGAAATTGAGGTGGTTCCTCCAACCTACGTTGTAAGTGTTACTATAAGGGTTATTTTAGGATCGAGAATTATTACCCATATAATTGGCTTACTCGTTTTCTATGCTATATCCATAAGTGGAGTACTCAGAATTGCTCATGTTTCCTTGGATTGAGTCACATTGCATCACTTGGTGTACATGCGTAGAACCAACTAGACCATCAATCTTTTTATTTAAAAGTTCTACCTGATTAGAAAGCATGGTGACAACATCAACATTAAAAACCCTTGCAGCTTTTTGTGGCTTCATTCTCATGACTTACCATTGATAGTTATTCGGTGACATCTCCTCTATAAACTCGTAAGTTATTTTTGGTGTTTTGTTATTGATTGTTCCACCGGCGACTGCATCGATCATTTGTCTCGTAGAAGGGTTCAAACCATTGTGAAAGGTTAGAACTTGTAACCATAAGGGTAACCCATGATGATGGCACCTTCTTAATAAATCCTTGTATCTCTCCCAAGCATCGTAATGTGTTTCTAAATCCATCTGCACAAAAGAAGAGATATCATTCCTTAATTTAGCTGTTTTAGCCGGCGGAAAATATTTAAATAAAAATTTTTCGGTCATTTGTTCCCATGTAGTGATAGATCCTCATGGTAACGAATTTAACCACTGTTTAGCTTTATTCCTCAAGGAAAATGGGAATAGCCGAAGACGAATGGCATCATCAGAAACGCCATTTATTTTAAACATGTCGCAGAATTCCAAAAGTTGGCTAAATGAACGTTAGGATCTTCATCCTGCAAACCATCAAACTGAACAAACTGTTGTATCATTTGTATAGTGTTAGGTTTCAGTTCAAAATTATTTGCAGCAATAGTAGGCCTAACAATACTGGATTCAGTACCGGCCAAATTAGGTTTAGCATAATTATACATAGTACGAGGAATAGGATTTTGCTCGACAAGATTTGCGGCTACTACAGGAGGTAGCTGATTATCTTGATTTGCCTCCATTTCTTCAGTAGGTTCAGGTTCTTCTTCTTGTCCTTGTTCTGGATATCGCAAGCTTCTTCTTATCTCTCTACGAGTTCTATAAACTGTAGCTTCTAAATCGTTATCAAATAATAATGGTCCTCCTAGGTTTCTTCTAGTCATAAACTAGAGACACTTGGAAGAGAAAAAATAAAAAGAAAATTTTAGTAAATAAAAACCTAACATAAAAATATAAAATAACTTGCAATAAAAGTAAAGATGGCTAAAGTAATAAGAATTGAGTGTTCCTAATATCTTAATTCCCCGCCAACTGCTCCAAAAACTTGATCTCATGATTGTGATGAAGTAATAAATTGATCGTACCTAAAAGACTAACTATTATCATGATAAAAGGCAAGCGCACCTATCGAGTAGTACTAGTGGCAAGACCGGGATATCAAATCCAAGGAACTAAAAGTACTAATAATGACTTTCTTCCTATTATCTAGCCTAAGAGTAAAAGGGGGTTTGGTTGTAAACTATCTAAATTAAACTAAAGAAATGATAAAGAGTAAATTGGGAAAATTACTTTTGGGAAAACTGATTGATAAGGATAATACCTAAGGAAGAATCCACCTAGACTTCACTTGTTATCTAACTCTGAACTAGACGATTTCTTCATTCGACTTGATCCGTAGAGATCCCTAAGTTATGTTAATATCTCTGTCGAGAATAAGAACAACTAATCCTAGGTTGATTAATTGAAATCTCTTTCTAATTAAAACCCCTAGTCTTGCATTAACTCGATCCATGGATCCCCCTATTAGATTTGACTCTAATCCGACAGATTTTCATCGTCCTATGTCTAGGATTACGATCAACTCCGCTTAATTGTGTTAGATCTACTCTTAAACAGGGATTTTTTCTCCTCTGCCTAAGCACATTCGACTTAAGTTAATATCCCGAAAATATCAATTCAAGAATTAAAAAAACACAATTAAGAACAAGTCAAATATTTATCATATAGTTCAGATAACAATAACAAGATTCGCCTTAGGTTTCGTCCCCCTTAGATATTTGGGGTTTTAGTTCATGTTTATAAAAAGAAACATATCAGAATAAAGAAAATAATAAAACATAAGAAAACCCAAAACTCTTGAAAGGATTGAAGAGAGATCCTCTGTCTTGATGTAGACTCTGGCTTCTGAGATGTATCAATCGGCTTTCCTTCGAGTAATTCCCTGCCTTTAGCTCTCCGTCTTGGCGGGAAGACTGTACCCTTCGCTGGAATAATGTGCCCCCTATAGTTGCCTCCTAGGGTCTTTATATAGAGTTTGGAAAGTCTTTCTTAGCCCCTAAGTAGCTTTTTCCACGTGAAATTAAACTTCCTCACGATAGGGACAAGTCCGTGTGCCACGCCCGTGTGAGTCGATGCTAGGCCGTGTTCAAGCCTGTTAAAATGGCACGGTGTGAACCTTAGCCCACTCAAAAACAGAATCAGATACAGACTTAGGGCCTTAGCCCATCATAAATATCACATGCATATCACATCAGAAACATGCCCATAGTCCTACACACCATGTCTGCCCAACCCTACACACCATGTAGGGATAAAATCAACACTCAACCCTACATACCAAATATGGGGATAAAATCAACCCATCTAACCCTGCACACCATAAGGTACTGTGATACGACACATATCAAAAATATGCAGCATAGCTGCCAGATAACAACCTTAAAAGCCTTTCAGGTACTTTCTTCTCTTCAACAATAATCCCACCCCAATGCAATGCAACAAACATAAATGGCATACTATAATGTAGGTAACAGATCATACGTATATATTCAAAACAGAGTAGTTATACATGCTAACTACATATATCATAATATCAGATTAGAGAAATAGGGGTCTAAAATATCCTTACCGACCCTACATCAGGTCACAGTCGACTTGGGCGACCCGTGCAACCTTACAATTAATATAAGTAAAATAGGCTCACACGTCCATGTGGCTTGTCCATGTGGGCCCACACGCCTGTGTGGCCCATACGGCCCAAATTGCCTGGCCCAAAATTCCACACGCCCATGTGGTTCACCTGTGTGGCCCACACGCTTGTGTGGCCTACACGGCCCAATTGGCTGAGCTCTTATCTCGCACACAGCCTCACCGGCCTCACACGGTCGTGTCTGTCGTACCCATATCATGCGCGCACAGCCTGGTTCGTCACTCACACGATCGTGTCTCGCCATACGGGTAGTCCACACGCCTGTGTGGCATCGACAGTAGGCTTTTCGAATTTCACTGAATTTCAATTTCTATGCAATTAAAGTACATACTTGTATCGTTTTCGAAGCTAACGCACCCAAAAACTCTCTAGAACCTACATTCAGAATATCTCAACTCTTAAAAACCCGAAAAGGAGCCTAAAACGATTAAATACAGAAACCACACTTTGGCTTACCACTATCGACGAAGACTACTCTGATTTAAATCGTCTAATCATTGATTTCCAGTCCCTTGAATGACTCCTACACAACAGTATAACACCACTTAACACTTAATAAAAATTGATGTTCGAGTTTAAACAACAGGAACTTACCACACACGGCCCTAAAAGATGATAAACAGAATAATTGAGAGCGTGGAAGGACACAATAAGTCGAAATATGAGGAAAAACAAGGAATTTCGGTAGCAAAGCTAATGGAAAGGCAAACGTTAGTAGCTAGAGAGAGCAAAAAAAAGAAAAAATAAAACGAAGAGGAGGAGAGGCCAAAAATTTTGGGCAGAGAGAGTGAGAGTGTGCAGAAAACTTGGGTAACTCCCCAATCCCATGGTTTACTCCTCAATAAAAACCCAAAATTTAGCCCAGGTCTTGTCTTGAACTTGGGACCTCCCCAACACACACAGAGCACATAACCATTAAAGCAGATAGATATTCGTGTCCAATTAAAGCAGAAACATGTTTATAAAATTTGAGGCGTTACAACAAATCTGAGTTAGAAAAGAAAATTATTTTAATATTATTTCATGGTTTGCTTTTTGATAGAAATATCATATGAAAATTTCGTAAAGAAATTTTACTGATTTCTTGTTTAATTTAGTGGAAAGGACCATATTGCATGAAATACAAAAGTTGAGTTCTAGAAGCTATAAGTATCAAATAGCCATGAAATTCAAAATTTGAGGTCCTTATATGGTAAATAGACCATTAAGAAGAGTTAATAGATAAGAATGATGATTCATCCATGGAAAATTAAATAAAGAAAATGACTAAATTGGAAAGTAAAAATAATAAAAGATGATAAGTAATTAAATAATGAAAATATCATCTTTTTCATCATCTTTTCCAAATCAAAATACATGGAAACCCTAGCTAAGAAAAAAGAATTCAAGCAAGCTTACTTGGCTTAATTGGGTAAGTAATCATGTCATTTTTTAATAATTTTTACATTTTTGAGATCGTAATCACTTAATCTAGCTATCTCAGGGATTAATTTGTAAAATTCTTAAAGTATTAAAGTTTTTTCATGGATGAGTATGCATGAATTATGAAGTTTTATGGTAGAAAATGAAAGGTTATTGATAGATAAACAACTTTTGTAAAGTGAATTTTGATGAAATTATGATTTAGGGACTAAATTGAAAAGATGTAAAATTCATGGAAAAAATTCTAAATTTTGTGAAATACTTGGGATGCTATTGTTACATGTGAAAATCGGCTAAGCTTGGAATAAGGATTAAATTGCATGAATTTCATTTTTCGATCCTAAGGACGAAATCGTCATTAACTAAAAGTATAAGGGCAAAATAGTAATTTTTCCTAATATATAAATTGGATTGAATTGAATATGAATTGATGTCAAATTTATTTATATATATCTGGATAGACCAAATACGGAATTAGAACGAAGAAAAGAGAAGGTATCAAATTAGTAGATTACAAATACACGAACACTTGTCGAGGTAAGTTCGTGTAGCTAAATTGTATATTTATATGTTTGAATTGAATTGTATGTGATTTTATTATTGCCATGTACATGAAATTAATCATATATCCAACGATTGACAAGTATTAAAGTCCCGTTTGAATAAATGAAACTTGATGGATACATGGTTCCTGAATTGGTTGTGGTCCTACATATGTTGCAGACATACCATAGCTCGAAAAAGTGTCTTTTATTAACTCTCATGAAAATCTCAATATATTTTCCTCTCGAGCTTCCCATTATATGGTTCTTGCGAGCTTCTTGTTAATAGCTCTTCAGAGCATCCCGATTGGTTGTGATCCTACATGTGTTGTGGACACACCGTAGCTCTTATGAGTGTCCCGATATATGGCTCTTTGTGAGCTTCCCGATTAAAGGTTCTTTTTGAGCTTCCTGATATGGCTCGCTTGAACTTCCTGATATATGGCTATTCGGAGCTTCCCGATTTATGGCTCTTCGGAGCTTCCCGTTAATGGCTCGCATGAGCTTCCTGATTATAGCTCTTATGAGCTTCTCGTTATACAGTCTGGGCAAACTTCCCCTTACATGGCTCACATGATCTTCCTGTTATATAGCTCGAGAGAGGGCTTCCTAATTATGTGCTTTAATTAGCACCATTGAATATGAATTGACAGATTAACAGTTTTGTACACTTCAAGTGTACTACCGGTGTATCCATTGATATTTCATATAAATTCAATAGGCAAAATCTGAACTTGTAATGAATTACAATGGAAATGTATGTTATATGAATATATGATGTGGAAAAACATATGCATATGAAAATTGTTACATGATGAGCTCACCTTAATTTTCTTGATATCCATGTGAAGTACATGACTAACATGTTTCTTGAGATTATGTGTGTTTAGGCAAATTGCTAAATTTCTTTGGACAAATGTTTGTATGCTTACCTTATGTGTAAAATAATGGTAAGTTAATTTCAAGTTATACGAACTTACTAAGCATTAAATGCTTACTTTGTTTTATTTCCTCTGTTTTATAATACTCGAAAGCTTGTTAAGGTTGGAAGTTGGTCGGAGACATCACACTATCCATCGGCTCATTTCGATATAAATATAAAATTAATTTTGGTTATAATGGCATGTATAGGTTAATTTGCCAATTATGTTAAGTAAATGTTTTGTAGGGATTAGCCAATTAGTATGGCTTGTAATTGATATGTTTGATATGTAAAATGTGGCCTTAATATGTTGATTGTGTGTTTGAAATGGATAAATGATGGAAATGGTATAGGCATATTGATGATTAGTTTGAGATAGTATAAAATTGGTAAATATGCTTATATGTGTGTATAATACTGTGGTAAGTTTGGAAAATTGAACATATGAGTTGATATGTCATGTATAAGACTTAGTTTTGGATTGATTTGAATGTCTTGTATTGGATTGAGAATGTGTTTAAATATTAATGTAGGTGGAACACAAGATTAGGTGAGAAATAAGGCTTAAAAATGTCCTTATTTTGTTCACACGGGTAGAGACACGGACGTGTATCTCAACAGTATGTGACACACGACCTAGCACATGGGCATGTGATTTGGTCGTGTATCCCTTGTATCCTAAAAATTCAAAACAGAATGCTCAATATTTTCCACACGGCCTGGTACACGAGTGTGTGACTTGGTCGCATGACTCCTGCACTTACACACGTCCTAGCACAATGATATGTGACTTGGCCGTGTGACTCAAATCAGAGAGTTACACGGGTACAAACATGGACTAGGACACTGTCATGTGCCCCATTTCGAATGCCCACATGGCCTGAAACACGGGTGTGCCATATGGCCGTGTGAGCCACACAGCCTGACCACACTGGCGTGTGTACCCTGCACTTAGGAAAGATTTTGAAATTTCGCGAAAAATTCTCTAAGTTCCCGGTTTAGACCCGACTTGTTTCTAGTGTGTGTTTTAGGCATCGAGGACTCATATAAGGGACTTATGAATGATAATTGATGTGAATGTTAAATAACATGATATGTCTGTATTTGTTCTGTTTCTTCCGGTAATGCTCCGTAACCCTATTCTGACGATGGATATGGGTTAGGGGTGTTACATCTTGGACATTCTCATAATGCTTAATTGAGCCACGAACATCATCAGAAACCTTACTCTTTATGAACATGATACTTAAGTGATTAGATCAATCTTATTTTTCATACACAGCATGTAATAGCCCAAATTTCAAGTTTCAAAAGATTTTTGAAATAGTAAATTGTGTTTTATAAAGATTTATTTGGTCAAGAAATTGAGAAAAAGAGGTATCGAGATCTCGGTGTTATAAACCGAGCCATAAATATTTTTATGGATATTTATGGAGTGTCAATAAGGTAGTATTAAAATTTCGTTAGAAAATTTTGACGTTTGGGTGGTTAATTAAATAAAAAGGACTCAATTGAAAAAGATGTAAAAGTTGCTAAAAGGATTAAATAGCTCAATTGTCAAATGATGAAGGACCTAAAGTGCAAATAAGCCTAAAGGAGATATTTTGGGCGGCAAGAGCTGAGAAAAATCAGGAAATGGGTGAAATAAGGGCAAATATGGAAAATTACCAAAATTAGCTTAATAAAAATGGGACCAAATTGGAATATCTAGAATTCTCTTCATTTCTCTTCATTTTCATTGGTTGAAAAATAGCCATGCAAGAGGGTCCAAGCTGGTTTTCATACTCTAGCTTTGTGTAAGTTTAATTCTTGCTTTCTCCTTTGAATTTCTATGTTTTTGGACTTTTACAATTGGGTCCAACTTACTATTTCATTAGTTTTTTATTCTATGGCTAATTTTTAAAGTTGCTATGAATGAGTGCTGAAAGCATATGATGAATAAACATAGAATTAAAGCTTTAATTTTGATATATGATGATTTTATCAAGTAATATTGATGGAAATTGATTTTAGGACCTAATTGTGAAAGAGTTTGGAATTAAGGTCTAATGCTAAAGTTCTGAATTTCAAGGATTATGAAGTAGTTTAAAATGATAGAATAAAGTATTAATTAAGAAAAATTAGCTCAATTGAGGGGTTAATTGAGCAAGGACTGAATTGTATGAATTGTGAAATTTGGGGCAAAATGGAAATTAACATTTTGCACTAAAATAGTTTTGGACAGCAGCAGTAGTCTAAATTTGAAAAATCACCAAAAATTGTAGAAATCAAATTAGAGGATGAATAAAATATGAAAATAAAGCTTATTGAGTCTAGTTTTTTATAGAAGAAATGGTGTAAGAAATGGAATTGTGAATCATGAGATATAATAAATTTTGTGTTATAAGGCCAGAATGATTTTGGGTTCCCCTATTCTAAATTTGGAAAATGATAAAAAAATTAGATAAAAATAATTAGGCGATAAAATTTATATGTTTAAAATCCTGAATGAGTTTATTTTCAAGAGAAACAAACGGGAACATTATCCGACTCCTGTATGAGGAGATAATTAATTTTTAGTGAGGAAGGGTTGAACTATCAGATAGCAGAACAGGGTTGACTTTAAAGAATAAACTGTACTTATTGGCTAAATCAAAAATTCTAAAAATTTTATGGTAAGAATATATTGAGTCTAGTTTCAGGAAAAATTAGCGGATCTTAATTTGGAGTTCTGTAGCTCAAGATAAAAATAATTTAGTGACTATGACATGGATGGACAACTTGAATATTCACATAAGTAAATAGTGAAAATTATAAATAATGTTACTTACAAGTGTGTTGTTTATACTAAGGATGTGGATGGAGAGGAGGAGGAGGAAAAACATATGAACAACTTGTGTATAAATTGATTACATGCTCGATTATAATTGATAAATGTTGGATTAGAAATGATATAGCGTTTTATTTGGAATATTTAGTATGAAATTATGATTATCGTTATAATACAAAAATCAAACTTGTGAGTTTATATGGCTAAATTTTAGTGATTATTTGTTAATTTTATGAATTTCATGATGTGTTATTTCATATGTATTGATGATAAAATCGTGAATAATGTTAAAGCATGAAAATTGAATAAATGATCAAATTGAATACTTCTGTCTAGTGATAAGCGATGAATTGACGGAAAAAGATCATGGTTGGACCATGGCAATAAGCGATAAGTGATAGCTGTGGCAACACTTATCTGATAAATGAAAGTGATAAGTGATAATAGCTTTGGCTACACTTATTTGATCAAGGACGAGTGGAAGTGAAAAGTGGTAGCTTTGGCTACCTGATCAAGTGAAAAGTGTTAGCTTCGGCTGCCTAGTGAATAGTGGTAACTTCAGCTACAAGTGACAAGTGATTTTCGTGTAAGACCATAACTGGAATATGGCATCAGTGTGATATGTATTTAAGATGTAAGACCATTGCTGGGCTATGGCATTCTAGTGAAAAGTGATAAGTTGGCGGATAAGTCCATGGTTTCACCATGAAATAATGATAGTGAAGATGTAAGACCATAGTTGAGCTATGGCATTCTAGTGAAAAGACCATAGCTATGTTATGATATCAGTGATTATCAGTGAAATTCAATGCACACTGGTGCAGACCAATTCCGTAAGACATTCACTACTTTGAGAAAGTTTGGTAAGTGTTACATCAAATTATGTGATATAAGGAAATACGAGTTGATGAGACATGAACATAGAACTTGGTTGATGAATGAGTTCATTTGTGATTATATATTTGTACACCTTGAGTGTATTATTCGTATGAACTGGTATTCCAAATGGGTTAATGAGAAAAGTTCTAATATGAAATAATTTGAATTCGAAATGAAATATTATGAAAATGTACTTGAAATACATTGATATGTCTTGTATATGTTATTTGAGTTCATAATGTGGAAAGTAACTGTATGTGAAAATATGAGATGATGATACCTGTACATGGAATTTATTGGTGGATACATACATCCAAATTTCTATGATAGATTTTAGTGAACATTGAAATCGGGCTCAAAAAGTGATTTATCAATTTAAATTGTGATTGGTAGGAAGAGTTAGTGAATTGCATGTTTATGAATTGTTACACGTATTTGTTTGAAATACGAGGAAATGATGGTAATTGATACATGGAAATATGAGACTATGATACATAAAAAACATGGAATATGTTTGATAAACGTGTTCATTCATAATTATAGAATTGTGCACCTAAAGTGCACTATATGTGTAAAGATAATGTTTCAAATGATTTGATGAGTAAAACTCAAATAAGAAGTAGTTTGAAACCAAGACAAATTGTTATGAAAATATATATGAAATATAGAGGTATGATTGTTATATGAATACATAACGTGAAAAAGTATAAGTACAAGAGAAATTTAATGAGAATTGAGCCCATATACATTTCTTGTTATTTATATGAAGTGTACGACTAAGAAATGGTATTATTTATAAAGCTCGGTTGAATATCTTGAATTGGTTTTGTATGTATTAAATGTAGGTGAAGAATAAGGATCAAATGAGTGAGAAATATGGCATGGAAAATAGCCTAATTTGAGAAAATTAACTTTACCACATAGCCTAGCAACACGGGCGTGTACTAAGGGTGTGTGACCCGAGTTCTTTCATAGATGCAAGTCAGAGAGTTACACACCCCAGAGACACAGCCATGTGAGTCACACGGCCATGCCACACGGGCATGCTCGCAATTACATGGGCATGCCCGCAATCACACGGGCGTGTGACCCTTGTAAATGAGAAGAATTTTAGGATTTTGCAAAAAATTTCAAACGATTCTGATTTAGTCCCGACCCGATCCTAATGCATGATTTGGACCTCGAGGGTCTGTTAAAGGAACTTTTATAATCAATCTCGGTATTTGAATGATAAATGATTTAAATTATTTGTAAGTATTTCGTACTCCTTGATAATGCCTCGTACTTTATTCCGGCGACGGATACGGGTAGGGGGTGTTACACAGCAAGATCAACCTGGGTGCTGGTTTTAGTAATATGTGGCTCAGATTTCCTTATGGCATAATCAATATCCAAGCACCCCCAATTGGAGAAGAATACTCTCCTTCTAGAACTTAAAGTTTTTACTAGTTAATTCAGGGATATCTACTTTATTATCAAATATATTCACAAGTTGTAAAACTACAAAATAAATGAACATACGTGCTTAACAAAAATTTGAGGTAAACATAAATCATAATTTACCAATGCAAATTATGTAAATGATGAATCTAGTGACATAAAAATTGCTTGTGCTAAAATTTTAATTCAATTAGATCCATTTTATGATAGAATTATTTACAATCCTTTTGATACAAATTATTAAATTCATTTTCATAATTCGTGTGGTAACCATGAAAAATCATTTAATAATTTTATCTTAATAAATTATGCAATGAGATTTAATACCTATGCTTCTTGTATGTGATTTTTAACTTTAATAATTTTATTTAACTAAAGATGTTGTGACTAGTATTTAACTGAATAAAATTATGAAAATCACTTAGCTAGATATTAATCCTCAAACATTATTCAAGATTGTTGCTAAGCCATTATGCAACATCTAATGTCTATAAACCTTATGAGATCTTTACTACAATAAATAATTTCATTTAATTAAATTTGTTGTGGCTAATTCTCTAATTAAATAATATCATTTGGATCCCTAGACATATGTTCTATAATTTTTTACTAAATACCTTATGCAATAAGCCTAAAAAATTTTATACACCTAAAAAATGTTTGTAACTAATAACCAAATAACTCACATGTAACCATTTACTTCAGACACATAAAAAATATTCAAACAACAAAATTTTAAAATTTTTCACTTTAATAAAATCCCAAGATTTTGTACAAAAGTTTGAATAAATATTCTAAAAAATTTTTAAAAATAATTCAAAAAACATTGAATCGTTATTTGAGAAATTTACAAACTTTTAAAATTGAAAAAGGTAGAAATTAACCTGTCTCGGATATCAAATGAAGCATAAATAATGGTTTAAATGTTAAAATGCAATGGAAAAGATCGAACATAAATATATTCGACCATTGCCTGAATCAAATGTCAAAATCTAGACGTTGTAACACCACTGATTGAGCGTGTCAAACAACCAACGAGGACGTTGCATTTAGCTATACGAAAACACGAAAATTGCCAAAATCTTCTAAGCATTCGAAAACCTCACTAGTTGAAATTGTTTTCAAAATTTGTTTTTGATGCGTAAGGACCTTGGGGGTATTTATAGTGGTGGTTCCCTATAAAAAGAACCACCCATCACATATCTCACTATCACACAAAGTAAAAGTAGTGGACAACAAAATGTGGGCACGTGGGAGTGACCCCACAAACCATGAGAATGTGGAAGGTTTTCCCATGAACCAACTCCAGCGAAATATAAATATTAAATATTTTAATATTATCAATCCTTTTTAAAGTTAATTAAATATTTATACATAATTTTTTAAAAGACATTTAAACATAAAATATATGAATTTTTTATATTACATTATTACATTTTTACCCTTTTAATAGTTTGTATATACAATGATAAGATGATAATTTTATATAGTGAAATGGGTTGGGATGGGCCAAACAATTACCATAACCTCTCCATATCTATTGTAGCTCGCCTCGCGTCCACTTTTCAAAAGAAAAAATTCGTTTCATTTGAAGTGAATCGGTTAAGAATCTATTGGGCGATTTAGATTTTGCCACCCTTATTTCTAATATCACTTGTGTTGCTAAGGTTAATATAGATTAACTCATTAAAAATTAAATATGTAAAATTACGTGCAACACAAGTAATGAAATATTACTAAGGGAGCTAAGGGTTCCCTCGAAAATTTAAATAATATTATCCATTTAATTTTACACATTTAATTTTTAATATGAGTCAACCCTTAGCTCTCTTATCCAGTGAAAATTTAAATAATATGAGTTTAATCTCCTCATCGGTAAAGTTGCTAAGAGATGGAATTTTACTTTACTACTGAATATTTTCTTCATATAATTTTTTCACTGGCATAATGAGTGAGCTATAATCTAGTATAGGTGATAAGGTAAAACATGCAACCTTTTTACTCAATTCAATTTTCAAATTGTCCCATCTTAAAATTAATATGTTAAATTAGCTTGGTTAAAATTTTTAATATTATAAATTTTTATTATATCTGTTCTTTTTAATACAATGTGTAAATTATCTATAGTTCCTTCTCAACCCTTAAATAGAGAATAATGCGCTTTAACGCGTTTAAACTCACATTTTTCTACACTAGTAATAATGTCAATACTAATTAAAGTAAAACTCAATCAACAACTAGACTGTTAATTAGATGAATTAAAGTGGTTTATGGTCCAATCAATTTGAATTTTAACATTTTTGAGGCATTTTAATTCAAAAGCATTTAGATTTGGATCAGTTTAGAGTTTGAATAATTTTGAAATTAGATTATTTTTATGTTTGAGTTATTTAGATTCACACTCAATGTTTTTCAAATCAAATTATTACGAGGTCGAATCATTCGAATAATTTAAATTTAAGTGATTTTGAGCCGTTTCAAGTTAGAATAATTTATAATTTTAAATAAATTTCAAATAAAGTTTTAAAACTTTTTATAATAAAATCAAATTAGTTTGAGATAGTATTAATCAAATTCGAAGTTTATATAAGAATTAACGTAGCTATGCTTAACCCACTGAAAATGAAAATCTTAAATCACGATTAGACCCTGAACTATAACTATTTTTCCATTTGGTACTCAAAAATTTTTTTTTTCCATAAACCCTACCCAGTCCGATCCAATTAACTGTTGAAATAGATGTTGGGTTCCAAATCCATGTACATATTTGACCGAAAACACTGTCGGGTCTTTATTGATTGAGAAAAGCGGCGGTGTCTGCGTGATTAATCGCGACGGCGATGAAGTTCTTGTTGTTGATCCCGATTTCGATAATTTCATTCGCGCTGTTATCAGCCGTTGATTGCGCTTCAAACGGCGTAGGGGAATGGCAGATCCTCACCAAACTGAACTACTCTTCTCAGATCCGTCGCCACCCTCACACCCTCCTCCTCGTCACCGTCCCATGTAACCTAGACATTCATTTCATTTCAATTCAATCAAAATCATTTGACTTTTACAGTTCAATTTACGGCTACGAATATGAATATGATTCAAATTGTAATCAGCGATCACGTTTTTCCCCATTTCTTCTCTTTTTTTCAGGGTGCGGCGAGTCCCGGTCCCTTATGAGGGAAGTGTCCCGATTGGTTGCAGAAAAGTCATCGGAGTTTGACTCTTTGAAATTTATGTTAATTCATAGGAACATGGAGAAAACGTTGGCCGATTCCATTGGTGCTTCGGATGGGATAACGGTTCTTTATTATGATCACTCCGTATCGTATAAGTACCAAGGGAAGCTTCGAGCTCGAAATATATTAAACTCTATTCATCCTTATATATCAGTTGCTTCACCTGAAGAACTTCCTTTAAAGCGCCTTAATTCTCAGGAGGAACTGGAAATGTTTCTAAACTCAACTGACAAAGCTTTGATTTTAGCTGAATTTTGCGGTTGGTCACCCAAGTTAGTGGATAAGGTGAAAAACAATGGGACTGGAACTGATTTGACGCCTAAGGTTGCTGGTAGTTTCTTATTACATTTCATTTCCATGTTTAATTTAGTTAATTAATGAAAAAGAAAATTTTGGGTTTGGGTTGGAGATAATGTTGCCTAAACTTTTTTTTTTTTTGGTTTTATTATTTTGAAATTCAGGAAGTGGAAAGTGGGATGCTGAAATGTGATGTGGAAAATGGGATCGGTGGGATTCCTTGGATTACTGGGTTTGGCATGGTAGATGACCAAGTTTCTTTAACGGAGAGTGAAAATATGGAACTTGGTCTTGGGTTGAACTGTACCTTAAAAGAGTATAAGCAATTTGATTCATTTTTCTCGAAGTTGATTGCTGTTAGAAGAGAGTTCTTAGTTTCTCAGGAAAGACTTAGGTTTGGGTTGATTTCTAATACATCATTGGTGTCGTCTCTTGGCGTTGAAGATTCTGGTACATGGATGGCAGTGCTGTACTTCAAAGGATGCCCTGGCTGTTCAAAGGTTATTAAAGATGAGGAAGAGCTCAAGAATGCCCTCATGACAGAGAATTCAGTTGTTCACGAGGTATAAAGTTTTCTACTTCTCAGTGCCCCCAAAGCTTGTGGTCAAAGCGTACTAGGTTTATGGCTTCTTTTTTTATGGTGTTGTAGACTTAATGGGAAAGAATAATCTTAGGTTGATTGCATGCCACTAAATACATAAAACCGGCACATCTGTAGTAGCTATATTTTTCCCTTACTTTGGGTAGGACACCTGAATAGTATGCATCTTAGCCCGCCAATTTTGTTACACCTAGCTCTACTCCAAATGCTCTAACCTGTAGGTGAAAGTACCCTTTTTGCCTGTTACTGTAGCTACTTTTAATTGGATTAAAGGAACTTGTTCACTTAGGGTGAGTTTGGATAGGCGGTGCGTTTACTTGCGGTTAGTGTAAAAATAGCGGTGACGGTGGGGTTAGATACTGTAACAATACTGTAGCGTAAGACAAAAAGTAGGCTAAACGCACCGCACTACACCCAATCGCCTATCCAAACCCACCCTTAGTATGATCTAATTGTGTTCAGGGCTTCATAACAATTGTTTGTTAACTATGAGCAAGATCAATATAATTTGTATGCATGGGGCACAATGGATTTTCATGCACAAAGGAGGCAATCCAACTGTCACTTTTTGCCTATTTCACGTGAATATATATATATATATAAGTTCCTATTTTTATGTACAATGTGGTTTGTCTTTTTCATATTGATTTTAATATCTTGTGTCTTTCCTATACTGAGTGTATATCTCTCTCTGTCTCACATACTTCCCACGCAATGTAGCTAGAATTTGTTGGCCAAGATCTTCCACTTGCTTTACCTGGAAATAGGCCATCAGTAATTCTTTTTGTGGATAGATCATCTCAGACATCAGAAACTAGAAGAAAAAGTAGGGAAGCTCTTGATGCGTTTAGAGAAGTAGCACTTCACCACCAGATATCAGATTGGGTGAGTTCACAAAATACTGATCATAAAGAAAAGTCGTCACTCCTAGCTTATAAGGGTACAACAGGACATCCAAGCCTACAGCTTTCTGAAACTGCTCAGAAGATTAAGTTGAAGGATAGGATGTCATTCATGATTATAAATGAGGGTAAGCATGTTGCTCTGGATAATTTAGCTTCAGATTTGCAAGGTAAATCTTTGCAAGAGATCTTAACTTATCTTCTTCAGAGAAAGAAGGAATCGAAATTGAGTTCACTTGCAAAGGAATTAGGCTTTCGTCTTTTATCGGAGGATCTTGACATCAAAACAGCCCAGGAAGTACCATCACAAATAGAAGGCCAATCTAATGATGTCTCGCCGTCACCATCCCAGAAAGTTTCTTTAATTGATATTGTCGATCCACACAGTATATCAATGGAAAGTGAGTCTGGTTTGGTGAGTGAGGAAAAACCAAAATCAATTGGTGTTGAAGTTGAAGCTTCTTCTCAATACAAGGAGGATGAGGAAATTTCTTCCCATAAAAGTAAACTTGTCATATCTATAGGAACTGACAAACTTTTGGAAGGCCTTCAGCTTGATATAGCGGGGGATTTGAAGGCAAAAGGGAAAATTTCTTCAGAGATAGACAAGTCTGGGGAACAAGAACCTCATGTTCTAGAGTTTAAGGGTTCTTTTTTCTTATGTGATGATAACTCTCGGCTACTTGAATCTTTGACTGGTGGGTTAACAATTCCGTCGTTGGTTTTAGTTGATCCTGGGTCTCAGCACCATTATGTCTACTCTGAAGAGGCAATTTTCAGTTATTTTTCAATTTCTAAATTTCTTCATGACTATCTTAATGGAAGTCTTGTTCCATATCAACGCTCTGTGCCCCCTGTCCACAGCCCGAGGGAGTCTACTTCTCCTCCATTTGTTAATCTCGATTTTCATGAAATGGATTCCATCCCTCAAGTTATGATGCATACTTTGTCCGAGCTTGTTTTCGGGTCTAACGGATCTAACAGTGGAACTTCTGCCCATGCTCGCAGTGAGGATGTTGTGGTACTTTTTAGTAGTAATTGGTGTGGCTTTTGCCAGAGAATGGAGTTGGTTGTTCGTGAAGTATATCGGGCCATAACGGGTTACATGAAAATGATGAAGAGTGCCTCTGGGAAAGAGCAAACAGTGTTTGATGCTGGTAAGTGCTTTTTGCATTTATAATTACTTTAATATTAGATCCTTTATTCTTCTTGTCATATTTAGACCTTTAACTTCTTGTGTATTCCTTATTGAAATAGTCATATGACCTGATATACATTAACAAATAAGAATATTGTATGATATCTTGAATAAAAATTTGATAACTTGTAAAATAGGCACATAAAGCTGGGAGCTACATTTGGCTAAGTTTTTCAATGGGATTTGTCTTGGAGTTGTATTATGTTTTGAGCAGCAGTCCTGTAATCCTGTTCAGAAATTATCGTAACCGGTTATAGTAGTTTAGTATGACATCCTTCTCAAGGTGCCCTTTTTGAGCCATTATGAGACGAATGGCCCAATCTGTAGGTTCTCTTCTTGTCATCTTGACAAAAAAAATTGTTCATTATGAGACAAATGGCCCTTTTTTGCCCCCTTGTTTGTCTGGTTGTGTTAAAATGGGAAAATGTTCATTATATATTTTTTGGTTTGAGACCCCCTAATATCTGGTAGCCACATTGAGCCCCAATTAATTTGGAAGTCGAGCCAGGCAGACTCCTGATTGGGGGGCAAGCTTTCCCAATGCTATTTTCTCTATCCACAAGACTCAGGCTTTTTAACATTTGACCCAACTGGTATTGTTCCTTGACATTTACATATTGACAAGTGATATATTTGTGGCAGACAACTCGATGAATAATATGAAACTTCCACTCATCTACCTGATGGATTGCACATTGAATGACTGCAGTTTAATCCTAAAATCAGTAAACCAGGTTAGTTTATATTCATATCTGATTCATTGTGAAATATGGTACTTTTGGCCCAATCAACCTATAACTTACCATGTTGAGATTGTATGAATCCATTTTTGCAAAATGAAAAAGATAGATATATTTTTTCTAAACTTTCAATAAACCGGAGCTTTGCAGAGGGAAGTTTATCCTACTCTGATGTTATTCCCAGCTGAAACTGAAGCAGTTATCTCTTACAATGGAGATGCGTCAGTAGCTAATATAATCAAGTTTATAGCTCATCATGGAAGTAATTCCCATCATCTCTATGGTGAGAAAGGTAACTTCTGAATCATCATTCTTATGTGCATCTTTTAATCTTTGAAGGAAACTGATAAACTTTGACGTTTTCACCCTTCTTTTAACTGTTGTTTGCTCACACTATTTCCCTTCTTCCGTTTTTAAAATTTCCTGTTAGTATAGAGTCTATAGAGTACATTTTTTTGGTGTACTCCTAATTTCCTTTATCTGACCTACATGGTCAAGTGTCCGCATTTTTAGTTCCATTTCTTCTTAGTTAGATTGTCTCAGCCTCCTCAACATGATTGTTCTTTTTAAATTGATAAACCATCAGTTGGCAATTACTGTGCTTTTTTTTTTTTTTTTTTGATAACTGGGGGTAAGGGGTAGGGTTGCTAGGAGTTGAACTCAAGCTCTCATGCCACACTGCACAATAATCTTGCCACTAGGCCTAGAGGTTATTGGTGCTGTGCTTTCAAAAGAACATCAGCAGTAAAGGCACTCTAAGAACCCTGGTATAATTTTTCTCAGAATGAAGTTTAATTTTGTCCTTGAGAATGAAGAAAGGACTCTTCTAGCTGGTCTTTTTAATGCTTTTTTTGGTAGGCAAAATGCTTCTCTGGCTTGATGGTGGAAAGCATGTTCTGCTTTCTATTTAAGCTTTAAAGGATTTGAATTCTAAGTTCCATTTTCAGCCCCTGTGCAGTGAACTGAATCATTTGAGTTTGTATTGCTGGTAGTGCTCATTTATGTTTGTTCAGTTTTGTCCAAACCTATACATAATAAACAGTGAATGTACCTACGAAGTCCTATTATAGGGACCAGATAAAATTTGTCCATTTACTATTAAATGGATCAATTTAGTCCCTGTAGTACAACGACCTGCTAGGTACACTCATCCATATTACACGATTATAAGTGAGGTTTTCTAAATCAAAACTCTAGTCACTGTATGAAGGCGGCATTGAACAGGTGTTGTTTGTTTTTGCAGTTTCTGTTTTTTTTTTTTTTTCTTTCCTTTCCTGTTTAAGAGAAAACCATATACTTTGTTCTCCCTGGTTTTGGTAGGAATTTTATTGACGACCGCTGAAGCTGTGAAGAATCAGGCTATACTCAAGGATTCTTCTGGAGTTTCAGCTAATGAAGAAGGTCAATTTCCAAAGGACAAATTTCATGAAGTTATATTGAAAAATCAGAACCCAAAACGAGTTGCCTATTCGAAATACAACGGGGGCAAGTCGAGGTCGCCCATGTCAGTTGGCTCGCATAAAGCAACATTCAAGGTGGTTGTCGGTTCAATCCTTACTGCCACCGATAAACTTCTCGAGGTCATCCCATTCGATAACTCAAAGATTATCATTGTGAAGGCGGATGAAGAAACTGGATTTCAGGGTTTGATATTTAACAAACAAATCAGATGGGACGCTCTAGATGAACTTGAAGAAGGGTTAGAGTTCCTAAAAGAGGCTCCTGTGTCTTTCGGAGGCCCGGTTTTAAGACGTGGGATGCCCTTTGTTACTTTAAGTAGGAGAGTTAGTGAAGTGCAGTACGTTGAAGTACTTCCAGGTATTTACTTCCTTGACCAATTTGCCACGGTTGCAAATATCGAAAAGCTAAAGGCCGGAAATCAGTCGATGAGCGACTACTGGTTTTTCTTTGGTTACACGGGTTGGGGCTGGCACCAACTGATTCAGGAGATCAGGGAAGGTGCTTGGACTGTAAGCGATGATAATGAGAGCTTAGATTGGCCGCTGAATTGAGAGTATTTCGAATATCAAAGGTAGTTGGACTTGTACGGACAGAATGGAAATGGAAAAAAAGGGGAAACATTTCTTGGCTAAGCTTGTAAATATGAGATTTTTTGTAGTTCACTTTCTCTTGTAACAAAATTTGGGATTGTATTTTTGAAATTTTGGATTTCATTTTTCAACAAAGGTTTTCTGAATGATGCTCACCAACAGTAATATACACTATGTAAGTACAATAAATTTAATGAAAATATTTCATTAAAAATTAAATCACTCGGATGTATATTACTATTTAGGCTGTTCTTTGATGATAAGTCTCCGTTGTTGTTTTACATTATTAACAAATTTATTAAATTTGTATTGAATTTTAATTTAAAATTTAATTTTTATATTTTAATTTTTGATATAAATTAATATCTTAGCCTTTATAATATCATTAGTATAAATATTTTAATTAAAATGTTGACATAAAATTTAAAAATTGTTATTGTCAGAATTCTCCATTAAAGTTAGGTCCACTACAATACTATTATTATTAATAGTGTTAAAAATTAAACTTAAATTTTTAAATTTGAAATATAAATATTAAATTCTTAAAAGTAAGAGTATGAAAAACAAATTCTTATAAAGAGATAACATTTAAATTTTAATTACTTAAAAATAATTAACCAACAAAAAATGTGGATACCCAAAAATAATTAACCAAGTAAAAAACCATACTAATTTATTATAAAAGCAAAGGATTAATTTAAGACTATATATAATTGTTAAACATAATAGTTGGATTCATGTCTCACTTCTCTTTTAACCTTATTTTTCAACCAAGACAAATTGGAATTCACACGACAGACATTTTGATTTTGATTTTGATTTATTAATCGAATGGAAGGTTTCGACCAGTATGAGTAATATCGACTCCTAATTGATTTTTATACATCTATCTCCAAATGCTAATCTATACTATTCTTTAAGTGTTTTATTAAGTTAGTGTTATCTTCAATTGAATTACTAATTCAGTAGTTAAAATATGAAAATACTCTCTCATAATTAAAAAAAATTATAGTATTCAAGCAACTTTAGCCTTTTTCATTTTAAAAAACAATAAAAATTTACCTAGAGTTCAATTGCATCAATAACAACTTTAATTTACCACTCAACTAAAATATCATTTTAATATTTTTATAAATTTTTATTATATTATTGAAGTATTTTACTAAATTGGTATCATATTCTCATTGTTAAATTACGAAAAATGTTCTCCTAAAAGTTCTATAATCTTTTTCATTTGAAATAAAAATAAAAATATATCACATCAACATTTAATTTACCACTCAACCAAAACGTGCTTTTTATTAATATTATTGTTAATTGAGTTAGTATCACAAGTCTACTCAATATTAACTCACAATTAATAACAAAACCATGATAAATAATTGTAATATTTTTTTTTTGAAATTAAAAATTAAGAGGGTATAAACTACACTGCATAATTGTAATTCATTTAATATTGTTTATCTAATATATTTATATGTTTTAATTTCATTTTACTCATAATTTAATCTAATTTTTTATTTTAATATCATACATATTTCATATGTTATTATAATTAATTAACTTCAAATCATAAGTTTCATTGTTTATTATATGTTATTTTTAAACACACATTTGTATTCTAAATCCGTGATTTTATGCATGTAATAAAATTTCTAATTTGGTTTTTTTTTTTTGAGAATTCAAACAAAAATATATATTAAGCTTTGAAAAATATTTAATAACAAATAGTATTAAAATATAGAGTAGTAAGAATATAATGAAGACTAAAAACGAAATTTATGAATATAAACATGGATACAAAATAATAAAATTGCCTTGAAAAATTGTATCTATGCCAAAAAACAAAAAAACATGTATAGAGCACCTGTTTTTCGATGGGTCCCAATTTTAGTTGTGAAAGAAACTGGTTATAGGGCTTACGGCAGGATTTTTCACAAAAATTCTAGTTTTGCCCAATCAATAATGTTATTAGTGGATTATTTCTTGCCTGCAAGATAGATGCCCGATGCGATAGCCACACCGGCAGCCGCAATGCCCAGCGATACCAGAATTTTGCTGGTTGGAACTGTCGGTTTCTTTGAAGGAACTGCCATGAGATCATCTATCAAAACAGGCTGCTTCCAATATTTCTTAATTCCTTGCAAGTGGCCTTTACCGACGACCGCAACGACTGAACTATGCTCACTCGCTGTTCTTAGTAACGTGGATGACATGAACCTGAATGTTTATGCAAAATTTGGAAGATTAAACACAATATTTAACATAAAGTAAAAAAAATGTGTACTTCAGATAACATAAAAAGAAATGGCTTCATAATGACTCAACACCAGCAGACTTAAATCTTGAATGGTTCTAAATTTTGACGACAAAAAAGAAGAAAACCGTACGATTTAGATTTGCAGTCAAGAAAGTCTCCAAAAGAGTAATATTAATGTTACCCAGAGTCGATGTGTCAGACATGGGCATGTGTACAAAGAAGGTATGCTCATTTTCTCTTAAGTTCTTTTTTAGACATATTTGGCTAGTCATGCCGTTTTATCCATGTTCTAATATGTGATGGACACAGGTACTCGAGAAGAAATAAAAGCTCGAGTAACAAAATCTAATACAAATAAATTGAAAAGCATCTAAGGGAGCACAAACGAATACTAACTGGTCTCGTTCATGTACAAGAGTTTCCATTAGAGTAGGGAATTCCTTGCTCATTTCTTGAATCACAAGGGTCAGCATGTCAACATCATCCATGTCCTTCAGCTGAATGTAAAAAAGAAAACAAAATATATAGCATCATAAGGATTTTTGTTTTCATAACTCTAAATGTAAAGAAAGCAAATAGACTGATGACAAACTAAGAGAATAAGAAAGTTCACCATTTTGTTAAGCTCTTCAGGGCTTGGCAAGAAGACAGCTTGAAAAAGTAAGGAATACAGTAACTTAATCTTATGCCAAAGCGGCATTTTCCCCCAGGTTCTGCGCAACGTAACCTGTTTCATCCAATCAAATCTTTGAAAATGCTTGCAGGTCAAGATTAAAAATAAATGTACATGAAGTGCTACCATAGCATGAAATGTTGAGCAAAAGGTAGCACTGCCATATGTAGCACCACAAAGACACCATATTTAGCAAGCTGGAAGACTCATGCACATTATCATGCAACCAACATTAGGTGTTTATGGTTTCATAAAGCAATTTAGTTGAGAACTGCTGGTCCAACTTCATTTATCGAGGAACATAATATAAAAAACATCAACACCTTCTCAACAACTTTCCCCTGAACAAAGCTAGATTGTTGTATGTACAATTGAGTTTTTCCAACATCTTTAGACAATAAGGTTGTTTTCATGAAGCAATCACACACAACAACTGGTGAAATATCTTACCTGCACAGGACGATCACCAAGAATCACCTTGCCACCATACTTCATTGCTTCTTCAAATGCCACACGAAATTCAGACCCAGGGAAAACCTCAAGCCTGCTGGCAACCTATCAGTATTAAGTAATGATTTAGGACACATAAATTTGCTTTACTTGATTAGGGAACAAAAATGGCCAAGGAACTGTAGAGACAAAAGGTACAATCAAGAGACAAGCACCTTAGCAAGGAACCAGCTATAAAGGATACCGAACATGTTATGCTTTTTCTTCCACATATCTACCATTTCTGCCATGGTTGGTACCTGGTAGATTCAAGTTAGAAGAAAAAAGGTTAGCAGCGGGATATTAAAGCCTACACCAGCCGAACAGTTTTGCAGCCAAAACAAAAACCTAGTGTCAGAACTATATTATGCAAAGATAATTAGAGCATTCACAAGAATATCAAAAAAGTGCAGCAAGCTCGAAAACACGGTAGCAAAAACACCATCCTGTTAGCCTTTCCTTCAAGCAAGGAATTTAGTAAAGTAAGAACAACATCAAAGAACAAACCTTTAAATTTTGTGGAGTAAGCACTGCAACTCGGCTTGAGCATAACTCCAAGAAAACAACCTGCGAGAAACCAATTTTAAAAAGAAAATGCATGTGAGTTTTGATGTTCAAGTTAATTGTTAGGTGAATTTCAAGTCACCTTACAAAACAAACGCAGGCAGCTAACCTGCTAAATGATCCATCCATGAATCAAGAGATAGATAGTTTCAGAAGAGAAGCACCTGTGGTTTCAAATAACTGATTACAGCTTCAACTTCTCTGCACGATTCCTGCAAAACCACAACAAGTAAGATATCAATCTCCTCCTACAATACTCATAGCACATCCTAGAAATCACGGATGATCTTCAGTTAATTTGAAAGATATATTGTTTTTTTTTTTAATTCAATCAATTTCCAACATTTTCTCGTTAACCAAACAGAAACCATGACGAGCACGTGCCAGGGAGACATGCGCAGTCCCAACCAAGTACACATCGCAATTGCCGCCCTCGGCTGAGGATTCGCACGAGAGAACCATCACGCTCCTCGCAATCTCCTCCGGGAGCTCCACATTCCTTCTCTCCGAGGAATCAGATCTTTCGTTCCTAGAAACATCGCCATCGTTTCTGTCGTAATTATCCTCGTCTCGGATCTCTTCTGGTGCTGCCGCTGCTGCTTCTTCTTCTTCTTCCTCCTCCTCCTTTTCAACGTTCACGATGCTATCGCTCAATGCGTCCACGACATTAGGGTTAGGGTTGTCGATGTGCACAAAATCCTCGCCGCTCGGGTGATCCGATTCGGTCGGTATCGGCTCCATTGCCGGCAGTGGGGGCTCGTAATCGAGACGATTGACGGTGGTGGTGGAGAGAATGGTAAAACCTAGGGGTTTGAGGACCGTGAATTGTTTTTAGTGAGAGAGGGATGGCATATGAACGAGCAGAGTGACTCGGGCGAGATGACTGGGTTGAGTGGACGAGTCAAAGAGTATCATATAAACCGTTCCGGTTATGTGATTTAGGACCGGGAGAATTGGAGTTTGTAAATCTAGCCTATATTATCATTTTGAATTATTTATTTTAAAGGGTAAACTTTCAAAATAGACACTTTTATTTGTCTTAGATTACATTTTAGTCACTTATGTTTGAAATGTTACGTTTTAGTCACTTAAATTATCGTTCTATTACTAAATGGTCATTGAGTTATTAAGTGTTGTTAATGGTGTAACAACAATATGACGTGGCCCGTTATTTCATTATATCAGACTAAAATTTTAGGTAAAATTACATAACTAGTCCTTATACTTTTATTTTTGGAACAATATAACATTTTTCTTTTTATTTCTTTATTTTCCTACTCTTTTTCTTCCCCTTTATTTTTCTCTCTTCTCATATTCTTCCCTGCAGAAACATAATCTTTCTTTCACATGATTCTTAAATTGAATTTCAATCAAAATCGAATACTAATCATTCTTAATTAAATCTCTATTTTAATATAACCTAAATTTGAAACTAAAACTAGATATAACTAGCCAATATAAAAACCATATCCTTAATCAAATCTAAATATAAATTGAATTCTTTATACTCAAAACAATTTTTTTTCATTTTCCAAAATTTGATAGAATCGTATAGATTATTCATTTTCTTTTCTTTTTTTTCTGATGAATAAAATTAAGAAAACGATAAATTGAACTAAATATTCTTGGATATTCCCAAGCAAGCTTGATTGGAAGCTGAACATGGATGAATCGAAGAGAGAAAGGGAGATGGAACTAAACTGGTTTGGGTAAAGTTGAAGGTAAATTTCGTATGGTGGTCGTTTTAGTCATTGAGAGGGTCAAGCTCGTTTGAAAAATCTATGAGCAACGTAGTTTCGAGAGGGCGAGAATGTTGTAGGTAAGGTAGATAAGGTGGTCATAAGGGTTGGTTAGGAGTTCGAAGGAATGGGCTCGGGAAACTTTTCTGAGGGTGGACTGCCATAAGTCACGATTGGCAAGGTCTTTGAGTGAGGTGAACTTGTAGACTAGGTCATTGAGAGATTCGAATTGGTTCATTAAAGTGGCAGTGGATGGTGATGGTTTGTAACAGTGGGGTGAGAATGCGCGAGGCAAGTTTTATTTTGGTTTCAGCTTTCACCTTTTCTTGTTTCAAAAACATAAAAAAATTTATGTTAAAAAAATTGGAAAACATAAAAAAACTATGTTAAAAGAAATAGAGAAGGGGGAATATAGAAGGAAAAGCAAAAGAGAATGGGAAAACAAAGAAAAAAAGTTAAAAGAACATAAAAAATTAAATTGATCAAAATGAAAAAATATAAGGACCAATTGTATAATTTAACTTAAAATTTTCATTTAAAATGATGATTTAACATGCCACGTCAGCTTACTATTACACTGTTAACGATAATTCACAGCTCAATAACTAAAATGTTACAAATCGATAACGTAAGTGACTAAAATATAACATTTTAAATATATGTGATTAAAATATAACCCCGAAGGAAACAAAAGTAATTATTTTGATATTTTACCCTATTTTAAAAGCATGAAAGTAATGGTTGTGTTTAGAATCAAGTGTTACAAATTTTGATGCAAATTTAGCATTCGTGTCTTGTGGATAGAATAATGATTTTGGAAAATTTTTACTTGTGTTTTTCAATTTTGAAAAATTTTAAAGAAATCATACTTCTAATTTTTTTCTCCAGAAAAATATGCATCAATAATTATAAATAATTAATACATAGATATGACATATAATGCATATGATAAAACACTATAAGTTGATGCATAAATGTTATTGTCTGTGTTGATAATGCAAAGAAATTGAAAAAAATATTTTTAAACAGTTACGATTTGACAAAATCAAAATCTAGCTTTTAAACGGTTACGATTTGACAGAACTAGAATCTAGTTATTGAGGTTTTTTAGAAAATCGACTGTGCAAATTTACCATTTTGCCGCTTCAGAAAACAATATAAATAGGAGGTTATTCTCCTCATTTTTTCATAGAAGACAATAAAAGAAAATTAACTTCTTTCATCCTTTCGTTCTCTAAATTCTGATGTTTTACAAAATTACACAAGAGGAAAATTCTGTCTAGAAGACTGAATTTTAAGCGGGACCATCTATGACCCCTTTAATCTTTCCTAGAAATTGAACCTAGTGTGGTTTTGCCAGATTTCTTCAAGTTTTTTTTTTTATCAAACTTTCTACCAATTGCTTTTGTTTTTTCAGCTTCGATTCCTTTTAAGAATAACAATACCAATTGTGTTCCACCTTCTTTATTCAGGTGCACAAATATTGAAGTACCATGTTAACCTTAGGGGTGACATCCACTAAACGATTACACCAATCAAGGAAAATTTACTTCTAAGGTAATGGTTCTTTCACAACACAGTGATTGCTTTATTTATTTACACTCAGTTTCATTTCTTGTCAGCGTTAGCGGTTTTATTTTGCAGTAGTATATTTCCAACAACTTAGAAGCAAATTATACTACTGTTTGAACGTGAAAACTGTTTTCGTTTCCCACTACTGGAACCAATGAAGACTTTTACAGGCAACGAGCTAAAGTACACTTAAGGATCATTGGAGCAAGTGAAGTGTCTTATTGAGGCAATCAGTTTGAGGACACCTAAGTAGTGCAAGGGTGTGCCTAAGTAGTATTGGAGCGATTGCAAGCTTCATCTATGTTGGCTAGTGGGTCATTGCAATCAGATGGGCTTGGAAGGCTTAGTGAGATTGAGTTGGGATGAATCAGAGGTCCATTGAGTTTGAGTTGGTCGAAGGACCATGAGCGAATCGCTAGATCTTTGTGTTTGGGATAGGGCTTACGATGCCTTTATTCATGATAAGCTACTAATACATAAGTTTTGTAGAGCTAGTTCAAGCATCACTGAATTTTTAACTAAAGTAGACTAGAAGATTATGGAGTCCGAGAGCTTAAATAAGAGAACTAGTAGGGGATGTTTTCTTCAAGTAACCTATGAGATTATGCGGAGAAAGGAGCGGTGTGCCAGAGCTTGGGTGAATGAACATGAAAGTCCGAAATTGAGATTGAGATTGCCCTAATTCAGTGGTGTCGCATGTGTTGTAGTTGGCCAAGATGGCTACAACTAATGGGGTGACCATGGAGGGGACAAGATGACCTAAGTTAGGGATGGCCAATGTGTCTGAATTTCCTATGTTGAGAACTTTTATATTGGTGTCGTAAGGGATGGTTGACATAAACCACGTCCAGAGGGACACATCTAACAGGATGTCGCAAGAGTGCGATTGGTGCCATATCTAGAGGGATTTTTTTTAGTATCAAAGACATTGTAATATTTAGTTGTTAAAGGGTCATACCATTAAAGGTTCCTGAAGGTTGTAACCTGATGATTATGTGTTATGGTATTGAGTCTGAGTGTTCAATAAAGGAATGGGCATAGACAAGACTACATCAATAATTGAGATGAGACTAAGTTCAAGTTTATGTCTAATACGTGTTGAGTGGATTATAACCTTAGGCCTTGAAGGCCCAAAATGGACTTGAGACTAAAATATCAACATGATGCAACAAAGTTACTAAAAGTGTGGCTTCATGTTGATGAGGGCATCGGCATAGTAAGTAGAGGAGTGTCATGGTCCACAATTTACTATGCTAGTTATCAAGGTTGAGCTTTCCCCAAATGGTCTTGAGTAAATTAAAGTATAATAACTTGAAAGTTAGAATTTGTCAGATACCTTGCAGTTCTAAAGAGATGTTGTGATACAAACTGAGTAACTGATAAAACTAGCTTACAAGTGGTTATGTCTTTACTTTGGGTGGAGCAATTATTTCTTGGAAGTCTGCTAAACAGACATGTATTGCTTGCTTCATAATGAAATCTAGTTTATAACTCTTGACTGAGTTAGGAAAGAGGTCGAGTGGTTTAGGAATCTACTTGTATAGATTTCTTCATGAGAGAATGGAGTACTTACTTTGGAGTACGTGTGGTCTAAAAGGAACCTAACTAATCCACTAATAAAAAGGTTAAATAGGAAAATGGTTATTGATTCGTCATGAGGGATAGGTTTTAAAGCCCAATGGTTGATGAATTCATGGTGGATACCCAACTTAGTTCTCTAAGTTCAATGTGGTCAAAGAAAACTATAGAAAGACTCACAGTGTACATTCTACCTATCCCTATGGCGAACGATGTACATGTATAAGGTTGAGTTATCACTCTTAATGAATTCATATCCCACGATTTGGGTGGTCCTATTGAGACGGACTTGCTAAATTCATCGAATTTAAATTTGAGAGGATGAGCTTAATAAATGCTCTTAATGATTTTATAAACCTGATTCGGGTAGTCTATATTGAGATAGACTTAATGAAATCACCTACATAAGTATAAAGGATTAGCCACATTCTATGAAAGATATTGGGCAGTCTTTCTATAACACTTACTAATATCCCAATGTGTATTGGCTAAAACTTGTTGATCTATCGCAGAACATCAATTGGATCTGAGATTAGTTGTTAGTCATGAGTTAACCCTTATCTTAACAAGTTCAAGATTCTTGCACTTGTTAAAGAAAAGAATCACTTATTTCACTATGTACTAATTCAAGTCCATAGGATACTATTGCTCAAACGACTAATTTCGATGTTGCTCTTCTCATGTTTTACCTTTTTTTTTCATGTTTATAAAAATTACATTGCATTAGTGGGGGAATGTTGGTAATGCAAATAAATTGATAAAAAATTATTTTTAAACGGTTACGATTTGACAAAATCAAAATCTAGCTTCTAAACTATTACATTTGATAAAACCGGAATCTAACTGTTGAGATTTTTTAGGAAATTGACTCTGCAAATTTATCATTTTGCCCCTTAAAAAATAGTATAAATAGGAGGTCATTCTCCTCACTTTTCATAGAACACAACAAGAGAAAAATAACTTCTCTCATCCTTCTGTTCTCTAAATTCTAGTGTTCTATGAAATTACATGAGAGAAAATTTTGTCTAGGAGATTGGGTTTTAAGCAGGACCATTTATGACTCCTTCAATCTTTCCTAAGAATTGAATCTAGCGTGGTTTTGCCGATTTTCTTCCAAATTATTTTTTATTAGATTTTTGACTAACTGATTTTTTTTTTCGGTTACAATTCATTTTGAGAAGAGTAATATTAATTGTGTTCCACTTTCTTTATTCGGGTGTACGAATATTGAAGTGTTGTGTTAACCTTGGTAGGTGACATCCACTACACGATTACATTCAAGGTGAATTTGCTTTTAAGGCAGTGGTTCTTCTACGACTCAGTGATTGCTCTATATATTTATACTCAGTTTGGTTTCTTGTTAGCACTAACGATTTTGTTTTGCAGTAATATATTTCTAACAATTTGCAGAAAAAATGTCAAAATAGGAGAAAAACAAACTCATAATAATTGCAACACTGACTAGATTTAGAATCAATCTAAAAATGGATCACTTTGATCAAAGTGTTTGTGTTTGCATTCTAGTCCCACCATTTTCAATCCAACCTATTGAAGAACACTAGCTAGTAAAGAAATCACTAAATTATCATTCTTGCTCAAATAGAGATTGGAAAAATACAATATATTGCCTTTAAAATAACTAAACTATTATAATTATGATATATATTTTTCAAATACTTAAATCACCCCATGAAATATTAATTTTAAAGGTTTTCTTTTGGAGCTACCTTTTTATTATAATATATAAAAATAAGAATGTATGGGTAAAAATACTATTTTAACCATACAAATACTTAAGAATTAAAAATAAATTTAATTATAAACAAGTAGTTGAGTGTAATGGCAAGGTATATTTTACTCTTAAGTGAAAAACGTAAGTTTGAACCTTGGAAAAAAAATTATTGAGAGGAACAATCATGAACCCTGAACATAAACAGTAAAACAAACATATATTGTAACAAAATACCTCTATTAACTCTTAATGGCTCTTAAAGGAGTTGATTTTAATTATATAGAGATAATAGAGCAATTATTTTCATTAAAAAAAGAGAGAATTATCATAATATTATTATCATATATAATAAAAAGAATTTACCAAAATATTGTTATCAGGATTTTCTTGATCTCAAAAGCCGGCCTTTTTATTGATGAATCCAACAAAGTAAAAAGACAATTAAATGAACCAACAGTCCAAAGTAAAACACAAAAAGGAAACCCTCGGCCATGGGATTCTGACCGGCGGCTGCTTAAACAAAACATTAACAATACTGAATAGAGAGCAATCAAAACGAGAAATGAGGTATTCAAATAGCAAATCCCACTATCCTTCAAAGAGAATCAACAGTTCTATGGTGGGTTATAAAGGTGACAGTCTTCTGCAGTCGCCGCTTTTATCAACACTAAAGTTTCTTCGAGAATTAAACCCTTTTCCGCTATTGCATGCGCTGTTTTGTTACCAGATCAGCCAATAAAGTAGAAGGCGCAGACATGAAACTTCTTTGCTATATCATTTACCAATAAGGTAAGGGCACTTATATCCGAGAAATCCTGTTCATCATTGTTAATCTTCCTGATAATAGATCTTGAATCTCCCTTGACTATTATTGACAGAAAACCCAAATCTTTAGCAAATCAGAGCCCATGTATCACTACAACTACTTTTACTGCAAATACTGAAAAAATAAGGTAAGTGATTTTGCAACAAGCCCCTATAATCTCCCCATTTTCATCTCGAATCACAACTCCTACTGCAGCCTTGTTTTGATTTAATCTAAACCCACCATCAATGTTTATTTTGACCAACCTTACAGGTGGCGAAGATGACTGAGCTTAAATATTGGAGGCTACACCACTGTCCGTAGGGATTACAAAGACCAACTCCACATAATAACTACAGATGAAGCTGACAATCTACACCACTGGCTACGAGTATTGGCAATTAAGACCGACACTGAAGTTCTGGGATCCACCTTCACCGTCGGTAGTATTAAGGTAGCTAACATTTCTGAATCCATCTTGGGATGATCTTCCGAAACACCTATCAACGAAGTACGTTAAAAAATGCAACAGTACGTAATAATAGTACTATTAAAAAACCCTAAACAATTAGTGGTACTGTACCAACAACACATGTATGTAGACCTTTGTACTTTTTTATCTCCCACAAGCCTGTCATTTTCCTCAACGAAGCCATGATTTTCCATGAACATGTACTGTCTTACACTGCACATTTGGCTTCAAACTTATCGGATTTGGATTTAACCACTTTGTAGTTAACCCTATTCGTGATGCTATGTTGTTTTAATGCACCAAGAAAACTATCTTTATTTGAAAACTTTTTACCAACTTCCAATTCACCCGAATCCAATGAGGAACTTGTACGGTCACGCCTTCTGTGTGGTAGATTTGGAAACTCCAACGCATCATCTTGAGATAGATTGACATTATGCATGTGGGTTAGAGATGAGTACGCCCTGAATCGCGGATCTTCTTCATCATCATCTAAACCCCCTTCGACATCTTCAGGTATGGTTGGAACAGGCTCTGGTTCAAAAAATAATGCAACTTCTACACCATCGGGGTCGGCCTCTCTAGTGGATCTGTATCGGACTCATCATCTGACCCATCATCATGTGCAACGTACGAGGTCCCCTCATCGGTGGACATCGTAGGGAGTACATCATCTCTCCTTGTGGATGTTTCACAACGTCTCCAATCAGATGTGGATTGCCAACCACTAGAAGTTGATGTCATTCTCCAGTATGTATTTCTAGCATCAAACATCGACCCACTGAAGTGCATGTCCCATCCACTAATGGAGTGTTGTGCAGGGGTTGGGTATTCCATACTGCTACCAAACACGGGCACTTCTGTGTTTTACCACCTACTAAAGGAGTGTCAGACAGGGGTCGTGTATTCTTCTCGACCAGCAGTAAATGCATCATTTGGCGATGAAAATTGTACATATAACTCAAGATAGGATGATCCACTAGTGAGATGTGTAACACCCCAAACCCGGCCCAGACGCTATGGCTGAATCCAGCATGTCACATTGAAGTGTTTTTCCAAAAACCTTGTTTTCATTGAAAACCCTTCTTATGAAAAAAGTTAAGTAAAATCCTTATTTGTATTTCCTTTCAAAACGAGGTGTATTTAAAAGTTATTTCTTGTTATAAATTGCTAATTACTTGGAAAATATTTACTGCGGAAGCTTAATTTAAAAAAAATAGCAATAAATTTTAGATAATCTTGAAAAGTGGATGAAGTAACTAAATCCATGTTTTGTTTCTAAGTATAAAACATAATAACAATAATGAAATAAAACCTAGAGACAAGGCCTTATTACAATCCGAACTAAAATAATTTCAAAATACTAGAAATTCTAAAGAAAATCCAAATAATAGTATTTTGCTAGCTGGCCACCTCTAAGTCTCACCATCCGTCGAATCGCCTACTGAGGGTCACTTGAAAATATTAAAAGAGGGAGTAAGTTTCGAAACTCAGTGTGTTCTTCCCTCAACAAACAATAGCATGCATTAATCAAATCATTTTGGGCCTGAGCCCAATACAGGTACGATGGCCCTTGGCCTTAATAGGGTTTTAGCCCATATCGATTTCACATAGCACATTTAATTGGGCCGAAGCCCATTTTAACATTAGATCACAATTCATGTATGCAATGCTTATATCTCATCATCCTGTACACCTTCTTCCAACCCACACTCCTGTAGGGATATACTCGACCCACCCGTCCTTATTACAACTCGATGTGGAACCAATGCGGTCCACTTAACGGTGCAGCATAGCTGCTTATATACGGTGTAGTACCGATTACAACACTACTTAACGGTGCAGCAAAGCTGCTTGGTGGGTTAAAGTCTTACGGCGGATCCACAGTCGTCAAGCGACAGTGCGACCCTCAATTACACTTCCTCCATTCAAAATCCCAGCCCATATGCAATATTGTAATGCATGAATGCAGCAAATAACATGTAACATGCATTAATCATACTCATACACATAGGGGTATTTTGGTCATTTTACTACCCAGGGGTATTTTGATAATTCTACCTTATAAGGGTATTTCAGTAATTTCCTATCATTATGGGTTTTATTATGAACTTTGGCCCGTCAACAAGTCCTCATTGGTCAAAGTGAACAGATACTATGCACCAGGTAGAATTCTAGAGAAGAGGAGGTGGGTCATCAAGACTGCTTAAGTACCAAGCTCCCCCTAGATCTAATCCTCGACATGCATATGCCCATTGCCACACCTTAACTGCACGACTTGCCCATGAACTTGCTTTATAGTTATTGAAGTTTTATGAGTATTTGAGAAATCATTAGGAACTAGGCCTACAAGTCCACTATAAAACCCTAACGAGCCCACTTACTTACCTATATCATTTAGCCTATCAGACCCAATCACCTACATATATAGTCCTTTAGGCCCAATCACACAAATATGACCCATTAGGTCCAATCTTATACAAATTCATGCAACTATATGCTCATTTCATCACTTAGTAACAAATTATCAGTTTTGTCTATTAGGGGCCCTATGGCCCATGAGGCCCATTTGGCCCATCCCAGCCCGATTGGCCAATATACGACCCAAGTCCATGAGATTGCTCATAGGGTTTTTGGTAACCTATCGGTTTCCTTCTCACAAGTATTCGTGCACTCACAAGACTACTGTAGCCAACTTTTGGCTTTTCGGTATTTCGGGATTTTGCCGACCTAATGTGTGTGTATAGTGTATGTACATACCTGGTAATAAAGCGTGTCGCAATTCCTTTAGTCAAGACCCTTGAGCGACACTTCTTAAACAGTCCCTTCTTAAATCACTAGCCTCGACTATATTTCAGATCTACGTCAAAATAGCGAGTGATTCGCACCTAATTTAAGTCACCTAGGCATATTTGACCCATCATTGAAACCAAAAATAGGGAATACTTACCTAAACCCAAAACGCTTAAGGAACAATTCAGCAAAGACTTGGATGATCAAGATTTGGTACTAAACCCCTACCAAAACTGATTAGAAAGAGTGTGGGTGAGGAGTAATTGGTATTAACAATAGTAATCGAAAAAGAAATAAGGTACTTACACCAACAGAGTAATTGGCCCAGGGACTTTTTGGCTTTTTGGCTTTTAAACTAATATGGTGAATAAAGTTTATTCGGCACAAATTAAAGAAGAAGAGTAGAAGAAGGATTAGGCTAATTCTAAGAGAATTTGAGAAGAAAAAGAAGAAAATTCAGCAAGTGAGGGAAAAGAATTTAAACTAACAAAATTTGGGGAAGTGAAAGAATAAAAATCGGCATCACAAAGAAAAAGAAAAAGATAAGGGATTCGGTATTAACTAGGACCTCAAATTCGGCATACATATATATAGCCTATAGCCGAAACTTAGTTACCCCTAAAGTCCCAATCGGCTCCACCTCTTCCCCATATCATCTCCTCATTTTTCTCCCTGATAACTCCCAAATCTTTTTCCTAAATTTTCTCTTCTGATCACTCTCCTTAGAGTCCATCATCACACCACTTCCAACCTTCTAGAAGGCTAAAATTAAACTCCTAAAAAAAATACTAAGCTAGGATTTGAACCTAGGATCTCCTTGCTAGCCCATAATGCCATCTTTCTATACCCTAAGTGGCGTCTCTTAGCCACTCCACCACAAGGCTCTTTGATGCCACTTTTCCTTATTTTTATTTAAAAGCCCAACTACTCACCGCCCTGGTTCTTTTAATAATTAATTAAAAATTCATTCACCTTAAAGCTTGGGCTCAAAACTTAATCAATGGACTACTAACACATACATAACGCTTGGCTACAATATTAAGCTCACATTTCTCATCAAAACCGAAAAAGAAAGGTTCGGGATTTTTGGGGCGTTACAAGATGAGTCTGCACCATTGCCTCCAAGCTACGAGTACTTTTGATGTTGAATGAGTCATATGTCACAGGATCAACTGAAGCACAAAATCGATACTTAATAGACAAAGCTTTTATTGGCGTCATTCTGAAGATTTTGCTCCTAATTCTTTTATGAAGTTCTGTCAAATCTATGTTTTGGTTAAAAACCAGCCTCGCTCTATTCTCCGATAAAAAAATAACACCATTCTCGGTGTTACAGACCTCACCATTATAGTAAATAACAACACTAATACGTTCACTCATCTTTAATTTCTATTCTTCTTTGCCTCTCAATTTTTTTGCTGTAAGTTATGCAACCTAAGAATAAAATTTGGGTCATTTATAGCCTCAGTTTTTCTACGAACTACTGTAGCAAAAGCGCGTCCACGTGGGAGCTTTTTTCTGAAATTTTGCTGACAGTGCATTCTGCTTGAAGCGTTTTTTACACTATTTGTTTAGAAACATTTGCTCAGAATTATTTTTCTATGAACTACTGTAGCAAAAGCGCGTCCACGTGGGAGCTTTTTGCCAAAATTTTGCAGACAGTGCATCTTGCTTGAAGCGTTTTTGACAATATTTGTTCAGAAACATCTACTCAGAATTATTTTTCTACGAACTATCATAACACCCCTTACTCAGAACCGTCACCGGAGTCAGGTAATGAGCATTACCAAATTCAGGATAAACCTTACAGAATTTATTCGAGGACAGTTATAGATTTGCATGCACTTCAACTCAAAATTACCTTTATCAAAGGTTTTCAAATACATTACGGACATTATAGATGGTTAGGATTCGAATCCTAATATATCGGACTCTCAAAAAAAATATTTTCGCTTATAAAACACCGTCACATGCTCGTGTGACTATTGGCATGGCCGTGTTGATAGATCGTGTGGTCTTTACACGCCCATGCTCGACAACCATGGACAAAACTGTCCATTATGCAACGACCGTTCCACACGACCGTTTGGAGGACGTGTACCCCATACGGTTGAGACACACGGCCGTGTCTCCTACCCGTGTGGTACCTTAAAATTTAAATTAAGGTGCAGGGGAGGCATGGTCTAGAGGCACGCCCGTAGGGTCTGGCCGTGTATCGCCCACGGTCTAGGCACGCCCGTGCCATGTACCCATGGAGCACACTGTCAAATCCCATACGGTCATGGCACACGCCCGTATGCCTTGCCGTGCAGGCCGTGTTAGGCTATATACCAAGCCTTGTCCTCCCTAAAACATATTCAAGCACATGCTAAATCAAAACCAACCAATTCAAGAGAAGTTTTACTCAAAAGGACTTCATTTATAATATTACTTACAAAATATCATATGAGTAATGTAACTTAGGCATACAAAAAATAGCCAATTACAACCACCAATTGTTCTATACATGCTATAAATTACACTTGAAAATATGAAATATACCAAAAGAAGCTTGATAGTGTGTTGTGTGGCTCCAACTTTACGATCCTAAACTAATAAGCTCAATATCTACAAAGGATGGAAAAAGAGAGGGTAAGCTACAATAGCTTAGTAAGTTATATGAAATAAATAGCAATGAAACAATTCAATATATCATTAAATTAGCATCATAGATACTATCATATATCATTATACAACTAGCTTACTCTTTATGCTCATTCCACATAGCAACCATGAACATGCTTAGCAATAACATTCTCAATATACCGTACCATTTTCAGTTCACCTGTACAATCACTTCATCACAATACAGTTAATCTAATTCCCATTGAGCAATTTTGGATTATGAACAGATATACAGAGGTTAGCACATAAGTGACATACAGACATGGCGAAGCCATGAAGTAGCCAAAGCTACTAACAGTGCGATAGCTGAAGCTACAATCAGTGCGGTAGCCGAAGCTACAATCAGTAACAGTACAGAAGTTAACCACGGGCCTGCTCACACAAGCTGACAGGTGTTTGCAACACATGCAAGACTACCTAGCACCCAGATATCTATAACAGTCAGAACAGTAGGCCTCAAGTGACATATCACTGTTATCTATGTCTACTCCTACTTACTCAATCGGGATTTACAGATAATGCATAAATTAGTAGTTTCAGAAGCACATACAATGATCAATTAGACTTTACAGTCAATATTATTTTCCATACATTCAGTCACCTCACAGAGCAATTATCCATATATCATCATATAAGCAAATATTCTAACAGAACTAATCGAATTCGCTAGAATTACATATAATTTACCTGGATTGCCAAAAAGGACTAATTTTCGAAATTAGTCGAGGGCTTTTTCTTTTTCCCGATCACGGGCTCTTTCAGACTGTTCTTGATCTAAATTAACACATATAGCACAGATATCATTTATCTATTTCAATACGGTCACAGTTCACATTTGGGGCAAATTTTAAATTTTACCCCTCAACTTTACAATAATTACTAATTAGTCCCTTAGACATCAAAATTTCATTTTCTTTATTCCATAGGCTTATAAAGCCCATTTTTACAAGTATAACACTCAAATATTCATTATTCCACACATTTAGGAACAATTTGTAATCTCTACAAATTAGTCCCTCTTTATGAACTTTCATTCAATTTCATCCATTAAAACATGCATATAGCATTTAAAACTTCCATTATCTACCATTAGTGAGCCAAAGACACTCATTCCACAAATGGGTAAATTTTTATACCTCAATTTTTCTTCAAATAAATGGTAGAATAATGAAATACAAGCTTCAAGGAGTCCAAAAATGCAAAAATAATTGAAAAAGTGACCAAATTGCACTTACATGGAAGCTTGAAAAATTTTGAAACCCTTGGCTATGGAGTTTGGGATTTTCGACTGAACATGGTGTGTTTCATTGAAAAGATGATGTTTTATTTCATCTATTTTGTCTTTTACTCACTTTTGACAAATATGCCATTTCATAGATATTTTCCCATGTAAGGCTATTTTGGTCCATAATACTTACTCATAGTTTTATGGCCACATAAAAGCTTCCTATTTCATGCAACAATTCAATCAAGTCCAATTATCATCTAATAGGCACATTTTACACTTTTCTCAATTTAGTCATTATTGAGCAATTAAACATTAATACAGTAAAATTTTCAAACAGTATTTTAACTCTAATATTCAATCAAACAGATATCATCAAAATTTCACATAATTAAAAAATTTCACTTCGGATTTGTGGTTACGAAACCACTATTCTGACTAGCCCCTAATTCATGTTGTCACAATACTCCCCCCTTAGGGATTTTCATCCTCGAAAATCTTACCAGTAAACAGTTGAGGGTACTACTTCCTCATAGCCTCCTCAGTTTCCCACGTTGCCTCTTCTACCCCATGCTTTTGCCATAACACTTTCACTAACGATATTTCCTTGTTTCTCAACTGTTTTATTTACCGTGACAGAATCTTAATCGGCTCCTCTTCATAAGTCATATCTGTTCTAATTTCTACCTCAGTTGGCAAATCACATGTGTCAAATCCGATCGATAATGTCGTAACATAGAAACATGGAACACATTATGAATTTTGTCTAACACGGGTGGCAAAGCTAAACGGTAGGCTACCGAGCCGATTCTCCCAATTACATCGTAAGGACCGATAAAGCGTGGGCTTAGTTTACCTTTCCGGCCAAATATCAGAATTTTCTTCCATGGTGACACTTTCAGAAATACTTTATCGCCCACTTGAAATTCAATCTCTTTCCTTTTTAAATCTGCATATGATTTCTGTCGGTCTGATGCAGCTTTCAGATTATCTCGAATTATCTTTACTTTTTCTTTAGTCTCTTTTATCAAATCGACCCCATGTAGTCGGTGCTCACTCAATTCGGTCCAATACAGTGGAGTTCGACACTTTCATCCATATAAAGCTTCATACGGTGCCATTTTTATACTGGACTGATAACTATTATTATATGCAAATTTGATCAAAGACAAATATCTATCCCAAGTACTCTCAAATTCCAAAATGCAACATCTAAGCATATCTTCTAAGACTTGAATTACTCTTTCAAATTGTCCATCCGTTTGAGGATGGAATGCCTTACTAAAATTCAATTTTGTACCTAAGGCATCCTGTAACTTTTTCTAAAACCTCGAAGTAAACCGCAGTTCTCGGTCAGAAATTATGGATAGTAGCACTCCATGTAAACATACTATCTCAGTAATATATAACTCCGCCAATTTATCAAGCAAAAAGTCTGTACGTACCGGAATGAAATGAGCCGATTTAGTCAGTCTATCTACTATTACCTAAATTGAGTCTTTCTTTCTCAGTGTAAGAGGCAAACCTGATACGAAATCCATTGTTACTCGATCCCATTTCTATTCGGGAATTAAAATTGGTTGCAATAATCCAGATGACACTTGATGTTCCGCTTTCACTTGCTGACAGATCAGACATTTTGACAAAATCTCTGAGATGTCTCGTTTCATACCCTGCCACTAATACAGTTTCTTCAGATCATTATGCATTTTTACACTACCGGGGTGTATTACCATACCACTATTTTGAGCTTCATGCAGGATTTTGTCAATCAATTCAGAATTTCTCGGTATACATAATCGGTCACAGTACATTAGATAGCCATTCGGATCAACTCTAAATTCAGAATTTTCATTCATCAAACACTGTTCTCTTTTAGATTACAACTCATTATCTACTTTCTGAGTTTCATAAATTTCTTGTAGAAACACTGGCCTAACTCGTAATTCCGCAATCAAGGCACTACTGTCAGACATTTCAAATATCACATTCATAGCTCGTAAAGCAAAGAGGGACTTTCTACTTAAAGTATCTGCGACCACGTTAGCCTTTCCCGAATGATAGTCTATCACCAATTCATAGTCCTTTAACAGTTCTAACCACCTTCTCTGACGTAAATTCAGATCTTTCTGTGTCATCACATATTTCAAGCTTTTATGATCGGTGTACACACGACATCTCTCACCATACAAATAATGTCACCATATTTTTAGAGCAAAGACAATGGCAGCTAGCTCCAAGTCATGAGTAGGATAATTTCGTTCATGCGGTTTCAGCTGTCGAGAAGCGTGGGCTATCACTCTTCCTTTGCATCAGAACACATCCGAGTCTATTCAAAGAGGCATCACTGTACACTATAAATTCCTTTCCCGACTCAGGTGGGACCAAAACCAGTGCTTCAGTCAAACATTTCTTCAATCTATCGAAACTCTGTTGACATTCTTCAGTCCATTCAAACTTACTATCTTTTTGCAACAATTTGGTTATTGGTGACGCTATCATGGAAAAGCTTTCAACAAATCGACAGTAATAGCTAGCCAAACCCAGAAAACTTCTAATCTCAGACACAGTCTTCGGAGGCTTCCATTCTAATATAGCCGAAATCTTTTCCAGGTCCACTCGTATCCCTTCACCTGATACAATATGCCCCAAAAATCCAACTTCCCATAGCCAAAATTCACTTTTGCTGAACTTAGCAAATAATTTCTTTTCTCGTAGTATCTGGAGTACGATTCGCAGATGTTCAGTATGTTCAGACTCGCTCGGAGAATAAACCAAAATATCATCTATAAAAACTACTACGAATTTATCCAAATAGGGTCAGAAAAATCAGTTCATCAGATCCATAAAGACAGCTGGAGCATTAGTCAGACCAAAGGGCATTACTAAGAATTCATAATGACCATATCGAGGTCTAAAAGCAGTCTTCGGCACATCTCCTCTTTAACTTTCAACTGATAGTACCCGGACCTTAGATCGATCTTAGAAAACACAGTAGTGCCTTTCAATTGATCAAATAAATCGTCAATTCTAGGCAACGGATACTTATTCTTCATGGTTATTTTATTGAGTTGTCGGCAATCAATGCAAAGCCTCAATGACTCATCTTTCTTCTTAACAAACAACACCGGAGCACCCAATGGTGAAAAACTCAGCCTTACAAACCCTCTATCGGTTAACTCTTGCAACTGTACTTTCAGTTCTGTAGGCGCCATTCTGTAAGAAGTGATCGATATCGGAACAGTACCAAGATACAACTCTATACTAAATTCAACCTCTATATCCGGGGGTAAACCATGCAGTTCTTCCGGGAATACATCCACAAATTCACACACAACAGGTACAGATTCAATTTTCTTTTTAGACAATTCAGTATTCAAAACATATGCAAGGTAAGCTTCACATCCTCCTTTTAGATACTTAGCAACAGACATAGCAGAAAATACAGTTGGCATCAACTCAAACTTATCGGTTTCAACTCTCAGTATCTTACCATTATCACATTTCAATTCCAGAGTTTTCTGTCTACAATCTATTTTGGCACCATGCAGAGTCAACCAATCCATTCTCAAAATAACATCAAACTCATCAAAAGGCAACAACATTAAATCAACAGGAAAACAATGACCATGAATCATAAGAGGGCAAATTCTACAAAATTTATAAACTAACACATGCTTTCCCAACGGATTTGAAACTTGTACCATATGCTTAGTAATTCAACACACAAATTCTCATCAGACATTTTACTCATACATACATACGAATGAGTAGAGCCAGGGTCAATCAAAGCAAGAACAAAAGTACAATAAAGAGAAAATATACTGGTAATCACTTCAGGGGAGGATGCCTCCTCTCGGGCTCGAATAGCATAAGCTCTCGCCGGAGCTCTCACTTCAGATCTCATAGTAGTATCCCTAGTTGTACATTTACCACTATTTCAGGTTCTCACATTTCTTGGGGGTCTCCCTCTAGACACATTGCTCAGTCTCACATTTTGCGACTTTTCTGGCTCTTCCGGCTCTGGGCAGTCATTCACGAAATGGTCTTGAGACCCACAATGGAAACAAGCTCGGTTAATCACATAACATTCACCCGAATATCTTTTTCCACAATGTTTACACTCCAGTCTATCAGACTTGACACTTCCGGCACTAGCTACCGTAGTGGCCTGGGTCTTAGAACCCGAATATCTCCTATCACGGTCTCGACGGGAATAACCATTAGAAACATTCGATTGGGGACTCGTCTCTTTCGACTTTTTCGACTTAGATTGAAATGATTTAGTCATTGTTCTCTTTCGAGCCTCTTTATTCTCATTTTCAGCTTTTCTCTTTTCTTTACTCAGTTCTTCAGCTTTAATGGCCCTTTCAACCATGACCACAAATTCCTTGATTTCTAAAATACCAATCAATAGTCGGATATCTTCATTAAGTCTGTCTTCGAATCTCTTGCACAAGGTAGTCTCATTAGGCACACATTCTTGAGCATACTTGCTCAACTTAACAAAGTCTCTTTCGTACTCGGCTACAGTTAACCGACCTTGTTTCAATTCAAGAAATTCCTTTCTTTTCTGGTCTATGAAACGCTGGCTAATATATTTTTTCCAAAACTCATCCTGGAAGAAATTCTATGCAACTCTCTCCCGAGGTACCACTGATACCAACGTTTTCCACCAATTATAAGTAGAATCTCTTAGCAAAGACACATCACATTTCAAACTTTCTTCAGAAGTACACGACAATTCATCCAACACTCTAATAGTGTTTTCCAACCAAAACTCAGCCTTTTCTGGATCATCATTCACGTTAGGTCGGAACTCTTCGGCCCCATCCTTTCTAATTTTATCCACAGGAGGCTTAGTCAATCGAACTACCTCCGGCTGTTGAGGAGCTATGGGAGCAGGTTGAGGTATAAGAGGAGGCGGAGGGGGTTGAGCATTCAGATTCACCCGAATGAACTCAGTGTACCATTCACTCATCATATGGAGGAAGGCTACTCGGGCCTCATCACATTGACTTTGACCTGCAGGTCCAGAATCAACAGGAGCTGTCCCTTGAGTGGGAGCAGGCGCATTACTTTGGGCGTCATCCGCCACATCACGATTAGGGTCCATAATTATATAGAAAAACAATTTAAAATTGTCAAGAGCCAACACACTATCAATTTCAATTTATGGCATGTATAGACAGACCACCACACTCGCTACGTTAGTCCGAGAATCGACTAAACCATAGCTCTGATACCAATAAAATGTAACACCCCTTACTCGAAACTGTCACTGGAGTCGGGTAATGAGCGTTACCAGATTCAGGATAAACCTTACAGAATTTATTCGAGGACAGTTACAGATTTGCATGCACTTCAACTTAGAATTACTTTTATCAAAGGTTTTCACATACATTACGGACATTACAGATGGTTAGGATTCGAATCCTAATATACCGGACTCTCAAAAAAAATTTTCGCTTATAAAACACCGTCACACGTCCGTGTGATTATTGGTACGGCCGTGTTGATAGACTGTGTGGTCTTTACACGCCCATGCTCTGCAACCGTGGACAAAACTGTCCATTATACCACGGCCGCTCCACACGACCGGTTGGTGGCTGTGTACCCCATACGGTTGAGACACACGGCCGTGTCTCCTACCCGTGTGGTACCTTAAAATTTAAATTAAGGTGAATGGGAGGCACGATCCAGAGGCACGCCCGTAGGGTCTGGCCGTGTATTTCCCACGGTCTAGGTACGCCCGTGCCATGTACCCGTGGAGCACACTGCCAAATCTCACACGGTCATGGCACACGCCCGTATGCCCTACCGTGCAGGCCGTGTTAGGCTATATACCAAGCCTTGTCCTCCCTAAAACACATTCAAGCACATGCTAAATCAAAACCAACCAATTCAAGAGAAATTTTACTCAAAATGACTTCATTTATAATATTACTTACAAAATATCATATGAGTAATGTAACTTAGCATACCAAAAATAGCCAATTACAACCACCAATTGTTCTATACATGCCATAAATTACACTTGAAAATATGAAATATACCAAAAGAAGCTTGATAGTATGTTGCGTGGCTCCAACTTTACGATCCTGATCTAATAAGCTCAATATCTACAGATGATGGAAAAAGGGAGGGTAAGCTACAACAGCTTAGTAAGTTATATGAAATTCATAGCAATGAAACAGTTCAATATATCATTAAATTAGCATCATAGATGCTATCACATATCATTATACAACTAGCTTACTCCTTGTGCTCATTCCACATACCAACCATGAACATGCTTAGCAATAACATTCTCAATATACCGTACCATTTTCAGTTCACCTGTACAATCACTTCATCACAATACAGTTAATCTAATTCCCATTGAGCAATTTTGGATTATGAACAGATATACAGAGGTTAGCACATAAGTGCTATATAGACATGGCGAAGCCATGAAGTAACCAAAGCTACTAACAGTACAGTAGCCGAAGCTACAATCAGTAACAGTACAGAAGTTAACCACGGGCCTGCTCACACAAGCTGACAGGTGTCTGCAATACATGCAAGACTACCTAGCACCCGGGTATCTATAACAGTCGGAATAGTAGGCCTCAAGTGACATGTCACTGTTATCTATGTCTATTCCTACTTACTCAATCGAGATTTACAGATAATGCATAAATCAGTAGTTTCAGAAGCACATACAATGATCAATCAGAATTTACAGTCAATACTATTTTCCATACATTAAGTCACCTCACAGAGCAATTATCCATATATCATCATATAAGCAAATATTCTAACAGAACTAATCGAATTCGCTAGAATTACATATAATTTACCTAGATTGCCAAAAAGGACTAATTTTCGAAATTAGTCGAGGGCTTTCTCTTTTCCCCGATCACAGGCTCTTTCAGACTGTTCTTGATCTAAATTAACACATATAGCACAGATATCATTTATCTATTTCAATACGGTCACAGTTCACATTTGGGGCAAATTTTAAATTTTACCCTTCAACTTTGCAATAATTACTAATTAGTCCCTTAGACATCAAAATTTCATTTTCTTTATTCCATAGGCTTATAAAGCCCATTTTTACAAGTATAACACTCAAATATTCATTATTCCACACATTTAGGAACAATTTGTAATCTCTACAAATTAGTCCCTCTTTATGAACTTTCATTCAATTTCATCCATTAAAACATGCATATAGCATTTAAAACTTCCATTATCTACCATTAGTGAGCCAAAGACACTTATTCCACAAATGGGTAAATTTTTATACCTCAATTTTTCTTCAAATAAATGGTAGAATAATGAAATACAAGCTTCAAGGAGTCCAAAAATACAAAATAATTGAAAAATGGACCAAATTGCACTTACATGGAAGCTTGAAAAATTTTGAAACCCTTGGCTATGGAGTTTGGGATTATCGACTGAACATGGGGTATTTCATGGAGAAGATGATGTTTTATTTCATCTATTTTGTCTTTTACTCACTTTTGACAAAAATGCCATTCATGCCATTTCATAGATATTTTCCCATGTAAGGCTATTTTGGTCCATAATACTTACTCATGGTTTTATTGCCACATAAAAGCTTCATATTTCATGCAACAATTCAATCAAGTCCAATTATCATCTAATAGGCACATTTTACACTTTTCTCAATTTAGTCCTTATTGAGCAATTAAACATCAATACAGTAAAATTTTCAAACAGTATTTTACCTCTAATATTCAATCAAACAGATATCATCAAAATTTCACATAATTAAAAAATTTCACTTCGGATTTGTGGTTACGAAACCACTATTCTGACTAGCCCCTAATTCGGGTTGTCACAACTATTGTAGCAAAAGCGCGTCCACGTGGGAGCTTTTTTTTGAAATTTTGCTGACAGTGCATCCTACTTGAAGCATTTTTGACACTATTTGTTCAGAAACGTATACTCAGAATTATTTTTCTACGAACTATTGTAGCAAAAGCGCGTCCACGTGGGAGCTATTTTTCGAAATTTTACTGACAGTGCATCCTGTTTGAAGCGTTTTTGACACTATTTATTCAGAAACGTCTTCTCAAATTATTCTTGCAGAAACCCTAAACCCTAACACAAAAAAATTATATTGCTTATATGTTTTTTCTAATACCTTAAACACATTTTAAAAAAAAAACCCTAAACCCTAATTTAATCAATAAACCATAATACCTAAACTCTATTTTTGTATTTAGTATTTAAAATTAATAGTTAATTTAATGAATTAACCCTAAAATTCTCAACCCTAATTCAATTATTTTTTCTTGAAACCCTAAACTTAGCACAACGCCAGTATTTATATATGATGCAATCATGTTATCTTTGAGAATTTCTTTTTCGTGTAAGTATATTGGAAATTAATAATTAAAAAAAAAATCAGAAATGAGCTTCTTACAAGGTAAAAGAAACTTACCCGGTGGATCAAAAAGAAAATGATCTAAGCCATTAATAAGGGAAAAAAACTTTAAACGCTGAAGTAATCGAATTACCAAGTTGTTGTTTACACGTTAAGAGTTATTTAAAGGTTTTTTACTAAAATATTATAAGAAATAAAATATTAAAATAATATGTTTAAATGATTATGTATCAATTAACCCTAAATTAATCAATTAACGCTAATTTAATCAAATAACCCTAATTTAATCAATTAACCCTAAACCTTAAACTCTAATTTAGTATTTAGTATTTAAAATTAATAGTTAATTTTATGAATTAACCCTAAAACCCTAAACCCTAACATCCTAAACCCTAAACTCTAAACCAATAACCCTAAACCCTAAAATTACTAACCATAAAACCAGGAAAATCGTAACCTAATGTGAAAACACGGGCAAAACGCTCCCCCAGGGAAGCATTTTGTCCACGTCAGCAAAGCGCGCCCTCAAGGACGCGTTTTTTTGCTGATGTGGACAAAACGCTTCATTGGGGGAGCGTTTTGCTGACACGTACTCTGAAAGCATGCTGACGTGGATGCGTTTTCGGGGAAAATGGCCTAATCCGATAAATAACCCAATAAACGGCTTATTTCTGTAATTTAATTTAAAAAAGGGAAAACTACCTAATAGCAAATTTTTAAAATACTAATTTTTACTATTAAATAGATTATAAAAATGGATATTAAAGATAAACAATTTTTTTAATTTATATTTAACATTTATATTAATTTTATGTAAAAATCACTAAAGGAGAGAGCGCATTCGAATCTCGGAGTAAGATTGACTCCGAAAATTAAAAAAAAAAATTTAAATATTTAACTTTTATATAAAATTTATGCAAAAAAATCTCTCAACTTTTTGAAATTATAAATTTATATTTTAATTCCTGTCGTGTATGTATATATAATAATTTAATTAATATATTTAAATTTATCATCATTTAAAGGTTAAAATTTGCCAAAAGCCCTTGTACTTTTATTTTATAAAATTTCACATTTTTACTTTTTACATTTTAAAATTCAGATTGTTTACATTGCTAAATTCCTTTTGTTAAATTTATTGCTGTGACATTTTTTAAATAAAAAATTTACTTAGTAGTCATGTAATTTAAAAAATGACTTTATAATTAACTTGTATACAATGTTAGCAATTAGACCTAAATTTTAAAATCTGAAAAAAGAAAAAAAATTAAATTCTATAAAATAAATAATATTATGAAGTGATTTAATATATTTTTATTAATAAAAAATTAGAATAAATATGTTTGAACCCATTAATCATCTTTATCTTTGACTTTGTTTTTTTTTTTTTATAATTGTAATTCGAACCTATGACTTTAAACTTTATAGCAATGAGAAGAAAGCAACAAAATCAAGCAAAAAGTAAATGGCTTCGACGGACGATAATGCTGGAAGAACGACAAAAAAGGTTAGGTGAAGGCTGGATGAACCATCGGATCCGGATGATCTTGTGGTCAATGATAAAGGCATGAATGTGGATATTCCTACGGCTCAATCCGAGTCTTGGAAAGACAAGTTTCTGGGTACCCCAAATAAGAAGAGTAATCTATAGAAAGAAGACGATTCAAATTACTTGAGGGAGGCGCGAAAAAGGAGATTGTTGGTGGCATCCCTTCCATCACTTTCTCTGACCGAGTGCATCATTTTATTGCCAAACAAATGGCTCGAACGGTAGTTGTCAAACTACTAGGGAGGAAAATTTCATATCTCACTATGTTTAACAAATTGCAAACAATTTGGAAAACTAAGCAGCCTTTACAGATAATTGATAGTGAGAGCGACTACTTCTCTGTCAACTTTCAAAATGATGATGATTGCCTTTTGATGATGTCTGGAGGGCCTTGGACAATTTTTGGGCAGTATCTCTCTGTACGGCTATGGACTCCTGAGTTCTCAACAAATCAAGAGTTTCCTAAGAATCTGATGATCTGGATCAAATTGCCTGGATTGCTGGAAGGAATGTGCACGAGAAGTCTACTCAAGTTCATTGGAGGCGCGATTGGTCCCGTTGTGAAAATAGACCGTAACACGACCTCCAAATCTAGGGGGCAATTTGCGAGGATTGCGGTTTACATTGATCTAGGGAAACTATTAATTTCAAAGCTACAGATTGATGGGAGGATACAACGTGTGGAATATGAATCCGTGTAATTGGTTTGTTTAAAGTGTGGGAGATTCAGACACTCTAGAGATTCTTTCTGTCATAATTTTGCAAGAGATGTTTCATCTGTAGGAGCTGCGACTAGGAATCTTGACAAGGGTGTATTGAACCAAAGAGGGGAAACGTTTGATAGCTCTGGGAAGAATAGTTTAGCGCCTGATGTTGAGGAAGGGGATCAGTTTGGGCCATGGATGTTAGTGGAACGCAAGCCACGGCGGAAACCATTAACGACGGCGACAGAACCTAATAGTAACTCTGTTGTCGGGATCGAAGGTTTGAGATTCAACATTCTAAGCGGTAATCACGTGTTGATTGGAGAGGTGGCTCCTGATATCTTTTATGGAAACACTGGAAATCAGGGATCTACTGTGCCAACATTGGGAACGAAGCTGCAATCAAGGGATAAATTGCCATTCAATCCTCAAATCAAGGGTAAAGCTTTTAAGAAGAGACTTGCAAAAAAAAAAGAAAAAAAAAAGGCCAAGCTGTTTCATAAGCGAATGGGCTGAAAAATATTTCACATGCTTTAAAGCCTGTTAAGAAAAATGGGTCTTCGCTTGGGTTGGAGGAAAACCCATTTGACGATGTATAAAAATATAGGTCCAAAATTGATGGAATCTAACTCTCCCAATTAAGTTTCAAGCTGTTGGACATGGTTTAGACAAGGAAAGAAATTTGGATGTAAGGCTATCAACAAACAGAGGGATTTCTTTGGGTGAGGGAGAAATGGAAAGGCTTCTAGTAACAATTTCAAAAGGTGATAGGGGGAGATATTTGGGCAACGGCCAACGGAAGAATCAAAAGGTTTGAAGGATGGCACAGGTCAAATTTCAAGAAGTTTACTAGAAGGGGGTGTTCTACTCTTCCGATTGATCAAGCGGTTGAGGGTTTAATCAAGGGGTTGTGCCAGGAGGTCAGACATGACTCAACATTGATGGACGAAATGTCTTCGATTCATGAATCGGATGATAAAACTCTGGCGTATGCGACTTCGGCTTAAAGTTCTGGTTAGTGACTCTAAATCTCTTGGGTTTTATGTTGATGATTCCTATCTTTTGTGCATTATTTTGGAACCGCCAAGGATGTGGTCCTCCTCAATTCTATAATTTTCTATTTGAATATAGGAAAGATTTTCATCCGAATCTTGTTGCCTTCTTTGAAACTAGAATCAGTGGAAACAAGGCTGATTCGATTACAACAAAATTGGGGTTCTATAATTCTTTTAGGGTTGAAGCTACAAGATTTGCAGGAGGGATTTAGGTCTTATGGAATGGAATAATGATATTGAAGTTGAGGTGCTGAAAGTTCATCTATAATTTGTGCACATGCGGATTCGGGGCTCTTTTGGCCGAACGTCTTTCCTCTGCATTACGGTACATGGTAGCCCCATAAGAATTTAAGAGACTACATGTGTGGTGAACTAGAAGTGGTAGGAGAAAATATTGGGGAACCGTGGATAATGGCAGGGGACTTTAATGCCATCTTGAGATGTGATGAAAGGCAAGGTGGAGTTGTATCGCATAATGTTGGTTGCAGTAAATTCAATTATTTTGTTTTTCGAATGTGGTTGAATGACTTGGGATTTCAAGGTTCCATGTTTACATGGAATAGGGGTAATCTATTTCAAAGATTAGACCGATTGTTGTGAAATGATCTTTGGCAAATCATCGCCCCCAATACCTCTGTTTGACAAATCATCGACTGCTGTTGGTTACTGTTAATTCGGGGGAAGAGGGGGAGAGGCCCTTTAGATTTCTTGCCAGCTAGTTAACCCATCCTGAATTTCAGGATGTTGTTACCAAATCTTGGAGAGTTGAAGGTAATATTGTGGACAACTTGAGCAACTTTATCAATTTGGCTCAAGATTGTAACAAGACTGTTTTTGGGAATAAAAGAAAAGCTACGGGGGAGTTAAAATGGGTTCATGGTGCCTCAGAGAAGTATAATTCTACTCGATTAAGAGAAAGAGAAGCAGAGCTACAGTTTGAGATAGAGTCTATTTTGAATCAGGAGGAGCTTTTTTGGGCTTAAAAATCACTGTGTGAGTGGCTTTATAACGGTGATTGCAATACTCACTTCTTTCACAGTCGTACCTTAAAAAGGCGAAAAATGAATAGGATCGAAGCCTTGAAGATAGACGGGGTTGAATGGTGTTATGATGCGACATCATTAAAAATCATGCTATTGAACATTTTTCGAATCTATTCACAGTAGATAATTATTCAATTGGGGAATTTCCTATTAAGGGATATTTCCCAAAGTTCGGTCGAGATTCCATGGAGAGCCTTAATGGTGACATTAGTATGGAGGAAGTTTGTCAATCTGTTTTCAGTATGGCTCTTCTAAAGGCACCTAGCATAGATGAGATTTATGCTAAATTTTATTAGTCTCATTGGGATATTGTAGCCTCAATCAAACACTTCTGGTTCTCATCCCAAAAAATAGTGGTGCAAATTCAACAAGTCAATTTCGACCCATTAGTTTGTGTACTATCCTGCACAAGATCATTACAAAAACAATTGTAATTCACCTCTAGAGTCTTATGCAAATCTTAGTGAAATAGAATCAGAAGTTTTATTCCTTCACGAAATATGTCAGATAATGTTATTATTGCCCCAGAGGCAATTCACACAATGCGGAACATTAGAAGTAGGAAAGGGTGGATGGCAATTAAGGTAGATCTTAAAAAGGCTTATGATAGGGTTCGATGGGATTTTATTCATGATACCATGCAACTTCTATTGAACGACTCTATTTTGAGTTTCTTCGGTAAAGAGATCCACTGTCCCCATATCTTTTTGTTCTGGGAATGGGATGTTTGGCCATTTGATTGAGTCGGCTATAGAATAGCAACTCTAGAAACCAATAATACTTTCTCATTATGGGCCAGGAGTATCCCACATTTTTTTCGTTGATGATTTGGTTTTGTTTTGTAGAGCGGATGATAAAATGCAGAGTGTCTCAAACAAATCCTTATTCTTTCTGTTACTATTTTGGGCATCGCATAAACCATCAGAAAATGCAAGTGGTTTTTTCAAATAATGTATCGAATGAGGTAGCTGAAAGCATTCGAATCAAACTTGGGTTTACCATAGTTAAGGATATAGGGAGGTATCTCGGAATGCCTTTACTGCATGGAAGAATGGGGGTTAATAATTTTCAGTTTATATTGGATGAAGTCCAGAATCGACTCTCTAATTGAGATGTGCGTAGTATCCTTGGTTGGTCGATTCATTTTGGTGAAATTTGTCTTAATGACAATTCTTAATTATTTTATGACAACGACCAGAATTTTGATCTCAATTTGTAAAGAAATAGAAAAACTAGCTTATGGATTTTTGTGGGGGGCTTCTTCCATAGGACATAAACTATCTTTGATCAGTTGTAAGGACTGTTGCAAACCACTTGTAAATGGAGGTCTTAGTATACAACGATTGCAAGATCAGAACAAATTGTTTCTTTAACTTGGATTCGGCTTTATAGCAAGTCCAGAAATTCTGTGGGTCAGAGTTCTACGTAACAAATATCGTATTCATGGGCTGGTTTTGGAACATATTCAACGTAGCAACTGTTCCTATTTTTGGCATTCTTTATCACATATTTGGGGTGATGTTAAGAAAGGTTTCATTTGGGCTGTATGGATGGAGAATTGATTAATTTTTGGAATGATATTTGGTTGAAAGATGTGGGTCCTTTAAAGTGCCTTTATATTGGACAAAGGAACTTGGATGAGTCCATTCGTGTTCATGATGTTAATTCAAAAGGAATGTGGAACTCGCAATGGTTAGGTTCGGTTCTTCCTCAACATGTGGTAGACTGTATTTTGGCATGTAAAGCACTTTCGCAGTCTGTGGGTTCTAATTTTATTTTTTGGCATTGGGTGACATTTGAGAAGTTTTCAATTGCAGAATCATATAAACACATATTTGGTTTTGATGGAACAGGTCAAAGTGTTAATGACAAACTGATTTGGAAGATTGTGTTATGCGCCTTGGTATAGGATCTAGTCACAGGTCTAGACGAGAAAGAATTCTTGCTTTGACCTATGGTTACTCAAAAGACAGATTCGTCCTTAACTGAACCCTCTCTCAAAATAACATTTCTTTTTGATAGAATAATTACTTCCTCTTTATTTCATATTGGCAGCCTTTTATAGACTGTTAATAACAAAAGAAAGAGTCCTAATTGACATAAAATAGAATTCCTAATTTAGAGCTTATAAAGGAAACAAAAACCTAATATCATAGAGAAAATAAGTAAAACTAAAACTCTTAATAAAACATGATATAATAAATAAATAAAATTAAAATTTCTATTGCAATAAAAGCGTCCATAGCATTACTCCCCTTCTCGGAGTTGAGCTTGTCCTCAAGCTCAAATTCAGAATAAACTTCATAACTTATCCAAAATCATTTATCTCAATATTATCTTGTTTGCCTTTAACATATGGTACTTCTATCCAAAATAACTTTTTACATTTGTGTCTCATGGAATAAGACTCGTCACAATTATAACACAGCCCTTTAGCCCTTCTTTCCGCCATTTGTCTATGTCAATCTCTTAATAAACTGTGCAGAAGAACTTATTTTGTCGCTGTTCCTTGTTGGTTCTATTGTTTGTCCCCATCCATTTGCAATGCTCTTAGTTGTTGGAATGGTTGAATTGCTGCTAATGTTTGGGAAGTTGGCCAATTCAGGATGGCTCGAGATGACAATTTGGAAGAGACATTTTGTTTACGTTCCAATGTTCGAGCCATATTCATTGCAATTCCAAGGTTTTTTGGTTGTTTCATCTCAATATCAATTCTAAGTTCCTCTATCAACCCGTCAGTAAAGAGGTTTACTTGTTGTCGAGGTTTAAAATCAGTAATCTTAGCCAATAGTGATTGAAGTTGGCGTTGATATTCCTTTACAGTCCTAGTTTGTTTCAATTTGGCAAGTTCTCCTAAGGGGTTATTACTCATAGGTGGCGCAAACTTTACATGACAACACTCTTTAAAGCACCCTCAAGATTTGCCTCTTTTTCTTCTATTTGATCAAACCACAATTGTGTCTTTGCTAAAAGATGGAATGATGCTAAGCTTACTTTGTTTTTTTCATTAGTTCATTGATTGTCAAAAAAATTTTCGCATCTTTTGAACCCCCTTAAAGGATCTCCAATACCATCATGAGTGGGAAATTCCATCTTAGAGTATCGTGGCACCATGCACCCACTTTGTTGCAAGTCTAAATTCCTTTTCCTACCTCCGCCGGTGCCCTGTTCTTCATTATTCTTCTTTGAATCTCCTTTCGTTATCTTTTGGACCGAAAGAGATAATATTGCCACCTGCTTTTTTAATGCTTGTTGCCTTGTAGGCATTTATTCTATGAAAGCCTCTAGCTTGGCTTCAAAGTCTTTTCGTCACCCATGATAATTGGTTCTGATACCAAGTTGTTAAGCGTCTTGGCGTAGGATCTAGTCATAGGTCTAGACGAGAAAGAATTCTTGCTTCGACCTGTGGTTACTCAAAGGAAGATTCATCCTTGACTAAACCCCCTCTCAAAATAACGTTTCTTTTTTTATAGAATAATTGTTTCTTCTTTATTTCATATTAGCAGCCTTTTATAGACTATTAATAACAGAGGAAAGGGTCAAATGAAAGTGTCTTAAGTGAGAAAAAATAGAATTCCTAACGTAAAGTTTATAAAGGAAACAAAAACCTAATATAATAGAGAAAATAAGTAAAACTAAAACTTTTAATAGAACTTGATATAATAATTAAATAAAACTAAAATTCCTATTACAATAAAAGCGTCTATATCAGATTGCTAGTCCACAAAGGGTAAGAATCTTTCTATGGCTACTTATTCATGGCCAACTTCTGACAAATAAAGAATGAGTAAGGCGAGGTATGACCCCTTTACCATTTTGTGAACTGTGTGGAATTGTAGTGGAATCTACAATCCACGCGTTAAGGGATTGTGGATTTGCGCAGACTATTTGGAAAACTGTTGTACATAGAAGAGAGAGGGATTCGTTTTTCAACTTACCTCTTAAATGATGGGTAGTAAGGAATATTCAGAACGAAGATAACTATCAGTTTGAAGGGGGAGAGGGCTACTTTTTTTTACCATTGTAAGTTGGTTCCTTTGAAAAAGTCGAAATGAGTTTATCTTTAATGGTTCCAGCCAAAGTAGTCAAGAGATTATTTTCATGGTTAGTGCATAGACAAAATCCTTTAATCTTAAAGGGATTTTGGAGCGTTGGTCTTGCTTAACTATGACGGAGGAACATTGGTAGCTTCCTGCTTTTGGATGGGTCAAGGTTAACGTGGATGGTTTGGTTTCCCATTGTTGTTTAAGGGCGTCAATAGGTGGGGTGATAAGGGGTCCTAGTGGTGGTTGGTTGGTTGATTTCACGATGGGAATCGACATGGCAGATATCTATCAGATTGAGGCTTGAGCTGTTTTTGAAGGTCTTCAACTAGCTTGGGCGAATGCTTTCAAGCAAGTGGAGGTTGAAAGTGATAATGCGATGTTGATAAAATCTTTGCAGACCGACTTGGCAGCAATAAGAAATGTTAAGGAAATAAGAATGATTCATAGGTATTGCTCTAAAAATTGGCAAATAAATTCCAGGCATATTCAGAGAGGTAATAACAAAGTTGCTAATTGTCTTGCAAAGGTAGTTGATGGTGATTTGGATCGATTGATGGTCGGAATCGCCGATTTTTGTAAGGGAATTCCTGGAGGAATACATCCGTTTTTCTTTGTTAGTAGTAAATTGAACTATGTAGTCTGTTATTCTCTTAGGCTTGTCCTAAGTTTATTTTACCAAAAAAAAACTTTATATCAGTGAGAGGTAATTTACATATAGGGTCCGTTTGTTTAAATGTAAAATGTTTTACGGAAAATGTTTTCTGCATTTTTCTATGTTTGTTTCATAAAAAACAGCTTGGTCAATGAAAAATGACTTACAAGTTAACAAAAAATAAACCATTTTTCCCGTAAAATGACTTTTCCTTTTAAAAAACTTAAGTCATTTTCCGAAAAGAATCTCCTCTATAGGTAATTTTATTTTTATATAAAAATTAACTTAAATCACACTTAATGTTATTATACTGATAATAAATATTATTTTTATTTTTAAAAATATTTAAAAATATTAATATATTAATATAAAATATTATATTTTTCAATATTATTAAACATATATATATTTAATTATTTACATTTAGTCATATAATAAATTATAATATAATTAATATAATTAATTGTTTTAATAAATTATTTAATGTTTCAATTTTATTTTAACAAAAAATTTTAAAAACAATAATTTTAAATAATATTCTTCACATATTATTGAAAATATTCAATACTAATATTTTAATAATAAATATTTATTACAATTATAAATATATTAATAACAAATGTTTTGTAATATAAAAGTTAGAATATGTCATAAGTCTATGTACTCTTCCCAAATTTGCAATTTAGTCTCTATATTTTTATTTTCAAGAATTTAGTCATTTTACTTTTCAGATTTAAAAATCATGTCCAATTGTTGACATTGTTAAATTTTTGTTAATTTTGTTGATGTCACTTTTTAAATAAAAAATACTCACTTAGTAGTCATGTGACTAAAAAATAACGTTGTAATGAACCTTAATTTAACAAAATATTTTTAATATATACAAAAACAATTTAAAATTTTTTCCAGCAAAGTAAATCATTTTCAAGAAATTATTTTTTGAAAGTCATTTTTAATGAAACAAATAGACCCTTAATATCATTGGAATTAATATCAACCTTTATACAAGTAAGAAATTTTTAATTCACCAAACTATATCATTATCACAAATTTTTAATTTCATCGAATTATATCATTAAATTTCTGTGTAAATTAAATCACTTATCCTTATGGTTAAATTATTTTAATATAAAAATAGTCTTAACATGCATATGTAACTTATTTTTTAAACAAATAAATTTGATTGATTTTATGCCAAGTTGTGTAGGCATTTAGTTAATGAAATCAACATAGGTGACGTAATTACTAATAGAAATTCAAAAGTGTAATTTAATGAAATTTAATTCAATGATTTAAAATGTAAACTACCCATACTAGTAAAGATGCATTGTAGAAGTTGCAAATTTGTTTTGAATAATGAAATTTGTTCTTATTAACATTTTGACCTGAATAAGACTAGATTCAAACTGCATTCAATCATTAACACAATTGATATTTTGACAAAGATCAGATTCCAACCATGTTCAATCCTTAACACAATGATGATATTTTATGTCAAAATTTGCTTATCGAACACATTAATAATGCTAATGATTGTAGATTTGATTTGAAATGATAACAAAGAAAGAATTTAATTTTTAAATTTTTAAGTATGTTTAAAACATATTTGTATAATTTTATCACTTTGTTAAACGCAGTCGAAGAAGTGTTCCAAGGACGAAGTACTGAAGACATTAGCCGCCGTTCAGGTTTTTTGGCAGAAACGTGGAGTTGATATTTGATGCACCTCTGCAAACAAACAAAAAAAAGGAAAATCTTAAAATCATAGGTATTGGGACGAGATTATGGTTTAGATTCTAATATCTGAAGAACATAAGCATTGTGACAACAAACGACTTCAGAATCTAATATTAGAATGTTTTTAAGTGTTGTTGTGATAGAACTATCTAAAGATTATGACAAGTAATGAAGTTTTACAGCTAACTGAGAAAGTATTTTCGAATTTGTGTCAATATGCCAATCCGATTCTAGTTGTCGAACAAATTGCAAAAAATAGAACGTCGACAATGACAATATATCCCAAAGAAAAAGAAAGAAAAAATAAAGAACACACAGATTTTTATGTGGAAACTCTTTCGAGAAAAAATCACAGAGCAGTGGAAAAGATAATTCATTATGTCAAATTCGAATGATTACAAAGGGAGTAGACTATGTCTATTTATAGTTGTGTAAAGCCATATTCTAATCAAAATAAAATAGAAGTAATGCAGTGAGGTTAAAACACTTTATTCAAATCAACATTAAATAGAGGAAGTATACTTCTATTCAAACTTCTCTTGCACACTTGTATTTTACCACTTATATTTTATTTTATCATAAATTTGAGTCACATCTCCAACAATCTTCAGATTGACATGAATTCTTCAACAAAAAAGTTTTTCATTGTGAACTCTCAATGAACAAGTTCTCTACCTCTTCCATAAAACTCCTTAAGGTTTAACTTCAACAATGAACACCAACCAAGTTTAAGTAATGCTCAAACTTGGTTATAGGAAGTAACTTAGTCATCATATCTGTAGGATTTTCATGAGTACTAATTTTGCTCACAACAATATCACCATGAACAATAATATTATGAACAAAATGATACCAAACATCAATATACTTTATTCTCTCATGAAACATTTGATCCTTTGTAAGGAAGATGACACTTTGACTGTCACAAAATACTGTACTGATTTGAAGGTTTTCATTGAGTTTATTAAAGAGTCTCTTTAACCAAATGTCTTCTTTACAAGCCTCAGTAATCGCCATGTACTTAGCTTCAATGGTTGACAAAGCGACTGTAGTTTGCAAAGTGACTTTCCAATTGATTGCACAACCTTCGATTGTAAAAACATAACCTGTGAGAGATCTTCTTCTATCAAAGTTTCCAGCAAAATCAGCATCAATATACCCAATGACTTCATCTCTAATTCTTCCAAACAGTAAGCAAACATCAGTAGTACCTTATAAGTATCTTAAAATCCATTGAACTACTTTTTAGTGTTCTTTACTGAGATTTGCCATGTATCTGCTAACTATACTGACTGCATATGAAAATCTGGATGTGAACAAACCATAGCATACATGAGAGATCCCCTACACTAGAATATGGAACATGTGACATGTACTCAATATCATCATCTGATTGTGGAGCAAAACCGATGAAAATCTAAAATGGGCTGCTAAAGGAGTATTAACAGGCTTAGCACTTTGCATATTGAACCTGTAAAGAACTTTCTCAATGTACCCCTTCTGACTTAGGTACAATTTACTTGCTTTTCTATCTTTGAGAATGTGACATGTACTCAATATCATCATCTGATTGTGGAGCAAAACCGATGAAAATCTAAAATGGGCTGCTAAAGGAGTATTAACAGGCTTAGCACTTTGCATATTGAACCTGTAAAGAACTTTCTCAATGTACCCCTTCTGACTTAGGTACAATTTACTTGCTTTTCTATCTTTGAGAATCTCCATACCAAGTATCTTTTTTGTTGGTCTCAAATCTTTCATCTCAAATTCTTCACTAAGCTGGGCTTTGACCTTTCTTATCTCTTATTTATCTTTCGTTGCTATCAACATGTCATCAACATAAAGGAGTGGATACACAAAAAAACCATAATTGTTTTTCTTAAAGTAAACACAACTGTTAAAGCTACTTCTTTTGAAATCATGAGAAGTCATAAATGAATCAAACCTCTTGTACCGTTGTCTTGGTGACTATTTCAAACTATAAAGGGACTTTTTTAGCAAGTAAACATAATCTTCTTTTTCTAAGACTGTAAAACCCTCTGGTTGTTGCATGTAAATATTCTCCTCAAGTTCTCTATGTAAAAATGCAATTTTTACATCTAACTGCTTAAGTTCTAAATCGTGCATGGCCACAATACCAGGCAAAGTCTATGTAACACCCTAAACCAAGCCTATGAGTTTAAACCGAATTTCGGATGCTATATTGATCACCGAAGTGATAGTAGGTAAAATTTTCTTTTACAAATAAGTTATCAATTTGAACTGAAACCTTTGGTCGTTCAAAATCCAATCGATAGAATTAAGTTAAGTTTAATAAATAATCAGAATTAAATAATGAGTAACAATTCAAAATGAAATTTGTACCACAGCTTTATAAAAACCTTACAGTTCAAAACCCAAATATCAAAATAGAAACTGAAAACACAGCTAGTAATTTATTTTTCATTGAAACTGTCCGAGACCTCAATATACCGAGTCCAGCGTCAAAATTTAGAATAGTACCTGAAAAGAAAACAGAGGGGGTGAGCTATACGAGCTCAGTGTGAGTTCGAAATAAAACTAAAGTAGAATTACGGTATTCAGATCACTAACGTATCAAATTTAAAGATACTCACAGAGTCAAAAAGTACACAGGGAACTATCGTCCTGATAGAATGTAACAATCAAAGCACACCAAATTCACACAGATAACTCAACGTATGCCATTCAGTCAAACAGAAGCAGTCAGAAAATCTCACACGCAAATCACTCAAACAGATGCGTATGTATGCAGTCTGATGTTAAAATAACCTATCCATTCATCCAAACACATCTCTCCGTCCCTCGATCACACCTTGTAAGAGCTATTTAAGCTCATCCCACCAAATCACACCACGTAGGACCTCGTAGGCTCATCCAACCCTACACACCATATAAAGTCATCCCGGGTTGCTCGGCAATAATGGCCCACCACCCCGGGTTGCCCAACAACGATGGCTTATCAATATGCAGTTTAACTACCAAATCAAATGCAGTACAGTGCAGTGTGGTAACCCGCGATACTGTCCAGTTGCAATTTAGAACTGCTAGATCAGCTATAATGATATGCAGTGAAGCTGACGTATATAGGGTACAGTGTAATGTAATAAACCGCTATACCGGTAAATTGTAGTTAAACTGCCAAATCAGATAAGAATACATAACAATGCTGACGTATTAGCTGTACCGTGCAATGCAAAAATTCAGTATACAGACAGGTTGCAGTTTGAACAGCTAGATTAGATCAGAATCAGTCTTCCTTCTCTTCAAAACCCATCCCAAAATATTTTATGCAGGTGTATGTATGCATACAATCTCACAGAACAGAGATACAATTTCAGACAGTTAGACAGAACAGCTATGCACACACACCTAACAGAACAGATTCAGATTTAAACATCTCACACGACAGTCATAGATACACTTAAGCCAAAGTCCAGATTAGAATTTTTAGTCACCTCGACTAAAGATCAGCCAAGGTAAAACACACAGACAAATCCTCATATAAAAAACACACAGAACCAAAATAGGTGACTTAGGGCCACACGTCCGTGTGAAGGGAGGCACACGGCCGTGTGGCAGAGGCACAGGCCCGTGTGAGCTAGGGGCATGGCCGTGTGAACAGGTCGTGTAACTCACTATCCAATTGTGCCAAAAAGAGTACAGGGCAGACACGACCGTGTGAGGGTCTTATACGCCCGTGTGCCCCATCAGGCACGACCGTGTGTCTAAAACACATGCCCGTGTGAGATTTCTAAATCCCCAAATTAGCCACACGATTATGTGGCCAAGCTATGTGGCACTAAATCACTAAATATCTAATTCCCAAGCACACACACTTGTGTGACCAGGGGACACGGTCATGTGAAAATCGACAAAATGCCCAAATTGGCTACACGACCGTGTGGCCAGGCCGTGTGGCACCCAAATTCCATTCGGAACCCTAATTCCCAAACGCACATGGTCGTGTGAGTCGTCACACGCCCGTGTAGATGATGTCTGTGTGGTCATGAAACCACCTTAAAATAGCCTCAAAAATGTGTTTTCAGCCACAAAGCACTTCTCGGTCCTTGTTAGATTGAACTTATACAAAACTATACCAATTCTAAGCATAAAATAACGATATCTCATCCATAGTTAACTTTTTGCAAAGTCAAATTAGAATTCAGAAATAAATTAGAAAATGTTCGAAACCTACACCTGATTTGTAATCAGAGACATTTGGATGTCGACTCGATGACCAAAAATTAAAGCTCTACAAAATCCACCAGTAAGATTCGTTTTCAAAGGAAAATAAAGAAAAAGCCAAAAAAAGTAGAAGCCAAAAGAAAAAAAAGAAGGTGAACGTCTAAAAAAAGTAAAATAAAAAGTAGTAATAGCTTTTTATAAATTAACTTAAATCAAATTTACTATTAGCGGAACAAAACAAAATAATAATACTTCTCTAATAACACTCTCATAAGGACTCGAATTCGAAACCCAAAGGTTCATTAGCACTCACTCCACTACCAGACTAGCAGACCCATTTTGACACTTAGACACGCAACTAAACACAATAGCACACCCTTCTCTCTGACCCTAACCACAAAATCTCAAAACTTCTAACCCCAAAATTTGAGGTGTTAGAGTCCACACCTGAAATTTCACTAGAACCCTTTTACAACAAGCCTTGTTTTATATTTGGGTTCTTCAACTCTTGGATTCTATTATTTCTTTTTAAACATCCATTTACAACGAATAACCTTTTTTCCTTTATGAAGTTTCACAAGATCCCATGTTCTATTTTTGTGGAGTGATTCCATCTCCTCTTACATAGCAAATATCCACTTTTCTTAGTTTTCACAGATAATCGCCTAAGAATAAGTAGATGACTCTTGGTTTGCATCTATATCTTTAGCCACATTTAAAGTATAAGCAACTATATTAGCATGGGCATACCAGTTTGGAGGTTTAATCTCTCTTCTAGTTCTTTTTTGGCAATAGAGTATTGTGGTAAAGAAGAAACTCTATTATGAATTTCTGTATTGGCTTGAGGAGTCGACTCTGTTGTGGATTCTGGATTAATATAATGCTCCACTTGTTTTTTTTGTTCTTTATTGGTAGAGTCTTTAAGATATAAGACATCTTTGCTAATCATAAATTTTCTATTTTCAGGATACCATAATTTATACCCTTTTACACCAGCTTTATAACTAAGGAGAACAAATTTAATGGATCTCGGTTCCAATTTTTCATTATCAATATGAGCATACGCAAAACACCCACCCAAAGATCTTTAAATCAGAATAATCAGCAGGATTACTAGACCATACCTTTTGTGGAGTCTTTTTCTAAATGGCAACGAATGGAGATTGATTAATAAAAAAATTTGCATTAGAGGCTGTTTCGACACAAAACGACTTTGGTAAGTTGGCATTCGACAACATACATCGAACCTTCTCCATGATTGTTTTGCAACACCGTTTTGCATTAGAATATGATGAACTATCAAGTGTCTCACGGTCCTTTCTAACTTGCACAATTCATTAAACTCATTAGTACATAACTCTAAGCCATTGTCTGTGCGAAAGTGTTTTATTTGTTTTCTCGTATGTTTTCAAATCTTAGTTTTCCAAGACTTAAATACGAAAAATACATCGTTTTTCTACTTCAGGAAAAATGTCCAAACTTTTCTAGAAAAATAATAAATAAGTGTTAGCATATAATTAGCTCCACCTCTTGAAGGCACTTTGGATGGCCCCCACATATCAGAATGAATATACTCCAATATTCCCTTCGTGTTATGCACTCCTCTGGTGAGTCAAACTCTCTTTTCCTTCCACAAAAATTAGTGCTCACAGAACTTCAGTTTACAAATTCTTTGCTTATCAAAAAGTTCTCTTTTGCTCAATTCTGTCATGCCATTCTCACTCATATACCCTAGGCACATATGCCAAAGTCTAATAATATCATCATTTGACAAGGAAAAGGAAGCGACAACTACATCACTAATAACGTAAAACCCTGCAAACATATAACTTGGCAGTCTTTTTATGCCCTTTCATCACAATGATGGAACCTTTAGAAATTTTCAAAACCCTACTTTCAGCTGTGTATTTGTACCCTTTTGAATCAGTAGTACTCAACGAAATCAAATTTATCTTCAATTTTAGAACATATCATACGTCACTAAGTGTTCTGACAACTCCGTCAAAAATCTGAACTTTAACCATTCCAACACTTGCAATTTTACACGAAGCATTATTTCCTATCAAAACAACACCTTCAGACACTGTTTCGTAAGTTGTAAACCAATCCAGATTAGGAGTCATGTGGAAGGTACAGCACGAATCAAGGGTCCACTTCTCACTTACTTTAGAATTATTGACAGAAGCAACTAGAAGTTCACCGTCATTGTAGTATTCTACAGCATTAGCTTCGCCAGATTTTTGTAGTTGTTTGTTTTTTTAATTCGCAGCTTTTCTTTTGATCTTGTTTTACAACTTAAAATACTCATATTTAATATGCCGCTTCTTCTTATAGAAGTTACAAGTTTTACATTTGTTTAAAGACTTTGATCTACTCTTAGATTTACCTGAGGATTCCGTTCCTGTGTCCTTCCACGACCATCATCAACATTTTGATCTTTTCTCCTACGAATAATAAGACCCTCTCTCTGAGAGTTAGATTTAACTACAAGATGCTTCATCTTATCATACGAGGTTATAAACCTCATCAACTGTGAGAGACTCGTGGCTATAAAAAGTCTTGTCTTTAAAGGTTGAATAAGATGGGGGTAATGAACAAAGTAAAATCAACCTTAGATCTTTGTTATCATATTGAACCTCTATGGCCTCAAGGTTCGAGAGGATTTCTTTAAACACTGTTAAGTGTTTGTGCACAGGCGCACATTCCTCCAAATGATGAGCATAAAGGCGTTGCTTTATCAACTTGTTGGTTAGAGTTTTTGACATACATAACTGCTCCAACCTCTTCCATAATGCAGCAGTGGTCTTCTCCTTCATCATATCCTGTAAAATTTCATTAGACAAATGTATATGTAATTGCGTTAAAGCCTTTCGATCTCTATGCTTCTTTTTTTCATCTGTCAATGTCGAATGCATCTTATTTATCCCTAGTAGTGCATCCTCCAGATCCATCTGTGCAAGAACTGTCTACATTTTAATATGCCACAACGTGAATATGGTGTTGCGACCCAACAACAGAGTTTCATACTTCAGCGATGCCATTACCGTGATCGAGATAAGCAACCCGAAAAACTCTAATACCAATTTGTGAAAGTTAGAACATCGATAATGACAATGCATCCTAAATAAAAAGAAAGAAAAATAAAAAACATAGATTTTTATGTAGAAAACCTTTCGGGAAAAAAACACGAGCAGAGGAGAAGATAATTCACTATGTCAAATATGAATAATTACAAGAGGAGTCGACTATGTCTATTTATAAGTGGGTAAAATCATATTCTAATCAAAATAAAATAGAAGTAATGCAATAAGGTTAAAACACCTTATTCAAATCAACATTAAACAAAGGAAGTATACTTCTACTCAAACTTCTCTTGTACACTTGTATTTTACCACTTGTTTTTTATTTTATCATAAATTTGGGTCACATTTCTAACACAAATTATGCCCGTCCATTCTCTGTGCTACAAAATAGAACTTGCACATTCATTTTAGGTAAATTAAGTAGGAAATATATGAACAAAATAAGAATATAGAATATTGATATTCTGACATTAGAAATGAAAGGATAACCGAACCAATTTACGTTTTAATATTTTACAAAAGGTATCATATTTCACAGTCCAGATATAATGCTCCTGAATAGAGGATCAATTCCGTTTGAGATATGTAGGAAAAATTATGTACAATCACACAATTTTAGAATTAGTTACCTTGTCCTTTACCAAACCACCTGAGGTGAAAATCCCTGCATTTTCCAAGGCCAGAAGAACATTTTTCTTTAGGCAAACACTTATAATGTCAATCACAAGGGAAAACACATGATAAAGAAGTACTTCTACATGCAATAAGGAAAAACTATAGGACTGACAGAGAAGCAAGCATTAGTACTATAGATCGAGGTTTAAACTCACTTCACTTTCATTATCAATAATCTTCTCCATGAGATAAAGATTGCAATATTTGGTAATCTCTAATAGCACATCTAACAAAAATGACCTAATAGTAGCTTATTTCTGTCCAAAATGAAACAAATTAAATTAATTATTTACAGATGATAGTTACAAATATGAAGTCCACATAGAAGAGATTCCCTACTTGTAGCTCCTCCACATGCTTTCCTCTAGAATCACTCCAAGCAATTAACATGTTACCTAGATTAAGTCAACAAAGCTCTAGTGTTAGGAATTCCAAAAAAAAAAAGGCACCAATGGTTTCATAAAACAACACAAGTATTAGATACCACATTAAGAAACAACACGCAATCCTCTTCCAAAATATCCTATTTACAAGTAAACTTAACCCTTTATCAACATCAAGTTAATAACCATTACAAAAGGTGCATGATTAGTACATATATGAATCTTACTTCCAAAATAAAAAAAGGAAAACCGCAAATGTGTTGCAAAACTAATTAAAAATTGGACTAAGGCAAGTGCAGTTATCAATTAATAATATAGCAACGGTGAGCAAAGATATCGTTCCCATGAAGACTAAAAGTACTAGTAAATATTGTCTTTATATTATTTAACCGAATAATTGGAATGATTGATTAAAAACTAAAATTAATTAAATTACTAAACTAACAAACTTGATTAAAAACTAAAATTAACTAAATTAGTTAACTAACAAACACGAAAAATAATAACATGACAAAGAATAAAATAATAAAATAATCGATTAACACCAAAGAAGAAAACAATACCTAGGAAAGAATTCGACTAACTTTATATGTCACTGTCAATCTAAATTACGCAATTTCTTTACTTAGTATCTTGATACATAGAAATTCCTAAATTATACTTGTAACGCCCTAAATTTATATATTTCTGGCTTTTGTGAAAATTGTAGCATGAAAATGTTTGTATATGTTTTCGCATTATTTTGATACAAATATTTGTCTGCTTAAGTGGTTATGTGCTCTGGGTGTGTTGGGGAGGTCCCAAGTTCAAACCTTAGTTGGGGTAAAATTTTGGGTTTTTATTGAATAAAGCCTAACTCCTGGTAATTAGGCTTTTAAGAAAAAGTTAGAAGAAATATGGCAGAATGGGTCTGCTGGTCTAGTTGATAAAAGAAGAGGGTTTATGTATGAGGTCTTATGTTCGAATCCCTATGTGGCCAAAAAAGTGTTATTTTTGCTACTTGGGGCGGCTAAAGTTTGTGATGGACTGAAAATCTAATAGTGGAGTGTTCGGTGGAGAGAATTAAGGGGTTTAGGTTAGGGGGTTAGCAGTTGTGGGTATTTTGCTTCTTTTTGATAGAATTTTTGGCTACCTCTCTTTTCTTTTCTCTCTATTGCTGCCGTTTGCCTCCCCATTAATCCTTTTTCTGTAAAAAATTCTTTGGTTTTTCCTCTTATCTCGACTATTTTTCCCATTTATGATTTCAATCGTTCTACTGTTTGCTATCTAGGAATGTGTGTGGTAAGTCTCGGTCTCATTAACTTGATTACCGATTAGTTAAGTATTTAGTGGAGGTTTGGGTTATTGTTTAAGTGACAATCAGGAGACTGAAATCAATGTTTTGTTGAATTGATTCGAGGTGATAGACGTTTTAGTAGCGGTAAGTGATTCTTTTGTTTTGAGATTAAGTGATAAAACTCATTCATGAGTTTCTAAAAGGTTGGATACTCTGATTATAGGTTCAGGAGTGCTCAGAATAGCATTAACATTGAAAACAAACCTGGTGTGTACTTCATTTGTACAAAAATCGCGTTTCAGTGAAAGCCAAAAATGAAGTTGTCCACGACACACGGAAGTGTGGATTACTCGTGTGGAGGCCGTGTAGCGAGACATAGTTGTGTGATCGACAAACCAGGCCGTGTGCACTCGACACGGGTGCGACGGACGTGGCCGTGTGAGGCTGGCTAGGCCGTGTGTGAGGCACGGACTAGGCCAATTGGGCTGTGTGGGCCACAGGGGTGAACCACACGCCCGTGTAGAATTTTTGGTCAGGCCATGTGATCCATACGGACAAGGCTAATTTGTGCGTGTGAGCCCACACGGACAGGCCACATGGGCGTGTGAGCCTATTTTTTCGAAATGTTTTGTAAGGTTGCACGGGTTGCCCAAGTCAACTGTGACCTATTGTAGGGTCGGTAAACGTTACTTAGACCCCTATTTCTATGATGTGAGAATGAAATGTATGTGATAGCATGTTACAAATATCATGTGTACTGATTCTATTCTGATATGTCTGTATGATCTATTTTTCTGCATTTAAGCACGCCATGATATTATGTTGCATTGTATTGGGGTGGGATATTTGTTGAAGTGAAGGAAGACTGAAAGGCTATTAGCCTATTATCTGGCAGCTTCGTTGCTTATTTCTGATATGTGCCATAATACGTAACGATTTGGTGTGTAGGGCTCGATGGGTTAATTTTATCCCTATACTTGGTGTGTAGGGCTAGGTGGGTCGATTTTATCCCCACATAGTGTGTAGGGTTGGACGGAGATGGTGTACAGGGTTGGTGGGCATGTACTATTCTGATTTGATATGCATTTGATTTTGTATAGGCTACCTGATTATGTCTGATTCTGTTATGAGTGGGCTAAGGCCTATACTGTCTCTGTTAAGGGTTCAAGCTCGATTTACGACTGTGATCTGTATCTATTGTCTATCTGTTTGCATGCTTTACTATGGGGATGTACACACTGAGTTTACGAAAACTCACCCCTTCTTTGTTTGTCTGTCAGGTCCCCAACAGTAGACGGATTGGTGCAGTAGAGGGCTCAACGGTGACCACTGCGTTATTTGTTTTGGTTTAATACTTTATTATCCCTACTATTTTATTTATTCTTTTGGAACTATGTCTTGTAATTTGGACTTGCACTTTGATTTTGTTTTGGGTTTTAAATTGTTGTTTTGGACTTTTGAATTGCAAACACCACTTATGCGTTTTCCTAAAAATTAATTAAGAGCTTCCGCGTAAAAGAAATGAGTTTTAGCAAATAAGTTAATCATGATTTTCTGATTTAAGAAAAGATAATAACTGGTATGTTTTAAAGGATCAACGCGTTTCGAAAACACCTCCATATGATGTCGCCCGATTCGGCCATAACGTCTAGGATGGGTTTAGGGTGTTACAATACTAATATCTCTGCCGAGAGTAAGAGTAACTAACTCTAGGTTGATTAATTGAAATTTTTTTCTAATTAAAACTCTTATTATCTCATTAACTCATGCTATAGATTCCCCTATTAGATTTGACTCTAATTTGGTGGATTTATGTTGTCCAATTTTTAGGATTGCATGCAACTCCACTCAATTATGCAAGATCTACTCTTAAACAAAGTTGATTCCTCCTCTGATTTAAATACATAAAATACGGATCAATTGTAATAGCCTGTTTTCGGTGAAATCAGAATAGTAATTTTGGAACCACAAATCTGGGATTAAAATATTTATTTTAATATTATTTTCATGTCTACAGCAAGATAATATGATTATGTAAAAAATTTGTTAAAAATTTTTTCGGTTTGAGTGTTCAATTTATGAAAAAGAACTAAATCATGTAAAATGTAAAATTTAAGTTCTATAAGTTAAAGGTACTAAATGGCTATGAAATTAAGTAGTTAAGGGGTTTATGTGGTAAATATACCATTTCCATCATGAGTGGACAATTATGGACATGTAATAAATAAGTTTGATGTTTTATAATAAGGTTATAATTGTAATTTAGTAAATAAAGGTTAATAATTAAAGAAAAACAATTTTTTTACATGCATTCATCTTTCCCAATCGAAATTAGAAAAGAAAAACTCCATTAAAGGAGCTTTAAGCATTCGGCGAAGTTCCATGATTGCATGGTATGATTTTTGACTCTGTTTTTATTGATTTTTATGTTTTTGAGATCATTGTAACTTAATCTAGCTAGTCCATGGACTAATTTGTAAAAATGTTAAAGGTTTAGGATGTTACCATTGATGAATGTGAGTATTTTGATGTTTGATGATAGAAAATATCCTTTTTGTTAGATTAACAAGTTTTGTAAAGTGATTTTTAGTGAAAATGTCAATTAGGGATTAAATTGAGAAATATAAAAATTGAGAGGTTAAATGTATGAATAAATGAAAAATATGGGCTATTATAAGCATATATGGAATTCGGCTAGCATGGGTTAATGTTAAATTACATAAATTTGCATTTTTATGAGATACAGACTAAATTGTAAAGAAGTCGAAAGTTTAGGGGTAAAAGTGTAAATTTGTAAAAATATGTATTTTGGGATAAATTGAATAGAATTATATTTAAATAAGTTAAATTTTATTATATATAGATCAAGAAAAGCAACGTTTAAAGTGAGATTGAGGGAAAAGCAAAATAGTGGATTGATAACCCGATTTCCTCCGTATACATTCGAGGTAAGTTCATATGATTAATAAGCTTTATATTACCTGTGTTTGAATACTTCAATTTTACAATTGTGATAAAATGACAACTATGAAAGTTATCGACGAGGCTTCGACAGAGAATAGATCCAGTTTGAACCTTAGGAGTAGATAGGATACAAATGACATGTCATTAGGGTTTATCATGATTATGTGATTTGGGTGCTAGTGCTGCACGTCCTACCGGTGGCTGAGTTGTCCTGCATATGTTACGGATACTCGACAGCTTGTGTGAGCAACACTGTGTAGCTACGTCTTGACCGACAGCTTGTGTGAGCAGACCAAGTGATGGATTGAGAGTGATCATTCATATGTGATATGTGATAGAGGTGGTTTAACCACGTATATGACACTTAGTGTGTGAGTATCCAAGTATATGATATTATTCTGAATGGTTCAGCAGGTAAAGATGATAGTATAATGATATAAGGAGAGATACAGATCAGTTTAAGTACTCATGATAAGTTCGACAAGTAAGTGATAGTTGATGAATTCATATAATGAGTAAGTGATAGATGATGAATTCAAATATGATTTATATGGTTATAACAATATGCTAATTATTGGATTGAATGAAGTTTATTACATTTACTTATACTTCTTTAAATTGTAAATGAATTATTATATAGTACTTATTAGCCATACGAGCTTACTAAGCTTCATAGCTTACTTTGTTTGCTTTTCCATGTTTTATAGTGATTCGGAAGTTTACTCAGATTGGAAGTCGTTGGGGATCTTATCACACTATCTAGCAGTTGTTTTGGTACTTTTAGATTCAATGTATTTTGGTTATATGGCATATATAGGTTTATTGGCTAATGAAGCTTATATGTTTTGATATGTTTTAGCCATGTGATTTGGCTTGACTTGGTATTTGTTAGTATGTAAACATATATGTATAAATAGCCTAGTGATAGGTGGTGTATAGTTGTTGTGTGAATGACTTGTTTGTGAAGTTGTGTTATAGCACCAAATGGTTGAAATTGAGATGAGTATACTTGATGATTGCTTTATAAATTGCTTGGTTGTGAATTGGTAGTTGGCATAATATGTAAATTAGTAATTACATGATAATAACCATTTAGATAGCTTTTGAATCAAGTTTGGTATGTGTTTAAATAAGCAAATGTATGTGCTTTTGGACATCTTATTGTGTACATGGGAAATTGCATGTTTAGGCTTGATGTTAGGTCAGTTTAAGTGCCTAATTTGGTTGAGGTTATGTGTTATTGAAGTGTGTAGGTTGGCACCAAAAATTGGGTGAGAAATGTGGCTTGTAACCTAGCCTATTTTAGTCGACACAGCCAGAGACATGAGTATGCGTCCACTGTAGTTTTTAATAAATGCAAGTTAGTGAGTTACACGGGCGTGTGGTTGGCCGTGTGACACAAGTCAGAGAGTTACACAGGGTAGGACAAGGTTTGTTACACGACCAAGTGATTGCATTTCGGATGTCTACACTGCCTGTAACATGGGCGTGTCTTTTGGCCATGTGAGACACATAGTTGGCCACACGGCTATGTATGCCCTATACTTTAAAATTTTCAAAGTTTTTCTTTGTATTTTTATAAGTTTACAATTAAGTCCCAAATTGCTTTAAATGATTGTTTAGGCTTTCGAAAGCTCGTGTTAGGGACTATATGAATATGTATGAATAAATTATGTATGGATTTGAATTATGGATGTAAAATGAATGATTATTTATGTAATAAGTCTAGTAATGCTCCGTAACCCTAATTTAATGACGGATACGGGTTAGGAGCGTTACATTTGATTGGTATCAGAGCTACGGTTTAGTCGATTCTAGGATTAACGTAGCATATGTGAGTCTAGCTATACATGCGGTATTTAACCTGTGATAGTGTGATATCTCCTAGCAGTTTTTAAATCATGTTTTCGTATAGTAATGGATTCCAATCGAGCTGACTTCGATGATGTAGAAAGTAATGCACCAGCCTCTGTTCATAGAGTAGCGCCGTCTGAATCGAGACTTGTATCTGAGGGTCGTGGAGGAGAGGCCAAAGAAGCCTTCTTCCAAATGATGAATAAGTGGTTTTCTGAGTATGTCTGAATGAATCTGGTTGCTCAACAACCTCCACCCCCACCTATTCCTAACCCGTTCCCATAGCTTCTCAAGGTTTGGAACCTTTACGTTTGAATAAGCCACCTGCTGATAAAATTTGAAAGTACGGGGCTGAAGAGTTTAGAGCTACAATTGATGATGATTCTGAGAGAGCCGAGTTTTGGCTTAAGAATACTATCTGTGTATTTCATGAACTGTCTTGTACACTGGCAGAATATGTTAAATACGCTGTATCTCTTCTAAAAGATGCTGCATACTAGTGATGGAACACTTTAATATCTGTAGTGCCAAGAGAACGGGTTACATGGGAATTCTTTCAGAATGAGTTTAGAAAGAAATACATAAGTCAACGGTTTCTTGATCAAAAGTGCAATGAATTTCTAGAGTTGAAATAGGGTTGTATGATGGTATCTGAGTACGAAAGAGAATTTGTAAGATTAAGTAAGTATGCTCGAGAGTGTGTTTCTACTAAAGAAATTATGTGTAAGCGGTTTGAAGATAGGTTGAACGAAGATATTAAACTTCTAGTTGGAATTCTGGAATTGAAAGAATTTGTTGTTTTGGTCAACAGAGCTTGCAAAGCCAAGTAGCTTAGCAAAGAAAAGAAAAGAGTCGATTCTGAGGCTAGAGATTTGAGAAAGAGGTCGATGAATAATGTAATGGCCTGAATTTTATTCCGGCGACGAATATGGGTAGGGGGTGTTACAAGTAAACTCTATCATTCCTCTTCAAAGAAATCAAGAGATTCTTATGATCGTTCAACTGCTTCAAAGGGGTATTCAGATAGAGATCATGGGAAGTAACACACAAGTTCAAAAGCTCAAGCAACTTCATTATCAAGTGTTGGTAGTGTCAAAGCCAACAAACCTGAGTGTCAACAGTGTGGTAGACGATAGTTTGGAGAGTGTTGGATGAATACAAAATCTTGTTTCAAATGTGGTTCACGAGAGCATTTCATTCGAGATTGTCTTGAATTACCTGAAAATGACAACCTTCAGACTGCTCGACTGAGTAATACAGTTACCAGGGGGAGACCACCTCAAAATACTAGAAATAAGAGTGGTAGTAGAGGTGCAACAAAAGATTTTACTGTGAGATCCAAGGCTCGAGCGCCAGCTAGAGCTTATGCTATTCGAGCTCGCGAGGCTACATCAGTACCAGATGTTATCACCGGTACTTTTTCTCTTTATGACACTAATGTAACTTCTTTGATTGATCCTAGATCGACTCATTCATATGTCTGTGTGAATCTAGTGTCTAACAAGAGTTTACCTGTTGAGTCTACTGAATTTGTGGTTAAAGTATCAACCCCTTAGGTAAGTATGTCCTAGTTGATAAAGTTTGCAAGAACTATCCTTTGATGACTTAGGGTTATTGTTTTTTGGCTAATTTGATGCTTTTACTGTTTGATGAGTTTGATGTGATTCTGGGCATGGATTGGTTGACTCTGCATGATGTGGTTGTGAATTGTAGACGAAAGACTATTAAGTTGAAATGTCAGAATGATGAAATTCTTTGTATTAAATCCGATGATTCAAGAGGATTGCCTATTGTGGTATCATCTATGTTAGCTCAAAAATATGTGAGAAAAGGTTGTGATGCATACCTTGCTTATGTACTGTATGCAAAAGTGTCTAAATTGAAGATTGAATCAGTACCAGTTGTTTGTGAATATCTAAATGTGTTTTCAGAAGTATTACTTGGGTTAGCACCAGTCAGGAAAGTTGAGTTTGCTATTGAATTAGTATCTAGAACCTCACCGATATCGATAGCTCCATACAGAATGGCTCCTATAGAGTTGAAAGAGTTGTAAGCTCAGTTGCAAGAGTTAATAGATAGAGGTTTTGCACGACCTAGTTTTTTGCCCTGGGGTGCACCAGTTTTGTTTGTTAAAAAGAAAGATGGGTCAATGAAATTGTGTATCGATTATCGATAGCTCAAGTTACAATCAAGAATAAATATCTATTACCGAGAATTGATGATTTATTTTATCAGCTGAGAGGAGCAACATTGTTTTCTAAGATTGATTTGCGTTTTGGTTATTATCAGTTGAGAGTTAAAGATTCAGATGTGCCAAAAACTGCGTTTAGAACCAGGTATGGACACTATGAATTTCTCATTATGTCATTTGGGTTAACTAATGCTCCTGCAGTCTTTATGGACTTGATGAATAGATTTTTCAGATCGTATTTAGAAAGATTTGTTGTTGTATTCATTGATGATATTCTGATCTATTTCCAATATGAGTTAGAGCATGCTGAGCATTTGAGAATTGTATTGCAAACCTTGAGAGATAAACAATTATTTGCTAAATTCAGTAAATGTGAGTTCTGGCTCATAGAAGTTGGATTTTTGGGACACATTGTTTCAGCAGATGGTATTCGAGTTGATCCGAGTAAGATTCAGCAGTTATTGACTGGAAACCACCGAGGAACATATCCGAAGTCAAAAGTTTTCTATGGTTAGCTGGTTATTATTGGAGATTTATAAAAGGGTTCTCGATGATTGCTACATCGATGACTCGATTATTACAGAAAGATGTGAAATTTGAGTGGACTGAGAAATGCGAATAGAGTTTTGATTAGTTAAAAGCACTGTTAACCGAAGCACTAATTTTAGTTTAGCCTGAGTCGGGTAAAGAGTTTGTAATTTTTAGTGATGCATCATTAAATGGTTTGGGATGTGCTTTAATGTAAGAAGGCAAAGTGATAGCTTATGCTTCCAGACAGTTAAAGCCACATGAAAAGAATTATTCGACGCACAATTTAGAATTAGCCGCTATTATTTTTGCATTGAAAATTTGGCGACATTATTTGTTTGGTGAAAAATGCCACATATTTACTGATAAAAAAAGTTTGAAATATTTGATGTCATAGAAAGATCTAAATTTGAGACAGTGAAGATGGTGTTGAAAGGTTATGAGTTAGTTATTGATTACCATCTAGGGAAAACAAATGTTGTTGTAGATGCTTTAAGTAGAAAATCCTTATTTGTTTTGAGAGCATTGAATACATGATTGACTTTGATTGATGATGGTTCGATTTTAGCTGAGCTAAAAGCTAAACCGGTATTCCTTCAGTAAATTTGTGAAGCTCAAAAATATGACAATGAATTGAAGGCAAAAAAAGAACAGTGTGAGTCGATTCCTAATTCAGAGTTTTAGATTGGAACAAATGATTGTATATTGGTCTGAGGTAGAATTTGCATACCAAGAAAACCAAAGCTCATACAGAAAATTTTGAATAAAACATATAGTGGTAGCTTGTTTGTTAGGGAGTAATAAAATGTACCATGACTTGAAACAGTTGTATTGGTGGTTAGGTATAAAACGAGATATTTCTAATTTTGTGACTAAATGTTTGATTTGTCAGCAAATTAAAGTTGAACATCAAGTGCCTTCGGGATTTTTACAGCCTATGATGATACCTGAGTGGAAATTGGATAGAGTTACGATGGATTTTGTATCGGGATTACCCCTATCCCCAATGAAGAAAGATGCAATCTGGGTTATTGTTGATCGTTTGACACAATCTGCACATTTCCTTCCAATACAAACAGATTTTTCTCTTGATAGATTAGCTGAGTTGTACATTTCAGAGATTGTCAGATTGCACAGAGTTCCATTCTCAATAATTTCGGATAGGGATCCGAGATTTACATCACAATTTTGGAAGAAATTGCAAGAAGCTTTAGGCCTAGAATTTTGGGTCTTGAGCCTAGCCTCGTTGATTACACGCTCGTGTCAGAGCACACAACGTACCACATGGGCTGTAACGCCCCGAATTTTGGCCTAGAAGTATTGAGTCTTGAGCATAGGGACAGTGAGGAGGTTACACATATACGTTAAATTGTGCACTTTAGTGACAAGAATGGGCCTACTGGTTTAGTGGTTAAGTAAAGTGTTAGTTTGCCGGAGGTCCTGTGTTTGAGTCTTGAATGTGTATTTTTGAAACATTTTAGTTGCCTAGCTTTAAGTTAATATTTATAATTATTTAATTTTATTTTTAATTTTGATTTTTGGGTTACTTTTCTTTTTTTTAGTTTTCACGTTTCCTCTCTCTATCTTTTTTTCTTTTTATTTTTCCTTTTTTGGTTCCTCCTAGTTTTCTTCTGTAAAATGGTTTGCTCAGGCTTTTGGAAAGGTTGCTCCTCTGTCATCTTCGGCATCAATTGCAACACATGTGTGGGATTCTGACCTTGTCTACATAATATTTGTTTTGCAAATTTTTTATTTCGGCAAATGTTGTGGGTGTGGTAACCCCTTGGTTTTGGGTTTCGATCATTGTAACTGAGGGAAATACGTCATATTACGATGCACTCTTGATGTAGTTCAGGCTGGTGACAGTTTGAGTGGCCAAAATGGCGGCTTCAGGGCTATTTTAGGGTGGTTTCGAGACCACCATGTCGGCCACTCGGCACACGCCCATGTGAAATTAGGTTATTAGGGTTCTGGGCCAAATTGTATACTACACGGCCACGCCACATCGCCGTGTGGCTGATTTGTAGATTTTGTCAGATTTTACACAGCCGTGTCCTTTAGGCACATGGGTGTGTGGGTTTGGGAATTACAGTTTCAGATATTTAGAGTCACACAGCCTGGCCACACGGCCGTGTGGCTTATTTGAGGCTTAGGGATTCCACACGGGCATATGTTTCGAGACACACGGCCGTGTCTGGTTGGCACACAGGCATGTGAGACCCTCACATGGTCGTGTTTGCCCTGCACTTTATTTGAGCGAAATTGGAAAGTAAGTTACATGGCTTGTTCACATGGTCGTGTCCCTGCTTCACACGAGCGTGTGCCTTTGTCACACAGTTGTGTGCTACCCTTTACACGGGTGTTCGGATCCCTACACGGCCTGGATTGCTCTACACGGCCGAAGCACATGGGCGTGTGGCCCTATCTCACCAAATAAGGTTTTAGGTCGAATTTAACTGTAATCGTAACCCTTTGTGTTCCAACCCTCGACTAAGCTTAATTGAGGGTGATTATGACTCTGTTTTGGGCTTGAAATGTGTGTTATCTGTGATTAGTTGTGTGATGAGCTTGATACTAAGTTTGAGCTATGAGTGTGCAAATGTTTGATTACGTAACTGACTAATTGAACATAAGTGTCTACTTCTGATTGACAATCTGAGACTGGTTTTTTGAGTGTGTACATCTGACTGCATACATCCATACATTTGCATAAACTATTCTGGGTGGGATTTTTGAAGAGAAGGGAGATTTACGAAACTAAACTGGCAGTAGATCTGTTGGTTATTAGCCCCTAATACCTAGAGGGTTGTGGGCGGTCCTAATACCCTGAGGGTTGTGGACAATACGAATGGTCATCATTGTCGGGCAACCTGGGATGACATCATAACAGTATAGCAAATTACCGCATTGCACTATACCGCATATACGTTAGCTACGCTACGTACCATTGACTGAACTGGCAGTTTTAGTGCAACCTATCGATATAGCGGATTACCGCATTGCGCTATACCGCATGCACGTTAGCGATGCTACGTACTACTATCTAATCTAGCAGTTCATACTACATGTCTGTACCGCGGTTTAACGCATTGCACAATACAACTTATACGCTAGCTTTGCTGCATAAGATACGTGACTGGCAGTCTATCTGCATACTGATTGGTCCCAATACCCTGAGGGTCGAGGACAATACTGATGATCATCATTGCCGGGCAACCCGAGATGACATCATAGGGAGCGCAGGGTTGGATGGGCTTTTCGAGGTCCTACTTAGTGTGTAAGGATGGGTAGGTTGATTAAATCCCCATAGGAAGTATAGGGTTGGACGGAGATGGTGTGTTGGCTGGATGGGTGGTTATTTTATAATTCATTTGCATTCATATACATCTGCATGATCTGTTTGACTGAATTCAGATTTGCGAATGGTTGAAAATTATTGATACCGTGACTGAATATGTTTACTGATCGACTGAAAGGCATTTGTGCCTATGTGAATTTGGTGGACTCTGTCTGACTGAACTGTTATTGTGACTGTGTGACTGATTTGTGAATTATTGCTACGGTATCTTAATGGCACGTGAGACTGTGTGTGTCTGATTGTCTCATGTGACCAGAAAGTACCTATGGTATGTTGTAATTGGGTGAATTCGCTCAACTTTCATCTATCTGTAAGTATGTTCTGCTTCTGAACTGCTTCTAGTTTCCTATTTCTGCTTCTGTAGTTTAACTGGTTTGATCTCACACTAAGCTGTAGTAGATCACCCCCTCTTCTGTTTCCCTTTTCAGGTACAGTTCTGGATTCTGTTGACGAACTCAGTATGTGAAGGTCTCAGATGGTTCTGGTGGAAATAAGTTATAAGCTTTTATTTTCAGGTTTTAATTGTTATTCGTATAAGTTTGAACTATAAAGTTTCATAATACTGTGGTACAAATTTCGTTTTGGATTTTCATACGTACAATTATTTTGGTTATTTTCAAACTAAACTATGAATCTATTTGAGTTTTAAATTTCACTGTAATGGTTTAGTTTTTACTTAATAAGGTTTGAAAGTTCTTAACTTATAAAGGGTTTGTGTTTTGTAAAATTTTCTCACAATCACTTTGGTGATCAATGTAGAATTCCGAATTCAGTCTAGACTTTTAGGCCGGGTTTGGGGTGTTACACGGATGACCACACTCCCGTGTGGCGTCGATAGTGGGGTTTTTAGCTTTCGTCGAAACCCTATTTTCTGCATTTTTGGGTACACACCTGTATCATTTACGACGCGCAAGCACTTCTAAGCCTCCAGAACCTAAAAATCGACCAATAACACTCAATTAAACTCTTAAATCGATATTCAACATCCAGTCGAAAGGCATACTTCTAAAACTTTAACGGAACCCTTACCTTCGAGCGAAACGAGCAAACCTCGCCCTTAATTCGTCACTTGGGAGTGATTTATCGTTCCTTGATTAACTCCTAACACCAAAAAGGACTGAAATGTTTAGAATAGAAAAATCAAAACTTACCAATAATGTGCCCAAAAGCCGAATAACGATCCACAGAAACTTGGAAGTAAATAAGAGGTTAGAGCAAGGAAAATAACAGCAATGGAATGGAAGAGACGACAACAAAAGAGATTGAAAGAACTAAAAAAGAAAAGGGAAGTGAAAATAAATGTGAAGAGGGAGAGTAACAGAGAAAAACACCAGATGGGGAAAATTTGGGAAAAGATTCAAAACTGATTTGATACTCTCAACTACCCACTACACCTCTACTCAAACACTTGAACATTTCAATTTCAATCAGACTCTACTATGCCACACACCTAGAGCAAAAATATTACCTATCCAAGGATTCGAACAAAAGACCTCCATCACACCAACACTCCACTTATCCACCAGACTAGTAGACTTATTCTATTCATTATTTACAAACTTTTAATTAAAAGCTTACTAACCAATGATAGGGCTTTATTCATAAAAAATTCTAAAATTTTCCCAAGATGAGGCTTGAACTTGGGACCTCCCACACATACCCAGAACACTTAACCACTGAAGTAGATAGACAGTTGCATCATATTTAAATGAAAACATAAATAAAGGTTTTGAGGCGTTACATTCTTCCAACATCTTCAGAAACTTAACAGCTCCATCAATATCCCCCGATGATATGAAACCTTTTGATTTAAGGTAGTGTAAACATTTATATTAGGAACCTTTAGTGTAAACATTTATATTAGGAACCTTCCCTGTTCAATCATTTCACCTACCAACCTAACAGCCTGAGAAATATTTCCTTCTATACAAAATCGATTAATCAAAGTGGTAAAAGTAAGAAGAGTATGTTGAAAACCTAGCTTCGTCATTTTTCCCCAAACACATAAAATCATAATCAAGTCGGTGAAGCTTATAATATGTATCAATCCAAATGTTGAAAGTAACATCATCTTGCTTCTCTCCACGGTTCCATTTTGCCATACAGATAAACTATGGGATAATGGTGCTTCCTAGCATGGTTTGCTTATTTCTTATTAAATGCAAAAATTTTGAAGTTAGGATATGGGTTTCTACAAATCTCATTTGAATTTTTAAAAATATCAAAAGTTTATGTTGGAATGCTGTTAAAATATCAATAAAAAGAGGAGTGTAAAGTAAAACGAAATAAAGAAGGATATAACTTATTCATTACAAGAGAAGCACAGAAAAAAAAAAAGAGCAAGAGAAGTAAAGAAGAGAAAGAAGAACAAGAGAAGCAGAGAAGAGAAAGAAGAGCAAGAGAAGCAGAGAAGAGAAAGAAATAAAAAAGGTTGATGAAGATGAAGGAGAAAACAGGTGCATCATATATGTAGGGGGCTGGCTGGGCCCCAGGCCTTCTTAAAATTAAAAAGAATAGATTTACATAGTTTTGAACTAAATTGTATAACTTTTTATTATATACATGCATCAAATTTAATAAAAATGTTTAAAATAAAATGATATATTAAGCAAATTTAATATAAAAACATGTAAATTGCATATGGCAGGCATATTCAGAATTTCATACTAGCTATGTGGAATTTTAATCTAGATTAGAAAGACAATGGTTTTGTAAGTAGAAATGTTTCACTTTAGGAAATCAAACTTACCCATTAAAACATTTCAAAGACATTGATTATCCACCATTGTGAATTTTTGTGTATTTCTTTTTATTAACACATAATTTTGGTAATTATTTTACCATAATTGCTTAATGAATGCGTAAAAGTAATTGATTACCATTTACCAAATTTAGTGCAATTTTTGTGCAATTTTTTTAAAAAATAGAGACTTCTATGCAATTTTATTTTTGTCATTAACACATAACTTTGGTAATTATTTTTTCAAAATTGCCATTTGCCAATTTTTTTAAAAAAATAGTGATTTTTATATAATTTTTTTCTATGTTATTGACACATAATTTTGGTAATCATTTCCTTACACGATATCGATACCAATTGAAAAATCTATATCAAAACAGCATTATGCTTCTCACCTAATAATAAAACACTAGACAATATCGGTACCTTTCAAAAAGTATCAGTAATTTTACCCCGAGTATCGATACCCTTGATATGTTATTGATACAAAATTGCGATTCTGACTTCCTGTGCATTTGAAAATCACAGAGGTATCATTTTTAAATCCTGAAAAATAGCACCTTTGCCCCAGATAGCATAAATACAACATATCTTAGCATATAGACCATTCCAACATAGTTCTATTCAACATGTATCCATTAATTCATCATATAAACACCAAAACATCCGAAAAGGCAGCTCAAACGTCACAAAAATGTCCGAGCAACGAACCAAAAACCATGTTCAATGTGTCAAAATATCTAAAGCAATTAAGACATAAAATCATCCTAAATATCATGGGAAAAACCAGCAAATAGTCTACCACATTGGCTTTGTTTCCCCAAAATATAGTTAACTAAATAAACACCTACTAATTAATGTAAAAGACTTGCTGGGATCACCCCTCGGAACCACACCGTTCACATCAGAACGCTACTAATATGCAATAGATTAAAATGAGTGGGTAAGCTTAACAAGCTCAGCGAATGCTTAGAACAACTACCATGCAAACAATTCATCAAGCATTAACGAAATGACTATATAACACAACTTTAACAGTTCCAACTCTTGTGCCGTATTATACTCGCTCATGTATTATTTATTAGTTCATTTACATGGTAACCACATTCACTTGTCAACATATAACACATTTCATACAATCATATTTAAAGGCAGTTTGGCACTTGAGCTCTGAAACATAAAAATGGGCTCTATCACCACACATCGGATACACGGATTTCCAACACACCAAATACTCAAATCACATAACACATATAGCTAACACTTTCCATCACACCAAACATGTCCCATTAAATAAAGCTTAGCTCACATTCCCTTATCTCTCCAACATGTTCCAAGGCCTCAATTCCCAAATCATATGACACATATAAGTGAGTACTTACAATCCTATGGCATGCTAACTATATCCAACGGCCTTAAAGATCACAAGACCAAAATATTTTTTTATTAACACAAACAATACTTATCGTTCATTGCACTTATTCACTGCAAATGTCACATTATAAACACAACATTTCTTTGTCATTTGGCATGTATAACATGCCTACATTTACACTTTAACAACAGTAATCATAAACACATAACAAATGTTATAGCATCACGTCTCAATTCACATTTTTACAATCACATTAACACATATTTCACAAATTAAATCAAGAGTATGAGAAAACTTACACTTGGAATTTAGATTTGGGGTTTAGACTACTTCTAAATTCTCAATTAATACATTGAATCGTGTCCACAAGCAGCGACTCTAAACACTCACCAATTACGCTTTCATCGAAATGTCGAAAGCCCAAACTAGCATTTCCTTAACTCGTAGAAGGTCCTAATGAATTCGAAGCTTTAACACAAAAAATCACACAACACATTCAAAAGTTAGCTAAGGACTCAAATCAAGTAATAAAAAACATAAGCCTAAGGTATGTTCTCAAGAAACCGAAACCTTCGACATAGAAAACTTGATATCTAAATATCTCGGTCTATACTCAATAATTTTGCCTAAAACCACTTCCATTCATCTATGTATTGACCTACAACTAATTCTCAACCTTTAAAGTACACAAAACTACTCCATTCATGCTATTGAAATTTTCGACATGTTTATGACAATTTTCATGAAAATTTATTATATTCTTATAATTCTTTAACGAAACTTCAAAGTAAATTTAAAAACCTTCTAATTACATCAAAACCAATTGAAAAACATATTGAAATCACATTTTTACCCAAAACCTCGAAATTCACCATTAACAACCCAATTTTTGGTTTTTATTGAAAACATGCAATTCAATAACTAAAAACTTAGTTTTAAAGACTAAATAACATTAAAAACTAATGGGTAAATGAATGGTTACCTTTGAGGGAAGAAAAACGAGCTTTTGATCAAGAATTTGAATATCTCAAAAATCCAACAATGAAGAAAACTATAGTTACCTTGGTTGTTTTTCTTGAAATTTTATGGAGGTTTTGTAACAGCCCGAATTTGGGCTTAGTCGAAATAGTGGTTTCAGAATCACTAATCCGAGGTTAGAGAAATTATTTTAGCATTATTTTATGTGTTATAGCATAATTATATGAGTGCATGAAGATTTTGGTGAATTAATTTACGCAATGGAGAGCTTAATTACGAAAAAGGACTAAATTGCATAAAGGGTAAAAGTGATGATTTACTAGTAAATTGTGTTAAATAGCTAGAGAAACTTAATTGAGGGTCTTTAATTGGCAAATAGACCCTTACTAGAGTCATGACCAGCCAAGGGAGACAAAAAGAATAGAAAAGTCAACATTTTGGTGAATTAGGTGACTATTAGGTATTAAAATAAAAAAAAAGAAAATAGTGTCATCTTTTTCATTTCTTCTTTTCTTCCACCGAAATTTTTAGCAAACTAAAGGGGTTTTGGGAGCTTGAAAACTCAGCCACTTATTCCACTTTCAAGTAAGTGATTTTGATGACTTCCTTTGATAATTTTTTTACTTTTGGGACCCTTGTAGCATGGGCTGCCTATTGAGGGGACTATTTTGCAAAATGATAGGAAGTTTACCATGAAAGTACTTTTTTTGTTGGCTGAAGTTTATGGAAGAAAATGAATCTTAGTCGTAAAATAAACAACTTTTGTGAAAAAGTTTACATGAAAACACTTAGGTTGGACCTAGTTGTAAAGTTGGTAAATTGTGTAGTAAATGCATGAAATAATGGAAATTGTGGGCTGCCACAAGAGTGAAAAGAATTTGGTTAGGCTTGGTTAATAAGGAAATTTGATAAAAATAATTTCTAAGCCTAGGGGCAAAATGGTCATTTTGTGAAAGTCTAGGGGCAAAATGGTCATTTGGTCAAATTATGAATTTTGGATTGCCTTAGTTAATGTAGTGATTAAATTAGTGAAATTTTATTTTTATAGATCAAGAAGTACAAAATCTGAACCTAGAGTAGATTAAACCAAATTATCCGTCTACATTTTGTATACAGAGGTAAGTTGTAGGTAAATAATGCAACTTTTCTATAATTATGCATGAGTTTACTTATTTGGCATAAAATGATTAATTGTGATTATGAATTATGCATGATGATATATATGTGATAGAACTTGGTTGAACCATAAGAATAGACTGGATATTCATGCCATAATACTAGGGATTGAGACGAGAGCTAGTATAAGACCATGTCTGGGACATGGCGTCAGCCTCGTTATGTGTCAGTGTAAGACCATGTCTGGGATATGGCATCAGCCTCGTTATGTGTCAGTGTAAGACCATGTCTGGGACATGGTATCAGACATGGTATCGATACCGATATGTGCTAGCCAGTGTAAGATCATGTTTGGGACATGGTATAGGCGTTGAAACTAGTGCTAGTGTAAGACCATGTCTGAGACATGGCATTGGCCTCGACAAGCAAGCCAGTATAAGACCATGTATGGGACATGGCATCGGCTTAGATATGTGTCAGTATAAGACCATGTCTGGGACATGGCATCGGTACGGATAGAGGAGAGCCAATGTAAGACCATGTCTGGGACATGGCATCAGCCTCAATACATGAGAGCCAGTGTAAGACTATGTCTGGGACATGGCATCGACTTGACATGTGAGCTAATATAAGACCACGTCTGGGACATGGCATCAGCATGATACCCTTTGTATGAGGCTTATTGAATATCCTTTCGTATTCTATATGGTTCAACGGGAAATTTAAAGTTTGTGTCAAGAACGAGAGGTATTATGATGACATTGTAAGTGGTGCAGGTACCTATATGAAATGTATGAGATGTGAGTTCAATCTTATATTGTATAATTAGTAAGAGATGAAGATGAGTAAGTTATGCTCATAGTCATTCTTTTTATATATCATGCATAAATTGAGTTGTGTTGTGAACATGTTGTAGCATGGTAAATTGTTGTCCTTTATTTACTTGTAGCTTACTAAGCTTTATGCTTACTCCCTCTCCTTTCTATTTTTTTATAGTACCGCCTAATTAGCTCGTGAATCAACGGACGTTAGAGACTTCGTTCACACTATCAACTAAAGCATTCGGTATAGTTAGTTTCTAGCATTTTGAGAAATGACATGTATAGGGGCTAGTCATGGTTAAGTGTCAATTTATTTTGGTCCAAGCTTGATTTTGAAATACCTCATTTTGTATAAGGCCATAGATATTGGCTAATGTTTGCTATTGGGTTATAAATGCAAATGTTGATGTTGTCTTTCAATAATGTGCAAATTTGAATGGATGAGGAGTGTACTAAGGCTAGTAGTATTATTTTGTGGCTGAATTGCCATGTGAAGTTGTATGAATGTCAAATTTTAGTCATTGGTTGAGTAATTGTGCCTTGCTATGAATTGGTATGAGTTTGATCTTGTTTCAGGGTGGCAAAAGGCTTGGTAGATAGCCTTATTTTCTTCCACATGGATAGACACACGGACGTGTGTCTAGGCCATGTGCAACACACGGTCCACCCCACGGGTGTGTGGTTAGGCTGTGTGTCCCTTGCACCTTAGATTGACAAAATTAAATGCCTAGCAATCTACCACACGGGCTGAAACACGATCGTGTGTCTCAACCGTGTGACCTTAAATGGTTGCTGACATCAGAAACAAAATAACAAGGTTTTTGTACACGAGTTGCGACACAGGCGTGTCATGGCCGTGTGAGGGACAAGGGCGTGTGCCAGGCCGTGTGAAAACCCCTGTAGTTTCGGTGTTAGAAAATAAATCCACACGGACAAGGGGTACGGGCGTGTCCCTATGTACTTAGGCCGTGTAGCCCATCCACACGGGCGTGTGCCCTGTTTTTCGTAGTTTTTGTTGAAATTTTCCTAAGCACTCGGAATGGTCCCGGATTGTTTCCAAACCATCTTTTGGGCCTCGTAGGTCTATATTAAGAACTGTAAGACAATGTTTGAAAATTTTTATTTTGGAACGAAGTTTTATGAACCGGAAATGATTGTTTGTATGTGTTTTAGTAAGGTAACGCCTCCTACCCTGTCTCGGTATCGGATACGGGTAAGGGGTGTTACAGGTTTAAATCTTGAGTGTTGATAGAAATCAAAGGAATGTAATTTTGGAAGTCAAAATGAAATAGGAGAACAAGGGACGACACAAACAAAGCAAAGGAAATAAATTATCGTGAGTTTGCTGTAGAAGAAGGGAAAAATAGGTTGAATTTTAAAATTTGGTAAAACTTCTTCATAAACACATGTAATTTTTAGTCTTTTAGAAATCAGTCCTTATTTTAAAATTGAAAGCCTTTTCAGCATCTTTTTCACAAATTGATTTGATTTTTAAAATGCCATAGAGAAAAACAATTCCAAATACCAGGCTAACGAAATTCCCGAGCTAACTGGAACTAATACCACTAAAATACCCTCAAAATTTTTGAAGTATGAAAATTAGGCTGAAAAATTAAGGTGATCATTTTGCCTATAACCATTAACCCTTTATCAAGTCGATGAGTAGAACGATATAAAATAACCCTTAAGTTGAAACACTGTTCGTCGAGCCTACTTTCCTAATTGAGAGATCAACAAACACCCTTGAAAATTTAATTTATCATGCATATTATATGCCGCAAAATGGCAAATAAATGAGTGAGGCTATAGAAAATTGCTTATAGTATGAAAGACCTTTTATTTTTCATCAAATGTAATCTCTAGATGTGTATGAAAGACCTTTTATTTATTACCATTTTCCAAATCTCTTACAATTTAAAAAAAATAGTAATTTTTGTGCAATTATTTTTATGTGATTAACACCTAATTTTGGTAATTATTTTACCAAAATTGCTATTTGTAATTTTAAAAAAAAATATAGTGATTTTTGTGTAATTTTTTTCTATGTTATTGACACATAATTTTAGTCATTTTTGTGAAGCTTTCATTGACAAAATCAAGGAGCAACAACTTAAGTTTAATGCTGTCATGCATGGTATATGTCACAAAATGGCAAAGAAATGAGTTAGGTTATAGAAATTTCCTTATAGTAAGAATGACCTTTTATTTTTCATCAAATGTAATCTCTAGATCGGTAAACACCAATATTATAATTGCTTAATGAATATGTGAAAATAATTAATTATCATTTACAAAATCTCGGGCAATTTTTGTGTAATTTTTTTCTAAAAAATAAATTTTGTGCAAATTTTTATGTCATTAACACATAATTTTGGTAAAAATTTTATCAAAATTGCCATTTGCCAATTTTAAAAAAATGGTAATTTTTAGTGTAATTTTTCTATGTTATCGACACATAATTTTGGTAATTTTTATAAAGCTTTCATTGACAAATCAAGGAGCAACGAATTAAGTTTAATCTTGTCATGCATGGTATATGTCACAAAATGGCAAAGAAATGAGTTAGACTATAGAAATTTCCTTATAGTATGAAAGACCTTTTATTTATCATCAAATGTAAGTGTAGCCACCCATTTTTGTCCGAGACCAATTGGAGGCCTATTTGAATTTTTGTTCTCTCTTGGGCAGTTCGAAGCCCACCCGATTTTGGTCAATTTGATATCTTTATTTTTCTTTCCTTGGCAGGCCTAAATTATTATTATTCTTATCACTATTACTACTATTATTAAATATTATTTTTTTTACAAATAAACAAGATTAAGAAACAATATATATAGATGAAATGAAATGAAAGAAAAAAAAGGAGGCTTTTCATATTTTTTTCTTAAAAAACAACAACAACAACAACAACAACAACAACAACAACAACAAGTATTCTAGTTTCTTTTTTTTTTTCTTTTCTTCTTTTCTTTTCTTTTCTTTTTTTTTTCCATATACATATCTTGAGCGATCGGGTTTGGGCTTCGATGAAGAGGACGTCACCGGAACGTCGGTCCTCTGCCTAGGGGTGAGCATTCGATTGAATCGAACCGAATGAAAAAATTTTGAGTTAATCGAGTTGACGAATCATATTTTATCATCATAATTTGATTTGAAATTTTCTCGAATCGAGTCGAGTGATATGGAATTCAAATCGAATCGAATCGAATATATTTGTTTGAGATAAATTTTAAAAATAATTTTAGGTCTTTGTAACCACTGTCACCCACCGTAATTAAATTTTTTATTAACTTTCATCACCTCATAATTTATTTATTAATCTTTTATATACAGGTTAGCTTCTTTGCCTTCTTAGTTGTTTCAATTATCTTCAGATTCTTGTCATTATGTATTTTGGAATTAAAAAATATATTAAATGTAAAAATATGATTTTTTTAAAAAAATTTATTTTAAAGATAAAATGTGAAATTGATACCAATATAAAACTTTAACACGAATATTTTATGACATCATTAATAATTTAATTTTAATATAAATATTCAATATGACTAAACAATTCAATAATATAAATAATATAAAATGTGCAATTTAATTTAATAATATAAATAGTAGATATAAGTAAAATTATTACTATTTATGTTTAAGGATTTTTTTTGGATAATTTTAATTTTTTATTTGGGAGCAAACGGTGAGAAGTAAAAGTTTAGGGGGAAAATAAAAAGTTTGAGGGTTTTTTGGAGTAAAATTTTGAGGAAGTAAATGGGAGAGTAAAATTTTGGTGGGAAATAGATTTTAGGTAGATGTGGGGGTTAGCATGGGAGGGGAGTAAAAGTTTTGGGGGGAAAGTGGGAAGGAGGAAAAGTTTTGAGGAAAAAATTAAAAAGGTTTGAGAGTTTGGGCTAAAAATGTAAAATATTATAGTTTGATATTCGATTTATTCGAATTATTCGAGTTATTTGAATTCGAAAATTCAACTCGATTCGAACAAGAAATTTAAAAAAAAATCGAGTTGACTGGAATAACTCGATTCGTTTAACTCAAAATTCGATTTCTTTTATTTTTTGAGTCGAATTGAGTTTTGCTCACCCTTACCTCCGCCCCTATTAGCCCAAAAATCCCCTTTTTTTCCTTTCCCTTTCTAAAATAAATGTTTTTTTTTTAAGAAAAAGGTTTGATTTTGGAAAAAGTTTTATTTTTTTTTTAAAAAGAGAAATTTTAATTTTTTAAAATAAATACATATTTTTTAGTCATATTAAAATTTTCCCTTCTCCTTTTTTAAATTAATATTTAAAAAAAGGGTTTGATAATGGGAAAAGTTTTGATTTTGTTTTTAAAAGGAGGAAGTTTAATTTTTTTTTAAATAAAAACATGTTTTTTAGTCATATTAAAGGAAAAGTTTAAATTCTCAAAACAAAGTTTTGATTTTTAAGAAAAATAGTTATTTTTTATAATAAAAAAAGAGAAACTTTCAATTTTTAAAATAAAAATATTTTTTTAGTAATTTTAAAGGAAAATTTTAAATGTTTTAAAACAAAGTTTTGATCTTTTTTAACTATTTCGAAATAAAGTTTTAATTTTTAAGAAAAGTAGTTATTTTTTTTAAAGAAAACTTTGATTTTGCCAAAAAAAATTTCTGACCACTGTACGCGACGGCTCACTGCCGAAAGCCAGAGAGCTGTTGGGCTCTTTGGTGGTGGAGCCATGGCCAACATAGGAGGAAGAGAAAGAGGAAGAAGTTTTTTTTTTTTGAAAAAAAATGATGTTAAAATGAAAGAATGAATAGGCTTTTTTCATTTATAAGTGCCCAAAATGGGTAATTTATTCCCACCCGTTATTTTTAAAAATTACAAAAAACCCCTTTTTTGCAGCACCGCCCTTACTCTCTGGCCTATTTACACCCATAACCCTTTTGTTTATTCAAACCTGTGATTTAATCTGAAATTTCAAAATTAAAAGTAAATTAATTGCTACATCAGTCCTCTGTCTTCCACATTTTTTATCTTTTAGTTCCAAAATCAAACTATGTCATTTTGTTTCCATCTTTAATAAGTTATTTACACTAATATCTTCCCTTTCATTTGCATTTATATCTTATATATTTAATGTCAATTATGCACTTTATTTTAATTTTTTATTTTTATTCACACTTGTATAATTTTTATTTATTCTTATTTTGTCTTTATTTATTTTCATATCTATTTATATTTATTTTTTTTTACACTTCCCCTTATATACATTTTAATATTATTTATTTATGTTACTTTGATTCTTTTTTTTGTATTATAAATAAGGTGTATTATTGTTATTATTATCATCATCATGTCAAGGTCTTATTTATTTCATTTATTTAAGTTTTCTTTTTATTATTTCCTATTTTGAAAGAGTTTTAACTTTTCATTAACTTTAGCCAATTTAATTAATTTTCTTATTTTATTACTATTCATTTTAAAAGAGGGAACTTTAGGTCATTTTTCCATCTTATAATTATTAACATGAAGTTAGTTAAGTAGGTGTTACATTCTAATGAAACCATAAAGTTTTTACATTTGGATTTAGGTTAGTCTTTAAGATCTTATCCACCATTTACCCTACAAAAATTATAAATAATATGTAGAATTTTTTTAGGGTTTTAAACTAATTTTAAATATCGTATAGGATTCTTTTTTAGAATCTTAAATTAATATGTAAATATACTTTAAGACTTACTATGGGGATTAAATCACCATTACAGAAACAGTATGCATCAATGTAGAATTCAGTATGCAAGTCCTATCCAACTATCCACTACATACCATCTCCGTCCAACCCTACACTTACTGTGGGGATTAAATCACCCATCCATCCCTACATTTACAATTAGCACTGGTTGCGGCACTAAACAGATAGCTGTAGCAGAGTCGTCAGTATATTAGGCTTAAAGCCATCAGTGGTTTGCAGCTGGGTTGCCAATATATCAGGCTTAAAGCCTTTCAGTACACTTTCTCCAATCATATCAACCCACCCCATGCCATGGTAACAGTACATACAATGTCAGATCAGTAAAATATAGTCATGCTCAATATCAGATATCAGTCATACCATCATTTTTTCAACCAGGGGTCTAAGTAATCTTACCGACCCTACAGTAAGTTCACAGTTGACTCGGGCGACCCATGCAACCTTAGCAAAAAATCAATGACAATGGCCTCACACTTCTGTGTTGGTTAGCCCGTATGGGCCCACACAGCCCAAATTGGCCCTGGCCGAGTGGATTACACAGTCTGGCCCCAAATCCCATCGCTAGTGTAGGTCACTCATGTGGGCCCGTATGGACCCACACGGCCCAATAGGTCAAGCCCATGTGTTGCACACGACCTCGTCCGGCCATCACACGACCGTGTCATGCACCTGTGTCGTGTGCGTACGGCCTGGCTCGTCGAACACACTACCATGTTCAGTCACACGGCCTACCACATGGGCAACCACATGCCTATGTGGCATCGACAGTCCACTTTTTTGGCCTTCACCGAATCTCATTTTCTATGTAATTGAGTACACACCTGGTATCAAAACGATGCTAAGGCAACCCCGAGCACTCCAAAACCTAAATATTGACAAATATACACTTGATTAATCACTTAACAATTGAATTCATCAAACCCGAAATAAGGTAGTCATCTTTCATGTGATAAGCTATAACCTTCTATCGAATAGCAAAAATTTCACACCCTTAGAACGTTGATGAGTGATAACTAGCCCTTCGATAAGCCCCTATTCACCAAACGAATACTTATTAGTCACTTATTTAGAATAAAATTGATAATTTACCAAAATAAGACTTACCGTGTGCGAAAGACTTGACTGCCCCAAAGAAATAAATGAAAAGAGAAAACGAAAGGGAAACTGAAAGGGAAACTGAAATTCGGCAGTAAAGGTGGGGGAGAAGGAGGAAACGGCAGAGACTTTGGAAGAAAAGAAAACATAGAGAGAAAAATAAAATAATAAAATCTTGATTTTGATAACTCCCTATCCCAATTCCCTTAATTTTCTCCCTCAACTACTCCACAATCAGTATTTTACCTCCCCTCAAACTCCTCTACATGCCTACAAGCCCAGAAGTAAAAAGAATTAATTCCCTCATTATCACAGAGTCTTGAACCCATGACCTCCCACCTATCCACACTCCATGTAACCACTAGACCAGCAGGCCCATTCTGTTACTTATTTACCAACAACGAATTAAAAGCCTACTGACTAGAGTTAGGGCTTTATTCAGATAAAAACAAAAATTTTGCCCAAGTCAAGGCTTGAACTCAAGACTTCTCACGCACTCCCAGAACACTTAACCACTGAAGCAGACAAATATTTGTGATACAAATTTACAAAAGCTAGAATTAAGAAAATTAGGGCGTTACAACTTTACCCCCTAAAAGAAAATTTCATCATTGAAATTTACCTGATCAAAATAAATGAGGATACTGCTGACGCATCATATCCTCAGGCTCCCACGTGGCCTCCTCAGTGTTATGATTCCTCCACAATACTTTCACCAAGGTGATAGATTTCCTCTGAAGAACCTTAATGTCATGCTCTAAAATTTGAACTAGTTCCTCCTTAAAGGTCAAATCTGGCCTAACCTCGATCTCCTCAACAAGAACAATATGATAGGATTAGAGCAGTAGCGTAACATCGAGACGTGAAAAACATCATAAATCTGCTCCAACTCAAGAGGTAGCTCTAACTGGTAGGCAACTGGTCCCACTCGCTTCAGAATACGTAAGGCCCAATAAACCTAGAGCTCAGCTTGCCTTTGCGAGCAAACCTCAGTACTTTCTTCCATGGTGAGATCTTGAGAAAAATGAAATCCCCCATAGAATACTCTATCTCTCGACGCTTCAGATCTGTATACGATTTTTTTCGACCAGATGTCGTCTTCATCTGATCCCGTATCAATCTGACTTTATCCTCCGTATCAGACACTAACTCAGGGCCCAAAACACGTCGCTCGCTCAACTCAGTCCAACATAAAAAAGTACGACACTTACGATCATAAAGTGCCTCGTAAAGTGCCATCTGTGTACTAGACTGGTAACTATTGTTGTAAGCAAACTCTGCCAACGACAAATACTCCTCCCAACTGCCTCGGAAGTCAATCACACAGCTCCTCAACATATCCTCCAGTACCTGAATCACCATCTTTGACTGACTATCTGTTGAGGATGGAAAGTAGTACTGAAGTCCAACCTTGTACCTAGAGTTTCATGAAGCTTTTTCCTTAACCGAAACTTGAAGCGAGGATCCCTATCGAAGATGATCAAGACCGGAACCCCATGTAATCTCACTATCTCAGACACATATAGTTTAGCTAGCTTCTATAGAGAATAGTTAGTACGAACCGATATGAAATGGGCAGACTTGGTAAATCAGTCCACCATAACCCATACTGAATCCCTCTTAGTGGGCATTATGGGTAGCCCACTAACAAAGTCCATAGTTATTCTCTCTCAATTCCAAAGTGAAATCTTAACCAGCTAAAATAACCCCGAAGGTAACTAATGCTCTGTCTTAACTTGCTGACATGTCAAACATTTACTCACAAAATCGATAACCTTTCGCTTAAGTCTTGACCACTAATATAACTCACGAAGATCTCTATACATCTTATTTTCGCTAGGATGTATAACATATGGGCTACTATGCGCCTCTCGCAGTATAAACTGCCTCAATCAGTATCGTTTGGAACACAAAATCTCTCACGGAAACAGAGTACCCCTTCGCTATTCAGTTTAAAATCCACAATATTACCACTCTCAACCTATCGGAATTGTAGACCTAACGATTCATCCTTTAACTGTTTACCCTTAATCTGATTAATCCACGTAGGCTTAACCTGAAGCTCTGCTAGCAGACTATCATCATCAAATAAACTGAGGCGAGCAAATATCGCCTTTAGATTAGTCATAGCCCTATGATAAACGGTAAATTATACATGTTTTTACCTTATGCTTAGCCTAATTTTTGGATGAATTATCATTGAATTTGTGGAAATTGATGCTCTTAATCCCTTTATTTCATGTTTTATACTTAGGTAAGCTTAGGGAAGAGAAAAGAGCAAGGAACAGGCTGAAAACAGAGAAAATAGACCAAAGTATGAAAACAACACAGCCCGAAGATTCGCCACATGGTCGTGTCACACGGCCGTGCCACTTTGGGCTCGAACATAGCCCAACCCCGACTCACACGGCCAGATCAAACAGCCGTGCCACCTTAATAAGCCTGAGCACGGCCTGGGCTTTGATCCACACTGGTATGGTACACGGGCGTGTCCCTGTCGTGAGGAAGTTCAATTTCACTTAGAAAAGGCTTCTTAGAGGCTAAGAAAGGCATTCCAAAACTCTATATAAAGACCCTAGGAGGCAACTTCAAGGGTGTGCTTATTTCCCACAAAGGGTGAACTTTTCTCCCCTCAAGAAGGTGTTTATTTCCTGCCAACACAGAGAGTAGAAACAAGGAATTACTCCAAAGGAAGCCGATTGATTCATCTCAGAAGCTGAATTCTCTCTCAAGACTGAAGATCTCCCTTCAATTACCTTCAGGGGTTTTAGGGTTCTTTATGTTTTGTTATTTTATTTCTTCTGAGATGTTTTCTTTTATAATCATGAACTAAATCCCTCAAATACTTGAGGGGGATAAAACCTAAGACAGATCTTGTTATTATTTTCTCTTGAATTATATGATAAATATTTGATTTGTTCTTAATTGTGTTTTTAACTCCTAAATTGATATTTCCGGGATATTGATTTAAGTTGAATGTGCTTATGTAGAGGAGCAAAAGTCCCTGCATAGGAGTAGATCCAGCACAATTAAGCGGAGTTGATTGCAATCCTAGAGATAGGACAATGAAAATCTGCCGGATTAGGGTCAAACCTAATAAGGGAATCCATAGATCGAGTTAATGCAACACTAGGGGTTTTAATTAGAAAGAGATTTCAGTTAATCAACCTAGGGTTAGTTGTTTTTAGTCTCGAGAGAGATATTAACATAAATTAGGGATTTCTACGGATCAAGTCAAGTAAATAATTCGTCTAGTTCAAGAGTTGATAACAAGTGAAGTCAGGTAGATTCTCCCTTGAGTATTGTCCAAATCAATCAGTTTTCACTAAGAGTTTTTCCCCAATTCACTTTTTGTGCATTCCTAGCTTAGTCTAATAATTAGTTTAGTTTAATAAAAATCCCTTTTTATTTCTAGGTTAAATAATAGAAAGAAAGTTAGTACTAGTACTTTTGGTTCCTTTGGATATGATATCTCAGTCTTGCTCTAACTATACTACTGTTCGATAGGTGCGCTTGTTTTAAATTTTGATAATAGTTAGTTTCTGGTGTGATCATTATTATAAATTTGATTACTTTATATCACGCATATCACCCTACGGCTCAGTGCATTAGCCACCACATTGACCTTACTAGGGTGGTACTCAATCGTGCAGTCATAATCCTTAAGCAGCTCAATCCATCTACGCTGCCTAAGATTTAGCTTCTTCTGAGTGAGGAGATACTTGAGGCTCTTGTGATCAGTGTAGATGATACACTTCTCACCATACAGATAATGCCTCCAGATTTTCAGTGTGAAGACCACAGCGACCAACTCCAAGTCATGTATCGAATAATTCGCCTCATGAGTCTTAAGTTGAGGAGACGCATAAGCTACCATCTTACCATCCTGCATCAACACACATCCCAAACTGACATATGATGCATCACTATAAACAGTAAACTCTTTTTCAGACTCTAGCTGTATCAAAACAGGGCCTCAGTCAGTACAATCTTGAGCTTCTCAAAGCTCTCTTGCTGCGCATCAGTCCAGTTCAACGGCACACCCTTACGTAGCAGCTTAGTCAAGGGTGTTGTAATCAGTGAAAAGCCCTCTACAAATCGTCGATAATACCCTACTAGTTCTAGAAAACTGCGGATCTCAAATATAGTCTTAAGCTGCTTCCAATCCAACACCGCATCAATCTTTCAAGGATCGACCCTAATCCCCTCAGTAGATACCACATACTTCTCGTAACCAGAACTCACATTTACTGAACTTGGCGTACAATTGTTTCTCTCACAGAATCTGTAGAACCACTCTGAGATATTCACCATGCTCATACTCAGTCCTCGAAAACACTAGTATGTCATCAATAAATACCACTACGAGCCGATCTAGATAGGGCTAGAACACTCGGTTCATCAGATCCATAAAAGCTGCTGGTGAATTCGTCAGTCCAAATGGCATTACTAGGAACTCGTAATGACCATAGTGAGTCTTAAATGCCGTCTTGTGTACATCACCTTTTTTACCCTCAACTAATGATACCTCAATCGAAGATCGATTTATAAAAAATCAAAGCTCATCGGAATTGGTCGAACAGATCATCTATCTTTGGTAGGAGGTATTTATTCTTGATGGTCAACTTGTTCAGCTATCGATAATCGATACACATCTGCATGGATCCATCTTTTTCCTTTACAAACAGTACAGGTGCTCCCCACGGAGACACACTAGGACGAATGAACCCACGATCCAATAGTTCCTGAATCTGAGCCTTAAGCTTCGCAACCTCCTTCGATGCCATTATATAGGGAGGGATGGACACCGGAGCTATACCAGAAAGGAGCTCAATCTCAAACTCCACTTCACGACTTGGAGGTAATCCAAGTAACTCCTCAGGAAACACGTCTAAAAAATTCTTAACTGTTCTGATATCTTTAACTGAAGAATCCCCAGAATTTGAAGCACTGATGTAGGCCAGAAATGCCCTACATCCCTTACGAACTAACTTTTTTGCCATCAGTGCAGAAATTACATTTGACAAGTAATTCTGACGCTCCCCAATTAAGACTACCTTGCTATCCTCCTCAGTTCTCAGCATAACCCTTTTTGTCGTGCAATCCAAGCTAACTCGGTGCTTGACCAACCAATCCATCCTTAGTATCAGATCAAATTCTCCTAAAAGAAGTTCTATCAAATCAGCCAAAAAGATATTCCCTTGAATCTCTAGAGGGACATCTCTAAACAATTTATTAACCCTTATCGATTGCCCCAACGGACTCAGTACGGTAACATCACTCGTAGTGCTCTAAACCAAGATACCCAAATTCTCAGACACAGTACAGGCTATATAGGAGTGAATAGATCCTATATCTATCAGTGCAGTATAAGGTACATTATAAATAAAGAACGTAGCCGTGATGACATTTAGAGCATCTCCATCCTTTCAGCGACGCAAAGTATAAACTAGAGCCAGTTGCCTCGCCTCAGTATGCTCAGCACCTCTACTTGGTGCTCTCTGACTACAGCGCAAACCATTAACATCTCTAGTTTGAGCGCGGCCTCTTGGTGGCTACTGAACTACCCTCGGAAGTGGTGCAGCATCAGTACCCGGAGCTTGTATCTGACCGGGCCTCTGCGGACACTCTCTAATACAGTGCTCCAATGAGCCACACCTCAAGCAAACCCTAGTTCTTTTCTAACACTCGCCTTGATGGCGTCTACCACAGCCAGTACACGGTGATTGTCCAATAGCAGCAATAGGAGCCCCAATTCTGATCTGTCCATCAACTCTAGCTTTTTCTTAGGCCTCTGTATGGAACTCGAAAGCTCCAAATCCCTCTTGTTTCTATCTCTCATTTTCTCATGATTATGGCGCTCAGTGCGTTTAACCTTATCAACCAATGTAGAAAAATCTCGGTCCCTCTATGGAGCTATCAGAATCCTCAAACTATCCCTAAGGCCATCCTTGAAATGAACACAACACTCATACTTAGTTGCCAACATGAAGTCTGCACATTAATTACGAGAATTAAATTTGTCACACGGCCTAGCACACAAGTGTGTGACTTGGCCATGTGACCTTAAATGTTGCTAATTACCTTACGTATAACGACTCAATCGTAAAAATTTGACCTCATACTCAGCCACTAATCTATCTCTCTTGGTCAGATTCAAAAACTCTCTCCTACGAGTATCCACATAATTGGCCCCCACATATTTTCCCTAGAAGGCGATCTTAAAGAACTCCTAGGTCAGTCGTTCGGGCTGAGTGCCTTCCTTAACAGTGAGCCACCATTGGTATACCTCACCATGCAGCAGCGACACTGCACCCTTTAATTTTTGCTCGGAGGTGCAGTCCAGATCGTCCATGATCCTCTCTGTGGCCTCAATCTAGTACTCAGCCACATTAGGAGCGACCCCAGTGACACCCTTGAATATCTCAGCTGTATTAGACTAGAGTCATTTCGTAATTGACCCTCGGCCTCTAGCTTCAGTATTGGGCCCTACGACCCCTCTCTAGAATCCTTAGCATGGCTTGGGATAGTGCGTCGTCCCCAGCTGCACGATCATGAGACCCAGACCCACACCCAATCTCTATAATAAGTGACACCGACATTTCGCTAATGTCTAAATTTGGCATTCCGCCTAGTGAAGAGGACTCAGCTTGAGCCCCTACGACCTCTACCATGGCCTCTTGTACCCCATCCACAAGTACATCTTGCTCTCATTGTCTAATCGCATTTATCTATATTAACAGTTTTATGAATCAGTTATAGTTCCAATGTTTATTAACAAATATTTTATATGAAGCAATATCATAAGTGTAATGTTTGTTTTCGTACAACACAGTGTTTATCAGTTTTACTACAGTCTCAGTATACGCTATTTTGAGTGTTTCCAGTACAGTCTATCTATAGTAGTCTCAGTACATACTACCTATAGCAGTTTCAGTCATGAGCATATAACAGTTTTAGAGAATTTACAGGATTGGAGCCGGAGACTTGGTGTACCAAACATTCAGTAAAAATATTTTCAATTTCAATAATAAAAATCTATTCTTTAAAAACCATGTTTTAAAAACCCAAATCCACAGCCGAGTTTTGCAACTTGGCTTTGATACCACTAGATGTAACACCCCCAACCCGGCCTAAACGTTATGGCCGAATCTGGCGTTGTCACATTGTAGTGCTTTTGAAAACGTGTCGACGCTAAAACTATTTCTCTGTATTCATTATCTTATGTTAATACCAAATCATGTCAATCGTTTCCAAAACGTTATCTGTTTTCAAAATGTTACTAATTTACAAATCATTACTCATTTCCAAAATATTATTCTTTGCAGGAGCTTTTAAATTAATTTTTCGTAATTGTGAGTATTTTGATAAAACATATGTTTCTTTTGAAAACGCAAGTTTCTCTACCTCTAGCGAATATAAATCACAAAATAGTAAAACAGTATAAAACCCAAATTAAAACCCGAAATCCGTAGAGGCCATAATTACAGTAAAATACCCAAATAAAACTTAAAATCATGAATAAGTACGAAATAGTGTAAAAGAGGACGCGTGGCCACCGCTAAGTCCTCTGTTGCACCGATCCACCTATGTTTGGGGATTACCTGTATAGAATAAATAGAAGGGTGAGTTTACGTAAACTCAGTGTGTAATCCCCACAGACAACAGTCAAACAATTAGTAAACAAAAACAAACAGTTTGGGCCTAAACCCATATTAGTATCAGTGACAGTTTCAGTTTGGGCCTTAGCCCATCACTATAGTGGCAGTTATGTAGTAGGGCTTTAGCCCATCACAGTATCAGTAATCAGTAGGGTTTGAGCCCATTACAGTAATAGTATGCATCAATGCAGAATTCAGTATGCAAGGCCTACTCAACCATCCCCTACACACCATCTCCATCCAACCCTGCACTTACTGTTAGGGGTGAGCATTTGATCGAATCGAATCGAATCGAATGAAAAAATTTCAAGTTAATCGAGTTGACGAATCATATTCTATCATCCTAATTTGATTTGAAATTTTCTCGAATCGAGTCGAGTGAAATGGAATTTGAATCGAATCGAATCGAATATATTTGTTCGAGTTAAATTTTAAAAAATAATTTTGGGTCCTTGTAACCAATGTCACCCACCATAATAAAATTTGTTCACCGTAATCAAATTTTTATTAACTTTCATCACCTCATAATTTATTTATTAACTTTTTTGTTTGCTTAGTTTTTTCAATTATCTTTAGATTCTTGTCACTATGTATTTTAAAATTAAAAAATATATTAAATGTAAAAATGTGATTTTTTAATAAAAGTTATTTTAAAGATAAAATATGAAATTGATACCAATATAAAATTTTAACATGAATATTTTATGGCATCATTAATAATTCAATTTTAATATAAATATTCAATATGACTAAACAATTCAATAATATAAATAATATAAAATGTGAAATTTAATTTAATAATATAAATAGTAGATATAAATAAAATCATTACTATTTATGTTTAGGGGTTTTTTGGGGATAATTTTGATTTTTTATTTGGGAGTAAATGATGAGAAGTAAAAGTTTAGGAGGAAAATAAAAAATTTTGGGAAGTAAAAGTTTGAAGGAAAGTAAATAGGGGGGAGTGAAATTTTGGAGGGAAAATATTAAAAAAAATTGGAGGGGGGATGAGTTTGGGGTAGATGGGGGTGGAATAGGAAGTGAGTAAAAGTTTTAAGGGGAAAATGAGAGGGAGTAAAAATTTAGGGGAAAAATAAAAAGTTTTGAGAGTTTTTGGGAGTAAAATTTTGAGAAAAAATAAATAGGAGAGTAAAATTTTGGTGGGAAATGGATTTTGGGTAGATGGGAGGTTGAGATAGGAAGAGAGTAAAAGTTTTGGGGCAAAAGTGGGAAGGAGTAAAAGTTTAGAGGAAAAAGTAAAAAGGTTTGGGTGTTTGGGGTAAAAATGTAAAATATTATAGTTTAATATTCGAATTATTCGAATTATTCAAGTTATTCGAATTTGAAAACTCAACTCGATTCGAACTCAAAATTCGAAAAAAAATTTGAGTTGACTCGAATAACTCAAATAACTCGAACAACTCGATTTGTTTAACTCGAAATTCAAATTTTTTTCGATTTTTTCGAGTCGAATCGAGTTTTGCTCACCCCTACTTACTGTGGGGATTAAATCACCCACCCATCCTTACACTTACAATTAGCACTGGTTGCGGCACTAAATAGATAGTTGCAGTAGAGCTGCCAATATATTAGGATTAAAGCCATCAGTGGTTTGCAGCTGGGCTGCCAGTATATCAAGCTTAAAACCTTTCAGTACACTTCCTCCAATCATATCAACCTATCCCATGCAATGCAACATACAGTTAAAACATGCCATGTCATGGTAACAGTACATACAGTGTCAAATTAGTAAAATATAATTATGCTCAATAACAAATATCAGTCATACCATCATTTCATTCAATCAGGGGTCTAAGTAATCTTATCGACCCTACAGTAGGTTCACAGTTGACTCGAGCGACCCGTGCAACCTTAGCAATAAATCAATGATAATGGGCTCACACGCCCATGTTGGTATGCCCATGTAAGCCCACACACCCTTGTTGTAACACCCCTAACCTCAACCTGTCACCGGAACAGGGTTACGGAGTGCTACCGGACCGATCGGACAATTTTCAAATAATATACAAATAATTATCAAACATATTATAATATAATCTTATAGTCCCTTATTTGGATCTTCAAGGTCCAAAAATATGAGTTAAAAGTAGTTTGGGACTAATTCAAGTACTATAAAATTTTTCGAACATTTTAAAAATTTTCTAAAGAGTAGGGCTCACACGCCCATGTTAATGAACCGTGTGGTTCAACACAGCCGTGGTGGTTTGGGACACGCCAGTGTGTCCCTTACCCGTGGAGCATTCTGATTTTCTCACACGGCCAAGCCGCACACCCGTGTGCCAGGCCGTGTGGACTTTATATGAGTCTTTCTAAACTAACCTAGCCAACCCTGCAAAATTTCAACCCAAAACCAATGTGCAATTTATGTAGCAACCAACACATTTACATATACAAACATATCTAACCATTTTTAAATAATTTGTTTATCTATTTATTCATTAATCATACTTATGCCAATTAAATTCATATTAATAAACTTTATTTAATTCCATTTCATACTTGTATCTAATATGCCATATTAGTTCCATTTCATACTTATAACCAATTCAACCATCATGTTACTACCATAAACTCAAGACTCTTCTTATACTTAACTTATACATCACCTAGGAACATGCCACAACTACCAAAGGTAAGGTACATAATTAAAATTTCTCTAAAGTTGGGGTTGATCTGGATGCTGGACCGAACACTGGCTTTCAATTAACCTGCGCACGGGAAGAACCGTATGCTGAGTATAAATATACTCAGTAGTATTACCATAATTCAAATTATACAATAACTTATATACATTTAATTTATGTTACAATTACTTAATAATTATTTCATACTTTTAATCAAATTATTTAATAATAATAAGCATTATTTCAAGACTTGTATTTAATCAAATTCATACATTAATTCACTATCCAATTTTCATTGAATTTTTTTTTCTCATCTCATTCCATTAGCTCATTTCGTATCATATACAATTCACTAAATTTTTATCACTTTATTCAATATTAATTCTATTGCAATTTGTGTTTACTATAGTCATGTCTCAACAATAACAATTTCACTAATCGATTTCTTATATCATCACTTTACTTTAATCAATTCTTGCACCTTAGTTCATATTTTAAGATATCATATCTCAATTTCATTTTCACATATCAAATTTACATTCAAATCATATAATTCAATTATATTATTCTTTTCAATTAACTTCTTATATTATTTATATCATTTCAAACAAAATTGTGAACTTTAGTTTCATTTTTCCGTCTTATATAACATTTCAATTCACAATTCATCTTTGAACACATTATGAACTTTTTGTTTATGCATTCAATCTCATATCACCAATTTCATATCATAATTTATTTCACAAATTCACTTTCTTATTTCTTTCAATAGCTCAATCACATTTATTCGGAATTTATCATTTCACATATTTACTCCTATTAACTTGACTCGGACCCTGGCGGATACACGGATCCAACCAAACACACCAGAATGGCGACCAAAACCTCATCGGCCTAGCCGAAGAAAAATGGCGACCAACGCCTAATCGGATAGTTCGAAGTACATCTATGACACACCAAGTGTCTCATCGGCTGAGCCGAAGCAAAGTGGCGACTAACGCCTCATCGAAACTATCCGAAGCAAATCTATGACACACCAAGTGTCTCATCGACTCGAGGTCGAAGTAACCCTGAACCCTTCCAATCCTATGGCATGCCAACTATATCCACCCTAGCCCGACTAGTTAATAGGGTATCGGAATCATATATCCATATCACTTTCACTTTCAACTGATCATAATCATTCGGATTCAATTCAATCACAATAGCAATTCAATCACAATTTCAAATTCACATAAATTACATAATTTCACTTCAAATCACATTTCAACTCAATCACTTCCTCGTACTTTTAATCCATATACATTTCAAATAATCACATTCAATTCAATTTGATTCAATTCCAATCACTTTTCACATTTCCATTCTATATATTTTAATATATATATATATATATATCATCAATTCAAAGACATTCCAATCATAATTCCTCATATATTCAATTCAAAACATTTTTCACTTTCCAATCAATATTTATTACTTAATTCATTCTTGATACTTACCTCAATTTTCTTATATATATATATATATATATATATATATATAAATTAAAATTTAACAAATAATCAAATTTGAATTATAGTAATACTAACTTAGATTTCTTGTTTTTACTCCTCATTTATTTTTTCTTTTCCCTCCTTGCTCGATGTCTCGAGTTCTTTACTTGCTACGAAAATAATAATAATTTACATTATTAATTACAGCATTAAAATTTAAATAATTTTTAATTTTTATTCAATTCCTACTCTTGCTCTTCATTCTATATTCTTTATACACAATTCTACCGTTTACTCATAAGTTCTTTTAAGGCTGTCTACCTGAGTCATTGTCACTAAATTATCTATATCTTGAGTTATATAATTTCAAATTAAGATCCGTAAATTTTTTATGAAACTAGACTCACATATCTTCTTGCCATAAAATTTTTAGAATTTTTAGTTTAGCCAATAATTACAGTTTATTCTTTAAATTCACTCCTATTCTGCTATCTAATGGTTCTGACCTTTCTTCACTAAAAATTATTTATCTCTTTGTACAGAATTCAAATGATGTTCTCTTTTATTTCTTCTAAAAATAGACTCATTAAGGAATCTAACCATATAAATTATGTCCCATAATTATTTTTGTAAAATTTTTAATGATTTTCCAAATTCAAAATAGAGTATCTCGAAATTATTCTGAACTAGTCCCACAATAATTCAAATCTCTCTTGATTCACGAATCCATTACTTACACCGTTTCTTCTATAAGAAACTAGACTCAACAAGATTTAATTTCATATCTTATTCATCCTCTAATTCGATTCCTACAATGTTTGGTGATTTTTCAAATTTAAGCTTATGTTGTTGCTCAAAACTATTTCTTATAGTTTATTTTGCAATTAAATCATTTACCCAATTCTAACTTGAAATTCTTTCAATTAAACCCCTAATTCATTTTCTAGTTCAACATAAACCATGTTCAAAACCTTAAAACTTCAAAGACCTCAACTTAAATTCATCAAAACTTTATTCTAAAGCTTATAAAATATCAAAATTAAAAGTAAAGGGCTAAATTAACTTACCTATTAAAGCTTTAAGCATCAAAACATAGTTTTTCCTTTTCTTTTTCTTTCCCCTTTTCTTTCTTCTATTTTCATCCCAGCTCTCTGTTTCTTTCACCTTTTTTTTCTTTTATGCTTTATATCATATATATATATATTCATTCTTTTTATTTTATTAATATAATAACTTAATAAATACCTATTTAATAATCAATATAAGTATGACAAATGTACATTATCAACACCCTACATTTGTCAATATTCAATTTATTTATCATATAAAAAAACTCATAAAATAATTATTTATTACAAAATATCTTGTACTTAAATTTTAAGTAAATAAATAATTTTAATACAAATGTATACATTCACATTATTACACATGTACCACTTTATCACCATACACTTGTCTTTATTTTATTTTATTTCATAATAATATAATAATATTTTAATAGAAAACCATAATAATAATAACAATAATAATAACAATAATAATTCATAAAATCTAAAAAAAATATCTTAGATTTTCTAAGTTTGCCGCCTCAACTATTGCCAAATGGCATATTTCCCTATTTGGTCCTTTGTACTTTCTTTCAATCTATAATTAGGCTTTTACCCCTTATTCAATTTTAGTCCTTTTTCCTAATTGCTCTTAATTAAGCTAAATTTACTTAATTAAAACATATTTAAACAAATAACTAACTTTGTAAATATTTTTAATAAATATTTACGAGTCCGTTTTACTAAAAACGGAGACCCGATAACTCATTTTTCGATATCCATACTTTTAAGGTCGTTACACTTGTGGCCCACACGGCCCAAATTGGCTCTAGCCGAGTGGATCACACGACCTGGCCCAGAATCCCACGCACCCGTGTGGCCCACATGGGCCAATTGGTCGAGCCCATGTGTCACAACGGCCTCGCCCGACCATCATATGGTCGTGTCATGCTCTCGTATCGTGCGCGCACGGCCTGGCTCATCGAACACACGGCCATGTTCAGTCACAAGGCCTACCACACTAGCAACTACATGCCGGTGTGGCGTCGACAATCCACTTTTTTTACTTTCATCGAATCTCGTTTTCTGTACAATCGAGTACACACCTGGTATTGAAATGATGCTAAGGCAACCCTGAGCGCTCCAGAACCTAAATATTAAAAAATATACACTTGGTTAATCACTTAACAATTGAATTTATCTAACCCGAAATAAGGTAGTCATCTTTCGAGTGATAAGCTATTACTTTCTATCGAAAAGCAAAAATTTCATACCATTAGAATGTCGATGAGCAATAACCAGCCCTTCGATAAGCCCCTAATCACCAAACGAATCCTTCTTAATCACTTATGTAGAATAAAATTGATAATTTATCAAAATAAGATTTATCACGTGTGAAAGACTTGACGTTGCCCCAAAGAAATAAATGAAAAGAAAAAACGAAGGGGAAAGTGAAAGGGGAACTGAAATTTGGCAAAAAAGGTGGGGGAGAAGGAGGAAATGACAGAGACTTTGGAAGAAAAGAAAACAGAGAGAGAAAAAAATAATAAAATCTTGATTCTGATAACTCCCTATCCCACTTCCCTTAATTTTCTCCCTCAACTACTCCACAATCAACATTTTACCTCCCCCCCAAACTCCTCCACATGCCTACAAGCCTAGAAGTGAAAAGAATTAATTCCCTTGCTTTTGCAAAGTCTCAAACCCATGACCTCCCACTTATCCACACTCCACTTAACCACCAGACTAGCAGGCCCATTCTGTTACTTATTTACCAACAACGAATTAAAAGCCTCCTGACTAGAGTTAGGGCTTTATTCAGATAAAGACAAAAATTTTTCCCAAGTCAAGTCTTGAACCCAAGACTTCTCATACACTCCCAGAACACTTAACTACTGAAGCAGACAAATATTTGTCTTACAAATTTACAAAAGCCAGAATTAGAAAATTTGGGGCATTACATTCTGAGCGTACCTGCTACAGCTGGTTTAAACAAGGTGGAAGCTTCGGTTCAGGACCTGAGATTTTGCAAGAAATGGGAAGAGATACGAATCAAGTGGAGTCAAACCTTGAGCTTTTAATCAGGAACCTTTTTCAACCATTCCCCCTTGGAAACGTATATCTAATGGCGCATAAAAAGAAGCAAAATCTCTGTGCTAGCGCAATTTAAGGGAAAAAAGAAGGTCTCAAATGATGTAGCCGAGCTAACAGAAAAGATATGCGATTTAGAGATACGTCTCAAGGGAGAGTGAAGAGGTCAGACGACAACGAGAGCAACATCAGGGATATCTAAAGGAAAATGAGGAAGAAATCATGAGACAACAGTAGCAACACCGATTAGACATGAAGTGAAGAGAGGAAGAACTAAGAATTCAGTTTGAATGATGTCAATGAGAAAGATCTTACTTGTTTGCTTAGATTCAGAGGTTGGAGGCCGATCCGAGTCTACAGGCTAATGAACTCCAGAAAGTACAAGAACAAGAGTGAACTTGGATAAGGGTGTCTAATGAGAAAACTGCTGAAATTAAGGTGTTGGAAGAGGGAATTTGTCGTATGACTAAAGAATTAAAGACAAAAAAGAGCAAAACAAAGAGATCATGAAAGAAATACGGAGCTTGCAGAGTGTTTTATCATGGTGGAACAAATGGCAATAAGCCGACAAGAGATGTTTGCAACAATGCACAGGGAAGGTCAAGTTTTCGCTCAGCAAGCCGAAGACTTATGTGAACAGATTGAATAACTTAAAAAAGAATCTACCCCTTTTGAGACTAGGAACGAGCCTGCAATGAAACTTCTAGAGGTGGCTCAGGGACATTACCAAAAGTTCGTCAAGCTCATGAGGAGGAAGAAGAAGAACGACAAGTAGAGATTTGCCCTATGGCAGTAGGATCGATTAGGATTTTCTTTAAGTATGAATGAAAAATGAAAAAAGAAACTTTGTAAGCTGAACAGTTTTCGAACCTTCTATAAAAGAAAATGTTTATATTTGAGTATATTTACGACAATGTGCCCCAATTTCATTTATTCATTCAATCATTCATTCATTCATTCATCCATTTGTTCACTCATTCGCTCATTTGTTTATTCAAAAACATTATTAAAAAAATAAAAGAAGAACATTTAAAAAAAATAGAAACTTTTGTGCAATTTTTTTGTCATTAACGCATAATTTTAGTAATTATTTTTTCAAAACTGTCATTTGCCAATTAAAAAAAAAACTATTTTTTGTGTAATTTCTTTTATGTTATTAACAAATAATTTTGGTAAGTTTCGTGAAGCTTTTGCTGACAAAATCAAGGAGCAACATATTAAGTTTAATGTTGTAACGCATAGTATATGTCATAAAATGGCAAAGAAATGAGTTATGCTATAGAAATTTGCTTATAGTATGAAAGAACTTTTATTTTGCATCAGATGTAAGTAAATTTCTAAATCTTAACTTTGCGATTTTGCGACATATACAATAAGTGTCAGCATTAAACTTAATGCGTTTCTCCTTCAGTATGTCGGCGACAACTTGGGCACTGGAAATCATTCCCTCACTGTAAATTGCATCAATCACTAGATTATATGTAGAAATATTAGCATTGATCCCTGCCTTTATCATGTGGGAGAAGAGAGCAAGACCTTCATTCAATAACAAAGATGACAAATGATTGTGGTATATGTTTTAACATCATGTTTAAATCCCATCACCCCTAAAAACATAACCACTCGAGAAAGATTACCTTTTATTAAAAATGTCTTAATCAAAGCTTTTGAAGTACGAAAACCAAGTTGAAAACCTGAGGTGATCATTTTGCCCATAACCATTAACTTTTTATTAGGTCGTCGAGCCTAGGTTCCTAATTGAGAGACCGAGAAACACCCTTGAAAATTTAATGTTATCACGTATATTATATGTCGCAAAATGGCAAATAAATTAGTTAAGCTATAGAAATTTTCTTATAGTATGGAAAACATTTATTTTTCATCAAATGTAATCTCTAGATGTGTGAATAGCAATATTATAATTGCTTAATGAATACGTAAAAATAATTTATTACCATTTACCAAATCTCGTGCAATTTTTTTAAAAAATATAAACTTTTGTGCAATTTTTTTGTCATTAATGCATAATTTTGGTAATTATTTTTCCAAAACTATCATTTGCCAATTTAAAAAAATAGTTATTTTTTGTGTAATTTCTTTTATGTTATTGACAAATAATTTTGGTAATTTTTGTGAAGCTTTTGTTGACAAAATAAAGGAGCAACATATTAAGTTTAATGTTGTCACGCATAGTATATGTCGCAAAATGGCAAAGAAATAAGTTATGCTATAGAAATTTGCTTATAGTATGAAAAAACTTTTATTTTTCATCAAATGTAAGTAAATTTCTAAATCTTAACTTTGGGATTTTGCGACATATACAATAGGTGTTAACATTAAACTTAATGCGTTTCTCCTTCATTGTGTTGACGATAGCTTGGGCGCTGGAAATCATTCCCTCCCTGTAAATTGCATCAATCTTAGATTATAAGTGGAATTATTAGGCTTGATCCCCTGCCTTTATCATGTGAGAGAATAGAGAAAGACCTTTTTTCAACAATCCCTTATCATAAAAATGGCAAATGACAGTGGTATATGTTTTAACACCATGTTTGAATCCCATCACCTTTAAAAACTTGATCGCTCGAGAAAGCTTACCTTCTTTTAAGAATGCCTTAATCAAGGCTTTTGAAGTACGAAAATCAGGCTGAAAACCTGAGGTGACTATTTTGCCCATAACCATTAACTCTTTATCAAGTCAATGAGCCGAACAATATAAAATAACCCTTAAGTTGAAATGCTATTCGTTGAGCCTATTTTCCAAATTGAGAGAACGAGAAACACCCTTGAAAATTTAATGCTATCACGCATATTATATGTCGCAAAATGGCAAATAAATGAGTTAGGCTATAGAAATTTGCTTATAGTATAGAAGACCTTTTATTTTTCATCAAATGTAATCTCTAGATATGTGAATAGCAATATTATAATTGCTTAATGAATATGTAAAAATAATTTATTACCATTTACAAAATCTCAGTGCAATTTTTTTTAAAGAAACTTTTGTGCAATTTGTTTTTATCATTAACGCATAATTTTGGTAATTATTTTTCTAAAATTGCCATTTACCAATTTTTTTTTAAAAAATAGTATTTTTGTGTAATTTTTCTATGCTATTTATAATAGGGCAATTCTGCTCGGCCCAATAAAACCAAAATAATAAAAAACAAAAAACAAAAATAAAATATAAGTCCAGGTCTTGAGAGTCCATTTACAAATTGAAAAAGGCCCAATACCCCCAACAGACCCTTAACCTAAAGTTCACCCCAATCTCAAAACCCATTCCTAAAACCCCATACCCGGTAGCCCAAAACTAAATTAACTAACACCCAAAACATACCCTAAACCCAACCCAATATCCCAATTATACCCCAGGCCCGAATGGCCCAACAGTTTAGGGAAACAAAAACCCTAGGACCTCTATGCGCCGTTTCCCCTCGGTAATAGCGCCTTTACCCCGTCCTGAGGTCCGTCTGCAACGCCGCTCCTCGTCGGTCACCACTCCCCATCATGTCACCGCCACCTGCAAACATTAAATGAAGAATCGACAGCAACAAGCAGAGAAAAAACGAAGAAACAGTAGGGCACATGACTAGAAATAGTAAAAAGAAAGTCGAATAGGGCCTCTTTTTTCTCTTTCTTCTCATTCGGCTATAAAGCCATTGTAAATGGAAGCAAAGTTTCTCTTTTTCTTTTTGGTTTTAAAAAAGAACCAGAGTATATGTGTAACAAAAAAAAAAAAAGAAAACAAAAGGAATCAGAAAACACTTTTAACAGCAATAGAAATCAATCGAAAGAACTTTTTTTTTAAGGTGATTTTCTTTGTCTTTCTTTCCTCCGAATCTTCTGTTTGTGTATGTACTTTTAAATAAGGATAAGGGTTTGGAATCTTACCATTTCTTATGGTCCTCTGTTGAAATTGGGTTTCTCTGAGGATTCCGAACGTCGTGAAACCCCTTTGGGGCTCCGACGAGGGTAGGAAGCACTAATTCGGCTCTCTTCTTCGCCGCTTCCATGGCCCTTTACATGCACTTAAACATATTCTAGGGTTAGTTCTTGAAAATAAATGAAGGGATTGAGGATGGAACCCCCGAATGCTTAGAAAAGGGGGTCGAAAAACCCCTTAAACACCATCTACGGTGAGGGTTCGTGAACCCTAGCAGAGAGGCGCCACAAATGAGCAAGAGGGGGGAAGGTTTTTTAGTTTTGATTTGAAATAAAATTAGGGTTAAAATCAAGGCTTATAGGACACTAAACGGCACCATTTAGAGCCCTTTTCCCATAGCCTAAAACGGTGCCGTGTGGGGGGGAGGTTTTGAAGCCGCGTGACCTGACCCGGGTGCGGAGACCCGCGTGTTTTGATGTCTGAAGGCATATTTACGCCTTTGGTCCCTCGAACTCGCAATGGCTTTCGATTAGGTCCTTCTTATGTTCTATTTTCCTTCCAAATTCGCCCACGGGATTTAAGTGTCGTCGCAAATTGGCCCACACCTAAACGCAGCGCTCAGAGGGCCGGTTTATTTTCAATTCTGGTCCCTGTACTTTGAGCCAGTGTTTCGACCGAGTCCGTGGGTCGTTTTTGATTTTTTAATTTGGGCCATAAACTCTGTTTATTTTCATGGTTTATCCACTTATTAATTAATGCCTTTGGTTTGTTATTCTCATTTGTATTTCTATTTATCTTGTTTTATAGTTTATTTTATCATTCTCTTTTATTTATTTCAATATGTTAGACATATATATTAATATTAAGTTTTAACTACTATATTTTGTTAGTACTATTATTTTTTTTTATACATTATTATTTGGTTATGTTGTATTTTATCATTATATATATATATACATGTACATTTATATAGTATTATTAATAGTTGTTCTAAACAATATTTTATTTCTAATATATATGTGTCAAATATATATATTTTAATATCATGTTATCCGTATATTTTTATACTATCTCATGTATATACTTTAATACTATTGTGTATATATATTTTAATATTGTTTTCTTATATATTATGTACATTATATTTTTCATATTATGTATTTGCCATCCTTTTACATACTTTTTATATTATACTATGTAAATATTTTAAATATTACGTTGTGTATGTATATACATATTTTATAGGTATATGATTTGTTTACTTTAAAGACCTTACCTTTTATTATATAACATATTACTTGTTTGAAATTTTATTTGAATTCTTATAGTTCTAAACTTTTCTCCATAATCATACATTTTTATTTGTTGAGAGCTTGTTAGATTTCACTTACTTTAATTCGTTTCATACTCCTTTTAAATTTGTCTTTAGTCTTTGAATGTTAATGTTATTATTTGCATTGGTGACATGTTACATAATTGTTGTTATTATATGCATCATTTTGTATTTATTGATTATTATGATTCATTGATGTAATATATATTGTTTATGACTTATTCCTCCACTTTGTATGCTTGTATTTCAAAAAAAAAAATCGTATTCAATATCATTTTAATAAAAAATTCCATTTAAGGTTTTTCAAAAACGTAACTCGAGTTTGGGAATTTTGAGAAAATCGAGCCTTAACTCACTAGGTTCCGATTTCTCTCCTTTAACCCGAGCTGTCGAGTGTCGCTTTCAAAATAAAGACACGTGGACTTTCAAACAAAACTTATTCTCGGGAACTCGCAGTGTTATGTCCTAACTTACTGGATATGGCATTCATTGTCCCGAGATAAGAATTTCAAAATCAAGGCAATATTTTATGTTTTGGAACTTCGATAAATCGAGCCCTAACTTACTGGGTTCCGATTTTTTGTTTGATCCGAAACAATTAAATATCCCTTTCGATTTAAATACATGAATCTTTTTAAAGTAAAAAGGGCGAGCTTAATTTCAAAAATTGAGATGTTGCATCCTAACTTACTGGGTATGGCATTCTTATTTCTTCAAGATGAGCGAGCCTCGATTTTCACTTTGATACATTCGAATGCTCTTTCAAAAAAAAGGATCGTATTTTAGAATCTTTTCAGTCATTTGATGATAGGACATTAAGCAATCAATTAGGTACCGATTTTGGGCGTTACGAGGGTGCTAACCCTTCCTCGTGCGTAACCGACTCCCGAGCCCATTTTTCGAATTTCGTAGACCAAAATTAATTGTTTTAATAATTCAAAATGTTTTATTAAAATAATCTAAGGTGACCCGATTACACCTCGAAAAAGGTCGGTGGCGACTCCCATTTTTTTAAATTCCAAAGTCGATCCCCTATTTTTTTAAAACCCTAAAAAAATGGTTCCGACACTATTGACACATAATTTTAGTAATTTTTGTGAAACTTTTGTTGACAAAATCAAGGAACAACGAATTAAGTTTAATGCTTTCATGCATGGTATATGTCACAAATTGTCAAGGAAATGAGTTAGGCTATAGAAATTTGCTTATAATATGAAAGAACTTTTATTTTTCATCAAAAAGTAAACTTTTGAATCTGAACTTTGTGATTTTGCAACATATACAATAGGTGTCGGCATTAAACTTAATGCGTTTCTCCTTCATTGTGTCGAAGACAGGTTGGGCACTAGAAACCATTCCCTCCCTGTAAATTGTATCAATCATTAGATTATATGTGGAATTATTAGGCTTGATCCCTTGCCTTTATCATATGGGAGAAGAGAGAAAGACCCTTATTCAGCAATCCCTTATCACAAAAATGGCGAATGACAGTAGTATATGTTTTAACACCATGTTTGAATCCCATCACCTTTAAAAACTTAATCGCTTGAGAAGGCTTACGTTCTTTTAAAAATGCCTTAATCAAGGCTTTTGAAGTACGAAAATTAGGCTGAAAACCTAAGGTGATCATTTTGCCCATAATCATTAACTCTTTATCAGGTCGACAAGCCGAACAATATAAAATAACTCTTTAAGTCGAAAAACTGTTCGTCGAGCCTACTTTCCGGATAGTGAGACTGAGAAACACTCTTGAAAATTTAATGCTATCATGCATATTATATGTCACAAAATGACAAATAAATGAGTGAGGCTATAGAAAATTGCTTATAGTATGAAAGACCTTTTATTTTTCATCAAATGTAATCTCTAAATGTGTAAATAAAAATATTATAATTGCTTAATAAATATGTAAAAATAATTTATTACCATTTACCAGTCCTCGTGCAAGTTTTGTGTAATTTAAAAAAAAAAGTAATTTTTCTGTAATTCTTTTATATCTTTAACACATAATTTTGGTAAAAAAAAATAGGCAAAAAAATATTGATGCCAATTAAATTAAGATTCAATCGACAATAATTGACATTTTTTAATTTATATTCCAATAACTATCTAAAAATTTCAACTAAAATCAATTTTTAGATTTTTCTTCTTTAATCCTAATTTAGCCCATCCAAATATAAGGGAGAACATAATGTTCGTTCTTTTGATCGCTTAATAGCCCTCCCCTTCCCAAGGGCGAAGCCAAAAAAAGTTTTTTAGGGCGGGCCGAAATTAAATTGTAACTTTTAATAATTTATATCTTTATAAATGTTGAAGGATTAAATCAAATTTTTATAAATTTTAGGGGAGTCAAAGTGTAATTTGATCTTTACTAATTTAAAATTTTAAAAATTCTAAAGGGCCTAAATGAATAATTTTTCATTTTAAGAGGAGTTGGAGCGCTGCTAGTCTCTCAAAAAAACACCTCTTGAGAAGAACCATAATTTGAGTTTGACCCCATATGTTGTGCTATACCCCTCCAATTTCCAAACCTGACTTGAGAAATAAGAACCAAAGAAATTATGATCACCTTTTACTATCTCATAATTAGAAAACAAACATTTGATAGATAATCTAAGTCCTTTTGTGATCTTAATCCATCGACTCTTATTGGGAGAATCCTATAGTAATGACAATTTCAAATTGAAGGCAAAGACCCTTGTGAGACCTGTGGGATAAACAAGAATCATATGTATTTATATGACTCCTCTGAAACCTTTGTACATGGTAATGATCCCTCTCTCAGTTCCACTTTTAGAAGGATTGTTGTTTGTTTCTCCTCAAATTGGCCGGAATGTTATAATGCTTCTAATTGAAACCTTCTCTCTTTCAATGAAATGAAGTCTTCTGTAGACATTTAACTGATATATAAATTTTATTATTAATTGACTGACTATATTTCCACTGCCAAATAACAATAAAAATAAATTTTACCTCATCACTTTAAACACAAAAATTAATATGATTATTAATTTGAACTTATTAGTGGTTTTATTTCAAATTTTAGCCTAATAAAAAAATAAAAACATAATTAAAAAGATTAAATGTGACAATACCAATTCTTGGATAGAATTAATAATTATCACTCTAGAACAAAATTTACCCTTTTTTTTTTTTAAATTTCTGGAGCAAATTTTGTTATTCTAGCTAACAACAAACTTAGCCAAGATATAGGAGTTTGAAATATTTTGAAAAATGGACACTATTTTGTAACTAAGAAAATAAAATGACGCAGAAAAAAACAAATATAAAACAAAAAATGTGATATTAATATAAAAATAAATAAACTTGCGTTTTCGTTTTATGATTCCTATTTTTTCAAATTCAACATCATTATTTAATTACGAAAAAAAAATAAATTTAATCTAAAAATAAATTTGACCGTATTAAATTTACAATTTATCCCAATTTAAAAAGAGATTCAGACAATTCAGCACAGCTAAGCGGCCACATCAGCATTGTCTCACACCACAAATCAGAAGCTGTTCAGACACATTAGCCACGTGCCCATCTGTGATCTCTCGAGATGCGGGGCTAAATTTTCGTCTCCAAAGTCAAAATGAGAAACCCGCACATAATCTCGGGTGATGACGTGGTGATCAATTTGTGACCAATCCTTCTGTCAAACCGCCCTCAATCTTTCCACTTATTTACCATCCTCGCCATCGTCCGACCAAAACGGATGACCGCAATAAAATCACATGTCCACGTCGTCCTAGAGTATCCCATCCACAAAGCTAACATCGCACCACGTGGCACGCACCCATCAAACCTCGGACAAACGTGAATAAATAAACCAGTTTTCGCTCACTGAAAAAAAAAAAAAAAACTTCCAGTTACCAACGCTGACAGCTCTTCACTGTTCCCCCTATTATGTATTTTTTGCTCAAAAAAATGTTTGCTTTTTTGTTATCAATGTTGATGCGTATTTGCTTCGATTAATGGATTATGTGTTCTTCGATATTGGCTGATTTCAGAAGCCGGGATTGGGTTCTTTTCATTGAAGAGGTAAAGCTTATTCTCAATTTTCTCTTTTTCTATGATTTTAAATTTTAATCATTCAAATGATTCCATTCCTTGTTCTTTGTACATGATCTGGGTATAATTTAATGGGTTTTTGTTAATTTTGATTATTGAAGGGTAGTTTTTGTTAGGATTGAGGAATCAATAGAGCCGAATTACCGCCCAACTGCAGTGGTTTACTGTAAAGTTAGGAGGAATAACGGGATGGAACCCGTATGCGATTTTTGTCGAGGGGAAAGAGCAGTGGTTTACTGTAAATCGGATTCGGCTAGGCTTTGCTTGAGCTGTGATGGGTGCGTTCACTCTGCAAATTTGTTGTCACGTAGACACGTTCGTTCACTTTTGTGTGAGAAATGCAATTCTCAATCTGCAGTTGTTAGGTGTTTGGATGAGAAATTGTCTCTTTGTCAGGATTGTGATGGTAATGGCAATGGTTGCTCGAGTTTGGGGCATTGGCGAGAGGCCCTCAATTCTTATACGGATTGTCCTTCTTTGGCTGAGTTTAGAAGAATCTGGTCTTCGGTTCTTGGTGCTTCGTCTCCTGCTGCTTTTGATGTTGATTGGCCAGTCGGTGCTTCAACTGCTAACGAAAATTGTTTCAGTAACTGTTTGAATCAAATAGATCAAGGGGGCTCATTTGAACTGGCTGGTACAAAGTTAAATGAACTAGATTCATGTCCTAAGCTAAAGCCTTGTATGGTTTCATCTTCTCTGATATCACCAAATGCAAATTACATCCCTTACTGTAAAGATGGAGAACCTGTTTTCTCAGAGGAGCCGAATATGCCGAAGGTATGGCTTTTGCTGCTCTATTTATTTGAATTGGTGATGGAAAGTATTGAATTTGAAGTAATAGCTTGACTCTTGAATCATTCTTTGTTTAGCCACATTTGGACTGATCTGTCTTGAATGTTTGATTTTGGCTCCTTTTGTTCCAGGGTTATTCTGACCTCAGAGATTTCAAAGTTCCTGATGGTGATGACCTTTGTGAAGGCCTGAACATCAATGATGTTCAATTCAGCTTTGAAACTGCCAATGAGATATTTGGCGGTTCACAAGGCCAAACTAGGTACCAGTTTGAGAGGGTTGGGACAGACTGCCTAATTATGGACAAAACTTTACCGGTAATCGAATCTAATGGTCCTAGCAAGAACATGTTAGAGGTTTCCTTTTCTTTCTCTCTAATTTCAGTTGCAAAATATATCTTATAAATACATCTATGGTTCTATATACATTCTATTTCTTCCTTTCCACATTTTCTAGTCTAATTTGTAGTGTTGTGTGAGCATCTGAGTTGTTTTTCATAGAAAACTTAGAAAATTATCAGCTGATGCTTTGAGTTTTAAATCCTAACTTTTTGGTACTTCATCAACTGTGATGTGAGAATGTAATAGGTAATAGGCCAAAAATATATCTACTATATAGCTATTGTTTCTATTCAGTAATATGTTTCTGATAAATTAAAATCTGAAACTTGAAGGCCTTGTACAATAGAACACCATTTATTTATGTCCTAAGTGGCCTCCATTTGCAGCATTTGTTTGAAATAATCAATTCATTTCACTGCATTAGTTTCAACTCATTACTTCTGCAAATCGTACTTTGTAATACTACTACCTTCTGCTCTACAACTCAAACAATAATAGACATATGTTAAGGAATAATTAAGATCATAACTAATAGGATCAAGACTCTACTCCATGGTACTCGGGTTATTGTGTTGATAAGACATTTTACCATGTTACATGTTTATTTCTCGAGCATACTTATTGTTGCTGATGTTCTGGAGTAGTTATAAACCTGAAAAACTACATAACTGTGTTCTTGTTTTATCTATGTTTCTTTATTGAAGTTGAGAAGAGATTTTAAATCACTTCATGGTTGACAAGCCACTGTTGTGTATCTTAACAGGCATTACCATCGGGACAAAAGCAGTGCCTGCCTTTTCCATCCTCTCAAGTTGGTTGCTCAGCTAGTATGATGGCTACCATGATTGGCACTTCTAATTGCATGCTTATGAATCCGGGTTGTAACCAAAACATCAATCTAGGATATCCTGTTGGCCAAGTTCCTTCAAACTTAGCTCCTTCACCATCCAACATTACAGTGAAAAATAGCCCTGCTGATTTTCAAGACTGTGGATTACCACCAGCTTTTCTAACCGGTGACTCCCATTTCCAAAATTTGGAAGCTAGTTGCCCGCAAGCTAGGGATAAAGCGAAGATAAGATACAATGAAAAAAAGAAAACACGAATGTATGTTTTTCATCCCTGTTACATTGAAATTGATGTTTGTCTTCTGTTTTCATGTTAATATGATACTGAGATAACTCATTTTCCGGTTAAAAATGTTTGGAGGACACTTTCCCGAAATCAAAATTGTTCTGCTTTAATACCTGATAATCTGTAGATTAACTTCTTTTGGGATGACATTGTCTGTTGTCTTTAATACTATAGATTGCCTCTTCAACATATGAAATCATCAGTTGTAATTTGTAGGCATGGTTATTGTTTCACTTTTCCTGGAACAAAACAATTAGTTTGACAATAAAAACAAAATACATCTCTGCATAATGAATATTACTTACGTTCCCAATTTAAGATGGAAGGAGGTTGTTTTGCATTTTATTTTTCAATATTTGGTTTAAAAAGCTATTAATTCACATGGTCAGGATGATGTACGACAAGTTCTTCTTCAATTGTTTTTTCGTTTTCCTATTTACAGATTTGGTAAGCAAATAAGATATGCCTCCCGTAAGGCTAGGGCTGACACTAGGAAACGTGTGAAAGGCAGATTTGTGAAAGCAGGCGAAGAATATGATTATGATCCTCTCGTTGCACGGAACTTCTAAGGCGAATTATGGAATCATGCCCCTGATTATGAAGGTAAGAGATTTAATAAGATGATAATTAGTCCATCTAAAAATGTTTGTAAATAATGTTATTCATAATGGCATGATAAGCATTGAACCGAGACTCTAGCCTATTTTCAGTAAAGAAAGAAAAGGTCTACAATGGATCAATTGATAAAATAAAGAGCTTATTGTAGAATACTAGATTGAAGAAATTAAGAAATCAGTAACATTAGAGCTAAGAAAATATAAAGAAACACTGAAAGTTTAGTCATCTTCAGATTAGCCTGCTTTTTTTTGGTTTATAGGGAAGGTCAAACAGATATTCAGATAAGGACAGCTGTAGGAAACAAGTTTTCTGCCATAAGTGATCTTATACATAGTTTTTTTTCTTCTTTTTTTGGAAAATTTCCATTGTTGACTAGTACGAGTATGGCACATAGAGGTTAATCACAGTATTGACAGCATATCTCATGCACTTTCAAAGTTCAAGTCTTAACCCTTTAATTTTGTTGCTTAGGACTCAATAGCTAACAACATTATCATTTCTCTTGTTCAATATTAGGCTGCAATGCAACTTTTTTATAAATTTCCTTTCTTGGTGTACTTTTTAGGGTGTCATTTCCTTGTACACATACTCAACTTAAGCCTTCTCAATTGTACTTACTCTTGCTGATTTACTTGGTTTTTCTTGATGATGGAGAATTGGCAGTAAACCTCCCTTAGTGTATGAAGGTGCTCTTATTTGCATTTGTTATGAGCACTATTTGGCTTCATTTCAGAAGCCTGCTTCTTATGCCCAAGTCTATTGTACTTTAGGGACCTTAACTTATTTGAGTTGTTAACACTTGAGTTATAACCGAGTTCATCCCTGACAATCTATGAACTGCCTCAATTATGCTCATGCTATAGCTCCATATGATTTGCTACTGGGGGCTCTTAACAATAAATTATTCATGTAAAATTACTGCTTACATTACATGCTACTTTTGTATGCTTCATTAACCGCATAAACTTAACTGAGGATGTTATTCTATTGGTATATGTGTAGGAAAAATTATGAAGGTACACACATCAAGAAGTCCCAGCTGGCTTTGAAGAACGTTGAAGTAAAAAACCATTGGTGCATATTTTTTTTCTTAGACCCTTTCCTTTAGCTTTTTCCTAATCATCTATGTCGCCACTGCACAAGGCAAAACCCTTGTTGCAAGTTACTTTTGGTTAACAATTTTTTTATTGGTGCACAACACAAGCTCCATTCCATGTAATAAAAACATTGACCCTTGGTCATCAATTTGAAATAAGGAGTAGAATTTTGGTCACAATTTGTCCTTTTGATTTCTTTCATATTTTAAAGTACTTTATATTCTTATTCTGCCTGTTTTTTTTAGCTGCAGATGAAATGAACTATGAAGAATGGTAAAAGGGAAATTGCTTGAAGTAGCAGAGTCAGTAGCAGAAGCAAGTTGTTCCTCTCTTTAAGGCCTCTGAAGGAGAGAAAAAGTTTTTAAAAAAAGGGAAAAGGATAGTGTACCATGTATATGCAGGAGGTAGATAATGTTGCAATATAAAACACTGTGAAGTTGTGAGGAGAAAAGAAAATTAAATGTAACCTCCCCAAATTTTGTACTTTGAATCAGTACAGATGCTATACAATTACTTTTTTTTTTTTTTTTTTTGCTTTTAACCTCCCCTTCCCAATTGTCTAACAATTCTTGTCTTAGAATAGAAAAGTCTGATGAAGGATTTTCAGCTCCTCCTCAACACATCTGGTATTGTTTTCAGAGGTTTTGTCGTCTTCGAAATATTATTTACTTAATAAGTTGCAGAAACTAAAGAGTCTGTGAATAGAAATAAGGGTGTTTAAATTTCGGTTAAAATTGAATTAACTGACCGAACTGATTTAATTCGGTTAATTGATTGGTCAACCGATCTAATTCAGTCTGAGGTCGGTTAATAATTTTTTAAAAGTTCGGTTATCGGTGAATTCAGTTTGAAATTGGGTAATTAACCGAATTAACTAAACTTAATAATTAATATTATATATTACATATATTAGTTAGTTTGATTAGTTCGGTCAAATGAAACATTATCAATTTATTTATTTTCAATATGTTTTATACTTGTTTTAACCAAAATAACATAAAAACATATAAATTTAGATTAACATAAATAAATAAATTAAAATAATTAAAAAAATCTCATCTATCCAAAAACATACTCCCTAGCATTTCAATCCATTTCCATTTAAAGTTGCATAATAATAACCAATCTATTATTACAGGTTTTATTCTTTCTCTTAAATCATATTTTTATGTATGTGTCAAATTTTACAGGTTTTATTCTTTAAATGCATTTTTTTCTGTCTAGATCAGGGTTTTGTGTGTCTTTTGAATTGAATCTATCTTGTTTAGATTTGATACCTAGGTTTTGATATGGCACCATTACTTGCAAAAGGACAGGAATTTTTATTGTTTCATTTTGTTAAAAGAAATGCCTTGAGAAAGGTGTTAGTAAGGTAAGGTTTGAGTGATGGAGATTGAACTGGAAGGTGCAAATGAGGAGACTCTAGGTTTTATATAAGAAAATTTTTAGAGTAGAAGAGGGGTAATGAATATTCTTTTAGGGATGTGGCCTAATGGTTCATTTGTTTGTATTTGCACTACAGCAAAATAGGTTTTTAGCGGCGTTTTTTTGAGCTTAACACCGCTAAATGTTAGCAGCTCTTTTCCCACAAACGCCACTAAAGATCATAATTTTTAGCGGTGCTTTTCCCATAAACGCTGCTAAAAATTATGACTTTTAACAGCACTCTTTCCACAAACGCCGCTAAAAGTCATAACCTTTAAAAAATATATTTTAATTAAATAATATTTATTTCTAAATATAAAAAAAAAAACCTTTTTTAAAAATTTAATATACTAATATTGGACAAAACCACAAATACAAATTCCATTGCCAAGAGTAGAGAAAATCTAACATTTAACTACTAATATGAAATTGAATCACAACATTAACTAAGTTCAGAGAATCTAATGATAAAGATTTTCTTTTTCCTTATGCTACAGACAGCTTTAAAAAGAAAATCAAACTCTACAGACTGCTTTACTGAACTAGTGATTTTGGGGGCTCCTCTTTCACTAATAATAATAATAGAGTTGGTTAAGTTGGCTAACAGAGAAGGGTATAAGAAGGCATATCTTCAATCCGCAACACATCATCCATTAGAAGTTCTCTTTCCAGCTGAGTCCTTGTCGATTTCAATACTTCCTGAAATCATAATAATAATAAATAATAATTACACATGCAACATAATTTATATTTCTCAACATAATTTCAATATTGCAGACAAAACACGATTAGCTATGATCTCAAGAAACAACTAACGAAAATAAAAAAGTTAGCACTCACACAAATGCAATAGTTGTGCAGCAAAGCATTCGATTGGTGGGTTTTCTAGGAAGGAATAAGGACAGCATTGCAGGCATACTGTCCAAAGAAACACACAAACTGAAACCTTGTGAAAATATCAAACTATTGTCAAATGGCTCTTGAAAGATAAATTTCCTCAAAGATGGTTAAATGCAGCATGTTGCTAGACATGCATAAATTTGAAAGAAGAAAAATTTTTAAGAAACAAAGGAAAAAAAATTGAGGAACCAACATGAAAGACAACTTTTTTAAAGGCTAAAATTAAACGCTTCAAGAAAATCTAAAGGTAAAAATCTAGACAATAAAAATCTAGACAATCATAGGAATAATCAGAAAAAAGCCAATATGAGAATTAAGAAGAAAGCAAGAAAAGATAAATTGCCTGTGAATAGCAAATCTAAACTTATAAGCTCAAGCAAATGAATGCCCACTAGAAGCATAGCCAATTGAACATCAAAAGCTATGTACTCTCTGCTCCTGCATCACTCTCAGTCAACACTAGCATCTAACAAAGATGAAAAATAGTCAGTATCAACTCCAAACCCATGCAAGGAAACAAACTCTTGTCCTGATGAAACTTCATGATGTAAAAACACCTAAAAGATCAATGTGAAAAGAACTGGATGCTCAAAGAATTAGTGCAAATTAGCTACTTACTCATCAACCTACTTAACTTATTAACACCAGTATATCAAAAGAAAAAATTGCAAACTTACCCAAACCCTAAGAATCAATAGCCCATGGTGGAGATTTTCTAATTGTGGCCCAGTCACACTTTGCCAGCTCTATTGGCTTGTATTGCGATCCAACAAGCCATTCATATTGCTAATGGAAACAAAGGATTAAATTCAATTATCCACAGGCAATCTTGACAACGAAGAATGAAAAGTTGATCTTGAGAATCCTAAAAAGATGAGAGAGAAGACAAAGAACGAGAGACTGGTCTACAGAAAGGATTCCATAGCATAATAGCATATGATGGAAAAATGAAAATATATAATATAGAAAATGCATGATAAAAAAATTATACAACAATTGAATAAAAATCATTTTATTATTAATAGTGACAAGATTGATCAATTTCCAAAATAGATAGATAAATTTAAACAACAATTTAAATATTTTAAAATAACTTTACACTAAATATTAAAGAGTTACTTAAGCAATTTTTTTCAATTTGGTAAAATAGCGGCAAAAACAGTTTGCTAGTTCCACTAAACCGATGGGTTTAAACTCAACAAAGTAAACAGAGAGACAATAACTAGTAGTAGGATCGAAAATAGAAAAATGAGATATAGCAAAGTGATACAAATGCAAAGAGAAGATAACTGCAAATTTGATTTACAGGTTTATTTGCATTCAGTTAATACGACAACAAAGACAATAATAGCATCTTGCAGTCTGCATGTTTTTGCAATGAAGAGCACATATTGCCAACAGGCTCAATTGAGATTTTATAATAACCAAGTTAGAAAACAAAGAACGAAGAAACTTAAATATTGTTTTGTAGTCTTGAAGAAACTTTAATTTGATATTCAAGTGCAAAATGAAGCCAAATGAACAAAGGAAAATATTGAAAAGGCTGGTCGAGTACATATAAAGACTTTAATGATAACTATCAGTGATGAAAAGATATCACCGTTCTTGAGCGAAGATGAGAGCAGGCAGAATAGACCTTTTAGACTCCAGAAGGAATTTTAGAACTTAATATCCAAACAATACAAAAATTGGTGGTTTATTTTTCCTTTTTGTTTGAAGGGCTATATAAGTCTGAATCTTTCTAGTCAAAAAGGACATTAAATATTCTCTTATGGAAATCTTGATATATGGTTTAAAATGAAATTAATGATATAAGAAAGAAAAGAACCTAACTTTTAGCTATTAAAGGACCCTTAATGCATGAAACATGCATAGATAAACATTTGCGACTATAAATCAAAAGAAAGCACGTAGAAACAATAAAAAAAAGAACATATACCCTCAACCAGTTTTGGACAACTGCATAAACCACACAATGCTAGTAAGATATTTCAAGGAGCATTAATATGCATGAATTGGACTACTAATCTGAAGATCTTACAAGTTGCACCATTCTAAAAAATGAGAGAGAAAGGAAAGGGAACACAGGGTAAGATAAGAAAAAAACAGATTTTTACATGAAAAACACATATACCTACAAACTCTCTTCTTAAAGTTTAGTTTTCATTTTGCAAATTTGAGCCAAGATACAAGATGACAATTATTGTTTATCTAATGATCAAACAAAGAACTTCTTTTTTTCTAAAGGAAGCACACCTTACGATTCTTTAGCTTTAAACCCATATCCATAGACTTCTCTTGGCGAATTTTTATGTCTGAACTGATGGAACCAATCTCAACCTGGCACAAATTTTAGAGCATATTAACTATTAAGGTCACACAAATATTGTCATAATAAACAACTCCTGTATGAACAGTGAACATCAGAGACTTGTAATTCAAATAAGAGAAGGTAAAGCTAATTTACAAAAGTATAAAAAGATAAATAGCAAATCACAATAATATTCCCATCAAATTTGTCACAACCAAAACAAAGCATGACAAGAAGATTAAACAGATGGACTCATTTGATTTGCCCCCTATGTTAAGTTTCTAATACATTTTAATATATGCTTATCTTTCCTGAACTTATTTCAAGTCGATATTCACAAGTAACACTTCAAATGGACTTCCCAATTGAAAATTAACTACTCCTTAATCTAACTAGCTAGGCAACAAGCTTGAAAATCATTTCAAATAATGTAATAGACATCAAATCAAATTAATATTTCTAGCTGTCACTTTATGCAAATGTAATTTATTACTGTTTGTATATTAATTTGAACAAGTGACATCTAGTTATATACTTAAGTGTTTGAAATTAGCTGTTTACAATCAATCTGGAAAAGTGAGAATTTTCATTGTATTTAAAATATTCAAACTTCACACATTCATCAATTAGTTATTGACCCCGAAAAAAGGAAAGAAAAGCATATATATTTGACAAGATGATCTAATGGTATACCTGAATTGTATTTCAAGAACTAGCATACCTGAAATCCACTGAGAAGGGTTTCCATTTATGACAAGATGCTATCACAATCACTAATTTGATCATGGAGGGACACTAGATTATCACTTTCTTTTATATAATCTTGCATCACCCAATACTTGGAAAACCAATTAATAGAATGATCCTTGCCTTAGCATGCAAAAATATTGATAACAATTATGGTTCACACAAAACAAAACTATATAAAATAAGAGTGTTGAAGTCTTAAGTGAAACCTAAGTGAAACCTAAGTGAAACCTCATTTGGCCGAATAGGTCTAACCAAAATTTCACAATTTATAATTTACATTTCTTTGGCCTTGAGTTTGATGTCACAAAATGTTTTCATCTAATATCAATTTACATTTATTCATTCTATTCAATGAAGTCAAATTAGAGTTCCTTAACGAACTATAATTTCTATAATCACATCACATAGCCATCACATATACTTTTATGATAATGTCCAAAATGACCGAATATTCACAAACACACGATGTACACTTAGCATACAAATTCACTTAACTTCAAATTCATATATCATAGGAAATACAATATATGCACATAACTTCATATATTGGCCGAATGTATCATAATCAAATAGATGATCTTAATACTCATTCACACATACACATATATATATTTATATACCTCCCATTACACACTTGAGATTTAATCCTAATCAAGCTCAATTATGACTACAGGATACATACCTGGCCAACTTAATGTATTGAACTCATTTTATTACCAATTTAGCACAAGGTTGTATAATCTTTGACTTTAATTAGTTCACTGGCATTTAGTCCGTTTAACAAACTTTCTCTTCAAGTCATTCAGAAAAGTACAGATCTCTGATAGGCCTTATACAATGCCGACGTCCCTGACGCGGTCTTACATGTTATTCAATATCGATGCCACTGTCCCGGACAGGGTCTTACACGAAACACAAGTGATGCCAGTGTCCCAGACACGGTCTTACACACTATCACAAATCAATGCCTTCGTCCCAGACGAGGTCTTACATGAAAACAAGTGATGCTAGTGTCCCAGACACGGTCTTACATACTATCACAAATCAATGCCTTCGTCCCAAACGAGGTCTTACATGAAACACAAATGATGCCAGTGTCCCAGACACAGTCTTACTCACTATCAAAATCAATGCCTTCGTCCTAGACGAGGTCTTACATGATTTCATTTCACACACTTAGTGCCCACTGACCGATCTCGCACACATAGTGCTCCGTTAAAGAACTCGCACACACAGTGCCCAATGACCGATCTCGCACACATACTCATGTTCATTTGATTTTACACATTGAAATGACTTAACCAAGTCTATAAAGCATCAAACATATTTAAAGTTATGAAAGCATATACTGCACATCAAATCTATCTCCACTAGATGACATATATATATTTCGCCCATACACATAAAATCTTGAATCAAAATATAAATTCTCTTGCATTCACATCACAATTATCCAAATATACTTCATATACCACATATACTTTCATGTATACACTTTGTCTTGGCTGAATATACATCTATCATTTTCCAATGAATAATTCAATTTCAAGCCATACTATCATTTCATATTCGAATACTTATAAACTTATAATTTCACAATTTTAACATTAAAGATCCATCTAACACTCATATATCATTTCCTAATGTCACAATTTAAAATTCACGTATAGGTTTAATCAATAGCTTAGAAGCAACTCAAACAAGTTTTTATCAATGTTTACAACATAATCACAAATTCTCTACAAGTTGTCTTCCTGAGCAACAGTCATTAAATTATTTGTAACTGGAGCTACGAAACTCCAAATGAAGTGCCGTTAATTTTCCATAAAAATAGACTCATATATCTTCTATCCATAAAATTTTCAGAATTTTTGGTTTGGCCAATCAATACCAGATTTTTCTTAAATTTTCCCCTGTTTCACTGTTTGACTATACTGACCACTCTTCACTACGAATTAAATTTCTCATTGTACAGAATTCAAAATATGTTCTTGTTTATTTCATTTGAAACTAGACTCATTAAGGAGTCTAAGCATATAAATTTTATCTTATAACAATTTTTGTACAATTTATAATGATTTTCTAAAAACAAAATAGGAGATTTTGGAGTCATTCTGACACTGTCTCACACAACTTTAAATATCTATTTATAGGAAATTCCTTTGCTTACACGGTTTCTTTTATAAGAAACTAGACTCAATAAGCTTCATTTTCATATTTTATTCAGCTTCTAACTCTCCTTCTACAATTTTTGGTGTATTTTCAAAGTTACATTACTGCAATAACTCAAATCTGTCAAGACTAATTCGGCACTTAGACTATATAAATTCATCCTTCTCGCTACTAGGTTTATTTAATCTTTAAGCATACTAAAGTAAAGTTCAAACACTTAAGAACTTACCTCGGATACTGTCGAACAATTACAGAACGGCTATTCGATTATATTCGCCTTCCCGCTATCCAAAAATTGATTCCTTTTGTTCTTGAGCTAAAATTAAACAAATCAGCTTGTTTAATTATTTAATTGAATTATTATCCTTCAAATATTTCATGTATGCAAGTAATTTAACAACATTATTTATGAAATTAAATCTCAAATGAACATCTAAACAGTTTGCCAATTAAACACCATACAAAACCTCATATTCGGCTCTTTGATCCACAAGATTAAATTACATTGAATCCTAATTTCATAAGCAACCAATCAATTGTACATCTGTCAAAGAATCATTTTGGCCGAAAGTATTCATAGCACTTTTCAAAGCAATAAAATACACAAATTAACTCCATAAGATCAAATCTACTAAATCACAATGTGCAAACATCATTTAATCTCACTTATAATCATGGTTTCATCACTTTCTCTTCTAAATATAAAAAAAACAACCCAATTTGATTCATTCTCATGCTATGACCGAATTTATATGGCCTTTAACTTCACCTATATTCAAAATCAAACCATTACTTTCTTTATCATTATATTAAACCATTTCCCATAACAAACCATATTCAGCATTATAAGGTGTAACTCATGAATTAAATCACACATACATCTTAAGCCTCAGTCGACCTTTTCAATGTATCTCAATTAAACCATTCTTTAACATTAAAACGTCAACCATTTTCTAAATCTATAATCGGCAACTATGTATTTTTTTTTTACTTAAACACACAAGCTATTTCCAATTTATCATCACACTCATACTTCCATTAATTTCAACAATCACAAATGGTTCAAGTCATCCAATTAGAGTACATTCGGCGTCCTTGTAAACAAGAGTTAATTAGCTCAAACCTATCTTTTCTACCATTTCTATTTTAATACACTAAAACATTACAAAAACTTGCACATTATAGCCAAAGCCGAATGCCTTCTTAGACAATTAGGCCATAAGAAACCCAAATTTTACAATTTAATTTACTAGCTTAAGTTCACATGTGTTCTAACATCATATAGTCCATTAAACACTCTTTAACCATTTTCTATCGTCAAATACCGAACTTACACCCTTCAACTCATGACCGAACATGAAACCATTATAAATTCAAAAGATAAACTCATGGGTTTTGGATATAATCAAGCTGACAACTCAAAAGCATCAAATTAACATCAAAATAACATGATTTTTACCTTGAATTTTCTCCTCAAATGACCGAACACCCCAAGAGCTTCTCTTCCCCTTTTTGAGTTCTTTAGTTTCGGCAATAAGAGAAAAGAATTTTCCCCCACTTAACAACAAAACATCTCCACTAGCTCAAGGCCAAAATTGTCCATGTAATAAGTCTCTTGGTCAATTTGCATCTCCACTTCCTCATATAAAAAGATTATTTGCAATTTAATGCTCACGCAAAACCTTGTTTTTATCACCCAAATTTATTATTATAATAAAATGTATAAAACATTATTTATCATCAATCATTACCGTCCAGTACCAAGAGAAATGGGGTATTTGACATGCAAATACTCCACATTAGTACCATGCATTAATTGGTCACTTTCAATTTTTACCTACTACATTTTCAATTTCTCACAAACAAATCCTTTTTAGTTAATTTCACATCCAAATGACAAAATTCAATAAATCAAAATTTCACACATGCAATTACACATATAATAGACATGAAAATTAACACTCAATTATTTTTGTGACTCGGTTTTGTGGTCCCGAAACCACTTTCCGACTAGGGTCAAATTTGGGCTGTCACAAAATCAGTCATATTAAAATTGATAAATTTTTTTTTCATTTTTGACATGTATTTTTCTATGTTTTTACTTTCAATTTTTTTGTACGTGTCATTAATATTTTTAGGAATTCGTGTGGCCAATGTTAGTGTAGTACAAAATATATATTTTATATTCTTATATTAAATCTAAACCCTAAACCCTTAAACCTTATCCACGAAACTCGAAACCATAAAATATAAACTCTAAACACTAAACTCCTAACCTTTTACCTCTAACACCTAACCCTTAACCCCTAACCACTAACCACTAACCCCTAAACCTTAAACCCCAACCCTTAAACCATAAACCATAATCCATAAACCTTAAAATAGTAACTCCTAAACCTTAAACCCTAAACCATATACCCTAAACTATAATGATAATTAATTCAATATTTTAAATTAATACTATCTCTTTTACGATTATATAAGAAATTATTTAATATATAAATTAAAAAAAAAGTCATATACCCAAAAAACTTTAAATTTATTTTAAATAATATTATTTTAATTTTTCATTTTTAACATATATTTTTCTATGTTTTTACTTTCAAATTTTTTCTACGTGACATTATTTTATTCTGAACAATTTAAATATTCAATTAATTTTTGCGGCGTTTTTTAAAAAGCGCCGCTAATGCTCAATCTATAGCGGCATTTTTCAAAAAGCGCCTCTAAAAGCACAATCTATAGTGGCGTTTTACGAAAAGTGTCGCTAATGCTCGATCTATAGTGGCGCTTTTTGAGGAGCGCGGCTAAAAGCTCGATCTATAGCAGCGTTTTTCAGGAAGCGCCGCTAAAAGCTCGATCTATAGCGGCATTTTTTAGAAAGCACCCCTAAAAGCTCGACCTATAGTGGCGTTTTTCAAAAAGCGCCGCTAATGCTCGATCTATAGTGGCATTTTTCGATAAGCGCCGCTAAAAGCTCTATCTTTAGCGGCATATTTCAAGAAGCACCGCTGATGCTGAAACTTTAGTGGCGTTTTTAGAGAAGCGCCACTAATGCTCAATCTTTAGTGGCGTTTTTTATCCAAGCGCCGCTAAAAACACAGCTAAAAACCGGGGATATTGCACTAAAGAATTTACAAATGACATGCGGTAACATTTATTTAGAATTATCGGTAAAAAAATTGTGAAATTACCAAATTTAATATTTTAGCTCTAGTTTAGGGGTTAAATTAGATATTAAACCTTTTGTTAATGTGACATATCACATTTCTTTTAAGGCTATAATAACTGATAATAAACAAGTGACCAAAAAGTTAGTAACTAAGATGTAACTTTTCATAGTTTAGCAGCAAAGAAAATTTTAACCAAAGTTGAGTGATTTTGTTTTTATACATTATCTTAATTAATTTCATCTTTCATGCTGAAAAAAACCCTAAATTTTTTTCATTTTAATTCGTAATATTTTTTATACAGTAACTAAAATTTTTGACAGTGAGATAAATAAGAGCAATTTAACAATTTTTTAGTTTATGACTTTTTCATTTTAATTCGTAATATTTTTTATCAAATAAATACTTAAACACGAAGGATTCTGGGTATTGTAAAATGTTTTGAAGGATTGGAACATTCTAAATTATTTTTGTCTAAGATAATAATTCTTATTTTTAAAAAGGATGTTAATTATAAGCACACTGAGTCGACTTTTTTAAAAACTTTCATTTTAGATTCTTATAAAATTTTAAATTAATAATAATAAAGTTATAGTTTTATCCTTTTAATTATTTAATCTTTTAGAAATATTAAAATTATAAAATTATAATCTTATTATTATAAAAATATATAATATAATTTTGATTCTCAAAAAATTTTAACTTCCTTATGTTGATATAATTGTCACTTTTATTTTAACCCTAAGTAGCACAATTATAAAAAACAAAAGTAGTACAATTATTAGTCTGAAAAATAGTGCTACAATTATTGTCACTCAGAGTGAAAATTGCCAATCTCATTAAATGCATGCAATGGACATTGGTGGGGCAAACCAAAACACGAAAATCAATCTACTCTAATCTTTTCTGACACAATTTTTAAGAAGTTTTCATTATCCAAGTTTGTCATTTAATTTTTAAAATTTATTTATTTTAATTATACTAGCGTTAAAATCTTAATTACTACTTTCATTTTAATCATTTAATTTTTAGGTTACTTTTATTTTAATCACTTTATTTCATATCTTCAATTTTAATACAAATTTTAGTCATTTTTGAAATTATGTTAAATTTTACTATTTGTTCATTTAAGTTATAGAATTAGTTCATTCGCTTTAATTTGGATACTTTTAACTCTTTTATATATATATATATATATATATATATATTAATTTTAAATTTTTAATCGTGACTTAAATTGTAGCAATTAAATCTGTTATGTTTAATTCTATTATTAGTTTTTATTTTCTAATTTCACCATTTTTTAATTTTTTTTATACTTTTCAAATTTTAAAATTTCAAACATGATTTAACCTCATTAAAATCCATTAACTAAAATGATTTTTGACTTTTTTTTTGTAATTATTATGTGGAAATAGTAAACTTACATAGTATTACACATGATAATATGTTAACAACATAATATTATATAAAAAAATTAGAGTTTTAACAATTCTAATGGCTATTAATGCAGCTGTAGTATTTATGGGTTTGATGAACTGGATATTCAAACCGTACTTAGACAGGTTTGTAGTAGTTTTCATTGATGATATTTTAGTCTATTCTCGAGATGAAAATGAGCATGTAGAACATTTGAGAATAGTGTTTCAAATTTTGCATGAAAAGTAGCTTTATGCTAAATTCATTAAATGTGAATTCTGGCTCCGAGAAGTGGGATTTCTTGGACATATTGTATCTGCTAAAGGCATTAGGGTAGACCTGAGTAAAATCTCAGCTATTGTAAATTGGAGTCCACCGAAAAATGTATCTGAAGTTAGAAGTTTCTTGGGTTTAGCTGGGTATTATCGGAGATTTGTACAGGGGTTCTCTATGATAGCTTCTCCGATAACTCGTCTACTGCAGAAAGATGTAAAGTTTTAGTGGACCGATGAATGCCAGCAAAGCTTTGACAGACTGAAAAATCAACTAACAAAAGCACCTGTATTAGTACAGCCTAAACCGGGTAAGGAATTTGTTATTTATAGTGATGCATCATGAAATGGTTTAGGTTGTGTTTTGATACAAGAAAGTAAAGTTATAGCCTATACTTTAAGACAACTTAAACCGCATGAAAGAAATTACCCAGTACATGATCTTGGATTAGCTGCTATTGTATTTGCGTTTAAAATATAGTGGCATTACTTGTATGGTGAGAAATGTCAGATTTATACTGATCATAAAAGCCTGAAATATTTAATGACGCAGAAAGATTTGAATTTGAGACAACGCGGGTGGCTTGAACTGATAAAGGATTATGATTTGATTATTGATTACCATCCGGGTAAGGCTAATGGTGTAGCTGATGCTTTGAGCCAAAAATCTTTATTTGCTTTACGAGCTATGAATACCCGATTATCATTGTCTAATGATGGTTCAGTTATAGCTGAAATGAAAGCTAGACCAGTATTTCTACAACAGATCTGTGAGGATCAGAAAATTGATGAAAAGTTACAAGTTAAACAGGCACAATATGAGTCGGGTACTGATTCTAAATTTTAGGTTGGGATTAATGGTTGTTTGTTATTCAGGGGCAGGGTATGTGTACCTCAGAATTTAGAGCTCATACAGAAGATTTTACACGAAGCTCACAGCAGTACTATGTTTGTACATCTGGAGAGTAATAAAATGTATAAGAATCTAAAAAAGATGTACTGGTGGCCAGGTATGAAACGTGATATCTCTGAGTTTGTATCAAAGTGTTTGGTATGTCAGCAGGTTAAAGCTGAACATCAGGTACCTTCGGGGTTACTTCAGCCAATCACTATACCGGAATGGAAATGGGAAAGAATTACTATGGATTTTGTATCTGGGTTACCGTTGTCTCCGAGGAAGAAAGATGCCATTTAGGTGATTGTTGATCGATTAACAAAGTCAATGCACTTTATTCTGGTACGTATGGATTATTCTTTAGATAAACTGGCTGAATTGTACATATCTGAGATTGTCAGGCTACATGGAGTGCCTGTCTTTATCATATCAGATAAAGATCCCCGATTTACGTCTCGTTTCTGAGACAAATTGCAAGAAGCCTTGGGTACTCAGTTGTATTTCAGTACTGCATTTTATCCTTAGACTGATGGCCAATCTGAGCATGTAATTCAGGTATTGAAAGATATGCTCCGATGTTGTATACTAGAGTTTGAAGGTAATTGGGAGAGGTATCTACCTTTGATTGAATTTGCTTACAATAACAATTATTATTCCAATATTAAAATGGCTCCGTATGAAGCTTTGTATGGTAGAAAATGTAGAACACCATTATATTGGATAGAGCTTAGTGAAAAAAAGATATATGGGGTTGATTTGATCTAAGAAACAAAAGAAAAAGTAAAGGTGATTCGGGATAGTCTAAAAGCAGCTTCCAATCGTCAAAAGTCATATGCTGATCTTGAACGAAAAGAGATTGAATTTCAGGTTGGTGATAAGGTATTGCTGAAAGTGTCTCCTTAGAAGAAAGTTCTCCGGTTTGGTCAAAAGGGTAAATTAAGTCCAAGATTTATCAGGCCATATGAAATCATAGAAAAAATTGGACCGGTCGCTTATCAATTGGCATTACCACCGGAACTTGATAGAATCCACAATGTTTTTCATGTGTCTATGCTACGACAGTATCGATCGGATCCTTCACATGTTATTTCTCCAACAGAAGTGGAGATTCAGCCGGATATGAGTAACAGTGAAGAACCAATTAAGATCTTGGCACGGGAAATAAAGGAGCTCAGAAATAAAAAGATAAATTTGGTGAAAGTATTATGGCAAAAGCATGGGATTGAGGAAGCGACATGGGAATCAGAAGAGGCAATGAGGAAACAATACATGAACCTCTTTACTGGTAAGATTTTTGAGGACGAAAATCCTTAAAATGGGGAGAGTTGTAATGGCCTAAATTCAAGGTTATTGGAACAGTGGTTTCATAACCACAAATCTGATTTAAAGAGAAATTTATTTTAATATTTTTGCATGAATATTGATATGATAGGAAAATCGCATGAAAATATCAATAGAAAAATTTTACCGATTTAGTGGTTAGTTAGAAAAAAGAAATTATTGAAGAAATTGGGTAAAAACAAGGAATCGAGACCTCGATCTCGTAAAACTGAGTCAGAAATATTTTTATAAATATTTATGAAATTTTAGTAATATGGCATTAAAATTTTGTTAGAAAATTTTAACATTTGGGTAGTCAATTAAATGAAAAGGACTAAATTGGAAAAGGTGTAAAAGTGGTTGGGATGATTAAATAGCTTAAGTGTCTAATGAGAAAGGATTTAAAAGGCAATTAGACACAAAATTTATTTGGGCTGGACGGCAAAGGCATGAAATCAGCAAAAAAATGGATGATTTAAGGACAAAATTGGAATATTGCATTATTAACTAAATAAAATTAGGACTAATATGGAAATATCTAGATTTCTTGTGATTTTTCTTCATTCTTATAAGCCAAAACGCCATAGGAGGGGTTCTTTAAGCTGGTATTTCATAATTTTTGCACCAAGTGAGTTAATCCTTGCCTTTTTCTTGTAATTTTTGTGTTTTTAAGACTTTTACAACTAGGTCCTACTATTAAATTCATTAGTTTTTTATTTCATGGATGAAATTGAAAGTCACCATGGTTGAGTGATGTAAGTATATGATGATTTAGAATGGAATTGAAGCTTTAATCTTATTATATGATGATTTTATTGAATGAAATGAATAGGGAGTGGATATTTAGGATCTATTTTTAAAAGAGTATGAAATTGAAGTCTAGTGTTGAAATTCTAATTTCCAAAGGCTATAAAGTAGTTTAAAATGATAGAATAAAGTGTTAATTAAGAAAAATTAGCTCAATTGAGAGGTTAATTGAGTAGGGACGAAATTATCATTTATAAAAAGCTAAGGGGAAAAATGGTAATAACCCTCTTGCACTAAAATAGTTTTGGATAGCAGCAGTAGGCTAACTTTGAAAAATCACCATAAATTTTAGAAATCAAATTAGAGGATAACAAAATATGGAATTAAAGCTTATTGAGTTTAGTTTCTCTAGAAGAAACGGTGTAAGCAATGGAATTGTAAATCATGAGATATAACAAATTTTGTGAAACAATGTCAGAATTCGGTAAACTCCGGTAATGCCTCGTACCCTATTCCGGCGATGAATATGGGTAGGAGGTGTTACAATTTCCATGCTACAAATTCACAAAAGTCGAAATTACAAAAATTTGAGACGTTACAAAATTTCCAATAATGACTATTCATGCTTAACCACTAATCATTTTAATGGTCTATTTACTATATAAAGAGCTCTAATTTTAAATTCTATAGCTATTTAATAGCTTTAGCTATTAGAACTCAACTTTTGCACTTAATGCGATTAGTCATTTTCATCAAATTAGAATGAGGGAAGCTCTAATAGAAAAATATTAAAAAGGAAAAATACTTCGAAGATGAACTTGTTCCCATGCAATAGTCAGGAATTCTTGGCCGTATCGAGCCAGAACAACCTTTTCTTCTTGAATATCTTGATTCAAGGCCAAAGAATTTCCTGCCACTACCATATAATATTCATCTCGACTTTGGCATAAATAAAACATCTGTGCTTTTTTTTTTTTTTTATCTTTCAAAGATTTTATAAAATGGGCTTTCTAGAGACCCCCAAAATTTCTAAATGAAGTTTTTATACTGTATTTCTATCATACAGTAGAACATAAAATAATAATAAAAATAAAATTTTTCGACTTTGGATTTGTTGTCCTAATACCACTATTTCAGTTTTACTAAAAACAGGCTATTACACATCCAAGCTGTGTGAATAAAGTAAATATTAAATTAAAAATAATTTAATTTATTTTTTAAGAAAAAATATAAATGCGTGTAAAATAGATTTAAATTAACTATTTACAAATAAAGATGAATTTGAATAAAGTGTAATACTCTTTTTTTTTTTTAATTTAAGTCGTCTGATGCATAAAAAATGAAGGAAAGGTTAAAAAGATTATAATTTCCTAAACCCTGCTCCATTTCTCAGCCAAACAATTGTCACTCTATCATTGCCTACTATGAACGATGCATCAGGTATACTAAACAAAACACTTAAACATTAAGCAAAAGAAACTGTAATACCCCTTACTCGTCTCCATCGTCAAATTAAGGTTACGGAGCATCCCATACAAATCAAACGTTTAACATCAAAATAGAAACAATTATGCAACTTTATTTCAACATCTAACAACTCAATATAATCATAGTAAAAATACACTTTCGGGCCTTAAACAGAGCCTTCGAGGCCCTAAAAATAACTTGGAAACAATCAGGGATAAATTTGAAACAAAACATAAAATTTTGGAAAAACATGAAAATTTAGAAAATATGGGTCACACAACCGTGTGGCTAGGCCGTGTGACATAGTTGAGACTGTGTGGACATTTAAAGTCTGGACACACGGTCATGTCCTAGATCGTGTGTCCCCCAATGTGGGAATTCGAAAAAGGGCCACATGACTGTGTCGCAAGCCGTGTGCCAAACCATGTGTGCATTCGATGGTGGGTCATACGGCCGTGTGCCAGACCGTGTTACAACTTGACTTAAAACACACGACCATGTCTTAGACCGTGTGAAACTTGTACCTAAAAATATAATGACACTCAGTCGTTTGATAGCCTGTGTCCTAGGCTGTGTGCAGAAAACAAGTCATTTTAAAACCAAATCTTGCACACCAAGACACACCAATTCTACCAATCTTCACATGACCAAAACACGCTTCAAAACACCAAAAACATGCCAAATACTCATCCATCCTATACTTAACCAATATGCCATCAAAAGGCACTCAAATCACACACTAATTCAATGCATTCAAAACGACATTTCATAATTTTAACATACATCACCTACATATCTTTGAACCACCTCATTTATAGGTCAACAAGTCATATGCTATATTTTTACAATACATCTAAAAGTGACCAAAAGACATATATCTATCTAGGTATTTACAAGTCAAAAGTAAAACATTTACACAAGAAACATAACCACATCATATTGGCCAAATAGTATAAGAAAAACTCCTATTACATTTAAGCCCTATACATGTCATTTATAACCATAACCAAAATAACAAAAACTACCAAAATGGTCGACGGATAGTGTGATAGAGCTCCGACAAGATTCCAATCGGTCGAGCTTTTCAATGATCTATAAAATAGAGAAAACAACTACGTAAGTAACTAGTGCTTAGTAAGTTCGTACAATGTGAACTTAAACTTACCACATATGTTATATTTTAACCATTCAAGCATGGATTCAACCATTAAATCAAGTGCATACATTTCAATCCTATACCCACAACTTCACAAGGTTAGTAGGCGTATAATGAGTATATAAATTCATTAATTCCTCAAACATTTCATGAAATAAATTTTAATATACTAACCCTCTATCACATATTGATTTGATTCCCTTTTCAATCTAATTACACATATCATACTATCCATTTCATATACTCAATAACATAGCTTGTTTCATATACGTACCTTTCCATTTAACCTAAATTGCCCGTTGAACCATATTGAATAACACCGGATACTCAGAAAATGCTCACGCAAAATGTGCCTTTTCATGTAACAATAACCTTTCCAATATGCTTACACGACTGTGAAATAGATTTGCTCAGATGAGCTGTGGGTCAGGATGTTAGCTACAAAATTGTTAAAATATTGTATTATATAATAAAATGTGGATGCGAAAAAATTCCTTGTAATGTTCATCGATTTACTCTATTTTGCAACCATATGATGATATATGGTTTGGGGATTTAATGCTTTGGATGGTCTAATGCTTTTTAATTCTAATTTGCTTTATTTTTGTTTTGCCAATTTCAGTACTTTGAAAGGAAAACCTTATAATGAATCATTAATATATATTTAAAAATTATTAATTTTAAATTTTTATTTACAATTTTAAAAAATATAAATGATATATTTACATTAGTGACCAAATTAAAATAAGTACAAAAGTTTAATTGTGAACATAAGGGGACTTAATTATAGAATTTGAATAATTTTGTTTGATGAAATAGTTCAAATTAATTTTTTTTTATTTTCTAAACATCGATACTAGAATAAAAGTATCAATACTTTGAAAAAGATATCGATTCTGTAACATCCCGAAATAGGGCCTAATCGGAATAGTGGTTTCGTAACCACAAATCCGAGATAGAAATAATTATTTTATAATTATTCTGAGGTTTATATTATGATTGCATGATAGTGTGAAGATTTCATGAAGAAATTCCATGCGTAAAGTACTTAACTTGGAATTAGGGACTAAATCGAATAAATTGCAAAACTTGCATTCTAGAAGTTTTTATTATGAAATTGTTTTGGAATACTAATTAGGAGGGTTTAAATAGCAATTTGACCCATTTCTATGTTCATGGACAAAATAGGACATGGATGGAATTTTTGAAAGTTTAATAAGGAAGGGCATTTTGGTCATTTGGTTATTAAATGAAATAAAAAAAGGGAAAATAACACAAAATTCATCATCTTCTTCATACGTTGCTGCTGAATTTTTCTCTCCACCATAGCTAAGGGTTCTTCAACTTTCAAGCTTCATAATCAAGAAGAACGGAATTCAAGAGTAGATCGGGGAAAAGAAAAAGTAAAGGACTAAATTGTAAAATTTAGTCACAAATTGTATCGAGGTAAGTTTACGGTAAATAAATGCAATATTTCATTGTTTTACATTGATATTCTCAATTTCCAGCATTTATATATTTATTTTATGGAAATATTCAAAGTCGAATTTAAAGAGAAGTGACAGAGAAGAAGCATTAGAAAGCCCCGTGTGAGCCTTAGGAATGCTAGGATATTTGGGTTAACAGACAGACAGTAATGAGCCATGTAAGTCCATATTAAACATATGGCTTTGGAGACAGGACAGTATAGTGCCATGTAAGCCCATATCGTGTATATGGCCTTGGAGACAGGACAGTAATGAGCCATGTAAGTCCATATAGTATATATGGCTTTGGAGACAGGAACATTTCATGTAAGACCATGTCAAGGACATGGCATTGGCAGTATACTATCAGACAGGAATAACCCGAATATCCTTAGTATTCCGAGTGGTTCAACAGGTCATTGTGCAAGTTAAATTCAGTGAACTACCAGCAAAAGGGAAGTTAGATTATGTTTATGAATAACGAAAGGTCAGGTAAGAAAGAAGGTAGTAAGTGAGAAGTAAAGAAAGTTTATGATGCTAGATGATATTATGTATAATTGCTCAATAGGTTAAATGTTGCAATTTATTTGCTTGTAAGCTTACTAAGCCTAGTGCTTACCCCTTTATTTTCTTTCTTATTATAGTTCTTGCCAAGCTTACTCGGGGATCGAAGGAAACGTCGGAGTTCAGATCACACTATCAAAGGAATCATTTTGGTATAACTAGACGTTTCATTTTGTGTATGGCATGTATAGGGACTTAGTCTTTTATGGAATGATATGTTCAATATATGGTGTGTAAATGCTTGGAAGTGAATAGCTAATGAAATGGCTAACCATGTATGTGTTTAATGGTATGAATGCTTGAATAATAATTACTACATGGGAACTATGAAACATGAGGAAGTAGTTTGAAAACAGATGCAAACAGCAGCAGTGACGTGAATTTGAAAAATCACTAAAAATAGTAGGAATGGAATTAAAAGGTGAATAAGGTATGAAATTAAAGCTTAATGAGTCTATTTTCATGTGGAAGAAACAGAGTAGGAAAAAGAGTTGTATATTATGAGAAATTTTCATTTGAGTGAGACTGCTCTAGATTGACTCTGTGATCCCCTGTTTTGACTTCAAAAATTCACTATAAATTGCACAAAAATAATTAGGTATTATATTTTATATGCCTAGATTCCTTATTGAGTCTAGTTTCTAATGAAACAAACGGCATGCCTATTTGAATTCTGTACAGGGAAGAAATTAATTCGTAGTGAACATAGGTCAGAGCAGTTGAGCTGGGTAACAGGGGAGACTTTAACTAATAAACTGTACTAATTGGCTAAGTCAAAAATTCTAGAAAAAAATTAGTAGATAGATATATGAGTCTAGTTTTAGGGAAAATTTACGGATCTTGATTTCGAGTTTCGGAACTCGAGATATGAATTTTTAAGTGACCTTGATGCAGAAAAATAGTTTATTCCGAAAATTTAAATAAGTGGTTTAAAGTTGTTTAAAAGGTAAGATAAGTTTAGTAACACCTCATGTTCGACTCCGGCGACGGTATCGGGCGTGGGGCATTACATTTATTGGTATCAGAGCAGGTTTAGTCGGTTCTCGGAATAGTTAGCACGAGTAAGAGTCTAGCTATACATGCCATACTTATATTTTGATAGTGTGACGACTCCTGACGATTTTTAAATATTTTGTTTTATAGTAATGGATCCCGAACGAGCTGGTGATGATGATATGGAAAGTAATGCACCTGCTCCTACGGAAGGGGCAGTGCCATCTGAGAATAGGCCAGTAACAATTGATCAGGGAGGAGTGACTCGAGAAGTTCTCTTCCAAGCTTTGAATGATTGGTTTGCCGAGTTCGTTCGTACGAATCCGGCAGTTAGACCTCCACCCCTTCATGATTCTCAGGCTGCCCATGTAGCTCAAGCTCCCCCAGTCACAGGTACAGTAATAAGAGAAAAGCCACCAGTTGATAAAATCAGAAAGTATGGGGCAGAAGAGTTTCGAGCAACAAAAGATGATGATGCGGAAAGAGCAGAATTTTGGCTAGAAAATACCATCAGAGTTTTCGATGAATTATCCTGTACACCCGAAGAATGTATAAAATGTGTAGTATCACTTCTCAGAGATTCGGCCTATCACTGGTGGAAGACACTAGTATCAGTTGTACCGAAAGAGAGGGTCACTTGGGATTTCTTTCAGGAGGAATTCCGTAAAAAGTACATCAGCCAGAGGTTTATTGATCAGAAGAGGAAAGAGTTCTTAGAGCTGAAACAAGGTAATATGACGGTGACCGATTACGAGCGTGAATTTGTTAGACTCAGTAAATACGCTCGAGAATGTGTGTCCACGGAGGCTACTATGTGTAAAAGGTTTGAGGATGGGTTAAATGATGATATCCGACTGTCAGTGGGTGTTCTGGAAATAAAAGAGTTCGTCGTTCTAGTTGACCGAGCCTGTAAAGCAGAGGAGTTGTTAAAAAGAAAAAGTAAAACTGAAACAGAAACGCGAGACACGAAGAAAAGACAGATGAGCAGATCATTTCAGGCTACATCCAAGAGGCCGAAAGAGTTTTCTACCAGATCTAGCTTTTCGGCAGGGCAATCCAGTCAGAATAGGGGTAGCAGATTTAAAGATCCGAAAGCTCAGACCACTTCGACCGCAAGTGTGGGTAATGTTAGATCGGGTAGATCAGGGTGTCCACGGTGTGGTAGACTACATTATGGTCCTTGTCGGGCAGGCGAAAATGTTTGTTATAAATGTGGTGCTCCCGATCATTTTGTACGAGATTGTCCAGAGGTGACTCAACGAGAAGTAACACAGAGTGCTAGATCTGGAAATGCTCCTACCAGAGGCAGATCACCGAGACAACCGGGAGTAGGAGCAAGTAACAGAGGCACCTCTAGAGCTCCGACAGTGAGACCAGATGCTAGAGGTCCTGCAAGGACTTATGCTATTCGTGCTCGCGAAGAGGCATCCTCCCCCGATGTGATTACGGGTACATTTTCTTTACATGACATTAATGTCGTTGCTTTAATTGATCCGGGTTCGACCCATTCCTATGTTTGTGTGAAACTGATGTCTAAAATGAGTATGCCTATAGAATCCATAGAATTTGTGATAAAAGTATCAAATCCACTAGGCAAGTGTGTATTGATAGATAAAGTATGTAGAAATTGCCCCTTAATGATTAGAGGTCACTGTTTTTCGGGCGATCTCATGTTATTGCCGTTTGATGAGTTTGATGTTATTTTGGGTATGGATTGGTTGACGGCACATGATGTGATAGTGAATTGTGGAAGGAAATTTATTGAGTTAAAATGTGAAAATGGTGAGATTCTTCGGGTTAATTCAGATGAGTCAGACAGTTCATTTGCTATGATTTCAGTTATGACAGCTCAGAAATATTTGAGAAAGGGGTATGAGGCTTATCTTGCTTTTGTATTGAATACTAAAGATTCATAATTGAAAGTTGAATCAGTGCCTGTAGTGTGCGAGTATCCAGATGTATTTCCGGAAGAATTGCCAGGTTCGCCTCCTGTTAGAGAAGTTGAGTTTGGTATTGAGCTGATTCCAGGTACCACACCTATTTCCATTACTCCTTATAGAATGGCTCCGTCGGAATTGAAAGAATTGAAAGCCCAGTTGCAGGAATTAACTGATAAAGGTTTTGTAAGACCCAGTAGTTCGCCATGGGGTGCACCAGTGTTGTTTGTGAAAAAGAAAGATGGTTCGATGAGATTGTGTATAGATTATCGGCAACTCAACAAGGTAACTATCAAGAACAAATATCCGTTGCCTAGAATTGATGATTTGTTTGATCAGTTGAAGGGAGCCACTGTATTTTCCAAGATCGATCTGAGATCTGGATATTATCAGATGCGAGTTAAGGAGTCAGATGTTCCGAAAACTGCATTCCGAACTAGGTATGGTCATTATGAGTTTCTTGTGATGCCCTTTGGCTTAACCAATGCCCCTGCTGTTTTTATGGACTTAATGAACCGAATATTCAGACCATATTTGGACAAGTTTGTAGTTGTGTTCATTGATGATATCTTGATTTATTCTCCTGATGAGACTGAACATGAAGAGCATTTGAGAACAGTTCTACAGGTTTTGAGAGATAATCAGTTGTATGCTAAGTTCAGTAAAAGTGAGTTTTGGCTCCGAGAAGTTGGATTCCTTGGACATATTGTGTCAGGTGAAGGTATTAGAGTTGATCCGAGCAAAATTTCAGCCATTGTCGATTGGAAGCCTCCCAGGAATGTTTCAGAAGTCAGAAGTTTTCTTGGTTTAGCTGGTTATTACAGACGGTTTGTGGAGGGATTCTCTATGATAGCTACCCCGTTAACGAGATTATTGCGGAAGGATGTTAAGTTCGAATGGACTGAGAAGTGTCAGCAAAGTTTTGATAAGTTAAAAACATTGTTGACTGAAGCTCCCATCTTAGTACAGCCAGAACCGGGTAAAGAATTTGTGATTTACAGTGATGCGTCTTTGAATGGGCTCGGTTGTGTACTTATGCAGGAAGGAAATGTGATTGCTTATGCCTCTAGACAATTGAAACCACATGAGAAAAATTATCCGACACATGATTTAGAGTTAGCTGCTATTGTATTTGCATTGAAGATTTGGAGACATTATTTGTATGGTGAAAGGTGCCGGATATTCACCGATCATAAAAGTTTGAAATACTTAATGACTCAAAAAGATTTGAACCTGAGGCAAAGAAGATGGCTAGAGTTGATTAAAGATTATGAGCTAGTGATTGATTATCACCCGGGTAAGGCAAATGTTGTTGTTGATGCTTTAAGTAGAAAACTCTTATTTACATTGCGAGCTTTGAATACTAATTTAGCCATGTCGGATGATGGTTCTATTTTAGCTGAATTGAAAGCTAAATCGGTATTTCTTGAAGAAATTTGTGAAGCTTAAAAAGATGATAGTGATTTACAAGCTAAAAGAATTCAATGTGAGTCAGGCATAGAATCAGATTTCCAGATTGGTTCTGATGGTTGTTTGATGTTTAGAGACAGAATATGTGTACCAAAGAATGATGAGCTTATTCGGAAGATCTTACAGGAAGCACATAGCAGTTCTTTGTCTATTCATCCGGGTAGTACAAAGATGTATAATGATTTGAAGAAATTGTATTGGTGGGTAGGAATGAAAAGAGATATTTCAGAGTTTGTTTCCAGATGCTTGATTTGTCAACAGGTAAAGGCCGAACACCAGGTACCCTCGGGATTGCCGTTAACGCCGAAAAAGAAAGATGCAATTTGGGTTGTAATTGATAAGCTAACTAAGTCGGCTCATTTTATCCCAGTTCGTATGGATTATTCACTTGACAAGTTGGCTGAGTTGTACATTTCAGAGATAGTTAGGCTGCATGGAATACCACTATCGATCATTTCAGACAGAGATCCGAGATTTACTTCACGGTTTTGGAAAAAGTTACAAGAAGCTTTGGGTACAAAATTGAGTTTCAGTACGGCTTTTCATCCTTAGACCGACGGTCAGTCAGAGAGGGTTATTCAGATACTTGAAGATATGCTTAGATGTTGTGTGTTAGAATTTCAAGGCAGTTGGGAAAAATATTTACCATTGGTAGAGTTTGCCTATAATAATAGTTACCAGTCGAGTTTGAAGATGGCACCCTATGAAGCTTTGTATGGACGCAAATGTCGTACGCCTTTATACTGGACAGAGCTTAAAGAAAGCCAGATTTACGGAGTTGATCAAGTTAAAGAAACAGAAGAAAAAGTGAAAGTTATCAGAGATTATTTGAAGGCAGCTTCAGATAGGCAGAAGTCATATGCAGATTTGAAAAGAAAAGAGATTGAATATCAGGTTGGCGACAAGGTATTCTTAAAAGTATCCCCGTGGAAGAAAGTTCTCAGATTTGGCAGGAAAGGCAAGTTAAGTCCTCGTTTTATTGGACCGTTTGAAGTGATTGAGAGAATTGGGCCATTAGCATACCGATTAGCTTTGCCGACTGAATTAGAGAAGATTCATAATGTGTTCCATGTGTCAATGCTACGACGTTATCGGTCAGATCCGTCGCATGTGATTTCTCCGACAGAGGTTGAGATTCAACCAGATATGACTTATGATGAAGAACCAGTAAAAATTCTAGCTCGTGAGGTAAAGCAATTAAGGAATAAAAGTATTGCTCTTGTGAAAGTCTTATGGAATAGACATGGGGTGGATGAGGCTACATGGGAACCCGAAGAGGCCATGCGAAAACAGTACCCAAACCTCTTCATAGGTAAGATTTTCGGGGACGAAAATCCCTAAAGGGGGGGAGAAATGTAACATCCCGAAATAGGGCCTAATCGGAATAGTGGTTTCGTAACCACAAATCCGAGATAGAAATAATTATTTTATAATTATTCTGAGGTTTATATTATGATTGCATGATAGTGTGAAGATTTCATGAAGAAATTCCATGCGTAAAGTACTTAACTTGGAATTAGGGACTAAATCGAATAAATTGCAAAACTTGCATTCTAGAAGTTTTTATTATGAAATTGTTTTGGAATACTAATTAGGAGGGTTTAAATAGCAATTTGACCCATTTCTATGTTCATGGACAAAATAGGACATGGATGGAATTTTTGAAAGTTTAATAAGGAAGGGCATTTTGGTCATTTGGTTATTAAATGAAATAAAAAAAGGGAAAATAACACAAAATTCATCATCTTCTTCATACGTTGCTGCTGAATTTTTCTCTCCACCATAGCTAAGGGTTCTTCAACTTTCAAGCTTCATAATCAAGAAGAACGGAATTCAAGAGTAGATCGGGGAAAAGAAAAAGTAAAGGACTAAATTGTAAAATTTAGTCACAAATTGTATCGAGGTAAGTTTACGGTAAATAAATGCAATATTTCATTGTTTTACATTGATATTCTCAATTTCCAGCATTTATATATTTATTTTATGGAAATATTCAAAGTCGAATTTAAAGAGAAGTGACAGAGAAGAAGCATTAGAAAGCCCCGTGTGAGCCTTAGGAATGCTAGGATATTTGGGTTAACAGACAGACAGTAATGAGCCATGTAAGTCCATATTAAACATATGGCTTTGGAGACAGGACAGTATAGTGCCATGTAAGCCCATATCGTGTATATGGCCTTGGAGACAGGACAGTAATGAGCCATGTAAGTCCATATAGTATATATGGCTTTGGAGACAGGAACATTTCATGTAAGACCATGTCAAGGACATGGCATTGGCAGTATACTATCAGACAGGAATAACCCGAATATCCTTAGTATTCCGAGTGGTTCAACAGGTCATTGTGCAAGTTAAATTCAGTGAACTACCAGCAAAAGGGAAGTTAGATTATGTTTATGAATAACGAAAGGTCAGGTAAGAAAGAAGGTAGTAAGTGAGAAGTAAAGAAAGTTTATGATGCTAGATGATATTATGTATAATTGCTCAATAGGTTAAATGTTGCAATTTATTTGCTTGTAAGCTTACTAAGCCTAGTGCTTACCCCTTTATTTTCTTTCTTATTATAGTTCTTGCCAAGCTTACTCGGGGATCGAAGGAAACGTCGGAGTTCAGATCACACTATCAAAGGAATCATTTTGGTATAACTAGACGTTTCATTTTGTGTATGGCATGTATAGGGACTTAGTCTTTTATGGAATGATATGTTCAATATATGGTGTGTAAATGCTTGGAAGTGAATAGCTAATGAAATGGCTAACCATGTATGTGTTTAATGGTATGAATGCTTGAATAATAATTACTACATGGGAACTATGAAACATGAGGAAGTAGTTTGAAAACAGATGCAAACAGCAGCAGTGACGTGAATTTGAAAAATCACTAAAAATAGTAGGAATGGAATTAAAAGGTGAATAAGGTATGAAATTAAAGCTTAATGAGTCTATTTTCATGTGGAAGAAACAGAGTAGGAAAAAGAGTTGTATATTATGAGAAATTTTCATTTGAGTGAGACTGCTCTAGATTGACTCTGTGATCCCCTGTTTTGACTTCAAAAATTCACTATAAATTGCACAAAAATAATTAGGTATTATATTTTATATGCCTAGATTCCTTATTGAGTCTAGTTTCTAATGAAACAAACGGCATGCCTATTTGAATTCTGTACAGGGAAGAAATTAATTCGTAGTGAACATAGGTCAGAGCAGTTGAGCTGGGTAACAGGGGAGACTTTAACTAATAAACTGTACTAATTGGCTAAGTCAAAAATTCTAGAAAAAAATTAGTAGATAGATATATGAGTCTAGTTTTAGGGAAAATTTACGGATCTTGATTTCGAGTTTCGGAACTCGATATATGAATTTTTAAGTGACCTTGATGCAGAAAAATAGTTTATTCCGAAAATTTAAATAAGTGGTTTAAAGTTGTTTAAAAGGTAAGATAAGTTTAGTAACACCTCATGTTCGACTCCGGCGACGGTATCGGGCGTGGGGCGTTACAGATTCTTTGAGAAAAGTATCAATACTTTAAGCCAAGTACATATAACTTAAGGAAGTTATTTATACTTTAGGCAAATATATGCATCAAAACAATTTTAGATAGCAATAGTAGTTCAACTTTGAAAAATCACCAAACATTGTAGAGATTGAATTAGAGGTTAAGTTAAATATGAAATTGAAGCTTATTAAGTCTAGTTTTGCATAAAAGCATCGGTGTAAGCAATAGAAATTGTAGATTATGTGGTATAATAATTTTTATAAGACAATGTCAGAATGATTTCGGGTTTCCCTGTTCTAACTTTGAAAAATCATTATAAAATGCACAAAAAATTTAGATGATTAAATTTATATGTAAAAATCTTAATGAGTCTATTTTTAAGAGAAACAAACAACAAAATATTAAGAGTCTTGTACTAAAAGATATTTAATTATTAGTTAAGAAGGGTCAGAGTTGCCTAGCAGCAAACATGGAAAGATTTGAAGAAAAAACTGTATTAATTGGCTTAAGTAAAAATTTTGAAATTTTTATGATAAAAATTTCATCAAGTCTAGTTTCAAAAACAAAAGGCAGGTCTTAATTTCAAACTTTGTGGGTCAAGATATAAATAATTTAGTAACTGCTACTCAAGAGACAACTCTGTTAAAAGTATATGTGTAAATAGTGAAAGAATAATTAATGTTACATATAAGCATGCCATATTAAAGGTCAAAGATTCTTATATAAATATATGTACATAAAAGATGTAGAATGGAGAGGAAAAGGAGGAGGATGAAAAATAGTAGAAGAGTGTGATGCTAATAAATTATTATAAGTCACAAATTTAGTAACTCATCATAATAGTATAAATGCTTTGTTGAAATATTAAATTAAATAATATGATATAGTGATTAAATTGCAAATAGGACCTAAATGGCCTATAAATGATTGAAAGAGCTAACGAAACCTCAATAAAAACTTGGAATGAAAATGGAAATTTTGTATTCAACTATAAATTGTTTTGTTAACTTAACTTGAAAGAGTATTTGAATTAAATTTCTTTGAAATTGCTTTGACAACAAATGTAACATCTTTATATATTGATCCAACAATTTGGTCAGGTATAGGGGTGTTACATCGTATAATTGGAATTCAATTTCTATACTTTCATTTTCAAAAATTTAGTCTGTCTACTTTTTGAATTTTAAAAATTTAGGTCTATTTATTAACACTTTTATAATTCTTTTGTTAAATTTGCTAGTGTGACATTTTGAAATTAAAAAGATACTCACTTGATATTCCTATAACAAAAAAATGACACTGTTATGGACCTGAATTTAATATAAAATTTTAACGAGGATAAAAATCCTTAAAAAATAATATTAAGTATTTTAATCAGAAAAAATTATTTAGACTAACTAATGATTTTATAGAAATCGATGTGTCAAATTATGCAAAAATTAAAATATAGAAATTCGATTTCAAATTTGAGTGAAATTTAGAGATTAAAATTGAAATTTAACTATTCTTATATAAATAAAAAAAGTAAAAAGATTAAAAATGAAATTTAACCATAATTTTTCATATAAAAAAGGTAAAGAACAGTTGTCATAAAGGAGGAGTTAGGGCCTTTCTTTTTATATATAGGTGTATAATTAAAGTATTGAGAATCAATTCAAATTTGAGTGAAATATAATTTCAAAAAATAAAGGGATTAAAAATGAAATTTGACCGTAATCTTTTCATATAATGGAAAAGGAAAAAGGATAGTTGTCTTGAATGGAAGGATTTAGGACCTTCCTTTTACATAAACTTGTATAGATTATAAATTTTAAAACAAAATATTGAAATTTAATAAATTTTTAATCTTTTTAATTTTTAATTTTTTATTTATAAATTTTGAAATTTAGCCCTTAAATTTTTTAAAAGGATATCATGGTATTTTAAAATTTTTACATAATTATAATTTTTATAATTTCAAAATAAAAATTTCTATTTTAAAGAATTTTTTGATATTTTTATAATTTATTTAGAATTATGTTAAAAAAAATGACCACAGTGGATACTTAGTTTTATAGTTTGAATTTTGAGTAATCAAAATGAAAATTTGCTAAAAGTAGGGTCACCCAAGTGTGTAAGTTACCCTAAATTTGATGAACAACGTAAGCAATGATCTAAGGCCCCGTCCTCCGAGAACTAGCCAATTAGTGTAGTTTAAAGACGACAACTTTGACACTTCGTGATTTGGAATAATAGTAGTAGTATTTTTAGTAAGGCAATAATTGTAGTATTGTTGTTATTAAAATAAGATGTCTACTCACTATGCATACTTTTACACATTTTTTAAATAAGAATTATTATCTATCATTTACAATCCTTCGAAACATTTTACAATACCCAAAATCCTTCTTATAATTCAGATTTTCAGTTTTAATACAAATTTTAGGTATTTTTTAATTATGTCAAATTTTACTATTTCTCCACCTAGAATTAGTCCCATAATTTTATCTCTTACATGTATATTAATTTTTAATTTTTAATCTTGACTTAAATATGTTAAGTTTAATTTTTTTGTTTTCTAATTTCATTATTTTTTTAAATTTTTTATATTTTATCAAATTTTAAAATTTCAATCATGATTCAAATGACATTCATTAAAATTCATTAACTAAAATAATCTGATTCTTTGTAATTATTACGTGGAAATAGCAAACTTTCATAGTACTACACCTGATAATATGTTAACAATATAATATTATAAAAAAAATAGTAGAGTTTTAACAGTTCTAATGGCCATTGTTTAGGTCAAGATTGAAATTTTAAAACTTTAAAGTGTGAAGACTAAAAATTACCTAATTCAAGTATAAATACTAAATTAGCAACTTACACATATTATATGGGCTAATAACAAAATTTGATCTTCTAATTAAATATTGCTAAAATGTTTGCTATTCCCAAGTATAGATTTGTAAATGAATCGAGCTTGAATGAATGATCCTTTGATATTTTTGTTTATTTATTTTTAAAATTGTTCATGTTGATTTAAAATTTTAAAATTTTGTTTGTGCGTGCTTCTTCTTTTTTTTTTTTTTGGGTGAATATAAAACAAAACAAAGTGCCCGCAAGGACTTAAACTAGAACATCTAGAAGAGATTGTTCAAACAAAAGTAAAACGTTTTCATTACTAGGAATCATTTTTGCGAGAAATCCGCAATTTTATTATCTTCTTGCCATTATATTCTCCTTCCCAACAATTAATGTATTCATATTTATATTCGGTAAAACTTGATCAATAGATCACCTAAATTCTGTTTATTCTTTGACTATTATATAATTAAATATAGTATATTTTATGTGTCTATTTTGTTTGTAATCAGTAAAATGTATGCGTGATTCTTTTTTATGATCTGTTGTTTGTTGACTTTTTTATTAAAATAACCTTAAAAAATTAATTAATTATTAAAATAATTTATTTTTTTAATTAAATACGAAAATAACTCAAATTCTACAGTAAAAATTGGTGGAGCCATGTTATATTGCGCCACCAACTTACCACGTCAGTATGAGCCATAAAAAAATAATTTTTTGGTGGAGCCATATTGAATTGCACCACTTGTATAAAATACGAGGAAAATACTATAAAATTTAGAAAATTGGGAGGCCTTAAAAACAATTTACCATTTTTGGTGGAGCCATTTTAAATGGCGCCACCATTGATACCCACTACTTGCGTTTCAGGTTTTTTTTTTACCTTTTTTAATTTTGTCTTTTTTTATTTTTTTGAAATTTTATTTTTTTCTTATTTTATTTTGTTTATTTATTTTATTATTAATTTTAAAAATTTTGAAATGTATATTTGAAATGTTTATAATATATATTTTCTAAAATTTTAAATATTATTTTTAAAATATTTTTTTAAATTTTAGATATATATTTCTGAATTTATTTTTTAAAAATTTTAAAAATATATTTTTCAAATTAAATTTTTAAATATAATTTTTAAATATAATTTTTAAATAAATTTAAAAAATCATAATTTAAAAAATTATGAAAAAATTGTTTTAAAAGCCCCCCATCTTTTCATAATTTTTTAAATTATGATTTTTTAAATGTATTTAAAAAATTGTATTTAAAAATTTTAAATGTTTAAATGTTTTATATTATTAAAAATATGGTTAATATTTAAAAAATAATATTTAAATTTTAAAAAAAATAAATTTGAAAAATATATTTTTAAAATTTTTAGAAAATAATTTCAGAAATATATATATAAAATTTAAAAAAATATTTTAAAAATAATATTTAAAATTTTAGAAAATATATATTATAAACATTTCAAATATACATTTCAAAATTTTTAAAATTGATAATAAAATAAATAAACAAAATAAAATAAGAAAAAAATAAAATTTCAAAAAAGTAAAAAAAATAAAAAGACAATTAAAAAAAAGTAAGAAAAAAAAAACCTGAAACGCAAGCAGTGGGTGTCAGTGGTGGCACCATTTAAAATGGCTCCACCAAACATGATAAATTATTTTTAAGGCCCACCAATTTTTTAAATTTTGCAGTATTTTCTTCGTATTTTATAAGGTGGCGCTATTTAATATGGCTCCACCAAAAAATATTTTTTTATGGCACATGCTGATGTGGCAAGTTGGCTGCGCCATATACTATGACTCCACTAACTTTTATTGTAGAATTTATGTTATTTTCGTATTTAATTAAAAAAATAAATTATTTTGATAATTAATTAATTTTTTTGAATTATTTTAATAAAAAAGCCAACAAACAACTGATCATAAAAAAGAATCACGCTTACATTTTACTAATTATATTATTACAAATAAAATAGACACATAAACAATACTATATTTAATTATATAATAGTCAAAGAATAAATAGAATTTAGGTGATCTATTAAACAAGTTTTGCCGAATATAAACTGCCGCAAAATTTGGTGGATTCATCAGTGAAGATAAGAAAATAGAGACCATGGGAAATCTTCTAATCCTTTTTACAGCTTCTTTGTGCCTCTGCCTCTTCGTAGCTTTGCTCTATGTTTTGTACAAGTATTGGTGGGTACCTCATCGTGTACAGTTCATCATGAATTCACAGGGGATCAAAGGACCTCCTTATGAATTTATCCATGGAAACAACAAAGAAGCTCTCCAAATGCGGAAGGAAGCATCTAGCAAACCTATGGCCTTGACACACGATATATTTCCCAGAGTAATGCCTCATGATTACTCCTGCATCAAGAAATACGGTGAGAATATGTTGTTTTGGTAGTATTTTCGGATTTCCATGAATAGATTTTAATTAAATCATTTTTTTTAGGGAAGAATTTTCTTAGTTGGAATGGAGTTCGAGCACAACTGGTAATAACAGACCCAGAACTGGTGAAAGAGGTGCTGAAAACCAGTGAAAAAGCTTTTTCAAAGCCGAAGACTTCATATTTCTTTAAGAAGCTACTAGGTGACAGCATTCCTACAATCAAAAGCGAGAAATGGGCAAGGCATAGAAAATTGGCCAATCATGCCTTCCATGGGGAGAGCTTAAAAGTAAATCACTAGTTTCTAATCTAATTATTGTAGTGGAACATTGATAATGGTGATGGTTTTTGCAGAATATGATTCCAGCAATGATTGCTAGCGTTGGAACGATGCTTGAGAAATGGAAAGATAAGGAAGGCAAAGAGATGGAAGTGTTCAAAGAGTTCAGATTGTTGACTTCAGAAGTGATATCCAGAACAGCCTTTGGCAGCAGTTACTTGGAAGGAGAGAAGATTTTTGACATGTTGACGAAGTTGACCCTAATTATAGGCAGAAATTTTTATAAAGCAAAGTTTCCTGTCATCGGGTAAGTTCATCTAATCCTTAAAACGTGTTTTTCCAAATTGAACCAGACTACTAGTTAAATCGGTTAGATCAAGATTGTCCGGTCACTCCTATCAAACCCAAAATTCTTTAAACAGTAAGAAATCGGTATTTGATTTTTTTTCTTTTTTATTTCAGTTTTTTTCCTGAGATTTGACTGAAATCCTGAATCATTTTGCTTTTTAATATATCAAATAAAAGAGGAGAGAAAACAGAGATGGAGGATGAAAATTAAATTAAAGAAACCATTAACTTAGTATTAAGGGAATTGGGGATAGAAATATTGTTAAATAATATGTTTTTAGAGTTTTTTAAAAATATTTTTAAGATAAAAAGTACTTTTTATACTAAAAGTAAAAATAAAAAATTTTGATTTTTGCTCAAATAAAAAAGCTTTTTAAAAGTATTGCTAAACTACCAGTTGATAGTTTTGTTGGTACAATCATTTATCTTGGTTTTTAAATATTGGTGTTTTTCCACCACAATGAAGGCAATGGATTGATTTTAATATGCTTTGCCTTTTCAGCAAGTTTTGGAAATCTGCTGATGAAATTGAATCAAATAAACTTGAGAAAATGATACATGATTCTGTGATGAAGATTGTTAAACAAAGGGAAGAGAAAGTAATGACCGGAGAAGTTGACAGCTTCGGCCATGATTTTCTAGGATTACTTGTAAATGCCTATCATGATCCGGATGAGAAAAACATGTTTTTGATACAAGATATAATAGATGAGTGTAAAACTTTCTACTTTGCTGGGCAAGAAACAACGAATTCCTTGCTTGCATGGACAACCCTACTTTTAGCAATATATCCAGATTGGCAAGACAAAACAAGAGCAGAGGTGATTGAGGTCTTTGGTAATCAAAATCCAAATTCTGAAGGGATCGCCAAATTAAAGACTGTAAGCAAACTATACAAATTCTGAAGCTTGAAAACTATATTAAACTACAAATTCTTATGGTTTGATTTTTTTTCTTGAACAGATGACCATGATTATTAATGAAACTTTACGGCTCTATCCTCCTCTAAATGGCGTGGTAAGAAAGGCAGAAAGAGATATCCAATTAGGAAAACTTGTCCTACCTAATTATTTAGATCTCAACATCCGATTCATAGCACTCCACCATGACCCTGATTTATGGGGAGATGATGTTCATCTTTTCAAACCAGAAAGGTTTGCTGAAGGGATTGCCAAAGCTACTAACAATAATGCAGCTGCATTTATGCCCTTTGGATTGGGACCTCGAACTTGCGTTGGAATGAATTTTGCAATCACTGAAACCAAAATCGCCCTTTCCATGACTCTGCAACGCTACACTTTCACCCTTTCCCCTACCTATGTTCACGCACCTTTACCAAATCTTTCACTCAAGCCACAACATGGGCTTCACGTATTGTTTCATTCATTACATTAAAATTGGTAAAATATTGTATTATATAATAAAATTTGGATGTGAAACAATTCCTTGTAATGTTCATCGATTTACTCTATTTTGCAACCATATGATGATATATGGTTTGGGGATTTCATGTTTTGGCACTAAGATTATATATGCTCTAATGCTTTTTAACTAAGATTATATATGCTCTAATGCTTTTTAATTCTAATTTGCTTTGGTAATATATTATGTTATATTTATTTATTATGTAATTTGTATCAAATCTAAACATTAAATGTTTAAGGGTAAACTATCAAAATAGTCATTTTTATTTACCTCAGGTTACATTTTAGTCACTTATATTTGAAATGTTACGTTTTAGTTACTTACGTTAACGTGTTGTAATATTTTAGTCACTGAGCCGTTAATTGCTATTAATGGTGTAATGGTAAGCTGGCATGACACCTTAAATCCTCATTTCAAACAAAAATTCTAGGTTAAATTATACAATTGGTCCCCATATTTCTCAATTTGAGCAATATAATTTTTTTCTTTTATGTTCTCTTAACTTTCCTTTTTTTTCCTTTATTTTTCATTCTCTTTTACTTCTCCCTCTGTTTTTCTCCCTTCTCCATCTCTTAACATGATTTTTCTATATTTTTCATTTCTTAAAACTTTTTTATGTTTATGAAAAAAGAAAAGGCTAAAGTTGAAACCAAAATAAACATGCTTCACATATTCTCACCCTATAATTACAAACCCTCATTGTCCATCATTGCCTTAACAAACCAATTTAGATCTCTCAATGACCTAGCCCACAAGCTCGTATTATTCGAAGACCTCGCCAATGGTGACTTATGGCAGTCCACATTCAATAAAGTTTCTCGAGCCCATTCCCTTAACCTCCTAATCAACCCCCACGACCACCTTACCTATCTCACCTACAACATTCTCGCCCTCTTGAAACTAAGTTCTTTCACAGATTCATCAAACAAGCTCTACACTCTCAATGACTAAAACCACCACCATACGAAACTTACCCTCAACTTTACCCAAACCAATTTGGTTCCATACTCTCTTTCTCTTTTCGGTTCATCCATACTCGGCTTTCGGTCAAGCTTGTTTGGGAATATCTAAGAAGGTTTGATCAATTTTATTGTGTGCTTGGTTTTATTCATCAGAAAATAAAAGAAAAGGAAATGACTAATCTACACGATTTTGTAAATGTTTGGAAACAAAAATTTTTGTTTTGAATATAAATAATTCAATTTATGTTTAGATTTGATTAAGGATATGATTTTTTATAATGATTAGTTAGATCCAATTTTAATTTCAAAATTAGGTTATATTCAAATCAAGATTTGATTAAGAATGATATTCGGTTTTGAGTGAAATTCAATTTAGGAATCATGTGAGAAAAATAAGGATTTGGTTTATTTGGTGGGTAAAGATTATGTTTTTGTAGTGAAGAACATGAGTATAGAGATAAATAAAGGGGAAGAACAAAAAGGAAATAAAGAAATAAAAAGAAAAAAATAAATTTGTAACACTCCAAACTTTTAAGTTTATGAATTGTTGGAGATGATTAAGTGAATTGATTTGGTTTAGTGAGTTGAAGTGTGCTTATGTGGGTGAGGTCTTGAGTTCGAGTCTTATTATGTCTAAAGTGAAATTTATTTTTTATTTTTCATCATGGGTCATCTTAGAATTGTTTTTCCGGATGAGTTAAAATTGCTAATAGTTGGATAGAATTTTGAGCAGCTAGTTGGATTTAATAGTATTTATCTTTTTTTCCTTTTTTTTTTAAAAAGATAAGAAATTATCTCAACAACCTCCCTCGCTGGTCGTCCCATAACCCCACTTTTTCTATTTGTTTCTTTTGATTTTGGGACTCTTTGAAATTTCCAAGAATTTCATTCTGTCATAGTTCTATTCCCTACTATTTTTCGATTTTTATTTCCTTTATTCTGGTCAATTCACTTTTTTTTTTGCTCTTACTTTTTGCGTGGATATTAGCAAAGAATGTACTTCAATTTTCTTTCTTTTCTTAATTTTGTTTCCTATTTTCACGTGCTTTTCAATTTCGGTGGTGGGTGTCAATTTGACTGTTGATAACTTGGTTCTGGGTGTAAGTGACATTATTTCCAATAAAAAGGTTTAGTTGTTTCTTATGCGTAATTATCTTTTTAGTGGTTACAAAATTCGTTCTTAATTGTTTAGGTCTTTTAGGCGGTATTTCAGTAGTTACCACACAGTCGTGTCTTTCCCCATATGGTCCACACGGCCTGTCACATGCCTATGTAATGTACCCGTATGTTACCGATTAATAAACAGAAAGTTACACGGCTTGGACACACGGCCGTGTCCTTGCCCATATGACTCACACGGCCTAAGCACGCGCCCGTGTACTGGCCCGTGTGGTCATTAATTCATAAACAGTGAGTTACACGGCCTAGATACACGGCCGTGTCTTGTGCCCATATGAACTCTGCACCATTTTGGTCTCACACGACCTAAACACAAACCCGTGTACTAGCCCGTGTGGTCCTAATTCAAAAAATAGTGAGTTACATGGCTGATCGCACGACTTTATTCATTTAAGAACATGTTCGGTAGAAAATTTACTTGTTTTTACAAACTTAAGTTTGAGATTTAGAAATTCAAGTTCATGTTAAGTCCAAAAATGAAAGCCAATGTTTAAACAAAAACGCCCATATGATAAAGTTATTTAAAAACCATGTTTAATTTGAGAAATTTATCTAAGTAAAAAAAAAACTAAGCAGTCAAAACATTAATAAACCCTAAATACAGTTACATCGGAGACACAAGGCCTTATTACAACCCATTGAAAAAGGAACAAGTAATTAAAATAAAGTAATTCGATAACTATTTAAAACTTTTAAGAAGCTTGTAGTGTGGCCATCTCCGAGTCCTCTCCCACGTCGAGCCGTCTATTGAGGGTCACCTGAAACATTAAATTTAAGGGTGTGAGTTACAAAACTCAGTGTGTACAACCCTTGCAATCAAATCAATTCAATATACAAATATCACATTGGGCCTAAGCACTACTCAATATCGGTGGCCTCTAGGCCTTAGCCCATGATAGCCTCGGTTGGGCCCAAGCCCACATTCAAATATCAAGATGTTCATGCCATATGCAGTTACCCATAACCAACCCTGTACACCCCCTTCTAACCCTACACTCCTGTGGGGAGATGCTCGACCCACCCATCCTTATACACCTGTTGTAACATCGGTTGCGGCACCATTCATCGTTGCAGCAGAACTGCTCGTGGCTCAAAAGCCTTCGTTGTAGCACCGGTTGCGGTACTACTTATCGTCGCAGCAGAGCTACTCGTGGCTCAGAAGCCTTCGTTGGGTCCACAGTCATCAAGCAACCATGCGACCCTCATATACACTTCCTCCAATCAAAACCCAGCCTACATGCAACATAATATCTCATGAATGCATCATTGTCACATACAACATACACCAGTTATACTCATAACACATATGGGTATTTTAGTCATTTCACTACCCAAATGTATCTTGGTAATTTCTACCCTACAAGGGTTTCTCGGTAACTCTACCCTTCGAGGCGTCATAGTAATTCTACTTTACAGGGGCATTTTAGTAATTCTACCATAGAGGGGTATTTTCATAATTCTACCCAAGAGAGGTATTTCCGTAATTTCCTAAAGGTACAGATTTTAATTATGGATTTTGGCCCATCAACAAGTCCTTGCGACTAAAGTGAACGGACACTATGCACCAAGTAGGATTCAAGAGAAGAAGAGGTGGGTCACTCGGACCGCTTAAGTATCAAGCTCTTCCTAGATCCAATCCTAGACATGCACATATCCATTGCCAGACCTTAGTTTAACGACTTGTCCACGAGCATGTTTAATTATTTAATTAAGTCTTATGTAAAATTTGAGTGGTCAGAACTAGGCCTATAGTCCATTAAAACCCTAACATGCGTTTCTACAATCCCATAAGGCCCACTAGGCCCAACCATATTCATAAAACCCATTAAGCCTCAAACATACTTATGTAGCCCATTAGGCTCGAGCATAACTCAATCATACAATCACACATACTAATCCATCATAAAATTGCATATCACAACTTTGCCATATTGGGCCCACAAATTCGGTAGGCCCATTGGGATTTCGACTTTTGTCGATTTTCGTGTGTGTAGTGTATGTACACACCTGATTGACGACCCGCACTACACTATCCTCAGCCTTAACCTACAATCAAAACCACTTTTGAATCAACTCCAAACCTTACTAAAACTTCATCAAATCCCGAAGCCTTACCGTAGCCTTACTGTGAACCTTCGGCTTTTCTAGCCTTTCCTAAGCTAATAGTCTCGAATATTCCTAGATCTGCATCAACACACATATTTTATCAATATCAGGTGACTCGTATTCCACATGAGTCACCCCTACCAACCACACTAGATTCGGCCACCTAAAAAAAATCAAAATTAAAAATGAGTTCACTTACCACTTGCTAGAGATCCTTTCCACGCTTTAAATCTTTGAACCAGAAACTAGTCTCTGATCTTGCGGCCTAGATATCTACTGAGTGTGATCGGCTTTTAAAATCTTGATTAAAGATTGTAAATAATAAAAACAAATTTGTGATGGAGGAAAGTAAAAGAAATCGGTAAGAGGATGTGAGTATTCGACTTTTAGGAGATTAAAGAAAGAAATCGGCAAAGGGGATATTGGTATTCGGCTTTTGCAAAAGAGGAAAAAGAACTATAAAGAAGGAGAATAATGAAGCATTCGGTTTGGCAAAGCAAGGGAAACTCTTCAAAAAGAATTCGGCACCCCCTATAAATACCCAAAGCCGAATCCCTAAAGTCCCAATTGGCTCCACTTCGTCCACATCTCATCTCCTAATTTTTCTCCATGATAAGCTCTCCTAACCTCTTCCTATATTTTCTCTTTTGATCACTCTCCTTAGAGTCCATCTTCATGCCACTTCCAACTTTCTAGAAGGCCAAAATTAAACTCCTAAAAATACTAAGTTAGGATCCAAAACTTAACCAAGGCCCAATACTTCTAGGCCAAAAATTTGGGGTGTTACATGCCCGTGTGGCTTACACGGCCAGGTCACACGCCCGTGTGCTTGGCCGTGTGACGTCGACAGCTATCATTTTTGTTGACTTGAAACTTGCAAAACTTATAGAAATTGTTATGCACCTGATTTCTCCTTATCGGAAATTACTACGGAGACTACACTTTCATACATTCCAAACTTACCGAATTTCAGCAACGATCACGGGAATTGACTTGTTGTTGTTTCTTGTTGGAAATTTTCCCATCTATTAGAAAAAAAGATCATTTATTAGCGATTCTTACCATTTGTATTGTATTCAATTTACCACAAGTTAGAAATGAAAAAAAAACATGAAAAGCTTATGTTGGCAGATACTAACTTTACGATCTTCTGTCTAATGTTTAGCAACAAAATCTCACTAACCCGTACCCTTCTTGACAGTAAATTAGTAAAAATTAAAGAATACGAAGAAGAAAAGAGAACGAAAAAGTAAAAAGAATGACAGAAAGAAGAACTATTATTACTTAATTATTTAACTTCCACTCAGATTTTTTGGCTTTTAGCAAAAATATTCCTAATACGTATGTGGGGATTTCAATTCAGAACCAGACAGAATTCAGACAGATGCTTAACCAGTGAACCAGCAGGCTTATTCTTGTTACAATATCACAACGAATTAAAATTAAGTAGCCAATGCTTGCTTATGGTTTATTTTAAAAACAATAAAACCTTATAATATGATTCAAACCCCAGACCTTAAATAGAAAAGCAGAACACAGAACCAGTGATACCAAATTCTAATTATTGCAGATTTTTCCCAGTTAAAACTTAAATTTTTAGGGTGTTACAATTCTCTACCGAGTTAAGTACCAGTATTGTTGAATACGAGCCAGGGTAAGCGTTTAAGTTCGATTTGGGCTTTGCGTCAAATTTTTTCGATGGAACTTTGGTAGTAAATATGTTAGTTAGTGAAATGGTTATTGAAATTATTTGACTAAGTTTTTACTATTGTTAGGGCTGGGAATTCATCTTTGTTACTTCTGCATCAAATCTGTATCACATAACAAAAACCCAAATTTCTGCAAACGTCAAAATTCGAAATCCATGGCCGTGTGAGCCATACGGCAGTGGGTTAGGCCGTGTAACTCGCTGTTTTGGAGTTAGAGTCACACGGGGCAGGCACATGGGCATGTGTCCAGGCCGTGTAACTCACTATTTTGGAATTAGAGTCACACGGGCTAAGGACACGAGCGTGTATCCAGGCCGTGTAACTCACTGTTTTGGAATTAAAGTCACACAAGCATGTGCTTGGCCATGTGGACCTGTAATGGCCTAATTTCAGTGATATCGAAACAGTGGTTTCGTGACCACAAATTTGAGCTAGAGAAAAAATTATTTTAATATTATGACTTGGTCTACATTATGATAGAAAAGTTGCATGAAAATACTGACAAGAAAATTTTGCCGATTTAGTGATTAATTAGAATAAGGACCAAATTGTATAAAATGTAAAAGTTAAATTCTAGAAGCTAGAAGGATCAAATGGCTATGAAATTCAAAACTTGATGTCTTTATATGGTAATTAGATCATCAATCAAAAGATGGAAAATATCTTGGGTGATTCATCCATGAAAAAAATTGGTAAGGACTAAATTAGAAACAAAAATTATTAAAAGATGATAATAGAAAATATCATCTAATTATCAACATCTTCCCTAATTTTTTCATGGAAACCCTAGGAGAGAAGAAGAAAACTAATCAAGCTTAATTGGGTAAGTTTTCATGTTCCGTTTTTAGTAATTTTTATATTTTTGAGATCAGGATAACTTGTTCTTTCTATTTTGGGGATTAATTTGAAAATATATCAAAGTATGGAAATTGTACCATGGATGTACATGCTGAAAATTGAAAATTTATGGTAGAAAAAGAAAGGTTGTTAGTAGATAAACAACTTTTACAAAGTGATTTTGGATGAAATTATGAATTAGGGACTAAATTGTAAACTTGTAAAATTTAAGGAAAAATTCTAATTTTTGTGAAACATAAGTGCTGTAAATAGTATATGGAAATTTCAGCTAGACTTGGAACAAGGATTAGATTGCATGAATTTCATTTTCCGATTCTAGGGACAAAATTGGAATTAATGAAAAGTTTAGGGGCAAAATATTAATCTTGCCTAAGGAGTAAATTGAACTCAATTGAATATGAATTAAGTGAAATTGATGATTAAATTCATTTATATAGATCCAGACGACTCAAATACGAGGTTAGATATAGGTAAGGAAAAAGTCTCGGATTAGTAGATTTTATAAACGAACAAGTACCGAGGTAAGTTCTTGTAACCTAATTGTGAAAATTGAAATGTTTGAAATGCATGATATTGTGATATTTTTTTATGAATGTTATGGAAATGTTAAATGTACAAAAATGTAATAAGATGTTTGATATTACTTGAGAAAAGGAGAAAGCCTCGGTTGAATATAGGAAATTCGATAGATTAATAAAAAAGGGATACTGCATGTGTTGCAGAAGGGATTTAGCCCGGACGGCTAATCCAGATTAAACTCTATAGAGTATTTGTCATAGAAAGGATTTAGCCTGGACTGGTAATCCTGACAAAACTCTTTGAGCATATGTTACAAAGGATTTAGCCTGAACTAGTAATCCTGCTGTATAAGATCATGTTCGGGACTGTGCTCTTTGATAAATGTGAATATGAATTGACGGATTATGAATTTGTACACTTTAAGTGTACTACCGGGTATCCATCGAAATTTCGATAAATTCAACAGGTAAAACTTGGAAATGGTTAATGGAACATGAATGATTTTATCTTAAAAATGTATAAGTGACATGGAAATATTGAACATATGGAAATCATGAAATGATGAGCTCATCTTTGTATTGCTATTATATGAAATTATTTGACTAACTGCAAGTGCTGAAGTGGTGTATGATAGGATAATAATCCAATTGTTTGGATGCATGCATGTTTGATTAAATTCAGTGGAAACATGTGGTAAATTAGATCCATGTTACATGAACTTACTAAGCACTAAGTGTTTACTCTGTTTTATTTTCCTGTTTTATGGTGTTCGGGAGCTTATAGAGGTTGGAGATGGTCAGAGCAATATCACATTATCCTCTTACTCATTTTGGTATAAATATGGACCTTATTTGGTATAATGGCATATATAGGCTAGTAAGGTTAATGTATATGTTGAAATGGATGAATGTAACCTAGCCATTAGAATGGCTAGTGATGACTTAATTTTTTTTTATGTTATAAAGCAAATTAAAGTATATATGTATGCTTGATAATGATTGAATTGTTGAGATTAAACATGCAAGTTTAAAGAGGTAAGATTTGTACTAAGTATGCATGTGAACATATGACATATTGAATGATGAAATTGGTTGAAAATCATGATTGAATTGGTTGGCTGCTATTGGAAATGTTTGGTGCAGGTGTTGGATGAAAATGAGTGAGAAATAGGGCTTGGAAAATAGCCTTATTTTGTCTATACGGGTAGACACACGGGCGTGTGTCTAGGCCGTGTGTGATACACGGGTTGATACACGAGGGTGTGTCAAGGCCCTATGTCCCCTGCGTCCTAAAATTTGAGAAACAGAATGCCCTGTATTGAGCATACGGGCTCAATATGGGCGTGTGCCTCAACTGTGTAAGGTACACGGCCTAGAAGCACGGGCTTGAGATACGACCGTGTGAAACTTGCACCTATTTAAATTAACCACACGGCCTAGCGACACGGGCATGTGCCTTGGCCGTGTGATCTTAATTTCTTCATGGGTTGCAAGTTAGAGAGTTACAAGGGTTAGGGACACGGGCGTGTGAACCCACACGACCTGACCACACGGGCATGTCCCATACCACACAGGCGTGTGACTTTTAATAGTGAGAAAATTTTTAGAATTTTTTGAAAAATTTCTCGAGATCCCGATTTAGTCCCTAATCAATTCTAATGCATGTTTTGGGCCTCGAGGGTCCATTTTAAGGGACAATATGATTAATCTTGAAAAGTGAATAGTAATTGACTCAATTTAACGGAAATGGTTCTGTAAACTCTAATAATGCCTCTTAACCCTATTCCGGCGACGGATACAGGTTAGGGGTGTTACATGACCACACAGGCTAGCCACCTAGGCTGTGTGAATCCACATGAGCATGTGGACTAAAAATTAGGATTTATTCCCTAGGGTCGTAATCGTTATTCAAATCGAACGTAGGCCTACTGTAGGGCCTGTATGATCTAAAACAAGCTAAAAAACTTGATATAAAATGATTGGTTGACGTATAATCTGTTATTTGTACATATGTCTAATATGTTATAAGCTAAGCAAGTATGATTTGTGTAATGACCTAAATTCAAGGTTATCGGAACAGTGGTTTCGTAACCACAAATCTGATTGAAGGAGAAATTTATTTTAATACTTTTGCATAAATATTGATATGATAGGAAAATCATATGAAAATATCAATAGAAAAATTTTACCGATTTAGTAGTTAGTTAAAAAAAATTATTAAAGAAATTAGGAAAAAACAAGTTATCGAGACCTCGATCTCATAAAAACGAGTCAAAAATATTTTTATAAAGATTTATGAAATGTTAGTAATAAGGTATTAAAATTTCGTTAGAAAATTTTAACGTTTGGGCAGTCAATTAAATGAAAATGACTAAATTGGAAAATGTGTAAAAGTGGTTAGGATGATTAAATAGCTTAAGTGTTTAATGAGAAAGGATTTAAAAGGAAAATAGACCCAAAATTTATTTGGGCTGGACGGCAAGGGCATAAAATCAGCAAGAAAATGGGTGATTTAAGGGAAAAATTGGAATATTGCATTATTAACTAAATAAAACTAGGACTAATATGGAAATATCTAGATTTCTTGAGATTTCTCTTCATTCTCATCAGCCAAAACGCCATAGGAGGGGTTATTTAAGCTTTTATTTCTTAATTTTTTCACCAAGTGAGTTAATCTTTGCCTTTTTCTTGCAATTTTTGTGTTTTTAAGACTTTTACAATTAGGTCCTACTATTAAATTCATTAGTTTTTTATTTCATGGATGAAATTGAAAGTCACCATGGTTGAGTGCTGTAAGTATATGATGATTTAGAATGAAACTTAAGCTTTAATATTATTATATGATGGTTTTATTGAATGAAATGAATAGAAAGTGGATATTTAGGACCTATTTATAAAAGAGTGTGAAATTGAAGTCTAGTGCTGAAATTCTTATCTCCAAAGGCTATAAAGTAGTTTAAAATGATGGAATAAAGTGTTAATTGAGAAAAATCAGCTCAATTGAGAGGTTAATTGAGTAGGGACGAAATTATCACTTATTAAAAGCTTAGGGGAAAAATGGTAATAAACCTCTTGCACTAAAACAGTTTTGGACAGCAGCAGTAGTCCAACTTTGAAAAATCACCATAAATTGTAGAAATCGAATTAGAGGGTAAACAAAATCTGGAATTAAAACTTATTGAGTCTAGTTTCTAATAGAAGAAACAGTGTAAGCAATGGAGTTGTAAATCATGAGATATAATGCATTTTGTGAGACAAGGTCAGAATGATTTCGGATTCCCCTGTTTTGAGTTTGGAAAATCACCAAAAATTGTATAAAAATAATTGGGGACTTAAATTTATACGTTTGAAATCCTTAATGAGTCTATTTTCAAGAGAAACAAGCAGGAACATCATCCGAGTCCCATACGAGGAGATAATTAATTTTTAGTGAAGAAAGGTCAAAACTGTCATACATTAGAATAGGGGTAAATTTAAAGAATAAAATGCACTTATTGGCTAAACCAAAAATTCTGAAAATTTTATGGTAAGAATATATGTGAGTCTAGTTTCATGGAAATTATCAGAGCTTAATTTGGAGTTCTGTAGTTCAAGATAAAAATAATTTAGTGACTACTACTCAAGTAGACAGCTTTGAATGAACTATAAATAATAGTGGAATTGTAGAGAATGGTACATATGGACATGAAATGTTAAATTGATGGTTAAATTTATTTATTTAGATCCCAAAGACTCAAATATGAAGCTATATCGAGGAAAGGAAAAAGTTCGGGATTAGTAGATTTTTGTATACGAACAAGTGTCGAGGTAAGTTCTTGTAACTTGAATTATATTCTTCAATGCTTGAAATGTATGTTATTGATGTGAATATGATTTGAATGTTCATTGTATGAAAATTGATGAAACATTGATATATTTGATAAAAAAGGAAAGAAATCCCGGTTGAATGAAAGGAAAATTCGATAGATTTCTAAAAAGGAATTGACGATAAAATGGATCTAGCCCGGACGGGTGATCCTATCCTGATATAGCACTCCCGAAAAATATGTATAAAATGGATTTAGCCCGGATGGGTAATCCGAATTAGGGTCTGAATTTAGCCTGGACTGGTAATTCAGATCCAAGCTCATTAGAGTAATTGTCGTTGCAGGGGATTTAGCCTAGACTGGTAATCCCGACAATACTCTATGAGTTTATATTACAGGGGATTTAGCCTGGACTGGTAATCCCGCTGTAAGGATGATGTTCGCGGGAGTGTGCTCTCTGAAATAGAAATGTGCGCACATGAATATGAATTGACGGACCCGAATTTGTACACTAAAGTGTACCCTTGAAAATCCATCAAAATTCCAAAAAATTCAACGGGATAAATATGGGAAAATAATAATGAATGGAAATTATGGTATTGATGAGCTCATCAATCACGGTATATATTATTGATACATTGAAATTATTAGACTAACTTGAATGTTGAGTTTGTGCATGTTAGGGTAACAATGCATTGAATGGATGTATGAATGTTTATTGTATTGTATTGAAAATATTAGGTAAGTATAATTCTTGTTACATGAGATTACTAAGCACAATGTGCTTACCCTGTTGTCCTTTTCCCTATTTTGTAGTATTAAGAGCTCAGAGGTTGGATTCGGTCGGAGACACATCACACTATCAACCTCAACATTTTGGTATATCCAGAAACTTTATTTTGGAAATCAATGGCATGTATAAGTTAATAAAGTAAATGTTAATGTGAAATGAATGTAAAGTTAGCCATTGGTGTGGCTAACAAATCTTGGTTTGGTATGTGATGAGATTATCTTATGAATATGCATGAATCTATTTTGAAAATATGTTGAATTGGATTGGTTGACTTGGATTGGTCTCGGTTTAAGTTTTGCAGGGAAGGTTAGATGTAGCACCCCCACGCCCGAGACCATCGCCGGAGTCGAGCCTGAGGTGTTACCGAACATAATTTATCATTTAAACAACTTTACAAAATCTATTTTCATTTTCGGAATAAACTGTTTTCTGCATCATGGTCGCTCAAAAATTCATATCTTGAGTTACGAAACTCGAAATCAAGATCTGTAAATTTTCCCTGAAACTAGACTCATATGGCTATTTACTAATTTTTTTCTAGAATTTTTGGCTTGGCCAATTAGTACAGTTTATTAGTTAAAGTCTCCCCTGTTACACCGCTCAACTGCTCTGACCTCTGTTCACTACGAACTAATTTTCTCCCTGTACAAAATTCAAACAGGCATGCCATCTGTTTCATTAGAAACTAGACTCAATAAGGAATCTAGGCATATAAACTATAATACCTAATTATTTATATGCAATTTATAGTGAATTTTTTGAAGTCAGAACAGGGGATCACAAAGTCAGTCTCACTCAACTGAAAATTTCTCATAATATACAACTCTTTTTCCTACTCTGTTTCTTCCAAATGAAAATAGGCCCATTAAGTTTTAATTTCATACCTTATTCACCTTTTAATTCCATTCCTACTATTTTTAGTGATTTTTCAAATTCACGTCACTGCTGCTGTTTGCATCTGTTTTCAAGCTACTTTTATACTTTTCATAGTTTTCATGTGATAGTTACCATTTAAGCACACATACCATTAAACACATGCATGGTTAGCCATTTCATTAGCTACTCACTTCCAAGCATTTATACACCATATATTGAACATATCATTCCATAAAAGACTAAGTCCCTATACATGCCATACACAAAATGAAACGTCTAGTTATACCAAAATGATTCCTTTGATAGTGTGATCTGAACTCCGACGTTTCCTTCGATCCCCGAGTAAGCTTGGCAAGAACTATAATAAGAAAGAAAATAAAGGGGTAAGCACTAGGCTTAGTAAGCTTACAAGCAAATAAATTGCAACATTTAACATATTGAGCAATTATACATAATATCGTCTAGCATCATAAACTTTCTTTACTTCTCACTTACTACCTTCTTTTTTACCTGACCTTTCGTTATTCATAAACATAATCTAACTTCCCTTTGCTGATAGTTCACTGAATTTAACTTGTACAATGACCCGTTGAACCACTCGGAATACTAAGGATACTCAGGTTATTCCTGTCTGATAAAATACTGCAAATGCCATGTCCTTGACATGGTCTTACATGAAATATTCCTGTCTCCAAAGCCATATTTACGATATGGACTTACATGGCTCAATACTGTCCTGTCTCCAAGGCCATATACACGATATGGGCTTACATGGTGCAATACTGTCCTGTCTCCAAAGCCATATGTTTAATATGGACTTACATGGCTCATTACTGTCTGTCTGTTAACCCAAATATCCTAGCATTCCTAAGGCTCAAACGGGGCTTTCTAATGCTTCTTCTCTGTCACTTCTCTTTAAATTCGACTTTGAATATTTCCATAAAATAAATATATAAATGCTGGAAATTGACAATATCAATGTAAAACAATGAAATATTGCATTTATTTACCGTAAACTTACCTCGATACAAATTGTGACTAAACTTTACAATTTAGTCCTTTACTTTTTCTTTTCCCCGATCTACTCTTGAATTCCGTTCTTCTTGATCTATAATAGCAAATTTAGCTTATTTAATACTCACATTTATCAAAACAGCCCTTTTTCAAATTTTGGAAAAATTACATTTTTGCCCCTAAACTTTTGCATATTTACACTTTTGCCCCAAGGCTCGGAAATCAAAACTTATCACAAATTCTTGTATTTTAAGACATGCTGATCATTTATTTACCAATATCATCTTCAAATTCCTACTATAACATACACTTATGTACAATAGGTATTTTTACCAATTAAGCCCTTTTACTCGTTTTTACCTAAAACCGAGTAGCTCAAGTTGTCTAACATAATTTAAAACCTCATATTCTATCATAAAACATCAAAATACACAAATTTCACCTATGGGTATTTTTCCAAATATGAACCCTAACTTAAAATATTGCTAACATAAGCTTTATCGAGCTACCGGGATCTCAAAAACGTAAAAATCATTAAAAACGGGGCTTGGAATCACTTACTATGGAGCTTGGAAGCTTGAAACAAACCCTAGCTATGGAGAACCCTTGAAATTTCGTGGTAATGAAGAAGATGATGATTTTTTTTGTCATCTTTTCCCTTTTTATTCATGTTAATAACCAAATGACCAAAATGCCCCTCCTTACTAAACTTTCAAAAATTCCACCCATGTCCTATTTTGTCCATGAGCTAAGAAATTGGTCAAATTACTATTTAAACCCTCCTAATTAATATTCCAAAGCAATTTCTTAATAAAAACTTCTAGAATGCAAGTTTTGCAATTTATTCGATTTAGTCCCTAACTCCAAGTTAAGCACTTTACGCGTAGAATTTCTTCACGAAATTTTCACACTATCATGCAATCATAATATAAACTTCAAAATATTTATAAAATAATTATTTCTATCTCGGATTTGTGGTTACGAAACTACTATTCCGATTAGGCCCTATTTCGGGATGTTACATTTCTCCCCCCTTTAGGGATTTTCGTCCCCGAAAATCTTACCTGTAAAGAGATTTGGGTACTGTTTTCGCATGGCCTCTTCGGGTTCCCATGTAGCCTCATCCACCCCATGTCTATTCCATAAAACTTTCACAAGAGCAACACTTTTATTCCTTAATTGCTTTACCTCTCGAGCTAGAATTTTTATTGGTTCCTCATCATAAGTCATATCTGGTTGAATCTCAACCTCTGTCGGAGAAATCACATGCGATGGATCTGACCGATAACGTCGTAACATTGACACATGGAACACATCATGAATCTTCTCTAACTCAGTCGGCAAAGCTAATCGGTATGCTAATGGCCCAATTCTCTCAATCACTTCAAACAGTCCAATAAAACGAGGACTTAACTTACCTTTCCTGCCAAATCTGAGAACTTTCTTCCACGGGGATACCTTCAAGAATACCTTGTCGCCAACCTGATATTCAATCTCTTTTCTTTTTAAATCTGCATATGACTTCTGCCTATCTGAAGCTGCCTTCAAACAATCTCTGATAACTTTCACTTTTTCTTCTGTTTCTTTAACTAGATCAACCCCGTAAATCTGGCTTTCTTTAAGCTCTGTCCAGTATAAAGGCGTACGACATTTGCGTCCATACAAAGCTTCATAGGGTGCCATCTTCAAACTCGACTGGTAACTATTATTATAGGCAAACTCTATTAATGGTAAGTATTTTTCCCAACTGCCTTGAAATTCCAATACACAACATCTAAGCATATCTTCAAGTACCTGAATAACTCTCTCTGACTGACCGTCGGTCTGAGGATGAAAAGCCGTACTGAAACTTAACTTTGTTCCCAAAGCTTTTTGCAACTTTTTCCAGAATCGTGAAGTAAATCTCGGATCTCTGTCTGAAATGATTGATAATGGTACTCCATGTAGTCTGACTATCTCTGAAATGTACAACTCAGCCAACCTGTCAAGTGAATAATCCATACGAACTGGGATAAAATGAGCCGACTTAGTTAGCTTATCAATTACAACCCAAACTGCATCCTTCTTTTTCGGTGTTAACGGCAATCCCGTCACAAAATCCATAGTAACTCTGTCCCATTTCCATTCTGGAACTAGTACAGGCTGCAATAAACCCGAGGGTACCTGATGTTCGGCCTTTACCTGTTGATAAATCAAGCATCTGGAAACAAACTCTGAAATATCTCTTTTCATTCCTGCTCACCAGTACAATTTCTTCAAATCATTATACATCTTTGTGCTACCTGGGTGAATAGACAAGGAACTGCTATGTGCTTCCTGTAAAATCTTCCGAATAAGCTCATCATTCTTTGGTACACATATTCTGTCTCTAAACATCAAACAACCATCCGAACTAATCCGGAAATCTGATTCTATGTCTGACTCACATTGAACTCTTTTAGCTTGTAACTCATTGTCATCTTTTTTAGCTTCACAAATTTCTTCAAGAAATACCGGCTTAGCTTTCAATTCAGCTAAAATAGAACCATCATTCGACATGGCTAAATTAGTATTCAAAGCTCGCAATGTAAATAAGAGTTTTCTACTTAAAGCATCAGCAACTACATTTGCCTTACCCGGGTGATAATCAATCACTAGCTCATAATCTTTAATCAACTCTAGCCATCTTCTTTGCCTCAGGTTCAAATCTTTTTGAGTCATTAAGTATTTCAAACTTTTACGATCGGTGAATATCCGGCACCTTTCACCATACAAATAATGTCTCCAAATCTTCAATGCAAATACAATAGCAGCTAACTCTAAATCATGTGTCGGATAATTTTTCTCATGTGGCTTTAGTTGTCTAGAGGCATAAGCAATTACCTTTCCTTCCTGCATGAGTACACAACCGAGCCCACTCAAAGATGCATCACTATAAATTACAAATTCTTTACCCGGTTCTGGCTGTACTAAGATAGGAGCTTTAGTCAACAATGCCTTTAACTTGTCAAAACTCTGTTGGCACTTCTCAGTCCATTCAAACTTAACATCCTTCCATAGCAGTCTCGTTAATGGGGTAGCTATCATGGAAAATCCCTCCACAAACCGTCTGTAATAACCAGCTAAACCAAGAAAACTTCTGACTTCCGAAACATTCTTGGGAGGCTTCCAATCGACAATGGCTGAAATTTTGCTGGGATCAACTCTAATACCTTCACCTGAAACAATATGTCCAAGAAATCCAACTTCTCGGAGCCAAAACTCACTTTTACTGAACTTAGCATACAACTGATTATCTCTCAAAATTTGTAGAACTGTTCTCAAATGTTTTTCATGTTCAATTTCATCAGGAGAATAAATCAAGATATCATCAATGAACACAACTACAAACTTGTCCAAATATGGTCTAAATATTCGGTTCATTAAGTCTATAAAAACAGCAGGGGCATTGGTTAAGCCAAAGGGCATCACAAGAAACTCATAATGACCATACCTAGTTCGGAATGCAGTTTTCGGAACATCTGACTCCTTAACTCGCATCTGATAATATCCGGATCTCAGATCGATCTTGGAAAACACAGTGGCTCCCTTCAACTGATCAAACAAATCATCAATTCTGGGCAATGGATATTTGTTCTTGATAGTTACCTTGTTAAGCTGTCGATAATCTATGCATAATCTCATCGAACCATCTTTCTTTTTCACAAATAGCACTGGTGCACCCCATGGTGAACTACTGGGTCTTACAAAACCTTTATCAGTTAATTCCTGCAACTGAGCTTTCAATTCTTTCAATTCCGACGAAGCCATTCTATAAGGAGTAATGGAAATAGGTGTGGTACCTGGAATCAGCTCAATACCAAACTCAACTTCTCTAACAGGAGGCAAACCTGGTAATTCTTCCGGAAATACATCTGGATACTCGCACACTACGGGCACTGATTCAACTTTCAATTCTGAATCTTTAGTATTCAATACAAAAGCAAGATAAGCCTCACACCCCTTTCTCAAATATTTTTGGGCTGTCATAACAGAAATCATAGCAAATGAACTATCTGACTCATCTGAATTAACCCGAAGAATCTCACCATTTTCACATTTTAACTCAATGAATTTCGTTCCACAATTCACTACCACATCATGTGCCGTCAACCAATCCATGCCCAAAATAACATCAAACTCATCAAACGGCAATAACATGAGATCGGCCGGAAAACAGTGACCTCTAATCATTAAGGGACAATTTCTACGTACTTTATCTACCAATACACACTTGCCTAGTGGATTTGATACTTTAATCACAAATTCTGTGAATTCTATAGGCATACTCATTTTAGGCATCAATTTCATACAAACATAAGAATGGGTCGAACCCGGATCAATCAAAGCAACAACATTAATATCATGCAGAGAAAATGTACCCGTAATCACATCGGGGGAGGATGCCTCTTCACGAGCACGAATAGCATAAGTCCTTGCAGGAGCTCTAGCATCTGGTCTCACAGCCGAATCTCTAGAGGTACCTCTGTTACTTGCTCCTACTCCCGGTTGCCTTGGTGATCTGCCTCTAGTAGGAACATTTCCGGATCTAGCACTCTGTGGTACTTCTCGTTGAGTCACCTCTGGACAATCTCGTACAAAATGATCCGAAGCACCACACTTATAACAAACATTTTCACCTGCTCGACAAGGACCATAATGAAGTCTACCACACCGTGGACATCCTGATCTCCCTGATCTAACATTACCTACACTTGCGGTCGAAGTAGTCTGAGCTTTCAAATCTTTAAATCTACTACCTCTATTCTGACTAGATTGCCCTGCCGAAAAGCTAGATCTGGTAGAAAACTCTTTGGGCCTCTTAGATGTAGCCTGAAATGATCTGCTCATCTGTCTTTTCTTCGTGTCTCGCATTTCTGTTTCAGTTTTACCTTTTCTTTTTAACAACTCCTCTACTTTACAGGCTCGGTCAACTAAAACAACAAACTCTTTTATTTCCAGAACCCCCACTGATAGTCGGATATCATCATTTAACCCATCCTCAAACCTTTTACACATAATAGCCTCTGTAGATACACATTCTCGGGCATATTTACTAAGCCTGACGAATTCACGCTCGTAATCAGTCACTGTCATATTACCTTGTTTCAACTCTAAGAACTCTTTTCTCTTCTGATCAATAAACCTCTGGCTGATGTACTTTTTATGGAATTCCTCCTGAAAGAAATCCCAAGTAACCCTTTCTTTCGGTACAACTTATACTAATGTCTTCTACCAGTGGTAGGCTGAGTCTCTAAGGAGTGATACTACACATTTCATACATTTCTCAGGTGTACAGGATAATTCATCGAAAACTCTGATGGTATTTTCTATCCAAAACTCTGCTCTTTCTGCATCATCATCTTTTGTTGCTCGGAATTCTTCTGCCCCATATTTCCTGATTTTATCGACTGGTGGCTTTTCTCTTATCACTGTACCTGTGGCTAGGGGAGCTTGAGCTACATGGGTTGCCTGAGAATCATGAGGGGGTGGAGGTCTAACTGCCGGATTCGTACGAATGAACTCGGCAAACCAATCATTCAGAGCTTGGAAGAGAACTTCTCGAGTTACTCCTCCCTGATCAACTGTTACTGGCCTATTTCCAGATGGCGCTGCCCCTTTCGCGGAAGCAGGCGCATTACTTTCCACATCATCATCACCAACTCGTTCGGGATCCATTACTATAAAACAAAATATTTAAAAATCGTCAGGAGTCGTCACACTATCAAAATGCAAGTATGGCATGTATAGCTAGACTTCTACTCACATTAACTGTTCCGAGAACCGACTAAACCTGCTCTGATACCAATAAATGTAGTACCCCCACGCCCGAGACCATCGCCGGAGTCGATCCTGAGGTGTTACCGAACATAATTTATCATTTAAACAACTTTACAAAATCTATTTTCATTTTCGGAATAAACTGTTTTCTGCATCATGGTCGCTCAAAAATTCATATCTCGAGTTACGAAACTCGAAATCAAGATCCGTAAATTTTCCCTGAAACTAGACTCATATGGCTATTTACTAATTTTTTTCTAGAATTTTTGGCTTGGCCAATTAGTACAGTTTATTAGTTAAAGTCTCCCCTGTTACACCGATCAACTGCTCTGACCTCTGTTCACTACGAACTAATTTTCTCCCTGTACAAAATTCAAACAGGCATGCCATCTATTTCATTAGAAACTAGACTCAATAAGGAATCTAGGCATATAAACTATAATACCTAATTATTTATATGCAATTTATAGTGAATTTTTTGAAGTCAGAACAGGGGATCACAAAGTCAGTCTCACTCAACTGAAAATTTCTCATAATATACAACTCTTTTTCCTACTCTGTTTCTTCCAAATGAAAATAGACCCATTAAGTTTTAATTTCATACCTTATTCACCTTTTAATTCCATTCCTACTATTTTTAGTGATTTTTCAAATTCACGTCACTGCTGCTGTTTGCATCTGTTTTCAAGCTACTTTTATACTTTTCATAGTTTTCATGTGATAGTTACCATTTAAGCACACATACCATTAAACACATGCATGGTTAGCCATTTCATTAGCTACTCACTTCCAAGCATTTATACACCATATATTGAACATATCATTCCATAAAAGACTAAGTCCCTATACATGCCATACACAAAATGAAACGTCTAGTTATACCAAAATGATTCCTTTGATAGTGTGATCTGAACTCCGACGTTTCCTTCGATCCCCGAGTAAGCTTGGCAAGAACTATAATAAGAAAGAAAATAAAGGGGTAAGCACTAGGCTTAGTAAGCTTACAAGCAAATAAATTGCAACATTTAACATATGGAGCAATTATACATAATATCGTCTAGCATCATAAACTTTCTTTACTTCTCACTTACTACCTTCTTTCTTACCTGACCTTTCGTTATTCATAAACATAATCTAACTTCCCTTTGCTGATAGTTCACTGAATTTAACTTGTACAATGACCCGTTGAACCACTCGGAATACTAAGGATACTCAGGTTATTCCTGTCTGATAAAATACTGCCAATGCCATGTCCTTGACATGGTCTTACATGAAATATTCCTGTCTCCAAAGCCATATTTACGATATGGACTTACATGGCTCAATACTGTCCTGTCTCCAAGGCCATATACACGATATGGGCTTACATGGCGCAATACTGTCCTGTCTCCAAAGCCATATGTTTAATATGGACTTACATGGCTCATTACTGTCTGTCTGTTAACCCAAATATCCTAGCATTCCTAAGGCTCAAACGGGGCTTTCTAATGCTTCTTCTCTGTCACTTCTCTTTAAATTCGACTTTGAATATTTCCATAAAATAAATATATAAATGCTGGAAATTGACAATATCAATGTAAAACAATGAAATATTGCATTTATTTACCGTAAACTTACCTCGATACAAATTGTGACTAAACTTTACAATTTAGTCCTTTACTTTTTCTTTTCCCCGATCTACTCTTGAATTCCGTTCTTCTTGATCTATAATAGCAAATTTAGCTTATTTAATACTCACATTTATCAAAACAGCCCTTTTTCAAATTTTGGAAAAATTACATTTTTGCCCCTAAACTTTTGCATATTTACACTTTTGCCCCAAGGCTCGGAAATCAAAACTTATCACAAATTCTTGTATTTTAAGACATGCTGATCATTTATTTACCAATATCATCTTCAAATTCCTACTATAACATACACTTATGTACAATAGGTATTTTTACCAATTAAGCCCTTTTACTCGTTTTTACCTAAAACCGAGTAGCTCAAGTTGTCTAACATAATTTAAAACCTCATATTCTATCATAAAACATCAAAATACACAAATTTCACCTATGGGTATTTTTCCAAATATGAACCCTAACTTAAAATATTGCTAACATAAGCTTTATCGAGCTACCGGGATCTCAAAAACGTAAAAATCATTAAAAACGGGGCTTGGAATCACTTACTATGGAGCTTGGAAGCTTGAAACAAACCCTAGCTATGGAGAACCCTTGAAATTTCGTGGTAATGAAGAAGATGATGATTTTTTTGTCATCTTTTCCCTTTTTATTCATGTTAATAACCAAATGACCAAAATGCCCCTCCTTACTAAACTTTCAAAAATTCCACCCATGTCCTATTTTGTCCATGAGCTAAGAAATTGGTCAAATTACTATTTAAACCCTCCTAATTAATATTCCAAAGCAATTTCATAATAAAAACTTCTAGAATGCAAGTTTTGCAATTTATTCGATTTAGTCCCTAACTCCAAGTTAAGCACTTTACGCGTAGAATTTCTTCACGAAATTTTCACACTATCATGCAATCATAATATAAACTTCAAAATATTTATAAAATAATTATTTCTATCTCGGATTTGTGGTTACGAAACTACTATTCCGATTAGGCCCTATTTCGGGATGTTACATTAGATGTCTATAAAGGGGATATATTGAGTTCAAATAAAAAAAATTAAAAAAATTTATTCGGTAAACTTCGGTAATGCCTCGTACCCTATTCCGGCGACGAATACGGGTAGGGGGTGTTACAATTTGTTTGTGTATACTATTTTTTGTTGGGACGTGTGTAAGATATGTGATTTATTCATATATGATCCGCGCTTTGTTAATTTTAATCATTCGTTTCTATGCTACTAAGCTGGATGAGAACATGTGATATTTGAATATGATGTTGTGTCTGGTACTAATTCAGATAAGTAACCATGCATGTGACTTCATGGCAAAAATGATATGATTCATTAAGATTTGATCAATCTGTCCTGCAAAGCGTGGAATCCCATGCCTTCTATTTCTGTTATTGTACGACAGCATGTCCTACATGCTTATCATTCTGATTCTGAATATGCATGCCATGACACATTGCATGGGGTTCGGGATGATGTGAATGGAAGAAGTTTTTGGTAGTTTAATGATCTGCATTATCTAGTGGTTTATCTACAATTTTGTCTCACAGCTTGTCTGTAATTCTAGTGGCACTGTCCACAATTATCTGTTGGTGTGATTTGGTTGGATGAGTTCTGGGGAACTCTATTTTGGTGTGTAGCGGAGTTAGATAGGATGTTTTCTGTTAATCTGCATTCTGGTTTTCCAAAAAACACCGCATTGGCATAATTATACATCTTCTATTTTTTTATCCGACTGTTATGAAAATCTTTATGATACTCTGATTTGTTCTGCTCTGGTTAGATGATCATTATGAAATTCTCTGCGTTACTTTGATTTGTGTATTGTGTTTTGCTTGATCTCTGTTTGAGTTTAGTTATACACTGGGCTTTATAGCTCACCCCTTTATTTTGTCTTTGCCTATTCAGGTAAACCTCTAACTTAGGACCGGATAGCGTGTGGGAGCTCAGATTATTTTTTCACTTAATATAAAAATGGTGAATTTCATATTTTTTTTATCTTTTGGGTTGTAATATGTTCCTAAATTCGTCTTGGGTTTTTTATTAACTCGTCAGTAATTGATATTTTCTAATGCGAGACTGTAAAATCCCTTGAGTCGACAAAACGGACTTCAATTTTCAAAACTAAAACTCTAGAAAAAGTTTTCTGCTGCAAAATTAAGTAACTTCTTAAGTGTTTTCTGGAAGTGAACATATAGCTTTCTAATGACTGTTTGCGAAAATTGTATTTGCTAAATAGTTATTGAAATCAGTTTTCCAAACGAGCTGATGTAATTTCTCCAGATTCAGTCATAACACTTAGACTGGGTTTGAGGTTTTAGATAAGTACATCAAAACTTATCTTGATCTTAATAGACATTCGCTTAATAAGATATTCATATAATTTTTTGATATATTTTTCTTTATATATAATATTTATATGTCAAAATTTATTTTCTCCACGTATATTGTGGGTATGGTAATTTCTAATTTTATAAAATGAAATAATTATTTCAAATATAAGTCTTATTTTTATATGTAAAATATTTCAAATATCGTTATTTTTTTTATCTACATTGTGAATATGATATTTCAAATATTTTTATATGTGAAATATTTTAAATACACATGCAAAAATATTTACTACACTCATGATATGGATTGAAAAATAAATATTATACATATAAAAATTATATTTACTAAAAAAAATCATATTTGTAATCATTATTTGATTTTATGAATAAAAGAATTATTAATTAAAAAGATAAATTAAAATGAAAAATTGAAAATTGTTATGAATATTTTATTAAGTGAATGTCCATCATGATCAAGATAAAGTTTTGATGTACTTTAATAATTATTAGAATTAAATAAATACTTTTTTATACTTTTTATGCTTATAAATAGACTCTGATAAAGTATTGTAATTATCATTTTAATTAATAAAGTACATTATCTATTACTTTTATATTTTCTTTATTTTTTATTCTTTTTATTTTTTTTGTTTGATAACAAAAATCAAATTTATTTTTTTTGCATAATAATATAGAACTATTATTAACCGCAAACATGGCCGTCAAATGAACTGTTAGTAATATAATATTCCGAATGATCTTACTCGTACAAGTAAAAATTATATTCTGTGAATGCTTAGCTTATATTAGTAGAAGGTGATGTCAGCTGCTTAACTCATACACGTTTCCTTCTCGAGCGTCACCCTAGAGATAAATATGAGCCGATGGAGCAGAGAGGGTTTAAATAATTCAAGCTGTATTTAAAAAAAAAAATCATTCTTCTGTCTGACAAGCCACAGGTGGTTTGTGTACATTATCATGTTTCAGTTTAAGTATAATTATGTGAAGATGAAGATAAACTCCACATGCACCACAATGGCAGAGAATAATCAATTCAAGAATGGAAAAGATTGTATTTAACAGTAGATTATGTTATCTGCATTATTTTTTTAATAGTTTTCAACTTGAAATTAAAATAAATTATTGAAATAACTTTAAATTATTAAAAAATATATATAATATCACTCGCTTCAAGAATGTTGGTGTAAGATAAGACCTTTTACCATCCTATGATCAGTTTACACTTGGCTACAAGCGTAGCTATCAATTTGTGTTTATTATTTATGTTATTACCTTTTTCTAGTTTGTTAAGATAGTACTTAAGTTTCCCTGTTCAAAGTTGTTCATTTCATTTCACACACTTTGGTCCACAATTGATGTAAAATATCAGCCATCTGTAAATTTGGCCGTTTACATATAAATTCATACCTCTCACTTTCAATTTTTAAATAATAGGTTAATTTTTGTTATGAATTTATTTTATATATTTTTTAAAAATTTTGAGACCCAAACGATAATCGTTAAACTCGTAAAGTTAAATTTTATTGTTTTTAAAATTTTATGTAAATAACAGGTGTCATCATTTGTTTCACCGTCTGAGCCAAGCCCTGATCAAGCTATTTAATTTGAGCTTGGTCAAGATACTTAGGGAAGAAGTCTAATTCCACTTCTTTCGACCAATTATTAGTAAAGCTTATATATGTCATTTTAGTTGATAGATTTAACGGCTACTGAATTGAAATTTCAAAATTCACAAAACGTAAAGATTGAAAATAATTAAATTAGAGAATATGAACTAAATTTGCAAGTCATACATAGTATGAAACGAATAACAAAACTTAACACAATAGTTTTGATGCGACTACTTAAATTAAGATTGATATTCTAAAACTAAAAAAAATATTTAGTTTCTAAAATTAATTAAACTATATCCACAACTTTCAATAAAAGATTAGTGTTACATCAAAAAAAAAAAAAGAGAAAGTAATAGAGTTCTTCACATGGCATTATTCAAAAGAAGAGATGGACTTAATAGATATGAAATGAAAATGAGTTAGTTTATCGGCCTGGCTGTATTAAATTAAGTAATTACTCCTGATTATCATGACACTTCAACAATTCAAGATAAAAATTATTAATTCCTTTAAATAATATGATTAGAAGAAAGGGTCAAGTCATTTTATATTAGATCAGTATTTACAAATATTTTTCTTTTTCTCATATACGAATAAAAACTATATAACAATACATATATCTTTAAATACAAATGCTGACATCGATTAAAATAAAGCAGAACTGCCATTCAACTACATAAAAAAAATTAATCAAAGAGAAAATATAGTAAAAGTGTTCATTTTAGTTCGATTATGAATTTATTTTTAATATTTTGATATCAAATGTATATGAAATGAGCGTATGGTCAAACCTCAAGTTTGAGTCATGTTTAATTGCACGTTGAGTGAAGTATAAAGGGTGGGAAAGTAAGACTTAGGAACCAAACAGGAGGAGTCATGATTCAAAGAGACATATCATAAATGACCTTCACCATTAACCTCTTAACATGTGGGTGGATAAGATGCTGCAACGAAGTTCATTGGAGGACTCTCTTTACCATGCTAGAAATTTCCCTCTCTATCTATATTTTTATTTTACCAAGTTGATGTCCATCGTAGCTCATGTGACACTTCTATGAAGTCTCATTCACTCTTTTAACATTATTATGTAACCCCGACAGCTTTGTCATTATTCAAAGCTCTATACTGTTTAGTGGTAACATTAATTTTTGAGGTTGCAAGTCCATATCACAAATGTAAACACGTTCCATTTTCCAATCTGGGCTATGAGTATATAAATGAAACCCTATGTATCCAGCTAACTGCTAGGGAAGTTGACCTTGAGCAAACAACATTTCTGTAATAGAAAGAAGTTAAAGGAAGAGGTGGTGGAAGATGGTGAGAGCTTCCTTCTATGATAAAAATGGGATGAAGAAGGGTGAATGGAGTGCTGAAGAAGATCACAAACTAAGATCTTATATACAAAGATATGGCCATTGGAACTGGCGTGAACTCCCCAAGTATGCTGGTATGATTTTATGGAGAAAACTATAGTTTTTTTTTCCAAAATAAATTCATTTCTAGGCTTCAATCATGTTATTTAAGATGTTTTTTTTTTGGTTGTCTAAATTGTGTATAGGGCTTAAAAGGTGCGGAAAGAGTTGCAGGTTAAGATGGATGAATTACCTCCGGCCTGAACTAAAGCGCGGCAACTTCACTGAAGAAGAAGATGCATTGATCATCAAATTACATGATGAAATGGGAAACAGGTTAGAATATCCAATTAAATCATCATCATCATCATAATATTGCGGATTTAATTAAGAATATTTTTTAACCTTATGTGTATATATTACAGATGGTCCACCATAGCTAAAAGTTTTCCAGGACGAACAGATAATGAAATAAAAAACCACTGGCACGCTCTTCTAAAGAAACGTACAAAGCGTGATGAGAAAGGAAAGTCCGATTGTTGGCAAAGTGAAACCATCCGGAATGAGAATATTTGTGAAGGTGAAGGTGAAGGTGAAAGCAATAGCATCCTTGTTGATACTCCCAACAACATGATCCTAGAGAGTTCACCTTTGTCTCCAGCAACATCTACATGTACTGAACAGTCCTCCTTCAGCTCCAGCAGTGGATCTATGTTCAGCTTCAATGTTGTTGGCGGCTTAGAGGATAATTGCCTTCCATGTTCGGGAACATATAAAGCTGAAAGCAATGGAGATTTCTGGAGTCAACCCTTTGTTGCAGACAATACATCATCCTTGGAAAAGGGTGGATTTGAGATGCTTTTGGAATATGAGGACATGTATCATGATGATTCCGCATATTTGCTCTACGAATTGACGCAAGGATGGATATAAAGTCGGTTTTCCGGTTTTTTTTTTTTTTTTTAAATTCTAACACGAGAGTGGATAATTTATCAGCAATTAGAGTAAAAATAACACTGAAATTAGATATGTAGTGTGAGATAAAAAAAGTAGCTAAAAATTGAAGATAGGTTAGTAAGCGCTTCAGGTTAAAATTTGTGAATTTTTTCCATTTTAGATAATTTATGGCAAATTAAAAATTATCATTATCAAATAATATTTTCAATGAAATTTAATATATTTTTATGGCTACGTTTTTCTAATTGATTTAGTATAAAAAAAACTATTTTTATTGTGGAGTAATATTTTTATTACACTCTGGAGTAATATTTTAATTTGTTTATTATAGACCAAAATAATTTATTCTCTAGATATAGTTATAATTTAGAACCAATATCTATATTTGTGGTATATATTAAGTTTTTAATGAAGTTGGTGTTGTTAACTAAATGAGATTTAACTTGAATTAGTGTTATCTATCAACTAAATTAAATTTCAATTTAATATGAAAGTACTACCAAAAAGTCAGTCCTCTTATAAGTAATGAACTTATCATTTTCATTATATTTGTTTATATATAAGTGTATATATATATAAATATAATGAAAATTGTGAAATTTAAACTTAAGATATCTTAATCTTCATCATCTGACTTAATCATTTCAACTAAGTCATATTTAACTTTTATATATATTAACATAAATATTTTAATTGTAAAGTGTCGGTTGAGTTGGTGTCACTCGTTAACTGAGTGTCAACTCAGTTATGAATTTATCAAAACCATTCCTTTTTACGATACAAGTTATATCATTCTAAAGGTATTTCTATCTTTTTATATTTTTATAAATTAATAAAAACCTTGCACATGATAGGATTTGAAGTAAAAAGACACTAAATATGTAAATCTTCAACTTTACCGTTTTAACTAAAACACCATTTAGTTTTTATATAAACATTTAATAAATATATTTTTTACATAATTTTTTTACACCCATGAGTGTATCATAATCTAGTTATTAATAAAAATGATTGATTGAGATGGTATCATTAGTTAACTTAACATCGACTCAATTAATTAAATATAAAAAAAAATCTAACTTTATTATGTAATATTATATCAATTAAGACTATTACTATAAATACTTTTTTTAAAAATAATTTAAATCTGACATGAGATAACTATTTTATTTTTAAAACAAAAAAAAAACTTCGAATAATAAAAGTGCAATTGAAATAAAAAAAAGTGAGGGTGAAGTTAAAAAACTCTCAAATGTAAAGATGACCTTTACAATTATGAATGCTGACTATGTTTTTGTAGAATTGAAACACCCCAAACCCGGCCTAGACGTTATGGCCAAATCCAGTGGTGTCACAAAGAACGGATTGAAAATCGCGTTGTTTGTTGATGCGTTGCATAGTGGTTTAAACAAAACATTCAAGTATTAAAGTTATAACCGGAAGCATTAGTTGATTAACTTTAAAGCCAAAAGACAATTTATAGCGGAAGCTTTTAAAACATTATAAAATTTCAAAAACCCAATTTGTAATTCCAGAAATTCATTTATTCTAGTGAAAACGTGGTTTAGTTGAAAATTTCAGAGATAAAACCTAAAAACCACAATCAAAATTCAAATTAAAGAAAACAGTCCGTAAAGTCCAATCATTACAAAATACCCAGAATAAATCCAAACTTAAGGTAAAAACCATAACTGGAATCAGTTCATGACATGTGGTCACCGTCGAGTCCTCCGTAGCACCGATCCGCCTAAGTTTGTGGATTACCTGTACAGATCAGACAGAAAGGGGTGAGTTTACATAAACTCAATGTGTAAACTAGCAGAATTAAGCATGCACACAGACAGAATATCATAAATCACACAGATAAAGATTCGAACCTAAGCCCATCTCAGATACAGATTCGGGCCTAAGCCTATTTCAGATACAGATACAGATACAGATACAGATATGCAATTCAGAAATCAGAAATCAGAATCCTACTCCCATCCTTTACACACCATCTCTAACATCCCAACACACCATGTGGGGTTTAAAACACCCACCTAGCCCTACACACCATATTGTACCAATGCGACACATAACAGATAGAGTGCAGACATGCTGCCAGAATATAGACGCCCACCCCAAAAATAGATACAGAACAATCAGATATAACTAATAGATACGATAACTAATTAACATGCTCGACATGCTATTATTCAGATATCGGGTAGGCATATATATAGAAATCAGTCATACATAGTATTATTTCATACAAACAGAGCATCAGATCATCAGTTTATAAAGTTGGATAGTTCTTACTGACCCTACGGTGGCCCACAGTGGTTTAAGAAGACCCGTACAACCCTAGGGAAAATTACAAAATTTTGGGCCCACATACCCATGTGGGCCCACACGCCTAGATTGGCCCTATCTATGTGGATCACACGGCCTGGTCCAGAAACCCACATGCCCGTGTGCACTACCCGTGTGGGCCCACATACATGTATAGCCCACACACCCAATTTGGCCTAGCCCGTATGGCTCACATGACCACACTCCAACCACCGCACAGCCATATCTTGCGCATGACGTAGCCTTTATCGATCACACGGTCGTGTCCTACCACACGGGCTACCACACATCTGTGTGGCATCGACAAAATAATTTTTCTACTTTTTTCGAATCTTGTTTTTCTGTGTTTCGAGTATATACCTGTTACGATTTTGATGCAAAATCACTCTTGGGACCTTGAAACCTAATAAAGAAGCATCCAAAATAGATTTGGTAGTCAATTTTACGAATCAGTGCAAAATCCCAAAACAACGCTAAAAAAATTACCGACGATGAAACCCACCGCTAAAACTGTTCAAGTAAACGATACGAAATTCACTGATCACCGCCTTCTCCTACACCCAAAATAATCGCAGGAACAATCAAATTCCACAATTACACTAACAGTGACTAATGCATAAGCATAACCATTTAAAAAACTACGAAAACCTTACCTATTCAACCGCACGGAGAAAGATCGTCAATGTAACACGTTTTAAAAATGGGGATTTGCTAGAATTCAGTAAAAGAAGACGGAAGTAAGAAGTGAAAAACAAAGAAAACTAATGTTAAAGGAAAGAAAAAAAAAAAACTTAGAAAATAGAGAGAAAAGAGAGAAGACTGCTAGCATATCCCTAATTTCACTCCATTAATCCCACTAACAAACTACTTGCTCAGAATTTCAATTCCACTCGAATTCCCCTACATGCCAGACTTCCAGAGTAAAACGAATTACCCTTTCACTCACACGAGGATTCGAACACAAGACCTCTAACACATAGACTCCCTTACCACTTAAACTAGCAGGCTCATTCTGATATGCTTTTACAGACAATTAAATATAAGCCCACTCCTCAAGTGTAAGGCTTAGATCAGAAAAAATATCAAAATTTGCTAAAGGTATGGCTTGAACTTGAGACCTTTCACATACACCCAGAACACTTAACCACTAAAGTAGACAGATATTTGTGTCAATTATTTACCAAACCAAAAACAAATTATTTGGACCGTTACAAGAATTTATTTTAAGGTAGCGTTTCGTGGTTTCCATGTTATGATTATAATTGAATGTGATTCATTTAAATGTCATTACTAGAAATGTTATTATAAAAAATATTACTTTACAACATTTGGTATATATCGAAAAGTATTGATCAAAATATTAGGAAAGTTACATTATCGCATTTGGTTCACTAAGTACTTTTCTAGGAACATAACAATAATTTGCGAATTTACCTGTCACACTCGAATTTGTATGGTCTTAAGCAGCAAAAGAGTTTGGTGTACTAAATCGAAAGGTTCTCTAATCTGGCAAGTTCTTTTTGCAAATAAGAACAAGTAGTGAGCTGGTTAAGGTAAAGTTGGATTTCAACCATAGTCCGATTGGTTATGAACTAGAAATAAGTTACGGAGAAACATGATGATTGAGGTATTTCCAGGTGGCTGTGAATTGATCTTGGTGATAGGGGTCAGAAGATCTATATATATAGGATAAGCATTCTTCTTCGAGGATGATTCTTTTGTTTTTTTGTTCTTCTTTTCTTTGGTTCGTCATGGAAGAGAGAAAGATTGAGAAATATTCGTGCATAAAGGGGGAGAGACTAAGGTTTTAGTCTTAGAAATTGGAAATATTACATGTTGGTAAGTTTTCTAATCCCTCTGCATTGGCATATTCAAGAAAAAAAAGGTAGTTAAGGATTTTAGTAAAAACTTGTGGCATGAAATTTCTCAAAATACCCTTTTGTATGGCATGTATGTAAACTTACTTAAAAATCCACAGTCCGAGTTTAAAAAATCTAGACTTTGATACCACTAAATGTAACCTCCCCAATCCAACCTAAATGCTAAACCCAAATTTAAAAAATTAAATTGACCACCGAAATGGCCTAATAGAACTATCTGAGTTTAAAACAGTTGTTTAAAACATCTTCTGAAGAAAAGTTAGTAAGTTTCAAAAAGATTGTAATTTAGTTTCAAAACTAATTGCTTTTAACGTGTAACACCCCAAATTTTTGTAATTTCGACTTTTGTGATTTGTTGTGCACAAAAACATCTGAATATGTTTCTGCAATAATTTGACACAATTATCTACCTGCTTATGTGGTTATGTTCTTTGGGGTGTGTTGGGGAGGTCCCAAGTTCAAGTCAAGACTTGGGCTAAATTTTGGGTTTTTATTGAATAAAGTCTTACTCTTGGTAATTAGGCTTTTAAATAAAAGATGGTTAAAATATGTCAAAATGGGCCTGTTGGTCTGGTGGTTAGGTGGAGTGTTGCTAAGCTTGAGGTCTTGTGTTCGAATCTTAGCGCGGGCATTATTTTGTATTAGTGCCATGTAAGAGTTTGAGTTTCGGTATAATACTGAGTAGTGGAGTAGTGGAGGGAATCAAGAGTTATCTAGTTAGTTGTTCAGTATTCCCAAATCACATTCTTCTTCCTATTTACCCAAACTTTTGTTGTTCTTCCCTTTTTTGCTTCTCTGTGCTGCCGTTTTTCTCCTTCTTTTTCGTCTCTATTGCCAAAATTCTTACTAATTTGCCTTAATTCGTTCCTTTCTCGTGGTTTCATATTATAGTTAGTGCCCGATTTGATTCAGTAAGTTTTCTTATTTTTCTTAACATAAAGTTATAGCGATTGATTGGTGATCTAGTTCTACTGTTAAATTTTACGTAGGTGGAGACCTTGATCAGTGATACTCGTATTTCCTTGTGTTAGCGATTCTAACAAAGGGTTTTCATCGACGGTAAGTCGAGTCTCTGCTAGTTCCTGATAGTTGAATCAGCTTATTAGTTCGCTAAATCGTTGTTAGGTTCACTGGTTATAGGTACTAGAGTGCTCGGGAGTGCTTAGGCATCGGAAAAAGTCCAGGTGTGTACTCCGATTGCACAGAAAATGAGTTTCAGCGAATGTCAAAAAGTTAACTATCAACGCCATATGGGCGTGTGGACTGCCCTTGTAGAGGCCGTGTGGCGAGACACAACCGTATGAGTGATGAACCAGGCTGTACGCTCGTGATACGGGCGCAACAGACACGGCCGTGTGAGGCCGGTGAGGCCGTGTGTGAGGCATGGACTTGGCCAATTGAGCTGTGTAGACCACACGGGTGAACTACACAAGCGTATGGGGTTTTAGACCAGGCCGTGTAATCCACATGGCTAAGTTCAATTTGGGCCGTGTGGGCCCACACGGGCAGGCCACATGGGCGTGTGAGCCCATTTTTCTCAAATATTCTGTAAGATTGCACGGGTTACCCAAGTCGATTATGACCTGTTGTAGGGTTAGTTAGGATATCTTAGACCCCGTTTTGTGTTATGATATTGTGATATATGTGTAAGCATGTTACTATGAATATATGTATCTGTTTGATTATAAGATCTGTTATCTGCATTATAGCATGTCATGTTATTATGATACATTGCATTGAAGTAGGATTGTTGAAGAAGTGAAGGAAGATTCTGAAAGGCTTCTTAGCCTGTTACCTAGCAACCATGCTGCATAATTCTGTTATGTGTCGTTTCACGGTACCTTATGGTGTATAGGGTTGGATGGGTTGATTTTTATCCTCATATTTGGTGTGTAGGGCTGGGTGGGTCCATTTTATCCCCACATGGTGTGCAGGGTTGGACGGAGATGGTGTGTAGGGATGGTGGGCATGATTTCTGGTTATCTAATCTGTTATGCATGCGATATCTGTAAGGGCTAGGGCCCGATTGTATCTAATTCTGTACTGAGTGGGCTAAAGCCCACACCGATTCTGTAAAATGCTCAAGCTTGATTTATGACTGTATTCTGATATCTATTTATATACATGCTGTACTGTGGGGATGTACACTCTAAGTTTGCAAAAACTTACCCCTTTATTTATTTTATCTGTCAAGTAATCTCTAGTAGTAGATGGATTGGTACAGCGGAGGGCTCGACAGTGACCACTACTATACTTATTACGGTTTAAGACTTAACACCTTTACCGTTTTATTTACTATTTTGGGATTATTTTTGTAATATGGACTTGGACTTTTGATTTAATTTGGAATTTTAAATTGTTATCAATGATTTATAAATTGCGACATAACAAATACGTTTTTCCTAAAACTAAATTAAAGGTTTCCATATGCATGAACGATTTTCAAAGCTTCCGCGTAAAAGAGATGTTTTAAGCAAATCAAATAGTTTTGTTTTCTGAGCTTAAGTAAAAGATAATAATTTGAACTATTTTTGTGGTTCGAACAGTTTACAAAAATACTCTTCTATGACATCACCAGGTTTGGCCATAACTCTAGACTGGGTTTGGGGTGTTACATTTAGTGGTATTAGAGCCAGGTTGCAAAACTTGGCTATGGTTTGGGATTTAAAGAATGGTTTTTGAGAAATGATTCATAAAATGATTTAAAATGGTTTTGATAATGAGTATGTGGTACATCGAGTCTTCGATGCTGATCCTGTAAGTTTCTGAAACTCTAATATGCACTAATTGAAAACATGCTTAGTTATTTTGATATTTTGTTTAGGCTGTCTGAAAATACTAATAGTATGACTGAAACTGCCATATTAGTGGATTATATTGAAAATGCTCTAGGTAGTGTAGACTGAAAACTTTAGTGAGACTATTTTCTAGCGATAATAGACTTTAAACTTCTGATATTAAACTACATAAAATATATGTTAATAATTATCGGAACTGTAAACTGATTTGCATAAAACTTTTAATACAGATAACTTTGAAATCACGATGAGCACGCGCGATACTCGTGGACAGGGTACTAGAGGCCGAGGTAGAGGCCATAGAGGGGCTCGAGTTGAATCCTTCGCATCAGACATGATTCTGAATCTAGACACTAGTGAGACACCGGTGTCATCTGTTACTGATATTGGGTCAAGATCTTATGATCGAGTGGCTGGGGACGACATACTGTCCCAAGTCATGCTACGGATTTTTGAAAGGGTCGCTGGGTCCAACACTTGATCTAAGGGCCGTGGGTCGATTACGGAATGACTCTGGTCCAATGGGGCTGAGTTATTCAATGACATTATTAGAGTTGCTCCTAATGTGGCCAAGTACTGGATGGAGGCCACGGAGAGAATAATGGACGACTTGGATTTCACTGATGAGCAGAAGCTTAAGGGGGCTGTGCTATTGCTTTGCAACGAAGCATATCAATTATAGCTCACGGTTAAGGAGGGCACTCAACCCGATCATCTGTCGTGGGATCTATTTAAGACGGCCATCTAAAATAAATATGTGGGGGTCAGTTATACTGATGCGAGGCGACATGAGTTCTTTAATCTCATATAGGGGGTCCGTTCGATGGTCGAGTATGAGGCTGGATTTCTTAGATTGAGCCGTTATGAGAGAGGCATAGTGGCAATTGAGTATGAGCATTGTGTTCGGTTTGAGGATAGTCTCCGAGATAATCTACGGGTTCTGATAGCTCCTCAGAAGGAGCGGGATTTCCCTGCACTAGTAGAAAAAGTAAAAATCACTGAGGGGTGAAGCGCTCAGAGTGCTAAAATTGAGAAAAGAAGAAGGTTAAGAGGGATTCTGAGCCTTCAAATAGTGCGGTAAGACCTAAGAAGATGGCCAGGACTGATGGGCTCGTGAGAGTTAGGCCTACTGTTGCACCTACTAGGGTTGCATTATGTGGACATTGTGGTAGACGCCATTCGGGCAAGTGTTGGAAGGCTACTGGAGCTTATTTTAGATGTGAGTCAACTGAGCATCGTGTTAAGAATTATCCGCTGAGAGGTAATCAGATGCAAGCTTCAGTTAATAAGACTGCATAACTGTCGAGGGTAGTTTCGTAGCCACCTAGAGGCCGAGGACAAGCTAGGGGTGGTAATGGCATGGGTCGAGGGCAGAGAGCACCGAGCAGAGGTGTTAGATTGACTGAGGCGAGGTAGCCAGTACTAGTTTATGCTGCACGTCGTCGTAAGGATGGAGATGCTCTGGATGTCATCACGGGTACGTTTTTAATTTTTAATGTACCTTATTTTGCACTAATAAATATTTGCTCTACTCACTCCTACATAGCTAATACTGTGTCTGAGACTTTAGGGCTTCCGTATAAAAGCACTTCTAGTAAGATAACAGTGGTGAGTCCATTGGGGCAGTCTATTGAGGTCAGTAAACTATTTAGAGATATTCTATTAGAGGTCCAAAGAACTATATTCTTGGCTGATTTGATAGAGCTTTCTTTTGGGGAGTTTAGTTAATTCTAGGTATGGACTGGCTGGTTAAACATCGAGTGAGTCTGGATTGTGCTATGAAGAGGGTTATCTTAAGGACTGAATGGGACAGTGAGGTAGTCGTGATTAGGGAACGACGAGATTATTTGTGTAATATGATATCTACACTAGAGGCAGAAAAGTTAGTGAGGAAAGGGTGTGAGGTATTCTTAGCCTACATCAGTATTTTAGATTCTATGGACTCTTCGGTTAAGGACATCCTACTGTAAGAGACTTTCCAAATGTTTTTCTAGAAGAGTTATCGACTTTACCTCTGAGTCGAGATATGGAGTTTGGGATCGAGTTGATTCCTGTTACAGCTCTAGTGTCTATCGCCTCTTATCGAATAGTACCGAAGGAGTTGACGGAACTTAAGACTCAAATACATGAGCTGTTGGATCATGGGTTTATTCGTCCCAGTATGTCTCCATGGGGAACACCTGTTCTGTTTGTAAATAAGAATGATGGTACGATGAGGATGTGTATCGACTACCGTCAGTTGAATAAGTTGACGATTAAGAATAAATACCCACTTTCGAGGATAGACGACTTGTTTGACCAATTTAGAGGGGCTTCAGTATTCTCTAAGATCGATCTGTGTTCAAGATACCATCAGTTAAGGGTTAAGAATGCTGATGTGCATAAGACGGCATTTAGGACTCATTATGGACATTATGAGTTCCTAGTTATGCCTTTTGGGTTAACTAATGCACCAACGAAATTTATGGATTTGATGAACCGTTTGGTCTAGCCTTATCTCGACCGATTTGTGGTAGTGTTCATCGATGATATTCTTGTGTACTTTAAGTCAGAGGATGAGCATGACGAGAATCTCAGGATTGTTTTGTAAACTCTGCACGTGAAACAGTTGTATGCGAAGTTCTCTAAGTGTGAGTTTTAGCTTTGAGAGGTTACTTTTTTAGGGCATGTGGTGTCTACTACAGGGATTCGTGTTGATCTTCGTAAGATTGAGGTTGTGTGTTGGAGTGGAAACAGCTGAAGAATGTGTCTAAGATCCACAATTTTCTAGGGCTAGTAGGATATTATCGGTATTTTGTAGAGGGGTTCTTTTTTATCGCATCTCCTTTGACTAAGCTGCTGTGTAAGGGAGTTCCTTTCGTTTGGACTGATGCACAGCAGGAGAGCTTTGAGAAGCTCAAGACAGTATTAACTCAGGCTCCTATTCTGATATAGCTTGAGCCTGGCAAGAACTTTGTGGTACAGCGATGCGTCACATGTAGGTTTGGGTTGTGTTCTAATACAAGATGGTAAAGTGGTTGCTTATGCATCTCGTTAGCTCAAGACTCATAAGGTTAATTATCTGATGCATGACTTAGAGTTAGCTGCAGTAGTCTTTGCCCTTAAGATCTAGAGGTATTATCTGTATGGTGAGAAGTGTACTATCTACACTGATCACAAAAGCCTCAAGTATCTTTTCACTCAAAAGGAGTTAAACCTTAGGCAGCAACGCTGGGTTGAACTACTTAAGGATTATGACTGTAATATTGAGTATCATCCTAGAAAGATCAATGTGGTGGCTGATACGTTAAGCCGTAGGGCTGTGACTGATCTGAGAGTGATGTTCGCTCGACTGAGTCTATTTGATGATGGGAGTCTGTTGGCTGAGCTTCAAGTAAAACTGATATAGATTGATCATATCAAGGATAAATAGAGTGGAGATAAGTCTCTTGAATTGAGGTTTCGTCAGATTGAGAGTGGTACTACGACGAAATTTAAGATTAATGATGATGGGGTATTGTGCTTCCGAGGTCAGATCTGTATTCCGAGTGATGAGAATATGAGATAGTCAATTCTGAGGGAAGCACATAGTAACCCTTATGCTATGCATCTCGGTGGGAATAAAATATACCAAGACTTACGAGATTTGTACTAGTGGCCAGGGTTGAAACGTGAGGTGACCGATTTCATTGCTCGCTGTTTGACTTGTCAGCAGGTTAAGGCTGAGCATCAGTTACCTTTGGGTATGCTTCAGCCAGTAAAGATACCGATGTAGAAATGGGAGCGAGTGACGATAGACTTCATCAGTGGGTTGCCTCTAACACCCACTAAGAAGGATTATGTATAGGTTATCATGGATCGATTGACCAAATCTGTACATTTCATTCCTGTTAGGACAGACTTCTCCCTACAGAAATTGGCTAAGCTCTACATTTCAAAGATAATGAGGCAACATGGGGTTCCTGTCTTGATCATTCCTGATAGGGATCCTTGATTCACGTTACGATTCTGGCAGAAGCTTCACGAGGCTTTAGGATCGAGATTAGACTTCAGTACTGCTTTTCATTCTCAGACTGACAGTTAGTCAAAGAGGGTGATTTAGATATTGGAGGACATGTTGAGAAGCTGTGTAATTGATTTTCGAGGTAGTTGAGAGGAGTACTTGCCTTTAGCAGAGTTCACCCACAACAACGACTACTAGTCTAGTATACAGATGGCACCTTACGAGGCACTATATGGTCGTAAGTGTCACACTCCCTTATGTTGGACTGAGTTGGGTAAGCGATGTGTTCTGGGTCCAGAGTTGGTATCAGAGACTGAGGATAAAGTCCGATTGATTCGAGAGCGATTGAAAGCGGCTTGTGATAGATAGAAGTCTTATGCTAATTTGAAGAGGAAGGACATTGAGTACTCTGTAGGGGATTTGGTTTTCCTTAAGGTCTTACCATGGAGGAAGGTTCTGAGGTTCGGTTGTAAGGGCAAGCTGATCTCTCGGTTTATTGGGCCGTACCGGATTCTGAAGCGAGTGAGACCAGTCGTATATCAGTTTGAGCTACCTCCAGACTTAGATCGCATACATGATGTATTCCATGTCTCGATGTTAAGATGTTACTGCTCTGATCCCACGCATATTGTGCCTGTAGAGGAGATTGAGATTAGGCTAGATCTAACATTCGAGAAGGAGCCGGTATAGATGTTAGATTGCAGCGTTAAAGTTCTACAAAAAAAGTCTATCCCCTTAGTGAATGTGCTGTGGCAGAATCATAGCACTAAGGAGGCTACTTGGGAGCCAGAGGATTCGATGCGACAGCAGTATCCTCACCTCTTTTAATCAAGTAAAATTTCGATGACGAAATTTTACTTTAGGAGGTAGAGTTGTAATGCCTTAAATTTTTATAATTTCAGCTTTTGTGATTTATTGTGTACAAAAACATCTGAATATGTTTTTGTAATAATTTGACACAATTATCTGCCTGCTTAAGTGGTTATGTTCTTTGAGGTGTGTTGGGGAGGTCCCAAGTTCAAGTCAAGACTTGGGCTAAATTTTAGGTTTTTATTGAATAAAGCCTTACTCTTGGTAATTAGGCTTTTAAGTAAAAGCTAGTTAAAATATGTCAGAATGGGCCTGCTGGTCTGATGGTTAGGTGAAGTGTTGCTAAGCTTGAGGTTTTGTGTTCGAATCTTGGCTTGTGCATTATTTTTGTGTTAGTACCACGTAGGATTTTGAGTTTCGGTGTGATACTGAGTAGTGGAGTAGTGGAGGGAATCAAGGGTTATCTGGTTAGTTGTTCAGTATTCTCAAATCACACACTTCCTTCCATTTACCCAAACTTTTACCATTCTTCCTCTTTTTGCTTCTCTGTGCTACCGTTGTTCTTCTTCTTTTCCGTCTCTACTGTCAAAATTCTTACTATTTTGCCTTAATTTGTTCCTTCATCGTGGTTTCAAATCATAGTTAGTACCCGATTTGATTTAGTAAGTTTATCTTGTTTTTCTTAACGAAAGTTATAGCGATTGATTAGTAATCTGGTTCTGCTGTTAAATTTTACGTAGAAGGAGGCATTAATTAGTGATATTCGTATTTTCTTGTGTTAGTGATTCTAACAAAAGGTTTTCATCGACGATAAGTCGAGTCTCCGTTAGTTCTTGATTGTTGACTCAGTTTATTAGTTTGCTAAATCATTGTTGGGTTCACTAGTTATAGGTACTAGAGTGCTCAGCAGTGCTTAGGCATCAAAAAAAGTCCAGGTGTGTACTCCGATTACACAGAAAACGGGTTTCAAAGAAAGCTGAAAAACCTACTGTCGATGACACACGGGTGTGTAGACTGCCCGTGTGGAGGCCGTGTGGTGAGACACGACTATGTGAGTGACAAACCAGGCCGTGCGCCATGACACGAGCGCGATGGACATGGCCGTGTGAGGCTAGCGAAGCCGTGTGCGAGGTACAGACTTGGCCAATTAGGCCGTGTGGGCCCACACGGTGAACCATATGGGCATGTGGGGTTTTGCGTCAGGTCGTGTGATCCACACGGCTAAGGCCAATTTGGGCTGTGTGGGCCACATGAGTGTGTGGCCCATACGGGCAGGCCACATGGGCGTGTGAGCCTATTTTTCTGAAATGTTCTGTAAGGTTGCACAGGTCACCCAACTCGACTGTGACTTATTGTAGGGTCGGTAAAGATATCTTAGACCCCATTCTTTATTTTGATATTGTAATATGTGTGTAAGCATGTTACTGTGAGCACGTGTATCTATCTGATTATATAATCTGCTATCTATTGTCTACATTATAGCATGCCATGTTATTATGATGCATTGCATTAGGGTGGGATAGTTGAAGAAGTGAAGAAAGATTCTGAAAGGCTTCTTAGCCTATTATCTAGCAGCCATGCTGCATAATTATGTTATGTACCGTTTTACAGTACTTTATGGTGTGTAGGGTTGGATGGGTTGATTTTTATCCCCATATTTGGTGTGTAGGGTTGGATGAGTCGATTTTATCCCTACATGGTGTGTAGGATTAGACGGAGATCGTGTGCTGCGATGGCAAGCATGATTTCTGGTTATCTGATTTGTTATGCATGAGATATCTGTAAGGGCTAAGGCCCGATTGTATCTAATTCTGTACTGAGTGGGCTAAGGCCCACACTGATTCTGTAAAGGGCTCAGGCCTAATTTATGACTGTATTCTAATATCTGTTTATATGCATGTTGTACTGTGCAGAGGTACACACTGAGTTTGCGAAAACTTACCCCTTTATTTGTTTTATCTGTTAGGTAATCCCCAGAAGTAGATGGATTGGTGCAGCGGATGGCTCGACGGTAACCACTGCTATACTTATTACGGTTTAAGACTTAACACCTTTACCGTTTTATTTATTATTTTGGGATTATTTTTGTAATATGGACTTAAACTTTTGATTTAATTTAGAAATTTTAAATTGTTATCAATAATTTATAAATTGCGACACAACAAATACGTTTTTCTTAAAACTAAATTAAAGGTTTTCATATGCATGAACGATTTTCAAAGCTTTCGCGTAAAAGAGATGTTTTAAGCAGATGGAACAGTTTTGTTTTCTAGGCTTAAGTAAAAGATAATAATTTGAATGATTTTTATGGTTCGAACGGTTTATAAAAACACTTTCTTATGACATCACCAGGTTCGGCTATAATGTCTAGGCCGGGTTTGTGGTGTTACATAACAATTAAATTATAAAAGTGTTTGTCAAGTTAAATGTTTTTCAAAGCCTACTTACATAATAATGCAGCGGAAAAGTGATGTTAAACATAGTTCTAATAAAAATCAAATTTTATGTATAAATAATTAGAATCCATATTTTATGAATAAATTTAACACTCAAATATTTATAAACTTCCTTAAATTAACTTTGTTGAAAAGCTATACCAATGCTACAGAGACAAATACCACAAACATAACTAAGACTATATCTAGATATAAATTTAATTATGTCTCTATTGTAGCTCTTGTATACCATGAAACTTGCTCATTCTTCATCATCATCACATGTTATTCTAGAATCAAATCAAACGTTGAAAGCATGTTAAATCTTGAAGTTTATGATTTGCATGCAACCAAATTCTGCATGGCATCACTCAAAGGCTTAAATTTATGTTATAACCTTTAACATGTTTATATTAAATCCTACTATTATGAATAAAGTCTCTAATCATTTTTGTCGATACCATTTTTGTGAAACGAAAACGGATGTCGACTAAAAAAATGAACTGGAGTCGCCACCGATCTTTTTTAGGGTGTGATCGGTCACCTCAAAAAAGGGGTTGTTTTTGATAAACTCTTTGATTTATTAAAACAACCATTTTGGTCCGCATACCAGGAAACTAGGTTCGAGAGTCAGTTACGCACGGGGAAGGATTAGCACCCCCGATACGCCCGAAAACCGGTACCTTGTTGATTAATTGATGTCTTTAAAGTCGATGATTCGAAAACTGGCGAAAATCTTAAGATACGATCCTTATTTGTTTTACAATCGTTTGGGGATTGGTCGAAAATGTGAAAAGGGCTGATTTGCCTTAAGGCAAAATGTCACATCCAATATGTTAGGATACGACATTTCGACCTTTGAAGCTCAAGTTGCCTTTTATTTAGAGTTTGAGTATTTATTTTGAAAGGATATTCGAATACTCGGGATAAACGAAGAAAATTGAAGCCCAATACGTTAGGGTACTACTTATCAAATTCCTGAGTACCGAACATTGCCTCGGTTTTAGAAAATCTTATCTTAAGATAACAAAATATCATATCCAATACGTTAGGATACAATATCTCGAATTCTCGAGAATAAGTTTTTATATTAAAATTGTACTTGGACTTTGAAAGGCTATCCGGTCATTTAGACTTAAACGGAAAATCGAGACCTAATACGTTAGGGCACAGTTTCCCGAGTGTCTAAGTACGAATGTTGCCTTTTATGAAAATCATTTTTACGTCGGGTAAAAAGGTAATTTGTAAGACGTGTGATGAAATGACAATGAAAATAGAAGGGAATGCGATAATAAAAGATAATACGAACAAGAATGATGACATGATACGCAAAATGATAATAATATATATGGTTTTTATTAAAATTTATGTTTTAAGAAGGATATTTGGTTAGTTAGATTTAGACGAGAGAATCGAAACCCACTACGTTAGGGCACGGTTTCTCGAATTTCTGAATACCGAAACATTGCCTTTTTATAAAAAGGATCAATTCGACGTGGAAAGAAGGTTGTATAATTTGCAACAAAAGCATTAAATAATAATAGTAATACTAGTAATAACGTTAAAAAATAACAGTAATAATAGTAGTAATAATATTAGTGAAACAATAATGGGATATTAGCAACATAGTATAGATAATATAAAAATCACGATAGGCATATGAGAATAGTATTAAACAAAACGAATATATATAAACATATAACAATAAGCAAGGTGAAAGCATATATTAAGGTACTAATGATGCTATATATTTATATGAATATATATATATATATATTAAAATATACAAAATGATATGAATGAGAAGTCTAGGTATAATGGTATTAAAAACATGGTATATGTAAAAACACAATATACACGTAAAGAAAAAATAAATATGTATGCATACGTAATATAATATATAACATTACACGTAATATAGAAATGCATGCATGATAGTATTAATACATGTATGTACAAATATATATATAGTAATATTAGGAATATATACGTAAGATAGTATCTATACGAAAAGCAAGTAATGAAATAATATGTACGTGTTAGTATATGTAAAATAATATAAAATAACACAATGTAAAAGTATGTAATTAGTTTAATATTATACCTAATACATATAGATTATAATATAATGTTAAAGTAATATAATAATAATAATAATAACAATAATAACAATAAACAAATATAACAGTAATATATGATATAATAATAATACATACATATGTAATAAGATATAAAATAATATAATAATTAATATAATAATAATACTATTAAATTTTAAAGAGAATAACACTAAAAAGAAATAAAAGGATGAAATTGAGTTTAAAAGGAAGTGTATGGGGCGAATTTCAAAATATAAATAAGCGAAAGGGACTTATTTGAACACGGGTTAAACCTAAGAGGACCCGAAGCATAATTTTCCCGCCTCTGTAAAACGATGCCGTGCCAGAAAAGATTAAATTGGAACTCGGGACGAATTTCTGGGGCCGATTCAATTAAATTAAAACTTAATTGCGAAACCCTGAAAAAGAGGAGGGATCGAGGCAGTAAATAGCCCAAAAACCCGTGAAAACACGCGGATCCTCTTGGGTCTGGTCGGATCGACCCGACCCGGGTTCGAGTAGTATAAAAGTTAAAATTTTTTGCTGAGTCTTCATTTCTCACGGGAAAGGAAAAAAAAGGAAAGAAAAGGAAGGGAAGACGAGGGAAAGGGGAGAGAGAGGGGGAGTCTCCGGGGGGTTCCCGGTCACCGGACGGTCACCGGACCACCGTCTATCGCCGGTGCCGGCCACCGTACACGGTGGCCGGAATTTCGTAAAAAAGGTAGAATTTTTATATATTTTTTTTAGTTATTTAATATGTATTTTATTTTTAGGCTATTCGAAAAAAAAGAAACCAAAGAGTAGGCACAAACAGTTTTGAAACTGAAAATAAATTCCCTTTTCACCTTAGGTTTTGGATTTGGTATTTCGGTGTTTAGATTCTGATTTGGAAAGCGTTCCTTGCTATCGTGCCCCTGATGTTGATTCTCTGTGCTTGAAATTTTTAGTATGTTTATTAGCAAAAATCGAACCCTTACAAATGTGTCTTCAATCGGCTTTTATAGCCATTACAAATTATTATTTTATTATCCCTATACCGCTTTCTGTCTCGTCTGTTTTATTGTTTTGCAGGTGCGTGAGGCGCAAGGGCGGTGGGATGTGACTCGGAAGGGCGGTGGCCGCAGGTGCTGTCAGAGGCTGCTGAGTTAGGGGCAAGTAGGGGTATTCGGGGCTAGGGTTTCTGTATTAGGATTAATTGGTTTTTTGGTATTGGGTCATGTACTGGGTTATGGGTTTGGTAAACGGGTCTAGGGTTTGGGTAGTTGGGTTTGATATGGTTAATTTAGGGGGTGTAATTTGTAATGGCCAAAATTGGCCTATGACAATTTTCTTTCATACCATTATTAACAATAGCAATTTTTCAACTCTGAGCATTTTTTTAGAACTTTCTTTCCTCTCCACATTCAATTAGGTATTCAACAACACATCTCAAAACCATTTTTTAATGTGCTTGCCAAGCAAAAACATTTTTTAAACAAAAAAACTTAATGGTGGAATGTTAATGTATGCATAAGTTGAGTAAAACACCAATATTCAGACATCAAACGTAGCCCCTGTATAAATACAATTTATACCCGGTTGTAGTCCAAGTTATTTTTATGGTATTTGTCTAATTTGTAGCTTTGGTGTTGCTTTTCAACAAAGTTAAACCGATAAATCATATAAATGTTAAGGGTTAATGATACTCGCGATATTAAGTAATAAAATTTATAAAAACTGATCACACCAAAAACTAACTAATATCACGATTTTAAAGGCAAGCTCACTATCGAACAGTAGTATAGTTTAGCGGTAAGACCGAGTTATCGTATCCAAGGGAACCAAAAGTACTAGTACTTACTTCCTTTCTATTATCTAGCCTAAAAATAAAAGAGTGTTGTTTGAAACTAATTCTAAAACTAACTAAAAGTGCACAAAAAGTAAATTGGGAAAAACTTTCGGGAAAAGCTGATTGATATGAGCAATACTCAAGGGAGAATCTACCTAGACTTCACTTTTTATTGGCTTCTTGAACTAGACGATTTCTTCACTTGACTTGATCCGTAGAGATTCCTAACCTATGTTAATACCTCCGTTGAGGATAAGAACAACTAATCCTAGGTGGTTAACTAAAGTTTCTTTATTAATTAACACCCCTAGGTTGCATTAATTCGATCTATGGATCCCCCTATTAGGTTTGACCCTAATTCGGCATATTTATGTCGCCCTATGTCTAGAGTTGCATACAACTCCGCTTAATTATGGTAGATCTACTCTCAAAACAGGGATTTTTGCTCCTCTGCCTAAGCACATCGGTTTCTTGAAGTAATACCTAGGATTATTAAATCAAGAATGAAGAACACATAATTAAGAACAATTCAAGTATTTATCATATAATTCAAGAATAAATAACAACAAGATCTGTCTTAGGTTTCATCCCCCTCAAGTATTTGAGAGGTTTAGTTCATAATTAATAAAGAAAACATCTCAGAAGAAATAAGATAACAAAAAATAAAGAACCCAAAAACCCCTGAAGGAATTTAGGGAGATCCTCTGTCTTTATGTAGAATTCTGGCTTCTGGGATGAATCAATTGGCTTCCATTGAAGTAATTCCTTACTTTCACTCCTTATGTTGGCAGAAATATGGCGCTCCTTTTTGGGAGAAAAGAGTACCCCCTTAGCGGGAGATAAGCACACCCTTGAAGTTGCCTCCTAGGGTCTTTATATAGAGTTTACAATGGCTTTCTTAGCCCTTAAGTATCCTTTTTCGAGTAGAATTGAACTTCCTTACGATAGGGACACGCTCGTGTGCCACGCTCGTGTGGATCGATAAGAGGCCGTATGCGGGCCTGTTGATGGTGGCACGACTATGTGGTCTAGTCGTGCTTGTCAAGGTTAGGCCGTGTTGGACCTTGTGTGCCACGACCGTGGTGACTCTTTGGGCCTTGTCGTTTTCACATTTTGGCCCATTTTCCTCGTTTTTGGTCTATTTTTCGTTCTTTTTTCTTCCCTATGCTTTCCTAAGTATAAAACATGAAATAGAAGAGTTAATAGCACTAATTCTCACAAATGTAGTGATAATTCATCCAAAATATAGGCTAAGCATGAGGTAAAAATATGTATAATTTATCGTTTATCAAATACCCCCACACTTAAGCCTTTGCTTGTCCTCAAGCAAAATCTCAACTCACAATTAAGAATTATTCTTCTCAACTTACAATTCTTATCAATAATGTTTCAAACCAATCCACATGTAATCATACAATGGCAATTCAATCAAAAGAACATTAAAGATTCAATCACTCTAAGTTGAGAATTTTATCAGGAAAACATAGGTTTTCTCCCTTCTCTTAAGTAATTATCTTTCAATCAAAATCAACGAGAATTGACATCCTCACTAAGGGTTCACTCTATCCACTCAAAGTATTTAGGGTTCAAGAATTAAGCACTCTCTAGTCAATCTAAAAAGTTATTACCATAGGCTTGCAAGAAAATCAAATCTCCACCATTATAGATTGATACGACACATCGATCAAAAGGTCTTTCAATGGTTGTAATGGAGCTTTGGTTAGGGGTGTTTTCACAAGCTGAAAAAGAGGGTTAGAATCGAGATTGAATTGAAAAATCATCTAGCTAGAGAAATCTCTATCATTGGAACATATTCCTAGAGCTAAGCCTTATGATGACATCGTTTTGGATTTAGAAGCTTGTAGAAATTTGCAAAAACTATTGAACTATTACAGATTATAACTGAATTAACTGTATATACACATTTTTTTTATTTTTTTAAGAACAATTCAAATACAATACTTTGAATATTGATAAACTTTACAACTGAAAAAGAGAACAAAGCTAGATAATAATAATTTAACTCAAATCTCGACAAAAATAGGGATCAAAATAATTGAATGGAATTCAACAAAAATGGATTATGGGTTAATATTAGAGGTAAGTCAAAGAATAGGTTGTTAGGCTCAATGGGGTTTACTAGGGGTTAATTTATGGAGGTAGGCTTTTTTATGGAGTAAATGGGTTAAACCTCGGTGCCTTAATCATTTCGGTGTATCAAATCAATGATGTGGTCTTGACATGTATAATAGAAGCAAGTTCTAGAATAACAAATCAGTATTGATTCACTCAAAGCAATAATAAAAGTGAGCACGAAAGAATGTATGCTCAAAAATCTCACCAGAATTATGGCTTTTGATGCCAATTCTGTGAATTTCAAATCTCAAGATAACACTTAGGGAAAATAACTTAGAAAAAATTTAAATTCTCAAAAATTTCAACTTATCATGTTTGATTCCCTAGTGTTTTAAAGTTTGAATAATCAAAGCATAAGCACCTATGTCTTAATTATCAATACATCAATAAAAATCATAAATCAATTAGAATTAATTCCTAACAGGAGATTTGAAGATAATGCAGAGAATTTGAAGTTTGAGAGCAATTTTCAGGGATTTCAAAGATAATATAAAGAATGAAAGTGAGTTCCCCCCTCCATACTTAAGATGTACATTGCCCTCAATGTACAAAGATAACATTAATAGTAATAGAAGCACAAGATCATAAGTTAAGGAGAGAAGTAAAACTTCTTGAATATTGGATGGAACCCTTGAATTGTGAAAGTTGTCTTAGAGGAAGAAATACTTGAAGTTCATGGTTTTGAAACTGCGATAACACTTAAGGGATTTTAGGTATTTCAGGATTAGAACAATTACTCGTTAGGAAATAACCGATATAAAATAATTAAAATAACATAAACTAGTTCTGAGAATACTAAAATTCAAATAATAAAAAAGATAAAATAAAATAAAATGGAAAAACAAAAATCTCAGGGATTTTGGCGTGCTTGGCTCGAGATACATGCCCGTGTTGCAAGGGCGTGTTGAGGCACACGACCGTGTGGCACGGCCGTGTCCTTCGATGTTAGCTTCTCCCATGGTCATGTATGGGGTCACACGTCCATGTTGGAATTGATTGTGTTGGCCACGGCCATATCGCACGGCCGTGGCTATTTATCGTAGCCTGTGCCTTAGGGAAAATTTTACCCTACTTGTACACGGCCAAGTTACACGACCGTGTCTCTGCTCAAAGTGTACACACGGCCTGAGGCACGCCTGTGGGCATGGCCGTGTGGCTCGAAAAAACCTGTATTCAAGGGTTAGTTGATGTATTAGAAAGCCTAATTTTAAAAGAATTTACTAAGTTAGTGTTCGGGTTGCCTCTCGAGAAGCGCTTGTTTATAGTCTATGCTTGACTTTTCCAAATGTTTGTTCGTTCACGGTGGTTTGAAGAGTTGATACTCTTCTATCCTACTTACAATTTCATTGTCAACGTAAGATTTGAGTCGAGTGTGATTTATCTTGAAAGTGCCGAGTGACTCATGTTTTATCTCAACTGTACCATAGGGAAAGATTTTCGTTACTGTGAAGTAAAGTGTATCACTTGTATGCTCTTTTGAATTCAAGATTCGAGGATCATTTTCCCCTAAGATTACCTTATCCCCTACCTTGATTTGATTCGTTGTTACTTGGAGGTTGTCTTGGTGATGTTCTGGGTTGGTGTGGCAAATTTTGGGTTTTTCATGATAGTTCAGCCACTCATCCAGTTCCTCGATCTGAAGTATTCGTTTTTCAAGTGCATCTCTCTTGGATGGACTTGTCTGTGATTGGGTTGCCTTTATGTGGAGTGTATCCTGCATAGAAGGTTGGGTGGTGAGTTCAGTGTTTTTACAATGACTCGTGACTATATTATTATCAACAGTCTTAATCAAGTTTCGAGCTTGTAAAGTAACTTTGTCATCACCTACACGTAGTGTAAGTTCATCTGTTCCTAAATCAATTATTGTTCTGACAGTTGCTAAAAAGGGTCGCCCTAGAATTAATGGTACATTGCTATCCTCATCAATGTCTAAAACAACAAAGTCAACTGGGAATATAAATTTATCAATTTTGATAAGCACATCTTCAATTATTCCCTTAGGAGACCTAATAGTTTTATCAGCCAGTTGAATGCTCATCTTAGTTTGCTTAGGTTTTCCAAGATCTAGTTGTTTAAACAATTTATAAGGCATGACATTTATACTAGCCCCTAAATCAGCTAAAGCATTTTTTGTGTTTAGGCTACCAAATAAACAAGGAATAGTAAAACTCCCTAGATATTTCAGTTTGGTTGGTAGTTTATTTTGGAGAACAACTGAGCATTCCTCGTTGAGTTCCACTGTAGACAGTTCTTCCAACTTCCTTTTATTTGTGAGAAGTTCCTTTAAAAATTTTGCGTACTCCGACTTCTGCGTAATTGCTTCAACAAATAGTAAGTTGATATGTAATTTCTTTAAGAGTTCAAGAAACTTACCGAATTGCTCATCCGTACGGTCCTTCTTTAGCGCATTTGGGTATGGGATATGAGGTTTATATTCTATGACAATTTCATCTGTGGAACTTACCTCATCCTTTCTTTTACTTACCACAGGCTCCTTGCATGGCTTTGGGTTGGTTTTGATTAACCCCCCATCATCTATTCTATCCACGGTATTGAGTTGCTCCTTAGGGTTAGTCTCAGTGTTGCTTGGTAACCCACCTTGCGGTCTTTCAAAGATTAGCTTGGCGAGCTGGCCTATTTGAGTTTCAAGTTCTTGAATGGATGCTTGTTGGTTCCTCAGTGCCGTTTTGGTGTTTTGAAAACGGGTTTCTGATATGGCCATAAATTTTGTGAATATCTCTTCAAGGTTCGGCTTTTTCTCTTGTTGTGGAGGTGGCTGTTAAAATCCCGGAGGAGGTGGTTGTCTTTGATTTCCTTGTCCTCCCCATGAAAAATTGGGGTAGTTCTGCCAACCTGTATTGTAAGTATTACTATAAGGGTTATTTTAAGGTCTAGAATTGTTACCCATATAGTTAGCTTGCTCAGGTCCCATGCCATGTCCATAAGAGGAGTAATCTGAATTGAACATATTTCCCTGGTTTGCGTCATACTGCATCACTGAGTGTGCCTGCGTTGAACCAACAAAATTATCAAACTTTTTATTTAAAAGTTCTACCTGATTAGTAAGTATGGTGACAGCATTAATATTAAAAACTCCTGCAGCTTTTTTTGGCTTTGTCCTCATGACTTGCCACTGATAGTTATTCAGTGACATTTCTTCTATAAACTTATAGGCTGCTTCGGGTGTTTTGTTGTTGATTGTTCCTTCGGCGGCCGCATCGATCATCTACCTTGTTGATGGATTCAAACCACTGTGAAAGGTTTGAACTTGTAACCACAAAGGCAACCCATGGTGAGGGCACCTTCTCAAAAGATCTTCGTATATCTCCCAGGCATCGTAAAGTGTCTCTAGATCCATCTGCACAAAAGAAGAGATATCGTTTCTTAATTTTTCCATTTTAGCTGACAAAAAATATTTGAGTAGGAATTTTTCAGTCATCTGTTCCTATGTAGTGATTGATCCACGTGGTAAAGAATTTAACCACTATTTAGCCTTGTTTCTCAAGGAGAATGGGAATAGCCTAAGACGAATGGCATCATCAGAAACATCATTTATTTTGAATGTATCACATAATTCCAGAAAGTTGGCTAGATGCGAGTTAGGATCCTCATCCTGCAAACCATCAAACTGAACAAATTGCTGTATCATTTTAATAGTGTTAGGTTTTAGTTCAAAATTATTTGTAGCAATAGTAGGCCTAACAATGCTAGATTCAGTGCCTGCTAAATTAGGTCTAGCATAATCATACATAGTACGCGGAGTAGAATTTTGCTCAACAGGATTTGCGGCTATTACAGGAAGTAGCTGATTATCCTGATTTGCTTCCATCTCTTCAGTAGGTTCAGGTTCTTCTTCTTGTCCTTCTTCTGGATATTGTAAACTTCTTCTTATCTCTTGGCGAGTTCGACGAACTGTCGCTTCTAAATCGTCGTCGAAAAGTAATGGTCCTCTTGGGTTTCTTCTATTCATAAACTAGAGATACCTAGAGAGGAAAAAGCAAAGAAAATTAAAATAAATAAATAAAAATAAAGTTGAAAATAAATAAAAATAGTAATGGCTAAAGTAATAGAAATCGAGTTTTCGTAATATTTTAGTTCCCCAACAACGGCACCAAAAACTTGATACTCGCGATATTAAGTAATAAAATTTATAAAAACTGATCACACCAAAAGCTAACTAATATCACGATTTTAAAGGCAAGCGCACCTATCGAACAGTAGTATAGTTTAGCGGTAAGACCGAGTTATCGTACCCAAGGGAACCAAAAGTACTAGTACTTACTTCCTTTCAATTATCTAGCCTAAAAATAAAAGAGGGTTGTTTGAAACTAATTCTAAAACTAACTAAAAGTGCACAAAAAGTAAATTGGGAAAAACTTTCTGGAAAAGCCGATTGATATGAGTAATATTCAAGGGAGAATCCACCTAGACTTCACTTGTTATTAGCTTCTTGAACTAGACGATTTCTTTACTTGACTTGATCCGTAGAGATCCCTAACCTATGTTAATACCTCCGTCGAGGATAAGAACAACTAATCTTAGGTGGTTAACTAAAGTTTCTTTATTAATTAACACCCCTAGGTTGCATTAATTCGATCTATGGATCCCCCTATTAGGTTTGACCCTAATTCGGTAGATTTATGTCACCCTATGTCTAGGGTTGTATGCAACTCCGCTTAATTATGGTAGATCTACTCTCAAAACAGGGACTTTTGCTCCTCTGCCTAAGCACATCAGTTTCTTGAAGTAATACCTAGGATTATTAAATCAAGAATGAAGAACACATAATTAAGAACAATTCAAGTATTTATCATATAATTCAAGAATAAATAATAATAAGATCTGTCTTAGGTTTCATCTCCCTCAAGTATTTGAGAGGTTTAGTTCATAATTAATAAAGAAAACATCTCAGAAGAAATAAGATAACAAAACATAAAGAACCCAAAAACCCCTAAAGGAATTTAGAGAGATCTTTTGTCTTGATGTAGAATTCTGGCTTCTGGGATGAATCAATCGGCTTCCCTTGGAGTAATTCCTTGCTTTCACTCCTTATTTTGGCAGAAATATGGCGCTCCTTTTTGGGAGAAAGGAGTACCCCCTTAGCGGAAAATAAGCACACCCTTGAAGTTGTCTCCTAGGGTCTTTATATAGAGTTTAGAATGGCTTTCTTAGCCCCTAAGTATCCTTTTTCGAGTAGAATTGAACTTTCTTACGATAGGGACACGCTCGTGTGCCACGCCAGCATAGATCGATAAGAGGCCATGTGCGGGCCTGTTGATGGTGGCATGGCCGTATGGTTTGGCTGTGCTTGTCGAGGTTGGGCTGTGTTGGACCTTGTGTGGCACGACCGTGTGCCAAGACCGTGTGGTGACTCCTTGGGCTGTGTCGTTTTCACATTTTGGCCCATTTTCCTCGTTTTTGGTTTATTTTTCATTCTTTTCTCTTCCCTATGCTCTCCTGAGCATAAAACATGAAATAGAAGAGTTAAGAGCACCAATTCTCACAAATTTAGTGATAATTTATCCAAAATATAGGCTAAGCATGAGGTAAAAATATGTATAATTTATCGTTTATCAGTTAAATTTACTGAATTTTTTATAATTGAAACTAAATGATAAATTTTGCAAACATTGAGGCTAAATTTGTTATGTAATTTATATTTAGGATCTAATAGAATGTGTAAACATTGACAGGCTAAATTTGTTATTAGACTAATAAAAAAGGCTTACATTAGCTTTCTGTCACCCATCTAATGGCAACTATCGAAAGGGTAACCAAAATATTTGATTTCGAAAGTTTTAATGATTAAATCAGAAAACTTAATAGTTCAAGATCCAAAATAGAATGAAGACACTATTTTAACGATCATTTTTATACTTTACCCTAAAACAACTTACAATTGGCAAAAAAATAATAATTTTATATAATTTTTAATATTATTGATGCATTAATTGGTGCAATCAGAATTAGACATAACAAATCGACATAACTAATATAGAATAAAAACTTTACCCGTACGAAATTAAAAAAATAACTATTCTAAAATGGTGCATATCGGTGAGTACAATCGAAAGGGATACATAACCCACCACATTAGCATCAACCCCATGCCTCACCCTGGACATGGATAGGATCATGGAAAAGAATAGCGAAAGGAATTGAAATATTTTAAGGTTATATCAGCAGTAGGTAATGTCACTTGCTTAGCTCATGCACGTCTCCTTGGCTAGCGTTACAGGATATGTGTTAGTACTTACAATATGTTAGGTAAAGAAACTATACTATGAACAGAAAACGTAAAGAATTGTATTATAAATCAAAGAGAAGAATTCTATTGTTGATTTCTTTGAACTTTACAAATATGTATTTATAGAGCATTATGAGCTGGTTGTTGCTATGAATAAATGCTGCTAACAGCATAACAGATTTAACAACTTACACTAACAATATTCATTATACTCTAACATTCACCCATCTTCTTGACAAGTAAAACTTGAAGCAAACTTCTAAACCGAGCAAGGGATGAGATAGATAGTGGCTTGGTAAGAATGTCAGCAACCTGATTGCATGTAGGTACCTCACCGATAATAATAGAGCCATCAGCAACTTTCTTACAGATGAAGAATAGGTCAAGCTCCACATGTTTGAATTTGGAATGTCGTACAAGATTGGCAGCTACAACAACTACACTAGAGTTATCACACCAAATAGTAGGTGGATCAATAGAGTGAAGTTGTAATTCCTTTAGTAGCGAGACCAACCAAGCAACACCACTAGTATCTGTAGCAAGACTTTGATATTTAGCTTCAGTCATGGATCGCGAAACAACTTGTTGCTTCCAGGAACACTAGAAGATTAGCGTGTAACTAAAATACCCATAATAACATATTGTAGATCGAAGATCATCAAAATCCAGCCCCCAGTTAGCATCGACATAACCCACGAATGAAAGCTGAGTAGACGAACGAAAAATAATCCCATAATTAAGAGTGCCACATAAATATCGTAAGATTTGTTTTAATGCAATTAGATGAACAGTAATAGATGCATGCATGAACTGACATATGCAATTTACCACATAGGCAATATTAAGTCGAGTGAGGACCACATACTGTAATACGTCTGCAAGACTTCTATATTCAGTAGGGTCACAGAGGTGTTCCCCACCATCTTTAGATTGAAGAGAGGAACTAATCATAAGAGTATAAACACTCTTTGCATGAGTTATAGAACTCATGTCTAGAAGATCACGAATATACTTTTGTTGACATAGATGCAGACAACCTTTTGCAGAATGAGTAACCTCAATCCCTAGAAAGTAGTACAGATCATCTATATCTTTAAGTGAGAACTCTGTATGTAATTGCTGAACAAAGTTATTTATACAAGTAGGCATGCTCCCAGTAATAATAATATCATACACATACACAAGAACATAAAGAGTGAAGTTAGGTGTAACTTTAACAAACGATGATGCATCAAACTTGGATAGAAGAAAACCAACAGAAAGAAGAAAGCACTTTAATTTATCAAACCAAGTACGCAGAGCCTGACGTAAACTATAGAAGGCCTTCTTCAGACAACAGACCAAAGGTTTACCATCAGTCCCATACTGAACATACCCTTGAGGCTACTGCTTAAACACTTCATCAATAAGATTGCCATTTAGAAAAGCATTATTAATATCCACCTGACGAAGTTGCCATCCTTTTGAAACAACAATAGACAAAATGATTCGAATAGTAGTAGGTTTTATTACCAAACTGAATGTTTCCTTAAAGTCACACCTAGGAACTTGAGAACACTCTTTAGCTACTAATCGAGTTTTATGATGAGCAATCGTGCCATCCGAATTTTTTTACTTTGAAAAGCCATTTGCACCCAATTACTTTGCAATTATTCGGGGCTGGAATAAGTTTCCAAGTAGCGTTACGAATAAGGGAATCATACTCAGCCTGAGTAGGAGCACGCCATTCTGTGATAGACAATGCTTCCTCAATTATGTGAGGCTCAGTACTTTCAACATTCAAAGCTGTGGGTTTAAAAACACCAGCCTTAGGCCAAGTAACCATCAGATAAATGTTTGTGAGGTTTAAAAGAGCTAACGAGATAGGAGGAGAAACCAGAACAGTGGAAGGTTGCATAGTTGAATCAAGTACTTCTTCATCATTAGGTAAAGATGAGATAGAACAGGGCTCACGGGCAGGGGCCAAACTCACGGGAGGAACTTCAGAGTTAGAGGGCAAGGTCAGTACAAGAGGTTGAGTAGAGGAGCACTCCGCGGGTCGAAAATGAATAGGTTGAACAACAGGAACATAAGTTGGTGATAAAGATGAACCAGAAGATGTGGATCTGCCTAGAGCGGACATTGGAAATAGAAATCAATCTTCATCAAACACAACATGACGGGAAATTATAACCTTACCATCTGGTGTGAGACTTTAATACCCTTTATGTTGGGAGTTATATCTCAGAAAGGTACAAGGTTGTGAGCGAAATTCAAACTTGTGAAAAACAACAACACACAAACACCCGTAATTGATCATACGTGGAATCTTGTCCATGCAAAACCTGGTACGACGATTGACCATTCAAAACCAATGTAGGAAGACAATTGATGAGATGAACAGTACAACAGAATGCATATCCCCAATAACTCATAAGAAGGTTTGTTGGGCCAGTAGTATGATACCCATATCGATAATGTGCTGGTGTTTGCGTTCAGCCACCCCATTTTGTTCAGATGTATGAGGATAGGATAGTCTATGAATTATCCCTTGAGCTGTCAAGACAGACTTAAAGGCGCGAAACTCTCCTCCCCAATTACTCTGAAATTGTTTTATATTTTTTCCAAATTGAGTTTTGATTAACTACTAAAACTGAATGAAGTAATCCACTACCTGGGACTTCTGATGAATAAGATAAATCCATGTAAAACAAGTGCACATGTTAATAAAAGAAACATAATACCAATAGCACCCATATGCAACTGAGGTAGGTCCCCATAGATCAGAGACCACCAAAGCAAATGAATCATTATATTCAGTTGTAGATGTTGAAAAGGCAGTTTATGAGACTTCCCTTTTTGACTCTCAACGCAAACACCATTAAAAGAGACATTTTATTTGATGCAATATTACATTTATTTAAAACAATCTTAACAACATAATTAGAGGGATGCCTAAAACGCTTGTGCCATAGAGTAAAATTGTCATAGCTGGCAAACCAAGTCAGAAGACCAACATTGGCAATAGAAGGGACTGGATCAAACGGAGCAGATGCAACAAGCGAAGAAAAGTGATATAACCCATCACGAATGTGGCCCTTCAGCAAAATTTCCTCCGTTTTGATGTCCTTAACAACACAATACGTCAGATGAAATTCAAAAAAGATGTTATTATTGTGGCAAACTGAGACACAGACAATAGATTTTTCTATATAGTCTGTATACACAAAACGTTAGTCAAGCGAATCAATTTATTTTGCATAGAAAATACTGAATTTCCAATAGACAAGATTCGAGCAGGAGCCCCATCACCCATTAAAAGAGAGGATGTACTGAATACGGTGCAGAGTTGTTTAATATTGATGCATCACGATAGACATGATTTGTGTCCCTTGAGTCTGGATACCAGGACGTAGTTCTGACGGAATACACGAATCAGTACCATCAAGATTAGAGCCAAACTAAGAGGCATGAACATTAGATCCCATAGAATTTGATACATCAGACGCATGTAAATCAGGAAAACGATGGAGCCCAATGTACGGATCGAACCCAGTGTAGACACGAGCTTTCGATTTGGTGTGCCACGGGACAGACGGTCTAGATGCATGATAGTCACCGGTATTTGAGGGCCTAATCTCTCGGCCACGTTTATGTCTAGACGCAAACTCCACAATTAGGGTTGGCCCAATTGGAAAATTAGAAGCATTCGACCTATGTGAAGGAAACGATCTAGCAAGCTTCTAGTTTGGGCTAAATGGCCTGGTACACACGGCCTAACCAATGTATGGGCTAGGCACATGCTGCCTACGAGTAGCTGGCCTGAATCCAACAGAAGCAGCAGAGGGCCACATGGAGGGGCCTACCTAGGCGCAAAGAAGCAGTTGGCCTGAATGGAAGAACTGACCCAGGCGCTAAAGGAGTATGCCCAAGCCCAAATCGAGACCTAGCAAACTTTTGTCCAAATCCATCAACAATATCACCAAAAAGATTGAAAACCTTATTACTCATCTGATGATGCGCAGCATAACTAGAGAAATTCCTTTGCGGCGCAGTCGTCTACAAGCCATCAAAAACACCAGGAGCCGGAGACAGAAAGGAAAATCTAGCAGCTAAGTTCTATCTCGGATGACCAACTAAGGCGGGCGTCCGAGTGTCCGTCAACGGGCCAGCATAGTCATGGTTATAGCGATAATAACACCGCTGGGCAACATGTCCAAATCATCCGTAAATCTGACATTGGACGTGGGTCCGAAATCCTTTACCATGACAACCCGTCGGAAGACATCCACCACGAAGAGAATCCCTAATCGGCGGTGATAGCGTGGACTCCACAAGATTTGCGTGAAGTGGCAGTTCGTGAACCGTACTTAATTGGTGGGTATCATATTCAAGAAGCGCACCCACAAGACATTGAAAAGGTAGGGTTTCGGACGAGAATGATGGCAATATTAGCACAACATCATACTCCAGAAAAAACCTGCAAGAACAATCTCAACCTTTTCCGCCTCCGAGATCCTAAATCTAGAGTTTTCGATCAATGCACAGGTATTTTGGATTTTTATGACATATTCTTGAATAGAGAGGTTACCTTTCTTAAGAGAGTGTAGGTCATGACGAATGCGTGATAACTTCGCGCCGGTGACTGCCACAAAGAGACGCGTAGCAATAGTCCAAACATCCGACGCCATTCGAGCATCTATAAACGAGGCCAAAAGAGAAAGAGAGATAGTGGAGAGTAACCAAGAAGGAAGCAACCGATCTTGTTGAATGAACGCCAATGCTTCCGTATGGAACAAGCGATCCTTCCGGCAATTGCACAAAACACGATGGAGCAGAGAGAGTATCCTCCAAAAAAACCGGTTAATTCGTAGCCTTCAATGATAAGCTTAATATGTTGCTGCCATTGAATGAAATTACCAATGTCCAACTTAATAGTGTCATGACGAGGGAAATATTGAATGATCTGAGCACTAGAAAAGGCCGGACAGACAGGCTCAGCAGAGGCAGAGTCAGCAGAAGCCATGGTAGTCATGGAGGCCAAGAACAATCATATCTCCAGCATCGAGGCGACTGATACCATGTTAGTACTTACAATAAGCTAGGTAAAGAAACTACACTATAGACAGAAAACGTAAAGAATTGTATTATAAATTGAAGAGATGAATTCTATTGTTGATTTCTTTGAACTATACAAATGTGTATTTATAGAGTATTATGAGCCAGCTGTTGCAGTGAATAACCGCTGCTAACAGCATAACAGATTTAACAAATTATACTAACAAGATTTATTATACTCTAACAATATGTAATATAAAGAGAAGATTCATAAACCATTCATATATGGATACTTCAGTGTCTTCCCTTGCGTTTCGTTTTGGTCGAAAGCTGTTAGATTCTACTCTATGTGAATCATAAATAATACTAGAAAAGACGAAAAATGTTGTAGTTGTGGAAAAAAACAAAAGGTTGAAAAGTATTTTAAAGTGTGAATCAAATGCTAAAAATAAAGCATACGTGTATATATATATATATATATATACACACTGAAATCAAAGCTTAATTTTTGTTGGTAAACATAACTATTCTTTGTAAATAAAAAATGAAAGCTTTCATTTGTCTTTTTTGTTTTTTTGTTCATTCAGCATGGAAAATATGACTTTTTACTCTTCTATCATTAATTTACACCTAGCTATATACCAACGTAATTTTCAAGTTTTAATATTTATGTGATAACGATTCATAACTTTATAATTACGGTGAAGTAATAGATTTAGTCTTAATTTGTGTAAGAGAATATAAGTTCGCTGTATGTTAAAATGTATTATTCTCATATTTAAAAGTTAAGAATTATGAAGTTCAAGATATTGTATTAAAATTATTATTAAAAAGAAACTGTGGCCAACTACGTTTAATTGCTAATATAATTACAAGTCCTTAAACTAATAGATTAGTTTCATGTAACTTCTTATTTTTCCCTTCTTTTTTTTTTTAACTATATAACTCCCTTTTTTTTATGAGAGTCATTGACTTTTCATGTTAAATTACTAATGTTACAATAAATATTTGTTAATTTCAAAAAACATAAAAATATTTTTTTTATTTTTCTTGATTGGACATATATCACTATTTTTTCGGTTATAAAAGGTATAAATCTAAATTTCTGACTACATGATTAAAAATTATTTTAAGCTATTAAAATTAAAAAAAAAAAGGTGAAATTGAATATGGGCTATTTAATTCTGGGCCATTTAGGGTTCTCTAAAAGTATTTTATCTTTATTTAATTTTAGGGTATTTTTATCTTGAATGACTCAAGATTTAGATTTGGAATTCGAAATTTGGAAGGTTTTGAGTTTAGCATCTGGGGTTGGAGATTTAGAGTTTAAAGTTTGAATTCAAGATTAAAAGATTATCAAAATTATGTATTAATGATTTAAAAAATTGTTAAAATATTATTAAATAATTGAAAAAGAATTATAAATGGTGCGGTGGGAATATTCTATAAAATAAACAACTTTTTTCTCTATTAGCTGGCTAAGTCTTTTTGTCAAGAAATTTTATGCAAACCTGCAAAAATCAATCCAAAATGCAAGCCATGAATATTATATGCAGGAACTTGTGCGAGGGCAGCATTTCAGATTCAATCTAGGGCCATTAGTGACTTCCTTTACCATCAACTAATGGATGGTGATCAAACCATTGTTGACAATGATGATCTTTATGCTCACCGAACAATTAGCGGGATGTGGTCACCAAGAAGATGTATGTGTCTCTTCATAAGGTTTTCTCTTTTGCCCCCTCTATCTTTGGCAAATGATATTTTATGAAATTATTAAGTATTTAGGGCCTGTTCTTCAATGTTTAAAAAAAGTACTTCTGGCTCCAAAAATATTTTTGAAAGAAAAGTTGTGTAGAACAAGCTGTTTTTTGCTAAAATTTTTAACTTTTCAGAAGTGCTTTTCAAAAGCACTTCTAAGAAGGAGAAGCTAAAGTTTTTAACTTTTCCTCTCCAAAAAGCACTTTTAGTACTTAATTATTTTTTCGCCCTCTAATAACATAGTACTTTTCCTTTTTTTTTTTCTTGATGCTTAATTATAAATGTGTTAAAATCATTAATTAAAAATTAAAAAAATATTTTTAAAATACTAATTACAAATATTTAATTGTTATATTTAAATATTTAAAATATAGTTTATATATTCTAATTAAATTTTATAAATAATTAATATTTATTGTTTAAAAATATTTAAAATTTATATTTCATATATTAAAATATTATCAACAAGTTATAATAATTTTTTTATATTTTTATTAAAATAGAATAATATTAACTAACTTAAATATTATTTAAATACATATTTGTTACTTGATAATAACATATCTAAAATGAACATTTTATTTCTCAAAAGTACTTTTTGACAGCAATGCTAAACACTCAAATTTTAAACTAAATTTTTCTACAGCACTTTTTTACAGCACTTTTCAAAAGTATTGTCAAACTGAACCTTAGAAACCAAGAGGGTTACTTTACCTTTTCCCTCCCTTTATTTTATAAAGAAATATATTTATTAATTAAAAAAGCGTGAAATAATATGAAATAAAAATTATAAATGTGTTTAGAAAAGGAGAATTGCACTTAGGTCTCAATGATAAAAGTATTATTATTTAACCATTTAGCTAAAGAAGTTAATATGTTAAAAATATTCATTAAAAAAAGCTTAACACAATACAAAATAAAAAATATTAATATGACTGGGAGAAAAACTGAACCTAAGACTTAAGGAAAAAATTGTCAACATTTAACCATTTAAGTAAAGAAATTAATTGCATAAAAAAATAAGAAAATTGCTGCTTAAAAAAAAGCGTATCTAGCTAGACATCCTTTCCTGTCAATTATATAAAAAACGTATTTAGTTGAACGTTTTTGTGCACATACTTTTTAAAAATAACCTATTTTTCAAATTAAAATTAAAATCAACCTAAAGACATAATTAAAAAATAAAATTAGCCTATAGGACTTATTTAGCCTAATATTTGTGAAGATAATAATTCTTATTTTAAAAATGTGTAAAATGTTAATTATATGCATGGTGAGTGGACATTTTAATGCGTGCAAAGGTCTTTGTCAAAAAAAAAAAATGCGTGCAAAGGAGGCCAAACCAAATCACGATAGTCAAAGTTATCGTTTTTCTTTTTTTAATTATAAGTTATCGTCTTTAAACTACACTCAATGGCTAGTTCTCGAAAAACGGGGCTTTAGATAATGGCTTACGTTATTCATCAAATTTAGGTAATTTACGTATTTCATCACCTAATTTTTAAGATATTTTCATTTTAGTTATTTAAATATTAAATTTTAATTTCTACTTGTTATGTTTACACTTTTATTTTAATCACTTAATTTTTAAATCGTTTTCATTTTAGTCACTCAAAACAAAAAATTAAATATTTATTGAGGTAAAAATCATTAAAAATTGAAGTGGAAAAAAATAAATTATAAAGATATCAAAAAATTGTTTAAAATAGAAAATTATTCAATTTTTTTTTGCAATTATAAATATTATAATTATGTAAAATTTAAAAAAAATCATGATATCATTTAAAAAATTATCTAAGTTGAGGGTTAAATTTCAAAATTTATGAATAAAATAAAAATTTAAAAGTTCTGAAATTTCACTATTTTGTTTTTAAAATTATAATCTATACAAGTTTATGTAAAAGGAAGGTCCTAAAGCCTTCCATTCAAGACAACTACCCTTTTTCCTTTTTTTTTTTTTCATATGAAAAAGATTATGGTCAAATTTCATCTTTAATCCCTTTATTTTTTTTTTGAAATTATATAAAAATATTACATTTCAATTTTAATCTTTCTATTTCACTCAAATTTAAAATTGATTCTCTATATTTAACTATACAACTATATATAAAAAGAAAGGGCCTAAGTCCTCCTTTCATGACAACTGTTCTTTTCCATTTTTTTTATATGAAAAGATTATGTTAAATTTCATTTTTGATCTCTTTATTTTTTTTTTTTGAGATTATATAAGAATAGTTAAATTTCTACTTTGATCTCTAAATTTCACTTAAATTTGAAATCGAATATCTATACTTTAATTTTGACATAATTTGACATATCGATTCTTATAAAGTCATTAGTTAGTTTAAATACTTTTTCCTGATTAAAATACTTATATGATTTTTTTAAGGATTTTTATCACTGTTAAAATTTTCTATTAAATTCAGGTCCATAACTGTGTCATTTTTTTTTGTTATATGGATTTCAAGTGAGTATCTTTTTAATTTCAAAATGTCATGCTAGCAAATTTAACAAAAGAATTATAAAAATGTTAACAAATTGACCTAAATTTTAAATTCAAAAAGTAGAGAGACTAGATTTTTGAAAATGAAAGTATGAAAATTGAATTCCAAATATACGATATAACACCCCTATACCTAACCAGATTGTTGGGTCAATATATAGAAATGTTACATTTGTTGCCAAAGCAATTTTAGAGAAATTTAATTTAAATACTCTTTCAAGTTAAGTTAACAAAACAATTTATAGTTAATACAAAATTTCCATTTTCATTCCAAGTTTTATTTGAAGTTTCATTAGCTCTTCAAACTGTTTATGGGCCATTTAGGACCTATTTGCAATTTAATCACTATATCATATTATTTAATTTAATATCTCAATAAAGCATTTATACTATTCTGATGTGTTAGCAAATCTGTTACTTATAACAATTTATTATCATCACATTCTTCTACTATTTCCTCCCTTTTTCTCCTCTTCACTCCACATCTTTTATGTATATGTATTTATATAAAAATTTTTAACCTTTAATATGGCATGCTTATATGTAATATTAACCTTTAATATGGCATGCTTATATGTAATATTAATTATTCTTTCACTATTTACACATATATTTTTAATAAAGTTGTCTTTTTGAGTAGCAATTACTAAATTATTTATATATTGACCTAAAAAGTTTGAAATTAAGATTCTCCTTTTGTTTTTGAAACTAGACTCGATGAAAAAAAATTCAAAATTTTTACTTAAGCCAATTAATATAGTTTTTTCTTCAAATCTTCTCACGTTCTGCTGCTAGATAGCTTTGACCATTGTTAATTAATAATTAAATATATTTTAGTACAAGCCTCTTAATATGTTTTCATTAGTTTTCCTTAAAAATAGACTCATTAAGATTTTTGACATGTAAATTTAATCATCTAAAATTTTTTGTACAATTTATAATGATTTTTCAAAGTTAGAACAGTGAAACCTTGAATCATTCTAACCTTGTCAATATAAAAATTATTATACCACATAATCTACAATTTTTATTGCATACACCGTTGGTTTTATGAAAAACTAAACTCAATAAACTTCAATTCCATATTTAATTCAACCTCTAAATCAATCTCTACAATTTTTGGTGAATTTTCAAAATTGAACCACTACTGCTATCAAAAATTGTTTTGATGCATATATTTGCCTAAAGTATCAATAAAGTATATGTACTTGGCTTAAAGTATTGATACTTTTTTCAAAGAATCGATACCTTTCTCAAAGTATTGATACTTTAATTTTGGTATCGATATTATTTTATAGTTCGATATTTAGAAAATCAAAGAAAAATTCAATTTGGGTTATTTCATCAAACAAAATTATTCAGATTCTACAATTAAGTCCACTTATGTTCACAATTAAACTTTTGTATTTATTTCAATTTAGTCCCTAATGTAAATATATCATTTATTTTTTTTAAAATTGTAAATAAAAACTTAAAATTATTATCTTTTAAATATATATTAATGATTCACTATAAGATTTTAGAAGGCTTTCCTTTCAAAATAATGAATTGGCAAAACAAAAATAAATTTAATGAAGTGGATTAAAGAAAATACATGATACTAATAATGTAAGGGAAAATACTTAAATTAGAGGAACAAATACAAAGTTAATAAAATTGAACAAATATATTATAATAATAAACAACCCAAAAATTGTTATAAAATAATATGTAAAGCTTATATTAATAGCTACTTTTGAGTGGTGAATATAAATTTTATTATTACAAAATAATAAAGTAGATTATGAGAGTAAAAAATAATTCCCAATGTAAATTTATATAAATTTAAATATTTGGGAATTTTTTTTTGTAAAAAAAAACTAAAAAATACCAAAAGTTAACGATGCAAAATCGAGGGATAGAGTATCGTTTACAATATCTTCTGGATCTTCAAAGGCGAGACATGAAATAAGCATAACTCTCCCTCATTTGCGAAGATCATTTTAGCTAATATAGTGTTCAAATTTGCAATTACCGTTGATTTCAGTTAAACAAAATGCACGTGTTGATGATTTGTGGCGTCAATCGGAACAACCAAGCCACGATATTTGCTTAAAAGCCTAGCTATATATTAAATTTATTTGATATGACATCTTTCAAAAATTTTAAATTTAATTTTTATACTTCTTTTCAATCCCGACCCGAGCTTAAGAGTTTTCACCACAATTTATCCTTATCTTTAATTACTCCAATTTTAACCATATTTATTTTAAAAAAATCAATCTAAAATGTTCTAAAACATATCTTTGCATTAACTTTTATTAAAATAATAACCAAAATTACAAGAGGGTAGAAACATCCCACACAATCCAAACACAAAGATGGTGATCCATTGAAAAATGTGGTCTTTATTTCATTAATTTATTATGTTAACAGACGTGATGACGTTACATTTGTATTAATCTGGTATGTTTTTACCCAAACTTCGCCAAGTTTAAAATGTGAGTTTTACACTTTTGGATAGTATTAAATTTATTTTATATACATTTATATATATATATATTTTTAAAAATACATTAAATTATTTTTAATTAATATTAAATAATATTATATTTTTTTTAAAATTTTAAATATAGACAATTAAATTTTGGGTAAACTATTAAAATAATCACTTTTTTTTTGTCTTAGGTTACATTTTAGTCATTTATATTTGAAATGTTACATTTTAGTCATTTATGTTACCGTGTTGTAATCTTTTAGTCACTGAGCGTTAATTATTGTTAACGGTATAATGGTAAACTAACGTGGCACATTAAATCATCATTTCAAACAAAAAAATTAAGTTAAATTATACAATTGGTCCCCATATTTTTTCGTTTTGAGTAATTTAATCTTTCCTCTCTTTTTTCTTTATTTTCCATTCTCTCTCCTTCCCCCTCTGTTTTCTTCCCTCCTCCATTTATTTTAACATAGTTTTTTTCTATGTTTTCTATTTGTTAAAATTAGTCCCCATACTTTTTATGTTTCTGAACAATTTGATTTTTTTTCTTTATTTTCCTTTTCTTTTTTCCTTTTATTTACCTCTCTTATTATATTCTTCACTACAGAAACATAATCTTTACCCACCAAATAAATCAAACCTTTGTTTTCCTCACATGATTCCTAAATTGAATTTCACTCAAAACCGAATATTAATCATTCTTAATCAAATCTCGATTTTAATATAACCTAATTTTGAAACTAAAATTGGATCTAACTAATCTATATAAAGAACCATATCCTTAATCAAATCTAAACATAAATTGAATTATTTATATTCAAAACCAATTTTTTTCATTTCCAAACTTTTACAAAATCGTGTAGATTATTCCTTTCCTTTTCTTTTATTTTCTAATAAATAAAATTCAGCCCGCAATAAAATTGATTTAAACCATCTTGGATATTCCCAAACAAGCTTGATTGGAAGCCGAGCACAGATGAACCCACATTCAAAGTGGTTCATGGTTGAAAGCTAGAAAACATTAAGGATCCGCTTATCCAAAAACATAGGCACCAACTCGGTTAAGGTTTATTGCTATAAATATCACAAATCAGGTAGGTTTTCAAAATTTTAATTTTATGCTGTGCAAGAAAACCGTTTTCAAACTTGATTTTTTCCCCAACATTTTAACTTATTATTAAACAAATATCACATCTCATCACATCAGTGTATCAAAATGGCATGTACCTCTAAACTCACTTTTAGCCCGGGAATAAAAAATTTAAGCTTTGATGTCACCAAATGTAATACCCCTATACCTGACCTGACTACCAAGTCAGATATAGAAATGCTACATTTGAGTGCTAAAAAAGTCTTGGCTAAATCATTTTATCCGAACCCTTTTCTGGTTATATTTTAAAACTTATGATTGTGTTATTTTCATAATATAATTGTATCAGACCGACCCGACTAAAATTTTCGTAAAAGTTTATTTCAAGGTCTTGTTTTACACAAAATAGGGCACATGTATCGATACTACCACTAAGGTATCGATACTTGAGCTTAGGTATTGATATCCTATGTTGTATTGATACCATTTTGAACTTCGAAGTTGAAAGATTTAAGAAAAAATACCTAAGGTATCTATGCCTTAGGCAAGGTATCGATACTCCCACTTAAAAATCAATACTTTGCCCATGGTATCAATACCCAATTAAGGTTCTGTCATTTTTAGGAATCTAGGGTCTATTTACCAGCTTAGTCATTCATATTATACCGGTTTTAGCCCTTGTTTACTTGATAACTTAAACCAATTCAAATTACTTAACAATATTGCATTTTTAATCTCGATATCTCATATTCTAAAACATTACTTTTATAAAACACTTTGTGTAATTTCTAATAAGTTTCAAACTTATTCAATTTAGTCCTTTTAACACCTTTTTTAACCAAAATACTTACCTAGGTACATATCATTTACTGAATCAACAGAGAATGAAACTTTACCCTTTTCTTGGGTCCACTGATGTGTTGAGATGATGCGATGTGGCCTATCCTTAGTGTCTTTTTCTTTCTTTCTATTACCTACGCGTATAAAACACACGTTGAGCTTTTGCAAGCTTAGTAAGTACAACTAGAAATTGATTACATTTTAACTGCCTTGTATCTTAGCTTATTTATTAACATATACACAAAATCATTCAATAACCTAAAATCTCTAGTAATTTATAATTTATCATTTAATTATCACATATTTCATGTGTGGCTATTATTATTGATTGACAATTTAATCATTTTCAATACATTTAATCTTTTCACCTTTTTTATTTAGTAAATACGGTATTTCGTTTTAAACCTGTACTCATTAATAGCTTGTAATTCACTATTATCTTATCATCTATCTTTTCATTCGTTATTATAATTTGTCCAGTATAGTTTAATCCCAATTTCATGTATTTAATTCACTTATGTCTTCATTTTATAGATACAATATTTCACTGCTTTGGCTTGTAGTGAAAGAGGTCATTTACCTTTTAATAGAGGCCTAGTAGAATAAATAAAACACTTAGGATATACAGAACTAATATAGAGGTGCACTAAAATGCACTAATAAGCACCAAAGTGCAAAACATAAGCGTTGAATCGCAAGACAATAAGCGCACTAAAATTTCCTTAATGATATGTCATCTATATACCAATAGTTCTTATCTCATCTACTTGGGAAAATCATATCATGCACACATATCACTTTTACACTTTTTACAATTTAATCCTTGTAACAACAATTCATATAATTATTTCTTCCACATTCTTTAACACATGTAACTTGTCTCTATATTTAATAATTTTTCATAATTCACTAATAATTCTCCTCGTACATTTCACATATAACTTTTATATACTTTGCAATTTAGTTATCATCATAACATTTCATGTAACCATATCTTTCACTTTCAATAACACATATAACATATTTCATTTCTTAGTTTAATTTCCGTATTTCACCATAAATTCTTATTGTCACATTCACATATTATTTTACTTACCTTACAATTTAGTCCTTGGAAGATCAATTCAACAAATAGAACTTACATCCCTTTTTAATACATGTAACATAATTTACCAAATAAAATAATTTCCATAATTCAATACTATTCCTTATCATTTCTTTCACATATTACTTTTACACTTTTAACATATTAGTCATTGTATTACCCATTTTCCATCTTACACTTCCGTAACACTACTATATCATTCTACACATCATTCATGTATATATGTTTTACTTCACATAATCATTTACTCATAATAATTGCAATTCTAGCAACTTTTGTATCTTTTACAATTTAATCATTTTATACATTTTTAATTTATTTCTCACTTTTCTTTCTTTTTTTCCATCACATAATATTTAGTAAACACAATCAATTTATTATTTACTTATACTTGATCATTACCACGTCTTAATCTATATTTATTTAACATATAAGCTTGTAATTAAACATCATATTAAGCTTATATTCATCCTCAAAATTAACAACAAAATTTCAAAATTTTAAACGAGCATGAAAAAAAAAATAAACGAAAATGACTAGGGACTCATTCGTTCAAACTAAAAATAGCTCGCTTTCAATGAAATCACAATAGTGGTTTCGGGACCATAAATTTGAGATCAAAATATTTATTTTAATATTATTTTGAGGTCTACAGCATGATAGTATGATTGCATAAAAATTTAGTTGAGAAATTTTAGCATTGGTATGCTCAATTTATGAAAAAGGACTAAATCGCGTAAAATGTAAAACTAGAATTCTATAAGTTAAATGCACTAAATGGCTATAGAATTGAAATGTATGAGTACTTTAATGTTAATTAGACCATTATAATTGTTAATGGACAAATATGGACATTGGTTATGAAATTATAAAGGTTAATATTAAAGGTTAAATAAGTAATTAATTAAATATGACTTAATTAAAATATGTATAATGGTTGTATCATCTACAACCTTAAGTTTTTGACAAAAAATTAGAAGAAGGGAAGCCATTTTGGGTTCTTCCATTCGACCATTACTTCCTTGTGCATGTAAGTATATTTTTGTCCCGTTTTTAATTATTTTTATGTTTTTAAGGTCGTTGTAGCTTAATCTAGCTAGCTAGTGACTAATTTGCAAAACTGTTAAAGAGTTAGGATTTTGCAGTTGATAAATGTGTGTGAGTTTTGAAGTTTCATGATAGATTATGAATGGTTGTTGTGAATTAAACAACTCTTGTTAAGTGATTTTTGATAAATTTGTCAAATAGGGATTAACTTGATAAAAGTAAAAAATATGTGGTGAAATGTGTGAATAAATAAAATATAAGGGCTGCTATGGGTCTATATAAAATTCAGCTAGCATGGGTATAAGTTAAATGCATGAATTTACATTTTTATGAGAAAATGGACTAAATTGTAAAGAAGTTCAAAGTTTAGGGGTAAAATAGTAATTTTACCAAAACATGAAATTGGATTGAATTGAATAGAATGATACTTAAAATAGTTAAATTTGATTATATAGATCAAGAAAAGTAACCTTCTGATTTAAATCGGGAAAAGATAAAGTGGTGGACTAATCGATCAATTTCTTCCGTATTAATTCAAGGTAAGTTCGTATGTTTAATAAGTATTAAATTATATGTGTTTAAATGCTTGATTGATATAATTGTGATAATACAACACTGCGGAGATTCTCAATGAGTTATCGGCAATACATTGATCTCAGTTGAACCTTAGGAATAGATAGGATACAAATCACATGTCATTAGGGGTTACCGTGTTTATGTTTTGGATGCTGGTCCTGTACATTCTACCGGTGGATGAGTTTTTTGGCATGTGTTACGGTTACTCGACAGCTTGTCTAAGTAGCACCGTGTAGCTACGTCTTGACCGTCAGCTTGTGTGAGCAGACTTAGTGACGGCTCGAGAGTGAGCATCTATATGAGATATGAGATAGATGTGGTTTAACCACATATATGGCACTTAGTGTGCGAGATACCGAGTATCCGATATTATTCCAAATGGTTCAACGGGTAAAGATAATGATACGAGGATATAAGAGATGGTGTGGATCAGTTCAGGTATTTATGAAAATTATGACAATTAAGTTGTAGTTGATGTATTCATACATGACTAACATGGTTGTGATTATGTGCTAATCTTTGGATTGATTGAAACTTACCTATGTTTATTTATGCTTCTTTAAATTGTGGAAGAATGGTAAGTTGTACTTATTAGCCATACGAGCTTACTAAGCTTAATAGCTTACTTTGTTTACCTTTTTGTATTTTATAGTGATTCGAAAGCTCGCTCCGATTGGAAGTCATCGGAGATCTCATCACACTATGCTGCAGTTGTTTTGGTACTTTTGGACTTAATGTATTTTGGTTATATGGCATGTATAGGTCCTTTTGGCTAATGAAAGCATATATGTTTTGATATGTAATTAGCTATGTAATTTGGCTTAATTGGGTATATGTGTCGGTATAAATATATATGAGTAGTTGGCTTATCTTGTATGATTTATAATTGTCTTGAGTATGCTTGATGGTTGCCTTGGAAATTGCTTTGTTTGTGAATTGATAGCTTAGCACCTAATAGATGAGTTAGAAGATTGATATATATGTTATGATTTGGGCATTAAGGTGCAAATATGTCATTGACTAAATAGGTAGACTTTGAAAGTATACTTGGTTGCTGAAAAGTGGTCAAGTGAATGTGCTTATGTATAAAATGTTGTATGGATGGATATTGCATGTTTTAGGCTTGAATTTTTGGTTGATTGAATGCCTAATTATGTTGTGGATATATGGTAATTAAAATCTGTATGTTGGTATTAAATATGGGTGAGAAATGTGGCTTAGAAAAGAGCATTGTAACACCTCAAACCTGGCCTAGATGTTATGGCCGAATTCGAAGATGTCACAAAGAATAGGTTTTGAATACAAAATCTATGCGTTTAAAACCAATTCAGTTTTTTTCAACTACTATTTGCTTTTATTCATTATACAACGTTTATTCAATTAATCGATTTGCCTTAAAACATTTTTTATTGTGGAAGCTTACGAAAACGTTATACTTAAAGAAAACAGTTCGTATTTTTAAAAAACCTTTGTTTGCATAAAAACTGTCGATTTCATAAAATAATTTATTAAGGCATGCAACCTTTAACAAACCAAAAATCAACAGTTAAAAACCATAAAGTCCAGATTGTCTGAGAAATTACAAACTCTCAAATGGTAACCAAAATCATAAATAGATAAATTTAAACAGCTTTAGATTAGGTGGTCACCGTTGAGTCTCTACCACACTGATCCTCCTAACTCTGTGAATTACCTGAACATGACAGACAAACGGAGATGAGTTTACATAAACTCAATGTGTAACCCAACAGAACTAAGCATGCAAATATACAATATAAACACAATCTGATACATATACAGTTTCAGATTCAGAAACGGATATGTATAAATCCTACCCTCATCCTCTACACACCATCTCCGACCATCCCATCACACCATGTGGGGTTAAGAACACCCACCCATCCTTACACACCACATTGTGCCATTATGACACATATCAGAATATATATATGCAGCCATGTTGCCAGAATATAGGCGATTAACACCGAACAGAATACTTCCTCCTCATATACAGAACCCACCCTAAATCAGATACAGAAAATAGATATTGAAATACAGATTAGACAAGCTCAACATGTTCATATACACATAATGAAACAATTAGACATGCATAGCATATACATACTTAGAACAGAATATCAAACTACTAGATCCATAGTTTTAGGGTTTGGTTAACCCTTACTGGCCCTACGGTAGGCCCACAGTAGATCGGAGTGACTGGTGTGACCCTAGGGAGAATTTTAGAATTTTGGGCCTACATGCTCGTATGGCCTACACGCCTAGATCAGCATTGTTCGTGTGGCTCACACTGCCTGGCCAGAATCTACATGCTCGTGTGACTGCTCGTGTGGGCCTGCACACCTATGTAGCCTACACGCCCAACCTGGCCGAACACTTGTAGCCCACACGGCCACACTCAAGCCACCACACATCCGTGTGTAGTGTACGGCCATGCCTTCGTAAACCACACAATCGTGTCTCACACACGGCCATCCATACGGCTAACCACACACCCGTGTGGCGTCGATAGTGGCCACTTTTGGCTTTTGCCAAAATTCAGATTTTTGTGTTTCGGGTACACACCTGGTTCGATTTTGATGCTAGCGTAAAGACGAGCCCTCCAGAACCTAAAAATCTCCAAACCAACACTCAAATTCAGTAACACCTTCGAAACTTTAACGGAAATATTCCACAAACAGAAACTCACAACATCCAATAACGTATTCATATACTTACCGGTAACAAAAAGGAACCCCTAACGCTTAAATCGCTATAGGAACACCGACCAAAACTTGTCCTTCATCTAAATCAAGAGCAATTAAAACACACCCATCATCAAACACTTAGCTAAAAAAAAGTTAAGATTAAACAATACAGAATTTACCGAACGAATACAGCCAAGATTTGCACAAAAAAAATCGAATTGAAAAGCCGAGAAAGGTAAGGAAAAGAAGCAAAATTGAACAGGGGAGATGAGGAAACAAAAACGTCAAAAGTAAAAAAGGAGGTTTTGGAAAACAAAATTAAATAAAACCAATTTGATTTCCCCCACTTCCCACTAGCACCTCAATCCCAGCCACTTCAGAATTTTAATTCCACCGAAACTCTATCACAAAACCGAGCAAAAACAATACCCACGCTTATACAGGGATTCGAACACAAGACCTCTAACACACTGACTCATTTGCCACTCGAACTTGCAGACTCATTCTGATATGAATTTAGAGGCAATTTAATATAAGCCCACTGAACAAAGGTAAGGCTTAGATCCAAAAATAACAAAAATTACTAAAAGTAAGACTTGATGTAACGCCCCAAAAATATCTTATATTTATTTTTGTGTGTTTGTAACACAAATATCTGTCTGCTTGAGTGGTATGTGTTCTTGGAGTGTCTGAGAAGTCTTGGGTTCAAGCTAGAGGTGCTCATAGGCCGGGCCGGGCCGGGTTAGGGGCGGGCTCAATTAAAAATTTAGGCCCATTCATCGGGCTCGGGCCGGGCCAGGCCTAAAAAATGGGCCTAAAATTTTGCCCAAGCCCGACCCATATAAAAATGCTAAAACCCGGGCTCGGCCCGGCCCGCCCGTATTAATTTTTTATATTATTTTATATAATTTTTAAATATATATATAATACATCAAAAATACTAAATAATTAAAATAAATATTTCCCAATAAATTGAAAATTAATTTTAAAAAATATGTAGACTTAAATAACACTAAGAGAGATGCAACTTAACAAGCAAATACCTCTAAAATAATAATAAAATTAACAAATGCCTTTAAAATAATAACAAAATTAACAATAAAATAAGTTTTATACAATATCCAAACAATAACAAAAAAATAGTAGCAACATAATAGTAATATGATATCAAAATAGGGAGAAAATATCAATAAAATAACATTTAAAAACAAAAAAAAATAACGGTTTTTTTTCATTTAGTAAATTCGGGCCGGGCCCGGGCCAAAAATACCTTACCCGAGGCCCGGCCCATTTTTAAATCTGGCCTTATTTTTTTGCTCAAGCCCATTTTTTGAGCCTATATTTTTTCCCAAACCGTTCCACATTTTGGGCGGGCCTTCGGGCCGGGCCGGGCCGGGCCGCCCGACCCATGAGCAGGTCTAGTTCAAGCCTTGTCTTGAGCTAAATTTTTGTTTTAATTGAATAAAACATTGCTTCTGCTCAGTAGGCTTATAGTTAAAAGTTTGTAAAAATATTCCAAAATGGGCATGCTGGTCTGGTGGTTAAGTGGAGTGTTAATGTGTTGGAGGTTTGGAGTTCGAATCCCTGCTTGTGCAAATGTGATTTATTTTTACTGCTTGTACCGTGTGGGTGTTGTAGTTTGACCGAAATTCTGTAGTGTTTGAGTAGAGTTTGAATTCAGTTGTTGAGGGGATTGTGGAGGACGGTTTAGGGGAGTTTGAGGGTTAGTGGAAGTGTGATGGACGTCTTAGGAGGGAAATTAGGGATATAGAGAGAAAAGTAAGGAGTGGGGAGTTGGTTTAGAGAAATCTGAGGAGACTTTGGGGGAGGGGTTATCAGGAAATCTTTTTTATTTTTATTTTTTTCCTTACCGAAATTTTCCCCTTTCCCAAAAATCTCGGTCATTTTCTCTCTTTGCTCCTTTCTGCCGAATTTTGCTTCTCCTTTCCCCCACCCTTGACTTTTTTGTTTTGCCTTTCCCTTGCTTCAATCGGTTCCGTGTTGCAAACTGCGTCGCCGTCTGTCCGGTAAGTTAAACAATGTGAAGTTGGTTTCTTACCAATTTTTGGTTTCTTCTCTTCTTACTGAAAGTCTCTTGACGTTTTTCCTTTTCTTTCCATAGCCAAACCTTTGCCGTGCTTCTTCCCCTTTTCGATTCTTTTCATTTCTACTTTCTTCCTACGCTTTGTCCTCTCCGCCCTCTCAGTAAGTTTAGTATTGAGTAAAACTTTAAACTAGGATGTGGACAAGTGTTGATATGGATTCTTTTGGTGATTAGAGATTTATCGAAGGGTTGTTTATCGCTTGTCGTCATTTTGAAGGCAGGGAATTCTTGCTACTTGATTTAAGGAATGGCTTTCCGCTCGAAAGTGAATACCTTGCTTCGGGATTTAGATGTATTCGATGGTTTAATCGTTTAATCAAGTGTATGCTGCTGATTTTAGGTTCCGGGAGTGTTCGGGAGCTTTAGGCGTCAAAATCTAAGCAGATGTGTAACCACAACACTGAAAACAGTAATCGGTGAAAAGTCAAAAAATGGGGCTATCTAAGCCACACGAGCGTGTGGGTGCCTGTATGGTAGGCCGTGTAGATCACACTGCCTGGCCCAAAAATCCCACTCGTCCATGTGGGCCCACAAGCCCGCTGTACTCTTTTTCCCTTAACCAATGTTTTGTTCCATTGGGTTTTCTTGATAAGGTTTTTAATGAGGCAACATATTATATGTATTATAGATATTTGTACTATTTTTCCTTCACAAGTAAATTTTTTCTGACAGGGTTTTTATCTCAGTAAGGTTTTAACGAGACACATTATCTACCATGGACATCCAAGGGGGTGTTATGAATATCTTATTTAGTGGATGTCCATCAAGATCAATATAAATTTTGATGTACTTTAAATTTTATTAGTCATTAGAAGTAGATCTCTACTTCATTTATACTTCTTATGCCTATAAATAGAGACTTTGGAGAAGCTTTATATTCTGATTGTTCAATAAAATACATAATGATATATGTAATATATATTTTATTATATAATTACATATTTATTAGTTGATTTTATGAATATAAGAGTTATTAATTAAAAATATGAATTAAAATAAAAAAGTTAAAAACAATACATTTATTAATTAAAAAAATTGAAACAATATGAAATAAAAATTACAAATGTGTTTAGAAAAGAGGAATTAATCTTGGGTCTTAAGGATGAAAGCATTATTATTTAACCATTTAACTAAGGAAGCTAATATGTTAAAAACATTTATTAAAAAAAAGTTTAAAACAACATGAAATAAAAAATATAAATGTAAAAAAAAGAGAAATTGAACTTGAAACTTAAAGACAAAACCATCAATATTTAACCATCCAACCAAATAAACTAATTATAATAAAAAATTCAAAAATTGCAATTTAAAGGAAAAATGCACTCAGTTAAACGCACTTTCACAAACTCTCTAAAAAACGACCTATTTCCCTAATTAAAATTAAAATCAACCTAAAAAACTAATTAAAAAAATAAAATTAGCCTACACGCCTTATTTAGCCCAAAAATCATTTACAATCTTTCAAAACATTTTACAATACCCAAAATCCTTCTTATAATTCAGATTTTCAGTTTTAATACAAAATTTTTTAATTATGTCAAATTTTACTATTTCTCCATCTACTATATATAACAGAATTAGTCCCATAACTTTAACTCTTATATATATTTTTAAATTTAAAATTTTAATCCTAACTTAAACTATAGCAATTAAATCTGTTAAATTTAATTCTATTATTAATTTTTGTTCTCTAATTTTATCATTTTTTAGTTTTTTATACTTTATCAAATTTTAAATTTTCAATCATGATTTAAACAATAATCATTCAAATCCATTAACTAAAATAATCTGACTCCTTATAAATATTGTGTGGAAATAACAAACTTTCATGGTATTACATGTGATAATATGTTAATAACATAATATTACAAAAAAAATAGTAGAGTTTTTGACAATTCTAATGATTATTATTTGGGTCAAGATTGAAATTTTAAAATTTAAAAGTGTGAAGACTAAAAATTACCTAATTAAAGTATAAGTACTAAATTAGCAACTTACACATATTATATGGACTAATAACAAAGTTGACCTTCTAATTAAATATTGCTAAGATGTTTGTTATTCCCTAGTATAGGTTTGTAAGTGAATCGAGCTTGAGCAAATGAGTTTCTGATTATTTTCGTTTATTTATTTTTAAAAGTGTTCATGTTCATTTAAAGTTTCAAAATGTTGTTTGTGTATGCTTCTTCTTTTTTGGTGAATAAAAAAAAAGTGTCCACAAGGACTTAAACTAAAACACCTAGAGGAGGTTGTTCAAACAAAAATAAAGCATCTTCATTACTACGATTTATTTTTGCGAGAAAATTATCAACTTTATTATTTTTTTTGGGCACATATTGGATACATCATTGTACTATCCTTTCCAACAGTTGATGTATACGCCTAGCCGAAGTTGAATTCAAGTTTCCTGAATTATTATCTTGAATAATCTTAACTGCTTTCATACTATTTGTACTAATCAATATTCTATCAAATTCCTGCTTAGATAAACCCTCAAAAATACCCATAACCCAGCCTCCAAAATTGAACTTATTAATATTCATACTATGTATAATTATATTCATATTTATTAAACTTATTCAAAACTGAACCCAGCCTCCAAATCTCTGCTTAAAAATGATGTATATTCATTTTCATTCATTTAAATTAAATAAATTTATTCATAAAGATTTAATTAAACATACTCACAAACCATTAAAGAAATATTTATGAATAACAAAGAAACAAACCATAGATAACTACTTTCTTATTTTTACATATAAAAGAATCACACATACATTTTACTAATTAAATTATTATAAATAAAATAAACACATAAAAAATAATATATTTAATTATATAATAGTCAAATAATAAATAGTAAACAAGTTTTGACGAATATAAACTGCTGCAAAATTTGGTGGATTCATCAGTGAAGATAAGAAAATAGAGGCCATGGGAAATCTTTTTTTAGTGCCTCTGCCTCTTCGTAGCTTTGCTCTATGTTTTGCTCTATGTTTTGTACGAGTATTTGTGGGTACCTCATCATTTACAGTTCGTCATGAATTCACAGGGGATCAGAGGACCTCCTTATGAATTTATCCATGGAAACAACAAAGAAGCTCTCCAAATGCAGAAGGAAGCATCTAGCAAACCTATGGCCTTGACACACGATATATTTCCCAGAGTAATGCCTCATGATTACTCCTGCATCAAGCAATACGGTGAGAATATGTTGTTTTGGTAGTATTTTCGGATTTCCATGCATAGATTTTAATTAAATCATATTTTAGGGAACAATTATCTTAGTTGGAATGGAGTTCGAGCTCAACTTGTAATAACAGACCCAGAACTGGTGAAAGAGGTGCTGAAAACCAGTGAAAAAGCTTTTTCAAAGCCAAAGCCTTCATATTTCTTTAAGAAGCTACTAGGTGACAGCATTCCTACAATCAAAAGTGAGAAATCGGCAAGGCATAGGAAATTGGCCAATCATGCCTTCCATGGGGAGAGCTTAAAAGTAAATCACTAGTTTCTAATCTAATTATTGCAGTGGAACATTGATAATGGATGATGGTTTTTGCAGAATATGATTCCGGCAATGATTGCCAGCGTTGAAACGATGCTTGAGAAATGGAAAGGTAAGGAAGGAAAAGAGATGGAAGTGTTCCAAGAGTTCAGATTCTTGACTTCAGAAGTGATATCCAGAACAGCCTTTGGTAGCAGTTACTTGGAAGGAGAGAAGATTTTTGACATGTTGATGAAGTTGACCCTAATTATAGGCAGAAATTTTTATAAAGCAAAGTTTGCTATCATCGGGTAACTTCATCTAATCCTCCACTAATTTAAAACGTGTTTTTCTCAAAAAAAATAGTTTATCTTTTTAAGTGCAGGAAGTATTTTGGGTTATACCCATAAAAGTTAAATGGTTCTGCATTTAATCTTATTAGTAAAAACCTTATCGAAAATTGGTAGCTTGGTTGGTACAATCATTGATCTTGGTTTTAAAATATTGGTGTTTTTCCACCACAATGGAGTTAATGGATTGAATTTAATCTGCTTTGCCTTTTCAGCAAGTTTTGGAGATCTGCTGATGAAATTGAATCAGATAAACTTGAGAAAACGATACATGATTCTGTGATGAAGATTGTTAAACAAAGGGAAGAGAAAGTAATGACCGGAGAAGTCGACAGCTTCGGCCATGATTTTCTAGGATTACTTTGTAAATGCCTATCATGATTCGGATGATAAAAACAGGTTTTTGATACAAGATATAATAGATGAGTGTAAAACTTTCTATTTTGCTGGGCAATAAACAACGAATTCCTTGCTTGCATGGACAACCCTACTTTTAGCAATATATTCAGATTGGCAAGACAAAGCAAGAACAGAGGTGATTGAGGTCTTTGGTAATCAAAACCCAAATTCTGAGGGGATCGCCAAATTAAAGACTGTAAGCAAACTATACAAATTCTAAATTAAGCTTGAAAACTATAACATTGACCATTTATATTAAACTGCAAATTCTTATGGTTTGATTTTTTTTTTCTTGAACAGGTTACCATGATTATTAATGAATCTTTACGGCTCTATCCTCCTCTAAACGGCGTGGTAGGAAAGGCAGTAAGAGATGTCCAATTAGGAAAACTTGTCCTACCTAATTATTTAGACCTCAACATCCGATTCATAGCACTCCACCATGACCCTGACTTATGGGGAGATGATGTTCTTCTTTTCAAACCAGAAAGGTCTGCTGAAGGGATTGCCAAAGCTACTAACAACAATGCAGCTGCATTTATGCCCTTTGGATTGGGACCTCGATCTTGTGTTGGAATGAGCTTTTGCAATCACTGAAACCAAAATCGCCCTTTCCATGATTCTGCAGCGCTACACTTTCACCCTTTCCCCTACTTATGTTCACGCACCTTTACCAAATCTTTCACTCAAGCCACATCATGGGCTTCATTTGTTGTTTCATTCACTACATTAAATTTGGTAAAATATTGTATTACATAATAAAATGTGGGATGCGTAACAATTCCTTGTAATGTTGATCCATTTACTATATTTTGCAGCCATATGATGATATATGGTTTGGGGATTTCATGTTTTGGAAACAAGATTTTTTAATTCTAAATTACTTTAGTAATATGGAGAATAGCATGAAGCAATTAACCCCTATCTAAGTGTCACAATTTATCGAGTTTAAGTTTGGATCTTCACGTTTAAAAGATTTAGATAAAAAAAATATGTTTAAAAAAGGACTTAAGTAAAGAAGCCTATTTAAAAAATAGATTAGGATTGAACTTGAACTCCAACGTTTAATGCCCTAATTTGACTTGACCTATTATTAATTCTATAATATGTTTTTATTTATCACATCATTTATATAACATAAAATTTAAATCTATATTAATATATAACATTATACTTGAAAATGGGCTTGAGTAAGAAAGCCCATTTAAAATATGGGCCAAATTTGAGTTTTAGCATTTAAGGCTTGAGTTTGTCTTAATCTATTTTTAATTTTATAATATACTATATTATTTTTATTTATAATTTAATTTGTATCACATTATAAATAAATGTAAACATTAAAATTTAATTGTTTATATTTAAAATTTTAATAAATATATAATATTATTAAATATTAAATTTAAAATAACTTAATTTAAAAAAATGAATGCATTTAAAATAAATTTAAGTTATTTATTTATAAATATGAAAAAAATTAAATAAAATATAAAAGTTCATATTTTAAATTTAGAGGAATTTGGGAAAAAAAAAACATATTAGATTAATACTATCTAAAATTTTAATACAAATCTAACCTCACCAGTTCTGTTAACATTTTCACTTGAAGGTTAATAAATTAATGAAATAAAGATCATATTTTTCAATGAGTCACTATAAAAAAAAACATATTAGATTAATACTATCTAAAAATAAGGATTGTGTGGTAGGGGTGTCGAAATGTTTAACCGATAGTTAATCGAATCAAATTAGTATTAATTGAATTAATCAAAATTTTTAATTATTTAATTGTTAATCGAATCGAATTTTTTAAAAAATTAACCGAACCAAAATATTTCGGTTAATTAGGTCGGTTAACCGAATTAACCGAAATTTATATGTTTTGTTTTGTTTTTTTTTTTGTTAAAATAAGTATATAACATATCAAAAAAATAAATTTATAAGGTTCATTTGACTGGATTAAGCGAATTAACCGAACTAGTAATAGCCTAATATATATTATATATAATATTATTTCTTAAGTTTGGTTAATTTGGTTAATTACTCGATTTCGAATTGAATTAAACGTTAACTAAAATTCTAAAGAAATTTTAACCGACCTTTAACTGAACTAGATCGGTTAACCGACCGATTAACCGAATTAAATCGATTAATTCAATTTTAAAAAAGTTTAAACACCCCTATTATGTGGGATCTTCCTACTGTGATATAATTTTAGTTATTTTTTAAAATAAAAGTTAATGCAAAGATATGCTTTAGAATATTTTATATTAATTTTTTAAAATAAATATGATTAGAATTGGAAAATGATTATGGAACGGTACTCTATTTAATTATTTGGAGTAATTGACAATATTAAACAAATATTAACCCTGAAAAGAATAAACAGATATATACGGCAATATTCGTGTACTTCGTTTAACTGAAATAAATGGTAATTGAAAAATTCAACACTTTTTTCTTTAATTGAAATCAATCCTAAATGCAAAATGCCAATCATTTCTCCTTTTTTCCTTTTTTTTTTTTTTAACATTTGAATATTATATTATCAGAGAAAGGATTTTATTAAACCTCATATCTTTCCAATTATTTAATATATTTTATTTTTTATGCCATTAATACATTATTTTTTTAATCAAATTATTTTTTAGTGGTATTGAAAACAGTAGTTTCGAAACCCTATTTTTAATGTTCAAGTCCATACATATTATTATTTAATATTTACGAGGTTAGTATGAAGTTTAATTAGAGTTTGGTTCTTTAGTTTTGTTAATTGGATAGTTAACTAAGGTACAAGTGTAATGAATCTAAAGTTAGTGGTGTTGGAAAATGATATACTGAGACATCGTTTCCGTAAATCGAGCCCATAGATATTTAATATAAATATCTATGGAATTGTTGTATAGGTGAATTAAATTTTGGATAGGTCATTTTTCCGAATTAGTGACTAATCGTAAAAGTGATAAAAGTTAATTGCTATAAAATTTTAATTAATAGGAGGGCCAAATGGATAATTAGTGTAACACCCCTCACCTAGTCCAATCGTCGAACCCAAGTTACAGGATGCTACTTCTGTTACCGGAACAATTCACATCCAACATAAATTCATTCAATCATCATTTCTTAATATAAATACATGCATCATATGTTAACCAAGTAAAATCAAACTCAGTCGAGCTTACGAAAGCTCTAACTTTGACCCTAGCATGAATAATGACCAAACTATAAACTTTTCACCTTTGAACATAGGTATCGATACCTAGATCAAGTATCGATATTGCCTTTAACTTCAAAGTTCCAAAAATCAAGTTAAAATACCCAAGTATCGATACCAAAACTAATTATCAATACCGTTATGGCATTTTGCCATTTTCAAAATTTTAGACATAAGTCAATTCATATCGATACCTTTATAAAGTATCAATCCTTAAAGATAAGTATCGATATTGTATACTGGTATTGATACCAAATTGGCATTCTGTCGATTAATATACTGTTCATTTGGTAAATTATTTATACTTTTACCTATAGTATCGGTACTTTTTGTTAAAAAGCCAAGTAAATCACATTTTGGTCACATTCCATGTCAAAACAAAACTTAAGATCATAAAACACTTTTGAGCACATTATTACTTGTATAACACCAATTCAAAACATACCAATACACCATTATTCATTCATTCTTAACGTATCATACTTAACACTCAAACCATCACCTATTCATATACAACTATAGCGAATAAACCGTACATTTTATCATCTCATACCATCATATTTCATGTCATATCATACTCAAATACCATTTAGATGTCATTCACATATCTCACTATATTATCAACATAACTATCACATATTCGAACCTTGAACTTATAAGATTTGAAAATTTAAAAAGGGCTAATTCAACAATCATCCAAGTGACAACAAAAACACCTATATACATGTCACATAGCGAGTCTAGAACGTTTAAAAGACTACCGAACCGGAGGCTTGATAGTGTGAGCTCTGAAGTGATCCGATCGCCTCATTTTGTAAACGATAACTATAAACAGAGAAAACATAACAGAATAAGCATTACAAATGCTTAGTAAGTTCATAGGTTTTAAAATAGTAGACTCACCTCAATTCACAATTAACATATCAAATTAGCTACATGAATATTGTTTCCTATTACCACATTTCACAATAACAAGGTAAGTACGTCAAATAATTAAGCCATTACCATTTCAATCTGTACGAATCAATCCCATTTAGTTCCATTCAATCAAACTCATTAATTACAATTCATTTACATCATTCTTATATCATATAAACATTTCCAAAGATAGTATGTAACACCCCTAACCCGTATCCATTGCAACTTATGAAATGAATACAGACATTTTATATTATTTTATCATACATGTCATAAAATTTATCTTGAAGTCCCTTATTAAGGCCCTCGAGGCCCAAAACATATAATGGAAATAAGTTGGGACTAAATCGGGAACTCAGAGAATTTTAAAATTTTTCCTAGGTGTAGGGGTCACACGCCCGTGTGGTCAGGCCATGTGGCTCACACGGCCAAATGACATGCCCATGTCTCAGGCCATGTGGCATATGAGGTAGGGTACACGCCCGTGTCCCTAGCCCATGTAACTCTCTGACTTACAACTTAATTAAGTGCAAGGGTCACACAGCCAAGTCACAGCTCGTGTGCTAGGCCGTGTGGACAATTTAGTTTTTGAAAATTAGGTACAGGATTCACACGGCCATGGCACACACCCATGTGCTAAACCGTGGGTCACACATGGTTGAGACACACACCCGTGTCTCTGTCCATGTGCCTAATTCTGAGCATTCTGTTTTCAAATTTTAAGATACAGGGGACACACAGCCAAACCACATGCCTATGTGCTAGGCCGTGTGTCACACACGGTCAAGACACACGCCTTTATGTCTACCTGTGTGGACAAAAATAGGCTACTTTAAGGCCATTTTTCTTACCCTTTTTTTTAATATAAACCTGCACACAACATTGATATACACCAATATATACCAACCAAGCAACCAATACAAGCCAAAAATCATGTTTTAAACATAATATATAATCACAAGACTCATTTGAATAAACTTACTATTTTAATTCCATTAATTGATTACTAAAAACTACTACTATATACATGCATACAAATACATACATATGTATCATTCACAACCACGTTTTAAGTTTAACTCTTTTCTAAACTAACCCTATACATGCCATATAAACCATAGGATATTTAACAAAATTTACCGGAGTAATCTGGATAATGTAGTCCGATGTGTTGATTCGATCCTCAGAAATCATGTTAATCTACAAGAAACATTAAACGACACGAGTAAGCTTAATGAAGCTTAGTAAGTTGATTGGCTTTAAAGTTAAATCTTACTGAACATATTATAATGATGCAATTAAATAAATCGTTCATTACACATTTCCTGCCAATCACAACTTCAATTGATGATTTCACTTATTTAATCTCAAAATTGATAATATCATTAAGTTTTCCAATAACACTCTATAAGTCACTTATCAGCCTTGGTCAAATTGAAGAACGTTTTACGGATATGAGTACATCATAAACAGAAGACCGAAGGCTGCACTGAAGCATATAGGTGCTAAACAGAAACCCGTAAAGGTTGACGAAAGCTCATACGAGCTGAATGAAAACCCATAAGGGTTAAATTGAAGCTCAAAAGAGCTGAATTGAAACCCAAAAAGGTTAAACTGAAACTCATATGAGTTAACTGAAACTCATAAGAACTAAATAGAAAGCAAACACGAGAGTTCGCAACAAATATTGAACCTCAGTTTACTTGGGTAATTTAGCCGTCAATTCACGGAATGTCGAATGTACTCAATCCAGTGTTCTGTTCACTATGAGTATTTGATTTAATTTCATAATTTTTACAATAATTTTTTTTCAAAAAATAATATAAATAAATACATATTAATATTCATCAAATTAACAATTAACATAAAAATTTAACCATACGAACTTACCTGAAGTAAACTTGTAGATTTTGTAGCAATTCATGGACTATTCTGTTAATTTCCCTTTTCCACGATTATCTTCGGGCTCTTGGTCTAAAATATAAAATTATTCATTCATTAGCATATGTTTAAATTCTAATTCACTTCACAATTTATACCCCTAAATTTTCAAAATTACACAATTACCCCACTTTTACAATTTTTACAATTTAGTCCCTATTCAATTAACCCATCAATTGAGCTAATTTTTCTCAATTGACACTTTATCTAATTATTTTAGGCTACCATACAGCCTTTGATATTCATAATTTCAACACCAAACCCTAACTCTTAATTTTTTCGTAATTAGGTCCTAAAATCAATTTCTATTGAAATTACTTGATAAAATCATCATATAATAAAATTAAAGCTTAAAATCCACGTTAATTCATCATAAAATTTTAGCACTCATCAATGGTAACTTTCAAAATTACCCATAGAATCAAAAACTAATGAATTAGATAGTTGGACCTAATTGTAAAAGTCTTAAAAAGACAAAAATTACAAGAAAAGAGCAAGAATTAAACTCACATGATGAAAATATATGAAAAACCAGCTTGGAGGGACTCTTCTATGGCTGTTTTTGGTTGAAGATTGATGAAGAAATGTTTAGATTTTCAATTTGGTCTTTATTTAATTTTATCTCAATTGCCAAATGACCATTTTGTCCCTAAACCATCCAATTTCAAGATTTTTTTTCCTACTAATGCCGCCTCAGCCATCCCCTTTTGGCATTTTATGCCTTAAGTCCCTCCTTATTCATCACTTAAGCTATTTAATCACTATTTCATTAATTAGCCAATTTTGCACCTTTTTCAATTTAGTCTTTTTTATTTAATTAACTATCAAAACGTTAAAATTTTCTAACTAAACTTTAATACTAACTCAATGACACTCCGTAAATATTTATAAAAATATTTAGGCTCGGTTTATGAAATTGAGGTCTCGATTCCTCATTTTTTGAAACCAATTAATCTAATAATTATTTCTAAAGCACAAATCACTATTTCATAGCTTTCCTAAATTCATATTTAACTCATAATAATAAAATTTTTTAACTCACTTGTCAAATTTTTAGTGGTCTCAAACCACTGTTTTCGACACTACTAAAAATTGGGCTATTACAACTCTCCCATATTTAGGAAATTTCGTCCTCGAAATTTGTTACCTGTGAATAAATTTGGATACTGTGATATCATCGATTCTTCTGTTTCCCAGGTTGCCTTATCTTAACCACGACGATGCCATAATACTTTAACTAACGGTACCTGGTTATTCCGTAATTCTTTAACTTCCTGAGCTAAAATCTTCACTGGTTCTTTTGAATAAGTCATATCCGGTTAAAGCTCAATTTCTGTGTAAGGAATCACGTGTGAAGGATCTGATCTGTACTGTCTCAGCATAGACACATGGAACACATTATGAATTTTCTCATGTTCTAGTGGTAAAGCTAACCGATAAGCTACAGGGCCAATTCTTTCAACAATTTCAAATGATCCAGTAAATTTTGGACTCGGTTTCCCTTTTCTGCCAAACCATAATACTTTCTTACACGGTGAAAATTTTAAGAACACTTGATCACCAACCACAAACTCTATATCTCTTCTTTTCAAGTCTGCATATGATTTCTGACGGTCAGAAGCAGCTTTCAAACTATCTCAGATAATCTAAACTTTTTTTTTAGTTTCCTGGATCAAATCGACTCCCACTAGTTTGGATTCACTTAATTCAAACCAATACAATGGAGTCTTATATTTTCTTCCATAAAGAGCTTCAAATGGTGCCATTTTGATACTGGATTGATAGCTATTATTATATGAAAATTCAGCCAAAGGTAAATACCTTTCCTAGCTACCACCAAGCTCGATAACATCTAAACATATCTTCCAACATCTGAATTACTCGTTCCGATAACCCATCAGTCTGAGGATGAAATGTTGTGCTGAAATTTAACTTAGTGCCTAGAGCTTCTTATAGTTTACTCTAAAACCTCGATGTAAACCTTGGATCTCGATCCAAAATAATAGATGTTGGAATCCCATGTAACCTCATAATCTCTAATATATACAATTCTGCTAACTTTTCAAATGGAAAGTCTGTTCTGATTGGAATAAAATGTGTCAACTTAGTCAATCTATCCACAATCTAGATCGAATCTTTCTTTTTTGGAGTCACAGGTAATCCAGATACCATGTCCATCGTGGCATGCTCCCATTTCCACTCAAGAATCATGATAGGTTGTAACAGACCTGTTGGTACTTGATGTTCTACTTTGACTTGTTGACAAGTCAAACACTTTGCTACAAATTCACAGATTTCTCGTTTCATACCTAGGCCACCAATACATCCATTTCAAATCACAATACACCTTCGTACTTCCCGGATGAATGGAATACATGCTACTGTGAGCTTTAGATAAAATATCATTTTTCAAGTCTAAATTATTTGGAACACAAATTTTGTGGCGATAATGTAACATATCGCTATCATCAATGGTATACTCTGAACTCAAATTGTCTCGAACCATATGTCTTTTCAATATCAATTTCGAATCATCATCTTGCAACTCTCAAATTTGTTAAAGAAGCAAAGGTTTCGTCCTCAATTCTGCTAATACAGAACCATCTTCCTTAAAAGATAATTAAGTGTTCATTACTTGAAGTACAAACAAAGACGACTTTCGACTGAGTGCATCTGCCACGACATTAGCTTTTCTCGAGTGATAATCAATAACCAGGTCATAATCTTTTAGTAACTTTAGCCACTGTCTCTACCTCAAATTCAACTCTTTTTGAGTCATCAAATACTTCAAACTTTTATAATCTGTGTACATATAACATTTCTCACCGTATAAATAGTGTCTCCAAATTTTCAAAGCAAACACAATTGCAATCAACTCAAGTTCATGTGCACGGTAGTTCATTTCATGCGATTTTAACTGTTGAGAAGCATAAGCCACTACTTTTCCTAGTAGCATTAATACGCAACCCAGTCCATTTAGAGATGCATCACTATACACAACATATGGTATACCCGATTCAAGCTGAGTAAAAACTGGAGCTTCTGTCAACATTTTCTTTAATTGATCAAAACTCTGCTGACATTCATCAGACCAAACAAATTCAACATTTTTCTATAGTAGTCGAGTCATCAGCAAAGCGATCATCGAAAAGTTCTTGACAAAACAGCGGTAATATCCTGCTAAACCCAGAAAACTTCGCATTTCTATTATATTTTTCAGAATTTTCCAGTTCATTATTACAGATATTTTGCTTGGGTCTACTCGAATCCCTTCAACTGACACAATATGACCCAAAAAATCCTGCTTCATGAAGCCAGAATTCACATTTACTGAACTTTGCATACAACTGTTTATCCCTCAAAATTTGTAACACAATTCTCAAATGTTGTGCATGCTTGGTTTCAGTCTTAGAATAGATCAGTATATCATCAATAAACACAACCACAAATCTCTCCAAATATGGTTGTAAAATCTGATTCATTAAATCCATAAAAGCAGCATGAGCATTAGTCAAAACCAAAAGGCATTACCAAAACCTCATAATGACTATACCAAGTTCTGAAAGCAGTTTTCGAAACATCACATTCTTTAACTTTCAACTGATAATATCCAGATCTGAGGTCTATCTTCAAAAAAATTGCAGCACCCTTCAGTTGGTCAAACAAATCATCAATACGAGGTAAAGGATATTTGTTCTTGATTGTAACCTTGTTCAACTGTCTGTAGTCTATACACAGTCTCAAAGATCCATATTTCTTTTTTACAAATAAAACAGAGTCTGACGAACCCTTTATCAGTAACTCTTGCAACTGTATCTTTAATTCTTTTAACTCAGCTAGTGCCATACGGTGGTGTTATTGATATCAAAGCTGTTCTCGGAACCACATCAATTACAAAATCAACTTCACAATCAGGTGGTAAACCCGACAATTCTTCAGGAAACACATCAACAAATTCATTAACCACTGGAAACCATTCTAACTTCGATTTAGGACCTTGAGTATCAATAATATAAGCTAAAAATGCCTCTCTTCCTTTTCGCATTAATCTCTGAGCTGAAAAAGTGGAAAAATCCTAACAATATCATTCGAATTCTCAAACTCAACTAAAATTACTTCTTCTCAATTTAATCTATTTCTCTCGACAATTCACTATAGCATCATGTTTCATTAGCCAATCCATTCCCAGAATAACATCAAATTCTCAAAAGGATAGCAACATCAAATCAGTAAGGAATTCACAGCCTTTTATTTCTAGTAGACAATTTCGACGCACTAAATTAACTACCATACTTTGGCCTAATGGATTAATAACTTGAATATCATAATTAGTAGACTCAGCAGACATTTTCTTTTCTGTTACTAATGCAATACAAATATAAGAATGCGTGGATCCAGGATCAATCACCGCATACACAATAGCATCAAAAAGATAGAATGTACAAGCTATTACATCCGGAGTGTAGCTTCCTTCCTTGCTCAGATGGCATAAGTACGTGTAGTTGCCCTAGCCTTTAATCGGCCAGCAGAATCTCTCATACCCGAACGAGAAGTTCCAGCGGCACTGTTTTGGCCTGAACGTTTACTTCTTTGGGAAGTGGCCATATGTTTCTCTTTCTGTTCTTCTTCTTTTTGCAATAGAGGACAGTTCCGAATAAAGTGGTCAGTGGCTCCACATTTATAATAAGCCCCTACTTTACCTCTGTATTCACCCAGATGATATTTTCCACAATATTTGCATTTAGGCCTAGGAACATTCTGTATACTACCTACACCAGCCACAGGTTTAATAATTACCTTGAAATCTTGTTGAGTCACCTTATTCTTATTTGATCATTCCAGCACAGAGGTAGGTCAGCTGGAATCATCTCTAAACTTTTTAGCCGGAAATGCTGAAAATGATTTGGAGGAGCTTCTCTTATAAGATTCTTTATTCCTTCTCTCCCGTTGCATTTTTCTATTGTACACCTCTTCCATTTTCTGAGTACGATCTGATAGAACAATAGATTCCCTTATTTCAGTGCCCTCAATCATCATTCTAATTTCATCATTTAACCTTTCCTCAAATTGAATACGCATTTCTTCTTCAGTCGATACAATTTTCTAGGCATATCTGTTGAGGTATACAAATTCTCTTTCGTACTCAGCTATTGATTGGTTACCTTGTCGCAAATCAAGGAATTCTTTCTTTTTATCCAGATATCTCTTACCGACATATTTCTTTTTAAATTCACTCTGGAAAAATTCTTATGAAATTTTCTCTTTTGGTGCTACTACTATAGTGGTCATCCACCAATTATATGCTTCCTCTTTTAGTAAGGAAACATCACACCTCAAATAATCATTTGGAGGACAATCCATTTTTTCAAAAACTCTCACTGTATTCTGAAGCCAATACTCAGCTTTGATGGGGTCATCATATGACTGCCCTGAAATTCTTCGGCCCCAAACTTTCTGAGTTTTTTAACAGGAGTACGCTTACTTGATTCAGTTACCAGAGGAGTTGTAAGTACAACTGAGGGTGCTACAGATGGTACGTAGGGGGATGAGGTTGCTGAGCTTGATATCTTTCTTACATAAAGTCATTAAACTATTGATTCATAAACCCATAGACATATTTTTGAGTTCATGTTCTTGCATAAGAGAAATTGGGACTTTACTACTTGTTCCGTGTTCATATGTTTTTACTATACTATTAGCTTCATCACGTTTAGCATGTTTGGATCTATCAAACATCTTTACAATCTATAAGAAAAACAAAGATTAGATCAGATCATACACATCACACTATCACATATTTATATGGCATGTATTTCTAGGCACTTTACATGTTACGTTTATTCCGAGAATCGGTTAAACCGAAGCTCTAATATTACTAAAAGTAACACCCCTAACCCGTATCCGTTGCCGAAACAAGGTTACGAAGCATTACTAGAACTTACAGAATGAATACAGACATTTTATATTATTTTATCGTACATGTCAGAAAATTTATCATAAAGTCCCTTATTAGGGCCCTCGAGGCCCAAAACATACATTAGAAATAAGTCGGGACTAAATTGAGAACTCAGATAATTTTTCATGAAATTTCAAATTTTTTCCTAGGTGCAGAGGTTGTAACACCCCCAACTCATATCCATTGCCGAAACAAGGTTACGAGGCATTACCAGAGTTTACGGAATATTTTCAGACAAACCGAGTTAATTACTATTCACTTTCCGAACTTAGTCATAATGTCCCTTAAATGGACCCTAAAGGCCCAAAATATACATTAGAAATGAGTTGGGACTAAATCAGAATCATAGAAAATTTTTAGCACATTTTCAAAATTTTTCTCACTTGTAGAAGTTACACGCCCATAAGGTAAGGGACACACCCGTGTGGTCAGGACGTGTGGGATCATACGCTCGTGTCCCTAACCCATGTAACTCTCTGACTTGCAACCCAAGAAGAAGTTGATTTCACACGGCCAAAGCACACGACCATGTTGCTAGGCTGTGTGGTTAATTAAATTTTCAAAAATAAGTGCAGGTTTCACACGGCCGTATCACACACCCGTGCTTCCAGGCTGTGTGCTTTACACGGCTGAGACACACGCTCGTGTCTCTACCCGTGTGCTCAATTTTGAGCATTCTGTTTCTCAATTTTAGAATACAGGGGACACACGGCTTAGACATACGCCCATGTGTCTACCCGTGTGGACAAAATAAGGCTATTTTCTAAGCCTTATTTCTCACCCATTTTCATCTAATACCTGCACCAAACTTTTCCAACGACAACCAACCATTTCAAGCAAGATTTTCAAGCCAATGTTAGGCATTTAAAATCATGTAATTGCTCACATCTTTACTTAATACCTTACCTTTCCATTACATATTTAATACAACTAATGCAAATCATACCAAACATACATGTGAAATCATAACTTACATTATAAGTGTACCAAAAACCAAATCATTACTAGCCATACCAATGGCTAGGTTACATTTGTCCTTTTTAATACACATATTAATCTTAATAACCTATACATGCCATATAAATCAAAAGAAGTTTTACAAAATCTACCAGAGAAATTCTGGATAGTGTAATCCTTTGTGCTAATCTGACCCTCTGTATTTGCGTCAATCTACATGAAATATTAAACACACAAATGTAAGCTTATAGAAGCTTAGTAAGTTCATAGGCATTTAAAATAAATCTTACTGAAAATGCCATAACAATTTACTAAACATGAAATTTACTAATACTTCCTGCCAATCACAAATTCACATGATAAAATCACTTAATTGAGCTCAATATTATCAACTTCCTCTATTCTTTCATGATAATTACTTTATCATTTACCAATTTTCATCAAATTAGAGAACGTCTTACGGAATTGAGTACTTCATTTTCTTAATGCCACAGTCCAACTACGGTCTTACAATAATCACATATTGATGTCATAGCCCAGCTATGGTTTTACACGTAGTCACATAGTCACATGCCGATGCCATAACCTAATTATGGTCTTATACGAAATCACATAATCACATACCAATGCCATAGCCCAGCTATGGGCTTATATGGGATCACATATCACACACCGATGACATAGCCTAGCTATGGTCTTATACGAAATCACATAACCACATACCGATGTCATAGCCCAACTATGGTCTGATACGGGATCACATTTCACACACCGATGCCATAGCCTAGCTATGGTCTTATACAAAATCACATATCACATGTTGCCATGGTCCAACCATGGTCTTTTCCGTCAATTCATCTTTTATCACTGAACGAAAGTACTCATTTCTGCGTTCTACTCAATTTGAACATTTAATTCGATTTTCACACTTTTCACAATATTTATAATTCATTAATCGAACATAAGAAATAATGCATCATATCATTCATAAAATTAACAAATAATCATTAAAATTCAACCATATGAACTTAACTGGACTGATTTGTAAAGATTATAGCAATTCAGGGACTAATCAGCTATTTTATCTTTTTCCTATTTGTCTTCGGGCTCTTAATTTATAATTATAAAATCATTCATTCATTAGCATTTATTCCAATTCTACTCTACTTCACAATTTTTATGCCCTTTAATTTTCAAAATTACAGTCTACTTCACAATTGCCTTTTAATTTTTAAAATTACACTTTAACCCTAAATTTTATAGTTTTTAGAATTTAGTTCCTGCTCAATCAACCCATTAATTGAGTTTCTTTTTCACAATTAACACTTTATATAACCATTATAGACTATTTCTTAGCCTTTGACATTCAGAATTTCAACACAAAACCCTAATTCCAGACTTTTTCCCAATTAGGTCCTAAAAATCAAATTCTATTCAAATCATTCAATAAAATCATCACATAACAAAATTAAAACTTCAATTTCATACTAATTCATCATAAACTTTTAGAACTCATCCATGGAAACTTTCAAAATTACCCATGGAATCAAAAACTAATGAATTATATAAGTGGACCTAGTTGTAAAAGTCTCAAAAACACAAAAATTACAAGAAATAATCAAGAATTAAACTTACTTGATGAAAAAAATTATGAAAAACCAGCTTAGAGGACCCTCCTATGGTGTTTTTGAGTGGAGAAAAATGAAGAAAGATGAAGAAATGTCTAGATTTCTAATTTGGTCCACTTTTTACCTATTAATTTTTATTCTTTCTCCCATTTTGCCCCTTGTTCACATTGTTTCTTTACCATTTCTTTGCCCAACCATCCAGACCATAAAATCTTTAGCTGCAATTGCTCTTTAAATCCTTCTTATTTATTACTTAAGCTATTTAATCACTTTCACAAGTTTTATACTTTATTCAATTTAGTCCTTTTCATTCAATTAACTATCAAAATGTTAGAATTTTCTAACGAAACTTTAATACTAACTTATTAACACTTCGTATATAATATTTACGATTGGGTTTATGATATCGAGGTCTCGATACCTCGTTTTTGACCCAATTTACCTGATAATTTCTTTTAAATCACAAATTCACTAATTCAAAAATATTTCTAAAATCATACTTAGCCTATAATTATTAAATAATATATTTTCTCACTCTCTTGTGGGATTTAGTGATCTCATATCACTGTTTCCGACACCACTTAAATTTTGGGCTGTTACAACTCTCCCCCATTTAGGAAATTTCGTCCTCGAAATTTCTACCTAAAAATAAGTTTGGATACTGTGATCTTATCGATTCCTCTGTTTCCCATGTTGCCTCCTCTGAACCAAGACGATGCCACAATACCTTAATTAACGGTAAGGATGAGCAAAACTCGATTCGACTCGAAAAAATAAAAAATTTAAATTTCAAGTTAAACGAATCGAGTTATTCGAGTCAACTCAAATTTTTTTTTGAATTTCAAGTTCGAATCGAGTTGAGTTTTCAAATTCAAATAACGCGAATAATTCGAATAATTCGAATGTCAAACTATAATATTTTACATTTTTACCCCAAACTCCCAAAACTTTTTACTTTTCCCTCAAAACTTTTACTACTTCCCACTTTCCACCCAAAACTTTTACTCCCCTCCCATCCTAACCCCCATCTACCCAAAATCCATTTCCCACCAAAATTTTACTCTCTTATTTACTTTTCCTCAAAATTTTACTCCCAAAAACCCTCAAAACTTTTTATTTTCCCCTAAAATTTTTACTCCCTCCCACTTTCCCCTTAAAACTTTTACTTCATTCCCATCCCACCCCCTATCTACCCCAAACTCATCCCCCATTTTTTTAAATATTTTCCCTCTAAAATTTTACTCCTCCTATTTACTTTCCTTCAAACTTTTACTCCCAAAACTTTTTATTTCCCCCTAAACTTTTACTTCTCACTATTTACTCCCGAATAAAAAATTAAAATTATCCAAAAAAAAACCCATAAACATAAATAGTAATAATTTTATTTATATTTACTATTTATATTATTAAATTAAATTTCACATTTTATATTATTTATATTATTAAATTATTTATTCATATTGAATATTTATATTAAAATTGAATTATTAATGATGCCATAAAATATTCGTGTTAAAATTTTATATTGGTATCAATTTCACATTTTATCTTTAAAATAACTTTTATTAAAAAGTCACATTTTTACATTTAACATATTTTTTAATTCCAAAATACATAGTGACAAGAATCTGAAGATAATTGAAACAACTAAGCAAGCAAAAAAGCTAACCCATATATAAAACATTAATAAATAAATTATTAGGCGATGAAAGTTAATAAAAAATTGATTATGGTGGAAAAAATTTATTACGATGGGTGACAGTGGTTATAAGGACCCAAAATTATTTTTTAAAATTTAACTCGAACAAATATATTCGATTCGAATTCCATTTCACTCGACTCGATTCGAGAAAATTTCAAATCAAATTAGGATGATAAAATACGATTCGTAAACTCGATTAACTCAAAATTTTTTCATTTGATTCGATCGAACGCTCACCCCCAATTAATGGTACTCGTTTATTTCGTAATTCTTTAACCTCTCTAGCCAAAATCTTCACTGGCTCCCCCGTATAGGTCATATCCGATTGAAGCTCAATTTCCGTATGAGGAATCACGTGTGAAGGATTTGATTTGTACCATCTCAACATAGACACATGAAACACATCATGGATCTTTTCAAGTTCTGGGGGCAGGGCTAACCGATAAGCCACATGGCCAATTCTTTCTATAATTTCCTCCAACCCGATAAATCTTAGGCTCAATTTTCCTTTTCTGCCAAACCGTAATAATTTTTTCCAGGGGGAAACTTTCAAAAATACGCGATCACCCACATTTAACTCTATATCTCTTCTTTTCAAGTCTGCATACGATTTCTAGCGCTCTAAAGAAGCTTTCAAACTGTCCCGAATAATTCAAACTTTTTCTTCAGTTTCTCGGATCAAATGAACTCCTACTAACTTAGATTCACTCAATTCAGACCAATACAAAGTAGTCTTACACTTCCTCCCATACAGAGCTTCAAAAGGTGCCATTTTGATACTGGATTGATAGCTATTATTATAAGCAAATTTAGCCAAAGGTAAATACCTTTCCTAGCTACCACCACTCAAGTATACAGCACCTCAACATATCTTCTAAAATCTAAATCACTCATTCTGATTGCTTGTCAGTTTGAGGATGAAACGCGGTGTTGAAATTTAGCCTTGTACCCAGTGCTTTTTGTAGTTTACTCTAGAACCTCGATGTAAACCTTGGATCCCGATCTGAAATAATGGATGTTGGGACTCCATGTAATCTCACAATTTCAAATATATACAATTTCGCTAATATCTCAAGTGAAAAGTCCGTTCTAACCGGTATGAAATGCGCCGACTTAGTCAATCTATCCACAATCACCTAGATTGAATCTTTTTTTATCGTAGTTACTGGTAATCCGGTTACAAAATCCATCGTAACATGCTCTCATTTGAAAAATATTAGCAACATTTAGGGTTTTAAAAAATTTAAAAAAAATCTGAGTTAAAAATTTATATATATATTTTAAGTTAAACTTATATAGTTTTGGTTTAGTTATTTATTTATTTTAATTTAATTTAATCCCATTTCATTTTTTTTTTGTTTTATTTATCTTTTCACATAACGTTTGGTATATTATTCATATGGAATTAATGATTTGGAAAAAAATTCATCTATCTAGTTTTCATTAATTGGTTTAGCATTTATTAAGGATGTTAACTCCATGTATCATAATAATATTATATTAAATATTTTCAAAGTATAAGTACTGCACTGGACATTTTTAAAGAACATGTACCACAATATCAAACATTTTATAAAAGTATAAGTATCAAATAATACACAAATTAATTGTTCAGGTATCACATTAGACATTTTATAATAGAGCAAATACTAAAAGTGACATAATCCCTTTCTCATATATATATATATATCCTTTATATAAAATTTGTATGGAATATATTTATTTTCTTGATATATATAATCTAAATTCGTAATGATGAAAATTTTTGAAGTTTTGAGATTTTAAGTGTTTAGATTTGAGTTTTATCATGTATATTATGTATAGGTTTTTAGTTCAAGATTTTTTTTATCAGTAGAATTAGATCGAGTTGTGGATCCATCCATATTTATAAATAACTAATCTAAGTCTATTATTTTTTTTCCCAAAATCTAAGTCTTAGACCTTGTCTATATTATTTTTTATTTTTTAAATATTATTATTTTTATTCAATATGCAACAATTATATATGTTATCTATTTTATTAAAATTTTAAACATAAACAACTTAACATGTTTTTTAATATTTATTTTAGAGTATAGTATAGTATATTTAATTTAATATGATATAAATTACATACTATATATAAACAAAAAGAAAAAAAGATATCATGTATTAACTTGTATGGAGCTATGATTAAAGATCTTATTCGATACCCATTTGGTAGGAGTTAAACTCATGTTACTCATTCTCATCCCCAATATGGTATAAAAAATCATATTATAAACATGAAAATGGGTTAACTCGAACTAGGTTGAGCTTCAAATATTAAAGCCCGAGATTGGCCTATATATTTAAATGAGCTTGATTTTTTTTCTCGAGCCCATTTTCAGGTATTTGAGGCGGGTAGTTCAACTATTGAACAAGTCTAGTCTCTAAATTTTATTTTAATTTATGTCTAGATTTATTTTAGTATAGATATATTTCACATATTAATTCATTAGTTGTGTATTATGATAGTAGTTATATGGATGTATTAATAGTAGTTAATTGATCCTAAAAAAAAAAATTCCTTTCACCTATTCCATCTTCTTAATTAATATTCCCCCTGCAAAGAAAGTAGATGTTGGGGCCTTAGGCAGGTGCAACAACTAAAATTCTTCGTATTTGTATTAAAATTAGATAATAAAACCGCCCCTCCCTATTTCTTGCTTTATCCATCTGCTTCACGCAGCATTTTGGTTGGGTTGGTTGAGTAAAATCCAATTCACTTCGAGAAAGGATTTTAAAGTTAAATTGAATTTTAATCAAGTAAATGATGAAAAGGTCATCTTGATCCAAATGACCTGAGTTTTTTCAATGTCTAGAAGATTCCTAGATTTTGATTTTCATCATCTTAGTTCTATAACTTAAACAAAACTGATACTCTTTTTGAAAATAAAATTTCTTAATTTTAACTCATAGCCAAGAATAGAGTTATGCGGTGGTTATTATAATAGTTAAAAGGCATCTCCAACTTTATAGAAAAAAACTTATTCAATTATTCAATTAATTTGTTGTATTTTTTAATTTTTTAATTTGTATTTTTTGTCAAATCACTTAAAAGTGGTTGAAAAAGTTAACGTCTTTTTTTTTTAATTTTGCTGATGTGGATATACGTAAATTGCCATATAAATGACACGTAAGTATTTAATTATTTAATTTTTTAAAAAATAAAAAATAAAAATATATATACAAATTATTCTTAAAAATTAAAAGTCATTAAAATTATTTTAAAAAATGAAAATTATAAAATTTATTTTTTAAAAATCTAATGTAACACCCAGATTGCTAATAACCCAGAAATTTAGAATAATTAAGGGCTTAAATTGAAAGAGACTATAAGCTAACGACCTATATTGGAAGAAACAGAATAGCTAGAAACCGATTTGGACATAGCTGAGATCCAATTCTGGTGCGGTTAGGATAGAACCCGCTAGTTCCTTTGTGGGAGACATTATGATTAGCAATGGACAATTCATCTAATGTCGATATTAGCGTGGGAAGGGCTATAAATAGCAAGGAGATGGCTGCTAGAGATGATTTTCTTCCCAACTTTGTTTCATGTTCTCCCGTTCTTCATCTTCTTTAGTAGCTCGAAGAAGGAGTAGCCATGGATAGTTCTGTATAGAGCCATGGATAGTTCTGCGTAGAGCAGACTTCATGAGGATAGAGCTGAAAAAGTAGGGAAATCAACAAGCAGGTATGGTTCTTAACCTTCTAAGTACGTAAAGTAAAGTTTATGGACATCAGAACTATTTTAAGGGTTCTACATGTTTTTGGAAAAATGAGTTTTGATGTGCGTGATATTTATGGTGGTCAAGTAATAATATGATCGTACCTAAAAACTAACTATTATCACGATAAAGGCAAGCGCACCTATCGAATAGTAGTATAGTTTAGTGGCAATACCAGAATGTCGAACCCACAGGAACTAAAAGTACTAGTAATAACTTTCTTTCTATTATCTAGCCTAGAAATAAAGGGATTTTGTTTTAAACTAATTAAATTAAACTAATTAACTAAGAACACGACAGAGAGTAAATTGGGGAAATTAATTTTAGGAAAACTGATTTATTAAGACAATACCCAAGGAAGAATCCACCTAGACTTCACTTGTTATTAGACTCTAAACTAAACGATTTATTCACTTGACTTGATCTGTAGAAATCCCTAAATTATGTTAATATCTCTTTCAAGACTAAGATCAACTAACCTTTGGTTGATTAATTGAAATTTCTTTCTAATTAAAACCCCTAGTGTTCCATTAACTCGATCTATGGATTCCTTTATTAGATTTGACTCTAATCTGGTAGATTTTCGTCGTTCTATGTCTAGGATTGCGATCAACTCCACTTAACTGTGTTGGATCTACTCTTAAACAGGGACTTTTGCTCCACTGAATAAGCACATTCAAATTGCATCAATATCCTGGAATATTAACACAATGATTAATAACACAATTAAGAACAAATCAAGTATTTATCATATAATTCAGATATCAATAACAAGATTCGTCTTAGGTTTCATCCCCCTCAGGTATTTAGGGGATTTAGTTCATAATTATAAAAGAAAACATCTCAAAATTGGGAAAACAACAAAACATAAAGAAAACCCAAAAACCCGAAAACCCCTGAAGGAAATTGAAGGGAAATTTTCAGTCTTGAGGTAAATCCTGCTCCTGAGATGGATCAATCGGCGTTCTTCGAGTAATTTCTTACTTTCTACTCTGTGTGTCCCCTTTAGCCCTCTCCTAGGGTGTTTATATAGACACTGGAATACCTTTCTTAGCCCCCCTAAGTTGCCTTTTCTGCGTGAATTTAAAACACGTCACGACAGGAACATGCCCGTGTAACTCAGGTTCAAGCCGTGTTCGGGTCTGCTAAATAGGCACGGACGTGTGGTGTACCCGTGTGAGGACCTTCAGGCCGTGTTGATTTCTCACTTTGGCCCATTTTCTCCGTTTTTGGCCCGTTTCTTGTTCTTTTCACTTTCCTATGCTCACCTAAGTATAAAACATGGAATTTGAGGATTAGGAGCATTGAATTCCATAAATCTAATGATAAATAATCCCTAAATGTGCCAAATATGGGATAAAAATATGTATATTTTATGATTTATCAAGTTTAAGTTAGGAATATGGAGTATAACCCTTGGTTTTGGTTGGAATACTTAGTTACTTCCAGGAGAATGGAAGCTCTGGTGTTTAAAGAAGTTAAGCTGTGGGAACGATAAAAATTCATGTGAGTTTCTAGGACTCCAATCCTGCAATTAGGTTTAATACAGTTTAAGCATGCTATGGTTACATAAGCATGAAAGATAATGATATGAGCATGCATTGCATGATTGTGGGAAACCTCAAGGGGATGGGGAGAGAACTCATTAGTTACAGCCTCGGACAAAGCTCTGGGCCTTGTGGAGGGAACACTGCAATGTTCAAGCATCAATGTTAGGTGGTGTAAAGGAGGTAATGGGAGGAAGATTTGGGAAATAAATCATGGAATGGTATTTACTATGGCAGCGGTATAGACTGATCCTTCAGGGCGACACCATGACGACGATATATAGCGTAAGACCATGGATGAAAGACATCATAGCAGTCTAGTATGTGGTACGAAGCATAAGAGCATGGATGAAATATGTCATGATAGCATGGTACAATGTATACCTATATGACATAAGATAATGGATGAAAGACGCCATGGCGGCAAGGTATAAGGTAATTGGTATAAGACCATAGATGAAAGACGCTATGGAAGCAAGGTATGATGAGTAAGACCATGGATGAAAGACGCCATGGCATCATAAGATAGTACGCTAGGATGACAGATCAGTGTAAGACCATGGATGAAAGACTCCATAATATTTACAGAGTAAGTCCGTTGGGATATTAAACACGGAATAGAGTAAGTCCTCCAGGATAGTAAACACGGAACAGAGTAAGTCTGCCAGGATAGTAAACACGGAACAGAGAAAGTCTATCGAAACAGTAAACACGGGTAAGTCCGCTGAGATGAGAGAAAATAGGTAAGAAGGGTATAAGACCATACCTTGGCTACGGCAACCCACAGAGTCCACTAGGAAATAGACGCGAAGGGAAAGCTAGAACCTAAAGTGTAGAATATATGACCAGTGTGCTAAGAACGAGAAACCACGTAGGTCAAAGAAGAGTTAAAAGGAAAGTATGAATATTGGTAAGTAGACCTCAAGGAATCTGCCAAAAGTGATTAAAGCACTAAAAGAGGTAATGATTAAACATGGGCGAAAACCAAACAAGAATTAATGGAAGATAGGTCAAGCGAGAGTAGGCCTTGTTAAGGAAATAAAGGAAAGAAAATTACCCAATGATAACAAGATAGGATCTGTGTAACACTCATTTCCCGTATTCACGCCGAAATAGGGTACGAGGCATTATCGGACTTAAACACAAACACACATGCATTTTCGAGCCATAAATTTCCATCCAAATTTAAAACTTTTCACATTCATTCACATCGTCCCTAAAATGAATCTACGATGCCCAAAACATACTTTAGAAGCAGTTCGAGACTAAACCGAAAACTTCTAGAAATTTCACAAACTATAAAAATTTTGCGCTAAAAATGGGTTACACACCCGTATGGATATTGGACACGCCCGTGTGGGTAAGCCATGTGGTTACACATGCTCGTGTCCATACCTTGTGTAACTCTCTATTTATGACATCATCAGCTAAATGAAACCACACAGCCAAACCACATGCCCGTGTGCTAGACCGTGTGACAAATTAAATTCTCGCAAAATAGGTGAAAACTTCACACGCCCTTGGCACACGTCAGTGTCCAAGGCCGTGCCTCCCACAAGGTTGAGACACATGTCCGTATCTCTCCCCGTGTGCTCCATTTTGGCATTCTATTTCTCAAAATTAAGGTGTAGGGGACACACGGCCTGTTCACATGCTCATGGGGCTGACCGTGTGTCACACACGACCTAGACACACACCCGTGTGTCGACCCGTGTGGACAACTTTAAGGCTATTTTCCAAGCCATTTGCCATCCTGAAACACAATCACACTTGCACCAATTAATCAACACATAATTTGACATAATTAAGCTATCAAACATTCCACAACGAAGACATCAACACACCATTCACATGCTACATCTATCATACATAAACATCACATACTTATCCACTCGAACTATGCAAACTTACACATCCAAGAAAGGCATCATCACATGTTCATAATTATAACCAAGGTTAGTCAACTTAAATGGCCAATTATACCAACTTTTACAAGCCATTTCAAGGTCAAACACATTACTAAAATAATCCAAAACACTTGGCTAGTCCTATCAAACTCCTTTAGGCTTCAATAACCAAAAAGACTTATACACTTCCTAACCAACTAGCTTATACAGGACATATAACCAATTCACAAGTCTTTCAGTACCGATATGATAGTTGGATAGTGCGATGAAATCTCTGACAGCTTCCAACCTGAGCCAGTCTTCGAAATCCTATAAGCATAAGAGAAATAACACAAGCTATAAAGCTTAGTAAGCTCATATGAAAATAAACACAACTTATTAAATAAGAACTTATTAAGAAATTTCATTACTATGGTGTAAACTCATTTGATTTCATCTTTATACCATAATTCCAATCACATAATTAACCAAAGGTTTCACGAGCTTATTTAATTCCATGTTCATATGGATCAAATACCTTATATCAAATTGTCCACATTTATGCATACATAATCGAACATCAATATAATTTCATTCAATCCAATATCCATCACAAATACTTTAGCCAAGATAAACCATGTAAAATCTCATCATATAATGATACTTTGCACACCATGTGCCATACTTGTGTATAATTAAAAACAATTATAACTCATATCTCATATATCATTTGATTATTTTTTCAATATAATCAAACATACATATTATGGCATGAAACATATTCATACACAAATCTTTTTCTCGTTTCATGTACACGATATATTATAAGCTTACTATTTTACCTTTATTCGATTTTTACATAGATTTGATACATATCTGGTTTACTTAATTTAGTCTCACTTACATTCTCATCTTGTCATCGCCCGTTGGACACTTGGAATATTAACAGCTATTCGAAATCTTGCACATAAGTTCCACATATATAGCCAAAGCTACCTCATATCTCATAACACATATAGGCTCGCTCTCAAGATAACCACGAGTCTGCTTACACAAGCTGATCGTCAAGCCGTAGCTAACCAGTGCTGCTCACACAAGCTGTCAGGCATTCGCAACACATGCCAGAGTACCCAGCCACTGGTGGGATGTATAAGACTAGCACCCGGATCGTATATGCATAGTACAATGTCATATCCTAGATATGGTCTTACATGTAATCAAACACCGATGCCACAGCCCAGCTATGGTCTTACACGGAAATCATATATCTCACCGATGACATATCCCAGATATGGTCTTACACGGAATCACATATCACATATCGATGCCATGTAACACCCTTTACCCGAAACCGTCGCCAGAATCGAGTAATAGGCGTTACTAGACTTACTGGAGATCGGATTCATTTTTCTCAATCAAATCAATGAAATATTACTCTTCCCTAGGGTTTTCTATGGTAATACTAACCCTTCGGATGGTTAGAATTCGAATTCTATCGCATCGGAAGCTCGAAAAATTTTTCACTTTTAAAACAACGTCACACGCCCGTGTGGTACAAGGCACGGCCGTGTGATAAGGCCGTGTGGCCCTCACACGCCCATGTCTAAAGGCCGTGGAACATTCTGACTTACTCGACACGGCCACAAACTATATCGCACGCCCGTGGGAATAGGCCGTGTACTTTCACACACCCGTGGGGTTGGCTCGTGGCTCGACCATGGCCTAGGCACGCCCGTGCCCCTACCCCGTGGAGTATTCTGTCAAATCCCACATGGCCAAGACACACGCCCGTGTGCCCTGCCATGCAGGCCGTGTCAGGCTATTTACCAAGCCTTAGCCTCCTTGAAACACCATCACAACTACATTTCATTCATATTAACCAAATTCCAATAACATACACTCAAGACTACATTCATACCTCATTTGCAAAATAAGTTACACATATTCATCCTTTTCATTCTAACCACTAAATAACATTTGTACAAAAACTAGCCAACTATACATGCCAATCTCAAATTATCAAACCATAGCACATACTCAACGGTAGCTTGATAGTGTGAGACGAGCCTCCTTGGATTCCAAATTCCAAAATACTCTTCACTTGATAATCTAAAGGAAAAAGGAAAGAAAAGGGGAGTAAGCTACAAGTAGCTTAGTAAGACATAAGCAAATCAATAGCCAAATGCACAATAATTAACCAAGATGTTAGTTCTAACATAACAGAGGTGCAATATTGGTGTACTTACTCATGCATAATCTTACCAAAATATCCAAACATAGACATTTACAATTATTTTGTATTCAACTGATTTCTAATTCTCAACCTGCACAGTTACTTCACACAATCCAGTTAATTTCCACGTTGAACATTCAGAACAAAGACGGATATACAGAGGTTAGCACCGAAGTGCCTCACAGATATATGGCCGAAGCCAATCACAGAAATATGGCATAAGCCAACAGAGTATGTAGCCGAAGCTACCAGAATATGTAGCCGTAGCTACCTCAGATCACAGATACACAGACGTAGTCCACGGGTCTGCTCACATAAGCTGACAGGTGACTGCAACACATGCTAGTACACCCAGCACCCGGGATACGAAATCAGACAGATTCAGAGCCCTCAAGTGACATGTCACACATATCCGAAAACATTCTTACAGTTCAACCGGGGTTTATCAAAATAATCACAATTACACATTTACTTAATTCGATATCATATTCACATATTTTCACATCGGAATCATCAAATAATTAACAATGATGCAGATAAGCTACAATTTACTTATGACTTACCTCGATAACAAATCGACTAACTTGTGCTAATCTACTATCTTTTCCTTTCCTCGATTTCGATCACCCTCTCTTCTTTCTTGATCTAAATAAATGCATTTAACACATTTTATCAATATTCTATCCAACACATTCATAAATCAGACTTGTTGGGCAAATGACCATTTTACCCCTAGTCTCGGAATTTCAATTTTACTTCATTTTCTTGCATTTTCAACTCAATTAGCTTCTTTTATCAATAAAATCATCCAAAACTTACTCACATTCATCTACTTATGAGCAAACTTTTCTCTTTTCTCATTTTAGTCCCTTAGGAACGTTTTTATCAAAAACCACTTGTAAAAACACGTAAATAACACATCAATAACTCAATTACTACCAAAATTCATCAAATAACAACATTTCTCTTAAAATGGAAAATTTTCAAACCCTAATTTCTTTTCAAATAAATAGCAAAATCATGAAATTTAAGCTTCAATGGACTCAAAAATACGAAAATAATCGAAAACGGGGTTAAAATACACTTACAATTTGATTGACAAAGCTCAAAACCCCTTTAGCAATGGTGGAGAGAAAATTCGGCAGCTCAAGAAGAAGAAGATGAACACTTTTCATCTTTTTCTCATATTTTATGACAATTTTATCAATTGGACAAAAATGCCCTTAACCTTGTTTCTTGAAAATTTCTCTAGAATTACCCTTTTGTGTCCATCCTATTAACTTATGGTATAATTGCAACATAAACACTCCTACATTCATATCACAATTCAATCAAGTCTCTATTTCATCTAATACTCATAATTTCCCCTATTTGCAATTTAGTCCATGTTTTCCAATTGATCACAAAAATAATAAATTTCTAAACAATTCTCTCACAGAACTTAATCGATAAACTTATGCAGTATAAATTCACAAAATTTAACTTATTCCTCTCGGATTTGTGGTTACGAAACCACTTTCCGGTTAGGCCCTATTTCGGGCTGTCACAATCCTCCCCTCCTTTAGGGATTTTCGTCCACGAAAATCTTACCTGTAAACAAATGTGGATATTGAGTCCTCATAGGCTCTTCCGTTTCCCATGTTGCCTCTTCCATTCCATGATGTTGCCATAATACTTTTACTAACTTAATCTTCTTATTCCTTAACTGTTTTACTTCTCGTGCCAGAATCTTAACCGGTTGTTCATCATATGACATATCTGATCGAATTTCAATTTCAGTAGGTGAAATTAGATGCAATGGATCTGACCGATATCGACGAAGCATAGAGACATGAAATACATTATGAATTCTCTCCAATTCCGGAGGCAAAGATAACCGATAGGCAACTGGACCTATTCTTTCAATCACTTCATACGGACCAATATAGCGCGGACTTAATTTACCCTTACAGCCAAATCTCAAGATTTTCTTCCACGGGGAGACTTTCAAGAATACCTTATCTTCTACTCGGAACTCAATTTCTTTCCTTTTCAAATCTGCATACGACTTTTGTCGATCGGATGCCGCTTTTAAACAATCCTGTATTACCTTCACTTTGTCCTCTGTCTCTTTTATCAAATCTGTCCCATGAATATGCCTTTCACGGAGTTCAGTCCAATACAATGGAGTCCGACATTTTCGCCCATATAGAGCTTCATACGGTGTCATTTTAATGCTCGACTGATAACTATTATTATACGCAAATTCAATCAAAGGCAGATATTTGTCCCAACTACCTTCAAACTCTAAAACACAACATCACAACATATCCTCTAACACTTGAATCACTCTTTCCGATTGTCCGTCTGTCTGAGGATGAAAGGCAGTACTAAAATTTAATTTGGTACCTAATGCCTCTCGTAATTTCTTCCAAAACCTTGAAGTAAAACGGGGATCTCTGTCAGAAATGATAGATACAGGTACACCATACAGTCTAACTATTTCAGAGACATACAACTCCGCTAATTTATCCATAGAAAAGTCCATTTTCACCGAAATAAAATGAGCTGACTTAGTTAATCGATCAACTATTACCCAAATAGCATCTTTCTTTCTCGGAGTTAGAGGCAATCCAGAAACAAAATTCATTGTAATTCTTTCCCATTTCCACTCGGGAATCATAATTGGCTGCAATAATCCAGAAGGCAATTGATGTTCTGCTTTCACACTCTGACACACTAAGCATTTTAACACATATTCAGAAATATCCCGTTTCATACCTGGCCACCAATACACTTTCTTTAAATCCTGATACATTTTCACACTACCAGGGTGCATTGACCATCGACTATCATGAGCTTCATGTAGAATCTTCTGAATCAGTTCAGTATTTTTCGGCACACACATTCTATCACGAAACAACAAACAACCATCGGAATTTATTCGAAAATCAGAACTATTGTCAGTTTCACACTGAATCCGCTTTGCTAACAAATCACTGTCAAATTTTTGGATTTCACAAATTTCTTGTAAAAATAATGGCTTTGCCACTAATTCAGCTATCAACAAACCCTTATCAACCAACAACAAATTCGCATTCAAAGCCCTCAAAGCAAACAGAGATTTTTTACTTAAAGCATCTGCAACCACATTCGCTTTACCCGGATGATAGTCTATTATGAGCTCATAGTGTTTTAGTAATTCTAACCATCTCCGTTGTCTCAAATTTAACTCTTTTTGAGTCATCACATACTTCAAACTCTTATGATCGGTGTACACTCTATACTTTTCACCATACAAATAGTGTCGCCAAATCTTCAAAGCAAAAACTATAGTGGTCAGCTCTAAATCGTAAGTCGGATAATTCTTTTCATGTGGCTTTAGTTGCCGAGAAGCATAAGCTATTACCTTTCCTTCTTGCATCAAAACACACCCAAGTCCATTTAAAGACGCATCGCTATAAACAACAAATTCCTTTCCCGACTCAGGTTGCACTAATACTGGTGCCTCTGTTAAACACCTTTTTAACTTTTCAAAACTTTGCTGACATTCATCCGTCCACATAAATTTGGCTTCTTTCCGCAACAGTCTCCTAATCGGTGAAGCTATTATTGAAAAGCCCTCTACAAAACGACGGTAATATCTGGCAAGGCCCAGAAAACTCCTGACTTCAGACACATTTTTCGGAGGCTTCCATTCTACAATTGCTGAAATTTTACTCGGATCCACTCGAATACCATCTCTTGAAACTACATGTCCCAAAAATCCCACTTCATTAAGCCAAAACTCACTTTTACTGAATTTAGCATAAAGTTTCTTTTCTCTCAAAATTTGCAATATTATTCTCAATTGCTCCGCGTACTCGGTCTCGCCTTTAGAGTATATCAGAATGTCATCAATAAAGACCACTACAAATTTATCTAAATAAGTTCTAAAAACCGGTTCATCAGATCCATGAAAATGGCTGGAGCGTTAGTCAATCCAAATGGCATTACCAAAAATTCATAGTGACCATACCGGGTTCTAAAAGTAGTCTTGGACACATCAGATTCCTTAACCCTTAATTGATAATATCCAGACCTCAAATCAATTTTTAAAAACACCGAGGCATCTTTAAGCTGATCAAACAAATCGTCAATTCTAGGCAACGGGTACTTGTTTTTCACTGTCACTTTATTAAGCTGACGATAATCAATACAAAGTCTCAATGTCCCATCTTTCTTTTTGACAAATAAAACCGGAGCACCCCAGGTAGAATAACTTGGCCTCATAAAACCCTTGTCAGTCAACTCTTGTAACTGTGTCTTCAACTCTTTTAACTCGGCTGGCGCCATTCTATACGGAGCAATCGATATCGGAGCAGTACCCGGAAGCAATTTAATACCAAACTCTATTTCTCTGTCCGGGGGTAATCCAGGCAATTCATCGGGAAATACATCCAGATATTCACATACTATCGGCACAGATTCAATTTCCCTTTTTGACACTTTAGTGTTCAATACATAGGCCAAATATGCATCACAACCATTTTTCAAACATTTATAAGCAGACATTGCAGAAATCATTGACGAAACACAATCTGATTTATCTGTTTCAATTCGAAGTATTACATCATCACCATAATTCAACTCGAGAATCTTTCGTCTACAATCTATCTTAGCTCCATGTATGGTTAACCAATCCATCCCCAAAATGACATCAAATTCATCAAAAGGAAGCTACATCAAATCAACAGGGAAACAGTGACCATGAATCATCAAAGGACAGTTCTTACAAATTTGGTTTACTATCACATGTTTTCCTAATGGATTCGACACCTTAACCACGAATTCAGTGGACTCGATACACAAATTCTTGTCAGACACTATTTTCACACATATATATGAATGAGTTGATCCCGGATCAATTAACATAAAAACAGAATCATCACAAAGAGAAAATGTACCAGTAATTACTTCAGGCGAAGAAGCTTCTTCACGAGCCTTTATAGCATATACTCTTGCTGGAGCTCTCGGTTTAGATCTTACAGTAATATCTTTCTTTTCACTCCTGTTGCTATTTCCAGATCCCACATTCTTCGATGGTCTTCCTCTACTCACATTACTTGGTTTCATATTTTGAGATCTCTCCAACTCTTCCCTTTCGGGACAATCTTTAACGAAATGATTTTGAGACCCGCATCTAAAATAAGCTCGATTATACAAATAACATTCACCCATATGTCTCTTTCCACAATGCTGGTATTCGAGCCTATCAGATTTTACACTACCAACACTTGTTGCCGAAGTGGTTTGTCCTTTTGGTTTAAAATGTTGCTTACCACGGTCTCTTTGAGAAAAATTTACCGAAGCATTTGATCGAGAACTCATCTTTCTTGATTTCTTCGATTGTGATTGAAATGATTGGCCCATCGACCTCTTTCTAGAATCTCTAGCTTCATTCTCAGCCTTCTTTTTATCTTTGCTTAATGCTTCGGCCTTAACGGCTCGTTCAACTAATACTACTAACTCTTTAATTTCCAAGATTCCCACAAGTAGTCGGATGTCTTCGTTCAGTCCATCTTCAAATCTCTTACAAAGCATTTCTTCAGTGGTTACCAGCTCTTGGGCATACTTGCTCAATCTAACAAACTCTCTTTCATATTCGGCTACTGACATACTCCCTTGCTTCAAGTCTAAGAATTCCTTCCGCTTTTGATCGATAAAGTACTGACTAATATACTTTTTACGGAATTCCTCTAAAAAGAAATCCCATGACACTCTTTCTCTAGGCACAACGGATGTCAAAGTCTTCCACCAATAATAAGCGGAATCTTTCAGCAATGAGACAGCACATTTCAAGCTCTCATCGGGAGTACAAGACAATTCTTCTAACACCCTGACTGTGTTCTCTAGCCAAAATTCAGCTTTTTCTGGATCATCATCCACATTAGCTCGAAATTCTTCAGCTCCATATTTTCTGATTTTATCTATCGGAGGCTTAGATAATCTTACCACTTCTGATTGTGGAGGAACTATGGGAACGGCTTGAGGAATAGGAGGGGGCGGAGGAGGTTGAGCATTCGGATTCGCCCGAATAAACTCTGTATACCAATTACTCATTTTATGGAGAAAGGCTTCCCGAGCCTCATCTCCCTGACCCTGGGTCTCGGGTCTACTCTCAACAGGCACTGTCCCTTACGCGGGAGTAGGCGCATTAATCTGAGCATCATCAACAGTATCTTGATTGGGATCCATTTACTATAATAAAAACATTTCAAAATCATTAGGAGTCGTCACACTATCAAGTCTAAAAATTGGCATGTATAGACTGACTATTACACTGACTTCACTAATCCGAGAATCGGCTAAACCATGCTCTGATACCAATGAAAAATGTAACACCCTTTACCTGAAACCATCGCCAGAATCGAGTAATGGGTGTTACTAGACTTACCGGAGATCGGATTCATTTTTCTCAATCAAATCAATGAAATATTACTCTTCCCTAGGGTTTTCTATGGTAATACTAACCCTTCGGATGGTTAGAATTCGAATTCTATCGCATCGGAAGCTCAGAAAATTTTTCACTTTTAAAACAATGTCACACGCCCGTGTGGTACAAGGCACGGCCATGTGATAAGGCCGTGTGGCCCTCACACGCCTATGTCTAAAGGCCGTGGAACATTCTGACTTACTCGACACGGCCACAAACTATATCGCACGCCCGTGGGAATAGGCCGTGTACTTTCACACACCCGTGGGGTTGGCTCGTGGCTCGACCACGGCCTAGGCACGCCCGTGCCCCTACCCCGTGGAGTATTCTGTCAAATCCCACACGGCCAAGACACACGCCCGTGTGCCCTGCCATGCAGGCCGTGTCAGGCTATTTACCAAGCCTTAGCCTCCCTGAAACACCATCACAACTACATTTCATTCATATTAACCAAATTCCAATGACATACACTCAAGACTACATTCATACCTCATTTGCAAAATAAGTTACACATATTCATCCTTTTCATTCTAACCACTAAATAACATTTGTACAAAAACTAGCCAACTATACATGCCAATCTCAAATTATCAAACCATAGCACATACTCAACGGCAGCTTGATAGTGTGAGACGAGCCTCCTTGGATTCCAAATTCCAAAATACTCTTCACTTGATAATCTAAAGGAAAAAGGAAAGAAAAGGGGAGTAAGCTACAAGTAGCTTAGTAAGACATAAGCAAATCAATAGCCAAATGCACAATAATTAACCAAGATGTTAGTTCTAACATAACAGAGGTGCAATATTGGTGTACTTACTCATGCATAATCTCACCAAAATATCCAAACATAGACATTTACAATTATTTTGTATTCAACTGATTTCTAATTCTCAACCTGCACAGTTACTTCACACAATCCAGTTAATTTCTCCGTTGAACATTCAGAATAAAGACGGATATACAGAGGTTAGCACCGAAGTGCCTCACAGATATATGGCCGAAGCCAATCACAGAAATATGGCATAAGCCAACAGAGTATGTAGCCGAAGCTACCAGAATATGTAGCCGTAGCTACCTCAGATCACAGATACACAGACGTAGTCCACGGGTCTGCTCACATAAGCTGACAGGTGACTGCAACACATGCTAGTACACCCAGCACCCGGGATACGAAATCAGACAGATTCAGAGCCCTCAAGTGACATGTCACACATATCCGAAAACATTCTTACAGTCCAACCGGGGTTTATCAAAATAATCACAATTACACATTTACTTAATTCGATATCATATTCACATATTTTCACATCGGAATCATCAAATAATTAACAATGATGCAGATAAGCTACAATTTACTTATGACTTACCTCGATAACAAATCGACTAACTTGTGCTAATCTACTATCTTTTCCTTTCCTCTATTTCGATCACCCTCTCTTCTTTCTTGATCTAAATAAATGCATTTAACACATTTTATCAATATTCTATCCAACACATTCATAAATCGGACTTGTTGGGCAAATGACCATTTTACCCCTAGTCTCGGAATTTCAATTTTACTTTATTTTCTTGCATTTTAAACTCAATTAGCTTCTTTTATTAATAAAATCATCCAAAACTCACTCACATTATCTACTTATGAGCAAACTTTTCTCTTTTCTCATTTTAGTCCCTTAGGGACGTTTTTATCAAAAACCACTTGTAAAAACACGTAAATAACACATCAATAACTCAATTACTACCAAAATTCATCAAATAACAACATTTCTCTTAAAATGGAAAATTTTCAAACCCTAATTTCTTTTCAAATAAATAGCAAAATCATGAAATTTAAGCTTCAAGGGACTCAAAAATACGAAAATAATCGAAAACGGGGTTAAAATACACTTACAATTTGATTGACAAAGCTCAAAACCCCTTTAGCAATGGTGGAGAGAAAATTCGGCAGCTCAAGAAGAAGAAGATGAACACTTTTCATCTTTTTCTCATATTTTATGACAATTTTATTAATTGGACAAAAATGCCCTTAACCTTGTTTCTTGAAAATTTCTCTAGAATTACCCTTTTGTGTCCATCCTATTAACTTATGGTATAATTGCAACATAAACACTCCTACATTCATATCACAATTCAATCAAGTCCCTATTTCATCTAATACTCATAATTTCCCCTATTTGCAATTTAGTCCATGTTTTCCAATTGATCACAAAAATAATAAATTTCTAAATAATTCTCTCACAGAACTTAATCGATAAACTTATGCAATATAAATTCACAAAATTTAACTTATTCCTCTCGGATTTATGGTTACGAAACCACTATTCCGGTTAGGCCCTATTTCGGGCTGTCACATGCTATATCCCAGATATGGTCTTATATGGAATCATATATCGATGCCACAGCCTAGCTATGGTCTTATACGAAATCATAACTTGCCATGATCCAACCATGGTCTTTACCATCAATTCATATTTCGTTATGAGACAGTTTCGATAGATTCTGCGTTTTTACTTATCTCAAACATTTAATTTAAGTTCTATAATTCAATCAAGTATATATGATCATAATGCTTATACGAAATCATAACTTGCCATGATCCAACCATGGTCTTTACCATCAATTCATATTTCGTTATGAGACAGTTTCGATAGATTCTGCGTTTTTACTTGTCTCAAACATTTAATTTAAGTTCTATAATTCAATCAAGTATATATGATCATAATGCATAATTAACACAATCCAATAACGTTTATTAACATGCGAACTTACCTCGTCTGTTGTATCAACGAATTAGGTCAACAAATTCGAAATTTTGTTTTCCCCCATTTCTAATTCTGAACCTCGTTTTTCTCGATCTATAACATTACATTTAACTTATTTAATCATTATACTATTCAAAACAACCTAAAATCACATTATGACAAAAATTACATTTTTCTCCTAAAGTTTCACATTTTTATAATTTAGTCCCTAGGCTCGTAAAATCAAATGTACTTAATTTCTTCGATACGCAAGCCTAGCCAAACCTCATACATGCTTATTGTAGCCCACATTTTTCATTTATTCACATTTTTTACACATACTTTATAACTTTTATAAATAAGTCTATTTTTTACATTTTCACGGAAAATCACTTAGCAAAAGTCGTTTATCTTATGACTAACATGCATTTTCTACCATTAGACATCAAAATACATGTATGTCTAACATGGGTAAAATTTTAAACTTTGCTAATACGTCAAATTAGTCCTTGAAAAAGATAGATTAGGTTACGAGGATTTTAAAAACGTAAAAATTATTAAAAATGGGGCTAAAACGGACTTACAATCGAGCTTGAAAGCTTGACAAACCCTAGCCATGTGTTCCTTAGCGATATTCGGCCATGGGAGAAGAAGATGGACATGATTTTGGCTTTACTTTGGCTTTTTAATTCATTTAATTACCAAATGACCAAAATGCCATTTTAACATTTCTTTGAAATTTTACCCTTCTATGTCCATTTTTGTCCATCATGATATATAATAGTCTAATTACTAAACAAAGACCTCTAATTTTCAAATCCATTTCAATTAAACACCCAAAACTTCTAGAACATCTATTTTACACTTTTTGCAATTTAGTCCTACTAGTCAAATTGGACCCTCTACCGATAAAATTTCTTAACGAAACTTTCACATATGCATTCAATCATACTATAGATCTTAAAACTTTATCATAATAAATTTTTCTACTTTAGATTTGTGGTCCTGAAACCACTGTTCCGACTTGGCCCTAAATCGACCTGTTACAACTCTCCCTTTTTAGGGATTTTCGTCCCCGAAAATCTTATCGGAAAAGAGATTTGAGATTTTCTTTCTCATAGCCTTGTCAAATTCTCACAACCATACTTTCACAAACACTTAGCTCACTATTCAAATTTCAATGCTTTTAGGTATCAAGTCTGCATGAATTTTCTGTCAATCTGAAACTACTTTCTAACCATTACGAATTGCTTTCGCTTTCCCTTCAATTTCTATGAAGAATTTAATTCTGTAAATCATTTTCCCACAAAATTTGATCCAATAACAATGGAGTTCGGTAATTGTAACTATAAAATATTTCTTACATTATCATCTTTATACTCATATGATAACTACTGTTATACTCGAACTCAACTAACGTCATTTGTCTCTTTTCAGTTGCTTTCAAATTCTATGACATAATGACAGAACATACTTTCGAGAATCTAAACCACTTCCTCAGATTGACTATAGTTTAAGGATAAAATGTAGAAAAAAAACTCAATTCGCACTCAAACTCACTATAGTTTCCTTCAGAATCTCAACATAACTTCAGATCTTTATTCAAATCAATGAAGAATAATACTCTATGTAAACTAACAATCTCATAAATTATAACCAAGCTCATATATCAATAGAGATATTTGTATTTACCGAGGTAAAATATGTAACTTCATTGAATAATCAACAATAATTCAGATAACATCTCCCTTTTTCGGTGATAAGAAAAATTCCAATATATATTCATCGAATTCCTATCTCATTTTCATCACAGATGTCAGCACATACTATGACAATCCCGAAGATACTTGATACTTAGCCTTAATTTGCTGAAAAAGGAAATATCTAAGCATAAAGTCAGAATATCTTTAAATTTCTCAGTACGCAAACTCTGTCTTGTAACAACAAACAATCATTGATTTCAAATCTGAAACTCTAATTCTGAAGTCATCTCACATTAAACTCTTTTTGACTTACGATTCACTGACACATTTTAAAGTTTCACACATTCTTCGAATAAACATCAATTTGGTTTTTAACTCAGGTAATACCGAATCATCATTAGATGATATCAATCTCTTATTTATCGCCTGGAATGCGCTCAAAGACTTCCTATTTAGAACATTCCCGATGATAATAGTTTTCCTTAGATGAATAATCATTTACTAACTCATAAACTTATAACACTTCAAGGCACCCTTGCTATCTCATTTTAGGTAGAACCTAGAACCAGCACTTCAGTTAATAACACCTTAACTATTTTCAACTTGACTTAACATCTAACAAACCGTTCCAACTTTCACCAATGTGATAACTTTATCAATCAGAACAACTTTAACTCTTAACAACATCATTCGATTAGAGCAAATCTAATAGGTATATTTTCGTACCATACTTTCTAGGATATGTATTCCTCCTTCAAACCGCCCATCTACTCACTCATGAATGCACAAGATTTTATTTTCTTACCCTGAGGATAACTTAAATACATATAACTTAATTTACCTTTCAATTGACCAGCTCATTCCGATAAAACACTGAGTTGATCTCAATTATCAAATAATAACATATCAATTTATTCATTTCTTTATGTTTCTAAACAACTCAAACATACGTTCTTTTATAATTCCCTTAGCACGCTAATTAGAGATCTTCACAACTACATTAGCTCAAAAGGACAAAGTGTTCTGATTGAACTCACTGACGTTAATCGAACTTACCTAAGAAAAGAAAATCATTATACAATTCAAGCTTAAGCTTTCACTACCTATACTTTTGTCGATGTCAATTCCTTTCATGAAAATTAGAGAAATTCGATACCAGAATCACCAAATTCAAGAAATTAATGGTGATCTTGATGATTCCTCAGTGAAATCCAAAAGAAAAACAATGCTTACACACTCTAAAATCAGTTGTAACAGAAATAATATATTTTCCAATATACTTAGTGCAAACAACATCTAGTAAATCAGAAGAATAGCCTTACATAAATTTTCACCATCAACTTTTATTCCAAACATAATAGAATAAACCTCAAAAAGAGATAAGTTACACTGATCATCAACCAACCAAACCAATAATGCTTTCTTGTAGCATTATAATCAACTAACATTCTCATTTTATAAGAATTTCATCAGAAAACAAACAATTACATATATCTCTGAGGATAACTAAATATATAAAATATCCAGGAGAGATCATCATAATTTGTTCAATTACAACTGTTACTTTCAAACATCGTTACGATTCAAATATCAGTTCTTTGACTAGTTCTATCATCACTAACCCCGTATTATTCTATTCACTAACAAAAATCAATCTGGAAGAAATTTCAGTGAATAAATACTTTAGACATCATACCTGAATGATTCGATTAGTCGAAACCAGCTCTTTCTTCAACCGTGACATTTCAAAATTCTAATGACCTTTAAAACAGCCGGGCATCTTTTCCAGAACTGTGTTCACTTGCTAAACTATTCTTCATCCTAACCACATTATTAGTTATTTCACCACTGAACTCTTTGGTCTCTCTTTTATAAGCTCATTCAACATAAATCTCGTGAAATTTCGTTACAAAATACCAAATTGGTAATAGGGTGGGTTGTAAAGCCTCTAATTTAACTCTCATCTAAACACGCATATGACTTAACATTCATCATTATCATAATATCATCACAGTTATATAATTCAAATTAGGCAATTAACACACATATTTATTTTACACGAACTTTCCGATTATCTTATTCAAGCAAGTGCACTTATACATACATTCCTCAAATTTTGAGTGAATCTACTTATCGCATTCACTTAATCAAACAAATTAGGCATATAACATCATATGGATATCTAACAACATGGATGCTCATCACAATATGAACTTTCATTGCATTTCACTTTTCCATATTTCAGGAATAACTCTCATTAAACCGTTGTAGTTTTGATGGATATTCAGGCAGTATACTCTAGATGTGTATGTCAACAATCCGTCACTTTATATTCAAAAGTGTTCCTTATTGCACATAGTTATAGGGCACATTCTCGAGTCACATATAGTATGACAAGATTATTGATTTAGGCTAAATCCCTTCGATAACGTATACTCTAAAGGCTTACTCAGATCACCCATCCGAGCTAACTTTATTTCATAACATTTTTAACATTTATCTATTCATAAAATCACTAATATCCATCGAAATACAACTTCAACCAAAACAATGACATTTTACTCATATTTCTCAAATTATGGTTACTTCATTTTGTATCTCATCACATACATATCATGAACTATTATTCATACCTTTTCAAGTTTCGACTCATCACAAACACATTTTTTAATATCTTAGTATCACTTTCAACATTTTCAAAAATAGTTCGGTTGGAAAGCATCTATGTCTCAACAAAGTAATTTCGTTAAAGTCATGAGACATCACACTATTACAGGTAGTAATATGGCATGTATAGCTAGACCAACATATCCTATGTTGTTCTAGAATCAACTAAAACATAGCTCTGATACCACTAAATGTAACACACATTTCCTGTATTCTCACTGGAATAGGGTACGAGGCATTACTAGACTTAAACACAGATACACATACATTTTCGAGCCATAAATTTCCATTCATATCCATTCATATCGTCCCTAAAATGAACCTACGAGGCCCAAAACATACTTTGGAATCGGTTCGGGACTAAACCGAGCACTTTCGAAAATTTTACAAACTTATAAAAATTTTGCCCCAAACAAGGGTCACACGCCCATGTGGGTACACGGCCGTGTCCATATCTCGTGTAACTCTCTGTTTATGACTTCATTAGACAAATGAAACCATACGGCCAAGCCACACGCCCGTGTGCTAGGCCATGTGACGAATTAAATTCTCGTAAAATAGGTGCAGACTTCACACGGCTAAAACACACGCCCGTGTCCAAGGCCGTGCCACCCACATAGCTGAGACACATGCCCGTGTCTCTGTCTGTATGCTCCATACTGGCATTCTATTTCTCAAAATTAAAGTGTAGGGGACACACGGCCTGTTCACATGCCCATGGGGCTAATCGTCTGTCACACACGACCTAGACACATGCCCGTGTGTCTACCCATGTGGACAACTTTAAGGCTATTTTCCAAGCCATTTGCCATTCTGAAACATAATCACACTTGCACCAATTCATCAACACATAACTTGACATAATTAAGCCATCAAACATTCCATAGCCAAGACATCAACCCACCATTCACATGCTACATCTATCATACATAAACATCACATACTTATCCACTCAAACCATGCAAACTTGCACATCCAAGAAAGGCATCATCACATGTTCATAATTATAACCAAGGTTAGTCAACTTAAATGGCCAATTATACCAACCTTTACAAGCCATTCAAGGTCAAACACATTACTAAAATAATCCAAAACACTTGGCTAGTCCTATCAAACTCCTTTAGGCTTCAATAACCAAAAAGACTTATACACTTCTTAACCAACTAGCCTATACATGTTATATAACCAAATTCACAAGTCTTTTAGTACCGATATGATAGTTGGATAGTGTAATGAGATCTCCTACAGCTTCTAACCCGAGCGAGTATTCAAAATCCTATAAGCATAGGAGAAATAACACAAGTAAGCTATAAAGCTTAGTCAGCTCATATGAAAATAAACACAACTTATCGAATAAGCACTTATTAAGAAATTTCATTACTATGGTGTAAACTCATTTGATTTCATCTTTATATCATAATTCCAATCACATAATTAACCAAAGGTTTCACGAGCTTATTTAATTCCATGTTCGTATGGATCAAACACCTTATATCAATTTGTCCATATTTATACATACATAATCGAACATCAATATAATTTCATTCAGTCCTATATCCATCACAAATACTTTAGTTAAGATAAACCATGTAAAATCTCATCATATAATAGTACTTTGCACACCATGTGCCATACTTGCGTATAATTAAAAATAATTATAACTCATATCTCATATATCATTCGATTCATTTTTCAATATAACCAAACATACACATTATGGCATGAAACATATTCATACACAAATCTTTTTCTCGTTTCATGTACATGATATATTATAAGCTCACTAGTTTACCTTCATTCGATTTTCACATAGATTTGATACATACCTGGTTTACTTATTTTAGTCTCACTTACGTTCTCGTCTTGTCATTGCCTGTTGGACATTTGGAATATTAACAGCTATTCGAAATCTTGCACATAAGTGCCACATATGTAGCCAAAGCTACCTCATATCTCATAAAACATATAGGCTCACTCTCTAGCTAACTACGACATGCTCACACAAGCTGATGGTCAAGACACAGCTACCCAATGCTGCTCACACAAGCTATCGGGCATTCGCAACATATGCCGTAGTACCCAGCCACTGGTAGGACGTATAAGGCCAGCACCCGGATCACATATTCATAGTACAATGCCATATCCCAGATATGGTTTTACATGTAAACACACATCGATGCCATAGCCCAACTATGGTCTTGCACGGAAATCACATATCTCACCAATGTCATATCCTAGATATGGTCTTACACGGAATCACATATCACATACCAGTGCCATATCCCAGATATGGTCTTACACAGAATCATATATCGATATCATAGCCCAGCTATGGTCTTATACGAAATCATAACTTGCCATGATCTAACCATGGTCTTTACCATCAATTCATTTTTCGTTACGAGACAGTTCCGATAGATTCTGTGTTCCGATGATTTTATGTTTTTACTTGTCTCGAACAATTAATTTAAGTTCTACAATTCAATCAATTATATATGATTATAATGCATAATTAACACAATCCAATAATGTTTATTAACATACAAACTTACCTCGTCTGTTGTATCAACGAATTAGGTTGACAAATCTGAAACTTTATTTTCCTCCCGTTCTAATTTCGAACCTCATTTTTCTCGATCTATAACATCACATTTAACTTATTTAATCATTATACTATTCAAAACAGCCCAAAATCACATTATGGCAAAATTAAATTTTTGCCCCTAAAGTTTCACATTTTTACAATTTAGTCCCTAGGCTTGTAAAATCAAATATACTCAATTTCTTCGATACCCAAGCCTAGCCAAACCTCATACATGCTTATGGCAGCCCATATTTTTCATTTATTCACATTTTCTACACATATTTTACAACTTTTACAAATAAGTCCCTTTTTGACATTTTCACCGAAAATCACTTAGCAAAAGTCATTTATCTTACAACTAACATGCAGTTTCTACCATTAGACATCAAAATACATGCATGTCTAACATGGGTAAAATTTTAAACTTTGCTAATACTTCAAGTTAGTCCTTGAAAAGGATAGATTAGGTTACAAGGATTTCAAAAACGTAAAAATCATTAAAAACAGTGCTAAAACGAACTTACAATCGAGCTTGAAAGCTTGACAAACCCTAGCCATGTTTTCCTTAGTGATATTTGGCCATGGGAGAAGAAGATGGACAAGATCTTGACTTTATTTTGGCTTTTTAATTCATTTAATTACCAAATGACCAAAATGCCCTTTTAGCCTTTCTTTCAAACTTTACCCTTCCACGTCCATTTTTGTTCATCACGATATATAATGGTTTAATTACTAAATAAGGACCTCTAATTTTTAAATTCATTTCAATTAAACACCCAAAACTTCTAGAACACATATTTTGCACTTTTTGCAATTTAGTCCTACTAGTCAAATTGGACCCTCTATCGATAAAATTTCTTAACGAAACTTTCACACATGCATTCAATCATACTATATATCTTAAAACTTTATCATAATAAATTTCTTTACTTTAGATTCGTGGTCCCGAAACCACTATTCCGACTTGGCCCTAAATCTAGCTATTACAATCCGCAATCAAGAACCACCACGAAGGGTGCAAAGAAGGAATATGAAGGAAGTGAATGCCCTCTTAAGGAGAAAACTTTGGTACGGTAACTCTGCCACAATAACAGCAGTAAGGAGGGAACGAGCAAGTGAGATAACAGACTCGTATAGCCAGATGGAACGATGAAATCAGGAATCGCATGAAGTTTAAAGTCATGCACATAAGAAATGGGTACCACTGGAGGCTTCACCATAAGATCAATAATAACGAAGCCAGATAGCACACCTAGAGTCTATATTTTTAGGACTGCTAGACCTTAGCTAAATTTTTGGAATTTCTTTGTAAACAAATAGTCTGGTTAAGAATTGGAATTGTAAAGAACCAAACATTTAGTAGCTTAAGGCCTTTGATGTAAGAATTATTATTTAAATTTTATTATTAGAAAAGTTCATATTTAGGTTGTCTTATAATAGTTAAGTTAGAAAAGTTAAGAATAGGTGAAAATTTAGAATGGGCCCATTTATGACGCTCTAAACCCAGATCCGGTGGACGGGTCGGGTATGGGGTGTTACATTTAAAAATAATTAAATACTGACATGTTATCTACGTGACAATTCACGTGTATGTTATGTCAATAAAGTTAAAAAAAATTAATTTTTTCATTCATTTCAATATGATTTGACAAAAAATACAAATTTAAAAACTAAAAAAAATTTAAATGAATGACTAGAATTTTTTTTTTAAATTGAATTCAGAATCATTACACCTAATCATTGTGCTTAGGGTCAAACTTTTTAAATGGGCTCTTAATACCTGTGCTTTTACCATTTTATTAAAAAAAATTTCACTTAAAATTATAGTTCTGGTTTTGTTTGTGATTTGTGGTTCAAGCCACTTCAACTTTTATAGGATTTAGCTTTTTTTCATTCTTAGAAATAATTGGATATTTATTTTAACTCAAATGGAATCATTTGTCTCCATTAAAATTTCTTTTCATTCCACCTCAATTCTACTCAATCCATATCTCATGTTTCACATTCAACCCACATGAATCTCTTATGAAACAAATTCTGTAAAAAAAAAAAGGGAGGCGGAGGATTTGGTGTCTTGAAAGAAGCTGGCATTTGCTAGTGTTCATGTTCATTATACCAAATCCAACTGGTAAAATTATTAATAAACTAATCAATGTTCTCTCTCTATTTAATACAGTTCCTAATTCAAACCCAAATCAATTCTATCATATTCCATCTCTGTTCCATAATCAATTTTAATTACGATAGCAATGGCAAGGACATTAGTATGTTTGGCTGCCATTGCCATGCTAGTCCAGTTAGCCATGGCAGCAAATTACACAGTTGGAGGTGCTAATGGAGGCTGGGATTCAAGCACTGACCTGCAAACTTGGGCTGCATCACAAAAATTCGCAGTAGGTGATAATCTGAGTAAGTCACATGGAAGTATCTGTTTATTACATGCTGTTATGGTGCTTTAAAAATGACCTTCTAGTTGATATACCGGTTATTTATCTACAGTTTTTCAGTATACTCCGAACCACGATTTGATTGAAGTTACAAAGGCGGACTATGATTCGTGCCAGACGAGTAGCCCGATTCGAACTTATACGGACGGCAACACAGTTGTACCTCTCACTTCTCCAGGGAAACGGCACTTCATATGTGGAACGCCTGGACATTGTAGCCAAGGGATGCAAATTGAGATAGACACATTAGCAACATCTCCTACATACCCACCCTCGGCCTCTCCAGCTCTGGAAACTTCTCCCTTGCCAGCCGAAACCCCGGAATTGGCTCCGGAAACTTCGCCTTCTTCCCCACCATCGGTGTATCTAGCTCCCGAAACTTCTCCCATGCCAATGGAAACCCCGGAAATAGCTCCAGAAACCTCGCCTTCTCTCTCACCATCCGTGTATCTGGCCCCCGAAACTTCTCTCTTGCCGACAGAAACCCCGGAAACAGCTCCTGGCAGTCTATCTTCTGATGTCTTTCCTTCAATCGAATTGCCCGGAACCTCATCTTCTCGCAGCGATCTTTCACAACAACCACTTTCTTCATCAGCTAACACGAACAGCTTCGGATTCGGGTTTGGCCTTATGTTAGTGGTGCTTTTGGCACTGTAAGCCTCAGAAGATTAGTTTCTTTGGAAGTAACCTTCAAGTAATATCATGTTTGTGAATTTGTACTCTATTCTGTGTAATGCTCGATGGTGTGGCTCATTTCGGGAATGGAATCTTAATATTTTATAAAAAGATTGTATTTTAGATTTGAAGAAGCAGAAACCGATGGAAATTGGGTGTTTGTGGACAGAATGTGTAGTGCATAAACAATGTGACCTTCACAGGCATAACATAAGGAAGCATAAGAAGAATCAATTGCCAAAAAGCGGTGGCATGTCAGAGATAAAAACCAGTCTCAATTGAATTAACTGGCTAGTATTTTACAAGCATTAATTAAAAAAAACCACCAATCTTTTACAAACTTCTTCAAGTTGATAAAGCTTTAAAAAAAAAGCTACCAACCTTGAACCAATTAATAAATAAGCAAAAACAGTTTCCACTTTCCACCAAAACTGCACCGCAACAGAAGCATATGACTAAAACTTAAATGTTTCATCTGTAAATTGATTAAAAATTAAAAAGCATAGCAATTAGGAATTATTAAAATTAAAAATTAAATTTTAATTCGTTTTGTCTAAATCTTTAACTTTATTAATTCAGTCTAAATCTTATTTGTTTTCAACATATATTTTTATAAGTATATTTTGATCGAGTTCTATTATTACTATGACAAAAATAAATAAATAAAAAACCGTTATTGGATTTAATGTCAATGAGTTACAATCCAACCTAAAATTTTAAATTTTAAAAAATATAAGAAATAACAAATATTAAATTAATAATTAATAATAAAATTTAATCAAACAAATTTAACCACTATCATTTAAGTTTATATCAAAATTTTAAAATTTAAAATTTAAAAAATGTACGAGTAAAAAAGTTACCAAGTCAAACTCCAAATCTTAGTTTATATTACACACTATTTTGACAAAAGAAAATTCAAAATCTCACTTCTTTTTTCAAATTAAAAAATATAAAATAAAAATGAAGATGCGTCCCGACACCTCTTATATGGTATAACAGTTGGTTTTTTTTTTATATTTTAAAATTTAGGTCCAACGGTTAATATTGATAAAATTATTTTGTTAAATCCACGTTTATTATATATAATGTCATTTGTTTTAGTTACATTTCTATCAAGTGGGTATTTTTTTGTAATTTTAAAATGTCACACTAATAAATTTAACAAAAGAACATTAACGATGTCAACAATTAAACCTGAATTAAAATATTTACTAATATTAATAATTGGACCTAAATTTTAAAATCTAAAAATTAAAAGGACTACATTTATTAAGGACTAAATTCCAAAAATAAAATTAGAAAGAATAAATTATAACTCTTTAAAGAATACAAAGACCTGACATGTTTTATCGATCCCCGTACCTCTCGCATGCTAAGCGAGCGCTCTACCATTTGAGCTACATCCCCACAGACGATACCTTGGCATCATAAACTCAAGGAATCTGGAAATGGGGTATCCGACGTTAAAGTTGTATTGATGAACTGTTTGGAGTTTTGTGGATCCCACATCTGTTTTTTCTTCTTCTTTTCTCCCTCGATTTCTGGTATGGTCAGTTTTAACGCTCCTTTTTTACAAAATGACAAAGTGTAACGCTTGTTTTGATTATTTGCAGTAGGTGGGTCAGTTACTGAAAATATTCCCTTTTTCTGGTGTTTATCTTCTGTATTTTTTAATTATAATTTTTGTTCCTTGTTTCAACAATTTCTGTTTAATTTTTCTGATTTATGGTATTTTTATATGTGCAACGAGGTTAAACAACTGTCTCATTCAATGAAAAAGATGGATGATTGTGTTTGATGGAGATAGTCATAATTAGATTTTGATGTTGAAAAAATGAATTATCTTAGTCATTGGAATAATGGGTCTTCTCCAATTTGCTGCTTGTCCTTTCACTAGTATAGGATGGTCAAAGCACAAACTATTATACTAATGAAATACCTGTTCATTAAATTCTATGGTTTGTTTCGATGAGTATATTGATGTAGAATTAAGGTCCTTAATAATGGAGCTAATTTGGTAAACACATGGTTTTTAATTAGTGGTCTCAACTCAACTAGGACGTTACATAATTGGATTCTCTCAATGCTATTAAACGCTATGTAACTGTTACTAGTCAAATGTTGTAAAGGGGAAGTCCAATCTTTAGGTGAAGGTTTTATCTGAGCTGATGAGATATGTGAAATGACATTCTAGAACAATGAACTATCGAAACCGAAGTGGTCATAGGGGTTCTTGATGAAAATTATGTCTTGCCTACCTTTAATCATTGATATCGAACATGAATTCCTTCGAACTACCAAACCGCACTTGTTTCATTAAGAACGAATCTTCTTTTACTATTTGTACGGTTTCATTACGGAAATGCCACGTGAACTGTGTCAATCTGTTGGTTTCAGTTGGCAAACGCAGTTGCTGCTTTTTTGGACAACTCCCATCAAAGCCTTAAACCATTCTAATGATATTGTTTTATGTTTGCTTTTGTTAAATTCTGATTTTAGGTTTATATCATTTAAATGTATATTTGGCATAGGTAAGTTCAAGAATATGTACAATTTTCTCTGGAGTTTTTACAGTGCCTAAGAAAACCCCTTAGTGATTATGATTGAGAGACTTTTCACCATGCCTGTTTTACCTCCTTCAGTGGCCCCAAAATTTAATGCATATGCTTCCCTTTTCAGCTTTATAAACTTCATTTCTCTTAAAAACCTACAACAAAGTTTCTTCCTATTCCATTTTATTACTCAATTTCCTTTCATAATGGCTGAAAAGATGAAGAGAAGTGGCAATTCTAGGTCTCGGCGGATGACTTATGTAAAACGTAGGGAAAGCGTTCTCAAGTAAGCCGCTGAATTATCTATGTTATATCATATAGATGTTGGACTCTTGATGTTTTCTCTTACAGGTCAATTTACCAGTTTTGCTTACAAGGGAAGGTTGATGAAGAATCTCCAATAGATAATAATGTTATTTTTTTTTCTATGTTCTTGTGTTTTTTAAGTTTTAAATGCATCTTGTGATAACATTTTTCTTATGCCTTCTATAGGGTCGAGGATATCTTTCTTCGTTACTTGGACCATAATGATAACATAAAGAGTGTGTCTTTTTTATCTTTGCTATTTTTGTTTCATAAAGAAATTTTCACGAGCAGCTAAGCTGAGGGTTTACTAATATGTTTGCGTTGTCCTTGTCTGTGTTTCGGCCTCTGGTTATCCCCATATTGATTTCTGTATACCAGACCTCTTGAAAATAAAGCGGTAGTCTATCTCTCTCTCTTTTTTCTCTTTTGCCCCAATTTTTGAGATTGTTTTTGTCTTCCTACTTTGCCTTCTATTACTTGTGCTTACAGTTCTTGTACGAAAGCTTGAAGTGTTTGAAGTACGAAGCAGAAATACTGGATAAACTAGGAAGGTATCATGTCTTTTGCTCCAAACATGCACATTCTTTTTTATGCTTTAATTTATTTCTATCTTACAGTTGTTCTTTCTATTTTTTCACATGATTTATTTGCTATTAACGCAATCCATGTGCAGCATAGAGGTAAAACAAACTCTGACCCATTTGCTGATCTTTTGCTCCCTAACGATAATAGTTCCCATAACTTTCCAGTTTTGCTCTTTTTGTTTTCTTAGGCTCTTGAGAGAAAACTCGCTGATCTCAATTGGAAAACATATGAAGCCGAGAACAAGATGAGGTCATCAATTTTTTAAATATTTTCTTGTAGCTGGGAATCTTGACTATTGCTTGTGACAACTTGGTATAGTTTCTTATATGTTTCTCTTTAACAGGTCTTATAATTCTGATATGACAAAGATCCTCACAATTTCTGAAGCTGATCTCCATCAGCAATTTGTTATGGACGCAATTCTACAAATTGAAAAGTTGAAAGTGAGTATATTTTCGCTGGTCATTTTTCTACTGGTCTAATGAAGGCTAATATCAGCAATCTTATTCTTCTTCTTCTTTTTAACCTGTAGAATAAAAAGCTGATTGAGTAAGAGGTTTCACCTACAAAGCCAAATCATGTTGAGGTAACTTAAAGAAAATAGGGATAAAACAGGGGGGACTGTTTATCTAAATCAATTTCAAACATTTTCTGTTTATTGTAAACGGCCAATTATTGTTGCACGTAATTATTCCTTCCATGTTTGATTTGTAGATGTCAAGTTCGACAACTGATGGAGCTGCAAGCTCAGGAACACAAAGGGATAAAATTTTGTCTTTTTCATATGGTTCCATGAAACTATAAATTATTAACTCAAAACTTATGAACGCTGAAATGAGTTTTGCCGTTGTATTATAGGACTCAGCTAGCAGATGATCACAATGATGAAAACATCGAACAACCGGAACCTTCAGCAAGCGAAGGTCACATCTTAGAGGTGCAAGTTTCATAGAAGAGCACAGCAATGTTGCGGATACCAACTTAAGTTTCTCTGAGTGTATATGGTTTTCATAAAAGCAAACTGTCGCTAATTACTTCGGTCTAGTCAAGCTGTTGTTCCCTTTATCAACAGTTTCGAGGGTTTAAGGTTTAAACCCCTCTTCATCTTCCTTAGGTTTCTTTAAATGTATGGAATATAGAGTAAAAAGAAACTCGGTAGGGTTACTAGCAGTTCTTGCAATATTGTACTCTTTGTCTGAAGTCAGAGACTTAGAAAATAATAAGTTTTTATGGTTATTTTGAATATGGTTTGCTGTAGACATTCTGTTGAAAATTATCTTGTCCGAGTCACCAGACCGACTGGTGCGACTGCTGGGTCGTTCCAAATTTGATAACAGTGACTTAACCTATTCTATTAAGCCGGTTGCAGAGATGGCTTTTGGTGGAACTGTTGGTCAGCCTTGCTGCCTGAGTATACCTGGATCAGTGTGAAACTGTATGTGGTAATAGGCATACACTGAACAAGGCTCGAAACATACGACAGCATTTAACTTTACATCTTTTACAAACAAACTTTATAAAAAAGAAAGTTTTACTTCATCAATATTTGCAATTTAAAGCTGAAGTTAAATTTCACCAAATACAAGAAAAAAATTGCACCATTCAAACTTGTTATTTTGAAACAAGAAGAATTGAAAGAGTAGAGAAGATAGAAACTGAGAAGAAGAGAATTCAAAGAGGAATTTAGAGAAGTCAAGTGAACGAATCTGGTAGAATGAGATTTCACCTCCATTCCTTCTATCTTTAACCAAAATCAATGAGGTTGTTAAAAGCAGTTACAACCAACTATAACAACCTTCACCCCAAATGTCTCGTTTCATTAATTCCCCTACATCAGTCGATCCATGTCCTCAAGGATGAAAAGAAGGAAACTTCATCCGAAGATCATGAAAATTCTCCCAAGTAGCATCCTCAGAAAAAGCATTAGTCCAATCAACCAACGATTTTGTACCTGCACAATTCCCTCACTTCACCCCCTCCCGTCTGAAATCCCAGCATATTCTTTCACCATAGATCCATCAGATGCAACTATAGGCAACTCAACTAGATGCACAACAACTCTCTTGAGTTGAGAAACATGAAAAGTGGGGTGCACTTTGGACCCTTGAGGTAACTGCAACCTGTAAGCTACCTTGCCCACATTGGCCACTATTGGGAAAGGCCCGAAAAACTTGGGAGCCAACTTTTGGTTGCCTATTCTTTTTACTGAATGTTGCTTGCAAGGCTACAAAGTGCGAAACTTCTGATTTATTGGTGAGAAATTTTTTTAACACACTATTGAAATACGAATAATTACTTAATAGAAAAATCAATCAAGAGGATAAGGCTCCAAGGCATATTCGAAGTTACTATTTTTAAGGCTCTATTTGCCCACTATGCTTAATGTGCAAATGAGTTTCAAGTAAAAGAACCTCGAAGATACAATAAAGTGTTGGAAAATTTGTTTTTATGGGAACTTTGAGGCATATTCTCAATAGATAAAGGTAGAGAGTTGAATCATAAAATTATGGTTTCATATTCTACTCCATGATACATTTATAACGGTATATCATATGCTTAAAATGGTTGAGTGATGAATGAGAAATGGATGCTCAAAGTAAGCTACTTAGAAATATTGTTGAGGAAAAGTAGAAGCTTAGATCCCGCATTAATTAAATACAAGTGTGAGATGTATTTATATATGTGAACTCTCTTAAAAATTAATTGAATAATTAAAATTGTAATCTTATCTGGCGTGTAAGGGTGGAGGTCAACATTCGACAAAAAAAGGCATTGCTAAAAGGTCTTTTACAAAGAAAATACTTTCTGGTATTTTTCTTTTATCAAAACTCTGTTGCTCTCAAAACTCTTCATTTTCTTCATATTTTCAAACATTTTGGTCATAGAAAAAGGCATTGCTCGTTCATTGATCGTTGTAGAAATAATACTACTGTGATCATTGCTTATATAATCTGCTTATAGAAGAAAACTTAATAAGATTTGATTCCAATAAATCTGATTAAATTTTGCCATGATTTCTAAAGGGTTTTTTACAAGAAAATACTCTCTGGTATTTTTCTCTTACCGAAACTCTATTGTTCTCAAAACTCTTCTTATTCTTCTTTGTATTTTCAAACATTCCGGTGATAGAAAAAGGCATTGCTCGTTCGTTGATCGTTGTAGAGGTGCTACTACTGTGATTATTGTTGTTGTCATATCCTACGAGACATTTGACCAACATTGCTCCAAGTACTGTATGAGTGGCCGAATCTGTTTTAAGGAAATTGTGTTTTACAAACGTTTTGTAAAATCTCTATTCCTCCTTTTGATTTAAACTCTTATTTAATTTTAATTTTGATTTTTTTTCGTATTTGATAAATTAAATATAAATTATTCTATCTTTACTTTATATGTGTTTATTTATATTTAATTTATTTTGTTCGCCAAATGTTTTGTCAAACATAAAAATCAATGAGTATTTAATTTTTGCATTGAGAAAAATAACTTATCAAGCACTGAGTAGACCATAATAAAAAATCAATTTCTATAAAAAAATTTATAATAATTCTTTATAGAACAATCGAAAAATAGTAATATATAGAGAAATAATAGAAAGAATTTTTTATAACATTCAAATGAATTAAATATCATTCCTACTTATAATAAAAGACTTAATTTTTTAATAAATATATATATTTTTTAATAATCACATCTTTTAAATAGATATAACTACTTTACAGCAATATAAAAGGCTTTCGGTGAGGCTGTATATAAACAAGGGGCTTCAGTTCCACCTAAATGTTAGCAGCCTTGCTGCCCGAGTATAGCTGGACTAGTGTGAAACTGTTTATTAACTAGATGCGCAAAGGCTTGAAATATGGGGTACAGCTGAGCTCCACCGATTTTGAGCTCAAACTCACCATCATATTTTACCTATTTCTTCCTCAGGGGTCCCACATATACCACTTTTTCCTTTAACTGAAACATGAGTTTTATTGTAGTAAAACACAAGTTCTTCATCAGCTAATGTGTTTATATTTTATATATATATATATATATATATATATAAATTGATGGGTCACGTTCAATTATTCTAACCATCTCTTTTCCCTCCTAAACGTGCCACACTGCAACCACCATGTTGATGCTTTAAGTACTTGAAAAGCTCCCAAGGAGACATTATCTTAGGGAAGTGGCGAATCCCATATGAGTTATGTATTAAAACTTGGTTTTGTAATATGTGCTCACATCACTTTTTAATATGAGAGGGGTTCCTTTAGTGGACAAAACACTGAGCTTTAATGGGTAAAAGCAGACCCAATACGTTGCAGGTGAGAATGAATCGTGACATTTAGTTGCAATGTACCACTAAAGACAATAAGCCTTTGTTTGAGTGAGGAGCGATATCCTGACATCACTTTTAACTTGTAAAATGTCTTCGATTAAACTGAACCAAAACGTACAAGTTGATGTAAAGGCTCATGCCTTTGATTTTTATTACAAAATTAGCATCATAAACAAGGAACATTGTTTCTCCCATCAGCGATTCCTCATGGCATACAATAAATTTAAAATCCCATTATCATATCATTTTCCTTTTTTTTTTCTGGCAGGATGAACAAGGTCTTTGAAAAATGTCAAAAATTCAAAGAACACATTAAGGGAGGGGGGGCATTGATAGATGCCCAAGGCACTGTCCTGTATGGGCTGGTTTATACCCTACTTTTCTTTCTTCCCCCCATCAAAGGAATCCAAGACACAAGTAAGAAATTTAAAAGAAGACTAAGCAAAAAGGCAACACTAAAAAGCATAGCACTGTATTTGACAAAAGAAACTTTTTTGGCTTTCATATACCATTACCAGCTAATCCCCATTTTTACATGCTTTTAGATAACTTTACCACTCTTTATATCTCTGCTTAACCCTTTCTCCCCCACCTTCGAATCAACCAAACTTGCCGTTTGGCTATCTTCAAGTGCTCTCTCATAATAAACTAAATAACCAAAAAAAAAAAAAAAAAATGGTTAAAGTTGCAGGTGTTTTGGTTTGTCTTTTGATTGTGGGCATGGATGTTGGAGCAGGGATACTTGGCATCCAAGCTGAAGCTGCACAAAACAAGGTGGCTTGAAAGTAACTGCTGCGTTTTGATTCCATGGGCAATATTTGAGGGGGTTTTTTATAGTGTTTTTTGGTTGGTTTGTGATTTTGACAGGTTAAGCACCTACGGCTGTGGATATTTGAGTGCAGAGACCCGAGCCATGATGCTTTCAAGCTAGCGTTGGGTGCAGCAGCGTTGCTGACACTAGCCCACGTACTTGCTAACTTGCTTGGTGGGTGCATGTGTGTCTGTTCTCAAGAAGAGTTTCAGAGCTCTTCCACTAACAGGCAACTCTCTGTCGCATGTCTCATTTTCACTTGGTATGTCTACGCATTTTATGTTTTTCGATTCCCATTCTCTCCATTAACTCATCCGAACTTATTTCAATTTTCATCCTTTTAAACTCAAAATAATCCAAACAAGTAAGTGTCAAATTCGAAACAATCCGATCAAACTAGAATGGTCCAAATCCTAAGTGACTCTACTTAAAATACTCGGTTTGTAAACTTGAACTACCCAAATACTAAATAACTCAAAGCCGAAATAATCTAAACTCAAATTTACCCAACTCAAAAAAAGTTGAGGGGAAAACTTAAATGAGCTAACTATAAATGATTTGACCCAAAATAATTCAAGTCCAAAATGATTCAGATTCAAAGTTATCTAAACCGAATTAAATTAATCTAAACTTAAAAAACGTTAATAGTTAAATTTAAAATATCCAAACCCTAAACTACTTAAAGAATAAACTTGAATTATCCAAAATTAAAATAAATCAAACTCAAAATAATTTAAACCGTAATGACCAAAAATATTAAAACTCAAATTAACCTAAGCCGAAACCAACCTAAAACGCCCAATTAACCATGCCCTGCAAAAATAAAGCAGTAGAAGCAGCTTTGTGTTTGATTAAGATTAACAGTAGCTGTAAAATTGATTCTAATGTGGATAGTTGATGTAATTTTTGGGGGTTAATCAGGATAATATTAGCCGTTGGATTGTCGGCGCTGGTGATTGGGATATTATCAAACAACAAATCCAAGGGTTCGTGTGGGTTGACGCACCACCATTTCCTTTCAATCGGAGGAATTTTGTGTTTCGTACATGGGCTGTTTTCTGTTGCTTATTATGTTTCAGCCACTGCTGCTAGTGATGAAGGAAAGTAAGCAATATATATAATCTTTAAGGTAACTTTTGTTTGTTTGTTTAATTTTTAAAACCCAAAAAGCTTTAATGATCATTGATCAACTATCACTTTCCTCCTACATGTAAAATCATTTTGTAAACATCTTTTGATGCCATTATCAATCTTGTAGGACAGCTGATCATCTTTTGATGCCATTATCATTAATTTAATTATTTGAAATTTTGTACAATCAATTCTTTTTCAAAAATAACTCTATTCACTTAATTTTAACGATTTTTAAATTAACCGAAATTTTAAATATTTTTTAGTTATGATTTTGTTTTTCTTATATTTTAAGTTGATATAATATTACATATGTGATAATAAGTCTATCATATAAAATTTTGAAATTGGTAAAATTTAAGACATAATGACAAGTGTAGCTCTCAACGTTCACACTTTTTGTTAGTTCGGCCATTTTTTTTTTAGCTAAATTTGACCATTAACTTTCTAAGAAAAGCCAAATCGTTGTTTTAATAGAAATGATTACTAAAACATTAATTTATTTAACAATGTTGACGTGACAATCTGCATGACAAATTATATATACCTCATGCTGACATGTCACTATTTATCTTATATGTAATGTTACGAATAAATTTAAAAATAAAAATAATAGCATGAACCACACATAGATTGTCATACGGGCTGCCCTTTTAAAATTTTAATATTGTAGTTAGTATTTTTGCTAAAATATAGCAATTCAACTCTTTAAGGTTAATTGCTAAACTTAGCTCTTTTTAAAAGGTTAAGAGTCTAATTAAGCTTAAAAAAATAAAGACCAAATTGATAAAAATTGTAAATGTTAAGAATTAAATTTATCATTATATCAATATTTAATAACTATCATTAGATCATGATTGAAATTTTAAATTTTAAATTTTAAAAAAGTATAAAAATTAAAAATAATTAAATTAATGTACAAAGGCTAATAATAAAATTTTAACATTAATATTTAATATAAAAATAGTTTATAATATTTATACGATACCAGTTAATGATAGAGTGCCATCATTACTTATCTATTGAAATGGGTAAACAATTTTGTTTTCTTTTGAAAGAAAGAAATAGGAATAGTAATACATAAATATGGTATATAATACTAGAAATTGTTGTGCATGCTGCTATCTAAAAAGTTCAGTAGAGAAGAGCACTGCAATATTGGAATGATTTAGAAATATATTAGAGTTGCATAATTTTTATCAATTTTCCAATATTACATCCTAACTCAATCATCATTAAATTAATTGGATAATAAGTTATTGTCAACCAATGAACCATTGCCAATAGCTTTAGGGGTGGAAAAATGAAAATTTTCACTTGTTTATAAAATTTTAAATTAGTAATAATAGAGTTTTGAACCTCAAAAAATGATAAAAATTTGATTTAATCTTTTGAAAACAATAAAGATGTTATTAAAATGGTGAAATTGTATTTTTACTATCGTAAAAATATAGAATTTAATTTCACCTCCAAGCAAAATTTTGGCTTCACCCTTGAATAGCTCCACAAGACTCACCGCATTAGTGATGCATGAAAAGTGAAGTCTCAAATGACTTATTTTCTTACCCATCATCTTGGAGTCCAATCTTATAAACACCACCATAATACTCTATCATAAATGGATTTTTCGATAACGATTTACAATAAATCTATCAGCACCCTTACCTTCACAAATTTCATGTATATATCAAAACACGATTAAAAACTAAAAAGAATCACTAAAACTATTACCTCTTTAAGAGAAAACAAAGTAGACACTAACCACCAGTATAATCTTATTTTGAGTTAAAATAATAAGTTTTAAATTGATATGAACTTTATTAGTGAAGTAACTATTAATATATAGAATTATGTGATAACATGACCAGAACTGATTCAATCAGGTGTGGGCCACATAGTTGAAAAATTGGACATTGGAGATCCAAATTGTCAAATGGTTCTCACTTCAGTGTGGACTTTTTTGACTGAGCAGATCATATCCCCTGATCTTAGGGCTCTTTACCATCGGAATTCTGAAATACCAGCACGTAGTCGATGGGTTTCGTGTGTATAGGAGAAATTTAAGCAAACTTCATACAACTACCGAAGCCGACATGACAAAAAATAGATTTTAAATGAACTACTTTTTGTTTTTTGAAAAAGTAAAAAGTAGGATAAAATTGTGAAATTATATTATATACATAACTATTAAAAGAATAAAAGCATTTTATGTTTTGCGATATATTTAATGAAAATTCATATAAAAATTAATTCAACTTTTGGTTATAATAGTAAAGTCTAGATGGTATTTCAGGTTGAAATTTCTTTATGGTAAAATGTTTATTGATTTATGAAATAAAAACAAAAAAATAAAAATACCCTCATAAAAATTTAAATATAATTTTTTTAAAAAAATAGTATTTAAACTGAAATAGAACGAAACGAGTAAAGTAGAGACAGAGACAATTGTAGAACAATGATTGATTTGACAATATTCACTTCTATCTATTCTATTACATTACTTAAATTGACATACACATATATATGTGTCCAATTATTTCAGATAATGTTTGCATCTCCTGTATTATCGTGACTACTGGCATAAAGTTAGCTGATGTTTATTCCTTAAATATTGTCATTACTTCTTTTTTGGGAAAAGAAGTTCACAACCCATGTGTCTTCTACCTCTACGCAACATTATTTTATCAAGCTTTCGCCCATTTAGAAAATTCTTCACTATTACCTTCCATAGGAGTCTTGAGTTATGTCTTAGTCCTTATGTAGCTAATCATCACCTTAGTAAATTATTGCCTCAACAATTAATTAATTAGACGTAAACCCCTTTTTGAGTGGATTCCTCCTTTTACTCCTGAACCAACAGGGTAGGGTATTAGCATATATTCATATATCTCTTTCTTTGGGTTCATTTTTTTTTTCTTACATTTTCGTCTCAAATCAACTCCTTGAAAAATGAATATACACAAGGCTTTTATTTTTAAAAATTTTATAAAATAAAAATTAAAATGAAGTGAAATAAAAGGCAACCATCCCAAGTTTGATCTCAAGGCCCAAAAGTGAGAAAAAATAAAAATGTAAAAAGAGAATATGTGGCCCAAAGCCAGTTGAAAGGTCGAAAAAAGAATTTAGAGGGTCAAAGCATTGAATCAAGTTTTGAATTAAATTGCATTTAATAATCTCATTTTCTTTATTAAAATATAGAAAATGTTGTGTTGGATCCATTCCTATTCCTATTCCTAAATAACTTTTACCCATCTTAAAACAAATTTGACATTGAAAATATAGTTGATTGTAAACCTTTTAAATATTTGGGTGTTTACAATATTTTTTATTTATTACTTATTCTTTAATGTAATGAAATAAGTATGGTATAATAAATACTTGAAATATTATAAATTATACTTCATGGTTTTCAACACAACCCGCTAATTCATTAATTATGTAAAACCAACAAATATATATAATACCATTTTTAATATAGATAAAAAAATGTTAACATTGTAGACAAAGATTAAGTTTTTAGTTTTCTAAATATTATTATATATTTATTTTATTCTATTTTATAATGGTTGAGATTTGTATGTGTGATTATATTAGACTAAAAAATCACATATCTTTGCATACCTTAAATTAAAAAAATTAAACTATACTTTATTCAACTAATTTTTCACCGAATTTTTAAATTATTTAAATCACAACATATATCAAACCACACTCACTAATCTTCGATTTGATGAATTGAATGATACGAAGAAACAATCTTTGTGAAGTATTGTCAACTGGACAGTTGGTTAAACTCTCAACAGTATTCAATATTGTTTCTAAATTGAATAAGGATTTTATCTTCTAACTTTATCGAAAATCTATTTGAGACGATATAACACAATATTTAAAATATGAAAAACGATAAACACTTAAAAAAGAAATATAAAAGTTTCCATTTTAGTAGTTATGTTAAATAAAATATGAAATTGAATTTGAAGTTTGGGTGGGTAAGACAATGGAATTGTTATTGTGTAGCTAGGGTAGGCACCGCTTCTGTCCCTATCCAACCTCAAAGTTAAAATGAAAGGCGTACATAAAATAAAACCAGGTAAATAATGGTCCAACAACAACTATATGTTTTAAAAAACAAAAGAGAGTTGCAAGGTGGTTTTTAGTATTGTTGTTTTCGTGGTTCCCATCTATTTGGAAGAGAGCGAGAGGTTGGCATTTTATCCTTTCTTATGGATCACTACTGTGTTTTATCCCTTACTTTTTTCCACTCTCCACTATGCCCTAAACCATTTATTAACCTTAGCTTCCATGCTATAAATCTACTGATTTCTGATTTCTGCTTTCACAAACCATAATTAATCTTATTTAAAACCCAAAAAATATTTACTACTTAAAACATTCTGCCATGTATGGATTATTATTTCATACACTACAGATGGAATAAAAGTTAAGTGAATTTGAGTAATAGACGTATTTAAATCCAAATTTGTAATCAACAAAAAAAAATAAATTCAAAATGTATTTAGACACTGCATGGTAATAAATTGAAATTGTAATCTCTACAACTAGAAAATTGTAATTATATTTAATTCCCCATGTCATATATAGTTGTAGTATAAATCGTATTACATAACTACATAATTTTAAAATCTATAAAAATAATTATTATAAGAAAATTATCTAAATAAGTAATAGGTGTCCAATATATTAATTTAAGAAATTGTTTGACAATGCAATCATAATAAATTTAATAAGGAAACTAGGCATATTATGTAATTTTATCTAATTACTCTAGTATTTCATATGTATTCGGTTATTTTCTGTTTAACATGAACCATATTGTTTAAGTATAAATAAATAATAAATATTATGTAATTTAGTAAAATATATTTTTATGGAAATAACTTAATTAGTTAAATACTTAGTAGGTTAAAGTATTTGAAAAATTAGCTTTAGTTAATAAATTTTTAGATTGTTTAAACAAAATTAATAAAATAACTTATAATTATATTTTCAAAATAAAATATTATAATTATTATTATATAAAAATAACTTTTTAAAATGTCTTTGTAATTGAATTTGAGTGTAATTTTGTAATTACTAGTAAAATTACTCAAATTTTCATATTGTCCCTAAAAATATTAGGTCCAATTACACTTAATTCAATAGAACCCACTAATTACAATAGTTATTCAAACATGCCACGATATATAATTACAAGTAATTACACTCAAATTCAATCATTAAGTAACTTTTTAAATGTAACCATAATGACGGTACATGTAATTATATGATATTGAAAAATCAAATAAATTATAACTTAAATTTGAAATTACCTAAATCTAAAACATTCAAATTTAAACTTTACCAAAATCGAAAAAAAAAAAATCTTTAAGTAATGCAATTTGAATTAATCGAATCCAAAATCAGCTTTTAAACTTACACAAAATCAAAATGAAATTGACAAGTTGGATGTGTAATAGAAACCATATGAATGATGGAGGGAGCACGAAAACAGAAAAAAAAAACCTTCTTTATTTTCCTATAAAGGAAGTGGTAGTGTCCAGATCACAAGATTTTCCGCAGGATTTTCTCGGGAAAAAATGACAAAAAACACGTCTCTATGTGTAGCACTATTCTCACAGCTCTGCAATCACACAAATAATTTATATATAGATGTTTCACAATTTCATGAAGTTTCAAATCAGAATAACATCACCACATGAATTTTTCTGTTTGGATTTTCTTTTTCTAAATATATTTTCTGAAAATTGTATTTAAAGTGTAAAGACTTAACTAGAAGTGTATAGTTTAATTAAAATTGAATGGATTGATTGAATCAAATTGTTGGATTAATTCCTTAGTCATCAAAATTAATTTAATAATTAAAATATTTTTAATATTTAAAATAGAATTTAAAATCTAAATAGAATTTTTTAAAAGAACCCAAAACAAAACAAAATGTTTAAATTTTAAATAGAAAATTTTTTTTAAAGGTGAATTTATTAATTTATTCAATGAATGGAACTATGCAATTTAGAGAGAAAAAAATAGTAAACACTTGTTGTAGATGGTAAAGGACAAGTTCCAACAACACAACAAAGACTTTAGCCTCAGCATAAATAGAACATTATGACAAGTTGACAATTGATTTTGTCACAACTCAAGCACGACATATCTGGAGTGATTGCAAGCACTTAATACGATAATGAAATCAGCTCCAAATGGTCCAAAGCGGCGAGCAAAAATCGACAAAAGCATCGAGCATACTAGAGAGGACGACAACAAAATCATCCCCAAAATCACTTGTAAAACTAAAATTACATGCATAAGCAAGACTAAAAAACATGCTACAAGAGCAGACAAAAACTTCTAAAACTGATGACTTATTAAACAATGGAAAAACAAACAAAAAACATATAAAACTTAAGACAACACGGGTCCAAATCGACACGTGAAATCATTTATTATTCAGAAAATACTCTAAAACCAGAAACAAATTAAGAAGTTGACGAAGAGCCACCTATTTTCCAAGAATAACTACTGGTGGCCGATTGAGTTTTAACGAACAATAGGCATTGTTATCTGTCTATCACAACTTGTGAAGACAATAAAGATATCTACAAAATAGATTTGCAAACTGAAAAGAGAGAAGGCGTGTGTAGTGAATGAAAATAAGAAAGAAAGAAATGGTTGATGGGAGAAAAAAAGACAAGCGATAACCAACCTGGAGGCTGACACCACCACTAAACAAAACAAAAGATAAAAGTAAATGACTTAACAAAAAGAAAAAAGTTTATAGGATTTTCCTTAAAAAATCTAAATAGAATTAAAGCATAGTAAAAACAAAAGTTAAAATTAAAAAGAAAGTTAGAAATTTTGGTTAATGATAATTGGAGTTAAACAGGCGTGTTGAATTTTAGGATATAAATAGTGTAAGGGTAAAGATGAAAATGATTTTGCATTTAAAAAACTCATATAAGACAACAAAGGAGCGTTAGATAATTTACCATCTACCTATATATATATATATATATTCAGATGAATGTGCATATGTGTGATTATCAATTAAAATTATTAACATAAAAAGGCATATACATAATGTGTCACAAATATTTATAATGTTTTATCAATTGGAATGCTTTTTTTGAATTGGGTAATCAAATTAAGATTTTTTTAATTTTAATTATAATATTTAAATATGAAATTTTATTCAAAAAAACATTGAATTTCTTATTATTGGATTTACTAGTCGGTTTTTTTTTTTTTGCACCATTTTTAAGCTATGTTTATTCGTTGACAAAAAGTACAGCTCTTAAAGTAGTAAAGTTTGCCAAAAAAGAACCCTAGTAATTGGTAAATTGCTGACCATATTTTCACTTTAATTAGAAAAAGCAAAGGTTAGCCAGCTCCATTTCTTGATTCACTAAAACGCCATACATCTAGGGGAAACATTAAATCAAAACAAAAGGTTCAAATTTAGACCCATCCATAATCATTGGTCATCCCACGTTTAAGCTCAACTCAAATTAATTTGGAATCATTCTAGATTTGGATCATAAAACCTCCAATAATTTGGGGTGAGCAAAGGACCTCAACCTCTTTGCAAATGTTTTAATTTTATTTTTTTTAGTGTAGCCAGAGTATCCTTCATATCTATTTTACGGTCCGTTAATATTAATATTTTCGGGGTTTAAGATTACTCTTTCCAATAATATCATATTTAGAATTCGTATCAATTGTTCTCAATTGGGAGTACAATGTACCTTACCACTATACACAACACTTGGTGATATAATTTCACTTTTTAATCTTCTTCAGTATAAGTTTTTCAATTTAATCCTTTTTTAGTTGTGGTCAAAAGAGATATTTACATTTTTTTGCACTTCCAAAAACAATTAATTGTTCAATTAAATCATTTTACACTATTTTTTTCATCTTTGGCGCCTCTTAATTTTTTTTTTAAATATTATCTCAACTTCAAAACATAATTCCTAACTTCATCCCTACTCGAAACAATCTAAACTTAAAATGACATGACCTAAAAAATCCGACCATAAAATCAGATAATCTAAACATCAAAACCACCCATGAATTATCTAAATATTTTAAAATTCAAACTCAAATTGGAAAAGCATAAGTAGGAACTGGATGATGAGTGACATTGTAGGGAAATAGTCATAAGGTAAGTTTGTCCCTGTGGGATGTGGGGAACTGGTCTAATTTGTCTTTACTTATGGCATCACGAGGCAGCACACTAGCAATCAAATTTTCATCACATTTACACATCCTGTTTTGTTGAACGATGGGAATGAAAGGTAGCCATCAATCGCTAAACTCTATGAAAAAAGTTATTAAAGAAAAGAAGAAGAAGAAAATTTTAATTCCAATTTAACTATAAAATAATAATTCTTGGGTTCGTCTTAATAATGGCATTTCAATGAGTACAAATTCGACAAAAAGAATGGCCGGCTAAGACAGCTTCCTTAACCTATTCTTTACCCTCTTTTATATATACAGCCACTATGGTTAGTAGACAAAGGAAAGTGAAGACTGAAAGAGGAGAGGAATAATTAGCAATTGCACAAATTTGCTTATGAAAGCTTTGTCAACGCCAATATTCATTATTTTAATTCGATTTTTCAAAAAGGATCGCAACTTAATGTTGTAATTGTGGTATTATAACATTTGAATTAATCCATTGTTTAAGTAAACCCAAGATTTTAATAATAACGTTTTTCGATACTAAATATTAAATTCTGATTAAATTTAATATCAGATTTTATCCTAATAACCCTAAATTAAAAATAAATCTCTTTTAATGTTATTTTACCTAAAACATTATTTAAGAGATGTAGAATTTCTTAGCATACCAGTTAACATATATTTTGGTTGATGGAAGTTTTTGGTATTTTGGCTGCATGTATGTCTCATGAATAATCATTCAATATGGCCCTTCCCTAGCTATATATATAGGCTTTGCAAGTTAATCTTAACCCATTAAAAACACAAAGGGAATTTAGTGTAGATTTCCTTTCTCCCAAGTTGAACACCCCATATCTGAAACCAGATAAAACCCTAGCTCTTCAATTTCCAACACCAGCCATACAAGTGTCAAACAAACGCAGATCCATTTCTTCCATGCATGTTGGTTCATGTTCCACAAAACCCTAATTAATTAACACCCTTTTTTTAGCTTATTTAGTTGGTTACTTTTTTTTTTTTTCCATAAAAAAATAAAACCCATGAAAACTGAGGTAAGAGGAAACGGTGGATCAATTTCCCTTCAAAACCCTAGTCTTTTCAACACCCCACTGGATCCCATAACCGGAGCACTCAAAGGGTGCCTTGGTAGCCTCGACGGAGCATGCATAGAGAAGCTTCTACTTCACTGCGCCAGTGCCCTCGAGAACAACGACGTGACTTTGGCTCAGCAAGTCATGTGGGTGCTCAACAACGTCGCCTCCACCGTCGGCGACACCAACCAGAGGCTCACTGCTTGGTTCTTAAGAGCCCTCATCTCTAGAGCTTCTAGGGTTTGTCCCACGAGCATGAATTTCAACGGCGGGAGCATGTTCCGGAGGAGGCTAATGACTGTTACCGAGCTAGTCGGGTACGTTGATTTAATCCCTTGGCACCGTTTTGGGTATTGTGCATCCAACGGTGCCATTTTTAAGGCGGTCGAAGGGTACGGAAAAGTTCACATATTGGATTTTAGCATCACTCATTGTATGCAGTGGCCGACCCTAATCGACGGCTTGGCTAAGAGGCCTGAAGGCCCACCGTCGCTCCGTATCACGGTGCCCTCTTGCAGGCCACAAGTTCCCCCTTTGCTCAACGTGTCGAAAGAGGAAGTGGGTCACCGTTTGGCCAATTTCGCTAAGTTTAGGGACGTGCCTTTTGAATTCCATGTCAAAGATGATGACCCTTGTTTGTCCAATGAAACGTTTGCTACTCAGTTTGAATCACTGTTGACTGAGTTGACTCGTTCCCAGCTAGACCTTAGGGATGATGAGGCTTTGGTGATAAACTGTCAAAATTGGCTACGGTATTTATCTGACGAAACAAAAGGGAATTCCACCACCGTGCGAGATGCTTTCCTCGACGTGATTAAAGGCCTTAATCCTCGTATTATAGTTGTGGTCGATGAGGATTGTGATTTAAGCGCATCGAGCCTTAGTTCGAGGATCACAACATGCTTTAATTACCTTTGGATACCCTTTGATGCATTGGAGACTTTCTTGCCCAAAGATAGTCGCCAAAGGCTAGAATACGAATCCGATATCGGTCACAAGATTGAGAACATCGTGGGTTTCGAAGGGTTTCAAAGGACGGAGAGGCTAGAATCCGGTGTGAAATTGTCGCAGAGGATGAACGATGCCGGATTCGTTAGCCTCCCGTTTTGCGAAGACACCATTAACGAAGTTAAGTCCCTGCTTGATGAACATGCTAGTGGATGGGGTATGAAAAGAGAGGAAGATATGTTGGTTCTCACATGGAAAGGTCACAACTCGGTTTTCGCCACGGCATGGACCGAGTTGGAGGATTGAAAACATGTGTGGACTGCATTTGTCTTGAAGCTGCTGCATTATTAAGTAAAGCTTATTTGGGGGCTACAATGTAACCGGGGGGGGGGGATTGAGTGAGGGATTGTCAATGGTCCAAGTTGAACCAACAGAGACAAAACAGGGTGCTGTTTCACTTATTGTCGAAAGGCTGCAAATGGGGCGTAAGACAAAGAAGGAAAAAAAAGAGAGCAGAATTTTGAGGATAAAAATCATGTTTTCATACAATTATTACTATCCCATCTTTATAATTTAAGGCGATTTTAGATTGCTTTTTGTATTTTGGTTCAGCATGAGATCAAACAGCAAGGAGAGAAAATGTACATATATAAAATTGTCTTTGTATCAGGCAAAAAAACCGCTCCCCTCTTTGTTTAATATAAGATCTCATTTGCTGATGCACACAGTAGCAGCACCCAACTACCGGCCGTTTAACTGATAAGGAGGCACTATTCTATCTGAGTTTTCATCCATAAATAACAATAAGACGTCACTTTTTTTTTTAATCTTTATATATCACCGTTTATGTATATGCCTATCTTACTTTAAAAAAGTTTTAATATATCCTCTGTATATTTATATACTATCATTGAGTAAATCAAAAGATAGTGAAAAATTTATAAATAAATACTAATTGTTTTATTAAATATAATAAAATATTAATTAAAATTATTACAATTTTTTGGGTTTCGAGTTCAGAGTTTAATGTTTAGGATTTAGAATTTGTATTAGATTTGGATAACTTGTATTTAGCGTTTAATGTTTTTGTTATACAATATCTATAACTATCAATAATCCCTCTCCAACCTTTAAATAGGAAAATAAATGTAGTTCAACACACTTGAAATCACATCTGTAGCGACGTAAAATTTGCTTTGGTCGCTAATTGAGGTAATTATTTAAAAATTTGAAAATCGAACTTCGGTTTTAAAGAAAAGGGGAGTCGCCACCGGTTCTTTTTCTAGGTGGGATTGGATGCCTAATAAAACCTCTTTTTAGCAGAAAAAATTTATTTTTGGGTAAAAAGAAGGCCGAGTTTAGGTTTACGTTAAAATTCAGAGAAAAATAGGGTTCGGGAGTCGGTTACGCACAAGGAAGGTATTAGCACCCTTGTGACGCCCAAAATTGGTATCTTATTAAACACATGTTGTCTTAATTTTCAAAAATACGAGTTCAATTTGATATTTAATCATGATCCGATTGAAAAGAACGAGAAATTTAAGATTTTTGGTTTTTAGAAGGACGTCCCAATTTTTTTACACGAGCCAATGTGATTCACCCAACATAGCGATGAAATCACAGACTTAATGTTGAAATCGGTACATTGCCTTATTTTTAAAATTAATTAGAAAACATGAATAAAGATTTTTTTTCAAAGTAATGAATAGTAAAATAATACAGAATGGGCAAGAAACGAAAAAAATAAAAGAGTTAGAAATATATCGAAGCAAATGATAAATATAACAATAATATTAAAACAATAACAATGTATGCGACATTCATGGTAATAATAGTATTAAACATGAAATAAAAACGAATATATATATATATAAACATATGATAATAATAATTAAGGTGATGAAAACATAATATTAAAAATACTAATAATGCTATATATATATATACATATATATATTAAAATATATACGTAATAATAGGAATGAAAAGTATATACATAGTAGTCTTAAAAATATGTACATAATATAGTATTAAAAAAATATATACATAAGATAATGTATAAATATATATATATATATATATAAATAATATAATATTAAAAATATATATACATATAAGAAATAATAATAATGTTAAAAACAAACTATTGATAAAACTATATAAATATATACATATATATATTAAAAATATGTACACAATAATAATACTAAAAGTATATACGTGAAATATTAGAAATAATAATAGTATTAAAAAAATATATACATAATATATAAAGTATTAAAAATATAATATTAAAAAAAACATAACATATATATATAAATATTAGGTGAAAATAATACTAATTCTAATAGTAGTAAAATATTAATAAATAATAGACATAGTAATAATAATAATAGGGATAAAATAAAATATAACAAGTGATAAAAATATACATTTATAAAGTAGAAAATAATAATAAGAAATAAACTAAAATAAAATATATCAATAATAAAATAATAATAATATGTACATAAAATACGTATATATATAGGTAAATAAATAATAACATTATTAAAAATAAGTAATAATAATGAAAATAATAAGCTTAATAATAAAATATAATAATAATAATAATAATAATAATAATAATAATAATAATAATAATAAATATATTATAGTAAAAATGATGATAAATAATAATTATATATATAATAGTAGAAATAAGTATAATAATAATGATAAAAATAATATAAATAATATATACATAAAAATATAATACTAATAAATAATATAATAATAATAAATATATAAGAAAACAGAATGACGAGATTAATTAATAAAGTATCAAAATGATAAAAGGGATTAGATTGAAAACAAAATAGAAAGTTCGGGATAAATTTTAAAATAAAAATAACAGAAAAGGACTTATTTGAGCACGCGCAAAACAAAGGGGAATCAAAAGCGCAATATTTCAAACTATTAAAACGCTGCGCAGTAAGAGTTTCAGGGCTAATTTCTAAATAAATATAAACTTGATTTAAAACACCGAAAATGCGGAAGGACCGCTCGCGCAATTTCCCCCTTTTCCAAAAACACGCGGATCCTGAGGCGGGTCGGGTCGGACGGATTGGGTCATGGCAAAACGACGTCGTTTTGGTGCCTGGGGACATAGGCCAAAACGACGTCATTTTGGTACCCCTATATAAGTTATATTTTTTGCAAAAAAAATCATTCTATCTTTGCTTTAAAAAAAAAAGATTTTCAAAAGTGCTCTCTACTCTCTCCTCCCCTCTCCAAGTCCGGTCATAACTCCGGCGTTGCTCCGGTCGCCGGACCATCGCCGCTGCTGCCGCTAGCCACCGTACACGGTGGCTGGATTTTCAAAAAAGGTATATTTTTTCTAGTTTTTTTCTTTTATAATATATAATATATGTGTAATAGATTCGAAAGGAAAAAAAAAAAGAAAAAGAAAAGAAGAAAAAACAGATTCGAAAATAAGAAAGATAAAAATTACCTTAGGCTTCAGATTCTTATTTTTGGTATTTTAGTTGTCAGATTTGGGATATTTGCTTGTTTTTGTATAACACACTATTTTTAAAATCAAATGCTCTTTTATTTCTTTCAAAATGACCGACCCTTTACAAGTGTTTCATTTGGCTTTTATAGCCATTTACAAGGTTTTGTTTATTATTATTACTGTTGTTTGCGTGTTTTCCTTGCAGATAGTGGTTGAACGGTGGGATGTGACCGGAGTTGGTGGCCGGTGCAATAGTGGCGTAGGCTAGGGCGGTGATGGCAGAGGCAAGTGGGGGTTGGTGGCTAGGGTTTCAACTTTTCTGAAACCCTAGTTTGACTTGGGTCTTGGGTAGTAGTTTTGGGCTGATTGGGCTTGGTTTTGGGTTAAGTTTAGTTGGGTTTTTGATGTAAAATGGGTTTTGGGTTATTGTTGGGTTAAATGGGTTTAAATTGGGTGTGGGTTTTATGTATATGGGGTCAAAATTGGCCTACAACAACTGCCCCTCTTTGCTCATTGTCGTGTAACGGGAATAGAGCAAAGACAAAGAAAGGCCAATTTTGTCCGGTCTTACCGAGTCTTGACTTCTTTAGTACTCTTCTTATTAAGTAGTCTCTTTCTAATCCACCGCATCTTGTTGCTTTGATCATTCCACAGCGAGTTCAGAGAGATATGACTTATAGCTTCAATCTGCTTCAATGTAGCTTTAGGGATATGAGATTTATGGCTCCAATCTGTTTCACTGCAACTTCAGGAAGATAAGATCTACAATTTCAATCCACTCTTCTACCACTTCAGTGAGATAAGGTTTGCGGTCTTTTCTTCTGCAACTTCAGAAAGGTAAGATCTGATATCCTCGATCAGCTCCACTGCAACTTCAGGGAGGCAAAATATGGTGTCTTCAATCAGCTCCAATCTTTCTCATTTATTGAAAAACAAACATCGAAAATAGCTCGGCCTACGAACTGAGGGTGTACCCTGAGGCTCAACTCACCTCTCGCAATATGAGTTAATTTTTTTTGAAACATAAATTAAAAATACCTCAGCATGTGAGCCAAGGCTCAACTCACCTCTCGCAAATATGAGTTGATTTTGATGAAAACATAAATTGAAAAACATAAATTGAAAATACCTCAGCGCGTCCTGAGGCTCAACTCACCTCTCGCAATATGAGTTGATTTTTGAAAAACAAAAATTAAAAATACCTCAGCATATGACCCGAGGCTCAACTCACCTCTCGCAATATGAGTTGATTTTTGAAAAACATAAATTAAAAATACCTCAGCGTATGAGCCAAGGCTCAACTCACCTCTCGCAATATGAGTTGATTTTTGAAAAACATAAATTAAAAAAACAGAAATTGAAAATACCTCAGCGTGTCCCGAGGCTCAACTCACCTCTCGCAATATGAGTTGATTTTTGAAAAACAGAAATTAAAAGGCTCAACTCACCTCTCGCAATATGTGTTGATTTTTCAAAAACAGAAATTAAAAGGCTCAACTCACCTCTCGCAATATGAGTTGATTTTTGAAGAACAGAAATTAAAAGGCTCAACTCACTACTCACCTCTCGCAATATGAGTTGATTTTTGAAAAACAAAAATTAAAAGGCTCAACTCACTTCTCGCAATATGAGTTAATTTTTTGGAAAATAGAAATTAAAAATACTTCAGCGTGTCCCGAGGCTCAACTCACCTCTCGCAATATGAGTTGATTTTTGAAACATAGAAATTGAAAATAGAAGATGAAAATACCTCGGCATGTGGCCCGAGGCTCAACTCACCTCTCGCAATATGAGTTGACTTTTGAAAAATAGATATAAAAATATCAGAATACCAAAACATGTCATCTGGTGGAACTCAGGTGTCTTTTTCCTTGTTTCAATACAACTATCATCGCATCCTCTTGATCTATTGGAGTACCTGTATATGTCATGCATGATGTTATCATGATATGCACATGTTTGTCTTAAATGCCTTTATGCCTACATGATTATGCTATGCGCCTTGGGCTTGTTTGTCACATATCCCTTTTCGTCACAATCTTTGTGATAATCTGCATTCATTGTTTCGATTCTTGAATTTCTCTTCAGGCCTTGTACCCGTATTCAAGCTTTACGAGTAATCTGTGTTTCTCAGATATCACTCTTTTGCCCCCTGTTGAACTTTGTCCTTGCTTTGAGGCTCTTGTACTCATCAAATTCTCATCCGGGTAATGCTCAACATTTCTTTTGTTTAGAGTATGTCATTCTACTATTTATTATTTGAATAAATCACACAATGAGATGCATGAAAATGGTCAGGTAGGTATGAAAGGGATACCTCACATTTATTTATTTCAAAGGTAACAAAAAAAGAAAGCTAACCAAGTATAGTAAAAAGTGTCATAAAGAGAAAGGGATCGTATTCAATAGATACAAATGCTCTAGATATTCAACACATGAACTCTTCCATGTTTCTTAATCAAGAATCTTTTCGAGCATGGCTTCTTGTATAGAGGATTTCGAGCTTTCAGAAATGCTTTAAATATTGTAGTCTCACCGTTTGACCCACCGTTCAAATCGCCTTGCTCCTTAAGCCCAAATCTGCTTCATTAGGACACCCTTTCAGGTTTTCATCCTAATTTTTTATGTTAATCAAGATGCCGTTTTCGGGTTTTCACCTTAATTCTTTCTTCTTCTTCTTCTTCTTTTTTTAAGCATAATTTTTTTCACAGCATCTGAATTCACTGGATTAGGTAACTCCTTCCCATCCATCTCAGTGAGAATTAAAGCTCCGCCTGAGAATGCTTTCTTTACGACGTATGGTCCTTCCCAATTTGGTGCCCATTTTCCTCGCAAGTCTTTTTGTATTGAGAGAATCTTTCTCAGTACGAGTTCTCCTTCGAGGAACTCCCTTGGCCGTACCTTCTTGTTGTAAGCCGCGATCATTCTCTTTTGGTACATCTATCCATGGCAGATTGCCTTCAAGCGTTTCTCTTCGATAAGATTTAGCTGGTCGTATCGAGCTCGGACCCATTCTGATTCCTTCAGTTCTGACTCCATCAACACTCGTAGGGAGGGGATCTCAACTTCGATGGGCAGCACAGCTTCCATTCTATAGACCAGAGAGAAAGAGTTGCCCCTGTAGATGTCCGCACAAATGTGCGATATGCATACAAAGCAAAAGGTAGCTTCTTATGCCAGTCTTTATATGTCTCGGTCATTTTCCCAATAATCCTCTTAATATTTTTTTTGGTCGCTTCCACAGCTCCATTCATTTTCGAGCGATAGGGTGAGGAGTTATGATGCTTTATTTGAAATTGCTCACACACTTCCTTCATTATCTTGTTGTTCAGATTCAAAGCATTATCTAAAATGATTCTCTCAGGCAAACAATATCAACATATGATTTTCTTTTTTAAGAACCTGTAGACTGTAGTCTTCGTCACAATAGCAAATGAAGTAGCTTCTATCTATTTCGTGAAGTAATCAATCACCACAAAAATGAATCGGTGTCCATTAGAAGCTTTTGGGGAAATTGGCCCTATAACATCCATGCCCCACATAGAAAAAGGCCACGGAGAAGTCATGACATGAAGCAGCGAAGGGGCTACATGAATCTTATCGCCATAAATTTGACATTTATGGCACTTTTTTGCATAACTAATGCAGTCGCTTTCCATCGTCAGCCAGTAGTAACTGAGTCTCATGATCTTCTTGGCCATAGCGAAACCATTGGCATGTGTCCCACAGATTCCTTCATGGACATCTTCAAGTATTTTTCAGGCTTCAATAGCATCCACGCATCTCAGAAGCACTTGATCTTTTCCTCTTTTGTACAGGAAGTCTCCATCAAGAATAAATCCCGCCACCATTCTTTTAATTGTTCTTTTGTCGTTCTCATTTGTTTGTTCAGGATACTTTTGATTCTTGACATATTCTAAGATATCGTGGAACCATGGTCGTCCGTCTGCCTCATTCTCAATGTTACAACAGTGTGCAGGGACCTCATATATGCTCATTTTGAAGGGTATTTTTTCTGTTTCTCTATTTGCTTTGAACATTGAAGCCAAAGTGGCTAGGGCATCAGCCAATTGGTTTTATTCTCGTGGGAGGTAATTAAAAGTTATTTCTTCAAATTCTTTAATCAGTTCCGCCACTAGATCACTGTATTTAACCAATTTCGAATCCCTCACTTCCTAATCTCCACGGATTTGGTAAATCACCAACGCTGAGTCTCCGTACACCTCTAAAGTTTTGATGCTTCATCCAATTACTGCGCGAAGTCCCATGATACAAGCCTCATATTCCGCTATGTTATTGGTACAGAAGAAGTTCAATTTGGCGGTGAACGGATAATGGCTCCCTTCTGGTGATATCAAGACTGCTCCAATCCCATGCCCCAATGCGTTCGATGCACCATCAAAGCTCATCTTCCATGACTTCTGTCTTTATGACTCACATTCTTTTTCTGTAATGCACATCAAGTCTTCATTTGGGAAATCAAACCTCAAGGGCTCATATTCCTCCGTTGTTCGAGTTGCTAAGAAGTCAGCTATTACGCTCCCTTTTATCGACTTTTGACTCACATAGGCTATATCGTATTTCGATAGTAGGATCTGCCATCGTGCCATTCTTCTTGAGAGTGCAGGTGATTCTATCATGTACTTTATTGGGTCCAGCTTTGAAATTAACCATGTCGTATGATACAACATATACTGCCTGAGCCTCCGAACTATCCAAACCAAAGCGCAACATAATTTTTCAATTGACGAATACTTTACCTTATATTCTGTGAACTTTTTGCTAAGGTAGCAAATCGCATTTTCTTTCTTTCTTGAGTCGTCATGTTGCCCTAGTACGCAACTCATTGAATTTTCGAACACAGTCAGATACAATATTAATGGTCTTCCTAGAGTTGGCGGTACTAGCATCGGGGAACTAGATAAACACTATTTTATCTTGTCAAAAGCATCTGGCATTCCTCATTCCATTCTCTCGGGTTATGTTTTTGAAGGAGTCGAAAAATTGGGTCGCACTGGTTGGTAAGTTGAGCAATGAATCGGGCGATATAGTTTAACCTCCCTAAAAATCCTCTGTCTTCCTTTTGCGTGCACAGAGGTGGTAGTTCTTGTATGGCTTTTATTTTATCTGGATCAACCTCAATACCTCTTTCGCTGACAATAAAGTCTAGCAATTTTCCCGAGGTAGCCCCAAACGTACATTTGGCTGGATTAAGTTTCAGCTAGAACTTTTTTAGTCTTTCGAACAACTTCTTGAGGTTCACAACATGCTCTCTTTCCCCTCGGGATTTAGCAATCATATCATCGACGTAGACTTCTATTTCTTTATGCATCATGTCATGGAACAACGTCACCATGGCCCTCTGATATGTTACCCCATCATTCTTTAATCCGAACGGCATCACCTTATAGCAGAATGTCCCCCACATTGTTACGAAGGTAGTTTTCTCCATATCTTCAGGGGCCGTCTTGATCTGATTATCACCCGAGAATCCATCCATGAAAGAAAATAATAAATGTTTTGCTGTGTTATCCACCAATATATCGATGTGTGGTAAGGGAAAATTATCTTTAGGACTTACTCGATTCAAGTCGCGATAATTCACACATATTCGTACTTTACCGTCTTTCTTCGGTACCGGAACTATGTTAGCCACCCATTCTGGATATTTAGAGACTTGTAGAAAGCCAGTATCAAATTGCTTCTTGACTTCTTCTTTTATCTTCAACAGCATTTCGGGTATCATCCTTCTTAGTTTTTGTTGAATGAGTTTGCATTTTGGTTTCAGCGGGAGTTTATGGACCACTACATCATCATCTAATCCTGGCATGTCCTAATACGAACATGCGAATACATCTTTGTATTCACGAAGCAAAGCAATCAAATTATGTCTGGTGTTCCCTGAAATAGAGGTCCCAATTTTTACTTCTTGCCTCTTTTCTTCATTCCCCAAGTTTATTGTTTCAACAGATTCTTGATGAGGTAAAATCTGTTTATCTTCTTGTTCTACCATTCTTAGCAAGTCGAGAGACGAGACATAGTATTCAACATTTTCCTCAGCTTCGAATTCTCCTAAGCAAACAGCTTTCTCAAAATCGATTTCAAGACTAGTAACGGGTTCGTTCATGTCGTTGATATCTGAGCACCTGAAAGTTGAATAGAAATGGAACTATAGAGAAGCATCAAAGTATTGGAACCAACAAGCAAAATGTTATGGTATGGTATGAGGTAAATGTAAGGACAGGCTATGAAATGAGAGAATAATTATGAAGTTAATGAGAATGCAAAAGGTCACGACAAAATGCATCTTCATTGATATTCATGTAAAGATAAAGAGTGAACGCAAGCTCTTACAAAAGAATCCCATTATATTCAAGGACACAAAAGAAAGTTAACATCGAGCATTACTCTGAAGAAGACTTAGAAACTACAAGAAGGTCCTCAACAGTCCAATTGTTTAACATGAAACCCGGAGGACAATGGCGTATCATTGAAACATCTTTAATTGCGTCATCTCCTTTGTCAATGACATTTATACTAACATTCTGAAGACCCATTTCAATCAATAACAGCGTGCTTCGGGATTATCTTGCCCTGGTATATCATTCCTGCAGATGTAAATATTTTTGACAAAGGAGGGTACTCTATGGGCTCCTATTCTAATTCTCGGCCTAAGGCTCTCGCAATCCTCCTTTCTTGGTCTTTCTTCCATTGTTTCCTTCTTTGTCGTGCATCCGGTTGGAACCCTAAAATCAAGCCTTGTGGTGTACTGGTTTTAGAGCCCTGATTATCCTTTGCTGGTATCTTCCTAAACTTTTCCTCGCTCGTGCTCCCTTTTCCACGGTCAGCTTAATTCCCATCTTGGTATTCCTTGACAGTTTAGGCACGGGAATTCTATTTCCCGCAGCAACAAATGTGGCATTGACAAATTCGAGGGATCAAAATGAACATTCTACTACATCTTTGCTTACTTCCAGGTATGGTGCATTAGCAGAGATAGATGCGACAATGTCTTCTTCCCCCTCGACAATGACCAAACAGCCATCCATAATAAACTTCATCTTTTGATGGAGAGATGATGGAACTGCTCTAGCAGAATGGATCTAAGGTCTTCCCAAAAGGCAGTTATATGAGAGTGTAATGTCCATGACCTGGAACTCAACATCATATATGTAGGGACCCACTTCTAGAGGGATCTTGATCTTTCCCATGACTTCTCGTCTTGTCCCATTGAATGCCCTTACTGTGGAATGACAAAGCCTTAGATAGGACTGATCCATCAGAATCCTGGAAAGCGTAGCCAAAGGCATGACGTTGAGTGTCGATCCGTTATCGATGAGCACATTTGGTATTATGTAACCCTTGCAGCGGGTTGTGATGTGCAATGCTTTCACGGAGCCCCTACCATTTGGCAGTATTTCATCACACTAAAAGAAATGAAATTATCTGCGTTTAGGTTATTTACCCACCTATCAAGCTTCTCAACAGATATATTGTTTGCCACGTAAGCTTGATTTAACACCTTCAACAAAGCATTCCGATGTGGCTCTGAATTCAACAGTAGAGACAATACCGAGATTCGTGCTGGCTGCTTGCTCAATTATTCCACCATATTATATTCACTGTGCTTGATGAATTTTAGGAATTCCTGTGCTTCCTCCTCATCCACTAGCTTTTTAGCTTCTTGTTTCGGCGGAGTTTCATGCTCGATTTTGGCCTCATGCATCAATGCTTTTCCTTTCTATTTTAAGTCACTATTCTTCTTCATTGGCTCAACCTCTTTAGAATAACACCTCCCACTGCGAGTAAAATGACCTACTTCTCCAACACTTCCAGTCATGGCTTCGGACTTTTCACCTTCAGGTGTGACGATGTTGACGTCGTATTTCTATGCTACCGCCTTGTCGTCCTTGTAAGGGAAAGGAGATGGTACTTCAATTATCACTTTTGGTTTCACCGGTTCCTTCTTCGCGTCGTAATAAATTATCAATGGTCGGTCGGCGCTATACGGGAAACCCGATGATTGATTGTCAGAGGCGCATACTTTTCCTTCATCGGCCTCTTCACCTTTGTTTAAGATCCCAATCTCCTTATTATCTATCATGTTTTGAAGTAATCTTCTAAATTCCTTATAGGACTGAATGTCGTGCCCTTTAATACCATGGAAGTCGCAAAAGCTTTGACCTCCTTCTTCGAGAATTCTGTCGGGGCGATTGAGCAATATCTTCTCAACTAGTACCTCTCAGACTTTCTGTAGAGGCGTCTTTACTTCAGAAACAAGCTCTTGGTTTGCCAGTTGCTCTCCTTCATCACCACACTCACATTCCCTTCGGTGTGGTTAGGGAATGGGTTCCCAGCCGTATTGCTAGCACCATCAAATCGCAGAATGCCCACATCAATGAGTCCTTGAACCCTTCTTTTAAAGGCCAGGCAGTTTTCTGTAGAATGCCCCTAGTTTCCAGCGTGGTACATGCAACTAGCGTTTGGATCGTACCATTTTCGGGTATGGAGGCTTTAGGGGTGCCATATAATGCGGGGATATCAATTGTTTCTCTAAAAGTTTTACGTACAGTTCCCCATACGACACAGGAATAAGAGTAAATTGTGGCCTCTCGGGATTGGGCCTTGCTGGCCTTTGTTCATTTTTGGGTTGGCCTTGGGCGGGCATGGTATTTTGTGAGAACGTGGTGACTGGTCTTTAGTTATTTGTGGCGTAAACGTGATAATAAGGGTAAGGAGGTGGTGTTTGGTAGTAAGGGCTTTGGGGAGGATAATAGAAGTTTGGAGGTGGGTGATATCGAGGTCGGGGTTGGTTTGGATATGGATTAAGAGTATAACGGCTTTCAGTCCCTACCATATAGGTTTCTGGCTCTTTCTTCTTCATGGGTGCTGCCCTTTTTGAGCTTTCATGACCTTCCATCCTTCCATTCTTGATGGCATTCTTAATAAGTTCCACGGATATCAAAATATCTGCAAAGTCCTTCGCAGCACTTCCTACTAGCTTGTTATAGAATGGCGCTTTCAGAGTGTTGATGAAAAGGACCGTTATCTCAGTCTTAGTTAGTGGGGGTTTTACTTGGGTCGAGATATCCCTAGATCTCTGCACATACTGTCTAAAAGTTTCCGCCGACTTTTTTCCATCATCTGCAGAGTCATCCGATCAGGCACCATGTCAGATACATGCTTGTACTGTTCACAAAATGTCGACGCTAAGTCCTTTCATGATCGGATCCTTTCTCTACTAAGCTGATTATACCATCGAAGAGCTGATCTGACCAGGCTATCTTGAAAACAGTGTATGAGCAGCTTATCTTCATTCATATAACCGGTCATCTTCCGGCAAAACATAACAAGATGCGCTTTTGGGCATCTCGTCCCATCGTACTTTTCCAAATCTGGCACTTTAAATTTTGTAAGTAGAACCAGATCGGGCACCAAACTAAGCTCTTTAGCACTTAATGCAAAGAAGACTTCAGTGCCTTCTATCGCCTTGAGCCTTTCCTCTAAACACCTATACTTCTCTTAAGCCTCGTGGTCATCTATTTTCAACCTGGCTATTTCTATTGGATCATCCAAATCTGGAACGATTAGATTGGCAGGATTAACTCCAGGGTTTGATATAAATATTTCTTGCCCTAGATGAGCAGGTGGCACAGGTTGTTGCTCCTGGCCTGTAAGTTCTCCTTGGGTGTACCCTCTTTGTATTGTGTGAGCGTGTGATAGAGTGAATCCTGGGGGATAGAGCGGATCCTAATCGTGATTAACTCTTGACTAGGGTTCCATAACATCGGGGCTTTACATGGGTCCCTTTCCCTTGACCAAAGCTGACATCATTTCCATCATCTTAGCCATTTGATCCTTTTGTTCAAGTGATTCCTTCGAGATCTCACTATCAAATCCCTTGTTTCCTACTGTGACTTAGCCAATTGTTCTTGTAATTCCCTTTGGGCTCTTTCCATCCTTTCGATTCTTTCACTGAATTTATCCTCCATTACTCTAGCTTGTCGGCGCGTCCTATACGAATGGCGTGATTCTAGACTTGTGTTGTCGCAACTGCGATTTATATGATTTTAACCTTAGTGAATGGTTGTGGGATATGCAATGGATGAATGAATGAATAAATGTCAAATGAATGTTAGTCATGAATGAATATGCAAGAAATTGGTGTTGATTTCAAGATAGCCCCTATTTAGGCATTTCATTTATCAAAAGAGTCCATTACAAAATGTTTTGCCATTTTTTGATTCATCCGTTACACAAACTTCCTAGCTATATCACTATATTTCTTTACTCGTTCTAAGAATTCTGATATGCTTGATCTTTGGTTCGGAGGGAATTGGCAACTGAGATTTTCTACTTCATCTGATAGTTATACCACGTGCATGGCTGCGTTACGAATTTCATTGATCAAATAGCTAAGATTCTCGTTCTTTTCGTAGATGGCTCTTTCGTAAGCGCGGGTATCTCTGTCATACTGACTATTCTTTTCTTCCAAGGCCTCTAAGAGAGCATCTAGCTGTTGTTGACGAGCTTGCAGCGTATCTTCTAAATCCCGTATTCTCTCTCTTAGCTCTTGATGTTCAGATCGACTAGTCATTAATTCAGCAGACACAATTTCATATTCGGTGCTTTTCTTCCTTAACTCTATCATAGCCGGCGCAGCCTTTTCCTCCTCTTTTTTCGTTTTCTTTTTCCAAAATTCCATCCCGCCTTTAATGTTGTTTAATTCTTCTTTCCATTCCGCTGACGACTTGCCCAGTCTACTATTCTTTATAGTGCCTCTTAACTCCTTATTTTCCAGATGAAGATCCCTTAAGTTATTTCTTACGACTTCAGCTTCTTTTTGCACTTTCTCCGTTCTGGATCTTTCAATCTGAATGTCGATCTTCAGCTGGTAGTTTTTTTCTTGAATAGCACTAAGGTCCAGCAACATCTTGGCCTTTTCGCGTTCAAATTCCTGTCTTGCCATTTCTAGCTCGGATGGCATTTCTTCCGAGAAAGGATTCTAGAAGGTGTAATTCATCGACGAGGCTTGCTGACTATTCACCTGTTACTTTCTCCATATGTCGTAATCTTGGGTAAGAGTATTAGCATATAGAGCCAACTCCATCAGATGAATTTTCTTCCAATATTTTGCAGTGTCTTGGACCCTCTTCATATAACCATCGCCGAGGAGAGCAAACTCGGACTGTGCTAATCCTCCAATGACAGGTATGAATTATCGTGAAGAAAATTACCTTTGGATCATTAACGGAACATATCCAACTCCTCCCTATAACCCGAGTAGTGGCACCCAATCTTGGTTTCCAACCTCGTATAATAGAACCGACAAGCTTATCCACGATGTTCTCCAAGTTACATCCTCAGCCCGAAGGTTCTGAAAAACTAAAACCCAATGCTGTTCGGTGACCTCCTTTGGCCATTCTTTCTTAAGATAAGCTTCTAACGGGGCAAATGTTTTTGAAAACGTATGGAACGGTATGAGCTCTACTTTCCAGAAGTGGCTCAAAATCCAAACATTGAGTAACTACGCCCATCCGATAAAACGTCCTTCCCCTTTCCTCCTACAACTGCTTAGGGATCTGAAGGTCTCGGCTAGGATAGTTGAGACAAGGTTGATTCCTTGTTTTAACCTTTCAAAGAAATCCACTACTGCAACTTCTATATGTCCGAGAACTTTTAGGGAAGACGATCAATCCGTAAATAGCCAAAGCGAACAGATTCACTCTCTTCAACATATAGGGATGGTTTAGAACCAAATCTCGCAGGGAAAACCACGGGATACAAATGACTTCATTCTTCTTCTTTATCTGTTTTTCGGCCTATGTGTCGATCATGTCTGTCAATTTCACTAGTTTTTTCTTAAAAGTCATTGGCTTGAGCTCCTTCACATATATCTTATAGAATTGTACATTATTGACGCGAAGCAAAGCAGTGTACTCTTCTATAGTCGGAGTCATATCTTCTTGATTGAAAGTGAAATATTGATAAGCTGAATCCCAGAATTTGACCATAGCTTGAATCAATCGTTCGTCTACGTTGACGGCAATCAGTTGGCTACATCCCCATACCTTTCAGTGAATATGCCCCTAGTGTCCGAGTCCCATTGATTCCAGATCCGAGCCAAGTCTTCAAGGTTATTCTGATGAACATTCACAGTTACGTGCTCGGGTAGATTGGAAACACATCCTTTCACTAGACTATCCCATTTTTCTTTCTGGGTTTTCAAAGACCAATCCCGAACCACGACATTTTTCTCGGTTACTTGTGTAATTGACTCCTCCATCCGAAACCCATTTTTGGCAACCGATCTTTAATCAACACCTTCCTAATATGATGCCTATAATGCATGATGAAAGAAAAATAAAATAAAGACAAATAACCTTGGTTAGTAATCACGTCAAATATAAACAGAGGAAAATTGCGAAAAATCCAAATAAAAAGTGTAAATGTAAAAGAAATAAAAGGTAAGAGGTGTTTCTCCCGTGTACTTATTTTGGTGACTATTAACAGACGGAGGTTCGGTATGGCTCTAGTTAGGTGGCTCGTATGGCTCACTATATGCAGTTTCGGTTCTAGACAGGTACTCGAATTATTCGTACTATTGTCTACTAAGACTAGTACGAAGCCTCGGTCCTAACCCATCACAGGCTCACGAGTTCAATTCGAGGGATTACATTTACTTATACCTATGCGGAGGGACAAGTTAACTCACGAAAGCATAAGTCATATGTAACCCGAAAGTATTCACTAGCTTGTGCGGAGTGACGAGTTAACTCACGAAGGCATAGCGTTTACTTTCACTTAAACGGACAGAGCCCGGGTAGAGAGCTCATGTTATGTAGAAATGCAGGTGCACGGTGTGTGGGGAGAAACTCACAAACCTTTTCGTTTTATTTAAAAACTAAACTAAAAACTAAAATCATAAAAACTTAAAGCTGAAAAATAAAAAGATAAAACAAGTTAGCAAAATTTTTACAACATGATGCAAATGCATGGTTTTCAAAAACAAAAATTTCAAGATCACGAATAAATATTTATTTGAACAAGGAATTTCGAAAAATTTGACGACACGCGTTTAATTCCAGATTCGACTCTCAAAAAGGGTCCCCAGCGGAGTCGCCAGCTGTAGCGACGTAAAATTTGCTTTGGTCGCTAATTGAGGTAATTATTTGAAAATTTGAAAATCGAACTTCGGTTTTAAAGAAAAGGGGAGTCGCCATCGATCTTTTTTCTAGTGGGATCGGACACCTAATAAAACCTCTTTTTAGCAGAAAAATTTTATTTTTGGGTAAAAAGAAGGCCGAGTTTAGGTCTACGTCAAAATTCAGAGAAAAATAGGGTTCGGGAGTCGGTTACGCACAAGGAAGGTATTAGCACCCTCGTGACGCCCAAAATTGGTATCTTATTAAACACATGTTGTCTTAATTTTCAAAAATACGAGTTCAATTTGATATTTAATCATGATCCGATTGAAAAGAACGAGAAATTTAAGATTTTTGGTTTTTAGAAGGACGTCCCAATTTTTTTACACGAGCCAATGTGATTCACCCAACATAGCTATGAAATCACAGACTTAATGTTGAAATCGGTACATTGCCTTATTTTTGGAATTAATTAGAAAACATGAATAAAGATTTTTTCAAAGTAATGAATAGTAAAATAATACAGAATGGGCAAGAAACGGAAAAATAAAAGAGTTAGAAATACATCGAAGCAAATGATAAATATGATAATAATATTAAAACAATAATAATGTATGCGACATTAAACATGGTAATAATAGTATTAAACACGAAATAAAAACGAATATATATATAAACATATGATAATAAGAAGTAAGGTGATGAAAACATAATATTAAAAATACTAATAATGCTATATATATATATATATACATATATATATTAAAATATATACGTAATAATAGGAATGAAAAGTATATACATAGTAGTCTTAAAAATATGTACATAATATAGTATTAAAAAAATATATACATAAGATAATATATAAATATATATATATAAATAATATAATATTAAATATATATATACATGAAAAGATATACCTAATATAGTATTAAAAAATATACATAATATATACATATAAGAAATAATAAAAATGTTAAAAACAAACTATTGATAAAACTATATAAATATATACATATATATATTAAAAATATATACACAATAATAATACTAAAAGTATATACGTGAAATATTAGAAATAATAATAGTATTAAAAAAATATATACATAATATATAAAGTATTAAAAATATAATATTAAAAAAAACATAACATATATATATAAATATTAGGTGAAAATAATACTAATTCTAATAGTAGTAAAATATTAATAAATAATAGATATAGTAATAATAATAATAGGGATAAAATAAAAATATAACAAGTGATAAAAATATACATTTATAAAGTAGAAAATAATAATAAGAAATAAAATAAAATAAAATAAAATATATCAATAATAAAATAATAATAATATGTACATAAAATACGTATATAGATAGGTAAATAAATAATAACATTATTAAAAATAAGTAAAAATAATGAAAATAATAAGCTTAATAATAAAATATAATAATAATAATAATAACAATAATAATAATAATAATAATAATAATAATAAATATATTATAGTAAAAATGATGATAAATAATAATTATATATATAATAGTAGAAATGAGTATAATAATAATAATGATAAAAATAATATAAATAATATATACATAAAAATATAATACTAATAAATAATATAATAATGATAAATATATAAGAAAACAGAATGACGAGATTAATTAATAAAGTATCAAAATGATAAAAGGGATTAGATTGAAAACAAAATAGAAAGTTCGGGATAAATTTTAAAATAAAAACAACAGAAAAGGACTTATTTGAACACGCGCAAAACAAAGGGGGATCAAAAGCGCAATATTTCAAACTATTAAAACGCTGCGCAGTAAGAGGGATTAAATTATAAAGCGGGTTAAATTTCAGGGCTAATTTCTAAATAAATATAAACTTGATTTAATACACCGAAAATGCGGAAGGACAGCTCGCGCAATTTCCCCCTTTTCCAAAAACACGCGGATCCTGAGGCGGGTCGGGTCGGACGGATTGGGTCATGGCAAAACGACGTCGTTTTGGTGCCTGGGGACATAGGCCAAAACGACGTCGTTTTGGTACCCCTATATAAGTTATGTTTTTTGCAAAAAAAATCATTCTATCTTTGCTTTAAAATTTTTTTTTCAAAAGTGCTCTCTACTCTCTCCTCCCCTCTCCAAGTCCGGTCATAACTCCGGCGTTGCTCCGGTCGCCGGACCGTCGCCGCTGCCGCCGCCGGCCACCGTGTATTTTCAAAAAAGGTATATTTTTCTAGTTTTTTTTTTCTTTTATAATATATAATATATGTGTAATAGATTCGAAAGGAAAAAAAAAAGAAAAAGAAAAGAAGAAAAAACATATTCGAAAATAAGAAGATAAAAATTACCTTAGGCTTCGGATTCTTATTTTTGGTATTTTAGTTGTCAGATTTGGGATATTTGCTTGTTTTTGTATACTAACACACTATTTTTAAAATCAAATGCTCTTTTATTTCTTTCAAAATGGCCGACCCTTTACAAGTGTTTTTCGTTTGGCTTTTATAGCCATTTACAAGGTTTTGTTTATTATTATTACTGTTGTTTGCGTGTTTTCCTTGCAGATAGTGGTTGAACGGTGGGATGTGACCGGAGTTGGTGGCCGGTGCAACAGTGGCGTAGGCTAGGGCGATCATGGCAGAGGCAAGTGGGGGTTGTGGCTGACTTGGGTATTGGGTAGTAGTTTTGGGCTGATTGGGCTTGGTTTTGGGTTAAGTTTAGTTGGGTTTTTGATGTAAAATGGGTTTTGGGTTATTGTTGGGTTAAATGGGTTTAAATTGGGTGTGTGTTTTATGTATATAGGGTCAAAATTGGCCTACAACAACATCCTTCTACACTAGTAATAATTGTGAACTATATTATTGTTATTCGTGTACAATGCATCAAATATTCACCTTTTTACTTATAAAGTTTTTATTTAATGCACTGATTGCATATAACTTTATGCAGTATCAATGAATAAGTATATGACACAATCTTTAAAAATGAAATTAGAATACTTTAATTAAAAAATTTTATGATAACATGTTATCATCTAATTTATTAACAATACCTATAATTATATAGAAATATATTTGACTAAAAATAACAAACTGATATAAAATAAAAGACAGAATAAAGAAGAAAGAGAATGGAAGAGCAAAGAAAGAACGTATTTTTATTGATCAATCGGGATATTTACAATACTTCTCTAAAGTTTCTATTTATAAGCATAAGAAGTATAAATGAAGTAAAGATCTACTTCTAATCACTATTAGAATTTAAAATATATCAAAACTTATATTGATCTTGATGGACATTCACTTAATAAGATATTCATAACACCCTCCTTTAGATATCCATTTTTAGATAATGTGTCTAGTTAAAACCTTACTAAGATAAAAAAAACTTGTGGGAAAAAAATTCCTAGTGAAGGAAAAAGAGTACATATCTACAATACACATAATATGTTGCCTTATTAAAAACCTTACCAAGAAAATCCAATGGGACAAAACATCGGTTAAGGGAAAAAGAGTACAACGCGTATTTACTCCCCCTCATGAAAAGATCACATACTTTCTCATGTTCTACGTATTCAATCTTGAATACTAATTTTTTAAATGACTATTTGAATATATTTGCTAAACATTTATATCACCATTCTTTTGTAAATCATGAGTGGGGAAAAATTTTGGGAAAATATAGTTTGATCTCTTCGAGAGTTTCAACAATAATCATAGCAAACTTTAATCATGATTCTTCTATAAAAATACAAATAGGTATTTTAGATTATTTTATAATTCCCCTTCAACTACTATTCACTCAGTCAAATTTATCACATATGTTCAAATTATTTCAATTCATATAAATGAACAATTTCCCGAGAATTTCAATATTTTTTATCATCCTAAATCCTTCAAGGATTTCAGTATATTCTATCATCCTAAATCTTTCAAGGATTTTAATATAAACTCTACTATATAGTGATTTATAAAAGGTTGTAACAACAACCATTAGATGCAAGTTAAATCTTTTATGAATTGTCAAAATAATATATCTAAAGATTATTGCATCCACTACAAAAGAATATTATATCTTTTTATAATCAATGTCAGGATCTTGCGAAAAACTTCATATTTTATTCCACTCTTCCAAAACTACTTCATTTGCACTCTTACTGGCTTTATACCTTTAGATATTTGGACTATTGGTCCAAAAACTCTACAAGTTTAATTGTACTTGAGTTGTGTCTTTCTATGTTGATCAATTTATTCCATATCTATATTTCTCAATAGATTTATTCAAGATCCTCCTTTTTATTTCATTGCATGCAAAATCATTGTCGACCACTTTTATTATTCAGTTCCACATTTTCTCGAATTGACATAACTTATCGAGATCTCTTATTTTCATTATTTAAAATTCAGTTTCAAATACCTGAATCTCTTCTGGAGTTTTACTTATTAATTATGTCTTGGGTCTCTTCTAGAGCACCCGCCTCCATTATATGATCATCTAGAACAATTTTCATTTTTGGAATCGATCAATCTATTATTTATTCTAACTGATTGTCCTATTAGGACTTTGATTCAAATTAAAATATTAATTTGGTTATTCTCATTAAGTTTGTAAATAAATCTGACAGTTAACTTGTAATGAGTTATCCTTATTGAACTTTTGGTTCAAATTACTAAACCCCTAACTTATTACAAGTTATTATTTCTCTCTCTCGTAATGTCAGGAAAACTATCAAATCAAAATTGTAATCGCAAATCATGTCATAATTGAATCTCCAATACATTCAAAACATCTAATAATACAAATGACTTGTAATTAATATATATTCCCAACTTTCTTTAAGGATTCACTCATCTTTGTGCATTATGGTGTAGCAATTAGAACATATACGTACATACAAAAATTCAAAGATGAGAAATATTTAACTATTGATCAAAAGCCAATTGTAATAGGGAGTATTTATAACTTATTGGCTTGATGTGTACAACACATAAATCAACATAATCTCATGTTGAAATAGAAAGTTTAGTTCTTATAAGTAATGGTTTAGACATTAATCAGAGGTGTTCAATCAATAAGTTCTCTAAACCATTATGCGTATAAATAACAACCTTTTACAAAAAATTTTCAAACTCAATCAATAAAAGATTGAGATATAAACTCATCAGTATTAGCAAGATGGATTGTTTTAATTGCATGATCTAAAATTAATTATTTAAACAAGCAATCTTGCAAATGACAGGTTGCAAGTTGATAATACATATGTGATTACTGTGTAGATGCATCTACCAGGAATCATATAATATCAAAATCATCCACATGGTATATGAATGGGCTCATATTCATTTCAGAAGTGTAAGACATTAAATATCAACTTTAGCTAGTGAGTTTTTAAGAATCAATTTTCATTGAGAACAAGCAATAAATGAGAATTCTTTAAATTAAAGAATCTTCTGGTTTTTAAATGAATGCCCATATGAATTCTCAATTAATTTTCGCATCATATATGATCTAGGATAGTCTAACTGGGTACGCCAAGTAGTAAATGCATTTGTATCAGTAAATTTCTTGTAACACCCTAAAACTTGGCCTAAAAGTTTAAACCGATTTCGGGATGCTACATTGATCACTGAAGTAATTGTGGGAAAATTTACAAATAAATTATCTCGTCAAACCAAATACTCAATTGCTTAAATATCAATTAATAAAAATTACAGACAAGTTTAATAAATTGTCGAAATCAAATAAACGAGTAAAAATTTAAAACGAAAACTGTACCACAAAATTATAAAACTTTACAGTTCCAAAATAGTGTAATCAAAATATAAATTAGAATGTAGAAACAAACTAATCTTTTATAACCGTGACAGTCCGAGACCTTCGCATACCGAGTCTAGCATCAGAATCCAGAAAAGTACCTGAAAGGGGAAACAGAAGAGGGGGTGAGCTATACGAGCTCAGTGTGAGATCAAACTGACTATCTACAGAATTGAAAATAAAAAGCAGTTCAGAAGCGAAACATACTTATAGAATCAGATAGTAAACTCGAGATAGAAGTCTCAACAAATAGTAATGATTCACACGTATCAAATCACGATCAATCACAAGTTCTACTCAGTCAAATAGATACAATCAGAGTCTATCACTTAGAACAGTCAACAAATGCGTATGAATGTAGTTGAAATATGAAACCCACCCATCCAACCAACACACCTTTCCGTCCACCCTTACACTTTCTATGGGGCTTAAAACACCTACCCAACCCTACACTTTCTGTGATGTCATCCTAGGTTGCCTGGCAGCGATGGCCATCAGTAAGTCTACGACCCTCAGGGTATTGGGACTGCCCACGACCCTCTGGGTATTGGGGCTAACAGTAAGCAGATAAACTATCAAATCAGTCAATAATAATACGCATCAATGCTGACGTATAAGCTGTACAGTGCCATACGGTAACTGGTAGTACAGTTGTGCAGTATGAACTGCCAGATCAGATAAGGGTACGTAGCATAGTTAACGTACATACAGTACAGCGCAATGCGGTAAACCGCTATACCAGTAAGGTTACAGCAAGGCTGCCAATTCAGAAAGTCATACCCAGCGAAGCTAACGTATATGCTATACGGTGCAGTACAGTAATTCGCTGTATAGACCAGTTGCAGTAAAACTGCCAGTTCAGTTTAGTATCAGTCTTCTTTCTTTCAAAATCTCACCCAAATATGTTTTATGCATACGTATGAGTGCAAACAGATGAATAGAAACAGATTACCAATTTCAGACAGTCATTCAGTGATAGACACACGTATTCAATCAATCAGAATCAGAAATGTGTACACTCATGTACTCGGTTTCAGTATCAGTCAAACCACACAACCAATCACTAGTAACACATAAATTAGGCCTAGAGCAGAGTCGTAATTACCCTCACTAAAGTTTAGCCGAGGGTTGAAACGTATAGAGTCACAATTACACTTAAATTTGACCTAAACCAACATTTGGCGAGATAGGGCCACACACCTGTGTGCTCCCGCCGTGTGGAACAACCCAGACCATGTAGGGGTCCAAACGCCCGTGTGGTGAGAGGCACATTCCCATGTGATAAGGGCACACACCCATGTGAAGTAGGGACATGGCCATGCTATCAAGCCGTGTAACTCATTGTCCAATTTCGTTAAAGTCAAGTGCAGGGCAGACACGACCGTGTGGAGGTATGCCCGTGTACCTTGCCAGACACGACCGTGTGTCTAGAACACACGCTCGTGTGGGATCCTTAAATTCCCAAATCAGCCACACGGCCGTGTGACTCCAAATCCCTAAATCCTTAATTCTCAAATGTACATGCCTGTGTGCTAGGGGACACAACCGTGTGAGAAATGATAAAAATCCCCAAATCGGCCACACAGCCGTATGGCCAGGCCATGTGGCACCTAATTTAGCTCGAAAAACCCTACTTCACAATATCACATGGTCGTGTGACTCGACACATACCGGTGTGGCCATTGGGAAGGTCACGAAACCACCTCAAAATAGCTCTGAAACCACTGTTAAAGCCACAAAAATAGTCCCTAACCTTTGCCACATCAAAGTATATCAAAACCTAGAGTATTACCTCACTTCCATCAACTAGAAACCTAAAACCATCGAGTTAGCGCATAATTAAGGAATACCAAATCAAAGGTCTACAAAATAGAACTAGTAAATAGAAATAGCGTAGTCATAGTTTGAATCCCACACCTGATTTGTAGTTGGAGAGGGCAACAGAGTAGCGAAATTCCCCAACCAGCAAGTAAAATCGTTTTCGGAGAAAAAAGTTGAGAACCCCAAAAACCAGAGGAAGAGCCAAGAATGTGAAAAATAAAAGAAATAATATCCAATAATAAATAAAAAATAAAAATACAAATAATAACCAAACAAATAAGTATCAATATAAAACTAAATAATTATTTAAAAACATACTAAATTAAAATTATTTCCCCGAGAATGCACATAAGGGGAATCGAACCAAGGACCTAAAGACAACCTAATACTCACTTAACTACCAAACCAACAGGCCCATTCTTGTTACTAAAATACACATCTATACACATATGTGCAACCTCCCCACTGTCCCTGCGCTCAAAACTCAAAACTTCTAGGCCCAAGATTCAGAGCGCTACACTTTTGGTTTACTTTAACATGCATTTGAATTGTACTAATAATATCAATATAAATTGTGACAAATTGATAATTTTACTGTTATTCATTTTACTTTATATCCACATATAAGTACTATTGTGACATTTACTACTAGAAATGTCTAAATCAATGTGAAATCTATAATGTCACTAAGTCAAAAAATAAATATAAATTCCAAACAATTATATGTAATAGTTGCTTCAAGGAATATGCCAAAATCTTTTTTTCTGTGTTGAGTCTTGGCGATTGTATCAAGAAGTAAGCAAATTAAACTCCAATAGTAGAATTTGAATCCAATCAAAATTTATTAATAGCAAAATTTGAGAGTGGATCTTATATTCCAAGTGTACAACAAGTATATAACCAATAACTTTTCATATATAAGTTTTCTCTATTACAAGTTATCATCAATATTTTTCCACGTAATTTTAATTGAGAACTTATTCTAAATACTTTAGAGTTATACTCACAGTTTTTTTTCAAAAAAAACTTGCAACTTCACGTGCATCCAACCATAATGAGCTTTAGATAGAACTATTATATTCTACTGCTCATGAGTAGATATTTCACAGTAAAATATTTTACTTTCAATCATTTAATGGGGATGATGACAAAAGAATATCACAAAGATAGTCACAAGCAATTCAATTTATAACAAGAGTAATATATATAAACCAATAACCCAATCCTCTTTTGATTCATATGAAATATAATCTTTTCTTCATTCACAATTTCAATGTAATGTCCATTATAATGAATTTCTTTTAAAACTAATGCATTAACCATTCACAAATTTTATGCTTTTTAGATATTGATATATTAGCTCTTCTAGAGATTTCAAATAATTTTGTACTATCAAATATTGGAATAATATTTATTTGTTTCAATACCAAATAAGATAAATATTTTTTATTTGTAATGATAGAATTCATTACTACATTCACATATCCTTCCTCAAAAAATATTAACAGAAACAAAATATTTGGGCTTACATCACATGTGGCCAATAATTTTTCATATCACATTGATAACAAATGTTATCTTTACCCTTTGAAGAGTTATCTTGAGAACTCTCATTGTTCTCTTATTTATTACTATGTTCTCACTTTTAGTGGTCTATGATTATATTTTTTATTTTCTTTATGTTTGCATTCACTTCAAGGAATGCAACAAAGCTGGTAGGACAGACTTCTAAACGCCTCCATTGATTCTTTATTTCATAATCACCATCGCAAAACATGCGTGAGTTTCAAATAAAAATCTATCTATTCATGTTGTCATGATTAGTCTCCAATTATAATAAATATGATATAATAAATAAATCATAGTAAAATATACCTGAGATTCTTTAACATCATTGTTATTACCCTGGCTATTATCACGAGCACTATTATAAGTAGTAAAACAACTTTTTTTTCGTAATGACATTTATAATCTAATAGTAAAAAAAACCATTTAACAAACAAAATCAAAATTTTCGTGTACGATGCTTGAAAGTTATGTAATACACATTGTACCAAATTTCAATACCACATATAAGTTGTAAAATGTTATGATGCTCTAATCAAATATTTATAAATTCAAATTAAAAGATATAATAAAATAATTTTAAGCATATTAAATAACAATAATTTAATCATAAAAATTTTAATCATCCAAATATCATACATACTATAATTTAATAAAAGAATCTTAGTTTAAAAGAAACATTAAAGTAATAATATTTTTCATAAAATAATTTTACCAAAAATCAATCAATAAAGGAGAAAAACATACCATGTAAGGATTATATAAATTTATTTGCATAATGATTACCTATAATACACAGGCCTCAATTGAAGACTGAAATTGCAGTAGCTCTAGAAGGTAATCAACAATAACTTGAGTAGCAAATTTGAGTAACTGGCTATTGCATTGGTTGTTACTTGAAAGGAGTAAGGCTTGGTGAAAGGAAAAAATGTTGTGACTTATGGAGAAAAACAATTAAAAGAGGATCGCACTGATAACGTGTTATAAAATAAAAGAAAGAGAATAAAGAACAAAGAGAGCGTATTTTTATTGATCAATCGGGATATTTACAATGCTTCTCCAAAGTTTCTATTTATAAACATAAGAAGTATAAATGAAGTAGAGATTTACTTCTAGTCACTACTAGAAGTAATTATAATAATGAATAATATATCAATACTTATCTTGATCTTGATGGATATCCACCTAATAAGATATTCATAACACAAGCATAATTATTTAATTCCAAGCACAAGATTTTACTAATTATAATAATGAATTTTATAATAGTTCAAAGGTCCCAAATGCTAAGTAATTATCACTAATGGTGTGTTTGGTTCATTAGAATGAAATAAAATAATAATGTGACACCTTATATCCCACCCAATTAAAGGATCCGAATATAAAATGTCACATTCAAATGCTGAAACAACCTATTTTACTATTTCAATTTATTGAAATGGTAGTGTAGTGGTAAAGTTTTTTTTAAAAAAATTTTGACAGCATTTTAGCTTATTTCACGTAAAAACCCACAACAAAATTTAGATGTCACAATATATATATATATATATATATATATATATATATCCATATTCAAATCATCTCCCAAATTAAATCCCAACACTTCGATATTCCAAAACATACCGCAAACTAAGCATATCTGTAACAGCCTGATTTTCAATGTGGTTTTTAGGCCACCAAATTTGGCAAGTAAGTTCCTAAATATTATTATTTAATATTTACGAGTCAAATATGGCTTTAAAAAGGTTTTTGATTTGATAATTTATGTTTTATAACGATTTATTAGGTTCAAGTGGTAAGACCCTAAAGTTAAGTGATTTTAAAAAGTGAGGTATCGGGACCTTGTTTCTATAAACCGAGCCGAAAAATATTTACAAAAATATTTACGGAGTGTCATTAAGGTGGTATTAAAGTTTCGTTGAAAACTTTTACTGTTTCGATAGTTAATTAACTAAAAAGGACTAAATCGTAAAAGATGTAATTTAGTCACTATTTGATTTGAGTGATTAAATGGTTTATTGAATAAGGAAAATGGACTTAAATGGTAATTAGACCATTCAAGGGTTGGTGGACATTAATGGGCTTTTAAATTGTTAAAGTTTGATTATATTTATAAAGGTAAAATAGTAAATTATTAAATATGTATAATATAACAAAAACATGATAAAAATTCATTATCATCTTTCTCATTTTAAAAGCCACCACCAAAACCCTAAAGGAGAAGAAACCATTCGGCCAACGTTGGTTTGGTGATTTGGTAAGCTAACTTTGCCCCTTTTTTTATAATTTTTATATTTTTGAGATCGTTACAACTAGGTCTAGTTAACTTGTACCTTCGTTTCTGATTCTGTTAAAAATTTTAGAAATTTCCATTGATAAATATTAGATGTTTTTGATGAATAACATAGATTTGAAGCTTTGATTGTGTTGTGTGATGATTTTGTAAAGTGATTTTTGTTAAATATTGATTTTAGGATTTAATTATGAAAATATTAAAATATTAGGGTTTGATAGTGAATTTTAGGTTTATTAGGGGCTATATGAGGGCCTAGAATATTTGGGTAGATTATTGATTTAAGAAAATTAGTTAATTTGATAGATTAACTAATTAAGGGATTAAATTGTAAAAAATTGTAAAAGTTTAGGGTAATTGCATAAATTCAAAAAATAGAAGGGTATTAATTGTAAAATGGATTGGAAATGAAATATATGCTAATGAATGAGTAATTTTATATTTTAAATCAAGATCTCGTAGATACTCATAGAAAAGGAAAAATAGCGAAATAGTCCCTGAACTTTTGCAATTACTACAATTCTGTCCAAGTAAGTTCGTACGGTTAAACTTAGCATTTGCATTAATTGGTGATTGGTATTATCTATATAATCTATTTTTAGAAATGAAGTATTGTTTGAATTATAATATTGAATTGGATATTCGGTTTGAATTATATGCGGGATTTGAGTACATTCGTGCTTTGGTGTATGACGGGGGTTTGGAGTGGAGATGGTATTGGAGGGAGATACCGGCATATTACCCAAGTAAACTGGAGTTCGGTATTTGTTGCGAACTCTCGTGTTTTACTTTTTTTTTTGGAGTTATTTGGGTGGATCAACTCTTACGAGCTTCTGTTAGGCTTTCGAGCTCCTGTTGGTGTATTCGGGAGGACCAACTCTTATGAGCTTTTGTTGATGATGTAATATTATCCGTAAGTCGTTATTCAGATGGAAAAATCTCGGTAAGATGATTTATTTAATGAATTTGAAAGATATGTTATTTATTTTTGTATTGGTTGGAATACATATGTATTTATCGATTGAAGTTGTGAATGATAGGGACTTGTCATGGATGATTTTTATTATTTGATTTATTATAGTTAGTTTGATAAGATTTTTGTTTATCTCATCAAACTTACTAAGCTTCATTAAGCTTACTTGTGTTGTTTAATGTCGTTGTAGATTTTTGGAAGGTTGGACGATCGGATCGGCACTCAAGTCACACAATCCAATTTATCTCCGTAGTTTTTGAAATGTTAAATTCGAATTATATGGCCTGTATAGGCTCTTGTGATATTTTAGTTAATGTTTGGCTTATGTAAATATTATAAATGAAAATTTGTACAAATAACCAATCTGCAAAAGGTATGAGAATAAGGTATAGTTGTTATGCTAGTTTGTGTGGCTTACATATATTTGATTTGTTATGGTTGTGGTAACTTTTATAGGTATTTTGATTTGGTATTGCTTGAATGAGTTGATGAATTAAATTAATGTGTACTTTGAGATTAAATTGTATATAATTGTGGTACTAATGAGAGTACAATGGTTAGGCACATATTAGGTTTCTTTTGATATGTTTTTGACTCGATTAATGTCATTTTGATTTTGTATTTTGGCTGGTATTTGAGTTTCTTAAGGTCCAAGTAATTTGATTATGTTTGTATTAATGTATGATTTGAATGATTTGTTATTTCGATGGCTTGTAATACTTCGTATCCCTATTCTGGCGACGAATATGGGTTAAGGGTGTTACAATATCACATTAAAACCATTTAATTAACTAATAATATTATAATTATAGCAACCAAAAGTATTTTTTTATGTCACAAATACATATCTATAGCAAAATGACTTACAAAAAACCAAGTACATGCCAATTTGAAACAAAACAAAATATACGAACTTTGTTGAGTCTAGGATTTGTCGGTTGGATGCTGACGACTCTGAGTATGAAATCTCAAAATACACCTAGCCTGCATATGAAAATAAAACCATTCGGTGAGTATTTATTACTATAACTTACTAACCGTGAAATTTAAATAATTGGACCCAGTTGATTTGTTTCTTCCTTAGACCAATTCAAGTATGTTTCATATCAAAGTTTATCCAATACATTAATATAGACATGTATCCCAAACAAACCAAATGCGATAATCTATTTTAACGAACTTATTACCATTTTATGCTAACGATGTATGCAATTTTATTCGATTTTGCCTCATTTTGTCATATTGCATTGCATTACCAATTTGAATCAAACCATTCTTCTTGTACAATATTGATGTTCACTAATACGTAGCTCAAATTCAAACTAATTTACAGACCTTATTAACACTATAATTCGACACACAGTGCCTCATTAATACCTCCCAAACTAAACAAATTGCGCCCAGCGCTCATCGGTTAATCCGAAGCAATAATTGTGCCTAGCACTCGTCGGCACATCCGTAGTTAATGCGCCCAACACTCATTGACCTATATTTGAAGTAATTTTATATCGACACATCCGACATAAACAATACGTGCCCTGCACTCATCGACTCAGCCGAAGTAATAATTGTGAAAGCCGCAGATTAAGACGTTCGAAGAAAAATGCGCCTAGCGCTCATCGACTTATAGTCGAAGCAATTATTATTATTTTACTCAATTCTATAACTTATTAATTATTCTAAACTCTGCTCAACAATTACTACAGTAACCTATAGTCTAATTTCATTTTCAGTTTAGTTTTCATTCTATTGATTTCAATAACAAATCTTTCGTTGAATGTCATTTCATATAAAACATAGGATGATTCGTCACATGTTCAAGCCAAATGTGTAAATTTACTAAATTATACTATTTCAAATTTTTATGCAATTTAACTCTTTATCACAATAATCAATCTCAGTATTGTATTTCTAATCAGTTACTCATGTGTAACTTCCTTTGTTTTTTCAACTTACCTAATAATGAAATTAAAATGAAAATAAATAATAAGTTGAGTTATGGTGACACTTACAAGAAATTTCGAACTATTCGTCGGTGACTAACTTTTTCCTTCGCTTTTGAAGAAATTGGATCGTCAATAGCTACGAATTAACATAAACAAATAATACCATCAATAATTTATCCAATTCAGAGTTAATTATTATCTCAAACAAACTTTACATTTCATTCAATTTCAATTCTTAAAACTGAAACAAGCATAACTCTCCATTCTAAGCGTTGATTTATAATCAAAATTAATCTCCTTATATTTTAGACCCTCTATTATCAATTTTTAACAAAAACTCATAACAACTCTACTTGATATCCATTTTATTTTCTCCGGTGAAATTTATTTTCTCAGGTGAAAAATCTAACATCAAACTTCAAAATCTAGTTATTTTTCATTTATAAACTAAAAATCTATCAATTTAACATTAAAAAAACATAGAAAAATTATTAATGATAACTTTTTAAAACCTTAACAGTTTTATAAATTGATACACAAGTTCGTTAAATTATGACTCCCCAATCTCAAAAACATAAAATTTATAAGAAAATTAATAAATTGCACTCATCAATTTATGGGTTTAGTACCGATAAAGCCCATTTTTAAAATTATTTACGGAAATAGGTCGTTTTTAAAAATAATAACGGGTATGGTCAAAAACCCAAAAACGTACTAACATGGATGCATTTTCAGGGGATAACCAAGAAAAACGTGTTCATGTTAGTGCTTTTCTCCTTGTGTCAGGCAAAAGCATGCTGATGTAGAAGCACTTTACTAAAAAGTGCTGACGAGTACGCGCTTTTGGCTGTGTTTTCCCTCAACAATCACCTCCAACGGCCGTTTAGAATTTTGACCGTTGGGCCTCAAACGATCAAGAAAAAAAAGTATAAACCCCCTAACCTATTTGTTCACACCAAATTTTATTATTCTTCCGAATTTCTCAAAAAGCTCTTAAAGCTCTCTAAATTTTTTAAGTTTTGTCTGAATTATTATTATTTTTTATAATTTCTAAGAAATTTGATCGTGTTAGCAATGGCCCAGCAATTAATTCATCTCGATGATAAACATATCATCGTCAACCAAATGCAAATGGTAAGGGTTAATTTTATTTTTTAACGTTATTTAATTTTTTATTTAATTTTTATAATTTAATTAATATTTTTTATATTTTTTATAATAATCGGTAGATCGAGTGTTATAATGTTTTATTCGTAATCTACCTGGTCCTCCATCACTGTTGATTGAAAAGTACTTGAGGGAAAAGAATTTTTGGCACGTGGCCAATATATGCCGGTGGTGCAAGTTGGATCCAAAACTCATCAGCGCGTTTGTGGAGAGGTGGAGACCCAATATGCACACATTCCATCTTCCATGTGGGGAGTGTACCATTACTTTGGAAGACGTGCAATTACAGTTGGGGTTACCGGTGGATGGGTCCGTATTCACTAGGTCCGCTCAATCTGTTGATTGGGGAGCCATATGTTACGATCTTTTGGGTGCAATTTCAGATAATATTTACGAAGGTCAGATTGATATGAACTGGTTATGAGAGACATTACCATTGTTAGGGGATGATTCGACTGAAGTACAAAGAGTACGATACGCTCGGGCGTACATCCTTTAGATCATCGAAGGTTATTTGATTCCGAACAAGTCACGAAACCTCGTATATCTAAGGTGGCTGCTGAAACTCATCAATTTTAGAACAGCTGGAGAACTCAGTTGGGGGTTTACCGTGTTGGCGACATTGTATCGGGAGACGTGTCAAACGACACAACCAAATAAAATAAAAATCAAAGGTTGCCTTACACTGCTACAATCATGGGCTCAGTTTCACTTTCCATTTTTATGTTTTCAAGTGGACCACCCGTATACATTCTCATTCGTAACAAGGTAAAAATTATATTAGATTTTACAATTATTAAATAGACTTAAAATAAAATTTTATGCTAAAATTTTACTTAAAGAGGTGGAACCATTTCCCGAGTTACGGGGGAATACCTATCGCTCTTTAAGATATACAACTTCTATTAGACCAATGGTCAAAAGCGCATGTAAGTATTTATTTCATTTTGAACTATATATACATAACATAGTCGATTTCATATTTAGTATTTAGTATTATGTATATAACTAATATTTTTATCATGTTCATATAGTTTCAATGGACACCATACGAGGATCCGACAATTTAAACAGTAAATTTGAATGAATTCTTATAAAATCTGAACATCTAGCATGTTAGGGTCCCATTAGTCAACTACGCTACCGTTGAGATGCACCAGACGGATAGAGTGTTGTAGCAATTTTGATTCTGACAACCGATTCCCGTGGCACTTGAGGTGCTCAATGATGAGTATAAAATTGACTTACAATGACCAGATACGCATTGGCCTCTCTTCCACTCGAAATATATTGAAATGTAGGAAAATCAGTACGATAATATACCAACTCGCAAAACGATTATCATTCCGGAGTTAGCATGCGATCCATATTACATGCCATGATTTAAGATCCATGGCAAGCCATATTTACTCTCAGAAGATGAAAGGCATTGGTAAATCCGTGTCGAAAGGGAACGCTAGGGCCTGATAAACCGTAAATAATACATATTTTTACCTCATGCTTAGCACATTTATGGATGAATTATTCTTTGATTTGTGGAATTTGATGCTCCTAAATTTTTAATTTCATGTTTTATACTCAGGTGAGCTTAGGGGAGTGAAAAGAACAAGAAACGGGCCTAAAATAGAGAAAATGGGCCAAAGCAAGGAATCAACACGGCCTAAAAGTTCACCACATGGGCGTGTCACACGGTCGTGCCACATTAACAGGCCCGAGCACGGCCTCCACATCAACTCACACGGGCGTGGCACACGGGCGTGGCACACGGGCGTGTCCCTGTCGTGAGGTAGTTTAATTTCACTCGAAAAAAGCTACTTAGGGGCTAAGAAAGACATTCTAAACTCTATATAAAGACCCTAGGAGGCAACTACAAGGGTGTACAGTAGAGGGGACATTATTTCTGCCAACACGGGGAGTTAAAAGCAGGGAATTACTCGAAGAAAAGCCAATTGATCCATCTCAGAAACCAAGATCTACATCAAGACAGAGGATCTTCCTACTGTCCTTTTAGGAATTTTGAGTTTTCTTATGTTTTGTTATTTTATTTATTCTGAGATGTTTCTTTTTATAATTATGAACTAAAACCCCAAATACCTAAGGGGGATGAAACGTAAAACGGATCTTGTTATTATTATCTGAACTATATGATAAATATTTGATTTGTTCTTAATTGTGTTTTTAACTCTTAAATTGATATTTCTGGGATACTAATTTAAGTCGAATGTGCTTATACAGAGGACCAAAAGTCCATGTATAGGAGTAGATCCAACATAATTAAGCGGAGTTGATCGCAATCCTAGACATAGGACGACAAAAATCTGCCAGATTAGAGTCAATTCTAATATGGGGAGCCATAGATCGAGTTAATGCAAGACTAGGGGTTTTAATTAGAAAGATATTTCAATTAATCAACCTAGGATTAGTTATTCTTATCATCGACGGAGGTATTAACATAATTTAGGGATCTCTACGGATCAAATCAAATGAAAAAATCGTCTAGTTCAGAGTTAGATAACAAGTGAAGTCTAGGTGGATTCTTCCTTAGGTATTACCCTCATCAATCAGTTTTCCCAAAAGCAATTTCCCAATTTACTCTTTGTCGTTTCTTTAATTTAGTTTAAAATAGTTTACAACCAAACCCCTTTTATTTCTTAGGCTAGATAATAGGAAGAAAGTCATTACTAGTACTTTTAGTTCCTTGGATTCGATATTCCGGTCTTGCCACTAGCTATACTACTATTCGATATATGCGTTTTCCTTTTATCGTGATATTATTTAGTTTATAGGTGTGATCAGATTTTATTACTTCATCTCATCATGATTAAGTTTTTGGCACCGTTGCCGTGGAACTAAGATATTAGGAACACTCGATTCCTATTACTTTAGCTATTTTTACTTTTATTGCAAATTATTTTCTGTTTTGTTTTATTTTATTTTATTTTAGCATTTTAATTTTCTTTTTTTTACCTTTCCCTTCTAGGTATTTATAGTTTATGACTAGAAGAAACCCAGGAGGACTATTATTGTTTGCAGACGATTTAGAAGCTATAGTTCGTAGAACTCGCAGAGAGATAAGAGGAAGCTTGCAATATCTAGAACAAAGTCAAAAAGAAGAACCTGAACCTACTGAAGAGATGGAGGCAAATCACGATAATTAGCTATCTCCTGTAGTAGCCGCAAATCCTGTTGAGCAAAATCCTGCCCCTCGTACTATGTATGATAATTCTAAACCTAATTTGGCTGGTACTGAATCCAGTATTGTTAGGCCTACTATTGCTGTAAATAATTTTAAACTGAAAGCTAACGCTATTTAGATGATACAACAGTTTGTTCAGTTTGATGGTTTGCAGGATGAGGATCGTAACGCTCATTTAGCCAACTTCTTGGAATTCTGCGACATATTTAAAATAAATGACATTTCTGATAATGCCATAAGTCTTCAGTTATTCCCATTCTCCTTAAGAAATAAAGCTAAATAGTGGTTAAATTCTTTACCACGAGGGTCTATCACTATATGAGAACAAATGACCGAAAAATTTTTGCTTAAATATATTTCGCCGGCTAAAATGGCTAAATTAAGGAATGATATCTCTTCTTTTGCGCAGATGGATTTAGAAACACTTTACGATACCTGGGAGAGATACAAGGACCTATTGAGAAGGTGCCCTCACTATGGGTTACCTCTGTGGTTACAAGTTTAAACCTTTCACAACGGTTTGAATCCTTCGACGAGACAAATGATCGATGCAGCCGCCGGTGGAACAATCAATAACAAAACACCAGAAGCAGCTTACGAGTTTATAGAAGGGATGTCACTGAATAACTATCAGTGGTAAGTCATGAAAACAAAGCCACAGAAAGCTATCGGAGTTTTTAATATTGATGCAGTCACCATGCTTTCTAATCAGGTAGAACTCCTTAATAAAAAGATTGATAATTTTGTTGGTTCTACGCAGGTACACCCAGTGATGCAATGTGACTCAATCCAAGGGAACATGTACAATCCCGACTACTCCTCCTATGGACATGGCATGGAAACCGAGCAAGCCAACTATATGGGTAATAATTCTAGATCCCAAAATAACCCTTATAGTAATACTTACAATGCAGGTTGGAGGAACCACCCAAATTTCTCATTGGGAGGACAAGGAAATCAAAGGCAACCACCCCCTATGGGATTTCAACAGCCACCGTTCCAACAAGAGAAAAAGTTGAACCTTGAGGAGATGCTCACAAAATTTATCGCCGTGTCAGAAACCTATTTCCAGAACACCGAAACATCACTTAAGAAGCAACAAGCATCCATTTAAGGACTCGAAACTCAAATAGGCCAGCTCACTAAGCTAATTTCTGAAAGACCACAAGGTGTGTTACCAAGCAACACCAAGACTAACCCTAAGGAGCAACTTAATGCCGTAGATACAATAAATGAGGAAGGGTTAGCCAAAACCAACCCAGAGCCATGTAAGGACACTGAGGTAAGTAAAGGAAAGGATAAGGTAAGTCCCAAAGAAGCAATTGTTAAAGAATATAAACCTCGTATCCTATATCCTGATGTGTTAAGGAAAGATCACACAGATGAACAATTAGGTAAACTCCTTAAACTTTTAAAGAAATTACATATTAACTTACTGTTTATTGAAGCTCTTTCGTAGATGCCAAACGCCGTAAATTTTTTAAGAGAGCTACTGACGAACAAACGAAAGCTAGATGAGACATCTCATGTGGAACTGAATGCAGTGTGCTTAGCTATTTTACAGAATAAGCTACCCAACAAACTAAAAGATCCAGGGAGTTTTACGATTCCTTGTTTACTTGGTAGTTTAGACGTCAAAAATGCTTTAGCTGGTTTAGGGGCTAGTATTAATGTAATGCCTTATAAATTGTTTAAACAACTAGGTCTTAGGAAACCTAAACAAGCTAAGATGAGCATTCAATTGGCTGATAAAACCATTAGATTTCCAAAGGGCATAATTGAATATGTGCTTGTCAAATTTGATAAATTTATATTCTCAGTCGACTTTTGATATGCGTGATATGAAGTAATAAAATTTATAAAATATGATCGTACCCAAAACTAACTATTATCACGATTCAAGGCAAGCGCACCTATCGAACAGTAGTATAGCTTAGTGGCAAGACCGAGATATTGAACCCAAAGGAACCAAAAGTACTAGTACTAACTTTCTTTCTATTATTTAACCTAGGAATAAAATGGGATTTTTATTAAACTAAACTAATTATTAAACTAAGCTAAGAATGCACAACAAGTGAATTGGGGAAAACTCTTTAGGAAAACTTGATTGATTTGGACAATACTCAAGGGAAAATCCACCAGGACTTCACTTGTTATCAACTCTTGAACTAGACGATTTATTCACTTGACTTGATCCGTAGAAATCCCTAACTTATGTTAATATCTTTTTCGAGACTACAACAACTAACCCTAGCTTGATTAATTGAAATCTCTTTCTAATTGAAACTCCTAGCATTGCATTAACTCGGTCTATGGATTCTCTTAGTAGGTTTGACCCTAATCCGGTAGATTTTCGTCATCCTATGTCTAGGATTGCGAGCAACTCCGCTTAATTATGCTAGATCTACTCTTAGACAGGGACTTTTGCTCCTCTGAATAAGCACATCAATACTTGAATTAATATCCTGGAATATTAAAACAAGACTTAATAACACATAATTAAGAACAATTCAAGTATTTATCATATAATTCAAGAGAGAATAATAATAAGATTTGTCTTAGGTTTCATCCCCCACAAGTATTTAGGGATTTAGTTCATAATTATAAAAGAAAACATCTCTGTAGAATAATGATAACAAAATATAAAAAAACCCTAAAATCCTTGTAGGAAATTGAAGGAAGATCTTCAGTCTTGAAGGATAATTTGGCTTTTGAGACGGATCAATCGGCTTCCTTTGGAGTAATTCCTTACTTTTACTCTGTATGTTGGTGGGAATAAAGCACCCTTTTGAGGGAGAAAAAGCACACCTTTGAAGTTGCCTCCTAGGGTCTTTATATAGAATTTAGAATGGCTTTCTTAGCCCTTAAGCAGCCTTTTCTGAGTGAAATTAAACTTCTTCATGACAGGGACACGCTCGTGTGCCACGCCCGCGTGACTTCGACAATGGGCTGTGTTCAGGCCTGTTGAAGTGGCACGGCCGTGTGAATCAGGGTTGGGTCGTGTTTATGCTCAAGGTGGCACGGCCGTGTGGCAAACCTCCAGGCCGTGTTGTTTTCATACTTTGGCCCATTTTCTCTGTTTTCGGTCCGTTTCTCATTCTTTTCACTTCCCTATGCTCACCTGAGGATAAAACATGAAATTAAAGGTTTAAGAGCATCAATTTACACAAATCAAGGGTTAATTTATCTAGAAATTGGGCTAAGCATGGGGTAAAAATATGTGTAATTTATCGCTTATCAACTTTGTTGTTCTAGACATTGATAAGGATAGCAATGTACCCTTAATTCTAGGGTGACCATTTTTAGCAACTGCTAGAACCATAATTGATGTAGGCATAGGAGAGCTTACACTTCGTGTAGGTGATGACAAAGTTACTTTACAAGTCGGAAACTCGAATAAGATTATTGATGATAAAAATATTGTTACGAGTCATTGCAATAAGAATGAGCTCACCATCCAACCTTCTTTGCAGGATACACTCCACATATAGGGAACCACACCACAGACGAGACCATCCAAGGGAAACATAGATGAAAAACGAATACTCCAGATTGAGGAACTAGATGAGAGGCTGAACTACCGCCAAGAGAAACCCAAAATAAGCCACACCGAAATAGAGTATCACAATGATGATCCTAAGGTAAAAACAAATCAATTTAAGGTAGGGGATAAGGTATATTTAGAAGAGGAAGATCTTCAAATTTCAAATTGAAAAGATCAGATAGGTGACACCCCTTCCTTCACGGTAATGAAAAATTTCCCCTATGGTACAGTCGAGATAACACACAAAACACTCGACACTTTCAAGGAAATCATACTCAACTCAAACCTTATGTTGATAATGAAATTGAAAGTAGGATTGAAGAGTTTCAACTCTTCAAACAACCGTGACCGAACAAGTTTGAGAAGAGTCGAGCTTAAATTATAAACAAGCGCTCCTCGGGAGGCAACTCAAGCACTAACAATTTTGATTTTCTTAGATTCATAACTAACTCCTTAAAACACAGATCCCCCAGGACCACACGACCAAGCACACAGGCGTGCCTAAGGCCGTGGGCACCCCACGGTTAGGAACACGGCCGTGCGATACTGCCGTGGCTAAACCTGTTAACCCATACACGGGCATATAAGCCCAGACACGACCGTTGGAGAAGCGAACACTAGAAGACGCGACTGTGTTATATGACTGTGTATGCCAGCACACCCATGCTAATAAGCCGTAGACAAAACTGAGAAATCAACACGGGCATAGGACACGCCCGTGCCAACCAACCGTGGTCACCCTAAAAAGTCCACAAAACACACGGGCCAACCCAAGGGCACACGGGCGTGCGCCACAGCCGTGGGACTAATTCCCTATTATTTAAATTCAATTTTCATTTTCTTTATTTTATATCCCTCTCTTTTTCCTTTTATTTTTGCACTCTAATTTTTATCGAGTAATACCTAAATTTTACACACAGTTGTGCTATTCTCTTCAGTCACCCAGAATCATGAACTCCAAATTAGCTTTAACTACTCAAGGAATTGATCCAATATTTGGGGAGTTTCACTTCTCTCCCTATCTTATGATTTTATGCTTCTATTGCTACTAATGTTTCTTTGTACATTGAATGCAATATACATCTTAAGTGTGGGGGGGAATTCACTTTCATTCTTTATATTATCTTTGAACCCCTGAAAATTTTTGCCACTAACTTGTTGCATTGTTCTCAAATTTTGAATTCTCACTTTCACTCTCTGCATTATTCTCAATCCCCTATTAAGATGAATTCTGATTAATTTATGATTTTTATTGATATGTTGAGAATTAAGACATAGTTACTTATGCTTTGATTATTCAAACTTTAAGACATTAGGGAATCAAGCATGATAAGTTGAAATTTTTGAGAATTTACAATTTTTCTAGGATGTTTTTCCCCAATTTTAAGTATTATCTTTAAATTTTAAATTCACAAGATTGACATCAAAAGCCATAATTCTGGTGAGATTTTTGAGCCTTTTGAGCATACATCCTTTCGTGCTCACTTTTATTATTGCTTTGAGTGAGTCAATACTAATTTGTTATTCTAGAACTTGCTTCGATTATACATGTCGATACCACATCATTGATTTGATATACTAAAATGATAAAGGCAACTAGGTTTAACCCACTTACTCCTTAAAAGCCTGCCTTCTTAAATTAACCACTAGTAAACCCAATTGAGCCTAATAACATATTCCTTGACTTACCCTCAATATTAACCTATAATTCAGTTTTTGTTGAATTCCCTTTAATTTTTTTGATCCCTATTTTTGTCGAGATTTGAGTTGAATAATCACCTAGCTTTGTTCTCCTTTTCAATTTGTAAAGTTTTTAAATATTCAATTTATTGTTATTTGATTTGTTCTTAAAAAAAATGCATATACAGTTAATTCAGTTGTAATTCATATATCAGTTGTAATTCAATATTTTTGCATATTTCTATTATAAGCTTCTGAATCCAAAAACAATGTCATCCGAAAGAAGATGCTTAGTTCTAGGAATATGTTTCAGTGATAGAGATTTTTCTAGTTAGATGATTTTTCAGTTCAATCTCGATTTTAACCATCCTTTTTCAGCTTGTGACCACACCCTTAGCCAAAGCCCCATTACAACCATTTAAAGACCTTTTGATCGATGTGTCATATCAATACATAGTGGTGGAGATTTGATTTTCCAGTAAGCTTATGGTAATAGCTTTTCAGATTGACTAATGAGTGCTTAAATTTTTGAACCCTAAACACTTTGAGTGGATAGAGTGAATCTTTAGTGAGGATGTCAACCCTTGTTGATTTTGAATTAAAAGGTAACTACTGAGGAGAAGGGAGAAACTCTATGTTTCTGTGATAAAATTCTCAACTTAGAGTGTTTGAGACTTCAATTTTCCTTTTGGTTGAATTTTTAATGTATGATTACTTGTGGATTGGTCCGAAACATTATTGATAAGGGTTATAAGTTAAGAAGAATGACTTTTAATTGTAAGTTGAGATTTTGCTTGAAGATAAGCAAAGGCTTAAGTGTGGGTGTATTTGATAAACCGTAAATAATACATGTTTTTACCTCATGCTTAGCATATTTATGGATGAATTATTCCTTGATTTGTGGAATTTGATGCTCCTATACCTTTAATTTCATATTTTATACTCAAGTGAGCTTAGGGGAGTGAAAAGAAAAAGAAACGGGCCGAAAACAGAGAAAATGGGCCAAAGCAAGGAATCAACAAGGCCTGGAAGTTCACCATACAGTTGTGTCACACAGCCGTGCCACATTAACAGGCCCGAGCACGGCCTTCACATCGACTCACACGGGCGTGTCCCTGTCGTGAGGAAGTTCAATTTCACACGGAAAAAGCTACTTAGGGGCTAAGAAAGATATTCTAAACTCTATATAAAGACCTTAGGAGACAACTACAAGGGTGTACAGTAGAGGGGACATTATTCCCGCAAGACGGGGAGTTAAAAGCAGGGAATTACTCGAAGGAAATCTGATTTATCCATCTCAGAAGCTAGGATCTACATCAAGACAAAGGATCTCCCTTCTATCCTTTTAGGAATTTTGAGTTTTCTTATGTTTTGTTATTTTATTTATTCTGAGATGTTTCTTTTATAATTATGAACTAAAACCCCAAATATCTAAGGGGGATGAAACTTAAGACGAATCTTGTTATTGTTATCTGAACTATATGATAAATATTTGATTTTTTCTTAATTGTGTTTTTCACTCTTGAATTGATATTTCTGGGATATTAATTTATGTCGGATGTGCTTATATAGAGGAGCAAAAGTCCATGGATAGGAGTAGATCCAACACAATGAAGCGGAGTTAATCGCAATCCTAAACATACGACGACGAAAATCTACCGAATTAGAGTCAAATCTAATATGTGGGAGCCATAGATCGAGTTAATGCAAGATTAGAGGTTTTAATTAGAAAGAGATTTCAATTAATCAACCTATGATTAGTTGTTCTTATCCTCGACGGAGGTATTAACATAATTTAGGGATCTCTACGGATCAAGTCAAATGAAGAAATCGTCTAGTTCAGAGTTAGATAACAAGTGAAGTCTAGGTGGATTCTTCCTTAGGTATTGCACTCATCAATTAGTTTTCCCAAAAGCAATTTTCCAATTTACTCTTTGTTGTTTCTTTTGTTTAGTTTAAAATAGTTTACAACCAAACCCCTTTTATTTCTTAGGCTAGATAATAGGAAGTAAGTCATTACTAGTACTTTTAGTTCCTTGAATTTGATATTCCGGTCTTGCCACTAGCTATACTACTATTCGATAGGTGTGTTTGCCTTTTATCGTGATATTAGTTAGTTTATAGGTGTGATCAGATTTTATTACTTCATCTCATCACGATCAAGGCCCTTTAAATCCAAGGACAAGTGGTGGCGAAGCAGACCCATTAACAGTGCCCACAAAATTACCAGCCCCAACAGAGCAAACGACGTTGCCCACAGCACATCCCCTTCTAATTATGTTAAGTGAGTATCCGATAAACTTCTTTATCTCCCACAACCGTATCCTCTTCTTAATCGAAGCCATGATTTTCCATGAACATGTATCATCTCACACTGCACATTCAGCCTCAAACTTCTCGGATTTAGATTTAGCGACATAGTAGTTAATCCCATTCTTGATGCTATATTGCTTCAATGCACCGAGAAAACCATCCTTACTGCAAAACTCCTTACCAACTTCCAAGTCACCCGAATCCAACAACGAACTTGTGTGGCCACGCCTACTGTGTGGTAGATCTAGGAACTCTAACGCATCATCTGCTGATATATAGACATTATGCATGTAGGCTAGAGAAGAGTATGTTTTGAATCGCAGATGTTCTTCATCATCATCTGAACCCTCTTCATAGTCTTTAGGTTCGGTTGGAATAAGCTTCAATTTAGAAAATAATTCAACTTTTGCACCATCGGCACTGGGCTCCCGGGGTGGATCTATATCAAACACATCATTCGACTTACCAACATCTACCATGTAGTAGGTCTCCTCGCTGGTGGACGTCGTAGGGAGTACATCATCTCTTCTCGTGTATGTTTCAGAACGTCCCCAATCAGATGTGGATTGCCAACCTCTAGAAGTTGTTGCCATTCCCTAGTAAGTATTTCCAGCATTGAACATAGAACCATCGAGGCGCATGTCCCATCCACTGACGAAGTGTCGTGTATTCTATCCTGCCACAAAAAATGAACAACTCCATGATCTACCTCTCACTAACGGAGTGTCGAGCAAGGGTCATGTATTCTTCTCAAATAGTAATAGATGTTGAAGTCACAAGTGCTTCATTTGGCCTTAAAAACTCCACATATAATTCAAGTGGCCTTGAAAATTCCACACATAACTCAAGATAGGATGATCCACTAGCGAGGTGCATCTGCACCATCGCCTCCAAGCCACGAGCACATTTGATATCAAATGAGTTATATGTCATGGGATCAGCCGAAGTACAAAATTAATAGTTAATAGACAAAACTCTCATTAACGTCGTTCCAAAGATTTTGTGCCTAATAGACAAAATCAATAGTTCATAGACAAAACTCTCACTGGTTAAAAACCAATCGCGTTGTATTCTTCAATAAAAAAACAATGTCGTTCTCAGTGTCACAGAGCTCACCATCGTAGTAAATAATAGCACTTATACATTCACTCATTTTCAATCAAATTATCTATCGAAAGAAATTCAAAACAAAAAAAAATATGCAAAAATATAATGATTTGTATAAATATTAACACGAAAAATCTATACCTTCTTAACTTCTTCAATTTCTATTCTTCTGAACTTCGTCAATTTCTCTTGCTGCAAGTTATACAATCAGCGAATGAAATTTGAGTCATTTATAGCCTAAGGGATAATAAGATGCTCATTTCTATATAATTCCTCGGATAGGGAGGGTTGAAATTTGTAGTTTGAAAAACGCTACAATGAGGATGCACTGTCACTAGTACCTTTGAAAACGGCATCCAGCTGGGAGCTTTTTCAGTACTTTTGCTGACATTGCATCCTACTTGGAGTGTTTTTCAACCACCACTATCAGGTTTCCCGGAAATCCCGAGATACTTTTTCAGAACTATCTTCTCAAATTTATTATTTTCAAAATCATCAATACAAAAAAAAGTCCAGCTGAAAGCTTTTTCTGTACTATTATTAACTGTGTATCTTAATTAGAGCCTATTTTTTAAAAAAATAAAAAACAAAATTCATATCGTCAAAATAATTTTTTTAGAACACATCACATCAAAAAAATTTTTCAGAACCCATTTTGTCAAAATTATTTTTTCCAGAACAATGCTCCACAATTAAAAAAAATTAAACCTTAAAACCCTAAACAATTAAAAACCTAATGCCTTAATTTAAACTTTCTTAAACCCTAATCAACCCCAAAAACCCTAAACCCGGGCTCTAATTAGCAAATAACCCACTGGGATTAGACGACCAAAAGCGCATCCACATCAGCGCGCTTTTGCCTAAAATAAAGAAAAAAGCACTGATGTGGACACGTTTTTCTTAGTTATCCCCTGAAAACACGTCCATGTGAGCGAGTTTTTTGGTTTTCGGTCTATTCCCGTTATTATTTTAAAAAACGACCCATTTCCATAAATAATTTTGGAAATGGGCCTTTATTGGTACTAAACCCTTAATTTTTAGGTTAAAGCTTAAAAACCGTAAGTAAATTTTCTCTGTTTCTTTTCTGTCCCTTTTTCTCTACGTGGAAAGATAGAGAAGACATATTCTCTCTCCTTCCACTTAAATCATTTCACCTTTCTATTATTTTTTATAATAAATAATAATAACATAACAACCCCATTTTTTAGCCAAAAAATTGGCATGTTTATTACCATATTAAATTTTTGGGTTTTTGGCAATTTGAGTCCCTTTATCTATTTTCAAATTAAAATTTATAGCGATCTAACTTTATAATTTAATCTTTTGACTAGATTTTATACTCAAATCAACTAAATTACTTATCATCGATTCAATTTGTTTATATCATAACTTCGTAAATATTTTTATTAATTATTTACAAACTCGGTTTATTAAAATGAAACATGATGATTTTGCAATAGGAAAAAAATTTTCTTCAACTGAGGAACACATTCAAACCAAAGAGAATACAGAGGCCACAACAGGTATTGAGGTTGCCATAAGGAAAAATCCTCTGAGACAAAAAAAGCTACCTGATCATTTGTCTGATTATGTAGTTGAGTTGAATTATTTTCTATTTTGTCTTGTTTTTTTCATGAGAGATCCATGTGAAAATGAGTCAAAATAGTACAACGAAGCTAAAGGAGTTCCAGGATGGGAAAATGCAATGGTAGAAGAAATTTCAACACTCAACAAGAATGACACGTGGGAGCTTGTACCAAAATCATTGGATGTTGATTTTGTTACCTATAAATGGGTTTACAAATTTAAAAAAATGAGTTGATAGTACAATTGAGAGGTGCAAATCTCGTATTGTTGCTCGTGTTTTCTCCCAACAATATAGTAGTGATTATGATGAGACTTTCAGCCCCATTGTAAGAATGATAACTGTTTGGACAATCATTTATTTGGTTGCTAGTAGAGGCTGAAAACTGTGGCAGCTAGATGTAAAAAATGTTTTCTCTATGGTGAGTAAGATTGTGATATTTTCATGGAACAACCACAAGGATTTATCTCTAAGGAATACCCAAATCATGTGTTCTGACTCAAGAAGGCGTTGTATGGCCTTAAGCAAGCTCTTAGTGCTTGGTTTGGTAAGATTGCTCAATATCTTGATTTTTGTGGCTTTAGGTCTTCAAGTGCTTATCCAAGTTTATTTGTTAAGAAAACACTCACTTTGTGTGCTTTGCTCTTACTTTATGTGGATGATATGATTATTACATGTGATGATAGTGTTGAAATTAACAGTCTTCAAGATACTTTGTCAATTCGTTTTGCAATAAAAAGTTTGGAGGAAGCTAGTTGTTTTCTTGGTTTGGAAATTAAAATATGTGATTGTTATTTTGTCTCTCAAAAAAGATATGCAACAAGTTTATTACAGCGGTTTTGCATGGAGGAGGTAAGAGCAAAAACTACTCTTATGGAACTTATCTAAAGTTACCTAAAAATGAAGGAAATTTGTTGGAAGATATGACACTTTTTCGTCAAATTGTTGGTAGTTTATTCTATTTAACCATGACATGACCTAAAATTGCATTTCCCGTAGGAGTTATTTCACAATTCATGGATCAACGATGTGAGATTCATTTAATTGCAGTAAAAAGGATTCTTCGTTATGTAAAGGGCATTTTAAGTTATGGATTAATATCTAAGAAATCTAGGTCAATTTTTTAAGCGGCTTTGTAGATGTAGATTAGGATGGTCACATTAATGACAGACGTTCCACAACAAGTTTATGTTTTACAATAGGCTCATTGTAATTTCATGGTGTAGTAAAAAAAACAAGTTGATGTGGCTCTTTCAAGTTGTGAAGTAGAATATGTAACAACTACAATGGCTACTCAAGAATGTTTGTGGCTCAAGAGACTTATTCAAGAAATTGTATCTACTCTCAATCATCCAATTCAGATTTATTGTGATAATGAGAGTGCAATAAAGCTTGCTAGAAATCCAGTGTTTTATGCTCGTATAGAACACAATGAAACCCATTGTCATTTTGTTTGAGAGGAAGTGTTAACTCGTGATATTGAACTGCTAAAAATATGAACAGAAAAGCAAGTTGTTGACATATTTACTAAGACACTTGCCAAAGCCAAGTTTGAAAGTTTTTGTAAAGTTCTTAGTATCATTAACAACAAGTTTGCACTAAGGGTGAGTGTCAGAATTTAGTGCAACTTTCTTCTACTAGTTATGAATTGGTCAAGTTATTCATTTTTATTAGGAGTCGGGTAACATATTTGGTCCTTTATTTGTGCAAATAAAATAGGAGCATGTTAACTTCTTACAGTCAAGGTAGTTAAGTTATTTTAGGAAGTTTTTTAGTATAAATAGATGTCTTACACTGAGCTAAAAGTGTAGCACTTCAATTTCTGTGTTCTTTGTATTATCTTGATCGAGTAATAATAATATTTATCTTTGCTTCTATTTAGAGTGTTTTTTTTAATTGTGTCAAAGTACATTATTTGGTTGAGTAAAATGATTTAAGGAATAAATTGAAAATAGAGATTTTACCTTTTGATAAAAAATAATATTGTACTTAATATTAATATTATACAAAATTAAATAAATTAATCCAATAAAAAACATAAACTTATTGTGACACTCCTAACCCGTATTCGTTGCCAGAATAGGGTCACGAAACATGTAACACCCCAAACTCAGACTAGACGTTACGACCAAATCTGACGTGTCACATCAAAGTGCTTTCCACAATTTGGACTAGTTGATAAAAACCCGTATTTAAGTTAGATCCATTTAGTTTTTATCATTTGAGAAAAATTTGACAAAATCGTTATTACAATTTGAAATCAACTTATCAAAACGTTAGCCATATTTGTTACCGTTGGTTTCTTTATCTGAACAAAACTGCGGAAGCTTTACTAATTGAAACCTTAAAGTTTGATATGTGTGTGTTTTCTTTAAAAACAGTTATTATTTTTAAAACTCATTTTTCCTACTCTAGTAGTTTAAAATAAGGAAATCAAAAGCCCAATTTAAAATTAAAACCCTTAAAAGGCCTTATTACAAAATGTAAAACCCAAATATGAATTTAAAATAAATAAAGTCAAAAGCAAACATCTACGATCGTGTGGCCACCTCCGAGTCCCTCGCGGCTCCAAATCGCCTAGGGCTGGGGATTACCTGTACAGTTAAAAAAGAGGGTGAGTTTACGAAAACTCAATGTATAATCCCCTATCAGTCAAACAGTAAACAGTGCATGTAGAAACAGTCTGGGCCTGAGCCCTATTCAGTAATAGAACAGTCTGGGCTTTAGCCCTATACAGTAATAGTACAGTGTAGATATGCAACCCATCCCAATCCAACTAACACACCACCTGTACCAACCAACACACCATGTGGGGATTAAATCGACCCACCCAGCCAACACACCAATATCGCAACGAAGATGCTAGTAGTAGTAACGGAGCAAAGCTGCTAGAAGGAATAAGCGTGGCAAAGCCACCAGTATCAAAATATGTGGCAAAGCCACCAGAAACACTAAATACGTGGCAGAGCCACTAGTACTTCCTCCGTAACAGTATCCCAACCCTATGCAATATGACGTGTCATAAATATTACGTGTATGCGGTATGTTACACATGATATCAGTCATATAAATATCGTATACACATCAATCAACCTACCGTTAGGGGTGTAACTGTCATTTCTTCAGTTAGGGGTAAAATTAGTCATTTACTAATTTTGGGGTCTCAGTATAGATAACGACCCTTCAGAAGGTCTACAGTCATCTCAAACGACTCAGATAACCTAAGTGGTCATAACAGTGTAAATGGGCCCAAGACCTATTCCTCGGCCCAAATGGGCCCACACGCTCGTGTGGCCCTTTTAGCCCAAATTCAGTCATGGCTATGCGAACTTCATAGCCCAATCAATTATTTGTCACTTACCATTGATTTTACCTGTGTAAGGGTCATAAGTCCATTGGGCCCACACGACCCATTTTGACCCATCGAGGCCTATAACGGCCTAAATGTACGAGAATGTTCGTGGTGGCCTCTACAGTCTATCGCCCATGATTTGCAAGCTCAGTTACCACATGAGCGATCGCACGCTCGTGAGGCATCAAATGCCGATGTTTCAACTTTTCGGCTTTTTGGCTTTTGTCGACTCACAGTAAATAGGGGTGTGAATACACACCTTTTCGGCTTTATAACAGTAATGGTTTACGATGTATAGATACACACCTTTTTGCAACACGAACGATTAACCTACGAACACCAAACCTACAACCATCAATGTTTCCGGTTAATGTCAATACCTAATCCTAATACCTAATCCCAAAAAAATGGTATTAACACTCACCTTAACCCAAGATTGCGATTTGGTCCACTTAAAATGTTAATCGAGAGATGACTACACCCTTTCCTATAGAATTGTTATATTCACAAAAGAATCTATTAATCAACATTCGCACGATCTAGAACTTGAATCAATAATCATTCCCCAAAAAGAAATCCAAAACCAATGATAGGCATTCGGCCAACCCCAAAATACTAAGCCCAATACTCACCTTAAAACAAGTGGTAAACAAATAGTCTCGACGTTCCAAACTCTCCAAAACCTTCCCACTTCTCGAGAAATTCAGCAAATCAATTGAATAGCACCCCTAACAAAAGAGGACAAGAATCGGCCATATAATAAAGGAGAAGTATTCGGCCTTAAGTAAATAAAAAAGGGAGAAAAATATTACCGCTAGATGAACCACAAATCGAGTCAACCGAAAAATCACAGTAGAGTGACATAGAGATGAATGACAGTTGAACAAAAATCAATAGCTAATGAAAACAACTACTAACCGAAAGTAAGAGAGGGAAAAACAAAAAGAGAAAAGGGGAAAGAACGATAAATAGAGAGGGAAGAAATAGGGCAACAATCGACCAAGGCAAAGAAGAATGTTGAGAGGAGAAAAAGATGAATGAAAAGGGAATATGATTAAGAGAAAAGAAAGACAAGGTTCGACTGAATGGTGAACTAAAATTAAGAGGAGGGAGTTACCAGGTTCAGCTTTTAGAAAAGAAAGCAAAAAAAATGCCCAAAACAATTGGTCACAAAGGCAAAGCACGAAATTGCAAGAAAAGAGAAAATAGAAGAATTTGGCACTCAGGAAAACTAAAACAAAAAGACCAAAACGAAACTCATCCAAAACCCACTTTCCAAGAGCTAAAAACCAAATTTGGCACAACCAAAAATATCCCAAAATGCTCTTCAAATTGCCGAATGCACTCCAAAGAGACCCCCAGCCAAATTTGCCCACTCAAGTTTGCCCAATCGGCTACAACTCTTCTCCAGGTTGAATACCACGATTTTCTCCACGCAATTCTCTTCTATATCCATAACAATCATCATCATATCCCTTAATTCTCTCCCTTTGACCAATTCCACAACCACCTCAGTAGAGTTTTAGTCCAACTCTACCTCTCTCACCACATGGAAATAAAATAAATATATTTTACATGTCATAGGATTCGAACCCAAGCTCTTAGAGTTGCCAAGTCACGCCAACACCACTAAGCCACAAGCCCATTTGTGACATAAATCTACCACATTTATTTATAAGGCCTATATTCTAGAGTCAAGGTTTACTTAAGAGGAAAAACTAAAATTTTGCTAAAGCCTAGGTTTGAACTCCAAACACTGCCAAATCATTTAACTAATAGAGCAAACAAGCAATTTGTGTCAAATCACACAAAAATTAAAAACTTAAATTTTTGGGACGTTACAAAACATTACCAGAATAAACAGATTGAATACAGTTATATCATGTTCATGTCAGATATTATTCGTATAGTCCCTTATAAGAGCCCTCGAGGCTCAAAATACGCGTTAGAATTAAATCGGGACTAAATTGGGAACTCAGAAAATTTTTCTCAAAATTTTAAAATTTTTCTAAGGTACAGTGGACATACGCCCGTGTGATCAAACCGTGTGGCTCACATGGCCAACTGACACGCCCTTGTCTTAAGTTTTATGGTATTTGAAGTAGGGCACACAGTCGTGTCCCCAGCCCGTGTAACTCTCTGACTTGCCATACATTTAAATGCAGGGGTCACAAGGCCAAGCCACACACCCGTGTGCCAGGCCGTGTGATTAATTCTGAGCATTCTGTTTTAAGTTTTTAAAATGAGTGTGACATGGTCGTGTGTCACACACGGCTGAGACACAAGCCTGTGTCTCTACCCGTGTGGACAGAATAAGGCTATTTTTAAGCCTTATTCCTCACCCAAACTTCGCTTCCTCCTACATTAACATTTAAACATATTCGCTAACCAATTCAAGATATTTAAACCAAGTCATATGCATGATATTTTTATCACTTGTATTCATATACTCAATTTTTACCTAATTGATCAAATTCACTTATTTGCATATTTTGCTAATTATGCTATCTTAGTCTATTTATCAATATACTTACCATCATTTAACCATTTCAATTATACAATCAACACATTAAGACCATTTTTACATATCAAAACATACCAATTATAAGCCATACCAAATGGCTAATATCCACAAAAACATTTACTTGCCACCATTGGCTAAATTAACCTATACATGTCATTATAACCAAGATTAATTTCATATTTGAGCCAAAATAGGCCGATGGATAGTGTGAGTGATCTCTGCCAAGCTTCCATCCCAGCGAGCTTCCAAATACTATAAGACAGAGGAAAATAAGACAGAGTAAGCATTTTTTATGCTTAGTAAGTTTGTATAACAGAAATATAACTTACCAAATATCATCACTTAAGGTAAGTATACAAAACACATCTAAAGCAGTTTTACAATTAACCTAACACACATATTTTCATCAAACATGTTAGTTATGTATTTCATGTAATTAACAAGAATAAGGATGAGCTCATCAATATCATAATTCAACATGTTTTCAAAGATATACAGATAATAATTCATTCCAAGTTCATTTCAATTTATGACAGGTTTTCACCCTTTGAATCATTTGAAATCTCGATGGATACATAGGTAGTACACATGAAGTGTACGAATCTGAAATATGTAAATTCATATTTAGGGGTACTCTTACGAGCACATAAATAATTCATATTTAGGGGTACTCTTACGAGTACATAAATAGAAAGCTCTCTCTCAAGTCATATATCGGGAAGCTCATGTGAGCCATGTAACAGAAAGCTGATCTGGGCTGTGTAATCGAAAGTTCACGAAGAACCTATAACATGTAGCTCCAAAGAGCACTTATCGAGTAGCTCTGAAGAGCATTTAATCAGGAAGCACTGGATAGCTTATAACGGGAAGTTCAAGCGAGCACTAACGGGAAGCTCACAAAGAGCCTTTAACCGGAAAGCTCACTAAGAGCCATATAACGGGACACTCATAAGAGCTGTGGTTTGCCCACAACACATGCAAGGTCACAACCGATCGGGACACTCCGAAGAGCTATTAATGGGAAGCTCCAAGAACACTATAATAGGAAGCTTGAGAGGGCTTATAACGGGACACTCCTTTAAGCTACGGTATGTCTGCAACATATGCAAGATCAATACCAATCGGGGACTCAGTATCCAATCGAATTTTATTCATTCACATGGGACTTAACGTTTATTCAGTATTTTCTGAACTTGTGATCAAATTTCCTATACTTGTCATTTCACAAATCACATACAAATTATTCAATTCAAACATATAATTACACAATTATGTTACACGAACTTACTTCGACAACATTCGTGAACTTGAATTCTACTAATCCAACTTTTTTTCTTTCCCTCGATCCAATTTCGTATTTGGTTTATCTGGATCTATACAAGTAAATTTAACTCAATTTAATACAGTTCACACACAATTCAATCCAATTCACAACTTAGGCAAAATTACCATTTTGCCCCATATACTTTAATTAATGACAATTTCGTCCCTAGGCTCGGAAAATGAAATTCATGAAATTTAATCTTTATTCCAAGCCTAGCCGATTTTCATATATCACAATAGCAGCACATGTATTTTACAACAATTAGAATTTTTCTATGATCTTTACATTTTTACAATTTAGTCCCTAAATAACAATTTCATCAAAATTCACTTTACAAAAGTTGTTTATCTATCAACAACCTTTCATTTTCTAGCATAAAACTTCATAATTCATGCATACTCATCCATGGAAAAACTTTAATACTTTGATAACTTTACAAATTAATTCCCGAGATAGCTAAATTAAGCTATTACGATCTCGGAAATATAAAAATTATTAAAAACGAGACAAGATTAGTTACCCAATTGAGCCAAATAAGCTTGCTTGAATGCTTTTCTTTTTGCTAGGGTTTCCATGGAAATATTTGGAAAAGATGATGATAAAATGATGATATTTCTTACTTAATTAAAATATCATCTTTTTATTATTTCACTTTCCAATTTAGTCCTTTTCTTTATTAGATTTTCCATGGATGAATCATCATAAATATCTACTAACTCCATTTAATGGTCTAATTGCCATAAAAAGACCTCAAATTTTGAATTCATAGCTATTTAATCCTTCTAGCTACTAGAATTCAACTTTTATAATTTATGCAATTTGGTCCTTTCTATAATTAAACATGAAATCGGTAAAATTTTCTTATCAAAATTTTCATACGTCATTTCTATCAACATGCAGACCATGAAATAATATTAAAATAATTTTCTTTTCAAACTCGGATTTGTGGTCCCGAAACAATTGTTTCGATTTCACTAAAAACGGGCTGTTACACTTATCATCATAAATCATGTTAAAATTTGTGAACCTAATTTATTACCGTATTTTTATAATTATATTAAAGTAATATTAAAATGGGGTTATGAAAATTAATAATTATGTAAAATTAAATTATTATATATTCATAATTATTTTTTATTAAATATAATAAAATATTTAATATTTAATAGTACACATTAAAAGTAGTATTGTACTTTCATTAAACAAATAATTTTTATTATAATATATATAAGTAGGCTTGTTCATAGATCGAACGGTCCATATCTTGTAATAGGTTTAATTCGACTTAGGTTAAGTTTAGAAAAAGATTTTCATTTTCCAAGATAGTCTAACTTAACCTAAATTCTATTTAAATAATAAAAATTAATTTAACATTAAATTTAATTATAACGCCCCAAATTTCCTTGATTCCGGCTTTTTGTGAATTTGTGAATTTGTGAATTTGTTTCTGCATTAATTTGATAAAAATATTTTTTTTGCTTTAGTGGTTATGTGCTCTGGGTGTGTTGGGGAGGTCCCAAGTTCAAATCAAGACTTGGGCTAAATTTTGGTTTTTATTAAATAAAGTCTCATCTTTGGTTAATAGACTTAAAAGAATTTATTAGTAATAACATATTAGAATGAGCTTGCTGGTCTGGTGGATAAGTAGAGTGTTGGGTAAGGGAGGTCTTGTGTTCAAGTCTGTACGTGGGTATTATTTTTATACTCGTTCATTCAAGTAAGTTTGAGTTGGATTGGGATACTGAAGTGGTTGTGTTGTTAGTGGATTTTAGGGAGCAAAATAGGGGATTTGGGAGTTACCCAATTGCTACTTTCTCTCTTGCTGAAATTCTCTGCCATCCCTCCTTTCCATCCTCCTTTTTGCTTGAAATTTTTGCCGAAACCCCCACCTTGTTGCCAAAATTTTATTATTTTCCTTTATTTCGACTCTTTTCTTCTTTGATCAATAGAAGTAATCTTCGTTGAGACACACTTGTGGTAAGTGGTTCTTCTTGAGTTTAATCTTATTGGTTTTGATTAAGCGATTAACCGAGGAATCGTTTCATTCATGTTTAGGTACTGTTTGTAAGCCTTGATCAGATTCTAGTATTGCAAAAATGATGCCTCTTGCTCGAAGGTAAGTTGGGTCGTTCGATGGTTGAGTAGTTCCTTTCGAGGTTTGTTTTAATATAATCATTTAAGTGACTAATTAAGTGACGTACTGTTCAATAATAGGTTCTGGAGTGCTTGTGGTTACGTTAGCCTCGAAACGATACCAGATGTGTACTCCGATTGTACTGAAAACAAGTTTCGACGAAAGCCGAAAAACATTCTGTCGATGCCACACGGGTGTGTGGACTGCCCGTGTGGTAGGCCGTATGGCGATACATGACCGTGTAAATGACGAACCAGGCCGTGCGCATGCAACACGGGCGTGACGGACACGGCCGTGTGATGGCCAAAGAGGCCGTGTGTGTGAACCACATGGGCATGTGAGCCCATTTTTTTGAAATGTACTGTAAGGTTACGCAGGTCGCTCAAGTCGATGTGACCTGTCGTAGGGTCGATAAGTATTACTTAGACCCCTGTTCTGTGATGTGATATTGTGATGTGTGTATTAACATGTCATCTCTAGCATGTATAATCTATACTGTTCTGAATATAGATGTATGATCTATTTATCTGTATTATAGCATGCCATATTTGTATGATGGATGCCATATTTGTATGATTGATTAAGTGAAGGAAGTATCTGAAAGGCTTCTAAGCCTGATATCTGACAGCTAAGCTGCATACTTATGACATGTGTCATTTTACGGTACCATTTGGTGTGTAGGGTTGGATGGGTTGATTTTATCCCCATATTTGGTGTGTTGGGTTGAGTGGGTCGATTTTATCCCCACATGACGTGTAGGGTTGGACGGAGTTGGTGTGCAAGGTTGGTGGGCATGATTATGCTATTCTGATCTATTATGCATGCTATATCTGTATGGGCTAAAGCCTAATTGTATCTGGTTTTGTTCTGAGTGGGCTGAGGCCCACACCGATTCTGTAAAGGGCTCAGGCCCGAATTATCTGTTATCTGGTATATGTCTGTATGCATGCTGTTTGTGGGGATGTCCACGCTGAGTTTGCAAAAATTCACCCCTTTCTATTTTATCTGTTCAAGTAATCCTCAGCAGTAAACGGATCAGTGCAGCGGAGGACTCGACAGTGACCACTGCTACATTTACTTAGTTCTACGGTTTAAATTGCTTTTACTATTTTTTATATTATTTTGGGGAATATTTAATGTAATTTCGGACTTTGGACTGTTTTGGTTTTATTTTGGGATTTTAAACTGTGATTTTGGATTTACGATCTGCAACGCAACAAAAGTATGGTTTTCCTAAATTTAACTAAAATTTTTTTAAGTAAACACGTTTGCGAAATGCATCTGTTTTCAAAGCTTCCGCTATAAAGAAATGGTTTTAAGCAAATCGATTAACTCACGAATTCTTGAATTAAATACAAGATAATAACTGGAACAATTTTTAATATATCAATGCATTTTTAAAAATACTCTCATGTGACATTACCTGATTCAGCCATAACGTCTAAGCCGAGTTTAGGGTGTTACATTACATTAATTATAAAAGTATAAAAATTAATATAAATTATTTTTATTTTTTATTAATATTTAAACATGCTAACAACTTGGGGTGATCCACTCAAAAATGAGCCTAGGTTTAAATTCTTTTTGATAAATTGAATGATTTTGTTGAAAAAACACCTGAATAAGGGCCGACCAAATATATCGTAAAGGTTTTACAATTGAATCAAGCTTTCAACTTGTAATAACACATGCTTATTCAAGATTATACATATATATATATATATATATATATATATAAATCAGTATGGGATCATCTTGCAGACAGAAAAAAATTAGGGAAAAAGTTATTTAAACTGGATTGAATTGATCGGTTGAATTGAAAATCGGTTGAGATATTGATGCAGAAAGTAATTGAATTGATCAGATCAAAAATTAGTATGGATAGATTGAACCAAGTTTCTTTTAATTTTTAATTTTTTTAATTTTTGTTAGAATTAAGTGACCCAAATTCTTATTTAAATAAAATAAGATGGAAAATAAAATAAAAGTAATATCCAAATAGAACTAGACTTCTTTTATTTTATTTTAGAATAAGGTTTTTTAAACCTTATTAAACTCTATCTATTTTATATTGATTAGGATAAAGTGTTTCAATCCTAATAGAATATGGCTTTACAAGCCTATAAATAGACATAGTCTATTCATCTTGTATTGATTCGAATTTTCGACATAGTGAATTTTCTTCTCCTCTGCCCGTGGTTTTTTTCCCGAAAGTGTTTCCACGTAAAATCTGTGTGTTCTTTATTTTTATTTTATTTTTATTTATTTGTTTGAGATATTTTGTCATTACCGACATTATATTTTTTCACAAATTGGTATCAGAGCTTTCGGGTTTTTTCATCTCAATCACGTTAATGGCGTCTTTGAAGTATGAAATTTCGCTGTTGGATCGCAACACCAGATTTGCGTTGTGGCAGATTAAGATGCAAGCAGTTCTTGCGCAGATGGATCTAGAGGATGCCCTACTAGGGATAGATAAGATGCCTTCAACATTAACAGATGAAGAGAAGAAGCGTAAGGATCGAAAGGCATTAACACAGTTACATCTGCATTTGTCTAATGAAATTTTGCAAGATGTGATGAAGGAGAAGACCGCCGCTGGATTATGGAAAAAGCTGGAACAAATATGCATGTCGAAAACTCTAACCAGCAAGCTGCATATGAAGCAACGTCTTTATGCTCATCGTTTGGAGGAAGGTGCATCTGTGCACGAACACTTAACAGTGTTTAAAGAAATTCTCTCAAACTTGGAGGCCATGGAGGTTCAGTATGATAAGGAAGATCTAGGGTTGATTCTACTTTGTTCGTTTCCCCCGTCTTATTCAACCTTTAGAGATACAATTTTGTATAGCCGTGAGTCTCTCACAGTAGATGAGGTTTATAATTCTTTAACCTCGTATGATAAGATGAAGCATCTTGTGGCTAAAACCGACTCTCAGGGGGAGGGTCTCATTGTTCGTGGGAGACAAGATCGAAATGTTGATGATGATCGTGGAAGGACACAAGAACAAAATCCTCGCGGTAAATCTAAGGGTAGATCAAAGTCTTCAAACAGAGGTAAAACTTGTAACTTCTGTAAGAAGAAAGGGCACATTAAATCTGAGTGCTATAAGCTACAGAATAAGATCAAAAGGGAGGTTGCGAATCAAAAGGGAAAACAACCAGAAAATTCAGGTGAAGCTGATGTTGTAGAAGACTATAGTGATGGTGAACTTTTAGTCGCTTCAGTCATCAATTCTAAAGTGAGCAATGAGTGGATCCTTGATTCGGGCTGCACCTTCCACATGAGTCCCAATAGAGATTGGTTTACAAATTACAAGATAGTGCATGAAGGTGTTGTTTTGATGGGAAATAATGCTTCGTGTACAATCGCAGGTGTTGGAACGATTAAAGTTAAGATGTTTGATGGAGTTGTCAGAACACTTAGTGACGTACGACATGTTTCAGAATTGAAGAGAAATTTAATTTCATTAAGTACTCTTGATTCAAAAGGGTACAAATACACAGCTGAAAGTGGGGTTTTGAAGATTTCTAAAGGTTCCCTCGTTGTGATGAAAGGGCAAAGAAAGACTGCCAAGTTATATGTTCTGCAAGGTTCTACTGTTACTAGTGATGCAGCTGTCGCCTCCTCTTCCCTATCAGATGATGATATTACTAAACTTTGGCATATGTGCCTAGGGCATATGAGTGAGAATGGTATGGCAGAGTTAAGCAAAAGAGGACTTCTTGATGGGCAAGGAATTTACAAACTGAAGTTCTGTGAGCATTTCGTTTTTGGGAAGCAAAAGAGAGTTCGATTCACCAGAGGAATTCATAACACGAAGGGAACTTTGGAGTATATTCATTCTGATCTGTGGGGGCCATCCAGAGTGCCTTCGAGAGGTGGAGCTAATTATATGCTAACTTTTATTGATGATTTTTCCAGAAAAATTTGGGTGTTCTTCTTGAAGCAGAAAAGTGATGCGTTTTCCGCATATAAGTCTTGGAAAACTATGATTGAAAAACAGACGGGAAAACAAATAAAACACCTCCGTACAGACAATGGCTTAGAGTTCTGTTCTGATAAGTTTAATAAACTGTGCAAGTCAGAAGGAATCGTGAGACACTTAACAGTTCGTCATACTCCACAGCAAAATGGCGTTGTAGAACGAATGAATAGAACGATCATGGAGAAGGTTCGATGTATGTTATCAAATGCCAACTTACCAAAGTCATTTTGGGCCGAAGTAGCCTCTACTGCATGTTTTTTGATCAACCGATCTCCATCCATTGCCATTGAGAAAAAGACTCCACAAGAGGTATGGTCTGGTAACCCTGCTGATTATTCTGATTTAAAGATTTTTGGGTGTCCTGCGTATGCTCATGTTGACAATGGAAAATTGGAACCAAGATCTATTAAATGTGTTTTTCTTGGTTATAAAACTGGTGTTAAAGGATATAAGTTATGGTGTCCTGAAGATAGAAAAGTTATGATTAGCAGAGATGTTATTTTTGATGAAACTGCTATGCTACCTAACTTATCTCTTAAAGATCCTTCCAATAAAGAAAATCAAAAGCAGGTGGAGCATCAGATTAATACAGAGTCAACTCCTCAAGCCAGTACAAAAATTGAGAATAAAGTTGCTTCTTCATCACAATACTCTATCGCCAAAAACAGAACTAAAAGAGAAATTAAACCTCCAAAGAAGTATGCTGAGGCTGATCTAGTTGCTTATGCTTTAAATGTGGCTGAAGATATAGATGCAAATCAAGAGCCATCTAATTATTCTGAGGCGGTTAGTTGTGAAGACTCAGAAAAGTGGATGTTTGCTATGCAAGAGGAGATGGAATCACTCCACAAAAAACAAAACATGGGATCTTGTAAAACTTCCAAAAGGTAAAAAGGCTGTTCGTTGTAAATGGGTGTATAAAAAGAAAGAAGGGACTCCAGGAGTTGAAGAACCCAGATATAAAGCAAGGCTTGTTGCAAAGGGTTACAGTCAAATTCCAGGAGTGGACTTCACAGATGTGTTCTCCCCAGTTGTGAAGCATAGTTCGATTCGAGCTTTGCTTGGTATTGTGGCCATGCATGATTTGGAGCTTGAGCAGTTAGATGTTAAAACTGCTTTTTTGCATGGAGAACTTGAGGAGGATATTTACATGCAACAACCAGAGGGTTTTACAGTCTCAGAAAAGGAGGACTATGTTTGTTTGCTGAAAAAGTCTCTTTACGGTTTGAAACAGTCACCAAGACAGTGGTACAAAAGGTTTGATTCTTTTATGACTTCTCATTATTTCAAAAGAAGTAGCTTTGACAGTTGTGTTTACTATAAGAAAAATAATGATGGTTCTTTTGTATATCTACTCCTTTATGTTGATGACATGTTGATAGCAGCAAAAGATAAAGGAGAGATAAGAAAAGTCAAAGCCCAACTAAGTGAAGAATTTGAGATGAAAGATTTGGGACCAGCAAAAAAGATACTTGGTATGGAAATTCTTAGAGATAGAAAAGTAAGTAAATTGTACCTAAGTCAGAAAGGGTACATTGAGAAAGTTCTTTGCAGGTTCAATATGCAGAGTGCTAAGCCTGTTAGTACTCCTTTAGCAGCTCATTTTAGACTTTCATCAGCTTTGTCTCCACAAACAGATGATGAGGTTGAGTACATGTCACATGTTCCATACTCTAGTGTAGTGGGATCTCTCATGTATGCTATGGTTTGTTCACGTCCAGATTTATCATATGCAGTCAGTGCAGTTAGCAGATACATGGCGAATCCCGGTAAAGAACACTGGAAAGCAGTTTAGTGGATTTTAAGATACTTACGAGGTACTACTGATGTTTGCTTACAGTTTGGAAGAACTAGAGATGGAGTCATTGGATATGTTGATGCTGATTTTGCTGGAGACCTTGATAGAAGAAGATCTCTCACAGGTTATGTCTTTACAATTGGAGGTTGTGCAATCAGTTGGAAAGCCACTTTGCAAACTACAGTCGCTTTGTCTACCACTGAAGCTGAGTACATGGCGATTACTGAGGCTTGTAAAGAAGCTATTTGGTTGAAGGGACTATTTAGTGAACTCAATGAAGACCTTCAAATTAGTACAGTATTTTGTGACAGTCAGAGTGCCATCTTCCTTACAAAAGATCAAATGTTTCATGAGAGAACAAAACACATTGATGTTAGGTATCATTTTGTTCGTGATATTATTGCTCGTGGTGATATTATTGTGAGCAAAATTAGTACTCATGAAAATCCTGCAGATATGATGACTAAGTCACTTCCTATAACCAAGTTTAGGCATTGCTTAGACTTGGTTGGTGTTCATCGTTGAAGTTAAACCCTTAAGGGGTTTTATGGAAGAGGTGGAGAACTTGTTCGTTGAAAGTTCGCGATGAAGAACTTGTTCGTTGAGAATTCGTGTCAAGGTGGAGATTGTTAGAATTAAGTGACCCAAATTCTTATTTAAATAAAATAAGATGGAAAATAAAATAAAAGTAATATCCAAATAGAACTAGACTTCTTTTATTTTATTTTAGAATAAGGTTTTTTAAACCTTATTAAACTCCATCTATTTTATATTGATTAGGATAAAGTGTTTCAATCCTAATAGAATATGGCTTTACAAGCCTATAAATAGACATAGTCTATTCATCTTGTATTGATTCGAATTTTCGACATAGTGAATTTTCTTCTCCTCTGCCCGTGGTTTTTTTCCCGAAAGGGTTTCCACGTAAAATCTATGTGTTCTTTATTTTTATTTTATTTTTATTTATTTGTTTGAGATATTTTGTCATTACCGACATTATATTTTTTCACAATTTTTAATCAATTAATTGGATTAATTAAATTAATAAATCAGTAATCTAACCGCCACTAATTTATTTTAAAAAGAAATTGGTTAAGGAGCAAGCATAGGAGATAAAGGTATTCATCCCCTGGCTCAATGGGTCTTTCATTTCTATCCTATAATCAAGGAGCGACTCGGAACACAAGCATTATCATCCCTTAGCTTACTTTACTTTATAGAAATCTAAAAATATTTACGTTCACCTCACTTTGCTACGAACTCCATTTCCAAACCCGATCGATTACCAAAATGATGTAAATACATGTACCCATACTGAATTGATGCACTAAGCTACTGTAATCTAATTTGGTTAGAAGAATTAATAAAATATTCTTTTACATTAAAAATAAATTATATTATTCGAAGATCTTTTTATTTTAAAAAGTAATAAAAATATGTATATGGTAAAATTTAAATTTATGCTAATTGCATTAATAAAACCTTAACTTTATCATTCAACCAAAAATTATGTTCATATTTTTGTATACATTTTACTTTTATTATGTACACTTTATTACATCCATTAATTGTGTGTGTGTATATATATTAATAATGTTGTTGATTGAATTGGTGTCACAAATTAACTCGACACCAACTCAGAATTAATGACAATATCATGGTAAACAAATTTTAGTGATTTAGCATTATTAATCTGATGTATTTATATGTTTAAATGTCATTTTACTTATAAATTAATATTTTTATTTCATTTTAGTATTGTGCGTATTGCATGTGTTATTGTTAATTAATTTCAAATCATATTGTATGTTATTATTAAGCACACCTCTATATTTTAAATATGTAATTTTTACAAACATACACGCATGATAGAATTTCGAGAAGGACAAAAAAATATATATACTTGGACCGTGTTTCGGTGCAACTTCAGATTGACCCAATAGTAATTTAGTGAAGGTGGGTGGCCCATTAGGATTTTAAAAACCAGCCGGGAAATTTGAAGTCCAATAATCAATTTACACAGAAGAAACTGATAATAGGGAGGGACACAGCCATTATGGTTTTAAGAGATAATAGTGAGGCCCGAATTCCACAAAGATGGAAAGTAGAGAAGAATCACGTGTTGTGTTGGCATTCTCTGCCTACACTTAGACCTCGCACCTTCACGTGTGCCAAACACTTTCATCATGTTGACCCGCTTTTCTAAGGTCAGCTGCCTATCTTATTTTTCTATGGTTTAAATATAAAAACAAGCTATTTGAGTATGCTAGGGTCACTACGAAGGCTAAAATGTTGGGGGGGAGTCGCCCATCTTCAAAGCAATCTTCTGGTCATCATATCATGACTTATGTTTCATTTCAGGTTCAATTTTGTTATGTTCCCATCCCTATCATATTTGGTTGCTACCATTTTTTATAATTATATTGAAAATAAACTATTAAACCTAATTAATAAATTTTAATATTTAATTCTGAATATAAATATATTTGCATTGATAAATTTGTAGGTTTTTTTTTTTAGAAAAATATATTAATTTCATATTATTAAAAAATATACCATGTTTGAAAAATGTGAACACTTTTTTAAATAACATTGGGGGTGGGGAAGGGGGATGACAGATTTTGAGCCTATGTCAAAAGCTTCAACTATTGCTCAGAAAAACGTGAACATGAGGATCCATTTAGAGAGAAATTGACTCAAAATAATGGTGCCAATGAAATTAATTATTATAATAATAAAATTAAAACTAGTAATTGAATATATGTTTAGATACAACCCTAATACTGGAGGTGAGATTAAAGTAAAAAATACCATATATATAATAAAAAAATTAAAACCATTGGAAAATATATTTATATTTAATAATTAAAATATTAAATAAAAGTATTTTAATATTAAATGATAACTAAAAGTATTAATATTATATTTATGTTAAATATATATATTTTTTAAAATGTTTAATTTATTATATTGGTTAATTATGAAAAATTATAAAATAGTCACTTGATTATGTCTTTTTTTTTTTGTTATCCATCTATGAAAAATTATAAAATATCTGCTCAACCATTTAATTTATCTTTTTAATCATTTGACTATCTTGAATTTTTGGGTGTTATCATTTTCACATTAGTCAATTGGTGACTAAAAAGACAAAATTGAAATGTTGGGTGACCAATTTTGTAAATTTACATAGTTGAGTGATAAAAAATAAAAGAAACATAGTATGATGATCATGTTGTAACTTTTCATTACTAAATGACAAAAAAAAAAGACATGTTAAGGGGTCCATTAATTTCGAACAAATAACATTTGAAAGATTTTATTTGAAGAAGTTGAAAATCCCTTAACAAAAGCTAACTCTTTTTAGAAAATATCTAAAGTGTTATCTATTAGAAATTGATAAATCCATATTCTTGATAGAGTCTTATAGCACATTTTTACGAAAATCTGAGTACTTGTATTGGTAAGTTTAACAGAGTCAGGAAGAAGATCTTGATTGATGGCAAGACTCATTCATCGAGTGATCCATCCATTCTAAATTAAATTAAACCATAAATGTATGTGAAAAACATTTATTTTTTTTTAAATCTAAACAATACATGGTAGGCCCAAAACCCACATCCATAGATGGATGGTGTGAAACAAGCAGCCACAGCAGAGTGGGAGAAAACGCCGAACGTGATTTTTGGATATTGGATTAATTGCAGTGTTTGTACGGGCAGTACATGTCGCATTGTTTATCTTATCCCTAATCTTAAATTGCGAAATAAAAGATTAAAAACTGCACCTCGATGGATACGACAAAGGTTCATTCCAACATGCGTGCACTCCACCGTCTCCCACAGTCAATTTTTGTTTCCATTTTGATTATTTGAGTACATAGTAAAGTTATCTATGGACTAGCCCGGATCGAAGTCTAGTCTAATAAAAAATTTAAGCCGCTTGAGTTTAACTTAAAAAATAAATTTAAAATTTTATTTAAATTTAACTCAAATAAAAATATTAAAACGTGAGTCTACCTCGCTCTCTATAAATTTTTTAATAATGTATCAAAAATATTAAAAATATTAAAATAAATGTTTCTCAATAAATTAAAAATAAATTTAAAAAAATATATATACTTAAATAACACTAAGATAAGTAGAATTTAACAAACAAATATGAAAAATAGTAACAAAATTAACAATAAAATAAGAGTTATACAATATTCAAATAATAATAACAAAATAGTAGTAATATAATTATGAAATGGTAGCAAAATAATAAAAAAAACAACAAGAAAATATTTTTAAAAAAAGTAAAAGAAAAACAGTTTTTTTTTATATTCAGGTCGAGCTGGGTGGGCTTGAGCCAAAAAAATTTTACCCGAAACACGACCCTTTTTTTAAATGAACCTAATTTTTTTATTCAAACTTTTTTCGAGCCTATATTTTATTCAAACACTCCGTCTCTTTAAAACCTCACCTTTAAACAAGTCTAATAAATACTCAATTATTACTACTCTACTTCTCTAACCAAACTTCACTGCTACGCTTGAATTTTTAAAGAAAATAGAATTGCATATACATTTCCTTTTAATTTAAGTGTTTTCATTAAAAATAGTAAAATACGTCAATTCTCATCATAATTTTGGTTGAATAGTAAAAAGAGATGTCACCATTAGGGGTGAATTCATAAAAACTTTTTAGCGGCTAAGATTTAAATTATAATTTTTATGATATTAAAAATATAATTTTATTAGTTTAATATTTTATATTTTTATAATTTTTTAAAAAATTAAATTAAATATTTTATTATTTTTAAAGGGGGACAAAGTATAAATTCACCTTTACTAATTTAAAATTTTAAAAATTTTAAAAAACTAAATAAAAATGTTTCCATTTAGAGAGCCAGTGGCCCCTGCTAACCCCCGATTTTGCCCCTGGTAACCAATACTTAAACCTAACATCTCAATAGTTTTTATTGGGTCTTAACTTATGTTTTAAAATTTTAAATTATTTTAGATTCCAATGGTTTAAAAATATTTTTGGATAGATTTATTAGTCAGTTTTTGAGGTGAATAATTTGCTTATGTAAATAAATTTGAAAATTTTTAGTTTTAACTTTTTCAAGTCAAAGTGTTTTTTATTTATAGTTTTTTCCTTTTTTTTTTTTTAACTTTAAGAAGTTTTTTCTTTGACAGATTTGAGGGAGTTTTAATATTACAAATACAAGTGTAATACAAGTATAGATATTGTAACATCCTATACTTGACTTGATTTACCGGATCTGAATATAGGATGTCACCGGACTTAAACACTTGACAAAAATTTTAAAACGGGCAAAGACTTTACTAAACGTACAATTTTTCCTTATTAATTTTTATTCTAAGTCAAAAATACTGAATGTAAATGTTTGTTTGATTACAATTGATTCTCAATGATAGCATAATATATTATCTGTAACACCCTTAACCCGTATCCGTCACCGGAACAGGGTTACAGAGCATTACCAGGGTTTACGGATCAAACAGATAAAAATTTCAAACGTTTCATTACATATCAATATTCATAATAAAACCAATCAAAATCATATTTATTGTCCCTTATACGAGCCCTCGAGGCCTGGAATACATATTAAAAACAAGTCGAAATTAAATTGGAAACTCAGAGAATTTTTTGGAAATATTTAAAGTTTTCAACACTGCAGGGGTCATACGGCCATGTTGTAACAGCCCGAATTTGGGCTTAGTCGGAATAGTGATTTCAGAATCACTAACCCGAGGTTGAAGAAATTATTTATAACATTATTTTATGTGTTATAGCATGATATTATGAGAGCATGAAAATTTTGATGAATTAATTTTACTGATTAGAAGCTTAATTGCGAAAAAGGACTAAATCGCATAAAGGGCAAAAATTTTGATTTGCTTGTAAATTGAATTAAATAGCTAAAGAACTAAAATTGGGGGTCTTTAATGGGCAAATAGACCCACCCTTTTAGTCATGGCCGGCCAAGGGAAGACATGAGGCATAGAATTAAAGAAAATAAAATTTGGTCAATGTTAGGTGGGATATTTAACAATTAAATAATACACCTAAGGCTAGCTTCATCTTTTTCATTTCTTCTTCTTCTCACCACCAAAAATCTCAGCCAAATAAAAGGTTTTGAAGCTTAAAAATTTTAGCTACTCATCATCTATACAAGTAAGTAATTTTGATGGTTTTTCTTGAAATTTTTTGTACTTTCGGGACCTTTGTAGCATAGGCTACCTATTGAGGGGACTAATTTGCAAAATGATAGAAAGTTTAAAGATTCACCATGAAAGTGTTTGTGTTGTTGGCTGAAGTTTTATTGAGGAAAATGAATCATAGTTGTTAAATAAACAACTTTTGTGAAAGGAATTGCATGAAAAACTACTAAATGGACTACTTTGTGAAAGTGGCAAAATATATAGTAATTGTGTGACATAATGGGAATTTTGGGTTGCCATAAGAGTAAAAAGGATTCAGTTAGGCTTGGTTAGTAAGGAAATTCGATAAAAATCAATTTCTGAGCCTAGGGGTAAAATGATCATTTTGCTAAAGTTTAGGGGCAAAATGGTCATTTTACCAAATTATGAATTTTGAATTGTCTTTACTATTACGATAAATAAATTATTGATTTTTTTATTATTATAGATCAAGAAGTGCGAAATCCGAACCTTGACTAGGGAAAAACCAAGCTTGTAGATTAAACTGAACTACCCGTCTACATTTTGTATACCGAAGTAAGTTGTAGGTAAATAATACAACTTTACTATACTTATGCATGAAATCATTGTTTTCGAATAAAATGTTGAATTGTGAAAATGAGTTATGTACGAGAACATTTATTGAGCATGAATTGATAATTATAATTAGTGGTAATGATATGATAAGAACCTATGTGATAAAATCCGGTTGAACCTTAAAAATAGACTGGATATTCATGCCTTAATACTAGGGTTGATACGAGTGCTAGTGTAAGACCATGTCTGGAACATGGCATCGACCTCGTCACGTGTTAGTGTAAGACCATGTCTGGGACATGGCATCGACACGGATATGTGCTAGCTAGTGTAAGACCATATCTGAGACATAGCATCGGCCTCGACAGGCAAGCTAGTGTAAAATCATGTCTGGGACATGACATCGACACGGATAGAAGAGAGCTAGTGTAAGACCATGTCTGGGACATGGCATCAGCCTCGAGATATGAGAATCAGTGTAAGACCATGTCTAGGACATGGCATCAGCTTGACATGTGAGCCAGTGTAAGACCATGTCTGGGACATGGAATCGGCTTGATATCCTTGTTTGAGGCTTATTGAATATCCTTTCGTATTCTAAATGGTTCAACGGAAAATTTAAAGTTGTATTAAGATTGAGAGATATTATGATGATCTTGTGAGTGGTACAGGTACCTATATGTAATGTATAAAATATGAGCTCAAACTTATGTTGTTTGATTAGTAAGGCATGAAAATGAGTAAGTTATGCTTGTAGTCATTCTTTTATATCATGCACATATTGAGTTGGATTGAGAGCATGTTATATCATGATATATTGTTGTTATTTATTTACTTATAACTTACTAAGCTTTATGCTTACTTCCTCTCCCTTCTATTTTCTTATAGAGCTGCCTAAATAGCTCAAGGATCAAAGAACGTCGGAGGCATCGCTCACACTATCTATTGAAGCACTTGGTATAGTTGGTTTTAATTTTTTTTTTGAATATGGCATGTATAGGATTTTATTCTTTGTTAAGTGTCATTATTTTGGGCCAAATGTGTTGGCTTGAGTTTTGAAATACCTCATTTTCTATAAGGCCAAAGATATTGGCTAATATTTGCTAATAATATTTAAGTGCAAATGTTGTTGTTTTTAATGAAAGTGCAAGTGGTATGGATGAAAAAGAGTTTTAGGATAGTTGTATAAATGTTTGGTTGATTTGGGTATAAGAATGTGTGTGAATGCCTAAAATTGGCCATTAGCTGGATAATGGTGGATTGGTATATGTTTGATGTTGTTTCAGGGTGGCAAAATGCTTGGTAGATAGCTTATATTATCCACACGAGTAGACACACAGGCGTGTGTCTAGGCCGTGTATGACACACGGTCTGCCCCACGAGCGTGTAGTTAGGTCGTGTGTCTCCTGCACCTTAAATTGGTAGAATTAAATGTCCAGTATTAAACACACGGGTTGAGACATGTGTGTGTCTCAACCGTGTGGAGGACATGGCCGTGTGACCCTTAAGAGTTGCTGACGTCAGAAATAGAATACTAAGGTCTTCACACACGGGCCGCGACACGAGCGTGTCATAGTCGTGTAAGGGACACGGGCTGAGTAACGGGCATGTGCCATAGCCATATGAACCCAATTTGTTCATAGGGTACAAGTTAGGGAGTTACACGGGCGGAAGACACGGGCATGTGATGGTCGTGCACGAGCCATGAACACGGGCGTGTGTCAAGCTGTGTGAAAACCCCTGTAGGTTCGATGTTAGAAAATAAATCCACACAGACGAGGGGTACGAACGTGTCCCTAGGTGCTCAGGTTGTGTGTACCGCACGAGCCTTTTGCACGGCCATGCCTAGAGGCCACACGGGCGTGTGCCCTGTTTTTAGTAAGATTTTCTTAAATGTTTTCTAAGCACTCAGTTTGGTCTCGGATTGTTTCCAAACCATGTTTTGGGCCTCGTAGGTTCATATTAAGGACCGTAAGACAATGTTTGAAAAAGTTTTAAATTGGGACGGATTTTAATGTCTTGAGGTTAAACGTTTACATGTGATTTAGTAAGGTAATGTCTCATACGCTGTCTCGGTGTCAGATACGGGTAAGGGGTGTCACACATGTGTCCAGGCCGTGTGACTTACATAATCAAAAGACATGCCTATGTCTGAGGCCGTGTGGGCATTTGAAATAGGGACACATGACCGTGTTTCAGCTTGTGTCCGTGCTCGTGTAACTCTCTAACTGGGATCACAAGCTCGTGTGCTAGGCCGTGTAAGCATACTGACTTGCATTCTTAAGAAGATACAGGGGACACACGGCCGTGTCCCTTGGCCGTGTGTAACACACGGCTGAGATATACGCCGGTGTCTCTACCCATGTGGACAAAAATAAGCCATTTTCTAAGCCAAATTTCTCACCCAATTTGACACCAACCTAGCCTCATCTAATTGCACATCAACAAGCCATAACAAGGCATTCAACACAAGCTAAAATCAACTCTTAAACATGTATTATCACCACATACAACTATTAAACCCTTAGGCACCTCAAATGTCAACTTAAAAACATGTCAACCAAGTATCCAACCTGACACAATTAATTTATCTTACCAAGTTACCAAAGTTCACTATGACTCAATTACATACATACATATATCACTTATACTAATATCACAATCATACCTAATTTCATACTAATATGAAAGTTGGTTATATAAACAAAATATTATTCATAATATTTACATAAGCTAAACTTTGACTAAATCTGTACAAAAGCCTATACATGCAATACAAACCGTATTGAACATTTCAAAAACTACCGAGAGAAGCCGGATAGTGTGACTTGAGTGCTGATCCCATCGTCCAACCTTCCAAAAATCTATAAAGACATTAAACAACACATATAAGCTTAATGAAACTTAGTAAGTTCGAGGAGTTAAACGAAAATCTTATCGAATTAACTATAATAAATCAAATATTAAATATTATCCACGACAACTCCCTGTCATTCACAACTTCAATTGATAAATATATCCGTATTCAAATTAATACAAGAATAAATAACATTTCTTTCAAATTCATTTAATAAATACTGAAATCTTTCCATTTGAAGAACGACTTACAGATAAGAGTAAATTGTCAACAAAAGCTCATAAGAACTGGTCCTCCCGAATATGCCAATAGAAGCTCGAAAGCTGAACAAAAGCTCGTAAGAGCTGAACAAAAGCTCATAAGGGCTAATCCACCCAGTTACGCCAAGCAGAAAGTAAAATACGAGAGTTTGCAAAAAATGCTAAACCCCGGTTTACTTGGAAATAATGCCGTTGTCTCCTTCCAATATCATCATACACCAAATGACAAATACCCAATTCAATTCAAACCGAATATCCAATTCAATATTATAATTCCAATAATAATTCATTTCTAACAATAGAATAAATGCATAATACCATTCATTAATGTATACAAAATATTAAATTTTAACCGTACGAACTTACCTGGATTGAATTGTAGTAATTGTAGAAGTTTAGGGACTATTTTGCTATTTTTCCTTTTTCACGAGTATTTACGGGATCTTGATCTAAAATATAAAATTATTCATTTATTAGCATATATTCCATTTCCAATTTACAATTAGTTCTCTTTCATTTTTCAAAATTACACAATTACCCCAAACTTTTACAATTTTTATAATTTCACCCCTTAGTTAGTTAATCTATCAAATTAACTACTTTTCTTAATCAATAATCTATTCAAGTATTCTAGGCCTTCATACAACCCCTAATAAACCCAAAATTCATTATCAAACCCTAATATTTTAACTTTTTCGCAATTTAATCCTAAAATTAATATTTAAAAAAATCACTTTATAAAATCATCATACAACACAATCAAAGCTCTAAATCCATGTTATTCATCAAAAACATATAATATTTATTAATGGAAACTTCCAAATTTTTTAATAAAATAAAAAAACAAAGGTATGATTTAGTTGGACCTAATTGCAACAATATCAAAAACATAAAAATTACACGAAACGAGTAAGAATTGAACTCACATGAAGCAAAAATATGAAGCAAAAATATGAAAAACCAGCTTAAGCTCTCTCTCCTATGTTGGTTTAAGCCGAATTTAGAAGATGAAATGCATAGGAAACTTTAAAATTCAATTTGTTTGTTTTAATTTCATCAACATTTCCATTTTGCCTCTCCATCACTTTATTTTATTATTTTCTCTTCATATGCCGTCTCATCTCTTTAATTTAGGTTTATTTATTTCTTAAGTCCTCCCGCATTTATTAATGAAGCCATTTAATCACTTAATTATTGTAATTAGCAAGTTTTATACCTTTTTCAATTTAATCCTTTTTAATTAATTAACTATCAAAATGTTAAAAATTTTCAATGAAACTTTAATACCACCATAATGACACTCCGTAAATATTTATAAAAATATTTACGGCTCAGTTTATAGAAACAGGATCACGATACCTCACTTTCTAAAACCACTTGACTTAAGGTCTTACCACTTGAACCTAATAAATCATTATAGAATATAAATTACCAATTCAAAAACCTTTTTGAAACCATATCTGACTCGTAAATATTTAAGAATAATATTTATGAATTTACTCGCCGGATTTGGTGACCTCGAAACCACTGTTTCTGACACCACTAAAAAATTCAGGCTGTTACATTATCACTTAAAACTTTATTAATACAAACTCAATCGTGGCGTATACCATTCGCCATTTGAGAACTTATTTTCAAAAGCGTCCATTTATATGTATAATATTACCCTCGATCTATCGCCATGGTGCATTCTTGGCCTGGCCTCATATTTACCTTTTTTACGGAGACATAGATTCTTTTGACTCAATGGTTTGAATTCTCACTCAAACATTAGTGGATACAATTTTTATTTTTGGTTGGCAAATAGCCATACATCAATCTTTGCACTTAACTGTCTTATACTCCTTTCACCCGACTGGTGAATCTCAAACTTTACACCATATTTCAAACCTATTACACAATTGCTTTGGGGGTTTGTAGTTAGTTACACATCTTAGGATGATACTTGGCGTATACTACTCTTGATGAATCCCTTTACAAGACCCATGAAAATTCCAAGTTTGGCAGTTACCTATACTACCCCATATTCTAATACACAAGGTTCCCTATAATGGCAGACTAACATCTTACCCCTTGATTATTACAGGATTCACCCTAAAGACTTTCTAGACAATACACCATGAAGGCTTTTCACAGATTAGCCATAAAGCCTTTCCACAAAACTTATCGATTTATTGTTCTGGCGGACCTCATTTATGTTCCGTGTTTTATGTTCTAGTGGACTTTATCTCAATTGATGTCATGAGCCTCACACATATGGTCTTACATGTAATAGCCTATTTTTAATGATATAAAAAATAGTGGTTTTAAGACCACAATTTCAACGAGTAAATTATTATTTTATTATTTATTTAATGTTTATGAGATTATATTAATGTCATATTAAAATTTTGTTAAGAAATTTTTATGTTTAAATGGTTAATTAAGCGAAATCTTAAACTAAATGACTTGAATGATAAATATACCAATTAATGAGTTAGTGGACAGTTATAGATATGGTTTTGATGAAATTTTGATAGTTTTTAAAGGTTAATTAGGTGATTTGATAATTTAGTTAAAATGTTAATTAATTAAAAGATGAAAAGCTATCATCTTTCTTATACTTTCTTTCTAGAAATTGAATGGAGATCTTCAATCTTGAAGAAGATCCGCTTCTGAAATGAATCCAATAGCGTTCTTCGAGTCTTTTCTTTGTTCTCATCTGTGTGTTTTCTTTAAGTCCGCTTCTAGTGTTTATTTATTGACTTTAGAATGCTCAAAAAGCCTAAAAATTGGTTGTTTTTTGCATGTTTAGGAAATAGGAAGCGATATGAACACGGGCTGGCACATGGGCGTGTGGCCAGCCCGTGTGGCTCACACGGGTGTGTGCCTAGCCCGCGTGGAAATACTCAGGCTATGTGGATCTTGAAAACAACTCTTTTTTGTCCGATTTTGGCCCATTTTTAACTCCTTTTACTTCCCTATGCCCACTTAAGTATAGAAGCATGTATTTAAAGGATTAGGAGCATCAAATTCACTAATTTACATAATAAATCATCTAAAAACGCACTAAGAATGGAATTAAAATATGTTACTTTTATGATTTATCATGAGGGAGATCCGATGGGAAAAGGAGAGAGGGATGGGGGTAAGGATTTTAAATTAGGATCAAATTGATAATATTTATAAATTTTAAAAGTTAATTTTTGAAAATTATAATAAAAACAATTTATATATATGTAAAATTAAAGGCTAAATTTATTATTATTTTGATATTTTAATTATCATGTAGTTTGTTGTTTGTAATTTTTACAAAAATGATCAAAATGACCGAATTATATAATTTGATTACTTAAATTATAAATTTTTTATTTTTGATTGTGAAAGTTTGAGTTTGCCACAATGGTGTTATAATTGTAGATATAGCTACAATTGAAATGAATATGATTATAATAATTAATAAGTGGAAATCAAAAGTTAACAGTTACAGGTTGTGGTTAGGTGTTTTTACAATTACGTGGTCATAAAAGTGAAAAAAAAAATAGCAGAAGAGGCCGAGACGGGGCTAAATTATCTGCGCTTAGTGCACACATGAAAAGAAAAGAAGACTGTACGTTACAGACCTGACCTCAATAATAGTAGCGTATCATCATTGCAGCTCCTACTCCATAGATTATCATAATTCCAGGCCCAAATCATCAATGCATTCTCTCATCTAATCTAAAACCTAATCCTAATAAGTGCCAAATCAGCAATCGCCATTTTGGTGCAATAAAGGTAGCCCATGTCTTATCTTTCTATCATAATCATAGCATGTACTAGGACCCCCTCTCCCAAGGGCAGCGTGTATACACAGTATCCCAAAATATCTGTTGCCATTTGGAGCGTCTGCTGCTCCCCACTGTTTTCTTTTTCTTGTTAAAGGACTAGAGTATAGGTACATTTGTTTGCCGTACCATAATGGGGCTGATGCTCCATGTATAACCAGCATTCTCTTTCCCCATTTGGTTTCCTTAAACCATGTTTAACATAATAAAACTTACCTAATAACACTATTGCTGAAAGCACAGGTTTTAGGAGTTTGAATATGCATAAATATCTTTGTGAGTTTTTCTTTAATTTATTTTGGCTAAAATCTATTTACATTCTTTATTGCACGTATAACATTATTAAGATGATGATACACCTAATAATTGAATCGAAGTTCTTAAATTCAACCCATCTTATCCCAACACTTGTGAAAAGGAAAATGACCAAAGTCAAAAATAAATGAATAATTAATATGGACCCCAAAATTTAATGACATGCCCATCCCAAATATCTGCCAACATTTACTTACCCACTCCAATTTTTTCTATACCATCCAATCTATCATTGCTATCTTTTAATAATAGATTAATGCCTATTGATCGAAATGGTCGAAGTCTTGAACCTTGTTTTTAGAAAAAAAAATGGCACACACATCGAGGCTCAATATATGATATTTTCTTGGAATTAAATTGCCCCTACGCCACAACTTTTAATGTTTTTAAAAAATATGGAAATGTAATACAGTGCTGTACTGTCCAGCTGGCAGTGAAAAAAATACAAAAAGAGAAATGATTAATTGCAAGTTGCAACCTATCCCTTTAAAAATACGACCCTACTTTTTAAATATTAGTAAAAAAAAATTTAAAATATTGAAGCAGATCAATTAAAATGTAAATATTGTATACAATTTTAACATCAACTGTTTTAATTGTAATTAACCTATACATTGGGTTGGATTAGATTTTTTGTAAAAGGTGAGGGATGGGCCCCTGCAAAATCCAATAGTTGGGAACAAAGAGGGAAGCTTTTTTCTTAACTCATACTGCCACTCCCAACTGGACAGCTAAGACAAGCAGCTGTACTTGTCGTCGTGGCTTCCTTTTATTGCATCAAAATCTGCAAACCCACCCTTTCGAAACAGAGACATGTCCTACCACACTGCCTACCCTTGGTCCCAACTTCAACCTTTGCCAATAGTAACGGTTACATTTTTTAAAAATGTTTGGGTTAATTCGATAACAGGTCCTCCAATTGTACCTTTTTTCTGCACACATATTCTCTCTCGATATCTAGTTAAATCACAAATTAGAGAATGAGAGTTATATTAATAGAGTTTGAACCTTGAGATATTCAAAAGAATTTTAATTATTGCTTTAAGTACAGGATTGATACCTTAAATACTCAATTAGGTGTTTTTGAAAAATTAAATACTAAATTAGAATTTAATGGATAGTTTGGGGAGGTCCATTCAAAATTAACCCGATATTTATTTTGGGAATATCTCGCGTGGCTAAAAATAAAGTAGGGTGACGTGGCTTCTGATGTGGCCATTGAAATGGGGGGATAGTGCCCCTTCCATCCGATCCCGCTCGTGACATGGAGCCAATGGAATTTTTTTGGCTATAAAAATGAGAACCCACTCTCTGCTTCTACAGACTATTATTCGAAGCAAAAGCTTCACTGAGCTCCCATCTCTCTGGCTCTCTCCCATTTCCCTCCATGGCTGTCTCTTTTAAAATTTGTGTGAGTTTCGGTCTATTTGTGGGTCTTATGATGCGGGGTCTGGTAAGCTCAGCTAAGTTCGATGAGCTTTTCCAACCTGGTTGGGCTATGGATCACTTCATCTATGAAGGAGAGCTCCTTAAGCTCAAACTCGACAACTATTCGGGTAATTTTCGCCCTTTCTTGCTCTCCAAATACCCGCCTACATATGTTCATTGACTCCCGTTTTTCATTATAATATGGTACTTCCAACTTTTTTTCTTCGTTGTAAACATGCCAGCTTATAGATTAATGAAAATGGTGGGTTTTGGTGATATCAGGTGCTGGCTTTGCATCAAAAAGCAAGTACCTATTTGGCAAAGTGACCATGCATATTAAGCTTGTAGAAGGCGACTCTGCTGGGACTGTAACTGCTTACTATGTGAGTATTGTTACACTATTAATCAATGTTTTTATTTTAATTAAAACATGCCTGAAAATAATAATAAAAAAATGTTCCGAGCTTGTACAAATGGTGGACAACAGCTCAGCTGTGTACTTTATGGAATCATACAGGGGACCCCTTGCAATGAACCATTTTTTGGTCTTCTTTTTTTTCTTTAATGTCTATCAATCACGATTTTGGTAAAGGAGCTTTGTTTTCCTCCCGTCATTTGATTGAAATTTGTGTCATTGATCATCCCATCATTAATTTACCTTTTGCCCAATTTTAGGTGCTGTGATAATGATGTGTTATTTGGTTTGATGGTGTTTTTTTGGGGACATAGATGTCATCGGACGGTCCAAATCACAACGAGTTCGATTTCGAGTTCCTAGGCAATACCACAGGTGAACCTTACCTCGTTCAGACCAATGTGTACGTCAATGGTGTAGGTAACAGAGAGCAAAGGATGAACCTTTGGTTTGACCCTACCAAAGACTTTCACTCTTATTCCATCCTCTGGAACCAGCGCCAAGTTGTGTGAGTATTGTTACAATGTCATACTTAAATACATGTGGGTGCTTATATGTATAAGTCAAAAGTTAAAGAGAAACACTTAATAAGTGTAGGATTTAGTGAAGAGTTGTAATTAGTGTTAAAAGGCTACATTCTTTTTAGAAAAGGGCATTCAATGATTATTTTATGTTCTAAGACATTAAATTAAAATGTTGGTGGGTATATATTGATTTTTGTGCGTTTTGGATTTTTACATTCTTGGTGCTTGGAATTATTTTGACGTATATATTTGTTTTTTTTGTTTCTTTTTTTAAATATCAGGTTTTTAGTGGATGAGACCCCAATAAGAGTGCACACCAACATGGAACACAAAGGGATTCCTTTTCCCAAAGACCAAGCCATGGGCGTATATAGTTCAATATGGAATGCCGATGATTGGGCCACACAGGGTGGCCTAGTGAAGACCGATTGGAGGCATGCACCATTCATTGCCTCCTACAAAGGGTTTGAAATCGACGCGTGCGAGTGCCCGGTTTCGGTAGCCGCCAATGAAATTGCCGAGAAATGTAGGAGCAGCGGCGAGAAGAGGTTCTGGTGGGATGAACCGACAATGTCAGAGCTAAGCGTGCACCAGAGCCACCAGCTGGTGTGGGTGAGGGCCAACCACTTGGTGTATGACTATTGTACCGACACTGCTAGGTTCCCTGTCATGCCTGTGGAGTGTGAGCATCACCGCCACTAGTAGTGGCAGCCTACGAGGGTTTTGTTGGGGTACATTGTAAAATATGTCGGGGGGTTGATGATGATGATGAATCGTAGTCATATATAACATGTACTCGCATGTTTTGGTTCTGGCTTTGTTTCCACTTTGTATGATATAATTGGTTTATAAATCTCTTGTTTTGCGTTGCGTAAACTTGTTCAGACTTAGTTGCTCTAATGGGACATGGCATTCTGACTTTTTATATGTGTACAATACTCACGGGATGTCACGCGGGACCAAGAAGCGGATGTTGATGAAGTCTGGCGTTATGGACCCCAGAGCATAGTAAAATATGTGGGTTGATGGTATCGGAGTTGTCAATCCTACACAGAAACTAGAGACAAAAGAGAGGGCCATCAGTTCTTTTGGAAGGGGTAGATGGAGAAAATTAGAACACAAAATGAATGAAGTAGTGTTGGCGATAGTAACACATGTTCTTGGAATCATTTCGCAAAGTCAGTTCAATTGCTGTCTCTCACTGACTCTTTCACCCATCCATTTCAACGAGCTTCATTGATCATTATATATGTCCAAATTATTCATTTATGCCATTTCTTGTACGATTATTAACTCCATGATCAACGAGACAATGAGCAAAGCAAGTTAAAGTTTCGATGCTCTTAAACTAATGGGATTTATTAAAATGATAATTATTATGTGCACTAAATATATAAAATAAAGCATCAAATACAAATTGTGATGTAGGATGAAAGATGAAAGGCTGCACATACGGGAATCACGTAAGGCATAAGGCGAGCAAACGTGTGCGCACAATCACGACATAGAACGTGTACCCGAGAGTAATTATGGTAGGCCTTCCCCATGATCAAGCATGATAAAAATGATAATAATTGTCAAAAAGTTGCACGATTAACTCGTTAAGAATAAGATTTGCTGTAATGGGTCCTAAAGTCGGAGAAACAGAGCTTGAATATAGGAGGTCAGGGACTTCATCTTTGCTTAAGTTGACTAAGAATCACCTTTACATTATGCTTTTTAATCTCAATAATTCAAAGCACTGATCCCGTAGAAGGAAAAAAGAGGTATGACATAGGACAATATGATGGCTATCAACATCTGGGCAATGATTGATGGGTAATTTAAAATTATCGATTGAGAGTCACGGATTTTATTTGATGAGAAACTGCTCTTCAATGCATGAAACTTTATGTAAAAAGGAAAAGCCCAACTCTTTATTCGTGGGAATGGGATAGGATTGATGCGGAGTCAATAGGGGGTCAATAGGGGGGGCCCTTATTGATGGTCTGGTATGATACTGAAAATTGGGCACTAAATGTTAAGTACATAGCAACCCACCTAAAGCTACGGAAAATAATTAAACACAGCGATCCAGAATCATTGCACTATCGAATCTCGTGAGGGTTGTTGTGATGAACCTTCAATCTGCATTTTAGCCACCACCGTTTTCAACACTTGGAAATTATGGCCACATTTCCAGAATTTCCAAACTGTAAATTTTATGACTTTACTGGCATTTCTGGTTCATTCAAATTGAACTGGTATTGCCAAATTATTAGTATATTTTCTTTTTTTTTTTTTCAAATGAGAAATATTATTAATAAAAAATAACTTAATTCAACAATTTGGTTATTAAGGTATATCCGTTTTCTTTTTTAGTACCTGAACTTTTTTTAATCAATATAATATATAATATTATTTTTTTAAAAAAAAGACACGTGGTGTGTTTTAATAATGTCACGTGATTGGTCAATGACTAGGCAATATCTGTTAACACTGATGAATGGTTGGTCAAATTTAAAGGTATTTTTAATATTTAAATATTTAATATTATAATTTTCTATTTTTTAATTTAAAAAAACCTAATTGCCACATGACATTTTTGCCCAATAGTTTTTTTAATGCCTGTTACTAAATGGACCAAAAACAAAGAAAATTGATACTTTAGATACCAAATTGGAACAAAGAAGTTTTAGTACCAAAATAGAAAAATAAGTATACTTTAAGGGCTAAATCATGAATTAAGCCATAAAAAAGGGTTAGTACATCATTCATGGGCCCAAAGCTCAGAAGATACGACAATTCAAGACCAAAGGTCGAGCCCAAAGGCATAACAACCCTACAAAAAACCTTAATTTTTAATAGGGCCACTGCCGCCATGCATGGAGGAGTGGGGAAGCAAACACCGGGAGACTGTCAAGAGGTTGCCAAACTGGCCTTGATAGCATGCTCGCCTCCGTAAGGAGGCCAAGCCGATGTGAAGCCATGGAAAGTCAAAGATGTCGAATTCACCAACAACAGAGAAAACCAATTGGTGGGTTGAATAAACCTTTCGAGCTATTGGGCATAAACAAGCATCAGGGAAAGCATTGGTGCGATGACTCCATCAACCATCATGAAATAGGACCGACAAAAAGTCTAGGGAAATGTCGGCGTTGCAACATACTAGGCAAGGCTTTACAATTTGGATAAAAAAGAAAATAAAACATCCTAGATGCCGGAGTGGTGGCCGAAAGAAAATAGTCAGACCCATGGAGAAGCAAGACATGGCCTCTCCTCGGCAGACTAAGGCCGGCAATGGTGGAACGTTCAGGCATTGAGTTATTATGCCGAAAAACAATAGACTAAGTGAAAACCTGTAGATGATAGTTAACGATGTGAACGACCGGCTGGACGTTGAACCCAAAGGTTTGGAGGAAATAAGAAAAGAGATTTCTAGAAAGAAGGAAGAGAAAGTTCCTAAAGAGAGAATATTGATTGTATTACGTTTCATTATGATATTTCTCTGATGATGTAGATTGGGATCTCTTTTTGGGTAGATTAAGTTATATATTTTTATGGGTTAAATATTATTTTATTATTAGATCAATTTATATTTTTGAAGTTTTTAAAATAATTAAATAGAAAGAAGTTAAATTATAATTTTATCATGTGTAAACATATAAATTTATAAAATTTAAAGGACTAAAAATAAAAATTTTAAATCCTTATCCTATTCTAAAATAGTTGGATTAAAACTTAATTAAATCAACTTAATTAACATAAACATAATTTAATTAACTCAATTCAACATTAATCAATCTTAATGGGTTTTGCCATCGTCATCAACTATCTATTATTTACAAAATAGTCTAATAATCATTTTGACCCTTTGGTTAATTACTATTTAAGTCTTCAAGTTTTTAGTCAATTAAAACTCTATAACGATTAAAATTTTATAATTTAGTCCTTGGGCCTTAATTAACGATTAATTTAATAAAATTATTTGTCCAATCTTCAATATATTTTTATATTATCCTTGTAAATATCATATTTAATATTTATAGATTCAATTTAAAAAAAATAAAATTTCGAAACTACATTTTTTAGTATCACTAAAAATCGGGCTATTATATTCTTACCGACTATAGGATTGGTAAAAAATTTAGTTTAAATTTTTAATTGACACCAATCTTGATTAAGATCTCTGGACAACTTCTATCCATACCCTTATTTCAAAAAAGAATTCAACGAATTATGACCAATAAATTAACACTCTTAGTATTTTTTTTATTTACCATGTTGCTTTTATGGCTTATGTTTAGGGTTTGTAACTATTTCTCTCAACAATATTATCTTCAAGATTTGAACCTTAATTTCCCTTTAACAATGCAATGGTCGGCGAGAGGATTTGTCATGATTGCTGGCGAAAATATAAGTAAAAGTATACCCAAACAAAATTTTATATGAATTAGACTTTTATTTTTATACAACATCTAAAACTAACTTGTCCCCAACACATGAATAAGAGGGATAAATCGAGCTTGAGTGTGCTCGAACCGATGTTTTCTTGTACTACTAATAATATCATTGCCAACTGAGCTAAGACTTAAACAGTATATGAAATTAGGCATCTAATTAAAGGTAATATGTAATTTTAGGATAAAACGAACTTAAGCACGCTTGAACTCACATCCTCTTATATTGGCAACAATACTAATACCAACTGAGCTAAAACTCAATGGAATATTTATTAGGGAATTGCATATTTTGATTAATTATTAAATATTGTATTAGAATATATATTAAACTTAATAATATATAAATAAATGAAGTGAATGAAAACTAAAAAAATTCTCTATGTTTTAAAAAAAATTACCTTAATTCAGTTTAAAACAAACGGTAGCACTAACATGTAGCTAAATAATTAATTTTTTATTGGACTTGTTTTTAATAAAAGAACAAACTCAAATGCTATTCTCGTTCTCTCGTGACTTCACTCTTTTGAAAAATTCAAACCCTAACCTCTGCAATTTCGACCGATTTTCAGTGATTAGAAGCAAAATTATTATCACAATTTTCATGGAAACCAGATCCGCAAAACGAAAGAAGTATTGGTTGGAAGGCGAGAATGGAATCGATAGAATTAGTGATCTCCCAGACGCTGTTCTTCATCAAATTCTTTTTCATTTACCCATCAAATCCATAGCGCAAACCAGCGTGTTATCGAAAAGATGGAGATCGTTGTGGATTTCATTCCCTGATCTTGACTTCACCTCTATTAATCCAATCGGTGTTGCTTCAACGAATGCTCCAAATACGAAGCCGAGTATCAAAAATAAAAGATTATTATTATGTCCGCATTCTTTTTCCGTTAAACGACTGGACTTCATTAGCCAGGTATTAGCTCTCCGCGACAAGCAATCCGATCTAAGGATCCTTCGTTTCCGTGCTCCTTTGAGTTTTTCACGTCTAAATGGCTTGATCCGTCTTGCCGTAAGGCAAAATGTGCAGGAATTAGACGTTGAAGTCGCCACCGATGATTATTTTAATTTCCCACGAAGTGTTCTCACCAGTGAATCATTGCGTGTCTTCAAGTTGCGATCTCGATACCCCGGTTTCCGTTTACTACCTCCGTCGGTCATGAAAGGTGGTTTCCAATCCCTCCACACCTTATCTTTATCCCTCGTTATTTTATACGATCAGCCCACACTTTCCGATTTGTTTACGGATTCATCGTTTCCTCGGCTCAAGAAATTGAACCTCGATGCTTGTTTTGGGTTGAAACAGCTTAAGGTTAGTTGCTTGGCACTAGAGGAATTCACGCTTGAAAATTGTTTCCAATTACATGGATTGGATGTTTCGGGGGCTAAATTGAAGACATTGCAAGTTGCGAGCTGTTTCGATGCGTATTGTGATAAGAGTTGGGTGAAGATTAATGCACCGAGCTTGAGAGTCATGGTATGGGAATATAATGCCATTACCGAGAACAGCTCGTTGGAGAACTTGGTATCGGCTCATGAGGCTTCCATTGGTTTCTTTGTGCTTAATGAAGATTTCAGTGTGACAAAGCTTCGGAGTGTGTCCAATCTTTTATCAGCTCTCTCCAGACTCCACACCTTAACGCTTGAAGGCCAATGCGTTGAGGTACATATTTTTTATTTCTCAATTCATGCATTGCTTTGCTGCCCTTTGCTGCTTGTAAAAGTCTTGCAAGGAGGAGAAAATAATATTAAGAAATTTGGAATTCAAATTGGGTTGGGTTCTAGATTCAATTTAATTATAAAATACTAAAAATCTCGAATAAAAAAGATTTCATGCACATTAATCATAATGATATTTGTCCATAAAAGTCCTAATGGGATCCATGAATAATGAAATTTTGTCCTTAAAATCCCTTCAATTGCCTTTTATTTTAATTTTTTTTATTTCAATACTTTGACAAGTTTTTTTATTTATTTTTTCTTTTTTATCATTTTAAACATTAAATCACAAAATATAGCAGGTGTTGTCAAGCAGGAATTATATTACAAATCTAATGCATCCATTCGACCAACTAAAATCCCTAGAGCTACAAACTGGCTTCAACAAACACAATCTCCCCGGATTAGCTTATCTTTTCAAGTGCTCTCCTGCATTACACACTCTAATTCTCAAGATCCTCAATGATTATAAGATTGAACGAAGAGTATGTACCCATAAATATATATATTTACATTATAAACGAAGAGAATGTACCCACAGTTCTTTTTTACATTATATATAAGTTGTCATGTTTAAATTTAATTTACTTGGTGATTGTTTTATTTGAACTTATTTTCAGAAATGGAACAAGGACTTGTGGGACATGCCTAGCTCAGAAGAACAATTCTGGGAATCTCAGAGCCAGGCATTGAAACCATTGCTTAACAACCTTAGTGTAGTGAAAATACATGGATTCTTAGAATGTGAGAATGAAGTTAGCCTAGCAAAGTTCTTGTTGAAGCATGGGAAAGCATTACAAGAGATGACACTTTTCTCCGGGCACTGCAACTATAGAGATTCCCTACGACGACAAAAGATTAGGTCACAAATGATGGGGTTTTCCAGGGCATCTTCTAATGCAAAGATTGAGTTTCTCTAAACTTAATTTGCAGAATATTTTTTAATGTAAATTTGCAACATCAATGGTGACAATTTTTATGGTGACTTTCTCTAGATACCAGGTTTCTTCCGCAATTACATTTGGTATTAAGTAATTGGCACACTTTCTCTGCCTTTCTCAGCTTTGGCAAGCTAAAGGGTATATAATTCTTGAACTTTACGAAAAAAACATTAAATTTATTTGGAAAACACATTTAATTAAGTCTATAAACTCTCTGATTCAATTAATTAAACTCTTTCATCAGCTTCTCTCAAATTACATTAATTAATTGTTGCTTAATTGCAGTTGGTCAAATTTTAAAATTGACAACAAAATTAATTGTTGGTCTTCTACGGTTACGTTGTTGACGTGGTCATTAACGATTTGAGTCTAGACAATCATTTATCTAAAATTATTTTAGATTTAATTTTTTAATTATAAAAATATAATTTTCTAAAAAATTATAAATTCGTAAAATATTATTAAAATTTTAATTAAAATTCAAAAAGTTTAAAAATTAAAAAAAATAAACATTTAAAAGTTTTACTCTAGAATGAATTTGAACATCCAGATTCGTTCAAGATGATTTTTCTAAATTATATAAAGCTTAAAAATAGTTTTCTTTAAAAATATAAACTGTGTTCGTACAAGTGTTACAAAGGAGGAGGTAAGGAGAAGGAGGTGGTAAAAGTGTTAACTCGATTGCCTGTATGCCTAAGTAAACCTTCAAGTGAACGCCATGCTTGTTGGGCATGGTTGTCCTTAAGAAACTTGGCAAATAGAATAAGAGAGAAAAAAAGCTTTAAGAGAATGAGACATTTTATTACTCAAATTGACTTGTGTACATACGAAGGGTGGGGTGTCCCCCTATTTACATGCCTAGCCCTAATACATTAACGATTGATATTAAGTTACAAAGTCCACTATGGACAGTGGAGATCTAATCTCTAGAATTCTCTCACTATATCTTTCTGGAATGTTCAAAGGCTCCATAGACTCATGTAGGTCAAAAAACCCTATAGAGTATGGTTGGGCCTTTTTTATAGTGCTTTGTGCTCTTTGGTGGTTCGTATGGATGTCGAATGCTATTAGGGCATGACACAAGGAGGGTCGATTCACCTAAATAAGCGAAGAATTAGAGAAGGGAGGTAAGGTAAGAAGTCAAGGGAGGTTGAATACTGAAACTACTTAAGGTTGCTGAAAGGCTAAAGGTTCGATCCTTCTTTCAACGTGGTATACGATATTTATAGGGGAAGAGGTCTCGTGCTTAGTGAGGCAAGACCATCGAAAAATCCGAGACATGGTGATCATGTGGTCGGCTAGGTGGCAAGATCATTGTATGTGAGTTGTCCTTATAATGGTACTTCTTTGACATTCCCTTAGCTAAAGTATTACGAGGTTGTTACGCTTGGTGGTCTCTTAGTGGTCTCCTCGTTGGAGTTGAGTACACACCTGCTAAAAGTTGGTGGCTTGGAGGATGTGGCGTCAGCGTGGCTAGTAACCCGGTGACCAACCAAGTGGTAGAGGACTACCCCTGTACTTAGGTGGGTAATATGACAAGTGTTATAGGCAGGGAGTAAGTAGAGGATCTTTCACGGGAGTCTCTTTGATGTCTTCTCATGGTGCCACGTGTCTCTTTCGAGTAGGCTGTATGCAAATTGTGTATCAATATTTTAATTCTAGTGATACCTTTTACGCTATAAAAAATAATATATATTTAACAAAATAAATATATATACTTTTTTAATTTTATTAATTGTACCTGTAAAGTTTAAAAAATTGTGAATATATTCCAATTAAAAAAAGTGTATCAATTATTTTCTTACACGTGTAGCATAAAAGATATATTAATTATTTTCTTACATGTGTAGCCTAAAAGGTTCAAATAATTGGGATATATTCACACTTTTTTAAACGTTTCACACATAGGATTAATTTTTTTTAAAATATATAATTTTTTTTTCTTTTTTATATAGCCTAAAAGATACTAGTAGAATTAAAATATTGATACACATCATCTCATATATTTAAAGGAAAATATATATTTTTCATATTTTTAAATTTTATATAATTTAGGAAAATTGTCTTTAATGAATTTGTACTAAGATTGTCCATATTTCAAAACTTTGAAATGATTTTTATTTTTTATTTTTGAAAATTTTGAAATTTATTTAACATTTTTATAAATTTTAATAATATTTTAAAAATTTATATATATATTTTTAAAAAATAAAGCTTGAAATGAATTAGACAAATGGTTGTTCAGTTGCAAATGAATATGAACAACCATTTTTCCAAGTTCATTCCAAACATAAAAATTATTATTATTTTTTTATTTTTTAAAATGTTTTGAATTTTTGTTGACGTGCAGTGCCACATATCAATGTCATTAACAACCACAATAGTAACATAATAGATAAAAATGGAAAATGATGGTCAAAAGACTTAATTGATGCAGATTGAGAGTTTGAGAGCTTAATTGAATGTATTTTTCGGTGAAAGATTTAATTGATTTGTTTCGTCAATGTTTAGGGACATATATACCCCTTTAATCATTAAATAAAACTATTCAAATATGAGCAATTTAAATTAAAAAAATTAAAATATGTATAAATGTCAAAGTAAATAAATATATATATTTTTCATATCACACTAAATTATATGACTTGCATTTATATATTTCGTTTAAGATATTGTTATAATACATTGTAACTGGTATTTAAAATTTAGATGTTTTTAGGTCTACTCTAAGAGTGTAATTGAGCTAAATCAAGATCAAGTTGGACTAGAAGTTCAAGATTCAAACTCAAATTTTTTGGGTTCTCATTTTAAAACTCAATTTAGATAAAAATTGAATTAGAGCTAGCTTGATTAGGCTTGAGAAAGAAGAATGCTTGATGTACAAGATTTAGATAAAAATTCAATTTGAGTCTGCGTATCAAATGTCACAATCAACACAAAAATTCTTAACAAGACTTTTAGACTGGCTCATTTAAATATTTTGGCTCTATCAAATTACAAGATTTAGCTCTAACTATAACCCACACCATTTAAACTTTAAAATTCTTACAAATTCACTGCATTAGTAATTCTAGCAATATTCATCATTCTCACCAAATATACAAGACTAGTACATCCAATTTAATCCCCGAAATGTAACCTCTAGGAGTGACCCTTTATACGCATGATACGGCTATCATGCCCTTAGCATCAAGATGGTGGTGTCTTGCTTGGTCTTCTCACATGACGACTATAATAATTTTGATCCTACAAAACAATTGTAATTTTAGATGAACTTAATGAAATTCTGTTAAAAGGTATAACAACGATATTTCGATATCTTCAAGAAATAAAATAAGCAGAAATTTAAATTCCCTGTTTATTCTTATCCTTCCGTAGATTTCACTAGTGTGTGATTGATGCCATGCCCTTTTTCGCAGCTCACAGCTGACGGGCTTATTCTCTATCTTAGACGTAAGCACGTTCTTTACGACAATAGTTCTCTATGGTACTGTCCTAATTTCGTCTCATTCCAGTTTCCTTTATACCTTAACCAACTCAACACTCACAATTCTAAAAATGATGATAAGCTAACTGAATGGATGCCTTACCATCATAGTAGATTTGTACTATACCATCTAACCTTGGCTATTAGTTCATATTTCTCCAAGTCTTTCGAATAGTTTATATTAGCAGATAAATCCTTAACGGAGCATACCCTTTGTTACTTTCTTGCGAATTCTTAAATTTAGGTTTCTCTTAAGCATTTCAATTTCACCACCAATTCTGGTTTATTAGCCAAAACCTATGGACTTATACCTGAAAGCAGGCTTATCTATCAATTTCTCATCATCATTGAGGATCGTATATTCCTGTTTCTTTTTTGTAATAATTGACGATTCTTGACTATCCCGCATACCTGGGATCACAGACGCCTCGTATTCATTAGGTCATATTACTCTTCGGATGAGTCATACAACATTCGCCTTTCCTTGTCCTGACAGCTTCCTGGTTTGCTATCTCGGTGGACATTTATCTATTGCCATAGTCAAGCTATGGTCTTACCCCTCATAATCCCTACATTTAAGGTCTTGGCGAACTCTACTGGTTGCCATTGTTAAGTTGTGGTCTTACACCTTATAACCCATGTTTAATGTCCCAGCAGATTCTATTGGTTGCCATAATCGAGCTATGATCTACACTTTATAACCCCATGTTTAATGTCCCGGTAAACTTTATTTGTTGCCATAGTCGAGTTATGGGCTTACACATAATAACCCTATGTATGTCTTGACGAACTCTATTGGTTGCCATAGCCGAGCTATGATCTTACTCCTTATAACCCCATTAAGGTGTTGCCTCGAATGACCTAATATCCGTTTCCACAGTGTCACCTCGAAGAACTTTACCATCGTCGCGGTGTCGCCCCATAGAGTCTATTGATCGTCGTCGCGGTGTTGCTCTATGGAACCTAATAACCGTTGTCATAGTGTCACCCCAAAGAACCAATCGATAATCATCACCACGCTCATTCTAGCAAGATAACAGATAATTTTGTTCCACGATGCCGCCCAAACTCCTTGACTTCCTATTCATCCCGCTCATTCCTCCATTCCACCAATTATTCTTGTTTTCATCTACACTGTCAAGGAAATTTCCCTCCTTACTTAGTATACATATTATATATATAGTTATATCTCTCAAGTCATTACACTTATCACCATATCATATAGTACGCCATTGATTACTTAGACAAATCATTTACTCTAGCATCTAGTGTACACATTTTCATGGTATCATTCATTATTCAACATGTCCATTTACCCTTTTCTATACACAGCCATAATTTCATGTAACTCAAACACAGACCATTCAAACAAACATTATCAACGATCACCTAAGGGCAAAGTACAGAAACTTACCTTGCTTTCTTAATCCTCGACAACTTAGCTTACCTAACACCAAATACTCATTTGTCCTGTTAGTTAAGCATAACAACCATTTATCAGTTCACTCAAAAGTGTTCAAACCTTAAAAACCTAGAATCCATAATTATACAGAAACTTTTAAGAGTTTTTACTCTAGTTATTCCTTCAGTCCATGAGTATAGAGAGATAAGGAAGCTTACCAGTTTTTCAATTCTCTACTTCTAAACTTCAATTCACGCGACGATTGCAAACATGTAGAGCTTCCTTTAGCTATATCATTTTCTTCTTCGGAGTGACCGAAGAAGACAATGCTATAGAGAGAAAAAATGTGAAACAGAATTGAGAAAAATTTTGTTTCCACGCACACTTATATATATACTCCATTGGCATGACCTCCACAGACCAATACAATCACTCATTCCTAATCATTTTGTCTCTCACTACCGAATCAGTTGGTTTGAAGCTAACTAAACCAGAATTAAAATCTAATTATTCTCAACTAGCCACTTAGGTTTATAAATATCTAGTAGAGCCCGCTAATTTTTGATTGTATACAATCAACTCCTTGACTCTTTTTTAAATTCAGGTCCTTAAGAGAACCAGGTTGAAAAAAAATGAAAACAAGTCAAATTTAATGGAAAAACCTGATTTTTTTAGTAAATTCATAACCTATATATAAATATAGCTTTATGGATATTGGTATCACCCTTCAATTAAAATCTAATTTTGTGGAGAATCCTTTATTTTTACAAACCATAAGATAATATTTTAAGAGTAATATAAAATTAAAAAAATATTTGTACATCATAGAATTTGAACTCAAAATATCATGTTGGAAAATATGGACATCACATATACAATAAGGAAAATTACATGTTATAATATACTATTATGATAGATTAGCCCAAATTAAAAGTGATCTAATTTGGTTAGAATTTTATTGGGCTTTAATTATTAAATAAAGTATAGGTCAAATATGTATAGATACTCTAGTAATTGAGTTTTAATGAAATTCTAATTACTAATCAAATTCTAATTAATGATGGGCTAATTAGAATTTGATTAGAACTAATATGCGAATGTTATAAATATTAGAGTTATGGTCCCCAAATTATACACAAGATATCTTTTCTAATATACTATCCTTAGGAAAGAAAGAGCAAATATTCTCTGAACTTCTTGTGTGCTAATTTGGAAGATTAAATCCACAAGATCTGGAAAAACTTCAAGGAATTTGTGGATTCAGGTATGTTTTTGCATCTAGTTTTGTTCATGATTTATTCTTGATGATTTGACATGATAGATCTTGGTTTATTAAGTTTTATTTCAGATTTATTTTACAAATCTAACAAGTGGCATCCAAGCTTCGTCATGTTGAATCATTGAGAATGAATTGATTTTTTATATTAGAATTTATAAACCATAAATACAACACATTTAACCCCATACTTAGTATATTTTTGGATGAATTACCTTATAATTCAATCACTTTGATGTTTCTAATCCTATAATTTCATGTTTTATACTTAGGTGAGCACTGGAAAGTGAATAGAGCAAGAAACGGGCAAAAAATAGACAAAACGGGCTAATTTCAGTGTTTCACACGGCCTAGCCACTTCTACATGGGTAATTCACATGCCTGTGTGAGACATACGGGCTGCCCACACGCTCGTGTGTCACAACCATGTCAACAATTAACCAAGCCAGTATTGCACACGGCCTGAGTATCTTTACACGGTCTGACTATATGCCCGGGTCCTTGTCGAGCCTTATTTCAATTCTACTCGGAAATGGCTAATTTTTAGATGTTTTGGGCATTCCAAAGTCTATATAAACACCCTAGGAGGGGATTAAAGAGGACACACAGAGTAGAAAGAAAAGGATTACTCAAAGGAAGCCTATTGATTCATCTCAGAGGCAAGATCTCCATCAAGACTGAAGTTCTCTCTTCAATTTCCCTCTAAGTTTTTGGGTTCTTTATGTTTTGTTGTTTTCCAATATTTGAGATGTTTTTCTTTATAAACATGAACTAAATCCCCTAGATACCTAAGGGGGATGAAACCTAAGATGGATCTTGTTATTATTTTCTAAGTTATACGATAAATACTTGATTTGTTCTTAATTATGTTTATTAATTCTTGTGTGAATATTTCAGGATATTAATTCAAGTTGAATGTGCTTATTCAGTAGAGTAAAAGTCCTTGTCCAAAAGTAGATCCAACATAATTAAGCGGAGTTGATTGCAATCCTAGAGATAGGTCGACAAAAATCTGCCGGATTAGAGTCAAATCTAATAGGGAAATCCATTAATCGAGTTAATGCAATAATAGAGGTTTTAATTAGATAGAAATTTCAATTAATCAACCTAGGGTTAGTTGTTTTTAGTCTTGAAAGAGATAATAATATAAATTAGGGATTTCTACGGACCAAGTCAAGTGAATAAATTGTCTAATTCAGAGTCGAATAATAAGTGAAGTCTAGGTGGATTCTTTCTTGAGTATTGCCTTAATCAATCGATTTTCTAAAAGTATTTTCTCAATTTACTCTCTGTGCATTCTTAGTTAGTTAATTAGTTTAATTAAAACAAATCCCCTTAATCTTTAGGTTAGATAATAAAAAGATAGCTATTACTAGCACTCTTAGTCTTCGTGGATACGATATTCTGATCTTGCCATAGCTATACTACTGTTCGATAGGTGCTCTTGCCTCTATCGTGATCATAGTTAGCTTTGGGATCACCGATAAAAAATTTTAGGTTTTGTTCTAATTTTTTAATTTGGGATGATTTTCCAACTAATGGATTAAAATACAGAGTTTAAAATATTTGTGTAATTGCAAATCTTGCCATTGAATTTCTATCCAGTCTTGCTTTTAAATAAAGAATGTATACTTTGCATGCTCTATTTCAATTTTGGTTCCTACTGTTTGCGTATATGTAATTCATTTTTTTAATCATATAAAATATTTAATTTAGTTAATAAAAAAATTGGAAAAGAAGTTCATAGTAGAAATTGATGTTTTGTATGTTTTATTTATATATATAAATATATAATATATGCATGTTTTGATTGGTTTAATGCATGTTGTTTTGGAAAATTATATAAATATATATGATTATCTTTTAATTTAATTGAAAGATGAAATTAAGGCAAATATTTTGAAACAAATAAATTCAGATTTTGACTTTTAATTAAGGATGTCTAATATTTTAAATAAATTAGTTGAAACAAAATGCCGCCAAAGTGACATCTTTTGTGTAGATTAGTTTATTTAAAATATCAAGAAAATTATATGTTTTTTGTGATTCATGCATTTATTAATTGACCCAAAGGTAAGTTAATATTTGGTAGAATTTTAACGACATCTGTAGTGATAAATGTGTGACAATTATAAGGTACTTTATGTGAGTAATATGTTAGTCCAAAGATTAATTCATTGTTTGACATAATTTATTGTCAATATTTAATTGCTACAACAAGAGTACCGCTTACTGTTAATATTACTGTCCAAAGACTTGATATTAATGTTGTGTTTGGTATCTTGAGATAGGATTAGCCATTATCCTAAATTTATTGTTTACTTATGAATATTGATATGAGCTTGTTTTTTTTTATTTTTTGTTCATATTCAGCTAATTCATCTTTTACTACCTAATTCATCTTCTACTACCACAATATCTGCTAATATAAGTTATATATCCATGCTTAATGGGACTAATTTCAATGAATGGAAAAGACACTTACTTATAGTTTTTGGTTGTATGAACACAGACATTGCACTAAAGGAAGAACAACCCGTACTTTTCACTGTGGAAAATACCCTTTATACTAAAAGGGATTTTGAGAAGTGGGATCGTTCAAATTGCATGAGTCTAATGATCATGAAGCACAACATTTCAGAAGCCTTTAGCGGCAAATAATCTAAAAATATTATTCAGGTCAATGTTTCCTTGGCAAAATTGAGAAACGTTTTGCTAAAAACAATAAGGTTGAAATGACATTACTTCTGACTTCTTTGATGTCTATAAAAATAAGGGTCAAGAAAATTCTGAGTAATCTAAGGGCTATGAGTTTTATGATCCCACAATTAAGAATATCTTTGAGATAAGAATTACAACATTCTTTTAGGATGTTGAGTTTGGAGGGAGAAATAAGGTTAGAGACATTGCTTTTAAGGATGAATTGAATTCTAATAGTTTCTACTATCACTTTTGATGATGTTTAGGTTCTCATAGCTACCATTGATTAAGAAGTGAGTCTAGAACCTCAATAAGACAATGTTGAACAACTCCCTATTCAAGATGAAGTAATTGTTTCAAAAGAACAAACTCAACAACCTCAAGAATGAATGTCATTAAAAAGGTCCACTAGAGAAAATGTTATAATGGCTTTAATGAAATATTTTGACCTTAAGCTACATCAGATGAATATTAAGTTAATGATTTCTCAATGGTAACATTGATCATACATTTATATGGTGTAATTAGAAAACTTTGTGTCTAATGATACAAAGGTAATGCTTTGCAAATTGACAAAATCCATCTATGGGCTCAAACAAGCTTCCCGTCAATGGTACCAAAAGTTTCATCAAATAATTGTTTCATTTGGTTTTGAGATGAATATTGTTGATGATTGTGTGTATCACAAATTTAATGGAAGTACATATTTCTAGTTCTATATGTTGATGACATTTTACTTGCCGCTAATGATATAGGCTTATTGCATGAAACCAAGAGGTTTTGTCTAAGCATTTTGAGATGAAAGATCTTGGGGACGCCTCTTTTATTTTAGGAATTCAGATACATCGAGATCGATCTCAAGGTATTCTTGGATTATCACAAAAGAACTATATCAATAAAGTACTCAAAAGGTTTGGCATGCAGAGTTGTAGACCAAGTGACACCTCTGTCACTAAAGGAGACAAATTTAGTCTTACTCAATGCCCTAAAAGTAACCTTGAAATTCAGAAATGCAAAAGATTCCTTATGCATCAGCTGTTGGGAGTTTAATATATGCTCAAGTATGTTCGCATCTGGACATTGCGTACATTGTTGGAATGTTAGGCAGATATTTAAGCAACCATGATATAGACCATTGGATAGCAACCAAAAGGGTAGTGAGATATCTTTAGAGAACAAAAGATTACATACTTACTTATAAGAGATCAGAGCTTTTGGAGGTCGTAGGGTATTCTGATTTTGATTTCGCTGGGTGCCAAGATAGTAGAAAATCTACATTGGGCTATATTTACCTGTTAGTTAGAGGAGCTATATCTTGGAAAAGTGTCAAACAAACACTTGTAGCTTCGTCCACTATGGCAATAGAGTTTGTAGCATGCTATGAGGCATCAAACCATGGAATAGGGTCGTGAAATTTTGTCACAGGGCTGCGCATTTTAGAGAATGTAGAAAGACCACTCAAATTATTTTGTGAGAATAAGTCAGCAATGTTGTATTCCAATAACAACAAGAGTTCATCTAAGTAAAAATATATTGACATAAAGTTTTTAGTTGTAAAAGAAAGAGTGCAAAATGGTCAAATATCCATAGAACACATTGGGACAAACTTAATAATAGTGGATCCGCTCACAAAAGGTTTACCACTCAAGGTCTTTCATGAGCACGCTGCTCACATGGGTGTTACATTATTTGAGGATATCATGATTTAGTAGGAGTTTATATTTTATTTGTTTTATATTTGTTTTCAGACATTTATGTATTTGATTATTTTCTGATCAGAAATGAAGTATTCAATTTATTCACTCTATTTATTGTTTTGAAACTGAGCTCACTTAAGTTTAAAGAGGACCAGTTGGAAATAGACATGTTTAGATCATATTACATGTAATTTCCATACCACCCATCCATATTTGATCTATGTTATTTATTTGTGTTAATATATGTGATCAAGGATGGATTTAGTTAAGATATATGTAACGAAAGTCGCTTTGGTTCTATGTTAACATAACTAATGGACGAGATTGTTCAGAATACCTTTTGGATACTATAGTAAAATTTTTGAGCTCATAAGGTTATATAATGACATGTAATTATAGAATAATGAGTATATATGTGGTCCAAGTGGGAGATTGTTGGAAAATATGGACATTACATATATAATAAGGATAATTACATGTTATAATTTACTATTATGATAGGTTAGCCCAAATTAAAAGTGAACTAATTTGATTAAAATTTTATTAGGCTTTAATTATTAAATAAAGTATAGGTCAAATATGCGTAGATACTCTAGTAATTGAGTTCTAATCAAATTCTAATTAATGATGGGCTAATTAGAATTTGGTTAGAACTATATGCGAATGTTATAAATATTAGGGTTATGGTCCTTAAATTATACACAAGATATTTTTTCTAATATCCTATTCTTGATGATTTGACATGATATATCCTGGTTTATTAGTTTTATTTCAGATTTATTTACAAATCTAACACATCATACTTATAACTTTTACTATTTCAACCAACATCATATTTAATTATTTATTACATAAAATTTTCATCAAAGTCATCATTTAATATAGCTAAATAGTTATATAATAAATCAACCACTTTTCGTCCGTGATTTAATAGCTTTCCGTGGGATTAAAAAAAAGCAGACATAGTACTCCATTGATTACTTAGACAAATCATTTACTTTAGCATTTAGTGTACACACTTTCATGGTATCATTCATTATTCAGCATGCCCATTTACCCTTTTCTATACACAGCCACAATTCCAGGTAACTCAAACATAGACCATTCAAACAAACTTTATCAACGATCACCCAAGGGCAGAGTACAGAAACTCACATTGCTTTCTTAATCCTCGACAACTTAGCTTACCCAACACTAGAGACTCATTTGTCCTCTTTTTTAAGCATAACAACCATTTATCAGTTAACTCAAATGTGTTCAAACCTTAAAAACCTAGAATCCATAATTATACAGAAACTTTTAAGAGTTTTTACTCTAGTTCTTCCTTCAATCTACGAGTATAGAGAGATAAGGAAGCTTACTAGTTTTCCAATTCTCTACTTCTAGACTTCAATTCACACGACGACTACAACAAGCAGAGCTTCCTTTAGCTACATCATTTTCTTCTTCGGAGCGACCAAAGAAGACAATGCTACAAAGAGAAAAATTGGTAAACAGAATTGAGAAGAATTCTGTTTCCACGCACACCTATATATATATACTCCGCTGGCACGACCTCCACAGACCAATACAATCACTCATTCCTAATCATTTTGTCTCTCACTACGGAATCGGCTGGTTTGAAGCTAACCAAACCAGAATTAAAATCCAATTATTCTCAACCAGCCACTTAGGTTTCTAAATATCTCAGTAGAGCCACCAATTTTTGATTGTATACAATCAACTCCTCAATTCTTTTTTAAATTCAGGAGAACCACGTTGAAAAAAAAAATGAAAACAAGTCAAATTTAATGGGAAAGCCTGATTTTTTTTATTAAGTTCAAAACCTATATATAAATATGGTTTTATGGAAGTTGGTATCACCCTTCAATTAAAATCTAATTTAGTAGAAAATCTTTTATTTTTACAAAGCAAAAGATATTATTTTGAGAGGAATATGAAATTTAGAAAAATATTTCTACATCATAGAATTTTAACTCAATGAACTACTTTTCGTCCGTGATTTAATAGCTAAATATATAATTACACAAGACATATAAAAAAAAAGGCAGACACTAGCTTTGGCATTACATACCATATAAATATATTATTAATTTTCCACAAGCTTTGACATGACATACCAGAACACATGTTTAGAAAAATGTAATGATTAGGGAATAAAAATAAACTAGTAACCCATATTCCTGAATATTTAATTTGTTTTTAAGCAATTTGAAATTGATAAGAAGGTCGGCCGGTCTTTTAAGTGACGTTCCATTTGATATAGTATGGATCCTGTTGAGCTTATAATATATAATACCGCGTCCCTCCTCGTCTTTCTTTATCATTGTATAAATTTACCATGCACAAAGTCAATCATCTCTGGATTCCAAAAACAAAATAAAAATTTAAGTGAGCGGTGATAAAGCACTTTCCAGGACTGTACCAGCTGCTGCTGACTCATTTTCCATAAAGAAGGAAGTTTCATCTGTTTGGATAGAAAATTTGTGCTCGAGAGAAGATGAGAACAAGTTGTAGGTGGTCAGTTCTTAACACCCTTTCTTCCATCTTATCTTGCTATACAATTTTGATACTGTTTTCTGCTCTTCAGGGCTGCTTTGCTAGGAATAATATTACTATTAAAAGCGGGCTTGCAGACGGACAAACTCTTGTTTCAGCTGGAAATAGATTTGAATTGGGGTTCTTTGGTCCATCAAGGAAGAGATATGTGGGAATATGGTATGCTTCCGATCCACAAATAGTGGTTTGGGTTGCTAATAGAGACAATCCAGTTTTAGATAGGACTGGAGTTTTATCTATTGCAAATGACCAACTGAAGTTATCCGATGAGAAAGGGAAAATTTACTGGTCAACACAGCGTGGAGCTAAGCGTTCGAATCTTGTGGCGAAGCTTAACGATACCGGTAACTTCATTCTACTCGATGAACGGTTGAGGGTCAATCTATGGGAAAGCTTTACTGAACCAACAGATACGTTTCTTTTTGGTATGAAGATGGACGCAAAGTTTTTATTAACTTCATGGAGCAGTGAAGAAGATCCATCATCAGGGAACTTCATATTTAAGCAAGATCAAGGAGGGGAGCAGCTTGTTGTAATGGAAAAGAGTACGGTTCACTGGAAATCAAGTAGGCCAGATGCAGGTAAAATCATTAAATCGGAGGAACTGCCTCCTACAATAGTCAACTTCTTGAATTTTAGCCAGAGTAACAACCCAAGAATTTACCAAGATAAAAGAATGGTAATGACTTTCACTGGAAAATTACAGTATTGGGATTTCGATGCAGACATGAACAGTTGGTCCTTGATATGGTTGGAGCCAAGCAATAATTGTAGTGTGTTCAATTTTTGTGGCAACTTTGGCACCTGTAATACCAACAGCAGGTTGCCATGCAAGTGCTTACCGGGTTTCCAACCTAAATTCATGGACAAATGGAAAGCCGGAGAGTTTTCGGACGGTTGCTCCAGAAACCATACATCATCATGTGGCAATGACTTCTTGAGCTTGAAAAGAATGAAAGTAGAAAATTCAGACTCATCGTACGAGGCCAAGGATGAAACAGATTGCAGAGGGGAGTGCCTCAAGAACTGTCAGTGCCAGGCTTATTCATTTGTAGGCCAGAGAGACTACACTACTTCATGCTTGATTTGGTCAGAGGATCTCAAAGATCTTCAGGAGGATGAAGACGATGGCTACGATCTCAACATACGGGTAGCATTGTCCGATATAGGTACTTTACTCCGCACAAATGAGCAAGAAAAAAACACAAAAACTGTTGCTAGCTATTTATCTCTAGCCTGATGTTGAAATAACAGCATTCAGAGAGTACTGTAAAGATTTCATAAGGCAATTTGCAGCAATATGAAGCAAAAGCTTGATTTAACTATATCTGTTCTACTTTGCGGAAGCAACAACTAGAAATTGTGAGACTTGCGGCACAAACTCAGTACCTTATCCCCTAAGCACAGGGCCAAAATGTGGTGATCCAATGTACTTCAGTTTCCATTGTAATAACGATACTGGCGAACTAAGCTTCATGGCACCTAATGGTCGATATAGTGTTGTTACAGTCAATCCAGATGCGAGAACATTTGTCATCCAAATTAAAGCCGAAGAGGCAAATAATTGCGCTGCTCTGCATGCTTCAGCAAGCAGAATTTTGCAGTTCAATCAATCATCACCATTCAATGTGACCAGCAGCTGCAGTGGTGAACTTGGCAACTTAACTTCGGATCCTACACTAGAAGGTACGGCTGAAGTAGAAATCAGTTGGAAGCCACCGCTAGAGCCAATGTGTTCTTCATCTGCGGACTGCAAAGATTGGCCACATTCGACTTGCAATGAAAACAAAAATGGACAAAGAAGGTGCCTTTGCAATTCCACCTATCGTTGGGATGGCTCGGTTTTAAACTGTACTCGAGGTCAGTACTAAATTTGATGTGTAAAACTATGGTATCTATAGCAATTACCATCAAACCTGTTCTTGCAGAAGCTGGACAGTTGGGAGAGGCTTCCGATGAAAGCAAGCCACTCGCTTTGATTCTAGGAATATCTTTGCCAATTGGGACAGCCTTTTTGTGTGCTGCAGTTTCGATTTATGTGTGGAGAGAAAAGGTGGTAAAGAGGCGAGGTAAGTGTTTAACTTTAACGCAAAACAAACGATGCTTTTGGGATTTAAAAACGCAGTTAGCATTTAACAAAGATTGCCCAAATGTATGTTTCCTTTGAATTCAGAACAACAAAGACAAGCTGCTCTTCATATGTATGACACTGAGAAAGGGGTTAAAGAGTTAATAGACTTGACCCCATTCGAGAAAAAAGATCATGGGACGGGCGTAGACGTGCCTTTCTTTGATTTTGAAAGCATACTAGCTGCAACAAACAATTTCTCAGAAGAAAACAAACTTGGAAAAGGAGGGTTTGGGCCCGTTTACATGGTATTCACACTTCATTTATTCTTTATTGTTATGTTGCTCGGACTCCTATTTTTCATGAAGTATACATATCAAACACTCACACCCGAGTATGAGTAACTTAGCTTTGATGGTTTTATCATCTTAAAAAGGCTATGAAATGATCACAGGGTAAATTTCCAGGAGGTGAAGAAGTTGCTGTAAAGAGGCTCTCCAGTGTTTCACGACAGGGCTTGGAGGAATTTAAAAATGAGGTGGTGTTGATTGCTAAACTTCAACATAGGAACCTTGTGAGACTTTTGGGATATTGCATTAGAGGAGAGGAAAAGATTCTTCTCTATGAATATATGCCCAACAAAAGCTTAGACTCTTTGTTATTTGGTAATTAGCCGCTCAAACCTCAACTGTTATCTTTTTTAGTTTATAGGGTGAATGATGTGTTATGGTGTTTGATGAAAAACTTTTAAAGGTGAATCATCAAGTCAGCAATTGGACTGGGTGACACGCTTCAACATCATTTTGGGAATTGCCAGAGGATTGCTTTATCTTCACCAAGATTCCAGGTTGAGAATCATTCACAGGGATTTGAAAACTAGTAACATACTGCTGGATGCAGAGATGAATCCGAAAATATCCGATTTTGGTCTTGCGAGGATGATCCAAGGAAAACAAACCGAAGCAAACACGCTTAGAGTAATTGGTACATAGTGAGTTAACTGCAGAATTTCATGTTTAGAGCAACCAAGATATGTATATATTTCTAAGCATAATAATGAGCGTTGTAAAATGCAGTGGATATATGGCGCCAGAATATGCATTAGATGGACTTTTCTCAGTAAAATCCGATGTTTTTAGCTTTGGTATAGTGGTGCTTGAGATCATTAGTGGAAAAAGGAACATGAGATTCTATCAAGTGGAAGATGATGCCCCAAGCCTAGTAGGTTATGTAAGTAGAGATGATTTTAAGATTGGTTTCCTTCTCCATATGGCATTGCCAAGTATTGCAATTTTGAATATTTGGTTGCAGGGATGGAGACTGTGGCAAGAAAGCAAGGCATTGGATTTAATGGACGAGAGAGCAGGGTCAAATTGCAATGAAAGTGAGTTCATGAGATGCGTACATGTTGGGCTGTTATGCGTGCAGGAAGATCCCAGTGAGCGACCCACAATGGGTGATATTGTTTTAATGCTTAGTGGTACCGAAAGTTCAAAGCTTCCCATACCTAAACGGCCAGCCTACGTTATTAGGAGACCCCTTTCTGCCACAGCTTCTTCGTATAGTAATGCAGAAACTAATGCTGAAATCACTTCTTCTATTGAAGAAGGTCGATAGTGAAAGCGCTCGTCATCATTGTTTTTTTTTTGTTTTTTCATATGCCGCACCAAGGGGCAGACATAGGCCTCCCCAAAGGTCAAAATTGTTTTATAATCATTTTGAAAATTGAATTAGAAATAACAAGAAAAGCTAAATGAAAAGATAATATTGAAATGCTGAATTGTTTGTTTATTGAATTTTCTGTTGTTTAAGTACACATGTAGATAGTGTTTATATACTGATAATGAATGACAAACTCCATTAACCTTTGCTAACTAACTTGCTAACCGTATACCAGACTCTGTTACTGACGTTGTTAACAACTAACAGTCTACCTATACTTTAACATAAGATAATAACTTTATATAATGATAAAATTTTTCTTACAAAATTTTGTTCAAAAATTTTTCTACTTTCATCCCTACCTTTACTGTGCACAAAATTGGGATTTTGTACATTTGTAAAGTGAAACAATACAATATGGCCTAAAACTAAGATCAACCAATAGAAAGAGCAACAATACAATAAGGGATAAAGGCATAAAGCTTGAAATCAAAGACCCAAACCAAACCAAACCAAAACGAAAACAAGTCCATTTGCAAACCTGATCCATCAAAGTTTGCCAAAATAAAGCAAGGAACCGTTACCTAAACGAAATTGAAGGCTTAAACAACAGGAGGAGCCACTCAAACCAGTGCGATGGTTCGACCGAAAGCCAAGCCCAAACATTGGAGACAGCAACACTCTTGCTCGGACAAAGACAAAGCTGTGAATCTCCCTAGCTTGCCAAGGAGCACAAGTGAAACCTGAATTAAAAAAAAAAAAGAGAGAGAAAAGAAACAAGAAAACGACGCTGTCGAAGGCATCACAAACAAAAGCTGGACACCTCTACTTTCGACTGCCATAGACCAAGCCACTAGACAAAACCATTGTTGGTGAGGGAGAAGCTGAAAATGTCTTAATTTGCCTTTGTTATAATATTAATATTGCGTTTGTTATTATAACAAGAAATAAAACAAGGCAGTAATGTGAAATAAACAAACAAATAAAGAAGATTATGATACTAAGTTGGTAACACAGTTGGTATCTAATAATCTATCTCTACAAAGCTTAGCTCAAATAATAAATTCACTCACAATTTAATCTACATCAACGAATAATTTTAATTTCGAGTTAATCGAGTTGACGAATCTTATCTTATCATCTTAATTCGATTTGAAATTTTCTCAAATCAAGTCGAGTGAGATGAAATTCGAACCGAATCAAATCGAATATATTTGTTTAAATTAAATTTAAAAAATGACTTTAAGTTCTTATAGTCACTGTTACCCACTGTAATCAAATTTGCCAACCATAATCAAATTTATTATTAACTTTCGTCCTCTAATCATTTATTTATTAATCATTTATATATGTGTTACCTTTTTTACTAAGTTGTTTTAATTATCTTCTGATTCTTGTCAGCATGTATTTTGAAATTAAAAAATATATTAAATGTAAAAAAATAATTTTTTAATAAAAAAACATTTTAAAGATAAAATGTAAAATTAATACCAATAGAAAAATTTAACACAAATATTTTATGGCATAATCAATAATTCAATTTTAACAGAAATTGATAAAAATTCAACATAATTAAACAATTCAATAATGTAAATACTACAAAATGTTAAATTTAATTCAATATATAAATAGTAAAAATAAATTCGAAAAAAAATTTGGGGGCTTGGGAAAAGTAAAACGATTTGAGGGTGTTCGGGGAACGGAAGTAAGAGAATTTTGTATTTGGTTTAATCAAATTATTCGAGTTATTCGAATTCAAAAATTCAACTCGGTTCGAACTCGAAATTCGAAAAAAATTCATGTTGATTCGATTAACTCAATCAATTCAATTCGAATAATTTAGAATTCAAACTTTACTTTATATTTTTTTTGAATCAAATCAAATTTTAGTCATGGATTAATAAAATAACAAAATTATTCTTCTCAAAAAATGGGATAAGCTAACATTGAAATTTGAATTAAAATATCCCAATAATATCATCACTTTTCAAGTTTAAATCACTGTTTCATTTGGATAAAATCTTATCAATTCTAAGACTCTTAAGAACAAGATAGAGTCCAAGTCAATCTTGAACTCTTTCAATCACTTTAAGCCTATGGTTAAGGTTTATTAATCCACCTTAAATCTAATACCCTTTGTTGTCTAATTACATGAATTAATCATATATAAATAAAAATTGTAATTAGGGACTAATGTGTTGAAGCTCAAAGTTGTTATACTCGATATTATAACAAAAAATGGGCATATGACTCACTTCTTCAAAGTTGCAACTTGCATGGCTTGTAGTAGGGACTAATGCGATTAGGGCAGAGTTAGTTTGGCTTCTGTTAAACCCTTTGACTATTATACTTCATTGTTCCATTTTTCTCCATTATGCTCAAACATCACATCCTTTATCTCCTCTATTGCCTGCAAGATATTCTTGAGCTTCAACAAAACAAAAAAAAAAGTAAGCGGAGCATCTAGTAACTGCTTCATCAGGAGAGCGAATGATGGGTTTTTTTTCTTTCTTTATTATTATTATATAAATCAATAGCTTCAATGGAAATCTACTACTTAAATGTTTCAAAGCATGTTCCCCACCATACTGTGAAAAACCTTGTCTTTTTTATCACCCTCATCCATCCACTTAACCCTAATTTTGATGGAAAAGTAACCATCCATGCATTAGCGAATTCAGATAGCAAGACTATGAACTCACCAAAAGTGCGAACTCTACAAAATTGCGAGTTCACTCAAGACTGCAAGCTCATCAAATATGTGAGCTCCCCAAGATTGCGAGCTCATCAAAGCTACAAAGTCTGTAGAAGTGTGAATATTTACTCTGCAAGTTGTCAACTTGCACTGAAATAATGATAATTTTTTATAAGACGTTTTAGTTGCTGATTAGATTGAAATCAACCAACGAAGAAACAAGTTGTATGAATCAAGTTGCAAGATTAAGTCAAATTGTAATTATTTTATTATTTAAACATAATAGTTCATGTAAACTAATAAGTAGTTCTGGAAATAAAACAGATGATTTCTATTTTTACTTCAGTTTCAATCCTTTCTTCTTCATATATCCAACAATTTTGGTCTAAAGAAACTTTCTTCAACAGCTATGAGATGCTTGAATTTTTTTGGGCAATTATTTCTCTCTTGTTTAGCAATTCTTCATTCCTATTACGGCAATGTCACTATAATGTTTTGAATTAAAATCTCTCAAGTTTATTTTTTGAAGTCTTAAGCTTAAGAAAGAGTAAGAGCATTCATAAAGTCCTAATTCTTGGTCCAAAAGTTGAGAATTGAAAAGGATTAGGTGCGAGTAGCTATGCATATCCAATAAAATTACAGTTACCTAGGTCAAGAAATTCTACAAAAGAATTTGGAGACTATCTTAGTAACGAATTGTATTCACAAGTAGTTTGTCAAGCTTCTTCACCATATGAACAATGATCATTAAGCTCCAGTTCTACTAAGCAACATCGAAAATCCCTAATACGAGAAGTGCAATAATCAACTCTTTTGTGGCCTAATAATAACATTGAAGTCCCCCAGCTACCAAGCACGGGAGATTTTAGAGTTTGGTATCCCCAAATGGGCCACTTTCATCGCTATTGTTGGAAAAATCAATTTAAAAAATAGTGATGGGTGCACCATGAAAGTGTATTTCTTTTTCTAAGATTCGGGCCTTACGGTATTTATAATAGTAAACTCCAAGACTAAATTAGTAATCATTCCCTGCATTAAAGTAGTCGCCCTTGGTGTTTTCCAGGAGAACTTAGCATAGGTTCCCATTTTTTCACCACCACTTGCTTATTTTGAATGTGCCATGGTCCATGTTCCAAAACCCAATCTCTAACTTCTAAATTTGCAAATTGGACAATATAAAGATTCTCTCCTACCATCTTAACCCTTTAAACAAATTATACTCAATGGATGTTATGTTTTTAAATTCAATCGCATATGTTGAATATAGGTGTAAATTAGCTTACATGGGTTGAGTATTGATGATACAATTTCGTACATTTGAAAGCCAATTTTTCTTGTCATTGGCTCTTCCTTCCTCGAAGGAAAATCATCATTCGCTTGTCTAAACCTTCAATAAAAAAAAAAATTGAATGTTATGACGTCTTCACATAAGCTTCGATATTACTTCCTCAATTATGGGAAATGTGAAAGCATTCGATTCTGACTTTAATATTTATACATCAAGTGCTGCTTTGGGAATTATTATGTTACTTTCATGGCAAGTTATAGGTTTTATGTTATAAGTGACAGCGCTCAAATACATGGACTAGGACTACCAAATTTTGTTTCAAACCTTGTGGCGTGCGTAGTTCCTTCTTGGGAAAGAAAATAGAACAAGGAAAGGAATATGAAGGGATGCTGAAAGGAAAGTTCGGTATGGATAAGGAAAGACAAGCTCTCCATAACCTTTATATTTTATATTCCAATTTTAAATTTATGTTCATACATCATATATTCTCTCTTCATCTCTATTTGACGAAAATAAAGAATATTAAATTGTTCACATGCATTCTTGATTTGTTAAGGAGTTGGATTTTTTTTGTCTTGTTGTTTTATTCACTCAACTTTGAAATTTTTCAGTTCAAATTCTGAAATTTTGGTATTCATTCCTATTTTAGTCACCCGTTGTTAAATTGATAACAGAAATAATGACATGACATTTTTTTTAATTGGTATAATAACATATTTAACTCGTAATACTTGCATATTCTATCAAGTTGATCCTAATTCTAAATAATTCAATAATTTAATTATTCACATTTACAAATTCTATTAATTTAATTCTCAAACTTCCTAACCGAAGCTTTCAACTTTTAGAATTGAGACATTCCACATCTATAAATTTGTAAAACCCCAAAAAAAAGAAAATTCTCCAATTGTGTAGATATAACACGTAATAAATAACATGTGCAAATATATTATTGCTTAGAAACCAAACAATCAGATCACCAAAGAACCAAGCTTAAGAAACAAAAAATCTAACAATAGGTACTAATTAATTTAATAAAATCCAGAATAATTAACATCAAAGTTGCAATTCTTCTTTATCAATGATTAGACAAAATAAAATCAATTAATAACCAAAAATTCTTTTTTTTTTTTTTCCTGTTCTTCAAGCAGCAAAGAACGTATCTTGAGCTAAGGATTAAATTGGGTAACCGTTAAATACAAGAAAAAGTAGAAATTTAAATGACCCAGAAATTAAAATAATTTAATTCTCAAGAAATTTCGTAAAGTATGTTATATTTGCACGATTGGAGAAATTCTGTTTTTCTTTTTAGGGTTTTAGAATGTTTTTGTTGTCAAAGCTTTCAGAAAGTTTTGGCCGGAAAGTGTGAGGATTAAATTAATAGAATTTATAAGTACAAAAAGTTAAATTTATTGAATTATTTAAAATTAAAATTAAATTAATAAAATATGTATAAATTAAAAAAATATCACGTCAGGAATGCAAAAATAATTGAGTGGCAATTTGCAAGGAAAAAAGAAAGATTCTTATGATTTTTGATACATTGTCAATATTTTCCAAAAGAAAGATCTCGCAAATTATTCTGAAGAAGAAAGTCCTTAAATTGCCATGAAATCTCACAAAACACCCAATTTTGTCGAGGAAAGGAAGCCACCGACTGTCATTTCCTATACGGTTGATCCAATAGTTACAATTGCCAACTGCAATAGCAATAAAAGTCAAACTAAAATGCTAAGCATAATACAATTTTACAAAGTTGTAACCAAATTACTTTTTACCTTCTCCTGTTGAATGTTACTATTCAACCTCCTTTTGTACCTAAGCATAATTTTTTACAATTATTTTTTTAATATTTAAATTCAATTTTTCATAAGATATTATCTTAAATAAACAAAATAATCACATAACATACAACAATTTCAAAAATAGAATCAAGTGATAGTGATGGATACTTCAAATCTTGTTTGAATAAATTATATGTGACAAGTTAATTAATAACTAGTTTAATATTTATAATAGTAAGTCAGTAATAAAAAAATATATAAACATAGTTACAAAGTTAAAATTTAATTTCTCTATTTTTATTTTTAAAAATTTATTTTTTCTATTTTTTTCTATTTTAAAATTTAAATTTAATTATTAATATTTTTTTAATTTTTTAGTTAAAATTTGTTGGTATGACATTTTAAAGAAAAAAAGATTGATTTAATAGTTATGTGAATAAAAAATAACATTATAATAAAATTGAATTTAATAAAATAATGTTAGTAGTTGGAAGTGAATAAAATAGATAAGGAATAGTATATTTTATCCTTGGGTAATTGTATCTCCAAGTCAAAAGCAGAGAAGGCAAACATTAATAAAAAAAAGAAAAAGCGGGGGCAACAGCTTCTCCGAAACAGGGGCTGTATTTTCCAGCTCTACAAGAATCAGCTGATCCGCCATAAAGATTTCTTGTTCCTTTGCTGTCATACATAGGGAAAACATGACCCCCTCCTTCCAAGAAAAAACCTCCTTACCTCATCCATCTTCTCCCTCCTATTTATAAATTCCCCACTGCATCTCAACATTCAACAAACTTTTAAATTTCTTTGAAAAACATCGTATATTGTCATTAGGATTCAATGGCAGGGATTGGTAAAACGGCTCCAGATTTCGAGGACTTATTGCCGGCGATGGCGGAGAAGCTGGGGGGAGACGGGCTGATGAGGGAGTTGTGTAATGGGTTCAAGCTGTTGATGGACGAGGAGAAAGGGGTGATCACTGCGGCGAGCTTGAAGAGGAACGCTGCCGTGCTGGGGTTGCAAGATTTGAGAGACGATGAGCTGGCGAGCATGGTAAGGGAAGGTGATCTCGACGGCGATGGGGCTCTCAGTGAAATGGAGTTTTGTGTGTTGATGTTCAGATTAAGCCCTGGGTTGATGGAAGAGTCCCGATTATTGCTGGAAGAGATGCTTGAAGACCAGCTCAAAACTGCTGGATTCTAACATCATCTTATGTTGTTTCGACCCTTTTTTTACTCATACATGACAATAGGGTACTACAATACTCAATTAATATTTTATTAGAGTTTTTTTTTTCTCTTTTATTGTAAAACAATAATACAATTTTTTTAATACCATTTTAAATTGTTTATGAATTTTATTTTGGGTTAAATATAAAATTTGTATTCAAACTTATCTACTTCTTTTAGATGGGTATTTATGATTTTTTTCTCAAATTGGTACACAAATTTTCTTTTCATCCACTATATTAGCACATGAGACTAACGATATTAATTTTTTACTAAAATGGTAATGCTGGGTAGTTGCGCGCCACCATATGACGTCCTCTTGTGCCTCTTTATCTTTTTGTTTTTGTTACTTTATTTTATTTTCCCTCTTTACTTTTTTTTCTTCTATCAAAATCCCAAAAATTTTCCCTCCCTCTTTACTTTTTTTCTTCTATCAAAAACCTAAAAATTTTTCCTAATTTTCTCACCGTCCAATCGATTCTAAATTAAAAAAGTTTTATTAATTTATCAAATTGTTGAACTAACACCAAAAAAAAATTAATCAATTCATTTCACTTGAACAATTTCTATTTATGTTTATTTTTCAGAAAATAACACTAGCCTAATACAAACCAGCCCATTATGTGAAGCCACTCTACAAACAGGAACAAAGGATGAGAAACCTTTGGATTGAAGGAATTCGTAGGTAATTTACCCTTAAGGTGAAGGAATTCGTAGGTAATTTACCCTTAAGGGCATTTTCTCTCTCATTCATCTTATTCGTTAAGTGAAAGCTACCTATTTTTATCATAAGCATAAGAGATTATCTTGAATAACAAGTTTCAATACCTCCTAAACTCACGCTTATTTTGCAAAAACACGAAAACGTAAGAGCTCATTTCACCTTCTTCGAAGAAGATGTCCAAATCCAATTGGGAAGTATCTCAAAACCCAATCTATCACTAAAAATATACAACAAACTTATCCAAAGGTTGGCTTATTTCTCTAAGCCTAAACCCTCGTCTACTTTTTAAATGGTTCGAACAAGAATGTGAGATTTAGAAAATAGGCTTGGGGAGAAATTTTTTCTTAATTTTTGAAAGAGTTAGGCCTTGAAAAAGAAATTAAATAATGATTACAAGAGCCTTTACAAACTATCGACCTTTTTTGATAAAAGAAGTAATTTCAGTATTAATTTCTGCATTACCATATGACGAAGCTGCGACTGAAAGGGGTCTCCTCGTAGGGCAGGCTGGTTGTTTAGGTATGGGAAGCGTTGAACCTTGGATACCACCAAGTATTAAAACAACATCCCCCATGGTGGATCGCTCACTGAGATCTTCCTGCATGCATAATATAGCCCAACATTGACACACGTCATAAATTCGGTTCCATTACAACTTGACCCTACTCTCTCGTCCATTAAATCCAATACTCTGCCTTCTTTCCACAGTCTCCATCCCTAAAACAAAATATTCAAAATTGCAATGCTTTGGCAGTGACATAGGGATAAGGAAACTAGTTTTTTAAATAATCTCTACTTGCATAACCAACTAGGCTTGGGGCATCATCTTCCACCTGATAGAATCTCATGTTTCTTTTTTCCGCTAAGTGCATCTTTATGCCTAAGCTAAAAACATTAGATTTTACTGAGAAAAGTCCATCTAATACATATTCTTGCGCCATATATCCATCGCATGTTGTAACACTTATTATTATGATTAGAAACACATACATATTTTGGTCGCTCTAAACATGAAATTCTGTAGTTAACTCACTGTGTTTCAATTACTCTTACTGTGTTTGCTTCGGTTTGTTTTCCTCAGTATTGGAACGTTTTCAAAATATATATAGTGTTGTAATACTTGCAAATGAAAAGTTGTAAGTAGCTAAAAGTCATATCACATGGTTATTAACCAAAAATTTTCACTATTTCTAGTGATGAACTATGTCTCTTAAATCCAAAAGTTATCATGCTTATTAACAAACAATCATAATTATTCAATAGATATTTCCTTGTTGAATAATTGTGTTTATTGTAAAAGATATAACTATCCATTTGGGTAGTTTTGTCCCTATGAAGAGACACGAAGCATCTTATAAATAGGAGTGAAATTTTATTTGTATGATACACCAAAAAACATAGAAATAAAGTTTCTTTCTATTCTTCCATCATATTTTATATTTCTAGATTTTCAATACAGAATTATTGCAAATTTTTTTTATAGAAATTAATATCCTTGTTATGCTCCACTCAGTGTTAAGTAGACTATTTCTATTAGTGCAAAACGAAAACAACAATTGGGCTCATTGAATCCTTGAGGTTCATTTACCAGTAAAACTTTTGCATGCCATAATATAGGTAGGTTGAATAGAACCTTAAATTGAAGCCTTCGTTAATTTATCATATATTATTTCTATTCCCCCCGTTGAAGCTTTTGTTAATTTCTCATAAATTCATTTTTATCCCCACATACCAACAATTTTAAGGTTCTAATTTTGCAATTTATGATAAATTAAAAAAGGCTTGTCTGTTTACTGCGCATTCACATGTCACTACAAATATGATACTATAAAGATGGATATTGGCAAATGTGATTGCATCAAGGTCAGTGATTTTGTGAAATTTTGATCTAGAAGAAACCTTTATCGCAAAAAAGGTATATCAAATTTATTGTTTTACTCTTATTATGTGATTTAGATTTCAATTGTTATGTGTTTATTGAATTTTATTATGCAAAAGATGTGAGTGTCTCTTGCATCAGTTACTTGAAAAAAATAATCAAATGCTAGTTCATTGTATGCATGACCTTTTAAGATGCATGATTATTATTGGCATAAATTTATATAATATATATTATATATCATGCTAGAAAGAAGAAAGATGGATGGAATGAAAATGCACGGTTGGGAAAAGGTCTATTAATGGATCAAAATAATACTTTTATTTTGAATGGTGATGACATTATTCTAATATTAGTTGAGTAATCTTCTAGCCAATAGAAGCATTATGACCGTTCAAGGGAGCTTTCCCAAACCAAAAAGTTGTGTTATTGAATCCAACGATTACTTTCAAAAGGTTGGGTTGAAATGATTTCTTTGAATAAAAAAAAGTGCAACTTGAAAGTGATGTCGTTTTAAAGAGTCATTTAGGCATCTATTGGTGCATTATAAATAGACAATAAATTTGAAGAATTTAAATTTAATTTGTTCCATCCAATTTGTGAGTGAAATTTTTAGTACAAAAGCATTCTTTCTTTTTTATGATATATTTTTAATTTGAGATATGAAGTTATTTATTTATTTAAATCATGATATTAATAACTATCATTTGGATGTTATTGATGAGAGAAAAATTTCATTGTTAAAAATGAAAGTTTGTAGATTATCATATAATATAAATAATTTGGGTTGTTGTTTTTGTTAAATAAAATTAAATTAAATTAATTTTATATATGATTGCACATTTTTCTTATTCTATGTTATAAAGTTTGGACTAGAAGTGGTCTTGACTAGAAATGAAATAAGTCATAAGCATATTTTTCTAGTCAATGTAGAATAATGGAAAGCATTGACTTATAAAATAAGATCACTATTCTGGTATTAAATCTTCTAGTGAGAATATATAACGTGATAATCATATATTTGAAATAGAGATCATACTGTGCATATTTACAATGGTGCATGTCATTTTTTATATATGGCTTGGGTATGATCTACAATCTCGTGGTTCTATAAAATTTTGAGATTTAGTAAATTTTGAAATTTACTTTCGAAGCCATGAATCAAAAATCTCGTGAGTATGGAAATAAAAATATGAATGCTATTTGACTCATTTAGGTGATAGACATGACTTTGATCATAGTAAAACATAATTGATAATGTCTATGGTGAAGGGTGAATAAATGTGTGATTTTATAGTCACTTGATTGGACAATTTATGGTCATTTAATATGTTACACCCTTATATATATATATGGTGTGTTAAGAAAAATAATGTTATTTGACTATAAATGCAAAAAGTTTTAAAGTCGTGTATTGACTTTGAAAAAAGTTATGACAAATAGCAAATATGTTGTCTAGTTTCACCAAGGGATTTGAGGCCTGTTTACAACAAGTTGGTGGAAAAGACATGATGCATGGTTTCATATATTTGATGATTGTGAAATTAATTTTTTGGATGTTACGAACATAAATAAAGTAGCCAAACATGAAATTTTCATGATAAGAAAAGATAAAGTGATCATTGTAATTTGACAATAGAAGAAATGATATCCTTGATAGCATTCTTTTGCGAAAGAATGGGTAATTGAACATAGTAGAAATGTTGGTCTTATAAATTTTCATAACATAAATAAATATAAAGTTTCACCATGTGATATAGATAATTAACATAGCTATGTTAAAAATTTGAAATTTAGGGATAAGGTACAAGCCTATAATACTTGAACCACCAATAATGGAAACTCAACTCAATGTTCAGTATAACGTCAAGTCTTGAGTCCAATGAGAAAAAGTACATCATCAGTATGTGACCGCTAGTACTATAAAATAATATATAATTCATTATCCCAAGGTAAAAAGTGTTAGGTGCTTGTAATGATAAGGAAATGATGAAAGTATTATATTCTTAATAGACCAATAACATAAATATTTGAGAGTGTTCTAATTACGGGAACACTCTTGATGGGATCTTCCTTTATAAAAGGAAGTGTGGCTTCTTCTAGGAGCTCAAGGGCTTGGCTCTGACAACACTTATGAAAAGAGGTTATAAACACATGATCATAATAATTTTCCTGGATACTGTGCATTGATTGGTGTTGAAATTATTGTGTGAGATGTGTTCATTTAATCAAATGGAATTGTTTGTTCAAAGCATAGTCTACCATTTATGAGTGTTTTCAGTACTAAATAATATTTACAACAAAGGCAAGTGTACCTATCGAACAATAGTATAGCTACGGTGAGTAGAGATATAGTATCCACGAGGACTAAAATTATTAGTAATTACTGTTTTCTTATTATTTAGCCGACAATTTGGAGTGATGAGTTTTAATCTAAAATTATGCTAATATCTCTTTCGAGAGTAGAAGCAACTGACTCTAAGTTGATTAATTGAAATCTCTTTTTAATTAAAACCCCTATTGTCTCATTAACTCGATCTATGGATTCCCTTATTAAATTTGTCTCTAATTCGGTAGATTTATGTCGTCCTATTTCTAGGATTGCATGCAATACCACTCAATTATACTAGATCTACTCTTAAACAGGGACTTTTGCTCTACTGAATTCAACACATTAAACATGAATTAATATCCTAGAAATATTAAAACAAGAAATAAGCCCACATAACTGAGAACAAGAATCAAGTATTTATCATGTAAAATAGAAATTAAATAATAGAATTTTTCATAGGTTTCATCCTCCCTAGGTATCTAAGGAAGTAGTTCATAATTTTGAATAAAAACATCTCAAAGTAAAAAAAAAAAAAAAATCATAAGAAACAAAGACACTTATAAAAACTTCAAAAGAAATTAAAAGGAGGTCTTCGATCTTGATGGAAATCTGCTTTGAAAGTGGCTCCAATGGTGTTCCTTGAGTGTTTTCTTCGATCTTTTCTGATGACCCCTATATCTCTTATTCTATTTGATATTTATAGATTTTAGAATGCTCAGAAAGCCGAAAAATTGTGTTTTTCCATGTGTTTGGGAAGCAAGGTGCAAAATCAACACGGGCTCACACATAGGCATGTGTCCATCCCGTGTGTATCACATGGGCCTGTGTCCAGCCTGTGTGGCTTCTAAAATTTGATCTTTCTCTCCGATTTTCGCTCCTTTTGCTCCCAAATGCTCACCTAAGTATAAAAAAATGAATTAAAGGGATTAGAAGCATCAAATTCACCAATTTGCATAAATAATCATCCAAAAATGCATTAAGAATTGGATTAAAATATGTTAGTTTTATCGTTTATCAAATATCCTCACACTTAAGCGTTCGCTTGTCCTCAAGCAAAATCCTCAACTCACATTAAAATTAATCTTTCTCAACTTATAATTCTCATTAATAATGTTTCAAAATAATTCGCAAATAATCATGCATTGACAATTCAACTAAAAGGGTATTAAAGATTCAAACAATCCAAGTCAAAATTTTTAAAGCACAAAAACATAGGTATCTCCCCTTATCTAAGTAATTACCTTTAATTCAAAATTGACAAGAATTGACATTCTCACTAAAGAGTCACTTAAATCACTCAAAGTGTTTAAGGTTCAAGAATAATCACTCAATAGTCGAACAAGAAATGTCATTACCATAAACTTGCTTGAAAATCAAATCTCCACCACAAAAAAAAAAAAAAAAAGATATGACACACCAATCAAAAGGTCTTTAAGAGGTTGTAATAGAGCTTAGGTTAAGGATGTGGAGAAAGACCAACAAAGTTGGTTATGATCGAGATTGAGTCGATAAATTACCAAAGTAGAAAAAAATAAACAAATGCTGAATTAAAAACAAGCGCATCAATCACAAACTATTCAAGAACAACAATAAGTTTCTTCTCAAAATATGAATTTAATTGTTCAAGCTCAATTAACAAATAACTAATTTAAAATCAATATTTTTTCTATTTTTTTCTTTTCTTTTCTTTTTTCAAGAATAATAAAAAATAATTCAGCAAATCAAACAGAAGAGCATAGTTAGGCAACTAACTAAACCAAATCTCAACTAAAAGGGAGTCAATAAAACAGGAAAAAAATCACAACGAAAAAAATGGGTCATGGGTTAAAAATCACAAGTTAATCAAGAAAAGGGATGTTAGGCTCAACAGGGTTCACTAAGGGTTAATTTAAAAATGGATAAGTGAGTTAGAACCTAAGTGCCTTTATCATCTTAGTAATCAAATCAAAGGTGTGGTCTTGATATGCATAACCAAAGAAAGCTCTAGAATAATAAATCAAGTTGACACACTCATAACCAATAATAGAATGAACACTAAAAACTTATGCTCTAAAGGCTCAAAATCTCACAAAAAATTATGGTTTTGATGTCAAACTTGCAAATCTCAAACTTCAAGATGATACTTTAATTTGGAGAAACAACCTAAAATTTTTTAATTTCTAGAAAATAACTTATCATGCTTGATTCTCTCATGTATTATAGTTTAAATCAACCAATGCACAAATATCTACAAATTAATCCAAAACAAATCAATAAAAATCCCAAATAGACAAAAATTCATTCTAATGGAAGTATGAGAAAATTACTTAAACACAAGAAATGATTCAAGGATTTTCTAATAATTATATAAATAACTTCCCCACACTTAATATGTACATTGTCCTCAATGTACAAACGGATATAATCACAGAATAAACAGAACATCATAAGAGAGGGAGAAAACTGAAACTACCTTAAATATTGGATGAAATCGCCAGAATGGTGAAAAATGGAATTGCAAGCAAATCTAAATATAGTGCATGATTTCGAGCAAACTAATAAGAAAATAAGCACAAATAATAAAGCAGATTAAGAGGTTACAAACTCGATTAGAAACAACCATAAAAATAAAATATAGTTCAAAAGATAATAAACGAAACAAGTCTAAGAAAATAAAAATAAAACAACTAAAAATAAAAATAAACATAAACATAAAAAGAAAAATAAAAATAAAACAAATAAAATCAATGATCCTCATCATCAGAGGCATCAGTATCGTGAGTCACTGGCGCTGAAGAGGAAATATGGAGGTTCTGATAGATTCGCTGCAAGGTTTCATCAATATTGTCGAATCACTAAAAGCAGTGCTGCTCGAAGTGAGTGAACCGCTCAGAGAGGTCTGCTAAGGTGGTATCAGATGTAGTAGGATGGTTACTCTAAGATGGAGAATGATGTGAATCCTCATTGTGGAAGGGTACATTATCAGCGAAGTCCGTATGCTCATCCTGAGGGTTAGAATGAGATAATCGGTATTTAGAAGGATCCACTCCACGCAGTCGCTCGATCATTTTCATGTGACTCATACTGGATAATCCCTGCGATGACATTTGTCCAACTAGTGTAATGGAAGAGGACTGCTTTGGTGTGTTGAGGAGATTGAAGTGACGTGTGAGTTGAGTCACGTAAGGGCCTAAGCATATAAAACCCTTCCTACTATACTTTGTCTGATGACAGACAGCTAGGGTGATGAAATAAGCAAGATCAAATGTGTGCCTAGTGGCCATGCTCCACAAAAAATATGCGTTGGTTGTACCGAAGACTCCAATACTCTCTTTTCTACCAGTCAATGTGTGAGCCAAGATGGCATGAATGTAGCATAAGGCTGGAGGAAGAGAAGTCACCTTCGAACGACTCTAGTTATAAGGTGTCGTACTCGTTGTGAGGTCTACCTAGTAAAGAGATGGCAAGTAGTGGATGTGCCGGTATAATCGGAGAAACCCCTTAGCATTCATGAATTCTGCAGTGTAGAGTTCCAATGTAGCTTCGAACTCTAGGACACTCATATGTCGTGTCGTGCCGCCAATTCGAAAAGCATAGCTCGTCATGGGTCGACATCACTTGCTGTAATAGAAATGTCGAACAAAACTCTAAGTTTAGCTCCAAATAGCTTGGCTCGACAATGGAGAAGAACTGGTCCTAAGGAGCTAATGGCTTGGACTTGATCAGTTAACTGAACGTGCTTCAAAGCGGCCTAATCAATACATCGACCTAATCCAAATGGCCTCTGTCGAAGATGCTGATATATGTCCTCCTAGGGACCTTGTGAAAATCACAAGAATAGATGGCGAGCATCGATAGAAATGCCTAACGAAGAGGCCGCACCTGAGGTATTTCACTTTTTTGAAGTGGGGACAATGACCTTGGATTTCCATCTAATGTTCATCATGGAAAATCTACAATGAAATAACCAAATATCAATACCACATAAAGTAAATGGACAAATCAACATAGTAAGGGCAATCCAATAACTCATGCAATGATCGAAGTCAAAATCGACAACTTGACAAAAGAAAACAAATCGATAACGAAAATAGTATAAACAATAATCCTAAAGAATACCAAAAGAAACATGATGTAATATTAAACAATCAAGAATAAACAGTATTAATAATAAAAATATGATTGAAATAATCAAACAAGACTAATAAATTTCTGAACAATAAATGATAGTGTAATAATAATAAATAATTACTTAAATAGACTTTACCAAATTAAAAATAAAAGTAATAATAAAATCAAAAATAAAATAAAAAATAAAATTACGCATAAGAATAAAATAAATAAAAATGTTAATAAATAAATTAAAGAAAATAATAAAAATATAGGGCAAAAGCGAAGGACTGATGATGGTACAATGGTGGTCACGGTGAGAAGGGCGTGGGGTCGGTAAAGAGAACGTAGTGCTCCAACAAGGGAAAATGGCATGGTGCAAAAGAGAGGAAATGGTTGGAAGGAGGTAGCTAGTTCGTGCGTGGCTCGACGAGGGGAAAATGGGGAGAGAAAGGAGGAAGGAAGAAAGGGAAGGCGAAAGAAAAAGGGGTATGGGGGTGCGACGATTAGAGGTGGAGAGGTCGAGGTTGTGAGGGCGAAGCAGTGAGGGGGTGAGGGTATGGTGTTGTTGATGATGGGGAATAAAGAAAGGGAAAGAGAGGAGCTAGGGCCTGTAGGCAAAGGTTAGGGCGATAGTGGGAAAAGGAGTCGTTCGAACAATGGCTAAAATTGTGAGGAGGGGTTTTGGGCGAGTGACGGCTAGGTTGGAGGGGGAAGAAGAAAAAAACAAAAGGAAGAGGGAATTAGGGTTTTAAAAGGTGACACGATCGTGTAGAGGCCTGTGTTGGGCCACATGGTTGTGTTGCACGCCCGTGTGGATCCTTCACAGTCCGTGTGTGACTCAAAATTCTAACCCATTTTTACACGGCAGTGTGTGATTTTCTTCACTTCTCCCACACCCATATGTGAGGTCGTGTGGGGCACACGGTCTCACACACGCCTATGTGTCCCGGTCGTGTCTCTTGCCCATGTAACTCATTAACTTTAAATTAAAATTGAAAAAATAGCTCTAGTATTCACACAGCCTGGGACATGCCTGTGTATCCAGGTCGTGTGTGCCACATGGCTGTGTCTTTAGGCTATGTAGTCTTTGAAATTTAGAAAAAATTAAGTTCCAAGACTCCTACAACCAAGGACACGCCCATGTGTCTAGGTCGTGTGGGTTACACGGCCATCTCGCCAGGTTGTGTGACTCACTATCGATCCCCTTATTTGTGCACACAGTTTAGGACACGACTGTGTGTCCAAGCCGTGTGGGTTAAAAACACATTTATATATATATTATTTAAGATTTTAAATTAGCATGCAATGGAATTAAAAGAATTAGAAAAAGTGAAAACTCGGGTTGCCTCCCGAAAAGTGCTTTTTTAGAGTTTAAGCTCAACTTACCTTATATTTGCACGGTTACGGTGGTTCACGAAGCCGAAGCTCCTCTTTCTCGTTAACAATGTTATTACCAAAATAAGGTTTAAGTCGAGTACTATTTACCTTAAATATGCCGAATTTAGAATGAGTTACCTCGACTGTACCATATGAGAAGATGTTCAGTACTGTAAATGGGTTTGATCCGTTTGATTCAATCTCCAAATGGGAGATTCATGGGCCATTTTGTCCAGCAGTACTTTGTTCCCAACCTTAAATTGGTTTGGTCTCATCACGTACTTATCATGGCGTCGCTTTGGCTCTTTATCATGTTCTTTTGGTTTCTCCTTAGCATGCATCCACCATTTATTTAATTTATTGATTTGCAACATTCGCTCTTCATAAGTTGTTCGATTTCTGTCACCTTGATTATAGCATGGCTCCATTACATTTTCTTGAGGGATTTCCTAAAAAGAAGGTTGAGCCACATGGTCACTAACATTAACATAACATTTAAAATCATCTCGATCACTAGATGTTCTCACAGAATCACGTGCTTGGAAAGTAATCGTTTTGTCACCTAGACGAAGTACTAATTCACTCATTCCAACATCAATAATAGTCCTGGTAGTGGTTAAAAAGGGACGACTTAAGATTAAGGGTATCTCACTATCCTCATCCATGTCCAATACAATAAAGCCAACGAGAAATATAAATTTATCTATTTTTACAAGTACATCCTTAATAACACCCCTAGGATATCTAATGGTCCTATTCGTTAATTGAATACTCATCCTAGTTTTTTTGGGTTTCCCAAGACCTAATTGTTTAAACATTTTATAAGGCATGATATTAATACTAGCCCCTAAATCAACCAAAGCATTATTGATATTTAAACTACCAATTAAACAAGGAATAGTAAAACTCTTTAGATCTTTCAATTTGTTGGGTAGTTTATTTTGTAAGATGGTCAAGCAAACTGCATTAAGCCCCATAGTGACGAATCGTCTAACTTCCGTTTGTTTGCCAACAGCTCCTTTAAAAATTTGACATAATTGGGCATTTACGAAAGAGCTCCAACAAATGGTAAGTTGATATGTAATTTTTTTAAGAGTTTAAGAAATTTACCAAATCTTTCATTTGTGTGGTCTCTCTTCGTCACGTTAGGATATGGCACTCGAGGTTTATGTTCTTTGGCAAATAGCTTTTGCTCTTTCTGGCTTGCCTCAACCTTATTGTTATTCACCACAATATCTTGCCTTGGTTCTTGTTCAGATTCAACTAACCCTTATTCATCTCGAACAGTAATTGCATGAAGCTGCTCCCTTGGGTTAGTTTCAGTATTGCTAAGCAAGCTACCTTATGGTCTTTCCGAAATTAACTTAGTGATAAACGATAAATTATACATATTTTTACCTCATGTTTAGCCTAATTTCTGGATGAATTATTATTAATTTTGTGAGAATTGGTGCTCTTAATCCTTCTATTTCATGTTGTATACTCAGGAGAGCATAGGGAAGAGAAAATAATGAAAAACAGACCGAAAATGAAGAAAATGGGCCAAAGTGTGAAAACAACACGGCCCAAGAAGTCACCACACGGCCTGGCACACGGCCGTGCCACACAAGGTCCAACACGGCCCAGCCCCGACAAGCACGGCCAGGCCATATGGCTGTGCCACCTCAACAGGACCGAACACGGCCCTTATCGAAACCACACGAGCGTGGTACACGGGGGTGTCCCTGTCGTGAGGAAGTATAATTTCACTCGGATTTGGATACTTAGAGGCTAAGAAAGGCATCCCAAAGCTCTACATAAAGACCTTAGGAGGCAATTCTAAGGGTGTACTCTTTTCTACCAACACAAGAAGTGAAAGCAAGGAATTACTCCAAGGGAAGCCGATTGATTCATCCCAGAAGCCAGAATTCTACATCAAGACAGAAGATCTCCCTAAATTCCTTCATGGGTTTTTGGGTTCTTTATGTTTTGCTATCTTATTTCTTCTGAGATGTTTCCTTTATTAATTATGAACTAAACCTCTCAAATACTTGAGGGGGATGAAACCTAAGACAGATTTTGTTATTATTTATTCTTGAATTATATGATAAATACTTGAATTGTTCTTAATTATGTGTTCTTTATTCTTGATTTAATAATCCTAGGTATTACTTCAAGAAACTGATGTGCTTAGGTAGAGGAGCAAAAGTCCCTGTTTTAAGAGTAGATCTACGATAATTAAGCAGAGTTGCATGCAACCCTAGACATAGGGCAACATAAAACTGCCGGATTAGGGTCAAACCTAATAGGGGGATCCATAGATCGAATTAATGCAACCTAATTAACCACCTAGGATTAGTTGTTCTTATCCTCGATGGATGTATTAACATAGGTTAGGGATCTCTACGGATCAAGTCAAGTGAAGAAATCGTCTAGTTCAAGAAGTTAATAACAAGTGAAGTCTAGGTGGATTCTCCCTGAAGTATTGCTCATATCAATCAGGTTTTCCCTAAAGTTTTCCCTAATTTACTTTTTGTGCACTTTTAGTTAGTTTTAGAATTAGTTTCAACCAATCCTCTTTTATTTTTAGGATAGATAATAGAAAGGAAGTAAGTATTAGTACTTTTGGTTCTCTTGGGTACGATAACTCGGTCTTACTGCTAAACTATACTACTGTTTGATAGGTGCGCTTGCCTTTAAAATCGTGATATTAGTTAGTTTTTGGTGTGATCAGTTTTATAAATTTTATTACTTAATATCGCGAGTATCAAGTTTTTGGCGCCGTTGCCGGGGGATCTAAAATATTAAGAAAACTCGATTTCTATTACTTTAGCCATTACTATATTTATTTATTCTCAATTTTATTTATTTTTATTTTTCCTTTATTTTCTTTTACTTTTCTTTTACTCTATTTTAATTTTCTTTGCTTTTTCCTTTTAGGTATTTCTAGTTTATGACTAGAAACAACCCAGCAATTTGACGAAGATTTAGAAGCGACAGTTCGTAGAACTCGCAGAGAGATCAGACGAAGCCTACATTATCCAGAACAAGATCAAGAATAAAGGCCAGAACCTACAGAAGAGATGGAAGCAAATCAAAACATTCCACCACCTCCCGCAATAGCTGCGCAACCGGTAAATCAAGAAGAAGCTCCTCGCACTATGTATGATTATGCTAAACCTAGTTTGGCTGGTACCCAAACTAGCATTATTAGACCTACTATTGCTGCTAATAATTTTGAATTATAACCTAACACTATTCAGATGATACAGCAATTGGTGCAGTTTGATGGTTTACAGGATGAAGATCCAAATTCACATATAGCCAATTTTTTGGAACTTTGTGATACCTTTAAAATTAATGGCGTTTCTGATGATGCCATTCGTCTAAGGCTATTTCCATTCTCTTTGAGAAATAAAGCCAAATAGTGGTTAAACTCTTTACCACGAGGCTCAATCACCACATGGGAACAGATGACTGAAAAATTTTTACTTAAATACTTTCCTCCAGCTAAAACAGCTAAATTACGAAACGATATCTCTTCTTTTGTGCAGATGGATTTAGAAACACTATATGATGCCTGGGAGAGATACAAAGATCTTTTGAGAAGATGCCCTCATCATGGCTTACCTTTGTGGCTACAAGTTCAAACCTTTCACAATGGTTTGGATCCTTTAACAAGGCAAATGATCGATGCAGCAGCAGGAGGACCAATCAACAATAGAACACCCGAAGCAACTTATAAATTTATTGAAGAGATGTCACTGAATAACTATCAGTGACAAGTTATTAGGATAAAGCCGACAAAAGCTGCAGGAGTTTATAATATTGATGCTGTCACTATGCATACTAACCAAGTAGAACTTTTAAATAAAAAGTTTGATAATTTCATTGGTTCTACGCAGGCACACCCAGTGATGCAGTGTGACACAACTCCAGTAAATATGTTCAATCCAGATTACTCATCTTATGGACACAGCATGGAAATTAAGCAAGCCAACTATATGGGTAACAATTCTAGACCTCAAAATAACCCTTATAGTAATACTTACAATGCAGGTTGGCGAAATCACCCCAATTTTTCATGGGGAGGACAAGGAAATCAAAGACAACAGCCTCCTCCGGGATTTCAGCAGCCACCACCACAACAAGAGAAAAAGCCGAATCTTGAAGAGATGTTCACCAAATTTATGGCCGCATCAGAAACCTGTTTCCAAAACTTTGAAATGGTACTAAAAAACCAGCAAGCATCAATTCAAGGGCTTGAGAATCAAATTGGTCAGCTTGCAAAATTAATTTCAGAAAGACCACAAGGTGGACTACCAAGTAATACTGAGCTAAATCCCAGAGAACATGTCAAAGCAATTACTCTAAGAGATGGGAAAGTACTAGTTGAACCAGAAAAGAAGTCTGCTCCAGAATCTTCAGGAGACAAGGCAGAGGAACCCAAGGAAAACACTCCACAAACACTCAAGGAATACAAACTGCCCATTCCATATCATGCAAAGTTAAAGAAAGACCGTACGACTCTTAATTCGGTAAATTTCTTGAACTTTTTAAACAATTACACATTAACTTACCTTTTGTTGAAGCAATTTCGCAGATGCTGAAGTACGCGAAGTTCCTTAAAGAACTTCTGACAAATAAAAGGAAGTTGAAAGAATTAGCCACAGTGGAACTCAACAAAGAATGTTTAGCTATTCTCCAAAATAAACTGCCGGCAAAACTGAAAGATCCAGGAAGTTTTACTATTCCTTGTTTAATTGGTAGTTTACTTATTGATAAAGCCTTAGCTGATTTAGGTGCTAGCATTAATCTCATGCCTTACAAAATGTTCAAGCAACTAGGTCTAGGGGAACCAAAGCCAGCTAGGATGAGTATTCAACTAGCTGATAGATCTGTTAAATATCCTAGGGGAATCATTGAAGATGTGCTAGTAAAGGTAGATAAATTTATATTCCCTCTTGATTTTGTTGTGCTTGATACGGATGAGGATATTGAGGTACCTTTAATTTTGGGACGTCCATTCTTAGCCACTGCTAGAGTTGTTATTGATGTAGGGGATGGTAAATTAGTACTTAGAGTTGGTGAGGAAGAAGTCATTTTTAAAATCTATGATGCTATGAAATTTCTAAAGAACAAGATGATTCCTGTTATTTTGTTGATATTATTGATTACTTTGTTCAAGATAATTTTCAGGAACTTTCTATCACAGACACGTTGGAACTGTGTCTTGTTCAAGGTGGGGGGAAAGATGAAGGCACCACTGAAATTAAGGAAGTAAGAAAGGAGTTAGATTCTAATGAAATCATCACAAGACACATAACTTATGAAAGTATAAAGATGAATGATGAATTGAGACAGAAGCCTTCCATTGATGAACCCCCTAAATTAGAGTTAAAGTAACTGCCAGATCATTTAGAATATGCCTTTTTAGGGGAAGATTCAACTTTACCAGTTATTATCGCATCAGATTTGAGCATTGCAGAAAAGAGGAACTACTCCATGTGTTAAGGGAACACAAGCATGCTATAGCTTGGAAAATTTTAGATATTAAGGGAATTAATCCTTCCTTCTGCACCCACAAAATTTTAATGGAAGATGAATTTAAACCATCGGTACAAGCTCAGAGACGATTGAATCCCAACATGAAGGAAGTTGTAAAAGCCGAGGTAATTAAACTTCTAGATGCAGACATTATTTATCCTATTTCTGACAGTTCTTGGTAAGTCTTGTGCAGGTTGTTCCTAAAAAGGGAGGTTTGACCGTGGTGTCTAATGATAAAAAAAAGTTAATACCTATAAGAACAGTCACTGGATGGACAGTTTGCATTGATTATAGAAAGCTGAATGACACAACTCGAAAAGATCATTTTCCCTTACCTTTTATTGATCAGATGTTGGAAAGATTATCAGGTTACATGTATTATTGTTTTCTAGATGGCCTCTCTGGTTATTTCCAAATCCCAATAGCTCTAGAAGATCAAAAGAAAACGACATTCACATGTCCATACGGTATGTTTGCTTATCGTAGAATGCCTTTTGGTTTATGTAACGCTCCTGCTACTTTTCAGCGATGCATGCTAGCTATCTTCAATGAATTCGTGGAAGACATCATGGAGGTATTTATGGATGATTTTTCAGTTTTCGATAATTCTTTCCAACTTTGTCTTAATAATCTAAAATGTGTTTTGATAAGATGTAAAGAGACAAATTTAGTGCTAAACTGGGAAAAATGCCACTTTATGGTTCAAGAGGGTATTGTATTAGGACATAAAATTTCTAGTAAAGGGATAGAGGTAGATAAAGCAAAAATTGAAACCATTGAAAAATTACCTCCCCCTAAATCAGTTAAGGCTATAAGAAGCTTTTTAGGACATGCCGGTTTTTATCGCAGGTTTATTGAAGATTTTTCTAAAATAGCTAAGCCTTTAACAAAGTTGCAAGAAAAAGACGTGCTTTTCAACTTTGACCAAGAATGTTTAAAATCTTTTAACACTCTTAAGGAAAAGTTAGTCAATGCCCCGATTATGATTTCACTTAATTGGAATCTACCTTTTGAACTAATGTGCGATGCAAGTGATTTTGCAGTAGGTGCAATTTTAGGACAGTGAAGAGACAAGCACTTTCAACCGATCTATTATGCTAGCAGAACTTTGACAGCTGCTCAAGCAAATTATACTACCACAGAAAAAGAATTGCTAGCCGTTATTTTTGCATTTGATAAATTCAGATCTTATTTAATTTTGTCAAAAGTCATTGTTTATACTGACCATTCTGCTCTTCGCTACCTTTTAACTAAAACTGATGCAAAACCTCAACTAATAAGATGGATTCTATTGTTACAGGAATTTGATTTAGAAATAAAGGACAAGAAAGGAGCTGAAAACTTGGCAGTAGATCACCTTTCAAGATTAGAAAACACGCAACCCAAGTACCTCGATAAAATAAATGACTTATTTCTTGAAGAACAACTCCTATCCTTAGTAGATGCAACAGTTCCTTGGTTTGCTGATTTTGCAAATTATTTAGCAGCTAACATAACCCCAAAAGGGCTGACCCATCAGCAAAAGAAGTGATTCTTCGCTGATGTGAAAAACTACTTTTGGGAGGATCATTTTCTTTTTCGAATTTGTGTAGATCAGGTTATTTGAAGATGCATTACTGAAATAGAAGCATACCAGATTTTAAATCATTGCCATTCAGGACCCACAGGAGGACATCACAGTGGAGCTAGAACTGCTAATAAGGTACTCGAATCAGGCTTTTACTGGCCTACACTTTTCAGGGATACCATCAGGTATGTGACCTCTTGTGATAAATGTCAGCGAACAGGTAATATTTCTCAACATAATGAAATGCCTCAGAGCTATATACTTTTATGCGAAATATTTGATGTATGGGGCATTGATTTCATGGGTTCATTCCCTACTTCATTTAGGAATAGGTACATCCTAGTAGCGGTAGATTATATGTCAAAATGGGTGGAAGCCCAAGCCTTACCTACTAATGATGCTAGAATGGTAGTACGATTTTTGAAGAAACTTTTCTCTCGATTTGGAACACCTAGGATAATTATTAGTGATAGGGGCACCCATTTTTGCAATGCCCAGTTTGAAAAAGTTTTAAAAAGGTATGGAGTACACCATAGAACAACTACCCCTTATCATCCACAAACCAGTGGCCAAGTCGAAGTAACAAATAGGGAACTAAAACGCATCTAGAAACAAATAGAAAAGATTGGTCAAGAAAGATTGACGATGCTCTATGGGCTTATAGAACTGCTTTTAAAACACCCATAGGTACATCTCCCTATAAACTTGTCTACGGAAAAAGTTGTCATCTACCATTTGAACTTGAACATAAAGCATTTTGGGCCATCAAAATTTTAAACCTTGATTTCAAGCTTGCAAGTGAGAAAAGATTAATGTAGTTAAATGAACTAGATGAATTGCGTTGCAATTCCTATGAGAGCTCATGACTATATAAGGAAGCCATAAAGTGACGTCATGACAAAAGACTGAAACAACCTAAGCAGTTCAAAACAGGTGATCTTCTCTTACTCTACAACTCAAGGCTGAGACTATTTCCTGGAAAACTCAAGTCAATGTGGTCAGGTCCATTCACTGTTCAAACTGTATTTCCATACGGCACAATTAAGGTAACTCACCCCAACCACGGTGCGTTCAAGGTAAATGACCATAGGCTTAAACATTATAGAGATGAGAATTTTAAAGATAACAGGGAGGAGCTTTAGCTCCACGAAATCCTTTCGTGATACATCCAGGTAGAGTCGAGCTTAGACTCTAAATAAGTGCTTCTCAGGAGGCAACCCGAGCACTAACTTAGTAACTTTTCTTTCTTTAAAATTTTAGTATTTTTCATGCATCAACTAACCCTTTTTAAATGCAGAAATTTAGGACCACACGGCCTTGCCCACGGCGTGCCTAAGGCCGTATGAACATTTTAAGTAGAGACACGATCGTGCACCCAGGCCGTGTGTAAACAGAGCATAATTTTCCCAAAAGCACGGGCTATCGACAAATCGACACGGCCATGCAACATGGCCGTGGAAACCTTTCAACTTAGACATGGGCTTGCACAAATCCCCACGCCCGTGTCCCCAGACCATGGCCAACATTGTCAATTGAGACATGGTCGTGTGACGACCTACATGACCATGTGCTTAACAAAGAACTGATCGCAAATGGCCGTGCAATCGCTCACACAGACGTGTGAAAAGCAAACACGATCGCTAACAGCCGTGCGAGATATCAACACGGGCATGTACTTCAAACCAGGTGCACCAAAACCACTGAATTTCGAATCACACGGGCAAACCCCGAGTCACACGGGCGTGTTCCATGCCTGTGTGACCCAAAAACTATAAATAAGAGGTCACTATTCACTTTCTCCTTCACTCAAACCCTAAATCCTCTCACCCAAACTCTCCCCCAACCACCGTAAACGCCACCTCTGACCCTCAAAACACCACCACGCTCGTAAAGAACTACCCACGCCTGTGCAAAACCCCTACGACCGTTTGGAACCTCCCCCACGACCGTACACATCTCCTATTTGGTTCTATTTTCCTCATTTCTCTATTTAATTTTTACTAATTTATTTTATTTCTTTTTATCATGATTATATTTAGATTTAGAATTAATTCAAGCATGGAATTAGTTACACTAGGAAGAATAATCTAGAATAGTATAGAACATTTCATGATTGCGTGCCACTTAACATCACACTTGATTGTCATTTTTCTTATGCATTTAGTATAAATACATACTCATGTTGCCTATTTTTAATATCACATTAGGATGAATAATCTATATTATTTAGGTCAATCCCCATTTTATGTTTTTAGGAACATCGTTATTTTAATCTTCCTTGTATTTCATTTATAGTCATTTTCATCTTAATTTTAGGGCTAATGCTTCTTATTTTATTTTTTTAAGCATCATGTCATCATCGCGCGGTAAAAAAGCTGCCGTTCCCACTTCAAAGAAACGCAAGGGACCCAGTGGTTCGTCCTCGCGACCCATTACTGAAAACCGCCATCCGTTCCTTCGTTTTTCGCAAGCTTCCCAGGAGGAGCGATACGAAATGTGACAGCCCTATTTTGACCTTAGTCGGGACGTGATTTTGGGACCACAAAACCGAGTCAAAAAAATAATTAAATATTAAATTTCATGTCACTAGTTTATAAAATTACATGCATGAAATTTTGGTGCGTTATTTTTGTCATATTGAATGTGAATTTGCTTAGAAGGACTTAAGTGAGAATTTTGAAAATGGGTGAGGCCAACTGAAGTGGCCGAATAACTCATAGATTAAAACATGGGGATTTGCATGTCAAATCTCCTATTTTTAATCATAGTGCCGGCCATGATGGTATTAGGTGAGTAAAATATGCATTTTATAATCAAAATTATGAAATAAAGCTTTAATTTTATGAAATAAATTGATTTATAAAAATAAAAAGATGGTGAAAAGAACAAGGTGGTTCATTTTCTATGTTTTCTTAGCAGAAACTTAAAGAAAGGAGAGGAGAAAATAAGTTAAAGCATTCATCACCTTCTCATGCTAATTTAAAGTAAGTTTCATGTAAATTCTTTGAGATTTTTGTGAAATTTGGTTAATGCTTAGGTCCTTGATTTAGCCCATGCATAAATTTTGAAGCTTGTGGTGATTTGAGCATTCGACCAAGATATGGATGAATGGAGTTGGGTTGTTATTTTTGTGTTTTTATGAGTAGTAAGCATAATTGAAGTTGAGTAAGTTTAATGCACATATTGTAGTTTAGGTGTTATGGGAATTTGGCTAAAGTGATTGTGTATATGAGCTTTCCGAATTTGGGACTTAAGGTTGTTAAAATGAATCGAATTATGCATTTGAAATTATTTTGAGTAATTAGATGGGCATTAAGATGTTGAATTAATGAAATTAGAAGTTCATGAAATTAATTTAATAATTCTACACTTGTTATAGCTAAATGGATTAATATGACCTATTCGGTCATGGATGTTTATTTCTTGGATGTTGAAAATATTGAAAATTTACAAGTTGTTAAGTATTCAAATTATTAAGAATTGAGAGTTGCCGAAATGATATTTAAGTAGTGTTTGTAAAATGTTTGAGTGTGGTTGCCGAATATGGACTAAGTAAATGGATTAAGGGTAAAAATTAAACAATGTTTAAGGTAATGAAATTAATAGGATAAATGTTGTTGGTTTTTAAGATTATATTTTACTTGATGAATTTATAAAATATATGTAGCTTATGAGATGACTTAGAATCGGATTTGTGTGTTTAATTTGGACTTAAAATTTGTCGAATGTGGATGTGAGCTATAGGTTGGGTAATTTGTGGTTAAATGGTGGAATTAGAAGCATAAAGTAATAAAAGTTGACATTAGTTGTGAAGAAGAAGTGTGTTGTAATTATCTTATTTGAATTTGTCCTTAGATAGATGGAAAGTGATAATTACCGTGTATGAGTAGTGGCCGAATGACAATTTGTAACAAGGTTAAGATAATGGTTGTGCTTATATTGATAAGTAATATGAGCATAGAATTCATGAAACTTTAAAGAATGGCAAAAACTAGTAATCGGTTATGTGGTTACAAACATAATCTTTAATGTTTAATGCTTTGAGTTCTAAATTGTTGTGTGGATGGTTTTGAGATGATATTCGGTGATAGTATATTTTCTATAAGGGATGAAATGTGAAATTAGATGTAATTAGGCCAATGTCGAATGCATCCTAAGTTGTGTTCAAGCCTAATAGTTAAAATACATTTTAATACAAAAGGAATTGAATTATTTTTTTATTTGGTGTTCGATTTAAGCTCAAGATCATAAGGAGCCAAGTTCGGTCAAAGGGAAGGCAAAGGTGGTTGAGTAGCTGATCGGAGTTATTCACCTAACCTAAGGTAAGTCACTAAGCAATTGATATAAAGGATTTTGGGATGAGTAATATTATTATGCAAATAAACTTGATAATTGGATGAAATGCATTTATTAAAATAAGTTACTCGATGTATGTAAAATGAGTTAACATGTGGCACTATGTGTACGATAAAATGTGTCACTATGTGTACGTATATTGAGGAGTTCAAATAGCACTATGTGTGCGTGTATTAATAAGCTTGAATGGCACTATGTGTGCGCACATTCATGGGCTTCAAATGGCACTATGTGTGCGTATGTTCTCGAGTTTGAACGGTACTATGTGTGCGAACATTCACTAGAAGGACATAGCATTATGTATATGGAAATGATGGAAAAGATGTACTCGATTGGCTGAATAAAGTGTATGAAGAACTTAACTCTATTCTTATGATTATTTGAGTTAAAGATTTTATTGATTGCGGGATAAAAGTAACTATAGAAAGATAGTTATTTGGATAAGGAATTGTATAAGTTATAATTATTGCCAAAAAAGCCTCATGAAAGAGTTGCTATTCGAATCGAGCTATGGGATTCATGGAACTAGTTGGTTTTTAAAATGAAATAATAGATGAAAACTTGATCTTTGTTAGATATTATTATGTTAATTATTATGTTTGTTAAATGGCTTATGACTTACTGAGTTAACAACTCATTACGTGTGTTTATTTTCCTTTGTGGATAGATTAAAGATCCGTTGAAAGCTCGGGGCCATCTCATTTTGAAGTTATTGCACCTATCAACTTTAGATTGGTATTTCTTTTGTAAAAGTATGATATCAAGCATTATGGCATGTAATAGCTTTAGTTGATAATATGACTAGACAAGTTGAATCCTTTTTGTTTTACTAAGCCATGCGAAAATGGCTAAGTTAAATTGTTGGTATATGTTTTCTTCAATATAAATTTTTAAGTATGTTTTTGGATGAATGATGGTGTATGGTATTATTAAAGCTAAAATAGTTACTTAAGTTTGGATACTAATAAGCATTATACATGAATGATGACCATAGAAACTTAGGAAGCATGAGTATGTACGGCTAGGGTAGTATAAATGACCGAATGAGTAATGTGGGTAGTTTGGTTTTATGCTATGTACTACTATGTTACATTAGACATTGAGGGATTAAATGATGTGTTTCCCTTCGATATTACTTTGTAACTCATTCCTGCGATGGGAGTGTGTTATGGGTGTTACATTTAAATTGGTATCAAAGCTACGGTTTACTCGATTCTAGGACTAACGTAGCGTTTGTGTGTCTAGCTATACATGCCATGAGGTGATAGTGTGATAGTGTGATGACTTCTGATGGTTAAAATGTTGTTTTGTATAGTAAATGGAACCAGACCCCGAGCGAGCTTTAGCAGACGATGTTGAGAGTATAGCGCCTACTCTCGCGCAAGGGACAGCGCCAGTTGATACTCGACCATCCGCGAGTAATCAAGAAGATGGGGTTAGACAAACTCTCTTTTCTTTAATGAATGAGTGGTTTGCCCAGTACACTCGAACAAATTCGGCTGCTCAACAACCCCCTAACTTTAATAATCCCCCTTTGGTGCCTGAAACGGCTATGACCACTGATCCGATGAGATTAAATAAACCTCCTGTTGATAAGATTAGGAAATATGGGGTCGAAGAGTTTAGAGCCACAGCTACAGACGATGCTGAGAAAACTGAATTTTGGCTTGATAAACGATAAATTATATATATTTTTACCTCATGTTTAGCCTAATTTCTGGATGAATTATTATTAATTTTGTGAGAATTGGTGCTCTTAATCCTTCTATTTCATGTTGTATACTCAGGAGAGCATAGGGAAGAGAAAACAACGAAAAACAGACCGAAAATGAAGAAAATGGGCCAAAGTGTGAAAACGACATGGCCAAAGAAGTCACCACATGGCCGTGGCACATGGCCGTGCCACACAAGGTCCAACACGGCCCAGCCCCGACAAGCACGGCCAGGCCACACAGTCGTGCCACCTCAACAGGCCCGAACACGGCCCTTATCGAAACCACACGGGCATGGCACACGGGTGTGTCCCTATCGTGAGGAAGTACAATTTCACTTGGATTTGGATACTTAGAGGCTAAGAAAGGCATCCTAAAGCTCTATATAAAGACCCTAGGAGGCAACTCTAAGGGTGTACTCTTTTCTCCCAAAAAGGAGCGCCATATTTCTGCCAACACAAGAAGTGAAAGCAAGGAATTACTCTAAGGGAAGCCGATTGATTTATCCCAGAAGCCAGAATTCTACATCAAGACAGAAGATCTCCCTAAATTCCTTCAGGGGTTTTTGGGTTCTTTAGGTTTTGCTATCTTATTTCTTCTGAGATGTTTTCTTTATTAATTATGAACTAAACCTCTCAAATACTTGAGGGGGATGAAACCTAAGACAGATCTTGTTATTATTTGTTCTTGAATTATATGATAAATACTTGAATTGTTCTTAATTATGTGTTCTTCATTCTTGATTTAATAATCCTAGGTATTACTTCAAGAAACTGATGTGCTTAGGCAGAGGAGCAAAAGTCCCTATTTTAAGAGTAGATCTACCATAATTAAGCGGAGTTGCATGCAACCCTAGACATAGGGCGACATAAATCTGCCGGATTAGGGTCAAACCTAATAGGGGGATCCATAGATCAAATTAATGCAACCTAGGGGTGTTAATTAATAAAGAAACTTTAATTAACCACCTAGGATTAGTTGTTTTTATCCTCAATGGAGGTATTAACATAGGTTAGGGATCTCTACGGATCAAGTCAAGTGAAGAAATCGTCTAGTTCAAGAAGTTAATAACAAGTGAAGTCTAGGTGGATTCTCCCTTAAGTATTGCTCATATCAATCAGCTTTTCCCTAAAGTTTTCCCTAATTTACTTTTTGTGCACTTTTAGTTAGTTTTAGAATTAGTTTCAACCAATCCTCTTTTATTTTTAAGCTAGATAATAGAAAGGAAGTAAGTATTAGTACTTTTGGTTCCCTTGGGTACGATAACTCAATCTTACCGCTAAACTATACTACTGTTCGATAGGTGCGCTTGCCTTTAAAATCGTGATATTAGTTAGTTTTTGGTGTGATCAGTTTTTATAAATTTTATTACTTAATATCGCGAGTATCACTTAGCAAGTTGACCTATTTGGTTCTTGAGCTCTTGAATCGATGCTTGTTGATTTTTCAGTACTACGTCAGTGTTTTGAAAACGTGTTTTCGACATTGAGATAACATTTGTCAACATCTTCTCAAGGTTTGGCCTCTTCTCTTGCTAGTAAGGTGGTTGTTGGAATCCTAGAGAGGGATGTGCTATCTGATTTCCTTGAGCATCCCAATAGAAATTGGGATGGTTTCTTCAACTTACATTATAGTTATTACTATAAGGGTTATTTTAAGGCCTATAATTATTACCCATATAATTGATTTTTTCATTTTCTGTGCTAGGGGTGAAAGGTAAACATTCTGGATGTAACACCCCTAACCCGTAACCGTCACCGGAATAGGTTAAGAGGTATTACCAGACCTTTAATTCAATTCAGAACAATCAATCATCAAATAATCATCAAATTTCATCTCATTTCAGTAAGTATTTATCATTCAAATTTAAAACATGCTTAAATTAAGCATACAAAGCTTATTACATATATTCGAGACTGAATCGGTATCATTTGAAAACTTTGAGCAGACTTAGAAAAAAATTTTTGAATAAGGGTCATACGGCCATGTGCCTTGCACGGCCACCAGACATACCTATATGTCCAGGCTATGCGTGGAACACCCCTAACCCGTATCCGTCTCCAAAATGGGGTTACGAGGTATTACCGAACGAGACACAACTTCCGGACAATCATAGATGCACATATGTTATATTCACATTTTTTTTAAATCATAAGTCTGTTAAAAATATTATTCAAGCAATTTGAATCAATATTCAAATAACAATGAAAACTCTAAGTCATGTGTAATATGCCTTTCAAATACATATAAATATTCATGAATCATGACTTATAAACATATAACACATACTGCATTAACATATCTTTCAAAGAAGTCAATAATATTTCTATTACTAAAGTTTAATGTGCATAGTACATAATAATATGAACCATTTTGCATGCTTATTATCTAAATCATTATATTAAATTAATAGATCAAAAAGACAAATTAAATCTTTACAAAAACATAACCAAAATACACCCAATTCATACGGCCATAAAATGAATCATGGTTTACTCATTCTTTTATAATATACTTAATCATTAATGCACAAAGAACAAACAATTTTATCAAATTCGCATATAACCATTATGATTCCTTATAACGTGAATTACTATTCATTTGGTCATTTTCTAATGCATTAGCCAAATGTAAACATACTTAATACATATGAACAAGTCACTATTCAAATGGTCAAAATCCAATTACCAATGCTGAATTTTTAAACATGCTAAATATATATATATATTAATGCCTTAACAAATGCCTACTTTCATTTTACTCAATCACATTACATGCATGTAACCTTTGTAACACCCTAACCCGTATCCGTCACCGGAGGGTTATGAGGCATTACAAGACAAGCACAAAATTTTTACAAAACTCATAAGTCATGATCTTACATTTGCGGAAGTAACTTATGTATGTATCCACTCATATGAGATTTCAAGCATTTATTTAATTAAGCATATGCGTATGAATAGCAAATACACATTGAACCGGATTACACCACATTGTCAACTAGAGTCGAATAGGCACACATCCCTACACCACAACATGTAACACTAGGCTTGATATATCCTACCTAGTTATAACTTATTTCCAATTCCACATTTTACTAGGTCATGGAGTATTACAACGCTTAACCAAGCTTATAACACTATTCATTTGGTAATTTATCCTAAGCATAGCCGAATATAAGTCATTTTGTACTAATGAGTGCAAACATTTATTCATATGACCAATTCAATACAACCATGATGTACACTTATCAAATAACATTCATATATTTGCATCTACTATGCGTATATATATCAATACATATATAAGGTAATTTGGTAAGCCATTTTCGCATGGCTATACATATTTATATCATCAAAATGACACTTATTAATCAACAAAAGTCAATCCTATACATGCCATCATCAAGTTTAGATACCATAAGTACCGAATGGGCTTAGATAGTGTGGACGACTTCGACTTTGAGATTCCCGAGACCATAGCTGACAAACGAGATCTATAAAACAAAGAATCAGGAGCAACAGAGTAAGCATTTTTATGCTTAGTAAGTTTTAAGCAATGAATTCATTAAAAAAATTTAAAGCATAGGAATCTTATTGCTTAACATCTTCTCTTTGACCGAAATGAACATGACTAAATATACTACCATTTTTCATACTTGGCGTTTTAACTTCCCTTAAACATAAATTCATATCACAAAGATAGTTTCATTTCCTCCATTTAATTTCATCCCTTGGCCGAATGCATACAATTCAATTACAATGCTAAATTTATGCTTATACGCATACTCACATATTCATGTAACTTAACACTTTGACATAATAAGCTCATATAATCAAAATCAATCTTAACATGTTTCCACTTGAATCAACACTCATACATCATAAGTAGGTCATAAGCTTTCATGTAATCCTACACAATGGCCAGAACATCACCATCCAAATGTATATTCACAATTTAAAACGAATCTAATTCACAAACAAGTATGTGGTACATACCTGACTATCTTAGGGTAGTAAGCACATTAGTTGATATTATTATGGCATAATCGTATATTTCCAGCATGAATGCCTTCGGGACTTATCCCGGATGTAACACCAGCACGAATGCCTTCGAGACTTATCCCGGATGTAACACCAGCACGAATGCCTTCGGGACTTAGCCCGGATATAAATCATTGAACCTTTGTGCATATTTATCCATCAAGTTATCATAGCTTATTTTCTAGTGATCATTCGGCTACATGCCCTATACACAACTATCTCATAAAAATTTTAGGTAGTGTGAGGTCAATGAGCCGTAATTCATATATCATACACTAATAACATGCCATTTTAACTTTTTATGCTAAACTAAATTACTTAAAACTTACCTCAAACTTTACTGAGTAATTACGGGTCGGCTATTCCGTCACCTTAGGTTTTCCCTTATCCGAAATTGATACCCTTTGTTCTTGAGCTAAATTTTTTTAAAAACAAAGATTCACCTTAGTATCATTTATTTGGCCGAATATCCTTAAGGTAATAAAGCACATACATTATCATATTTATAAACACATGATTATCACACATGATTCCTAAAACATCATCTTAATCATGACCTCATGTACATTTAAATACAACCTTACTCAACGCATACACATGTAGGCCATTCGGCATATGTCCAAGCATGGACTATTATTCATAATCCGTCTCTTAGACTTTAACTACACATTTTACCACATTCCATCTTAGCCATAACACATACATATAACCTATCCATTTAGACAACCAACATCAAAATTCTATTAGCATAGCTAAGGCCGAAACCCTTTTTCTTTTAACTAATCAATACCAAGTTTTCATTCGGCAATTTAGAACATAACCCTCACACAACCCGATTCTCATGTAACATCCAAAGTTCAATAGTAATTGGCAAACCATTTACTCCCATACATTATCTATTTACCAATCTTCAAAAAAGCTAGCAAGAAATTTCATGCTTCCTAGTAATGACCGAATGCTACTAATTAATCAACCTAACATCTCAAATAAATTTCCACACTTTAAAACCACATTTGGCACAAGGGGAATTCCATTTCTATTTTAAAACCATCAATTTAACTCATGGGTAAATTTTAGGCTCATTCGACCCTTATTTAACAACTAGATTAATAAAATAAAGCCATTTAAACATAAAATGCTAATTTAAAATGCATAAATTGACTATCATCATCATTATGGCCGGCCACTACCTTGAAAAAGGGGGTATTTGACATGCAAGTCCCCATTTTCTAATCCATGTTTTATTCAACATTCTAAATTTATTCTATCACATTTTCAAAGTTCTCACTTTAGTCCTATTTCATAAAAATTTACATTCAAATGATAAAATTAAGACATGATATTTTCACACACAATACTTCACATATAATTGACATAAAATATAACATCTAATTTTCGTCGTGACTCGATTTTGTGGTCCCGAAATCACTTCCCGACTAGGGTCAAAATTAGGGCTGTCACAACCTTGCATAGAATCGAATCCATATATCAACCATAATTTGCATTTCATGTCAAGTACTTCACAAGTATACATATGTAGCATAACCGAATATAACTAGGCTTAACACATCATTACTAGCAAAATCATTATGTACATATCAACACCTATTTAATTAAACAGATATCCATACCATTTCATAAAATTTTACCAACACATCACACATATATACTTGGTTTAACCTCCATGGCTGAATATCAAATAGTCTATAACCATTACCTAAATTCATTATATCCATCTTATTATACATCAAAAACATTAAGCATAATTCACACTTAATTATATAGCATAGGCGAATCATCAAACCATATACAACTATATCAACCATATCATTTGATCATCAACTAACTCAACTAAAATCACTCTCAAAGATCATTGAAACCTACCATACGCGCATTTTATATACATCGTGACCGAATCAATCAAACCACACTTAAATTCACTCCACCATTATTTAAGCATAGCACACATAAAAACCATATCAAGATAACATAAACTTATGTATCAAATTAGCCATTTTCGCATGGCATATTATATATACAACTTCAAACATATCTAAAAATAGTATAGCCTATACATGCCATAGATTCAAAATTTAGCTTATAAAAGTACCGAAAACAGTCGAGAGTGTGATAGACTTCACTGACGATCCTCGAGCCCGTAACTAGTCTCCAAAATCTATAAAACAAAGCCAAACATACATACACAATAAGCTATCACAGCTTAGTAAGTCATAAGAAAATAAACAACTCTATGACATTAAATGTTCAATAAGGTAAAACCGATTCATGCTATCTTAATCACATTTAACTTCAAGCTTTCAAATTTATATACCACATATACATCTGTGAATCAACTTTAACTAAGCCGAATTTCACATTTATTCATGTTCAAAACTATCATTTACTTCTAAAGTCCCAACATCATCAAATGGTTGAATATAAATACATTTATATATGTGTACTCATGGTTCACACTTTAACTTCACATACTTTTGTCATTTGGCCGAATATAGATTTGCATTCAATATTCATATAACCAACATTATAACATGATTCATATCATCACTTCAAATACCAAAACTTACCTTATTTTCATTACATTAGCTAACACATACCTGAGCCTTTTAATTCGATTTCTCATTCGGTCTTTACTTACCATTGCCTGTTGAACCATTTAGAATTGAATAGGATACTCGGATAATTGCACTTATCATACAATGCCAACGTCCCAGACCTGGTCTTACATGTAATCACATATCGATGCCACTGTCCCAGATAGGGTCTTTCACGAATCAAATATGATGCCGATGTCCCAGACATGGTCTTACACGTAACCACATATCGATGCCAATGTCTCAGACGTGGTCTTACACGAGAACACATATCGAAAATCCTATGTCATGACATATGCATCCTAACTATTCCTAAGGTTCGTACGGGGCTTTCGAACATCGTAACTCGGTTGAATCGAATTTGTAAACATAGCTCCCAAGCATATACACATTCGGCTATCACATATATATATTCAGATATTTCATTTTAGCATATATAACTCGTATTTATTTAAAAATAACAACGTCTATTTGCTTATAAACTTACCTCGGACAACGATAATCGAAACGGGACGATTATTCAACAACTTTGGTTTTTCTCCGTTCCAAATCCGATTTCTTTGGTTCTTGATCTAAACATATTCAAATTAAACTCATTCAAACATAATTTCATTCAATTTAATCCAAAAACATATAAATGGCCAAATTACTATTTTGCCCCTGACATTTCACACTTTTTACAATTTAGTCCAAATTGCACAAAACACAAAACATGCAAAATTTGAATACATTATGCTTAGGCCGAATCTTCCTTATGCTCATACAAGTCCAAAAATTTCATTTATTTCACATTTTAGTCAATTTATCATTTTTACAATTTAGCCCTAATTACTCAATTTCATCAAAAATTCCAATACAAAACATATTAATCCAAAACATATCTTTCATAATTCATCAACTAACACCACAAAGCTCAATTATTCATTAATGGAAAAACTCAAAATATTCATCCAATTCAAAAGTTACAATATGGGCTTTATAGATTTCACTGCAACGATCTTAAAAACGTAAAAATTATCAAAAACTAAGCTAGTTTCATACCTTAATCAAGCAAAACCTTGGCGGAATGACTAAAAGCTTTATTTCTTTCTCTTTTCTTTTATTTTTGGTCACCAAAAGATGAACATGCAAACTTTTTCATTGATAAACCATAAATGTAACATATTTTAATCCCATGCTTGGCATACTTTTGGATGATTTATTATATAATTTAGTGAATTTGATGCTCCTAATCCTTTAAAATTATGTTTTTATACTTAGGTGAGCATAGAAAGAGAAAGGAGTAAGAAACGGGCCAAAAATAAACAAAATGGGCTAATTTTAGTATTTCACACGGGCAGACCACACGCCCATGTGAGACACACGGGCTGGCCACACCCCCATGTGTCAAGGCCGTGTCGACTGAGAACCATGTCAATATTGCACATGGCTTGAACCCTCTCACACGGGCTGATCACATGCCCGTGTCCCTGTTGAGCCCTACTTCGTTTTCACGCAGAAAAAGCTAATTTTTAGGTATTTTGGGCATTCCAAAGTCTATAAAAGCACACTAAGAGAGGATCAAAGGGGACACAGGGAGCAGGAAGCAAAAATTACTCAAAGAACGATTTTGGAATCATCTCGGAAGCAAGATCTCCTTCAAGACTGAAGATCTTCATTCAATTTCTCTCGAAGTTTTTGGGTTTCTTTATGTTTTGTTTTTTTCCCAATTTTGAGATGTTTTCCTTTATATGAACTAAATCCCCTAGATACCTAAGGGGAATGAAACCTAAGACGAATCTTATTATTTAAATTTCTGAATTATATGATAAATACTTATTCTTGTTCTTAATTATGTGTTCTTAATTCTTGCTTTAATATTTCAGGATATTAATTCAAGTTTGATGTACTTATTCAGTGGAGCAAAAGTCTCTGTTTAAGAGTAGATCCAGCATAATTAAGTGGAGTTGGTTGTAATCTTAGAGATAGGACGACAGAAATCTGCCAGATTAGAGTCAAATCTAATAAGGGAATCCATAGATCCAGTTAATACGACGATAGGGGTTTTAATTAGAAAGAGATTTCAATTAATCAACCTAAAGTCAGTTGTTTTTAGTCTCAAAATAGATAATAACATAAATTAGGGATTTCTACGAATCAAGTCAAGTGAATAAATAGCCTAATTCAGAGTCAGAATAATAAGTGAAGTCTAGGTGGATTCTTCCTTGGGTATCGCCTTTCTCATCAGTTTTCTAAAAGTATTTTCCCAATTCGCTCTTAGTTAGTTAATTAGTTTAATTAATTTTAGTTTAAACAAATCCCTTTAATTTTTAGGCTAGATAATAAAAGGATAGTTAATACTAGTACTTTTAGTCCCCGTGGATACGATATTCCGGTCTCACCATAGCTATACTACTGTTTGATAGGTGCACTTGCCTTTATCGTGATCTTAGTTAGTTTTGGCAATCATCATTCATGTTTTATTTTATTATAACATATATTGATTAACATTTTACAAGTTTAACCTTTGTTAATTAATGTAAAACCATTATATAATAAGGTCACAACTGTCCAACTCTTTTAACTATGGTATAATATCCTTTTAAGGACCCCACATTATAAAGAGAATAGCAAATTAATACTTTAGTAAATAGTTAGCAACTTTTATAACTTACGCGATTAAGCCCTTTTTCTAAATCGGGCACTCAAACGATAAAATTTTTAAACGAAATTTTCACACACATAAATTCACACATAATAAACACAAAAATAATTTTCAAATATTTTGTTCTAACTCAAATTTGTGGTCCCGAAAGTACTGTTCCGAATAGGGTCTAAATCGGTTTGTTATAGTGCGAAAACAGGGCATATATAATGACATACTGACTTGTATCACACAGCTGAAGACATGCCCGTGTGCCAGGCCGTGTGAAAATTGAGGGGTATACCGACTTAGGTCACACGACCAACCACATGCCTATGTTCTAGCCCATGTGCCACACACGGCCAATAGACACGCCCGTGTGTCTATGCTGTGTAACTCACTGACTTGTTTTAACTAATGTGTAGGGGTCATATGGTTGAGTTAGACGCCCATGTGCTTAGTTGTGTGGCGCAAAAATAGGCTTGATTTAAGCCACTTTTCTCACCCAATTTCCATGTACCTACAAGTATACAATTGGTAACAAATCCCCATCCAAATAAGCAACCAAAACAACCAATTCAATATGCATTTTATACCATTTCATAACCAACCAATAATGCACTTAATTTCATGCCTTTTTGTGCAGTCAAACATACATTAAACTAACATGATTCACAAGCCATTTTATACATATGACCTAAACAATAAATCAACCCTATAACCATTCAATATCAACCATCATTCAAGCATTTTCAATTTATTTACTCAATTCAAAACAATATAACATATGCATCAAGATTTTTGTTCATGAACTTACCATAACATATCAACTTATATACATTTAACCATTTTAACAGCTAAGCCAAATCTCATGGCTCAAAACACATTAACACACATATTTTCTTATTAAGCTAAAGTGACCAAAAGATTAATCTATTAACTAGACTATACATACCATATTTACACATCTTCCATGAGTTCAAAAGTACCGATAAGTCGATTGGATAGTGTGTTGCCTTTCTTCGGCGCTGTCCAAATTGAGCAAACTAACGAACCTCTGCAAAATACGGAAAATAAACCGAGTAAGCATCATAGCTTAGTAAGCCCATATAATATAGAATTAAACTTACCAAAATGACATCAAGCAATTAAAAAATTTAAATCCAAATCATTTGCCAACTGCCTATTCACAAACATCCATTCACAAGTTAGTCACATAGCTACAATATAATCATCCATTCACAAGGATGAAATCAAGCATGAAATGTTCATTTAACATCCAATTCATCTCTTATTTCATCTATACAATCCATGTAAATCATATCACATTTCATCTCTATAATTCATATAACTCATATCACATTTCATCTATGTAATCTGTAACAGTATAATGCTCGATTAACCTAATGAAATTTTGAGGGATACATGGGTGATACACACTAAGTGTATAAATCGGTAATCCGTCAATTCATCATCATTTCTGCTCTTTTGAGCCATGATCAGTAAGCTTATCCTGAGCTAGTAAAAGGTAAGCTCTATCGAGTTAAACGGTAAGCTCCGAACAGCTGAAACGGTAAGCTCATAAGAGCTGAATCGGTAAGCTCACATGAGCTGTGGTGAGTCCACAACAAATGCAAGAGTTCGACCAAAACGGTAACCCTAGTGACAGGTCACTCGTGTCCTATGACTTTCTACGGTTCAAACGGGACTCAATTGTTCTTAGTATACATCAATTTAAACATTTAAATACCACTCACTTTAATTTCTCATATCACATATGTATATATATATATATATATATTCATTTCATAAAATTACAATTACATAAAAGTTCAATTCTATTTATACGAACTTTGATGTCTGTGATAAGTTTTAAATTTTATGATCGTACTTAGAAACTAACTATTATCACGATGAAGGCAAGCGCACCTATCAAACAGTAGTATAGTTTAGTGGCAAGACCGGAATGTCGAACCCTCAGGAACTAAAAGTACTAGTAATAACTTTCTTTCAATTATCTAGCTTAGAAATAAAGGGAATTTGTTTTAACTAATTAAATTAAACTAATTAACTAGAAGCACGACAGAGAGTAAATTAGGGAAATTACTTTTGGGAAAACTGATTGATTTAGACAATACCCAAGGAAGAATCCACCTAGACTTCACTTGTTATTAGACTCTATCCTAGACGATTTATTCACTTGACTTGATCCGTTGAAATCCCTAAATTATGTTATTATCTCCGTCGAGACTAAAAACATCTAACCCTAGGTTGATTAATTGAAATTTCTTCCTAATTAAAACCCCTAGTGTTGCATTAACTCAATTTATGGATTCCCCTATTAGATTTGACTCTAATTCGGCAGATTTACGTCATCCTATCTGTAGGAGTGCAATCAATTCCGCTTAATTGTGTTGGATCTACTCTTAAGCAGGGACTTTTGCTCCACTGAATGAGCACATTCGAATTGAATTAATATCCTAGAATGTTAACATAATGATTAAAAATACAATAAGAACAAACCAAGTATTTATCATAGAATTCAGAAAATAATAACAAGATCCGTCTTAGATTTCATCCCCCTCAGGTATTTGAGGGATTTAGTTCATGTTTATAAAGAAGAACATCTCAAAATAAGGAAAAAAACAAAACATAAAGAAACCCTTAAAACCCCTGAAAGAAATTGAAGGGAAATCTTCAGTCTTGAAGGAGATTCCGGCTTCTAAGATGGATCAATCGGCTTTCTTCAAGTAATTCCTTACTTTCTACTTTATGTGTCCCCTTAGTCCTCTTCTAAGGTGTTTATATAGACTCTGGAATACCTTTCTTAGCCCATAAGTAGCCTTTTCCTTGTGAAATTGAAACTCGTCACGACAGGGACACGCTCGTGTGATTCGAGTTCAGGTCATGTTTAGGTCTGCTAAATAAGCACGGGCGTATGGTGTGCCCGTGTGAGGAACTTCAGGCCGTGTTGATTTCTCATTCTATCCCATTTTCTCTATTTTTGGCTCGTTTCTTGTTCTTTTCACTTTCTTATGCATACTTAAGTATAAAACATGAAATTATGGTATTAGGAGCATCAAATTCCACAAATTCAATTATAATTCATCCATAAATGTGCCAAATGTGGGATAAAATATGTATATACTATGGTTTGTCAAATACCCCCACACTTAAGCCTTTGCTTGTCCTCAAGCAAAATCCTTAACTCAGAATTAAAAATCATTCTTCTCAACTTATAATTCTTATTAATAATGTTTCGAATTAATCCATGAGTAATCATATATTGAGAATTCAACTGAACGAATATCAAAGTCTTAAACAATCAAAGTTGAGAATTTTATCACGGAAACATAGGTTTTCTCCCCTCTTCTAAGTAATTACCTTGGATTCAAAATTAACAAGAGTTGACATCCTCAATAAAGATTCACTCTATTCACTCAAAGTGTTTAGGGTTCAGAAATTTAGCACTCGTTAGTCAACATGAAGAGTTATTACCATAAGCTTGCATGAAAATCAAATCTCCACCACTATAGATTAAGATGGCACATCAATCAGAAGGTCTTTAGAGGGTTGTAATGGGGCTTTGGTTAGGGGTGTGGTCACAAGTTGAAAAAGAGGGTTAGAATCGAGATTGAATTGAAAAATTATCTAACTAGAAAAATCTCTATCACTGGAACATATTCCTAGACTTGAACTTTTTGTTCATGAATAACATTGTTCCAAGATTAAGAGCACATAACATAAAATCAAATTACAACTAGATTTTTTTTAGAACAAACCAAGTATGAAAGCTTTACTAACTGAAAAGGAGAACATAGCTAGGTAATTATTCAATTCAAATATCAACAAAAATAGGGATCAAAATAATTAATGGGATTTCAATAATAATGAGTTATAGGTTAATATTGACGGTGAATTAATAAATGCTTTTTTAAGCTCAAGGGGGTTCATTAAGGGTTAATTATGAAGGTAGGCTTTTATAGAGTAAGTGGGTTAAACCTAAGTGCCTTTATCATCTCGGTATATCAAATCAATGGTGTGGTCTCGACATGCATAATCAAAGCAAGTTCTAGAATAACAAATCAATATTGACACACTCATAGTAACAATAAAAGTGAGTAAGAAAGAATATATGCTCTAAAGGCTCAAAAATCTCACCAGAATTATGGTTTTTGATGTCAATCCTGTGAATTTGAAACTTCAAGATAATACCTAAACTTGGGGAGCCAACCTAGAAAAATTTTTAATTCTCACAAATCAACTTATCATGCTTGATTCTCTTAATGACTTAAAGTTTAAACAATCAAAGCATAATTCCTTCTGTTTTAATCCAAGACATATCAATAAAAATCATAAATCAATCTAAATTCATTCTAATAGTGAAAGCCAAGATTCAGGGATTTGAGAATAAAAGTGAAACTTCCTGAATATTGGATGGAATCCTTGGGTTGGAGTTTGTGGAAAGTGATTCTGAGATGTATCTGTAGCTTGGGCAAAAATGAGGTTGGAGAAGGATACTCCGGTGGTGGTAGAGGGTGTCAATCCACAATTGCTGTGCCAAAAGAATATTATAACTGGTGTTGTAGTGGCTATGGTCATGGTCGAGCAGGACCTGGCAGTCGTGGCATTGTTTTCCCATTAAAGTTAGATATTCTAGAGTACTATTGAGTTTTTAGACTCTTTGTAACTGCGATAGCATTTATAAAACTTTAGGGAATATAAATTTGCATGGTTACTCGTTAAGAAAAAGCCAATATAAAATGTTCAAAATAGACTATGCTAAGTTTTTAGGATATAAAGAATTGAAATTTAAATAAAGAAAAAGATAAAGCTAAAGAAACCTAAAAGTAAAAAAAAAAAAGAGAATAAAAGAAGAATAAAAAAAAAGATAAAAAGGAAAATAAAGGAAAAGATAAGAGAACTCAAAATTCCTAATCCTCGATGGTTCGTGAGGTGGGGGCGGTGATAAGATGTGGAGGTGCTGACATATCTACTGCAGGGTAGCGTCAATGTGATCAAATCGTTGGAAGCACTATTGTTCGAATCATGTAAGGCGCTCAGGTATGTCAGATAGTGAAGCAGCCGCATGAATTGGGCGATGGATCAGTGGTGGCTGAGATGGTGGCTCCTCGTAAGGGGAGGAACATCATCAGTAATGTCCTCTGAGTCCTCTTACTCAGTGGACTGAGTGAGACGGTACTGAGGATGATCGGTCCCACTTCGTCGCTCGATCATCCTTATATGGAGCATACTTGAGATGCCCTATGGGGACATCTGACCGATGAGGGTGAGTGAGGATGATTGCATCATTGTGTTGAGGAGACCGAAGTATCTCGCTAGATGTGTCACATATGAGCCCATAAAAATTACCCTATTCCTATGTCGCTCTGTCTGATGTTGAATGGCGAGGGCGATGAAATAAGTAAGGTCAAACACGTACCGTGTGTCATACTCCATCGAAAATAGACGTTGTGGGTGTTGACGACGCCGGTGCTCTCTCATCTACCTGTCAATGTATGTGCGAGGATGACGTGGAGGTACCTCAATGATGGGGAGAGAGCTGTCGCCTTGGAGCGACTAGGGTCATAGGTAGCTGAAGTAGGGACCAGGGCCATCCAACATTTGGAAGGAGAATAATGGATGTGGCGATGAAGGGCGGAGAAGTCGTCGTCATCCATGAACTCCTCGGTATAGAGTCCTAATGCGACACTGAACTCAGGCGCACTTAGTTGGCGTACCAAACCACCGAGACGGAACTGGACCGTTCTGGGATCGTCGAACTCTATCATAACAGTTTGGAGGTGGAATGTCAAACAGAGTTCCAGTGTAAGCTCGAGATATGTCAACTCGATAATCTCGAAGAAAAGCCCCCATGGGTCCGTGGTCAATAGGGCTTGAATCGCATTAGCTAGTTAGACCTACTCTTGGGCGGCGCAGTCGATACACTGCCCTACTCCAAGAGTTCACGTCCTAAGGATTTGAAATAATTCTTCCTAGGACCCTTGTGGGAACTAAAGAAATGGATGGTGCACTTCTTTGGTTGCGCTCGAAGATGTTGAACCAAGCCCTTTTCGCTTCTTGGAAGCGGGGACAGCAACCTTAGTTTTGCCACGATGTGGTGTCATTAGGTACCTAAAAAAGCAAAGATTCAACAATTGTTAATGAACGGTAAAAATGAACATGGACTATCAAATTCACAAATAATCAATCTAGGACCTAGTAAAACTAATATATATAAATAAATCCTAACAAAAATCAAGTAAAATTAATGTCAAGAAGTGAATTAAATGTTCAAAGTATCCTAAAGCCTAATAAAACTAACGAGACTAAAAGCAATCAAGCATAAAGGATTCAAAGACAAGAATTTGATGGGAATAGTATGATTATTCATTCACTTCTTGTGGCATAGTTAGTAATAACGGTAAAAGAGAAATTCAAGATATGTAAAATAGATTCTATTAAGCATGAGAAGTAAATGATAAACAAAGAATTAATAATAAGGAAAAAAATAAATAAAAGAAAAGAAAATAAAGTAAAAATAAGAGGAAAAATCAAAGAAAAGGGGAGAGAAATAGGGAACCTATGGTGGGTGGTGTTTCGACGATGCGGTGGTCGGAGGCATGACGGCACCGGAAGGGTAAGGTGGTTGGTGGTGTTGACTATGGTTGGGGAAGGGGGAGAGGAGAATGGGAGGAAAAGGAGTTTGGGGGTTTTGAGTGGAAGGGAAGGAAAGAGAGGAGTAAGAGGAGGCAGTTATGAGGGTGGTGGCCGGAACTAGAGGCGGCGGTGACGGAAAGGAGGTGTGGTTGCTAGGGTTTTGAGGGTAGAAGAAGATGAAGAGTGAAAATTGGGAGGTGGGTATAAATAGAAATTGGGGCACACGGCCATGGCGCACACCCGTGTGCCCTAGTTTTAGCCCGTATGTTTCATGGTTTTGGATTTGGGTGCACCTGATAGTTTACCCATGCCCGTGTTCTTTGGGCGTGTTAGAGCACACGGCCGTGTCGCACGATCGTGTCCTGACTCGTTCGCTTCTCCCACACCCATGTCCTTATATGCACGCCCGTGTTATAATAACAGGCTCGACCATGGCGTATGGGCACGGGCGTTTGTATGCCGTGCTAGTTTTTCAGTCTTGCCCACGGGTAAAGGCCACGGGCGTGTCTGATAAACCGTAAATTATACATATTTTTACCTCATGCTTAGCACATTTATGGATGAATTATTCCTTGATTTTTGGAATTTGACGCTCCTAAACCTTTAATTTTATGTTTTATACTCAGGTGAGCTTAGGAGAGTTAAAAGAATAAGAAACGGGTCGAAAACAGAGAAAATGGGCCAAAGCAAGGAATCAACACAGCTTGGAGTTCATCACACGGGCGCGTCACACGGCCGTGCCACATAAATAAGCTCGAGCATGACCTAGACTCGATTCACACGGGTAACCCACACGGTCGTGCCACATTAATAGGCTAGAGCACGGACTAGCATCGACTCACATGGGCATGGCACATGGGCATGTCCCTGTCGTGAGGGAGTTCAATTTCACGAGGAAAAGGCTACTTAGAGGCTAAGGAAGACTTTCCAAACTCTATATAAAGACCCTAGGAGGGAACTACAAGGGTGTGCATTATTCCCACCAAGGGTATAGTATTTCCCGCCATGACGGAGAGGTAAAGGCAGGGAATTACTCAAAGGAAAGCCGATTGATCCATCTCAGAAGCCAGGAGCCACAATCAAGATAGAGGATCTCCCTTCATTCCTTTCAGGAGTTTTGGGTATTCTTATGTTTTGTTATTTTATTTATTCTGAGATGTTTCTTTTCATAAACATGAACTAAAACCCCAAATATCTAAGGGGGATGAAACCTAAGACGAATCTTGTTATTGTTATCTGAACTATATGATAAATATTTGACTTGTTCTTAATTGTGTTTTTAATTCTTAAATTGATATTTCTGGGATATTAATTTAAGTCGAATGTGCTTATGTAGAGGAGCAAAAGTCCCTGTTTAAGAGTAGATCCAATAGAATTGAGCGGAGTTGATCGTAATCCTAGACATAGGACGACGAAAATCTACCGGATTAGAGTCAAATCTAATATGGGGATCCATAGATCGAGTTAATGCAAGACTAGGGATTTTAATTAGAAAGAGATTTCAATTAATCAACCAAGGATTACTTGTTCTTATTCTCGACGGAGATATTAACATAATTTAGGGATCTCTACGGATCAAGTCGAATGAAAAAATCGTCTAGTTCAGAGTTAGATAACAAGGGAAGTCTAGGTGGATTCTTCCTTAGGTATTGTCCTTATCAATCAGTTTTCCCAAAGTAATTTTCCCAATTTACTCTGTCGTTTCTTTAGTTTAATTTAGATAGTTTACAGCCAAACCCCCTTTTTATTCTTAGGCTAGATAATAGGAAGAAAGTCATTACTAGTACTGTTAGTTCCTTGGATTCGATATTCTGGTCTTGCCACTAGCTATACTACTATTTGATAGGTGCGCATGCCTTTTATCGTGATAATAGTTAGTTTTTAGGTGCGATCAATTTATTACTTCATCACAATCACGAGATCAAGTTTTTGGCACCGTTTTCGGGGAACTAAGATATTAGGAACACTTGATTCCTATTACTTTAGCCATTTTTACTTTTATTGCAATTTATTTTTTATTTTTATTTTAGGTTTTTATTTACTAAAATTTTCTTTTTATTTTTTTTCTTCCAGGTGTCTCTAGTGTATGACTAGAAGAAACCCAGGAGGACCATTATTGTTTGACAATGATTTAGAAGCCACAGTTCGTAGAACTCACAGAGAGATAAGAAGAAGCTTGCGATACCCAGAACAAGGACAAGAAGAAGAACCTGAACCTATTGAAGAGATGGAGGCAAATCAAGATAATCAACTACCTCCTGTAGTAGCCGCGAATCCTGTCGAGCAAAATCCTATTCCTCATACTATGTTTGATTATGCTAAACCTAATTTGGCTGGTACTGAATCTAGTATTGTTAGGCCTACTGTTGCTGAAAATAATTTTAAACTGAAACCTAACACTATTCAGATGATACAACAGTTTGTTCAGTTTGATGGTTTGCAGGATGAAGATCCTAATGCTCATTTAGCCAACTTTTTGGAATTATGCGACACATTTAAAATAAATGGTGTTTCTGATGATGCCATTCGTCTTCGGTTCTTCCTATTTTCCTTGGGGAATAAAGCTAAACAGTGGTTAAATTCTTTACCACGAGGGTCTATCACTACATGGGAACAAATGATCGAAAAATTTTTACTTAAATATTTTCTGTCGACTAAAATGGCTAAATTAAGGAATGATATCTCTTCTTTTGTGCAGATGGATTTAGAAACACTTTATGATGCTTGGGAGAGATAAAAGGATTTATTGAGAAGGTGCCCTCACCATGGGTTACCCTTATGGTTACAAGTTCAAACTTTTCACATTGGTTTGAACCCTCCAACAAGATAAATGATCGATGTAGCCACCGGTGGAACAATCAATAGCAAAACACCAGAAGCAGCTTATGAGTTTATAGAGGAGATGTCATTGAACAACTATCAGTGGCAAGTCATGAGAACAAAGCCACAAAAAGCTGCAGGGGTTTTTAATGTTGATACGGTCACCAAGCTTTCTAATCAGGTAGAACTTTTAAATAAAAAGATTGATGGTTTAGTTGGTTCTACACAACTACACCCAGTGATGCAATATGACTCAATCCAAGGAAACATGAGCTATTCTAAGTACTCCACCTATGGATATGGCATGGAAAATGAGCAAGCCAACTATATGGGTAATAATTCTAAATATCAAAATAACCCTTATAGTAACACTTACAACGCAGGTTGGAGGAATCACCCTAATTTCTCATGGGGAGGACAAGGAAATCAAGGAAATCAGAGACCACCACCTCCTCCGGGATTTCAGTAACCACTGTACCAGCAAGAGAAAAAGCCGAACCTTAAGGAGATGCTCACAAAATTTATCACCGTGTCAAAAACCCGATTCCAGAACACCGAGACGGCACTTAAGAACCAGCAAGCATCCATTCAAGGACTTGAAACTCAAATAGGCCAGCTCGCTAAGGTAATTTCTGAAAGACCACAAGGTGGGTTACCGAGCAACACCAAGACCAACCCTAAGGAGCAACTCCATGCCATCGATACGATTGATGAAAAAGGGTTAGTTAAAACCAAGCCAGAGCCAAGTAAGGAGACTTTGTAAGTAGCGATAAGGATGAGGTAAGTCGCAAAGAACCAGTTGTCAAAGAATATAAGCCTCATGTCCCATATCCTAATGCGCTAAGGAAAGACCACACAGATGAACAATTCGGTAAATTCCTTAAACTCTTAAGGAAATTACATATTAACTTACCGTTTATTGAAGCTTTGTCGCAGATGCCAAACGTTGTTAATTTTTTAAGAGAGCTCTTGACGAACAAACGAAAGCTAGATGAGTCATCTCATGTGGGATTGAATGCAGTGTGCTCAGCAATTTTGCAAAATAAGCTACCTAACAAACTAAAAGATCCAGGGAGTTTTACAATTCCTTGTTTACTTGGTAGTTTAAATGTTAAAAATGCTTTAGCTGATTTAGGAGCCATTATTAATTTAATGCCTTATAAATTTTTTAAGCAACTAGGTATTGGGAAACCTAAACAAACTAAGATGAGCATCCAATTGGCTGATAAAACCATTAGATTTCCTAGGGGCATAATCGAAGATGTGCTTGTCAAAATTGATAAATTTATATTCCCAGTCGACTTTTTTGTTCTAGGCATAGATGAGGATAGCAATGTACCCCTAATCCTAAGGCGACCCTTTTTAGCAACTGCGAGAACCATAATTGATGTAGCCACAGGAGAGCACACACTTCGTGTAGGTGATGACAAAAACGATCTCACCGTCCAACCTTCTTTGCAGGATACTCTTCACATAGGTAAGATCAAACAACAGACAAATCCATCCAAGGGGACCACGCATGAAAAACGATTGCTACAGCTTGAAGAATTAGACGAGTGGATGAACTATCAATAAGAAAAACCCAAAGTATGCCACATCAAACCAGAGCATCACCATGATGACCCTAAGGTAAAAACAAATCAATTGAAGGTAGGGGATAAGGTATACTTAAAGGAGGAAGATCCTCGAATTTCAAATTCAAAAGTTTATACCAGTGATACCCCTCATTTCACAATAATGAAAAATTTCCCCTATGGTACAGTCGAGATAACACATGAGACATTTGGCACTTTCAAGTTAAATTATACTTGACTCAAACCTTATTTTGATAGTGAGACTAATAGCAAGAGAGAGGAGTTCGAACTCCTTAAACCACCATGACCAAGCAAACTTGAAAGAAGTCGAGCTGAGACTATAAATAAGCGCTTTTCAGGAGGCAACCCGAGCACTAACATAGTTAACTACTTTTTTTAAGCTTTCTAATTCATTAACTAACCTACTGAATGCAGGTTTTTCAAGCCACATGGCCATGCCCACGGGCGTGCTTAAGGCCGTGTGAACACCATGGGCAAAGACACGACTGTGTGATACGGCCGTGCACAAACAGGACAAAAATTTTTCCCAACACGGGCTTCGACAATTCGCCACGATCGTCCAAAGTGGCCGTGGCCAATCCTGACAAATCAACATGGGCGTGCGACACACCCGTGCCCCAAGGCCGTGGTCGATCCTGTTAAATTAACACGGGCGTCCCAACCCCGTGGTCGAACCTACCAATTTAACACGAGCATGTGACCCCCTACACGGGTGTTGGAGAAGCGAACATTGAAGGACACGACCATGTGACATGGCCGTGTGCCCTAACATGCCCAAGGAACACGGGCGTGTGCCATGACTCAGGCACGCCAAAACCCTTGAAATTCGACCCGCATGGGTTAAAAATGATTCACATGGGCGTGTGACAGGCTCATGTGCCCTAATTCCTATAAAAACCCTTCACTATATATCATCTTTTTCATTCAAGACCCTAAAACCCCTTCACCCATAGCTCATACCAGCCTTCCCTAGCGCCGCTGCCGACCTAGGCCACGCCACCACGCCTGTGCAAGCATCACCACCACCGTGTTCCGCTCTTAATCTCACTCATTTGGTTTCCCTTTCTCTCTTTTCTCTTAATTTTTAGTGATTGTTAACTTTTTATCTGTTAAAAATGTCATTTTTTTAGTTGTTTACATTATTATTGATAGCATCCTCATACATTTTGCTTGATTAATCTAGGAAACATAATATGCCATTTAGAACCATCCTTTGGCTTCTACTTCTAACTATCTTGAGCAATTTGATTCTTAGTATAAATTGATACCCATGTCTCCATTATTTGATGCTAAGCTTAGGAATAAATTTATCTTTAAATTTGTCAATTAGTTTAGGAATTTATGAGTCCTCATGACCTATTCTTTTTATTCTCATTTGTTCATTTTATTTTTTAGGAATCATGTCGTCCTCACGAGGAAAGAAAGCTACTGTCCTCGCTTCCAAAAAATGAAAGGGGCCCAGTGGTTCCTCTTTCAGAGCCAAAATCGAAATCAGACATCCTTTCCTCTAATTTTCGCAAAGTGCCCAAGAGGAACTGTTTCAAATTTTAAGGGCAATACCATTCAGAGTAGGAAGGTGCATCGATTGGGCCGCATTAGAACGGGTCCAACTAGCAGACGCAGTGCGAGCCCTGTTGACGAAGGACCCGTGGGACCAATTTTTCCATATCGTTGAGCCCACCTATCTCTAGCTTACATTAGAGTTATGCTCCACATTTCAACTCCAAACAGTCATGGCCTGACATGACAATCCAGGGACGATCTAATTTTGCCTCGGAGGCATTGTACGACAGCTTAGCGTACTGGAGTTCGGTACCGCACTGGGTCTTTACATCGAACAATTTTTGGAAGAGGAGAACCTCTCAGAGCTTCACCGTCACATCCACTTCTCACCGTCTAAGTGTTGGCAGGCCCTGGTCCCTGCTCTGGCTAGATACGACCCAGTTGCTCCAAGGCGACAGCTCTCGTCCCATCTCTAAGGTACTTACATGCTCTACTCACACACACATTGACGGGTAGACGCGAGAGCACCAGCGTCGTCAACACCCACGATGCCTACTTCTTGTGGAGCATGGCGCATGCACACGTGCTCGACCTCGCCTACTTCATCACCCATGCCATTTAGCACCAAACCAAGCGACATCGAAGGGGTGTAATATCGATGGGCTCGTACGTGACCTGTCTGGCTCGTTACTTTGGCCTCCTCAACACAGAGGCCCAGACATCCTCCTACACTCTCATCAGCCAGATGTCCCCGCAGGGCATCCAAAGTATGCTTCACATGAGGATGATCGAGCGCCAACGTGGGACCGAACTTCCTCAACACCGCCTAACCCAATTTACAGAGCAGGAGGACCCAGAGGACATTCTTGATGATGTCCCCCCATCCTACGAGGAGCCACCGCCTACTCCTCGCCCAGCTCATGCAGCAGCTTCAGATTATGTCACTTCTGAGCAATTCGCATAATTCCAGCAACAATGTTTTTAGCGCCTTGATCACATTGATGCTACTCTATCTCAGATTTGTCAGCATCTTCATCTCGCACCACCGTCCCCACCTCACGAACCATCTGAAGATTAGGACTCACGAGTCCTCTTATCTGCTCATTTATTTTCCTTTTTATTTTACTTTTTCCTTTTATTTTATTTAAACCTTATCGTTTTCATTATTTGAATTTTAGTATTTTAAGAACTTAGTTTATTTTATTTCAAATGTTTAATATTGTCTATTTTCTAACGAGTACATTATGCTAATCCAAATTCTCTAAAATTTATTAATGCTATCGCAGTTTCAAAAGAGCTTTACAACTCAAATCTAATGGGAAAACCCTGCCACGACTGCTGGGTCCTACTCGACCATGACCATTGATAAACACCAAATTATACATATTTTTACCTCACATTTAGCCTATATTTTGGATGGTTTCTTATCAATTTTGTGAGAACTGGTGCTCTTAACCCCTCTTTTTCATATCTTATACTCAGGAGAGCATAGGGAAGATGAAAGAACAGAAAACGGGCCTAAAACGGTGAAAAATAGACCAAAAAGCACGAACCACACGGGCCAAGAGATGCCACACGGTCGTGCCACACGGGCGTGCTTCACGAAGATCACACAGACAAAGCCCCGACAAGCACGGCCACTACACACAAGCGTGCTAAAACACACGGCCTCTATCGAACCCACACGAGCGTGGCACACGGGTGTGTTCTAGTCGTGGGAAAGACGAATTTCACTCAAATTGGGATGCTTAGGGGCTAAGAAAGAGTCCCCAAAAGTTCTCTATATAACGATCCCATAAGGCAACATTGAAGGGGGGCTCCTTCCACCTCTATACACATTCTATATTCTTTTCCTCTCACATTTCTACCACACCATAGGTAGAAGTAAGGGATTACTCGAATGGAGAAGCCGATTGGTTCATCTCAGAAGTCGAAGTTCTGCATCAACATAGAGGATTTCCCTAAATTCCTTCAGGGGTTTTTGGTTTCTTTTATGATTTGTTATTTTATAACTTCTGAGATGTTTTCTTTTATCTTTATGAACTAAACCCCTCAGATACTTGAGGGGGATGAAACCTAAGACAGATCTTGTTATTTATTCTTGATTTTTATGAGAATTACTTGAATTGTTCTTAATTTGACAATTTTGTTGGTTCTACGTAGGCACAACCACTGATGCAATTTGATGCAGCTCCAAGAAATATGTTTAATTTAGACCATCTACACAACATGGAAGCCGAACAAGCCAATTATATGGGTAATAATTCTCGACCTCCAAATAATCCCTATAGTAACACTTATAATGCAGGTTGGAGAAATCACCCAAATTTTTCATGGGGAGGACAAGGAAATCAAAGACAACAGCCTCCGGTATTCCAGCAGCCACCACCACAACAGGAAAAGAAGCTGAATCTTGAAGATATGTTCACCAAATTCATGGCCGCTTCAGAAACTCGTTTCCAAAGCACTGAAACAGCATTAAAGAATCAACAGGCCTCGATTCAAGGACTCGAGAACCAAATTGGTCAACTTGCAAAATTAATCTCAGAAAGACCTCAGGGCGGGCTTCCAAGCAACACTGAACTAAATCCCAGAGAACATGTTAAAGCGATCACTCTAAGAGATGGTAAAGTGCTAGCAGAACCACAAAAGAAGCATGTTCACGAACCGCCAAAAGACAAAATAGAGGAATCTAAGGACGACGCTCCTCCAACACTCAAGGAATACAAACCTCGCATCCCATACCCAGCAAGGTTAAAAAAAGACCAGACAGACGCCCAATTCGGTAAGTTTCTTGAACTCTTCAAACAATTACATATTAACTTACCCTTTGTTGAAGTAATTTCATAGATGCCGAAATACGCAAAATTCCTAAAAGAACTCTTGACAAACAAAAGGAAGCTGGAAGAATTAGCTACAGTGGAACTCAACGAGGAGTGTTCAGCCATTCTCCAAAATAAATTGCCAACAAAGCTAAAAGATCCAGGGAGTTTTACTATTCCTTGTTTGATTGGTAGCTTAATTATTAATAAAGCATTGGCTGATTTAGGTGCAAGTATTAATCTCATGCCTTATAAAATGTTCAAGCAACTAGGTCTAGGGGAACCTAAACCCACTAGAATGAGCATTCAATTAGCCGATAGATCTATTAAGTATCCAAGGGGAATCATTGAAGATGTGCTAGTAAAGGTCAATAAATTTATATTCCCTGTTGACTTTGTTGTGCTTGACATGGATGAAGACATTGACGTACCTTTGATTTTAGGATGCCCATTTTTAGCCACTACTAGAGCTATTATTGATGTAGGAGATGGTAAATTAGTTCTTAGAGTTGGTGAAGAGGAAGTCATTTTTAAAATCTATGATGCCATGAAATTTTCTAAGGAACAAGATGATTCTTGTTATTTTGTTGATATGGTTGATCACTTTGTTGAAGATAATTTTCAGGAAATCTCTATCACCGACACACTGGAACTGTGTCTTGTTCAGGGGGAGGGTGAAACCACCGTAGAAGTCAAGAAGGTAAGAAAAGAATTAGATTCTAGCGAAACTATCACTAGACATATAAGCTATGAGAATTTAAAGATGAATGATAAGCTAAGACAGAAACCTTCCATTGAAGAGCCCCCTAAATTAGAATTAAAACAACTGCCAGAACACTTAGAATATGCCTTTTTAGGGGAGAACTCAACTTTGCCGGTCATTATTGCATCAAATTTAAGCTCTAAAGAAAAGGAAGAACTGCTCTAGGTACTAAGAAAACATAGGCAGGCCATAGCTTGGAAAATTTCGGATATTAAGGGAATTAATCCCTCTTTTTGTACTCACAAGATTTTGATGGAAGACAAATATAAACCAGCAGTGCAGGCCCAGAGACGATTAAATCCTAACATGAAGGAAGTCGTAAAGGCCGAGGTAATTAAACTTCTTGATGCTGGTATCATTTATCCTATTTCTGAGAGTTCTTGGGTAAGCCTTGTGCAGGTTGTTCCTAAGAAAGGTGGGCTAACCGTGGTAACCAATGACAAAGAAGAGCTCGTATCAACACGAACAATCACAGGATGGAGAGTATGCATCGATTACCAAAAGCTGAATGACGCCACTCGAAAAGATCATTTTCCTTTGCCTTTTATCGATCAAATGTTAGAAAGATTAGCCAGTCACATGTATTATTGCTTCCTAGATGGCCTCTCCGGTTACTTCCAAATTCCAATAGCTCCAGAAGATCAGGAAAAAACAACGTTCACATGCCCATACGGTGTAGTTTTAGGACAGCAAAGGGACAAGCACTTCCAACTGATCTACTATGCTAGCAGAACATTGACAGCTGCTCAAGCCAACTACACCACCACGGAGAAAGAATTACTAGCTGTTATCTTTGCTTTTGATAAATTCAGATCTTATTTAATCTTGTCAAAAGAATTCGACTTGGAAATTAAAGATAAGAAAGGAGCTGAAAATTCAGCAGCAGATCACCTTTCGAGACTAGAGAATACACAGCCCAAGTACCTCGAGAAGATAAACGATATGTTCCCTGAGGAACAACTCCTAACTTTAGCAGGTACGACACTTCCTTGGTTTGCTGATTTTGCAAATTATTTAGCAGCCAACATAACCCAAAAGGGCTAACCCATCAGCAAAAGAAACGATTCTTTGCTAATGTGAAAAACTACTTTTGGGAAGACCTTTTCTTTTCCGAATTTGCGCAGATCAGGTTATACGAAAATGCGTTGATGACATAGAAGCGTATCAAATTTTGGAACACTGCCACTCAGGACCCACAGGAGGACATCACAGCGGAACCAGAACCACTCATAAGGTACTCGAATCAGGTTTTTACTGGCCTACACTTTTCAAAGATGCCAACAGGTATGTGACTGCTTGTGATAAATGCCAACGAGCAGGTAATATCTCCCAACTTAATGAAATGCCTCAGAACTATATACTTTCATGTGAAATATTTGATGTATGGGGTATAGATTTCATGGGAGCATTCCCTAATTCATTTGGAAATAAGTACATACTAGTAGCAGTGGATTACATGTCAAAATGGGTAGAGGCTCAAGCTTTACCTAGAAATGATGCTAGAATGGTATTACGATTTTTGAAAAAAAATTTTCTCGATTTGGAACACCTAGGATAATCATAAGTGATAGGGGCACACATTTTTGCAATACCCAATTTGAAAAGATCTTAAGAAGGTATGGAGTATACCACAGAACAGCTACCCCTTACCACCCACAAACTAGCGGCCAAGTCGAAGTGACAAACAGAGAACTGAAGCGCATCCTAGAAAAAAAATAGAATCAAATAGGAAAGACTGGTCTAGAAAATTAGATGATGCATTATGGGCCTATAGAACTGCTTTTAAAACACCCATAGGAACATCTCCATATAAACTCATTTATGGAAAAAACTGTCATTTACCATTTGAACTCGAACATAAAGCATTCTGGGCTATAAAATTTCTAAACTTTGATCTTAAAAGTGCAGGTGAAAAGAGGCTCATGCAGTTGAATGAACTAGATGAATGGCGCTACAACGTGTATGAAAACTCAAAACTGTATAAAGAAGCCATGAAGCGACATCATGACAAAAGGCTGAAACAACCCAAGCAGTTCAAAACAGGTGATCTCGTCCTACTTTACAACTCAAGATTGATACTATTCCCTGGAAAACTTAAATCAAGGTGGTCAGGTCCGTTCACCGTTCTCAATGTCTTTCCATACGGCACTATCGAGGTAACTCACCCCAACCACGGTACTTTCAAGGTAAATGGCCATAGGCTAAAACATTATAAAAGTGAGAATTTTACAGAAAATAAGGAGGAGCTTAGGCTCCACCCCATTTCTTCTTGACATCTCTATGAAGAGTCGAGCTTAGACTCTAAATAAGTGCTTCTCGGGAGGCAACCCGAGCACTAATATAGTAACTTCCCTTTCTTTTATAATTTTTAGTGTTTAATTACATAAACTAACATTTTTTCTGCAGAAAATATGGACCACACTGCAAGACACACGGGCGTGCCTAAGGCCGTGCGCTTACCTAAAAAATAGAGACACGGTCGTGTGGATAGATTGTGCACGAACAGAGCAACTTTTCCCCAAAACATGGGCTACCGATAAAACCCCATGGCCGTGCGACATGGCCGTGGTGACTCTTCGACATCCACATGGGCAAGCAAGGAGCACACAAGCCCGTGCTTTACGGCCGTGGCAACCCTGCACCTTCAACACGGGCAAACATAGATACACACGCCCGTGCCATAAGCCCGTGGAAGCTACTGTCAATTTAGACATGCCCGTGCACTTTATTACACGCCCGTGCGTTTAACGAAGGACCAATCTCCACGGCCGTGCATACATTCCCACGCCCGTGTGTTTAACGAAGGTCCAATCTCCACGGTCGTGCTCAAAATCGACACGGGCGTACTCATCAAACGTGGCATGCTAAAACCTCCGATTTTCGAAAAACACGGGCTAAACACGACTCACACGGGCGTGCGATTTGCCCGTGTGACCCAAAATATATAAATATGGGGCCATTTTTCACTTCCCCTTTCATCCAAAACCCTAAGATTTCACACTCAAAACCTCCCCAAGCCTCCACAAACACCACCACAGTCCTCTAAACGCCACCATACTAGATTTTCTGATTCCCACGCCCATGCATCAGTACCTACGATCGTGTAACACCAAATTTGGTTCCATTTTCTCCCATTTTCTCATTTATTTTACTTTTACTGCATTTCTTGCATAGTTATTTATTTTATTAGTTGATTTATCCAATTATGGAACTAGGAAATAGAGAACAATCTAGAATAATGTGGAATTGTGATTTTGTTAGCCATTTTGATTCCATATGCCAATTTTGTGCCATTTAAACCCATAGCTAGTTGCCACCTAATACCCATTGTAAATATGCCACTTAAACACACATTAGCATGCCATTTGCTATATAGTTCAGTATATATACACACATTCATGAAAAGAATTCTTATGCAAATTCTAAAAATGATTAGATTCTACTACCAAGGTTAATTCCCACTCATGTTAAGGAACGTTTTTATTTTATTCAGTCCTTCTTTTTTTTTTTTTAATATTTGCATTTCCATTTTTAAATTCACTTTCTTTCTTTTCTAATGTTTTTTTTTTTGTAGATCCCATGTTATCCTCCCGAGCCAGGAAAGCTGCCGTCCCGCCTCTAAGAAACGAAAGGGGCCAGGAAGTTCTTCGACTAGGCCCACTTCCGAGATACGTCACCCTTTTCTTACATTCTCACAAGACTCCCAGGAGGAGCGCTACCAGTTGCTACGCGTTTGCAATATCACGATGGGCCGATGCATTGACTGGAGGGCCTTCGAACAAGTACGCCTGGTAGACGATGTCCGAGCCCTGCTCGCCACCGACCCTTGGGACTAGTTCTTTCAAATCGTAGAGCCCACATATCTTGAACTTACTCTCGAGTTCTGTGCTACATTCCACCTCCAGACTGTGATGACCCGGTTCGATGATCCAGGGACGGTCCAATTTCGTTTGGGAGGGCTCGTACGACAACTCAATGTTCCAGAATTTGGTGTGGCACTCGATCTTTACACCGAGCACTTTATGGCAGAGGAGAGCTTTTCCACTCTTTCCAGGCGCATCCATATCCGACCCCTTGATTGCTGGAAAGAGATTGCCCTAGGAAGACAGATATACAACCCCAGCATCAGCAAGGCCTCCGCTCTTCCTCCCTCTCTCAGGTATATCCACGCACTCCTCGCTCATACTATTACAGGTCGTCGAGAGAGCACAGGCGTCGTCAACACGCACGACGTCTACTTCCTATGGCGCATGGCGAATGGCTGCCCCATTGACCTTGCATATTTCATCGCGCTTGCCATGCAACATCAGACGGAGAGACACCACAAGGGAGTCATACCATGGGCCCATACATCACACGACTAGGCTGTTACTTCGGCCTGTTCAACACTACAGCCCAGATCTCCTCCTATACCTTACTTGGCCAGATGTCCTCCCAGGGCATCCAGAGCATGCTTTCTATGAGGATGGTCGAAAGACGTCTAGGTGGCGACCACTATCACTTCCGCCTTATCCAAGAAGGCGAGGACCAAGAGGATCAAGAGGACATTCCTGATGATGTCCCACCGCCACCACTAGCAGAGGATGCACCCGCCGAGCCATCATGCCCCAGACGACCAACCCAGACAGCAGCCCCATACGCTGACATACATGAGCGCCTAGACCGATTTGAGCAGCAATGCGTCCAGCGCTTCGATTATATCGACGCCACTTTAGCACAGATATGTCAGCACCTGAGCATCGCCCCACCGCCATGAGACCCATCAGAGGATTAGATCCTCTTTTATCTTTTATTTTTGTTTTATTTTATTTTTATTTTTTTATCATTTATCTTTTTTTTTCTCTACCTAGTAAACACTGATCTTAATTTTAACCTTTTTCCTTTAACTTTCTTTTCCTTTTCTTTTTCAGATTTAATTGCTTTTATTTTAGTTTTTACCTAATTTAAATATTAGTATTTTTCGTATTTTGTTTTTGTTTTTTTTCATAACAGCTACCTCCTAACAAAGTAATTCCTCTTCATCTTAACCTCCCACGACTAATAAATCCCTTCGCAGTTTCAAAGGAGCTCTACAGCTCAAATCTCTACGAAAAAGGGAATACCGCGCCGCAACTCCCGTCTCACAAACCCTTCCAAATTTCAGGGAGTTTCATACCTTTCCTTAACTTTTGATCTTGTGCTTCTATTGCTATTAATGTTTTCTTTGTACATTGAGGACAATGTACATCTTAAGTGTGGGGAGGGGGTACAGTACTTTTAATTTTATACCCTCTTTGAAACCCTTGAAATGGTTCTAACTAATTGCACTATCCTCAATAACATAATTTTCAGTTTCCTATTAGGAATTATTTCTAATTGATTTATGATTTGTATTGATATGTTGAGAATTAAGAAATAGGCGATTGTACTTTAAAAATTCAAACTTAAAAACATTAAGGAATCAAGAATGATAAGTTGAAATTTTTGAGAACTCTATTTTTTTTGCATAAGTTATCTTCTCTAATTTTAGGTACTATCTTGAAATTTGAAATTTGCAGGATTGACATTAAAAGCCATAATTTTGTGAGATTTTGAGCCTTTTGAGCATACTTTCTTTCGTGCTCACTGATATTATTGCTTTGAGTGAGTCAACATTGAATAGTTATTCTAGAACTTGCTTCGATTATACATGTTGAGACCACATCATTGATTTGATATATCGAAATGATAAAGGCACTTAGGATTTAACCCACTTACTCCACAAAAAGCCTACCTCCATAAACCCCATTGAGCCTAACAACCTTTTCCTTGACTCACCCTCTAATTATTAACCAATAACCCTTTTTTGTTGAATTTCATTCAATTATTTTGATCCCTATTTTTGTCAAGATTTGAGTTGAATTTTTCATCTAGCTTTATTCTATTTTCCAGATTGTAAAATTTATTGTATTACTTGAATTCATAAAAAAAAAGAAAAAAAGAAAAGAAAAGTACATACAGTAAAATTCGATTGTAAATTGTAAATAGTTCGATAAATTTTTGCATATTTCTATTTTTCAAGCTATGAAGCCAGAAACGATATTATCATAAGAATTAGCTCTAGAAATATGTTTCAAAGTGATAGAGATTTTTCTAGCCAGATAATTTTTCAAATTCAATCTCGATTCTAGAGTGAACCTTTAGTGAGGATGTCAACTTCTGTTAATTAAGATGGAAAGATAATTACTTAAGAGAGGAGAGAAAGCTTATGTTTCAATGATAAAATTCTCAACTTAGATTGATTGAATCTTTAATGTTCTTCTGATTGAATTATTCATTGTATGACTACCTGTGGATTAGTTTGAAACATTATTGATAAAGGTTGTAAGTTGAGAAGAATGATTCTTATTTAGGGATTGAGATTTTGCTTGAAGGCAAGCAAAGAGTTAAGTGTGGGGGTATTTGAGAAACACCAAATTATACATATTTTTACCTCACATTTAGCCTATATTTTGGATAGTTTCTTATCAATTTTGTGAGAACTGGTGCTCTTAACCCCTCTTTTTCATATCTTATACTCAGGAGAGCATATGGAAGATGAAAGAACAGAAAATGGGCCTAAAACGGTGAAAAATAGACCAAAAAGCACGAACCACACGGGCCAAGAGATGCCACACGGCCGTGCCACACGGGCGTGCTTCACGAAGATCACACGGACAAAGCCCTGACAAGCACGGCCACTACACACGGGCGTGCTAAAACACACGGCCTCTATCGAACCCACACGGGCATGGCACATAGGCGTGTTCTAGTTGTGGGAAAGATGAATTTCACTCAAATTGGGATGCTTAGGGGCTAAAAAAGAGTCCCCAAAAGTTCTCTATATAAAGATCCCATAAGGCAACATTGAAGGGGGGCTCCTTCCATCTCTATACACATTCTATATTCTTTTCCTCTCACCTTTCTGCCACACCACAGGTAGAAGCAAGGGATTACTCGAAGGGAGAAGCCGATTGGTTCATCTCAGAAGCCGAAGTTCTACATCAACATAGAGGATTTCCCTAAATTCCTTCAGGGTTTTTGGTTTCTTTTATGATTTGTTATTTTATAACTTCTGAGATGTTTTCTTTTATCTTTATGAACTAAACCCCTCAGATACTTGAGGGGGATGAAACCTAAGACAGATCTTGTTATTTATTCTTGATTTTTATGAGAATTACTTGAATTGTTCTTAATTATGTGTTATTCATCCTTGATTTAATAGACCTAGGTATTAATTCAAGAATTAGATGTGCTTAGAGTAGAGGAGCAAAAGTCCCTGTGATAAGAGTAGATCTACCATAATTAAGTGGAGTTGCAAGCAACCCTAGACATAGGGCGACATAAATCTGCCGGATTAGGGTCAAACCTAATATGGGGAGCCATAGATCGAATTAATGCAACCTAGGGAGTTAATTAATAAGGGAATTTTAATTAACAACTTAGGCCTAGTTGCTCTTCACCTCGATATAGGGTTTAGCATAAATTAGGGATCTCTACGGATCAAGTCAAGCAAATAACTCGTATAATTCAAGAAAATAATAACAAGTGAAGTCTAGGTGGATTCTCCCTTAAGTATTAATCATACCAATTAGCTTTCCCCAAAAAGTCTTCCTAATTTACTTTTCCTGTTTTTCTTAGTTTAGATTTTAGAAAGTAGTTTTAAACAAACCCTCATTTAATTTGTAGGTTAAATAATAGAAAGGAAGTGAGTAATAGTACTTTCGGTTCCCTTGGGTACGATACTCGATCTTATCACTAGACTATACTACTGTCGACAGGTGCGCTTGCCTTAAACGTCGTGATATTAGTTAGTTTGGGTTTGATCAAGTTCTTTATAAATTTTATTACTTTATATCACGCGATATCAACCATAGCCACCACGACCCCGATCATCATATCCTTGTAACACAGAAATTGTGGATAAACACCCTTCCCTACAAATCTTCACACCTCCAACTTAAGGAATTCATCCAATATTCAGGAAGTTTCACTTCTCTCCCTGTCTTATGATTTTATGCTTCTATTGTTACTAACTTTATCTTTGTACATTGAGGACAATGTACATCTTAAGTGTGAGGGGGAATTCACTTTCATTCTTTGTATTATCCTTGAACCCCTGAAAATTTTTGCCACTAACTTGTTGCATTGTTCTCAAATCTCGAATTCTCACTTTCACTCTCTGCATTATTCTTAATCCCCTATTAAAATGAATTCTGATTGATTTATGATTTTTATTGATATGTTGAGAATTAAGACATAGGTACTTATGCTTTGATTATTCAAACTTTAAGATATTAGAGAATCAAGCATGATAAGTTGAAATTTTTAAGAATTTAAATTTTTCTAGGTTGTTTTCCCCAATTTTAAGTGGTATATTAAAATTTGAAATTCGCAGGATTGACATCAAAAGCCATAATTCCAGTGAGATTTTTGAGCCTTTTGAGCATACATCCTTTCGTGCTCACTTTTATTGTTGCTTTGAGTGAGTCAATATTGATATGTTATTCTAGACCTTGCTTTGATTATACATGTCGAGACCATATCATTGATTTGATATACTGAAATGATAAAGGTACTTAGGTTTTAACCCACTTACTCCATAAAAGCCTACCTTCATAAATTAACCCCTAATGAACCCTATTGAGCTTAACAAACCATTCATTGACTTACCTTCAATATTAACCTATAACCCATTTTTTTGAATTTCCTTCAATTATTTTCATCCCTATTTTTGTCGAGATTTGAGTTGAATAATTATCTAGCTTTGTTCTCCTTTTCAGCTTGTAAAGTTTATAAATATTCAATTGTGTTTTTTTTTTAAAATGTATATTTCGATTGTAATTCAATGTTTTGCATATTTCCGTGTAATTTTTGAGCTTCTGTTTTTAGACAATGTTATCCAAAAGAGAAAGGCTTTACTAGTGATAGAGATTTTTCTAGTTAGATGATTTTTCAATTCAATCTCGATTCTAACCCTCTTTTTCAGCTTGTGACCTCAACCCTAACCAAGGCCACGTTACAACCCTTGAAAGACCTTTTGATCAATGTATCATGTCAATACATAGTGGTGGAGATTTGATTTTCCTGCAAACTTATGGTAATAACTTTTCATATTGACTAATGAGTGCTTAATTTCTGAACCCTAAACACTTCGAGTGGATAGAGTGAATCTTTAGTGAGGATGTCAAATCTTGTTGATTTTGAGTTCAAGGTAATTACCTAGAGGAAGGAAGGAAACTTATGTTTCTGTGATAAAATTCTCGACTTAGACTGTTTGAGACTTTGATTTTCTTTTGGTTGAATTTTCAATGTATGATTACTTATGGATTAGTTTGAAACATTATTGATAATGATTATAAGTTGAGAGGAATAATTTTTAATTGTGAATTGAGATTTTGCTTGAGGACAAGATAATGCTTAAGTGTGGGGGTATTTGATAAACCGTAAATTATACATATTTTTACCTCATGCTTAGCACATTTATGTATGGATTATTCCTTGATTTGTGGAATTTGATGCTCCTAAACCTTTAATTTCATGTTTGATACTCAGGTGAGCTTAGGGGAGTGAAAAGAACAAGAAACGGGCCAAAAACAGAGAAAATAGGCCAAAGCAAGGAATCAACATGGCCTGGAGTTCACCACACAAGCGTGTTACATGGCCGTGCCATATAAACAGGCTCAAGCGCGGCCTAGACTCGATTCATACGGGCAACCCACATGGCCGTGCCACATTAGTAGGCTCGAGCACGGCCTAGCATTGACTCACACGGGCGTGGCACACGGGGGTGTCCCTGTCGTGAGGGAGTTCAATTTCATGAGGAAAAGGCTACTTAGGGGCTAAGAAAGACTTTCCAAACTCTATATAAAGACCCTAGGAGGCAACTACAAGAGTGTGCATTATTCCCGCCAAGGGTAAAGTCTTCCCACCAAGACGGAGAGCTAAAGGCAGGGAATTACTCGAAAGTAAGCCGATTGATCCATCTCAGAAGCTAGGAGCCACAATCAAGACAGAGGATCTCCCTTCATTCCTTTCAGGAGTTTTGAGTATTCTTATGTTTTGTTATTTTATTTATTCTGAGATGTTTCTTTTCATAAACATGAACTAAAACCCCAAATATCTAAGAGGGATGAAACCTAAGACGAATCTTGTTATTATTATCTGAACTATATGATAAATATTTGACTTGTTCTTAATTTTGTTTTTAATTCTTGAATTGATATTTCTGGGATATTACTTTAAGTCGAATGTGCTTAGGTAGAAGAGCAAAAGTCCCTGTTTAAGAGTAGATCCAACACAATTAAGCGGAGTTGATCGCAATCCTAGACATAGGACGACGAAAATCTACCAATTAGAGTCAAATCTAATATGGGGATCCATAGATCGAGTTAATGCAAGACTAGGGGTTTTAATTAGAAAGAGATTTCAATTAATCAACCTAGAATTACTTGTTCTTATTCTCGACGGAGATATTAACAGTTACGTTGGTTTGAGGATTTGAGACTCCTCTCTCTTGCTATCAGTTTCAGTATCAAAATAAGGTTTAAGTCGAGTATAATTTACCTTGAAAGTGCCAAATTCTTTATGTGTTACCTCGACTGTACCATAGGAGAGGATTTTCATTACCGTGAAGGGAGGTGCGTCATCTGTATGAAGTTTTGAATTTGCAATTTGAGGGTCCTCTTCTTCTAGTAACACCTTATCCCCTACCTTAAGTTGATTTGGTTTAGGTGTAGGCTCACCATGGATCTATTTCATTTCTATGTGGCATAATTTAGGTTCCTCTTTGCTATAATCCCTCCATTCATCTAATTCGTCAATTTGTAACATTTGCTCTTCATGGATTGCTTCCTTGTTGTAGCATGAACGCGAACGTGGCTCAATTGTAATTTTGCTAAAAGTATCCTACAAAGAAGGTTAGACAGTGAGATTATTTTTATTACAAGAACTCGTAATAACATTTGTATCCTTTGAGGTCCTAATAGAACTACGAGCTTTTAGAGTAATTGTGTCATCGCCTACGCGAAGTGTAAGTTCACCTGTGCCCACATTAATAATAGTCCTAGTAGTTGCTAAAAAGGGTCGTCCTAAAATTAATGGCACATCACTATCCTCATCCATGTCTAGAACAACAAAATCTATTGGGAATATAAATTTGTCAATTTTAACAAGCGCATCTTCAATTATACCCCTAAGAAATCTAATGGTTTTATCAGCCAATTGAATACTCATTCTAGTTTGTTTGGGTTTCCTAAGACCTAGTCGTTTAAACAGTTTATAAGGCATTACATTAACACTAGCCCCTAAATCATCCAAGGCATTTTTAACATCTAAGCTACCAATTAAACAAGGAATTGTAAAACTCCCTGGATCTTTCAGTTTGTTGGGTAGCTTGTTTTGTAAAATGGCTAAGCAAACTGCATTCAGCTCTACATGCGACGACTCATGCAACTTCCGTTTGTTTACTAAGAGCTCTTTTAAGAATTTAACGGCGTTTGGCAACTGTGAAAGAGCTTCAATAAATGGTAAGTTAATATGTAATTTCTTTAAAAGTTTAAGGAGTTTGCCTAATTGTTCATCTGTGCAGTCTTTCTTTGTCGCATTTGGGTATGGGACACGAGACTTATACTCTTTAACGGTTGGTTCTTTCCGACTTACCTCACCCTTACCTTTACTTACCACAGCTTCCAGGCTTGGTTCTAATTTGTCTTTAACTAACCCTCCTTCATTGATCATATCAATGGCGTGAAGTTGCTCCCTTCGGTTAGTTTCTGTGTTGCTTGGCAAGCCGTCTTGTGGCCTTTCAGAGATTAGCTTAGCAAGTTGACCTATCTGAGTTTCGAGCCCTTGAATCGGTGCTTGCTAGTTTTTTAGTGTTGTTTTGGTGTTTTGAAAATAGGTTTCTGACACCGAGATAAAGTTCGTAAGCATATCCTCAAGATTCGGCTTTTTCTCTTACTGGTAAGGAGGTTGTTGGAAGCCTGGAGGGGGTGATGGCTTTTGATTTCCTTGACCACCCCATGAGAAATTGGGGTGGTTCCTCCAACCTGTATTGTATGTGTTACTATAAGGGTTATTTTGAGATCTAGAATTATTACCCATATAGTTCGCTGTTCATTCTCTGTGCTAGGATTATAGGATGAATAATATATGTTGTACACTCCTCCTCCATTTGAATCACACCTCATCACTGGATGTACCTGTGTAGAACCAACTAAACCATCAATCTTTTTATTTAAGAGTTCTACCTGATTTGACAGAATTATGATGGTGTCAACATTAAAAACACCGGCAGCTTTTGTGGGCTTTGTCCTCATGACTTGTCACTGATAGTTATTTAGTAACATCTCCTCTATGAACTCATAAGCCTGCTCAGGTGTTTTGTTATTTATGGTTCTACCGGCAGCTGCATCGATCATCTGTCTTGTTGAGGGGTTCAAATCGTTATGAAAAGTTTGAACCTATAACCCTAAAGGTAGCCTATGGTGAGGGCACCTTCTCAATAAATCCTTGTATCTCTCTCAAGCATCGTAGAGTGTCTCTAGATCCATCTGCACAAAAGAAGAGATATCATTCCTCAACTTTACCGTTTTAGCCGGCGGAAAATATTTAAGTAAAAATTTTTCAGTCATTTGTTCCCAAGTAGTGATAGACCCTCGTGGTAGAGAGTTTAACCACTATTTAGCCTTATTCCTCAAAAAAAGGGAAACAATCGAAGGCGAATGGCATCATCAGAGACGCCATTTATCTTAAAAGTGTCGCAGAATTCGAAATAGTTTGCTAAATGTGCGTTAGGATCCTCATGCTGCAAACCATCAAACTGAACAAACTGTTGTATCATTTGAATAGTGTTAGGTTTCAGTTTAAAATTATTTGTAGCAATAACAGGCCTAACAATACTAGATTCAGTACCAGCTAAATTAGGCTTAGCATAATCATACATAGTACGAGCAGCAGGATTTTGATTCGCATGATCTGCAACTACCATAGGAGGTAGCGAATTTTTTGGATTTGTTTCCACCACTTTAGTAAATTCAGTTTCGTCCTCTTCCCCTTGTTCTACGTACTGTAAGCTTCACCTTATCTCTCTTTGGTTTCTGTGAACTGTCGCTTCTAAATCGCTATCAAACAATAATGGTCCTGACGGGTTTCTTCTAGTCATAACTAGAGGCACCTGTCAGAGAAAAACAAAAAGAAATAAAAATTTAGTAAATAAAACCTAAAATAAAAATAGAAAATAAATTGCAATAAAAGTAAAAACAGCTAAAGTAATAGAAATCGACTGTTCCTAATATCTTAGTTCCTCGGCAACGGTACCAAAACTTGATGTGCGTGATAAGTTTTAAATTTTATGATCGTACCTAGACACTAACTATTATCACGATGAAGGCAAGCACACCTATCGAACAGTAGTATAGTTTAGTGGCAAGACCGGAATGTTGAACCCTCAGGAACTAAAAGTACTAGTAATAACTTTCTTTCTATTATCTAACTTAGAAAGAAAGGGAATTTGTTTTAACTAATTAAATTAAACTAATTAACTAGAAGCACGACAGAGAGTAAATTGGGGAAATTACTTTTGGGAAAACTGATTGATTTAGACAATACCCAAGGAAGAATCCACCTAGACTTCACTTGTTATTAGACTCTGTACTAGACGATTTATTCACTTGACTTGATCCGTTGAAATCCCTAAATTATGTTATTATCTCCGTCGAGACTAAAAAATCTAACCCTAGGTTGATTAATTGAAATTTCTTCCTAATTAAAACCCCTAGTGTTGCATTAACTCGATTTATGGATTCCCCTATTAGATTTGACTCTAATTCGGTAGATTTACGTCGTCCTATGTCTAGGAGTGCGATCAACTCCGCTTAATTACGTTGGATCTACTCTTAAGCAGGGACTTTTGCTCCACTAAATAAGCACATTCGAATTGAATTAATATCCTGTAATATTAACACAATGATTAAAAATACAATTAAGAACAAACCAAGTATTTATCATATAATTCAGAAAATAATAACAAGATCCGTCTTAGATTTCATCCCTCTCAGGTATTTGAGGGATTTAGTTCATGTTTATAAAGAAGAACATCTCAAAATAAGGAAAATAACAAAACATAAGGAAACCCTTAAAACCCCTGAAAGAAATTGAAGGGAAATCTTCAATCTTGAAGGAGATTTCGGCTTCTGAGATGGATCAATCGGCTTTCTTTGAGTAATTCATTACTTTCTACTCTGTGTGTCCCCTGAGTCCTCTCCTAAGGTGTTTATATAGACTCTGGAATACCTTTCTTAGCCCCTAAGTAGGCTTTTCCTCGTGAAATTGAAACTCGTTATGACAGGGACACGCCCGTGTTATTCGGGTTCAGGCCCTGTTTAAGTCTGCTAAATAGGCACGACCATGTGGCGTGCCAGTGTGAGGAACTCCAGGCCGTGTTGATTACTCATTCTGGCCCATTTTCTTCGTTTTTCGCTCGTTTCTCGTTCTTTTCACTTTCCAATGCTCACCTAAGTATAAAACATGAAATTAAGGTATTAGGACCATCAAATTCCATAAATTCAATGATAATTCATCCATAAATGTGCCAAATGTGGGATAAAAATATGTATATATTATGGTTTATCAAACTTACCTTGAGTTGCTTAGATAGAAAGTATCGCCTATTCGTCAACTTTCCGTTTTCCCCGATCTAGTTCCAGTATTTGCTTATCTTGATCTATATATTATTAAATTAAATCATTCAAACTTTCATTCAATTCAATCAAGTCCACATTTCATAATTTTGGCAAATTACACATTTTCCCTAGACTTTTGACTAATTTGCAATTTAGTCCTTATTATATAAAAATGCAAATTTGCACAACTAGGCCCTAACCCATAATAGCCAAATTTTATATAGTCTGTTAGTAGCCCATATTTTCATTTTAATCACACATTTAACCACAACATTTCAACATTTCTCAATTTAATCCTAAATTCTCATTTTTGTCAAAAATCACTTTATAAAACTTGTATATCTATCAATAAACCTTTAAAATCTATCATTAAACATTTAAAAAATCAAGCATTCAATAATGGCACTATTCAAAATCTATAACAATTTCAAAAATGAAGATACGGGCTAGGTAAATTGAGCTCCGACGAGCTCAAAAACATAAAAATCATTAAAAACCGAGTCAAAACACATACCTATTGGATGAAAATGAGATTGCCAAATGAAGAACCCTAGTTCATCTAATTCCTTTCTCAAATTTTGTTGGTAATGATGAACATGGAGAAAATTTTGATATTATTTTACTTAATATTTATTAATAAGCTATTTACCACATTAACCTTAAATAAAACATATAAATATCATTTAAACAATGGCTAATTATGTCCACTCATTCTAATAATGGTATATTTGCCATGCAAGGCTCATTCATTTCATTCTATAGTTATTTGGCTCATTCAACTAATAGAACTCATATTTTACGCTTTACGCGATTTAATCCTTTTTAACGAATTAGCCATTTAACCGGTAAAATTTCTTTACGAAATTTTCACCTAATAATTCTATCATGCTGTAAACCTTATTAAAATAATAAAATAAATATTTTGACTTCAGATTTATGGTTCCGATACCATTGTTCCGATTTGACCGAAAACGGGTTGTTACACTGGATTATTTATTCTACCTCCATTTGTATCGAATTGCATCACCGGATGTACCTGCGTAGAAAGATATAAACCATCAATTTCTTATTAAGTACTTGATAAATGATAAATTATACATGTTTTTACCCCATGCTTAGCCCAATTTCTGGATGAATTAACCCTTGAATTGTGTAAATTGATGCTCTTAAACCTTTAATTTCATGTTTTATACTCAGGTGAGTATAGGGAAGTGAAAAGAACGAGAAACGGGCTGAAAATGGAGAAAATGGGCCAAAGTATGAAAACAACACGGCCTGGGAGTTTGCCACACGACCGTGTCACATGGTCGTGCCACCTTAATGCTCGAACACGGCCCAACCCCGACTCACACGGCCGTGCCACATCAAACAGACCCGAACATAGCCTATTGTCAACGTCATACGGTCGTGGCACACGGGCATGTCTCTGTCGTGAGGAAGTCAATTCTACTCGAAAAAGGCTACTTAAGGGCTAAGAAAGGCATTTCGAATCTCTATATAAAGACCTTAGGGGGCAACTACAAAGAACAGACTTTTCTCCCCTCAAAATGAGAACTTTTCTTCCCTCAGAGAGAGTAGAAGCAGGGAATTACTCCAAAGGAAGTCGATTGATCCATCTCAGAAGCCAGATTCTCCTTCAAAGCTGAGGATCTCCCTTCAAATTCCTACAGGGGTTTTCGGGTTCTTTATGTTTTGTTATCATTATTGTTCTGAGATGTTTTCTTTTATAATTATGAACTAAACCCCCCAAATTTTGAGGGGGATGAAGCCTAAGACAGATCTTGTTATTATTTTCTCTTGAATTATATGATAAACACTTGAATTGTTCTTAATTATGTGTTATTAATTCTTGTTTTAATATTCCAGGATATTGATTCAAGTATTGATATGCTTATTCAAAGGAGCAAAAGTCCCTGTTTAAGAGTAGATCTAGCATAATTAAGCGGAGTTGCATGCAACCCTAGACATAAGGCGACATAAATCTACCGGATTAAGGTCAAACCTAATAAGGGAATCCATAGATCGAGTTAATGCAACACTAGAGGTTTTAATTAGAAAGAGATTTCAATTAATCAACCTAGGGTTAGTTGTTCTTAGTCTCGGGAGAGATATTAACATAAGTTAGGGATTTTTACAGATCAAGTCAAGTGAATAAATCGTCTAGTTCAAGAGTTGATAACAAGTGACGTCTAGGTGGATTCTCCCTTGAGTATTATCCAAATCAATCAATTTCCCTAAAGAGTTTTTCCCCAATTCACTTTTTGTGCATTCTTAGCTTAGTTTAATAATTAATTTTAGTTTAATAAAAATTCCATTTTATTTCCAGGTTAAATAATAGAAAGAAAGTTAGTACTAGTACTTTTGGTTCCTTTGGGTTCAATATCTCGGTCTTGCCACTAAGCTATACTACTATTCGATAGGTGTGCTTGCCTTAAATCGTGATAATAGTTAGTTTTTGGTACGATCATATTTTATAAATTTTATTACTTCATATCACACATATCAGTACTTCTACCTGGTTTGATGACATGGTGACTTCATCTGAATTAAAAACACCGGTTGCTTTCATCGGTTTTGTCCTCATCACTTGCCATTGATAATTATTCAGTGCCATCTCCTCAATAAATTCATGAGTCGTTTCAAGTGTTTTATTGTTAAGTGTTCCATCGGCTACTGTTCGATTAACTACCTAGTTGAGAGATTCAAACCGTTGTAGAAGGTTTGAACTTGTAGCCATAAAAGTAACCCATGGTGAGGGCACTTTCTCAATAAGTCCTTGCGTATTTCCCATGCATCATATAAAGTCTTTAAATCGATTTGCAAAAAGGTAGAGATGTCATTCCTCAACTTAGCTGTTTTAGCCTGTGGGAAGTACTTTAGCAAAAATTTCTCGATTTTTTGAGCCCATGTAGTGATGGAATCTCGTGGTAAAGAGTTTAACCACTATTTAGCTTTGTTCCTCAATGAGAAAGGGAATAACTGTAAGCAAATGGTGTCATTAGTTGCGCCATTTATCTTAAAAGTGTCGTAGATTTCCAAGAAATTAGCCAAATGAGTATTTGGATATTTGTCTTGCAAACCATCAAACTGAACAAACTATTGTACCATGTGAATAACGTTCAGCATCAATTCAAAATTATTTGTAGTAATGGTGAGTCTCACAATACTTGATTTAGCCCCAGTCAGAATGGGCTTGGCGTTATTGTACATAGTATGAGGAACAGGAGCTGCTTCAACTGCAGGTGGTAGCTGAATAATCTGATTATCACCCATCTTCTCAATAATATCATGTACTCTTATTCATCTACTATAATTTGTCAACTTTTTCTTACTTCTCTATGATTTCTACGAGCAGTACTTTCAGTTTTAGTATTGAAAGGCAATGGTCCCGATGAGTTTCTTCTAGTCATAAACTAAAGGAACATGCTAGAAGCAAATAAAAGAAAATTTGTAATGTAAAAATTAGACTAAAAAAATATAAAAAATGACTAAATTAATAAAAATAAAGTGTTCCTAATATTTTAGTCCCCGGCAATGGTGCCAGAACCTTGATGTATGTTTTCTGTACTAAATAAAATTTACGACAAAGGCAAGCACACCTATCGAACAATAATATAGCTACAGTGAGTAGACATATCCACGAGGACTAAAATTATTAGTAATTACTGTTTTTATTATTTAGCTGACAATTTGGAGCGATAAGTTTTAATATAAAATTACTAAACTAATTTAACTAAGAACGCAACAGAGAACGAACCAAGAAAATAATTGAATGATAACCAATGAGAGAGACAATAACCCAGGAGAGAATCCACCTAGATTCTTTTTATTATTATTAATATTATTTAAACGAATTATTCAATTGGTGTCTTGATCCGTAGAAATCCCTAAATTATGCTAATATCTCTTTCGAGAGTAGAAGAAACTGACTCTAGGTTGATTAATTGAAATATCTTTCTAATTAAAAACCTTATTGTGGCATTAAGTCAATCTATGGATTCCCTTATTAGATTTGACTCTAATTCGGTAGATTTATGTCGTCCTATTTCTAAAATGCATGCAACTCCACTCAGTTATGCTAGATCTACTCTTAAATAGGGATTTTTGCTCCACTGAATTAAGCACATTAAACATGACTTAATATCACGAAAATATTAAAAAAAGAAATAAGCACACATAATTGAGAACAAGAATCAAGTATTTATCATGTAAACTGTAAATCAAATAATAGAATTCATCATAGGTTTTATCCTCTCTAGGTATTTACGGTATTAGCTCATAATTCTGAATAAAAATGTCTTAAAGTCGGAAAAACCATAAGAAACAAAGAAACTCATAAAAAATTTAGAAGAAATTAAAAGGAGGTCTTCGATCTTGATGGAAATCTACTTTGGAAGTGGCTTCAATGGTGTTCCTTGAGTGTTTTCTTCGATCTTCTCTGATGGCCCCCATATCTTTTATTTTGTTTGATATATATAGACTTTAGAATGATCAAAAAGCTTAAAAATTGTGTTTTTTTCGAGTGTTTGGGAAGGAAGGTCTGAAATTGACACGGGTTGGCACATGGGTGTGTGTCCAGCCCGTATGGCTCTTGAAATATGCTCTTTTTCTCTGATTTTCACTCCTTTTTCTCCAAAATGCTAAACATGAATTAAAGGGATCAGAGGCATCAAATTCACCAATTTGCATAAATAATCGTCCAAAAACACATTAAGAATGGGGTGAAAATATGATAGTTTTATCGTTTATCAACCATGCAATTTCAATTAAGTTTAACATGTTTTCACTAAGTGAAGATTCAATCGTAAGACACCTTAATTATGCAATTGATTTCCAAGATTATCAAAATCTAGAATATTTTAAAAGTGGGGGAGGGGAGATTATTGGCACATTTCAAAAATTTATATGGTGTTCTAATAGTTGCAAATGAAAAGTTATAAGTAGCCAAAAGTTTTTACTTGGTTACTAACCAAAAGTTGTCACTATTACTTTTTGCGAACTTCATCCAAATACTAAAAGAAAAAGTCTACTAAACTATTAAGGTTATAAGTAATTAATTTTTTTTCTTTTCTGATGGACGGTCTAGTTTTGTGTAATGAAGGAGGGGGTGGTGTTGGTGCTAATGATGATAGTAATATAAAACAAGTCAAATTTAAGGATATTAGAGAGGAGCTTGATGGAAATATGGTTGTAGATCTCGTGGCAGGCTCCTTTTGGAAGGATAAATTCTTAAACGAAGGGCCTCTTGGTTCGACGACCTCTTTACGCTCCGACATCTTAGACGGTAAGGACTTTGAATTTATAGAAGGAGATGTGCTATCCAATGTTAATGGTACTCCAACAATTGATTTCTCGGAGTGAATTCAACACCTTCTGGTTAAGGATATTGCCACCACTGTAGTAGTGAAATTATTAGGCAACATTGACTACCGTACACTTCTCAATCGGGTTTCAAGCCTTTGAAAACCATCCGAACCATTTAATCTAATAACGTGGAGAATGGGTATTTCCTTATTAGATTCCAAAACAAGAAAGATTATGATATGGTGCTGTCTTAGGGACCCTGGGTGGTGTTTGGGCACTAGCTGACTGTCCAACCTTGGACGGTGAACTTTAATCCCTCAAAAAGCTTTTCAAGTGTGGTTTTGACTTAGATCCAATTCCCTGGTTTGCTAGGCTTTTTATACAAGAGAAGGATTCTGGAGAGATTGGGAGTCTGGTTGGTAATGTGGCTCATTTAGATTTGAAAACAGATAGCAATACCAGGGGTAGATTTGCAAGAATGGTTGTGTATGTAACACCCCTAACCCGTATCTATTGCCAGAATAAGGTTACGAGGTATTACCATCAAATCACATCAAATTACAATCATTTCACAACCATTATCATTCATACACATATAACATTCAAACATAATAATACTATCCTTTACATAGGTCTACGAGACCTTAAAACAAGCTTGAAAGAGGTTCAGGACTAAACCGATAACATTTGAAACTTTTTGGAAACTTAAAAAAAATTTCATGCATATAAGGGTCACACGCCCGTGTGCCTCACACGACCTCCAGACACGCCCGTGCCACAGGCCGTGTGAAAACTAGAAGGTATACTGACTTGGGTCACACGGTTGGCCACACGCCCATGTGCTAGCCCGTGTACCACACACGACCAGTAACACGCCTGTGTATCTATGCCGTGTCACTTAATGGCTTGTTTTAACTAAGGTACAAGAGTCACACGATCGAGTCACATGCCCGTGTACTCGCCCGTGTGGCATGAAAATAGGCTTGGTTTAAGTCACATTCCTCCCTCTTCTCATGCATACCTAAAACACATTATTTCATACCATTTCACATATCAATAGGCAACCAAAAAAAGCCATTTCATACACATTTCATACCATTTTCAATCCATTCATTTCACATAATAAAACATGTACCAAAACCTCAAAACATATCTATGAATTCAAGCTATCTCAAACATGCATTTTCTCACCATTTCATCAGCCAATTAATTCATCCAAAGCCTACCAATTCGTCATTTCCAATCTCATATCAAGGCATACCATTTCACATACCCAGAATGCATCTCATAACCACAAATTAACAACACCACATTAACCATATTAAGCTTGCTAAAATAAAAGAAAAATATATATACATCACATGCCATATCATCTCACATCAAAGCTATTTCATTTACAAGCCAACTCACATGGCTAAGTTCATAACTCAAAACATATCAAAATGACACTAGCCTATACATGCCATATACCATAAATAAAACTTTTAAAAAGGTACCAAAATAGTTATCCAATAGTGTGATTGAGTCACTGACGATCCTCGGATCCGAGCTAGCTTCGATTAACTATAAAACACACAAAGAAAAATCACAAAGTAAGCTTAATAGCTTAGTAAGTTCATAGGATAATAAAATCAACTCATCAATTAAATATCATTCAACCATTAAAGCTTAAATTAACAACATAGATAATGTTTCTGATCCTTACTCAAATTCACTACTTAATTCTATACGAATCTTCTAGTCTCAACCATCCAATAATTCAATAGGTTTCGTACATACCTGTACCCTTCTATACTTATCCATTACTTACGTATCTCCTTATATGCTTGGTAAACTCGCACACTTAGTGCCAAACGAATGATCAAAGCTATGTTTAGCTCGTACACTTAGTGCCAATACATCTAGCCAAAGCTATTTCGATCTTGCACACTTAGTGCCAATACATCTAGCTGAAGCTATTTCGATCCCGCACACTTAGTGCCAATACATCTAACCGAAGCTATTTCGATCCTGCACACTTAGTGCCAATATATCACTGATTCGTTGTCAAACATATTCATTTCTTGTATTCACATTTAACTAATATCAAAGCATTTAAACATCATTAAAATGCTATTTATTCCATATAAACTTACCTCGGATGCAAAAAAATGACTAAATTGATCGATTAGTCAAGAACCTTGGTTTTCCCCCGATCTAAGTCTGTATTTCTCCTTTCTTCATCAATATGAAATCAAATATAACTCATTTATTCATTATTTCATTCAATTCAGCCCACGAACACACATTTAGGCATTTTTACACTTTAACCCTAAAGTTTCACATTTTTACAATATAGTCCTTATTTCACAAATACACAAAATTCAAAAAATTACTAAAATACCCATGCTAGTTGAATTACCATATTGCCCCTAGCAGCCCATATTTTTCATTTTCAAATTTCAACCACATAATTTCTCATTTTCAGTATTTAATCCCTAATATGCAATTTCACTAAAAATCACTTTATAAAACATGAATATCTATCACCAAGCTTTCATATTTCATCATTAAACATTCAAAAACACATGGATTCATCAATGGCATTTTACAAATTCATCAAAAAACTCAACAATTAGAGCATGGGCTAGCTAGTACTCAAAGCAGCGATCTTAAAAACATATAAATCATCAAAAACCGAGTCAAAACAATACCTTAATTGAGCTTTCAATATGCCAAACCCTAATAAGCTTCAAACATTTCTTTTCCTTTTGTTTTTCGATAAGAAAGATGAGCAAATAAGCTCAAATTTGGTTTTTGTTTAATTAATATTCATTAATACATCATTTACCAAATTACCCTTGTATAATTAACTAATAATTCATCAAATATAAGGCCATTAATGTCCACTAACAAAGACAATGGTCTATTAACATAATAAGGACTCTCACATTATTCAATGATAGCAATTTAACACTTTAAACAAGTAGAACACAACTTTTGCATTTTACGCAATTTAGTCCTTTTGTCAAATTAAACACCCAATCGGTAAAATTATTTCATGAAACTTTCGCACATGCATATTCTCAGACTGTAAACAGCAAATATAATATTAAAATAATTTTAGAACCTCAGATTTTTGGTTCCAAAACCACTGTTTTGATTTAGCTAAAACCGAGCTATTACAGTGTATGTGGATCTAGATAAACCACTTATATCGTAGGTATTGGTTAATGGCAAAATCTAGCGGGTGGAGTTTGAAGCCTTACCGGTGGTTTGTTTTGCATGCATTGCTATGGTCATGTTAAAGATCTATGCCCTTTTCCAAAGGCTGAGTTTAACATCTTTACTAGTAAGGAAAATGAAAATACCTCTTTGACATAAAAAAATAATCATGATGGCGGTGGAAGCAGAGAATGTGTAACACCCCAAATCTAGCCTAGAAGTTAGGCCCGAATCCAACGTGTCACATTGAAGAGTTTTTGCGAAAACCTTGTTTTCATTGAAAACCCTTCTAAAAGAAATTTGAGTAAAATCCGGTTTGTATTTTTTCAAAATGAGGTTTATTCAAAAACTATTTCTTTGTTACTTTATAAAAAAAAATACCCTTTTAACTGCGGAAGCTTGATTTTAAAACCATAATTATTTAAAAAAAACCTGAAATATGTTTAAAAGAAATAAATCTAGGTTCCGTTTCGAAAATACAAAGCACAGCAATAATAATGGAATAAGAACTAGAGGGAAGGCCTTATTACAACCCGAAATAAAATAACTTAAAATTTTTAGAAATTATATATAAAAAAAACAAGTCCAAATCGTCTTGCTAGTTGGCCACTTCTAAGTCCCACCCTCCGTTGAACCGCCTACTGAGGTTCACTTGTAAAAAAAATAAAAGAGGGGAGTGAGTTTTGAAACTTAGTGTGTGCAACCGTCGTAAAAAAAAAATACAACATTCACTTGACCTAAGCCCACATCATAATAATATAGTAATATCATACATGCAATGCTATGAAAACCCTCCCAAATAGTCCATCCGTTACACAACATCTCCGTCCAACAAAAACACATCTGTGGGGATATCTAAATCGACTTACCCATCTGCTACACAGCAATGGTAGCCCGGTTGCGGTACTACCTAACGTTGCAGCAATGCTACTAACCATGTATAGGGCTTAAAAAGCCATCGGTGGATCCACTGCCATCAAGCAACCATGCGATCCTCATATACTTCCTCCGTTCCATAATTCCCAACCCATATGCAACCTAAACAAAATATCATATGAATGTAGAAAACATACATGTAGCGTACATAAATCCTACATTTAACACATAGGGGTATTCTGGTAATGTCACAAATCAGGGGTAATTTGGTAATTTTGTTAATCGAGGTATTTTGGTAATTTTACACTACAGGGGCATTCCAGTAATTATACCCTACAGGAGTATTTCCATAATTCTACCCTACAGGGGTATTTCAGTAACTTCTTAACACTGTGGGTCTAATTATGTACCTTGGGCCGTCAACAAGTCCTCGTTTGGCTAAAGTGAACAGGCACTACGCACCAAGTAGGTTCCCAGAGAAGATGAGGTGAGTCATTAAGACTGCTTGTAAGAACCCAATTTAGCCCGGGCCCATATCAGTAATAAAAACCAAAAATTTATAAAAGTCCATGCGTTGTTTTTACAATAAATAGGCCTAAGGCCTGATAACCCGTAGCCCAATACTAACCTAAACCCATTACACCAAAACAGATTGAACCCAATATCCCATTAACCTAACCCAACATGTAACGCCCTCTTACCCGAGACCGTCGCCGGAGTCGAGTTTGAGGTGTTACTAAACTTAATTTATCACATAAACAATTTTAAACCATTTATTTCAGCATTTGTGATAAGCTGTCCATCTGCGTCACAGTCGCTTAAAAAATCATATCTCGAGTTACGAAACTTGAAATTAAGATCCGTAAATTTTTCTTAAAACTAGATTCATATATCTATCTACTAATTTTTTTCTAGAACTTTTTTATGGGCCAATTAATACAGTTTATTAGTTAAAGTTTCCCCTGTTTCAGTGTTTGACTGCTCTGACCTCTATTCACTACGAATCACTTTTCTCCCTGTAAAAAATTCAAATGACTATTCTGTTTTTTTCTTCTAAAACTAGACTCAACAAGGAATCTATACATATGTAGTATGACTCCTAATTATTTTTGTACAATTTTTAGTGAATTTCTAAATTCAGAACAGGGGATTCAGAAATCACTCTGACCCTGTTCCACCAAAACCCAAATATCTCATAAAATAAAACTCATTTACCTGTTTTGTTTCTTCCATATGAAAATAGACACAACAAGATTCAATTTCATATTTTATTCACCACCTGATCTTGTCTCTACTATTTTTAATGATTTTTCAAACTCACGTCATTGTTGCTGCAAAATTCTGTTTTATAACAAAATTCATCTTTCTATGGCTTTTCATGGACTAAGTAACACATTAAACATACATGACACCAAATGTAATCTAGATTGGCCATTCCAATGGCTAATCATTTTCAAGCATTTCCTTGCCATGCCATCACCATGTCATAAGATTATTTGCACAAAATGATTATAATGCTATACATGCCATATTCAAAATACAAGCCATTATACCAATTTGTCCCGGATAGTGTGAACGTTCCTTCGACCCTTCCCGATTTCCAAGCTAGCTTGTCAAAACTACAATGAATGAAAAGGAGGGAGTAAGCATAAATGCTTAGTAAATTCACATGTAAATAACAAGTAACATAACTATGCAAATCAACATAACCACCAATTACATAATATCATTAAAACATTCATGACACAAGAATACTTGCTATTTTACCACATTCTTGTCTTACCAAGTTCTCAACTCGAGATTTAGGCTCATACCTGTCCAACTTCCTCTTTCACCATACTTTCCAACATACCTCTTTCGTTTAGGCGTTCTCATTATTTATTTAAAAATCTACCCGTTGAACTCATCGGAATATAACTCGGATACACAAATCGTATACACATAAGTGTCGTATCTGTAGCCAAGCTACCATGTAACCCGCCCATAAGCAAACTCGGACTCAACTCAACGAGCTCCGGCGTTCGCATCCATAAGTGAACTCGGACTCAACTCAACGAGCTTGAATGCCTAGTTACATCTCACGAACTCGGACTCAACTCAACGAGTTCGGAACTCAATCATCCTAGTGACATGTCACTTGTATCCTAATCTATTCCCAAGGTTCAAACGAGATTCTCTTCAATCGCACCTCTTGGTCGTCTTCCTCGAAATGTCGGAACCGATATTTGGTAGCATTTCATATTCATCAAGTAGCTCACATAATTTGTATATTACTAAATAATAATTCACAAAGCATAATATTTCATGATAATAAGTATCATATCATATAAATAGCATTAAATCATTTAAAATAACAATTATGTTACCTTATTTACACATGAACTTACCTCGGTACAAAATGTTAGGAATCGAGCCTATTCCTCGTAAACTTTGTTTTTCCCTCGATCACGGCTCGACTCTCGTTTCTCTTGATTTAAAATAACACATTTAGCTTATTTAATACTCACATTTATCAAAACGGTCCTTGACCCTAACTTTGTCAAAATTACGAATTTGCCCCTAAATTTTTGCATATTTACACTTTTTCCCCAAAGCTCGAAAATTAAACTTTATCCAAAATTCTTATGTTTTAGGACATGCTGACCATTTATTTACTAAGATCAACCTCAAATTCCCACTATAACATGTACTTATGAACAATAGGTATTTTTACCGATTAAGCCGTTTTACTCGTTTTCACTTAAAACCGAGTAGCACAAGTTGTCTAGCATAATTTAAAACCTCATATTCTATCATAAAACACCAAAATAAACAAATTTCACCTATGGGTATATTTCCAAATATGAACCCTAGGTTGAATTATTGTTAGCATAAGCTAAATCAAGTTACCGGGACTCTGAAAACGTAAAGAACATTAAAAACGGGGCTTGGAATCACTTACTATGGAGCTTGGAAGCTTGAAACAATCCCTATCTATGGAGAACCCTTGAAATTTCGTGCTAATGAAGAAGATGCACATATTTTGCCACCTTTTTCCCTTTTTTAATCTTTTAATTACCAAATGACCAAAATACCTTTAATGCCTTTCTTTGAAAATTTTCATGTACAAGCCCATTTTTGTCCAAAATTTTAGAAATTGGTCAAATTGCTATTTAAGACCTCCTAATTAATATTCCAAAGCAATTTCATACTAAAAGCCTATAGAATGCAAGTTTTGCAACTTATTCGATTTAATCCCTAATTTCAAATTAAGCACTTTATGCACAGAATTTCTTCACGAAATTTTCACACAATCATGCAATCATATCATAAACCTCAAAATAATTATAAAATAATTATTTCTATCTCGGATTTTTGGTCACAAAACCACTATTCCGGTTAGGCCCTAATTCGAGATATTACACAACAAACGGAGTTGGCCCAGTGGCCCAAATAGTTTTTAGCTTCAAGAAACACTAGGTTTCCATTGCGCCGCAACTCCTAACACAGGTCCCTAGTCGCGCCGCAATCAGCGCAGATCGCGCCCCTCACCGCCGGATCTCTCGCCGTCATCTGCAAAAAGGGAAAGAAAATGACAAAAACCCAAAAATATAGCAAAAAGAGAATCCATGTATTTATTTTGGAACGATTTATCTAGGAATAAAAAGCTGAATACAATCGATGTAAATGAGGGATTTTTTTGAATACAATGCAAAAACCACAATACCAAAAAAATCAATAAAAACAAAGAGATTTTAAAGGTGATTTCAGATTCTTATAAGTTTTCTGCCCTTTCGTTTTTTTCGTTTTGAATCCTCATTTCTTTATTATGCATGTGAAAGGAAAAAGTAAAGGAGAAAACACTTATCTCTTTAATACCATTGCCGAATCCGTTGTTGCTTCGTTGCAATTCAAGTCAGATAAGGGTTTTAGGGTGCGCAAATGGCCAAATCTTCAGGTTTGCTCGTGCATAGAGTCATGCTTGGCTTTTGCGTGAAGCCGTTCACCGATTTCAACGGCGGAATGGCTGATCGATGGCCTTTTATCTCAGTTCAGCTAAGGGAGAAAAGAGAATGGCTAGGGTTTTGCAAAAATGTGGCCGAATGTTTTAGTTTTTTGAGGGAAAAGTGGTTTTTATACAAATGATGAAACGACGTCGTTTGAAGCCTGTTTTAGTGGCCTCAAAACGACGTCGTATAGGCTTTACCCGATGACCCGACCCATATGCGACTAGATCTGAGTGTTTTGGTCTCCGAGGGTACATTTGTGCAATTGATCCCTGCATTTCGTGCTGCTGTTTGATTGGATCCTATTCCTACTTCTTTATTTTCTTTAAATTTTGTCATAGAATTTTGTGCTGATTTCATTTTAGTCCACAGTTAAACGCTGCGTTCAGGATCTTGACATAATTGCTTTTCTAGTCCCCATTTGTTTGAGCACTATATGTTTCAATCCCAAATTTTGTTTTAATTGTGAATTATCCTTTTTATTTCATTTTTGTTTCAATTGATTCCTTTTCCTTTTAATTTCAGTTTTTTTTAAAAATTTGTTTTTATATTATCTATTTTAAATTATTTACAAATAAGATCATTGATCATTTTTATATTAAAGTAATTTATATTATTCATAGTCTTTTTCTTTAATTTTGGTTTACTAAATTGCTTATTGATTTACTTTATCTATTTCATCAATGTTACATCAATTTTTTTTTATTTTTCTTTTGTATTTTTTAAATTGTTTTATTTGTATAAATAATTTATTTTATGTTTTTTTCTTTATTTTAAATCATTATATGATGACCATTCTAAATATTTTTATACATTATTATTTTATATGTACATAATTTATATTAAGCTATCTTTATTTTATGTGCACCATTGATTTTATATTGTTTTATGTATATATATATTTTTTCTTTTAAATCTATTTAAGTATATATAATTTCTTTTAAATTTATTATATAATTTAATCTTTTATTAAAGACCAAACTTTATTATATTTTTTTATTTATTTCAAATACTTTCATATATTATTATTGTTATATATATTGTTATAATAAGTCTTTCATTTCATGTATAGTATTTATTTAGATTCATATAGATTATTTTGTATATTACCCTTTTTGATTTTGTACATACATAATATTTATTTTAAGATTCCTTTATATATTACTATTTAATATATTATTTTTATTTTTAAAATTAGTTACATGTTATTTGTGTTAATTGGCATGGTATTTCTTTTAAAATTAGTTTTAATTCATTATCTTTCAATTGTTGATGTTAATATGCATGTGGCATAATGTGCTAATTTAGATTTCTTATAGCTCTATGTGGTCGTTATTCATTCTTTGTAAAAGCAATGTTATCATGTATCTTTATGTCCTGTTTATTGCTATACCATTATTTAGTGTTATTGCATCATGATTTCAAATTCACCTTCCGCCTCATTTTAATTATTCTTTAGAACAAACCAAATAAGCATATTTTGAGCTAGCTTTAAAAAATAGTCTATTTGAAAACTTTTAAATAAGGCAATATTTAGTGTTTGGGAAATTCGAGAAATTGTGCCCTAATGTGCTGTGTTGCACTTTTTCGTTTAACCAAGCCACTAAGTATCCTTTCAATTGCATATTTTGAAAATCAAAAGATGACCTCGGTATTAAAGGTTTAAGATAACATATCCTAACGTTCTGGATGTGGTATCTTGTTCCTTTAAAACAGGTGAATCTTAAAACTTGATTCAAACCAAATGTTCTAAAAAATCACATTTCACGTTTTTTTCAAGATTTCGACATTAGGACAATTATTGATCAAAATGGTACCAGTTTTGGGTGTGCAAGGGTACTAATCCTTCCTCGTACGTAATCGACTCCTGAACCCGACTTTTTTATTTCGTAGACCAAAATTATTTTTTTCAAAAAAGTGATCCAATCACAACTAAACAAAAAAAAGGTTGGAGGCGACTCCATATTTTTAAAGTCGATCACCGATTTTCCAAAATTTAAAAAAATGGTTTTGACACTGCTTAAGTACCAAGCTCTCCCTAGATCTAATCCTAGACATGCATATACCCATTGCCACACCTTAACCTTATGACTTGTCCACGGTTGCAATTAATTAATTATTAAAGTTTTATGTCTGTTAAAGCAGTTATCAGATACTAGGCCCAAAACCCCTTACAAAGCTCAAACAAGTCCACATACATGCATGTGGCCCCCTAGGCCTAATCTCATTCTTATGGCCCATTAGGCCCAAATCATATTCATATGGCCTATCAGGCCCAATCACATTCATGAGGTCCACCAGGCCCAAATCCATGCCAAATCATTCAACATACTTAATCAAATCATCCCATATTACCAATTTATCAACCTTTGCTTATTTGGGCCCACGAGCCCGTCAGGCCCATTTGGCCCATTCTGGCCCAGTTGGCCAAAACGTGACCTAAATCCATGAGATCGCTCATGGGGTCTCTGTTATCATATCGGTTACCCTCGTACGAGTGTTCGCGCACTCGCACGACTACCATAGCCAAACTTTCGGCTTTTTGACTTTTCAGCATTTTAGGATTTGCCGATCCATATGTGTGTAGTGTGTGTACACACCTGGTAACGAAACGTGCTGCGAACCCTTTAGTCATGAACCTACAATCATTCAAAACCTAGCAGTTAATCATATGCTTAAGAAATATGTCCACTTCCTTTACCAAAACCGAAATCACACTCATTCCCTTACCTTGAGCGACGAACCTTAATAATCCTTCTTTAATCACTATCCACGATTGTTTCCAAGATTTGTACCAACCCTAACGAATAAGGACTAAATAATAGGTGACTTGCATCCATCTTGAGTCACCCTTACATTACTTATGACCATTCGGCCAACCTTCAAAACCAAAAGTGAAGAATACTTACCAAAATCCCGAAACGCATAAAGAGTGATTCGGCAGAGATCTAAAGAACAGAGATTCGATATCAATCCCCTACCAAAAATGATTTAGAAAGAGTGAGGGAGAGGAGAAGTCGATTCTAGCAAGATTAATTGAAAGAGTAAAGTACTTACACAAGAATCTGCTAGGTTGAAGAAATAGTGACGGCACAAAAAGAATTTCGGTAAAGGAAGGGTGGAATTATACGGCTTTAGAGGGTTTGGAAAAGGTAACAAGAAGAAAAGAAAAAAGATCAAATGTGCTTGTGTGAGGGTAACTACAGGATATTTGGTAAAGAAAAGAAGGATTGACCTATTTGCAAAACTCTCCAAATACCGAAAAACACAGTGAAAATTCGTAATACATCCTAAAAGACCAAAAAACGGCACTCATTTACCCTCCTAAGCCAAATTTATACACTCCCTACTTCCCAAAACGGCACCAATTCTTCACACTTCTCAGCTCCTAACTTTTCTCCCTGATAACTCCCCAATCTCATTCTAAATTTTCTCTAAGATAAGCTCATTTAATTTTCTCTTATGAACACTTCCTTCAGAGTTCACATCTAATGCCATTACTAACCATCTAGAACACAAAAATAAAATTCCTAAAAATACCAAGCCAGCACTCGAACCTAGGATCCTTTTGCTTGCCACTAACACCACCTCCCTGCACCCTAAGTGGCGTCACTTATCCACTACACCACAGCCTTGCTTGTGTCCTATTTTATCTCTATTTATTTAAAAGCCAAGCTACTTGCCATCAAGGCTCCTTTAATTATTAAATTAAAATTCCTTCACCTCAAAGTTCGAACCCAGAACTTCTCCAACACCTCTAGATACTCTAAATTTATTAAACCCTTAAAGCCAACATGTCATTTGTCATTTTCTTGCTTACTTAAAAAAAATTATGAGACCCAAAGCCCAAAGCCTAATTCATCTACGCCCAAAATTTGGGGCGTTACAACTCTACCCCTTTAAAGAAATTTCATCCTCGAAATTTCCAGCTAATTACTAATTGCACCACTCAAGTCACACCACTATGCTTTCGCTGCGTACTCTGATTTTAATAACACTAACACACTTTAACCCAAATTGAACCCTCTTACACCTCTTCTAGGGCTCATCATTGATTCTCGTATTATCTGAATTACGAATTTTATGAAATTTTATTTAGTTTCAGTAATTAAGCCAATGTTTTATGAAAGTATTAAGTAAAAAGATTGTTTTCGTAAATCCTCTACAGTTTTAGGTTCCTACGGGCTTCAGTTCCACTCTAACTAAAAGTCTCAGTATAATCATCTAAAGTAGCCCACTAACTATCTACAGTATATCAAGTTAAACGAGCTTAGTAGTAAGAGAACTTACTTGGTTTGACGTTGGAGACTAGGTGTGCCACATAGCAAGAATTTCCAAAATATTTTGACTCAACCAAAATTAACTTTTAAACCCAAATAATAAGGCCCACTTCACAGCCGGAGCTTTGCAACTGGGCTCTGATACCTCTAAATGTAACACCCTAAATCTGGTCTAGAAGTTAGGCCCAAATCCGGCGTGTCACATTGAAGTGTTTTTGCGAAAACCTTGTTTTCATTGAAAACCCTTCTAAAAGAAATTTGAGTAAAATCTGGTTTGTATTTGTTTTCAAAATGAGGTGTATTCAAAAACTATTTCTTTGTTACTTTATAAAAAAAATCTCCTTTTAACTGTGGAAGCTTGATTTTAAAACAACAATTATTTAAAAAAAATGAAATATGTTTAAAAGAAATAAATCTAGGTTTCGTTTCGAAAATACAAAGCACAAAAATAATAATGGAATAAGAATTAGAGGGAAGGCCTTATTATAACACGAAATAAAATAACTTAAAATTTTTAGAAATTATATATATATATATATATATATAAAACAAGTCCAAATCGTCTTACTAGTTGGCCAATTCTGATTCCCATCCTCCGTCGAACCGCCTACTGAGGTTCACCTAAAAAAATAAAAAAAATGAGTGAGTTTCGAAACTCAGTGTGTACAACCCTCGTCAAACAAAAAAAAAACAAAATACAACATTCACTTGACCTAAGCCCACATCATAATAACATAGTAATATCATACGTGCAATGCTGTGAAAACCCCCCAAATAGTCCATCCGCTACACAACATCTCCGTCCAACAAAAACACATCTGTGGGGATAACTAAATCGACCCACCCATCCGCTACATAGCAATGGTAGCCCAGTTACGGTACTACCTAACGTTGCAGCAACGCTGCTAACCATGTATTGGGCCTAAAAAGCCATCGGTGGATGCACGGTCGTCAAGCAACCATGCGATCTTCATATACTTCCTCCGTTCCATAATTCCCAACCCATATGCAACCTTAACAGAATATCATATGAATGCAGAAAACAAACATGTAGTGTACATAAATCCTACATTTAACACATAGGGGTATTCTGGTAATCTCACAAATTAGGGGTAATTTGGTAATTTTACTAATCGAGGGTATTTTGGTAATTTTATACCACAGGGGCATTCCAGTAAATATACCCTACAGGAGTATTTCCATAATTCTATCCTACAGGGGTATTTCAATAACTTCTTAAATATGTGGGTCCAATTATGTACCTTGGGCCGTCAACAAGTCCTCATTTGGCTAAAGTGAACAGGCACTACATAATAGGTAGGTTTCCAGAAAAGACGAGGTGAGTCATTAAGACTACTTAAGTACCAAGCTCTCCTTAGATCCAATCCTAGACATGCATATACTCATTGCCACACATTAACCTTATGACTTGTCCCGGTTGCAATTAATTAATTATTAAAGTTTTATGTCTGTTAAAGCAGTTATCAGATACTAGGCCCAAAACCCCCTTACAAAGCTCAAACAAGTCCACGTACATGCATGTGGCCCCCTAGGCGCAATCTCATTCTTATGGCCTATTAGGCCCAAATCACATTCATATAGCCCATCAGGCCCAATCACGTTCATGTGGCCTATCAGGCCCAAATCCATGCCAAATCATTCAACATACTTAAGCAACTCATCTCATATTACCAATTTATCAACCTTTGCTTATTTGGGCCCACGAGCCCGTCAGGCCCATTTGGCCCATTCTGGCCCAGTTGGCCAAAACGTGACCTAAGTCCATGAGATCACTCATGGGGTCTCTGTTATCGTCTCGGTTACCCTCGTACGAGTGTTTGTGCACTCGCATGACTATCGTAGCCAAACTTTTGGCTTTTCAGCTTTTCGGCATTCCAGGAATTACCGATCTATGTGTGTGTAGTGTGTGTACACACCTGGTAACGAAATGTACTGCGATCCCTTTAGTCATGAACCTATAATCATTCAAAACCTAGCAGTTAATCATACGCTTAAGAAATATGTCCACTTCCTTTACCAAAACCGAAATCACATTCATTTCCTTACCTTGAGCGACGAACCTTAATAATCCTTCTTTAATCACTATCCACGATTGTTTCCAAGATCTACACCAACCCTAACGATTAAGGATTGAGTAACAGGTGACTTGCATCCATCTTGAGTCACCCTTACATTACTTACAACCATTCGGCCAACCTTCAAAACCAAAAGTGAAGAATACTTACCAAAATCCCGAAACGCATAAAGAGTGATTCGGTAGATATCTAAAGAAGATAGATTCGATATTAATCCCCTACCAAAATCGATTTAGAAAGAGTGAGGGAGAGGAGAATTCGGTTCTAGCAAGTTCAATTGAAAGAGTAAAGTACTTACACAAGAATCGGCTAGGTTGAAGAAATAGTGACGGCACAAAAAGAATTTCGGTAAAGGAAGGGTGGAATTATACAGCTATAGAGGGTTTGGAAAAGGTAACAAGAAGAAAAGAAACAGATCAAATGTGCTTGTATGAGGGTAACTACAGGATATTCGGTAAAGAAAAGAAGGACTGACCCATTTACAAAACTCTCCAAATGCCGAAAACCATGGTGAAAATTCGTAATACACCGTAAAAGACCCAAAAATGGCACTCACATGCCCTCCTAAGCTAAATTTATACACTCCCCACTTCCCAAAATGGCACCAACTCTTCACACTTCTCAGCTCCTAACTTTTCTCCCTGATAATCCCCAATCTCATCCTAAATTTTCTCTAAGATAAGCTCATTTAATTTTCTCTTATGAACACTTCCTTCAGAGTTCACATCTAATGCCACTACTAACCATCTAGAAGACAAAAATAAAATTTCTAAAAATACCAAGCCAACACTCGAACTTAAGATCCTTTTGCTTGCCACTAACGCCACCTCTCTGCACCATAAGTGGCATCACTTATCCACTACACCACAGCCTTACTTGTGTCCTATTTTATCTCCATTTATTTAAAAGCCAAGCTACTAGGCATCAAGGTTCCTTTAATTATCAAATTAAAATTCCTTCACCTCAAAGTTCGAACCCAGAACTTTTCCAACACCCCTAGATACTCCGAATTTATTAAACCCTTAAAGCCAACATGTCATTTGTCATTTTTTTGCTTACTTAAAAAAATTTTATGGGACCCAAAGCCCAAATCCCAATTCATCTAGGCCCAAAATTCAGGGCGTTACAACTCTACCCCCACAAAGAAATTTCGTCCTCGAAATTTCCAGCTAATTACTAATCGCACCACTCAAGTCACACCACTATGCTTTCACTGCGCACTCTGATTTTAATAACACTAACACACTTTAACCCATATTGAACCCTCTTACACCTCTTTTAGGGCTCATCATTGATTCTGGTATTATCTAAATTAGGACTTTTATGAAATTTTAGTTAGTTTCAGTAATTAAGCCGATGTTTTATGAAAGTATTAAGTAAAAAGATTGTTTTCGTAAATCCTCTACAGATTCAGGTTCCTATGGGCTTCAGTTCCACTCTAACTAAAAGTTTCAGTATAATTATCTAAAGTAGCCCACTAACTATCTACGGTATATCAAGTTAAACAAGCTTAGTAGTAAGAGAACTAACTTGGTTCAACGTCAGCGACTCGGTGTGCCACACAGTAAGAATTTCCAAAATATTTTGACTCAACCAAAATTAACATTTAAACCTAAATAATAAGGCCCACTTCACAACCTGAGCTTTGCAACTGGGCTCTGATACCTTTAAATGTAGCACCCCAAATTCGGTCTAGAAGTTAGGCCCGAATTCGACGTGTCACATTGAAGTGTTTTTGCGAAAACCTTGTTTTCATTGAAAACCCTTCTAAAAGAAATTTGAGTAAAATCTGGTTTGTATTTGTTTTCAAAATGAGGTGTATTCAAAAACTATTTCTTTGTTATTTTATAAAAAAAATCTCCTTTTAACTCTGGAAGCTTGATTTTAAAACAACAATTATTTTAAAAAAAATGAAGTATGTTTAAAAGAAATAAATCTAGGTTCTGTTATGAAAATACAAAGCATAGCAATAATAATGGAATAAGAACTAGAGGGAAGGCCTTATTACAACCCGAAATAAAATAACTTAAAATTTTTAGAAATTATATATATAAAAAAAACAAGTCCAAATCGTCTTGCTAGTTGGCCACCTTTGAGTCCCATCCTCCGTCGAACCACCTACTGAGGTTTACCTGAAAAAATAAAAGAGGGGAGTGAGTTTCAAAACTCAGTGTGTACAACCCTCGTCAAACAAAAAAAAATATACAACATTCACTTGACCTAAGCCCACATCATAATAACATAGTAATATCATACCTGCAATACTGTGAAAACCCTCCTAAATAGTTCATCCACTACACAACATCTCCGTCCAACAAAAAGACATCTGTGGGGATATCTAAATCGACCCACCCATTTGCTACACAGTAATGGTAGCCCGATTGCAGTACTATCTAATGTTGCAGCAAAGCTGCTAACCATGTATTGGGCTTAAAAAGCCATTGATGGATCCACGATCGTCAAGCAACCATGCAATCCTCATATACTTCCTCTCTTCCATAATTCTCAACATATATGCATCCTAAATAGAATATCATATGATTTCAAAAAACATACATGTAGCATACATAAATCCTACATTTAACACATAGGGGTATTCTGGTAATCTCACAAATCAGGGGTAATTTGGTAATTTTGCTAATCGATGGTATTTTGGTAATTTTACACTACAGAGGCATTCCAGTAATTATACCCTACAGGAGTATTTTCGTAATTCTACCCTACAGGGGTATTTCAGTAACTTCTTAACATTGTGGGTCTAATTATGGGTGGTAGTAACAAATCTAATCTTGTTTCCAAAGGTCGTGGTTTGGAGAGTAAAAGTGGGAGTAGCAGAGTTGAAGTTTTGTTTAATCGTATCATTTAAGAAAAGGTAGGTCATTTTAAAAATTTTAGAAATTCACGAATTCCTTTACCAGAGGCCATGGATTCCCTAGCTAGCCTTATTAATTCTAAAGTTGCGCTTAGAGATGCCGTTGATCTTCGAAATTCTGAGGGACATAATAGCAACGTTAGGTCCACTACAGTGCATTAACGGTTGATTCCTTACTTTTTGTCCATATGTTTATGAATTATTTTTTTTTGTTGTAATTTTTAGGGGCGTGCTAGTGTAAAGTTCCCTCGTATTTTTCGGGAGTATAGTAGGGAGCATAAGCAAGATTTAATTAGTTTATTGGAAACAAGGGTAAGCAAATTCAATTATAGCTAAACTTGGTTTTCAGTATTCCTATCGTGTGAAAGCAGTTAGTTTCTCTAATGGTATTTGGGTTGGGTGGAGAGATTCAGATTTTGTGGAAATTCTAAAAAATCACCCTCAATTCATTTTACTTAACATTTTGGTAATTCCTTTAAATGGTCATTCCTTGTTACGCTTGTTTATGGGAGCCCAGATAGTAGAAAAAGTTGATAGTTATAGGACGATATGAAAAGCACTATTCTTGTGGATGGGACTCCATAGATAGCTAATAGAGACTTTAACGGCATATTTTCTTCTTGTGAGAAGAGAAGAGGTTGGTCATTAGGAAAAGATGCTCACTCTTTGATGACTTCATGGATTCTACGCACCTTCATAATTTGGGGTTTAGTGGTCCGAATTTCACATGGCATAGATTTGGAGCCTATGAAAAGTTAGACAGAGCAAATTGCAATGATGTTTGGAATATTAGGTTTCCAAATTCTAGAGTTACCCATTTACGAATGCTCAAATTACACCACAAACCTATAAGATTATATCTAATGCCACCTTTTCAGTCCATTTTTGGGTTGCCCTTTCACATCTTAGAAGGTGGATCGAACATCTGGCCTTTTCTGACTTTGTTAAGGAAAAATGGTCATTCTTTAGAAACATGTCAGAAACCTATTCTATGTTCATTGGTCAAGTTAAGTTTTGGAATAATGTGGTGTATGGTCACATTATTTCTCGTAAGAATCAGTTGATCTGGAAATTGTGTAACATCCAAAAAGCTCTTGATAATAGGAGTTCAATTTATTTGAATCAAGTGGAACTTGAGGTCAGAAAAGAATTGGAATCTGTGTTACATAATGAGGAACTCTTATGGTACTAAAAGGCTAGGTGCAATTGGCTATCCTTCAAAGATTGAAATACTAAATTCTTCCATAGAAGAACATTGCAAAGGAGAAAGGATAATCATATTGATACTTTGAAAAATGAATCGAGGGATTGGATTTTGGATGAAGTGGAGTGTAACAAGAGGCGATTAATTTTTATAAGAATCTTTATCGTGAGCATCCGGGTAGCATGTACAATTTACATCTTGGTTCCTTTCCACCTTTGGAGCAGTGTGTGTTCAATTTCTTAGCAATCCAGCTTCTGATGAGGAAATCAATGTGGCTCTCTTTGATATGGCCCCCTTAAAGGCCCCAGGAAGTGATGGGTTTCACGCTTTATTCTACCAGAGTCGGTGGGAGTATGTTGGTCTTTCTATTTGTGATTAGGTTAGAAGAATCTTCTCTGGAGGATAACAATGATCCTGATCTTAATAATTGATATCACGTGATATAAAGTAATAAAATTTATGAAGAACTTGATCAAACCCAAACTAACTAATATCACGACGTTTAAGGCAAGCGCACATGTCGACAGTAGTATAGTCTATTGATAAGATCGAGTATCGTACCCAAGGGAACCGAAAGTACTATTACTTACTTCCTCTCTATTATTTAACCTAAAAATTAAATGAGGGTTTGTTTAAAATTACTTTCTAAGATCTAAACTAAAAAAAAGTAAATTGGGAAGACTTTTTGGGGAAAGCTAATTGGTATGATTAATACTTAAGGGAGAATCCACCTAGACTTCACTTGTTATTATTTTCTTGAATTATACGAGTTATTTGCTTGACTTGATCCGTAGAGATCCCTAATTTATGCTAAACCCTCCGTTGAGGTGAAGAGCAACTAGGCCTAAGTTGTTAATTAAAATTCCCTTATTAATTAACTCCCTAGGTTGCATTAATTCGATCTATGGTTCCCCATATTAGGTTTGACCCTAATCCGGTAGATTTATGTCGCCCTATGTCTAGGGTTGCATGCAACTCCGCTTAACTATGGTAGATCTACTCTTATCAAAGGGACTTTTGCTCCTCTGCTCTAAGCACATCTAATTCTTGAATTAATACCTAGAACTATTAAATCAAGGATGAATAACACATAATTAAGAACAATTCAAGTAATTCTCATAAAAATCAAGAATAAATAACAAGATCTGTCTTAGGTTTCATCCCCCTCAAGTATCTGAGGGGTTTAGTTCATAAAGATAAAAGAAAACATCTCAGAAGTTATAAAATAACAAATCATAAAAGAAACCAAAAACCCCTAAAGGAATTTAGGGAAATCCTCTATTTTGATGCAGAACTTCGGCTTCTGAGATGAAGCAATCGACTTCTCCCTTCGAGTAATCCCTTGCTTCTACCTGTGGTGTGGCAGAAAGGTGAGAGGAAAAGAATATAGAATGTGTATAGAGGTGGAAGGAGCCCCCCTTTAATGTTGCCTTATGGGATCTTTATATAGAGAACTTTTGGGGACTCTTTCTTAGCCCCTAAGCATCCCAATTTGAGTGAAATTCGTCTTTCCCACGACTAGAACACGCCCGTGTGCCACACCCATGTGGGTTCGATAGAGGCCGTATGATTTAGCACCCCCATGTGTAGTGGCCGTGTTTGTCGGGGCTTTGTCCGTATGATCTTCGTGAAGTACGCCCGTGTGGCACGGCCGTGTGGTTCGTGCTTTTTGGTCTATTTTTCACCGTTTTAGGCCCGTTTTCTGTTCTTTCATCTTCCCTATGCTCTCCTGAGTATAAGATATGAAAAAAAGGGGTTAAGAGCACCAGTTCTTACAAAATTGATAGGAAACCATCCAAAATGTAGGCTAAATGTGAGGTAAAAATATGTATAATTTGGTGTTTATCAAATACCCCCACACTTAAATCTTTGCTTGCCCTCAAGCAAAATCTCAATCCCTAAATAAGAATCATTCTTCTCAACTTACAACCTTTATCAATAATGTTTCAAACTAATCCACAGGTAGTCATACAATGAATAATTCAATCAGAAGAACATTAAAGATTCAATCAATCTAAGTTGAGAATTTTATCATTGAAACATAAGCTTTCTCTCATCTCTTAAGTAATTATCTTTCCATCTTAATTAACAGAAGTTGACATCCTCATTAAAGGTTCACTCTATCCACTTGAAGTGTTTAGGGTTCAAGAATTAAGCACTCTCTAGTCAATCTGAAAAGTTATTACCATAGGCTTGCAAGAAAATCACATCTCCACCACTATAGATTGATATGATACATCGATCAAAAGGTCTTTACTGGTTATAATGGGGCTTGGTTATAGGTGTTGTCACAGGCTGCAAAAGAGGGTTAGAACCGAGATTGAATTTGAAAAATTATCTGGCTAGAAAAATCTCTATCACTTTGAAATATATTTCTAGAGCTAATTCTTATGATAATATCGTTTCTGGCTTCATAGCTTGAAAAATAGAAATATGCAAAAATTTATCGAACTATTTACAATTTACAATCGAATTTTACTGTATGTAATTTTTTTTTTTAGAATTCAAGTAATACAATAAATTTTACAATCTGGAAAAGAGAATAAAGCTAGATGAAAAATTCAACCCAAATCTCGACAAAAATAGGGATCAAAATAATTGAATGAAATTCAACAAAAATGGGTTATTGGTTAATAATTAGAGGGTGAGTCAAGGAAAATGTTGTTAGGCTCAATGGGGTTTACTAGGGGTTAATTCATGGAGGTAGGCTTTTTGTGGAGTAAGTGGGTTAAATCCTAAGTGCCTTTATCATTTCTATATATCAAATCAATGATGTAGTCTCAACATGTATAATCGAAGCAAGTTCCAGAATAACTATTTAATGTTGACTCACTCAAAGCAATAATATCAGTGAGCACGAAAGAATGTATGCTCAAAAGGCTCAAAATCTCACAAAATTATGGCTTTTGGTGTCAATCCTGCAAATTTCAAATTTCAAGATAGTACCTAAAATTAGAGAAGATAACTTATGCAAAAAAATGGAGTTCTCAAAAATTTCAACTTATCATTCTTGATTCCTTAATGTTTTTAAGTTTGAATTTTTAAAGTACAATCGCCTATTTCTTAATTCTCAACATATCAATACAAATCATAAATCAATTAGAAATAATTCCTAATAGGAAACTGAAAATTATGCTATTGAGGATAGTGCAATTAGTTAGAACCATTTCAAGGGTTTCAAAAAGGGTATAAAATTAAAAGTACTGTACCCCCCACACTTAAGATGTACATTGTCCTCAATGTACAAAGAAAACATTAATAGCAATAGAAGCACAAGATCAAAAGTTAGGGAAAGGTATGAAACTCCCTGAAATTTGGATGGGTTTGCGAGACGGGAGTTGCGGCGCGGTATTCCCTTTTTCGTAGAGATTTGAACTGTAGAGCTCCTTTGAAACTGCTAAGGGATTTATTAGTCGTGGGAGGTTAAGATGAAGAGGGATTATTTTGTTAGGAGGTAGCTGTTATGAAAAAAACAAAAACAAAATACGAAAAATACTAATATTTAAATTAGGTAAAAGCTAAAATAAAAGCAATTAAATCTGAAAAAGAAAAGGAAAAGAAAGTTAAAGGAAAAAAGGTTAAAATTAATATCAGTATTTACTAGGTAGAGAAAAAAATAAAAATAAATGATAAATGATAAAAAAATAAAAATAAAATAAAACAAAAATAAAAGATAAAAGAAGATCTAATCCTCTGATGGGTCTCGTGGCAGTGGGGCGATGTTCAGGTGCTGACATATCTGTGCTAAAGTGGCGTCGATATAATCGAAGCGCTGGAAGCATTGCTGCTCAAATCGGTCTAGGCGCTCATGTATGTCAGTGTATGGGGCTGCTGTCTGGGTTGGTCGTCTGGGGTGTGATGGCTCGGCGGGTGCATCTTCTGCTGGTGGTGGCGGTGGGACATCATCAGGAATGTCCTCTTAATCCTCTTGGTCCTCGCCTTCTTGGACAAGACGAAAGTGATAGTGGTCGCCACCTAGACGTCGTTCGACCATCCTCATAGAAAGCATGCTCTGGATGCCCTGGGAGGACATCTGGCCAAGTAAGGTATAGGAGGAGTTCTGGGCTGTAGTGTTGAACAGGCCGAAGTAACGGCCTAGTCGTGTGATGTATAGGCCCATGGATATGACTCCCTTGCGGTGTCTCTCCGTCTCATGTTGCATGGCGAGCGCGATGAAATATGCAAGGTCAATGGGGCGGCCATTCGCCATGCACCATAGGAAGTAGACGTCGTGCGTGTTGACGACGCCTGTGCTCTCTCGGTGACCTGTAATAGTATGAGCAAGGAGTGCGTGGATATACCTGAGAGACGGAGGAAGAACGGAGGCCTTGCTGACGCTGGGGTTGTATATCTGTCTTCCTGGGGCAATCTCTTTCCATGGATGTGCCTGGAAAGAGTGGGAAAGCTCTCCTCTGCCATAAACTGCTCGGTGTAAAGCCCGAGTGCCACACCGAATTCTGGAACACTGAGTTGTCGTACGAGCCCTCCCAAACGAAACTGGACCGTCTCTAGATCATCAAACCGAGTCATCACCGTCTGGAGGTGGAATATAGCACAGAACTCGAGAGTGAGTTCAAGATATGTGGGCTCCACGATTTGAAAGAACTGGTCCCATTGGTCGGTGGCGAGCAAGGCTCGAACATCGTCTACCAGACGTACTTGTTCGAGGGCCCTCTAGTCAATGCATCAGCCCATCGTGATATTGCGAGCGTGTAGCAACTGGTAGCGCTCCTCCTGGGAGTCTTGTAAGAATGTAAGAAAAAGGGTGACGTATCTCGGAAGTGGGCCTAGTCGAAGAACTTCCTGGCCCCTTTCGTTTCTTAGAGGCGGGGACGGCAGCTTTCCTGGCTCGGGAGGATGACATGGGATCTAAAAAAAATTAGAAAAGAAAGAAAATGAATTTAAAATTGGAAATGCAAATATTTTAAAAAAAAAGGACTGAATAAAATAAAAATGTTCCTTAACATGAGTGGGAATTAACCTTGGTAGTAAACTCTAATCATTTTAAGAATTTGCATAAGAATTCTTTTCATGAATGTGTGTATATATACTGAACTATATAGCAAATGGCATGCTAATGTGTGTTTAAGTGGGATATTTACAATGGGTATTAGGTGGCAACTAGCTATGGGTTTAAATGGCACAAAATTGGCATATGGAATCAAAATGGCTAACAAAATCACAATTCCACATTATTCTAGATTGTTCTCTATTTCCTAGTTCCATAATTGCATAAATCAACTAATAAAATAAATAAATATGCAAGAAATGCAGTAAAAGTAAAATAAATGAGAAAAAGGGAGAAAATGGAACCAAATTTGGTGTTACACGGTCGTGGGTACTGATGCACGGGCGTGGAAATCAGAAAATCTAGTATGGGGGAGTTTAGAGGACTGTGGTGGTGTTTGTGGAGGCTTGGAGAGGTTTGAGTGTGAAATCTTAGGGTTTTGGATGAAAGGGGAAGTGAAAAATGGCCCCATATTTATATATTTTGGGTCACGCGGGCATATCGCACGCCCGTGTGAGTCGTGTTTAGCCCGTGTTTTTCGAAAATAGGAGGTTTTAGCGTGCCACGTTCGATGAGCACGCCCGTGTCTATTTTGAGCACGGCCGTGGAAATTGGTCCTTCGTTAAACGCATGGGCGTGTAATAAAGTGCACGGCCGTGGAGATTGGTCCTTCGTTAAACGCACGGGCATGTAATAAAGTACACGAGCGTGTCTAAATTGACAGTAGCTTCCACGGGCTTATGGCATGGGCGTGTGTCTCTATGTTTGCCCTGTTGAAGGTGCAGGGTTGCCACGGCCATAAAGCACGGGCGTGTGTGTTCCTTGCTTGCCCGTGTGGATGTCGAAGAGTCGCCACGGCCATGTCGCACGGCTGTGGGGTTTTATCGGTAGCCCGTGTTTTGGGGAAAAGTTGCTCTGTTCGTGCACGGTCTGTCCACACGACCGTGTCTCTGTTTTTTAGGTAAGTCCACGGCCTTAGGCACACTCATGAGCCTGGCCGTGTGGTCTATATTTTTTGCAGAAAAAAATGTTAGTTTATGTAATAAAACACTAAAAATTTTAAAAGAAAGGGAAGTTACTATATTAGTGCTCGGGTTGCCTCCCGAGAAGCGCTTATTTAGAGTCTAAGCTCGACTCTTCCTAGAGATGTCAAGAAGAAACGGGGTGGAGCCTAAGCTCCTCCTTGTTTTCTGTAAAATTCTCACTTTTATAATGTTTTAGCCTATGGCCATTTACCTTGAAAGTACCGTGGTTGGGGTGAGTTACCTCGATAGTACCGTATGGAAAGACATTGAGAACGGTGAACGAACCTGACCACCTTAATTTAAGTTTTCCAGGGAATAGTTTCAATCTTGAGTTGTAGAGTAGGACGAGATCACTTGTTTTGAACTGCTTGGGTTGTTTTAGCCTTTTGTCATGACGTCGCTTCATGGCTTCTTTATACAGTTTTGAGTTTTCATACGCGTTGTAACGCCATTCACCTAGTTCATTCAACTGCATGAGCCTCTTTTCACCTGCACTTTTAAGATCAAAGTTTAGAAATTTTATAGCCCAGAATGCTTTATGTTCGAGTTCAAATGGTAAATGACAGTTTTTTCCATAAATGAGTTTATATGGGGATGTTCATATAGGTGTTTTAAAAGCAGTTCTATAGGCCCATAATGCATCATCTAATTTTCTAGACCAGTCTTTCCTATTTGATTCTATTGTTTTTTCTAGGATGCGCTTCAGTTCTCTGTTTGTCACTTCGACTTGGCCGCTAGTTTGTGGGTGGTAAAGGGTAGCTGTTCTGTGGTATACTCCCACCTTCTTAAGATCTTTTCAAATTGGGTATTGCAAAAATGTGTGCCCCTATCACTTATGATTATCCTAGGTGTTCCAGATCGAGAAATTTTTTTTTCAAAAATCGTACTACCATTCGAGCATCATTTGTAGATAAAGCTTGAGCCTCTACCCATTTTGACATGTAATCCACTGCTACTAGTATGTACTTATTTCCAAATGAATTAGGGAATGGTCCCATGAAATCTATACCCCATACATCAAATATTTCCCATGAAAGTATATAGTTCTGAGGCATTTCATTAAGTTGGGAGATATTACCTGCTCGTTGGCATTTATCACAAGCGGTCACATACCTGTTGGCATCTCTGAAAAGTGTAGGCTAGTAAAAACTTGATTCGAGTACCTTATGAGCGGTTCTGGTTCTGCTGTGATGTCCTCCTGTGGGTCCTGAGTGGCAGTGTTCCAAAATTTGATACGCTTCTATGTCATCAACGCATTTTCGTATAACCTGATCTGCGCAAATTCGGAAAAGAAAAGGTCTTCCCAAAAGTAGTTTTTCACATTAGCAAAGAATCGTTTCTTTTGCTGATGGGTTAGCCCTTTTGGGTTATGTTGGCTGCTAAATAATTTGCAAAATCAGCAAACCAAGGAAGTGTCGTACCTGCTAAAGTTAGGAGTTGTTCCTCAGGGAACATATCATTTATCTTCTCGAGGTACTTGGGCTGTGTATTCTCTAGTCTCGAAAGGTGATCTGCTGCTGAATTTTCAGCTCCTTTCTTGTCTTTAATTTCCAAGTCGAATTCTTTTGACAAGATTAAATAAGATCTGAATTTATCAAAAGCAAAGATAACAGCTAGTAATTCTTTCTCCGTGGTGGTGTAGTTGGCTTGAGCAGCTGTCAATGTTCTGCTAGCATAGTAGATCGGTTGGAAGTGCTTGTCCCTTTGCTGTCCTAAAACTACACCGTATGGGCATGTGAACGTTGTTTTTTCCTGATCTTCTGGAGCTATTGGAATTTGGAAGTAACCGGAGAGGCCATCTAGGAAGCAATAATACATGTGACTGGCTAATCTTTCTAACATTTGATCGATAAAAGGCAAAGGAAAATGATCTTTTCGAGTGGCGTCATTCAGCTTTTGGTAATCGATGCATACTCTCCATCCTGTGATTGTTCGTGTTGATACGAGCTCTTCTTTGTCATTGGTTACCACGGTTAGCCCACCTTTCTTAGGAACAACCTGCACAAGGCTTACCCAAGAACTCTCAGAAATAGGATAAATGATACTAGCATCAAGAAGTTTAATTACCTCGGCCTTTACGACTTCCTTCATGTTAGGATTTAATCGTCTCTGGGCCTGCACTGCTGGTTTATATTTGTCTTCCATCAAAATCTTGTGAGTACAAAAAGAGGGATTAATTCCCTTGATATCCGAAATTTTCCAAGCTATGGCCTGCCTATGTTTTCTTAGTACCTAGAGCAGTTCTTCCTTTTCTTTAGAGCTTAAATTTGATGCAATAATGACCGGCAAAGTTGAGTTCTCCCCTAAAAAGGCATATTCTAAGTGTTCTGGCAGTTGTTTTAATTCTAATTTAGGGGGTTCTTCAATGGAAGGTTTCTGTCTTAGCTTATCATTCATCTTTAAATTCTCATAGCTTATATGTCTAGTGATAGTTTCGCTAGAATCTAATTCTTTTCTTACCTTCTCGACTTCTATGGTGGTTTCACCCTTCCCCTGAACAAGACACAGTTCCAGTGTGTCGGTGATAGAGATTTCCTGAAAATTATCTTGAACAAAGTGATCAACCATATCAACAAAATAACAAGAATCATCTTGTTCCTTAGAAAATTTCATGGCATCATAGATTTTAAAAATGACTTCCTCTTTACCAACTCTAAGAACTAATTTACCATCTTCTACATCAATAATAGCTCTAGCAGTGGCTAAAAATGGACGTCCTAAAATCAAAGGTACGTCAATGTCTTCATCCATGTCAAGCACAACAAAGTCAACAGGGAATATAAATTTATCGACCTTTACTAGCACATCTTCAATGATTCCCCTAGGATACTTAATAGATCTATCGGCTAATTGAATGCTCATTCTAGTGGGTTTAGGTTCCCCTAGACCTAGTTGCTTGAACATTTTATAAGGCATGAGATTAATACTTGCACCTAAATCAGCCAATGCTTTATTAATAATTAAGCTACCAATCAAAGAAGGAATAGTAAAACCCCTAGATCTTTTAGCTTTGTTGGCAGTTTATTTTGGAGAATGGCTGAACACTCCTCATTGACTTCCACTGTAGCTAATTCTTCTAGCTTCCTTTTGTTTGTCAAGAGTTCTTTTAGGAATTTTGCGTATTTCGGCATCTGTGAAATTGCTTCAACAAAGGGTAAGTTAATATGTAATTGTTTGAAGAGTTCAAGAAACTTACCGAATTGGGCGTCTGTCTGGTCCTTTTTTAACCTTGTTGGGTATGGGATGCGAGGTTTGTATTCCTTGAGTGTTAGAGGAGCGTCGTCCTTAGATTCCTCTATTTTGTCTTTCGGCGGTTCGTGAACATGCTTCTTTTGTGGTTCTGCTAGCACTTTACCATCTCTTAGAGTGATCGCTTTAACATGTTCTCTGGGATTTGGTTCAGTGTTGCTTGGAAGCCCGCCCTGAGGTCTTTCTGAGATTAATTTTGCAAGTTGACCAATTTGGTTCTCGAGTCCTTGAATCGAAGCCTGTTGATTCTTTAATGCTGTTTCAGTTCTTTGGAAACGAGTTTCTGAAGCGACCATGAATTTGGTGAACATAGCTTCAAGATTCGGCTTCTTTTCCTGTTGTGGTAGTGGCTGCTGGAATACCAGAGGCTGTTGTCTTTGATTTCCTTGTCCTCCCCATGAAAAATTTGGGTGATTTCTCCAACCTGCATTATAAGTGTTACTATAGGGATTATTTGGAGGTCGAGAATTATTACCCATATAATTGGCTTGTTTGGCTTCCATGTTGTGTAGATGGTCTGAATTAAACATATTTCCTGGAGCTGCATCACATTGCATCACTGGTTGTGCCTGCGTAGAACCAACAAAATTGTCAAATTTCTTATTTAAAAGTTCTACTTAGTTAGTAAGCATAGTAACAGCATCAAGATTATAGACTCCTGCAGCTTTCGTCGGCTTTGTCCTCATGACTTGCCATTGATAGTTATTCAATGACATCTCTTCAATAAATTCGTAAGCTGCGTCTGGTGTTTTATTATTGATGGTTCCGCCCGCGGCTGCATCGATCATTTGCCTAGTTGACGGGTTTAACCCATTATGGAAAGTTTGAACCTGTAACCATAAAGGTAATCTGTGATGAGGGCATCTTCTTAAAAGATCCTTGTACCTTTCCCAGGCATCATAGAGCGTTTCTAAATCCATCTGCACAAAAGAAGAAATATCGTTTTGTAATTTAGCAGTTTTAGCAGGAGGAAAATATTTAAGCAAAAATTTTTCGGACATCTGGTCCCATGTAGTAATTGAGCCTCGTGATAAAGAGTTTAACCACTATTTTGCCTTATTTCTTAAAGAAAAAGGAAATAGCCTTAGACGAATGGCGTCATCAGTAACGCCATTGATTTTAAAAGTGTCGCACAGTTCCAAAAAATTGGCTAGATGTGAGTTGGGATCTTCATCCTGTAAACTGTCAAACTGCACAAATTGCTGAATCATCTGAATAGTACTAGGTTTTAATTCAAAATTATTAGCAGCAATAGCCGGTCTAACAATACTAGTTTGAGTACCAATCACACTAGGTTTAGCATAATCATACATAGTACGCGGAGCTTCTTTTGGTTCGGCGGGTAGTGCTAGGGGTTGGTGAATATTTTGATTTGCAACCATCTCTTCAGTAGTTTCTGGCTCTTGCTCAAGTTCTTGTTCTAGATAATGTAGACTTCGTCTGATCTCTCTATGATTTCTGTGGACTGTAGCTTCCAAATCTTCGTCAAAAAGTAGTGGTCCTGTCGGGTTGTTTCTAGTCATAAACTAGAAAAACCTAAAAAAAGAATAAAATAAAATTTAAAAAAAGTAACTAGAGTAATATATAAATATTATAAATAATAATGGCTAAATTAATAGAAATCAAGCTTTCGTAATATTTTAGTTTAAGTCCCCGACAACGGCGCCAAAAACTTGATATCGCGTGATATAAAGTAATAAAATTTATAAAGAACTTGATCAAACCCAAACTAACTAATATCACGACGTTTAAGGCAAGCGCTCCTGTCGACAGTAGTATAGTCTAGTGATAAGATCGAGTATCGTACCCAAGGGAACCGAAAGTACTATTACTCACTTCCTTTCTATTATTTAATGAGGGTTTGTTTAAAATTACTTTCTAAGATCTAAACTAAGAAAAAGTAAATTGGGAAGACTTTTTGGGGAAAGCTAATTGGTATGATTAATACTTAAGGGAGAATCCACCTAGACTTCACTTGTTATTATTTTCTTGAATTATACGAGTTATTTGCTTGACTTGATCCGTAGAGATCCCTAATTTATGCTAAACCCTCCGTCGAGGTGAAGAGCAACTAGGCCTAAGTTGTTAATTAAAATTCCCTTATTAATTAACTCCCTAGGTTGCATTAATTCGATCTATGGTTCCCCATATTAGGTTTGACCCTAATCTAGCAAATTTATGTCCCCCTATGTCTAGGGTTGCATGCAACTCCGCTTAACTATGATAGATCTACTCTTATCACAGGGACTTTTGCTCCTCTGCTCTAAGCACATCTAATTCTTGAATTAATACCTAGGACTATTAAATCAAGGATGAATAACACATAATTAAGAACAATTCAAGTAATTCTCATAAAAATCAAGAATAAATAACAAGATCTGTCTTAGGTTTCATCCCCCTCAAGTATCTGAGGGGTTTAGTTCATAAAGATAAAAGAAAACATCTCAGAAGTTATAAAATAATAAATCATAAAAGAAACCAAAAACCCCTGAAGGAATTTAAGGAAATCCTCTATGTTGATGCAGAACTTCGGCTTCTGAGATGAAGCAATCGACTTCTCCCTTCGAGTAATCCCTTGCTTCTACCTGTGGTGTGGCAGAAAGGTGAGAGGAAAAGAATATAGAATGTGTATAGAGGTGGAAGGAGCCCCCCTTCAATGTTGCCTTATGGGATCTTTATATAGAGAACTTTTGGGGACTCTTTCTTAGCCCCTAAGCATCCCAATTTGAGTGAAATTTGTCTTACCCATGACTAGAACACGCCGTGTGCCACGCCCATATGGGTTCGATAGAGGCCGTGTGATTTAGCACGCCCGTGTGTAGTGGCCGTGCTTGTCGAGGCTTTGTCCGTGTGATCTTCGTAAAGCACACCCGTGTGGCATGGCCATGTGGCATCTCTTGGCCCGTGTGGTTCGTGCTTTTTGGTCTATTTTTCACCGTTTTAGGCCCGTTTTCTATTCTTTCATCTTCACTATGCTCTCCTGAGTATAAGATATGAAAAAGAGGGGTTAAGGGCACCAGTTCTCACAAAATTGAGAGGAAACCATCCAAAATGTAGGCTAAATGTGAGGTAAAAATATGTATAATTTGGTGTTTATCAATAATTCCCTTATTGTTCTTATTCTTTAAGTCCAAAATCCAAAAAGCTTTACCCATTTCCTACTTATCAGTCTTTGCTCTTTCCTCTACAAATTGATGATGAATTTCATCGCTAATAGATTTAAGGTTGTGTTTTTGAATATTATTGGGGCTGAACAAGTCGGTTTTGTAGTAGGGAGGAATATAAATGATAATATCATTATTGCTCAAGAGGTCATTCGTTCCATGAGACATAAGTAGAAGAATAAAAGGTAGATGGCCATCAAAACCGAACTCGAGAAAGTTTACACTTATGTCCACTAGGATTTCATAGATGCTTCCCTCTAGGCTGCATGTATTCCTAATTTACTTTGTAATGTTATTATGTTAGCTATTTCTAGTTCCACTATGCACATTCTTCAGAATGGTGTGCTAACTCAGAAGTTTAGGTTGGCAAGAGAGTTTTTCAAGGATGCCCACTGTTGCCGTACCTTTTTTATGCATAAAGTGGTTGGAGATTGGTATTTGTGCAACTATGGACACTGGTAGATTGTCTCCTATTCGATTGTCTAGAACAGTTTGCCGCGTGTAAAATTATGTGCTATTTTGTGCAAGTATACACGTCGGTTCAAATAATAAAGTGATGAGTGAGTATCATTCTCATGAGGATTGGATTTAGGTACAAAGATGGTTAAATTCTTATAATGAAATGCTATGGCAAATTAGTAATTAGAATGTAATGGCAATTTCAAGAGTAAAAATGCAATGGCAATTATGAAATGATTACATAAATAAAATAATATATAAATGAACAAATAAACAACTAAGAATGCTATGACAAAGATACTACAACAAAGGATTACGGATATATGATGTTGATTTGGACTGCCAAGATTACTAAGAATCTACCTTTACCATCAATAATGCATCAGCAAAATCATACTTAATTTGCTGCTCAGAGAGTTCTAAAATGGTATGCTTTTTTCGAGAGAGAAAACCTCAAGTTACCTTACTGGTGGCGATATATGTCTATAGGCCGTTAGCACTGCATCCTATATAGTTTTCTTTTATATGATCATTGCTCTATGTCTAGAATCCACTACAAGTATTTTTCGAGTACTTGTTTATATCATTCAACCACGATCTAACAAATCCAACCTTTTCAAAATTAGATTAATTTCAGGATATGTTGCACAGTCGACTATGTCTAGGAATTGCACACATACAATTTAGAAATAAGATTAGTTGAATAAAACAGTAAATTAATGCAGATTTATGCTTCAACTATTAAAGAAAAATAAAGGTTTTATCAAAGTAATCCAAACCCTATGAGATTTAGCTCTTGGGTTGGAAAATAAAATTCAACACCAAAATATTATCCAACACCATTTTCATCATTCAATTCATGGAAGAATAAAGTAAGAAATTCAAAAGACTTTGGGAAGATAACTTTCAGGTGTCCAGTTCACACTCCAACGGCACAATGTCCAATGGTGGTTGAGAGGGATTACCTTCGTCTTTCACTTTCCTTCTCTACTTAACCGCTACCCTCTATTTTTTCCTAAGGATCTCTCATTTTTTTCTCATTCCCCTCTTGTTCTGTTTGTCTTTTTAGGTTTCCTCCTATGGCTTTTTATAGGCTTTTCCCTAAGATAAATCCAACAACCTCATATTATCCTCTCCTCTTTTTTAGATTTTATTTTTGGTTTAAAATCCCTTCCTTTAAGATAGCTGGTCATCAACTATTATCTAATGATCTTTTTCCTCTTTTTAAATTCTTTTTCTAGGATAAAAACCAATAGCTTATGATTTATCACCTCATCTTTCCTGGGCAATTTTTTCTAGTACAAATACAGTTGGGCTAAAATTGGTATGCGTTGAATGTTGACTCTGTCTTCCTCTTAGAATCACGAATTGCTATGGCATACAAGTTAGCAAACTATCCACCCTTTTACACCGACAAACCTTCACTCATTTATTTCTTGTTTCCTATTGTACACCTATAAATCCACCAAACACAACATTTCCACAAGCAATTAAAAGTAACAAATAACATTTAAAAATAGTTTGAGACTTAAGTATAGGTAATTAACTAGGTCTAAAGGCTTGAAAAATTACTCTTTTTAAGAGCTATCATAGTTCCATCTCTTTCTCATCTTTTTTTTTAAAGATGACTTCATTCACTTTGGAAAGACGTAAGAAAATCAAGTGAGAGTCCTTAAAGAATTGTTGAATAGGTTTTATGTTTATTCGGGTCATAAGGTTAACATGAAAAAAATCAAGAATTCTCTTTTCTAGAGGGGTTGAGAAAGTTCTTAAAAGGTGCATTACCAGGACACTTGGGTTCCAGATGATTCAGAATCTCTGCTCGTATTTAGGAATTCCTCTCTTCCATGACAAGGTGACTAATAAAACTGTGCGCTTTGTGGTGGACAAGGTGCACAACAAATTTTGTAGTTAGGATGCTAGATAGCTCTCTCTAGCTAGTAGAATAACTTTAGCGTAGTCAGTTTTGCTCTTAATACACTGCTACTTTATGCAGCCGATGATAATTCCAAAAGGCTTGTGCAATAAGATTGAATGGATTGTTAGACAATTCATCTAAAGTTCTTCTAGTGGTTCTAAAAAGATAGCCTTGGTTGGTTGGGATTCGGTTTGCCAACCCAAATCACATTCTTGGCTTGGTATAAGATCATTGTGTGATCATAATACTTGATTTATGATGAAATTGGGTTTGAACATTATTGTGTCTAATTCTTCTACTATGTGGCTTAGTTGTAACACCCCTAACCCGTATCCATCGTCGGATTAGGGTTCCGAGGCATTACCGAACAAAAGCACATTTTCGAATAATCACTTATTACAATTCATGTATAAATTTTTTTTTTCAATTTCTTTATCATAGTTTTCTCAAGCTCAAATAGCATTTCACCACTCAGTCTTAAATGTCATGTCATTACACACACATAAATATAACACATATCAAATCAAATAAGTCATGAATCATTTACGAACCAAGTAGCCATAATTCACTTAATCACATAAACCAAATTCATATTACAAACCATGCTTTCAAACTCAACCAAGTCATCACCATTTACTTAATCAAATATTCGAACCAACTAACATAAATCCATACCCTATCTCTTATGCATCATAAATTCAATGTTCGAAACATATGTCAGTAAGTTTTATGGCATTCGAATACTTACCTAATAACAAGCTTAATTCATTTTGATCTCTCGTGATTGTGATGAAGTAATAAAATCTGATCGTACCTGGAAACTAACTAATATCACGATAACAAGGCAAGTGCACCTATCGAATAGTAGTATAGTCAGTGGCAAGACTGGAATATCAAATCCAAGGAACTATGAGTATTAGTAATGACTTTCTTCCTACTATCTAGCCTAAAAATAAAAGGGGGTTTTGTTTCTAAATTAACTATCTAAACTAAACTGAAAAGAAAAGGCAAGGAGTAAAGAGAGAGATTGCTTTTGGGAAAACTGATTGATTAAGGCAATACCTAAGGAAGAATCCACCTAGACTTCACTTATTATCTAACTCTGAACCAGATGATTTTTTCATTTGATTTGATCCGTAGAGATCCCTAAATTATGTTAATACCTCCGTCGAGGATAAGAACAACTAATCCTATGTTGATTAACTGAAATCTCTTTCTAGTTAAAACCCCTAGTCTTGTATTAACTCGATCTATGGCTCCCCATATTAGATTTGACTCTAATTCGGTAGATTTTCGTCGTCCTATGTGTAGGACTGCAATCAACTCCGCTTAATTGTGTTGGATCTACTCCTATGCAGGGACTTTTGCTCCTCTACATAAGCACATTCGACTTAAATCAATATCCCGGAAATATCAATTTAAGACTTAAAAACACAATTAAGAACAAATCAAATATCTATTACACAGCTCAGATAACAATAACAAGATCTGTCTTAGGTTTCATCCCCCTTAGATATTTACGGTTTTAGTTCATAATTATAAAAGAAAACATCTCAGAAGAAATAAAAAAACAAAACATAAGAAAACCCAAAACTCCTGAAAAGATTGAAGGGAGATCTTCTATATTGATGTAGATCCTGGCTTCTAAGATGGATCAATCGGCTTCCCTTCAAGTAATTCCCTGCCTTTAACTCCCCGTCTTAACGAGAATAAAGCACACCCTTGTAGTTGCCTCCTAGGGTCTTTATATAGAGTTTTGGAATGCCTTTTTTAGCCCCTAAATAGCCTTTTCCGAGTGAAATTGAATTTCCTCACGACAGGGACACGCCCGTGTGCCACGCCCGTGTGGATCGACTACCAGGCCGTGCTCGAGCTTGTTAAAGTGGCACGGCCATGTGGCGAACTTCCAGGCCATGTTGATTATTGAACTGGGCCTAATTTACCCGTTTTTGGCCCGTTCCTTGCTCTTTTTTCTTTCTTATGCTTACCTAACTATAAAACATGTAATAAAAGGATTAAGAGCACCAAAATCCAAAAATTCAATGATAATTCATTCAAAAATTAGGCTAAGCATGAGGTAAAAATATGTATAATTTACGATTTATCACATTTCATATACCAAGAAATTTTATCACATCATTCATTTGTATGTAACTATTTTATTAACTAATTATCAAACTTACCACTTTATAAGCTTTTCCACATGCACATATTTAAGGCACGAGTAGCCATATCATACATTTTACTAAACATCCAAATATGAGTCATTAACAACATCACCATTACTCAACTATAATTCCTGTACATTACATATTCATGCGTGATTTACCAAATTAATATGGACCATTCCTGGACACAAATAACAAATCTATGCATTCTTAATTCACATGCTAAAAGTCATGTCCAAACAGCATATGATTAGCCATCCAAGGAGCCATCAATCCATTCATCAAAATTTGTACCAATTCCTCCACTCAATAATAAACAAATCATACTATTTCATCACCGAATTCATACATTAATAAATCACTTTATAATTGTCCCTATAACCATCAATTTATATATACATACCTAAACATAGTCATTATTTAATAATAAGTAACTGAATTAAAGTGGCTATATTATTACTGTAATTCGCTTTTAACACTTTATGCACATAATAAAAATCAAACCTTAAATTAACCAAATCGACCTTTAGTTACCAAACCAAAAAAACATGTCTTATGCATATATACATATATATTCGATTTATTTATCATTTGCCGAGCATTAATATGCATCGTTTACTAATTCTAAGCCAATTTAAAAATAATTATACATTAAATTATAAGTCTATAATGAGCAAAACTAAATACCAAGTTCACAAGATATCGCAAAGTCACCACAAAGTTTACGGGAACATATACCACAAATCAAAGACACATCCATCAACAACATCATTACTCAAGCCAAAATACATATCTCTCCACCACCCAAATTATACCATATAACACACATCCAAGATAAGCTAATTTCATAGTCGAACATATCACTAAGAACCGCACATACATCCAAAATTTCCATCACCGAATTATTAAAACCAAGCTCATTAAACAGTATAGCTAGCACACACAAGATTAAGTCTAGCATAACTAGCAAGCATTTTCGCATGGCTTTAAATTCATACTCACTCAGAATAATTAGCTTTAAGACCAGCCTATACATGCCACATAACAAAGTCTCAAATATTATTTACTGAAACGATAATCGGATAGTATGATGTCGTCTCCATCGACTCCCGACACGAGTAGATCTTCGAAAATCTATAAACATAGGAAAAACACACAGTATAAGCTTTGAAAGCTTTGTAAGCTATAAGCAAATAAATAACTCAATAACGATATCAATTCAATTACCAACTAATTTATACGATCATAATCACATTTATCTTTAAACTTATAATTTCATATAATACATATACTTTCATTTTGCTAATATCCATACAACTAATATTAGTATATAATTCAAATTTCAAAGCCACAGTATCAATAATTAACTGAATATACATAAACTTATATACATTGGTTCATGGATCTTTTCATAATTATTCTTACTTTATAACATGAAGGTCGTACATAACTATTTATATAAGTTTGCACATAGATCACAATATGATGTCACTATACATAACTTTTGAAAGAATGTATTGTATCTAACATCAAGATAATATTCAATTTCATACCACGGTACCATATATAATCAAATATATTTATATACACCATATACATATATTCTTGAAACAAACTTTAATTTCTCACACTTATACTTATCATGTCGCCGAATACACATATATCTATACCAAAGTATCATACACTATTAAAATTAAGTTATCAATGTATAAAACCCAATCTTTAAATACTTGTTTACACATGCCCATGTATCAAACCTTAATACCACATAATTACACTTGACTTATACTCACAATTTAAACTAGCATCATTCACATGTTTGTATCACATATCAAATAGTCAACTTACCTTATTCTCAAATAGGTAATTTAACTATCACATACTTGGTCATTTAGCCTAATTTATACCTTTGTGCACAACATATCTTTGCCCGTTGAACCATTCGTAATTGGATAGAACACTTGAATAATCACACATATCATACAATGCCAACGTCCCAGACGTGGTCTTACATGTAGCCATAAATCGATGCCACTATCCCAGACAGGGTCTTACTCGTACACATATATCAGAATCACATATCTATGCCATAGTCTTACTTGCACACATAAATCAGAATCCTATGTCATGACATATGTATCCTAACTATTCCTAAGGTTCATACGGGGCTTGCGGACGTCGTAACTCAATTGAAACGAATTAGGAAACATTGTAATCAAACTCTTACAGATTCGGCTATAGTGTATATACAATCATATAATTCAATTCAACACCTATACTTTTCATTTAATTAAAATTAAGTACGTCTATTTACTTATAACTTGCCTCGGACGATGAAAAATGGAGCGGGACGACTAGTCGACAACTTTCGTTTTTCCCTAATCTAAATCAGATTTCTTTGATTATTGGTCTAAACATATTCAAATTAATGTCATTCAATATATTTTCATTCAATTTAGTCCAAAAATACATAAATGGGAAAATTACCATTTTACCCCTGACATTTACAATTTTTACAATTTAGTCCTTATTGCACCAAACACAAAATATGAAAAATTTCCCTATACCCATGTTTGGCCGAATATTCCTAGTATTCATACAAGTGGATATGTTTCATTTATTTCACATTTTAGTCCCTCAAATTATTATTTTTGCAATTTAGTCATAATTACTCAAAATCATCGAAAATTCCAATACAAAATATGTTAATCTAAAACATATCTTTCATATTTCATCATCAAACAACAAAAATCACAAGCTCTCATTAATGGCATAACTCAAAATATTCCTCAAAATCAAAAATTCAAGCATGGGTCTTGTAGTACTTGAAGCAACGATCTGAAAAACATAAAAATTATAAAAAATCGAGCTAAACACATACCGTGATTGAGCTTAAAAGTGTCGAACTAGGTTTTTTCTTTTTCTTTCCTCTTGTTTCGGCAAGAACACAAACATAACACATAAAATGGCTTTGTTTATGATATAGTTATGTTATATTAATTATTTAATTAATTTACCATATTAACCTTAATTTAAAACATTATATTATCACATATAAATGTCCTTTGTCGTCCACCCATAATAAACACAGAAAATAATTTTAAAATATTTTTTTGACTTGGATTCATGGTCCCGAAACCACCATTCTGATTAGGGTCTAAATCGGGCTGTTACATTAGTGTCCTACGATCAAACTATGACGTTTAAAGCAGTTTACCAGAAACATTATCGAGAGGACAAAGTTCTTTTTTATGTAGACCACCTTCAAAAGTTTGGCCTCTTATTCAGGAAAACCTCCTTTGGTCTGTTGGAGATGGTAGGAGTATTAAATATTGAAAGGATACTTAGGCTCCAAATAGTGGGCCTATGTGTAGAAAGATTGTAACAACCCACTTTTAGTTAAATCGGAATAGTGGTTTCGTGACCACAAATTTGTGCTACAAAGAAAATTTATTTTAATATTATTGTATGGTCTACAATATGATAGGAAAGTCATTTAAAAGTTTTGATAATAAAATTCTACCGATTATGTGATTAATTAGGGAAATGACCAAATTGCATCAAATGTAATTATTGAATTCTAGTAGTTATAGATATCAAATAGCTGTGGAATTCAAAACCTGAGGTCCTTATATGGTAATTAGACCATTAAGAAAAATTAGTAGATATTTATGGATGATTCATCCATGGAAATTTAAGAAAAGAAAAGGACTAAATTGGAAATTATGGAAATTAAAAGATGATAATTAGATTAAAATGAAATTATCATCATTTTTTATCATCATCTTCCCCAATTCAGATGGAAACCCTAGGAGAGAAGGAGAAAAGTAATCAAGCTTAATTGGGTAAGTAATCATGTCTAGTTTTTAGTAATTTTTATATTTTTGAGATCTGGATAGTCTAATCTTTCTATTTTAGGGACTAATTTGAAAAGATATCAAAGTATAGAAGTTGTGCCATGGAAATTTCGGTTAGGCTTCGAACAAAGATTAGATTGTATGAATTTCATTATTCCGAGCCTAGGGACAAAATTGAAATTTATGAAAAGTTTAGAGGCGGCAAAATGATAATTTTGCCTAGAAAGCAAATTTAACTCAATTGAATATGAAATGTGTTAAATTGATGTTGCGGACAGGATTTAGCTCAGACGAGTAATCCTAATAATGTCCTCTCGAGTATCTTGATGTATAGTTCTGCGAGCATACTGATTGGTAGTAATTTCGCATGTGTTGTGAACTACCGCAGCTCTATGTGAGCTTCTTGATACACGATTTGCCTGGATATGGTCTTGCATATGTTGCGGACATAAATATAGCTATTTGTGAGCTCAATGGTATTCGATTGGCTGTGTTCATGCATAAGTTGCAGACACAAACGCAACTCTATATGAGCGTCTTGACATGGCTCGCATGAACTTCGTGATATAGAGTTATCCAGGGCTTATATTACATGACTTTCCTGGTTAAAAAGTTCTTTGTGAACTGAAAGTTCATTGTGAACTGGTACATGGTACATGGCTTTTAGGAGCAATCTTGATTAGCCCAGATAAGCTTTCTGATACATGTTACACGATTTACCCAAATATCTTGATAAGTGGCTCGAGAGTGTACTTCTTGATTGAGAACCCTAATTGGGTACTTCTAGCTATGAGTTGACGGATCACGGACTTGTATTCTTTGTGTATACTACCTAAGTAGCTATCGATATTTCTAATAAATTCAACGGGCAAAATTTTGATATGGTTAATGGAGCTTGAAATAATTTATCTTGGAAATGAATCCGTGACATGGAAAAAATGGATGTATATGGAAATCATTACATGATGAGCTCATCCATGTTAATGATATTATATGAATGTACTTGACTAACTCAAATTGTTATAGTTGTGTGATATCCTAATTGTCCAATTGTTTGGATGCATATGTGTGTGATAAAATTTAGTGAAAACATATGGTAAGTTAGATTTCTTGTTATACGAACTTACTAAGCGTTAAATACTTTCTAAATTTTATTTTCCCTATTTTGTAGTGCTCAGAAACTAGCAAAGGTTGGAGACCGGTCGGAGAATTCATCACGCTATCCACCTGTTTGTTTTGGTATAACCAAAAAACTTATTTTGGTATAATGGCATGTATAAGCCAATTTAGTCGATGTTGGTATGTAAAAGGGATGTTTGTAATCTAGCCATTGGAATAGCTAGTAATGACCTGATACTTGATATTTTGCTATATTTCTAAGGTAAAATCATGAAAGTATCTATGAAACTAGTATGGTTTAATTGAGTTATGTTATACAAGTGTATTTGCAAAAGGTAATATAATAATCATGAATGTATGTGGAGACATATCATGTTAGATAATAGAATTAGCTTGGAAACAGAATGCTAGGAAATGAATTTATTTTGTCCACACGGGTAGATACACAGGCGTGTGTCTTAACCTTGTGTGACACACGGCCTAGCATATGGGCATGTGGTTTGGCCGTGTGTCCCCTGCATCTTAAAAATTTAGAAACAGAATGCTCAAAATTGAGCACACAGACAACCGTGTGAGGTATACGGCCTAGAACATGGCTGTGTCACTTGGCCTTGTGAAACTTGCACCTAATTTTTGAAAAATTAAACTAACCACATGGTCTAACACACGGGGATGTGACTTGGCCGTGTGACTTCAATTTCTTCATAGGTTACAAGTTAGAGAATTACACGGTGATAAACCATTAAAGTAACAGATTTTAATCCCATGCTTGGCATATTTTGGGATGATTTATTACATGAATTAGTGAATTTGATGCTCCTAATCCTTTGAATTTATCTTTTTATACTTAGGTGAGCACAGGGAAGTGAAAGGAACGAAAAACAGGCCAAGATTGGACAAAATGGGCTATTTTAAGGAGCCACGTGGCCTGGGCACCTCCACATTGTTGCTCACACGCCCGTGTGAACCACACGGGCTGGCCATACGCCCATGTGCCAACCCGTGTCGATTTCGATCCCTGTTTCCCAAACACATGAAAAAACCCAATTTTTAAGGTTTCTAAGCATTCTAAAGTCTATAAATACATACCAGAAGAAGACTTAAAGGGGGGCCACGCAGAGAAAAACAAAGAAATTACTCGAAGAATGCCGTCAAAATCAACTCAAAAGCAGGATCTCCTTCAAGATTGTAGATCTCCAGTCAACTTCTATGGAAATTTTTGGGTTCTTTATGTTTTGTTGTTTTCCTAATTTTGAGATATTTTCCTCCCAAAGTATGAACTAAATTCCCTCGATACCAAGGGGAGATGAAACCTGTGACGGATCTTGTTATTTAATTTTTTGAATTACATGATAAATACTTGATTTCTTGATCTCACTTATGTGTACTTATTCCATGTTTGAATGTTTTTGGGGATATTAATTCATGATTGATGTGCTTAACTTAGTGGAGCAAAAGTCCCTATTTAAGAGTAGATCTAACATAATTGAGTGGAGTTGCGTGCAATCCTAGAAATATGACAACATAAATCTACCAGATTAAAGTCAAATCTAATAAGGGAATCCATAGATCGAGTTAATACGACAATAGGGTTTTAATTAGAAAGAGATTTCAATTAATAAACCTAGAGTCAGTTATTTTTACTCTCAAAAGAGATATTAATATAATTTAGGAGTTTCTACGGATCAAGGCAAGTGAATAAATCGTTTAATTCAGATTCAAAATAATAAGTGAAGTCTAGGTGGATTCTTTCCTGGGTATTGTCTCTCATATTGGTTTATTCAATTATTTTCTTACTTTATTCTCTATCGAGCTTTTAATAATTAGTTTAGATAATTTTATATTAAAAACAAACTTCTTCAATTAAAAACAAATTTCTTGCACACTTTATTAACTAATACACATCGACCTAGAGGATTTGACACTCGAATTACAAATTCAGTAGACTCAACAGATAGAGTCTTACTAGATGCTAAAGTTTCACACACATACGAATGGGTTGAACCAGGATCAATCAGAGCAATAACATCAGTATCAAAGAGAGTAAAAGTACCAGCAATAACATCCGGAGAAGAAGCCTCCTCTCGGGCATGAATAGCGTCTGCTCTCGCAGGTGCACGAGCCTCAGATCTGACTGCAGTGTCTTTGGTCCCTCTCTGACTGCCGCTAGTATTTCCCCCACGCCTCGGTGGTCTACCTTGTGCTGTCTTGCTACTAGGTCTCGCACTCGGGTCGGTATTACGTTTAACTAGTTTCGGACAATCCTTAATGAAGTGGTTTACGGATCCACACTTATAACATGAGCGGTCATGGAATCTACAGCTCCCAAAGTGCCATTTACCACAATGTTTACACTCAGATCTGTCCCGACGTTCATTGCCAACACTGGCGACTGAAGTAGCTCGTGAACTCACAGGTGGTCGATGGTGATCACGTCTAGAAAAGCCCGAAGTATTCTTGGATCGGCCCGATTCATCTCGAATTTTCTTTGATGCTTACTGAATAGACTTTCCCAAAGATCTCTTATGAAACTCTCTGGCTCCGTCTTCAGCTTTTCTCTTTTCATTTCCGAGCTCTTCGGCTTTGCAAGCTCGCTCGACAAGTACAACGAACTCTTTGATTTCTAGAATTCCAACCAGTAATTTGATATATTCATTTAATCCATCCTCGAAGTGTTTACACATAATGGCCTCGGATGACACACACTCACGAGCATATCGACTGAGCCGTACGAATTCTCTCTCATATTCGGTTATTGTCATTCAACCCTGTTTAAGCTCAAAAAATTCCTTTCATTTTTGGTCGATGAATCTCTGACTGATATACTTTTTCCAGAATTTAGTTTGGAAAAACTCCCAGGTGACCCGCTCTCTTGGCACAACAGAAACCAATGTGTTCCACCAATAGTAGGCAGAATCGCGTAACAGAGATACGGCACATTTCAAACATTCCTCGGGCGAACACGATAATTCATCGAACACTCGGATTGTATTATCGAGCCAAAACTCTGCCCGCTCAGTATGATCACTAACTGTAGCCCGGAACTCTTCGCCCCGTATTTTCTAATTTTATCGACCGAGGGTCTACTCGACCCCAATGGATCGGTCACAGGAGGGGCTACATAAGTCGGAAGTAGAGTATTCGGGGGTGGGGTTTGTGGAACAACCGGATTAGTTCGGATAAATTGAGTGAACCAATCACTCTTCATAGCGTAGAAAGCTTGTCTTGTGTCATCATTAACATAAAATGGCATGTATAGCTAGACTCACACACACTACGTTAGTCCGAGAATTGACTAAACCATAGCTCTGATACCAATAAAATGTAACACTGTATGACCTTCATCCGTCACCGGACTAGGGTCACTAGGTACAAATTTAACAAAAAAAAACAAAAAAAAAACAATTTACAGAACACATCATTAATTAACCTTAGCCGAAAGTGAGTATGCAATCCCTTTCCAAAATGAACCTTACAGCTAATCAAATTTTAATCTTCCTATGTTATACATATTATAGCCTAATCGATGTTCCATATAATCGAGGTTGATTAGATTCAATTGACTATGTGCCGATTTCAAACATACATAATTTATACCATTCAAATAATCAATTCTTCAATCCAAAGTCGTGCACAAGATCATTCTAGACTATGAAATTCACCATTAAAACTTGAGACAACTATCAAGATATTCACAGTGAACATTTATCAAAAGCAACCATACAATTTCATCAATACACACATTCATGCTTATTGATTTGATAAGCCATCTTCGCATGGCTTAATATATATATACATCAGTAAGCATTACCAGTTCAAACTCAAAAGTCGAACCTATACATGCCATTATTGAAATTAAGTTGCCAAGGTTACCAAAATCAGCTTGGATAGTGTGGATGACTTCGACTTTGAATTTCCCGAGACCGTAGCTAGCAAACGTGGTCTATAAAACAGAAAGTCAAAGGCAAACAGAGTAAGCATTTCTATGCTTAGTAAGTTTTAAGCAATGTAACCATTTAAACTCAGTTGAATAGTAATCAATCAAATTCTCAAATAATATTCTTTTGGTCTAATACCCTTTTTGGCTGAACGTAACATACTAGCATTTAACAAGCATTGAACATTTTAACTTATCCCGAATCTGAATTCATATCACATATACTATTTTATTTTATCCACACGGTTTCATCCCTTGACCGAATGTATCCAAATCCTTTACAATTTAAAAATAGCACTTATACAGATATTCACACATTTCATGCTATTCCCCATTTTGGCCGACTATGCATATTTACACAAGGTAAAGTTTAACATAATTTTCACTTGAATCGAAATTCATATATCGCGAATAAATTATAGACTCTCATATAACCTTATACAATGGTCGGAGTAACATCGTCTCAATGAATACTTATAATTTAATCCGAATTTAATTCACAAACGAGTATATAATACATACCTGACCGACTTAAGGCATTAAGCATATTCGTTGGGATTATTACTGCGAAATCACATAATTCCAGCATGAATGCCTGTGGGACTTTAGCCCGGATATAATTATAGCACGAATGCCTACAGGACTTTAGCCCGGATATAATTCTAGCATGAATGCCTGCGGGACTTTAGCCTGGATATAATTCCAGCACGAATGCCTGCGGGACTTTAGCCCGGATATAATTCCAGCACGAATGCACGAATGCCTACGGGACTTTAGCCCGGATATAATTCCAGCACGAATGCCTGCGGGACTTTAGCCCGGATATAATTCCAGCACGAATACCTGCAGGACTTTAGCCCGGATATAATTCACTAAGTTTTATTCATATTTATCCACAGGCTAATACATTTCACAAAGCCTATCACATTTGCAATTCACTTGCTATATTCAAAAATAAACACATTTTATACACTTGGACCGCATATTGCAAATATCACTCGACTTTAAAACATGTATACACCTTTCACTAACCCTTCGGTTCAACAAACAAACACATAAAGATCACATGTTCAATTCAATGTCTTAGCTTGTTCCCTAATAGTCATTCGGCTATATACCATATATATATACAAATTCTTGCATAAACAACCTTGTTCAAGTACGGTCGATAGGCCATAATTCATCTATCATGCATATATCATGTCATCTTTAATTATATGCTAGGTTTGATTACTCAAAACTTACCTCAAAGGTTGTTAGATGATTGAAAGCAGCTATTCAAGTACTTTGGCTTTCCCCCTATCCGAATTTGGTCCTTGATGCTTTTGAGCTTAATCAAACAAACTTTAACTTATTAAAACTCAACTATTTAAACATTTTATGATAATTATAATCGGTTTTTTTCATACATATAAAACATATCAATAATTACATATACTATAAGACATTTTTCTCTTGACCTTTCTATTATACTTAATTTGAACCACTCTCACAACCAAAACACATTCAGTACCCTCATCTAGAATTAACTAGCATTACTTATTTTCAAATACAAATAATCTCATTTACAAAGACATTCGGCACTTCATTACCATTCACTAGCACACATGAGTCACAAAAATCATTTTAATACTAATACATTGTCTTTTAACTTCTATAATATGATCTATCATTAGTAACTATAGCTGAATACTCCTTAACAACTTCTTAAATCATCAACATCATGGAATTTCAACTAAAGTCTATAACCAGCAACATTTACACTAAAAAGACACTTGGACCGATTACCAAATAACATCCAAAGCATGAATTCATCCCCAATTATTTGTATTAGCAATTTAACACATTAATATACTGAAATTTTCTCATCCAAGCATAATAGCCTATTTTCTTTAACAAACTATCCATAAGCCGAACACAAAAAGTACATTAATTTAACAAAGCCAAATTTCATTATTAAATCAATGATCATTGTTCATCTATCGTCAAAACATAACACCAAAAATATCCAATTACAATAAATCTAATTTCATTTAACAACCAATCATGCTAAACACCAAATGCCATTGAATCAATCACTTATTGCAATTGACCGAATGCCTTTTCTAGCTAAATTTCCAAATTTAATTTAAACCTACATGGATTTAACACCTTAAAGTTCATCTAATAAACACTCCTAACTTCATGGCTTCAAAGCTTCCATCTTTATCAAATTTAACCATGGCCGAAAGCTTCAAACATCCAAAACTCAAAGAATTCAAATATGGGCAATGAAGAGAACCTCACTATCAACTAAATTTCATGGAAATCAAAGAAAAACACCAAGCAATCGTACCTTAATCAAGATTTCCTCCAACCGAATAGCTTGAACTTTATATTTCTCTTCTTTAAACTTTCAGTCAAACAAAATGGAAAATAATTCTCACCTTCTTGTTTTTATCACCTTTTACTAATTATAATAATCTTTATAATAATTGATGTTTCCTTTTATTATTTTCATTAATAGACAAAAATGCATATATTATTATTATTTAGCCAACTATGCCGTCCACTATCAAGAAAAAAATAATAAATAACAAATTAACATGCAAATCCTTATGTTTTTAAACCATATAGTAATAGATCATTACAAAAATACCTAGCACATTTTTCATGGTTCTCACACAAGTCCCTTTATAAATTTCACATCCAATGACAGAAATCAAAGCATCAAAACTTCACATATGCATTTTTCACATACAATAGGCACGAAATTTAACATTCAATTATTTATATGACTCGGTTTAGTGGTCCCGAAACCACTTTCCAACTAGGGTCAAATTAGGACTGTCACACATGGAGCTAAATGCAGTGTGCTCAGCTATCTTACAAAATAAACTACCCAACAAACTGAAAGATCTAGGGAGTTTTACTATTCCTTGTTTAATTGGTAGTTTAAATGTTAATAATGCTTTGGCTGACTTAGGGGCAAATATTAATGTCATGCCTTACAAAATGTTTAAACAGCTAGGTCTTGGGAAACCTAAACAAACTAGGATGAGCATTCAATTAGCAGATAAAACCATTAGTTTTCCTAAGGGTATCGTTGAAGACATACTCGTAAAAATTGATAAATCCATATTCCCAGTTGACTTTGTTGTTTTAGACATGGATGAGGATATTGACATACCCCTAATTTTAGGACGACCCTTTTTAGCAACTGCTAGAACTGTTATTGATGTACACACGGGTGAATTAATGCTATGTGTAGGTGATGAAACAATCATTCTTCAAGCTCATGAATCGGTTAAGGCACCAAGTACTGAAGATGATTTTATAAATCCTGTTAATAAAACTAATCATGTTGTTCAACCCTTTTTGCAAGAAACACTCCAGAAAAGCACAAATGAGCCACGTTTTAGTTCATACGACAACAATGGAACCATCCATGAAAAACAAATGCTATAGATAGATGAACTAGACGAATGGCGGACTTATGTCAAAAAGGAACCAAAAATGCACCATACAGAACTAAAGCAACACCATGTCAAGCTTAAGGATAGAACGAGTCAATTTAAGGTTGGGGAGCAGGTACTATTGGACAAAACAGACCCTCGAGTTGGCACTTCAAAGCTTAACGCAAATAGAGCAACTTCTTTTACGGTATTAAATGTCTTCCCATATGGTACAGTAGAGGTAACTAATTCTGATTTCAGCACTTTTAAGGTAAATAGTACTCGACTTAAACCTTATTTTGACAACAGAATTGATAGCAGGAAAGAGGAGTTTCAACTCCTTGAATCATCGTAATTATGCGAACGAGAGGCAAGTCGAGCTTATACTTAAAATAAGTGCTTCTCGAGAGGCAACCTGATATGCTCGCGATATTAAGTAATAAAATTTATAAAAACTGATCACACCAAAACTAACTAATATCACGATATTAAAGGCAAGCGCACCTATCGAACAGTAGTATATTTTAGTGGCAAGACAGAGTTATCGTACCCAAGGGAACCAAAAGTACTAATACTTATTTCCTTTCTATTATCTAGCCTAAAAATAAAAGAGGATTGATTGAAACTAATTCTAAGATTAACTAAAAGTGCACAAAAAGTAAATTGGGGAAAACTCTAGGGAAAAAACTGATTGATATGAGCAGTACTTAAGGGAGAATCCACCTAGACTTCACTTGTTATTAACTTCTTGAGCTAGACGATTTATTCACTTGACGTGATCCGTAGAGATCCCTAATTTATGCTAAACCCTCCGTCGAGGCGAAGAGCAACTAGGCCTAGGTTGTTAACTAAATTTCCTTTATTAATTAACACCCTAGGTTGCATTAATTCGATCTATGGTTCCCCATATTAGGTTTGACCCTAATCCGGCAGATTTATGTCGCCCTATGTCTAGGGTTGCATGCAACTCTGCTTAATTATGGTAGATATACTCTTATCACAGGGACTTTTTCTCCTCTGCTTTAAGCACATCCGTTTCTTGAATTAATACTTAGGCTTATTCATACAAGAATTAAGCACACATAATTAAGAACAACTCAAGTATTTATCATATAACTCAAGAATAAATAATAACAAGATTTGTCTTAGGTTTCATCTTTCTCAAGTATTTGAGGGGTTTAGTTCATAATAAAGAAAGAAAACATCTCAGAAGTACTAAGATAACAAAACATAAAGAACACAAAAACCCCTGAAGGAATTTAGGGAGATCCTCTGTCTTGATGTAAAATTCTGGCTTCTGGGATGAATCGATCGGCTTCCCTTGGAGTAATCCCTTGCTTTCACTCCTTGTGTTGGTAGAATTATGACGCTCTTTCTTGAGAGAAAAGAGTATATCTTTAGAGTTGCCTCCTGGGGCCTTGAAATAGAGTTTAGAATGGCTTTCTTAGCCCTTAAGCATCCAAATCCGAGTGAAATTCCTCTTCCTCACGACTAGAACACGCCCGTGTGCCACGCCCGTGTGATTTCGACAAGAGGTTGTGTTCTGGACTATTTAGGTGGCACGACCGTGTGGCCTGGCCGTGCTTGTCGGGGGCTGGACTGTGTGATCTCCGTGTGGCACGACCATGTGATGACCTCTTGGGCCGTGTCGATTACACATTTTGGCCCATTTTCATGGTTTTTGGCCTGTTTTCCGTTCTTTTCTCTTCCCTATGCTCTCCTGAGTATAAGATATGAAAAAGAAAGATTAAGAGCACCAATTCTCACAAAATTATTGATAATCCATCCAAAATATAGGCTAAACATGAGGTAAAAATATGTATAATTTATCGTTTATCAAATACCTAATTATCGTTTATCAAATATCCCCACACTTAAGCCTTTGCTTGTCCTCAAGCAAAATCTCAATCCCTAATTAAGAATCATTCCTCTCAACTTATAATCTTTATCAATAATGTTTCAAACTAATCCACAGGTAATCATACAATAATAATTCAATCAGAAGAACATTAAAGACTCGATCAGTTTAAGTTGAGAATTTTATCATTGAAAACATAAATTTTTTTCCTAGTCCCTAAGTAGTTATCTCTCCATCTTAATTAGTAGAAGTTGACATCCTCACTAAGGATTCAGTCTATCCACTCGAAGTGTTTAGGGTTCCAAAAATTAAGCACTCTCTAGTCAACCTGAAAAGTTATTACCATAGGCTTGCTAGAAAATCATATCTCCACCACTGTAGATTGATATGATACATCGATCAAAAAGTCTTTCAATAGTTGTAATGGGGCTTGGTTAAGGGTGTTGTCACAGGCTGTAAAAGAAGGTTAGAATCGAGATTGAATTGAAAAATATCTAGCTAGAAAAATCTCTATCACTGGAACATATTTCTCGAGCTAATTCTTATGATAATAGCTATTCTACCTTGGTAGCCTTAAAATAGAAATATGCAAAAACTATTTAAACTATTAAAGATTACAACTGAATACATACGTTTTTTTTAAGAACAATTCAATTAAAATACATTAAGTTGAATATTTACAACTTTACAATATGGAAAAGAGAATAAAGCTAGATAATAAGTTCAACTCAAATCTCGACAAAAATAGGGATCAAAGTAATTGAATGGAATTCAACAAAAATGGTTTATAGGTTAGTATTAGAGGTAAGTCAAAGAAAAGATTATTAGGCTCAATGGGGTTCACTAGGGGTTAATTTATGGAGGTAGGCTTTTGTGGAGTAAGTGGGTTAAATCCTAGGTGCCTTTATCATCTCGGTATATCAAATCAATGATGTAGTCTCGACATGTATAATCAAAGCAAGTTCTAGAATAACAAATCAGTATTGACTCACTCAAAGCAATAATAAAAGTGAGCACGAAAGAATGTATGCTCAAAAGGCTCAAAAATCTCACCAGAATTATGGCTTTTGATGTCAATCCTGCGAATTTCAAATCTCAAGATAACACTTAGAATTAAGGAAAAGAACTTATGAAAAAAAATTGGGGTGTTCTCAAAAATTTCAACTTATCATGCTTGATTCCCTAATGTTTTAAAGTTTGAATAATCAAACTACAAGCACCTATGTCTTAATTCTCACATATCAATAAAAATCATAAATCAATCAAAATTAATTCCTAATAGGAGACTGATTATGATGCAAAGAGTGAAAGTGAGAAAGTTCAGGGATTTTAAAGAGAGTGTAAAGACTGAAAATAGATTCCTCCCCCCCCACACTTAAGATGTACATTGCCCTCAATGTACAAAGATAGCATTAGTAGTAATAAAAGCATAGGATCATAAGATAGGGGGAGGTATGAAACTCCCTACTTTGGATGGATTAGTGAGACAGAGATTAGAAGAGTTGGCAGTTGTGGCGTGGTGTTCCCTTTTTCATAGAGATTTGAGCTGTAAAGCTGCTTTGAAACTGCGAAAGTATTTATTAGTCGTAGGAAATTTGGATTAAGAGAAATTACTCATTAGGGATTGGCCGATATGAAAGATAAAAAAATAAAATAAAACATAATAAAATAAAATATTAAAAATACTAATATTCAAATAATGAAAAAGAAAAAGAAAAATTCACTAAAGAAAATAAAAAGAACTGTAAACAAGAAAATAAAAAAGAAAGAGTTAGAAGATGAAAATAGAGATCAGTGTTAGAATAAAAATAAAAATAAAAATAAAAAGATAAAGTTAGGAGGAGTAGAAATCTCTAATCCTCATGTGGGTCACGCAGGGGTGGGGTGATGCTCAGGTGCTGGCATATCTGCTCTAAGGTGGCGTCGATGTAATTGAGGCGCCGGAAGCATTGCTACTCGAAGTGGGAGAAGCGCTCAGATAAGCCAACATGGGCTGCTGCTGCCCGAGATGAGTGGCGAGGGGGTGGTGCTCGGTGGATGTGTCCTCTGCTGGCTTTGGCGGTGGGACATCATCAGTAATGTCCTCTAGGTCCTCTCCCTCCTGGACGAGTCGGAACTGAAGGGGGGTCCCTCCTGGCTTCCGCTCAATCATCCTCATGTGTAACATCGTCGCGATGCCTTGGGGAGACATCTGACCGATCAAAGTGTAGGAGGATGTCTGGGCTGCGGTGTTGAGGAGCCCGAAGTGACGAGCCAGACGCGTAATGTAGGGCCCCATGGATAGAACACCTCCGCGGTGCCTCTTCGTCTGGTGCTGCGTAGCGTGTGCGATGAAGTATGCGAGGTCAATGACATGTCCGTTTGCCATGCACCACAGGAAGTAGACGTCATGACTGTTAATGACGCCTATGCTCTCTCGTCGACCTGTAAAAGTGTGAACAAGAAGAGCATGGATATACCTCAGAGAGGGGACGAGGGCGGTTGCCTTGCTGACGCTGGAGTTATATCCTTGCCGTCCAGGGGTGATCTCGTGCCAGCAGTCGACGGGCAGGACGTGGATGCGATGAGAAAGGTTGGGGAAGTCCTCGTCCACCATGAACTGTTCAGTGTAGAGCCCAAGTGCTATACCAAATTTTGGTACACTGAGACGTCACACGAGGCCTTTCAACCGGAACTGGACCGTCCCTAGATCGTCAAATCTAGTCATCACCGTTTGTAGGTGGAATGTGGAGCAGAACTCGAGGGTGAGTTCTAAGCACATTGGCTCTATAATCTGGAAGAACTGCTCCCATGGCTCTGTCATCAGTAAGGCCCAGACGTCATCCACCAAACGGATATGCTCAAGGTCGCCCCAGTTTATGCAGCGGCCCGTGGATATAGGGCGGGCTCAAAGGAGTTGATAATGCTCCTCTTGCGAGGCTTGGGCAAATGTGATAAATGGGTGTCTAACCTCGGAGGTGGGCTACGATGAAGAACTCCCTAGCCCTTTTCGTTTCTTAGAAGAGGGGACAGCAGCTTTTCTAGCGCGTGATGATGACATAGTATCTGAAATAAAATAACAAAAGCATTAGTTCTAAAGATTGAAATTAAACTAAATAGATAATTAAAATATAGATTATAATGGTCCTAAGAAAACATAAACTAAGGATTAACCTGAATAGTAGAAATTAATCATGTTGAAACTTGTAACAAAACTAAGAAATATGGGTATGTATATATATTAAATTTATGACAAAAATGGCATGCAAATATAAGTTTTAAGTGGCAATTAAAATGAATTCTAAGTGGCAAGCAAAAATGAAATTAAGTTGCATGCAATCCTAATATGTTTTATCTAATTCTAGATTATTCATCCTAATTTTCCTAATTCCATGCTTGATTAAACATCTAGATAATAAAAATGAAATATAAATAAATAAATAAGAAAAATGAGAGAATAGAACCAAATTTGATGTTGCACAGTCGTGGGTTGGTCATGGGGTGGGTTTGCACGAGCGTGGGTCGACTGATTTCAAAGGTGTTGGTGTTTTTGGTGTGTGTGACGGCGCTTATAGTGGTTGGGGAAGGAGATTTGAGGGTTTTGAGTGAGGAAGGAAATGAATAGTGGCCCCTATTTATAGTTTTTGGGTCACACGGGCATGTCACACGCTCGTGTGAGTCGTGTTTTGCCCGTGTCTTTCGAAATCTGAGGGTTTTGGCACGCCTGGTTTGAGGTACACGCCCGTGGGGATGTTTTACACGGCCGTGGGAGATCGGTTCTTCGTCATTCACACGGTCATATGATGGTATACATGGCCATATACGATCGTGTTCGTGTGTCACGAGGTCGTGTAATATGTTCCACGGTCATGTGAAATTTGACAGTGTCTTCTATGGGCTGGGGACACGGGCGTGGGTGTCTGTGCTAGCCCGTGTTGATACTGCAGGGTTGCCACGGCCATGTCGCATGCCCGTGGGGTGTTGTTGATAGCCTGTGTTGAAGTCGAAAGGTCGCCACGGCCATGTCGCACGGCCGTGGCAATTTATCGGTGGCTCGTGTTTTGGGAAATTTTGTGCTCTGTTTATACACGGCCTGGGTACACGACCGTGTCTCTGTTTAAAGTGTTCACACAGCCTGGTGCACGCCCGTGGGACTGGCCGTGTGGTCCTAAATCTCTACATTAAAAGGGTTAGTTGATGCATGAAAAATACTAAAATCAAAATAGACTAAAAATTACTAAGTTAGTGCTCGGGTTGCCTCCCGAGAAGCACTTATTTAGAGTCTAAGCTCGACTCTGCTTGGATGTATCATGGAGGGATTTCGTGGAGTTGAAACTCCTCCCTTTTATCTTTAAAATTCTCACATCTATAATGTTTAAGCCTATGGTCGTTTACCTTGAATGTACCATGGTCGGGGTGAGTTACCTCAATTGTGCCGTATGGAAAGATAGTTTGAACAGTGAATGGACCTGACCACCTTGACTTGAGTTTTCTAGGAAATAGTTTCAGCCTCGAATTGTAGAGTAGGACAAGATCACCTATTTTAAACTGCTTAGGTTGTTTCAGTCGTTTATCATGGCATTGATTCATGGCTTCTTTATATAATTGTGAGCTCTCGTAGGCATTGCACCGCCATTCATGGAGTTTATTTAACTGCATTAGTCTCTTCTCACCTGTAAGCTTGAAATCAAGGTTTAAGAATTTGATAGCCCAAAATGCTTTATGTTCGAGTTCAAATGGCAAATGACAACTTTTTCCATAAACAAGCTTATAAGGAGATGTACCTATGGGTGTTTTAAAAGCAGTTCTATAAGCCCATAAAGCATCGTCTATTTTCCTTGACCAGTCTTTTCTATTTGTTTCTATTGTTTTCTCTAAGATGCGTTTCAATTCTCTATTTGACACTTCAACTTGACCACTGGTTTGTGGGTGATAAGGGATAGCTGTTCTATGGTGTACTACATACCTTTTTAAGACTTTTTCAAACTGGGCATTGTAAAAATGTGTGCCTCTATCAGTAATGATTATCCTGGCTGTTCCAAATCGAGAGAAAAGTTTCTTCAAAAATCGTAATACCATTCTAGCATCATTAGTAGGTAAGGCTTGGGCTTCCACCCATTTTGACATATAATCTACCGCTACTAAGATGTACTTATTTCCAAATGAAGTAGGGAATGGACCCATGAAATCAATACCCCATACATCAAATATTTCACATAAAAGTATATAGTTTTGAGGCATTTCATTATGTTGAGAAATATTACCTGTTCACTGACATTTATCACAAGAGGTCACATACTTGTTGGTATCCCTGAAAAGTGTAGGCCAGTAAAAGCCTGATTCGAGTACCTTATGAGCAGTTCTAGCTCCACTGTGATGTCCTCCTGTAGGTCTTGAATAGCAATGATTTAAAATCTGGTATGCTTCTGTTTCAGTAATGCATCTTCGAATAACCTGATCTGCACAAATTCGGAAAAGAAAAGGATCTTCGCAAAAGTAGTTTTTCACATCAACGAAGAATCGCTTCTTTTGCTGATGGGTCAGCCCTTTTGGGGCTATGTTAGCTGCTAAATAATTTGCGAAATCAGCAAACCAAGGAACTGTTGCATCTACTAAGGATAGGAGTTGTTCTTCAGGAAACAAATCTTTTATTTTGTCGAGGTACTCGGGTTGCGTGTTTTCTAATCTTGAAAGGTGACCTACCGCCAAGTTCTCAGCTCCCTTCTTGTCCTTTATTTCTAAATCGAACTCCTGTAACAATAGAATCCATCTTATTAATCGAGGTTTTGCATCAATTTTAGTTAAAAGGTAACGAAGAGCAGAATGGTCAATATAAACAATGAAAGTTCTACTAGCATAGTAGATCGGTTGAAAGTGCTTGTCTCTTCGTTGTCCCAAAACTTCACCTACTGCAAAATCACTTGCATCACACATTAGTTCAAAAGGTAGATTCCAATCAGGTGAAATAATAATCGGGGCATTGACTAACTTTTCCATAAGAGTGTTAAAAGAGTCTAAACATTCTTGGTCAAAGTTGAAAAGCACGCCTCTTTCTAGCAATTTTGTTAAAAGGCTTCGCTATTTTAGAAAAATCTTTAATAAATCTGCGATAAAAACTAGCATGTCCTAAAAAGCTTCTTATAGCCTTAACTGAATTAGAGGGAGGTAATTTTTCAATTGTTTCCATTTTTGCTTTATCTACCTCTATCCCTTTTCTAGAAATTTTATGTCCTAAAACAATACCCTCTTGAACCATAAAGTGGCATTTTTCCCAGTTTAGTACTAAATTTGTCTCTTCACATCTTATCAAAACGCGTTTTAGATTATTAAGATAAAGTTGGAAAGAATTACCGAAAACTAAAAAATCATCCATAAATACCTCCATGATATCTTCCACGAATTCATTGAAGATAGCTATCATGCATCACTGAAAAGTAGTAGGAGCGTTACATAAACCAAAAGGCATTCTACGATAAGTAAACGTACCGTATGGGCATGTGAATGCCGTTTTCTCCTGATCTTCTGGAGCTATCGGGATTTGGAAATAACCAGAGAGGCCATCTAGGAAACAATAATACATGTGACCTGATAATCTTTCCAACATCTGATCAATAAAAGGTAAGGGAAAATGATCTTTTCGAGTGGCGCCATTCAGCTTCCTATAATCAATGCAAACTCTCCATCCAGTGAATGTTCTTGTAGGTATTGCCTCTTTTTTTGTCATTAGATACCACAGTCATGCCTCCCTTTTTAGGAACAACCTGCACAGGATTTACCCAAGAACTGTCAGAAATAGGATAAATAATGCATGCATCTAGAAGTTTAATTACCTCGGCTTTTACGACTTCCTTCATGTTGGGATTCAATCGTCACTGAGCTTAAACCGATGGTTTATATTCATCTTCCATTGAAATTTTGTGGGTGCAAAAGGACGGATTAATTCCCTTAATATCTGAAATTTTCCAAGCTATAGCCTACTTGTGTTCCCTTAACACATGGAGTAGTTCCTCTTTTTCTGCAATGCTCAAATCTGATGCGATAATGACTGGTAGAGTTGAATCTTCCCCTAAAAAGGCATATTCTAAATGATCTGGCAGTTGTTTTAGCTCTAACTTAGAGGGTTTAGTAATGGAAGGTTTCTGTCTCAGCTCATCATTCATTTTTATACTTTCATAACTTATGTATCTTGTGATGATTTCATTGGAATCTAATTCCTTTCTTACTTCTGTAATTTTAGTGGTGGCTTCCTCTTCCCCCTACCTTGAACAAGACACAGTTCCAACGTGTCTGCGAGAGAAAGTTCCTGAAAATTATTCTGAACAAAATAATCAATAATATCAACAAAATAACAGGAATCATCTTGTTCTTTAGGAAATTTCATAGCATCATAAATTTCAAAAACGACTTCTTCCTCACCAACTCTAAGTACTAATTTACCATCCCCTACATCAATAATAGCTCTAGCAGTGGCTAAAAATGGACGTCACAAAATTAAAGGTACCTCAATATCCTCATCCATATCAAGCACAACAAAATCAACAGGGAATATAAATTTATCTACCTTTACTAGCACATCTTCTATGATTCCCCTAGGATATTTAACAGATCTATCCGCTAGTTGAATACTCATTCTAGTGGGTTTTGGTTCCCCTAGACCTAGCTGCTTGAACATTTTGTAAGGCATGAGATTAATACTAGCACCTAAATCGGCTAAGGCTTTATCAATAAGTAAACTACCAATTAAACAAGGAATAGTAAAACTCCCTGGATCTTTCAGTTTTGCTGGCAGTTTATTTTGGAGAATAGCTGAGCATTCTTCGTTGAGTTCCACTATGGCTAATTCTTCCAACTTCCTTTTATTTGTCAGAAGTTCTTTAAGGAACTTCACATACTTCGGCATCTGCAAAATTGCTTCAACAAAAGGTAAGTTAATGTGTAATTGTTTAAAAAGTTCAAGAAATTTACCGAATTGGGCGTCTATACGGTCTTTCTTTAACTTTGCCAAATATGGAATAGGCGGTTAGTATTCCTTGAATGTTGGTGGAGTGCTTTCCTTGGGTTCCTCTGCCTTGTCTCCTGAAGATTCCAGAGTAGATTTCTTTTCTGGTTCGGCTAGGACTTTCCCATCTCTTAAAGTAATTGCTTTGACATGTTCTCTAGGATTTGGCTCAGTATTACTTGGTAGTCCACCTTGCGGTCTTTCGGAAATTAATTTTGTAAGCTGACCGATTTGATTCTCAAGCCCTTGAATTGATGCTTGCTGGTTTTTAAGTGCCGTATCCGTGTTTTGGAAACAGGTTTCTAATGAGGCCATAAATTTGGTGAACATCTTTCAAGATTCGGCTTTTTCTTTTGTTGTGGTGGTGGCTGCTGGAATCTCGGAGGAGGCTATTATCTTTGATTTCCTTGTCCTCCCCATGAAAAATTGGGGTGATTTCTCCAACCTGCATTGTAAGTATTACTATAAGGGTTATTTTGAGGTCTAGAATTGTTACCCATATAGTTAGCTTGCTCAGTGTCCATGCTATGTCCATAAGTTGAATAGTCTGGATTCAACATATTTCCTGAGGTTGCGTTGCACTGCATCACTGGCTGTGCCTGCGTAGAACCAACAAAATTATCAAACTTTTTATTTAAAAGTTCTACTTGGTTAGTAAGCATAGCAACAGCATCAATATTATAAACTCCTACAGCTTTTGTCGGCTTTGTCCTCATGACCTGCCACTGATAGTTATTCAGTGACATCTCTTCTATAAACTCATAAGCTGTTTCGGGTGTTTTATTGTTGATTGTTCCTCCTGCGGCTGCGTCAATCATTTGCCTTGTTGATAGATTCAAACCGTTGTGAAAGGTTTGAACTTGGAGCCATAAAGGTAGGCCATGATGAGGGCATCTTCTCAAAAGATCTTTGTATCTCTCCCAAGCATCGTAGAGTGTTTCTAAATCCATCTGCACAAAAGAAGAGATATCGTTTCGTAATTTAGCTATTTTAGCTGGAGGAAAATATTTAAGTAAAAATTTTTCTGTCATCTGTTCCCATGTGGTGATTGAGCCTCGTGGTAAAGAGTTTAACCACTGTTTGGCTTTATTTCTCAAAGAGAATGAAATAGCCTTAGACGAATGGCATCATCAGAAATGCCATTAATTTTAAAGGTGTCACAAAGTTCTAAAAAATTGGCTATGTGTGAGTTTGGATCTTCGTCCTGTAAACCATCAAACTGCACCAATTGCTGTATCATCTGAATAGTGTTAGGCTTTAATTCAAAATTATTAGCAACAATAGTAGGTCTAAGAATGCTAGTTTGGGTACCAGCCAAACTAGGTTTAGCATAATCATACATAGTGCAAGGAGCTTCTTCTTGAATTGCTGGTGGAGCGACTATTGCGGGCAGTGGTGGAATGTTTTGATTTGCTTCCATCTCTGCTGTAGGTTCTGGCCTTTGTTCTTGATCTTGTTCTGGATACTGTAGGCTTCGTCTGATCTCTCTACGATTTCTGAGAACTGTTGCTTCTAAATCTTCATCAAAAAGTAATGGTCTTGCTGGGTTGTTTCTAGTCATAAACTAAAAATACCTAGAAGGAAAAAGCAAAGAAAAATAGAATAAAATAAAAATAAAAATAAAAATAAATAAAAATTGAAAATAAATAAATATAGTAAAGGCTAAAGTAATAGAAATCGAGTTTTCTTAATATTTTAGTTCCTCGGCAACGGCGCCAAAAACTTGATATGCTATCGATATTAAGTAATAAAATTTATAAAAACTGATCACACCAAAACCAACTAATATCACGATATTAAAGGCAAGCGCACCTATCAAACAGTAGTATAGTTTAGCGGTAAGATCGAGTTATAGTACCCAAAGGAACCAAAACTACGAATACTTACTTCCTTTCTATTATCTAGCCTAAAAATAAAAGAGGATTGATTGAAACTAATTCTAAGATTAACTAAAAGTGCACAAAAAGTAAATTGGGGAAAACTCTAGGGAAAAAACTGATTGATATGAGCAGTACTTAAGGGAGAATCCACCTAGACTTCACTTGTTATTAACTTCTTGAGCTAGACGATTTATTCACTTGACGTGATCCGTAGAGATCCCTAATTTATGCTAAACCCTCCGTCGAGGCGAAGAGCAACTAGGCCTAGGTTGTTAACTAAATTTCCTTTATTAATTAACACCCTAGGTTGCATTAATTCGATCTATGGTTCCCCATATTAGGTTTGACCCTAATCCGGCAGATTTATGTCGCCCTATATCTAGGGTTGCATGCAACTCTGCTTAATTATGGTAGATATACTCTTATCATAGGGACTTTTTCTCCTCTGCTTTAAGCACATCCGTTTCTTGAATTAATACCTAGGCTTATTCATACAAGAATTAAGCACACATAATTAAGAACAACTCAAGTATTTATCATATAACTCAAGAATAAATAATAACAAGATTTGTCTTAGGCTTCATCCTTCTCAAGTATTTGAGGGGTTTAGTTCATAATAAAGAAAGAAAACATCTCAGAAGTACTAAGATAACAAAACATAAAGAACTCAAAAACCCCTGAAGGAATTTAGGGAGATCCTCTGTCTTGATGTAAAATTCTGGCTTCTGGGATGAATCAATCGGCTTCCCTTGGAGTAATCCCTTGCTTTCCCTCCTTGTGTTGGCAGACTTATGGTGTTCTTTCTTGAGAGAAAAGAGTATATCTTTAGATTTGCCTCTTGGGGTCTTGAAATAGAGTTTAGAATGGCTTTCTTAGCCCCTAAGCATCCAAATCCGAGTGAAATTCCTCTTCCTCACGACTAGAACATGCCCGTGTGCCACGCCCGTATGATTTCGACAAGAGGCCGTGTTCTGGATTGTTTAGGTGGCACGGCCGTGTGGCCTGGCCGTGCTTGTCGGGGGCTAGACCGTGTGATCTCCGTGTGGCACGGCCGTGTGATGACCCCTTGGGCCGTGTCGATTGTACATTTTGGCCCATTTTCATGGTTTTTGGCCCGTTTTCCGTTCTTTTCTCTTCCCTATGCTCTCCTGAGTATAAGATATGAAAAAGAAAGATTAAGAGCACCAATTTTCACAAAATTATTGATAATCCATCCAAAATATAGGCTAAACATGAGGTAAAAATATGTATAATTTATTGTTTATCATAAACCGAGCACTAACCCTACTAATAAGCTGATTTCTACTACTTTTTCATGTTTAAATTCAGGTTTTTGACCAATACGGCCTAGACACACGGGCATGTTGTAGGCCGTGTGCATTAACAGGGACTTAACAGTGTGTTACACGGCCTGACAACATGGTCGTGTGACACACATGGCCTGGACACACGGGCGTGTCCTTGGTCGTGTGGAAACATGGCTTAAAATTCCCAAAAATCGACAGAGACACGGCCTAAAAGCTGTCCACACGGCCAGGAAACATGGGCGTATCTTAGGCCGTGTAAAACCTAGAGCAAAATTTTTCAAATTTGAAACAAGTCAGAGAGTTACACGGGTAAGGCACACAGCCGTGTATGAGACACAGTCGGGCCACACGGGCGTGTGGGAGGTCACACAGGCGTGAGAGAAGCAAAAGAGGTTCCACACGGCCGTGCGACATGACCGTGCAGACTACACGGTCTAGACACACAGATGTGTCCAAGGCGGTGTGAAGACTAGGCTATTTTTCCCTCGAAGAACGTGGGCTGAACTTGAGCCACACATGCGTGTGACACGGCCGTGTGGCCCAGCACGGGTCTAAACCGACGATGTCATCTTTTAAATAAGCAAACCCTAAATTATTTTCACTAAAAATTTTTGTCTTCTTCGCCCTAATTCCCTAGCTGTAGTCGGCCTTGTTCTTGCAAATCCAGCCACCACCGCCCGCCTTCCCTTCCCGTCGACCACTGAACTACTTTCCCACACCGATCACACCAAACTTCTCACCCACACTCGCTTACCCCACGGCCCCATCCTTAAGTTCACACCCTCGTCTCCCCTCTCATTTCCCCTCCTTAACCCATAACCCTGCTACCATCCTCTCTGCCCCTTTTCCTCTGCACGAACCCCACCCGTTCGCACAACCGCTGACCTTCACTCCGGCCACCACTCCTATCACCATCAGTCTTTTCTTTTCAACCCCCTTTGTACATTTTTTTATTTTATTATTTCTATTATTCTTATTATTTCTTTAATTATTTATTTATTATTTGTTTTATTGCTTATTATTACTTATTACTCTTATTTATTTAGCTGCTTTCACTGATTGATTTTGAAATTATTTTTGATTTAGTTCATGGACATTGTGTTACATTTAGTTTAATTCAGTTGATTTCACTTTTGCTAATTTTCATAATTCATGTGCTTATTCATTTCTATCAGTTTTAATGCTTCCTTACATTCTTGTTTGGTATTTGCATTTAGTCTTATCATAATTAAAATTCCATTTCTTTATTAGTTTAATGGTGGAGCTGAACTTAGATATTTATTTTACGTTTGCCTATTATGTTGGTTCGTCAATATGATTTATTTATTCGCTTTATTGCAGGCACGTCGTGACGAACACACGAGGCAAATCAAAGGTCGCCGTCCTCGTTTTGAAAAAGCGGAAGGTACCTAACCTCCTCGAGCGCCTCTGCCAAGGCTTGCCATCCTTTTCTTAGATTCTCAGTAGACCCCCCAGAGGACTTGTTCCAGCTCCTTCGCGGGCGACCACTAGGCTTGGGCTGATGCATAGACTGGGCCGCACTAGAACAGGTCCACCTAGATGATCACGTGTGCGCCTTCATCACCACACCTCCGTGGGATAGATTCTTCTCCATCGTCAAGCCCATTTATATGGAGCTTACTTTGGAATTTTGCTCGACTTTTCACCTTCAGTATGTGATGTCATCGTATGATGAGCAGGGCACCATTACTTTTAAACTCGGTGGCCTAGTACGACATATGAGTGTCTTTGAGTTTTGCGTAGCTTTGGGCATCTACATTGATGAATTTATGGGGGTCAAGAACTTTCTTCACCTCCACCATCACATCCATTACTCGTCTTTCTACTGTTGACTAGATCTCACGGCGAGTACTATTCTATATGACGCGAATCACTCAAAGGCAACTTCTTTCCCTCCTACCTTACGATACATTCATGTATTGTTAGCTCATACCTTGATTGGTAGGAAAGAGAGCACCGGAGCCGTTATCACTACTGATGCCTACTATCTATGGAGCATGGCCACCAGACACATCTTTGACTTGGCATATTTAAGGCCTTATGTGACTTGACTTGCTCGACATTTCGACCTCTTCACCACTCTAGAGATGTCTTTAACACCTACCCTAGTTGGCCAGATGTCCCCTCAAGGGATTTCGAGTATGATTCATATGAGGGTGATTGAAAAACGACATGGCGTGAATCCCCTTCAGTATCGATTAGTTTATCCTGATGCTCAGAATGAACTTGAGGACTTCACTGATGATGTCCCTCCCTATCGCGAGGATCCACCACAGCCCCCATCTTCAAGTCATAGGCATGTTCCCTCTACTCCTACTTTGGCGAACCTTCCTGAGCGGTTGTTCGCTTCAAGTAGTATTGCACTCAGCAATTAAATAGCCTTGAGGCGACTTTGCAGCAGATTTGCTAGCATCTTCATATCACTCATTCGGCATCGACGACTCACGATGCATCTGACGATGAAGACTTTTGAGTCCACTGATTTTTTTTATTTCTATTTTTATTTTTATTTTCAATTGTCTTTTTATGTTCTTTTAAAGACTTATCCTATTATATTTTGCACTATATTTTATTCATATTAGTTGTTCCTAATCAAGTAATCCTTTAATCTTCTCCACCAGTTGTGTTTATTTTCTTAATATCTTGCTCAGAATCATGCACTACATTTAGCTTTATGTACAATGTACATTTTAAGTGTGGGGAGATTATTTATATGATTATTAGAAAACCCCTGAATTATGTCTTGTGTTTAAGTAATTTTCTCATATTACTATTAGAATGAATTTTTATGGATTTATGATTTTTATTGATGTGTTTTGGATTAAAGTCATAGGTATTTGTGTATTGATTGTTTAAACTTTAAGACATGAGAGAATCAAGCATGATAAGTTGATTTTTTAGAATTAAAAATTTCTAGGTTGTTTCCTTAAATTGAGGTATTGTCTTGAAGTTCAGAATTTAAAGAATTGACATCAAAAACCATAAATTTTTGTGAGACTTTGAGCCTTTAGAACATATATTTTTCCTGCTCACTTCTATTATTGCTTATGAGTGTGTCAATATTGATTTGTTACTCTACAGCTTGCTTCGATTATGCATGTCAATACCACACATTTGATTTGATATACTGAGATGATAAAGGCACTTAGGTTTAACCCACTTACCCCATAAAAAGCTTACCTACATAATTAACCATTAGTGAACCCATTTGAGCCTAAAAATACCATTCTTGATTTACCTATTAATGTTAACCTATAACCCATTTTTTTGATTCGTTGAGAATTTTTCCCATTTTTTGACTCCCTTTTTGTCGAGATTTGATTTGGTTAGTTACCTAACTATGCTCTTGTGTTTCAGTTATAAAAGTATTTCTTATGATTCAAGAAAAAAATTGTATATATATGGTGATTTCAGTTGTTGAATAATTTCTTGAACTTAAAAAATACAAAAAAAAAAACATATTTATATTGATTATTACTTAGTTCTATGATATTTAAGCTTGAACAGTTTAATTTTTAGGAGAAGCTCGTATTATTCATGATTAGTTATCAGTTGATGTAATAGTCTATTTTTCTAGTTTGGTAATTTATCAATTCGATCTTGATTCTAACCCTCTTTTTTAGCCTTTCTCCACACCTTTAACCTAAGCCTCATTACAACCTTGATAAAGACCTTTTAATTTGTGTATCATCTCAATTTATAGTGGTGGAGATTTGATTTTCATGCAAGCCTATGGTAATAATCCTTCATGATTGACTATTGAGTACTTAACTTTTGAACCTTAAACACCTTGAGTGATTAACTGAATCTTTAGTGAGGATGTCAATTCTTGTTGGTTTTGAATTAAACATAATAGCTTAGATAAGGGGAAATACCTATGTAACACCCCTAACTCGTATCCGTAGCCAAACTAGGGTTACAAGGCATTACCAAACAAAACATAACTTATAACATCCTTCTTATAATTCAATGTTCATACGTCATCATATCACATTCATTCATAATCACAAAGTCCCTTTTTGAAGCTCTACGAGACCTTAAGCATGCTTTAAAGAAGGTTTGGGACTAAACCAATCACAAACAAAATTTTTCGAAACTTTACAATTTTTCTTAGTAACAGAGGTCACACGCCCGTGTGAACAGGCCGTGTGCCTCACACGGCATTAGACACGCCCATGTGTCTAGGTCGTGGGAAAATAGGGCATACATACTGACTTATCCACACAGCCACCAGACACACCCGTGTGCCAGGCCATGTGAAAATTAGGGACCTTACTGACTTGGTCATACAGCTAGTCACACGCCCGTATGTCTAGCCCATGTGCCTCTTCGAAATGGCTCGTCTGTGTCAAACCTGTAGGGTATACTGACTTATGCCACGCGACCAGTCACATGCCCATGTGTGAGACCGTGTGGAGCACCTAGACTTAATTTGAATTGAACCTTCGAGCCACACGGCAAAGGCACACGCTCGTGTCCCTGCCCGTGTGGGCAAAAATAGGCCATTTACAAGGCCAATTTGCCACCCTTTAAAGGTCATCCCTACAAGTATCAAATCAAGCATAACTCATGACCTAATAGCAGCCAAAAGTCATACCAAATTATGCACAATTTGTTCCATAATATCATCAACCAATTCCATACTCATTTACAATACCAAAACACACTACTTCCATATGCCAAAATCTTACCATTTCTTAACCAAAACACATACCAAAACTAGCATGTATCATTTACCCTCTTTAACATTTTTCATATGTCTCAAATTCAAACTAAATAACCAACCACATCATTCAACCTATAACCAAACCAAAGTTTATCAATGCATCATCTTAAACTCATACTAACACATGTCATTTCTTAAACCACATTGATACCACATTTTCATTCCAAGCCAAACCACAAATACATAACATAAGCCAAATACACATTTTATATCAATCATGCCAAAACATAAGACCCTATTATATCCATCATCCAAAATCATTAAAAATAAATTTCAAATAACCATATACATTCCTAACAACCATATTAAAAGACCATAGCCTATACATGCCATATAACCAAATCACAAAGTGTAAAAATACCGAAAATCAATAGCCGGATAGTGTGATGCGATCTTTGTCAACTTCCAACTCGAGCTAATGTCCGAAACACTATAAACATAGAAAAATAACACGAAGTAAGCTATAAAGCTTAGTAAGCTCGTATCTTAGTAAACTTAATATAACAAATAATTGTAATTTAATGTCATAAGCATAATATGCTATCTCACATGCCAAAACACAAACCTTTCTCAAATTTATAACAAGTTCTCATATCAAATTACCACATTCAATAATATAATCACTTACATAGTTAACTTTAGCTTTCACAAGTTTAATCAATTCAATTCTCATAAAACATTCAATTAATACCTCCATATAGCTAAATGAACACACTATGGAAAATAACATATTTAAACACATATCTTTCTCATTTCATGTACATGATCCGATATGTATTCAACCAATCACTTTCATTCAATTCTCATATAGGTTCTCTACGTACCTGTCTTGTTTAACTCAATTATACCTTCATTCTCAACTTAACTATGCCCGTTGAACCGTTTAGAATTGTTAAGGGTACTTGGATAGCACATAAAGCTCGTACAATGCCATATCCCAAATATGGTCTTACATGTTATCATTTATCGATGCCACTGTCCCAAACAGGGTCTTATACAAAATCATATACGATGTCAATATCCCAAACATGATCTTACACGTAATCTTAGATCAATGCGAATGTCTCAGGCATGGTCTTTCATGAAATCACATCTCAGTAGTCCTAATGTCATGACATTCGTATCCTAAATTATTCCTAAGGTTCACACGGGACTTTCGAACGTCGTAACTCAGTCGATCTTGGCTCGTATTCATAACCATTCAGCATTGAATTCAATTCCATAATAAATAAGCATTTATAACAAAATTTCAAAATATTTATTAATATACGAACTTACCTTGTTCGCAATAACGATGAATTAAGTTAACTAGTCGGTAACTTTAATTTTTCCTCTGATCTAGATTCAAAATCCGCTTTTCTCAATCTAGATAATATCAAAATTAATTTATTTATTCAACAATTCATTCAATTTAACAAAATTTACACATTGAGGCAACTTTACAATTTTGCCCCTAATATTTCACATTTTTGCAATTTAGTCCTTATCACATAAAATCACAATTCCATGTAATTTCATCCTACCCATGCTTAGCTAAATTCTTCTTATTATCTTAGCAGCCCATATTTTCCAAGTAATCACACTTCTACCACACAATTTATCAAATTTCACAAATTAATCCAAAATTAACATTTTTATCAAAAATCACTTTAGAAAAGATGAAAATCTAACTTCAAATATTCATACTTCACCATTTAACATCAAATAACACATAAGCTCATTAATGGAAACTATCAAAATCTTTAACAGTTTTGAAATCGAAGACATAGGCTAGTTAGATTACGAAGCAACGATCTCAAAAACATAAAAATCACTGAAAATCGATAAAAAAATTGTACCTTATTAGGAAATGAAGTTGCCGAAATTAAAAGCACAAAAATGGCTTCTCTTCAATCAACATTCGGTGGTGAAAAATGAATGAAACATCATTTTCAATTTATTTTTATTTAATTATTTATTATTAAACCAAATTACAAATATAGATATAGAATGTACTATTAGTGATATGACTACAGAGAATGGTGACTGGAATTTAGAATTTCTTCAGTTTTGGGTTTCAGAAGAGGTCATTCAGCAAATTGTGGGACTCCACCACCGCAACCAAATTCTAGCACAGACAAGGTTATTTGGGGGGTACTCTATTTGGTTCCTTTTCTATCAAAAGTTTGTATGAGAAGCTACAAGAAGGGCAATAGAATCCAAAGGAAGTAGCCTAGAAGCTATCATCGAAGTTTAAAGGTCTACAAAAGGTTACAGTATTCATATGGTTGACCCTTAAAAAATGACTACTTACTAATGCAGAGAGGACAAAAGGAAGAATAGGAATGGGTCTTGCTTGTAGAACTTGTGGGCATGAGTATGAAAATGTGTTGCATGTTCTTCTTTATTGCAATGCAGCTAGAGATATTTGGAATAAGTTAATTCTAACAGGTAAATCTTTTTAGGTACTTTCCAAGAATGGATGGAGCAGAATCTCAACAATAAACAATCAGATGCTTTCATGGGTGGAGTTAATTGGCAATGCTTATTTGGGATCATTATCTGGCGCATTTGGAAGAATCAGAACCTCTACATCTTTCAGGGTATGTCTTGGAACGTTGACATAGTTATCAAAGTCTCTTTAAGTTGGGTAAAACAATTTGTTTCTGTGACAAACCCGTATACACTTAAGCCTTTAAGATCGATTGTTATTCCTTTGCCTAATAGTTGGATAAGCTTGAATATAGATGGCTCGATTAGAGCAGAAGATGCGTTCGCCGCAACAAGTGGGCTTTTGCATAACCAAAATAGGAGATGGATAATTGGTTTTAATAGATATTTAGGCAATTGTGTTGTACTTGACTCTAAACTCTGGGGCATTTCAAGTGGATTGAAACTTGCACTAGATGGGAAGTTCAAAAGAGTCTTAATTAATTATAGCACTAATTGTGTTGTACTCGATTACTCCTCGAAAACTTTTCCCTTTCCTTTCTGTGCCGATGCTTCAGGTTCTTTGCTAGCTACAGAAATTAAAATAATTATCCTATTACTTACAGCACTAATTAAAATAAATAATTGAATTTCTAATCAATTTCTACCTTATTCCCAATTTAATCCTAACTAAGTTTACTTACTTTTCTAATTCAATTCGCACTCTATTTCTATTCAAATTTCATCCAAACTCAAATTTAACTATTAAACTTTCAGCATATTTTCTTAATTTCAAATTTTCCTCAATTTAGTCCTTACAACATAAAACTTATAGCTTACTTTACAATTTAATCCCTTTATCTATTCTAACTTGAATTTCATTCAATTAAACCCCTATTTCATCATTTTTATTCAACATGGACTTTGTTTAAAAACCTAAGAACTTCCAAAACCTCAACTCAATTTCATCAAAACTTTGTTCCAAAGCTTCTAAAACATCAAATTTAAGAGAAAGGACTTGATTGACTTACCAATTAAACTTTAAGCTTCAAAAACCCTATTTCTCATTTTTCTTTCAAGCTTCAAAAACCCTATTTCTCATTTTTCTTTCTTTTTGTTCTCTCTTTTCCCACTTTCGATGGCTTTCTCTATTTCTTTTGTTTCTTTTATAACATATATATATATATATATATATATATATATATTAATAATAATTATTGTAATAAATATCTTATAATAACATTTGTTTATAATACACTTGTCACCCTCTAATTTGTTTATTATATAAAAATCTTATAATATAATTATTTAATTAATAAATATCTTTTAACTTAATAATAATAAATAATAAATATCTATTTACCAATTAAATATTGTGTTAAAAAAATATGTATTTTTTATTTATACACTTGTATTAAATCATCTCCCTACATTTGTCAAATTCTTAATTTATTTTATTTAGTTCATATAATTTAATATTTTAATATAATAAAAATCTATTTACTTAAATAAAAAATAATTAAATATTTATATTACAATTGTATACATATTATTGTTACATTTGTATATTTTTATCACCATCCACTTATCAAAATCATATTTTATTAATGATATAAAAATCTTATAATATTATTATTATAGATTATAATTTAATAAAATAATAATAATAATAAATATCTTATACTTAATTAATAAGTAAATTAAATCTATAAATTATAATTGCCTACATATTTTAATTATACATGTATATAATTTTTATCATACATTTGGCTTTATTTAATTATTTATTTCTAAATTATATTATATTATATAATAATAATAATAATAATAATCTAAAGAAAAATCCTAGATTTTTCTTTCAATTTGCCGCCTCAATTTTGAGGCTTGGCAAATTTCCCAATTGAGTCCCTCTTTCTTTCTTTTAATCTACAATTAGACTTTTATCATTTATTCATTTTAGTCCTTTTTACTAATTACTCTTAATTAAGCTAAATACACTTAATAAAAACCTAATTAAACATACCATAAGACTCCTAATTACTCCTAATAAATATTTACTAGTTTGGTTTACTAAGACAGAGGCCTGATACTGCACTTTTTCTGATACCCGTGAATTTTGGGTCATTACACCTAGATTGTTTTATAAAGAATTTCTACAGTAACTTTTTTTATAAAAAGTGATAACCTTGCTATGCTCCACTTAATGTTCAATGGACTATTTTCGTCAATGCAACATGTAGACAGTAATTGGGCTTCATTGTATTCTCAAGGTTCATTTGCCAGTAACTCTTTTGCATACCATAATATAGGTGAAGGCGAACAGAACCTTAAAGAAAGTGACATTGATAGACACTTTGAAGCTTTCGTTAATTTCTCTGTAATATCCCGAATTAGGGCCTAATCGGAATAGTGGTTTCGTGACCACAAATCCGAGGTAGAAATAATTATATTATAATTATTTTGATGTTTATGATATGATTTTATGATGGTGTGAAAATTTCGTGAAGAAATTCTAAGCGTAAAGTGCTTAATTTGGAGTTAGGGATTTAATCGAATAAGTTGCAAAACTTGCATTCTAGAAGTTTTTAGTATGAAATTGCTTTGAAATATTAATTAGGAGGTCTTAAATGGTAATTAGACCAATTTTAAGTTCATGGACAAATTAGGACATGGGAGGAATTTTTGAAAGTTTAGTAAGGAGGGGTATTTTGGTCATTTGGTTATTAACATGAATTAAAAGGGAAAAATAACACAAAATTGTTATCATCTTCATTTGGTTGCTGCCGAAACTTGCTCTCTCCATAGCTAGGGTTTCTTCAACTTTCAAGCTTCATAGTAAGTGCATCTAAGCCCCGTTTTTAAAGATTTTTACGTTTTTGAGATCCCGGTAGCTTGATAAAGCTTATGTTAGCATTATTTTAAGTTAGGGTTCACATTTGGAAAAATACCCATAGGTGAAATTTGTGTATTTTGATGTTTTATGATAGAATATGAGGTTTTAAATTATGTTAGACAACTTGTGCTACTCGGTTTTGAGCAAAAACGAGTAAAACGGCTTAATCGGTAAAAATACATATTGTTCATAAGTATGTGTTTTAGTGGGAATTTGAGAATTCTAATGGTAAATAAATGATCAGCATGTCTTAAAACATAAGAATTTGTGATAAAGTAAATTTCCGAGCTTTGGGGCAAAAGTGTAAATATGCAAAAGTTTAGGGGCAAAATTGTAATTTTTCCAAAATTTGAATTAAGGTCTAATTTTAAAATGTGAATATTAAACAAGCTAAATGTGTTATTTTAGATCAAGAAAGACGTGGAGTCGACCTCAATCGGGGAAAAGAAAAGATTACGGACTAAATTGCAAAATCGTTGTATTTTGGTACTAAGGTAAGTTCATATGTAAATAATGTAACATAATTGTTATTTTAAGTAATTTAATGTTATTTATATGATTGGTACTTACTATCATGGAATATTATGCCTTGTGAATTATTATTTATTGGTATGCAAAGTATGTAATTAGCTTGATAAGCATGAAGTGCTAGCGATTATTTGTACTGACATTCCGAGGAAGATGGCCAAAAAGGTGAAATTTGAGGGAAAATCCCGTTTGAACCTTAGGAATAGATTAGGATACAAGTGACATGTCACTAGGATGGTTGAGCATCCGAACTCGTTGAGTTGAGTCCGAGTTCACTTATGGATGCAAATGTCCGAACTCGTTGAGTTGAGTCCGAGTTCGTGAAATGTAACTAGGCATCCGAGCTCGTTGAGTTGAGTCCGAGTTCACTTATGGATGCGAACGCCCGAGCTCGTTGAGTTGAGTCCGAGTTCACTTATGGGCGGGTTACATGATGGATTGATTACATATGTGGCATTTATGTGCAAATGATCCGTGTATCCGAGTTATATTCCGATGTGTTCAACGGGTAAAATTCTAGCGGGATGGAAGAATACTCAAGGTGTAAGTGACAATTCAGTAATGTTGAGAAATGGCCACATTGGACAGGTATGTACTTAACCCTCGGGTTGAAATTCGACACAACAACAAAGATGTGGTAAGATGAAGTATGATGATTAGAATGGTGACATATGTTTGGTGATGCTATGTTAATGTTGTTTGGCATAATGACTTTGTTATGTTACTTGTTATTTGCATGTGAACTTACTAAGCATTTATGCTTACTCCCTCCTTTTTATTCATTGTAGTTTTGGACAAGCCGGCTCGAGAATCGGGATAGGTCGAAGACTCGATCACACTATCCGAAGGACTTTTTGGTAAACGGCTTATAGAACTTAGAATGGCATGTATAGCAATATACCTACTATGTGTAAATAATCTTGTGATATGGTGGTGTTTGGTTGAGGAAATGCTTGACAATGATGAGTCATTGAAATGGCCAATATAGGTTATGTTTGATGTCATGAAAGAATAATAGATTAATTAGTACATGGAAGCTTTTATGAAAATGGAACTAGCCATAAAACAGAACATTGCAGCAACACTGACGTGAGTTTGAAAATTCACTAAAAATCATAGAAATCGAATTTGGTAATGTATTAGTTATGAAATTGAAGCTTATTGTGTCCACTTTCATATGGAAGAAGCAAAATAGGTAAAGGAGTTACACGTTAGGAGATATTTGAGTTTTAGTGAGACAGGGCCAGAACGATTTCTGGATCCCCTGTTCTAATTTTGAAAATTCACCATAAATTGTACAAAAATAATTAGGAGGTGTATTTTATATGCTTAGAATCCTTATTGAATCTAGTTTTAAGAGAGATAAATGGCACAATTATATGAGTTTTATACAGAGAGAAAAGTGGTCCGTAGTAAACAGAGGTCAGTACAGTCAAGTTCTGAAACAGGGGCAACTTTAACTAATAAACTGTACTAATCGGCCCAGCCAAAAATTCTAGAAAAAAATTAGTGAATAGATATATGAGTCTAAATTCAGGGAAAATTTACGGATCTTGATTTCGAGTTTCGTAACTCGAGATATGATTTTTCGAGCGACCATGACGCAGGAGATAGTTTATTCCGAAAATGAAAATAGTTTTTGTAAAGTTGTTTAAAATGATAAATTACGTTTAGTGACGCCTCAAGCTCGACTCCGGTGACGGTTTTGGGCGTGGGGACGTTACATTCTCATAAATTCATTTTTATTCTCACACACCAATACTTGGTTCATCCTCGCAAGGCCTAAATTGGATATTTTCAAGTTCATCTCTGCTTCCAATAGTATGTTACTAGTTTTCAAATCCATGTGAATGATTCTTAACCTCAAATCTTGGTTAATATAAAGCACACATCTAACAATTCCCAAAATGATATAGAAGTGTGCTGCCAAATCCAATTGCTAACTTGATGATTCACCTTTAAAAGTTTTTCATCAAACACCATAACGCATATCATTTACCCTATAATCTAAATAAGATATCAATCAAGGTTTCAACAGCTACATACCAAATAGCAAAGAGTCTTAAGCTTTTGTTGGGCATATATTCATAGGGAAGAATCTTTTCCTCTCCTCTAATGCAATATCTCAGTAGACTCACAGGGTTCCTACGTTGAAGTTTGGCGATCAACATCACTTCATACTTAAATTCCTCCAAGCTTTGTCCTAAAACACTCGAGAGTCTCTCTACAACGACCTTTTCACCACCCAAAAATTTACTCTGGGATCATTTTATAGCCTTTATAAGAAAATAGAACCATCAAAGCTAAGTTACTTATGCTCGAATGCAAGTGTTAGATATGGGTATGTGTTTGACCCATTTATGATTAGATTTTTTTTATGTTTTTTTCATGATATCCTCGTATTGTTGTGTCAGACTTGAATACTTCAAGAAAAATAAGAGTTCGAGTAACATAACATTAAAAATAAAAGAAATGTTAGTACCGAGTAAACAGGCCCAAACCTTTCTTTTCCAAGTTTGTTTTCTTCTAAGAAATTGTTTGTTATAGCTAGTATTGTAATGCCCAAAAAATCCTGAAGTTTCTTTTAAAGCTGTGTTATATGTAACTGATATTGTACTAAGTGTTTTTTTTTTTTAATGTTAAGGGCCTTTTGCTAAGTTCTGAGTTTAAGTTTTAAGGTGAAGAAACTTTAGTTTTTATTAAAGGAACTTTGAGTGTAAATCACTTGGCTTTTAAATAAATGGAGAAGAAATAGGACTCAAGTGAGCCTGTGGTGCAGTGGCAAAGTAGCGCCACTTAGGGAGTTATAAGTGGCGTCACTAGCATGTAAGAGGATCCAAGGTTCGAGGCTTAGAGTGGTGTTATTTGGGACTTTAATTTTTGTACTCTAGCAGGATAGTAATGGCGTTGAAGTGGGCTTTGAAAGGAGTGATCAGAAGAGAAATTCAAGAAAGGGATTAAGGAGCTATCTCGGAGAAAAGTTAAGAGATGGGGATAGGAGAAGTGTTGGAGCCAAATTGGCAATTAAGGGGTAGCAATTTCGGCTATAAAAGTATATTGCCGAATTCTTTAGACACTTTTGGCATTTTCTCCTTTTGAATTCGATTTTCCTCTATGCACCTAGGTAAACCTTTAATCTCTTTTCTTAAATAGTTTATTTACTCTGCCCTCTTGGATTTTTAGCCACTTAAACACCTTCCTTTCAAAAACATTCAAAAGCCGAAAGCCTCTTTTTATTCCTTTTTGGCGTGTCAACTTTTCCTTCAACTTGGGCCGATTACTTCTTAGTAAGAATCTCACTCTTTCGATCGATATGGTTAAGAACCGACCCTTATTTCCTCACTCTCTTAGTTGGTTTGTAGGGGATTGAGTCGAATCTTTGCTCTCCAAAACCCTCTGTCGATTTTACCATATGCGTTTTGGGTTTTAGGGGTAAGTAACTCATCTTCATATTTGGATTGGGTGATGACCGAATGGTTATAGATATTATAAGGGGTGACTCGTGTGGAATACAAGTCACCTACTATTCAGTCTCTAATGGTTGGTTGATGCAGATCTAGGAAATATTAGCGGTTAGTGGTTGAAGAAGGGCTATTAGGACTTGTCACGTAAGGTAAGGTTGATGGTAAGAATTCAGTTTTGATTAAGATATTTATTAAGCCTTTGATTAATTAAGGAGTGATATTGATTGTAAGAGCGTGGCTAAGGAGATCGTAGCACGTTTCGATACCAGATGTGTACATACACTACACACACACGATAGATCGGCAAATCCCGAAAAGCCGAAAAGCCGAAATGTCGAAAAGCTAAAAATTTGGCTACGGTAGTCTTGCGAGTGCACGAACACTCGTATGAGGGTATTCGATACGTTAACAGAGGCCCCAAGAGCGATCTCATGGACTTGGGTCACGTTTTGGCTAATCGGGCCAGAATGGGCCTAATAGGCCGACGTGCTTGTGGGCCCAAGCCAACAAAAATTGATATGTTGATAATAAGTGATGAGTTGATAAAATGGTTGAATGGTTTGGAAATGTGATTGGGCCTAATGAGCCATACGAATGTGATTGGGCCTACTATATGAATGCATGAAAGCATGTAGACTTGCTAGGGTTTTATAATGGACTTGTAGGCCTAGTTTCTAATGAATCCTAAAGCGCATAAAACTTAATTAATTTATCAAGCACGTCTGTGGACAAGTCGTAAGGTTAAAGTGTGGCAATGGGCATATGCATGTCTAGGATTGGATCTAGGGTGAGTTTGGTACTTAAGCAGTCTTAATGACCCACCTCCTCTTCTCTGGAATCCTACCCGGTGCATAGTGTCTGTCCACTCTAGCCAAAGAGGACTTGTTGACGGGCCAAAGTTCGTAATTAAGACCTATACGTTAGTAAATTACTGAAATACCCCTGTAGGGTAGAATTACTGAAATACCCTTGTGTGTATAAGTATGACTTACGCATACTGTATGCTACATGTTGCACTCATGTGTTATGATGTTGCATGTAGGTGGGAATTATGTTGGAGGAAGTGTTATATGAGGATCGCATAGTCGCTTGACGACCGTGGATCCAACGAACGCTTTTAAGCCTATTATATGATCAGCAGCTTTGCTGCAATATTAGGTAGTACCGCAACCGGGCTACCATTGATGTGTATTGGATGGGTGGGTCGATATAGTTATCCCTACAGGATATGTTTCGGTTGGACGGAGATGATATGTATCGGTTGGATGGGTTGGGCATTGCATTATTGCATACATGATTGTTACAGATTTTGTGCTACTATGGTATTGGGCTCAGGCCCAAGATGACTTGTGTTGCATGATATATATATATTGTTGCTGAAGGTTGTACACACTAAGTTTTGAAACTCACTCCCTCTTTTATTTTTCTCAGGTGAACCTTAGTAGGCGGTTCGACGGATGGAGGGACTCGGAGGTGGCCAACTAGCAAGACAACTTAGACTTGATTCTTTTTCTTTATTAAAATTCTAGTATTTTAATTGTTTAAGTCTGAATTGTAATAAGGCCTTTTTCTCTGGTTATTACTGTTCATTATGATGCTTTATTTTAAACACATTTTAAGTTTTTTTTTTCTTTTCTGAAACCACTTGTTTTTTTTTTTAAATAAGCTTCCGCGGTTAAAGTAAATTTTTCCAAAGTAACTTTTAACATGAAGTAAAAAGTTTAAAATGACTTCTGAATATACCTTGTTATAAAAGAATGTACAAACTGGGTTTTTACTTAAAATTTCTTTAAAAGGCTTTTTTTATGAAATCAAGGTTTTCGATAAAACACTTCAATGTGACACGCTAGATTTGGCCATAATGTCCGGGCCGGGTTTGGAGTGTTACAAGTATGCTTTCGAAGTCAAAGAAAGGTATGTTTATGCCCGTCCATGATCTTCTTCCATGAATTGATTTAAGTCTATTAACTCTTTAACCCCTCTCTTAGTGCCATACATATGAAGAACAACTTTATTTTTCTTAATTCATCAAAAGTAACAATCATTTTGGCAAATGCAGCAATAATCATTATTAAAAGCATTGTTTCTTTTATGTTAAAAACTTATCTCGCCTCTTTACCACCTTTATTCTCCACAGGTAAATCAAAACTACAGCACACAAAAAGGTCGTCTCAATTGGCAGTAATATTCCAAAGATCAAAGGGAGTGGCTTTCTTTTATAAAAAGACTCTACCATCTCAATGATAGATTTTATTGCAAAGGCACCTTCTTTGTCGATTTTCAATTTCATTTCGAGTCGAATGTGAAGTTATGTTGCCAAGTTCACCACTGAAGCTATTGGTCATATTGAATGGTGATGTTCGATTAAACTGCAGAATTTTGCTCACTAATGAATGCAGAGCAACACAATTATCTTCCTTTTCTACTTTCATTTAAATGACGAATGTTCAAGCCTCTAGATCAACTTTAACGACACTATAGCTGCCATTAGTTGTCACCAAGCTAATTTCACCTATATCAATATCACAATTGAAACTGAAGTACATTGAATCACTGTTAATACAAATCTCCAGTGAGAAAAATGTCGAACACACGAATGGAACTCGAGCAGAAAAAGAAGAAATAGGTCAAGGCTCCAAGGCGTGTATCAAGCCACTATCTTTAAGGTTATATTCGCCCCCACCTATCTTCAGTGTGCAAATAAGTTCCAAGCAAATTAACCTCGAAGATACAATGAAGCCAATGACTATTTGCGTTTTGCACTAACGAGAATAGTCCACTACGCACTAAGCAATGTATAATAAGAAACTCAATTTCTATAAAGGATTTCTACAGTAATACTTTATAGAATAATCTAATAATATTAGAAAATGAAGGAAGAAAAGAAAGAATATTAGAATTTGTTGGTGTGATTTCTAAATGAAATCTCATTCCTATTTATAGAAATTTTCATATCTTTCTGAATAATAATGTCTTTAAAATAAACACATAATTATTCATTTAATATGATAACTATTCAAATAATATTTATTTAAATAGTTATAATTCTTTTTCAAAAAAAATCAAATAATATAACTTTTGATTAGTTACACCCATTCATTTATAGTTATTGGAACACTATAAATATTTGAAAATGTTCCAACAATCTCTCCCCATTTTCAAATTATTTTAGATTTTGATACTCTTGGAAATTAATTTGCAAAAATGAAGGTATCTTACGATTGAACCTTCACTTAGTGAAAACATGTTAAAGTTAATTGAAATTGCATGGTAGACTAAGCTTTGAACCAACTATTCCATTTGATTAACCGGACACATCTCACACAATGATTTCAACATCAGTCAATGCATAGTATCAAGAGACACTATTATGGCCATGTGTCTATGTCCTCTTTTCATGAGTGCTGTCAGAGCCAAGCCCTTGAGCTCCTCGAAGTGGCCACACTTCCACTCACATAGGTAGATCCCATCAAGAGCGTTCTCGTAATTATAACACTCTAACATATTTATGTTATGGGTTCATTAAGAGTACATTACTTATCCTTCCCTTATCATTACAGGTACCTAGTATTTTAATCTTGGGATGGATTTATTTACAGCGCTAACAGTCACATACTAATAATGTATTTTGTCTCATTAAACTTAAGATTTGACGTTATACCAAGCGTTGAGTCGAGTTTCCATCATGGATGACTTTAATTAATGGGCTTGAGTCATATCCGTTTTGAGGTCCTTTTTACTGCATCTCTAGCAAGACTTTTTGTCAAAGGACCAAATTGTCACTTGACCTCATATAATTAAGAGTGATCACTCCATCAGATATTAATAATCGGACATAACTATGTCTTAATCCAATGTGTCTAAACTTTCCATTATATACTTGGCTATATGATTTTGCTAAAGTAGCCTCACTATCACAACGGATAGAAATAGGTGAAAATGGCTTAGGCCATAAAGATACATCATAAAGTAAATTTCTTAGTCATTCTGCTTCTTTAGATGCAATGGCTAATGCAATCAATTCTACTGCCATGATGGAATCAGTAATACATGTTTGTTTCTTGGAACCCTAAGAAATGGCTCCTCCACCAAGAATGAAGATCCATCCACTAGTATATACATGATCTTCCAAACTTGTAATCCAACTAGCATCCAAATACCCTTCTAAAACTGGAGGATATCCATTATAACACAATCCATAGTTAATAGTTTTATTTATGTACCTAAGTACTCTATTCAAAGCTTGACAATGTAAACTACTTGGATTACTTGTGTACCTTGTAACACCCCAAACCTGGCCTAGACATTACGGCCAAGTCCGGTGTGTCACATCACCTACAACTAACCATGTTACCTAGTTACTAAGATTAGAGTGAGCTTTGCAAAACTGATATTTAAGTCTTAAGAGAAATTCCAGTTTATTGATGAACGTCCTATTCAATACTAGTTATTAAGAGATTTATGATAAAACTTAACTTTGTTACTCGTTTGAAACGTGTGATGAGATTTTGAAAACAGTCAATTAATTTTAAGAAAAACTTGCGCAGCTATATTCAAAAGAATTAAAGTAGTGTATGATTAAGTAATTTAAAAACCCAAAATAAAAATAATTACGATTAAATAAAATAATAGAATAATTAACTTAAAACCAGAAATGCAGTCTTCGTGGCCACCCTGAATCCCTCCCAGCTCCAAGTCCACTGTCTAGGGCTCACCTGCAAGGATGGAAGAGAAGGGGGTGAGTTTGGAAAACTCAGTGTGCAAAGAAGCCCATCTAAAGCCCAAATCAGCTCAAGCCCACTAGGCCTAAGCCCTAACCAGTCACAATAATAACTGGGCCGAAGCCCTATTCAGATAACAGTAAACTGGGCATTAGCCCTTTTCAGATATTAATACGGCCTATAGGCTTAATTCAGTAGCAAAACAGTAATATCGATGCATGAATGCAAAACCCATATCAGTATGTGGGGAAGCTACTCAACCCACCCAACCGCTACTCTCCAACCGTACCAGCCAAACTTTCCATGTGGAGAAAACTACTCAACTCACCCAACCGCTACTCTGCACGGTGGCAGCATAGCTGCATAATCAGATAGTGTGGCCAAGCCACTAGAACGGTAAACTAGGGCAAAGCCCCTTTTCAGAATACATGGCATTGCCACTTGCACTTCCTCCATCAATATAACCCAATCCCCATACATCAGATAATCATGTCATGGCATACAATGTACAAAAACAGTAAATCATGCATTTTAGACAAATTTAGCCCTAGGGGTATAATAGTCATTTTGCACCTAAGGGTAAAATAGTAATTTCACACCCTAAGGGATATTTACATAATTATGCCAATTCCTAGGGTTTCATGCACATTTTAATCAGTCATAGTCTAACTTTTATCTCAATAGCTTATTTAGCCCATTTTAGCAAATTACAGTCATTGAGCCCTAAAACCCCTAATGGGCCCTACAATGTCATTTAGCTAATTTAGCCCAATTAGTCCAAATTCTAAGTCTAGCTTAACAGTCTTAACCTACAGAATATCAGAACACACTTACCGCTTACTTTTTCCCCATATGGGCCCGTAAGCTCATTGGGCCCAATTTCAGCCCATCGAGTCCCAAATTTACCGAAGTGCACAGAATTGCGCACTCAACCATATTACCACTTGCAATTAAAGGTCTAATTATTTCCAACCGACTTATGAGCGCTCGCACACTCACAAGCCCATGAAATGCCAAAATTTTGACATTTTGGCTTTTCGGCTTTTGCCGATTTAGACTACAGAAGGGTGTTCGATACACACCTGATTTGTGACGACTGCTAACGAGATCTCCCATGATATCCTACAATCGATTAATAGACACATCAAATCCAAAATACAATGACAATCTCTATAATTCTACTTACCATAATCGGCCATCACCACCTAAGGCCCTTGAGATCTTGCCTTTGCCGAAACTAGTGACTAGATCTAGATCTAGTCGTTCTAAAGATCCAAGCCTCTTATGCTCTTTGCTAGATCACCCCTTCCACAACAAGTACACATAAAACCAATTAAAAGAACTGTCTTTACCTATCATCACATTCGACAGCCTCCCTAAAGAGTTTAGGGATTTCGGCTTTTCTTAAATTCAAAGATAACGAGTAGATCTGAGATGTCGAGTACTTACCACATGTTTTCCTTAATCAAGGTGATTCTTCTACTCAGATTTGATACAGATCTAGCCCCTAAACACTAGCAGAATTCAAATCTTAGAGATCTAAGGATTCGGCTATATATCCCTAAAAACTATGGTGTTTTCGACTTTTTAAGTGGTGAAAGAAGATATGATTTGAGACTATGGTTGGAAGGGTATTTGTCGACAGAGCCTAAGGGTTTGGAGAGTATGAAATTCGACTACAAGTGAGGAAAAACAAAGGGGGTTCGGCTATAGGCAAATCGGCACAGGAAGCAACCTTTCGGTATTTTGGCTTTTAGTAGTTGATGAGTTTGAGAAGAAAAGAGTGATAATTTTAGTTTCTGAAGGGAAGAAAATGAAAGATGAGGGACGAGGAGAGGTAATTTCGGCTAGAGAGGAAAAGAAAAAGAAAGAATGGAAGAGAGGAGAAGAGAAGGAAGAATTCGGCACTTAGGAGATCTAACTTTGCGTTTTCGGCTTTTTGCAACCTGAGAAGAGAATAGAATGAAAGTGAAGGCTCTAGGTGGCTAACCCTAATTCGGCAAGACAAAAAGAAAATAAAGCTTGCCCTAATGGCCATTCAAACCAACAGCCCAATCCCCCTAAAGCCCTAGCCGAATGCTACTTAAGCTCTATCACATGCCTGGCAAATGTACAAAAATAAAAGTACCATCTGCTTACCTTGCGACTTGAACTCTGGCCCTTAAACTCATTCCACATGCCACTTTTTTAGGAACTTAGTGGCGCCACCTTACCACTTTACCAAGGCCCTCTTTGTGTCTTTATTTACTAACTTTTTCTTAAAGGCTTACTTAACCAAGTCCCCTTTCACTTAAAAACCAAACTTGATATTTCTGCCGGGTTTTAACTTAGGCTTGGGCCTTCTAAAGGCCCACTAACATACTTAAACATAATTTCAGTAACCAAAATACCAAAATTTCAAGTTTTCACCAAAATCACAAAAATCCCGAAAAATCTCGAAAATCAGGGCGTTAAACAAGCCCAATACTTCTAGGCCCAAATTCAGGGTGTTACATACCTACTCAATTTCCCAATAGCATATGCAATATCTGATATTGTACAAATCATTATGTACATAAGACAACCAATTAGACTTGTATATTTCAATTGATCAATTTTTCTACCAACATTAGATACTAATTTTATTTGAGGATCCATGGGTGTAGATGCTGGTATACAGTTGAAAAAACAAACTTTTTTAAATACCTTTCAATATAATATGATTGTGATAAAGCTATAGTGCTTTCATCTCGGGTTATTCTAATCCCAAAAATAACATTTGCTATACCCATATCCTTCATAGCAAAGTTGTTTACCAAGAATTTCTTTGTATTTTCTATTTGTTCCAAATCCGTGCCAAAAATGAACATGTCATCTACATATAAGCAAATTATGACACCTTTTCCATTTTCAAATTTGCTATATATGCACTTATCAAATTCATTTATTTTATAGCCATTAGCTAAAATAACCTTGTCAAACTTTTGGTGCCATTGTTTTGGTGTTTGTTTAAGTCCATACTTTATGCTCCTGTCCTAGAATAACAAATCCTTCTAGTTGTTCCATGTACACTTCCTCTTCCAATTCACCATTTAAAAATGCAGTTTTTACATCCATTTGGTGAACAACCAAATTATATATAGAGATAAGTGATATTAAGAGTCTAATTGTAGCAATTCTTACTACTGGAGCATAGGTATCAAAGTAATCAATACCTTGTTTTTGTGTAAAACCTTTGGCTACCAATCTTGCTTTAAATTTATCAACGGTTCCATCGACCTTCATTTTTTTTTTGAAGATCCATTTACAACCTATTGGTTTAGAACCCAGTAAAAGATCAACTAAGATCCAAGTTTGATTTCCCATTATAGAATCCATCTCATCATTTATTGCTTCTTTCCAAAAAGCAGAATCTTGAGATTTTATTGCCTCTTCAAATGTAATAGGACCAAATTTCGTATTATAACAATAAGGTATCTTATTGCATATACTTTCACATTTTCTTTCTATAAGAAACATAAAGAAATCTAGTCCAAAATATTTGACCTTTTTGATCCTCTTACTTCTTCTTAATTCTTGACAAGATTCATCATTATTATCAATTTATTCCAATGGAATCTCATTCTCGTTTGAAGAATGAATCAATTGTCGTGCTGTAATTGTCTTGAAATAGAATTAAATTTATTTTCATCAAAAATAGCATCTCTTGATTCAATAACAGTATTAATTGAAATTGAATCATTTTGTTCAATTACCATGAACTTATATGCCTTACTATTATGTGCATATCCTATAAATATGCATTCAGTTCCTCTTTCACCTAACTTTTTAAGTTTAGGTGTTGAAATTTTGGCAATAGCTTTACAACCCCAAACCTTCAAATAATTAAGGTTTGGTTTCCTTTTCTTCCATTGTTCATAGGGGGTTATTTTAGTTTCCTTATTAGGAACTCTATTCAATATATGACAAACTGTTAGAACAGCTTCTCCCCAAAAACTTTGTCTAAGGCCTAAATATGATAACATTGAATTTACCATTTCAGTCAAGACTCTATTTTCCCTTTCAGCTACACCATTTTGTTGTGGTGTGTAAGGGGCTGAAACTTGATGGATAATTCTAGTGGATTCAAAATAACTTAGATTATAGTATTCTCCACATCTATCTAATTTTAAGCACTTGATAAATGATTCACACTGAAGTTCAACTTCAGATTTATAAACTTTAAATTTATCAAGCGCTTCATCTTTTGAATGCAATAAATATAAATAATAATATCTAGAACAATCATCACTAAAAGTAAAAAAATATTTCTTTCCACCTAATGTAGGAGTGTTATGCATGTCACATAAATCACTATGTATCAAATCAAACAATTTTGTTTTCCTTTTAACCTTATGAAAAAGGGTTTCTTGTAATTTTAATCAATATAAATGTATTGCATTTTTCAATATTATTATTAAAAATAAGAATTAAATCTAACTTATACATGTCATTCAATTTTCTATAATTCAAATGACCTAATCTATAATGTCATAAATAAAAAGATCCAACCATATAAGAAGAAATAGTATATTTATTCTTATTAATAATATTGAGTTTGAACATACTCTCATACATATACCCTTTCCCTACAAAAATTCCACCCTTAGACAAAATAAACTTATCTACCTCAAAAACAAGTTTGAAACCAAACTAATTCAATAGACTTCCAGACACTAAATTCTTCCTAACTTCTGGTACATAATATACATCAATTAAGGTTAAAACATTTCCAGAAATGAATTGTAGTTCAACAAACCCTTTGCCTTTGATTGTTGCGATGGAAGAATTTCCCATGTACAAGACATTGTCATTTTCACATTATGTGAACTTCGTGAACATGCTTTTATCTTCGCACACATGTTTGATTGCTCGGGTATCAATCCACCATGTATTATCATCTTGTGCCATATTAATTTCAGATATCATTGCAACGAACTTTTCGTTATTATCAGCCTTAGAAGATGATTTCTTCTTTAAAAATCAACATTCATTCTTGAAATGTCTCGGCTTACCACAATGATAGCATGAGCCCTTTTGTTTCTTTTTGAACTTAGATGCTCCATCAGTTTGTTTAAACTTTTTCTTGAATGGTTTAGTAGTCTGTACTTGCTCCGTAACATACACTTTGGCATTTTCAGAATTTAGGTTCTGATCTTGCTTTCGATATTCTTCTTCAATACAAAGATGATTTGCCAAAGCCACAAGAGATATTTCATCTATCTTATGTTTTAGTCTTCTTTTAAAATCTTTCCAAGATGGAGGAAGTTTGCCTATTATGGAGGATACAACAATCATTTCATCCATTTTCATATCATATTGCATATTTTCAATATCACAAAATTGTTCCATAATAGAACGACCATCAACCATTTGATAATTATTGAAACGGCTGACAAGAAATTTCTTACTTGTAACATCTTCAGTCATGTATCTTATCTCCAATTTGTCCCATAATTCTTTAGTGGTGACATTGTTTTAGTATTCGAACAAACCATCAGATAAACCATTCAATATGTGGCCTATGCACATGTAATTAGCATTGTCCCATTTTTTCCTTTCTTGGGTTGTAGCAACAAATTCATTTTCATTCTCTTCAGGTCTTGGAGTATCCAAAACATATGCAATCTTCAAAGATTATAATAAGAAGTGCATCTTTTTTCTGCCATCGTCGAAAATTGCCACCATCAAGCTGATCAAGTTTGACAAAGTCGGAAGCCAACCCCCTTAGTGTTCCAGTTTCTTATGTTGTGGTAGTCATCATAAAATATAACGTTAAAATTGTTAGTACAAATCGCCGGTGAGGAAAATCTTGAACACACGAGCAGACCTCAAACAGAAAAAGAAATAGGACAAGGCTCCAAGGCGTATATCAAGCCACTACCTTTAAGGTTATATTCGCCCCCACCTATCTTTAGTGTGCAAATAAGTTTCAAGCAAATTAACCTCGAGGATAAAATGAAGCTAATGACTATTTGTGTTTTGCACTAACGAGAATAGGCCACAACGTACTGAGCAATGTATAACAAAAAACTCAATTTCTATAAAGGATTTTTGCAGTAATACTTTATAGAATAATCTAATAATATTAGAAAATAAAGGAAGGAAAGAAAGAATATTAGAATTTGTTGGTGCGATTTCTAAATGAAATCTTATTCCTATTTATAGGAATTTCCATATCTTTCTGAATAATAATATCTTTAAAATAAACACATAATTATTCATTTAATATTATAACTATTCAAATAATATTATTTAAATAATTATAATTCTTTTTTAAAAAATTAAATAATATAACTTTTGATTAGTTACACCCCTTCATTTATAGTTATTAAAACAGTATAAATATTTGAAAATGTTGCAACAATCACCGCATTTTAGTCCAGTGCCATAAGTCTCACAATTACAGTAAACGGCACTCTTTCCCATTACAACAAGCTGCCCCCCTCCTCCTCGATCTTGCTTTAACGTGAAGTTCTCTGGTGATGGATCTTCTTCACTGCTCCATGAAATTAATGAAAATTTTGCATCAATCTTCATACCAAAAAGAAATGTATCCGTTGGTATCATCAAAGCTTTGTCATAGATTTGTCCTCAACCGTTCATCGAGTAGAATGAAGTTTCCAGTATCGTTAAGCTTCGGATAACTTCAATTAGCCATCTGCAATAGATAAAACTCCAGTCCTATCTGAAACTGGAGTTTCTCTGTTAGCAACCCAAAAAACTATTTGTGGATTGGAAGCATACCACATCCCCACTTATCTGCTCACATTAGAGCCTCTTGATGGTCTAAAGAACCCCAATTCAAACCTATTTCCAGCTGAAACAAGAGTTTGTCCATCTGTAAGGCAGCTTTTTATTGTAATATTATGCCTAGCAAAGCAACCTTGAAGAGCAGAAAACAAAATCAAATTTGTATTGCAACATAAGATGGCAGAAAGGGTTTTAAGTACTACTTTGTCTATCATGCACATTGGTCATTCCTCATTCCTCATTTCTCATTTCCTACAATCTGAGTCTGGTAGTATGTAATGTGAAAGCACGTAATACAATGCAAGTTGCATCTGGTATTTGGTGTTTCTTAAGCGCAGGGAAACTGATATGTTTGAATGTTCGATATATACTTGAAATCTGTTAGGCCCATTTTATTTAATTTGTTGGTTGCAAATGATGCATCCTCAAAAATTAGAGAATTAGAGCCAATAAAATATTAAGAATCAACAACTGAAACTTTTGTTTAAAAACCGGTTAAATCGGTTTTTATTTTATTCTTATTTTTAAATTCTTGTATGAATGTAAGAATTGACGGTGATGAGCCCTCCTCTGGATATTGGACCCTCCGACCAATGTCTACTGAATTTATATTTGTTAGCGAGACTTGGGCTTCCACTATCAACTCACGAGGGAATTCACGTGGATCGGATTCATTTCGAATTTTGATTTATTCAAGGCTAATCATTATTTTTATTACCTAATTTTAATGTTTTAAATTAGTATTTTTGGGTTTTTTTAGATTCATCTTTTAAAATTGGATGACTTAGCCATATAGCACACATGCCACATAATCAATTGATGTTCTTCTCATTTGTAATAATTCCACTTCATTTAATTTTAACGGCATTACAATTATTAAATCCAAGTATTAATTTTAAAAAAAAATCATACATGTTAATTTAAATGTTGAAATGAAACTCAAATGCCCAAAAATACGTATAAACAAATTATTCTATTTAGTTATTATAACAAAATAAGGGCATCTTAAGCATATTAATACAAATATAATATCATTAAAATAATACATATTTAGTTATATTATTGTTTAAATATTTTACTGTATTAATATTACTCATCAACAGAATTCTAATTTAATTATGAAATTATAAAAAAAAAACTTTACATTTTATAAAATAATAAATATTACTATAAGTGTATTTTTTATTTTTCATATTTTCATATAAAATACACATATTTGATATTTAAGCCTAAAATATCATTAACAAAAGAAAAACATTGTTATCAATATTTTCTTTTTATCAGCTCAACCAAAATCTCGTTTATATTCTTTTACAAATGTGTTTAAATAAATATTTGTATGAAACTTCGTGTGTCGGGCTAATGGGTAGGATGTTCATCGCCTCAAATGGAGTTTAAGTTTGAATCGTGTTTTATTAAAGTTTTATCTTTCTCAGTAAAAAAATTAGCAAAGAGATATGATAACATTATTTAGTATTATAGAAGGTAGATAATGGGGGAGTGGGGTGCAAAATGTTAAAATCACGTCCACTTATTTATCAACAGCGGTTATTAAGATAAAGAGAGTCCACCAATATAATACATACGAAGCAGCAAATGAGGAGAAGAAATCGGGAAAACAGCGGGAGACCAGCCGTACAGTACACGCCATGGATCCTAATCAAACACCAAGCCACGTGGCTTACTCTCCACCCTGCAACCGTTAAAGGACAGGGAAGCAGAATCTGAATCTCGGCGCTCAACTCATGCCACGTGGCCTCAAGTCACGGTCTAACCCAAGTAAACCAAAGAACAGTCCTACACTACTGCTACTTCAAAAAATATATTAAATAAATAAATAAAATCTTCTTTTCTCCAAACAAATGCAACAAACCGTGGCAACGGAGCCAAAGGCCGAAGCAGAAGGGAAGGGGTTAATTTATATGCCACAAAAGCTGTTGTTCTCACACGTGGCATATGTTACACCACAGCTTTTATCGTTTTCTGCTCCCACACATCACTACAGTTTTTCTCTTTCCGTACTCTTCCCTAAATGACATGCTTGCCCCCCTTTTATTTTAATTCATATTTTACTTGACAAGCTTTAGTAAATTCCTTTTTTCCTTTTATGTATGTCACAAAGGATAGGAAAATAAAATAAAATATCTCTTATTTAGATAATAATTATTTTTTAATTTCTATTTAAATTTTTGAGTTAATTATAGGCTTTTATGTATTGACATTGTATAATGTAAATAATCTCAGTTCACTATTAAATAATTAAGACAAAATTTTAGATAATTATGCCTTGAAAAAAATCTAGATAATTAGAAGATTGAAAACTATACACCACCACTACTTTATTTATAGAATTAAATTTAATTTTAAACACGAAGATCTGAAATTTAAGTATGAGGTATAAGAAAAAAATAGTAAAAATAATAAAGGTCAAAGGTGAAATAGGTAATTTGGTACATTTATACAAGTATAAGAAGTAAAAAGAGAACTTAAATTATGCAAGTATAGTTTTGTAAACACATTATTTTGTAAGTGGTGGTGCCACAGCCAGCATGGTTGGTATACTGGGAGTATTATTCTAAAAGGCAACTTTGTAATTTGAAAGCAAAAGGAAGGCTGTTACTATAAGCCACAGCAGGGTTGATGGTTCTTTTCTCATCCCTTTTTTCTATCGCTCCAAGAAAAAGAAAATTCTTGAAAGAAATCGAAAGAGAAATATTCTCTGAGAAAACGAAAAAAGAAGAAAGAGCGGAAGCATCTCTCTCTGTTTTCGTAGATCAAATGAAGAGCTGTGAGCTCTGTGATTTGGCGGCAAGGACGCATTGTGAATCGGACCAAGCAAGTTTGTGCTGGGACTGCGATGCTAAAGTGCACGGAGCCAACTTCCTGGTAGCGAGACACGTCAGGTGTCTTCTCTGTCACGCGTGCCAGTCTCTCACTCCGTGGAGAGCCGCTGGTTCAAAGCTTGGTCATACGGTCTCCGTCTGCGAGAGCTGCGTCGACGGCGGCGATCGAGAAGACACCGAAGCAGAAAACGATGATGAGGACGGGGAAGGCAACGATGGAGGAGCTGTTTCTGATGATGATGTGGAGGAGGATGAAGATAATCAGGTCGTGCCGTGGTCTGCAGTTGCAAATACACCTCCGCCGGCTTCAAGTTCATCTAGTAGTGAAGAATCCTCTGATGGCGAAAGAGAGATCTATAAATCGACAAATTTGTTTCCGTTGAAAAGGTTGAGAGAAAATGGTTCAGATCTTCGTTCTCAGGTTGGTTTCCTCGTTTTCTCTTTGTTATTTCATTTTAAATTCTTTCCTTTTTTGGATTTGTTAATTAATTTTCATCTATCATTGTTATTTGCAGGACGATCTGGATCTTTCATCTCCTAAACGGAGGTACGGTTACCGTACTGTATTGGCGACTCGGAGCAGAGCAGAGGAGGAGGAGGCGGTTTCTGTTGACTCTATGAGGGTGCTGAAAGACCAACCGATCATCAAACCGGAGGATACGGTTCAGTTTCAATCCGATTCGAGAGGCGCGGCGAGTACGCAGTCATTAGGTAAAAATTAGAGCTCTGATAAAATCCCGTAACAAATATCCTAAATTCTGTTAGTAATAGTCCAATTTGAGATTTGAGTTGGTTAGGCCTGATATTTCTGATGATCTAACCTATTCTAACGGTAGTCCATGATTGATGGGATTGTTGACCCTTGTAGTAGTTAGTTTGTGCTCATCACCTAAGAATTTTACTAGTTTAATCTCTCTCTGTCAGAGATTTTGTAATCCATTTGTGTTCATCATCTAAGATTTTTACTAGTTTGATATCTTTCGAGGTTTTGTAATTCTGAAATTTAACAGTGGTGCATTAGTGCATTATCATCTTAAACAGATTTATCGATGGAGTCGCGCACCATGCAGATTAAACCATCAATCAACTATAGCCTTTTCAAGGCTTGGACTAGTTATACTTTAGTTGGTGGTTTGATTCATATTGTGCGTGACTATTGATTAATTATCTACGCATCCTCCAAGTATATACTTTCTCCACGAATTGAGATGATCTCACTTCATTAACCCTTGAGGTTGTGCGGAGTTAGGAGACAAAAGCCGGACTATCCTAAACCCAAAACAATACATTCGATTGTTGAGGGCCTAATCTACTACTTATCATATAACATTTTAAAAACTTTTCCTAAAAGAGTCGATATTCTAAATTGCATCAAAATTTAAATGCATAACATTAAAGCATAATATGTTAACATGTTAATTTTAATTAAATTAATAGCCAGTCGATCATATGGAACGTCAACATTTTAGAGTACTTCCAAGTTCCAACTGAAAAGAATCAAAATCCCTCGACCCGTACAAGCAAGCAATAAGATTAGTGCCACGTGGTTGGAAGTTCATTTCATGTGCCCACACGGTGATTAGTGTGGGTCATTTTGTGAGAAATTTTGGTCAAAATTGTAGGATGGGAGATGGAAGGAGGCGAGAAATAAAACCATGGTTTTAGTTGGTGAGAAACGAAGGACTTGTGAGTCATATGGCCTTTGTTTGTGTTTATATTTTGAAATTTCTGTAGTCTAAGTCTAACTGCTGTAGTTGGTATGCGTGTTTAAGTTGGTGTATTCAACAAGAGGTAAAAGGAAGATATTTTGTGTTTGTTTAATAATTATCTGGGGCCTCCTTATAGTATGTATGACTTGCAGGCTTCCAGAACCAAGAATTTTGATTTGAATAATAAATTAAGAAAAAAGGGTGATGGCCCGCCAGCTCTCACATCAGGTGGGTGGGGAAACTAGAATGTTAGAAACTAACAAAAGTCTGTAATTTCAATTTACAATAGGATAGAGGAATGATAATCAACCCCCATGAAAAGGATGGAATTGGGGGATAATTAGCGGTGGAGAATTGTTGGGGGGAAGTTGTGGTGGGCATATGCATAAGAAAATGTTGTCCACAACAACTCTGCAGATATTTATTATAGGGTCATGGAGTTATGATTTCATCTTAGGATTCTGCTGCTCACCTTGACCTTCCATCATCTTTAAGACAATGACTGACGAAAACAATATTGTTTTTTTGTTTTATTTTTCATATTCAAAATACAATTAACTTGTTGACTACGCTTGGGTCTTGTGTTTTAAGTTTCAATTTTAGACCATTCACTTGGGTGCAAACTCATATTCAAATCAAAAGGGAAAGAAAAAAAAAAAAACTAAAAACAATATTCTATCCCATCAAGCTTATGTTTAATTGAAGCTAGTATATGTCGTTTCTCCATCCAAATTTGGCAGGAGTAGTCTAGAACACCTCACCATTTTAAATATACAAAATAACAAATTACGAATCCTATTAGAAGACATTAAATCAGGGAAACATTTTTTTTCATAAACAAATAAATAATAACTTATAATTAATTAAAAAAATATTGGTTATTTATAATTAGGTTTAAATATGCTGGAGATAATTACACCTTGTTAAAATTTAAAATTTAATTTCTTTAATTTTAATTTTAAAATAATAAATCTTTATACTTTTTTATTCTTTTATCTAATTGTATTGTTAAAGTTATTGACGTAGTAGTTAAAAAATTAAAATAACTATTTAGCCCACAATGTTCATCATTTTTGTTAATTTAGTTCTTTAAAAAAAAAACTACTCAAAATTTTTTTAAATTATTTTTTTCATGTTTTAAATAAAAACATAAAAATTATAAATTTTCAAAAATCATCAAAAAAAATTTAAAATTTTAAAGTATAAAAACATTTTACAAAAATCATTTTAAAAAATTTAAATATGTTAAAAAAATTTATTTAATCCTTAAATGATAATAAGAGATGTACGTGGATCGGCTCAAATCATTTTAGGACGAGCTTAGGCTTATATGTTTAACTTTGGGCTAACCTGAATTAAGTTGTTTTACTATTTAAAACAATTGAACTAGAAATAAATATATCCATACTAATTTTTATAATTAAATTTAAATATAAAATAATTTGTTATTTATTTTAAATAGGGAAATGGTTCATTTGGATGAAACCAACTCAAAGTTGAGAAATTTTTTAAAATTGTGCCTCAGTCTAGCATTGTTCATGAACACCTCTAATGGTAATAATATCTCTCTAAAGTTTGAGCTATTCGTTCAGTTTATATTAAATAATTTTAACAAGTACTTTTTAAATTTATTCAAATTATGTATATATAATCAATTTAAATTTAAATATACGTTGTAAATTTTTTATATACTTTATAATTAGATTTACATAAAAATATTTGGTTATATATTATCAGTTTGACTTTTAAATATATATATATATATATATATATATATTCAAGTATGATTTTATATGGACTAAACGAAGAGTTCAAAGTTTGAAGAAACCTTATTATCATTCATGGAGTGTGTATACGCAAATTTCGAATCAAATATTGACTTGAAAATTTTGAAGTCAATTTATTTATGGACAAGAGTATTATCTTTGAAATTTCTTTAATATATTTGATGGAGCTTCAATTCAAAAGCCTGTCTAGACTTGGTTTTGAAAGGATATGATTTGTTTCATGATTGTCGAGACTTGAAGTCGAGTTTAGTGAGATTGCTTGAGAATTTGATTTAATTTGATTAGACTTAAGGATTTTTTAGAGTTGATCTTGAATCGAGATGTCTGTTTCAATGGCCATCAAAACTTGATCTTGAAAATGGGTTTGAAGAGAGTTTGGATCCAAGGGTCATCTAGACTTAATCTTGGGTGGTTTAATCTGCTTCAAGTGTCATGGTGACTTGCTCTCGAAACTAGCTTTGACTTTTTTTCTTCGGTTGAATATTATCAAAAGGCAACTTTCTTCATAAATAAATTTTGACTTCCTTTTCTTCAAAACTAATATGGAGTTCGTCAAAATCTCTTCAATTTCTTTAATTCCTTCAGAGATTTTTGCAAAGGATTTTTAAACTTCTTAAACTTGTGAATGTGTAAAATGGCTGTCAGACTGTCAAGTAAAAGAGAGTTCTTATAAAATTTAACTTATTCATTAGAGTGTTCTACGGCTATTTTACCTATAAAGGCCCATTTCTAACTTTATTTACGGAAATGTGCCAATTTTTTCATTATTTACCGGAAATAGCCGAAAATGACAAAACACGTCCACGTAGGAGAGTTTTTGGGTGAAATTTTAACAAAACGCGCCCTTAGGGGAGCAATTTTGCCATGTTAGCACAAAATGCACTGACGTGAAAGCGTTTTACCCCGTGTTAGCAAAACGCACTGACGTGGACGCACTTTTGCCTGTTCTCATATTAAATTTTCAAAAAAGGTCATTTTTTAAAAAAAAATTATAAAAATAAACCAATTTTTTTGAAAATTTATGAGAATAAGCCTTTATAAAGACCCAAAGTGGTAACACCAATTTTTTTTTTATTTTAAGGTGTCACCAATTAATATAGAAATAAAATTTACAAAGCAGATCTTTATATAAACCCAAAGTCTCATTTCCCTTGTTTTCTCATATTATAAAATTATCTTTTGAGATCTTTAATATTGTTGCATTTTAGAATTATTAGCATATACAAAATGACTATTAAAAAAAAAGAATAAATGGCACATATGAAACTTGTATATGCAATAATCTTCTATTCAATTTTAAATGTTTGAAGTTAATATCCATGCAATTCTAATTTTTAAAATAACTTTCCAGTATTTAAATTCAAAAGTTATAATTTTAAAATTTTTTATTATTTATTTTATTTTATATTATGAATATTTGATTGATAAATAAATTGTGAGTATTTGGTACTCAAATAGTATATTTTTTGTAATTTTAAAAAATTGATATATCTTTTTCTCCAAACCTATTTATAAGTCTATATATACACATGTCTCATATTCCACATTGTTTAAGAAAATAAGGGAAATGAGACTTTGGGTATATATAAAGATCTGCTTTGTAAGTTTTATTTTCATATTAATTGGTGGCACCTTAAAATAAAAAAAAAATGGTGTTGCCACTTTGGGTTTTTATAAAGGCTTATTTTCGTAAATTTTCAAAAAAATTTGATCTATTTTTATAATTTAAAAATAAAATGACTTTTTTTGAAAATTTAATCTAAGAATGAGCAAAAGTACGTGACACGCCCACGTCAGTGGGTTTTTGCTAACATGGGGTAAAATGCTTTCACGTCAGTGCGTTTTGTGTTGACATGGCAAAATCGCTTCCCCAGGGGCGTGTTTTGTTAAAATTTCACCAAAAAAGCGCCTACGTAGACGCGTTTTGCCATTTTCAGTCCTTTCCAATAAATAATGAAAAAATTTGTCCATTTCCATAAGTAAAGTTGGAAATGAGCCTTTATAGGTAAAATGGCCGTGTTCTACTTTATCTAATATTAATTAAATTAATTAGAGATAAAATAATCCTTATAGAATATGACTTTTTTTTATAAAAGAGTTTTAAAAGATTTAATTTCTTAATTTATCTTTTTATTAATTAAATTAATTTAATTAGATATAAATGATAATGATAGATAATGAATTTGAATTTATCCGAAATTTCTCCCTCTTTAGAGTGAATGATACATTTTTTGAATTTTTATATTTTTTATATTTTTAAAATTTTAAACAGTTTTAACTTTTTCACAATTTTTTTAATTTTTATTAATAATATGAAAAAACTTTGAATTTTTAAAATATTTTTATAATTGTTTATGTATTTTTAAAGAGTAAGATCAAATAAACAAAAAAATATATAAATATTGAAGGCTAAGTTATTTTAACTTTTTTTTTATAACAGGCACACCAATGATTCTAATAGCAAAATTGATAGAGGGACCAAGCTTATTAAATTAGAAAACGTATAGGGACTCAAATGTCTCAAAATTGAAATACAGGGAGTAAATTTTAAATTTCATAAAGCATCTGAATCTTTGGCATATTTGAACCTAAAAATTAACTTCAATCAAACCTAATATTACTATATTAATAAATTATTAATAAAATTTATTATTTTAATAAATTATTTAAAATTGTAACATTATTTTAATAATAAATTTTAAATAATATTTTATTAAATTACTTATATTAATATTTTAATAATATGTATATATTATAATTATAAATATTTAATAATAAATGTTTTACAGTATAAAATCTAAATGTTGTTGTGACTTGAATAGAACGGTAGTTAAAGCTCTTGTTAGACATCCATTTGGCACGAATTCAAATTGTGTTACCCCTACCCTTTATATAAAAAAAAAAAAAGAGAGAATATTTTAATAATATAAATATGTTTAATTTATGCAAAGCTACATTTATCTCTTTTAGTTCCAATATGTCACTATTTTTCTTGTATATGTAAGGGTGAACAATCGGTCTATTGAATTGGTTTGTTTCAAAAAATTCTGAAAATGAACGAAATCGACTTTCCTATTTTTACAAATCAAAACCAAATCACTTATCTTTTGTCAGTTTAGTGGAGAAACGGACTAAATCAATTTTATATTCTTTTTTTTTAATTAAAAATAATAATATTTGGTAGATTGTTGTGAAATTTTTAGACTCCACAAATTGAAATTGACAAATTTTCTATAGAGGTTAATAAAATATTAAAAATAAATATTTTTAAAAAAGAGACCCAGATAATTTTTTTAAAGTTATTTGTAAAATAAATAAATTACATTACCAGCAAACTAAATATATTAACAAAAACTAAATTCATACAAACGGCATGCAAAACATTCTATAGACAATAATTTACATTCACATGAAGTGAAGAATTGAGTTTGATTTAGTAATTTGGGATTTATTTTATTAATTTACCTCCAAAGAGAACCCAACATTTGGCTTATTGATGTTCACTGCGAAACACAAATAGTGGATTTCAATACTAAAAATTGTATATGCTTGTGATGTCCTACTGCTGACGACGTATTTCTTTTTATAAAAAATTCTACATCCAAAGATGGGGTTCAAGAAAAATGCAGATAGATATCTTGTTGAGGAAATCAACGCAGGAAAACCCGCCTTCTATGGTGATAAATGCTTCCAACATCAACATCAAAATTTGACAAACTATCATTCGAACTTGCGGTTAATTAAAAACAACAATAACAGTAAAATTAAATATATTGTAGTGATATTGTAGCTTGAAATAAAAAATAAACTAAACTAAATACACTGCCCGCCCATCCGAACCCACAAGGCAAACTATCATTCGAACCTGGATGGACCGCTGCATGCAAAAACCATTTTAAGATCATGAAATTGCTATCATCATTTACAATTCAACAAACATAATTGTCAAAATAGGAATTAGGGTAAAACACACACACAAGCAGTCTTGAACTACAGATTATTGGTAGTTAAACATATTGTTGTCAGCTGCAGTCCAAACATATATTTGATATAAACGAAAGAACAATGTTCGAGATTACCTACATATATTCAGCAAAGCAGGTATGCTGGTGGTAATAAACATTCTTGCTATCGTTTCAAATATACGGAAATCAATTCCCTACCTTTCTTATACATAGCGTTTTCAGAAGAAAGATGGAGACAAAGGAAATGGCAACTTATTCTTACAAAAGCAGAGATGGTATGAGGACGCCAACACTCAATGGGTCATTCTTCCGGAGACTCGAAGCAGCGTAGTTTTAGATTCAAAATGACATATTAGTTTTAGGGTATTGTAAATGTTGAGCTAATACCTAATAAAGGGCCTAAACAGAGGAGCATTAGTATCAATTATTTAAGCTTTAGTTGTACAACTGATTATTTACACAAATAAATAGCCATCAATGATCTATGACCAAACTACAAAGGACCATCTAAAAAAACACAAGCAGGTTCAACACCTGGCTAATGTCCACATGAAAAGTTTCAACTAATAATTTAAAGAAAAAAGCTACCTTTCCCCTACATACATCTAAAAAGTCTTGGACCAACAAAATTAATGGAGAAGGTTGGTAAAGACGAATAAAATCTCCTGTCTATCAACCTTAAGTTAATTCCAATGTAATTAAGGGGTTACAAAATGTAAACAGAACATCATCTCCAATCCCAAAGAACACAAAGCCAAATCTTGTGATTACAATAAATGGGAAAGAATCATACCTTAGTGGTGAAGATAACCAAATTTGTCGATCAGGGATCTGTTTATTCAACGCATAGGGTACCAAAGCCCCAAGTTTTAGTGTCAATACTTCATTCTAACAATTGCAAGGCAATGTGTTAAACCTCACAAAATGAAGGAAAGAAAAGTTCCAAAATCAGCAAATCTTACTTGCCTCTAGACCTGATCATGGGTCGAGCCACTCGGCTTGGCTTGAAGGCCCGCCCGAAATGTGGGAGGGTTTTGATAAAAATATAGGCCCGAAAAATGAGCTTGGACAAAAAAATAAGGCCTGTTTAAAAAACAGGTCAGGCCATAGATAAGACATTTTTGGTCCGGGCCCGGGCTTGGCCCGAATTCACTAAAGGACAAAAAAAATGCTCTTTTTTTTTTAAATGTTATTTTCTTGTTGCTTTCTCCCTATTTTTCTATCATTTTACTATTATGTTGCTACTATTTTGTTGTTATTGTTTGGATATTGTATAAAACTTATTTTATTGTTAATTTTGTTATTATTTCAAAGGCATTTGTTAATTTTGTTATTATTTTAGAGACATTTACTTGTTAAGTTGCATTTATCTTAGTGTTATTTAAGTCTACATATTTTTTAAAATTTATTTTCAATTTGTTGGGAAATATTTATTTTGATGTTTTTAGTATTTTTGATGTATTATATATATTTTCAAATTATATAAAAATAATATAAAAAATTAATACAGGCAGGTTGGGTCGGGCCCAGATTTTAGCATTCGGGCTTGGGCAAAATTTAAGCCCATTTTTCGGGCTGAGCAGGGCTCGGGCTTAGTAAATGGACCTAAATTTTTAGTTGAGCTTGGCCCGAACCCGGCCCTGTAACACTCTTAACTTGTATTCGTCGTCGGAATCAGGTTACGGAGTATTACCAGTTTATATAGATCAAATACAGACATTTCGTATTATTTTATCATTCATGTTAGAAGAATATTTATAAAGCCCCTTATATGAGCCCTCGAGGCCCAAAACATGCATTAGAAACAAGTCGGTACTTAATCAAGAACTCAGAGAAATTCTCGAGAAATTTCAAAATTTTTCAAGGTGCAGGAGACACACAGCCAGAATACACCCATGTCTCTGCCTGTGTGGACAAAATAAGACCATATTCAAGCCTTATTCCTCACCCAATTTCCACTTTTCACCTACATGAACATTTAAACACAATTTCCAACCATGTCAAGCACTTAAACATACCAAAATCATGTCTTATATATAACATATTACCTTAATTAACTAATGTGACCTTAAACATCTCAAGTGACAATATATTTTCATATCTACTTAAAACTCATATACATATTCATATCCCATCTCATTTTTATTCATTCATCCATACGCCTAATTTAATGATAAATCAAACACACACATATATATTAATCACATAAATCATAGCCATTCCAATGGCTATTTACAACCAAAACATTTATGTGCCAACATTAGCTAGATTAGCCTATACATGTCATTATATCCAAAGTTAATTTACTAAATATACTAAGTTAATCCAATGGATAGTGTGATGATATCTCCGCCGAGCTTCCAACCAACGAGCCTCCGAGTACTATAAAACAAAGAAAATGAAATGGAGTAAGCACTTAGTGCTTCGTAAGTTCGCATAATGGAAAATAAACTTACCATTCATTTGTATATTAAATAGACATACACATAAATTCCAAAAAACTTGGCCATAGCCTAAGCACACAACACTTCAACCAACATATTAGTCACATATATCTCATGTAAATATCAATAACAGAGATGAGCTCATCAAATACCAATTTCCATGCATTTCATGTATTTTTCAAATATTAATTTCATTCTAATTTTCACTTATCTTTATGTCAGAATCTCATTCGTTGAATCATTTGAAATCTCGATGGATACGAGGGTAGTACATATAAAGTGTACAATCAGTAATCCGTCAATTCATGTCCGGAAGGACTCATTAGAGCACTTAAACAGAAAGCTCTCTCTCAAGCACTATAGCGGGAAGCTTATTGAGCCATGCAACGGGAAGCTTATCCAGGCTTAATAATGGGAAGCTCACAAAGAGCCTATATCGAGTAGCTTCGCAAAGTACTTAACGGGAAACTCTGAAGAGTAATTAATCAGAAAGCACCAAATAGCCATATAACAAGAAGTTTAAGCAAGCATTAACGGGAAGCTCCGAGGAGCCTTTAATGGAAAGCTCACAAAAAGCCTATAAATAGAACGCCCATAAGAGCGTGAGTGTGTCTACAACATATGTAGATCACAACCGACCGGGATGCTCCAAAGAGCATTTAACGGGAAGCTCCGCATTTAACGAGAAGCTCGCAAGAACATTATAATGGAAAGCTTGAGAAGGCTTGTAGCGGGACGCTCTTTCAAGCTATGGTACATCCGTAACAAATTTAGGACCACTTCCGTTTCAGGAAACAGAACCCTGTATCCAATCGAGTCTCCTTATCCATACAGGACTTATTTATTAGGGAATATCAGATATAATATAAATTACATATACATACAAGGCATTTATATAATTTACATATTCAATCGTTCAATTTTAAGTATATAAATATATACTATTTAGTTACACGAACTTACCTCAATAATTGTTCGTGACTTGAAATCTACTAATCCGATACTTTTTCTTTACCATGATCTAGCTCCGTATTCAGTCTATCCGAATCTATACGAGTGAATTTAACATCAATTTAATATAACTTACATTCAATTCTATCCAAGTCACATCTTAGGCAAAATTACCATTTTGCCCATATACTTTTACTAAATGACGATTTCGTCCCTAGGCTCGGAAAATGAAATTCATGCAATTTAATCCTTATTCCAAGCCTAAAAATTCTCATACACATCAATAACAACCCATGAAATCCATGAAATTTCATAATTTTCCATAAATTCAACAACTTTCCAATTTAATCTCTAAAACATGATTTCATCCAAAATTCTTTAATAAAGTACCTTTAAATACCCATCAACATCTCAATTTCATCATCTAATAACGAAAATCATATGAACTTATCAATCGTATCTTCCAAAACTTTCAACAAAATCAAAAACTAATCAAATAGGTAGTTGGACCTAATTGTAAAAATCTCAAAATATAAAAATTTCAAGGAGAAGGCAAGAATTAAACTTACATGAAGCTAAAATATGAAATACCAGCTTAAACCCTCTTCAATGACTATTTTTGAGCTGAAAATGGTGATGAATTTATCTAGGATTTAAATTTCTCTTTTATTTCACTTCAATTTGGTAAATTTTATAATTTTACCCTTATTTCACCAAATTTCTAGATTTTTTTCATGCTATGCTGCCTCAGCCTATTGCTTTAGGCATAATTGCTTCTCAAGTCCTCCCTTATTTAATTATTAAGCTATTTAATCATTTTAGCAAGTTTTGTACCTTTTTTCAATTTAGTGCTTTTTAATTAATTGACTACTGAAATGTTAAAATTTTCTAACAAAATTTTAATATTACTTTATTGCCACTTAGTAAATATTTATAAAAAAATTTACGGCTCGGTTTATAACATTGAGGTCTCGATACCTCTTTTTCTTAATCAATTAATCCAATAAATCTTTATAAACACAAATTTACTAATTCAAAAATATTTTAAAAACCACATTTAGCTCATAAGTATTAAATAATAAAATTTACGAGTTTATTTGTCAGATTTAGTGACCTCGAACTACAGTTTCCAACATCACTAAAAATCGGACTATTACAGACTGGGCCTAGCTCATGATCACCTCTGCTTGCCTCGAGTTTTTTTTGTTAAAGGTCATGAATTATGGAAATAGCTAATTTATGAGATTCATCCTCCTGCAGAACCCAACGGTTTTCACATTAAAAATTAGAGGGAAAAAAGTTCATATTTTAACAGTTTATTAATGAAAAAAAATTTTGTGGGTAATTAGAAAGAAACGATACCGGTATGGATGGCAGCGGATGTCTGGGAATCCTTGAGAGAGCTAACGGGTGGGGAAGGCGGAGGTTTGAGTAGTTTAGAGCTTATTCTGAGAAGGGATAAGCTGGAAGTCATAGCCGACCGAAATCGAAAGCTGAAACTCTGAGGGTAGAGGGTAAAATCTTGGTTTTCAATTAGCTCATATCCTAAAATGAAGTCGAAATCGTCTTTATCCGCCATTAAAAAGGAGTTTATAGGACGACCCGACATACCGCAATCTCTTAGTTCCTTCACCCAGAGCTATGGCTTTACATTTTTTTTCCGTCTTCTTCACGCAAGGCCCAGGCCAATCTGTAAGTTATTTTACTGGTAAAATTTAATATTAATACTTATATAGTTGTAATTAAAATTTGAATAAAAAAATTATTAAATTAATAGTACTTCGAACTGAATGAAACCTTCTCCATCGGAGTTTGTATTACATGTTATGTGCATTGATAGTGAATGATTAATAAACATTTCCAGTAAACTATTTTAAATTAACTATTTTTGTGATATGTATTGATAGTCAATGATGTTAAACACTGTTATTTCATCCCACAAGTTGATTTCCATTTCATAAAAAATATCATTTACATATATATATATATATATATATATATATATAAAACTCGAGTTCAAGCGATTTAAATGAGTCCCACCCAAATTAAGTTATTATTATTTGAGCATAAAAAACATGTGAACGAGCATACCAAGCTAGAATAGTTTGATTATATCTTAAATCGAGCTTAATCTTAAAAATTTATACTTGATCATCTACAAATTTCAAATTAAACTTAAGCTTATCACCATTTAAACTTGATTATAACTAGAAGTGTTCATGGGCCAAGTCAAATCAAATTTAGGCCAAACTTAAATATGATATTAACATATTTTATGTTTATTCAAACCTGGTCCAACCCAAAATATAAACTTATAATTTTACCCAAGCTTATTTATATTTGCAAAAGATTAAATCAAACCAATTTTAAACCCTCTCATATTATTTTTTAAAAATTTTCATATATAATCATCTTAATATTATTTTAACATTTACATTAGATTAAGTATTATATATTTAGTATATGTTTATTTTTTTAATGTGTTCTAGATTAAATAGTATTTAAAAATAACATAATATAAAATATTACAAACTTAAAAACAGGCCAAATCAGGTTGGGCTTAGGCCTTGAATGTTTAAGCTTAAATCCTACTCATATTTTAAACAAGCTTAATTTTTTTTGTCTAAGCTTATTTTTTGGACATAATATTTTCACCAAAACTCTCCAAAATTTTAGGTAAATCTTTGGGGTTAGGTGAATAGCTCCGCCATGAACAGGTCTAATTACAACCCAATACAAAGAGTTGGTAATCCTCAAAAAGGCTTATAACTAGGTGACAAGGAAACTGGATTACATACACGAGAAAAGAGCAGTAAATTGTGGTAAGCAGGCAACTAAGAGGAAAAGTACACTGAAAAGTAAAAAGAGAGAAAAAGAAAAGTAACTGCCCTAGGTCTATTCCTATCCATCCATATAAAGCATTCAAATCCCAGCTCCACACAAACACTAGATTCTCAACGCTTCTTTGCTATCACATTTCACATTTTGTATTAGCTTTCATCACCCTTGGCTGCAATATGAGTACCAATCAACCCTATCCAACAAATCAAAGTTTAAAACTTTAACTTTCAAAGGACTTCATAAAAAGGATTGTGTACATTACAAGTGTAAAGCCTGCAAATCATGCATTTAAAATCACAAAACTTTATACATGTTTTACTACAATCAGACCCATCAATGAGTTCTTTGCTCCCATGAAAACTAAGAACATTTCTGGATATGGGTATGAGGTAACATAAATCATAAATATAGATTTAAATTACCTGAACTAGTAGGCACTTCTCATTCTGATTCATATCAAGTATCTGCTAACAAAAAAACGAACGAGTGAGAGATGTGATTTGAATATTAATACCATACTGCTTAACCTCAGGATGAAACCTATTATGGAGTAGAAAAAACATCACATCCTACATGCCTTACATGTTTCTATGCCTCTACTTTGGTTTAGACCAGAAGCAAGAACAGAGCACTGATTCAACCTTCAATTCACATCAAGCAATGAATTCAGCAAAATATTTGATCCAAGTTGCACGATAGACAAGCATTGCATATCTCCAAGATCATTCCCAATACCCCATATGTATGCTTTCTTGGCTGTCACAACTATGCACCGGGTTCATGGGTTTAATAGTTGTCAGTGTTTCCATAATATCTTCCAAGCCGATACCCAAGAAACTAAGCAAAAACCTCATTTCTCCTGCAGCTTACCACTTCCCAAAACTGTTTTCATTCCTCCAATTGGACTACTGTTCTTTAACTTTTAACAAGAACTAGGGGCGTAAATCAAACTCTTCTGCTCCCAAGCTATTCAAGTTCGACTTGAGAAAAGTTCAAACTTGATTGGGTCAGGCTCAAGCAGCTTGAGCTATCAAGCGAACCTAGTTAGAGTATCTTAATACTTAATTCAAGCAATTCACAAGCGTAATAAAGCTTTTAATTTATGGATGGAGCTTGAGTTAGACAGTATAAATGGTATAAACAAACTTAATTAAGCAAAGCTCAAGTAGTTTAATTTTACTCTGGCCGATCTTGAGTTTAATCACCTAGTTCAATTTTATTTCGAGATCAAATCGACCTTCGAGCAGTGAGTTTCGAATCGAGCTTCTCAACCTTGGCTTAGCTCAATTAGAGCCCTAAGAAGAACTTCATCATGTACATAAAGCAAAAAAATAAAAATAAAGTCCAGAAATTACTGTAGAAAGCTTTATAAATTATAAGACCCAATTAAAGCTGTTGAGTACCATAAAATTAAATATAAAATCAACTCAAACCTCTGTGCTCCTCCTCCGCATCATAATACTCAAGTTCCTCTTCCGGTACCGGCTGCAGCTCCGCCTCTTCTCCGGCAATCTTCTTTTTTCCGGTCTCCTCCTCATCGGGGTACCGTACCACCACCACCGGACAAATACAGTGGTGGACGCAATAATCACTAACACTTCCAAGCCTTCCTTTGCTGGTCCTCCTAGCGGCTCCAAACCCTCTGCTGCCCATGATCACCGCACTCAGTCCTAACCTCTCCACTTCCAAACACAATCTCTCCTTCAGGTCATGGTCTTTCACTATGTGAATCTTAAACGGAATCTGAGCATCCACTAACGGCTGCGCCAGCGTGTTCGCTTTCGTCGTCGTGAAAAGGTCGAACTCATTCTCGAGCTTCTGCTGCGACTCTTCGTCGGCGGTGGCATTTTCGTGATTAGTTGTGGAGTTAGGGATGGTTTGGACTTGGACGGACCCCCAGTCGGCTCCGTAAAGGACGGACGTCGGACGGACGTGGAGGAGTATCACGGCGTCTCCGGGACGAAGGTAGTTCTGAACAGACCATCGGACGGCGTAAGCGCTCTCGTCGCTCAAGTCGACGGCGATGGCGATGCGACGTTGGGCACCAGCGGTCGGAGTAACGGTCAACGGGACACGTGGAGACGTGGGTTGGATCCGGAGAGAAGCGAGGGGTGGAACCGGAAGGTCCGGCTCCGATTGAGGGTGGTGTTGTGGATTCATTGCAAGGAAAGTAGTAGTTTTGCGGGGAAACAGAAAAAATTGCGATGAGAGCTCTACGAAACAGTTGATGCGTTACCAGCTTCTAAACTGCGCCACTAAACAACACGATATTGATAGGCCAACCTTTTACTTTACTCATTTAACTAGTTTTTCTAAGGGTTAATATCTCCAAACATCCTCAAACTATTGTTTAAATTTTAAATCAGTCTTTAAACTTCAAAACATTTAATGAAATTCTTAAAGTATCAATATTATATAATAAAAGTAAGTTCTTCCATCAACCTACCATTAATTTTAGCATTAAATGTCAATTTAGATATAATGTAAAGCATATTTAGAACACAAATGAACAATTTGAATTTGATGTGTTATAAAAGTCATACAATTACAATAAAATTTATGAAGATTTTCTTTTTCTTTTTTACATTCTGATCTATATGTCTTAAATGTGTTGTATGTTATATCTGAACTGGCATTTAATACCCACTAATGAAATGATTTGACTAATTAAGAATCAATACTGAGACTTTAAGGACTTAAATTAGAAAATTTTAAAATATAAAGAGCAATTTAATATTTAGAGTATTAAGAGTATTTTTGCTGGAATTAACCCTTTTTCTATGTATTCGGAGTTTGTTTGACTTTTTGGCCAAATATCTTATCCATAATAACTTTCTTCTGATGTAAGTAATTTTCAAATACTTGTCAACTGTTAGTTAGATTTTGGCACATCCGTGTGTAAAAACAATTATGTAAAAATATAATATTTTAAAAGGTAAATTACACCAACAGTCACTCAACTTTAGGGTAGCTAACAAAATAGTCACCTAGGTTTTATTTTAGTCACTCAGGTTTCATTTCAGTCACCCAACTTTTAAAAAATAACAAAACAGTCACTAACGTTATAAAAAAGTGACAAAACAGTCATTGACTAACAGTTATTTTCCAAAAGTTGGGTGATTGAAATGAAACCCAGGTGACTATTTTGTTATTTTCCAAAAGTTGGGTGACTGAAATGAAATCCAGGTGACTATTTTGTTAACTACCTTAAAGTTGAGTGACTGTTGGTGTAATTTACCCTATTTTAAATTTAAAATTTTTTTGTGAAAAAAATTAAATATTAAATACTTACCAACTAAATTTCTCTTCAATTCAGTCGTGACACTAAAACATTTTAATTGAGTACATCACAACTGATTATATGCTTTTTCAGAATTAAATTATGGAGGGTATGGAATGTGGATGAAGCTAGAGGAGGCTCACCCTCTAAAATTTTGGCAAATTTTAATCATTTAAAATTTAAAAAATAATTAACTTCTTTTATAAATTTTTAAAAGAAATTCAATTGATTCCTCCAATAGGGTTTTTAAAAAAAATTAAATTAAACCTTTCAAAATTAAAAAAAATTCCCAAAATATTCAAAGAATTTAATTAAACCTCTCAAAAATTTTAAAAAGTCTTAATTAAGGCTTTAAAAGTTTTAATTAGATACTAAAAAATACGAGGTTTTGATATCGTGATGGAAACCCATTGTGGAGAGAGAATGAGGTGAAGAGAAAGGGACCACAAAGAGACAAAAACTGTAATGATAATGAAATGAAGTTTTAAGAAGAGGACATGACGTGCCACAGATGGAGGGTTTTCAATCATAACCTAGAAATAGCTGTTTAGCTTATGCTATCCCTTTCAATGGACACACAACTTCTCAAACGGAGCATTAAACCTTCATATGAAGGGCAAATCAAGGCTGCAGACTGCAGAGCGATTAACTCAACCAAACTCTCTATTTTGACACTGGTTGAACCAAAAAACATAGATAAAGATAATTAAATTGATAGTTATCAATTAACTTATTCGACAAAAAGGGAATTTAATTTAAATACTTGTCTTAATACTATACATCATATGATTTATGAGTTGGAGAATAGTGGCGAAAATTTAATTGATTGAAAGTAAAGGTTGAAATTACACGAGAATTCAAAAACAATCTCGCAAGAATATATAAGGAAAACTTTGACTAGACTTTTAACATGCTCCAACGAGCTTTTGGGGTGATTATTATGTTTAAATCACCTAATTTTGAATTATGTAGCTCAAGATATGATCATTTTCTTAAAGCAATGCAATCTTACGTAAGAAGTTAGACACTTATTGCTTACTTTCATAAGAGTAACTTTGACTTGAATTTATGAGATTTTTTTACCATCTCTTTGGGAGATTCTAGTGCCCAAATCATATATCTACGAGTTCTCTTTCAATCGATTTTTGAATCATTTAATTTTAAAGTTTGTAATTCGAAATATGATCCTTTTTGCGAAAGGAGTGCAGTTACCTATGGATAGTTTGAGTTCAATAGCAACTCAACTTCTCCAACTTATCAATGTCTGATCAAAACACAACCAAGAACTAAATTATTGATGTTGTATTGTTATTAACTACCTTAGTTGATCCTAAATGCATAAAATTTTTTTTTTAAATTTCTATTGTGGAACTCATTACGTTTTTCTAATAGCAACTTGGTTTGTGATTAGCCCTGGTTCATTTTCATTCTCAGTATCATCATCAGAGACAACTTCGTAAGTGTCCGCTGCAACATGCTTCCTTTCTTCCATTTACAAGAATACTTCAATTCAAGCAATATTGGCTCAAAGACCTCATCATTGTCAACAATCTCAAGCTTTTACTTGACAAGGATTTGGAAGATAAAAGGGAGGGGAAAGGTAAAGTAACCCTCTTGGTTTCTAAATGCTTAGTAATTTCATAAAATATCATTTGCCAAAGATAGAGGGGGCAAAAGAGAAAACCTTATGAAGAAACACACACATCTTCTTCGTGACCACATCCCGCTAATTGTTTGGTGAGCATAAAGATCATCATAGTCAACAATGGTTTGATCACCATCCATTAGTTGATGGTGAAGGAAGTCACTAATGGCTCTAGATTGAATCTGAAATGCTGCCCTCGCACAAGTACCTGCATATAATATTCATGACTTGCATTTCAAGATTGATTTTTGCAGGTTTGCATAAAATTCCAATACAACGTTCTTGACAAAAAGACTTAGCCAGCTAACAGAGAAAAATAGTTGATTGTGACCTAATATAAAAGTTGTTTGCTCATCACATCATTTATAATTCTTTTTCAATTATTTAAAGACATTTCAACAGGTTTTTTCAATTCATTAATACATAATTTTGATAATTTTTTAACCTTAAATTTAAATCTTAAACCCCAAATGCGAAATTCAAAACCCTCCAAATTTCGAATTTCAAATCTAAATATTGAATCATTCAAGATAAAATACCTTGAAATTAAATAAAGGTAAAATACATTTAGAGAACCCTAAATGGCCCAAAATTGAATACCCTATATTCAATTTCAATTTTTTTATTCAAATCTTAATAGCTTAAAATAATTTTTAATCGTGTAGTCAGAAATTTAGATTAAAACCTTTTATAACTAATAAAATAGTGATATATGTCCAATCAAGAAAATAAAAAAAATATTTTTATGTTTTTTGAAATTAACAAATATTTACTGTCACACTAGTAATTTAACATGAAAAGTCAATGACTCTCATAAAAAAAAAGGGAGTTATATAGTTCGGAAAAAAGGGAAAAATAAGAAGTTACATGAAAATAATTTATTAGTTTAAGGACTTGTAATTATATTAGCAATTAAACGTAGTTGGCCACAGTTTCTTTTTAATAATAATTTTAATACAATATCTCAAATTATTTATAATCTCTAATTCTTAAATATAAGAATAATATATTTTAATATACTTAAATTTATGTCCACTCACACAAATTAAGACTAAATCTATTAGTTCACCGTAATTATAAGATTATGATCGTTATCACATAAATATTAAAACTTGATAAATACGTTGGTATATAGCTAGGTGTAAAGCAAGGATAGGAGAGTAAAAAGTCATATTTTCCATGCTGTCAACCATCTTCTTCTAACGAATGAACAAAAAAGACAAATGAAAGCTTTCATTTTTTTATTTACAAAGAATAGTTATGTTTACCAACAAAAATTAAGCTCTGATTTCAGTATATATTTATTATTTTTAGCATTTGATTCACACTTTAAAATACTTTTCAACCTTTTGTTTTTTTTTTTCCACAGCTGCAACATTTTTCGTCTTTTTGAGTATTATTTGTGATTCACATAGAGTAGAATCTATAAACTTTCGGCCAAAACAAAACGCAAGGAAAGACACCAAAATATCCATCTATGAATAGTTGATGAATCTGCTCTTTATATTACATATCCAGTGACGCTAGGAAAGGAGACGCGCATGAGCTAAGCAGGTAACATTACCTGCTGTTGATATAACCTTAAAATATTTCCTTTCATTTGGTTATTCTTTTCCATGATCCTATCCATGTCTAGGTGAGGCATGGGGCTGATGCCAATGTGGTGGGTTATGTATCGCTTTCGATTGTACTCACCGATATGCACCATTTTAGAATAGTTATTTTTTTTTTAATTTCGCACGGCTAAAACTTTTATTCTATATTAGTTACACTAATTCGTTATGTCTAATTCCGATTGTACTAATTAATGCATCAATAATATTAAAAATTATATAAAATTATTATTTTTTGCCAATTTTAAGTTGTTTTAGGGTACTATAAAAATGATCATTAAAATGGTGTCTTTGTTCTATTTTGGATCTTGAACTATTAAGTTTTTCAATTTAATCACTAAAACTTTCGAAATCAAATATTTTGGTTACTCTTTCGATAGTTGCCATTAGACAGGTAACGGAAAGCTAATGTGAGCATTTTTTATTAGTCTAATAATAAATTTAGCCTGTCAATGTTTACACATTCTATCAGATTCTAAATATAAAATACTCAACAAATTTAGCCTTAATGTTTGCAAAATTTATCATTTAGTTTCAATTATAAAAAATTTAGTAAATTTAACCCTTAACATTTACATGATTTGTCGGTTTAACTTTGTTGAAAAGCAACACCAAAGCTATAAATTAGAAAAATACCATAAAAATAACTAGGACTACAACCGGGTATAAATTGTATTTATACAGGGGCTACGTTTGATGTCTGATTATTGGTGTTTTGCTCAACTTGTGCATGCATTAACATTCCACCATTAAGTTTTTTGTTTAAAAAATGATTTTACTTGGCAAGCACAAATGGTTTTGAGATGTGTTGTTGAAAACCTAATTGAATGTGGAGAGGAAAGAAAGTTTTGAAAAAAAATGCTCAAAATTGAAGAGTTGCTATTGTTAATAATGGTATGAAAGCAAATGCTTAGAGACTTTATTCATAATAGTAGGATTTGATATGAACATGTTAAAGGTTATGACATAAATTTAAGCCTTTGAGTGATGCCATGCTGAATTTGGTTGTATGCAAATCATATAAACTTCATGATTTAACATGCTTTCAACATTTGATTTGATTTTAGAATAACATGTGATGATGATGAAGAACGAGCAAGAGGCATGGTATACAAGGGCTACAATAGAGATATAATTGCATTCATATCCAGATGTAGTCCTAGTTATGTTTGTGGTATCTGTCTTTGTAGCATTGCTATAACTTTTCAACAAAGTTAATTTGAGGAAGTTTATAAATATGTGAGTGTTAAATTTATTCATAAAATATGGATTCTAATTATTTATGCATAAAATTTAGTTTTTATTAGAACTATGTTGAACATCACTTTTTCGCTGCATTATTACGTAAGTAGGCTTTGAAAAACATTTAACTTGACATACACTTTTATAAATTAATTGTTAAAAGCAATTAGTTTTGAAACTAAATTACAATCTTTTTGAAACCTGCTAACTTTTCTTCAGAAAGTAAAATAAATATTTTAAACAATTGTTTTAAACTTTGATAGTTCTGCTAGGCCATTTCAGTGGTCAATGTAGTCTTTCAAATTCAGGCTTAACGTCTAGGCTGGGATAGAGAGGTTATATTTGGTGGTATCCGAACCTAAATTTTTTAAACTTAGACTATGGATTTTTTAAGTGAGTCTGCATACATGTCATATAAAGGGGTATTTGAGAAAAATCATGTGACAAGTTTTTACTGAAATCCTTAACTACCTTTTTTTTTTTTTTGAATATGCCAATGTAGAGATATTAGAAAACTTACCAGCATGCAAGATTTCCAATTTCTAAGACTAAATCCTTAGTATCTGATAAACTATAAATTATACATATTTCTATCCCATATTTTAGCACATTTATGGATGAATTATCATTGAATTTGTGGAATTTGATGCTCCTAATCCTTTAATTTCATGTTTTATACTTGGGAGAGCATAGGAGAGTGAAAAGAACGAGAAACGGGCTGAAAACAGAGAAAATGGACCAAAGTAAGGAAACAACATGGCTTGGAGTTCACCACACGGGCGTGTCACACGGCCGTGCCAAATTAACAGGCTTGAGCATGGCCCAACATCGACTCACACGGGCGTGTCCCTATCATGATGAAGTTCAATCTCAATCGAAAAAGGCTATTTAGGGGCTAAGAAAGACATTCCAAACTCTATATAAATACCCTAGGAGGCAATTACAAGGGTGTACAGTCTTTCCGCCAAGACGGAGAGCTAAAGGCAGGGAATTACTCGAAGGAAAGCCGATTGATCTATCTCAGAAGCCAGGATCTACATCAAGACAGAGGATCTCCCTTCAATCCTTTCAGGAGTTTTGGGTTTTCTTATATTTTGTTATTTTCTTTATTCTGAGATGTTTCTTTTTATAAACATGAACTAAACCCCCAAATACCTGAGGGGGATGAAACCTAAGATGAATCTTGTTATTGTTATCTGAACTATATGATAAATATTCGATTTGTTCTTAATTGTGTTTTTAATTCTTGAATTGATATTTCTGAGATATTAATTTAAGTCGAATGTGCTTAGGTAGAGGAGCAAAAGTCCCTGTTTAAGAGTAGATCCAACACAATTAAGCGGAGTTGATCGCAATCCTAGACATAGGACGACAAAAATCTGTCGGATTAGAGTCAAATCTAATATGGGGATCCATAGATCGAGTTAATGCAAGACTAGGGGTTTTAATTAGAAAGAGATTTCAATTAATCAACCTAGGATTAGTTGTTCTTATTCTCGACGGAGATATTAACATAATTTAGGGATCTCTAGGGATCAAGTCGAATGAAGAAATCGTCTAGTTCAGAGTTAGATAATAAGTGAAGTCTAGATGGATTCTTCCTTAGGTATTGTCTTTATCCTTCAGTTTTCCCAAAGCAATTCCCCAATCTACTCTTTGTCACATCCTTAGTTTAGTTTAAAGTTAATTAGTTTACAAACCCCCTCTTTATTTTTAGGTTAGATAATAGGAAGAAAGTCATTACTAGTACTTTTAGTTCCTTGGATTCGATATTCCGGTCTTGCCACTAACTATATTACTATTCGATAGGTGCGTTTGCCTTTTATCGTGATAATAGTTAGTTTTTAGGTATGATCAATTTTATTACTTCATCACAATCACGAGATCAGTATCTCTGTAACACCCCAAACCTGGCCTAGACATTATGGCCGAATCTGGCGATGTCACATGAAAAGGGTTTGACTACAAACAACACAATAAAACTCTTTCGGATTTGCCAAATCTTATTGCGTAGAATTATTTCCAAAGTGTTCATTCCGTTTAACTAACTTGCTTTAAAAGTGTTTAAAAGTGGAAACTTTCGGAAAACCTTGATGTCTAAGTAAAACCGTTCAATTTTAGGAAAACTTTTGTTTATAGAAAAACTGTGTTTTTGTTGAGCTTTATAGTAATTAATCCATAAAAGCAGATGAAGTCAAAAATTAAAGCAAAAACAGTCCATAAGTTCAAATTACAAAAATAACCTAACAATTTAAATTAACCAAAAATCAACAGAAAACAGTTAAATATATATGTGGTCACTGTCGAGTCGTCCGCTGCACCAATCCGTCTAACTCTTGGGATTACCTGTACAGATTAAACAGAAAAGCGTTTGCGACATGAGTGCCGTTAAAAGTCATGATCTTTAGCGGCGTTTGTGTCAAAAGTGCTGCTAAAGATCATGACTTTTAGCGGCGCTTTTTTAAATAAACGCCGCAAAATTTAGTGGCATAGTCTATAGCGACGTTTTTTGCGGCACTTTTAAAAACATCGAAATTAATTTTAGGCCTAAAAAACACTGCTAAAAGTCTTTTTTTCCTATAGTGATCCTTACATTTGAGATTTTTTTTAACTTCACCCTTACTTTTTTTTTTCAGTTGCACTTTTATTGTTAGTAGTTTTTTTGTTTTAAAAATAAAATATTTATCTCATGTCATATTTAAGTTATTTAAAAAAAAGTAATTATATTAATAGTCTTAATTGATATAATATTACATAATAAAGTTGAATTTTTTTATATTTAATTAATTGAGTCATTGTTAAGTTAACTAATGATACTATCTCAATCAATCATTTTTATTAATAACTATATTATGATACACCATGGGTGAAAAAAATTATGTAAAAAATATATTTATTAAATGTTTATATAAAAACTAAATGGTGCTTTAGTTAAAATGGTAAAGTTGAAGATTTACATCCTTAGTGTCTATTCACTTCAAATCCTATCATGTGCAAGTTTTTTTTATTAATTTATAGAAATATAAAAAGATAAAAAAATACTTTTAGAATGATATAACTTGTATTGTAAAAAGGAATGGTTTTGATAAATTCATAACTGAGTTGGCAATCAATTAACGAGTGACATCAACTCAGCCGACACTTTACTGTTAATTAGATTATGACACATTTATGATATGAGTGAAAATATTTATGTTTATATATATATATATATATATATATATATATATAAGTTAAATATAACTTAATTGAAATGATTAAGTAAGATGATGAAGATTAAGATATCTTAAGTTTAAATTTCACAATTTTCATTATATATATATATATATATATATATATAAATATAATGAAAATCATAAGTTCATTACTTATAAAAGGACTGACACTAATCCAAGTTAAATCTCATTTAATTAACAACTCCAACTCCATTAAAAACTTAATATATACCACAAATATAGATATTGGTTCTAAATTATAACCATATCTAGAGAATAAATTATTTTGGTCTATAATAAACAAATTAAAATATTACTCCAGAGTGTAATAAAAATATTACTCCACAATAAAAATATTTTTTTATACTAAATCAATTAGAAAAACGTTGCCACAAAATATATTAAATATTATTGAAAATATTATTTGATAATGATAATTATTATGATTTCCAATAAATTATCTAAAATGGAAAAAACTTGTAAATTTTAATTCAAAGCGTTTATTAACATACTTGTAATTTTTAATTATTTTTTGTCTCACACTACGATATTTAATTTCATTGTTATTATTGTTTTTACCTTAATTGTAGATAAATGTACCGTGATCTAAACCCATCCGTGTTAGAATTAAAAAAAAAAAAACTTAAAAACCGACTTTATATCCATCCTTGCGTCAATTCGTAGAGCAAATATGCGGAATCATCATGATACATGTCCTCATATTCCAAAAGCATCTCAAATCCACCCTTTTCCAAGGATGATGTATTGTCTGCAACAAAGGGTTGACTCCAGAAATCTCCACTGCTTTCAGCTTCATATGTTCCCGAACATGGAAGGCAATTATCCTCTAAGCCGCCAACAACATTGAAGCTGAACATAGATCCACTGCCGGAGCTGAAGGAGGACTGTTCAGTACATGTAGATGTTGCTGGAGACAAAGGTGAACTCTCTAAGATCATGTTGTTGGGAGTATCAACAAGGATGCTATTGCTTTCACCTTCACCTTCACCTTCACAATTATTCTCATTCCGGGTGGCTTCACTTTGCCAACAATCGGACTTTTCTTTCTCATCACGCTTTGTACGTTTCTTTAGATGAGCGTGCCAGTGGTTTTTTATTTCATTGTCTGTTCGTCCTGGAAAACTTTTAGCTATGGTGGACCATCTGTAATATATACACATAAGGTTAAAAAATATTCTTAATTAAATCCGCAATATTATGATGATGATGATTTAATTGGATATTCTAACCTGTTTCCCATTTCACCATGTAATTTGATGATCGATGCATCTTCTTCTTCAGTGAAGTTGCCGCGCTTTAGTTCAGGCCGGAGGTAATTCATCCATCTTAACCTGCAACTCTTTCCGCACCTTTTAAGCCCTATACACAATTTAGACAACCAAAAAAAAAAAAAAAATCTTAAATAACATGATTGAAGCCTAGAAATGAATTTATTGTGGAAAAAAAAACTATAGTTTTCTCCATAAAATCATACCAGCATACTTGGGGAGTTCACGCCAGTTCCAATGGCCATATCTCTGTATATAAGATCTTAGTTTGTGATCTTCTTCAGCACTCCATTCACCCTTCTTCATCCCATTTTTATCATAGAAGGGAGCTCTCACCATCTTCCACCACCTCTTCCTTTAACTTCTTTCTATTACACAAATGTTGTCTGTTCAAGGTCAACTTCCCCAGCACAGTTAGCTGGATATATAGGGTTTCATTTATATACTCATAGCCCAGATTGGAAAATGGAATGTGTTTACATTTGTGATATGGACTTGCAACCTCTATAATTAATGTTACTTACCACAGTATAGAGCTTTGAATAATGACAAAGCTCTCGGGGTTGCATAATAATGTTAAAAGAGTGAACGAGGAGACTTCATAGAAGTGTCACATGAGATATGATGGACATCAACTTGGTAAATAAAAAATATAGATAGAGAGGGAAATTTCTAGCATGGTAAAGAGAGTCCTCCAATGAACTTCGTTGCAGCATCTTATCCACCCACATGTTAAGAGGTTAATGGTGAAGGTCATTTATGATATATATGTCTCTCTGAATCATGACTCCTGTTTGGTTTCTAAGTCTTACTTTCCCACCCTTTATACTTCACTCAACGTGCAATTAAACATGACTCAAACTTGGGGTTTGACCATACGCTCATTCCATATACATTTGATATCAAAATATTAAAAATAAATTCATAATCGAACTAAAATGAACACTTTTACTATATTTTCTCTTTGATTTTTTTTATTGTAGTTGAATGGCAGTTCTGCTTTATTTTAATCGATGTCGGCATTTGTATTTAAAGATATATGTATTGCTATATAGTTTTTATTCGTATATGAGAAAAAGAAATATATTTGTAAATATTGACCTAATATAAAATGACTTGACCCTTTCTTCTAATCATATTATTTAAAGTAGTTAATAATTTTTATCTTGAGTTGTTGAAGTGTCATGATAATCAGGAGTAATTACTTAATTTAATCCAGCCAGGATAAACGAACTCATTTTCATTTCATATCTATCAAGTCCATAACTCTTCTTTTGAATAATGCCATGTGAAGAACTCTATTACTTTATTATTATTATTATTATTATTATTTTTGATGTAACACTAATTTTTTATTGAAAGTTGTGGATATAGTTGACTTAATTCTAGAAATTAGATATTTTTTTTTTAGTTTTAGAATATCAATTTTAATTTACATAGTCCAGTCAAAATTATTAGTTTCAGTTTTTTTATTCGTTTCATGCTATATATGATTTGTAGATTTGATTCATATTCTCTAATTTGATCATTTTCAATCTTTATTTTTTGTGAATTTTGAAATTTCAATTCAGTAGCTGTTAAATCTATCAACTAAAATGACATATATAGGCTTTACCAATAAGTGGTTGAAAGAAGTGGAATTAAACTTCTTCCCTAGGTATCTTGACCAAGTTTAAATCCTAGAGTATAGAGCTTTACCGTTAGGTAGCCTGGACAAGACTTGACTCAGACTGTTAAACAGATGAACACACTTATGATTTACATAAAATTTTAGAAACAATAAAATTTAACTTCACGGGTTTAACTATTATCGTTTACATCTCAAAGTTTTAAAAAAAATACATAAAATAAATTCATAACAAAAATTAACCTATTATTTAAAAATTGAAAGTGAGAGGTATGAATTTATATGTAAACGGCCAAATTTACAGATGGCTGATATTTTACATCAATTATACTTTAACACAAACTACTTGTGGCATGTGATACAGAAGAATAATTTTTCTTTTTTAATATAGTTTGAATTATTTAAACCCAAGACCTTATTGTCATCTGCTCCATCAGCTCTTTAATATTCCAAAATTGTACTTTGAATAATATTATCTCTAGGGTGACGCTAGAGAAGAAAACGTGTATGAGTTAAGCAGCTGACATCACCTACTTCTTATATAAACTAAGCTTTCACAAATTATAATTTTTTCTTTTACGAGTAAGATCATTCCCAATATTATATTACTAACATTTCATTTCACGGCCATGTTTGCGGTTAATAATAGTTCTATCTTATTATGCAAAAAAATAAATTAGATTTTTTTTACTTTTATATTTTTCTATTATTTTATTAATTTAAATGTGTAAAAAACCCTCAAACTTAAAAAAAGAAAAAGTAATTAAACTTTTTTTTTAAAGTCAATTGGGTACTTGAATTGTTAAATGCATCAAAAATATCCTTTTACCATTAAAATTAATTGCCCCTCAAAATTTTTCCAATTAAAGTCACCTTATGTTACAATCACAACATAACATATGGCAAAAATAAAAATCAATAAAAGTTATATAAATTTTTAAATTTTAATAAATATATTTAAAATTTATTAAAAATTAAAAAAATTATAAAAAAATTGTAAAACTTTATGAAAATCATAAAAAAATTATAAAATGCATAAAAAAAAGATCCTTTAACCATTAACTTAAACCGTAACCGTTAAAGTTAATGACTCCCATTTTTTTCAGTTAAAGCCATATATGTCGTAACACAACGTGACATGTGGCCAAAAATAATAAAAAAATTCAATAAAAGTTATAGAAAAATTATAAAATTCTACTTTTAGTACAATAATTTTTATATTTTTTTTACAAATTTTACATTTCTTTACAGTTTTATAATTTTCTTACGATTTTAATAAAATTTTATAATTTTCTTACGATTTTATAAAATTTTATAATTTTTTTCTATATTTCTATATATTTTATAATTTTTTACGATTTTTTATAATTATTTTTTATGATTTTTATATTTTTTTCTAATTTTTAATTTTTTATATATTTTTGTTAAAATTTTCTAATTTAATTATTTTTTACAATTTTTTATATATATTTTCTAATTTTTAATATTTTTAATATTTTTATTAAAATTTATTTATTTTTATAACTTTTATTGATTTTTATCTTTTATCATATTTTAGCCACATGTCACGCTATGGTTGTGACACGTGATTGCTTTAATTGAAAAAAATTAGGGGCTCTTCAAGTATCCAATTGAGTGCAAAAAAAAAAGTAAGGGCTTAATTGCATTATTTGAAAAAGTTTGAGGGCCTTTTTGATGCATTTTGAAAGTTCAAGTATCCAATTGAGTGAAAAAAAAAAAGGGGCTTAACTATTCTTTTAAAAAAGTTTGAGGGTCTTTGTGATGCATTGTAAAAGTTTAAATACCCAAATGAATGCAAAAAAAAAAAAAAAATTAATTATTTTTTAAAAAATTTAAAATTTTTCTACACCTTTAAACTTATTTTATTAATTAATTTCATGTTGCATTTTTTATTTTGACTTAAGGGTCAAAATAGATTTTAATAAAAAAATAAAAATTCAATTAAGCTTTTAATGATAAACAGCCAATCAATTAAGTCTTTTCTTTCATGATAATGGTCAATTTAATAATATATATACATTTAGTATGTTTCTAAATAAATAGTTGTTTAGCTAGCATATTCCCTTTAATTCAAAAAAATTAACTTAAAAAAAATTAAGTAAATTAATCATCAATTCCAAGTTTGTATTTTGCATCAATAATCAACCAATCATAATTATAATCAAGTAAGTTAATGAAACAAGGAAATAACACAACAATAGTAATAGTAATCATTCACCAAAGAATAAAATTCATCAGTGGCATCATTAAGATTACAACATTAAAAAATAACAATTCCAAAAAATAATTATCATTAGAAAAGGAACTTCTCCCCCTCAATAACGTCATCTTCACTCCCCCTCAATAGTAGCTCCGTTTCCATCGTTATATCTTCCCCTTTTTTGGTCAACATAATTTCCAAACTATTCATTATCAAAAAGAGCAAGGAGATTAGCCCATACAACCTTTTTTCTATTAGTCACCTCCTTCATTTCCTTGATTTCTGCTCGGAATCGGTCAACATGTCTTTGATTGGACTTAATGTAAAACTTTAGTTCAACATTCTTTCTATGATTAATGCCCAAGGGAATAGACTTGGGACCTACAACAATAGGCATATTTTGAGTAGCTTCTACCTTATTAGCACCATCAAACTCAATACCTAAAGTTTCCTTGCTTCCATTATTAACAATATGTTTCCCTTCTAACTATTTATGGGAAAACTTTAATTCTAGCACAATCTTCTCAAATTGTTTTGTTGCTCGAACCATTCTAAGATTATGAGTATGCAGTACTTGGAAGATAAGGAAGGGGAATGACAACAAATATCAAGGGTAGAATTTTTTAGGTTTTTTAATGATCTCGTCAAACATAATTTAGCCTAGGTTGAACTCAACCATCTCAACCACCTTCCTCTATAGAACAACCACTCTTTTACTCATTGAATCTCTCTGCCTGTTAGGAAGCCAGTTCCTAATGGCAATTGCAAATAAACCAGCATTCATAGTGAAAAGAGAAGAGGCATAGAGATTACTTTTCTCGGGCCAAGTATGATGAACACTGTTGGTTACAACAACAACAGTTTCATCAATACTCTTATTGAGCTCCACCATATTTTGACTAAAGCAATTAATACTCTTCCTAATTTTAGCAGGGCCAAATTTATACCACTCACCATGTACAATGACTTTTTGGTATAACTTGTTATCATCGTCAAAGATGCTCTTGTATGGATTAGCATAAAATTTCAATACAATGTTTCTAACATAGGGCTTCATAAACCTTCCAGTGTCCAATAAACCACTATTTTAAAGGATGACATTGATGCCATGATCTACAAAGTTGTTTTCTTATATGTTTTCCTTATCAATGAAGTGTTTTGAAATCATAAAGGTGTACCTTCAAGAACAAGCAACATCTTAGAAAACTTTTTTTTTTCTAATTTCCATGATCATTTCTTCTTATTTTCCTATTGCTTCCATAGCTTGAGATAAAAGTGTTGGAACCCCTACTTCCTTCATCCTTTTATTCTTCTAGGAAGCAATAAAGAGCGCATTAGGACGCTTGGTCTTAGCTTTCATCATGGATAGCATAAGGATGTTTTCTTCAGAATTCGAATCTGATTTGAATTATATGGAAGAGTTATGGAGGGCATCATCCAAAGTCTTCCTTTTCTTGCTGAGTTGTGGAAAACAAAAGCCTTGCCTTTGTCTTTTTTGAATGTAGCAAGGTTGGAAAATTTCTTTACCACAACCAACTTGGTCTTCATCCTACGTACTTGTGCAGAACTTGAGGAAGTGGGCACTTACCCTACGATCTCTATTTCAACATCTAATGCTTTAGTCATAGCCTTATCCACCTTGTTAGGAACAAAGTCTTCTCAACAAACTCCTTATCTTTTTCTTCCTCAACCACTAGTTTTTAAATATTGCTTATGAACCCTTCAGTCTCTATAGGACTATCCAAAGATAATGGCTCTGTAGTGGTAGCTAAATTGACCAAAGTAAGGTCAACGATAGTGGTTTGATCACCTTAGCTTGTGGTGGCCTGAATGAGAGCCTCAATCCTTTGATCTTGGATGTCACAATGGTGGACAGAGCTAGTCATCTATCTCTGCCACAACATCTAAGGTTCCCTGTGACGATCTGACAACTAAGGTATCTTAGGTAATTATGTTTGCTTCATCTGTAACACCCCAAAACTCGCCTAGAAATTTAGGCCGAATTCTGGAGGTCACATTGATCATCGAGCTGATTGAAGAATTTTTTTCAAAATGAGTTACCCAAACTTTTAGTTACAAACACATTTTTCTAAACTCGAATAAACATTTTAAAATACTTGAAAACATAGATTCACAGTTTCTAAATTTCAGATCAAAATAAAATTTGTGAAAAAAAACCATAACACGATTCATACCACAATTCTTATAAACATTTACTTTTCAAAGCTATCCACCAAAGTAGCAATTGAAAAGATGATTTATTAATTGGTTTTTATAACACGACTGTCCGAGACTTTCGGCGAGTCGAGTCTAGCTACAGAAACTAAGAGTACCTGAAAAATGGAAACACTAAGGGGGTGAGCTACACGAGCTCAGTGTGAGTTTAAACCAAAGTAAAAAGTAAGTGACTAAAGGTCAAATCAAAGTTTGATTAGATATACGAAACATCCATTTGATCATACAAATCGTGTTTAAAGAATTCCAAACACACACAAAACTTAACCATTAAAGATTAAGCAATTTAGCAAACACAAATCAAAATAAGTACCCTAATGTTCAAGCATACAACATGTAAATAGATATAGATGATATGTAACAAGTCAGAAAATAATAAACCCACCCATCCAGCCAAACACCTCTCTGTCCCCTATTCACACCCAATAAGAGCTATATGATGCTCAACCAACCATGCACACCCCATAGGACTTTGAAAAGCCCATTCAACCCTACACACCCAGAATATGAACTAGGCCGCTAAGATATTAATATGCAGCAAAGCTGATAAATATGCAGTACTATGCGGTAAACCATCATACTGATGTATTGCTGTTCAAACTGCCAGAACAGGACAAAATACAGACTCCCTTCTCTTCACAACCAACCCCAAAAATTAATTTATGCAAATGCATGTATGCAAACAATCTTGCAAAAACAACATACAAACAATTATTCATCGGATAGAAGGAATCAGAAGTGCACATAAACATTCAACCAAATTTAAAATTGTTAGTGTTTGAACACTTTCCGTAAAATACGTTAATGAGTAAGCGTCCCTCACACATTTATCAAAAGTGGCAAGACTAGTCATATTCCCAATAATTGCAAATACACCCATAAATTTAAACTGGATACAGAGTACTACTTGAGGGTGGGATGCACAGATATTTAAAACTAGATAGTTCACAACTCAGAGTAACAAATTTGTGAAACCAGGCCATACAGTCATGTACTCTGGCTGTGTGGAAGTGCCTAGGCCGTGTGTAGGTCGAAATGCCCATGTGAAGAAGACACACGCTTGTGTGTAAAGGCATACACCCGTGTGAAAGGAGGCACACGGCCGTGTGGCTAAGGCACACGCCCGTGTGACCTAAGGACATGGCTATGTAAACAGGTTGTGTAACTCTTTATCTAATTGCTAATCTATGTGTAGGGCAGACACGATCATGTAAAGGTCTCACATGCCCGTGTACCCACTAGACATGGCGTGTGTCCCAAAACACATACTATGCGAAATTCCTAATCCCGAAATTAGCCACACGACCGTGTGGCCCGGCCATGTGACACTAAAACAGCCAAACCCTAGTTTTCAAACGTACACGATCGTGTGAAGATCGACTAATATCCCCAATTCAGTTGCACAGCTGTGTGGCACCAAATCTTGCCCAAAAACCCTAATTCCTAGGTTTACATGACCATGTGAACTGCCAGTGCGGCCACCCGTGTGGTTAAGAAACCACACCGAAATGACCGAGAAACCATGAATTTATAGCCACAAAGAAGTCCCTAATTATTATAGGTTTAGAAACACACCTTTAAATGGATTCTCAAGCACCAAAACTCGACCAATTCGCCTTTTCAACACAATTCTGAAATCTCAAGTACAAAAAAAAAAAATACCAATATCATCACCATACTAATCTAACACAAATGAATAACCTAAAATCACTCTAACAAAAACGAAGAACACCACTTACCTCCGCTCGATCCCTTGAACTCTCCAGACACCATCAACAAAAATTAAAGAGAAGAATTTAATGGTAGAGAAAACGTAAAATTTTTAAATCCCAAAAAAAAGTAAAGAGAAAAAAAGAAGGAAAAAAACTAATATGAGAAGGTGGGAGAGAAGCATAGAGAATGTGAAAATGATTTTTAGCAAATTTTTTCCAAAAATAATTTAAAATAAAAATAAATAAATAATTGGACTTACAACAAAAACTAAATCAAAATTATTATCCCTAAATCAGACAGATGATGACTCGAACTTGGGACCCCAAGCTTAACTAACACACAACCAACCACTAGACCATCAAGCCTATTTTGACACTAGAACGCAAAAACGACCCCAAGTATGCATCTTACTCATTGACCCATACTAGAATCTCAAACTTATAACCCCAAAAATCGGGGTGTTACAACTTACCCTTCCTTAAAGAAATTTTGTCCCCAAAATTTCCAACTAATAGAACAGTGGTGTAACATAAGCTACACCACTACGCTCTTGCTGCGCACTCTGATCCTGAAGCATTATCGTACAAGATTTTAAAATCTTACACACAGATTCAAGAGTGGAACTTAAACTCAAGACCTCATACACACACCCAGAATACTTAACTGCAGAAGCAGATACATATTTGTAACACCACACACAATCATACCTGACTCAATGCTAATGATGGCACTCTATAATCCAATGCTCCGTGGACCCACATTGAAGACACGCTCCCACTTTTTTCCAACAACTACCCAGATGGCACTTCTTATAGTGCTTATGAAGCGGGACGCTCGTACCACCACCAGCACCCTTCGTACTATAGTTGCTGTCTCTCATTTGTGACTTTACATGCTTTGTAGACTGAGGCTTCAACCTCGAAGGACTACGATCTCTTTTCTTCCCACAATCTACACAGCTACCTTGATGCATTTTCTAGATTTCTCTAACCTAGCCTCAAACATTTTCTCTAACACCTCCCTCACTACACGAGTCAATGCTTTAGTACCAGGCTCCGGATTATCACTACTCAAAGTTGGCAAAATCTTATTAACTTCTAATTCTTGAACAGTCACACGTCCCACAGAAATTAACGACTCCCCCAAAGTCTTGCCAGACTAATCCTTGCGATCTCCCTTACATTCAGAATCTATATCGGTCTTCAAACTAATTTAAAGTAATCTACATTTCACAAACAATCATATCATACATATCTATTGGGTCAGTTCTAATCTTACAGTTACGAATTTCCACCCAAACCAACATCTAAGTCTCAGACATTTTATTTTCACAAAAATCTATTCCAAATACAAGTCATTTCAAAACACTGTGGTATAGTTCTCTAATTTTTTTTTTAAAATTGAGCACTCGCGCACACGGTTATGTAAAAACACAGGCCAAGTTTTTACAAACCTAACTCTAATACCACTAAATATAACACCCAAAACCTGTCCTAGAAGTTTAAGCTGATTTTCGAAGGTCACATTGATTACTGAGCTGATCGAAGAATTTTTTTTCAAAATGAGTTACCCAAACCTTCAGTTACAAACACATTTTTCGAAACTCGAATAAATTTTTTAAAATCATCAAAAACATAGATTCACAGTTTCTAAATTTCATATCAAAATAAAATTTGTGAAAAAAACCCAAAACACGATTCATACCGCAATTCTTATAAATGTTTACATTTCAAAGCTCTCCACCAAAGTAGCAATCGAAAATATGACTTATTAACTATTTTTTATAACACGACTATCTGAGACGTCTGGTGAGTCGAGTACAGCTACAGAAACTGAGCGTACTTGAAAAAGAGAAACACTAATGGGGTGAGCTACACGAGCTTAGTGTAAGTTTAAACCGAAGTAAAAAGCAAGTGACTAAAGGTCAAATTAAAGTACGATTAGATATATGAAACATTCATTTGATCATACAAATCACATTTACAAAATTCCAAACACACACAAAACTTAAACACTAAAGATTAAACAACAAGCTTCGATTCTTATCTCCTTGAAGTTGCAGCGGAGTAGATCGGAGCTACAAATCTCTTCTCCTTGAAATTACATTGGAACGAATCGAAGCCCAATCCTTATCTCCTTGAAGTTGTAGTGGAACAGGTTAAAATTACCAATTCTTTTCTCCTTGAAGTTGCAGCGGAGTAGATCGAAGCTACAAGCCTCTTTTCCCTAAAATTACATACAAATGGAGCGAAGCGACAATTCCTATACCCCTGAAGATGCAGTGGAGGGAATGAGGCTACTTGAAAGAAAGAAGCACCAAAAAGTCAAGATTCGACAAGACCAAGCAAAATTGGCCCTTTAAAAGTCTTTGCTCCATTCTCATTACACGACAATGAACAAAGAGTGGCAGCTATAATAGGCCAATTTTGGCTTGGGCCAGATTACAAAATAAAACCAAAAAACCAAACCAAATCAATACAAGTCCAAAATTTACTGTCCATTTTTTTATAAATATTAAGGCTTGATTTACAACATACATAGCCCAAATAAAAAAACTACCACAAACCCAAAATCAAACCAAACAAACCTAAATCCCAAACCTAACTAAATTAAACCCAAATCAAGCAGCCTAATTATAATAAACCCAACTAACCTAAACCCAACTAAATTACCCTAGCCCAATACAACCCAACCTACCCCAGCCCACAATATTTTCAGAAAACAACAAAGAAACACTAGGACTAGCCGCCTCTGCTCCTCCACGTCACCTCTCAGCTGGCCTATGGCCTCCGTACCTGCAAGGATAGACAGTAGAGAGGCAGTAGAAAACAAGAGTAAAAAAAAAAGAAAACAAAAAAACAGTTTTAATATTTTCGGCTATAAAAGCCACTGCACAAGATGTAATTTTTTTTACAGATACGAACACACGAAATCAAAAAAATGATAGCAAAAAGAAGTTATCAGAAAAGGTTGTTTTTTATTTTCTCTATTTTTCTACTCTTATTTCTACTATCTTTTTTCTTTTAAAAGAAAATAAATAGTAAAAGGGGTCGAGATCTCACTTTTTTTTATTTTGTGCTATCGTGGAGGGAGCTGAGGTCGCCATCTCTGATGAAAGATGGCATTTTTGGGTCGGGGAAGTCGAAAAGCCAAAAAAAATGGCCTTGTTTCGATTTTTCGACCACCGCAAACAATAGTGCCATCGCTGATGGCCGCTACAGTGGTCCAACGACTGAAGGATGGCCGGAAGGGAAGAGAGGGAGAGAGTAAGGAGAACTCTCCAAAATCTTTTTTAAAAACAATATACAGAATGAAATTTTTTAAATAAAATTTTGCATTTTACAAAAGATTGAAACGGTGCCGTTTTGGGCCTAATCCCAGTGGTCAAAACGACGTCGTTTAAGCCATGACCTGAAATCCAACCCGGATAAGCCTGAGGATCCGCGTGTTTTTATTAGTGGGCAATTTACGCATTTGGCCCTTCCGTATTTTCTGTTTTTCTAAATCCATTTTATTTTGATTTTTAATTTACGCATTGGAATTTTATTTCAGTTTCAACCTAGTCCGTTTGAAATAGTGCGTTTTGGGGGGACGGGTACTATTTCCCACTTGGTCCCTCCTTGTTATTTGCGGGTTACAATTCGGTCCTTCACCCTATTTTCATTTTCGATTTTTACCCAAGATTCCCTCTTGATTTCAATTTAGTCCTTTTTGTTGATATTATTGTTGTATTATTAAACTGATTAATTCAATATTTAATATTTAATTATTTTATCTATTTACTTATTATTATTATTATTTTAAATAGGTCTGTTTTATTTTTTTATTATTACTCCTATTTTGTCATTTTATTATCTATTTATTTTATTGATATCTTTTTATATACTTTCAAAAATTTAGAATATTATTATTATTATTATTATTATTATTATTATTATTATTATTATTATTATTATCATTATTATTTATTTTCTTTAATGTTTTTATTCTTTTATTTATTTGCTTATTTTCAAATTTGTATTTAAACTTTTTATTTGTTTATTTACTTATTGTTTTTATTTATAATTAGCTTGTCTGTTATTTATTTATCTTATTGTTATTTGTTGTTCTTATTATTGTTATTTATATTAATGCATTTATTGTTATTCTGTTACGCATATTAACATCAAAATTTATTTCACTAGCAATTCGTGTTACGTCAATCTTTACATGGTGCATTAAATTTCATTTTAAAATAAGCAATACTCCGTGTTTTTAGAATTCAAAGGGTCGTTCCCTAACTTACGGGGTTTTGATTTTCTTGATAAATCCGAATAAACAAACGTTTTAAAATTTTAAATAATCTCAGGAATCAAGAAAAATCGTGTTCTAACTTACGAAGTACGATTTCTTCCAAAAACCGAGAGGATCAAATACCTTTCAATAAATTTTTCGGCGTTTATTCTTGTATCGGGAATTTAAGACAGTGTGTCCTAACTTACGAGACGTAATTCTTTTCTCGATTGACGTAAAATATGCCCTTTTCTCAAAATTTTTTTAAATTAAGTAATGCAATAAAGGATCGTATTTGTTAAATTCTTTTCAACTTTTTAAGATTTGACACTAAAATATTAATTAATCAATTATGTACCAATTTTGGGCGTTATGAGGATGCTAATCCTTTCTCGCATGTAACCGACTATTGAACCAACCCGTTTTCTTGAATTTCGTAGACCCAAAATCGTTGCTTTAGTAAAATTAAAATATTTTATTAAAACAATGTAACGACTCAAAATTTACGGGCACCGAAAAAACGAGTTGTAGGGCCTCTGTCTTAGTAAATCGAGTTACTAAATAATTATTAGAAATATTTGAGTGTTTAGTTTTGTGTTTAACTAAGCTTTGAATAGGAGACTTTAGTTTAATTAGAAATAATTAATAGAAAGGACTAAATTGAATAGAGTATAAAGGTTTAATTATGGAATATAAAAATATTAAGGGATTAAATTAGTAATTAAATGAAATTAGTGACATGTGTATGTTAGAAAATAAGTACATGTGTATTTATATTATTAGTACAAGTGTATATTAGATATATATTTACTGATTGATTAAGTAAAAGATATTTGTTTATTTATTTATTTATTATTATTATTATTATTATTATTATTATTATTATTATAAATTATGTAATATTATATTTTATTAATTAATTGTGATGGTGACAAATGTATGGTGATGGAATAATATATGTGTATATGTGTGTATAATACATATGTATTAGTTTTATTTGTTATTAATTAGATATTTTTTTTAGTAATGATTAATTAAGTAAATAAGAAATAAAACAAAAACAAAAAAAAAAAGGAAAAGAAACATACCAGAGAAGCCACGAAAATTTGGGAAAGAAAGAAGAGAAGAAAAGAAAGGAGAAATTAGGGTTTGAAAGCTTGGAAGTTAAATTGGTAAGTCAATTTAGTCCATTTCTTTATAATTTTGATGTTTTTGGAACCCTAGAGTAAAATACTCTTGAATTTATGTGGAAATATTAAAAGTCGATAGATATTTGAGTAAGGTTTATGTTGAGCAAATGATGAAACTAGGGATTAATTTAATAAAATTATTGATTTGAATTGATTTAAGGACTAATTTGTAAAATAGGCTATAAGTTTTGAGTTTTAGGGGTTAAATTGAAAGAAATTTGAAATCATGGAAAAATGATGAAAATTTGATAATTATATTGAAGTTTTGATGCAAAATGAATAAGGAAATAATGTGAATTGTTAAAAGAAAGAAGATGAATGTGATTAGGACAAATTTGATATTATGGTAAAAGTTGTATGGAAAATTACTATTCTATATAAAATATGTGTGTGTTATTAATTAATTATAATTATGCTAATTCTCTAGCAAACAAGGAAACCGAGACGACGAATACGAAGGGGTAAGAAAAAGTGATCGAGGAATAGCTCGAGAAAAATATCGATTTGTATTATCATAATTCAAGTTATTTCTTATTAAATGTTTAATTTTAATATATGTGTATGGAATTTGAATGTGAGGTAAATATTGATATTGAGTTGAATGTGAATTAGATTTATTTGATGAATAAATATATGTTTGTGAAATTGAATTGTATGATTGAATTAAGTAATGTTGGTATGCATATGAATTTGAATGATTTTGATCAACTGAAAATGGAAATGAAGTGAAAATATGTGATAATGTGAATTTGAAACAAGTTGTGCTTGAATTGAGAAGTATGTGAGAAAATGTGGCCAAAGTGCAATTGATATGAATTTGACTGAAATAGAGAAAGAATCTGATACCCTATTAACTAGTCGGGCTTAGTGGATATAGTTGGCATGCCATAGGATTGAAAGGGTTCAGGGTTACTTCGACCTCGAGTCGATGAGACACTTGGAGTGTCATATTGCTTCGGATAGATTCGATGAGGTACTGGGTACCATCTTACTTCGGCTAGGCCAATGAGACACTGGGTGTTACTATATTGCTTCGAACTATCTGATGAGGCACTGGGTGCCAATATGGTGTGATTGGTTGGATCCGTGTATCCGCTAACGTCCGAGTCATGTTAATAGGGGTAATTAAGTAAAATGAGAAAATCAATTGAATTTGTTCATTTGAACTATTGAATGAAGAGTGAAAGTGATATTGTGAAATAAACTGATAAATAAAATTGTGCTATGAGATTGAAGGCATGGATCAATGTTCATGAATGGTTATTATTGAAATGTGAATTGAATATGTATATGTGATTAGGGGGTTGAACCAAAGGTTCATGAATTGTTCATGTTTGAAATGTGAATTGAACATTTGTATGTGGTTGATGAAATAGTGAATCAAATATGGAAATTGATACAATGGAAATATGATAGTTTGGTATACAATTATATGTATGATTTGTGTATAACATGATATATTGTTGTTGTTATAATTTGAATTATGATAATACCACTGAGTATTTCCAATACTCAGCGTAAGTTGTTTCCCGTGGGCAGGTTAGGTAAAGTTGAAGTTTAGTCAAGCATCCGAGTCGATCTCGATCTCAGCTCAAATTTTTGGTAATGAATCTATCTTTTGGAAATGTGGCATGTACTAGGTTTAGTGTTTGTCACTGGTAAATGTTTTATATTTTGATTGTAAATATGGTACATAATCTTTAAGAAGTTTTTGGTATGAATGAATGAACATTTGCTAAGTGTGAAAAACATGATGATGTTATTTGATTAAGATTTATAAGTCAATGATTTGGGCATGAAATATGTATGTTTAGTGGGTGAAAGTAGCTTAAAAATGATGAAAAATGATGTTTTCACACGGCCAAGACACATGGGCGTGTGCCTAAGCCGTGTGGAAAAGTCAGGCTTACCCACGGGCTAGTTCCACGGTCGTGTGTAGCAAGTCAGTTCTGCCCACAGCCTGGCCCCTCGACCATGGGAGCCCCACGGGCAGACCACACGGGCATGTCCCAGGCCACACGGGCGTGTGCCCTTATTTTCAAAGAAAAGTTTTCAAAGTTCCCGGTTTAGCCCCAAATCACTTCCTATACTTATTTTGGGCCCCGTAGGCCCATACTAAGGACTATTTGATGGAAATTAAAAGGTTTTAAATTGAAACTCAAATTTAGGTCTCGATTTTATTCGTTTACTAGTGTATGAGTCCGGTAATGCCTTGTAACCCTGTTCTGGCGACGGTTTGGGGTTAGAGGGTGTTATATTTATTGGTATCAGAGCTATCAAGTTTAGCCAATTCTCGAACTAAATCGAGCTCATAAGTGAGTCTAGAAGTACATGCTATATTCAAGTCAAAACTGAGTCGGGATTTTTGGATGCTGACTTATTTAATTGCTTTTGTTTTATAGATTAAAGATATCTGATGAGCACCTTGATGATATAAATGAAGAAATGGATGAAGAATCATATGATTTAGATGAAACAGAATTAGCTACACCCAGTGCGAATCCGATTAGAAACCAACCTCTCAATGTAGAAAGAGAAAACATTAGGGAGTGAGATGAAAAAGGCAGAAATGATTCCGAATTATTAAAGGTTTTAGCTGATGCTCTTCAACGTGTTGCGGGGATTGTACCTGCTACCACGACTGTACCTATTCCTAGGCGGGCCCCTATTAAGGAATTAAGAAAATACGGTGCCACGAAATTTTCGGGTCGGAAAGGAGTTGATCCGTCCATAGTTGAAAATTGGATGGAGGAAACAAAAAGAATTTTACAGCAGTTGGAGTGTACTCCACAAGAAAGCCTGTCATGTGTTGTATCCACTACAGCAAAACAAATTTTTAGCGGCGTTTTTTTGGCTTTTAGCAGCGCTTATAAGCGCCGCAAAATTTACAAAAAACGCCGCTATAAGCGGCGCAGCAAAGTTTTGCGGCGTTTATGTGAAAAAAACACCGCTAAAGGTCTGTACTTTTAGCGGTGTTAAGAAAACAGACGCCGCTAAAAGTACAGACCTTTAGCGGCGCTAAGACCACAAACGCCGCTAAAATTACAGACCATTAGCGGCGCATTACATAAAAACGCCGCTAAAAGTACAGACTATTAGCGGCGCCTTACCTAAAAACGCCGCTAAAAGTATAGACCTTTAGCGGCGCTTTACCTACAAACGCTGCTAAAAGTACAGACCTTTAGCGGCGCCTTACCTAAAAACGCCGCTAAAAGTACAGACCTTTAACGGCGCCTTACCTAAAAACGCCGCTAAAAGTACAGACCTTTAGCGGCGCTTCACCTAAAAACGCCGCTATTTTAGCGGCGCTTTACTCGAAAATGCCGCGAATTTTACAGATTCAAAACGGTACGTTTTAACCAATATCGAACCCTCCTGCATTACAAATTCAACTAATTACAGCAAATATGACATACAAATACAGCCGATAACATTAAACCTAAATAATACTTCAAATTCAATGAAAGATATATGATTTACATTAATAAATAAAGTATAACTAAGTATATTGTTACAATAATATTCAATGTAAAAATGTTAAAAATATCGTCACAACAGGAAAATAAATATCTAAGAAGGCTGCTGCTGCGGCTGCTGCGACTGCTGAAACATCTTCATCATTTGCTGAAGCTGTAGCTGCAGCTCATCATACTTTCTGCTCTGCTCTGCCTCCCTCACTGCTGCCGCTGCCTCCCTCACTGCTGCCGCTGCTGCATCGGCTAGAAGTTGTTGCTGGAGTTCTTCATATTTTCTTTGAACCTCTGCAATTTGCTCAACTGTGCTCGATTGCATCTGAGCTAGCTGATCTCTTAACCTTTGAACTTCAGCTTGAGCTTGACTTCCGGAAGGCATGTATTGCTGGGAGCTGGATCCAAAATATTGGGTCGGGGTAACACCAGATCCTTGAAATCGAACCCAACCATACCTCTCAGAACCCAAAACTTCAGTAATAATTCTGTTATCAATGTCCTCATGATTAACAGAACTATCAGTTGAAGCAGTCGCTTCGTACTCCGCCTTCTTTTCCTTTAGTCTCTCCTAAAAAATAAATGAAAGAATTAGAAACGAAATATATAATGAAAAAGAATAGAAAATAACATAACATTATTTAAAAAAGTATGTCAAATTTTATTAAGTTAATATACCATAATTTCTCCGGCTTCGGATGTCATTGGCGATCCATCTTTTTTCCTATGCGTAATGTCAAAAAGCTGAAGGCGTCCAACTTTTTGACCAGACGAGACTTCCTACAATATAGTAATAAAAATATTATTTAATAGTAGAGACTCATCGTAAGTTGATAAAATTAATAAATTTATAATACCTCGGCCTCAGCTACGCGAGCAAAACTTCTCGACCCTGCCGTGTGCGTGAATTTTTGTTTCTGTCTACTACTTGTTCCAATACGCTCACGGTCCTACATTGAGTAATTATTATTACGTATATAGTAAATACTAGAAGCCAAACAATTTAGAAGAGTTTGAAAGTACGTAATACCTCTCCTTTTTTTGAATTCCAAAATCTAACCGTATCTTCCCACTGGTACCTCAGCATTCCCGGCGGGACATTGCACAATTTTTCCTCGAGGCTTATGTCTTTCTTAAAATATTGCTTTTTTAAAGTACTTTTATTGTCTCTCCATTTTTTGCCCAAGGTCTTCTTGATATACTCATCAGAGACCTCTAAAATAAATCTCTCCTAAAAAAACATAAGGTTAAAAAGTAAATAAAAATTAAACTTAAACCAAAGCATTATAGATTAATTTCACGTTTTCTTACCTTAATATTGTCGAGAGCTTGATTTTTGTTGCTGTCAGGCATGTGATGCCATGATTCGTAGTTGATGGGCAACATATTTGAATTTCGTGCAAGAATGCCCAAATAACCAGCTAAAACTTGAGCTTCAGTTCCGACAGGCTGACCATGATTATTTCTACGAACTTTGACACGCTCGGTAGGAGCTAAGTCGTACAAATTTGTAAGTAGCGTACGACCTCGACCTCTGCGCGTCCCGGCACTCTCAACTGAAAAATGACATATTATTATATTAAAAATAAAAAATAAATTAATAATAAAAGCGAACACGCATGTAAAACAAACTAAACATTACTCTGAACTTCTGCAGTATCGTGAACTGTCTCCGGCACACTTGAAGATCCAACAACTGTTTGCTGTTCACTATTGCCTTCTTCTGAATTTGGATTATTCTGAACAATATTTAAATTTTGTAACTTTCTTCTACGCATTTTTCCTGTAATAAACATAAAACGGTGTAAATTTTAGTAACAAATTAGAACAACAGTACACATAAAATAGTTAAATTATATAACATGAGCAAGATTAAAATAATAACATTACATATAAGTAAAAAAATTGTAAATTCTTACTACATTATAATTCGTAAATATCTTCATCCACATCCCGACGAACCCATTGAAATTGCATATTAGTACTAGGGATATTTTCATTTAAGTTTTGTTGTGGAAAAGGCAAAGTTTCTGATATTTCAACGATATCATCTCTACTTTCATTGCCCATGTCAAACAAGTCTCTAGGGCTGTTTCGGAGTATAACGTACCAACCCTCATCAATTGGATCTTTCGAGTAAAAAACTTGTTTCACTTGAGAAGAAAATACGTACGGCTCGTCTATTAATTGTTCTCCGGTGTGAATCAATCGAGAGAAATTCACCATTGTAAACCAGAATTGATCATTTTTAATACCGCGAGCAGTATTCACATCAGCCCAATCACCTCGAAATAAGACAACTTTCCATTTTCCATAGTAATCCAATTCAATAATGTCGGTAAGAAGTCCGTAAAAATCCACATTTCCCTCGACAGGATTACTGTCCCTAGCACTAGCATAACTCGTAATAGAAGAATTAACAACTAGTTCGCAATTTTGGGTTCTCCTCAATCTCTCCCGATATTTGGTATGAAATCTGAATCCATTGATGATGAAGCCACTGTATCTTTTCACTAATCGATTTGGACCCTGGGAAAGCCATTTAACTTCGTCACTAACGGCCTTCCCACTCCAAACCTATTGAATCAAAATATGACTTGAGTAATAATTATAAATGTTACGAGAAAACTTTATGATTTGAATCGAAATATGATTTGAGTAATAATAAAAGAACACGTTGCATACCGTTTGGCTTAACCATTCATGAAAAGATTCAGTGAATAACTTATTAATCTCTCGATGTGGTAATCTTCGTGGGCGTGAACGAGATCTTAATATTTGTTTGTACTCACTATGTTGAAAAAAGGTTTAGTTGGTTAGAAAATAAATAAATCAAGAAGATGAATAGTTATCATATTCTAGAACTTACTTGCATAATGGTTGAATTGCATCATGGTGGAAAAGAACATATCTATGTGCTTGTATCCAATATCGGTCATCTAATTTCGCAACTTCAACTTTGCCGATTGGTTCTCCATAACTTTGAAATAAATAAGTTTCGGCCAAGTTAGGATCATTGAGCCCAGCATTTCTACTTGGTCTATTCAATCTTATTTCAACATCTTCTAAATATCTAGAACAGAATGTCATCCATTCCTCTGCCAAGTAGCCTTCAGCAATTGATCCTTCCGGATAACGCTTATTACGGCAATAAGACTTCAATTTGCTCAGAAACCTAAACACGATATACTACATTATCAAAGGTTGTAACTATAGGTATAGAGTTGAATGAATGAAAGAGCTTGAAATAAATTAGCACCTTTCTATAGGATACATCCAACGATAGAACACCGGTCCACCAATTATTGCTTCACGAGGGAGATGAATTACCAGGTGCACCATAATAGTGAAGAAGGAAGGTGGAAAGATCTTCTCCAAATTGCATAATGTCAAAGCGGCTCGATTTTGTATTTTTTCAAGTTCTTCAACGTTCAGAACTTTGCCACAAATTGCTTTCATTATATTTGACAGTTCAATTATACAAGACGTTACCTTCTTTGACATACAACACCGTAAAGCAACTGGAAGTAGATCTGGCATCAAGATGTGATAGTCATGTGATTTTAATGAATATAGTCTTCGATCTTTAAGACTTACACATCGAGATATATTTGATGCATATGCATCTGGGACCTTTATATCCTTCAACACCGTGAAGAACATTTCTTTCTCTTCCTTCGACATTGAAAAAATTGGTGGAGGCAACCGATATCTTCCATTCGGAAGTACTTGAGGATGAAGATCACGTCCAATTCCCATGTCAACTAAATCAAGTCAACTCTGAAGATTATCTTTGGATTTACCATCGACGTTCAAAATTGTCGCGATGATGTTCTCGTAGACATTCTTCTCAATATGCATCACATCAAGATTGTGACGTAATATGTGATGCTCCCAATAAGGCAACTAAAAAAAAATACTTCTTTTTTTCCACAAGTCCGCCTCATTAGGGTCATCCTCCAAATCAGATTCATCATCAGATTCATCCCTCGATCGTCTATTTGTTTGCCTGTTGGATGGTTGATTGAGCTTTCCATAACTGAAATCAATATCTTTTAACATGAACAATATTTCAGATCCAACGGTCTGCTCAGGAGCTTCTCTGAACTCTTCAGTACCGTCAAATAAAGCCCTCTGAAATCTAAATCTATGATCTGCATCTAACCACCGTCGATGCCCCATATAGCAGAACTTCTTCCCATTATACAACCACTGTGAACACGTTTGCGCAGCACAACAAGGACAAGCATAACGTCCTCTGGTACTCCAACCAGATAAATTCGCATATGCGGGAAAATCATTAATTGTCCACATCAAAGCAGCACGTAAGTAAAAGTTCTCCTTTCTCACAACATCATACGTCTCAACGCCCGCCCATAATTGTTTTAACTCATCAATAAGTGGCTGCAGATATATGTCAATATCATTTCCGGGACCTTTCTCTCCGGGGATAATCATAGATAAAATCAAAGAAAATTGTTTCATGCAGAGCCATGGAGGCAAATTATAAGGAACAAGCACCACAGGCCAAGTACTGTATGAGGTGCTCATGATCTTAAAAGGATTAAATCCGTCCAATGCTAGGCCGAGCCTCACACTCCGAGGATCACTTGCAAAGCTTGGAAACTTATTGTTAAATGATTTCCATGCTAAAGAATCTGCAGGATGCCTTAGTAATCTATCATCCGTTCGTTGATCATGATGCCACGTCATGAACTCGGCTGTCTTTGACGACATAAATAGCCTTTGAAGCCTTGGAATTAGTGGAAAATATCGAAAAATCTTGCTCGGCTTCCTTCTTGATTGTAGCTTATATTCATCGTCATTAACATCTTCTGCATCTGCATTCATCCAACGAGATTTACCGCAAACATGACAAGACTGTTGATTTCTCTGATCACCCCAATACAACATGCAGTCATTTGGGCAACTATGAATTTTGTTGTACCCAAGGCCCAAATCTTTTATCACTTTCTTCATGTCTTTGCATGATTGAGGGATTTTTGCAAACAGGAACATTTCTCTCAAAAACTCTAACAGCATTGTCAAAGAGTTTCCGGTCCACCCTCCCAAACATTTTAAGTGAAAAAGGCGAATACAAAATGACATTTTCGAAAATTTTGATCCCTCATAAAGTTCTTCATTCATTTCGCCAAGTAACGTGTAGAACTTCGCCGCTTCTTCATTCGGCTGTTCATCCGGTACACTTCTTTCCGTTTCCATAAAAGTATTCCTACCGATATTATAATCATCGGATGCAACATTGTTTGGTGGAAATGATTGGAAACCTTCACTCTGCATATTAAATGCATCCCGCAGCATACCTTCCATGTCATCTTCTCTAACATACTGACGGTAACCACTACAAGGATAACTCGGATTAATCGTCGAAGAGGCTCCACTAGGTGTACACTCACCATGGAAAATCCATTTTTTATACCCCCGAATGAAGCCATCAACAATTAGATGTTCGTAGACAACTTCACGATAATGCCAATAGATATTGCCACACTTCTTACACGGGCAAAGAATCATATTCTCTTGGCTTGAATTGTGAAATGCAATATCTAAAAAAGTTTGCACTCCATTTCGGTACTCGTTGCTTGCCTTTGACAAATTCATCCAAGTCCTATCCATTTCGTAGTTGTTGAAGTCTAAAGTTGGCAATAAGTTACACGGGTAAGTGGTTTATTATGCAAGTTTTGATATGATATATATTTATGTTTTATGTAAGTTATTTAAAGAATGATAAATATTATTAATATTTTGAGCTCGATAGAACTTTTTTGAAGTCATTTTAAATTTTTTAAGATTCGTCAAACATGGCGTTGTTACACCTAGGGAGGATCCATTATATCTTACAGTGAGATATAAGGCAACCCATCAGGTTTCCAGCCTATATACTTTGAATCTTTTTCTTTTTTATACAAATACCTTTAAAAAATAATCATAGTTTAATTTTTATAAGTAAATTTACCATAAATTAAGGTTATATAAAGATTCAATGCTAAATGAGCTCGATAGAACTTTTTTGAAATCATAGTTTCATTTTTTAAGATTCATCATACGTGGCATTGTTACACCTAGGGAGGATCTGTTATATCTAACAGTGAGATATAAGGCAACCCGTTAGGTTTCCAGCCTATATACTTTGAATCTTTTTCTTTTTTATACAAATACCTTTAAAAATATTAAATACTTAAATCAAACAGTATTAATATAAAAAAATAAGAATTTGAATATAATAATGTCAAAAAAGAATCGTAGTTTATTTTTTATAAGTAAATTGGAAATAAATTAAGGTTATATAAATATTCAATAGTAAATTGGAAATAATTTTTATAAGTAAATTGGAAAATAATATCAAACTTTTTTTCAAGTCCTTTTGAATTTTTTAATCCATTGATCATACATGGCGTTGTTACACGTGACATGGGTACTCATCCGTTATATCTAACTTTTGATTAGATTCCTTTAGAAAAAATAAAATAAAATTTTTAAAATAAGGTTGGAGAGAAGGCCTGCTATTGTTGTAATTTTAATGGACAAGCAAGCTACATGGTAATAAAATTTAATTGAAAAAGAACATGGCAAACTGGCAAACATGGCAAATTTAAAGGAAAATCAGCAATTAAATTGATACAAAATTGATGCCCCAAAATATTAATTTTCCAAAAATCATCATGATAAAAATATTATTCATCAAAATTATGAACTAAAACATACCTTAATAATTTGCACCAAATATTAATGCAGCTGGTCGTTAGTACCTACAGCATGATAGATCAAACATTGACTACCTTATAACATATACCAATTCAACTTTTCATTCATTAAACAGATATGTACCTGCCCAAGCAATATTTCAACCAAAACACAACTTCAGTTCAACCAACAGTTGCAGGAGGAGCAGGAAGCAATAACTGAAATACGGACAGCATTAAGTCACTAATACTTTAATTTAAATATAATAACTAAACAAAGGTAAGATTAATTACAAAATGCAAATGCTAATGCTATTAGAAGAGTTACTTGTAGATTAATTACAAAATCAGTTACACAAATGATTTATAAGATTAAGTGTGAGTGTGTTTTTTTGTAAGATATAATGGATTTTCTAATTTTTTAATATTGTCCTCATAAGGATTAGTACCCAAATTTTTTATCCAATAATGAAAACTGAATCGAAAATGAGTGATTTGATTAGTTTAATAATTAATAAACCTTGTTAAAAAATGAAATGAAAGATTACAATAATTCATGTTTAAATATTTATCGGAATTAAAATATCTATTGCAAAATCTGCAACTTGCTAATAGAACGCTTTTCACTTAACAATTACGCAAATAAGTTAATTTCATATGTTTAACTTCCCAATAAATTGGTTTATACAAGGTGGAGGGAGCAAAACAAGCACAAAGAACTTTGATGGTTAGGAGTAGTTACCATGTTCAAATTTATGCTTAAGAAAGTCTTGTTTTTAGATCTGCTGCAACAGCATCAATGAACTCCTCAGTATTTAGGTACTTGTCCCTAGCAAGCATGCAGCATCCATGTCAATGTTATAACCAAGTTCTGTATAACATATATGTACATGTATGCAAAGTAAAACAACGAATTATCTGAGTACCCACTGACATGCACAAACATTTCTTATGAAGATCATTAGCAACTTAACAGACCATAAAAATCACTGGCGGTTAACTTGCATAAAACATGTTTGATTGAAATTAAAAGAAATCACCTTACCAATTCAAAGAAAGAGCTATACTGTCTCAGCTTATCAACAGTTCGTCTTGCAAAGTTTTAAGCAAGTCCTACAGGTTTGGCTTGATTAGAACAACTACAATTATCCAAATAGATCATAATAATATATTTAACAAATCCAAAATTAATTTCCTATTTTTAACAAACCCAATGAGAGAAATTAAAATGACAGAAACACCGTAAATGGCAGCTTCAGTTGAAGCAATAGTGGCAGGAGGAGCGGGAAGCAGTAACTGATTAAATGCCAAACTTGTAACAGTGCTTCAAGTGGATCTGTCAAATTAAAATGATTAAACTTTTGAGAAGCTACAAGAAGAATAAAAAAGAAACTCTATAAAATCAAAAATAATATAAATTCAATATACTTGAGTACAATGAGTCATGTTCTAAATGGCTAAATTATAGTTTATGAGAAACCAAATTCACATATTGGACTCTCATGATCCAACCAATACAACTATACTTTACCTATAATGCTTATATATACGAACTATACTTTTAAACTCAACCATTTCAATTTCATTTATCAATTCTAAATTTCAAATCAACTAACATGCATCAATGCCATAATATATATATATATACATACTTTACAAATACATAATTCAAACCATATGTACATCACACTCATGGTATTCGGATACCTAAATAAAATCAAACATTTTCGTTCCATAAACAGAGCACATTAAAATATCTTTAAGTTCAATTCATATATTTAAGTATATACTAAACAAAACTATTTACATATTTATTCACATCTGCATATTAAACCATATCAACCCATACCATACGGCATTATAATATTGCACTTTACCAATCCATACCTCAACAAACAATTAACTTTGAAGTGTAACCAGATTTTCTAACACATCATATCACAACTATCATAAAGAATTCCAGGTTGTTGATAAACATATTTATTTTCTTTGGAAATCTCATATTCCCTTCTTTTATGATGTAGGGAAACCACAAATTTGAATTTAGAGAATCAATTAATTGCTGCTTACAAATAGAAGTACCATTTTAAATGGAAAATAGATTCATGAAGTATGCAGCTTATGGAAACAATATGACACAGAAGGTAGTCTAGGAAACTAAAACTAAATGTTATTACGACAACTATCTAGCGAGTGAATAGGGAACATAAGAGATCTTGCAGATTATCCATTACCTGCCCTCTTGCTTTGGTGACTGCAATGGAGTCTTTGTTCTGATCTTACCTAAACCTAATAAACCAGAATAAATTTGAGTAATACCAAGTTATTAGGATATTGAAATTTGAAAACCAATATCACTGCATCAGTATCTTGATTAAAGTCCATGAGATTGATTGAACAAAAGCAGTATTAGACTGGCAATGGATTCAGTTTTATCTATTAAAATAGCAAACAACACAAATTCAACAATTATATACTAACATTAATCCCAAACTGGAAAAGTCGAGTAAGTAAAAGCAGAGAAAGTTGCAGACAAATAAACCGAATAAGTTGCAGACAAATAAACCGAGAAAGTTGCAGTCACTGAAAGTTTTAAAATTTCTAATATGGACAAGAAACAAAACTATAATCAAAACTTTAAGCTAATTAAAATATAGAAATTCATAAAATTTAATCCAACAATACAAAAAACATCAAAGTAAAGCAACCAAACTAAAACATGGTAAAGAATGAAAATAACCACTATTGATCAAATTTGAAGCAGAAAAAAAACTAGAAGAAAACATAGGAAAAAATCATTGAAAGAGAGATAATAAAACTGGAAGGGAAAAAAATCAGTCATAATTTTAACAAATATAAAAGCAGTATGACAGCAAAAAAGAGTTACAAACATACTAAGATCATCCATTACTGAAAATTATAACATGGTTCATAATCTCATCATGCATTTCTATGTCAAATACACATTAGACTCGTTATTATACATATTTGAATAACACTACTGAAAGCAGACTACACATTCACCATTTCCATCACCGAATTACCAGCACTAAAATCATCAGATATTACAGCTAAACACACCCATAGAAACTGAATCTAGGCATAATTACAAAGTCATTTTTTTTCATAGCTTTAAGTACATAGCCAAAGTTAAATGTTTCAAAAATATGTTTTAGCTTATACATGCCATATCCCGAGTTGAAAAATTTAAATACCGAGGTAGTGGATGCTGTGATACACTTTGACGACGATCCCCGACCTTGTAACTTGTCTTACAAAATCTATAAAAACCAAAACACATAAATACACAAAATAAGGAAAAAATGCATAAAAATAAATAAAGCAAAGGGAACGTATGCTTATAGCTGAAGTATGATCGAGAAACAATGTCTGAAAGAGTCGTTGAAGCGAGACGAGAGGAAAGGGAAAAGGGTTAGGGATTTCGGGGATGAGGGAACTGATTTATGTGGAAAAATTTGGAATTAGGGAAAATGTTAGGGATTTCGAGTTTGGGGAAGTAGGGAAGGATTTGGGGAAAAAATTTCTTCCTTGTTTTAGGGATTTAAGCGTTTGGGGACTTAGCAGATTCTGAAATGGGGGACTTAGCAAAATTTTGTTTTGGTTTCGAGGTATACACGAGTATAAACTTCAAGGGAGAAAAACGACGCCGTTTAAAATAAGAGTATAGAACATTTGTGGCTTTTAAATAAAAGCGCTGCGAAATGCGACTTATAGTGGCATTTATATAAAGCGCCGCTAATACCACACATCAAACGACTCGTTTTGAACGATCATTTTGTGGCGTTTTCATCAAAGCGCCACTAATACGACAAATATTGCCAAGGAAAATGACGCCGTCTGAATAAACGCATTTGCAGCGTTTTTAATAAAGCGCCGCTATAGGTGACTTATTGCGGCGTTTTTAGCAAAGCGCCACTAATGCCAACAATAAACGACACTGTTTTCATTAAAATAAACTTACATTTTGTGGCGTTTTACAAAAACGCCGCTACTACAACTAATACTTGATTTAAAATTACATCAGAAAATGCTGCTATTGACTATCATTTGTGGCGTTTTTACAAAAACGCCGCTAATACAACTAATACTTGATTTAAAATTACATCAGAAAATGCTGCTATTGACTATCATTTGTGGTGGTTTTTATATAAACGCCGTGACAACCTTTCATATATACTAATAAATTTTAGATTTATCTGCATATACTTTAATTTCTGATATCATTTAGTGTATATATTTTTATAATATTATTAATTAATCCAAAAAGTTAATATTATTAGCTTTTTGATTCAAATGTTACATCGTAATATATAACTTGATTATATTTAATGGAAACATAGGGATGAATGTTGGAAATTAGCTAGAGGCTGTTTTCGATGTGGTTCTAAAGACCATTTCATTAGAGATTGTCCGAGAACTGACAGTGCTACACCTGTGACATCACAGAGATCGGTCTCTATTGCTAGAGGTAGAGGATCAGACAGAGATCAGTATCTAGAGGAGGAGGTATGAGAAGAGGGAGTGGTGTAGTGACCCAGCAGTCAGAGGCCAAAGTTCCAGCTAGAGCATACGTAGTTCGAACTCGAGAAGAAAGTGATGCGCATGATGTTGTAACAGGTATACTCTTATTATATTCTGAGCCTGTTTATGTTTTGATTGACCCTGGGTCTTCACATTCGTATATAAATTCGAAGTTAGTTGAATTGGGAAAATTAGAATCTGAAATGTCTAGTGTAACAATAGAAGTGTCAAGTCCATTAGGACAAACAGTAATAGTAAATCAAGTATGTGCGAGATATCCGTTGAAAATTCAGAATAGAACTTTTCTGGTTAATTTATTGATCATGCCATTTGGAGATTTTGATGTAATATTGGGTATGGATTGGTTGTCTGAACATGGTGTGATTTTGGACTGCTATGAGAAGAAGTTTAGTATTCAGACTATTGATGGAAACAATATTGAGATTAAGGGGATTCGAAGCAATGGGCCAATACGTGTTATTTCAGCAATGAAGGCTAATAAGTTGTTACAGTAGGGTTGTACAACATACTTGGGTTATGTTATCAACTCTGATACAGTTAGTAGTCAATGCACTAAAATCCGGATAGTTTGCGAGTTTGCTGATGTATTCCCTGAAGAATTACTGGGTTTGCCACCAGACAGAAAAGTTGAATTTGCTATAGAGGTTTATCCAGGTACGGCTCCAATTTCTATACCTCCATACCGTATGTCGCCTACTGAACTGAAAGAGTTAAAGGTACAGTTGCAAGATTTGTTAGACCGTGGGTTTATTAGACCGAGCATTTCACCAGTGTTATTTGTTAAAAAGAAAGACGGCTCGATGCGACTCTGCATTGACTATAGACAGTTGAATAAGGTGACAATTAAAAATAAGTATCCACTTCCTCTCATTGATGATTTATTTGACCAGTTGAAAGGAGCTTCGGTATTTTCAAAGATTGACTTAAGATCTGGGTATTATCAACTAAAGTTGAAAGAGAATGATGTGCCGAAGACAGCTTTCCGTACAAGGTATGGTCATTATGAATTTTTAGTAATGCCGTTTGGGTTAACTAACGCCCCAACTACTTTCTTGGATCTTATGAATCGCATTTTCCAACCATATTTAGATCAGTTAGTAGTAGTTTTTATTGATGATATACTAGTCTATTCGAAGTCAGAGTGGGAACATGATCAACATCTCAGAATAGTGTTACAGATTTTGCGGGAAAAAATAATTGTATGGGAAATTGAATAAATGTGAATTCTGGTTGTCAGAAGTCGTATTTCTGGGACATGTGGTATCCGCAGAGGGAATTAGAGTTGATCCAAAAAAGATAGAAGCCATAGTTTAGTGGAAAGCTCCGAAGAATGTATCTGAGGTACGTAGTTTCCTTGGTTTGGCTGGGTATTATAGAAGATTCGTAAATTGATTTTCGAAAATAGCGTTGCCAATGACTAAGCTACTACAGAAGAATGTTTCTTTTATTTGGGATGATCAATGTCAGAAAAGCTTTGAGATGTTGAAGCAAATGTTAACAGAGGCACCAGTTTTGACTTTACCAGAGACAGGAAAAGATTTTATTGTATACAGTGATGCTTCTTCGAGTGGTCTAGGTTGTGTACTTATACAAGAGGGGAAAGTAATAGCTTATGCATCTCGTCAATTGAAACCACATAGCGTAATTATCCGACTCATGATTTGGAACTAGCAGCCGTGATTTTTGCCTTGAAGATTTAGAGACATTATCTTTATGGAGAAAAATGCTACATTTATACAGATCATAAAAGCTTGAAGTATCTTCTTTCTCAGAAAGAATTGAATTTGAGATAGAGATAGTGGATCGAGCTTCTGAAAGACTATGATTGTGTTATAGATTACCATCCGGGAAAAGCTAATGTAGTAGCTGATGCATTAAGTAGAAAAGCTGCAATCGAATTGAGAGCAATGTTTGCACAGCTCAGTATCAGTGATGATGGGAGTCTATTGGATAAATTGAGAGTAAAGCCGATAATGTTTGATCAGATTAAAGCAGCTCAGTTGAAAGATGATAAATTGATGAAGAAAAAAGAGATGATACAGACTGGTACGGTAGAAAATTTTAGCATTGATGCACATGGATGCTTAAGGTATCGAAATCGAGTTTGTGTCCCAGCTAAATCTGAATTGAAAGAGTTAATACTTCAAGAGGCACACGATGATTCATTTGCTCTACACTCGGGAGGTACAAAAATGTATCGAAATCTACGAGATTTGTATTAGTGGCCCGGAATGAAAAGGGACATAGTTGAGTATGTTAGGAAATGTCTTACATGTCAGCGAATCAAGGCGGAACATCAAGTACCAACAGGTTTACTTCAACCTATTAATATTCCTGAATGAAAATGGGATCGCCTTACGATGGATTTTGTTTCGGGATTACCGTTGTCAGTAAGTAAAAAGAATGCTATTTGGGTGATAGTTGATAGACTTACCAAGTCAGCTCACTTTATAGCAGTCAGAACAGATTGGTCATTGTAGAAACTTGCTGAGGTATACATTCAGGAAATTGTTAGATTACATGGTATTCCAGAATCAATAATTTCAGATCGAGATCCTCGATTCACATCGAGATTTTGGAGACAATTACATGAGTCAATGGGTACACGGCTTAATTTTAGTATGACATTTCATCCGCAGACTGATGGACAATCTGAACGGGTAATTCAAATTTTAGAAGATATGCTTCGGGCTTGTATTATTGATTTTGAATCAGGTTGGGAATGTTATTTATCTTTAGCTGAATTTGTGTATAATAATAGTTTCCAATCAAGTATTTAGATGCCTTCGTATGAAGCATTGTATGGACGAAAATGTAGATCACCTATGTATTGGACCGAACTGAATGAAAGAAAAGTAATTGGACCGGATTTGATTTAAGAAACAGAAGAAACTGTCAAGAAAATACAAGAGAGATTAAAAGTAGCCTTTGATAGACAGAAATCATATGTCGATCTGAAACGATGGGATATTGAGTATTCGATTGGGGACAAGGTATTTCTTAAAGTTTCTCCATGGAAGAAAGTATTGAGATTTGGCCGGAAAGGCAAATTAAGTCCTCGTTACATTGGGCCGTATGAAATAGTAGAGAGAATTGGACTAGTAGCTTATCGGTTGGCTGTACCTTCGAAGTTACAGAAGATTCATGACGTTTTTCATGTTTCAATGTTACGAAGATATAGATCAGATCCTTCTCATGTTATTTCTACTGAAGATATTGAAATTCAACCGAATTTGTCGTATGAAGAAGAACCAGTTGAGATTCTAGCACGAGAGGTAAAGGAATTAAGAAATAAAGAAGTTTCTTTAGTGAAGGTACTTTGGAGAAGTCATAAAATGGAAGAAGCAATATGGGAACCGGAAGAAACTATGAGAGCTCAGTACCCCCATCTATTCTCAGGTAAATTTCGAGGACGAAATTTTTTTAGGGGGGAAGAAATGTAACGACCCAAAATTCACGGGCACCAGAAAAACGAGTCATAGGGCCTCCGTCTTAGTAAATCGAGTTAGTAAATAATTATTAGAAATATTTGAGTGTTTAGTTGTGTGTTTAACTAAGCTTTGAATAGGAGAATTTAGTTTAATTAGAAATAATTAATAGAAAGGACTAAATTGAATAGAGTATAAAAGTTTAATTACGGAATATAAAAATATTAAGGGATTAAATTAGTAATTAAATCAAATTAGTGACATGTGTATGTTAGAAAATAAGTACATGTGTATTTATATTATTAGTACAAGTTTATATTAGATATATATTTACTTATTGATTAAGTAAAATATATTTGTTTATTTATTTATTATTTTATTACTATTATTATTGTAAATTATTTAATATTATATTTTATTAATTAATTGTGATGATGACAAATGTATGGTGATGGAATAATACATGTGTATATGTGTGTATAATATATATGTATTAGTTTTATTTGTTATTAATTAGATTTTTTTTGTAATTATTAATTAAGTAAATAAGAAATAAAACAAAAACAAAAAAAAAAGGAAAAGAAACATACCAGAGAAGCCACGAAAATTTGGGAAAGAAAAAAGAGAAGAAAAGAAAAAGGAGGAATTAGGGTTTGAAAGCTTAGAAGTTAAATTGGTAAGTCAATTTAGTCCATTTCTTTATAATTTTGATGTTTTTGGAACCCTAGAGTAAAGTACTCTTGAATTTAAGTGGAAATATTGAAAGTTGATAGATATTTGAGTAGGGTTTATGTTAAGCAAATGATGAAACTAGGGATTAATTTAATAAAATTATTGATTTGAATTGATTTAAGGACTAATTTGTAAAATAGGCTATAAGTTTTGAGTTTTAGGGGTTAAATTGAAAGAAATTTGAAATCATGGAAAAATGATGAAAATTTGATAGTTATATTGAAGTTTTGATACAAATTGAATAAGGAAATGATGTGAATTGTTAAAAGAAAGAAGATGAATATGGTTTGGACAAATTTGGTATTATGGTAAAAGTTGTATGGAAAATTACTATTCTATATAAAATATGTGTGTGTTATTAATTAATTATAATTATGCTAATTTTCTAGCAAACAAGGAAACCGAGACGACGAATACAAAGGGGAAAGAAAAAGTGATTGAGGAATAGCTCGAGAAAAATATCAGTTTGTATTATCATAATTCAAGTTATTTCTTATTAAATGTTTAATTTTAATATATGTGTATGGAATTTGAATGTGAGGTAAATATTGATATTGAGTTGAATGTGAATTAGATTTATTTGATGAATAAATATATGTTTGTGAAATTGAATTGTATGATTGAATTGAGTAATGCTGGTATGCATATGAATTTGAATGATTTTGATCAATTGAAAATGGAAATGAAGTGAAAATATGTGATAATGTGAATTTGAAACAAGTTGTGCTTGAATTGAGAAGTATGTGAGAAAATGTGGCCAAAGTGCAATTGATATGAATTTGACTGAAATAGAGAAAGAATCCGATACCCTAGTAACTAGTCGGGCTTAGTGGATATAGTTGGCATGCCATAGGATTGAAAGAGTTCAGGGTTACTTCGACCTCGAGTCGATGAGACACTTGGAGTGTCATAGTGCTTCGGATAGATTCGATGAGGTACTGGGTACCATCTTACTTCGGCTAGGCTGATGAGACACTGGATATCACTATATTGCTTCGAACTATCCGATGAGGCACTGAGTGCCAATATGGTGTGATTGGTTGGATCCGTGTACCCGCCAAAGTCCGAGTCATGTTAATAGGGGTAATTAAGTAAAATGAGAAAATTAATTGAATTTGTTCATTTGAACCATTGAATGAAGAGTGAAAGTGATATTGTAAAATGAAATGGGAAATGAAATTGTGCTATGAGATTGAAGGCATGGATCAAGGTTCATGAATGGTTATTATTGAAATGTAAATTGAATATGTATATGTGATTGGCGGGTTGAACCAAAGGTTCATGAATTGTTCATGTTTGAAATGTGAATTGAACATTTGTATGTGATTGATGAAATAGTGAATCAAATATGGAAATTGATACAATGGAAATATGATAGTTTAGTATACAATTATATGTATGATTTGTGTATAACATGATATATTGTTGTTGTTATAATTTGAATTATGATAATACCGTTGAGTATTTCCAATACTCAGCGTACGGTTGTTTCCCGTGCGCAGGTTAGGTAAAGTTGAAGTTCAGTCAAGCATCCGAGTCGATCCCAATCTCAGCTCAAATTTTTGGTAATGAATCTATCTTTTGGAAATGTGGCATGTACTAGGTTTGGTGTTTGTCACTTGTAAATGTTTTATATTTTGACTGTAAATATGGTACATAATCTTTAAGAAGTTTTTGGTATGAATAAATGAACATTTGCTAAGTTTGAAAAGCATGATAATGTTTTTTGATTAAGATTTATAAGTCAATGATTTGGGCATGAAATAGGTATGTTTAGTGGGTGAAAGTAGCTTAAAAATGATGAAAAATGATGTTTTCACACGGCCAAGACACATGGGCGTGTGCCCAGGCCATGTGGGAAAGTCAGGCTTGCCCACGGGCTAGTTCCACAGCTGTGTGTAGCAAGTCAGATCTCCCCATGGCCTAGCCCCACGACTATGGGAGCCCCACGGGCAGACTACATGAGCATGTCCCAGGCCACATGGGCGTGTGCCCTTGTTTTCAAAGAAAAGTTTCCAAAGTTCCCAGTTTAGCCCCAAATCACTTCCTATACTTATTTGGGGCCCCGTAGGCCCGTATTAAGGACTATTTGATGGAAATTAAAAGGTTTTAAATTGAAACTCAAATTTAGGCCTTAATTTTATTCGTTTACTAGTGTATGAGTTTGATAATGCCTTGTAACCCTGTTTCAGTGACGGTTTAGGGTTAGAGGGTATTACAAACGATCAAATTATAAGGTGATCTGATCACACCTCATAAAAAAAATTGGTAGCGACTCCTTTTTTTTTGGTTTCATTTTCAAAATAAAAGTTGACTTTTTCCAAAATAAAATGGTTTTGATAGCTGTAAATCACAAACTCTTTTCCTGACTCAAGTTGTACTAATACCGGTGCCTCAGTTAACAATGCTTTCAACTGTTCAAAGCTCTTTTGACATTTCTCGGACCAATCAAACTTACCATCTTTCTATAATAATCTTGTCATAAGTGTAGTGATCATCGAGAATCCCTTGACAAAATGGCCGGTAACATTTGGCTAAGCCCAAAAAGCTTCTAACCTCGGATTCATTCATCGGCGGTTTCCAATCAACAATTGTCAAAATATTACTCGGATCGACTCTTAAACCTTCCGTAGAGACAATATGCCCTAAAAATCTTACTTCTCAGAGCTAGAACTCTCTTTTACTGAACTTAGCAAAACAATTTCTTATCTCTCAAAGTCTGCAATACGATTCTTAAATGCTTGGCATGCTCAGTCTCATCTTGAGAATAAATCAAAATGTCATCAATAAATACAACCACAAACTTATCCAAATACGGTTGAATGATCTGATTCATCAAGTCCATCAAAACGATAGGTGCATTAGTTAGTCCAAAAGGCTTAACAAGAAATTCATAATGCCCATACCTTGTCCTGAAAGTGGTTTTCGGCACATCTGACTCTTTAACTCTCAGCTGATAGTAGTTGAATCTCAAATCTATCTTCGAAAACACAGTTTCCCCTTTCAACTGGTCGAACAAATCATCAATCCTCGGTAAAGGATACTTGTTCTTTATAGTAAACTTGTTGAGCTACCGGTAATCGATACAAAATCTCATGGATCCATCTTTCTTCTTGATGAATAACACCGACGCACCCCATGGTGAAAAATTCGGTCTCGCAAAACCCTTATCTGTCAACTCTTGTAACTGAGATTTTAATTCTTTTAACTCAGTTGGAACCATTCTATACGGAGCTATCGATATAGGTGCAATCCCTTATACCAAATCAAAAGCAAACTCCACCTCTTTGACCTGTGGTAATCCTGGCAACTCTTCTGGGAACACATCTGGATATTTGCAGACTACTGGTACCGATTCAATCTTCAATTCAGACACTTTCGTATTCAGTACATACATAAGAAATGCTTCACAACCCTTTCTTATATACCTCTGAGCAGATATAGACGAAATCATAACAGGCAATTCACTTGATTCATCTGTTTCAACACAACGAACTTTACCATTTTCACATCTCAATTCAATAGTTTTCTGTCTACAGTTTATTTTGGCATCATGCAGTATCAACCAGTCCATACCTAAAATAACATTGATCATCAAATGGCAACAACATTAAGTCAGCCGGAAAATAGTGACCTCGAATCATCAAAGGACAATTCTTGCAAACTTTATCAAATAACATATATTTGCCTAAGGGGTTTGACTCTTTAATCACAAACTCAGTAAATTCAACAGGCAAATTCTTACTAGATACCAAATTCACACAAACATAAGAATGAGTCGATCCAGGATCGATTAATGCAATAACATTAGTATCATAAAGAGAAAATGTACCGAAAATCACATCGAGAGATGACACATCCTCACAAGCACGTATGACATAAGCTCTAGTAGATGCTCTAGCTCTGGATCTCACAGCTGAATCTTTCATCCCATCTTTACTGCCAGTTCTATTCTTGGTATTTCTTGGTGGCCTACCTCTATTGGTAGTATTACTCGGCCTTACGCTTTGAAATTTTTCTTCCTCATCCTTCTTAGGGCAATCCTGGATAAAATGCTCTTGAGAACCACACTTGGAACAAGCTCAGTTATTCATTCTACACTCACCGGGATGTCGTCTACCACAATGCTGACATTTAAGTCTGTTAGACCTAACATTACCCACACTTGCCATCAAAGTAGCTTGAGCTTTAGAACTCAAATATTGTTTCCTATTTTCTTTGTGTGAATACCCAGCTGAACCATTCGAACGAGAATTCATTTCTTTGGATTTTTTTGACTGAGATTGAAATGACTTACTCATCGGCCTTTTTCTTGCATCTCTAGCCTCACTCTCGATCTTTCTTTTCTCTTTGCTTAGTCATTCAGCATTGTAAGCTTGTTCAACCAATACAACAAATTCTTTTAGTTCCAAGATTCCAACTAACAGTCTGATGTACTCATTCATCCCATCTTCGAACCTTTTACACATAATAGCCTTGGAGGAAACACACTTTTGAGCATACTTATTGAGCCTAACAAATTCTCGCTCATACTCTGTCACTGACATTCGGCCTTGTTTCAGCCCAAGAAATTCTTTATATTTCTAATCGATGAACCGCTGACTAATATATTTCTTTCAAAATTCTTCTTGAAAGAATTCCTATGTAACACTTTCTCTCGGTATCATAGATACTAGTGTCTTCCACTAGTGATATGCTACGTCTCTCAATAATGATATAGCATATTTCAAGCATTCTTCGGGTGTCCATGATAACTCATCAAATACCCTGATAGTATTCTTAAGCCAGAACTCGGCTCTCTTGGGATCATTATCTACATTTGCTCTAAATTTTTCAGCCCATTGCTTTCGAATCTTATCAATCGGAGGCTTATTCAGTCTTACTAATTCCATACCTTGAGGAGCTATGGGAACCGGTTGGGGATGGGGAGGGGGTAGAGGGTGTTGAGTAGTTGGATTTGTTCAAACAAAGACCGTATACGACTTGTTCATCATATGGAGGAAAGCTTCCCTAGCCCCTTCTCCCTGAGTAACCGTGAGAGGTCTACTATCAGATGGCGTTGCCCCTTGAGCGGGAATCAGCGTGTTACTTTCTCCCTCATCAGTTATAGCGCGATCGGGATCCATTTACTATATGAAAATACAATTTAAATTGTCAGGAGTCGTCACACTATCACAATTTATATATGGCATGTATAGCTAGACTCTTACACACGCTAGGTTAGTCTGATAATCGACTAAACCATAGCTCTGATACCACTGAATGTAACACCCCTTACCTGAATTTAACGCTGGAACAGGGTATGAGGCATTACCGGACTTATCACATGAATGAACATATAATTTCAAGATGTAAATTTGTGTCCAAATTAAAACCATTTACAATTAATCATAAAGTCCTTGATACGAACCTACGAGGCCCAAAATGTACATTAGAAGTGGTTCTAGACGAAACCGAGAACTTTAGAAAATTTTACAAAACTTAGAAAATTTTCCACTAAATAGGGGTCACACACCCGTGTGGATATGGGACACACCCGTGTGGTCATACACGCCTGTGTCCCGACCTCATGTAACTCTCTGACTTGTATCTCATGACCAAATTGAGATCACACGGTCAAGTCACACGTTCATGTACTAGGCTGTGTGGAAAATTAATTTTCATAAATTAGGTGCAGACTTCACACGGCCAGGGCACACGCCTGTGTTCAAGGTCGTGCCTCCACACGACTGAGACACACACCCATGTCTCTTCCTGTGTGCTCAATTCTAAGCATTCTGTTTCTCAAAACTAAGGTGCAGGGGACACATGGCCTAAACACATGCCCATGGGACCAGTCGTGTGTCATATACAGCCTAGACACACGCCCGTCTGTCTACCCATGTGGACAAAATAAATGCTATTTACCGAGCCATTTTGCCACCTTTTAAAGCACACACCTACACAACAAAACATAGCATCAATCCAAGCATATACATACAACCAAATATCCACAACCAAGACATTAACACATCATTCATGAAAGGTATCATTATATGAATATACTTATAACCAATATTAGCCCATTTCCAATAGCCTTATACAAAATGAACTTCTAACCATTATAAGCCAACGCATTTAGCCAAATCAATTATGACACATATAACAAAATGACCAAGTCCCTATACATGACATACATTCAAAATACTAAAATCATCAATACCCAAAATGAAAGTTGATAGTGTGATTCAAATCTTTGATGATCTCCGATCCGGAGCTAACTTGGTGACACTATAAGACAAGGGAAAGAAAGAGGAGTAAGCTATATAGCTTAGTAAGTTCATATGCAAATAATAAGCATCTTAACCACACAATTATCATGCAATTCATATAATAGGAGATAACATGAATGTCATTAAAATCTCATAGTCATAACTTGCTCAATCATAACCTTACCAAGAGTTCTTCACTTACTGAGTTCATTACTTATGAGTTTTATGTACATACCTGTACCAACTCGTAACATAACCATATGCTTTCACATCTTTGACATTTCCGTTGAACACTTGAAATATTAACGAATACTCGAAAATCTTGCACATAGGTGCCATATATGTAGCCAAAGCTACCTCATATCTCATAATACATATAGGCTCGCTTTAGAGCTATTCATGGGTCTGCTCTCATAAGCTGTCAGTTGGGACGTAGCTACACAGTGCTGCTCATACAAGCTGTCAAGTATCCGCAACATATGCCGAAATACCCAACCACTAGTTGGACGTACAAGACTAGCACCCAGATTGACATAAACATAGATATACACATGGGTTCCTAGTGACATGTCACTTGTATCCTATTCTATTCCTAAGGTTTAACCGGAATTTCTCGCTTGTCGAAACTTTGTCGAATACTTCCAAAGAGTCAATCACACAATTCATGCAATATTAAAGCATTTAAACATAATATAACAATGCATTATTTAAATACAAACTTACCTCGGTACAAAAATAGTGAAATGGACTTAATCGTCAAATACTTTATTTTTCCCTTGATCTAGGTCCGAACCTCATTTCTCTTGATCTATAATAACAAATTTAACTTATTTAATCACCACCTTATTCAATTCAGCCAAAAAATCATATTATGGAAAAATTAAATTTTTGCCCCTAACTGTTTAACTTTTTACACTTTAGTCCTTAGGCTCGTAAAATGAATTTCTTTCAATTTCTTCATTACCCAAGCCTAGCCAAACCTTTTTCATGCTCATAATAGTCCAAATTTTTTATTTATTCACATTTTCTACATACATTTTATAACTTTTTACAAATAAGTCCTTTTTGACATTTTTACTAAAAATCACTTAGTGAAAGTTGTTTATCTTACATCTAACATACATTTTCTACCATTAGACATCAAAATACATGCATTTCTAACATGGTTAAATTTTTAAACTTTGATAATACTTCAAAATAGTCCTTGGAAAAGTTAGATTAGGTTATAAGGATCTCAAAAACATAAAAATCATTAAAAACGGGGCTAGGACGGGAGCTTGGAAAGCTTGGTCAAAACCCTAGCTATGGTGACTCTTCAAATTTGGCACAAGAGGGATGAAATTGAAAAGATTAACATCTTTTATTTGTTTTATTTTGTCTTTATTTGCCAAATGACCAAAATGCCCTTAATGCCTAACTTTGAAATTTCACCTAACCATGTCCATTTTTGTCCAACCTATGGTATAATGGTTTAATTACCTTTTAAGGACCTCCAATTTTAAAATTTCATTACAGTTAAGCACCCATAGCTTCTGGGACACACATTTTGCCTCTATTGCAATTTAGTCCTATTAGGGAAATTGGACACTCTATCGATAAAATTTTTTAACAAAATTTTCACACAATCATTCAATCATATGGTAAACCTTAAAGAAATAATAAAATAATTATTTCTACTTTAGATTTGTGGTTTCGAAACCACTATTTTGATTTGACTCTAAAACGGGCTGTTACATCTCGTCTCAAAAATATTCCTTATTATGGGATCATAAAATTTATAGCCCCTAGATCATTCAAAATAGCCAATAAAGTAGCTGCTTACTGTTTTGGACTAGGATTATGTGAAAGTACTTTAGACTAGACTAGCCTCAACTAGACATACCCAAATGTGAAAGTGCTTTAGACTAGGCTTTTGATATGTCCAAAGCTCATAAGGTGTTTTTACAACTGCTTTATTAGGTAATCTATTCAGAATGTAAGCTATTGTCTTTAATGCTTCTCCCCAGAGGGACTCAAGTAAGGTAGAATGAGTAATCATGCTCCTTACCATATCCTTAAGAGTTTTGTTTCGTCTTTTAGCTACACCATTCATACTAGGTGATCTTGGCATGGTGTAGTGTGGGACAATACCGTATTCCTCTAGGAATTTCACAAATGTCCTGGACATTGTTCACTTGAGCCATCATATCTACTGTAGTACTCACCACCATGATCAGATCTAATGTTTTTAATCCTTTTGTTGAGTTGATTCTCAACTTCAGCTTTATAAGCTTTGAACACGTCCAAACACTGAGATTTCTCATGAATGAGATATAGGTGGCCATAACGTGAGTAACTGTCTATGAATGTTATGAAATATTGTTGATTATTCCAAGATGCCGTAGGGAATGACCCACAAATATCTATATGAATTAATTCTAAGACGTCTGAAGATCTGTTGGCACCCAATCTCTTAGTTTTGGTCTGTTTTCCCTTAATGTAATCGACACAGACATCAAAGTCTATGAAGTCAAGGGACTCTAAAATACCATTAGACACAAGGTATTCAACTCTAACTTTTGATATATGACATAAGCGCCTATGCCATAATGATGCTGAATTTTCCTTATTTAATTTACGTTTAATACCACGTGATTCCACATGCAAGGTTTCATTATAGGATGCAACTATTTCTAGCAAATAAAAGTTGTCATAAGTATTTAAATAACCAGTTCCAATAACATTTGAATTTAAAGACAAATTAAATTGATTGTTTCTGAATGAACAATAATATCCAAATTTGTCCAACGAAGAAACATAAACTAAATTTCGTCTAATTGATGGTACAATAAAAGTGTCTGTTAAATCCAAATAAAACTCAGTTCCTAACAACAACCTAAAATGCTCAATCACTTTCACTTCTACCGATTTTCTGTCGCCCACAAAGATGTGTCTTTCACCATCACTTGGCTTTCGGTAACTCAAGCAACCTTGCATAAAAACACTTATGTGAGTAGTAGCACCAGAATCTATCCACTAATGTTTCTAGGTACTGAAGCTAAATTAATCTCATAACAGACCAAATTAAGAATTTTACCTTTCTTTACACGCCAAGCATGATATTTGGTACAATCTTTCTTTACGTGTCTAGACTTGTTACAAAAGAAACAACTCTCTGTAACTTGTTGTTGTTTCTTTTGAGCTGGACCCTTAGTAGCTTCATTATGATGTTTTCTTTTCTTGCCCTTTTCTTCAAGGGCATTGGCCAAATGAGCACTTTTAGACTTATCACGCTTCAACCTTTTTTCCTCTTGCACACAATGAGAAATGAGCTCATTTGGGGTCCATTTTTCCTTTTGACAGTTATAACTAATTTTAAATTGATTAAAATGTGGAAGAAGTGATACCAAAACCATAAGAACAAGCAATTCCTCAGAAAGCTCGATCTTAAGTGCCTTAAGTCTTGAAGTAATATGGAACATCTCCATAATGTACTCCCTTACGTTTCCTTGACCCTTATACTTCATAGACATCAAAGAAGTCAAAAGTGATGTCATCTCAACCTTATCGTTTTTAGCAAAACATTTTTCAATTTCATCAAGAAAACCCTTGGCCTGAGTAATCTCTTCAGATTTTGTGCCTCTAAAGGCTTCTGGAGTGCCGTGTTTCATGATCATTAGACTCATGCGATTTGAACGATCCTACCTCTCAATCTCTCTTAACATCAGGGGTGCTTTCCGTAATGAGAGGTGTAGGTTGTTCTTCCCTTAGTGCAAGGTCTATGTCCATACAGCCAAGCAATATAAGTAAGTGCCGTTTCCATTCCTTAAAATTAGTCCCATTAACCATAGGTATAGAATTTATGTTAGCAGATATTGTGGCAGCAGAAGATGAATTAGCTGAATATAGAACAAAAACAAGCTTAAATCAATATTCATAAGTAACAATAAATTCAGGATAATGGCTAATCCCATCTCAAGATACCAAACACAACATTAATATCAAGTCTTTGGACAGTAATATTAACAGTAAGCGGTACTCTTGTTGTAGCAATCAAACATTTACAATAAATTATGTCAAACAATAAATTAATCTTTGGACTAACTTATTGCTCACATAAAATACCTTATAATTGTCACAAATTTATCACCAAAAATGTCATTGAAATTCTGCCAAATATTAACTTACCTTTGGGTCAATTAATAAATGCATGAATCCCAAAAACATACAATCATCTTAATATTTCAAATAAACTAATCTACACAAAAGAGGTCACTTTGGCGGCATTTTGTTTCAACTAATTTATTTAAAGTATCAGACAACCTTAATTAAAAGCCAAAATCTGAATTTATTTGTTTCAAAATATTTATCTTAATTTTATCTTTTAATCAAATTAAAAGATAATCATATATATATTTATATAATTTTCCAAAACAACATGCATTAAACCAATCAAGGCATGCATATATTATATATTTATATACATATGAATCATTTTCTATAGTTTTTTTGTAATTCTCAATTAAAACTGTAAATCTTTTCACGAAAAATTAAAACCTTAAAACTTTATTAAAAAATTTAAAATTTTATTTAAAGAATCAAAACCCAAAAATTTTTCAAGAATCTCAAAGATTCAACATAATATATAATTAAAATATCAAATTCATAAGATCTAAAAAATGAATCAGTCCAAAAATAATAGAGAATCAATTCATTCCAAAAAGAATAGAAACTTAATCAATTCCCAATAATTCAACATGACGAGGCTCAGATGTCACTTGTTAGATTTGTAAAATAAATATAAAATAAAACTGAATAAACCAGGATCTATCATGTCAAATCATCAAGAATAAATCAAGAACAAAACTGAATGTAGAAGCGTACCTGAATCCATGAATTCTTTGAAGTTTTAATGGATCTTGGGGATTTGATCTTCCAAATTAGCACACAAGAAATTCAGAGAATATCTGCTCTCTCTCTTTCCTAATGAGGAGATATTAGAAAAGATATATCGTGTATAATTTGGGGACCATAACCCTAATATTTATAACATTGGCATATTAGTTCTAATCAAATTCTAATTAGCCCATCATTAATTACAATTTGATTAGAAGAGTATCTGAACATATTTGATCCTTACTTTATTTAATAATTAAAGCCCAATAAAATTCTAACCAAATTAGATCACTTTTAATTTGGGCTAACCTATCGTGATAATAAATTATAACATGTAATTATCCTTATTATATATGTGATGCCCATATTTTCCAACACTTATTTATTTATCTACATAAAAAGTATCTAATTTAATTTTAAAGAACTATGTTAATAAAATTGTATCTAACTTAATTAATTAAAGACACTCACACAAGAGTTTTGAGATTTTTTGTCTAAAAATCCTATTAAATCTTAATTAAATTTAAAATTGAGTCGATTGAATTTTTAAATTAGAGAAACTTATTCAATATTATTTTTATAATTCATAAAATTAAAATTAAAAAACTTATCTAAGAAATATCAAACTCATTACCACTAAACATATTTAATTAGATTTCACCATGCAGTAATGGTCGATGTTTTGTTCTGTTCTTTACCGCGTCCAATGGAATGGCTTTTAGCTTCGTTAGATGGCATTTTTAATTACTTTTGGTAAAAATCAACCCCAATACCTATTTCGATTCGAGAGGATTTACCCAAAAACACAAAGTTCAAAAAACAAATTAGCAGAACATGAAACCAAATAAAATAATTGCATGACAATCTATAATTCATAAAAGAAATTATAGATAATTTTACACAACATCTTTTTAAATTCTAGCTAGATATTTATTTTATTTAGATAAAATATAAATATCTATAATTTCAAATTTTAATTTTAATTTATATTTTGAATCATCTATGAAATTTTAATATTTTTGATTAAAATACATAATATTTTTTTTCTTGTTTACAGTTTTTATAAAAATATATATCATGAATGTGGGCACATGGTGTTTTAAGGCTAAGTCAATGTGAGAAAAGGGAAAAAAAATAATTATGCATCTCTAAATCCAGAAAGGATGATTATTTATATATATATATATATATATATATATATATATACATACATACTTAACACGTAAATCTAATTCCGAATTAATTACTCTATGATTTAACATATCCACAAGTATGATTTAAGGTGTATGGATATTGTTTTTATGATTGTTGTAACATATTATACAATATTTTGAAAATGAGATGCGGGGAGCCATTTAATTTGGTAGCCTGAGAAAGTTGGCGATCCATTACCTCTCTCCTTTCTGAAAGTGTGAGTTGGATATAATCTTCCTAGAATTTGGTGAGTTAGGAGAGCAAGTTGGATGTAACTTTTTTTGAAAATTAGTAAGTTGACAAGTTAAGATCTTCAATATGATAATTATCTTTCATAATGTTGCCACATTGTTCATTCAATATTTGTAAGCATAGGCTCTTTGTCTAAGGCATGAGTGGTTTCCAGATGCAGAGACATAACAATAATGAAAAAGGTTATTGCATTATCATATGTGATTTACCAAAAAATTGTTAGTTATACTTAATATATTATCAAATTTGTGTATGATTAATGAATTTGATAGGGTATAATAACAAATAAATGTGTACATATATATTTTTATATAAAGAAAAACAAAGTTGAGATTACTATTAGTAGAACAATATTATGTTATTCACAAAGATAACGTATAAATATAAAACAAATGTTACAGTATTATTAAATGTCGGTGTTTGAAATGAAATCTTAAAATATGATTAAAATCGATCTACTGTAAAAAAGAAAAGAGACGAAAACCTGTTTGAGTTTAAAATTAATGTAATAAATTATATGTGATTACTGAATTAAACCGCGTTGTTTTGATTTCAATCTTTTATACATTAATGTAATTCAAAACGTAAACCAAACGTTCAACATATACTACATCCATCTGGAGGTTGAATTTTAATCTGGTAAATTGCAAGGCTTTAAGTGATTTCTTTACTTCAAATTCATCTAAGTTAATCTAACTCTAGAAAAATGAGAATCCATGAAAGAAATTCTCTAAAATATCGACATAAAGCGGAAGCAAACTCAAAACGTAAGAGCAACGAAAGAACTGGAAAACCATAAGAAATCAATGCACATAAGGTGTTTGAGTAAATATTCTCAAATATATTCAATCACTATGAATGGAATAATTATAAATGAAGGGGGAGATCTCTATTTATAGTCGAGTTCCCCGAGATCCAACGGTACAGATTGAGTTCCATCAATTGTTAAGATTAGTATCTACCTACAATATGAGAGTTCTAAATGATTTAAACTCTATACAATCTTATCCCTTAGGATTTACAATATTCATCATGGTAATTTTAGTTTTACTCAAGTATTCCACTAGGCCAACAAAGCTTCAAGTAGATGGGCTTCTCTACGTGTTCCACGAATCGAGCCTGTTCAACTGGGTTAAATGAGTCTCATTTAATCAATTGACCTCCATGGGACATTTTATATGCATTCTTCACGGGCTTTAAACTGCGGCCCGTGACATTTTCCCCCACTCATTCTCGCCCTCGCCCCGTCCTTAGAATGACACTAGTCCAACTCGTCTCGAAACTACCATGACGCCTAAGCTGATTCCCAACCATTCTCTTTGTTAGGTAGTTTCGCCCCTCGAAACATTTGCCTTGGCTTGTGTCTCCACCATCATCTAACTCGAACTATTTCTGTTTTTTGGACAACTTGATTGTAAGCGGCCATCACTCTTATTACCTTGATCGGGATCCCCTTGATCCTAACAAAAAGACTTTGGCGCACCCACATTGAATATTGGGTTAACCTTGAGTATTGCTACTAACTTTGGTTTGTAAGCCCTTTGGCTTACTCACTTCATAACTTTGAAAGGGCCCTTATGTCTTTCCCAAGCAAACAATAAGTCATAATGTAAAACACTAGAAAAGTGTTTGCGATGTACCTCGCTCATAGCATTTACTCAATTTGATTGCCAAGTTTACATCATCACTTTCCCTCAAAGTTTGACACACAACTCACCTCTGTCATAGGTGGTAGCCCTATTGATAACTCAATAGGCTTCACATGGATTTGCCACACCTCTAGCATTTCCAAGGGGGTTTCCTTAGCACTTTGGTCTGCCAAGTCAATGTTCTTACGAAAATGAACATCCTTAGCTAGCTGGACTGTCGACAATACCTTGGTTCCACTTTTTTCATCATGATTCACCGGCACAACACATTGTCGTTGACGAGTATCAATAGAGCATTATTCTTGTCAAGGAAATTCAAGCCGAACAAATTTGTAATCATTTAAGTGAATTACCTCAAGTCTTTATTGCCTTTCCACTTATCAATTTGTAGCTCAACTCATTATGCTACTCTCATAGTTAGGACCTCTTTATAATTAACAACTTTGATATTCTTAGTCAATTTGCAAATTGAGAGACCAAATTCACCTATGACTTTCTCTAATATAATCAAATCAAAGGCCTATGTATCAACAAGATCATTTCTCCTTTGACCTTCGATATTGATGTCCACAAACATTAACCCTTTCTACTTGTGATCCTACTTCGCTTTAGTAGAATTAAGTGTGGCTTTGGATAGGTGGTGTAGTGAAGTGCGGTGCATTTAGTTTACTTTTTATCTCACACTACAGTATATAATCTTACTGTCACCGCTATTTTTACACTAACTGCAGGTAAACGCACTGCCCATCCAAACTCACCCTAAGTATCATTAACCCAAGCTTTAATAGCCTACCCTCCTTAAGCTTCACATCTTCTTCTTTGTTGATTATGGCAAAATTAGATCATTGTAGGAAGTCCTACACCTTATTAGACCTGATCACGAGCAAGAACAGGTCAAGTTTCGGCTGGTGCAAAATTTTAGGCTCAGACTTGGCTCAACCCAAAAAATAGGCCTAAAATTTTGCCCAAGCCAGACCTAGATAAGAAATACTAAACCCAAGCCCGATCGAACCCACCCATATTAAAATTTATGTTATTTTTTATATAAAAAATTTTAAAAAAAATATATAATACATTAAATAGACTAAAACATTAAAATAAATGTTTACCATCAAATTGGAAATACATTAAAAAAGTTTTTATACTTAAATAACACCGACATAGTTGCAACTTAGTAAGCAAATGTCTCTAAAATATTAGCAAAATTAGCAATAAAACAAGAATTATACAATATCAAAACAATAACAAAAATAGTAACAAAATAATAATAAAATGACAATAAAACAATAACAAAATGTAAGCAAAAAAATATGCAGGGTTGGCCGAGCCTTGGTAAAAAAATCTTACTCGAAGCCCGACCTGTTTAAAAAATGGCACTTATTTTTTGTCCAAACCTATTTTTCGGGCTCATATTTTAGCCCAAACTCTCCCACTTTTCGGGCAAGCTTGGGCGGGTGGCCCAGCTCATGATTAGGTTTACACCCTATGCAAACCACTACATAAAAAGCATTGTATCTCACTTTTCTTCTCTTTCTGTTTGTTAATGGTTTCCCATATTGTGGTTTGATCTCTTTAGAAGTTTCAATAATAACTATGACAAACTTTGATCATGACCCTTCTATACATGTGCATGTTAGATCATTTTATAATTTTTCTTCAACTATTACTCATTGAGTTGAATTTACCATATATGTTCAAATCAATTGAATTCATATATTGAAAACTTTCTCGAGAATTTCTATATGTTTTTAGCATTCTAAATCCTTCAATGAATTTTAATATAAACTTCATTATATAGTGATTTATATAAATGTTGTAACAACAATCATTAGACGCATGTCAAATCTTTCACAAACTGGCAGACTAATAAGATATCTAAAGGTTGTTGCCTTTCCACAAAAGAATACATTTTCATAATCATTACCCAAACTTTAGTGAAAAACTTTATTTTTCTTAAAACTACTTATTTGTACCCCACTAGCTTTATACATTTAGACATTTGGACTACTGGTTCAAAAACTTCACGAATTTAATTATACTTGAATTGCGTCTTTTTATCTTGGCCAATCTATTTCATGTATATAATTCTCAACAAATTTCTTCAAGATCCTCATTTTCTTTCATTATTTCAATAATAAAATTGCATTAAAACCTTTGTTGACAACTTTTTATTCTTGGGGTTCTATAATTTCTCGTGTTGACATAACTTATTGAGATCTCTTTATTTTCATCATCTACATATTTAGGTACTTCAAACTTATTTGGAGTTTGAATAATTAGTTATGTCTTAAGTCTCTTTAGGAGCACCTACCTCTACTATATGACCATCTATATTTGTTATTTTCTTTTAAGAGAATTTTCATCTTTGGAACCAAGCAATCTAGCATGCTTCAGGGATGCATTACACATTATTTTCATTTATTCTAATTGGTTATCCTACTAGGACTTCAACATATCAGCTGGTATATGAGACTTGGTTATTCATTATTAGGTCAATAAATTCATTTGACAGTTAACTTACAATAAAGTAAACTATCCTTTGAACTTTTGGTTCAACTTACTTTTTATAAGGATCTAGATAATGCTAATTCATCCAAACAATTATTTCATCTAACTATTATTTCACTCCCTATAATACCCCAAACTCGGCCTAGTCGTTATAGTCGTATCTGACGATGTCACATGGAATGGTGTTTGAAAACTAATTCGTCACGATAAAAACATTTTCGTTTATCTACTTTTATTTATCTCTTATCAATTTCAAAATCACTCACTTGTTTATTCGATTTATTTAAAAACATAATTTGTTGCAGAAGCTTTAGAAACTGTTGAGTTTAAGTAAAATCGTCTGTATTTAGGAAAACTTTTGTTTTAGGAAAACTTTTGTTTTAGTAAAAACTGTGTTTTTGTTGAGGTTTGCAGTAAAAAGATTATGCATGCAAAAACCACGATCAAACAGTTAAAAAGTCCAAACAGTTCAGAAAGTCTCAAAATTACAATCCCTCAAATCAAAACCTAAAACTTAAATAAAACAATAAAATAAATTAAAACTGTTTTATGGCGAGTGGTCATCGTTGAGCCCTCTGATGCGTTGAAATGTCAAGTCTGGGGATTACTTGTACAGATTAAACAAAAGGGGTGAGTTTACGTAAACTCAGTGTGTAATCCCCATAGAAAAACATGCACTTAATCAATTAACAAATATCAGTCAGATACAGTCTTGGGCCTAAGCCCATTACAGATATCGATTTGGGTCTAAGCCCATTACAGTAACATATGCAGAATTGGGGCTTAGCCTATCTCAGATACAGATGCAGTCAAACAGTCAGAACAGAAAACAATTCCTACCCCCAACCTCTACACACCATCTCCGACCATCCCTACACACCATGTGGGCAGAGGCATAGCCAGGGGGCAAGCAGTGGCCCCGGCCCCCTCTAAAATGAAAATTTATTATTTAGTCCCTTTAGAAATTTTTAAAATTTTAAATTAGTAAAGGTAAAATTGCACTTTGCCCCCCCTAAAATTATAAAAATTTAATTTAATCCTTTAAAAATTATAAAGATATAGACTATAAAAAGTTAAAATTTTATTCGGCCCCCCTTAAAAGTTGTTTTGGTTTCGCCCTTACATGTGGGGTTTAAAACACCCACCCAGCCCTACGCACCATGATGCACCAAATGTAGCACAAAACAGATAAATTGCAGTTGAACTGCCAGATAATAGACATAAATGCCTTTTTAGTACATTTCCTCCAATAATCAATCATCCCACCCCAAATGCAGATGCGGATAAATATGTTCAGTGCAGACATATAGAAAAACATGCTTACATGCTATTATACAATTATTAGTCATACATATAGATCAATATTCAAAAATGTGTATAACTATCATGCTCAATACGTACATCATATATTCAAATCATACAATTTAGGGTTTAAGTAGCCCTTACTGACCCTAGAGAGGGTTCACAGTCGATTTGGATGACCCATGCAACCCTAGGGAAAAAGTTCAGACTAATAGGCCTACACGCCCATGTGGCTTGACCGTGTGGGCCTACACGCCCAGATTGGCCTTGGCTCGTGTGGATCACATGGCTTGGCCCAGAAACCCACACGCCCGTGTGGACAACCCGTGTGGACTCACACTCCCGTGTGGCCTACACAGCCCAATTTGGCCTAGCCCGTGTGCTGCACATAGCCACACTCAGCCACCACATGGCCGTGTCCAGCGCACGGCATGGCCTTCGTCAAACACATTGCCATGTTATCACACAAGGCCTACCACATGGGCGACCACACGCCCGTGTGACATCAATATAATAGTTTTTGGCTTTTGATAAAATCTTATTTTCTGCGTATTCGAGTACATACCTGGTATCGTTTTGCTGCAAAAACACTCCCAAGCACTCCAAGACCTAAGAGTTGATATTTTAGAGCCCAATTTAGTACACTAGCGAAAAATCAAAACCGAAAATCGTCTGCATCAAAGTCAATAGTGAACCCAAGCACTTACCAGCAATGAATCGAACCCCGCGCTCAAATTTCTACCGAAGTATTAACCAATTATTGACCTTCGCCTAATCCAAAAGAACTACAGACAACCTCCTTTTAGAAAACTATTCATGAAACAAAAAGATAGTGGCAAAACAGTCACTTATCGAGCAAGTGCAAACGAACGTTGAACGAGAAGTAGTCAATTTGAAAAATCGAGAAGAAGAGAAGAAGGCTAGATAAGTTCGGCTGATGAGAGGGAAAGCAAAATATAATAGGCCCATTTTTCCCAGGCCCAATAACCATACAAAATAAATAAATAAATAAACCAAAATATAAAAATCTAAAATTGAAGTCCAAAATCCAATAAACCAATGTCCTTTTACAAATAAATGGCCCAAATCCGAAGCCCAACTAAATAATTTACTAACCTAAACCCAAAAACCGGCTAAAGCCTGAGCCAACCTAAACTATCTAAATTTATATGGCCCAATTCTATTACAGGCCCAATGGCCCAATCTCGAAATTGGCCCAAATTGTAACACCCTAACCCGTATCCGTCGCCAGAATGGGGTTATGAAGTATTACCAGACAAGACACAACTTACATGCATTCACATTTGAGTTTAAGTCAAATTCGAAATAAAAAATATATAATATAATGTTATTTAAAAATTAAACCTTAAAATATTAAGTCACACAGCATTTACGAATCATATCATAAGTTCAATTGAATCCATATCCACACATGGACTAATATAAAATACCACAAATATTTATAAGTATATAGTCTATTAATAACTATCAACATTTCTATTTTAAGTTTTACCATTTGGCCGAACATTTACTATTCATTTGGTCTCTTACCAAAACTTGCACCTAAGATTTGAACTTTAACAATTGTTTATTTTCTACTCCATTCAATCATGAAATATATATATAAGGTCGTATATATATAGACAATTCTCAATGCTCTCATATTTGACTAAACACATAAGAAAATATATAACCAAAAATCTATTCAATAATTATGCTCAATACTATATATATTTACTCAATCAAATATGCCAATTCACATTTCAACTTCCCATTAAACAAATCACATGTATTATATTATACTAGTAAAATTTAATTAAACACAAAGCATACCACATTATAACAACTCAACATTAAAAACATTTCGTGACATTTTTAGTTATAAGCCAAAATAAATAAACACTTCATAACCAAATATATCATCCACATTATTTAATTTAAAAAAAATGACTAAGCCATATTCGCATAGCTTATATTTTATATATTCAAGAACGAACAAAATACATATTAGCCTATACATGCCATAAGTTCGATAATAGACTTTTAAGAATACCGACGGTTGACGATAGTGTGGGTGACTTCAAAATCAATCCTCGAGCTCGTAACTTACCACCAAAATCTATAAAACAAAGTAACCAAGACACCCAGAGTAAGCAAATTTAGCTTAGTAAGTTTTAAGCAATTTAAACAACTCAATCAATAATTAAAACATTCAAAATAAAACAAATTATATCAATAATATTATACTTCTTCACAATAACCGAATATTTAATACCAATACTTAATACCACGAAAATGTTTCTTATATAATCAATTATACAACATCAAGTATATCATTACTTAGGTGTTTACATGTATGGCCGAATATAGAAGCTAAGTAAAACATTATATGCAACTTATAGCTCAATTTCAATACAACATCATATTGGCCGAATATGCATATTCCAATTGACTTCACATAAAACCAATTACACAAGGTCTATATAAGTTAAAATATACTTACTTAAATGGCTGAACTTATGCAACATCTTATAACTCAATTACACTTGCTCATTATCCACAATGACTTGAACTCTTATGATCATAGACTTGAAATCAAATCACTGGTATAAAACCTGCTAGGCATGAGCCTGGATTTATCACTGGCACAAGGCCTGCTAGACTCAGAGTCTGATATTTGTTTACCGGCACTATGCCTGCTAGGCACGAAGCCCGATCAAAGTCACCAGCACAAGGCTTGCTAGGCTTTAAACCCGAATTTCACAACATAAAACCAATATGCAATGCTTCATATATCGAGTCATATAATTCTTCCAGGAAACACATTTACACATTCAATATTTTAGTATCACTTAAATATAATTCAACCACCTTGTTTCATTCAAAATTCCCATTCGGCTATAATACTAATGCATTATAAAATTTGAATCATCATAGTAGATCATGATATATTCAAAAATAAACCATGTTTAATTACTTAAAACTTACCTCGGATATCGTCGAGCATTACGAATCGGCTATTCAACTATTTTTGTCTTCCCCCGATCCAAGTCTGATTTCTTTTGTTCTTGATCTTGAATTTGCATCAATAATGGCTGAACATCAAGAGCTTTTCTCTTTTCTTTTCTTTTATTCAAGTTTCGGTCAAGAGAATATAATATCATCATGTCTTTATTTTATGTTTTATTATTATAACTTATAATGTTTTATTCAATTACTATAATAACCTTTAATAACAAAATATTAACCATTATAAAACATGTCCACTACCGTCCATATTCTTTAATATGGTTAAATTGCCACTTAAAAGCCTCCACTTAGAAAGCCATTAACAAATTGACCCTCTATGCTTTTATCTATCAAATTTTCAACTTACGCGATTAAGCCCTTTTTATTTAATTAAGCACACAAACAATCAAATTCTCATACGAAACTTTCACACATGTTAATTCACATATAATAAACACGGAAAATAATATTTAAATATTTTTTTGACTCGGATTCGTGGTCCCAAAACCACTGTTCCAATTAGGGTCTAAATCAGGCTGTCACACAAATAGCCCGAGCAACTTGAAACCTTTGGAAACCCTAGGTTTTCTGTGATCCCACAAATGGCCTTGACATGTCCGCAGCCTCCGTACGACGCTAGAACCTGTGAGAAGAAATCAATAACAGAATCCAGAATACAGCACAACAGAAAAGAAAATACGTGTATTTTGATTTTTGTTATTTTTATTTGGCTACAAAAGGCCAGATACGAACTGTAGATTTTTTTTTACGCATACATACGAAATCAAAAGCTATAAAAAAATCAGGCTTTTGAAAGGTGATCTCAGATCTCATTTTTTTCTTTTCAATTTTGTTTCTATTTCTTTGATCTTTACTTATTGCATGTGAAAATAAACTAATAAAAAAATGAGGGACTTATTTGTATAACAACGCCTTCGAATCCCTATTTACTTCGTCGTAATCGAAGCTCAGATAGGGATTATGAGGTTTGAAACCTTTGAATATGCTTTCAAATAGAGTCTGATTGGCTTTCGCAACACCATTCACCGATTACAATGGTGAATAGTAGTTAGAGTCCTCATTCGTTCGGCCGAGTAGTAGGGAGAGGCATTTAGGTTTTTTTTACATTGTTTTAAAATGGCTAAGTGTTTGTGTTTTAGGGTTTTTTTTAGTTTTATAAAGTGCATGAAATGGCATCGTTTAGGGCCTATTTTAGTGGCTCCAAAACGGTGCCGTATAGGCCATACCCGATGACCCGACCCAGATGCAGTCAGATCCGCGTGTTTTGGTCTTTGATGGGATATTTGCACTATTAATCCTTCTGTTTTATTTCACTATTTTAATTTCATCCTTTTTTATTTTCTAAATTTACCCTTTTTTTTGTTTCTGTTGTTTTGATCCCTTTAAACGCAGCGTTTAGAAGGCCTGGATTAATTTCTCGATTGGTCCCTCAACATTTTAGCACATTTATTTTAGTCCTTTTATTTGTGTTATTAGTCTTGCATTTTTAATTTATGCTCCAAATTTTATATTGTCTTGCAATTCAATACTTTATCTTTTTTAACTTCATTTGTTTACATTATCTATTTTTTTAAATTATCACACATGTTTTTATTTTTAAAAATCAATTATGTATTATTTATTGTAAATTACTCTACTTATTTCAAATTGTAGATATTATTTGTATTAAATTGTTTCTTCATACATATATTATTGGTTTTAATTCTTGTTTTGTTTTAAATTTCATCTATATATTATTTATTTTAAGTTTTATATATTGCTTATTTTCTAAATTACTATTATTATTTATTCTTTACTTTTCTATATAACATACATTCCAATTTTTTCATACATCATTTATTTAAATATTTTCATATATTATGTTTTTATTTTTTATTTACACACTATATGTGTTGAATTGTTTATATGTAATTTTTAAATGATTTTATAAATGATTTATTTAAATTTTCGTTATATATTCATTTTATTTTGAATTGATTTTGTACTAGTTTTCTTTAAAAAATTATTTCCTATATTTTAAATTGCTTTTATAGTATCCATTTTAAATTTGCTTTAGGTATTATTTATTTAGATTTGTTTTACATTTTTAGATTATTACTTATTTCATTTTATATTAATGTGGATATTAAGATAACATGTTATGTGATTATTACTAATATGTGTATTGTAATTCTTAATTTGTATCTATTGGTCATTTATGATTCATTAGTGTAGCATTTTGTATATGAATTATTACTTCGCGTTTTTCATTATGATTCCATCACATTTTATTCGCTTAAAAAGTTGCGTTTTAATATCGTTTAAGCTTTGAAATCATTTTATTCAAAAGTTTTCAAAATAAGGCAATACTCGGTATTTGGGATCTTCGAGAAGATTGTGCCCTAACTTACTGGGTTCCAATTTTCCTCGTTGAATCTAAGTAACTGAGTACCCTTTTTTAAATCAAAATGTATAAATTTCAAATAAAAGTTTATTCTCGGGAATTCGAGGTGTTGTGTCCTAACTCATTGCATATGACATTTTGTTATCTCGAGATAATGATTTTAAAAAATAATAATGAAGGCAATATTCTATGTTTGGAATTTTGAGAAATTGTGCCCTAACTTACTAGGTTCCGATTTTTTCATTTGACCCTAAATAATCGAATATCCTTTTTAAACTTAATGCATGAGTTCCGAAAATCAAAAGGCAAGCTTAGATTCGAGGATTTGAAATGTCGCATCCTAACTCACTGGGTATGACATTTTATTTCTTCGAAATAAGGGGGTCTTAGTATCCAATTTGATTTATCCAAGTGTTCTTTTAAATAAAAGAATCATATTTTAAAATCTTTTCAAATTTTCGAATTTAGGACATTAATTAACCAATTAGGAACCAATTTTGAGCATTACAAGGGTGCTAATCCTTCCTCATACGTAATCGACTCCCAAACCCGTTTTCTCAAATTTTGTAGACCAAAAACCATTGTTTTAATAAATCAAAATGTTTTATTAAATCAATCTCAAGGTGACCCGATCACACCTCGAAAAAAGATTGGTGGTGACTCCATTTTCATTTTAAAAGTCGACTCCCGTTTTCAAAATAAAAAAATGGTTTCGACACAAAACATCAGAAAAAAATGACAAAATTTTGGGGAAATTGGAGGAAAGAAGAAAAAAAACGTTAAAAGTCCCAATAAAATAAAATAAATTTGGATATATTTGTTTCCCCTAAAATCCTCCCCCACTAACCCCTTAATCACAACTACTTCAGATTTTTAGTCCAACTCAAACTCCTTCTTAACCGACTGAGCAAAAATATAAACACCCAAATTTGTGAAAGGACTCAAACACAGGACCTCCAACAAACATACACCCCACTTAACCACTAGATCAACAGGACCATTCTGTTATCAACAAGCAAACCAATAAACATAAGCCTACTCACAAAGGGTCAAGCTTAATTTAGAAAAGCTCCAAATTTTAGCCAAAGTCATGGCTTGAACTTATGACCTCTCACACACACCCAGAACACTCAACCACTGACGCAGATAGATACTTGTGTCAAATTTTCAAAAGCCAAAAATAAATTTTTAGGGCATTACACTCCGCCTAATGTTAGGAAAACTATCAAATCAAAATAGTAACAAACTCAAATCATAATTAAATCTCCAATTCATTCAAAACATTTAGTAATATAGGGAGATTCATAATTAATATATATTCCAACATTTTTTGAATACTCATTTTTCTAATTGTGGTGGAGCAACTTAAACATACATCATACATTTAAAACTTCTAAAATGGGTTGTATTTGGCTTTTAACCAAAAGCCAATTGTAATAGAGAGTATTTGTAACAACCCATTTTAAGTGAAATCGGAACAGTGGTTTCGGGACTACAAATCCGAGTCAGAAAGAAAAATTATTTTAATATTATTGCATGGTTCATATTAGGATAGGAATATGATATGAAAATACTGATAAGAAAAATTTATCGATTAAGTGATTAATTATGGAAAGGACCAAATTGCATAAAATGCAAAAGTTAAATTCTAGAAACTATAAGTATTAAATAACTATGGAATTCAAAACTTGATGTCCTTATATGGTAATTAGACCATTAAGAAAAAGATTGTAGATATTTATAGTGAACCATCCATGGAAATTTAAGAAAAGAAAAGGACTAAATTAGAAATGAAATTAATTAAAGATGATAAATGATTAATTAGAAAATATATCATCTTATTTCATCATCTTCCCAAAATAAATTCCATGGAAACTCTAGAAGAGAGAGAAGAGACTAATCAAGCTTAATTGGGTAAGTATTCAAGTCCCGTTTTTAGTAATTCTTATATTTTTTAGATCAGGATAGTCTAATCTTTCTATTTTGGGGACTAATTTGAAAAGATATCAAAGTATAGAAGTTGTGCCATGGATGAATATGCTGAAAATTTGAAATTTATGGTAGAAAATGAGATGTTGTTAGTAGATAAACAACTTTTGCAAAGAGAATTTTGGTGAAAATATGATTTAGGGACTAAATTGAAAAGTTGTAAAACCCATGGAAAAATTCTAATTTTTGTGAAATCCATGGGCTGTTATTGTGATATATAGAATTCGGCTAGGCTTGGAATAAGGATTAAATTGCAAGAATTTCATTTTCTGAGCTTAGGGACGAAATTGGAATTTATGAAAAGTTTAGGGAAAAATGGTAATTTTTCCTAGAATGTAATTTTAACTGAATTGAATATGAAATGTGTTAAATTGATGTTAAATTTATTTATATAGATCCAGATAACTCAAATTCGAAGCTAGACCGAGGAAAGGAAAAAGTTTCGGAATAGTGGACTTACACACGAACAAGTGTCGAGGTAAGTTTGTGTAACTTAATTGAACATGTAAATACGTTTGAATTGATGTTGTATTTGGATTGAATATGGTATAAATTTATGTGAATTATATGAATGATATAAATGTAAAATATGATCATATGCTCGGAAGTGTTAGAAAAAGGGGTAAGTTTCGTTTGATTACAGAAATTCGAGGGTTATATGTGATTTTCTGTATTTAATGTGGTCTTGAATATGTTCCAGATGGGATTTAGCCTGGACAAGTAAACCCTAATATAGCCTCTCGAGCATCCTGTTAATATTCATGGCAGCAACCTAATTGGTAGTGAACTTGCATGTGTTGCACACTACCGTAGCTCTTTGTAAATGTCCTGATATGATTCATTCGGTTGTGTTTCAACATATGTTGTGAATGTAAACGTAGCTCTTCGTGAGCGTACTGATATAGCTCACTTAATCTCCCTGAGATACGGCTATCCGGTGCTCTTGTTACATGGCTCTTTGAGAGCAATCCTGATAAGCTCCTTGAGAGTTTTCTAATTAATAGTTCTTACTGAACTTCCTAAGTTGTGGCTCTAATGAGCACTCTTGAGATTTAGCCCAGAAGAGCATTCTGATACATGGCTCATAGGAGCATTTTGATAAGTGGCTCGAGAGTATACACTCTGATTTGAATTGTACACCTTGAGTGTACTACTTGAGTATCCATCGATATTTCAGAAATTCAACAGACAATAACCCAGACATGAGAAATAGTAAGATCAAAAGAAAGATTTATTGAATGGATATGAAATGCCTGAAAGTTGTGGCATGATGAGCTCATCTATGCATGATTGATATACATATGAATTACATGACTAACTTGTATGATTGAGTGTATGTGTTTAGAAAATTTGCTAAATTTGAGGAAAGCATTAAATCCATGACAGCCCTATTTTGGCCCTAATCGGAAAAGTGGTTTCGGAACCACGAAACTGAGTCAGAAAAAAATATTTAAATATTATTTGCTGTGATTATTATATGCGAATTATCATGCGTGGAAGTTTCGTATAAAAATTTGATAGTTTGTGTGTATAATTTAATAATAGGACTCATTTGTAACAAGTAAAGAATTAGTGATTATTCATAAAAGGATTAAATAATGTTGATCTTCTAATATGGAGAATTTATGTGGCAAATTAACCTTAGAAAAGGCAAGTGCCGAATGTGTCCTTGTTAAATGAGTTTATTTCATTTGTCTTAAAAGGTTAAATTTGTAAATCAATAATAAATTATATGTATTCATAGAACATAAAAGAAAAATAAACATTTCATTCATGCAAAAAGTGATTGAAAATAAAGAAAAGAAAAAGAAAGAAAAGCTAAGAGCATTCGGCCATTGTGTAGCTTGAATTAAGGTATGATTTTAACTTAGTTTTCTTTAAAATTTTGTGTTTTTGAGTTAGTTGTTAAGTCTTTTACATAGCCCAAGTGTTAATTTTTAAGTTTATGGCTAAATACTCATTCGACCATGGAAATAATGCATGAAGTTTGGTGTTTTAATGTTTTAAAATGAGAGATGGTTGTAAGATGAATTTTAAGCTTGTTAAATTTTGGTAAATGTGATTTTAAGGACTAAATGGTATTCGGCCATTGTGGTTAAATTGTGAAACCTTATGCTAGATGTTAGAAGATAATGTTTAAATGTTAAATTTGGTTGTTGTAATTGCCGAATGTGATTAATAATAATGAATGGTTTAATTTGATGCATATAGAAGTGGCCGGAAATGAGATTTGCTTGTGTATCATTATGTATGAAATTATTTGTGTCTTGAATGAAAAATGTCATTGCCGAATGTGATGCTTGAATAGTTGATTTGTGAGGAGCTAAGTTTTGTTAATTTAAGCAATAGGAGAACCTATTAGTGAATGGAGCAAATTCGACCTAAGTACCTCTTATATAAGTTCTTGTTGTTAAATTTCACATATGTGATATATATTTGAATGAAAATAAATTGGTTAAGTGATTAAACAAGTCGATTTGTTTAATTTAGCTCAAGAACAAAGAGAGCCGATTTCGGATAGGGGAAAACGAAAGTAGTCGAATAGTCGAATCGTAATTGTTCGATGACATCCAAGGTAAGTTTTTAAGTAATTGAATATGTGTTATATCTTGAGAATTAGATGTTCTTCATATATATATATATATAGCCGAATGTAAGGGTGAAATGGAAGAAAAATAAATGACATGTTCTATGGTTGAAAGGTAAGTATGAAATGAAGGTATGAGTTCAATATGTTTTATGATCGAATGGAAAATTTTGCAATGAAAATAATATGTTGATAGGTGTTGAGGCCGAATGGCAATTTATGAATTGCAATAAGATGTTTGGATGTGCTATGTTCGAATGGTGCTAAGTTCTTACTATGTGTTTGTGCTATGTGGAAATTTAAAAGTATATGTTTAAATGTGAGCGAAATCTTGAGATTTGATTTACATATTGTGTTCGGGCCTGTGGCCTAGCAAGCTTAAAGCTGGTGATTATTTTCAGGCTTCGAGCCTAGCAGGCGTAATGCCGGTGAATGAGTATCAGACTTAAAGTCTAGCAGGCCTTGTGCCGGTGATGAATTCAGGCTCATGCCTAGCAGGTTATATACCGATGATTTGTTTCCAAGTCTATGAATCTAAGATTTCAAGTTGTTACAAATAGAGAACAATGGAAATTGAGCTATTTGATAATGTATAGATTTGACTATAAAAGGTAAGTATATATTATCATATATTGAAATATTTAACTTAGCTATAAGTGATTCATATCATCTTTGGCATATGGTTTAGGAGAAATTTATGTGAATGAATGAATGTAGCGGTCATAAGATTATCTTAAAGTTGAGCTATGTGTGACTAGTAAGGCCTATTTAGTTTTCTTATTATATTCGATCATGTGTATGAACATTCGGATGGAGTTATAAATGATATTATGTAATGAGGATGTTATGTGAAACATTAAAGTGATGCTAAATAAGGGTATTATATATTTGGCTATCATAGCCCTTGTGTAATTGTATTAGGTTATTGAATAAATGTGATAGTTTGAATATTATATGTTTTGGATTGAGTTGTTTAATTACTTAATACTTACTAAGCTAACGAGCTTACCTTGAGTACCTTTGTTATTCTGTTTTATAGATTTTGGCTGAAAGTTACGAGCTCGGGAATCAATATCGAAGTCATCCACATTATCGTCAATCATTCGGTATTTTTTAAAAGACTATATTTCAAACTATGGCATGTATAGGCTAAACCCTTTTGAAAACAAGTTTATTTTTAGATATGTATATACTCAAGCCATGTGAAAATGGCTTACTCATTAGCTAAGTTTGGATTCATGGTTTGATAGAAATACGTAGTTGACATTTGGTTGTGGTTGATTAAAAAGTGAATGACTTTTGAATTTAACTTTGATATATGGTTTGAACATTAGTTGTCTTTGAAGATGTATGTATATTTGGATATGTATGGAAAGATAAAAGTCTTAATATGGTCATTTTTTGCATATGGATTGAGGTTGAATTTGATTATTGAAATTGTATAGGTTTTGATTTGTATATTTGGTTTACTTGTGGTAATGACTTTGATGTGTATAATTGAATACTGGTTTAGTAATGTTATGTACATGAAAATAAGTTTTGATCAAATATGAAATTTCTATTCGGTAAGTGATCTTATACAGATAGTTTATTATGATGTTTGATATGTTACCATTAATACATACCCGAATGCATAAAGATAGACAACTTGGTTTTTGACCTTATGAATTATTGAATGAATCATATGCTTTAGGATTGTCTTATATTCGGTTATAACCTTATAAAAGAACCAAATGAATAGTATCTTAGGTTTCAAAGGATCATGATGAATGAATGCGTGGGAAGTAGTTTTGGTTGGTTATTTGTACCTTGAAGATTAGGTATTTTGGCATTCAAATAAAACATGGCAAGATGATATGGTCCATTAGTTGGACACATGATTGCACAAATGACTTATTAAGTGTGTTTGTTCATGATTTAACTATTTAAAACTGTGTACGAAATGATCCTTATACCATGAATGATTTTATTATGCTTTATATGCATATATTGTAGTGCCAAATAGATAAAGCTAGTAATGGTATGTACTTTAATATGTTTACTTTATGTAGTTAATGTGGTAATGCCTTGTAACCCATTCCGGTGACGGATAAGGGTTAAGGGTGTTACAAAATCCTTACTAGATTCTCTTTTCCTTCTTTTATAGTGCTTGGAAGCTCACAAAGGTTGGAGATCAGTCGGAGTATCATTACACTATCCACCTGTTTATTTTGGTATAAATAGAAAACTTATTTTGGTATAATGGCATGTATAGGCTAACTTTACCAATGTTGGTATGTAAATGGCTGTAATATAGCCATTGGAATGGCTAATGATAATATATTTTGGTCTATTGCTATAATGTATATCTTGTTTAATATATAAGCATATGGTATGACTTGATTAAATTAGAGTAAAATATAAATTTTCACAAAAAGGTAAGAACATAAACATGAGTACGTGTACATGTGTGGATATATCATGTTAGATGGTAAGATTGGCTAGGTTATGATGCTTGAATTGGTTGATATATATTTGTAAGTTTTGGTGTAGGTTGATGACAAGTTTGTGTTAGGAAATGAAACTAGGAAATGGCTTTATTTTGTCCACACGGGTTAACACATGGGCGTGTGTCTAGACCGTGTGTGACACACGGCCTGGCACATGGGCATGTGGTTTGGCTGTGTGTCCCCTGCATCTTAAATTTGAGAAATAAAATACTCAAAATTGGGCACACGGGCAGAGACACGGGCGTGTATCTTAGCCGTAAGGAAAACATGGCTTAGTACACGGATATGTGTCATGGCCTTGTGAAACTTGCACCCAATTTTTGAAAATTGAATTAACCACACGGCTTAGCACACGGGCATGTGACTTGGCCATATAACTTCTATTACTTCATGTTTTACAAGTTAGAGAGTTACACATGTTAGGGACATGGGCATGTGCCCTACCTTGTATGCCATACGGCATGAGACATAGGCATGTCACCTGGCCGTGTGAGCTACACAGCTTACCATACGGGCATGTGACCCCTAGATATAAGAAAAATTTTGAAATTTTGCGAAAATTTTTTTAAGTTTCTGATTTCATCCCGACCTACTTCTAATGCTTAAATTGGCCCTCGAGGGTCCAATTTAGGGACGACACGACTAGTTTTGGATATGAATAGTAAATGACATAATTGTATTTGATTTGTAAATTCTGGTAATGCTTCGTAACCTTTTTTTGGCGACGGATTCAGGTTAGGGATGTTACATTTATTGTTATCAGAGCTACAATTTAGTCGATTCTCGAACTAACGTAGTATGCAAAGGAATAGCTATACATGCCATTATATAAATTGTGATAGTATGATGTCTCCTGACCATTTTAAATGTGTTTTTCATATAGTGATATCTTCCAACCAAGCTAGAACTGTATCTGAGGAAGCTGAGAGTACTGCTCAGGCTTTCGTACAATGAGCTGTATCTAGTAGTAGTAGGAGGCTTGTATCTGAGGGCCGAGGTGAGGAGGTGAAAGTAGCCTTCTTTGAAATAATGAATGAATGATTCACTAAATATATGAGAACAAACCCTGCTATTCAACAATCTCGCCCACCTGCTTCTCAACCCATTCTTGAGATGCCACAGGGTGCTAAACCTGTTAGAACTGGTAAGCCTCCGGTTGATAAAATTTAGAAATATAGGGCAGAGGAATTTAGAGCCACTACTGATGACGACCTAGAAAAGGGTTAATTTTGGTTAGAAAATACCATTCAGGTTTTAGATGATTTATCATGTACTCCAGTCGAATGTTTAAAATGTGCAGTTTCTTTATTAAAAGACACAACCTACCATTGGTGGAATACCATAACTTCTATGGTATCGAGAGAAAATATTACATGGGAATTCTTCCTGACTGAATTCAGAAAGAAGTACATTTGTCAGAGATTTCTGGATTAGAAAAAGAAAGAATTTTTTGAGCTTAAATAGGGAAACATGACTGTATCTGAGTATGAGCGAGAATTTGTTTGGTTGAGTAAGTATGCCAGAGAATGAGTTCCAATCGAGGCTGATATGTGTAAATGATTTGAAGAGGGATTAAATGAAGATATTAAACTATTAATCGGAATCCTTGAATTAAGGGTGTAATATCCCGAATTAGGGCCTAATCGGAATAGTGGTTTCATGACCAAAAATCCGAGGTAGAAATAATTATTTTATAATTATTTTGATATTTATGATATGATTTTATGATGATGTGAAAATTTTATGAAGAAATTCTAAGCGTAAAGTGCTTAATTTGAAGTTAGGGATTAAATCGAATAAGTTGCAAAACTTGCATTCTAGAAGTTTTTAGGATGAAATTGCTTTGAAATATTAATTAGGAGGTCTTAAATGGTAATTAGACCAATTTTAAGTTCATGGACAAAATTAGGACATGGAAGGAATTTTTGAAAGTTTAGTAAGGAGGGGCATTTTGGTCATTTGGATATTTAATGAAATAAAAAGGGAAAAATAACACAAAATTAGTTATCATCTTCCTTGGTTGCTGCCGAATTCTCCCTCTCTCCATAGCTAGGGTTTCTTCAACTTTCAAGCTTCACAGTAAGTGATTCCAAGCCCCGTTTTTAATGATTTTTACGTTTTTGAAATCCCGGTAGCTTGGTATAGCTTATGATAGCAATATTTTGAGCTAGAGTTCATATTTGGAAAAATACCCATAGGTGAAATTTGTGTATTTTGATGTTTTATGATAGAATATGAGGTTTTAAATTATGTTAGACAACTTGTGCTACTCGGTTTTAAGTAAAAACGAACAAAACGGCTTAATCGGTAAAAGTACATATTGTGCATAAGTATGTGTTATAGTGGGAATTTGAGCTTGCTAATAGCAAATAAATGATCAGCATGTCCTAAAACATAAGAATTTGAAATAAAATTTAATTTCCGAGCTTTGGGGCAAAAGTGTAAATATGCAAAAGTTTAGGGGTAAAATTGTAATTTTACCAAAATTTGAATTAAGGACTAATTTGAAAATGTGAGTATTAAACAAGCTAAATGTGTTATTTTAGATCAAGAAAGACGTGGAATCGACCTCAATCAAGGAAAAGAAAAGATTGCGGACTAAATTGCAAAATCTTTGTATTTTGGTACCAAGGTAAGTTCATGTGTAAATAATGTAACATAATTGTTATTTTTAAGTTAATTGATGTTATTTATATGATATGCTGATTTTTATCATGAAATATATGCTTTGTGGTTATTATCGAATAATATGCAAATTATGGGTGCTACTTGCTAAATATAAATTGCTACCGAGTATTGGTTTCGGTATTCTGTGGAAGACAGCAAGGATATGTGATTGAGGAAAATCCTGTTTGAACCTTGGGAATAGATTAGGATACAAGTGACATGTCACTAGGATGGTTGGGCATCTGAGCTCGTTGAGTTGAGTCCGAGTTCACTTATGGATGCGAATGTCTGAACTCGTTGAGTTGAGTCCGAGTTCGTGAGATGTAACTAGGCATCCGAACTCGTTGAGTTGAGTCCGAGTTCACGTATGGATGCAAACGCCCGAGCTCGTTGAGTTGAGTCCGAGTTCGCTTATGGGCGGGTTACATAATTGATTGATTACATATATAGCACTTATGTGCAAATGATCCGTGTATCCGAGTTGTATTCCAATGTGTTCAACGGGTAAAATTCAAGTGAAATGGAAAAGCACTCAAGATGTAAGTGACAATTCGGTAATGTTGAGAAATGGCCATATTGGACAGGTATGTACTTAACCCTCGGGTTGAAACTCGACACAACAACAAAAATGTGGTAAGATGAAGTATGATGATTAGAATTGTGACATATGTTTTGGTGATGCCATGCTAATGTTGTTTGGCATAATGACTTGTTATGTTACTTGTTATTTGCATGTGAACTTACTAAGCATTTATGCTTACTCCCTCCTTTTCATTCATTATAGTTTTGGACAAGCCGGCTCGAGAATCGGGATAGGTCGAAGGCTCGATCACACTATCCGAAGGACTTTTGGTAAATGGCTTGTAAAACTTAGTATGGCATGTATAGCAATATACCTACTTTGTGTAAATAATCTTGTGATATGGTGGTGGTTTGGTTGAGGAAATGCTTGATAATGATGAGTCATTGAAATGGCTAATATAGATTATGTTTGATGTTATGAAAGGATAATAGGTTATCTAGTGCATGAAAGCTTTTATGAAAATGAAAATTAGCCATAAAACAGAACATTGCAGCAACACTGATGTGAGTTTGAAAATTCACTAAAAATCATAGAAATCGAATTTGGTGATGGATTAGTTATGAAATTGAATCTTATTATGTCTACTTTCAAATGGAAGAAGCAAAATAGGTGAACGGATTATATGTTATAAGATATTTGAGTTTTAGTGAGACAGGGCCAGAACGATTTCTGGATCCCCTGTTCCAACTTTGAAAATTCACTATAAATTGTACAAAAATTTTTAAGAGGTGTACTTTATATGTACAGAATACTGAGTCAGTCTAGTTTCAAGATAAGGAAGCGGCATAATCATATGAATTTTTTACAGAGAAAAAAGTGGTTCGTAGTAAACAGAGGTCAGTGCAGTCAAGTCCTGAAACAGGGGTAAATTTAACTAATAAACTGTACAAATCGGCCCAACCAAAAATTCTAGAAAAAAATTAGTGAATAGATATATGAGTCTAGATTCAGGAAAAATTTTCAGATCTTGATTTCAAGGTTCGTAACTCGAGATATGATTTTTAAAGCGACCATGATGCAGAGATTCTGCATATTCTGAAAATTAAAATAAATAATGTAAAGTTGGTTTAATGATAAATTAAGTTTAGTAACACCTCAAACTCGACTCCGGCGATGGTCTCGGGCGTGGGGGTGTTACAAAGGGAATTTTTGGTTTTGGCTGATTGAGCACACAAAGCCAAAGAATTGAGTAAAGAAAAAAAAACAAGCTGAAAAAGAAGCTCAGGTTTTTGGTAAAAGATTTATGAGCAAGTCACAATCGTCTGTTTTGAAGAAATCAAAGAAGTATCATGATCGTTCTACCATCTTTACAGAGTATTATGGTAAAGAGCGAGGATCTCAACGCTCTAACCCGAGTCTTTGTCTCCATCTGTAACCAGTGTTGGAAGTGTCGGTTATCCTAAACCCAAATGTAAATATTGCAACAAATTTCATTTTGAGGAGTGTCGTTTGAGAAGTGGAGCTTGTTACCGATGTGTTTCTCTTGATCATTTTCTCAAAGATTGCCCAGAAAAGATTGAAAAGGATACTGATCAAACTTCTAAGCTGAGTAATCCCACCTCGAGAGGAAGACCACCTCGTTACCCCAGCAATGTCAGTGGTAGTCGAGGTACTACAAAAGATTCAATAGTCAAATCTGAAGCACGAGCATCGGTAAGAATGTATGCTATATGTGCTAGAGAAGATGCTTCTGCACCAGATGTCATTACTGGTACATTCTCTCTACTTGATACTGATATTATTGGTTTAATTGATCTTAGTTCAACGCATTCATACATATGTACAAATTTGGTGTCTGTTAAAAATTTACTTGTTGAGTCCACTAAATTTATGGTTAAAGTTTCAAAGCCCCTGAGCCAATGTGTTATGGTGGATAAAATTTGTAAAAATTGTCCGCTGATGGTAAAAAGGTTATTGTTTTTCGGTTGATTTGATGCTACTGCCCTTTGATGAATTTGATGTGATCCTGGAATGGACTGGCTAACCTAGCATGATGCAGTGGTAAATTGTAAACAAAAATACATTGTATTGAAATGTCAGAATGGTGAGTTACTTCATGTTGAATCTGATAAATTGGATGGATTATCTCCTGTGATTTTAGCAATATCAGCATAGAAATATGTCAGAAAGGGTTTTAATGCTTATCCTGCATATGTGTTGGATACTAAAGTAATTGAATCAAAAATTCAGTCAGTGCCGGTTGTTTGTCAATTTCCTGATGTATTTCTAGAAGAATTACCAGATTTATCTCCAGATAGAGAAGTTGAATTTTTCGTAGATCTTGTACTGGAAACTACACCGATATCTATAGCACCCTATAGAATGGCTCTGACAAAATTAAAAGAGTTGAAAGCACGGTTGCAAGAATTGACAAATAAAGGCTTTGCTCGACCTAGTTTTTCACCTTGAGGTGACTAGTTCTATTTGTAAAGAAGAAAAATAGATCTTTAAGATTGTGTATTGACTGTCGGCAGCTTAACAAAGTCACAATAAAGAACAAGTATCCATTGTCTCGTATTGATGACTTATTTGACTAGTTGAAAGGTGCCACTGTATTTTCAAATATTGATCTCCATCCAGGTTATTACCAGCTACGGGTGAAAGAATCAGATGTTCCAAAGATAGCTTTCAGAACTAGGTACGGGCACTATGAGTTTCTTGTGATGCCATTCGGATTGAATAATGCACTTACAGTATTTATGGACTTGATGAACAAAATTTTCAGACAGTATTTAGATAGGTTTGTGGTGGTATTCACTGATGATATTTTGGATTATTCTCGAGATGAAAATGAGTATGCTGATCATTTGAGAATTGTGTTGCAAACTTTGCGTGAGAAGTAATTGTATGTCAAATTTAGTAAATTTGAATTTTGGCTACAGGAAGTTGGTTTTCTTGGGTATATAGTTTCTACTGAAGGTATTAGAGTAGATCCGAGTAAAATTTTAGCAATTGTTAATTGGAAACCACCAAAGAATATGTTAGAAGTCAGAAGTTTTCTAGGATTAGCCGATTATTATCCAAGATTTGTAAAAGGTTTTTCAATGATAGCTTCTCTGATGACTCGTCTGTTGTAAAAAGATGTGAAGTTTGAATGGTCTGATAAATATCAGTATAGTTTTGACATATTGAAAGCATTATTAACAGAGGCACTTGTGTTAATTTAGCCTAAATCAGGTAAGAAATTTGTAATTTATAGTGATGCATCGTTGAATAGTTTAGGCTATGTACTGATGCAAGAGGGCAAAGTAATAGCCTGTGCTTCTAGACAACTAAAGTCACATGAAAGAAATTACCTGATAAATGATCTTGAATTGACAGCAATTGTGTTTGCATTGAAAATTTGGCGGCATTACCTGTTTGGTGAAAAGTTTCATATCTTTACTGATCATAAAAGTTTGAAGTATTTGATGTCATAGAAAGATTTGAACTTGAGACAGCATAGGTGGCTTGAACTATTGAAAGATTATGATCTGGTTATAGATTATCATCCAGGAAAAGCTAATGTAACTGTTGATGCTCTAAGCAGAAAGTCTTTATTTGCTGTGTCTTTGTTTGATGATGGTTCAATCATAGCTGAATTAAAAGCTAGACGAACATTTCTGCAACAAATCTGTGAAGTTCAAATGAGTGATGTTGAGCTACAGGTTAAACGAGTTCAATGTGAGTCCAATTCTGACTCAAAATTTCAGATTGGGTCTGATGGTTGTTTATTATTCAAAGGCAGAATATGTGTACCCAAGAATTCAGAGTTGGTATAGAAAGTTATACATGAAGCTCACAATGGTACAATGTCTATTCATCCTTATAGTAATAAAATGTACAATGATTTAAAGAAAATGTACTGGTGGCCGGGAATGAAGCATGATTTTCTAAATTTGTATTTAAACGCTCGATATGTCAGCAAGTAAAAGCTAAACATCAAGTGCCCTCAGGATTATTACAGCCAATCACGATACCAGAATGAAAATGGGAAAGGATTACCATGGATTTTGTATCGGGGTTACCCCTATCCCTGAAAAAGAAAGATGCTATTTGAGTAATAGTTGATCGGCTGACAAAGTCTACACACTTTATTCCGATACGTATGGATTATTCCTTATATAAGTTGGCTAAATTATATGTGACTGAAATTGTTAGAATACATGAAGTACCAGCCTCCATTATTTCAAACAGAGATCCCCAATTCATATCCCGATTCTGGAATAAGTTGCAAGAAGCTTTGGGTATACAATTACATTTCAGTAATGCATTACATCCACAGGCTAATGGCCAATCCGAATGTGTTATATAAATTTTGGAAGATATGCTTCGGTGTTGTGTACTAGAATTTGAAGGTAACTGGGAAAAGTATCTACCTTTAATTGAATTTGCTTACAATAATATCTATCAATCAGTAGCAAAATGGCACCATATGAATCTTTGTATGGTCACAAATGTAGAACACCATTGTATTGGACAGAGCTTAATGAGAAAAAGATACACGAGGTTGACTTAGTCCGAGAAACTGAAGAAAAGGTAAATATGATTAAGGACAGTTTGAAAGCAGCTTCAGATCACCAAAAGTCATATGTCGATCTCAAACGAAAAGAGATAGAATTTCAGGTCAATGACAAAGTATTCTTGAAAGTATCACCTTGGAAGAAAGTACTCCAGTTTGGCCATAAAGGAAAATTGAGTCCATGATTCATCGGGCTATATGAAATTATAGAAAGAATCGAACCTGTTGCATACTGATTGGCACTAACACTAGAATTCAAGAGAATTCATAATGTTTTCCACGTGTCTATGCTACAGCGATATCGGTTAGATCCTTCACATGTTATCTCCCCGATAGAGGTTGTGATTCAGCCTAATATGACCTATAGTGAGGAACCAATCAAAATCTTGGCATGTAAAACAAAAGAATTAAGAAATAAAAAGGTAACAGTAGTAAAGTTCTCTGGCAATGACATGGTATAGAAAAGGTTACCTGGGAACCGGTGGATACCATGAGAAAGCAATATCCAAGTCTCTTTACTGGTAAGATTTTCGAGTTCGAAAATCTTTAAGGGGAGAGTTGTAACAACCCATTTTCAGTGAAATCAGAACAATGGTTTCGGGACCACAAATATGAGTCAGAAAGAAAAATTATTTTAATATTATTGCATGGTTATTATTAGGATAGAAATTTTATATGCATATACCGATAAGAAGATTTTACCGATTAAGTGATTAATTATGGATAGAAATTTTATATGCATATACCGATAAGAAGATTTTACCGATTAAGTGATTAATTATGGAAACGACCAAATTGCATAAAATGCAAAATTTAAATTCTAGATGCTATAAGTATTAAATAGCTATAGAATTCAAAACTTGAGGTCCTTATATGGTAATTAGAACATTAAGAAAAAGATTGTAGATATTTATGGTGAATCATCCATGGAAATTTAAGAAAAGAAAAGGACTAAATTGGAAATGAAATTAATTAAAGATGATAAATGATTAATTAGAAAAAAAATATCATCTTATTTCATCATCTTCCTCAAATAAATTCCATAGAAACCCTAGGAGAGAGAGAAGAGACTAATCAAGCTTAATTGGGTAAGTATTCAAGTCCCGTTTTTAGCAATTCTTATATTTTTGAGATCGAGAGTATATACTCTGATCTAAATTGTACACCTTGAGTGTACTACCTGACTATCCATCGATATTTCAGAAATTCAACAGACAATACCCCAGACATGAGAAATTGTAAGATTAAAAGAAAGATGTATCGAATGGATATGAAATGCCTGAAAGTTGTGGCATGATGAGCTCATCTATACATGATTGATATACATATGAATTACATGACTAACTTGTTTGATTGAATGTATGTGTTTAGGCAATTTGCTATATTTGAGGAAAGCATGTTATTTTTATGCCTAAAATTAATAAACATGATTGGTAAGTTTAATTCCTATTATACGAACTTATTAAGCATTAAATCCTTACTAGATTCTCTTTTCTTTCTTTTATAGTGCTTGGAAGCTCGCAAAGGTTGGAGATCAGTCGGAGTATCATCACACAATCCACCTGTTTATTTTGGTATAACTAGAAAACTTATTTTGGTATAGCCATTGGAATGGCTAATGATAATATATTTTGATATATTGTTATAAGGTATATCTTGTTTAATATATAAGCATATGGTATGACATGATTGAATTAGAGTAAAATATAAATCTTCACAAAAAGGTAAGAACATAAACAAGTACATGTACATGTGTGGATATATCATGTTAGATGGTAAGATTAGCTAGGTTATGATGCTTGAATTGGTTGATATATATTTGTAAGTTTTGGTGTAGGTTGATGACAAGTTTGGGTCAGGAAATGAAGCTAGGAAATGGCTTTATTTTGTCCACACGGGTTGACAAATGGGCGTATGTCTAGACCGTGTGTGACACACGGCCTGACACATGGGCATTTGGTTTGGCCTTGTGTCCCCTGCATCTTAAATTTGAGAAATAGAATTCTCAGAATTGGGCACACGGGCAGAGACACAGGCGTGTGTCTCAGCCATGTAAAAAACATGGCCTAGTACACGGATGTGTGTCATGGCCATGTGAAACCTACACCTAATTTTTGAAAATTGAATTAACCATAGGGCTAAGCACACGGATGTGTGACTTGGCCGTATGACTTCTATTACTTCATGTTTTACAAGTCAGAGAGGTACACAGGTTAGGGATACAGGCATGTGCCCTACCTTGTATGCCACACAGCCTGACCACATGGGCGCGTAACCCTTGGATATAAGAAAAATTTTTAAATTTCGCGAAAAATTTTTTGAGTTTCCGATTTAGTCCCGACCTACTTCTAATGCTTAACTTGGGCCTCGAGGGTCCAATCAAGGGACAACACAACTAGTTTTGGATATGAATAGTAAATGACATAAATTAATTGTATTTGATCTGTAAACTCCGATAATGTTTCGTAACCCTATTCTGGCGACGAATACGGGTTAGAGGTGTTACAGTATTTATCATAACTTATTGGCATAATGCGTATAAGTGCCAATTCATGTAAAATATTATATCTTTATACGTATATACAAAAGTTTCATTTTCAAAATATATGGTTTAGCTCCTAACTTAAGGCATATACTTTATAAATTCAGATAAATCATTTTACATGCATAAACACCAAGCTTTGCGATAGTTACTCGCACTAACAATTCAACATTCAAAACCTAAAAAATGAATTTAAAAACTTTAGCAAGAATTGTCTCAGAAGTTTTGTTCTTACACTAATCATTAAACAAGTAGTTTTGCAAACTACAAGTTGTGCATTGATAGCTCAACATAATTATCTTTGTAGATGCATCTACCCAATGGTGTAGCTAGGAGCTAGCAGGGCCTTCGCCCCCCCTAAATTTAGGCCCTATAAAAATGATAAAAATTTGATTTAATCCTTTAAAAGTTATAAAAATATATGTAATTAAAATGGTCAAATTGCATTTTTATTATTGTAAAAAATTATAATTTAATTTCGGCCCTCTAAAAAAATTTTTGGCTTTGCCCCTGCATCTACTAAAATCAAATTAAAACATTCACTTGCAGGATAAAATGGCCCCATAGTTCTTTTTAAACTGCAAGAGATTCAATCTTAACTTTTTCTAGTGAAATTAATAAATCTTCTTTGAGAACAAGCAACACTTGATAAAGGAAGAATCTTTAGGTTCTTTAATAAATATCCATACTAATTCTTATCTTGTCACATAATTATTGATCAGGATGGTCTAACCAATCATGCCAACTGTAACACCCCATACCTGACCTAGTTACTGGGTCCAAGCTATAGGATGCCACATTCATTGTCTGAGTAACGGCAAGCAATTACAATTTAATTTAACAATTCATGCATGTTGTTAAAATAAGTTTGCATTTACAACATGCTTCATAATCATATCTAAACTTGAGGTCAAATAAGGATTAAATTTTAAAGTCTTTGAACTATTGATTTGACATTGTGGCTTTGGGGGTTGTGACATCACTCACTGTCCATTGCTCATTGCGATGTTAAGGATCCGACGTCTTGACGTAAATTTTGTTTTCAGAAAATATATATGCATCAATCCACAACACCTAAAACAATATTATATACTATATTTCAACCAATTTAGCCAATATACCATTATCATATACCTATTTTTAGCCTTTAACATTATATATTCAACATATAACTCAATAATTCATCAAGTATTTCCATTATAAATCTTACACACATACTTTGTTTAAATCTAAGTACATGTCATTATCTATTATCAAAAGATCAAAACCATACACTCTTCCAAGCTTTCAAATGTGGTATGATAAGATGAGATGAGATGAGATTGTATATTCACTCTAAAGCTTCAATTCAAGCCTCTACCACCTACGCGTTGAAAAATAGCGCGTTAAAGCTTATAAAAGCTTAGTAAGTACATCAAGAATTAAACTTAACATTTCCTTAATTAAATTTAAAATGTCAATAATTTAAATATATCATAACGAATTTATCTAAATATGTAACGCCCCAAAAATGTATATTTTTGTTTTTGTAAAAATATGACACAAATATCTGTTTGCTTCAGTGGTTAAGTGTTTTGGGTGTGTGTATGAGGTCCCAAGTTCGAGCCATGCCTTTGGCAAAATTTTGGAATTTTTCTAAATAAAGCCTCACTCTTGTTCAGTAAGCTTGTGTTTGTTTGGTTGTAAGAATATAACAGAATGGGCTTGTTGGTCTAGTGGTTAGGTGGAGTGCTAATATGCTAGTGGTCTTGAGTTCGAATCCCTATAAGTGCAAAGGAGTTATTTTTTTGTTATCTATGCTGTGGAAGTTTGAAGGGAAGTAAAATACTAAACTGTTTGAGTGAAGTTTGAATTCGGTTGTTGAGGGATTATGGTGGACGGTTTTTAAGAGAAAAATAAGGGATTAAGGGTGGTTATCGGATACTCTGTCAGTCTTTTCTTTTTTTTTCCCAAAAAATCTGCACGTTTTCCCTTCCATTCCCTCTGCTGAATTCTCCTTTGCCGTTTTTCTTTCTTTTTGTGTTAGCAAATCCCTTTTTCTTCCTTTTATCGTTTTGACCAAGACGTGTCTCCTTGTTCGGGATTCTGTTTGATCGCTACCTTTTCCCCCATTTGGTAAGTGGCTTAAGTTATTGTAGTTTTGGTATTAGATTATCGACTGAATTTTGTGATTTTCTATTTTGGACAGTAGACAATTGAGAAGAATGGTGTCTTCCTCGTGTCACCTCAAAATTGAAATCACTAAGAGTGTTGAGGTAAGCATTGGTCGCTTGATTAGCGCTATGGTTGTTCGTATTCTCATTTTCAAAACTCGTTTAAAATCTGACTCTGTGTTTGGGAATGTCAATTCTAGGTACTGAGTGTCTTGGGAGTGTCTACATGTCAAACCAAAACCAGGTGTGTACCCAAAATGCAGAAAATGTGCAACATCCCAAACCCAGCCTAGACATTACGACCGAATCTGACATGTCACATATAAGTGCCTTTCGAAAATTTGGAACTCGTAGATAAAAAATCTTTACTTAAGTTAACACCCATTTAGTCTTTATTGCTTGAGAAACTTCAGCCAATTAGATTATCACTATTTGAAATCATTTTACCGAAACAGTTGCCATATTTGTTACCATTGGTTTCTTAAATTGATTAAAAACTATGGAAGTTTTTCTAATTAAAAACCTTGAAGTTTTAAATGTGTGTTTTTCCTGAAAACAATTATTATTTTAAAAAATCATTTTTCCTATTCTAGCAGTTTAAAATAAGAAATCAAAACCCAATAAAAAATTAAATCCACCAAAAAGGCCTTATTACATAACCAAAACCCAATATGAAATTTAAATAAATGAAGTCAAAAGGAAAACATCTGCGATCGTGTGGCCACCTCCAAGTCCCTCTGCGGCCCAAATCGTCTAAGGTTGCGGATTACATGTATAGTTAAAAGAAAGGGTGAGTTTGCAAAAACTCAGTGTGTAATCCCTTATCAGTCAAACAGTAAACAGTGCATGCAGAAATAGTCTGGGCCTGAGTCCTATTTAGTAAAAATGTGGGCCTAGGCCCAATACAGTATCAGTACAATGCAGATATGTAACCCAGCCTAATCCAACTAACACACCACCCATACCAACCAGCACACTATATGAGGATTAAATCGACCTACCCAGCCAACACACCAATATCGCAGCGAAGCTGCTAGTAATAGTAACGCAACAAAGCTACTAGTAACAGTAAGCGTCGCATAGCCACCAATATTTGAATATGTGGCAGAGCCACCAAAAAAGTAAAAACGTGGCAGGGCCACTAGTACTTCCTCCGTAATAGTATCCCAACCCCATGCAGTATGATGTGTCATAAATATTTTGTGTATGCAGTATGTCACACTCAGTATCAGTCATATAAATATCATACACACATCAACTAACCTACCACTAGGGATGTAATGGTCATTTCGTTAGTTAGGGGTAAAATAATAATTTTATCCCTCAGGGATATTTTGGTCATTTAACTAATTTTGGGGTCTCGGTATAGATAACGACCTCTTAGAAGGTCTACCGTCGCCTCGAGCGACTCAAGTAACCTATAAGGCCAAAACAGTATAAATTGGCTTAAAGCCCATTACTCGGCCCAAGTGGGCCCACATGCTCGTGTGGCCTATTTAGCCCAAATCTGGTCACGGCTATGCGATCTACAAAGCCCAGTTCAATATTTGTCACTTACCATGGATTTAATCTGTGTGGGGCCCACGAGCCTATTGGGCTCGCACTGCCCACTCTGGCCCAAGTGGCCCAAAACGGCCCAAGCGCACGAGAACACTCGTGGCGGCCTTTATAGCATATCACCCTATGTTGTGGGCTCGGTTCACCACACAAGCGTTCGCACGCTCGTGAGGCCTCGAATGATGAAGTTTTAGCTTTTTGGCTTTCCGGCTTTTACCAATTCACAGTTAAACAATGGTGTGAAAACACACCTTTTCGGCCTTTCGACAGTAAAGGATTATGGCGTATAGTTACACACCTTATTGTGAAATGTACGATTAACCCTTGAGCACCGAACATACATTCCAATAAGGCGTATCGTAGCCTACCGTTAATAAGATTCACAAACTTTAAATCCCTAAATTGTCTATACCACTAACCTTGATAGGTAGCAATAGTGCCTTTAACCCTAAAATCGCTTGGCTAGAATCGCACAGATGTTGATTGTCCCCTAATTGTATAACAACAGAACTTGTTAGATGATTGACTACAGATGTCGTTTAATATCCACCCACATCAACTTGAGCAAGACAGAGAAAACTTATCGAGTCTCTGAAAACCAAATACTAACTTAAAGGGGCAGCCCACATGTGAAGTATCGCTTTTTGATCAAAACTATTCGGATAGGTATAAAAGAGAAGGGGATAACGATAGAATTGGTCAGCAAAGAATTGATGTAGTATTTGGCCAGGCACAACAGAGATGAAATGACAAAATGAAAGTATACGGAAAGGTCTACGGTGTAAACGACTTATCATAGTTTTATGAACAACGAAGAAGGTGTAGAGAGAATACATGGTATTTGGTCTAACAAAACATGAGTATATCAAAAGAAAACTGACAAGAGAATGGGACAACAAGATGAATAGATGGTTCGGCTAGCAAATGAAACCAAAAGAAAATCAAGTAGAGAGGGAAAGTGAAACTGTATTCGATCACAATGGAAATGGAAAAGTGAAGAACCGAACGGCAATGTGAAAAAGAAATAAGAGAAGTGTAGTCGACTAAGGCTATGAAAAAAATTGCAAAAAAATACTGGAATGGAGAAGGGAGGTGTATTTCGGCAAACAACAGAAGAATTGCACGAATGGTCAGTATCCAAACTAAGCTCACCACAAAGAGAAAAGAAACCAAAAACGCAAAAAGGAAAAACCCAAAATGACCAAAAAGAAAATTTGACACCTACTTACTCTCCAATTGCTGAAAATGCACACCAAGAACCCCTTAGTCAAATTTTGCACACTCAACTTTACCCAATCGGCTACAACTCTCCCTAGTTTTGAATTTCTTGATTTTCTCCATACTTCTCTCCCCTTACCCCTCCTTAATATCCTCCACAACTTACTCTAAGGCCAGTTCAAACTCCCACTCAACAGAGTTCGAATCCACTTCAAACACTTGCTAGCCCATGTAGCAAAATAATTATCCCTTGCCTACCATGGGATTCGAACCCAAGTTCTCTCAGTTGCCAAGTCACGCAACTTGCCACCAGGCCACAAGGCTTTTTGTGACAAAAATCATGCGCAATCATTTATAAAGTCTATGTGCCAGTGTCTAGATTCATTTAAGAACAAAACTAAAAATTTTTCCAAAGCCAAGGCTTGAACCCAGGCTTCTCAAACACTCCCAAGCACACCCAAATCACCTAGCCAGCACGCCAAACATGCATTTTATGTCAAATCATGCAAAATCACAACCCTTATATTTTCGGGGCATTACAAAATGGGATTTGGTGAAGAGTTGAAATTGCTTACTGTCAAGAAATAAGAGAAATAAGAGAAAATGATGCAAAAAATTGTAGAGAAAGGAAACAAGGGTGTTATAAACTTGGAAATCAACATTTTGTACTAAAACAATTTTGGACAGCAGTAGTAGTCTAATTTTGAAAAATCATCAAAAAATAATGGAAGTTGAGTTAAAGGTTGAATAAAATATGAAATTAAATTTTATTGAGTCTATTTTTTCATGGAAGAAATAGTGTAAGCAATGGAATTGTAAATTATGAGATATAATGAATTTTGTGAGACAATGTCAGAATAGTTTCGGGTTCCCCTATTCTAACTTTGGAAAATCATCAAAAACTATAAAAAAATAATTAGGGGCTTGAATTTATATTTTTAGATCCTTAATGAGTCTATTTTCAAGAGAAACGAACAAAAAAATCATCCAAATTCTGTATTAAGAGATAAATAATTTTTAGTAAGGAAAGGTTGAAGCTATCAAATAGCAGGATTGGGATAAATTTGAAGATTTTACTGCACTTATTTGATAAACTATAAATTCTAAAAATTTTATGGTAGAAAGGTATTTGAGTCTAGTTACAAAAACATCAAGCGGATCTTAATTTGGAATTCTGTAGCTCAAGATATAAATAATTTAGTAACAATGACTCAAATAGACAGCTTTGAAGGAACATATAAGTAAATAATGAAAACATATATGAATATTTAGCTAGTATGGGTTACATTTAAAATGGATCACGCGGCCAAGGCCAATCTGGGCCGAGTGTGCCATACGGGCATGTGGGCCCACACGGGTAGGCCAGATGGGTGTGTAAACCCAATTTTCTGAAAAGTTCTGTAAGGTTGCATGGGTCGCCCAAGTTGACTGTGGACCTATTATAGGGTCGATAAGCTTTACTTAGACCCTTATATGTTGATCTATCTGTCTGATTTCTATACCGAGCATGACTTATGGTATCTGAATGTATGTACTATTAATTGCATAATGGCATGACATGTTTTGTATGTTGCATTGCATGGAGGTGGGTTGATGATATTTGGAGGAAGTGTCTGAAAGGCTATTAAACTTGTTATGTGGCAACTCAGCTGCAACCTTCTAATTATGTGTCGCATTTCGGTACAACATGGTGTGTAAGGATGGGTCGGTTAATTTAATCCACACATGGTGTGTAGGGTTGGACAGAGATGGTGTGTAGAGGCTGGTGGGTAGGAATCAAATTTACTATATCTGCATTCTGTATCTAATATGGGCCAAGGCCCTAATGTATTTTTGAAACTGCATCTGAAAGGGCTAAGGCCCAAATTGATTTTGTGATAGGCCCAGGCCCTAGACTATATCTAACTGAATTCCGTTGAATATCTGTATGCATGTTTTCTATGGGGATTGCACACTGAGTTTGTGAAGACTTACATTTTTTCTATTTAGTCTGTATAGGTAATCCCCAAACTTGACGGGTCGGTGCAGCAGAGGACTCGACGGTGGTCACACGTAAATTTTAGATTGTTTTTCTTTAATTTCTAGAATTTATTACTTATATGGGGTTTTTGATGTAACTTTTTGACTATGGACTGGTTGGCTTTAAATTTGGGACTTTATACTATTTTTATGGATTTTTTTAAAACTGCAACTCAACAAAACACAGTTTTTCTAAAAACTAAGGTTTTCGTAAATAGAAACAGTTTTTCCTAAATTAATAGGTTACAAAAGCTTCCGCTAAAAGACAAGTTTTAAAGCTAATAAACTAGTACTTGTTTTTCTGAATTAAATAAAAACTAACTAGCTATAGTGGTTTTAACTCGAAAATCTCGTCTCAAATCCTATGCCATGTGATATTATCAAATCCGACCATAACGTCTAGGCCGGGTTTGGGGTGTTACATTTAGTGGTATCAAATTTAGGTTGCAAAACTCAGCTGTGGATTTTGGTTTTCTAAAAGTTTGGTTTCAAATAACCGATTTGCAAATGATTTCTAAATGATTTGAATGAGTATGTGGTGCAACTAGTCTTCGTCGCCAATCTAGTAAGTGTTCTAAAAACTTTGATAAGTTTTATCTGAAAATATGATTAGCATATTCTGAAACTATTATAGGTAGTACACTGTACTGAAAACACTGTAGATATTGTATACAGAAAATAGTAGTGAAACTGAAAACTGTAGTAAGATTGCTATTCGCGATAACAAAATCTAAACTTCTGATATTGTACTGTATAAAATATCTCCTAATAGATATCGAAACTGTAACTGATTCATGAAACTATTAATACAGATAAGCTTCAAATTTGATGATGAATGCAGGAGGTATCCGTGAATAGGGTACAAGAGGCCGTGGTAGAGGCCGTAGAGGGGGTCGAGCTGGGACCTCGACATCTGGGAATTTGCCTAATCTGGATACTAGTTAGACGTTGGTTTCACCTGCAATAGAAACTGAGTCTCGAGATCGCGTGGCTGGGGACAACGCACTATTCCAGGCTATGCTGAATATATTAGAGAGGGTTGCTGGGCCCAATATTGGATCTAGGAGCTGAGGGTCAATTACGGAACGACTCCGGTCCAATGGGGCTGAACTATTCAGGGGTTTCACTAGTGTCACCCTTAACGTGGCCAAGTACTGGATAGAAGCCACTGAGAGAATCATAGATGATTTGGATTTTACCCCTGAGCAGAAGCTGAAGGGTGCTATGTTTTTCCTTCGCGATGAAGAGTATCAATGGTGGCTGACCGTTATGGAGGGCACTCAGCCCGAACGTCTGACTTGGGATTTCTATAAGTCGATTTTCCAAGGTAAATATGTGAAGGCAAGCTACATCGATGCTAGGCAACATGAGTTTCTGAACCTCACGCAGGGTGATCGATCAGTGGCCAAATATGAGGCTGAGTTTTTGCGTTTGAGCCACTATGCGGAAGGTATGGTGGCGACTGAATATGAGCATTGTGTCTACTTTGAGGATGGACTCAAGGACAATTTGAGAGTTCTGATAGCTTCGTAGAGGGAGCGTGACTTTCCAGCACTAGTAGAGAAGGCGAAGATCACCGAGGAGGTGAAGCGCGCTGAGTGCCAAAACCGGGATAAGGAGAAAGTAGGGAATAAGAGGGATTCAGAGCCTCGAGTTTTGTGATGAGGCTTAAGAAAAAGACCAGATCTGATGGGCCGATTAGAGTTGGGCCTCCTGTTGCACTTATTGGGCTTTTACCTTGTAGGCACTGTGGTAAACGTCATCCGGGCGAATGTTAGAAGACGACTGGGGTGTGCTCAATATGTGGGTCTGCTGAGCATCGCATCCGAGATTGTCCGTTGAGAACTGATTAGATGCAAGCTATGGGTTCTGGAACTGCATAGTCACCGAGGGTAGTTCAGTTGGCACCTAGGGGTCGAGGTCAGGCTAGGGGTAATAATGGCATGGGCTGAGGACAGAGTGCACCGAGAAGAGGTGCTGGACATAATGAGGCGAGGCAGCCTACACTGGTTTATGCTACTCGTCGCTAAGAGGACCGAGATGCTCCATACATCATTACAGGTACGTTTTTAATTTATAATTTATCTTATATTGCACTAATAGATGTAGGTTCTACATACTCATATGCAGCTAGTACTATTTCTGAAACCTTGGGGATTCTGGTTGAGAATACTTTTAGTGAGGTGACGATTTTGAGTCCTTTGGGGCAATCTGTCCGGGTTAGTATACTGTTTAGAGACATTACGTTAAAGGTTCAAGGGACAGTGTTTTTGGCTAATCTGATGGAGCTTCCGCTTAGGGAATTTGACTTTATTCTGGGAATGGACTGGTTCGTTAAGCACCGAGTGAGTCTAGACTGTGCGACCAAAAAGGTTATTTTGAGAACCGAGGAGGACAATGAAGTAGTTATGATTGGGGAACGTCGAGATTACCTGATTAATGTGATTTCTGTGTTGGGGGCAAAAAAGTTAGTGCAGAAAGGGTGTGAGGCATTCTTAGCCTACATAAGTGTTTCTGATTCTGGGGACTCTTCGGTTAAAGACACCAAAACTGTAAGGGATTTTCCAGTTATCTTTCCTGAGGAACTACCGGGTTTGCCTCCAAGCAGAGAGGTGGAGTTTGGGATTAAACTTATTATGGGTACAGCTCCAGTGTCTATTGCCCCTACCGAATGGCACCGAAGGAGCTTTTAGAGCTTAAGGCTTATATTCAGGAGCTGTTAGATCGTGGCTTTATTAGTCCCAATGTGTCTTCGTGGGGAGCACCTGTTTTGTTTGTTAAGAAAAAAATAGGACAATAAGGGTGTGTATCGATTAACGACAGCTGAACAAGTTGACGATCAAGAATAAGTACCCACTCCCGAGAATTGATGACTTATTTGATAAGTTCTGAGGGGCTTTTGTGTTCTCTAAGATCAATCTATGTTCGAGATATCATTATTGAGAGTTAAGGAGGCTGATGTGCATAAAACGGCTTTTAAGACTCCATATGGGCATTACGAGTTCCTGGTTATGCCTTTTGGGTTGACTAATTCACCTACGACATTCATGGACTTAATGAACCAAGTGTTCCAGCCTTACTTGGACCAGTTGTGGTGGAATTCATCAACGACATCTTGGTGTATTCTAAGACTGAAGATGAGCATGATGAGCATCATAAAGTGGTTCTACAGACTCTTTGTGAAAAACAGTTGTATGCGAAGTTTAATAAGTGCAAGTTCTGGCTCAGTAAAGTAACCTTTTTGGACATGTAGTTTCTACTGAGGGGATTCAAGTTGATCATTGTAAGATTGAAGCTATGTTGGATTGGAAACAACGAAAGAGTGTGTCTGAAATCCGCAGCTATCTGGGGTTGGCGGGTTACTATCGGTGATTTGTAGAAGGATTCTCCTTGATCGCAACCCTGTTGACTAAGCTTCTGCGTAAGGGAGTTCCCTTATTCTAGATTGATGCACAACAAGAGAGCTTCGAGAAGCTCAAGTCTATTTTGACTCAAGCTCCTATTCTAATACAGCCTAAATCTGGGAAGGAATTCATAGTGTAAAGTAATGCATCAGCAATATCAATATATGTTCTGATCAGGTAAAATTTCGAGGACGAAATTTTCTTTTTGGGGGTAGAGTTGTAACCCCCCAAAAATGTATATTTTTGTTTTTGTAAAAATATGACACAAATATCTGTCTACTTCAGTGGTTAAATGTTCTGGGTGTGTGTATGAAGTCCCAAGTTCAAGCCATGCCTTTGGCTAAATTTTTGAATTTTTCTGAATAAAGCCTCACTCTTGTTCAATAGGCTTGTACTTGTTTGGTTGTAAGAATATAACAGAATGGGCCTGCTAGTCTGGTGGTTAGGTGGAGTGCTAATATGTTGGGGGTCTTAAGTTCGAATCCCTGTGCGTGTAAGGGAGTTATTTTTTTGTTATTTGTGTCGTGTAAGAGTTTGAAGGGAAGTAAAATACTGAAGTGTTTGAGTGAAGTTTGAATTCGATTGTTGAGGGAGTGTGGTGGATGGTTTTTAGGAGAAAAATAAGGGATTAAGGGTGCTTATCTGATATTCTATCAGTCTTTTCTTTTATTTTCCCAAAAAAAAATCTGCACATTTTCCCTTCCATTCTCCCTGCTGAATTCTCCTCTGCCGTTTTTCTTTATTTTTGTGTTAGCAAATCCTCTTTTCTTCCTTTTATCGTTTTGACCAAGAAGTGTTTCCTTGTTTGAGATTCTGTTTGATCGTTGCGTTTTCCCCTGTTTGGTAAGTGGCTTAAGTTATTGTAGTTTTGGTATTCGATTACCAATTGAAGGTTGTGATTTTCTATTTTGGACAGCAGACAATCGAGAAGAAATAAGTCTTTCTCGTGCCACCTCGTAATTGAAATCACTAAGGTTGTTGAGGTAAGCACTGGTCGCTTGATTAGCGTTATGGTTGTTCGTATTCGCGTTTTAAAAACTCGTTTCAAATCTGACTCTGTGCTCAGGAATATCAATTCTAGGTTCTGAGTGTCTTGGGAGTGTCTACACGTCAAACTGAAACAAGGTGTGCTCTTAAAACACAGCAAATGGGATTCGGCGACAAGCTAAAATTGCTTATTATCGAGAAATAAGAGAAAATGATGTGAAAAATTGTAGAGAAAAGAAATAAGGGTGTTGTAAACTTGGAAATCAACATTTTGCACTAAAATAGTTTTTGACAGCAGCAGTAGTCTAATTTTGAAAAATCATCAAAAATAGTGGAATATGAGTTAGAGGTTGAATAAAATATGAAATTAAATTTTATTGAGTCTAGTTTTTCACGGAAGAAACAGTGTATGCAATAGAATTGTAAATTATGAGATATAATGAATTTTGTGAGACAAGGTCAAAATAGTTCCGGGTTCCCCTATTCTGACTTTGGAAAATCATCAAAAACGGTAAAAAATAATTAGGGGCATGAATTTATTTGTTTAGATCCTTAATGAGTCTATTTTCAAGAGAAACAAACAAAAACATCATCCAAATTCTATACTAAGAGATAAATAATTTTTAGTAAGGAAAGGTTGAAGCTATCAAACAGTAGGATCGGGATAAATTTGAAGATTTTACTGTACTTATTTGATGAACTATAAATTCTAAAAATTTTATGATAGAAAGGTATTTAAGTCTAGTTTCAAAAACATAAAGCGGATCTTAATTTGGAAATCTATAGCTCAAGATATAAATAATTTAGTAACAATGAATCAAGTAGACAGCTTTGAATGAACATATAAGTAAATAGTGAAAACATATATGAATATTTAGCTAGCATAGGTTACATTAAAAATGGATCACGCGGCTAAGGCCAATCTGGTTCGAGTGGGCCACATGGGCGTGTGGGCCCACTCGAGCAGGCCGTGTGGGTGTGTGAGCCCTTTTTTCTTAAAAGTTCTGTAAGGTTGCACGGGTCGCCCAAGTCAACTGTGGACCTACTGTAGGGTCGGTAAGCTTTACTGAGATCCCTATATGTTTGATCTGTCTGTTTGATTTCTGTACTGGGCATGACTTATGATATCTGAATGTATGTGCTATTAATTGCATAATGGCATGACATATTTTGTATGTTGCATTGCATGGGGGTGGGTTGATGATAGTTGGAGGAAGTGTCTGAAAGGCCATTAAGCCTGTTATCTGGCAGCTCAGCTGCAACCTTTTGATTATGTGCCGCATTTTGGTACAGCATGGTGTGTAGGGATGGGTGGGTTGATTTAATCCCCACATGGTGTGTAGGGTTGGACGGAGATGGTGTGTAGAGGCTGGTGGGTAGGATTCTGATTTACTATATCTGCATTCTGTATCTGATATGGGCCAAGGCCCTAATGTATTTCTGAGACTGTATCTGAGCGGGTTAAGGCCCAAACTAATTCTATGATAGGCCCAGGCCCCAGACTGTATCTAACTGAATTCTGTTGAATATCTTTATGCATGTTTTCTACGGGGATTACATACTAAGTTTGCAAAAACTCACCCTTTGTCTGTTTAATCTGTATAGGTAATCCGCAGACTTGATGGGTCAGTGCAGCGGAATACTCGACGGTGACCACACGTAAATTTTAGACTGTTTTTCTTTAATTTCTAAAATTTATTACTTATTTGGGGTTTTTTATGTAACTTTTGGACTATGGACTGGTTGGCTTTAAATTTGGGACTTTATACTATTTTTATCGAATTTTTTTAAACTGCAACTCAACAAAACACGATTTTTCAAAAAACTAAGTTTTTCGTAAATAGAAACAGTTTTTCCTAAATTAATTGGTTACAAAAGATCCCACTAAGAGACAAGTTGAAAGCAAATCAACTAGTACTTGTTTTTCCAAATTAAATAAAAGCTAACTAACTGTAACGGTTTTAACTCGACAATCTCGTCTCAAATCTCATTCCATGTGACATCGTCAGATTTGTCCATAACGTCTAGGCCAGGTTTGGAGTGTTACAAAATAATAATTAAACATATATTTTTACTTATAATTTTACCACATTTCACTTATTCAATATCGATTTCACTTAACACTTTTTGTTTTGCCTATAGTAGATTCAATGGAACATAAGGATATGCGAGACAATCACTAATTTGCCCCAAAGTGACACTTTCAATTACACCGTAGTGCCTCTTTCAATTTGTACGCTGGAAATTTCCTAATGGTATGTCATCTATATCCCACTAGTTCACATCTTGTCTACTTGGGAAAATATATCAAATTTAGCTACGCTTTTACATTTTATAATAGAATCTATATACTTTTGCATTCTTTTCAATTCAATTCTTATTATAAAATCTCAATAAACATTGTAGTAATGTTTCTTTGACAAATGAAATATATAACACATTGACTTATAATATTCCATATCCACTATGAAAGTATTATTACGTTTCCCATGTCACTTCTACACATTTGCCACTTAGCCCTTAATTTAAAAAAATCAATATTCACTGACATGTCACTTTAATCTCACTTAGCATTGAAACTTACTACCATAATCACTTCATTAAAATTATCCAATAATACTTTATTACACATATCATATTTTGGTCATTTTTCTATATAATCTTCTTTACATTTATTTGACTTCACTTGGTTTTACAATCATTCCAATTTAGTCCTTCCCAACATATAATTCAACAATCACTATATTTTTACTTCTACATACATTTCACTTCCATACTTGTTTCACACAAATATTTTATTACAGTATTTCAGTACACATAGCCACTTTTGAAAATTTTACAATTTAGTCCTTAGCCATAGGAAATTGCATAACCACTATAATATCTCTTCAATATCACTTTGTATTTAACTCACTAACACCTAACACTTCATTTAAACTCTTTATCCCATAATTTTGTTCTATACATAAACTTTTTTACACTTTTAAATTTAGTATCTTGTCCCATGCTTTCATTACACAACATCATTTCAATTTGAAATTTAAATTAAATAGATATTTTCACTATACTTTAATTACTTTCAAATTAAGTAATAACACAAATATTTTTAAATTAATCACAAAACTTTTAATATAACAATTTCACATATTTCATACTTAGATTTTAATAGGTAAAGTAAAATTTTTGAAGTACTTACCTCTATTTTGTTAGGATTTCACTATTTTGCCTTTAATTCTCTTCATTCCTTACTTTTTTCATCATCATTACTTTATTTCCAACACTTCCATTATTTCTTCTCTTTTTCTACTTCATGAACACATCAAATACATAATAAAAATCACATTAAAATTACTTTCTTATGTCTCAACTTCAATTAAACATAAATTCTATAAGAAATACTTGAATTTCTTACCTTGTCTCTTTAATCTCTTCACTTTTTCCACAACTTTCTCCACTCTCGATTCTAATTTCTTTAATAGACATTCTAACTCAAGAATTTTGAGTGAAAAGGTGAATTGAAAGGGACTAAATTTTAGAAAAAAAAAGTTTCTCTCTTCTTCATTTCTTATGTAAGTTGGAAACTATTAGCTCAAATGATCAAATCGAAATTGAAAAGAGGGGGTGAATTAGCTTTTAAACAATTTAGAGTGGTTCTGCCCCAATTGCCTACTCCACTACCTTAACTTTCCACAACTAAGCATTTTCCCAAACTTACTAATTTGATCAACTTTTGAGGACAAGGTTTAACCTTACAACTCCCTTAAGATTTCTACCCAAATCTTAAAACACAAACTCTCTCAAACAATTTCGAAGAGGAAAACAAAGAAATAATCTTTACAAGATCAAAGTGTTTGTAGATTAAGCTCAATTACAATGAAAATACACTTGAGCAAAAGAATAGAAATAAGGCTTACAAGTGTATGAAAGAAAAATATGAAAGTATTTGGCACAAAGGTTGTTTGATTAATGATTTATGCTTGATTATGCTTTCTTATTCTTGTAGAATCTTTGGAAGATGATATTTATACCCTTAAATTGAATTCCAACCATTATGGTTGTTGGAGATATGAATAGAGTCGTTGGGGATGTGAAATCCAGAACATTTAATTCACCTGCAATAGCGAGTATAGATACCAGATAAAAAAGGTATCGATATTTTTACAATAAATGCCAAATTCAGTGACTGTTGAAGTTGAAATATCGATACCATATAAAAGGTATCGATGCTGAATCGATATTTAGCTGAATTTTTTAAACCAAAATGTCATTTTTGTACCCTTTTTCCAAGGGGTATCGATATTTTCAAAAACATGCATACTTGGCCAAAAAAGTATCGATACTTTTTGGCCTAGAGCTGTTCTGACTTGTTTGAAAATTATTTTGACAAGTTAAAAGGATTTTTACTTTATTAAAATCATTTTAACTTGATTTTAAAGTAATTTAAAAATTTTCTAAGAGTTTAAAGAAAAGATTTAAAATTGTCTCTTAGACTTTCATTGAAAAACCATTTTGTTAATTTTGTTCAATTTTAAATTTTATTCAAAAACAATTCAATTTGTTATATCAAAACATATTATCAAATAAAGCTTAGTTTAACAGAAACAAACGGGATAGATGAACTAATAAAGCTTAGTTTAACAGAAACAAACAGGATAGATGAACTTTCTTCATCTTTCTTCTATTTATATTTACTTTAATTAACTAAAATATTAATAAAATATCTTTAATAAAATATTACTAAAGTAATATTAAATAATTTTATCTAATCAAAACTTAACACCTAGATTTATCATGATAATCATCCTATTTAAGAAATGACTATTTTACCCCTTATCATATTCTACAATTCCTCTACTGAGTCATCAATTTATTTGATGAAATTGCAATTTAGTCCCTCATATTTCTCCACTTATTCAACTTGGTCCATGCTTACCAATTTCATGTCACAAGAAACTTTGTTTCATTTTCACTTTTGGTCCTTTGACTTTCTCATATTTACTTTTCAATCCCTCTACTTTTGAATATTTACACTTTGACCCTAAAACTTTTCATATCTTTACATTTTAGTCAATACCTCAAATTTATCTCTTAATACCCAGTTCTTTTTAATTTTCTCTCAGTATCTAGCTGCCTTTTTTACTAACAGTAATAGTTCTTATTTAATTTCCTTTGAAAATCCTAACATATGTCAACTTGTACTAACACTGTTCTCGACTGAGGGGGGTTTTAGGAATGTTACACCGACTAATTAGTATAATTGGACCAGTTAACTTCTAGGTTACTATACATATGATTTAACGATACAAATGTAAACTTTTAGTTCACCATCTCATTTGATTAATCGTACTAATATATACATAGTACTAACTAGAAGAAAAGGCAATAGTTTTCCAATACAAAATTCTTACCAAATATTGTAAATTTAATTAATCGTCTTCTTATCCAGAGTATCAATATGATATCCGTTGCAATGTATATCCTTTTAAGACAAAATAATTTATTTGAGATTGACTAGAACATGGTGCATTAATTATTGGTTTGATTCTTGAGATAACAATGTATTAACTCTTTTGAAGCATTGAATTAATTTTAACTGTTATTGTAAAACCCAAACCCGGCCTAGGCGTTATGGACAAATCCGGAAGTGTCACAGGAAATGGGGTTGAAAAACATTGTCATTAAGTTAAAACCATATTAGTTAATTAACCTTTGTCACTTTTATCAGTTTCAACATTCTTATTTAATTAGTTGTTTAGAGGTAAAACATGTTTGTAGCGAAAGCTTATAAAACCATTGAGTTTAGGAAACCGTTCGAAGTTTTTAAAAAACCTTTGTTTTTGGTAAAATTCGAGCTTTTATTGAGTTTGCATGTAACACCCCAAACCCGGCCTAGACGTTATGGTTGAATATGGTGGTGTCACATGATAGGGTGTTTTGAAAACTAAGTCATCACGAAAAACCCATTCAGTTTATTTACATTTAATTACCTCTTATCAATTTCAAGAAAACATTTATTCATTTATTTGCTTTATTTAAAACATACTTTGTTGCAGAAGCTTTAGAAACTATTGAATTTACATAAAACCATTCGTGATTATTGAAAACTTTTGCTTTTCGTAAAAACTGAGTTTTTGTTGAGTTTTACAGTTATAATCCATAAAAGTAGTTAAATCCAAAACTAAAGCAAAAACAGTCCATAGGTCCCAATTACAAAAATAACCCAACAAATTAAATTAAACCTTAAAACAAAAATAACGCAATTTTTAAAGGGTGGCCACTGTCGAGTCCTTCACTGCACTGAACCATCTAAGTTTGGGGATTACCTGTACAGATTAAACAGTAGGGGTGAGTTTACGTAAACTTAGTGTGTAATCCCCACAGAAATAGCATGCACATAATCAGAATATCAGAATCAGATAGTTTTAGATTCGGCCTAAGCCCATTACAGATACAGAATTAGATTTAGGCCTTAGCCCATCCCAGATACAGATACAGATACACAATCGGGCCTTAGCCCATATTAAAAACAGATACAGTAAAGCAGTCAAAAACAGAAATAAGATCCTACCCCTAGCCTCTATAGACCATCTCTGACCATCCCCACACACCATGTGGGGTTTAAAACACCCACCCAGCCCTACACACCATCCTATACCGAAAGTGGCACATATCAGAAATGATGCAGCTGAGCTGCCAGATAATAGGCGCAAACGCCTTTCAGAACACTTCCTCCAATAATCATCATCCCACCCCAATAACAAAAAAAATACAGATACCAATGATATGCAAAAACAGATATATAGTCTAACATGCTCACATGCCATATATATATAGTAGGTACAGTTATATGCATCAAATCAGTCAGATACGCATGGTAATACATGCTTAGAACATAATATCAGTCATACCGATCATACAAATTAGGGTTTAATTACCCATTATTGATCTTACACTAGGCTCACAGTCATTTAGGACGACCCGTGCAACCCTAAGGAACATTTTAGTTAAATAGGCCCACACGCCCATATGGTGTGTGGGCCCATACACCCAGATTGGCCTTGGCCGTGTGGATTACACGGCCTGGCCCAGAAACCCTCATGCCCTTGTAGACTGCTTGTGTGGGTCCACACGGCCGTGTGGCCCACATGGCCCAATTTGGTCTAACCTGTGCAGCTTACACGGCCACACCTGGCCATCACACAGCTGTGTCTTGTGCACGGCCAACCACACAAGCGACCACACATCCGTGTGGAATCGAAAGAATGGTTTTTGGCTTGCGTTGAAACCTCGTTTTCTATGTTAATAGGTACACACGTGGTATCGGTTTACTACAAAAACACTCTCGAGCACTCCAAGACCTAAAATCAATGAACCCAGCATCATTTTAACGGATTAAAAAAATGAATTTGATAATTATGCACTAACAGAGACTCAACTTACCGCGGACGAAAATCCTTCGTTAATCTCGCTAACACAAGAGATACAAAAATCGCTGATCAAAGCCTCCCTCTATGCCATTAATAGTAGAAGGAACACATTACTAATCAATCATTAAAATTCCACGACGAAAAAGACAATGAAAACTTACCAAACCTGCGCGAGTACAATTAATAGAGTAAAACAAATGGAAGAGACAGATTAAGAAAAACAAAGAAAATGGATAGGAGAGTTCAAGACCAATCGGCAGAATAGTGGAAGAACAAAATGTTAGGATTTTTTTTTAAAAAGAGAGAGCAAACCGAAAATTTAAAAAAGAGTAATCAAAATAGAAATTCTGATAACTCCCCACTACTATCTCCTCAAAATCCTCTTTATTAACCCACTAACAACCTATTACTCAGCATTTGAGTTCCATCAAAACACTAACACAAATTCGAGCAAAAAAAAAAGCACCTACGCTCACACAAGGATTCGAACACAGGACCTTCAGTAAACTAACATTCCACTTAACCATCAGACCAGTAGGCCCATTCTGATAGCAAATAGTAACAAATAAACTTAAGCCCACTAAACAAAGGTGAAGCTTGAATTAGAAAAATTCCAAACTTTTGCCAAATGCATGGCTTGAACTTGAGACCTCTCACACACACCCAGAACACTTAACCACTTAAGCAAACAAATAGTTGTGTCACATGTTTGCAGAAACAGAAATACAAAATTTGGGGTGTTATATTGCAATTTTAAAATCATAAAACGCAGTCAACCCAAATTTAAGCAATAGTTCAAAAAGTCCAATTTTACAAAAAAAAAAACCCAAAAATGAATCGAAAATTTTTAAGTAAAAACCAGAACCGACATCAGTCTATGACATGTGGTCACCGTCGAGTCCTCCACTACACTGATCCGCTTAAGTGTATGGATTACCTATACAAATCAAACAAAAAGGAGTGAGTTTACATAAACTCAGTGTGTAACCTCATAGAATTAAGCATGCACACATACAGAAAATTAGAATCAGACAGATACAGATTTGGGCCTAAGGCCATTATATATACATATGCAGATTCGGGCCTAAGCCCCTCTCAGATACAGGTACAGATGTGCAAATCAGAATCCTACCTCCATCCTCTACACACCATCTTTGACTATCCCTACACACCATGTGGGGTTTAAAACACCTAGCCAGTCCTACACACCATATAGTACCGATACGGTACATAACAGATATAATGCAGCCATGCTGCCAGATAATAGGCATAAATTGCCTTTCAAAACACTTCCTCCAATATACATCATCCCATCCCCAATATCAGATACAAAAATATACAAATACAGATAGACAGTCTAACATGCATGCTTACACATAAGCGCATATAGATAGCAGATATGCAAATAATAGTGCAAGTAGACATGCATCAGTACACTAATCAGATTAGAATATCAAACAATCAGATCATACAATTTAGGGTTTATTTAGCCCTTACCAACCCTACAGTAGGCCCACAATTGTTTGGGACGACCCGTGTAACCCTAGGGAAAAATTTAGAGAAATGGGCCCACACGCTAGTGTGGCTTGTCCGTCTGGGCCCACAACCTAGATTGACATTACCCGTGTGGATCACACGGCCTAGCCTAAAATCCACACTCCTGTGTGGCCCATATGCCCCAATTTGGCCTAGCCCGTGTAGCTCACACGGCCACACTCCAGCCATCACACGGTCGTGTCTTGCGCATGGCTCGGCCTTTGTCGATCACACGGTCGTGTCGTCACACACAGCCTACCACACGGGCGACCACACACCCATGTAGCGTCGATAGAACAGTATTTTAACTTTTTTAGAATCTCGTTTTTCTACATTTCGGGTACACACTTGGTATCAGTTTGATGTGAAAACTATCTCGAATCCACCAAAACATAAAAACGACACGTGATACACAATTTTAGTCTGATTAAACCAAATCAAAAATCGACAACCATTCAATTTTTCCAAAATCTTCACTTACCCCATCACTCCTAGCCCCCTTTTGCCTACGATCCGGTAAGAGGAACGCCCCGTTCTTCGCAAATGCTTGCTGTAAAAACCCAGCACTAAGATTACTGAAGACAAAGTACAACTTAGAACAGCATCAAAGAATTGATGTCAGAAATTTGAGAGGGGGAGAGAGAAAGAATTGAATTTTTGAAAAAAATAAATAAAATAAAATAAACTCAACAAAATAAATTTGATAACACCCATATCCCTTAAATCTCTCCCCACAACCCCACTAACAACCCACTACCCAAAATCCCTCTTCAGCACAACTCTTCCAGGAAACTGAGTAAAAAGATTAACATTCTCCCTTTCGCAAAGATTCAAATACAAGACCTCACACACACCAACTATCTTACCACTTGAACTAACAACCTCATTCTGATATGGCTTTACAAATAAATTATTCTAAGCCCACTCACCAAGGGTTAGGCTTAATTCCAAAAATAACAAAAATTGCTAAAGGTAAGGTTTGAACTTAGGACCTCACACACACACCCAAAACACATAACCACTAGAGTATACAGATATTTGTGTCAAATTTACAAAAGCAGGGATTAATTATTTAAGGCGTTACAGTTATAATAAATGTCGATAATGACGATAGAATGATCGCAAAGCAATAAGAAAATAAGAAAAGAAAAATAAGAACACACAGATTTTACGTGAAAACCCTTTCGGGAAAAAACCACGACTAGAGGAGAAGAAATTCACTAATGTTGAAAAATGAATGATACAAGAGGAGTTTTGACAACGTCTATTTAAGGGTTGAAAAACCATGTTCTAATCAAAGTCAAATAGTAGAAGAATAGTTCTAAATGGATTCAACTTGTGTCGTATGGTCCATATTTATTTCTTTGCCACTGTATTAATTTCTTCAACAAGTGACAGGATCCGGGTCACACAATCTCTAACATTAACTATGAAAGATTAACATGTTCTATTACCACATTGAACATAGGGAAACAATATATTAGCTCTTCCGGAGCCTTAAACTAAAGATTGGTTCATTCATTACCAAACAAGAAAAAAAAATTATCCCTAAGGATATTATGCACTGATGTATTGTTTACAGGACATATAATTCCTTTCTTTTAAGGAATATTAGATAAAGAAAAAGATATTTAGGTGTATGACAAGTACATAACCAACAATTTTTTATAAGTTGTTTCTCTTCTTTGAAAGGTTATATTGAGAAATCTTGTTGTTCTCTTATTTATCTTTATGTTTCCACTTCTTGTGGCAAGAAGAATTATTACTAATAAGATATCTAAAAATCAAGTCATGAGTTTCGCAATTCAACAAAAAGGATGCAACTCATACTTCTAGAAATTTCGTCTTTAACAAAATACATACAATTCTAAAGAATATGACCATAAGATTTCAAAAAAGTATCAAAATCAAATCATAGAATTAAAATTTTAATAATGGATATCAAATAAATTATAGCAATAAGTTCCTTAATATGGATTATAGAAATCCTGAAAATTGATATGCTAGCTTTTAAAATAATCACTATCATAAAGACAATGTCAACATCCCTTTATTATATATGTCACAGTCATCAATATGATATTCCGAATTTGATTTAACATTATTCTTATTATTTGTTTTCGTATTGTGTCTCTTCCATTTGATAGAATCTTAATAGAATTCAACTAAATGTTTAAGCATATGATAGGTAGAATACCAATGGTCTTCAATAGCATAAGTTATTTTCACTCCTTAAAAGGTTTTTCTTTTTTGAAATTCTTGTTTATCTCTTGTTTTTCATCATTTTTCCACTTTTGGTGGTGAAAAGAATTATTATGACCACCCATTTGACAATTATATCATGTAATTTGCCACACCCATGATTATGTCTTTATTATGTATTGTTGCATTACTTCAGGGAGTGGAGCAAATCCAATAGGGTTGGCTTTATGAATTTTCATTTATAGCTTATTATTATATTTAACCACAAGTAACATAATACTAGTTCAGAATATTTTTGAAAATCTAAAAAAACATATTTGAAACATGAAAAGTTGTGAAAGTTCTATAACAAGTTCTCATTAATAATATTTTCTCCATATAATTATAATTGAGAACTTGTTCTAAATATTATTGGGCTCACTCACCCATAGTTTTAAAATATTGTAACTTCAAGTGCATCCAATCATTATGAGCTTTAGATATAATTATCATATTCTAGTGATCATATTTTTTTATCCAATAATAACCATAAATTTTAATAAAATCACATAATAATATCACAAATATATATAATTTCTCAGTGCTTCGTCGATAAGAACCTACTTTAAATCACAAATATATTGATATGATAGCTCTTCTGGAGCTTTCAACTAATTTTGTACAATCAAATATTGCAATAATATTGGTTTGTTTTAGTACCAAATAAGATAAGTATTTTCTATCTATAAGGATAGTATAATATTTGGACATATGATAGGTACGTGGTCAATGATATTTCATATCGCATTGAAAATATAAATTATCTCTACCCTTCAAAGTGTTATCTTAAGAACTCTCATTTTTCTCTTATTTATTATTATGTTTTCACTTCTAGTGATTATTATTATGCCACTTATCACGTCTGTGGTTATATCCTTAATTTTTTTTTCTTGTATTCACTTCGGGAACTGCAATAGATCTAATATGAAAAAATTCTAAATCTCACGATAGATTCTTTATATAATACGAACCAATATCACAAAAGCTCATTGTGATAATTCAATCAAATTTAAAACAAATAATAATCATAATCATACCTCAATTAAACTGTTTAAAAGTTCCTTACCAATCTAAATATTGCTCAATAAATTCAAGATCAAGAACAAAAATTAATGCTGAGATCAAATTTTTCACCATCCTCGAAAAGCTAAATAAATAAATTAATCAAATCAATCTTAATTAATCATAAAATAAAAATATTAAATTAAATTTAGAAATAAATTATTTAAAATAAAAACTTTCTGCAAATATCCGCATCTTGCCTCTATGATCTCAAAGAATAAATCTGATGATACATGCACGGATGAGATTAAATTTATTAAATTTCATTCACCAAAGCTGTCAATTTTCAAGTTTTGAAAAATCAATCGACTTGCGATGACTTTTTGGATGGGATCCAAGCGTTTCTGGGTTGAGATATCTTCATAGCATTCAAAGACCTATCTTTTAGCTTCAAAACGCACTTTGAATCACTCAATTTCGAGTTTGGGGGCTCAAGTTATGACGGTTTTAGTAAATTCTGCATAAGCAAAATTTCTGGACTAGATTATTACGAAAATTATGAGTTTCGGGCTTTTAATTTGAGTTTAAATCATATTAGGTCTAATTTTTAGGCTTTATTTTTATTACATATCAGTCCAATATTGTATTTATTAGGTCTTATTATTTCATTATTTATTTATTCTGAATTTTGAATATTGTTGGGAGTAAACTCGACTAAGCAACAAACAAGTAAAATAACAAAGAAAATGAAAAGATCGAACACCAATATGTTAAGTGAAAAACCCCTCTGAAGAGGATAGAAAACCACTAGCAAAGATAATTTCAGTAAAACGACAAAAACGAGTAGTACAAAGATGAAAATAAAACTAAACCCCGAAACCTAAAATAAGAACCCATAAAACATAAACAGAAAATTCTCTGAAAGCTTGTAAAAGTTAATACCTAAATGTGTAATTGGTTCACTTTTTTTCTAGGGTAGAAAAATGAATATTTATAGGCTAAATTCGTAGGTCAAATATTATAATCTACACCAATCAGAGTTCGATTGAGACAAATAATCAACATTTTACTAGAACAAGAAAACTGGGAAAATTGCATGACACATCTCTACATTGTGACGTGGTTGTTGCCTCATCAAGACGCCCTTCATCACATCGTCGAGACATGGCATCAGTGGTCGCGTCACTGAGACAACGCTTCTTCCTCGTCGGGACATTAACTTTGTTTCGGCCAAAAAAATGCGAGGCACACTCTACAAATCTCCATCTTGACTCCTATTTCCACAATGTCTTCTTTGCCAAATCTCACCACGAGCCTAACTTTAACTATACAGGATATTAATTGGTTGAACTTTAAAGTTGAAAGACTTCTAGTCTTCGACTTGAACACTACCAAATCAAAATTGACCCAGGTCTGATTTACACGAATACAAAGCCCTATCTTTTTAGAACCTGCACCCAAATGAGAACCTCTCTTATACGAAACGGTCATCCCTTTTTCCCTCTTACGACCAAGTTACGTCCATTTCAATTGAGTCGAATTTATTCCCTTAACAGATGAAGGACGTCCTATTTCACTAATCATCGTTGATCCTTCCAGAACATAAAGACTGACAAGCCTTTTACCTTTCATCAAAATGAGAGCCCCACGGGATACCTTAATGCCGCTTGACTTGATGTTAATTTTACAACACTTTAAGTCTAAATTTTCCAAAGAGATGATATTTCTCTTTAAATTAGGTACATAATTGACGTTTGACAATGTCCTGATTGTCCCATCATGTATCTTGATCTAAACAGTACCAATACTGATTACCTTATTGGGTGAACCATTCCCCATAGCATAACTCCACCTCCAACTGAATTGTATATAGAGAACTAGTCCCTATTAAAACACATGTGGAAAGAACATCCTGAGTCCAGGATCCACTCGGACATAACCTCAGAGCTTTCACTTGTTGAAACCAACAAGAAATCATCCCCCTTGTCATCGGTCAAATTAGCACCAGCTAAATCTTCCTCGTTGCTCTTAGTAGCTTTTTTATTTCATAGTTTGTAACAATCTGCCTTTACGTGACCTAACTTCTTATAATAGCAACATCTCTTGTCTCGTTCCTTAATGCTACCAAAACTGAGGCTTGTCTATCTAACTTGTTATTCGAACCAAATTCATTGTCGAGTTTATCTTTGCCATAAATCAGGGTCTCATTGAAAGACTTGTATGGAGGGGGTAAAAAACACAATAATATTTTGATTTTCATCATCAATCTAAACCTCAACATTCTTTAAATCATTCAAAAGATTAATAAATTGACCAATGTGACCTTTAAGGTGCTCACCTATGTTCATGCGGAACATGTATAATCATTGTTTCAACGCTAACAACTTAGCTAGAGACTTTATTGCGTAAAGGGTTTCTAACCTTTTCCACAAGGTGTATGTCATTTTCTCTATCAACACCTCTTGCAATGCATTATTCGAGAGGTACAACTGAATTGCAAATAGGATCTTCTCATCAAACTCTTTCCATTCTGACTGTTCCATATCTGCTGGCTTCTTCCCTATAATGACCTTTTCCAGACCAATCTGGATTAGTATTGTTGTCATCCAAACTTACCACAGATTAAAATATGTGATGCCACGAACTTCTCAATGTTGAACCTTGTTGCTATCATCTTTGAACAAGTTGAATGCTAAAATTGAACTAGCGCTGATACCAGTTTGTTGGAATAACTCGATTAAGCAACAAACAAGTAAAATAAAAAAAAAATTGAAAAGGTCGAACACATATATTTTACATGAAAACCCTCTCCAAAGAGGATAAAAAATGACGGGAAAAGATAATTTCACTATAACAGAAAAATAAAATAGTGCAAATATGGAGATAAAACTAAACCTCAAAACCCGAAATAAGAACCCTTAAAACGTAAACACAAAATTCTCTAAAAGCTTATAAAATTTAATACCTAAATGTGTAATGGGTTCACTTTTTTTCTAGGGTAGAAAAGTGTCTATTTATAGGCTAAATTCGTAGGTCAAATAATATTAAAATAATCTACACTAATCAGAGTTTGACTTGTATAAATAATCAAAATTTGACTGGAAGAAGAAAACTAAGAAAATTACATGATAGGTCGCCACGTCGTGACGTGGTTGTTGCTTCGTCGGGATGCCTTTCATCACGTCATTAGGACGTGGTGAATCTTCTTGTTGTGATGTCGGTGGTCACGTTGTCGAGACAACACTTCTTCCTTGTCAGGACATCTTTCGGCCAAAAAATGCGAGGCACACTCTATAGATTTTTTTAATGTATTTTAAGTTATTTTGGAGTTTAATGTTAACAAGAAAGTTTAGTTTAAAATTACTTCTTGCTTAGGTTAATCAGAGTTTCAATATACTTGAAAGTTTTATTTGGATATACTTAGTTAGCCTATATAAAGACCTATTCATTGTGCACAATTCATAATTCATGCAACAACTTCTCTCTTTGAGTTTTTCTCTTTAAAAATTTCTCTTGAGCTTTCTTTTTGAAGAGTTTTAATAATATTTTTAAATTGTAGGGATCATCTTCAAGCTTTTCTTTCCAAGTTTTCTTTCTTGGAGGAGAAATTAGAGTCTTTTGAAGGGGGTTATGGATTCATTTGGTTTCTAAGGCTCCTAAGGACTTCTACATGTCACTTTCCATCTTTTCCATCTATCTTATTTTGTTTCTTTATTATTCTATTATGTTCTACTCTTGTTTAATTGTTTCTAATTTTTTTTTTGGATTTCTTTTGGTTTTCTATCTTAATTATTTGTTTTAATTGTTACCCTTTTAATTCTTAAATTTGACTTGGATTTGTTTGCATTTCAAGATGTGTCAAACTTCGAGTTCTCCTTCATTTGTCTAGAGCGCTAGGCCAAATCCGCAACTTGGACAAACTTATGATCCTGTTCTATGCGCATCTATATCATCTGATCTTGATTCTTAAATGAATAAATTTAATCAGACGCGGATAAATAGGTTTTATTTTTTTTTTTTGCAGATAAGGTTTAAAAGTTGAAGAGTGGTTGAGTGGTAAAAGACTTTCATTAGTATTAGAGGGAGCAAGTTTGTATCTCTCTGCTTTTGATTTTTGGGTTTTTTCTTCTTCAGTCGAGATCGAGTTTATAAATTTTTTTTTACGAAAACTATTAATCATTTGAGGCTAGTTGAGTGGTTTACAAATGTTGTGAATACCTTGGAAATTAAGGGATTCAAGTTTGAATCTTAAGGGGCACGGTTAGGTTATTATTATTATTTTGGCTAGGGTAAAGAAGATGGTGGGGTTGGTGTTTTAGCCTTATGGGCTTATGATAATTTTTTTTTCTTTCTTCTGGAATGGGACAAGGTAACTAGAAGGGAAATTGAGAGGGGCAATTGAGAATATTAAAAAAAATAGAGACTTATGAAAAGGAAATTGAATATTGTGCTGATAACGTGTTATAAAATAAATAATAAAGAGAATAAAAAACAAAAAAAAAGTAAAAGAGAATCTATTTTATTGATCAGAAGGCATATTTACAATACTTCTCCGAAGTCTATATTATATACATAAGTATAAATGGAATAAAACTCTATTTCTCCAAAGTCTATATTATATACATAAGTATCTTGATCCATTTCAACTAAAATCTCATTTAATTTTAATATAATTTTTTATAAATATATTCCTTACATAAGTTTTTCGGTATAATTCTAAACTTAACCCTCAACATTTACATATTTTATCATTTTGACCCTTATTCTTTTTTTAACTTAATTCGGCCCTCAATATTTTTTTTAAAAAATGTCAAAATTAACTATCAACCTTTCAAAAAGAATTTAACTATTTTTTTTAACGGGAATATTGTCTAAAACACTAAATTTTTAAACATAGTAGCTTGCATGACGATAATGAATTCTATTCTATTTTTTTGAATATTTTTATAATTTCTTTTAGTACAGTGATGATTCGAACCCACGCTATTCTTGGAAAAGGTGAACACTCAACTAATAGGTCACAACTTAGAGTTCAACATTTTTATAAATTTTAAATTATTTGTTGGCTTAGTATATAATATAAGCAGAGTCATGTCAACATGAATTATACATGGATGACCACATGTATTGCCTTGCTAACATCAATAAAAAATTAATGTTTTAATCAGCATTTTTATTTAAAAATAATAATTTAACTTTTTTTTAAGATTAAGGATTAATTTAACTTTAAAAAAAGAATAATAACCAAATTTACAAATTATTAAACGCTAATAATGCATTTTCCGCATAAGAAGTTAACATTTAGCAGCTTTTATTGACTTCTTTAGGGTTTAAGTTTTAACATTCAAAAATCATTTTGAAATATTGGGTTGCTTTGGACGTTTTACTGAAACTAATTGCTTTGGCAATGTTCCCTCTTTGTGGAATTGGATTTTGACCCTGAACCAATTTTGATGACATCAATGTGGTTTTTTTTTTTTTTTTCTGCTGCTGGTGAAGTTCAGTTCATCGAGATGCTATCTTCAGGGGCGAAGCCAGAACAATTTTGTAGGGGCGGAAGAAATTTTAATTTTTTATAGATTATATCTTTATAATTTTTAAAGGATTAAATTGAATTTTTATAATTTTAAGAGGACCAAAGCAATTTCACTTTTACTAATTTAAAATTTTTAAAAAATCTTAAGAGCCTAAATAAAAATTTTACCTTTTAGGGGAGCCGGGGCCATGCCTACCCCTGGATTCGCCCCTGACTATCTTCCATTTGTTGATTTAGTGAGTGCTTGAGTTTTCAAGAATGAAGCTTGGTGTCTGTGTGGTCGGGTGCTTTGTATCTCTTTATTTTGTTTGTCTTCATGGTGATTAATTTTGGTTGCATGTGTCCCGTAAGCTTAAGTTTGCTAAGTTTAGACCGTTATGGATATTTTTTAAAAATATTGTATTTTGGCTGAGAAAATATTAATATTTAATTAAAAAGTATTTATTTTACATTTTTATCATGTGTTATTATAAAATATATTTTCATGATCATGTTCCACCATATTTAAAAAACAAAAACAAAGAACTATATCAGATAGTCATTATTATATATGTTACCTATGATAGACAAGTGAGAAATCAATTTACCAAATCAGAAATTTTTATCTGAACTTTCTTTGTCTGTATCTGAATTTCATATATAATACAACCACATTTGTCTCATGTGACACTTCTAAGAAGCCTCCACTTTACTCTTAAAAAAAGTAATAAAAAATGAAAAGTTGGGTTATGGGTAGTACGTAAACGAAACCCGGTTTGCCTAGTATTTAATCTGTAGTAGTACTCGAGATCCAGCTTGGAGCTTTACTTTGATGAGAGGTAGAGGAGGTGGAAGTTGGAAGATGGTGAGAGCTGCCTTCTATGATAACAATGGAATGAAGGGTGAATGGAATGCTGAAGAAGATGATAAACTAAGAACTTATGTCCAGAAATATGGCCATTGGAACTGGCATCAACTTCCTAAGTTTGCTGGTGTACTTTTATTCTTTATCTTACTATATTGGATTAATAATCGGAATAGAATTTTAGTATGTGGCACGTAGTGTACTCTTGTGAATTTATGGAGTAATGTTAAACAATAACTAGATGAAATGAAACTAAAAGAACAACATTCATCAAGAAGAATGCGTTAATATTGTTATTATCTTTGTACAGGGGTAGCACATGATCTTATATAACAAAAGTAGTCCAATAGATTAACTGACAACTAACTAACAGCTAACAGATTAACCAACTTTAGTAGCTACTATAACATTCTCCTGGTTTTGTTGAGTTTTTTTTTAAACAAAAAAAAATCAGCAGCACTTGGCAACACCCGAAGAGCATGTCGAAATGAGGCAAAGAGCTTGGGCGTGATGGGCTTTGTGAGGACATCAGCAACTTGTTTTTCAGAAGGAACAAAGTTGATTTGCAGTGTACCATCAAGAATTCTTTCTCGAACAAAATGGTGATCAATCTCGACATATTTTATCCTAGCATGATGTGTGGGATTTGCAGCCATTGAGACTGTGGACGTGTTGTCGCACCAAACCACTAGAGACTGAGAGTGGGGCATACCAATTTCATCTAACAATTGTTTGACCCATAGCAACTCGGACACACAATTGGCTAAGCTACGATATTCTGCTTCAGACGAGGACCTAGACACTACTGCTTGCTTCTTGAAGCACCATGCGATAGGTTTTAGTCCTAAGTAGGCAACATAGCTTGGGGTGGAACGTCGATCTTCAATAAAGGAGGCCCAATCAGCATCAGAGTAGCAGACTAACTCAAACTGACCTTTGGAGAAGTACAATCCATGATCCATAGTTCCAATGAGGTATCTTAATACTCGTTTAATTGCCTTCCAATGAGTATCATTTGGAGAATTCATATATTAACTAAGTTTGTTAACACATTACAAGTAGTCAGGGCGTCTGACGCACATATATTGAAGCATGCCAACTATACTTCGATACAAGTGACCATCAGAAAACGGTGGACTGCCATCAGAAGGAACCAATTTAGGAGTGCTCACCATGGGTGTAGGTGTGGCTACTGCTGCTGTCATCCTTATTTTGTGAAGTATCTTAGTGATGTACTTTTTCTGACTTAGGAACAGCCCTTGAGATGTATGTTGAACTGCGATGCCTAAGAAAAAATTGAGTCGTCCCATGTCTTTGACAGCAAACTTATTGTGAAGTTGATGTACTACACTGTTAATATCTTGACTGGAACTGCTTGTGATTACTATGTCATTGACATAAGCCATAAGCAACAAATAATGTCCTGAAGTAGCTCGAATGAACAATGAAGGATTAGCTTTTAACACATGAAAGCCAAGTTAATTAACTAGATACTATTTTAGAGTTTGAAACCACAGCACGAGGAGCTTCGCGTAAACCATATAGGGCTTTGTCTAACTTACAGACAAGCTTCTAACCATTGTAACCTGACTCTTCAAACACAGGTGGCTAGTCCAGGTATATCTCCTCAGTCAACTCTTCATTTAGGAAAGCATTGTTGACATCAACTTGTCTCAATAACCATCCTTTCATGACTGCAATGGCAAGAACAGTCTGAATGGTTGCTGTTCGAACCACTAGGCTAAAGGTGTCTCGAAAATCAAACCCTGCATGCTGAGACAACCCTTTGGCCACCAAACGTACTTTATCTCTGTCCGCAATACCATCAGCCTTCTTTTTCACTTTAAACAACCATTTGCAGCCAAGTACTATTCGATTATCAGGGAGAGATCAAAGGCTCCATGTGTTATTGTGAAGGAAAGCCTATAACTCACTATGCACAGCAGCTTTCCAAGACTTATTGTGCATTGCTTCATAGATGTCAGTAGGGATATCATCAAAAAGATAGGGTGCTGTGCTCATGTATGCCTTAGGTTTAAAGATGCCAGCTTTGTTGCACATTACCATAGCATGGGAGTTAAATGGAATAGAGACTGGAGGAGGTGGCTGGTCGGATATGTCAGCACCAGATGTTCGAGAGGTGGATCTTTCAGAAATAGAATGGACTGGCCTAGGTAAGTGAGACTAAGGGATATCATTCAGAAGGTTGACTGGAGTAGTAGGTGAAATGACAGATGTTTGACTAGCATGTGGAGTACAGGCTGGGGATAAGACAAGTAGCTTGGAACTAAACAGTGATGTAGACATGGGAAGAGCAGGGTTGGAGGTGATGGTTTTAAATGGAAACACTATTTCATTAAAGGTGACATGACATGAGATATACACACGACCATTATTATCTTAACAACGGTATCCTTTGTGCAGTGGGGAGTACCCTAAAAATGTGCATGGGGTTGACTGAAACTGTAGTTTGTGGGTGTTGTAGGGTCGAAGGTTAGGAAAACACAAGCAGCCAAAGACACGAAGGGATGAATAGCTTGGTGTAACCTGAAATAGTTTTTCATATGGCGAGATATTGTCTAAAGGATAAGAGGGCAACTTGTTTATCAAGTAGACAACACTGCTGAAGGCATCATTCCAGTAGGTTAAGGGGTGCTAATCGCGAGTTCAGTTCCCTACAGCCGATGGAGTTCCTGCCAAAAAGTGTGCATAAAACGGGGATCTCTGTCCGTGATAATAATTATAGGTACACCATGAAGATGAATGATATTTGAGAGAAATGCTATGGCAACAGATTCGCTAGTGAAATTGCTAGGAAGAGCAGTGAAATGGCCGTACTTAGAGAGATGGTCAATAACAACCATGATGACGAATTTTCCTTTCGATGGAGGTAAGCCAGTGATGAAATCCATGGAAATACCCTTAAAAACCAAGTTGGGAATTGGCAATAGTTGTAATAATCCAGCTGGGCAGAGAAAAGAATCATTCATTTGTTGGCATATATGACACTCAGAAATAAAGCGATGAATGTCTATACGTATACAGCTCCAATAAAAGTTGGAAGACAATCGATGGAATGTCCTTGTAACACCAGTATGGCCGCCCATTGAGGATGAATGAAATTTCAGTAATAATTGGTGTCGTAGTGGTGAGTCGGATGGAATGACCAAATGACCACGGTAGAGTAGGAGACCATCTTTGCACTCATATCTAGCGACAGATAGGGGGTCAGTTTGGATGCGGTAACATAATTCCTGCAGTTCAGGGTGAGATGTAGTGGTTAATCGAATGTGTTTCATGATTGAAAAATTAGGACGAAAGATAGCCAAAAGTGCAACATATGGAATTCGTGATAAGGCATCAGCAGCTAAGTTGGTTTTGTTGGAGCAGTACTGAATGTCAAAATCATATCCCAAAAGTTTACCGAGCCATCTCTGTTGCTCCGGCATCTGAATAACCTGATCCGTGAGGCATTTTAAGGACTGTTGGTCGGTGATGATAGAGAAACAACGTTCCAATAAATACTGATGCCATTTTGCGATGGCTTGCGTGATCGCAAACATCTCTCATTAATATATGGAAGCTACTTGCATTTGAGAATTGGGCTTCTGTCTAAAGTAAGTGACTGGGTGATGGCCTTGAGATAAGACGGCACCGATACCCACGCCAGATGTGTCAGTCTCCAAAACAAATGGCTTGGTGAAGTTTGGCAACTGTAGCACTGGTGCAGATGTAAGTAGTTTCTGTAATTGCTGGAAGGCATTCGCTGCTTGATCATTCCAATAAAAATTATCTTTCTTAAGTAAATCAGAGAGAGGTCCAGCAATGGTAGCGTAATGGCGAATGAAACGACGGTAGTATCCGGTGAGACCCAAGAAACTACGGACCTCCTTAATGGTTGTTGGTTGGGGCCACTTGGAGATGACCTGAATTTTATCAGGATTGACAGCGACTCCTTGTGTAGAAATGATGTGGCCTAAATACCCGAGAGATTGTTACCCAAATAAACACTTGGATTTCTTGGCCACTAGGTGATGGTTCCAAAGGCATTGAAGGACCTGTTCAAGATATTGTAGATGAGCAGTCCAAGTGGAACTGTAGACTAATATATCGTCAAAGAAAACCAACACAAACACAATAAAAAAGGGTCGGAAAACATCATTCATTCATCCTTGAAATGTGGATGAGGCGTTGGTGAGGCCAAATGGCATGACGAGAAATTCGTAGTGGCCATTGTGAGTACAAAATGCTATTTTGTATTCATCACCGGATTTGACTCGTATCTGATGATAGCCCGCTAATAAATCTAACTTAGAGAAATATCGAGCCTCATAGAGTTCATCAAACAGTTCATCTACTGATGGAATAGGGAATCAATCTTTAACGGTGACAGCATTTAGTGCCTGATAGTCAACACAAAAATGCCATGTACCATCCTTTTTGTGCACCAACAAGACGGGGGAAGAAAATGGACTGATACTGGGTCGAATGATACCATCCTGTAACATTTCTTGTACTAATTTTTCCATTTCTCTATTTTGAAAATGAGGATATCTATAAGGCCGGACTTGTACTGAACTTGTGTGTGGAATGAGGTTGATGGCATGATCATGAGGACGGACAGGAGGAAGACCCATAGGTTTTTTGAAGACATCGGAGAAAGTTGCTAAGAGGGTCGCAAGATCATTTGGGTATGGAAAGGGGGAAACAGTTAGCAGGGAAAGTAGTTCTAGTCGAAAATACTCAGCAATGGCTTGTGTTTGGACCATGCGTCGAAGGTAGTTGTATTTAACTAGCTGAACAATGGAGGGCTTGCCACCTTGCCAAGAAATCATTTTGCTGTTGTGTGTGAACTGAAATTGAGCAATGGCATAGTTTGTGATAACTGGACCAAGGGTTGTCAGCCATTCAATACCAAGAACCATATCCCAATCTTTGAGAGGTAAAACATAAAAATCAGCGTGAATTTCTTGGCCTTGGATCACGAGTGGAATCTGTCGGCAAATACCCGTACATTGTAATCTGTCACCATTTCTGACGAGTATATAAAATTGAGGAGTGGGTTCAATGGGTAAGTGCAAGAAGGTTGCCATTCGAGTTTGGATGAAATTATGTGTGCTACCCCCATCCAACAGTATTTGTATCGATTTACCATTTATGTGTCCGGTAAAACGAAGAGTGGTGGTGGAACAACCACCGGAAAGTACATTGTAAGAAATTGCAGAGTCAGTGAGAACTTCCTGAAGTTGTTGGTGGTCAACGGAGGAATCATGTAAGGCTTCGAGCTCTGGTGGGTTGTCAAGAGTAGACGGTTGGGTATCACGTCCATCATCGAAGAGAAGGAGTTATGGCTTGGACTTGCATTTATGATCCTAAGAATATTTTTCATCACAATGGCAGCAAAGGCCCTGAGATCAGCGGTAAGCAGCTTCAGTCAGAGAAAGACGACGGAAAGGAACCTTGGCGCCACCAGAGAGTGTGGCCAGATAGTCGGCGTAAGAGTATTAGGGGTAGAAGAAGCAGACGATGGAACTATTTTGGGAGTAGTCAAAATAAGCCTGCCTTGGTCCAATATGGGTTTGATAAAGCCTTTCTCTAAGGTAAAACATTGCTCATGCAATAGTGCAAGCCCAATGGCATACTCAAGTTCGGTTGGTTTGTGGATGAGCACGGTAGTTTTAAAATTAGGTCGGAGCCCCAAAATAAAGCAATGTACCAAAAAGAGAGGCGGTAAGAACATGGTCCAATTTGTGATGGCTTCAAAGTGAGCACGATAGTCACTAACTGTGGTGGTTTGCTGTAGTTTGGCAAGTTGGCCTTCTGGGGATTCTAAATCACGAGGTTGGAACCTTTTAATGAGGGCAGAAGTGAAATGAGACCAGCTAGCGAGTTGTTTGTTGTGATACATTCATTCATACTATTCAGCAGCTACGTCATCCAGATAGAAAGAAGCGATAGTTAGCCGATCGTGTTCATGGATGTTGTAAAAAGAAAAATAGCATTCGGCTTGCAAGACCCATCTGTCGGGGTTCTCTCCAAAGAAGCGAGCAAATTGAATCGGAGCGGGTTTATGAGTGCCTAAGTGAGTCGAACTCTGAGTTGACAAAAGGCCAGAAACAGATTTAGAGGTAGAAGCTGGTGGAGAGGTAGGAAGATGGTTCAAAATTTCTTGAAGCATCTGTTGGTGAGATGCACAAGAAGAGGTCAAGGAGTCGTGTTCTTTATGGATGGTGGATTGGAATTCTTGAACTAATTTTACTGTCTCATCGAGAACCTTCAGGCGAGTACCATCAACCATCTAAGCAATGGTCAATGAAAGCACCAAATGGAGTGGATTGATTTCCTGCAACCACAAGTAATATAATACCAGAAGGAAGAAATGAGCTAAAGAGAATGATTCATTTCATTTACAGCAAATTGTTGTTAAGGTTAAACATAAAATAACTAACATCCAAGAAGAAGGAGATGAGATAAACATAATTTTTCAGTGTTTACAATAGAATTGCATGCCTCTTTCATCATTCCTTTGTCCTTTTGTACTCTAAGGCTGTTACTCATTTGTTAACAATGCTCCTATAATAAAATCATTGAATCTCTGAGGTGTCTTGGGGTTGTGGTTGGGTCTCGTGTTTGTTGTTGGCCTATTTACCTGATCCTCTTGTACGTTGACGGTGGCACTTTGTGGCCTATTCACAACACAGACCCCTCAACTGCACCACCATCTTCATCCACTCACCTATAGCCTCACCACCTAAACCAAACATAACTGTTACGGACATTCTAAAGAAGAAGAAGAGAGAAGAAAAGAGTAGAGACAAAAAGAAGAAACGAAATAGAATCATTATCTAAATTTTTATAACCGTTCCTTCCCTACACCTTTTTCTCTTAAAAATGGAAACAATGCAACAGTTTTGGGTTGGTTACAGTAGCTGTTAGTTGACAGTTGTAACTCCCCTCCCATACGCATCATTTCATTAATACAGGACTTAAAAATACACACAAAAAATGCACTGTTTCATTTGGCTTACAGGATAGACTAAGGCGCGTCATTTTGATAATAGTTTGTTTAACCAAAACATTGCACATTACTAACGGTCAAAACGTAAAGGAATAATAGATAACAGAAAATAACATAAAAAAGATTTTCTTCCATAACAAGTACCTCATTCCCCAAGGCATCATTGTCCTCAAGGATCAAAAGTGGGAAACTTCTATTGTAATTTTTGTAGCACCTCGCATGTTGAGTCTTTAAGGAATGTATTAGCCCAATCGACCAGAATTCCAGTGATGGCATGGCTCCTTCTCTTCACCATTAGCCTGTCCAACACTTGAATCAGTTCCTTAGTCATGGCTCTATCATTACCTACTAATGGCAGAGTCGATTAGTTTGGTATTTTGCCCACATGTTCCTTAAGTTGGGAAACATGGAATGTCCGGTGAATCCTCAAGCCTGTTGGCAGCTTTAATCGATAAGCTATATTCCCTACTTTAGCCTCAAAAGCATAAGGCCCAAAAAACCTTAGGAGACAGCTTTTAATTCAGGATTCTCCTCACTCTATGTTGTTTTTATAGTTGCAAAAGGTAAACACAGTCCCCAAATTGGAATTCTCGTTCACTCCTCTTACAGTTAGTTGCTTGCTTCATTCTATCTTGGGCCCGTTTTAGATGAAATTTAAGGAGCTTCCTTGCAACTTCCCTCTACTAAAGGCTTCTATAAATAGTATCCACAAGTGATGACCCAACTAGGTAAGATAAATGATAAGGAGGCCTTTGGCCATATAAAGCCTTTAAGGAGTTGATTGAATAGTAGAATGGAAAGTGGTGTTATACCACCAATCAGCCAAAGTAAGCCAAAACAACTAGTCACTAGGTCTCTCACCTATTATACACCTTACATATCCCTCTAAGCATTTATTAAGCACCATTGGTCTCTCTATTAGTCTCAAGATGGTAGGCATTGAAGAGGTGTAATTAATACCCTTTGTATATTGTCATGATCATATGGTTATTACATGTAAAGAAAAATAGAAGCAAATATTATCTCATTGGTTGTCTAATGTTTAACTAATATTAAGTGATATTACGTGGTCGAATCGTAATACAGAAAGACAACTTATATTAGTAGATAAATCTAAACAATTCCTTAGTCTAATAAAAAATGAGTAAACAGATTGAAAGCCTAATATGACATCTATCAAGTCCAATTGGGGAGAGGTCTTGTCTTGGACATTTGAGCGAATGACTCCTAAAAGATAGAGACATAGATATGATTGACTAGATTGATAGTACATCAAACTAGACCCAAGAAGAATACATCTTAAATTCGTTTATGGATTTATTCACTTGTGACGTTAATAGTGTGGCATACCTAAATCCTGAATGGATGACGGACTATGTATGCGTAACTCATATACTTTGATGTAAATAAAAGCCTGAGTTCAAATACAGTATGTAGCTTCATTCAAAATAGTAGAATTCATAGCCCAAGATATGGGTAAATGATATCCTCTCATTGGTATTACATGGTTGATGAAAAGTAAATATGGCCACGAGTCATTCATCTTTATGATGAATGATTTGATTACTATTTGATGGTAATTAACTTTTCATGAATGATTTGATTACTATTTGATGGTAATTAACTTTTCATGAAAGAAGATGTAATAGTTATCATAAGATAAAATAGCATCATATTGGGAGAATAGATTTATTCCAAAGAGTTTAAGGATATTCTATGAGGGTAACACACTAATGACAAGATCATTGGGCGAGCATTGATCGAGCAGCTTTCATAATGGTATGCTGTTAGAGAGAGCTCAGCCACGATGCTATAGTGAAATGACTTCATAACTAAATAAGTTTATAATTAATAGGCAAAAAGTTGTAACTTAACTATAAATTATTTGAGCTCAAATCGTATATATTCAATCGGTCCTCTACTAGCTCACTGAAACCAAAAATGAATTGCATGTTAAATCAAATGAACAAAAATGGAAAAAATGGAAGAAAAAGTAGAAAAAAAATGGAGAAATAAGAAACATTTGAAACTGAATGTGGTTTTCTCCAAAATTAAAATGACCTAGAAATGAATTTATGGTTTTCGAATTAAATGATATTTGGAAAATGGAAATAAATCATTTTGTCATAGTAAATTCGTTGAATGTAGAAATAATTAAATATATTTTCTCATAGATTCGTTTACAGTAAAGTCTTCATGATTTTAAAGGAATTAGAATTGGTTTGAGAAAATTATTTAACTAGTAAAATATTTATTTTGGGAAATAGAAAAACAAATATCAAGTTGGATCGAATTATGAGTATTGGGTTAAAAATCCAAGAAGTCCTTATAATTGGACCCAATATGGGAGAGGCCTAAAAGCCTCTCATGTTTAAGAGAAAGACGGCAAATCCTTGTTTGTTTAACTAGGGTTGCCACCCCCTATACTTTTGGTTAGACTAGATGTTCATTTTTCTATTTGAAATAGACTTTTACAATTCAACAAGGCTTTTACTTCTTCTCCCTATAAATAGATGACATCGGTAAGGCTATATACAAAACTCTAAGATATTTTTATTCTACCCAAAAATAGTTAGAGTTTATTCTCTAAGTATTAAATCTATTTTCCAGAATAACAATTCTACCAATTTTTATTGAGAAGAGATTTTGCTTTCACACTAAAAGTAAATAATAAAAAAAACTATTTTTGGTTCTGTGTTTGATTCGAACTGTTCAAGCCCACACTTGAAGTAGTTCGTGGTACGAGAATAGCGATAAAGGCTATTCGGTTGAAAGCTAGGAATGACAAGGATTCGTCTAGCCGAAAACATTGGTGTGATTTTAATAATGGGGTTATTGCTATAAATATAAAAACTGGCTCGATTTTTAAAATTTTTATTTTTCGTTATGTAAGAAAATTATTTTCGAACCAGATTTTTTTTTCCAAAAATTGGTATCAGCACCAAGTTATTCTATGTTTATAGTATAAACTGAGACTGAAATTCTCTCTCTTTTTTATGTGTGATTAATTTTGATAAGATGTGACATTGTTGTAATTGTATACATGTTTAAGGGAATGTATGCGAATGGCTATATGATATTATTTTATTATAATGTATGATAAAGTAATTTTGCCAAAGTTTTTATTCTTAGAAAATTAAATGTAATTTATTAATTTCTCATGCAAGTATATTCTAGATCATGGACTATCATCTTTATACAGGGTTTAATTTTATTATTTTAGAATAAAATATGTGAGTGAAAAATAGAGATAGAAATTTTGTAACCTAAATTCTTTTATAGAACCTAAAGAATCGAGATACATCCAAGTTGATTGAGATAACGCAAAACCAACCCAACCAAACTGATACAAGACCAATGGTGGTCTAATTGTGGAAGGCTACCAGTGGTCCGAGAGTAACATTTGATGGCAAGGTCTAGTGGCAAAGGTTGACAACGGTGGCCAAAAATAATGGCCAGTGGCGGCCAACAATGGTGGTCAGCAGTAGCTGACAACGGTAATTCAATGGCGGTTGGCAATGGCTGACAATAGTAACAACATGAAAAAGGCGGTGAAAAGACGACGATGATGGAAACGTGAACCGGTACTGTAGCAAAAGTCCATTGTGGCAAAATAGAAGACCCAAAGTATGCTTTAGGGTGAATTTTGTAATTCTTTATTTTTTTCTAAGATGGAATCATGAAAACTTTGGATGGTCAGGGTCATTTAAATTTTTATCCTTTTATTTATGTGATAAGCATGATGATATTTATTTGACAACGAATGTATGTTCATGCATATGTACGATAAGTATGCTATATGGTTTAGGAAAGAATGCATCATGTACTTGTCAAGGATATATTAATCATTTATGATTGAAACCAGACATTAAAAAGCTTGCATGTTTTTAAAATATTGAGTGGAAGAATTTCTCTTGTGATAGCATGGCAATTTAACTACCCTACGGTAGAATTATCATGTTGATCTCATTGAAGGGATTTTCTGAAAGTAATAAGAATTGTCTTGTAATCGTATGATAGTTGGACCGACCTTTGTGGTAAGTATTATCATATGATATAAAAAGAAGTTCTATCTTCAAAGAAGACAACTAGTCACAGCATGTTATTCGATGAGATTATCCTACAATGACTCATTTGTGGTTCATGATGTGATAGGTGTTGAATTTATGGTTACACACTAAAGAAGTTAAGTAACTTCCTATGAAGCTCTACTTAAGTTAGAATGATGGTCAAACATTACATGATTATTAGTACGTGTGAATGCTTAAGGAATTAGGTTCATGTACTAATTGGATGAAAATTCATGTTCTTACTAATTGATCATGATCACCCCAAGGTGGCTTGATTCAATGAGTGTAGGAATTATCGTTGCAACAGCTTACAAATGTTTTCAAGGTTTAACGTAGATCACATGCATCATCTCAATGCAAATCATAATGTTGCAAAATGTTTTCAAATATATGCTTAGTACAAAGATATTCATGAATGAATATTTTATTTTCAGTTAAAAAATGACACCTACTCCCTTATTAAATATTCTCACTAAGGACAAACTGAACGGAAATAACTGTAAGGAATGGAAAATGAACCTAATGATTATCCTAAGTTGTGAGAAATTTAAAACAATTCTTGATAATAAGTACCCTCCGGCCACTCAAGCTGAGGCTAGAAAATGCTGAGAGGAGTCTAATGAGATAGTTCGTTACTATATGCTAGAAAGCATGACTAGCACCCTTTATAAGAAATTAGAGAGTTGTAAGACTGCCAAAACGATTCTAGACAAACTAGAACACATGTTCGGAGGTTAATCTGCCTTCGCTCAATAGTCGAGTATTACTAGTTTGATGTATGCCTAGAAAAAGCCTGACACTGCGGTCAAAGACCATATGATTACTGTAACACCCCAAACCCAGCCTAGGAGCCCAGACCAAATTTGGAATCCTACATTGATCACCGAAGTGATCGTGAGAAAAATTACAAATCAATTACATTATTACCAATTCATTATTAATTAGAAACAGAAATCAAATCAAACTAGTACCACAATGATTACAAAATCCTTACAGTTCAACTTAAACCGAAACAAATAAAACTAAAATAAAACTTATAGTTCAATTCCTTTATGCCTGTTCGAGACCTCCGTTTACTGAGTCTAGCATCCAAAAACTAGAGCTGTACCTGAAAGGGGGTAGAACATACTTACAAATCGATTAAAGCAAAATACAGACCATATGTAACTTTACAGTCATATGGCTCTATGAGGCACAGTAACAGTAATTCACATTAGTCACAGTCTGGGCCTAAGCCCTTTTCGAAATCAGTAATTAACTAATCAGGCAGTAGCAGTCAAATCTACCAGGTTCTCTTAGGTACGAGTGCCTCTCAGTCAAATAATACAACCACACATTTCAATCAGTCAGACGTTCAAATATCTCAGTCAAATAAATAATTGAGCAAATAGTCAATCAGATATATCAGACAATCAGTATAGTCACATTCGGTCGCAGTATCATGTTCAGTTAATTAGATTCAGTCAAATACATATGAGTGCAAATGAGTTACAAAATGCACCCACCCATCCAGCCAACACACCTCTCCGTTTAACCCTATACTTACTGTGGGGATATAATCAACCCACCCATCCCTACACTTACAATTAGCATTGGCTGCGGCACTAAACAGATATTTGCAGTTGAGCTGCCAAATAATAGGCTTAAGACCCTTTCAGTATAGACCCTCAGATATATCACCCCTGATTGCTTGGAAACGATAATTATTAGTATTGTCCATGACCCTTAGGGTATTAGGACTATCAGTGTGCAAATCAACTGCCAGTCTCGTATATTACGCAGCAATGTTAGCGTATAAGATGTATGGTGCAATGCGGAATACCGCAGTACAGACATGCAGTATGCACTGCCAGATCAAATAATAATACGTAGCGTAGCTAATGTATGTGTGGTACAGTGTAATGCAGTAATCCGCTATACCATCTATATAATGTCATCCCGAGTTGCCCGGCAATGATGAACATCTATGCAGTTGAACTGCCAGATCAAATCAATCTTCCTTCTCTTCCACATCTCAACCCAAAATGGTTTATGCAATGAATGTATAAAAATGTATGAATGCAAATGTGCCAACTCAGAACACAATTACAAACAATCATTTAGTAACAGTCATTCAACAGTAGTCATTCAGAAATAGATATTCAGAAGTAGTTAATCGGAAGCACCCATTCAAAGGTAATCATTCAGTTTAAAAAACGTGCACACTTGTGCACTCAGTTTCGATACCTATCATTTCACACAACCAATTGTCAGCAGTGCACCAATCAAAGTTAAAACAGAGTCGTGCTCATCCTCAGTAACCTTAGTCGAGAGGTTGAAACATGTAGACTCACAAAGGCATTCAATTTGCCCCAAAAATCAGATTTTGGCAAGTTAGGGCCACACGCCTGTGTGCTCAGGCTGTGTGGAGCAATCCAAGCCGTGTGGGGATCCAAATGCCCGTACAAAGGGCAACACACGATCGTGTGATAGAGGCACACACCCGTGTGGAACAGGGGCACGGCCGTGTAAATAGGCCGTGTAACTCACTATCTAATTTCACTTATATTAGGTGCAGGGCAGACACGGTTATGTGAGGGTGTCACATGCTTGTGTGGCTATCAAACACAACTGTGTGTCCCCTAACACACGCCCTTATGGAATCTCTAGGGCCCAAATCATTCACACAGTCGTGTGCCCCGAAGCGCACACCCGTCTGGGAACCTTAATTTACCAAATTTGTCACATGGCCATGTGACCAGGCCGTGTGACTCTAAATCCCTAATTCTCAAACTCACACGCCCGTGTACCTGTGGGACACGGCCGTGTGATCCGACAAAAATCCCTAAATCGACCCCATGCCCGTGTGGCTAGGTCATGTGGCACCTAGAATCGTCTAAAAACCTTAGTTTCTAAATCCACATGGCCGTGTGCCGAGGCAGCCACGAAACCTCTCCGAAACAACCCCAAAAACACCATTTAAGCCTCAGTAACAGCCCCTATCTTTCACCCTATCAACGTACATCAAAAAAGGGAGTTTTCCCTTCATTATCAACATCTAAAAACCCAAAACTAATGAGTTAGCATTAAAAAAAAAAGAAAAGCCGAATAGAAAATTTGCAGAATAAAAAACAAACACAGTAACGTAGTTACAGTTCGAATCCCACACCTGTTTATGCATGCCAATGACGACAGAGGAGTGAAAATCTCATACCAACCAGCAAAACTATGCTTAGAGGATTATTTTAAAAGAATGACGAAAAGCAAAGAAAATGGGGGGTAGAGACAAAAAACGTGAAACAGAATTAACCAATAAAAACCCAATCATAATGAGTTTAATAATTATAAATAATTATAATTATTAATCACAAGTAAAACAAAATAAAAACTCCAAAAGAAATAAAATAGTAAAAATGCACACCTAACACCTCGAACCCAGAACCTCATAGTAAGCTAACACTCACTTAACCACCAGATCAACAGGCCTATTTTGACACTAGATCGCATAACTTAACTAATGTGTGTCACCTCCTCGCTATCACTACACCCAAAACCCAGAACTTCTAGGCCCAAAATCCATGGTGTTACAATTACTCTTATGGGATGCAATGCCAAGGCCACGAATAATGAGGCCAATTTGGACCAGAACACTCAAATTGATATGGTGCTCAAGAGCTTGTCCAAAGATTATGCTAACTTTCGGGCAGCATATAACCTTAGGAACAAGACTATAACACTCACTGATCTGTTGTAATTTGATATGGCAAATTAGGTTTTCTCGATATACTTAAAGAGCTTATTCTCAAGCAAAGTAGTGTCTTTTTCATAGAGTTTGGTAATTTTATATTTTAATTTAATAAGTGTAAATAGCTTATTTTTACTTATTTTGAGACCCAATTTGGTCAATAGTGTCATTGGGGGCCCTAACATATGGTTGAATGATTTAGGGACATGTTAGAGGCTGAAACCGAGTGAGAACAACACCAAAAGAGAGGGTGTTGTGATATTTAAACCTTGGAATCATGATAACTCTGACAGACCCAAGAGTGGAGACCACCCTTCAGTGGTATTGTGATATCCATTTTGGTATCACGATATCCTCCCTTTAAGAAGTCCCCCAAGTTCAAAATTGTTCAAGGTATTGCGATATCCTCTTTCTTGGTATCACAATACCAATATCGTGAGGGGAAAATGGACAAAAAAATAGTCTTTGTTCGCCCAAAGCACCAATCATTGAAGGCTCGTTCAAAGGTATTTTAGGCACAAGAAATTGGGTCAAAGTAGCTGCTATATCAGCCAAAATTTGGCTAAAAGAGAAAATATGGCCACATTACCTTATTTTAGGCTTAGTTTTCTCTAGGTTTTCTTCCTCTTCTTCTAAGGTTTCTTATTTTCATTTCCTTAGTTGTAGATTTTACATTTCCCAACAACTTTTCTTCTTATTTTTGTTGTTCTTATTTTTAATTAAGTTAGTTATCATTGTAGCTTAGGTTTATTTGTACTTTTAGTCCCTATACCTTGGTTGTAAGACATTTTTCAGATTTAGTTTAATGTATTTCAGTTGCTTTCACTTTGCACTTATTAAAGTTTGATCCTTTTATATTTATTACTTTAGGTTTACTTGTTGAATGCCTTTCTTTTTATGTTTTTTAAGTTTTCTTGCATAAAAATCCCAACTTTTAAATTTTTCTTAAGCTTTTCTTTAATGGCTTCTTTGCTTTTCATTTTCATGGTTGTTTGTTTTAATTTCAGCATGAGTAGCTAAACCTTTAAAAAGGTTGGTTGATGGAGATGTGGCGAGCTGATTTTTAGATAAATGACCAAATCGTAATAAAGTGGATTAATTTCAATGAACTTAAAAACTTAGGATTGACGACCCTAAAAGAACATTTAGGCAAGTGAGACCAAGAGGAGATCTTATTGGGCACCAATTCATTAGTCCTAAATGTAACACCATCACTCGACCCGTTCGCTAGATTCGAGTGCGAGCGTCACAGCAGAACTGATTGGTTAATATTATGCTAACCTTATGCAATTTATGTGACAATTTTCTTTAAAGTAAAAATGAATGTCAAATTTTAAAAATATATGTAAATTTTTGGGGGGGCCTTAAATTGAAAATAACTTTTATTAAGAAGAGCAAATTATTTAAAAACAAATTTACCAAATGTTTTGTTATATCAAAATGGGGGAGATTGTTAAACTAAGCTTTATTTGACAATATGTTTTGATATAACAAATTGAAGTGTTTTGGAATTAAAGTTAGAATTGAACAACATTGGCAAAATAATTTTTCAATTAAAGTCTAAGAGACAAAATTTTAAATCTTCACTTTAAACTCTTAGAAAAAAATTTTGAATCAACTTTAAAATCAAGCTAAAATTATGTTAATTAAGTAAAAATTCTTTTAACAAGTCAAACTATTTTTCAAACAAGTCAGAACAGCTGCAGGTCAAAAAGTATCGATACTTTTTAACCAAGTATCGATATTTTCAAAATATCGATACCCATTAGAAAAATAGTACCAAATTAACATTTTATTTTTCACAAATTTAGCAAAGTATCGATCCGGTATCGATACATTTTATATGGTATTGATAAAATCTGTTTGGGATTGTTATTTCAGCTCCAACAGTCACTTAATTTAGCATTTATTGCAAAAAAAAATTGTAATAGCCCAAATTTGACCGGGCTTAAAACAGAGCAAAGGAATTAAATAAATAAACATTTAAACAGTCCATTAAAGAATAAAAGTCGAAGTTACAAATGTTTGGGGCCCAATGTCTAAGCACAGTAGACTGACCCATCTAAAACCAAATACACTGCCCGTGTAGCCCAAATACACCCGAGGCCCAGTACCTAGATCTATCAGACCCCTGCCTACTAAGCCTACCCCTAACCCAATGAGTAGTTGCCCAAGAGGCCCAAAATTTTAAAACTTTTGGCTAGGGTTGAAAACCCTAGCCCTTTCCTCGCGCCGCAACTGCTTCTCGAATGTTCGGGGAGCATCTGTCCATTTTCCGAGTCAAGGCCATCAATGCTAGGCCAGCTGGTGCGCCATCAAGGCATCCCGTCAGTGCCCTAGGAGCCTCTCGATGGTGCAGCCTCCGAATAAGGCCAGTAACACCACGATCGTCCCGATTCGGTGGCTCGATCAACGCACAGAAGAACCTTGGACACCAAGATCCTCAGGGTCACCTGCAAAATGGAAAGAACACAGCAGGCACAAGGAAAAACAGAAAAAGGAAACAAAAATAATGGCAGATACGGAAAAGAAAATCCCAGCAAATCACAAGTCAAAGATACAAATAGATACAGTAGATAATAAATGGAAAGAAATCAAAGATTTCTTTCCAGAATATGTAATAACTCACTGGCTATAAAGCCATCGTTTGTAATCCAAGGGAGGGTTTTTTTTTTTTACGGAGAATATCAAGAGAAAAAGAAACCAGAAATTTACAAGAACATTCAAAAAGCTTTTTAGTCTCAAGGTGATTTTCTTAGATATTTGTTTTTTCTTTCAAGTATATGCGGTAAACAGATAACAATAACAAGGTATTAGTTTATATTTTCTTCAAAAACATAACAAACAGTTTTAAAATCATCGATCCACTTACTGTTTTATGTTCCTTTTAAAGTTTTGTTTTTAAAAAAAATATGAAATAAAGAGAAGAGAAAGAAGCTACCTGCGAAGCGAAGAGTTTTTGAACCTCCGGCCACCATCTATGGCGGCGCGTGAGGCGCGTGTGAAGGCCCAATGACCGGAGCCATGACGGTCGGAGACCGGAGCTCGGAGGGTCACCCAGAGCATCTCTAGGTTTTTTTTAAAAAAGAGTGACTAAAATGTTTTTTTTTGCCTAACGTTGGGTTTATATAGCCCTTTCAAAGCGGCACCATTTTGGCTTAGTCCCATAAGCCAGAAATGACGTCGTTTTAAGCTCTTAAGATCCACGCGTTGACCCGAAAACCCGGGAAGGATTCGCGTGTTTTCTGTTAACGGGCTAATTACCCAATTGATCCTTCCGCATTCTTAAATATTTAAAATTCGTTTTTATTTGGTGTTAATTTAGCCTTGATCTTTTGTCTTCGTTTCAATTTAGTCCTAATGGCCATTATAAGGCTGGCTTTGGAACGGTGTCGTTCTTGGGATAAGGGTAAATTTCCCAATGAGTCCCTCTATTTTTACGTGTGTTCTAGAAGACCCGAAATCCATTTTTTTAATTTTTTTATAAAAAACCCTAAAGTTCTATTTTGTTTTAATTTTAATCCTTTTTTATATATTTATTAGATAATATATTTTTATATTATTATTTTATTATACAAATTATATTATATATATTGATTTATTATTTTGCCTCTTTATTATTTTATGTTAAGCTATTATGTTTTAATATATTATTTTATTTGCAACCTATATACTTTTATATTATATATTATATAATTATTATTATATATTATTATTTCATATATTATTATCATTATACATTTTAAAATTATTATTAAAAATTATGCTAATCTGTATCATTTTTATGTATCATTTTACTCAAATATTTTACTAATTCTTTTGTAATTTTTATATACTAAATACTAATTTAAAATTGTTAGAAATTGTACTTTTATTTTAGATTCGATATTATTAGATTACTTTTTTATGCATTATTGTTATTTGTATGTTTATTTTTACATTAAATTACATCATTTTCATTTATAATTTGTTTAAATATATGTAAAATTACAACTTTGCATGTTCATTATTTAAATGTTTTGTTATTCATTTTTAAGGCATGTTATATATCTTCATATGCATGTTTTAGATATTTGAGATTTGCCATGATCATTATTTATTCCATGTTTGTTAACTAATATTTGATATATATATTATCTTGTTATATTCATGCTTGTATTAGCTTCTTATTTCATATTCTATCTCGTATCCTGCACTTCATAATGTTTGTATATTATCTTCATGCATTAACTTTAAACTAAAACTCCAAAGTTTTCAAAAATAAAGGCAATGCTTGGAATTTGGAAACTTCGAGAAAGGTAGTGTCCTAACTTACTGGGTTGCAATTTTTCTCGTCGAGTTCGAATAGCCAAGCATCCTTCTAAGTTTTTAAGGTTTTCAAAATACAACAACTGTCTTGAAATTTCAAAGCATTGTGTCCTAACTTACTGGATATGGTGTTTTGTTGTTTCGAGATAGGGATTTTCAAAAAAAAGCGGTTAGCTTAGTTTCGAATGTCTTGAAAATATTGCGCCCTAACTTATTGGACGTAATATTTTGGTTCATTTGATACAAGTAAACCCTGATTTTCAAAAACCAAAATATTTCTTTAAAGAGGATTGCATCTTAAAAGTTTTAAATTTCCGACATTAAAGATATTTGGTAATCAATTTGGTACCAATTTTTTGGGTGTTACGAGGGTGCTAATCCTTCCTCGTACGTAACCGACTCCCGAACCCGTTTTCTGATTTCGTAGACCAAAACTAATGATTTTAAAACAAAATGTTTTAAAGGTGATCCAATCACACCTAAAAAGATTGGTGGCGACTCCCGTTCTTCGTTTTTAAAAGTCGAACCCCATTTTTTCAAAACCCGTTAAAAATGGTTTCGACAGCTTGGCGACTCCACTGGGGATGTTTTAAGAGAGTCGAGCCGTATAATTGATTACCTTTTGTCTTAATGTCAGAAATTTGAAAAGTTTTAAAATTCAATCCTCTTTACATTACATGTGTTTGAATTATTGCATGTGTTGCTATATTCTGATATGCATTGCATTTGCATGACCGTTGTGGTCACACCCTTAAGTGGGAGTGAGAAACTACGCCTTCGTGAGGTTTTCACCTCCGTGTAGGATAGTGGATCAGTTTCGGAATACATCCGTACCTATGGTTTCGTGAGATTTTCATCTCCGTGTAGCCATAGGGAAATGTATTCCCCTGAACTGAACTCGATTCAAATGAGCCTATAATGGGTGAGAATCGAGGAATCTGCTGGTTCGGGTACCTCGAACTTTAGAACCAACCTCATATAAAGAACCGTAAGAGCCCAACTTGGTTATATCTATACTTTAGATACCACCCTTATAAATTTCTCTTTGTGATTTATTGATATCATATGGTACTGACTCTTTCGTTTCTTTTGTTCGCATGACATGTTGCATTTAAAAGGCATCGATTCACGGTCAGTTTCTAAGTTAGGAAGCATTATTATGGAGAACGGACTTCTTGATAGAGTGGAGAACAATGCTGATGTTCATGGATGGTCAGAGCGTACTCAACTAGAAAAGGGAGACAGTGTGGCTGAGGGATATGTGTCGGAATTATCAGATTACACTCGTATTAGTGTCACACAGAATAATCTCTAAGACCTTAAGGAGATTTGGGATCAGTGGGGCAATGCAACCAAGCAGTTATTTTACGATAACTACGGTGACCTACCTTACTTGCTCGATATTCAGGTAGATGAGCGTTTGTTTCGTGCTTTGGCTCAGTTTTGGAATCCGGCATACAATTGTTTCACTTTTGGAGAAATAGACTTGGTGCCTACTGTGGAGGAGTACACTGTTTTACTTCGTTGTCCTAGGTTCCAGAGTGATAGGATTTATTCTAGAGCTGCTTGTGTTCCTGCCTTTTGGAAGAAACTAATGACTATTACAGGGATGAGTGAACAGTGGATTATAGCCAAAATTAAAGAAAAAGGTGAGTGCAAGTGCATTTCATGGGACGCTTTGAAAGAGCTGATATTGACGCACCCTGATGAAACAAGGAAAGTGGATATCTTTGCCCTAAGTTTGTATGGGTTGATGGTTTTTCCTAGAGCTTTGGGATATGTGGATGAGGCAACCACGGATCTTTTTCATAGACTCAGCAAAAGGGTTACTTCTGTACCTGTGATTTTGGCCGAGACATTTAGATCTTTAGGTGCATGGAGAAGAACTGGGGCAGGAAGGTTTATAGGTTGCGCTCAGTTGCTTTTGGCTTGGTTCTACAGTCACTTCCGATTGATTGAGGGGATTGTTTGTCGGGTTTTCTTCGAGAACTACTCCCCGTTAAAAGATATAGTAGCTTCGGCTAGGATAGTGGATGTACCAGAAGAAAATTGGATAGCATTGCTTCGGAATCTTCAACCAAAAGATGTAGAGTGGAGGGCTCCATGGATGGTTCCCGGTGAGATACTGTATCGTTGCGGTAGTTTCGATTGGGTTCCATTATTAGGAATTTGGGGCGCTATTGGCTATGCTCCTCTGCTAATACTAAGACAGCATGGCTTGAGGCAGTTTGTACCGGCAACTCATGGGTTGGCTCAGAGTGAGTTTGTATACAGAGGTGCTGATTATAAGAGGAAGGTTAGCGAGATTTCTAATGCATGGAACAAGACTTGTCGGTTGAAGGGAGTGGCCCTCAATTCTGCCATGACCCTTGAATATGTAGAATGGAGGAGTAGAAGAATCAATGATAAAATCCCTAAGTCAAAGATGGAGGAAGCCCGACCAATAGAGGACTACTTACGAGAGGTACCCTCAGAGCTTGCGATCATGAAGCAAGCATTCAAGAAAGAAAATTTGGAACTCAAGAGAAAGATAGAAAAACTTGAGGAAGAGAAGATGTATTTGAATATAGAGGTGGATGGGCAAAAGAAAGGGGTGGAAGGTGCGAAGAAAGAAAAGAGAAAAGTAGAAGAAGATCGCGATGACTTAAAGGAGGAGTTTAGGAAGGCACAAGCATCTTTGAAGCGAGCTGGATTAGGGAAGTCTTTGGAGCAATGGCAGAAGGAAGTTCAAGAAGAAAAAGCTAGGGCCGAGTATTGGGAAAGAAAATTCCAAGAGATGCGATCACAGAATTCAGCCATGGAAAAGGAGAACCAAGGATTAAAGACTAAGGTAACTGAGCTTGGGAGATCACTTCGTTGGCACCAAAACCATGATCTGACGGTTGAGTTAAAGATGCCGAAAGATAAGGTTGAAGATTTGGAGTTGGCATTACATGATGGTGAACTTCGGATTGAGCAACTTGAGGCGCGAGAAGATTGTTTGAATGGAGAGCTCCATCGGGTTAAAGGACAAGTCAGAGATAGGAACTATATTATTGGGGAAGCTATAACCCAGATCCGAGAGGTTGCTGAATATGTTCGAGACTTAGCCATACGAGCTGATGCGTTGAGTAGGATGTATGAGTCAGTGTCTGATAAAGGTCGAGAGTTAGCCCTTTTACTAGATAGAGTTAGAACTTTGGGCCTTAGAGCAAAGGCGTATATGTGATCCATTTATATGTAAAGATATTCTTTTTCTAAATAAAGTTTCCTAAATAAGATTGAATCGAGACCGATGCCTTTTTCACATTCATACATTTGCATCTCATAGCATTCCATTACATTATTTGCATTCAAAATTATAGTAAGACCCTAATTAGTTAAAGTTACTACATAGGTAGGGGAGGAAAATCTGGAAGTCACACATTCGTACGGAACTCGAGCGAAAAGTAGGAATATGGATCAAAGATTTGAATAGTTACAAAAGGACATGCAGGACCAATTGCAAGAGCAATTGGCTAAGATGCAAAATGACATGAGGGAGCAAATGATGGAGGTTCAAAGGAATATGATGGCAAAAATGGCTCAGCTGCTAAGGGCCACTGATAAGGGAAAGGCTCCTATAGCTATCACTGGTGAAGAGGGTGAGGATCATCCTATGGGTTTCACTCTACCTCATGAACCAATACAAACTGAGGCACCACCTAGAAGGCCATCCGTTACTGTAAGGCCTCAACATGGCCAGGTTGATGCTGGAATTCCTGTGAATTTTCCATCTGGATCGGGATTCAATTTAGGAGATAATATTCCTGATTTGGATATAATGGAGAAGGAAAGGATGGCGACTGAATCCTCGAAATAGTTGGAAGATCGCTGCAAGTGGTTGGAGGAAAAGTTTAAGATGTTGGAAAACGTTGGCAATCATGACGGGATTGATGCCAAGGATTTAAGCTTAGTCCCAGACTTGGTGCTTCCTCACAAATTTAAGATGCCAGAATTTGAGAAGTATAACGGGACTACTTGCCCAGAGGCACACATTACGATGTTCTGTAGGAGAATGACCGGGTATGTGAACAATGATCAACTGCTGATTCATTATTTTCAAGACAGTTTAGTGGGAGCGGTAGCCAAGTGGTACAATCAGTTGAGCCGTGCCAAAATCAGTTCTTGGAAAGATCTTGCACAAGCCTTCCTACAACAGTACAACCATGTGGCTGACATGGCACCTGATAGAATCACGTTACAAAACATGGAGAAAAAGCCTAATGAAAATTTTAGGCAATATGCTCAAAGATGGAGGGAGGTGGAAATGCAAGTGCAGCCGCCTCTGTTGAAAAAGGAGACTACCATGCTGTTTATCAATACATTAAAGGCTCCGTTTATTACTCATATGATTGGAAGCACCACAAAGAGTTTCGCAGATATAGTTATGGCAGGAGAAATGATTGAGAACGCCATAAGAAGGGGCAAAATTGAGGGAGAAGCGACTAAAAGAGTGGCCTCAAGAAGGAAAGATAACGAAGTGAACAACACAAATAATTTCAACTCAAAGACGATCATGGTTGGTCAACCTAAAGCAGCCACGGTTGAGCCACAAAATTCTTAGAAACAAGAATTAGGTTCAAGACAGAATTCAAAAAAGATACAGTTCACCCCTATTCTTGTGACTTATCGAGAGCTTTTTCAAAGCTTATACGATGCACGTGCTGTTGCTCCATTTCACTTGAAACCATTACAACCACCATACCCCAAATGGTATGATGCCAATGCTACATGCGAATACCATACAGGGATACCGGGGCACTCAATTAAAAATTACCTCGGATTTAAAAGAGTTGTCAAAAGGCTCATCAAGATAGGGGTCGTGAAATTTGATAGTACCCCAAATACTGAAAATTCGCTACCAGATCATGGAGCGAATGCCGTTGGTGAAACTAGGGGAGAAAAAATCAAAGAAGATGTCGCTGAGGTGAAGATGCCTATGGAAACAGTATGGGAGGATATGGTTAAGAGACGAATGTTAACCTTTGAAAGTGGAAGAGAGAGAATGGGGAACTGTTGTAAATTCCATGGAGAGGTGGGTCATGTGATCCAAGATTGCGGAGAATTCAAGGCCTTGGTGCAAGGCTTTATGGACAACAAAGAACTACAAATTTTCGAAGGTAGTTCTTGCGAAGAACGAATATGCGTGTTGGAAAATGAACGACAAGGAACTAGCCGGCCAAAAATTATTATATCCATGCCAGGGAATATTGAAATAGAGGCACAAATAGCGCCTAAAGTTATCATCCATAAACCGAGTCCTTTTCCTTATAAAAATAACAAGAGGGTGCCATGGAGCTACGATTGCAGTGTGACAGTACCCAAGGAGGAGAGCATAGCCAGTGCGTCTAAAGAAGCACAAAAGGAGGGTTCTCATACACGAAGTGGTAAACGCTATGATAGGGAGGGCATTAGAGTGGTGCCCGCAAAGAGAAAAGAGGTCGAGGATGAGAAGATGAAGGAGACTGAAATGCCAGTTAAAGAGCCGGTGAGGGAAGAAGAGGCTAAGGAATTTCTGAAGTTCCTTAAGCATAGTGAGTATAGCGTGGTCGAGCAGTTACGTAGGCAGCCAGCCCGTATATCAATGTTGGCCTTACTTCTAGGTTCCGAGGTGCATCGAGATACGTTGTTAAAAGTGCTCAATGAAACATATGTCACTCATGACATATCCGTCAATAAGTTGGATCGGTTGGTAAATAACATCAGTGCGGACAATTTCATTTACTTCAATGATGATGAAATCCCACAAGGAGGCATGGGATCGACTAGGGCCTTGCACATCACTACTCGGTGTAAGGGATATACACTTCCAAGCATACTTGTTGACAATGGATCAGCGTTGAACGTCCTTCCATTGTCCACACTTAATAGACTGCCGATCGACAATTCGCACATGAAAACCTGTCACAATGTGGTAAGAGCCTTTGATGGAACTGAGAGGAAGGTTATGGGACGAATTGACATTCCCTTGGAGATTGGGCCAAATACATACGAGGTTGATTTCTTGGTGATGGACATCAAACCTTCCTACAACTGTTTGTTGGGGAGACCATGGATACACTCGGCAGGGGCGGTACCCTCCTCATTGCACCAAAAATTGAAGTTAGTGAATGATGGACGATTGATAACCAACAATGCCGAAGAAGACATTATAGCGGCAGTTACTAGCAAGGCCCCTTATATTGAGGCGAATGAAGAAGCTATTGAGTGTTCCTTCCGCTCTTTGGAGATCATTAATGCGACCTTTATTTCAGAAGGGAGTGAGGTACCGATACCCAAGATGTCCAAAGCCACAAGGATGGCCCTGCAAATGATGATGGGGAAGGGAGCATTGCCAAGGAAAGGATTAGGAAGACATTTGTAAGGAGGGATTCAAGTCCCAAAGGCGATTGAAAAGAAGGACCGCTTTGGTTTAGGTTTCAAACCAGGTCATAAGCAAAGGGTGAAAGAAATTGAGAAGTACCAAGAGAGAAGAAAGGCGCGATTGTACGGAAGAGAAATAGAGTGGGAACCAATGACATTCCCTCTCATTTCTAAAACTTTCGTGTCAGGAGGGTTACTTGTGAAAGAAGGTCATCAGATTAATCCTGTACATGATGAGGAACTGGAACAAGGAAGCCTCGAAAACATTCGCCCTTATGAACCGGGAAGCTCTTTGGACAATTGGACTGCAGAGGAACTTCCTGTAGTTTTTAGGAATTTTTCAGAGTAATTCTCGAAACATGTTTGTTATTCTAGAGCCTAAGAATAATGAAATTATATTTGTGAAATAGGCTTATGGTCATCTATTATTATTTCAATAAAACATAATTATTTGAACGAGTATTGTCTCCTTTTAACGACCAATATTCTGTTAAACTTTTTTTTTCATTCTTCCATTCATGATACATAAACAAACATCCTTAGATTCATTTATTCTTTGTATATTCTTTCATACCCCTACAGGTCCCTAGATATCAATGACATGAACACTGATACCGCAAGTCTTGATCCCTCTTACGAGTAGGACATGTGTTTAGAGGAACCTCAGGATTTTGAAGATGACTCGGATTGCGATATGTATCCAGATCTTTTACAAAGGGTAAAACAGGAGGATAAACAAATTAGGCCCCATGAAAATGAGGCGATAGAGAATGTAGCCCTAGAAGAGGGAAAATAGGTGAAAATTGGAACTCTGATTGCCAAGGACACAAGGCAGGGTCTGATTGAATTACTTCGAGAGTTTAAGGATATTTTTGCATGGTCATATCAGGATATGCCGGGGTTGAGCACGGACATTGTAGTACATCGTCTTCCGATAATACAAGATTGCAAACCAGTCCAGCAGAAATTGCGGAGAATGCGGCCAGATATTATCCTGAAAATAAAAGACGAAGTTAAGAAACAGTTCGATGCAGGGTTCTTGCAGGAGGTTAAGTATTCTGAGTGGGTAGCTAATATTGTGCCAGTGCCTAAGAAAGATGGGAAGGTACGAATGTGCGTCGATTACAGGGATTTGAACAAGGCTAGCCCAAAAGATAACCTTCCTTTACCACATATCGACACTTTGGTGGACAACACGGCAGGGTTTTCATTGTTTTCCTTTATGGATGGGTTCTCGGAGTATAATCAGATAAGGATGCAACCAGAAGACATGGATAAAACCACCTTCATAACCTTGTGGGGTACTTTCTGCTACAAAGTAATGCCATTTGGATTGAAGAATGCGGGGGCAACATACCAGCGGGCTATGGTAAATTTGTTCCACGATATGATGCATAGGGACATTGAAGTATATGTTGATGACATGATCGCTAAGTCTCGAACGGAGAAAGAGCATATTGAAGTCTTGAGGAGGCTATTCTTAAGGTTAAGGAAATTTCAATTGAAGCTCAATCCAGCAAAGTGCACCTTCGGAGCTAGGTCAGGAAAACTATTGGGTTTCGTAGTCAGTGAAAAAGGAATAGAAGTTGACTCGGACAAAGTCAAGGCTATTCGAGAATTATCTCCACCACAAACTCAGAAAAAGGTTCAAGGATTCCTGGGAAGGTTGAATTACATCACTCGGTTTATTTCACAACTAACCGAGAAATGTGATCCGATCTTCCGCCTCCTTAGGAAGCACAATCAAGGTACTTGGGATGAGGAATGCCAGAAAGCTTTCGAAAAGGTCAAGCAATATTTGTTGAATGCTCCGGTATTATCTCCACCTAGCCCAGATAGGCCACTAATACTGTACTTGTCAGTGTTCAGTAATTCAATGGGGTGTGTGCTAGGTTAGCATGATGAGTCGGGAAGAAAGGAAAAGGCGATTATTACCTCAGCAAAAAATTCACTGACTATGAGATGAGATATTCGCCAATTGAAAAGTTATGTTGTGCGCTAATTTGGACAACGCGGAGGTTAAGACAATACATGTTATACCATACCACCTGGCTCATTTCAAAGCTAGATCCATTAAAATACATGATGGAGTCAACAGCTTTAAATGGGAGAATGGCGAGATGGCAAATATTACTTTCAGAGTTTGATATAGTCTACGTAAGTTAGAAGGCTATAAAAGGAGGCGCGGTAGCAGACTTTTTAGCTAGTAGGGCTCTAGAGGACTACGAGCCATTAAACTTTGATTTTCCAAATGAGGAGTTAATGTGTATAGCAGCAATCGAAAATTCTCCTTGGAAGCTAAATTTTGATGGGGCGTCTAATGCTGTTGGAAATGGAATTGGAGCAGTCTTGGTATCCCCAAATGGCGATCATTATCCGTTCACGTGCAAACTAGATTTTGATTGCACAAATAATATGGCCGAATATGAAGTATGCATCATGGGACTTAGAGCAGCTATAGAACGAGGAATAGGAACCTTGGAAGTGTATGGAGACTCTGCGTTGGTAATTTACCAACTTAGGGGAGAATGGGAGACGAGAGATCCTAAATTACTCAATTATCGGAGGATAGTTTTGGGGTTGCTTGAGGAGTTTGAGGATATTACTTTTAATTATCTTCCACGAGACGAGAACCAAATGGTAGATGCTTTGGCCACCTTAGCCTCAATGATGAGGATGAATAAAGAGGAGGAAATGAGACCAATTCAAATGAGTGTCAATGAAGCTCCCGCTCAGTGTGGTAATATTGAAGAAGTAGAAAAGGACGATAACCCATGGTATCAAGATATATTACGATATGTGAGAGATCGTAAATACCCTGAACAAGCCGATGAAACTGATAAACGAACTTTGAGAAGAGTAGAATGTGACTACGTTTTAGACGGGGATATTTTGTACAAAAGAAGGAAAGACCAAGTACTGTTGAGATGTGTTGATGCTGTGGAAGCCAAGCTAATTTTAGAAGAAGTTCATGAAGGTGTATGTAGGACGCATGCAAATGGTTTCACAATGGCAAGACAGATCATGAGGTTTGGCTACTATTGGGCCACTATGGAAAGGGATTGTATCAGCTATGCCAAGAAATGCCATAAATGTCAGATTTATGGAGACAAAATTCATGTGCCACCTTCACCTTTGCATGTTATGACTTCTCCATGGCCTTTTTCCATGTGGGGCATGGATGTCATCGGGCCAATATCACCGAAAGCTTCAAATGGACATCGGTTTATCTTCGTTGTTATTGACTACTTCACAAAATGGGTAGAGGCTGCCTCTTATGCGAATGTCACTAAGGCAGCTGTAAATCGGTTCTTGAAGAAGGAAATCATTTGTCGGTACGGAATGCCTGAAAAGATCATATTTGACAATGCGTTGAACTTGAATAACAAAATGATAGCAGAGGTTTGTGACCAATTCAAGATCAAACACCATAATTCTTCTCCCTACCGCCCAAAAATGAATAGGGCAGTGGAAGCCGCCAATAAGAATATCAAGAAGATAGTGGGAAAAATGACGGAGACTTACAGAGATTGGCATGAGAAATTGCCGTTCGCACTCCTGGCCTATAGAACATCTATCAGAACCTCTACTGGGGCAACCCCATTCTCATTAGTTTATGGCATGGAAGCAGTGTTACCTATTGAAGTAGAAATACCTTCCCTGCGAATCTTGACTGAGGTAAAATTAGATGAAGCTGAATGGGTTCAATTCCGGTATGATCAGTTGAACTTGATCGAGGAAAAGAGGCTAAGAGCCATTCAACATGGTCAGATGTATCAGAAGCAAATGATACGAGCTTATGATAAGAAAGTTCGACCAAGAGAGTTTCACGAGGGAGACCTTGTACTAAAGAAGATCCTTCCTATTCAAAAGGACTTTAGGGGGAAATGGATGCCGAATTGGGAGGGGCCGTATGTCGTGAAGAAAGCTTTCTCTGGCGGTGTATTGATCTTAATGGAAATGGATGGGAAAAGTTTACCCAATCCAGTGAACTCAGACACAGTCAAAAAGTACTTTGTCTAAAGGAGAGGAAAGTCCAAGGTGAAAACCCGCAAAAGGCACCTTGAGATTTTATCAAAAAAAAAGAAAAAAGAAAAGGAAAATGGAGAGGCCAAGGTGAAAACTCGTAAAGGGCACCTTGTGACCAAAGGGGCTTTGAGTTGAAAACCCGAAAGGGCGGCTCAAATTTTTGAAGCATCCGGTAATCTTACTCAGCGAAGAAGAGAACACGTGGCATACTGGGGCATCAACAGAGTACTTTGAATCTTCTAAACACATGTCTTCATAAAGTTGATGTACAAGTGCTCAGGCGGTGATATCTAGGGCATCTAACCTTTGGCTAGTTTGCCATCTTTAGACTCTTTTTCTTTTCAAAGATAGGCTATCAGATTGATTTCCTTTGTATCTTTTTGATAATTCATTCAAATCCAATTGTTCTCAAAGCTTTATTCATCTTTCATTGTTCTTTAAGTATGTTTCATTGAAATAATGATAGATGAACTAGATACTTTCACAAATGAAGTTTTGCGCATTACTCTGGAATTTCTAGATAATACAAGAAATTAAAATAGGACAATTGTTCGAGAAATTCACATAAGTAAAGGTTAAAAGAACTCGAGGAATTTCTTTCTTCCGGTCCAAAAGGATAAATGGACAAAACCAATGGTTCAATTCTAAGGAAATAATATCCATCATGGCATTTGAAGATTGGTGTGGGCCTACAAGCTGAGCAAGGATAATGCTTTGAGTAAATGAGTGGTGATGTCTAGGATAGAGATCATCTTCATAACATTTGGCATCATAACATGTTTAATTAGGAACATTTGACTCATTTCAATCATAGTATCCGGCATAAGCATATACACATTCTACAGGTTATGTCCTCTAGGGGACAATGAAGGTTGAGGATTTCAACATGGCATCCCTGTGCTTATAAGGGACATGTTGAAGATAACAAATTTGGTATCCCTATGCTTATAGGGAGCAGGTTGAAGATGAAAGATTTGGCATCCCTGTACCTATAGGGAACAACATCGAAGACATAGTAGATCTGGTGTTCAGATGTTTATACTGAAACAGATCCAAAACGATTTGGCATCCTTGTACTGGCGAGGAGCAAATCAAAAGACATAGCTGATTTGGCTTCCGTGTGTCTACATTGAGGCAAATCTAAGATGATTTGGCATCTCTGTACTGGCGGAGAGCAAATCGAAGTCTGGCATCTTCATATTCGAAGGAGGGCAGACACATAGCAGATCTGGCATTCAGATGTCTATACTGAAGCAAATTTAAGATGATTTGGCGTCCTTGTACTGGCGAGGAGCAAATCAAAAGACATAGCTGATTTGGCTTTCGCGTGTTTACGTTGAAGCAAATTTAAGATGATTTGGCGTCTTTGTACTGGCGGAGAGCAAGTCAAAGTCTGGCATCTACACATTCGATGGAGAGCAGACACATAACAGATCTGGCATTCAGATGTTTATACTGAAGCAGATCCAAGATGGTTTGGCATCCTTGTACTGGCGAGGAGCAAATTGAAGGCATAGCTGATTTGACTTTCGCGTGTTTACGTTGAAGCAAATCTAAGATGATTTGGCATCTCTGTACTGGCGGAGAGCAAGTCGAAGTCTAGCATCTACACATTCGATGAAGAGCAGACACATAACAGATCTGGCATTCAGATGTTTATACCGAAGCAGATCCAAGATGGTTTGGCATCCTTGTACTGGCAAGGAGCAAATCGAAGGCATAGTTGATTTGACTTTCGCGTGTTTACATCGAAACAAATTTAAGATGGTTTGGCATCTCTGTACTGGCGGAGAGCAAATTGAAGCCTAGCGTCTCCACATTCGATGGAGAGCAGACACATAACAGATCTGGCATTCAGGTGTTTATACTGAAGCAGATCCAAGATGGTTTGGCATCCTTGTACTGGCAATGAGCAAATCGAAGGCATAGTTGATTTGACTTTCGCGTGTTTACATCGAAACAAATTTAAGATGGTTTGGCATCTCTGTACTGGCGGAGAGCAAATTGAAGTCTAGCATCTCCACATTCGATAGAGAGCAGACACATAGTAGATATGACATTCAGATGTTTATACTGAAGCAGATCCAAGATGGCAAATCGAGAGCGAGTCGAAGATATCAACATGGCAATCGGCAGATTGAGGACCGGCCAAATTTGGTCTTTCTATCTTTCCTCGATTCCTGTTACACAGCAAAGAGCAAAGAGGGGCAGCTGTAATAGCCCAAATTTGACCGGGCTTAAAACAGAGCAAAGGAATTAAATAAATAAACAGTTAAACAGTCCATTAAAGAATAAAAGTCCAAGTTACAAATGTTTGGGGCCCAATGTCTAAGCGTAGTAGACTGACCCATCTAAAACCAAATACACTGTACGTGTAGCCCAAATACACCTCCCGTGTAGCCCAAATACACCCGAGGCCCAGTACCTAGATCTATTAGACCCCTGCCTACTAAGCCTACCCCTAACCCAATGAGTAGTGGCCCAAGAGGACTAAAATTTTAAAACTTTTGGCTAGGGTTGAAAACCCTAGCCTTTCCTCGTGCCGCAACTGCTTCTTGAATGTTCGGGGAGCATCTGTCCATTTCCTGAGTCAAGGCCATCAATGCTAGGCCAGCTGGTGCACCATCAATGCATCCCGTCAGTGCCCCAGGAGCCTCTCGATGGTGCAGCCTCCGAATAAGGCCAGTAACACCACGATCGTCCCGATTCGGTGGCTCGATCAACGCACAGAAGAACCTTGGACACCAAGATCCTCGAGGTCACCTGCAAAATGGAAAGAACATAGCAGACACAAGGAAAAACAGAAAAAGGAAACAAAAATAATGGCAGATACGGAAAAGAAAATCCCAGCAAATCACAAGTCAAAGATACAAATAGATACAGTAGATAATAAATGGAAAGAAATCAAAGATTTCTTTCCAGAATATGTAATAACTCACTGGCTATAAAGCCATCGTTTGTAATCCAAGGGAGGGCTTTTTTTTTTTGATGGAGAATATCAAGAGAAAAAGAAACCAGAAATTTACAAGAAGATTCAAAAAGCTTTTTAGTCTCAAGGTGATTTTCTTAGATATTTGTTTTTTCTTTCAAGTATATGCGGTAAACAGATAACAATAATAAGGTGTTAGTTTATATTTTCTTCAAAAACATAACAAACAGTTTTAAAATCATCGATCCATTTACTGTTTTATGTTCCTTTTAAAGTTTTGTTTTAAAAAAAAATATGAAATAAAGAGAAGAGAAAGAAGCTACCTGCGAAGCGAAGAGTTTTTGAACCTCCGGCCACCATCTATGGCGGCGCGTGAGGCACGTGTGAAAGCCCAATGACCGGAGCCATGACGGTCGGAGACCGGAGCTCGGAGGGTCACCCAGAGCATCTCTAGGTTTTTTTTTAAAAAAGAGTGACTAAAATGTTTTTTTTGCCTAACGTTGGGTTTATATAGCCCTTTCAAAGCGGCACCGTTTTGGCTTAGTCCCATAAGCCAGAAACGATGTCGTTTTAAGCTCCTAAGATCCGCGCGTTGACCCAGAAACCCGGGAAGGATCCACGTGTTTTCTGTTAACGGGCTAATTGCCCAATTGATCCTTCTGCATTTTTTAAATATTTAAAATTCGTTTTTATTTGGTTTTAATTTAGCCCTGATCTTTTGTCTTCGTTTTAATTTAGTCCTAATGGCCATTATAAGGCTGGCTTTGGAACGGTGTCGTTCTTGGGATAAGGGTAAATTTCCCAATGAGTCCCTCTATTTTTACGTGTGTTCCAGAAGACCCGAAATCCATTTTTTTAATTTTTTTAAAAAAACCCTAAAGTTCTATTTTGTTTTAATTTTAATCCTTTTTATATATTTATTAGATAATATATTTTTATATTATTATTTTATTATACAAATTATATTATATATATTGATTTATTATTTTGCCTCTTTATTATTTTATGTTAAGCTATTATGTTTTAATATATTATTTTATTTGCAACCTATATACCTTTATATTATATATTATATAATTATTATTATATATTATTATTTCATATATTATTATCATTATACATTTTAAAATTATTATTAAAAATTATGCTAATCTGTATCATTTTTATGTATCATTTTACTCTAAATATTTTACTAATTCTTTTGTAATTTTTATATACTAAATACTAATTTAAATTTGTTAGAAATTGTACTTTTATTTTAGATTCGATATTATTAGATTACTTTTTTATGCATTATTGTTATTTGTATGTTTATTTTTACATTAAATTACATCATTTTCATTTATAATTTGTTTAAATATATGTAAAATTACAACTTTGCATGTTCATTATTTAAATGTTTTGTTATTCATTTTTAAGGCATGTTACATATCTTCATATGCATGTTTTAGATATTTGAGATTTGCCATGATCATTATTTCTTCCATGTTTGTTAACTAATATTTGATATATATATATTACCTTGTTATATTCATGCTTGTATTAGCTTCTTATTTCATATTCTATCTCGTATCCTGCACTTCATAATGTTTGTATATTATCTTCATGCATTAACTTTAAACTAAAACTCCAAAGTTTTCAAAAATAAAGGCAATGCTTGGAATTTGGAAACTTCGAGAAAGGTAGTGCCCTAACTTACTGAGTTGTAATTTTTCTCGTTGAGTTCGAATAGCCAAGCATCTTCTAAGTTTTTAAGGTTTTCAAAATACAACAACTGTCTTGAAATTTCAAAGCATTGTGTCCTAACTTACTGGATATGGTGTTTTGTTGTTTCGAGATAGGGATTTTCAAAAAAAAGCAGTTAGCTTAGTTTCGAATGTCTTGAAAATATTGCGCCCTAACTTATTGGACGTAATATTTTGGTTCATTTGATACAAGTAAACCCTGATTTTCAAAAACCAAAATATTTCTTTAAAGAGGATTGCATCTTAAAAGTTTTAAATTTCCGACATTAAAGATATTTGGTAATCAATTTGGTACCAATTTTTTAGGCGTTACGAGGGTGCTAATCCTTCCTCGTACGTAACCGACTCCCGAACCTGTTTTCTGACTTCGTAGACCAAAACTAATGATTTTAAAACAAAATGTTTTAAAGGTGATCCAATCACACCTAAAAAGATTGGTGGCGACTCCCGTTCTTCATTTTTAAAAGTCAAACCCCGTTTTTTCAAAACCCGTTAAAAATGGTTTCGACAAAAATCAATACCTTTTTATTTGGTATCGATACTTATTGTTGCAGGTGAATTAAATGTTTTGGCTTTCACATCCTCAACGGCTCTATTCATTTCTCCAACAACCACAACGGTTGGAATTCAATTCAAGGGTATAAAAACCAGCTTCCAGAGATCCTACAATTATAAGAAACAATATTCAAGTAAAAATCATTAATCAAACAACCTTTGTGCCAAATACTTCCATATTTGTCTTTCATACACTTGTAAGTTTTATTTTCATTCTTTTGGTCAAATATTTTTCATTGTAATTGAGCTTAATTTGTAAACACTCAGATCTTGTAAGGATTATTTCTTTGTTTGCTTCTTTGTATCTCTTTGAGAGGGTTAGTGTCTTAAGATTTGGCTAGAAATCTTAAGGGAGTAGTAAGGTTAAACCTTGTCCTCAAAAGTTGATCAAATTAGTGAATTTGGGAAAATCCTTAGTTATGGAAAGCTAAGGTAGTAGAATAGGCAATCGGGGTCGAACCACTCTAACTTCTTATGTTCACTTTTCTATCATTTCTCTTTAACTTTTACAAAAAATTTTAAAAGCCAATTCACCCCCTTGGCAATTTCTGTTTTATCTTTTGAGCTAATAATCAATTTTGTTCAATTTTAACTTTTATTCAAAAACACTTCAATTTTTTATATCAAAACATATTGTCAAATAAAGCTTAGTTTAACACTTGATTATCAAAAAAAGGAAAATGAAAGGAAGAGACTGAGATTTGTTTATCTATAGATTCACACTACGTTTGATCCCCCGTAATGACTTTGACCCCCTGAATGACTAAGTCATTCTGGGCATATTTAGCCCGTTACAATGTTTCAAGTGCTTAGTTGATTGACTGTTCATTTAACAGAATGATCTAAATTAAAATTAAGTAGTAAAGTCCTATTATAGCCATTCAGCACACCAATATCTAAATGGCCATGCACAAATAAATCGTTTAAAACCCAAAAATTAAAAGAAAAACTCAATTAAAACATCCCAACAAAGGATTCAATGCAAAGAACACATCAAAATATTGAAAAATGAATGAGACACTCTTTTCAGATTGTGGGAGGTGAAATTTCAAACTCCAAAGGAAGAGAAAGGGGATACGATGAAAGTTAGTGTTTTGTATTCGTAGTTAGCAATAGACAGTGGTGAACACGATGGAGGAAGGCTGGTTATGGGTTTTTGGTTTATTTCATATGGGTGAGAGTGAGAAAGTAGAAAATGGGTTAGACTAAAGGCTACTTTAGCTTTACTTTGGAAAATTGACATGAAAGAAAGTGTTTATGAAAAGTTTAGTTTAGATTTATGTAACACCCCAAACCTGGCCCAGACGTTATGGCCAAGTCTGGTGTGTCACATTGAAGTGTTTTTCGAAAACCATGTTTTCATTGAAAACCCTTCTTAGTATTTAGAAACTTCTACCGTTAAACTTGTATAAAACCTCAGCTTTTGTTTATTTCAAAATGTGGTTCATTGAAATACTCATTCCCTTTTCAAACATTGTTAACAACTTTGTATAATTTTATGGAAAATTGTGAAAGCTTGTAAACCTTTGTAGCTTGCGGAAACATGTTATTTTTAAAACAGTTTAAGTATCAGAAAATCAGATCTTCTTCGTTATGGCTTAAAGTGAATGGGTACTATGCACCAGGTAGGAAACCAGAAAAGAGGAGGTGAGTCATTTAGACTGCTTAAGTACCAAGCTCTTCCATGATCCAATCCTAGACATGCACACACCCATTGCCACACTTTAACCTTATAACTTGTCCACGAACAACAAATTAAGTTTAAGTCTATTTAGAAGATTTATTTATGAAAACGTTTACGTTGCGGAAGCTTTGCTCTGTTATCGTGATATTTGGGAAACAAGTAACTTTTATAAAACGTGCCTTAGAGCTAACCAATTTTAAAACGATTTAAACCATATCATACTTAAGCTAAAAACAAATTAAATAATGAGAGCGGCCTTATTACAAACCCAAAATAAAAATGATTGAAATAAATAATTAAATAATTAACTTAATTAAACCAGAAACGTCGTCCACGTGGTCACTCTGAATCCCTCCCAGCTCCAAGTCCACCAATCTAGGGCTCACTTGCATGGATGGAGGAAAAAGGGGTGAGTTTGGAAACTTAGTGTGTAAAGAAACCTATCCAAAGCCCAAATCAGCTCAAGCCCACTAGGCCTAAGCCCTATCCAGCCTCAGTAATTACTGGGCTGAAGCCTTATCTAGATACAATAAATTGGGCCTTAGCCATTCTCAGTCAACAATACGGCCCATAGGCCCATTACAGTAACAGATCAGTAGATATGCATGTATGAATGCAAACCCAAAACCCAGCCTATGTCCATCCGCTACACTTCACCCGTACCAGCCCTACACTCCATGTGGGGAAGCAAATCGACCCACCCAGCCGCTACACTCCACAGTTGCAGCATCACTGCTCAGATAATGTGGCCACAACAGTAATATGAGGCAAAGCCTCTTTTCAGTAAACAGTATGAGGCAAAGCCCCTTTCAGTAATCAGTACTTCCTCCATCAATAACCCAGTCCCATGCAACAGATAATCATGTCATGGCATACAGTGAACAGAAACAGTAAATCATGCATTTCAGTCAAATTTAGCCCTAGGGGTATAATAGTCATTTTGCACCTAGGGTAAAATAGTAATTTCTCACCTATGAGGGTAATTCAGTAATTATTCCACTTTTTAGGGTTTTATGCACTTTACAGTCATTAATCGTCCAACTTTTATCTCAGTAACTTACTTAGCCCATTTTAGCAGATTACAGTCATTAGGCTCTAAAACCCCTAATGGGCCCTACAGTGCCAATTAGCTAATTTAGCCCATCTAGTCTAAATTTTACGATTGATTTACCCGTTTTAGCAGTTTTTAGACCTACAGTCTATTAGTATGCATTTATTGCCTATTTTTACCCATATAGGCCCGTAAGCCCGTTGAGCCCAATTTCAGCCCATCAAGGCCCAATTTACCGAAGTGCACGAAATTACACATTCAACTAACTTACTACTCACGGTTACGGATCCAATGATTCCCAAACGACTTATGAGTGTTTGCACGCTCACAAGCCCACGAAATGCCAGAATTTCGGCATTTTGGCTTTTGTCGAATTGAACTACAAGAGGGTGTTCGATACACACCTGCTTTGCAACGACTGCTAACAAGATCTCCCACGATATCTTACAATCGATTACTAGACACATCAGATCCAAAATACAATGACAATCTCTATAATTCTACTTACCATACTCGGCCATCACCTCCTAAGGCCCTTGAGATCTTACCTTTGCCGAAACTAATGACTAGATCTAGATCTAGTCGTTCCAAAGATCCAAGCCTCTTATGCTCCTTGCTAGATCGCTCCTTCCACAACAAGTACACATAAAACCAATTAAAAGAACTGTCTTTAGCTATCATCACATTCGACAGCCTCCCTAAAGAGTTTAGGGATTTCTGCTTTTCTTAAATTCAAAAGTAACGAGTAGATCTGAGATGTCGAGTACTTACCACAGGTTTTCCTTAATCAAGGCGACTCTTCTACGCAGATCTGATACAGATTTAGCCCCTAAACACTAGCAGAATTTGAATCTTAGAGATCTAAGGATTCGGCAATATATCCCTAAAAACTATGGTGTTTTCGGCTTTTTAAGTGGTGAAAGAAGATATGATTTGAGACTATGGTTGGAGGGGTGTTTGTCGACAGAGCCTAAGGGTTTGAAGAATATGAAATTCGGCTACAAGTGAGGAAAAACAAAGGGGGTTCTGCTATAGGCAAATCGGCACAGGAAGTAACCTTTCGGGATTTCGGCTTTTAGTAGTTGATGAGTTTGAGAAGAAAAGAGTGGCAATTTCGTTTTTTGAAAAGAAGAAAATGAAAGATGAGGGAGGAGGAGAGGTGATTTCGGCTGGAGAGGAGAAGAAAAAGAAAGAACGGAAGAGAGGAGAAGAGAAGGAAGAATTCGACACTTAGGAGATCTAACTTTGCATTTTCGGCTTTTTGCAACACTGAGAAGAGAATAGAATGAAAATGAAGGCTCTAGGTGGCTAACCCTAATTCGGCAAGACAAAAAGAAAATAAAGCTTGCCCTAATGGCCATTCAAACCAACGGCCCAATCCCCCTAAGGCCCTAGCCGAATGCTACCTAAGCTCTATCACATGCCCGGCACATGCACAAAAATAAAAGTACCGTCTGCTTACCTTGCGACTTGAACTTTAGCCCTTAAACTCAGTCCACACGCCACTTTTTTTAGAAGCTTAGTGGTGCCACCTTGCCACTTTACCAAGGCCCTCTTTTTGTCTCAATTTACTAACTTTTTCTTAAAGGCCCACTTAACCAAGTCCCTTTCACTTAAAGTCCAAAGTTGATATTTCTGTCGGGTTCTAACTTAGGCTTGGGCCTTCTAAAGGCCTACTAACACACTTAAACATAATTTCAATAATCAGAACACCAAAATTCCAAAATTTCACCAAAAATCACAAAACCCGAAAAATCCCGAAAATCAGGGCGTTACACGCAACTGGTGCTAAGCTTTTTTTTTTATAACAATAATATTTAAAACTTCTCAATTATTCAGGTTTTCTTTTATCCGAACCCAGACTCAAAGCCCAATTCTTCTAGGCCCAAATTCAGGGTGTTACGATTTAACTATTTAATGTTATTATAAAAAAATACTTTTGAGAAATGAAATGTTAATTTTAAATTTATTGTTGTAAAGTAAACTATATATGCATTTAAATGATGTTAAAATTCATTAATATTATGATGTTTCGGTAAAAAATAAAAAAAAAATGTAACCCATTATTAATATTTTAATGAAATATAAAATTTAAATATTTTTAAGCAATTAATCTTAATTATTTGTAATATTTAATTTGAATATATAAAATATATTTTAAATTATAGAATATAACCTTTACAAGTTTAAATATATAATTTATATAAGTTTTAAGAGAGAAATTATTATATACACAATATAAATATTATACAAAATACATTGAATTGTAAATAAGGGTTAAAAACGTCATTTGACTTCAAAAGTATTTTTTATTTCCAAATGCAAAAACTACATATTATAGCTTTTGTTTTTAGGTCCAAAATCAATTTTATTCGAAAATATTTTTAACTTCAATAGTTGTTTGTTTAGCATTACTTATGACTCTAAAAGTGTTGTTGACCCCAAAAGCATTTTTGAAAAGCAATGAGAAACAAAACCTAAGTGAGAGATGAAAAAAATGAATATGATAAATAATAATAATAATAATAATAATAAATTTTGGTAACACAAAAGTAAATTATTTTAATATCTAGATATTATATTTTTTATATTAGAAAGAATATTGTTTTATATACTTAGATATAATACTTTTTAAGATTAATTTATTGATATAGTTATTAATAAATATAAAAATAAATTAATAATATATATATATTTTTAATTTATTTTTATAATTATTAAATGTAATTAATTTAATTTTGAATAATAAATTATTTTTTAATTAAAGGATGATAATAATATCATTTTATACGTACTCTTTATCCAACTAAACAAAATAATATTATTACTTATCTATTTCATTTAGTGAACCAAACTACATACAAATTATGTGTTTGTTTTATTTCCACCGAATAGCTATTTAATTCCTATTTTACTCCATTTCAATGAACATCGTTAGCTTTTCTACTCAAATTTGAAGGTTGCATTAGTAAGTGATTTAAGAGTAAAATGGGAGAAATGTCAATTGTATGTATGTATTATAAACTTGGATAACCCCATCTTTCTTAATTCCTCCTCTTTTTTTTTTTTTTTTTACTCTTTCATGGACCAAAATCTAAAATTATTTCAACCCATAATAATCAAATTCAATAGGCATAATAATTCTTTTTACCCTCTAATTTTATAAAAAAAATTGTTTTATTCTTTTATTTTTCTATTCTTTTAGGCTTTACACTTATATTTTCTGTCAAATCACCTCAAAATAAATAAAAAAGTTAATATTTATTAATTTTATTGACATATACATAGATTATCACATCATGCGACATCATTTAATTAATTTTTTAAATATTTTTAAATATTTTTAATAATTTTTAATTTTTAAAAATAGTTTTATTTTTTTCAAATTTTTAAAATTTTAAAAAATGAATTAAATACTTACGTGCCATTCACGTGATAATCCACGTGTATGCAACGTCAACAAAGTTTAAAACCATTAACTTTTCTATTCATTTTTTGCTAATTTGACAAAAAATAAGTTTAAAGGTTAAAAAATACGAAAAATTAAATGAATGACTAAAATAATTTTTTTATAAAAAAATTAGAGGACCAAATAAATCATTATACCAATTCAAAAAAACTTAAACTTCAAATTTAAATAAGTAAAACAATCAAAACATAAATAATCCCAAACTCCAAATGAAGTGAAAATTTTATAAAAAAATCAAGATTCAACAAATTTACGAAACTACTTATCAGCAATTCAACAATTAGTGGTAGGACGTTGAAGCTTTGGACCTGTCCAGATGTTGGGCTAAATCCATGACTACCTTTAGCATAAGATAAAAGAAGCGTCCAAAGTAGAAAGTTTTGTATGTTTCTAAGTAAGCCTAGAGAGGGTCCCCATGGATCCTTCAGCCCAACTGGTTAAGCCTAGTGCTCATCAATTAAATCCAGTACTGGGGCTTTATCTTACCAATGTAAGCAGACAAAAAGAAAAAGGGTGTAAGTTCGTATGTGGGTTAATGGCGCAGCAACGAGCAATCCTTATCTGAAAACTGAAAGCTAAGGCAGCAGCGAGGTGTTTTGCCTATGGTGATAAGATGAATAGTGAACGGTGTTATTGCTTAAAGGGTAACAATGTGCACGAATAGGTGACAGAGAGGTAGCTACCACAGCATTTAGACCCCCAACCTAAAAAACCTAAAGTTGCAATATACATACAAACCCTTTGATTCATCCAATTTAATTAAATAAATTATTAAAAATAAATAAAATCAGTTCAATCCATCCCATTTATTACGTTTTGGAAGCTTCTCATTATTGCTTTAACACTTTCTCTTTCTCTTTTGGATTTCATGTGACTATTTTCACTTCCATGGGCTGATATATATATTTGCAGTTGCTTTAAATATCAAGCTTTTTTTGGTTGGCAATGGCTATGGGACATATATTTTATTTTTTTTCTTTTAAAATATAACAATATAATAACAAAAAAAATCAACATTAAAAGTTACATATCGAAAAGAAAAATGATGCAACACATTACTATCTACAGGCTTAAAGTGATTTTTTTTTGGAAAAAAATATAATTAGCTTTACAAAATAAATGTTACTATGTATTAGATAGAGTGAATATATAAAATTTGTTAAATAAAAGGGTCACTGTCAATCACTGATCTATTAACACTGAAAATAATAAAACAAACCTATCATTTTCGTGTAATATTATTCAATAACTTCTAATATGTTCTAAGTCCACCCATTGGATGTCACTAATATTGGACAGAATTTGCCACATCACACAGAACCAATTTAGACCAGCATATAGTATGCTCCTAACATATTATTATTATTATTATTATTAAGCATTGATGGTTTGTTTTATTAAAAGAATGCATGTAAAGATGAAAAAACATTAACATGCATATATATATATATATATATATATATATATGATTGTGATTATTGTTGTATTTTTAGTATTGTTACTATTACTATATATTCTCCGAAAACTAAGAGACAACCACATTTACACCCAACACACAAACAAAAGAAAAATCCAACCCTACACTTGAAATAGCTATGAAGTGAATTTGTCTTTGTGTTGATGATACCTTGAACAAACAAAAACTATAGAGGAAAGATGTTTGTTTCATAGCTAAAGGGTCACTCTCACAAATGGGCCATTCATTGATTAAATGCTTACTCATATGGTGTATCACCATCATCAACAGTGCTGGACCTGAGACAGGTGGGCCGTTCCATTGTTGGGGTAACCATTCATTTTCCTTCTCTTCATCTCTCTCTCCCTTCTCACACTCAGAGCTGCAGTAGTAATGGCGCTTCCATTTCCACTTTCTGAACATGAAAATTGCTGGTCAAGCACATTGACTGCCGTGTTCCAGCTGGAAGCCATGTCCATCATTGACCCTTCTTCTCTCTCCTTCCCCATCTTTTGCATCCATTTGTAGCATTTTAACAGGTTTTCCTGTACAGATACCGAAACATTAAAATATAATACTTAACACTTTATTCTACTGCAATGTTCTCAAGTACCTTATGTACATATAAACAGCTGGAAATTGCTTTGTGATAGCAGGGGAATTGCAATGGGAACAGTTCATGGGAGGCAAAGAGAAGTGCCGACGCTGCAATTATCGATGGCTTGAACTCTAAAAGCTTTGTTACATTTTGAGCTTTGAAGATGATTTCAACAGCTCGGGCCTTGAGGGCTTGCCTTAATGCAGGGTCTTTGAGCTTCAAAAATGGAATGAAAAAGGAGATGAAAGAGAAAGGAGTAATTGAACGCATCCGCCATTTTAGTGCTCCCAATATTAAATATTCCATCCTCTCTATTGTTCGTGCATCAAACATGAAACCTCCATCGCCCTACATTAATGCCAAAGAAAACACATTAACCTAAAACCGGTCTTAGGTTGCTGGCCATGTTACAAATTTTTACCTGAATGTCGGCGAGAGAGAAGTCTGTTCTGTTCATCTTGGCAGCCAAAGAGACGCAAGAGATTGCAATAAGTCGAAGAACCCATGTCTTATTTTGCTGCAGCGTCAAAGTTACAGCTCTGTGAACTGAATAAATGGTGTTTTAACTAATAGCAACGAACGAAGCTAAGAAGACGTTACCGGTATGGGTTGGCTTGATAAGAACCGGTCGAGATAATTAACAGCAAGATACGATATAAAGGGGTGGAATTTGCAAGAAAACTGAAACAAAAACTAAACTGAGATCACAAATGAAATAAACAAAGTGAGTGAGTGTTGGTCATTTACTTTACCTGTGAGATTAAACAAATAGCTTCTTGTCTGAAACAAACATCATCTGTAGCTTTGAGTATGGGCATATGATCCGATTCAAGCAAGAAGAGGGAAGGGATAGTATTAAATTTGGTTAATGGGTTTTCAAGATTGAACTCCATTAGCCTAGTGGCGCACTGCATAGCTACTATCTATCTGTATCTGTACCTACATTTTACCAAGAGAAGTGGGACTTTATGCAATTGCAGAAGATAGAAATCTGGCACTTATATAATTGAATGTAAAGGATGGATTATTACCTCATAATGTTATGCATTTCCCAAATTAATGAAAGGTGTAATTAATACCAGGTGGAGCTTCCAATCCATGCAGTATTTATTATGTACAAATTACAAAAAAAAAAAAAAAAAAAAAAAAAAAAAAAAACAGTGGCGAACTGGCCACCTCTGAATTGTGTTCCCCTTCTTGCACCAAACTGGTAACATTGCAGTGCCAGGTTATAAATCTTCAGGTAGACATATAATTAAATTGAACTTTTATATGAATATTACCAAAAAAAAAATTTATATTCCAGATAAATTAAATTTTATTTTTTATATAAATATAGAAAATATCTATTTTTTTAAATAAAAAATTTTGGCAGGCAGCAGGCACCCGTAGTATAAGCTTTAATAGTAAATTAAAATTGAAGAATTTAGTTGAGATAAAAGTTCCCTGCAATTGTAAGTCATATTATATTTTTAAAAAAGAATTCATATTCAAATTTTGAAAATAAAAATAATATTATTAAAAAGAGTAATTATAAATCCTAAAAAAAAATTATTTATTGAAATTTAAGCTCAAAATTTTATTTAAAAAAATTAAGTTCTTTATCATTCAAACCAATTATGAAAATAAACATAATATATTACTTCTAGGCACCAAACATAAGAAGCCCTTTTGCATTTCTTTTCTTCCTCTCCCCCTGCTCTTTATATGCACATCAATATTATGGAACAATAATTATTCATTTACAAGTAATCAAATGCTAATAAGCTTTTACACAAATTGAATGATTTGATTGTCGAAAAGGCTGAGAATTTTAAGGAGGGGGGATGAGAGGGAGAACTTGCAATGATAATAATGTGTATGGAGAAGAGACAATAAAGGGAAAAACACATGCACATGCAGTGACATAATGAGTGCATGTTTCACGCCATACCACCAGGCAAATAACATCATCATACTATATGTTCTCAGCTTATATAAATTATAATAATACTGATCAGAATGTGACAATGCCCCAGCAGCTGGTGGTCCATTTTTCAACATATTATTTGTGACCAAATCAAAACCAATTTATAGTATTCAATCATGTTTCTTCCGAACAGGAGCCAGCCAAGGTATGATGAAATCACTAATTTATGCTGATGTATCAATAAGTAATCAGATAGCAAGGTTTTTTTCTTTGTTTTGGATAATTAGACTATTTGGTTGATGGTAATCTGATAACTAGTTTCATATAAGAATGTATAACATATATACCCATAGAAATGAAATAATTAAGTCATCTTTCTAACTACTTGATTCCTTTTTATTTAAGAGATTTGAGATTTTGATAATCTAAATTTAAGTCTTATCATGCATGAATAGTTTGAGCTCATTCTAGTTTTAGTTTTAATTTATTATGTGTATTATTTATTATTGTACTTGTAAATTTCTTAGGGAATATTTGGTTCGTCAAATCCTAGACTATGTTTCGTAAAAGGATTACGAGAATTTAAGATTACGAATGAAATATGAGATTATCTTATTCAGTATATTTGATTGGGATGTAAGATTAGATGTTTGGTTAACGGAATGTGAAATTATTTAGAAGCACGTTTTACTCAATTGTCATTGTTATAGAATTTGTTTTTTTTTAAACTAAGTTTAGTTCCTTTAATACGTTTTAGTCTCAGTTTCCATAAAATTATGATAAATTATTACAATTATTACTTTTTATTACAATTTATATAGTAATGAGTAAATATATTGTGTTGAAATAAATTTATAAACCATAATTATAATAATTCATGAAAAGTGATTGTAACACCAACCATAATTATGGTTATAACCATAATTAATATATTAATAAATAAATTATTAAATAAAATATAATTACTATAATTGTAATGTATATATCTATTGGTTCACTATTAAGAAAAAAATATTTTTTTAATTAGTCTTAAACTTTATTTATGAAAAAAGTCTAAATTGATTACAATAATAAAACAAAGGGCAAATTGATCCAAAAGTTAAGATTACGCTCGTAACCTAAGATTATTTAAGGAATGGATCGTAATAAGATGACACCCTATATTACGAGATGATTGTAATGTGAGATTACGTGATGGTCAAAATGTTGAAATCCAAACACTATAATCAATCTTGATGGTTTCTCAAACATCTGGCCATTTTCGCGGACTCTGTCCTTTATTTACTTGTATTCGTCTCTCTATTTATTCTCAGGGTGGAAATCTTCTTTCCACCAGGTCCTTATAAGGTAGTCCTGCGGTCTACGCTTCTACTGGTCATTGGGTATCTCTCATTTAGCAGTCAATCCAAATATGTTCAATCCATGGCAGACTCATTCTCTTACCCTAGTCCTGAAGGACTTGCTGTCATCCCATTTTTTGTGATAAATATTGAGATTTCTCGTCCCTTAGCGGATTAAGTCCCACTTGGGACGAATAGTGGCTAGATTATTTCCTCGCAATTTACCATATTTGAGATTCTATGCTCAAAACTGTGTCATGTCCGTTAGATGTAGACCTCTTTAGCTTTCAATACCCGACAGGCTATCCTTGGAGTATTCATCTACATTCACAAGTTCCCATTATTTTGATTCCTTAGACAACTAACCATTTGTCTAGTACTTTCCAAATGGTTTCCCCCTTGAATAGGAATAGTCTTAACAGACATATTTGTCCTCTAGTATAATTTCCTTAGTTAATAGGTTCTATTTAACCTCTCTTTTCCTTGTGAACTAAACATTGTGCCCATGCTCAACCTTTAACAAACCGGATTTAACTAAGCATTATTTGGCGGCTCTTATTAGTGGATTCTTATTTGTGGTCCCTGGATTATCCATCTTTCATTTACCTGTACACTAGGCTCCACTAGGACATTAACTCCTATGATTACTTCCTACTGGTTACGATCCATATGCCGTACTGATTTTCACAACTACTATTCCAACAATCATTTCTCATTTTCACTTTGTTCCCTATTTATTAGTGAATATGTTTGTCCCGTTGATTAACCATCACAAGTCAATGTTCCATTTTCCTTCTAGCTCATTTCTCCTTGTTTGTAAAATGTTCCACCCTTGCCGTCCTGATTGACCATCCATTTTTATTGTCCCAACAAACTACTTTATGTTGCCACAGCCAAACTATGGTCTTACGCATTAGGGTCTCATGTTCAATGTCCTGGCGGACTACCCTATGTTTAGTGTGCTGACGGACTTCGCATGCTACCATAGCCAAGCTATGGTCTTACACAATATACCCCATGTTTAATATCCTGTAAAATCCATTGGTTGTCATAGTCGTACTATGGTCTTACACCTCATAATTCTTGTGTTTAATGTCCTAACGGACTATCTATGATGTCATAACTTCTTTCAGCTTTGGCCTTACACAATATAACTTGTTTTTACCATCTCGATGAACTATCTATGATGCCATAACGTCTTTCAGTTATGGTCTTAGTCCTTTTTTACTGTTTTGGCGCTCTTTCATATGATGCCATAGAGTTTTCAGCTATGGTATTACTCATTTCTATCATGATGTGATAGCATCTTTCAGCTATGGTGGTACTTATCTTTATTATGATGTCATAGTGTCTTTCAGCTATAGTCTTACTCATTTTTGGCATATAGCCTCCGATTGGACCTATTATCTAGCCATGATCTTTTTATTCACCTTTCCTATTGCATTCCATCCATTCCTTCATTTCACCATTTTTAACATTGGTGTTCGAACACTGTGGTGTCCTTTTCGCAAGGCCCAAAGCTTCGCACATCACAGGTGCACTCAGCAACACCGTATGGCAGTATCTAACAAAATCACCTCTTGTTCCCATTCTTAACTTTGACTAACCCTTTGACATTTCCTGTCATATGTACATTATTCACATGCAAGTATGGACATATAATCACATAAACATAGTAACATGGAACACGCCAACTAGCACATGTAACACTACCAAATTCATGCTATTCATAAATCATATTAGAAGTGAGGTATAGAAACTCACTTGATGCTTTTTTGCCTCATCCGCTTAGCTTTTTTGAACACCAAAGCTTCTATTCTCCTAGTAGCTAAGCATCACAGTCAATACCAGAAATTAACTTAAGATCTTCAATTAAAGCTTCATTCATGCAGGATCCTTAAAAAGGTTTCTGGGAATTATTGACTTTACTTTCTTAATTTTACGTATACAAAAAGATTCAAGACCTTACCAGCTTACTGGATTCTTTATTTTTCTAACTTAGGCCTCTTAACTTCTGCTCTATGCAAAGCTTCCTGTAACCATCACGTCTTCGATACAACAAAGAAGATGAAGGAAAAAAATAAAGTAGAATTGAGATGAATCCTCTCTTAGAAGTCATCTTTGATAACATGTTAATTTGCATAATTTCTTGTGTTTAATTCGATTTATTTCTGAATTGATCCCTACTAAATTAGTGTTTTTATGATTTAATCTTACCGGAGATGCAATTGGTCAAAAACAAGCTAAAAAGGGCCAAATTGAAAGACAGTCATTAAAATGGGGCCAAATAAAAAAGGTGGAGGAAGCCAAGGGCACATCAAATATTTTAACTTTGTAAAAGCCAAAAATAGGAAAATCTTATTTCATTTTCATTTTTATTTTTGATTTTATATTAATTTAGTTTAGGCTAAATTTAGTAAACCCCATGTATATAAATAGGGGCTTTTTGTTCTTAGAAAATCATCAATTAATTCTACATTCCTACTTCAATTTGGATTTGGATTACTCTTTCTTGTCTTTGTAACAACCTAAAATCGGGCTTATTCAGAATAGTGATTTCAGAATTACTTACCCGAGGGTTAGAGAAAATTATTTTAGTATTTATTTATGTGTTATAGTATTTTTATAAATGTGCACGAAAATTTTGGTGAATTAATTTACGTGATTGAAGGCTTAATCGCGAAAAAGGACTAAATCGCTTAAACAGGCAAAAGTTGTGATTTGCTAGCAATTGGTGCTAAATAGTTAGAGAAATAAAATTGGGAGACTTTAAAGTGCAAATAGGCCATTAAATGTAGTATAGCCGGCCAAGGGAAAGAATAGGAGACAAGAAATGAAGAAAAGTCAAAGTTAGGTGGTTTAAAAATCGAATTAAAAATTAGCCTAGTATACTAACCTTCACCTTCATCATTTCTTCATCTCTTCCACTGATTTTTCTCCATGAAAAGGGCCAAGAGAGCTTGAAACTTGCAGCCACTCATTTCTCTTGCAAGTAAGTCAAATTGATGGATTTTCTTAATAATTTTACATTTTTAAAACCCTTGTAGCATGGTGTACCTATTGAGGGGACTAATTTGCAAAATGGTTGAAATTTTAGAATGTTGCCATGAATGTATAAATGTTGTTTGCTGGGTTTTTATGGAAGAATATGAATTCTAGTTGTCAAATAAACAACTTTTGTAAAATGGTGTTTAGGAAAAACACATAAAATGAACTAGTTTGCAAAGTTGATGTTATTGGTGTGAAATAATAGGAATTTTTTGTTTCCATAACAGTGAAAAGAGTTAGGTTAGGCTTGGTGAATAAGGAAATTCGATAAGAATCAATTTTTGAGCCTAAGGGTAAAATGGTCATTTTGCCAAATTTGTGATTTTTGACTTATTAGATTAAATTGGTGATTAAAGTAGTGAATTTTTATTGTTATAGATCAAGATTTACCAAATCCAAACCTAGATCGGGGGAAGGCCAAGCAAATTGACTAAACCGAGCAGTTGCTCACATTTTGTATATTGAGGTAAACTGTAGGTAAGTAATGCAACATTCTTAATTTTTATGCATGAAATTATTGAATTGTCATAAAATTATGTGTTGTGATATGAGCAATGTATGCAAAAAGTTAATGGAGCACAAATTATGGAAATGATGATTTTTATTTATGAAATAATGAGAACATGTGTAATAGAGCCCGATTGAACATTTGGAATAGAATTGGATATTCATGCCATGACATTGGGCGATGTGTGTGCTAGTGTAAGACATGTCTAGGACATGCATCTGCTATATTACGAGAGCTAGTGCAAGACATGTCTGTGACATACATCGGCCTCGAGATTTACAAGCCAGTGTAAGACTTGTCTGAGACATGCATCGGCTTGAGATGAGAGCTGGTGTAAGAGATGTCTGGGAAATACATCAGCCTCGAGACATACAAGCTAGTATAAGACCTATCTGGGACATAGCGTCAGCTTGTTGTGTGTCAGTGTAAGACCTGTCTAGGACATGGCATCGACACCGATAGATGAGAGCCAGTGTAAGACCTGTCTGGGACATGGCATCAGCCTCGATACATTGTGAGCTAGTGTAAGACTATGTCTTGAACATGGCATCAGCTCGATACCCTACGTTGGAGGCTTATTGAATATCATCTCATATTCTACATAGTTCAATGGGACAATCCTAAGTCGTATTAAGCTTGAAAGATAGTATGATGAATTTGTTAGTGGTGCAGGTACCTAAATGAAATGTATGAAATGTGAGCTCAATAGCATGTTGTATGATTAATAAAGGATTAAGACGAGTAAGTTATGCTTGTGGCCATTTTAGTATCCTACATAAATGATGATGTATTGAGAGCATGACTTAACATGGTAATTGTTGTTATATATTTACTTATAACTTACTAAGCTTTATGCTTACCCCTTTTCTTTCTATTTTCCCTTATAGTGCCATCTAAGTAATTCGAGGATCTAAGGACGTCGGAGGCATCATTCTCACTACCAATTGAAGCTTTCGGTATAGTTATATTTTGTGTTTTGAGTAATGGCATGTATAGGTTATTAGGTCATTTTGGTGTAAGTTACACTAGTTAGCCAATTGTGTTGGCCATTTATTTTATAAAGTTCATTTTATAAATGGCTATTGGAATTAGCCAAAATTGTTATAGTTATTTTTTTATGAAATGAGTTCATGGAAATTGTAGATGGTTGCTTAGCTTGATCATGCATGCACATGATGCAAATTTTGGTTGTTGGATAAATGTATAGTTAAGGAAATTTAGGTGCATATCGCTGTTGAGTAATGATATAAAAGTGTTGGGTTATGTTTGATCTTGTTCCAAGGTAGCAAAGAGGTTTGGTAGATAGCCTATTTTTATCCACACAGGTAGACAGACGGGTGTGTGTCTAGGCCATATGTGACACACGGTCAACCCCACGGGCGTGTGGTTAGGCCGTGTGTCCCCTACACCTTGCATGGGAAGGATTAAATGCCCAGTAGTAAACACACGGGCTGAGACATGACCGTGTGTCTCAACCGTATGAAGAGCACGGCCAAGCACACGGGCTTGTGCCACGGCCGTGTGATTGCTGACGTCAGAAACAGAATACTCAGGTTTTTGCACACGGGCTACGACACGGGCGTGTCATAGCCGTGTGAGATACACGGGCTAAGCACAACGGCATTTGCCACGACCGTGTGTCTGCTGACGTCAAAAACAGAATGTCAAGGTTTTTACACACGGGCCACGACACGGGCGTGTCATGGCTGTGTATGAGACACGGGCTGGGCACACGGGCATGTGCCAGGCCATTTGAAAGCCCCTGTAGGTTTGGAGTTAGAAAATAAATTCACACAGACAAAGAGCACGAGCGTGTCCCTAGGTACTTAGGCCGTGTGAGGCACACGGGCCATCAGCATGGCCATGCCTTCAGGCCACACAGGCGTGTGCCCTGTTTTTAGTAGATTTTCTTGGATGTTTCCTAAGTATCTGAAATAGTCCTGGGTTGTTTCCAAATCGTATTTTAGGCCTCGTAGGCCCACATTAAGGTCCGTAGGACATTGATTGAAAAAGTTTTTAATTGGGTACATTTCAATGAGTGTTAAGTTGAAGGGATGCTTATGATTCAGCAAGGTAACGCCTCGTACCCTATTCCGGTGTCGAATATGGGTAAAGGGTGTTATATTTTATGGTATCAGAGCATGGTTTAATCGATTCTAGGACTAACCAAGAGTGTGTATGAGTCTAGCTATACATGCCATTATTGGCTGATGATAGTGTGACGACTCATGACAATAATAAATAATGTTTTTCTTATAGTAATGGATCCCGATCGGCCTATGGCGAATGACGTAGAAAGTAATGCACCGGCTTTTGCTGAAGGGACCGCGCCAGTTGAAACCGGACCTGTGACGATGAGTCAGGGTGGAGGGACTAGAGAGGCCTACCTCCAAATGATAGATGCTTGGTACACGGAGTATGTTCCTGCGAACCCGAACACTCCACCTCCCCCACCTCCTCCAATTTATCACCATGCCCTGGTAGCTTTTCAATGAGTAGAATTGAGTAGGAGAGAAAAACCTCCGGTAGACTGACCTAGAAAACATAGGGTGGAGGAATTTCGGGCAAATAAAGATGACAACCCGGAGAGAGCCGAGTTTTGGTTAGAGAACACCGTCAGAGTGTTCGATGAACTATCATGCACACTTGAAGAGTGCATCAAATGTGTGGTATCATTACTTCAAGATTCGGCCTACTAGTGGTGGAACACTCTTGTGTCAGTGGTACCGAGAGAGAGGGTGACTTGAGATTTCTTCCTGGAAGAATTCCGCCAGAAGTATATCAGTTAGAAGTTCATCAACTAGAAGATAAAGGAGTTTCTAGAACTTAAGCAAGGCCGAATGAAAGTTACGGAATATGAATGTGAGTTCGTGAGACTCAACAAGTATGCTAGGGAGTATGTGTCTTCCGAAGCTATCATATATAAGCAGTTTGAAGACGGTTTGAATAAGGACATCAGATTGTTAGTGGGTATTTTGGAGTTTCGAGAATTCGTAGTGCTCATTAAGAGAGCGTGCAAGGCTGAAGAGTTGGCCAAGGAGAAAAGAAAGGTTGATATGGAGTCTCGTGACTCAAAGAAAAGACAGATGAAAAAATCGTATCAATTTTCATCCAAGAGATCGAGGGAGTTTACTACCCGATCCAATACTTCAGTGGGATTCTCGGGTAAAAACAAGAGTAAGCAACATGTGACGTCCAAGGCTCAGACTACCTTAGTGGCAAGTGTGGGTAGTGCTAGACCGGATAGACCTAGGTGCTTAGAGTGCAATAGACGACACTTCAGTGAGTGTCGAGGAAATGAAAGAGGTTTTTTTCAGTGCGGCTTACTTGACCATTTCATCCGAGACTACCCTGAGACGTATGAGGGCAACAAAAAGCAAGAGGTGAGAGCGAGTAGTGCTCTTTTGAGAGGTATATCGCAGAAGAACCCGGGTAGTGGGGCTAGTAGCCGAAGTGCCCCTAGAGATGCTTCTGTGAGGTCCGAGTGCAGAGCGCCTGCAAGAACCTATGCTACTCATGCCCATGAAGAGGCTTCGTCCCCTGATGTGATTACGGGTAACTTTTCTATCTACGATATACCTGTTATTACCTTGATTGACCTAGGGTCTACTATAACAGCCCGATTTAGGGGCTAGTCGAAATAGTGATTTTGAAATCACTTCTTGAGGTTTGAGAAAATTATTTTTTTGTTAATTTATGTGTTGTGGTAATATTATAAGTATGCATGAAAATTTTAGTGAATTAATTTACATGAATGAGGGCTTAATCGTAAAAAAAGACTAAATCGCGTAAAGGCTAAAAGTTGTATTTTAATAGTTAAAGGTGTTAAATAGATTGAGAATCAAATTTTGGGGGTTTTAAAGGGCAATTAGGCCCTTAAAACTCACGATGGCCGGCCATAGAGAGGAATAGGCATGGAAAAGTCAAGGGTAGGTAGTTTTAGGTGACTAATGGATAAAATAATAGCTTAAATTCCTAGCTATCATTTTCTTATTCATTTCTTCTCCATATTAGCCAATTTTTTCAGTAATCTTTGGGGGTTTTAGAAGCTTAAAATTTCAGCAACTTTGTACACTCACAAGTAAGTAATTCTTAAGGCTTTTCTTGAATATTTTTGCATATTTGAGACCCTTGTAGCATGAGCTACATTTTGAGGGGTATATTGTGCAAAATGGTTGAAAGTTGAGAGCTTTGTCATTTTTGAATAAATGACATTTTCTGGAAATTTTAGGAAAGAGAATGAATGTAGGTTGTCCATTAAACCACTTTTGTGTAAGAGGTTGCATGAAAACACTCAAATTGGAGTTAGTTGTAGAAGTTGTAAAATAAGGAGAAATTGGGGTATTATTGAGGAAAAAAAGAGTTGTTTAGGCTTGGTTGATGAGGAAATTAGATAAAAATCAATTTACGAGCTTAGGGCAAAATGGTCATTTTGCCAAAATGTGAATTTTGGATTATTTTAATTAATTTAGTGATTAAATGGATGAATTTGTATTCATATAGATCAAGGAGAGCATGAAGTCAACCTTTACCGAGGCAAGGGAAAAGCTTCGGAGTAAATTCCACATTTTCTGTATTTTGTATACCGAGGTAAGTTTATATATAAACGATACTTCTTTTATTAATATTTTTGCTTATGAATGTTTTATATGATGTGTGGTTAAATGTTATAGTCATGTAATGAAATTGTGAAAAGTGGGAGTACGATTAAATTTCCATAAATCATGAATAAAGTGGGGCTATGTGCGAACCATCAAGGAATTGTTAAGATTAGTGAGTTAAGAATAAATCGCTTGGTTTGCGGTTATTATCGATGGGCTAAGTGCGAAACCATCGGAAATAAATTAATAAAGGTGGGCTAAGTGCGATACCACCGTAATTTTTATTAATGACGATGGGCTAAGGCAGAGTCATCTTAGTATTGCCATTGTCATTATGGATGACCATATATGAATGTATCATGTATGGATAAGTTTATTGTGAAAAATTACTCGAATGAAATTTTATGTGTGTTTTGATGATAGATAAGTGCAAGAATTGTATGTACTAAACAATATGAGCCTTGTGCGTAAAAATTGTGTTGAGAATGTTGAGTAAACTGTGTGAAGAGTAGGTGAACTTATGGTAGGAGATATTGGTATGGTTGATGCAATATTTAAATTCTCTAATGCATGGCTATGATTTTGAATGTTAGCATATAGACTTACTAAGCTTTATGCTTACCTCTCTCTTTCCCATTTTCTTATAGTGCCGCCTAAGTAATTCGAGGATCCAAAGACATTGGAGGCATCGCTCACACTATCAATTGAAGCATTCAATATAGTTGTATTTTGTATTTGAGTAATAGCATGTATAGTTTAGATAGTCATTTTGGTGTAAGTTCTATTAGTGAGCCAATTGTGTTGGCCATTTATGTTACTAAGTTCATTTTGTAAATGGCCTTTGGAATTGGCCTAAAACCACTCAAGTTGCTTAATGAAATGAGATGAATTTATATAGAATTTATGCAAAATTGCTTAGTAGTTTATGCATGCGTTTTGGACACGAGTTGGTTGATGTAAGAATAACTATCTAAGGGTATTTAGATGAATATTAGTGCTATGTTATGATGTATGTAGATTGGGGTATTGTTTGTATGTGTTTCAGGGTGGCTAAGGGCTTGGTAAATAACCCTATATTGCCCACACGGGTAGACACACGGGCGCGTGTCTAGGCTGTGTGAGACACACGGTCTGCACACGGGCGTGTGGCCAACCGTGTGTCCCTGCACCTTGCATAGATAGCATTAAATGCCATCAGGTTCTCCAATGGGCATGAGACACGGCTGTGTGTCTCAACCGTGTAGAGGACACGGCCAGTACACGGACGTGTGCCACGGCCTTGGGAATGATGATGTCAGAAACAGAATGTCCAAGTTTTTGTACACGGGCCGCAACACGGGCGTGTCATAGCCGTGTGAAAGACACGGGCTGGGCATACGGGCGTGCGCCAGGCTGTGTAAAAACCCCTGTAGGTTGATGTTGGAAATAAATCTGCATAGGTGAGGGGCACGGACGTGTCCCTCGATGGTTCAGGCCGTGTGAAGTGCACAGGCTATCAACACGGCTGTGTCTAGAGGTCACACGGGCGTGTCACCCTTCCATATGGGCATATGCCCTAGTTATAGTAGATTTTCTTAAAAGATTTCTATGTGTCAGAAATGGCCTCGAGTTGTTTCTAAAGCACGAGTTAGACCTCGTAGACCCTTATTGAGGCCTGTAGGTCATTGTTCAAAAAAGTTTCAAATTGGGACGTATTTCGATTACTTAAAATTGATTATTTTGCATGAGTTTTAGTTAGGTAATACCTCGAACTCTATTCCAGCGTCAGATACAGGTAAGGGGTGTTACATCTACCCACACATATATGTGTGTGAAATTGGTCTCTAGTATGAATGTGCATGTCGAGTCAACCGAGTTTGTAGTAAATGTGTCAAACCCATGAGGCAAACATGTGCTAGTTGACCAAGTATGTAGGGACTGCCCGTTGACAGTTAGAGCTCATTGCTTTTCAGCTAACTTGATGTTATTTTCATTTGACGAATTTGACATAATACTTGGTATGGATTAGTTGACCGCCCATGACGTAGTGGTAAATTGTGGAAAGAAATTTATTGAGCTGAAATGTGAAAACGGGGATGTTCTCCGGATTGAATCAGGTGGATCAGATGGTCTACCTATAGTGGTATTTTTTATGACAGCTCAAAGGTATTTAGGGAAAGGATACGAGTCGTATCTTGCTTTTGTGCTGAATAACCAAGTGTCAGAGGCAAAGATTGATTCAATGCCGGTGGTATGCGAGTACTCGGATGTGTTTCGGAAGAGTTACCTAGATTACCTCTAGAAAGAGAAGCCAAGTTTGGTATCACGTTGGTCCCTGGTACAGCACCTATCTCAATTGCTCGATATAAGATGACCTCGACGGAACTCAAGGAATTGAAGACTTAGTTGCAAGAATTGACGGATAAGGGTTTTGCGAGACCAAGTTATTCTCCGTGGGGAGCTCCGGTATTGTTTGTAAAGAAAAAGGAAGGTTCAATGAGATTGTGCATAGATTACTGTCAGCTCAATAGGGTTACAGTGAAGAATAAGTATCCCTTACCGAGGATAGGCGACTTGTTCGACCAACTGAAAGGAGCGACCATGTTCTCTAAAATTAATCTAAGGTTGGGGTATTACCAGTTGAGAGTCAAGGAACAAGGTGTGCTGAAAATTGCCTTTCGGATGAGGTACGACCACTATGAGTTCCTAGTCATGCCCTTTGGCTTAACAAATGCTCCTACAGTATTCATGGACTTGATGAATTACATCTTCTGACCTTACTTGGACAAGTTCGTTGTCGTCTTCATTGATGATATACTCATCTATTCTTGTGACGAGTGTGAGCATACGGAGCATTTGAGGATTGTCCTGCAAACTTTGAGAGATAAACAGTTGTATGCCAAGTTTAGCAAAAGTGAATTTTGGCTACATGAGGTCAGATTCTTGGGACACATTGTGTCAGGAGATGGGATCCGAGTTGACCTGAGCAAGATATCGGTTATTGTAGAGTGGAAACCACCGAGGAATGTAACAAAGATTAGGAGTTTCTTGGGCTTAGCGGGATACTACAGACGTTTTGTTAATGGATTTTCTATGATTGTGACTCCGATAATGAGGTTGTTGAAAAAAGACATCAAATTTGAGTGGACCAAAAGGTGCCCATAGAGTTTTGAGAGATTAAAGGCTTGGTTGACTAAAGCCCCAGTTTTAGTACAACCTAAACCAAGAAAAGAGTTTGTGGTGTATAGCGACGCTTCCTTAAATGGATTGGGGAGCGTGCTAATGCAAGAAGGCAAAGTAATTGCATACACCTCGAGACAGTTGAAGCCACATGAAAAGAACTACCCTACTCATGACTTAGAGTTGGCCTCCATCGTTTTTGCGCTAAAGATTTAGAGACACTATTTGTATGGCAAGAGATGCCGAGTTTTCACGGGCCACAAAGTCTAAACTATTTGATGACTCAAAAAGAGTTGAACTTACGGCAACGAAGATGGTTGGAGCTGATAAAGGAGTATGAGCTGATAGTCGACTATCACCCCGGAAAGGCGAATGTAGTCGCTGATGCATTGAGTAGGAAGTCATTGTTTACCTTAAGGGCTATGGATGCCCAGTTGTCTATGACCGACGATGGTTCAATTTTAGTAGAATTGAGAATCAGACCGACATTTCTGCAAGAAATTGTTGAAGCTTAGAAAAGTGACAAAGAACTACAAGCTAAGATGGCTCAGTGTAAGAAGGGTAATGGATTAAATTTTCAAGTTGGCACCGATGGTTGCTTGATGTACCGAGTCAAAATATGTGTACCTAAGGATGCTGAGCTTATTCAGAGGATCTTGCGAGAGGCACATAGTAGTCGTTTGTCCATTCACCCGGGCAGTGTGAAAATGTATAATGACCTAAAAAAATCTATTAGTGGACGGGAATGAAAAGAGACATATCAAAGTTCGTCTCTAAGTGTCTAGTTTATAAACAAGTAAAAGCCGAACACCAAGTACCTTCGGGTTTACTTCAGCCAGTGATGGTTCCCGAGTGAAAATGAGACCGAGTTACCATGGACATTGTGTCATGGCTACCTTTGTCACCAAAGAAGAAACATGCATTATGGGTTGTTGTGGATAGACTAATAAATTCAGCTCACTTTATACAAGTTCGTACGGACTACCCGCTAAAAAAATTAGCCGAATTATACGTCTCTGAGATAGTGAGGTTGTACGGAGTGCCCTTCTCGATAATTTTAGATAGAGATCCAAGATTTACATCTCGAGTTTGGAAAAAATTGCAAGTGATATTGGGGTCAAAGTTGAATTTTAGCACGATATTTCACCCACAGACCGATGGCCAGTCAGAAAGGGTAATTCAGATTCTTGAAGACATGTTGAGATGTTGCGTTCTCGAGTTCCAAGGTAGTTAGGAAAAGTACTTGCCACTAGTTGAATTCACCTACAACAATAGCTATCAGTCGAGTCTTCAGATGACGCCTTATGAGGCTTTGTATGGGCGCAAGTGTCGAACGCCCTTGTATTGGTCAGAACTTAAAGAAAATTAGATACACGGGGTCGATTTGGTCAAAGAGACCGAAGAAAAGGTTAAGGTAATTCGAGATTACTTGAAAGCCACCTCGGATAGACAGAAACCCTACGAGGATTTGAAAAGAAAAGAGATTAAGTTTCAAGTTAGGCATAAAGTGTTCTTGAAAGTTTCCCCGTGGAAGAAAGTCCTTCGCTTTGGTAGGAAAGGCAAGTTAAGTCCACGGTTTATTGGGCCTTATGAGGTGACTGAGAGAATTGGGTTGGTAGCTTACCGATTAGCCTTGCCACCTGAGCTAGAAAAGATTCACGACATTTTCCATGTATCCATGTTGCGCCGCTATCGTTCAGACCCCTCACATGTGATTGTGCCAACCGAGGTTGAAATTCAACCGGATATGACCTATGGTGAGGAGCCGGTTAAGATTTTGGCTTGAGAGATAAGCAACTGAGAAACAAGAGTATAGCGTTAGTGAAAGTATTATGGCATCGACATGGAGCTGAGAAAGCTACATGGGAACCAGAGGAAACAATGAGAGATCAGTACCCGAACCTGTTCAATGGTAAGATTTTTTAGGACGAAAATCCCTAAGGGGGAGAATTGTAACAGCCCAAAATTGGGCTTATTCAAAATAGTGATTTCGAAATCACTTAACTGAGGATTAGAGAAAATTATTTTAGCATTTATTTATGTGTTATAGTATTTTTATAAGTCATGAAAAGTTTGGTGAATTAATTTACGCGATTGAAGGCTTAATCGCGAAAAAGGACTAAATCGCTTAAGGGGCAAAAGTTGTGATTTGCTAGCAATTAGTGCTAAATAGTTAGAGAACTAAAATTGGGAGACTTTAAAGTTCAAATAGGCCATTAAATGTAGTATGGCCGGCCAAGGGAAAGAATAGGAGACAAGAAATGAAGAAAAGTTAAAGTTAGGTGGCTTAAAAATTAAATTAAAAATTAGCCTAGTATACTAGCCTTCACCTTCTTAATTTCTTCATCTCTTCCATCAATTTTTCTCCACGAAAAGGGCCAAGAGAGCTTGAAACTTGCAGCCAGTCATTTCTCTTGCAAGTAAGTCAAATTGATGGATTTTCTTGATAATTTTTACATTTTTAGAACCCTTGTAGCATGGGCTACCTATTGAGGGGACTAATTTGCAAAATGGTTGAAAGTTTAGAATGTTTCTATAAATGCATAAATGTTATTTGCTGGGTTTTTATGGAAGAATATGAATTCTAGTTGTCAAATAAACAACCTTTGTGAAAGGGTGTTTAGGTAAAACACCTAAAATGGACTAGTTTGCAAAGTTGCTAAGTTGATGTTATTTGTGTGAAATAATAGGAATTTTGTGTTGCCATAAGAGTGAAAAGAGTTTGGTTAGGCTTGGTTAATAAGTAAATTCGATAAGAATCAATTTCCGAGCCTAGGGTCAAAATAGTCATTTTGCCAAATTTGTGAATTTTGACTTATTAGATTAAATTGGTGATTAAAGTAGTGAATTTTTATTGTTATAGATCAAGATTTACCAAATCTGAACCTAGACCGGGGGAAGGCCAAGCAAATTGACTAAACAGAATGGTTGCTCACATTTTGTATATCGAGGTAAGTTGTAGGTAAATAATGCAACATTCTTAATTTTTATGCATGAAATCATTGAATTGTCGTAAAATTATGTGTTGTAATATGAGCAATGTATGCAAATAGTTAATCGAGCACAAATTGTGGAAATGATGTTTTTTATTCATGAACTAATGAGAACATATATAATAGAGCCCGATTGAACATTTGGAATAGAATTGGATATTCATACCATGACATTGGGTGATGTGTGTACTAGTGTAAAGCATGTCTGGGACATGCATCGGCCACATTACGAGAGCCAATGTAAAACATGTCTGGGACATGCATCGGCCTCGAGATTTACAAGCCAGTGTAAGATATGTCTGTGACATGCATCGACTTGAGATGAGAGCTACTGTAAGACATGTTTGGGACATGCATCAGCCTCAAGTTATACAACCTAGTGTAAGACTTGTCTGGACATGGCGTCAGCTTGTTGCGTGTCAGTGTAAGACATGTCACCTTGATACATTGTGAGCTAGTGTAAGACCATGTTTGGGACATGCCATTGGCTCAATACCCTACGTTGGAGGCTCATTTAATATCCTCTCGTATTCTACATAGTTCAACGGGACAATCCTAAGTCGTATTAAGCTTGAGAGATAGTATGATGAATTTGTGAGTGTTGCAAGTACCTAAATGAAATGTATGAAATGTAAGCTCAATAGTATGTCGTATGATTAATAAATGATTAAGACAAGTAAGTTTTGTTGGTGGCCATTTTAGTATCATGCATAAATGATGATGTATTGAGAGCATGACTTAACATGGTAATTGTTGTTATATATTTACTTATAACTTACTAAGCTTTATGCTTACCCCTTCTCTTTCCATTTTCCTTTATAGTGCCGCCTAAGTAATTCAAGGATCCAAGGACGTTGGAGGCATCGTTCATACTACCAATTGAAGCTTTCAGTATAGTTATATTTTGTGTTTTGAGTAATGGCATGTATAGGTTATTAGGTCATTTTTGTGTAAGTTACACTAGTTAGCCAATTGTGTTGACCATTTATTTTTTAAAGTTCATTTTGTAAATGGCCATTAGAATTGGCCAAAATTGTTATAGTTATTTTTTTAAGAAATGAGTTCATGGAAATTGTGGATGGTGGCTTAGATTGGTCTTGCATGCACATTTTGCAAATTGTGGTTTTTGGATAAATGCATAGTTAAGGACATTTAGATGCATATCGATGTTGAGTAATGATATGAAAGTGTTGGGTTGTGTTTGATCTTGTTCCAAGGTGGTAAAAAGGCTTGGTAAATAGCGTATTTTTGTCTACACGGGTAGACACAAGGGCATGTGTCTAGGCCGTGTGTGACACACGGTCAACCCCACGGGCATGTGGTTAGGTCGTGTGTCCCCTGTACCTTGCATGGAAAGGATTAAATGGCTAGTAGTAAACACACGGCCTGAGACACGGCCGTGTGTCTCAACCGTCTGAAGAGCACGGCCTAGCACACGGGCGTGTGCCACGACCATATGATTACTGACGTCAGAAACAGAATACCTAGGTTTTTGCACACGGGCTGCGACACGAGGTGTCAAGGCCGTGTGAGAGACACGAGCTAAGCACACGGGCGGGTGCCATAGCCATGTGTCTATCGACGTCAGAAATAGAATATCAAGATTTTTACACATGGGCCACGACATAATTGTGTCATGGTAGTGTGTAGGACACGGGCTGGGCACACGGGCATGTGTCAGGCCATGTGAAAACCCCTATAGGTTCAGAGTTAGAAAATAAATTTGCACGGACAAAGGGCACGGGCGTGTCCCTAAGTACTTAGGCCGTGTGAGGCACACGGGCCATCAACACAGCCATGCCTTGAGGCCACATAGATGTGTTGCCCATCCACACAGGCGTGTGCCCTATTTTTAGTAGATTTTCTTAGAAGTTTCCTAAGTATCCGAAATGGTCCAGGGTTATTTCCAAAACGTGTTTTAGGCCTCGTAGTCCTATATTAAGGTCCGTAGGGTATTGTTTGAAAAAGTTTTTAATTGGGACACGTTTCAATGAGTGTAAAGTTGAGGGGATGCTTGTGGTTCAGCAAGGTAACGCCTCGTACCTATTCCGGTGTCGGATACGGGTAAGGGGTGTTACAGCCTTTTCCTACTTCAATTTGGAATTGAATTATTCTTACTTTTACAAAGTTGGTCTAATTCTTTTGGAAAAATACTTTTCCTTCCCAATTTCTATCATTTTTCATGCAAATCCCATCACCTTCCACAACTACAAGCATGAATAAATTCATGCTACACTAAAGGCACGTTTGGTTCGCTGTAATGGAATAGAGCTGTAATGGAATATAGTTGTAATAGAATAGAGTTGTGATCAGTAATTCAATTGTTTGGTTGAATGGAATGGGATAGAACTGTAATGATATTCTTGTGTTTGGTTGAATGGAATAGTGTTGTAATAGTATAAGAAAAAAGCTAAAATGACCAAAGTACCCTTAACAGATTTTTTAAGTACATGATTGTTGTTATTAAATATTACTAAGATTATTATTAAAATAATAAATAATTTAATCATATTTTAATATAATTATTGCTAAATACAATTAAATAAAAATAAAAATATATAATTTAACAACATTCTTAATATAATTTTTATTAAAATATGAATTAATAAAAATCATAACATAATCTTATAGGATAATAGTTGCCAAAATTACAAATATTGATCCAAAAAGCAATAATTATTCTCATTTTTATATATATGAAAAATATCAAACATTTATACACCAAACAAATCCATGTTTTAACATAATTTAAAATTTAATAACATGCTTAATATAATTATTTTATATTAAATTATATTAAAATATTTTTTATTTTTATATAAAATTATATAAAAATATTTAAAACATTTCATTTACTACCTTTTAAAATAATACACTATTATTTGAATCCTTTGCTTCTCAAGTTATGTTCATTATAGTTGACACACAACAAATACATTTTAAAAGAAATGGTACATAGAAGGAAACCTATCCTTTTAGGCTCCAATTTACAGTTAACTAAGTTTAGGAATTGACTAAGAAAATTACAGAATATATAGATAAAATATCAGTTAAAATTCATACACTAGAGTCAGTTCCAAGATTAATTATGTTCCAAAGTAACTTCATTATTGATTCAGTCTCATCCGAGTTGCTTGCACCGAAAAATGTAACAACAGCCAAGCAACCAAGAATCTGCGCAGACAAGAAACTTATAACAAAATCCCATGAAGCATAATCATGAAAGAGCTATCCAAAGAATCAAATTGCGATTAATTATCTTATCACTAATGTTACCTCCAACGTCTTAGATTTTAGTCCTCCCTGGGAAAGTGCAGTCAGCACATCTTCATATGCTTCGTGCACCTTCTCAACAGAAGTAGTAATCATTGACAGCAATCCTACAAGAAGAATATGCACCAAAACCATAAGCTAAATTTTAAAGTTGAAACAAATTACATCTAATAAAATTTGCATTTCATGAAGGATGAACCTACCATTAATATGTGCTGCTTGCTTCATCTTTATAGGCAAACCCTTTTTAATGAAATGCAAGCATTGATACACTAGTGTTACAAAGCTGCAACAGGATGATTATTTGTGAGCATTACCTAGTCGAAATGTATTATCAGAAAAGAAGATCAAATTTGCAAGTCTTAGAGACAATGGTTAGGTAGTTCTTGAGAATGAAATTCTGACTACTAAATTCTTTAATGTGAAGTTATTTATCATTTATACATTTATATGAAAACCCTGAAAAGGAAGTATATGCCTACTTCAGCTCTACAAATTTTTGCTCTATGTTGAAAGTTAAAGCCTTGAGAATTATTGAAAATGCTTCCTCTCTCACTGATGCCTTGCGTTTTAGAAATAAACCAGAAATAGTTTTAAATCGAGTTGTAATTAATTATCTAATCAAAGCTGAATAGGAGTTATTATTGATCTCGTGATTGTGATGAAGTAATAAATTGATTGTACGTAAAAACTAACTATTATCACGATAAAAGGCAAGCGCACCTATCGAATAGTAGTATAGCTAGTGGCAAGACCGGAATATCAAATCTAAGGAACTAAAAGTACTAGTAATGACTTTCTTCCTATTATCTAGCCTAAAAATAAAGAGGGGGTTTGGTTGTAAACTATTCTAAATTAAACTAAAGACACAATAAAGAGTAAATTGGGGAAATTACTTTGGGAAAACTGAATGATAAGGACAATACCTAAGGAAGAATCCACCAAGACTTCACTTGTTATCTAACTCTGAACTAGACGATTTCTTCATTTGACTTGATTTGTAGAGATCCCTAAATTATGTTAATATCTCCGTCGAGAATAAGAACAACTAATCCTAGGTTGATTAATTGAAATCTCTTTCTAATTAAAACCCCTAGTCTTGCATTAACTCGCTCTATGGATCCCCATATTAGATTTGACTCTAATCTGGCAGATTTTCGTTAGATCTACTCTTAAACAGGGACTTTTGCTCCTCTGCCTAAGCACATTCAACTTAAATTAATATCCCAAAAATATCAATTCAAGAATTAAAAACGCAATTAAGAACAAATCAAATATTTATCATATAGTTCAGCTAACAATAACAAGATTCTTCTTAGGTTTCATCCCCCTTAGATATTTTGGGTTTTAGTTCATGTTTATAAAAAGAAACATCTCAGAGTAAAGAAAATAACAAAACATAAGAAAACCCAAAACTCCTAAAAGGATTGAAGGGAGATCCTTCTGTCTTGATGTGGCTCCTAGCTTTTGAGATGGATCAATCGGCTTTCCTTTGAGTAATTCCCTACCTTTAGCTCTCCGTCTTGGCGAGAAGACTGTTCACCCTTGTAGTTGTCTCCTAGGGTCTTTATATAGAGTTTGAAATACCTTTTTTAGCCCCTAAGTAGCCTTTTCCTCGTGAAATTGAACTTTATTATGACAGGGACACGCCCGTGTGCCACATCCATGTGAATCGAGTTTAGGTCGTGCTCGAGCCTGTTAATGTGGCACGGCCGTGTGACACTCCCGTGTGGTGAACTTCAGGCCGTGTTGATTTCACACCTTGGCCCATTTTCTCCATTTTCGGCCCGTTTCTTGTTCTTTTCACTCCCCTAAGCTCACCTGAGTATAAACATGAAATAAAAGGTTTAGGAGCATCAAATTCCACACATCAAGGAATAATTCATCCAAAAATAAGCTAAGCATGAGGTAAAAATATGTATACTTTACGATTTATCAATTACTATCATCCTTGTCTTGGTTCAACCATAAAAGCTAAGGTGAGCATAGAAATGAGCTGCTTAAGACTACAAAAAAAAAAGTGCAAGGTAGAGCTTAAGAATACTTCTAAGTCTAAAGCAAATGATATGTTAGTTGGGGTTTTATAAGAGTACGAGTTCTTCTAAATTCTATTCCAGCTGCTATAGAAATTAAAATAGTTCAATCTAATAATCTTCTATGCAATCTACTTGAGACTCTTCTGTATGTAAAACTGCTTTTCTGGAAGTGTTAATTAAGTTTTATTAAAAGGATTGGAAAATAAACGCTTGACACAGTATTAAAATTGGATTTGAATTTGGGGAGGTTGGTATATCATACATGCAATTATGTTTGCATCATTCTAGAATTGAACTTAGTAAACTTCATTAGAAATGTTAGCCTGTGCCAATTCAGCATGTCAGCTACAACTTTTTATAGCATGATTAGCTTTTCTCCATGTTAGCTGAGCCTTTCAGTAATCTTACTTATGTCTACTTCTCATGTACATTCTGGAAACCAGAGTGGAGACAAATTTGTCATTAAGGCGAGAATTTCCAACTCCTTAGGGTAAACCGACAGCTGACTTTGTCAATACTGTATGAACATAGATCTTATAAGATGATGCTTGTTTAGACCTAATAAAAACTGGAAGACTTTGAACTTTTGTTTTTATTAAAACATCGTATTCTACTTGTGCTAGAAAGGCTACACTTTGGCATTTGGCAACCTCTTCCTTTGTCTTTTTTTTTTTATACCTCATAATAACAATCTACTTAGAATTCAGATTGACTTTGCATCACTAGTTTTAGGCATCGTTTACCCTATATCAAATCAACAAATTAAGCTATTACTACCATTTTCAAGGAACCAGCTTAACTAATCTCAAAGGTTCTAACAAACCCAGTTTATAGAAGCTGCAAATAACAAGTATAGCTTAAATTAAGTTGTCTTATTATTTTCCAATTTTATGACTGTAAAACATGATTTCTGCTAAGAGTAAGGAACACACCCGTTTAACCATAAAATAGAAATGAAAAGGCAAAAGTCAAAGTTCAAGTTAAGATGATGAAGGAAGATGATGGTGAAGGAAGCAATAACAAAAATACGCAGAAAAATTTTGTGGGTAACAAAAAAAGGTAGACAGAAAAACAAAAAGAACAATAGAAGGAAAAATGTTTACCTGACTTTGGATGAAGGGAGGAATGCCAGAGTCGAAGGGTACGTGAAATGGCTACCGATTGAGTGTTTTTGATGTGAGAATTTGGTAAGGGTAAGATAGGGCTCTTCAAGCAATGAATGGCTAAATGGTGAAGAAGGAAATGAATAGAAATCCCCAAAAATCTCTGCTTAAGCTCATAATGGGATACACCTGTAATAGGGTATTCCATTGAACCAAATGTCAATTTATGTGGGCCTGCAGAATAGGCTTGTAATAGGCATGTAATGCATAGCCATTACCTTCAACCAAACATGTTGTAAATTTCATCTTAGCTTTAGGCCGGTGTTCTTTCCAGTCTAGTATCGTGAGATTCATATTCGCGCTAAAAATCCTTTCAATTGGTATTCACCTTTTTCCTAAGTATCAGGATAGACCAACCATCCCTTAAGGTTAAACTCGATTTCAAGTACAAGTGCACGTTGGGTTGGAGTCATGTTTGCTGATAGTTGGAGAAACGAGTCGACTGTGCTGTGTTCGATTCTCTGAGAACAAATCAAGGAAGAATTGATCCGGTTTAAACAACACACGCCGTTGAGGCTGTTAACTCGAGTTTGGTTTTTTCAGAATGCAAGGCTAATGAAATCTTCAATCGGGAACACGTGTATCTCGGTTAGATAATCAGTAAGGGTTGGTTTGCAGAACATGACGTGACCAGCTACGAGAGGAAGAATTGGTGGTTAGGGCGTTCTTAATCGCTATAACCAACTTATTGTTTGGAGGAGAAGATCAATTTTCGAGGATCGATTCTTAACACGGAATTTACTGAGTCTAAGGCTAAGGCTTATCAATTCTGTTTACAAAATTTTAAATTTATTTCCAATTTACATTTATTTTTAATATTAATCAATTGTTTATTTAAGCTGATTAGATTATTTACTTTCTTAAATATTCTCAAACCCCCCTATTTACTTGTTTATTTTTAAGTATAGGTATGTTTGGAGTCGTGGGCACAACTCCTACCACGACGCTTGACTCGACGAATATTCTGTTCATAAGTGAACACAGAAGTTGATTACGACATCCAATCCCTATGGATTCGACTCTACTACCACTCTCACTACTATATAGAGTTATTTAGTAGGAATTATTTTTGGTGGTTTTGACGCCCATCAAATTTTGGTGCCGTTTCCGGGGGTTGGAGATATTTTTTAATTTTTGTTTGTTTACCTTATGACCAAATCAGAACCAGGAACTCTAAAGTTTAAATCAGAAATTGAGAAATTGGCCCGACAACTACAAAGAGAAGCCATATGACGTAGTAAACGACCAAATCTCAAATTCGAAACCATATCATACACTGAGGAAATTTTCTCGTTCGATGAACCAAACAAGATCGCTGAACAGACGATACGCCAACTTGCTGCGGCACTAAATAAACAACAACCCTTATGTATAACATATCTGGTAGGAAGAACGCCGTTCAAGTTAAAGTCGGGTTTGATCTATTTACTATCCACTTTCCGTGGATTACAGAATGAAATTCCGCACACCCACCTTAAAGAGTTCCATATGGTGTGCACAAGCATGAAGCCTCAAGGAGTAACCGAAGACCAAATTAAACTTCGTATTTTTCCTTTCTCACTAGCCGACTCTGCTAGAGAGTGGCTATTTTATTTACCTTCGGGATCTGTCAACACATGGTCTGACATGTCTCGTTTGTTTCTTTACAGGTTCTTCCCTGTAGCTTGAGTGGCCGAACTAAGGAGGGACATCGTAGGAATCCATCAAAAGGAGACTAAATTACTCTACGATTACTGGGAGCAATACAAAAAGTTGTGTGCAAGTTGCCCGCAACATAGACTGACTGAACAATCCCTCTTGCAGTATTTCTATGAAGGATTGCTCCCAATGGAAATGAAAATGATAGATGCTGCAAGTAGGGGGCACTAGTCAATATGATGCCTCAAAAAGCGAGAGAGTTGATTTCAACCATGGTTGCCAACTCTCAACAATTCCGACCGGCCACAAAACCCATGAGACGGGTTCATGGGTTAAGTTCTCTATCTCTAGAAGATAAAATTGATAAGCTAACTAATGTTGTTCAAACTTTTCTTAGAGATAAAATGGGCCCAGTATGGTTGTGCAGAATTTTGCTAAGCCAGATCATCCGACGGACTCATGTTTGATTTTACATGAGGATTTGACAAAACAAGCAAATGTTGTCGGGAACTTTCTAGGGTCGCCCCAAAGGTTATATGACTCCTACTCGAACACATATAATGTGGGGTGGAAAGATCACTCGAATTTAAGTTATGGGTTGAATACTCGGTTTAATCAACCGTATCAACCAAGGCCACCTCCGAATCAATAGTTACCACCCCCAAAGTCATCTTTGAAAGCCATAGTGGAAAGGCTAGCCAATAGTACTGAGAAATTTCAACAAAAAATTGACTTGCATTTGCAAGAGTTGGATAAGCAAGTGAGCAAGCTGGCACTCACAGTTAGCCGTTTAGAGTCCCAAGGTAAGCTACCGTCTGAAATTGAGCCTAATCCTCGACACAATGTAAGTGCTATGACGTTGAAGAGTAGGAAGGTTTTAGAACCGGTACTTGGCATGAGTCATGCCCACTACGTTGGCCGAGATAAAAAGAAACTTGACACAAACGCTCCAGTAGAGTCACCACCACAAAAATCATTTGCAGTACCACCTCTGTTTCCTGGAAGACTAGTCTAATACAAGAAGGAGCGAGAAGAGAAGGAGATATTCAACATCTTTTGAAAGGTAGAAATCAACATACCTCTTCTCGATGCAATTAAACAGATCCCAAGGTATGCAAAATTCTTAAAATAATTATGCATAAGTAAGAGGAAGCTCTTGGGCAATGAAAAGATCAGTGTCGGAGAAAATGTCTCTGCCGTTTTACAAAGGAAAATAACACCTAAATGTAAGGACCAAGGTATGTTTTTCATATCTTGTAAAATAGGTAATGTCGGTATTAAAAAAACAATGTGTGACTTAGGCGCATCAATTAATGTTATGCCTTTGTCAATCTATAAACTACTTAACGCGAGTCCTTTGAAGGAAATAAGTGTAGTCATTCAGCTTGCTGATAGATTAGTGGTGTATCCGGAGGGGGTGTTGGAGGATGTTCTTGTCAAGGTAAACGAGCTGATATTTCTTGCAAACTTCTATATTATCGACATGGAGGATGATAATTCGGCTAATTCGTTTGACATACTTTTTGGGAGACTATTCTTGAGTACTGCGCAAACAAAAATTGATGTTTGTAGTGGAACACTCACCATGGAATTTGACGGTGACGTGGTTAGGTTTAATGTTTATGAGGATATGGGACATCCTAATGATAAGTTACAAATCATGCCTTGCAGGAATGTAGATATCAATGTTAAGCAAGAGGAATTATTGATGATAAAAAAACTAATAAGTGAAGCTGTCATGAAAGCCTCGAAATTAGAGCTAAAACCATTTCCAGAATGTACAAGGATTCCGACAAAGAAAAATGCAAACTTGAACAGTGAAACTCAAAGACGCCTCAATCCACTAATGATAGGAGAATCTAGGAAGGGCTTCAAGGATAGTGGGAAAAGGTCGAAACTTTTCTGCAAGAACATCCAAGTGCACGAGATGGAAAAATTAATTCTCAATGAGCCAAATGGATAACATTTATGGTTGTCGAGCTAACGACGTTAAACAAAAGCGCTTTTTGGTAGGCAACCCAAAATTATTTTTATTTATTTAATTTTGAGTTTTAGTAAGATTGACGTTGTAAATAAATAAATTTTTATTTAATCCAGTGAATTTATTGTTTTTAGGAACGTAATGGAGGTTATGATTTTTTCCAAAAGTCGGATAATGATGGTGACATGGGGACACCTGCTAAATGTTGACAATTATTTTCCAACACTGACAACATCGTTAGAAACACATGGGGAGTATTCTTAACCTTTCTCTTTGCTTGTTGTCTGAGTTCCTGAACTTTATTGCATATAAAACATGCTTGAGGACAAGCATAGAGTATGTAGGGGGGATTGAAAATTGTAAGTATGTATGCATGAGTTTTGTTGCTTGTCTCTCTTTTGCACATGTTCAAGCTTATGCTAAAATTATTCAATAGTTTATTCCAACATTGAGCCTCTAATCTCATTACTTAGTCAATTTAGACAATTGGGTAAATTTTGAATTAAAATGTTCAAGTATATAGATTAGTCGACATTTGTGTTTTAGGGTTGATATATGTAACTAGATTTTTTGTATAAATTGATTGTTTAGAAAAAATATTTGCTGGTGTATAAATAAATTAATAAAATAAAATAAATTATGGCTCAAGTTATGAATGAAGTTTCGAAAACGTGACCGAATTTAGTAAGCGGTGTAAGGTGCTTGGGTTGTCATCTTATCTCGCGTAAAAAGGTTCGAATGACAAATCGATAACTTACAAACATTCCGCTAACCGAGCCTTCAAAAATTCAAAAAATAATAATAATAAAGACTGTTTGAATTGAGTGACCGGGATAGGGTGCTTGGGTTGTCATCCTAGTTCGTTTAAAAAGGTTTGACCATGTCTAAAATTTTACTTAAGCGAAGTTAATATATAATGCCTTGCAAATTATTGGATTCAAACTCAATTTAATGAAATTGTTTAGTTCACATATTTTAGTTTTATGACACTTGTTGATCAAACTATATATTCTAAGCATTTATTTATTTTTGCCTATGTTGTTTGCATTAATTACGGATGCGGAAAAGAGGTTCGATTTTTAATTATAGAATGAATTCTAATGTTTGAAAGAACAACATGCTTGAAGGCAAGCATGAGCTAAGTAGGGGAATTTGATAACATGTTAATTTGCATAATTTCTTGTGTTTAATTCGGTTTATTTCTGAACTGATCCTTGCTAAATTAGTTTTTTTTTATGATTTAATCTTACCAGGGATGCAATTGGTCAAAAACAAGCTAAAAAGGGCCAAATTGAAAGACAATCATTGAAATAGGGCCAAATAAAACAGATGGAGAAAGCCAAGGACATATCAAATATTTTGACTTTGTAAAAGCCAAAAATAAGAAAATCTTATTTTATTTTATTTTATTTTTTATTTTATTTTTATTTTTGATTTTACATTAAATTAGTTTAGGCTAAATTTAATAAACCCCATTTATATAAATATGGGCTTTTTGTTCTTAGAAAATCATCAATTAATTCTACATTCCTACTTCAATTTGGATTTGGATTACTCTCTCTTGTCTTTTCCTACTTCAATTTGGAATTGAGTTATTTTTTGTCTTGCTTTTACAAAGTTGATCTAATTCTTTTGCAAATACTTTTCCTTCCCAATTTCCATCAACTTTCATACAAATCCCATCACCTTCTACAACTACAAGCATGAATAAATTCATGCTACACTAAGTTTCATCTTAACTTCAGGCTGGTGTTCTTTCTATTCGAGTATCGTGAGATTCATATTCATGCTAAAAATCCTTCCAATCGGTATTCACCTTTTTCCTAAGTATCTGGATAGACTAATCATCCCTTAAGGTTAAACTCGATTTCAAGTCAAAGTGCACGTTGGGTTGGAGTCATGTTTGCTGATAATTGGCGAAAAAGAGTTGGCTGTGCTGTATCCGATTCTCGGAGAATAAATCAAGGAAGAAGTGATCGGGTTTAAACGACCCATGAGGTTGAGGCCGTTAATTCGAGTTGGGTTCTTCAGAATGCAAGGCTACCAAAATCTTCAATCGGGATCACGTGTATCTCGGTTAGATAATCAGTAAGGGTTGGTTTGCAGGACGTACTGGGACCAGCTACAAGAGGAAGAATTGGTGGTTAGGACGTTCTTACTCGCTATAACCAACTTATCGTTTGGAGGAGAAAATCAATTTTCGAGGATCGATTTTTAACACGGAATTTACGGAGTTTAAGGCTAAGGTTTATCAATTCTATTTACAAAATTCTAAATTTATTTCCAATTTACATTTATTTTCAATATTAATCAATTGTTTATTTAAGCTGATTAGATTATTTACTTTCTTAAACATTCTCAAACCCCCCGATTTACTTGTTTATTTTTAAGTGCAGGTACTTTTGGAGTCCACGACGCTTGACTCAACGAATATTTTGTTCATAAGTGAACATAGAAGTTGATTATGACGTCCAATCCCTGTGGATTCGACCCTACTACCACTCTTACTACTATTTAGAGTTATTTAGTAGGAATTATTTTTTGTGGTTTTGACGACCATCAATCTCTCAGCTATTTATGGCCATTCTCGTACGATCTTCAACCGTGTAAAATCCATCCTTTGACAATCATTATGTTTCCCACTTACAAGTCAGTTGGTTTAAATCTAACCAAACCGACCTTGGATTTCAACCAAATCCTAAATTGGTTACTTTCTCCTCTCAACTTTCTAGTAAAGGTCGCCAAATTATGCATTCTTTCAATTTAATCCCTCAGTTATTTCTAAATTTTTAGACCTAATAAAAATCGTATGTGACATCAGGAATATTTGCCTTTGGTCCTAATACAGATCTTTTTCCTTAAGTTACTCCATGCTCTTTAGATTCTCTTCTTAAACATACTCATAGAGTTGAGACCAAATAAACTCAATATGCTTATAACTCATAATATTGTTGTACTGTTGGCTAGATGTGACCTTCCTGTTCAAGATCACAAAAATATTATTTTTCTTGGTGGTTTGTTAGGGGTCAAAAGTTATAAAATGGGTAGGTTTGCCACACCACTATTAAAGTTATGGGTAAAAAGGGTGGTAGGTCTCTACCATGTTGTTCTAGCTTCATTCCCTAGACATATTTTGGTGTTAGTTATGAGGAGCGCCCTAACCTTTTTGCTCCCAGTAACTATAGCCTTCAAAGGGTTGAAACATAGCTTTTCATTGGATTCCAACAAATGATGTCAATTTTTATACAAGGTCTTGCACAATGCAACAAAGGAAATTCATTCTTTATGGAGTGCAGCGAGACATATAACTAATGGTTGTTTCCACAGTAAGGGGTGTGAAGAACTGCTTGGTTTGGTAGCTGAGGAAAGCTTGGAATATTCTAGAAAAAAGTTTTAGTAAATTTGTCTTTTCTTGCTCTTCTCATTTTCGAAAGGAAGAATTTATAGATGGGGAAGGGTCTAGAGTGGGCTCTCATCTCATGATGGCTTCTTTGTAGAGTCCAATCTTAGGTTCAATTTAAGGTGTGAATTGAATATGACCTTATTTACGATTGGTGAGCATAAGGAATGGGTTGAATGTGACTTCCTACAAGTTTGTGAACTTGAAAAGTTGGGACTATTAAATGAGATTGGGCTTGATGTGAATATTGTTCCTGATGATGTGGTAATGGTGTTGTGATGTTGTCCATTGAATATATGTAACGGTGTAAACTCTTTTTGTAACATCCGTGTTATGCCTTTGATAAACTATAAAAGTAACATATTTTAATCCCATGCTTGGCATCTTTTTGGATGATTTATCTTATAATTTAATGAATTTGATGCTCCTAATCCTTTAATTTCATGCTTTATACTTAGACGAGCATAGGAAAACGAAAGGAGCAAGAAATGGGCCAAAAACGGACAAAATGGGCTAATTTAAGCATTTCACACGGCCTAGGCACTTCCACACGGGCAATTCACACACCCGTGTGAGACACACGGGCTAGCCACATGCTCGTGTGTCAAGGTCGTGTTGACTTCCCCAAGCCAGTATTGCACACGGTCTAAGCATCTTCACACAGGCTGACCACACGCTTGTGTCCCTATCTAGCCCTGCTTTGTTTTCACGCGGAAAAAGCTAATTTTTAGGTATTTTAGGCATTCCTAAGTCTATAAAAACACTCTAGGAGAGGATCAAAAGAGGGCACACAGAGCAGAAAGTAGAGAATTACTCAAAGAATGCAGTTGGATTCATCTCGGAAGCAGGATCTCCATTCAGAACTAAAGATCTCCATTCAATTTCTCTCGAAGTTTTTGGGTACTTTATGTTTTGTTGTTTTCCCAATTTTGAGATATTTTTCCTTATGAATATGAACTAAATCCCCTAAATACAATGAAACATAAGATAGATCTTATTATTTTTCTGAATTATATAATAAATACTTGATATTGTTCTTAATTATGAGTTATTAGTTCTTACTTTAGTATTTTAGAATATTAATTCAAGTATTGATGTGCTTTCTCAGTGGAGCAAAAGTCCCTGTTTAAGAGTAAACCAAACATAATTAAGCAGAGTTGATTGCAATCCTAGAGATAGGACGACATAAATCTGCCGGATTAGAGTCAAATCTAATAAGGGAATTCATTAATCCAATTAATGCGACAATAGGGGTTTTAATTAGAAAGAGATTTCAATTAATCAACCTAGAGTCAGTTGTTTTTAGTCTCGAGAGAGATAATAACATAAAATAGAGATTCCTACGGATCAATTCAAGTGAATAAATTGTCTAATTCAGAGTTGAATAATAAGTGAAGTCTAGATGGATTCATCCTTGGGTATTGCTTTTCTCAAACAGTTTTCCAAAAAGTATTTCTCCCAATTCGCTCTCTGTTGCATTCTTAGTTAGTTAATTAATTTAGTTAATTTTTAGATTAAAACAAATCACTTTAATTCTTAGGCTAGATAATAAAAAGATAGTTAATACTAGTACTTTTAGTCCTCGTGGATATGATATTCTTGTCTTACCATAGCTATACTACTGTTCGATAGGTGCGTTTGCCTTTATTGTGATCATAGTTAGTTTGTGGGGATCACATCAAGTTTTTGGCGTCGTTGCCGGGGACTAAGATATTAGGAACGCTTGATTTTTATTACTTTAGCCATTTTTAATTTTATTGCAATTTACTTTTTGTTTTTAGTTTAATTTTTTATTTACTAATCTTTCTTTTATTTGTCTCTGACAAGTGTCTCTAGTTTATGACTAGAAGGAACCCGTCAGGACCTTTGCTTTTCGATAGTGAGATAGAAAGCACAACTCATAGAAATTAGAGAAATAAGGTGAAGTCTACAATACATAGAGGAAGAGCAAGAGGACGTCACCGATACTACCGAAGAGATAGAAGAGAATCCGAATAATCCACTACCTCTTATGGTAGCCACAGTTCCTGTGAATCAGAATCCTGCTCCTCGTACTATGTATGATTATGCTAAGCCTAATATAGCTAGAACTGAATCGAGTATTGTTAGACCTACTGTTGCTGCAAATAATTTTGAATTGAAACCTAACACGATTCAAATGATACAACAGTTTGTTCAGTTTGATGGTTTGCAAGACGAGGACCCCAATACGCATTTAGCAAACTTTCTGGAATTCTACGACACTTTTAAAATCAATGGTGTTTCTGATGATGCCATTCACCTTCGGTTATTTCCTTTTTCTTTAAGGAATAAGGCTAAACAGTGGTTAAACTCTCTACCACAAGGGTCTATCATTACTTGGGACCAAATGACTGAAAATTTTTTACTGAAATATTTTTCGCTGGCTAAAATGGCAAAGTTGAGGAATGATATCTCTTCTTTTGTGTAGATAGATCCAGAAACTCTTTATGATGCATGGGAGAGATACAAGGATTTATTGAGAAGTTGTCCTCACCACGGGTTACCTCTGTGACTATAGGTTCAGACTTTTCACAATGGTTTGAACCCCTCAACAAGGCAAATGATCATGCAGCTGTCGGTGGAACAATAAATAATAAAACACCTGAGGAGGCTTATAAGTTCATAGAAGAGATGTCACTGAATAATTATTAGTGGCAAGTTATGAGAACAAAGCCAACAAAAGCAGCTGACGTTTTCAACCTCGACACGATCACTATGTTATCAAATCAGGTAGAACTCTTAAATAAAAAGATTGATGATTTGTATGGTTCTACACAGGTGCATCCAGTGTTGCGGTGTGATTCAAATGGAGGAGGGGTGCACAATACAGATTATTCATCCTACAACCCTAATACAGAGGACGAGCAAGTCAACTATATGGGTAACAGTTCTAGACCTCAGAATAACCCCTATAGTAACACTTACAATGCAGGTTGGAGGAACCATCCCAATTTCTCATGGCGTGGTCAAGGAAACCAAAGGCAACAACCTTCTCTAGGCTTTCAACCACCTTACCAGCAAGAAAAGAAGCCAAACCTTGAGGAGATGCTCACAAAATTTATCTTGGTGTCAAAAACTCATTTTCAGAATACTGAAACAGTGCTTAAAAATCAGCAAGTATCGATTCAAGGACTCGAGAATCAAATAGGCCAGCTGGCTAAGATGATTTCAGAAAGGCCACAAGAAAGCTTGCCAAGTAATACTGAAAATAACCCAAGAAAGCAACTTCACACAATTACTGTGCGCAATGAAGAAGGGTTAGTTGATCTTGAGCCAAGAAGATATGATAAGTCAAGGAAAGGCTGAGGTAATTCATGATAAACAAAAATCGGTAAGTAAAGATCTTAAACCTCGTGTGCCATATCCAAATGTGACAAGGAAAGACCGTACAGACAAACAATTTGGTAAATTACTTAAACTTTTAAAAATATTACATATTAACTTACCGTTTATTGAAGCTCTTTTGCAGATGCTAAATGCCGTTAAATTATTAAAGGAGCTTTTAGAAAACAAACGAAAGTTAGATGAGTTGTAGCATGTGGAGCTAAACGCAATGTGCTCAGCCATTTTGTGAAATAAATTACCCAACAAATTAAAAGATCTAGGGAGTTTTACGATTCCCTGTTTAATTGGTAGTTTAATTGTTGACAATGGTTTAGCTAATTTAGGGGTGAATATTAACGTAATGCCTTACAAAATGTTTAAACAACTAGGTATTGGGAAACCTAAACAAACTAGGATGAGCATTCAATTGGCTGATAAAACCATTAGATTTTCTAGGGGTATCATTGAAGATGTTCTTGTTAAAATTAATGAATTCATATTCCGAGTAGGTTTTATTGTTTTAGACATGGATGAGGATAGCGATCTGCCTTTAATTCTAGGGCGACCCTTTTTAGCAACTGCTAGGACTATTATTGATGTTGGTACAGGTGAACTTACACTTCGTGCAGGTGATGAAACGATCACTCTTCAGGCTCGTGATTCGGTTAAGACATCGAGAAATGAAGGTGGTTGTATAAATCCTTTTAATAAGACTAATCATGTGGTTCAACCTTCTTTGCAGGAAACACTTTCGAGAAGCACAAATGAGCCATGTTCTAGTTCATGCAACAACAAAGGAGCCATCCATGAAGAGCGGATGCTACAGATAGATGAACTAGATGAATGGCAGAACTATGGCAAAGAGGAACCTAAAATACACCATACAGAACGAAAGCAGAGCCATGACAAACCTAAGACTAATCAATTTAAGGTTGGGGACAAGGTACTGTTGGACAAAGCAGACCCTCGAGTTGTCACGTCAAAGTCCAATGCATAAAGAGCAACTTCCTTCACGATACTAAATGTCCTCCCATACAGTACAGTCGAGGAAACACATAATGAATTTGGTACTTTTAAGGTAAATAACACTCGACTTAAACCTTATTTTGATTTTAAGATTGATAGTAGAAGAGAGGAGTTTCAACTCCTCAAACCACTGTGACTACGTGAATGAGAGGTAAGTCGAGCTTACACTCTAACTAAGCACATCTCGAGAGGCAACCCGAGCACTAACACCACTAACTTGTTTATTTTATCTATTTTTTTAAATACAGGTTTTTGACCCACACGGCTTGGACACACGGGCGTGTCCTTGGCCGTGTAGAAACAGGGCCAAAAATCCCCAAAAATCAACATGCACACGGCCATAAACAGAGCCACACGGGCGTGTAACACGATCGTGTGGGCCACACAACCTAAACATACAAGTGTGTCTTAGACCGTGTGAAACCTGGAGCAACAATTGAAAATTTTAAAACAAGTCAGGATGGAACACCAGCAGAGTCCACGGCTGTGTTCGAGACACGGCCGTGTGATGAATAGGCGTTAAATTCTCTCAACAAACACGGGCTAAACTCGACCTACATGGGCATGTGACACGGCTGTGTGCCCCAACGCGGGCTGTTACACGTCCGTGTCACCTATTAAAACCCCAAACCTTTTCTTTCTTTTGTCTTCTTTCCCAAACCCCCAAAAGCCCTAACCGTCGTAGCCTTACCCACCACCCAACCCCAGCCACCACCGATCTCCATCTCTTCTTCCTCCCTTCGACCATAACCACCATCACACATGCACAACCTCTATTCCAACCCTACGCCCGTGACACTATTCCCCTATTTCTCACTCGTTAACCAAACCCCCCAAACCCAGACCCGACCAATCAACCCCCTATTTTCCTTTCCACCACCACCGTACGACCCACTCCTTTCCCTCACGCAACTACGCTATTCCTCTCCTTTGCGCCACCAACCCGAGCCAATCCCCAATCAACCGTCGTCCGTACCTCCGGTCACCATTGTCAGTTTCCCTTTTTCTTATTTTTCTTATAATTATTCCTATTATTTTTGTTATCATTATTATTTTAGTAGTTATTTTATGGTAGCTTTTTATTATTTATTCTAATTCTTTCTTATTATTATTTTCTTTCCATTGTTTAGTGTCATTAGTATTATCCCCTTTTATTATCACTCACTGTTTCAATTTCTTTTTGGCCTTTGGTATTTGCATTGAAATTGTTCCCTCATCTATTGCATTTTGCTTATTGCTTTTATAGGATTGTTCCATTTATTTTCAGTATAGCCTAATTTGTCTATTAGTTCTCAATTATTTTTAGTTTGGATTCTTTTATTTATTAATCTTTATTACTTTACTTTTTACTTAGAGTCTTTCTATGAATTTTTAATGTTTAGGTATTTGTACATTTTGTTGACCATATGGATTTTTTGGATTCTACTTTCTTAAGACTTGGTTTGCATATTAGGTAATCTTTTCTTCTATATTAATTCTTTGATTTTTCAGGCATATCATGACGAACACACATGGAAAATCCAAGGTCGTAGTTCCCGCTTCGAAAAAGTGGAAGGGCCCCAGCACGACCTCCTTGAGCGCCTCTGTCGAAGCTCGACATCCTTTGCTTCAATTTCCAGCAGGCCCTTAGGACGATCTTTTTCAGCTCCTTCGCATCCGACCATTAGGTGTAGGTTGTTGCATTGATTAGGCCTTATTAGAACAAGTTTGACTCGCTGATAATGTGTGCGCCATTATCGCTACAGCTCCATAGGATAGATTTTTCGATATTACCGAGCCTACATATATGGAGCTTACCTTGGAGTTCTGTACTACATTCAATCTGCAACATGTCATGACCACTCATGACGAGGCCGACACCATTACATTCCGCCTTGGTGGCCTAGTACGACATATGAGCGTGCCGAAGTTTGGTGCTGCTTTGGGCATCTATACTGACGAGTTTATGGGCACCGAGGACTTTCTTAGTCTCCATCGCCACATTCATTATTCAACTTCCTGCTACTAGACAAACCTCAAACCAAGCCAGATCCCTTATGACGCAAGTCGCTCGAAAGCGACATCTCTCTCCAGCTCTACAATACATCCACACCTTATTAGTTCACACTTTGACTGGCAGAAGAGAGAGCACCGGAGTTGTGAGCACTTCTGATGCATATTATCTTTGGAGCATGGTGACCGACCATGTATTGGACTTAGCTTATTTCATCGCACTCGCCTTTCGCCATCAGACAGACCGTCACAAGAGAGGCCCCATCTGTTTAGGTCCCTATGTGATTCGCCTTCCTCGACATTTCGGCCTCTTCGACACGCCAGAGATGTAATCGACACTTACCCTAGTAGGCCAGATGTCTCCTCAAGGAATTTCTAGTATGATCCATATAAGGATGATCAAGCGACGTCTTGGAGTGGACCCTCCTTAGTACCGACTAGTTCATTCTGATCCCCAAGATGACCCCGAGGATATTACTGATGGTGTCTCTCCCCTTCACAAGGACCACCCCTTACCCGTATCCAACGCCGAGATAGAGTATGAGGTGTTACCTTACTAAAACACACGCAATTGATCGATCTCAAACCTTTGGAAATACGTCCCACATTTTAACTTTTTAAAACATTAGTTTACAAACCTTTTTGTGGGCCTACGAGGCCTAAATCATAGATCGGAGGTGACCCGAAACCATTTCATGCACTAGGGAAAATTTCTTCAAAACTAGCATAAACAGGGCACACGCGCATAGGGAAGGGCAACACGCCCGTGTGGTCTCTAAACATGGCCGTGCTTATGGCCCGTGTACCCCACATGGCCTAAGCACATTAGGGACATGACCGTGCCCCTCACCCGTGCGAGATTAATTTCCAACATTCAACCTACAAGGGTTTTCACACGGTCGAGCACACGCTCGTGTGCCTAGCCCGTGTCCCCTCACACAGCCATGACATGCCCATGTCACAGCCCGTGTGTGACAACCTTGACATTATGTTTCTGACGTCAGCAGACACACGGCTGTAGCCCACGCCCGTGGTCTCTGCCCGTGTCTGTTACACGGCTAGGACACGCCTGTGTCTCAGCCCATGTGAGAGAACCTAGGTATTCTATTTTTGACGTCAACAACCACACGGCCATACACACACTTGTGTGCTGGCCGTATGTTACACACAGCCTAGGCACACGCCTGTGTGCCTACCCGTGTGGGGAAAAATAAGCTACTTACCAAGCCTTTTTTCCATCCTGAAACAAAACCAACACAAGTCCAATTATACTAAGTCTACTATCCTCAGCCAATAGCCATAAATTGACATCCAAAACATTGATGAGTATCATCAACCTTTGCATGAACTCATGCTCATTTCATTAATAATAACTAGAACCATTTTAGCCAATTCCAAAGGCCATTTACAAAATGAGCTTAATGTCATAAATGGCCAACACAATTGGCTCACTAATGTACCTTACAAAAAAATGACCATTTATCCTATAAATGTCATTACTCAAACACAAAATATGACCATACTGAGTATTTTGGTGGATAGTGGGTACGCTGCCTCCGATGCTCTTGGATCCTCGAATTAATTAAGTGGCTCTAAAATAATATGGAAATGAGAGGGGTAAGCATGAAGCTTAGTAAGTCGCAAGTAAATAAATAACAACAATATATCAAGTCATGATAAACTTGCATTTGTGTCACAATCATGCATATATCAAGAAAAGTTACCACATAACTTACTCAATTCCATCCTTTACTAATTATACAACATGTTAGTGAGCTCATAATACATATAATTCATTTCAGCACCTACACCACTCGAAAATCATCATATCATCTATCAACTTAGTAATAATTGAAACTTTTCCGTTGAACTGCTTAGAATACTAGAGGATATTCAATGAGCCTTTTCATAGGGTGTCAAGCCGATGCCATGTCCCAGACAGGTCCTACACTAGCTCGCAACAAGCTGACACCATGTCCCAGATAGGTCTTACACTAGCTTGTATAACTTGAAGCTGATGCATGTCCCAAACATATCTTACAGTAGCGCTCGTCTCAAGCCGATGCACGTCCTAGACGTGTCTTACACCAGCTTACAAATCTCGAGGCCGATGCATGTCCTAGACATGTCTTACACTGGCTCTCGTAGTGTGACCAATGCATGTCCCAGACACGTCTTATGCTAGCACACACATCACCCAATGTCTCGGCATGAATATCCAATCCCATCCTAAGTGTTCAAACGGGCTCTATTATGCAAGTTCTCAATAATTTATAAATACCAGTCATCAATACCACAATTTATACTCGATTATCTATTATACCCTTTTCTCATATCACAACTCTAGATTTCATTACAATGTATTGATTCCAAGCATAAGGATTAGAAATGTTTTATTATTTAACTACAACTTACCTCCATATACAAAAATGAAGGTGACGATCCGGTTCACTTGGCTTTCCCCCCGTCTAGGATTAGATTCGGCAATTCTTGATCTATGACAATAAAAAATTTGCCAATTTAGCCACTAATTTAATACAAACAAACTAAAATTCACAAATTGGTAAAATGACCATTTTGCCCCTAGATTATGGCAAATTGACCATTTTACCCCTAGGCTTGGAAATCGATTGTTATCGAATTTCCTCAACTCTCATGCCTAGACAACTCTTTTTATTCCCATTACTACCTAAATTTCTCATTATTTCTAACACTTGCCTTTTTATTTTGCAACTTCTACAACTAAGTCTCATTCTATGTATTCTCATACAAACTCTTTCATAGGTTGTTTATTTAACCTCAATAGCTTATTTTCCTTCCAAAAATTTCAGAAATAAACACTTATTCATTCATGTTAAAATCCTAAACCTTCCACCAAAATACAAGATTTACCCCTCAAAATGTAGCTCATGCTACAAGGGTTCTAAAGATACAAAAACATTCAAGAAAAACCTTATAAATCACTTACTATTGTGTGCTCAAAGTTGCTGCTAATTTAAGCTCTTAAAACCCCCAAGTTTGGCTAAAATTTTTGGCAAGAAAGAGACTCAAAATGAGGAAGAAAAGAAGGCTAGGCAACTAGGTACTATTTCATCATTTTAATCACCTAATCCAACTAAGCCTTTGACTTTTCTTCAATTTTGTCTCTTACTTCTCCCCTTGGCCGGCCATGCTCTCTTTTATGGGACTAATTTCATTTTAAAACCTCCACATTTCATCTCTCTAACTATTTTACTCAATTTGCTAGTAATTTACAACTTTTACCCTTTATGCGATTTAGTCCTTTTTCGCGATTAAGCCCTTAATCGCGTAAATTAAATCACCAAAATTTTCATGCATAATTCTAAAATCACTAAAACACATAATTTATTTCCAAAATAATTTTCTTAAACCTTGAGAAGTGATTTCAAAGCTACTGTTCTGACTAGGCCTGATTTTGGTCCGTTACAGATCCACATCCTCTACCACCATCGAGTCACCGACTTACTCATTCTACTGCCACATTGACAGGCATATCTGAGCATCTCACTCGCTTCAAGCATCATTGTTTTGAGAGATTCAACAGCATTGATGCCACTCTTCGACAGATTTGTCATCATCTTCATATTTCTCCTTTGGCACTGTCGACTCATGATGCATCTGATGATGATGACCTTTGAGTCCCTTTACTTTCTTTTAGTTTTATTTTTATTTTTATTTTATTTATTTCTTATGTTCTTAAATTCCCTTTTAAAGACTTATCTTTTATATTTTGAACTATAATTTTCTTTATGATTATTATCGAGTAATGCTTTAATTCTCTTCCACAGTTGTGTTTATTTTCTTAAATAGCTCAGAATCATGCACTTCATTAGCTCTTTCTCCAATTCTGCTTTCACTATTCCAGGGATTTCATCCAAAATTCAGGGGAGTTTCACTTATCTCCCTCTCTTATGATATTATGCTTATATTCCTATTATCTATCTTTGTACATTGAGGACAATGTACATCCTAAGTGTGGGGAGGTTATTTATATCAGTATTAGAAAATCCCTGAATTATATCTTGTTCTCAAGTAATTTTCTCATGTTACTATTAGAATGAATTTTGATTGATTTATGATTTTTATTGATATGCTTTGGATTAAATCATAGGCAGTTGTTCATTAATGGTTTAAACTTTAAGTCATTAAGAATCAAACTTGATAAGTTGATTTTTGAGAATTGAAATTTTTCTAGGTTATTTCCTCAAATTGAGATATTATCTTGAAGTTTAAAATTCACAGGATTGACATCAAAAGCCATAATTTTTATGAGATCTTAAGCCTTTAGAGCATATATTTTTCTTGCTCACTTTTATTGTGGTTATGCGTGTGTCAATATTGATTTGTTGTTCTAGAACTTGCTTCGATATTGCATGCCGAGACCACACCATTGATTTGATATACTGATATGATAAGCACTTAGGTTTTAACCCACTCACTCCGTAAAAAGCCTACCCTTATAATTAATCCTTAGTGAACCCCCTTTAATGCCTAAAACACCCTTCTTAATTTACCCTTAATATTAACCCATAGCCTATTTTTGATTCCGAATTTCCCTTATTTAATTTGATCCTCATTTTGTCGAGATTTGATTTGAATAATTACCTGGCTATGTTCTTTTATTCAGTTAGTAAATTTTCATTATTGACCTTGTTCTTAAAAAAAATTAAAAAAAATTTATACAAATTTATTTCAGTTGATAAATTATTTATTATATAGTGCTTAAACTTGAATAGTGTAATCCATGAGGAGAAACTCAATTTTATGATTATTCAGTGATGTAATTTCTAGGTATTAGTTATTTTTCTAGTTTGGTAATTTTTCAGTTCAATCTCGATTCTAACCTTCTTTTTCGGCCTTTATCCACACCCCTAACCAAAGCCCCATTACAACCCTTTAAAGACTTTTTGATTGGTGTACCATCTTAATTTATAGTGGTGGAGATTTGATTTTCTGGTTATAACTTTCATGTTGACCATTGAGTGCATAATTTTTGAACCTTAAACACCTTGAGTGATTTGAGTGAATCTTTAGTGAGGATGTCAACTCTGTGTAATTTTGAATTAAAGGTAATTACTTAGATAAGAGGAGATACCTATGTTTTTGTAATAAAATGCATAACTTAGATTGTTTGAGACTTTGATGTTCTTTTAGTTGAATTCTCAATGTATGTTTACTTGTGGATTATTTCGAAACATTATTGATAAGAATTATAAGTTGAGAAGAATTAATTTTAATTATGAGTTGAATATTTTGATTGAGGACAAGTAAATGCTTAAGTGTGGGGATATTTGATAAACTATAAAAGTAACATATTTTAATCCCATGCTTGGCATATTTTTGGATGATTTATCTTATAATTTAATGAATTTGATGCTTCTAATCCTTTAATTTCATTATTTATACTTGGCAAGCTTAGGAAAATAAAAGAAGCAAGAAATGGGCCAAAACGGATAAATGGGCTAATTTCAGCATTTCACATGGCCTAGACAGTTCCACACAGGCAAGTCACATGCCCGTGTAAGACACAAGGGCTGGCCACATGCCTGTGTGTCAAGGCCGTGTCAACTTCCTCAAGCCAGTATTGCACACGGCCTGACCATCTTCACATGGGCTAACCACATGCCCATGTCCTTATCGAGCCTTGCTTCGTTTTCACACAGAAAAAGCTATTTTTTAGGTATTTTGGGCTTTCCTAAGTCTATAAAAACACACTAGGAGAGGATCAAAAGAGGACACACAGAGCAGAAAGCAGAGAATTACTCAAAGAACGTCGTTAGATTCATCTCGAAAGCAGGATCTCCATTCAGAACTGAAGATCTCCATTTAATTTCTCTTGAAGTTTTTGGGTTCTTTATATTTTGTTGTTTTCCCAATTTTGAGATGTTTTTCCTTATGAATATGAACTCAATCCCCTAAATACCTAAGGGGGATGAAACCTAAGATGGATTTTATTATTTTTCTGAATTATATGATAAATACTTGATATTGTTCTTAATTATGAGTTATTAATTCTTGTTTTAGTATTTCAGGATATTAATTCAAGTATTGATGTGCTTTCTCAGTGGAGCAAAAGTCCCTATTTAAGAGTAGATCAAACATAATTAAGCAAAGTTGATTGCAATCCTAAAGATAGAACAACATAAATCTGCCGGGTTAGAGTCAAATCTAATAAGGGAATTTATTAATCGAGTTAATACGACAATAGGAGTTTTAATTAGAAAGAGATTTCAATTAATTAACCTAGAGTTAGTTGTTTTTAGCCTCGAGAGAGATAATAACATAAATTAGGGATTCCTACGGATCAAGTCAAGTGAATAAATCGTCTAATTCAGAGTTGAATAATAAGTGAAGTTTAGGTGGATTCTTCCTTGGGTATTGCTTTTCTCAATCAGTTTTCCAAAAAGTATTTCTCCCAATTTGCTCTCTGTTGCGTTCCTAGTTAGTTAATTAGTTTAGTTAATTTTTAGATTAAAACAAATCCCTTTAATTCTTAGGCTAGATAATAAAAAGATAGTTAATACTAGTACTTTTAGTCCTCGTGGATACGATATTCCAGTCTTACCATAGCTATACTACTGTTCGATAGGTGTGCTTGCCTTTATCGTGATCATAGTTAGTTTGTAGAGATCACATCAGCCTCGAAGTTGGGTATAGTGTTATGCCGAGTTAGAAAATATTAGATAATTTTTTTAATTGAATAAAATAGAAAAATTAGTGTTAATGCAAAGAATAGTGAAATTTGATAGGGATTAGAAAAATGCTTTCTAGATGAGAAAACTTAATTTAGGCCATTAACTCAATTGTAGAAGAATATAAATTATTGTGGCAAAGTAAGGAGCTAAAAGTTAGGATAGGATTCATGGAATTGATGGTAAATGAGGAAGGACTGGGATAGAATTTTACCAAAATAGAAAATGACTCATATATGGTAATCTGGAAAAGATGGAGGGTAAAATGGTAAATAAAGAAATAAGATTTTTAATAGACATAATCATGATTAGGACAAATTTGTAAAGCTTTGATTAGTTGTAATAATTAATGATATTTTATTTTTATTAATAAAATAATTAGATACTTTAGAAGAAAATTGTGGAAGGATAAAGAGAAATCATCCAGTTTTTCTCTCCATCTTCACGTTACTCCCTTCTTAATCATTTTCAACTTTCACTTTTATTCCAAACAAGTCCTACCACTATTTCCAAGACATTTCAAACTTAAATCTTCGAATTTCTTTGAAGTTTAGCTAGCAACACGTCATCACACTTCTGAGTCTCACAAATCTATTCTAAAAACATTGGTCTAGCTTTCAACTTTGCTAAAATTAAACCATCATCAGACAACGTCAATTACGTATTCATCTCTCGCAAAGCAAATAAAGGCTTCTTACTCAAAGCATCAGCAACTACATTTGCTTTACCCGGATGATAATCAATAATCAAATCATAGTATTTCAATAACTCAAGGCACGTACGCTATCTTAGATTCAAATCTTTCTGTGACATTAAATACTTCAAACTCTTACGATTAGTAAATATATGACACTTTTCGCCGTACAAATGATGTCGCCAAATTTTTAACGCAAACACCATAGCTACTAGTTCTAAATCATGTGTCGAATAATTCCTTTTGTGCAACTTTAACTGTCTAGAAGCATAAATACAACCTAACCCATTTAAAGACACATCGCTGAAAATCACAAATTCTTTACTCGATTCAGGTTGAACTAGTACTGGTGCCTCGGTTAACAACAATTTCAACTTATTGAAACTTTGTTGACAATTCTCAGACCATTCAAACTTCACATCTTTTTGCAAAAGTCTCGTCATCAATGTTGCAATCATCGAGAATCCTTTGGCAAATGTTTTGTAATAACTAGTTAATCTTAGAAAACTTCTAACTTCGGATACGTTTCTCGGAGGTTTCCAGTCAACAACTGCTGAAATTTTCCTTGAATCAACTCTGATGCCTTCAACCGATAAATATGTCCTAGAAAACTGACTTCTCAAAGCGAAAATTCACATTTGCTAAATTTGGCAAACAATTGCTTATCACGCAGGGTTTGTAACAAAATTCTCAAATGCTCGCATGCTCAACCTCATCTCGTGAATAAATCAGAATATCATCAATGAATACCAGAACGAATTTGTCTAAATACGGTCCAAAAATTATGTTCTAGTGCATTAGTTAAACCAACGGCATCACAATAAATTCATAATGTCTGTACCTGGTCCTGAACGCAGTTTTCGGCACATCTGAATCTTTAACTCATAACTAATATTAGCCAAAATGAAGATCAATCTTCGAGAATACTGTTGCACCTTCTTGCTAGTCAAACAGATCATCAATTTACGGCAATGTATATTTATCCTTGATCGTAATTTTATTGAGTTGGCAGTAGTCAATACATAATCTCATTGATCCATTCTTTTTCTTAACGAACCGAACTGGTGCACCCCAAGGTGAAAAACTGGGTCGAGCAAAACCCCTATCTGTCAATTCTTGCAACTGTGCTTTCAACTCTTTCAACTCAGTAGGAGTCATTCTGCAAGGTGCTATTGATATCGGTGATGTTCCCGGTACGAATTCAATAGCAAACTCAACCTATCTGATCGACGGTAACCCGAGTAATTCCTCTGGAAACATATCAGGATACTCACAAACCACAGACATTGATTCAAGTTTCAACTCAGACACTTTAGAATCCATTGTCACAACCTTTTCTCACATATCTCTGCGTCGACATAGCCGAAATAACAATAGGCAACCCACTCAAACTATTTGATTCAATCTAAAGTGTCTCACTATTCTGACATTTCAATACAATAATCTTTCGTCTAAAATTCACAATAGCATCGTGCAGAGTCATCCAATTTATGCCCAAAATCACATCAAATTCATCAAATGGCAATAGCATCAAATCAGCCAGAAAACTGTAACCTCGAGTCATCAAAGGACAGTTCTTGCAAACCTTATCAACTAACACATAATTACCTAGGGGGTTCGACATTTTAGCCACAAGTTTAGTGGACTTAACAGGTAAATTCTTACTTGACACTAGATTCATTCATACATACGAATAGGTTGATCCCAAATCAATCAAAGTAGTAATATTAGTGTCAAAGATAGAAAAAGTAACAATAACATCTGGCGTAGAAGCTTCCTCTCGTGCACGGATAGCATAAGCCCTAGCTAGTGCTCGTGCTTCAGATCTCACAGCAGAGTCTTTTGTTCCACCACGGCTAACACTCACATTTTTAAGATTACGAGGTGGTCTACCCTTTGCGGCAGTGTTGCGGGATCGAACGTTCTGAACTTTTTCTTTCTCAAATATTTTTGGGTAATACCGAATAAAATGCTTATACGAACCACATTTGAAACACACACCATCTTTCACCCTACACTCACCAAAATGACAATGTCCACACTGCTGACAATCAAGCTTGTTATCTTTAACACTGCCTACACTCACTACAGACGTAGCTTGCGTCTTTGAACTTGCATGTTGTTTGCCTCTGTCTCTATCAAGATATCCCACTAAAGCAATCGAACGGTTATAATGTTCTCGTAATTTCTTTGATGACGACTAATATGACTTTCTCGATGATCTCTTTCTTGACTCTCTGAATTCAAAATTAGCCTTCCTTTTTTCTTTGCTAAGCTCCTCGGCTTTATGAGCTCAATCAACAAGTACAACAAAGTCCTTTAGCTCAAGAATTCTGACAAGAAACTTCATATCTTCGTTCAACCCTTCCTCGAATTGTTTACACGTGGCGACCTCGGTTGGAATACATTCTCGAGCATATTTGCTCAATCTGACAAATTCTCTTTCAGACTCAGACACTGAAATTTGGCCCTATTTAATTTGAGAAATTCTTTACGCTTCTGATCAATGAATCTCTTATGTATTTCTTTCAAAACTCGGTTTGGAAGAATTCTCAGCTTATATGTTCTCTCGGCACCACTAAAATCAATGTCTTCCACCACTAGTAGGCTGAGTCTTTCAACAAAGATATTGCACACTTAATACTTTCGGCCGGTGAACAAGATAGTTCCTTAAAAACCCTAATCGTGTTTTCTAACCAGAAGTCTACTCTCTCAGGATCATCCTCAGCAGTGGCTCTAAATTCTTCAACCACGTACTTACAAATCTTATCAATAGGTGGCTTATTAACTCGTAAAGGTTCCAAACTTTGAGGAATAACGGGGATTGGTTGGGGAACAGAAGGGGGTGAAGGTTGTTAAGCAGCCGGGTTTATACGTACAAACTCGGTAAACCATTTACTCATCATCTAGAAGAATGCTTCCTTAGCCTCTCCTCCCCAACCCTCAAATACGGGCCTTGTACTGCTCGATGCCACTCCGTGAACAGAGGCTTGAGCGTTACTCTCAACTTCATCAGAGTTAGCTCGGTTGGATCTTATTGCTATAAGAAAACAAGTTTCAAAACGGTCAAGAGTTATCACACTATCACAAGTTATATAATGGCATGTATATCTAGACACACACACGCTACGTTCAATCCAAGAATCGACTAAACAGTAACTCTAGTACCAATAAATGTAACACCCCTAACCCATATCCATCACTAGAATAGGGTTGCAGAGCATTACTAGAGATTATACTTCAAAACTATCCAAAAAAAATTAAACATTTAATATCACAACATTAGTCATAGCAAAGTCAATCATTAGCATGCATATTGTCCCTTATACGAGCCGTCGAGGCCCTAAAAACACTTTAGAAACAAGGCGGGACTAAATCGGAAACATATAGAACTTTTCAGAAAAAATGAAAATTTTTAAGCTGCAAGTGTCACACAGGCCGTGTGGACATTTGAAGTAGGGACACACGGCTGTGTCCCAGCCTGTGTTAATGCCTGTGTAACTCACTGAATTGGGTCGCACGGCCAAGCCACATGCTCGTGTGCCAAGCTATGTACCCTTCGAAATGACCTCACACGCCCGTGTGCCAAGCTGAGTGCTAGGTCGTGTAACAGCCTCACTTACAACTCTTTGTAAGCTATAGGGGATACACAGCCATGTCGCCTGGCCGTGGGTCATACACCGTTGAGACACATGCCCGTGTCTCTGCCCTTGTAGACAAAAAAATAAGTCATTTCCAAGCCATTTTTCTCACCCATTCAAGCACATACCTATAATCAAATTTTCATATATGAACATACCTTCAAATTGCACTAAAAACATGTATAATCAAGCTTTTCAAATAAGGTACATAAGTATTCAACCAATATCCCCAAAGACACCTCAAACACAACATTTAAGCTTGTATAATTATATACACAATTTAACCAAAACTTATCACTTTGCTCACATATCAAAATCACATTCACAAGTACCTAATTTACTTTTTAACATTTAACATCATAAGCTATATGTGCCAACTACATTTTTTTCATACCAAATTGACCATGTTCAACTTCCATCATCTAAGCATCATAAGGACTATAAAATCAACCATCATAAGGCCACATACATATATAAACATAACAACCATTACAAGGCAAAATATATACATGTCAACTTGATGCCACTTCATCATCCAAAATACTATAAAAACACAAGCCAAAACAAATGGCTACATCATCAAACAAAATACCTATACATGCCATTATAACCAATACTTAAAAATGTCAAAATCTACCAATATAGTCGATGGATAGTGTGATAGGTCTCCAATGACTTTCCAACCCGAACAAGCTTCTGATTAACTACAACACATAGAAAATAAACACAAGATAAGCATGTTATGCTTAGTAAGTTCGTAATATACAAACTATGCATATCAATACATTGCATAATCTTAAAATACATATGTATCAATCCAACATGAGAATAAATTATTCATTAACTTAAATCAAGTCAATTATACTTCCCATTGCCATGGATAAAACATACTTCCTACCTTCCATAGTAACAAGGTAAACCGCATCGATAGTTCTTACCGAAGCTCACATGAGTAAAATCACGATGGTTTTCCCAACCCTTTTCATAGCTCGATATCCGAAGCTATCCCTTTTCATTATTTGATAGTCGTCACCATCCCTTTTCATTGTTGATAGTCGCCACCATCCCTTCTCATAATTTGATAGCCGAAGCTATCCATTTTCATAATTCAATAGCTGAAGCTATCCCTTTTCATTGTTTGATGGTCATCACCACCCCTTTTTATTGTTGATGGTCGTCACCATCCCTTTTCACAATTCGATAGCCGAGGTTATCCCTATTCATTGTTTTAATAGCCAAAGCTATCCCTTTCCATTAGTCGATCATTGATACACCATTGGATTTTTCGACCGAGACACACTTTGATATTATATCAAATAATAGCATTTAAAACATAATTTAAAATGCTATTTAAACATACAAACTTACCTCGACGATAAACGTAGAAATGTAGTCGATTAATCTGAAGCTTTTTTCTTTACCTCGATCTAGAGCTATATGTGGTATATCTTGATCTAAATTAATAAATTTAATCACTTTAATAACTATTCTATTTAATTCAATCCAAATTCACTTTTTTAAAAATTATACTTTTGCCCTTAATATTTTGATTTCTTTACAAATTAGTCCTTAGGCTCGTAAAATGAAATTCATGCAATTTCACCTCTACCCAAGCCTAGCCGAATTTCATAAAAGCTCATAGCAGCTCACACATTTCATTATTTCATAAATTACACCATGAATATTTCACATTTTTCAATTTAATCCCTAATTGACAAATTCATCAAAAATCACTTAACAAGAATTGTTTATCTAACAACAAGAAGTTATTTTCTACCATCAAACTTCACAAAAACATGAATTCACTCATGGAAAAACTTTAATCTTTTAACAATTTTGCAAATTAGTCCCCAAACTAGCTAGATTAAGCTACAACGATCTCGAAAACATAGAAATCATTAAAAACGAGACAAAAACTACTTACATGCAATTTGAAATAAGTTGGCCGAATCCTAGCAACTTCAATGGTGAATTTTAGTCATGGAAATGAAGAAACAAGGAAATGACATCTTTCTTTTGTCTTTAATTACTTAACAAATAACTTAATTATCTATTTACCAAAATATCCTTTAAAATTATTCATAATTTCAGTAATACCAAGCCATGTACATCCACTATCTTCATTAATGGTGTAATTACCACATAAGGACTCATACTTTAAGATTCTATAGCCATTTAATACCTTTAGCTATTAGAACTCAACTTTTGCACTTTATGCGAATTATTCCTTTTTATCAATTTAAGCATGCAAACGATAAAATTTCTTAACAAAATTTTTATATGGTAATACTAACATGCTTTAGACATTAAAATAATAATAAAATAAATATTCTCACACCAAATTTATTGTCCCAAAACCACTGTTCTGATTTCACTCAAAATAGGCTGTTACACATCAGTGCTCTCTGTTTAGCACATTGGTGCTCCCTATTCTGTTAGTGCACATCGATGCACCTATGTATCTATTCTGTAGATCCTGAGTGTTCTACATGGTCTACTATTGGCAGTGATATGAAATACAAATATAAGGTGTAATAGGAGTATTACGGTAAGTGACGACAAACCTTCTAAAGTATATTTTGATTTCATGTAGTTAATGCATAAATGTGGAAATATTATATATATTTAATTATATATTGGATAATTAAGTTTAATTGTTATTTTAAATTTTAAATTTCTTGTAGTGCTTACTAAGCCTTCACTGGCTTAACGCGCTTATTTTAATGTGTAGGTAAAAGCTAGGTCCAACAAGTTAGAACGAGGTCGTAAGCTATTCATCTCATCACATCGTCAAGGTGAAGAAGAGTATGTTACTAAATTTTGGTATAGTTTGGCATGTACATAGGTAATGTGGCATGAGATGTAGGTTAGTAGGACTAAAATGCAAACTTTGTAAACCTTATCTAATTTGAGAACTTACTTAAATCCTTAAAGTGATGGAATAAATATGACTTAATGCTGTAATGTATGATTTATATGCTTGAGGCAATGAATCGGTTGGGCGTATTGAATAATTTAAGATGCAAGGACTTAATTGCATAAAGTTTGGAAAATTGGCAAGTTTTCCTACATTTCAAACAATAAAAACCCATCTTGGTATTGATACCATAATTAAAGTATCGATACTTAGTGGCAAGTATAAATACTTCAACCTTGGTATCGATACAAATGAATGTAATATGATTTTTCTAAAACTTAGAAACTCATTTTGGTATCATTACCTTACTAAAGTATCGATATTCTAGTAAAAGGTATTACTACTTCTTTAGTGGTATCGATACTATTGAATTTGCTGAATAATTTTCAAAACATCAAAGCTAAAAATGGTATCAATACTTGACAAGGGTATCGATACCTATAACTGTAACACCTATAACCCGATCTGGTCGTCAGACCCAAGTTACGGAGTGCTACAGTCATAACTAGAATAAAACACATTCAAATCACATTGATTATCTCAAATAAACATAGAATACTTTATAAATGCATAATTATTGTTTAAATTTAACAAAAAAATCCAAACATAGTAAATTCAATTTATGATTAACAAATACGTCATTTTTCAAATCATATACGAGCTTATGTATACTCCAATACCATCCAAAATTTAACTAGGATTAATTTGCAATATTTTCAGAATTTCAGTTCAATTATAAATAAATAAAAATTCAAAGCTCAATTTAATCATCATAAATCAATAGTCAATCATTATTTATAGCATATATGCGAAAATAGAACTTAAATCAAGTCCATAGGACCTTAAAAATAGTTTGGAAACAAGCAAGGATTAATTTGAATCAAAACAAAAAAAAATATGAGAAAAACTAAAAACAGAGGTCACATGGCCATGTGACCAGGCCATGTGACAGAGGCTAGCCTGTGTAGCCCCAAGCATGGTCGTATGGCTACTTCACACTTTCGTGTGCTCAGATAGTGTAGAAATTGAAAATAGGGTCACATAGTCATGTCCCCAAGCCGTGTAACTTATTGCCCGTGTGAAAAGTCCTGCGCCAAAAAAAAATCAAGGAACCACACGGCCCTGTCATACAACCATGTGAGACACACGGTCGTGTGGCAGACCGTGTCACAAGTCGTGTGTACCTAAATAACTTCAAAACAAAGCTACTTCAAACACCATTTCTTGGGTATCGAGCCATACCATTTCTAACTATTTTCACCTATTCAAAATGCATTCAAACATGCTAAAAACATAACAAATCATTCAACCTAATTGCCTAACCAATGTACCCTTATTGGTACCACATTATAAACATAAACATCAACCATTTAAACATAAACAAATTAGCTTTCATGCTTATACATTCACCAAATTAACATATATCACCAAATGCCCAAAATCATTATTTAAAGTTTATAAATTAACCTATCATGTATGTACCAATTCAAAAATCCAACAATGAATTATATTTCAAAAACACTTTTATGTTATCAAATACCAAACCAACCAGAATACCATTAAGAATTTACATCAAAACACATATTACATATTTCAAATGGCACAAAACATAACCAAATATTCATAACCTACATACACCAAAGCCCTATTTGCATTCCACTTATAACTTGACCACAATAAACAATTAATTACTGAATAAGTTTTAGGATAGTGTGATCTCCAAAAGCAATTCAATTGACAGCTTGAATGCAATGATCTATAAGGAAGAAAAACTAACACAAGGTAAGCTTACGTAAAGCTTAGTAAGTTCGTACTGAATATAAACTTTAACTTACCATAGCAGTTGTAACTTAAACATTTCTCAACTAAATACCATAACAAGATCATGAGTTCATTATTAACCCATAGACATCGCAAGTCTCACAATGTAACAACCTATTTTTCAGTGGTATCAGAAACAATGGTTTTAGAGCCACAAATCCGATGAGTGAGTTCGTAAATATTAAATAATAAAATATATTATAATGATAATTTATGTTATTTGAACAAATAATTAAGTTCAAGTGGTAAATCTTTAAATTTAAATGGTTTTAAAAAAGGAGGTATCGAGACCTCATTTCCATAAACCGAGCCCGTAAATATAATAAAATATTTATAGAATGTTATTAGGGTCATGTTAAAATTTGGTTAAGAAATTTTAATGTTTAGATAGTTAATTAATTAAAAAGGACTAAGTCGTAAAAATTGCAAAAGTTGATTTTTATTAGTTAAATGGGTTAAAAGATTTTGGAAATGTAAGTTAAAGGACCGAGATAGTAAATATACCATGCATATAGATAGTGGACATTTATGGACAAGGTTGTGTTAGTTGTTAGTTGATGTAATAAGGGTAAAATGGTAATTAAATAAATTAAACTAAAACAAAATTAAACAAAATGAAGTTGTCATCTTCCAAAGGCATTACCACCAAATTTTCTAAGAAAAAAAATCACCATTTTTGTGAGTTAGAAGTTCGGCCAAGCTTGGTATGATGCATGGTATGTGATTTTGATAATGTTTTTAATAATTTTTATGTCTTTGAGCTCGTAATAGCTTAATCTAGCTAGCTCGGGGGTCAAATTGTAAAACTATTAAATGTTATAAATCATTTCATGGATGAATTTGATATGTTTTTGAAGTTTTATGGTAGACTGTTAAGTTTGGTTGTTAAATAGACATATTTTGTTAAGTAATTTTTGATGATTTTAAGGTTTAAGGACTTATTTATGAAAATGGTAAAATTCAAGGAAAATATTGTAAATTGTTGATACATTTTGGCTTTTATAAGATTAGGTAAAAATTAGCTAGCATGGTTTATGGTTAAAAAAATGGTGAAATTGCAAGTTTCGAGTTTAGGGACTAAATTGCATAAAAGATAAACTTTGAGGGAAATTTCATAAATTTCCATTATTAAGGGTTTTAAGATAAATTTATTTTTTTAAATGTTGGAATGAGATTAATTGAATAAAAATATTTATGTAGATCAAGATACGACTCAAATGGACGCTAATCACAAGAAAACCAAAATAGTGGATTAATCGTTAGATCACGTTAGTTCATCATTTTATTACAGGTAAGTTCGTATAGAGTCAAAATATTTTTATATGATGTTTTAAATGAGTTATTATAAATAATTATGTGAATTAAAATCTTGATTTGTAAGGTTAGTTTATTTAAAGCTTGTAAATGAGAAATGTGTAAATCGTGATAATATACAGAAATGTTATAATGTAATGGAAGTAAATGATTTAAGACGTAAAAGTCTCGTTTTAACCTTAAGAATTCTTAAGATGCAAATGCCATGTCATTAGGGTTTATATGGTTTTGAGTACTGGTCTTGAATGTCCTATAGATGGTTGAGGTCCTACATTTGTTGCAGATTCTCCATAGCTCATGTGAGTAGCATCATGTAGCTAACATTCCGACCCACAAATTGTGTGATCAAGCCCATTTTATAGCTCGTGTAAGCACTATTGAAAAGGAAATGTTATGATTACATGAAAAGGTATACTATGTGTGAGCATTCTTGAGTATCTGATGAAATTCTTGATGGTTCAATGGGTAAGTAAAGGTTAATGGAAAGGCAGGTATAAAAACTTAATGTACTAATGTTCATATGAAATGGAAATATGGATATGCACATATGCAATGAAAATGATGAGAATTTATCATGTGATGGATGAAATAAGCATGGAATTTATTTCTTAATATATGTTATGTTTCATAGATATTATGTTTACTTATTATCTACTAACTATGTGGACTCAAATGTGTAGAATGTGAAATGGATATATATGTGTGTGATGGATGATATATAAACCTAAATGCTTATTAGGTATATGCCAGGATTTACTATGTTATAGTATGTATAATATATGAAGTTTGAGGTGTTAAAGGTAATGAAAATGAAAGAACATAGTATATGATGAAAGTGATTAATGATTTGAAAAGCTTGAGATGTTATATGCCTTATTTGATTAAATTTATATGTACATTGCTTCACCTACTAATCTTGTAAGGTGTTGTGTATAAGAAAAGGAAATTTGGACTATGGCTAAATGGAATCATTTATAGTTGTTTAATTAATGCACTTGGTAAGTTTAAGTTTTGTTATACGAGCTTACTAAGCATCAGTTGCTTACTTAGTTTATTTTCTATGTTTCTATAGGTCATCAGAAAGCTCGATCGGTTGAAAATTTCTTATAAGCATGATCACACTATCTAATGATCCATATTGGTAAATTTTGGTTATTTTGGCAAATGGTTGTAAATGGCATGTAATAGGGTTATAAGTGTAGTCTTGGTAATTGGTTTGTTTTTAAATGGTGCCAAGTTCATCTATTTTCATATCTTTCGATAAAGGCTTATAAATAATGTGTATTCATATGAGATGATAGTAACTATGCATACCCTCATGTGAGTAGAAAGAAGATGATTGTGTGATATGTTGTGATATGGTTATTTGGCATGTATAAGCTAGATACCACTTGGTATTTTGATGTTTGAGTTGGTATGTTTGGATTGCTACCAAACTTATGCATTTGTTAATATGGCTATGTAAATGTATGTATATGTTTGTGACTTTGGATCATCTTAATATGCCTTGTAAATATGTGATTTGTGTTCATTCATATGTGATAGAAATGGTATAATGATGGTGTGAGCACAAGAATATATGTTTTGATTATAATGCATGTTTGAGTGAATGGAATAGAATATTGATTGAGGTGCCATTTGAATGGCATATTGGTTAGAAATAGCTTGAACGTGATTTTGGCATGTTTATGATGTTTTAAGGTATGCATTATATATGTTAATGATGGTTGAATTGATAAATCTTTATGTACAAGTTTTGGCTAAAAATGACTTGATTTAGGGGCAACTTTTGCTGCACACAGGCTCTGACACGGCCGTGTGCTACAAACGGTCACCCTACACAGCTGTGTGTCATTTAAATTTTAGGTGCATGGTGAACCACATGGACTCAGAGAGTTACACAGCCTGGCAAAACAGCTGTGTGACCCAACTTCGTATACACACCCAGGTGGACACACGGGCTAGGACACGGCTATGTGTCCTAATTTTGAATGTCCGCACGGTTTGGGCTATGTCACGTAGTCGTGTGACCTTTGTTTTCAAAATTTTTAACGTTTTCCCAAATTTTCTGAATTGTTTTAAATTAGTCTCGGATTGTTCTCGAATTGTTTTTAGGCCTTGAAGGCTTGATTTAAGGCCCAAATGTGTATGTTTGCTAGGTTTGTTATGAGTTTTTGGTAATTAATATTAAATGGCATTATTGATCTGTTTTGAAGTTAATTGTTCTGATTTGTATGGTAATGCTCCGTAACCCTAATTTGACAATGGAGACAGGTTAGGGGTGTTACATTTAATGGTATCAGAGCTATGATTTAGTCGGTTCTCGGATTGAACGTAGCATGTATGAAGTCTAGAAATACATGTCATTTTATAACTTGTGATAGTGTGATGTCTCCTGACTTAATATGATTTTGTTCCTTTTATAGATAATAGATGTTTTTCAACCAATCGAGCTTTCCGATGACCTACAGAAACAAAGAAAATAAACTAGGTAAGCAACTAATGCATAGTAAGTTCCTATAACAGAACTTAAACTTACCAAGTGCATTAATTAAACAATTATAAATGATTCCATTTAGCCATAGTCCAAATTTTCTTTTCTTATACACAACACCTCACAAGATTAGTAGGTGAAGTAATGCACATATAAATTTAACCAAATAAGGCATATAACATCTCAAACTTTTCAAATCATCAATCACTTTCATCATATACTATGTAATTTAGATAAAAACAAAGCATTAACCATCCACATATATCAATTAAGGTCTAATTATAATTTAGGTCCTCCCCCTTTCATTAATTAAGCCATTTAATCAATAAAATTCAATAAAGATTAAGTTTTACATCTTTTATAATATAGTCATTTCTCCTTAATTAACTATCTTAACATCAAAATTTCTAGGTCAAGTTTCAATATACCTGTCTGGTAACTCTATAAATATTTAATAAAAATATTAATATTTACAGGCTCGGTTTATAAAAGAAACCTCATTTTCCAAAACCACTTGATTTTAGGGACAAATAAGTTGTATCTAACTATTTGTTCACTTAGCAAAAATAATCAAATAGTTCAATATGTTGCTATAATTGACTCGTAAATATTAAATAATAATATTTACGAACTTACTCGTCGGCTTTGTTGTTCCGACACCACTAAAAAATGGGTTGCTACAACAACGATGGTACCGATACTTCATGCACAACATCAATATTTGGCCCCTATTTTTTGTAAGTAAGTTATTTTTATTGTATAAATACTCAAAAGATTCATCCAAGTTCATCTCATACTGTAATACCAATACAACTATTATAGTTAAATGAAAATATTCAGTATATAACATTTTGTCTATTGTTAGAACATAATAGTCTTTTATTCTACCAATCAATGTAACATTCTTATACTTAATCCGATAATCGGATCAGGTATAGGGGTGTTACACTTTCTAAGATATAGGTGATACTTGACATAAAAGTATAACAATGATTAACAGAATTAAAAAATCATTAATTTAAATAATGGGTAATGTGGTTGTTTATCACATATAATTTTAATTTTATCGAAATAATTTTACCAAAAAATTATACTTAATACATTTTCAAATTTATGTAATGAATTTCATATGATATAGTAACAAATAAATTTGTGCATATAAAAAATATATTACTATTAATAAAATAATATTATGTGATTCACTACCATAACAACATATAAATTTATACATCAATCATGCAACAAATGTTACAAATTTATTAAATGCATACATGTGCATGTTTGGAATTCAATCTTAAAATGTGACAAAAATCGAAGTCAATTTTAAAATGTGAAAAGGAAAAGAGACAAACCTTTTTTACTTTAGTTTTAGCGTACATAAATTATATATGATTACTGGATCGATGTTCTTTTGATTTGAAATTTTTAGATAAAATATAAATAATTTTCGATATAATATATATATTAAAGCAAGAGATACTTACAAGAATAATTTTTATTTTTTATTATATTATTAAATTTATATTTAAATAATTATAATATTTAACTTAAAATTATTAATTAAAATTTTAAAATAAAATAGAAGTTGTGATAATTACATATTTAAAAATAATTATAATTTAAATTACAATTATTAGTTAACAAAAGTTGTGCTAATTTTATTGATGTAAAATAGAGTTGTTACTTGTATACAATTCCAAGTATCTTAATTATCATTTTATTAATATTAGAGCTAACGATGTCGATTAATTATTATTTTGAATAATATTACTTTGCATTATATTAATTACATAAAATAAAACTATATTATAGGTTGAATATATTAAAATTACTTTAATTTTTATTCGAAAATTTTCTATTATGGTATTTGATTTGATAAATTTATATATTTTAATTATATTTAATAATTTAAATAAAAATATTATTTTATGTTAATTAATACAATTAAAATATAATATTTTAAAAATTAATTAAATACATGTATACTTAAATCAAATGTTGAAGATATAGTTTCGTAAGCATTGATTTTGAATATGAATAACAATAGCATGTGTTGTGATAGACGCCTTTTAACCCGCACCAACTTAATATTTAATTAGATTAATATAATATTTGCTACTTAAATTTGACTTTTTTTTTAATTTGGTATCTGAACTCTTTTTTAGGTCCAAGTTGGTATCTGAACTTAAACTTGGTATTTTTTCCTAATTTAGTGCCTAAGCTTTTTTTTAGGCTCAATTTGGTACCTAAATTTATTAAATGTTACACAAATTAAATTTTTTTGTTATGCTAAAAAATATTGTCAGTGTTAGAGGAAGTTCATGTTAAAAAAAAATAGGTATTGACCTATACTATATAAATTAATATTAAATAAGAAAAAAATTAAAACCCCAAATTAAAAGAAATTTAGTATTTTCAATTAATAAATAAATAAATTAATTAATTAAAACTAAAAATAATTAAACATATAAAATACAAAAAATATCATATCATTTATCACATGTCGATCATACATTGATTATTTTTACTACTTCATAAAAAAATAACATTATTAGTATATTGGAGTAATTTGTAAAATGTTTGACAAGTACCAAATTAAGCCAAAAAAAAGATTATTAGAAAAAAGAGTCAAGTTCAGGTACCAAATTAGATCCCCAAAAGATTTAAGTATCAACTTAAGAAAAAGTATAAGTTTAGGTACCAAATTAGGAAAAAGTGTCAAGTTTGGATACCAAATTAGACAAAAAAAATTTAAGTACTAAATTAAAAAAAATGTCAAATTCAGATACCAAAGGTTATATTAACCCTATTTAATTGGAGGATATATATATATTATATTTGAAAATGCCAAATAATCCCTTTTTAGTAACAAAAGTGCACTCGAACTTTTCTTGATGCTAATAATACATAGCGTTATAATCGTGGCTAAGAAAAAATATTTTAAAGTTTTAAATTTTAGTTTTTTAAAATAAATTATAAAGTTGGTGGGATCGAAAAGGAAGAATATAATATCTGTGGGTAAAACTATGTGTCTTCGGTCAACGCATATCCATTGCCGCAATACATGTTTGTAAAAGGTAGATAAATAAGGCAGTATCACTAATGACCCACAACTCTTCAAATTCAACGCAGCAAATAATTACCCAATAGCCTCCACCCGCAAGTTTTTCTTTTCCATCACTTTCCACTTAGTATCAACAAATAAACTGCCTTTCTTTTTCCTCAATTTTACATAATCACAAGTTCCTGTTTGATGGTATTGATTTTTATTACTTTAAAAATCCTGTATTTCTGATGTAACTGAATCGTAGGTTCCAAGTTCTTGCGAACGTGAAACAGAATCTCTTCTATAGGTAAGTTCAATCTCTCTTTCACTATTCACCTTGTTTTTCAATTCAATATTATCTGTGTTTTGTTACCCAGATTTTTCTTTTCTGCAAAGTTTGTATTTCTTTTTTGAACACTGGTCTTAGTTGTGTGTACGGAATCATCTCACGCTTTTCATTCTTCCCATGAAGATTTTGATCACGGGTGCTTCTGGTTTTTGAATTATTTGATAGTTATTGCTTTGTGTAAGCCTTCCTGTTCATAAGAACTACATAGCCTACTGCTTTTGTGATTGTGAGATATATGAATATCAAAGCTTTTGATTTGCTGTGTTGCGCTCAATGGGAGTGATGGGTTATTTGATTTAACTTCAGCTAGGAGATTATTGAGTTTATTAGAATTGTCTTTATTTAAAATTTTCGGATTAAATGAGAACGATTGGTACAAGTGTGAACACTTAAGCAGAAATAATTAGTATTCACACTCCATACCCCGGAAATTCCCCATAAATGCTTGACTTTTTTATATATATAATTTTATAGGCAGCTTTGTACCGGAACACTGTTAGTTGGATATTAAGCAACCTAGATTCCAAGTAGCTGTACAAGGTATTTCATAGAAAGTAACTATGGTGCCCCCTGATGAGGCTTCTAAAAGGCTTGAGGTTAATCATTCAGCTTTTCTTATTCCTCTTAACTAAGAAAATTTGCAGGATGAATATCTTTTTTTTTTCTTTTGTCATATAGGGGAAGTACACAGCAATGTTTGTGTGTTGGTTTCTTGGAAATGGCTGCCTCTTTTCTTGGAACAGTATGCTGACAATAGAAGATTACTATGTTTATTTGTTTCCGGTAATTTTGATATCCTAATTTTACATGTTTGTGCTGCTTTTTTTTTTTTTTTTTCAAACTATTCCTCATGGTTGTGGTAATTTGATTGCCTTCCATGATTATGTAGATGCTCTAACCTACAGAAATTTGCACCTGGTTTTGTTCCAACCTGCAATAAAGAGCTTCATAACATTGGGGCTTGAACAGATTTTATTGTCAGTCTGTATGTTTTACTTTCATCAAATACTTTTTTAGAAACATGAATGCATGATGTTTGGTAAGTCAGAAAAGCTAAGAAACTAAGAGAGAAAACAATAGAAACAAGAGGGAGAAAGTTCTTTCAGTATATTCAAGAATGTCTAACTTCTTTATATACAAGGTAAAGATATTGAAAACTAAATGAACTCAATAAGTGCTAGATACAAACTGCCTAACAAACTATCAACCTATTCATAACAGAATGTTAAACCTTCAGCTCACACTTCCGGCTCATACATTTGCATAGCTTACTCTAACAATGCAAAATCTGTTACCAGATTTAATACCGCAGCTCACTTTTCGAATGAGGCTTTTCCTTTCACTTCAAAGCTTTTCAACTGATTGCGATATTCTGATTATATCTTGCTCTTTTAGCTTAAAACATGTATAGTGATAGTAAAAAAAGTTATCATCATGTAACCTAGTTTCCTTTTTTTACTTGTGCAGAATTATCACCCATCGAGGGTCCTTACTCTTGTTTATCAGCCATTTGCACTTGGAGCACTTGCAATACTGGCTTACCACGAGGCAAAAATAAACACTAGAAGAAGGAACTTATTTGGATATATACTGTTTTTCTTAAGTTCCCTTGCAATTTTAGTTGTAAGTTCCCTTGCAATTTATTTGGTACATGATAGGTTTACATTGAGAATGGCAACTGAAGCCTGCTCTCTTATCCTCAGAAACGTTCATATGTTTTTGTTTCATGAACTCAAAGTTATATCATTTGAGAGGATTATGATTTCTCTCCTCTACGTTTTATGTATAGTTGGATTTAGCTACGTCTGGTAAAGGAGGACTTGGAACTTTCGTAGGAATTTGTATCATCAGTGGTGTTTTTGGGGTTGCAGATGCTAATGTGCAAGGTGGAATGGTTGGAGATCTCTCTTACATGAGACCTGAATTTATTCAAGTTAGTATTAGGGATCAACATTGTTACAAGTTAATGAGCTCTCTTTCGGCTGAATCATCTGATGAATAACCTTTATGTTTTTCTTTTTGTTATTAGTCATATGCTGCTGGTTTGGCTGCATCGGGGGTTATAACCTCTGCTCTGAGGTTAATCACAAAAGCAGCATTCGAGAATTCTCAGGGCGGTCTTCGCAAAGGAGCCAGTACGTTCTAATCGCCATCCTTCATTGTTTGTTGATTATAGTCTAAATATCTGAAATTTGAATTAAGCTTGACAATTATTTGACTTGCAAGTCATTAGCATCCCTTGCTTGCATAATATTATCTCCATGAACCATTGATGTTGGGACTATGGCAAATAATTTAACTTTAAAAAGCTTTGTACTATTTCCTGTGTATCATACAATAAAGAATCATAATCACTTTCCCTGGTTTTATTTCAAATCATTATTCAAAAATTAGTTCTTTAATGGTTATATGTGGTTTTCTTGGTATATATTTGGTTTGGCAGCAAGCACGCTGTTACTCCTTCAAATCTTTATGCTGCTGCAATCTCTTGCATTTCTTGTTATTGCAATTGACTGAAAAATGCAAATTTAGCCTTTTAATTCTTCTCTCTCTCTGTTTGTCTATTTTTCATGTTGATTTATCGCTATTTCGGTTTATTTGAGACTAATAATTTTTTTCTCTGCACGACACCCTCACCCCTATGCAGTTCTCTTCTTTGCCATCTCTTCATTTTTCGAGTTTCTCTGTGTTCTTCTCTATGCATATGTATTTCCAAAATTACCTGTTGTGAAGTACTATCGCTCAAAGGCAGCCTCTGAAGGATCTAAAACCGTTGCATCTGACCTTGCTGCTGGTGGCATTCAAGCATTACCCGAAACTGTATGTCATTCATCCATAAAAACTAAAAAGATCCTAGTAAATTTCAATTGATTTATCTAACAACAATCAATGTCTTCCATCAGGATGATGTAGAGTCCAAAAACCAGGAAAGGCTGAGCAACAAAGAGTTACTACTTCAGAATATTGATTATGCAATTGACATGTTCCTGATATATGCGCTGACACTATCTATTTTTCCTGGATTCTTGTCTGAAGATACCGGCAAACACAGTTTAGGAAGCTGGTATGTTTTTTGTCTGAAACACTGCTATTCCTTCTCAGTGTGTGTAGATATAAACTAAGTGACACCGGGTTTATCATAACATTTCAGGTATGCGCTTGTTTTGATATCAATATATAATGTATGGGATCTTATTGGGAGATACATTCCACTCATAAAACCGTTGAAGCTGGAATCAAGGAAAGCTCTGACAACGGTGATAATTTCTCGTGTTTTACTTGTCCCGGCATTTTATTTCACGTCCAAATATGGTGATCAAGGCTGGATGATCATGCTAACAAGCATCTTAGGCTTAAGTAATGGTTACCTCACCGTATGTGTCCTTACATCTGCACCCAAGGGATACAAAGGACCTGAGCAGAATGCATTGGGGAATTTGCTTGTTTTGTTTCTCCTAGGAGGTATCTTTGCGGGGGTCACACTTGACTGGTTATGGCTCATAGGCAAGGGATGGTAAAGTTTAGGTTCAAAGCTGGTTTTAGGAATGAAAAATCAGGTTTATTGAGTTGAAATTGGAAATAATGATCCCTTGCATTTTGATTTGAACACAGTAAATGATGAAATTGTTCCATAGTCGTAGGCTACACGCACCAATGCTGAGATTTCATATTCATTAAAATTCCTTTGTATTCATCAACACCATGCTTTAAGATTGCTGAATGTGTCATTGCCTTCTATTCTATCTGTCATGTATCATACATCAAATTCCTAACTGCGCTACTAATCAAATAGTTAAGTCTTTAATCCTTAAAAAATTGCAGCCAGAGGTAGATGGGTTTCAATTGCAACATGACAAATCTTTTTAATAAAAAGTAATTTAAATCTAAAATAATGAAATTTAAACTCAAAATATCGGAGTTTTCATTGTTAAACTTAGTTTAATTTGTGTAATTTTATTTATTTTTTCAGATATTTTTCACTCTTGCCAAAATTATCGGTCTACTACACGCTCGTGTGTTTACTACTGAGCATTTAGTTCAACAAATTCAAGGTGTAGGGGACACACGATTAAACTACACGCCCGTGGGGCGGACCGTGTGTCACACACGGCCTAGACACACGCCCGTGTGTCTACCCATGTAGACAAAAATAGGCTATTTACCAAGCCTCTTTGCCACCCTGAAACAAGATCAAATGTATAATCAAACATACCAAGATTTTCATACTTAACCAATAGCCATAAATTGGCATTCCAACATATTCATATATACCAACCATGCATGGCAACCAAACATAATCACATCATAAACATTAAACATAACATGAATAGCAAGATTTACAAACTGTAATTAATATGAGCCACATCTCATGGCCATATACATATAACTTAATATAAGCCAATACATTTGGCCAAAATCATAATAACACATGCCATAAAACTAGATCCCTATACATGCCACTCACTTGAAAATTTCTAATATATGCTTCGTTATTCCAAAGGTAATGACTTGGTAGTGTGATGCTGCTTCTAACAATTTCCAACCCCGAGCTAACCTGATAAAGCTAAAGGAAATGGAAAGGAGAGAGTAAGCTTCACGCTTAGAAAGTCCATATACAAATAATAAACAATTTATGAATAAGCTTCCACCAATTCTTACAACATGATCTCAAGGTAATACTCTCAAAATTTTCTTTTTACCTATATTCAGGTCAAGCTGTTTTCTCAAGTCACAGTCACTGAATTATTTATATCTGGAGTTACAGAACTCCAAATTAAGATCCGCTAATTTTCCCAGAAACTAGACTCACATATATTCTTACCATAAATTTTTAGAATTTTTGGTTAGCCAATTAGTACAGTTTATTCCTTAAAGTTACCCTTTTTCACTGTCTGACAGTTCCGACCCCTCTTCACTAAAAATTTATTATCTTATAATACGGGACTCGGATGATGTTCCTGTCTATTTCTCTTGAAAATAGACTCATTAAGGATTCTAAGCATATAAATTATGAACTATAATTATTTTTATACATATTTTAGTGATTTTCTAAAGTCGAAACAAGGAATTCCAAAATCCATCTGACCCTGTCTCACAACAATATAGATATCTCATAATATGAGATTCTTTTGCTTACTCTGCTTCTTTTATATGAAAATAGACTTCATAAGCTTTAATTTCATATCTCATTCAACTTTTAATTCAATTTATACCATTTTTTGGTGATTTTTCTAAGTTACATAACCGCTGCTGTTCAAAACTGTTTTATTACCAATTCACTCTTTCATGATTTCTTTGTTTTAACTTCCTCAAGCATACATATCACCAATCGATTTTACCACACTTTCATACATCGTAAATATAGACCTATAATCACTAGGTCATCATAAAATCATCCTCATATGCATAACTTACTCATTTGCAGCCTTACCACATTTCTCAAACACATAGCATGCACAAAGTTTACACATTTCCACATTCAATCCCCGCACTAATTCATCACCATCACATTCATAATTTCACTTAATCATAATCTCAATACTCACCTCAATATAATAAATCATGCTCAATGGTTCGTACATAGACATTCATATTAGCAATTATAAGGTGGTTTCACACATAGCCCACCATTATCAATAATTTCCAGTGGTTACGCATATAGCCCACCAATATCAAAATTCTCGGTGCTTTTGCACATAGCCCACCTTTATCAATGTCTTACGATGGTATCACACTTAGCCCATCAATATTAATCACCAACAAGGTAATTCGCACTTAAATCATCAATTTCAACTATTACCCGATGGTTCGCACATAGCCCACTAATATTAAAATTTCCACGGAATTTATCCATATCCACACTTTTCATAATTTCATACAATGACAATAATAATCATTCACATTTCATATAGAACATCCACATGTGAAATCATCAATAAAAAGAAAGTATTATTTACATATAAACTTACTTGTTTCAATGGAATATCATCCCATCAAATTTCCAATGCATTCAATCATCACAAAAAAATGTCATTAACATTTGACATCACTTTCTCATACATAACTCCATCAATATATAATTCAATACAATTGTAGCAAAATAGATTTCAAGTACATTAACAATAACATGGGTATCATGTTTATTTTATCACACGGACTTATCTCGAATGCATTTCCGGCTAATTACTCCATTTTAGTCCATAACCTCGTACTTTCCGATTTAAGCCCAAATCTCGATTTTCTTGATCTAACATGATGAAATTCACTCATTTAATCATTGCATTAATTAAAACATTCTATAATTCACAATTTGACAAAATGACCGTTTTGCCCTTAGACTTTACAAAAATTACGATTTTACCCTTAGGCTCGTAAATCGATTTTTATTGAATTTCCTCCTTTACCAAGCCTATCCGAATTCTTTTTATAACTATAGCAACTCACAATTTCGATTATTTCACACATTTACAACTCATTTTACAAACTTTACAAAATAGCCCTTTTTAGGTGTTTTTCATGAAAATCCTTTCACAAAAGTTGTTTATTACACAACAATGACTCATTTTCTTCCATAAAAATTCAGTAAAAAAATTAGTATTCACATGGAAAAACCCTAGACTCTCAACTATTTTGCAAAATAGCCCCCCCATTAGCTAGCTCATGTTACAAGGGTCCTAAAAGTACAAAAATTATCAAAAAAAAGAATCTAAATCACTTAGTTGTAAGGGATATAAGTTGCTGATATTTTTGAGCTTTCAAAACCCCTCTTTGCTGGTATTTTCGGTGGGGAAGAAGGAAGATGAAAGATGGTACCTTTTTTTTTTTCTTTATTTTATTATATTACTAGTCAAATTAGTCACCAACATTTCACCTAACTTTGACCCTACAATATTTTTGTCTTCTTGATCAGCCACTAATATATTTATGATCTATTTACTCAATAAATACACCTAATTAATGTTCTATAGCTATTTGACACCCTTAGCTAGTAGAACAAAACTTTCGCACTTTATGCGATTTAGTCCTTTTTCAAAATTAAACAAGCAATCGCTAAAATTATTTCACCAAAATTTTCATGCACTCATATAATCATGCTATAACACATAAAATAACATTAAAAATAATTTCTCCGACCTTAGAATAGTGGTTCCGAAACCACTGTTCCAACTAGGCCCAAAATCAAACTGTTACAGTGTGTGTGAAAACAAAAATATCAATAAATTTAAAATGCTACACTAAAATAAATTGACACTGATATGTACCAATACAAGAACAATAATAATATACGCACCGAAACGATATTGATTAGTTTAGTTTGATTTCTTCATGTCGGTTGTTTTTTAAGCTTTAAGCTTACTACCTAGGTTGATATGACTCATACAACAAAAATATTCTCTTAATGTCACGCCATTGATTTTTCGTTAACATAAAAAAAATTAATAAATTTTTCAAAAATTGAAAAATATAATAAATTTTTGTAAAAGTTTAAAAAAATATATAAAAATCCAACAGAAAACTTTATAAAAATCAAATTTCAAAAAAAAAAATTAGATATTTTATAAAAGGCTTAATTCATGATTTGGCCTATAAAATATACTTATCTTCTCATTTTGGTACTTCAATTTTTTTTTTTAAATTTGGTACATAAAGAATGCCTCCGTTATATTTTTTAGTTCATCTTTTTTTTACAAATGTTAAAATTTCTTTTTATAGCCAATCACAAAGCCTTACATGATGTCTTTTATTTAATGTATATACACATTAGAATATATATATATAAATAGAAATAAATATATAAAATTTCAAAAAAATTATATGTAAAATATAAAAAACATGTAAATTATAAAAAAATTAAATTTACAAAAAATACAATAATTGAAAAGAAATTAGATGAAATTAATAATATTAATACAAAAAATGTAAAAAAATAAAAATGTTATAAAATCAAGAGAGATGGAGAGAATAAAGAACAAAGAAAATATAAAAACAATAGAGGATGTACTTTATTGATCAAAAGGGATAATTACAATGCTTCATCAGAGTATCTATTTATAGGCATAAGAAGTATAAAAAAAGTAGAGATCTAATTCTAATAACTATTAGAATTTAAAGTACATTAAAACTTTATCTTAATTATGATAGACATCCACTTAATAAGATATTCATAACACTCTACCTTGGATGTCCATTAATAGATAATGGGCCTCGTTAAAACCTTATTAGGAAAAACCCTGTGGGATAAAAACGTAATGAAGGAAAAAGAGTATAGAATTTATAATACGCATAATATGCAGCCTCATTAAAAACCTTACTAGGAAAACTCAGTGGGACAAAACCTCGATTAAGGGAAAAAGAGTGTAATGCGTATTTACTCCTCCTCATGAAAACATCACATATTTTCTTATATTCTAATAAATTTTGAATACTAATTTTTCAAATGACTATTTGAATGCATTTGCTAAGCATTTATATTACCATTCTTTTAAAAGTCACGAGTGAGGGAAATTTGGAGAAATCTATTTTGATCTCTTCAAGAGATTCAACAATAATCATCATAACAAACTTTAATCATGATTCTTTTATAAAAATATAAATAGGTATTTTGGATCATTTTATAATCCTCCTTCAACTACTATTCACTAAGTCAAATTTACCACATATGTTCAAATTATTTTAATTCTTATAAATGAACAATTTCTCGAGAATTTCAATATGCTTCTAGCATCCTAAATCCTTTAAGGATTTTAATATAAACTTTACTATATAGTGATTCATAAAAGGTTGTAATAATAACCACTAGACGCAAGTTAAATCTTTTATGAATTATAAATTTAATAATATATCTAAAGGTTATTGCATCCACCACAAAAAGAATATTATATCTTTTCATAATCAATACTAGGACTTAACGAAAAACTTCATATTTTTATTTCACTTTTGCAAAACTACTTCAATTGTACCCTCACTAGCTTTATACCTTTAGATATTTGAACTACTGGTCCAAAAACTCCACAAATTTAATTGTACTTGAGTTGCGTCTTTCTATTTTGATCAATTTATTCTATATCTATATTTCTCAATATATTTCCTTTTATTTCATTATTTCAATAATAATATTGCATGCAAAATCATTGTCGACCATTTTTATTATTCGGTTCCACATTTTCTCAAATTGGCATAACTTATCGAGATCGCTTATTTTCATTATTTTAAAATTTAGTTTCAGGTACCTGAATCTGTAACACCCTTAACCCTTATCCGTCGCCGTAATAGGGTTACGGGACATTACCGGACCTTACAGAATAAATACGAACATTTTATAACATTTAATAAACATATCAAAAACCAATCACAATTCACTCATATTATCCTTTATATGATCCCTCGAGGCCCAAAATACACGTTAGAAATAAATCGGGACCAAACCAGAAACTCAGAGAATTTTTCCCAAAATTCCAAAATTTTTCCTAAGTGCAGGGAACACACGCCCGTGTGGCCAGCCAGTATGAATCACACGGCCAAGAGACACACTCTTGTCTTAGGCCGCGTGGGCATTCGATGTGAGGCACATGGTCGTATCCTAGCCCGTGCCTATACCCGTGTAACTCTCTGACTTGGGTCATACGGCCAAGACACACGCCCTTGTGCTAGGCTGTGTGTAAGGTGCAGGGGTTACACAGCCAAGCCACACGCCTGTGTGCTAGGCCATGTGCAAAAATCTGGGTATTCTGTTTCAAGTTTTTAAGATGCAGGAGACACATGGCCACGGCTGAGACGCATGTTTGTGTCTCTACTCGTGTGGATGAAATTAGGCCATTTTATGGCCACTTTTCTCACCCAACCTTGGTATCAACCTAGACACAACCATATGCACATTCACAAACCACAACAAAACCTTCAACTCAAACCAAAATCAAGTTGTTATACCTATATTATCATCAGATATACCCAAATATCCTAACGTACCAAATTAACCACATACATCTATATGCATATTTTACTAATTTACTAGTTCAAATCATGTTTCAATATACCTATTAATTAAGCATCATCTAACCAATCCAAACATACCGCATGCATGATTAATCCATACCCATATAAGTTGATTAGAAATATAGTCAAAGTGTAACTCTTAATATTTACACAAACCAATTTTACTTAAACCATTATAGCCCTATACATGCCATATAAACCTAAGTACATGTTGCAAAAGCTACCAGAGTGAGTTAGATAGTGTGGCTTGATGTATTGATCCGATCTCCTGACATCACCTTAATCTACAATAACATTAAACAACACAAGTAAGCTTAATGAAGCTTAGTAAGTTCAATAAGTTTAACATAGATCATACTGAACTTAATATAATAAATTAAATAGTAAATTAATCATTCAATCTCCCTGTTAAACACAACATAAATTGAAGAACCCACTTCCTTCAATTCAATATCAATAATAATCAATAAAACTTTCAATTTCATTCACATAAGTCTTTTATCAAATCTTATCGAGTTCGAGAACAACTTACGGATATGAGTACATCGTATTCAAAAGCTTAAAGGCTGCATAGCTGCACATAAGTGCTAAAAGGAAACCCATAAGGGTTATACGGAAACTCATATGAGTTAACAGAAGCTCGTGAGAGCTAAACAGAAAGTAAACACGAAAGTTCGCAAAAAATGCTAAACCTCGATTTACTTGGGTAATTTGTCATCAATTCATCCTTTGCGTTTACCGTTAATTCATCATTTGCGTTTACCGTCAATTCATCCTTTGCGTTTACCGTCAATTCATCCTTTGCCATAGAACGATTGTACTCAATCTAGCATTCCACTCATTTTGAACATTTATTTCAATTTCATAATTTAACAATAATTTTATTTTCAATAATAGATATGAATAAATACATAATAACATTCTTCAAGTTAATAAATAAACATTAAAGTTGAACCATACAAACTTATCTGGGTTAAATTGTAAGATTTACAATAGTTCAGGGACTATTCTGCTATTTTCTCTTTTTCACGTTTGTCTATTGGCTCTTGATCTGAAATGTAAAATTATTCATTCATTAGTATATATTTCAGTTTCAATTCACTTCACAATTAATACCTTTCAAATTTTGAAATTACACAATTACCCTAACTTTTACAGTTTTTACAATTTAGTCCTTTTATTCTAGGCTATCATACATCCCATGTTAAATAGAATTTAATACCAAACCCTAATATTGATCTGTTTCACAATTTGGTCCTAAAATCAATATTTATCAAAATCACTTGATAAAATCATCATATAACAAAAATTAAAGCTCTAAATCCATGTTAATTCATCACAAACATCCAGCACTCATCAATGTTAACAGTAACGCCCCAAAAATCCTTATAATTATTTTCGTGTGTTTGTGACACAAATATATGCCTGCTTCGGTGGTTATGTGTTCTGGGAATGTCTGAGAAGTCTTGGGTTCAAGCCTTGTCTTGGGCAATTTTTTTTTTTTTGCTTTTTATTGAATAAACCTCTATCTCTAGCCAGTAGGCTTATAAATAAATATTGGACAAATATGTCAGAATGGGTCTGTTGGTCTAGTGGTTGGGTGGAGTGTTAGTGTGCAAAGAGTCTTGAGTTCAAGTTCCAGTGCTAGCAAGGGGATTTATTTTTGCACGTAGCGGTGGAAGAGTTGTGTTTGACCGAACTACTAGGTGTTGGAGGTGTGGAGGACTGTAGTTGTCGAATTTTAGGAGAAAGTTGAGGGATATAGGAGGTTATCACAATTTGGGGGATTGAGATTCGGCTCTCTCTCTCTTTTCAAATTTTTCTGTGGCTGTGAGAGTTTTGGGGATTTCTCTCTTTTGTTTCTTCTTTTTCTTTTTCTTCTTGTTGTTGTTTCCTTCCACAAAATATCCCTATTGCTGCCGAAATTCTATCATTTTCACCTCTATCAAATTGTTTTATTCTATTATTCATTTCGTCTCTAAGTTTTCTTTTCAAAAATTCAGTCAACAACTTTTGTTTCCTATTATGCCGAATTCCTCCTCTTGGTTTCCTACTCTTCTGTTCTTGTTCTACCCAAAAATTTCGACTTGGGTGTTGGGTTCTTTCGGTTGTTCGGGCAACTATTTTTCCTCTTCTACTTCCCTTTTTGCCGAATTATTTTTGGTGAGTTTTGTGTTGTGGTTTTACTCTCTAATTCTTTTCAGTTTTGGCCATATCACGCAATAATATGTTTCTCTCCTTCATTACTGATCATTATGTTTCTTTCTCCACTCTTGCAGGTAGTGAACAAAGGATTCCACTTCGTTCTTCCTTGGCCAAATCCTCTAGTTCTCTTCTATCGAGGTTGGTAAGTTTCAGTAAAATATTTTTGTGTTGCTTCTAAGCTTACCTTTTTTTCGTTTGGTTCAACTGTTCATACAAATATCGGTTAATAAGGGTTCGGTTGGATTGCAGGAACTAGTGACCTTTCGATTTCGACAGTTTAAGTGGGCAAGCCTCGGTTGTTCAATTAAGGTAAGTGGTTGACGACGTAATAATTAAGTGCTTCGAGTAGGGTTGTATAGATTCGTTGGACATACGTCTAATCCATTATTTATGATTGAATTTAGGTTTGAGAGGCTCAGGGACTGAGTGTACTATTTTCGTAATCAGGTGTGTAAACACTGCTTTTAATCGAAAATTGGCAAAAAGCCAAAAACTGTGAATAGTCGTCGCCATACGGGCGTGCAACTACCATGTGGTAGTCCGTGTGACTAAACATGGGCATATGATGACGAGGCTAGCCATGTGCGATTTCATGTGTTAGGCTGTATTTGTGCCGAATTGGGCCGTGTGAGCCCTACCGGCATGTGGGCCCCACACAGAGAAACTACATGGACGTGTGGAAATATTGGGCCAAGCTATTTGATCCACACGTTCAAGGCCATTTTGGGCCGTGTGAGCCACACGAGCGTGTGGACTCACATGGGCCCGCAATATGGGTCGTGGGCCCATTTTCATTATTTAACTGTTAAGGTTGCACGGGTCGCCCGAGACGACTGTGGACCTACTGTTGGGTCCGTAGGCTTACCTAGACCCCTAAGTGACTGAATGACTATTTTGCCCCTGTGTGGTGTATATATACATATGTGCATGTATGACTATACTTTAGCGTGCTATTTTAACTATACTGAATACATGTATGATATTCTGATATGACATGAAATGATTGCATAATGCATTGCATGGGGGTGGGTTTTATATTGATTGGAGGAAGTGTAATGAAAGGCTTCGAGCCTAAATTACTGGCAGCCCAGCTGCATATTACTATATAGTGCCGCATTTGGTACTCTCAGGAGTGTAGGGATGGGTGGGTTGATTATATCCCCACATGGAGTGTAGGGTTGGGCGGAGTTTGAGTGTAGAGGCTGAATGGATAGGACTTGTATACTGTTTAAACTGTTACTGCACTGGTTATTATTATTGTAATCGGCCAAGACCCAAACACATGACTGTTTCTGTACTGAGATGGGCTAAAGCCCAAACTGATATTGTCACTGATACTGAAAAGGGCTTAGGCCCAAACTGTGTTTGTTTTCTGTCTGTTTGCTATGGGATTACACACTGAGTTTTCGTAAACTCACCCTTCTGTTTTAACTGTATAGGTAATCCCAGACTTAGGCGAGTCGATGCAACAGAGGACTCAGCGGTGGCCACACTGCTTATTTAATTTGACTTAGTATTTTATAATTATGATTTTATTATTAGGGTTTTGTTGTAATAATATCCTTTTTGAATTTTTAGATTTTATTTGGGGTTTTATTATTTGACTTATAACTGCCAGTAGTACAGGTAATCAATGCTTTCAAAACAAATCGAACATTTTCTCGAAATACGCCAAGTATACAACCATTTTAAAAGCTTCTGCAATAAAATGATATTTTGAAATATATATAACGTTTTTAAAATTAAATGGCTTTTGATAATAAGGCACATTTTGAAAGTGAACGTCATGTCTTAGAATCATTTTAAGGAAATAAAAAGAGGCTATATAGAAAAGAGGGTTTTGAACGACAACATACTTTTCGAAAAGCATTTCAATGTGACATGGTCAAATTTGGCCATAGTGGCTAGGCTGGGTTTGGGGTGTTACATTAACTTTCAAAATTACCCATAAAATCAAAAAATTATGAAATAAATAGTTGCACCTAATTGTAAAAGTCTTAAAAGACAAAAATTTCAAGAAAAGAGTAAGAATTGAACTCACATGATGTAAAAATATGAAAAACCAACTATAAGGGCTCTCTTATAGCTGTTTTTGGCTGAAGATTAATGAAGAAATGTCTAGAATTCAATTTAGTCATTTGTTTTATTTTTAATTTAATCTCCCAAATAACCATTTTACCCCTAAATCACTCAATTTCAAGATTTTTCTTTGCTTATGCCGTATCAGCCTTCTATTGGGTGTCTAATTGCCTTTTTGGTCCTCCCTTAATTATCGCTTAAGCTGTTTAATCACTATTTCTTTAATTAGTAAGTTTTGCACCTTTTTCAATTTAGTCCTTTTTACTATCAAAACGTTAAAATTTTCTAACGAAACTTTAATACTATCTTAACTACACTCCGTAAATGTTTATAAAAATATTTACGGGGCGGTTTATAAAATCGAGGTCTCAATATCTCATTTTCAAAACCACTTACCTAATAAATCCTTCTAAAACACAAATCACTAATTCAAAAATCTTCTAAAATCACACTTGACTCATAAATAATAAATAATAAAATTTTTGAACTCACTTATCAAATTTAGAGGTCTCGAACCATTTTTTCTGACACTACTGAAAATGGGGCTGTTACAGAATCTCTTTTGAAGTTTTACTTATTAGTTATGTTTTGGGTCTCTTCTAGAGCACCCATCTCTATTATATGACCATCTAGAAGAATTTTTATCTTTGAAACCGATCAATCTATTATTTATTCTAACTGATTATCCTACTGGAACTTTGATTCAAATTAAAATATTAGATGGTATATATCACTTGGTTATTCTCATTAAGTTTGTAAATACATCTAACAGTTAACTTGTAATGAGTTTTCCTTATTGAACTTCTGGTTCAAATTACTCTCCCCCTAACTCATTACAAGTTATTATTTCTCTCTTCCTAATGTTGGGAAAACTATCGAATCACAATTGTAATCACAAACCATGTCATAATTGAATCTCGAATACATTTAAAACATCTAATAATATAAAGAAACTTGTAATCAATATATATTCCCAACTTGCTTTGAGTATTCACTCATCTTTGTGTGTTGTGGTGGAACAATTGGAACATATACGCACATACAAAAATTCAAAGGTTAGAATTATTTAGCTCTTGATCAAAAGCCAATTGTAATAGGAAGTATTTATAACTTATTGACTTGATGCGTAAAACATGTAAATCAACATAATCTCATGTTGAAATAGGAAGTTTAGTTCTCATAAGTAATGGTTTAGACATTAATCAGAGGTGTTTAATCAATAATTTCTCTAAACCATTATGTGCAAACTTTTACAAAAATTTTTCAAGCACAATCAATAAAAGATTGAGATATAAACACATCAGTATTAGCAAGATGAATTGTCTTAATTGCACGATCTGAAATTAATTATTTAAACAATCAATCTTACAAATGGCAAGTTGCAAATTGATAACACATATGTGATTATTTTGTAAATGCATCTACCAAAATCATATAATATCAAAACCACCCACATGGTAGATGAATGGGCCTATATTTGTTTCAGAAATACAAGACATTAAATCTCAACTTTAGCTAGTGAGTTTCTAATAATCAATTTTCATTAAGAACAAGCAACATATGAGAATTCTTATAAATTAAAAAATCTTTTGGTTCTTTAATAAATGTCCATATAAATTCTTAGTTAATTTTCACATCGTATATGATCCAAGATGGTCTAAGTGGTTACACCAAGTAGTAAATGCATTTCTATCAGTAAACTTCTATTTTCCTTTAACATGTGTTTCAATTGTACTAAATTGTAACAAATTAATAATTTTTACTATCATTCATTTTACTTTGTATCCACATATAAGTGCTATTGCGACATTTACTACTAGAAATGTCTAAATCAATGTAAATATTATAATGTCATTAAGGGCCCGTTCTTCAATGCTTCTCAAATGAGCTTTTACAATAAAAAGTGCTTTTCCCTTAAAAGCATTACCAAACAGACATCATTTCAAAAAAAATTTCAACTTAAAATAAGTGCTTTATGACAGAGGAAAAAGCAAAAATTTTTAACTTTTTCTCAGCCAAAAGTGCTTTTGGCTGATATTTACTTTTTTAACCTTACTTTTGTCTTCTTCCAAATAGACGTTAGAAGACCCATTTTTTTTCACATTTTCTCTTTGAAAGTTCTTTCCTCTGGTTCTTTTTTCCTCTTCTCCACCAATGAGTTTCTCTTTTCTTCTTCTTCTCTTTAATTGTTCATTATGCTTTTAATTTTTAGTTGTTTTCTGATTGTTTGATTTTTACAAAAATTTTACAAAAATTGATTATTTGATTTTACAGAAATTTTACAAAAAAATTTAATACAAAAAATTTTATAGAAATTGATTGTTTGATTTTTTTTAATGAGATGGGTTTCATTTATTCTTTTTTTTTTCTTGTGAAAAATTTTACAGAAAATTTTCTTGATTTTTTTGATTTTTCTAATTTTGTGCAAAAAAAAAAAAAAAGAAGCTCATTTTCTCTTCTCTAAAAGCTTATTTTCCTTTCTTTGATTCAATATGTAGGAAGAGGTTGCTAGAAAGTTTAGCATACCAGTGCAATTTCAGCGATTCTGGTTGTGGACCAAGCGTCAAAAGGTATCATCCAAACCGACCATTGACGCCTTTGGAGGAAACTTAATATGTAATATTCCTCAACATAAATTATTATACCTTGGTTCAAAAGCCTGGTTTGAGGATTATTGGTTTATACATTTAGCTTTAGTCATTGTTCAGCGTAGTACTGAATTTATTTAATTAATATGTTGTCTTCATTTGTCCTGCTTTGCTTTGCATGCCTCTCTCTTTCACTCTGTTCGTGTGTTGAATGAATATATAAGTACAGACACACATGTACTTAAATATCAACAATTTTTCTTTGAAAAAACACAGAATGATCAAGTAAGATGTGAGCTTTTCTTTAGTTAAATAATCATGCTTGTCGCCTACCTGCGAAATAACATATGGTTGTGGTGAGGACTTGTATTTTTTTTCGTGCTGTCTTGCATGTATTTCATCAAACACGTAAGGCCATTTTCTTAGTTTTCTTTAGCGAGTACTGCATGTTGTTGTTGTTTTTTTAATTGTTTGGCGATAATTATCTTAGGTTTGGAGATTTAATGTTGGTATTAATATATATACATATAAACAAATATTTGTCTTTTAGTACATTGAATTCGGTGTACCATTTCTTTTTCATTATGGAGGTGTCTACTTAAATCTTTTGATTAGCCTTTTATTGACTTCAAAATCTGATTAATTAGAACAAAGGCTATGGCTTCAAGTGTAATATACTTCATCCATTTACACACTTATATAACAATTACATTTTTTTTCTGATTATTGACGATATTTTTGGGAATAATAAAACAAAATATTTGGATAATCATTCGTGGATTTCTAAAATCATAAAACATCATAATACCATATCCAATATGGATCATAACAGTAATGGGGATGCTGGTTTTTTATTTATGCTCATCCCCATGGCTGCTATTTTCAGTCCTCAAATTCCTTGATAGGGTATTTTGAAAAGGAATATGACCTAATTTTTAAAATTAATTTTCATGCTAAATTTTCAAATTATACAAGTCATCCAACTTATAGACAAGTTCAATTAACTCCAAAAATCAGAGTTCAAAATCATGTATTCTTCTCAAATTTATAATAACAAAGGAATATTTATGAAATAATTTCATTAGAATTGTTCATAATTAGCGAGTAATGGAAACAAGAGATAATATATACAAGATTTTTTTTTAGATATTCTGCATGTGCTTTTTACAATCGGTTTATTCATTGACTTTGAAATTTTCTAAAATTTATACTATTGGAGCATGCCCTAGAAACCAGATTATCTGTACCTCTATGACATCTCTTGTAACGCCCCAAAATTTTTAATTTAAGCTTTTGTAAATTTGACAAATATCTGTCTGCTTTAGTGGTTAAGTGTTCTGGATGTGTGTGTGAGGTCCCAAGTTCAAGTCTTACTTGTGCCAATATTTGTTATTTTTGGAATCAAGCCCTATTGTTGGTCAGTAGGCTTTTATTTAATTGCTTGTAAGTATATAATAGAATAGGCCTGCTAGTCTTGTAGTTAAGTTAAGTGTTGGTGTGTTAGAGGTCCTGTGTTCGATTCTCTGTGATGACAAGGGGTAGTATTTTTGCTCCAATTTCGGCTAGAGTTGTGCTGAAGAGGGATTTTGAGTAATGGGTTGTCAGTGGGATAGTGATGAGAGATTTGGGGAGATAATAGGGGAAGTTATCAAAATATTTGCTATTTTGATTTTTATTTTCAAATTTTCGGCTCCCTCTCTCTTTTCTCGAAATTTTTGACGTTTTTCCTCATGTTACCTCCTCTTTGTTTTTCCTATTTTGGTTTTTGGCAATTTCCTTCGATCTCCTCAGTTTTCGTCACTGCTGTGTGCTCGTTCTCTTGTTCGTCTGGTAAGGGATATTTTCGTCTCTAATTTTGTGATTTGGGCTTGTTATTGTTTGAATTAATAATTAAGTAGTGAATTATGTGTTTAAGAGAAGGTTGTAAGGCTAGGAATCAAGATTGTTTGGTCTAATTTGAGGGGGTGTTCATTTTTTGTGGTGGTAAGTTGGGTTCTGCACGTTTGATTAAATTGTTTCAGGCTCACTCTTGGTTACTAAAAGGGTGAAATACTCTGTTTGTAGGTTTCAAAAGGCTCAGGATTACTTTGGCATCGAATCAATATCAGGTGTGTACCTAAAAACATAGAAACGAGGTTTCAACAAAAGTCGAAAAATATTCTGCCGACGTCACACGGGCGTGTGGTCGCCCGTGTAGTAGGCCGTATGGAATGATAAGGCGTGTGATTGATGAAGGCCAGGCCGTGCGCTAGACACGATCGTGTGGTAGCCGGGTGTGGCCGTGTGAAACACACGGGCTAGACCAAATTGGTTGTATGGGCCACACGGACGTGTGAGTCCATACAGGTAGTCCACACGGGCGTGTGAGATTCTGGGCCAGGCCGCATGATCCACACGGCCAAGGCCAATCTGGCCGTGTGGGCCACACGGGTGTGTGAGTCCACGCAAATAGTCCACATGGGCGTGTGGAATTCTAGGCCAAGCCGTATGATCCACATGGCCAAGGCCAATCTGGGCATGTGAGCCATATAAGCGTGTGGGCCCACACAGGCAGGTGAGCCCATTTATCTAAAATTTTCCTTAGGACTTGGACAGGTCATCCTAAACGAATGTGGGCCTACGATAGGGTCGATAAGGGCTAAATAAACCCTAAACTTATTGATATTTTGAATTGATTAGGACACTGATGCATGTCTGTTAACTATTTTGTATGCCTACTGTTATCTGATTAATAGCATGATGAGCATGTTATATTATATATCCATACTGTTTCTGTTTCTGATATTAGGGTGGGATGATGATCATTGGAAGAAGTGTTCTGAAAGGCATTTACGCCTATTATCTGGCAGCTCAGTTGCAATATATCTGATATGTGCCACATTCGGTACAACCTGGTGTGTAAAGCTGGGTAGGTGTTTTAAACCCTACATCGTGTATAGGGATGGTTGGAGATGGTGTGTAGAGGCTGAGGGTAGGATATCTGATTTCTGGTTCTGTCTACATATCTATATCTGTATCTGAAATGGGTTTAGGCCCGAATCTGTATCTGAATCTATAATGGGCTTAAGCCCAAGACTGTATCTGACTGATATTTGTTATTCTGTATGTGTGCACGCTTAATTCTATGGAGTTACACACTGAGTTTACGTGAACTCACTCTTTTCTGTTTAATTTGTACAGGTAATCCCCAGACTTAGGCAGATCGGTGCAGCGGAGGACTCGATGGTGATCGCATGACATGATTTCAATTTTGGTTTTACTTTGGTTTTATTTCATTTTTGGGTATTTTGATGTAATTTTGGACTTTCCGAATTGTTTACTTAATTTGGGGTTTTTATGTGTTTTATGATTTTAAAACTACAAAACTTGAATTTTACCAAAAGTAATATTTTTCTAAAATCACGAACAGTTTTAATTAAATACAATGGTTTCTAAAACTTCTGCTATAATTTATGTTTTAACAATCAACTAAGTTACTAACGTTACTACAACCAAATGATAAGTAATGTCTGTTTTATTCTACTTAAACTAACGCTTTACCCAAACTATGCAGTTTTCCAATATCCAATCCACGTGACATTGTCAGATTCAGCCATAACGTCTAGAACGGGTTTGGAGGTGTTACATTTAATGGTATCAGAGTCAGGTTACCAAACTCGACTGTGAATTTTGAGTTCAAAAATTTGGTTTCAAAAGATTTGGTTTTCAAATGGTTTAATCGCTCTAAATAAGTATGTCGTACACCGAGTCTCCGGCGCCGATTCAGTAAGTTTTCTGTATTTTGATAAAACTGTTATGACACTATAGATAGTTATTTTTGAAACACTATAAGTAGTACACTCTGAAATTATAGTGAAACTGATGGAGACTGAGATTTATGAAAACATTTCTAAATTACTATACTTCTTTACATAAAACATCTTTTAATAAATACTGAAACTAAAATTAATGCATAAAATTATTAATATAGATAAAACTTCGAGATTATAATGAATGCACGAGGTATCCATGGATGTGGTACTCGAGGCCATGCTAGAGGCCGTAAAGGGGCTCGAGTAGAGTCCTCATCTTTGTACAGCATGCCAAATTTAGATACGAGTGAGATGCCAGTTTTGTCAGCTACTAAGATTGGGTCTCAAGATCATACAGCTGGGGACGACGCATTGTCCCAGGCCATGTTGAGGATATTAGAGAGGGTCGTTGGGCCCAATTCTGTATCTAGAGGCCGAAGGTCGGTAACAAAATGACTCTAGTCTAATGGAGCTGAACTATTTAAGGGTGTCACTAGAGTTTCCCCTAATGTGATTGAGTACTGGTTGGAGGCCACGGAGAGGATTATGTGTAACAACCGTTTTTGGGTTAAATCGGAACAGTGGTTTTAGGACCACAAATTTGACATCGAAAAATTTATTTTATTATTATTTTAATATTTATAGCATGATATTATGATTGTGTAAAAATTTCATGAAGAAATGTTATCAATTGGGTACTTAATTTGATAAAAATGACTAAATAGCGTAAAGTGCAAATGTTGTGTTCTATAAGCTAAAGGTGTCTAATAGCTATAGAACTTTAATGTAAAGTCCTTATGTGATAATTAGCCCTTTTATAAGTTAGTGGATGGCAATGGTTTGGCATTGTTGAAATTAGTTTGAAATTAAAAGGGTAAATTAGTAAAAAGGCATTTATATGTTATATTAAATAAAACAAAAAGGTATCATCATCTTCCTTTATCAATCCCAACTGAAATTAGAAGAGAAGAAAGCCAAAAATTAGGGTTCTCCATTTGACTAAGCTTCATTTGTCCAATTAGGTATGATTTTTGCTCGGTTTTTAATGATTTCTATGTTTTTGAGCTCGTTGTAGCTTAATCTAACTAGCTCGTACCTTTAATTCTAAAATTGTTAAATGTTTTGATAGTTTCTATTGATGAATATATGTGTTTTTGAAAGTATGTTGATGAAATATGAATGCTTGATGCTAGATTAACTAGTTTTATAAAGTGATTTTTGATAAAAATGTCAATTTTAGACTAAATTGTGAAATATTGAAATTATGTGACAAAAGTGTGATTAAATGAAAAATATGAGCTGATTTATGAATGGGTAAAATTCGGCCAGCTTGTATTTTTTTTTAAATTGAATGAATTTGTGATTTTAGGTGATAAGGACTAAATTGCAAAAATGTGAAAGTTTATGGGCTAATTTGCAAATGTGGCTAAATGTGTAAATTGTGTTAAATTAAATGAAATGTTGATTAAATAAGTAAATTTTGGTATTATATAGATTGTGATAAACGAGATATGGATCTAGAACGGGGGAAAACAAAGTACTGGATTAGTCAACCTAATTTGTCGTTACAGCAAACGAGGTAAGTTCGTATAATCGAACTTCAATGTATATTTATGTAATTGATGAATGATAGCATGAATGTATTCATATAATTGATTTAATTGTGGAATTTAAATTAAACGTTTGAAATAAGTAAAAACGTAAGATCGAACATAATCGTTTTGTAGCGAAAGATGAATTAGTGGAAAAGACCATGGTTGGACCATGGCAATACATGATTTCGTATAAGACCATAGCTGGGATATGGCATCGATGTAGGAGACTGTGTAAGACCATATCTAGGATATAGCATCGATATATGATTTTGTGTGAGACCATGTCTGGGACATTGGCATCGATATGTGATTACATATAAGACCATGTCTGGGACATTGACATCGATGTGTGATTATATGTAAGACCATGTCTAGGACATTGGCATCGATATGTGATTCGTGTAAGACCATAGTTGGGCTATTGGCATCAATATATGATAACATGTAAGACCATATTTGGGATATGGCATTGTATGTGATATAAAAGACTTTCGAGTATCCTTAATGATTCTAAATGGTTCAACGAGCAAAGTTAAGACGAGAATGAAAGTTCAATTGAATTAAGTAAAACAGGTACATTCAGAACCTATGTGAGAATCAAATGAAGGTAATTTAATGAGTTCATAGTGTATCATGAATATGAAATGAGAATTACTAGTGTATAGTTATATTTTATGCCAAAATGTGTTTATTTGGCTATAGTGAGGTATGAATTGAATGATATATGTGATATGAGCAATAGTTGTGTTAATTATATGTATATGGCACATTGAGTGAGAATTACAATTATTTAACGATATTTTACATGATTCATTCGACTAAAGAAATGTGATGGATAATGGATCAAATAAAGTTTATATATAGTTGCTTATGTATTTGTAAATGAGAATGAAGTGATAAGAAATTTAAGAATCATACGAGCTTTGAAATGAATAAACTCGTGGAAATCTTGTTTAACTATGTGCATGAATATGAGGTAGAATGGCGAAATCAAATGAGTTATATTATGACTTAAGTAATTGTTTGTAATGTGGTTATTTAGTAATATAAGTTATTATTATACGAGCTTACTAAGCTTTATAGCTTACTTGGTGTTATTTTTCTATGTTTTATAGTGTTTGGGACGTTCGCTCAGGTTGGAAGTCGACAGAGATTGCATTACACTATCCGGATATTGATTTTGGTATTTGTACACATTGTGACTTGGTTATATGGCATGTATAGGCTAAGGTATTTGATATAATGGTTGGAAATTTACTTGGTCATTTGAGATTGGCTTAATAATGATGTAAGATTTGATGTGTTTAAGGTATATTCATGTTAGTTTGGTGAGTATATTGCCTTGTAAAATGGAAAATCTTGGTATGTTTGATTATGGTTCAAATATCTCAATAGTCATTTAGTAAGTGATATGTATATGCTTGGTTAGTTTTGATACTTGAATGCCAATTTGGTGGCTACATGATTTGATTATGATAGGGTTATATATGTGTGTTAAGGTTAATAAAGATGTGGACTTAGTTGAATTTATAAGTCAAATTATATAGGTGAATTATAGATATTGAATCAAGTTGATTTGGTAAGTTTTTTATTAATCAAATGATTATGTAAGAATAGATAAATTGATTGGATTAATGGCATGGTTTGTGCATGAAATTGGTATGGTTTGATTGCCCATTTGTGTATAAAATTGGTATCATATGACTTGTTGTAGGTGAATGGATTTGGGTGAGAAAATGTGGCTTAAAACAAGCTTATTCTCATCCAAACGAGTTGAGCACAAGGACGTGTGGCTCGACCGTGTGTGACACATGGCCTTGGTACACGATTGTGTGTCCCCTGGAGCTTAATTAAGAAAAAAATAGTGAGTTACATGGCCTAGACACACGAGCGTGTCCTCGACTGTATGACCCAAGTCAGTAAGTATACCCTGTTTCCACACAGCCTGTGACACGGGCATGTCTAATGGCTGTGTGAGGCACATGGCCTGTTTACAAGGGCGTGTGACGTCTGTAAGTTAGGAAAATTTTTCCAAGTTAGAAAATTTTTGTATGTGATCAGTTTAGTCCTGAACCACTTCTAAGCATGTTTTAAGGTCTCATAGACCTTCATAAGGAACATTGGGGCTATGAATGAATGTTATTTAATTATTAATGATTAATGTATGTGGAATGTTTGTATATGATGCAAATGGTTTGGTAATGCCTCTTAACCCTAATATAGCGACGGATACGGATTAGAGGTGTTACATTATAGATTATTTGGATTGTACCCTTGAGTAGAAAGTGAAGGTTGCAGTTTCCTTGCTTCGCAACGAAGCATATCAGTGGTGGCTAACAGTTAAGGAGGGCACTCAGCCTGATCATCTGACTTGGGAGTTCTTTAAGACTTCATTCTAAGAAAAATATGTGGGAACGAGCTATGTGGATGCTCGTAGGTGTGTGTTCCTAAATCTTACACAGAGATATCAATCTATGGCCGAGTATAAGGTCGAATTCCTAAGACTAAGTTACTATGTTCGAGGCATGGTAGCATTTGAGTACGAGAGGTGTGTCAGATTTGAGGATAGGTTAAGAGATAATCTGATAGCCTTAATTGCTCCGCAGAGGGAGGGTGAGTTCTCTGTATTGGTTGAAAAGTCAAAGATCGCCGAAGATGTTAAGCGTGCAAAGCACCAGAGCAGGGACCGAGAGAGAGGTAAAAAAAGGTATTCAGAGCCCTTGAATTCTGTTCAGAGGCCTAAGAAAAAGGCCAGATTTGATGGGCCAGTTAGAGTGGGAGCCCCTGTTGCTCCTACTGGATTATAGCCTTGTAGAGACTGTGGTAGACACTATCTGGGTGAATGTTAGAGGAGGACTGGGGCATGTCTGAGATTTGGGTCCTTAGAGTACCGTATTCGGAAATGTCCGCCGAGTGCCTATCAGGTGTAAGCTTTAGGATCAAGTCCCACGCAGTCTCCGATAGTAGTTCAGTAGCCACCTAGAGGCCGTGGCCAGGCTAGGGGTGGTACTAGTATGGGCCGAGGGTAGAGGGCACCAGGCCGAGGTGCTGGTCAAACAGAGGCGATGTAGCTTACTTTGGTCTATGTGGCACATCGCCGAGAGGATAGAGATACTCCTGACATCATCACCGGTACTTTTTTTATTTTTGTTGTACCGTACATGCTTTGATAGACATAGGTTCTACTCATTCCTATGTAGCTAGCACTGTATCTGAAAATTTGGGGATATCGATTGAGAGCAGTATGAGTGAGATCAGTATACTGAGTCTGTTGGAGTAATCTGTTCGGGTTAATAAACTCTATAGGGATGTTCAGTTAGACGTGCAAGGAACGGTCTTTCTGGCAGATTTAATGAAGCTTCCGTTTGGGGAGCTCTATTTGATATTGGGAATGGATTGGCTGGTTAAGCATCGAGTAAGTCTAGATTGTGCGACTGAGAGGGTCATCCTGAGAACTGAGGAGGATAATAAGGTGGTTATGATTGGAGAGCATCGGGATTACCTATCTAATGTGATCTTCGTACTTGTGGCTAAAAAACTAGTTTGAAAGGGGTGTGGTGCATACTTGGCCTACGTTAGTGTTTCTGCTTCTAAGGACTCTGCTATTGGGGATATCTGAACTGTAAGGGATTTTTTAGACATTTTTCCTAAGGAGTTACCAGGATTACCTCCTAGTTAAGAAGTGAAATTTGAGATTGAGCTTCTTTCGGGTATAGCTCCAATGTCTATTGCCCTCCATCGTATGTCACTAAAGGAGCTTATAGGGCTTAAGGCCCAAATTCAAGAGTTGTTAGATCATGGTTTCATCCGTACCAGTGTGTCTTCATAGGGGTACCAGTTCTATTCATTAAGAAGAAGGATGGGACCATGAGGATGTGTATAGACTATCGGCAGTTGAACAACCTGACCATTAAGAATAAGTACCCACTTTCGAGGATCGACGACTTATTTGATCAGTTCCGAGTAGATTCTGTGTTCTCTAAGATAAATCTTTGTTCTGGGTATCATCAATTGAGAGCTAAGGAAGCTGATGTGCATAAGACGGCATTCAGAACTTGTTATGAGCATTACGAGTTCCTAGTGATGCCTTTTGGGTTGACAAATGCACTGATGATGTTTATAAATTTGATAAGCCATCTGTTCCAACCGTATCTGAATCAGTTCATCGTGGTCTTCATTGACGACATATTGGTATACTCTAAGACTAAGGATGAGCATGACGAGCACCTTAGAGTGGTCATTCAAACACTTCGAGATAAGCAGCTATATGTTAAGCTAAGTAAGTGCGAATTTTGGTTACGTGAGGTAACATTCTGGGGCATGTAGTTTCTGCTGAGGGGATCTGAGTCGATCTGAGAAAGATTGAGGCTGTAATGGATTAGAAATAGCCCAAGAATGTGCATGAAATCTACGGTTTTCTCAGTCTAGCAGGTTATTATCAGCGTTTTGTGGAAGGATTCTCCTTCATCACAGCTCCGTTGACTAAGCTTTTGCGTAAGAGAGTTCCTTTTGTCTGGACAGATGCATAGCAAATGAGCTTTGAAAAGCTCAAATCTGTTCTGACTCAGGCTCCTGTCCTGATACAGCCTAAACTCGGTAAAGAATTTGTGGTAAACATTGATGTGTCGCATGTGGGATTGAGTTGTGTTCTGATGTGGGATGGTAAAGTTGTGGATTGTGCATCCCATTAGCGTAAGAAACACAAGGCAAACTATTTGACGCATGATCTCGAATTGGCTATAGTAGTTTTTGCGTTGAAAATCTAGAGGCATTATCTGTATAGTGAGAGGTGTATCATCTACACTGATCACAAGAGCCTCAAGTTTCTTCTTACTCAGAAAGAGTTAAATTTTAGGTAGCATAGATAGATTGAGCTGCTCAAGGACTATGATTGTACCATTGAGTACCACCCTGACAAAGCCAATGTGGTGGCCGATGCATTGAGCTGTAGGGCGATGACTGATCTGAGGGTGATGTTTGCTCGCCTTAGTATGTTTGATGATAGGAGTCTATTAGCCGAGTTGTAAGTTAAACCAACTCGGATTGAGTAGATTCAAGATAAGCAGTTAGGGTATGAGTCTCTGATATTACGATTTCGACAGGTAAAGAGTGGCAGCACTTTAGATTTTGGTCTGAATTATGATGGTGTGTTGTGTTTCCAAGGTCGAATTTTTGTACCGAACGATGTGGATCTGATGCAGTCAATTCTGAGAGAGGCACATAGTAGCCTTTATGCTATGCATCTCGATGGTAATAAAATGTACCGAGATCTTCGAGAGTTGTACTGGTGGTCGAGGTTAAAATGTGAGGTTACGAATTTTGTTGCTTGATGTCTGACGTGTCAGCAAGTTAAGGCTGAACACCAATTACCTTCAGGTTTTGTAACGACCCAAGTTTCATGGGCACCGGAAAGAAGAGTCTTAGGGCCTCCGTCTTAGAAAAAACGAGTCCGTAAATATTTATTAAAAATATTTACGAAGTTAGTTAAGAGTTGAATTAGATTTTTGATAAGTGAATTTAGTTTAATTAGAAATAATTAGTAGAAAGGACTAAATTGAATAGATCATAAAAGTTTAATTATAGAATAGAAAAATATTAAGGGATTAAATTAGTTATTAAACCAAATTAGTGACATGTGTGTGGTACTGAATAAATACATGTGTTTTTAAATTATTGGTACAAATGTATGTTTTATATATATATATATATATATATATTTACTTATTAATTAAGTAAAAGATATTTTTTATTTATTATTTTTATTATTATTATTATTATTATTATTATTATTATGTAATATTATATTTTATTAATTAATTTTGATGGTGACAAGTGTATGGTTATGATGATTACATGTGTAATAACATGTATGTATACGAATGTATGTATATAATTAGTTATAATTAGATATTTTATTATTAATAATAAATTAAAATAAGTAAATGAAATTAAAATAAATCAAAAGCATAAAAAGAAAAAGAATAGAAAAGGTGCAGAGAAACCCACGAAAATTGAAAAGAAAAAGAAGGAAAGAAAAGAAGAAAGGGGAATTTAGGGTTTAGAAGCTTGAAGATTATTTGGTAAGTTTAATTAAGCCTTTTTCTTGTGATTTTAATGTTTTTGAAGCCATAGAGTTGAATACTTTTGAATTTATGTGGAAATATTGAAAGTTGATAAATATTTGAGTAGGGTTTATGTTGAATAAATGATGAAATTAGGGATTAATTTGATAAAATTATTGATTTGAATTGATTTAAGGACTAATTTGTAAACTAGCTTATAAGTTTTGAGTTTTTGGGGCTAAATTGAAAGAAATTCAAATTTACGGAAAAAGGATGAAAATTTGATAGTTATATTGAAGTTTTGATGGAAATTGAATAAGGAAATTATGTGAATTGCAAAAAGGAAGAAGATGATAATGATTAGGACAAATTTGGGATTTAAGTAAAAGTTGTATGAAAAATTATTATTTTATACAAAATATGTGTGTTATTAATTAATTGTATTTATGCTAATTTTTGTAGCAAACAAGGAAACCGAGACGTCGAATACGAAGGGAAAGGAAAAAGTGATCGAGGAATAGCTCGAGAAAAATATCGGTTTGTATTATCATAATTCAAGTTATTTACTATTATGTGTTTAATTTATTTAATATATGTGCATGGAATTGGAATTGAAATAAGTAGTGATATTTAATTTGAATGTGATTAGAATGAATTTGAATATGATATTGAATTGAATGGAATTGAATGTGAAACGTGAATGAAAATTGTATTTGATTTTGAAAGTGTTCCTATGAGATGAAATATGAAATGAAATTAGTGCAATGAGATTAAATAGGTGAACTAAAGGTTCATGAAGTGTTCAAAGTTGAAATATGTGATCATGTGAATTTGATTGAAATAGAGAAAGGAATTCAATACCCTATTAACTAGTCGGGCTTAGTGGATATAGTTGGCATGCCATAGGATTGGAAGAGTTTAGGGTTACTTTGACCTCGAGTCGATGAGACACTTGGAGTGTCATATTGCTTCGGATAGATTCCTAGGTACCACTTTACTTCGGCTAGGCCGATGAGACACTGGGTGTCACTATATTGCTTCGAACTATCCGATGAGGCACTGGGTGCCAATACGGTGTGTTTGGTTGGATCCGTGTATCAGCCAAAATTCGAGTCATGTTAATAGTGGTAATTATGTGAAATGAGAAAATCAATTGAATTTGATTATTGAACCATTGAATGAACAATGAAAGCGATATTGTGAAATGAAATGAGGAATGATATTGTGCTATAAGATTAAAGGTTCATGAATGGTTCTTATTGAAATGTGAATTGAATATGTATATGAGATTGAGAGATGAACCAAAGGTTCATGAATGATTGGAATTATATTGTTGAGATATTGATTCAAATGTTGAAAATGACACATTGATAATATGATAACTTAGCATGAAATTATAGGTATGATGTATTATTTATCTAAGTATGTTTATGATATTTGATTGTAGTTATAAATTTGAATTACGATAATACCACTGGGTATTTTCAATACTCAATGTACGGTTGTTTTTTGTGCGCAGGTTAGTAGAGTTAAAGTTCGGCTCAGCATTCAAATCAATCTCGACTTCAGCTCAAATTGTGGTGATGGATCTATCTTTTAAAAATGTGGCATGTACTAGGTTTGGTTTAGCCACTTGTAATTGCTTATGTTTTGAATGTAGATATGGTTTATAAACCTTAAGAAGTTTTTAGAATGAATGAATGAATTTTTGCTAAGTTTGAAAATGAAATGAATGGTATTTGATTAAGATTTATAAGTAAATGATTTGGCCATGAATTAGGTGTATTTGATATGTGAAAGTAGCTTAAAAATGGTGAAAAATCATGTTTTCACACGGGCAAGACACATGGGCGTGTGCTCAAGCCGTGTGGGAAAGTCAGGCTTGCCCACAGGCTAGTTCCACAGTAGTGTGTAGCAAGTCAGATCTGCCCACGGCCTGGCCCCACAACCATGCGAGCCCCACGGGCAGACCACACGGGCATGTCCCAGGCCACATGGGCATGTGCCCCTGTTTTTAAAGAAAAGTTTTCAAAGTTCCCGGTTTAGCCCCAAATCGCTTCCTAAGCTTATTTTGGGCCCTGTAGGTCCATATTAAAGACTTTTTGATAGAAATTAGAAGGTTTTAGATTGAAACTCAAATTTATATCTCGATTTTGTTCGTTACTAGTGTATAAGTCCGGTAATGCCTTGTAACCCTGTTCCAGCGATGGTTTAGGGTTAGAGGGTGTTACAGGTTTGCTATAGCTGGTTAAGATTCTTTTATGAAAATGGGAGCGAGTGACGATGAACTTCGTTAGTAGGTTGCCCTTGACACTCACTAAGAAGGATTCTGTTTGGGTCATCATGGATCGATTGACTAAGTCTGCTCACTTCATTCCGGTTCAGACGGACTTTTCTGTGCAGAAGCTAGCAAAGCTGTATATTTCTGAGATAGTAAGACTGCATGAGGGTACCTATCTTGATTATTTTCGATAGGGATCCTCACTTCGCGTCTCGATTTTGGAAAAAATTACACGAGGCTTTGGGTTCAAGATTGGACTTCAGTACTGCTTTCTATCCTCAAACCGATGGCCAATCGGAAAGGGTGATTTATTTACCGAAGGATATGTTATAGAATTATGTGATCGATTTTCGAGGTAGTTGGGAGGATTATATGTCACTAGCGGAGTTCGCCTACAATAACAGCTTCCAGCCTAGCATACAGATGGCACATTACGAAGCTTTGTATAGTCGTAAGTGTCGTACTCCTCTATGTTAGACAAAGTTGGGTAGACGTTAGATTTTGGATCCTGAGTTGGTTTCTGAGACCGAGGATAAGGCTATACTGATTCGGGATCATCTAAAAGTGGCTTCGGATAGACAAAAATCCTATGTAGATCTGAAGAGGTGAGAGATTGAGTATTCTGTGGGGGACTTTGTGTTTCTTAAGGTCTCACCATGGAAGAAAGTTCTAAGATTCGGTCGTAAGGGCAAGCTGAGCCTTAGGTTCATTGGACCGTATCAGATTCTAAAACGAGTAGGACCGGTTGCTTATCAGTTGGAGCTACCTCCAGAGTTAGACCGCATTCATGATGTATTTCACATTTTGATGTTGAGGCAGTATTGGTCTGATCCATCTCACATAGTCTTCGTTAAGGATATCAAGGTTAGGCCGGATTTGACTTTTGAGTAAGAGCCGGTTCATATTCTAGAGTGAGACGTTAAGGTTCTGAGGAGGAAATATATTCCTCTAGTGAAGGTCCTGTCGCAGAATCATAACACTGAGGAGGCCACGTGGGAGCCTAAGGACTCGATGAGTCAGCAGTATCCCCATCTGTTCAGATCAGGTAAATTTCGAGGTCGAAATTTCTTTTAGGGGGTAGAGTTGTAACACCCCAAAATTTTTAATTTTGACTTTTTTAAATTTGAAAAATATATATCTGCTTCAGTGGTTAAGTGTTCTGGGTGTGTGTGTGAGGTCCCAAGTTCAAGTCTTACTTGTGGCAATATTTGTTATTTTTGGAATCAAACCCTATCGCTGGTCAGTAGGCTTTTATTTAATTGATTATAAGTATAAAACAGAATGGGTCTGCTGGTCTTGTGGTTAAGTTGAGTGTTGGTGTGTTTGAGGTCTTGTGTTCGATTCTCTACGATGGCAAAGGGTAATATTTTTCTCCAATTTCGGCTAGAGTTGTGCTGAAGGGGGATTCTGAGTAGTGGGTTGTTAGTGGGATAGTGGTGAAAGATTTGGGGAGATAATAGGGGAAGTTATCAGAATATTTGCTATTCTGATTTTTATTTTCAAAATTTCGGCTCCCTCTCTCTTTTCCCAAAACTTCTGATGTTTTTCATCCTGTTACCTCCTCTTTTTTTTTCCTATTTCGGTTTTTGGGAATTTCTTTCAATCTCTTCGGTTTTCATTGCTGCTGTGTGCTCTTTTTCCCTTGTTCGTCTGGTAAGGGATATTTTTGTTCTCCAATTTAGTGATTTGGGCTTGCTATTGTTTGAATTAATAATTAAGTGGTGAATTCAGTGTTTAGGAGAAGATTGTGAGATTGGGAATCACGATTGTTCGGTCTAATTCGAGGGGGTGTTTGTTTTTTGTGGTGGTAAGTTGGGTTCTACACGTTTGATTAAATTATTTCAAGCTTGTTCTTGGTTACTAAAAGGGTGAAATACTCTGTTTGTAGGTTTCAGAAGGCTCGAGATTACTTTGGCATTGAATCGATACCAGTGTGTACCTAAAAACACAGAAAACGAGGTTTCAACAAAAGCCGAAAACCATTCTGTCGATGCCACACGAGTATGTGGTCGCCCATGTGGTAGGCTGTGTGGGATGACATGGCCGTGTGATTCACGAAGGCCAAGCCGTACGCTAGATACAGCCTTGTGGTTAAGGGTGAGCGTTCTATCGAATCGAATCGAATCGAATGAAAAAATTTTGAGTTAATCGAGTTGACGAATCACATTTTATCATCCTAATTTGATTTGAAATTTTCTCAAATCGAGTCGAGTGAAATGGAATTTGAATCGAATCAAATATATTTGTTTGAGTTAAATTTTAAAAAATAATTTTGGGTCCTTGTAACCACTGTCACCTATCGTAATAAAATTTTTTCACCATAATCAATTTTTTTATTAACTTTCATCACCTCATAATTTATTTATTTATCTTTTATATACGGATTAGCTTTTTTGCTTGCTTAGTTGTTTCAATTATCTTCAAATTCTTGTCACTATGTATTTTAGAATTAAAAAATATATTAAATGTAAAAATGTGACTTTTTAATAGAAGTTATTTTAAAGATAAAATGTGAAATTGATACCAATATAAAATTTTAACACGAATATTTTATGGCATCATTAATAATTTAATTTTAATATAAATATTCAATATGAATAAACAATTTAATAATATAAATAATATAAAATGTGAAATTTAATTTAATAATATAAATAGTAGATATAAATAAAATTATTGCTATTTATGTTTATGGGTTTTTTATTGGATAATTTTGATTTTTTATTTGGGAGTAAATAGTGAGAAGTAAAAGTTTAAAGAGAAAATAAAAAGTTTTGAGAGTAAAAGTTTGAGGGAAAGTAAATAGGGGGAGTAAAATTTTGGAGGGAAAATATTAAAAAAATTTGGGTGGATGAGTTTGGGGTAGATGGGGGGTGGGATAGAAAGGGAGTAAAAGTTTTAAGGGGAAAGTGGGAAGGAGTAAAAATTTTGGGGAAAAATAAAAAGTTTTGAGGGTTTTTGGGAATAAAATTTTGAGGAAAATTTTGGTGGGAAATAAATTTTAGGTAGATGGGGAGTTGGGATGGGAAGGGAGTAAAAGTTTTGGGGAGAAAGTAGGAAGGAGTAAAAGTTTTGAGGGAAAAGTAAAAAGGTGTAGGAGTTTAGGGTAAAAACGTAAAATATTATAGTTTGATATTCGAATTATTCGAATTATTCGAGTTATTTGAATTTGAAAACTCAACTTGATTTGAACTCGAAATTCGAAAAAGACTCGATTAACTCGAATAACTCGATTCGTTTAACTCGATTCAAATTTTTTTTATTTTTTCAAGTCGAATCGAGTTTTGCTCACCCCCTACTTGTGGTGGCGAGGTATGGCCGTGTGAGACACACGGGCTAGACCAAATTGACCGTATTGGCCATATAAGCATGTAAGTCCACGCGGGTAGTCCAACAGGTAGTCCACACGAGCGTGTCAGTTTTTAGGCCAGGCCGTTTGATCCACACGACCAAGGCCAATCTGGGCGTGTGGGCCACACAAGCGTGTGGGCCCACACGGGCATTTGAGTCCATTTATCTAAAATTTTTCCTAAGGTTTGCACGGGTCATCTTGAACGATTGTGGGCCTATGGTAGGGTCGATAAAGGCTAAATAAACCCTAAACTGTAGGATCTGACTAATTGATATTCTGAGCTGATTAGACACGGATGCATATCTGTTAACTGTTCTGTATGCCTACTGTTATCTGATTAATAGCATGATGAGCATGTTATATTGTATATCTGTATTGTTTCTGTTTCTGATATTGGGGTGGGATGATGATTATTGGAGGAAGTGTTCTGAAAGGCGTTTATGCCTATTATCTGGTAGTTCAGCTGCAATATATCTGATATGTGTCGCATTCGGTGCAACCTAATGTGTAGGGCTGGATGGATGTTTTAAACCACACATGGTGTGTAGGAATGGTCGAAGATGGTGTGTAGAGGCTGGGGGTAGGATATCTGATTTCTGATTCTGTCTACATATCTGTATCTATATCTAAAATAGGCTTAGGCCCGAATCTACATCTGAATCTGTAATGGGCTTAGGCCCAAGACTGATATATGTTATTCTGTATGTGTGCACGCTTAATTCTATGGGGTTACACACTGAGTTTACGTAAACTCACTCTTTTATGTTTAATTTGTACAGGTAATCCCCAGACTTAGGCGAATCGGTACAACGAAGGACTCGATGGTGACCGCATGACATGATTTCAGTTTTGGTTTTACTTTGATTTTATTTCATTTCTGGGTATTTTGATGTAATTTTGGACTTTCTGAACTGTTTACTTGATTTGGGGTTTTTATGTGTTTTATGATTTTAAAACTGTAAAACTAGAATTTTACCAAAAGTAATACTTTTCTAAAATTACGAACGGTTTTAATTAAGCACAATGGTTTCTAAAGCTTCCGCTATAATTTATGTTTTAACAATCAACTAAGTTACTAACGTTATTGCAACCAAATGATAAGTAATGTCTGTTTTGTTTTACTTAAATTAACGCTTTACCCAAGCTACGCGGTTTTCCAATATCCAATCCATGTGACATCGTCAGATTCGACCATAATGTCTAGGCCGGGTTTTGGGGTGTTACATCTCCTACTACTTTTTTACATGTTACCTTCGACCTTTGCATCACAATCCTAATAACTCAATCGGTTTCACTATGCAAAAGATATCAACAGTAGTATTATACTTCCTTTCCTTTTTTATTTTTCTTTAGAAAAAATAGACTTCAAGTTTATGTATTACAAAAACCTTAGCATTTTATTTTCTGCATAATTTTATACCTTAAAAGCTGAGATACTAAAGATTATGCATACCATCTCTCACATTTCTTTACCTTATATTATATTTTTAAAATAATAATTGATAAAATATTATTCATACTGACTTTTTAATTGTGTTTGATGCTATTATTTGTTGTGTTCTCTTTCTTGGTTATTATTCCGATCTTGGAAAGTTGATTTTGATTGAGAAAGAAATCTTATGATCCTATCTTGATTTTGATACACATATAAAAAATATATACTTATGTGACATTTGATTTTCTTGATTGTTTTACTAGCTCAAACGAATATGTTCGTATACACAACAGATGAGTACTTCGACGGTTGAAGTTAGTGGTGAAAAAGTCAAAGCAATGTGGGATAAGAGATTGACAGAAATATTTTGTGATATTTGTATTAAAGAGATATTGAAAGGCAATAGGCCTGGTACTCATTTCACAAAAGATGGATGGTTGAAAATAATGACCAACTTTGAGAAAGAAACGGGCAAGGCTTATTCAGAAAGACAACTTAAAAATAAGTGGGATGCCCTAAAAATGGATGGAAGGCTTGGAAGAAACTTAAAGGCGAAGATACTAGTCTAGGGTGGAATCCTATAAAAAGAACCGTTGATGCATCGGATGATTGGTGGGAGAGTAGGCTAAAGGTACATTAATAATTCTGAATATTTTTGTTTTTTTCTTATTTATGAGGTTATTGATAATTATTGTTATTAAACTATCATTTTATATGTAGGTTGTGCTTTAAGCTCAAAAATTTAGAACATCGGGCATTGATCCTAAATTCAAAGGGAAGTTAGACCAAATGTTCATGGGGATAGTTGCAACAGGTGATAAAGCATTGGCACCTTTTTCTAGTACACTTCGTAGTGATTTTTTTAGGATGTTAACAATGAAATACCTGAAGAGAATGAGGAAGAAAATGCGAGAAATGATATTTATAATTTAAATGATGTTCACATTTCAAATGATGTTCATATTGATGGAAACGGTTAAAAAAGAAAAACACCTAAGATATCAAGTTCACATTTTAAAACTGGAAGAAAGAAATCCTCAAAGCAAATTGAAGGGGCTGAAAGATTGTCCAGTCAAATAGAAAAATTATGCAATGTAGCTGACAATATGAGTCAAGCCACATCTAGTTTGACTCCTGTTATGGATCCATATGGTATTCCACAAGTAGTCAAAGTGCTTGATAGCATGTCGGAAAAAGTTCCAGAAGGTAGTCTGCTATACTTTTTCTCACTTAAATTATTGCTCAATAAGGACAAGCGAATTATGTTTTTATCAATTAATCCCAAGATTAGAGCTTTGTGGCTTAAGATGGAAATGGTGGATAGTTGAAAATTTTCTGATCTTCTAGGGTTCAGAGATATCTACTATGTGACTAAACAACAATGCTAAACTAGTTTTATTAATAGTTATTTATGTTTGGTTTTTGGATATTGAATTTATGTTCTACTTATTTATGTGTAATCTAGTTTTATCAATGGCTATTTATGTTTAGTTTTTGGATATTGAATTTATATTCTACTTATTTATGTGTAATTTAGTTTTATCAATAGTTGTTTATGTTTGGTCTTTGGATATTGAATTTATGTTCTAATTATTTATGCTTAGGGATAATTTTATCAATGGTTGTTTATGTTATATTTTTGGATATTAAATTTATGAGCTACTTATTTATACTAAATTAGTTTTATCAATAGTTGTTTATATATGATTTTGGATATAAAATTTATTCACAGGTGATGAGTATAGTTGAGAATTCCAGCGGTGATGAAAGTGATGATGAAAGGGAAAAGAAAGAGATTTTACAATGCATGGAATGTTTTAACTAATTATTTGTTGTTCATCTTCTTCCGTGCAATTATATTACGAGAAGTATATTGAAGCAACCATGCATGGATTCAAAATAGTCAGGTGAGACATGGATCTAAGAGATTCTTGACGGTCACGAATCACGTTGTATGATTAATTTTAAGATGTCTAAAATTGTATTCACAAGTTTGTTAAGAGTTTTGGAGACAAGATACAACTTGTAAACTTCAAGACACATATCTTCTACTGAAATGTTGGGAATTTTTTTATACATCTTGGGCATCAATGCAAAAGTTTCTCAATCTCGAGAAAGATTTCAAAGGTCTGGATCAACAATAAGTTGATACTTTGCAATTGTGCTTGAGAAAGTTTCAAGGATGGCCATTGATCTAATTGCACCCGAAGATCCTTTTTTTAGCTCAATACCAGAACAAATACGTAATGATTCTTAATATATGTTGCATTTTAAGGTTAAAATTTAATTTAATTTTATTATATTTTTAATATTTTTGGTCGATTAAAAATATGCACGAGACTGATATGATTATTTGTTCAAGATTGCATAGGTGCAATTGATGGTACTCATATTGCCACTATTCTTCCACCAAATGAACAAATTCCCTATATTGGAAGAAAAGATATCCCGACTCAAAATGTTATTGTAGTATGTGATTGTAATATGTGTTTCACCTTTATCATGGCTGGATGGGAAGGATCGGCACATGACACTAGAATATTTCTTGATGCAATTTGAGATCCAAAATACAAATTTTCAAACCCACCAAATGGTTAGATTTTTCATTTATTTATTTCTTTTTTAAATAATAAAGTATAAGTTCTTTAATTGATAATTTTTATAAAAAAATTCTTAAATTAATTGTTTGTTATATTATGACACGTAGGAAAATATTATCTATGAAAGGTTATCTTGGACCATATAGAGGTCAGCGATATCATTTACCTGACTTTCGTAGAGGTAGACCGGTATCTGGTGAAGAAGAGATATTCAATCATTTACATTCATCATTATGTAGTGTGATTGAACGAACTTTTAGTGTTTTGAAAAAAAAAAGGGTCATTTTAAAGGATATGCCAACTTATAGTTTTGAAAAGCAAACGATGATCGTTGTTGCTACAATGACGATACACAATTTTATCCGGAAACATGTCGGTTGAAATGATGCAGATTTTATGGAATATGAAGATATTAATAGGGCATATGAGAATATTATTGATTCAGAAAATGCGCATGGTTGAGAAAGTGATGATGATGATGACGACGATGATGATGGTGATGATGACGGTGAATCAAACAATTCAAGTGGTTTTAAAATGGAATTAACAAGAGGTGCTATAGCTTCTAGTTTAATGAATTCACTTTAAATTGTAAATGCTATTATAAAATTTTTAATATTTATATTTGGTATATAAATATTATCTATTTTTGAAACTTTAATCCAAATATATGTAATATTTTAATTTGTTAGGTTTATATTTTCTATGTTATGTTACTATCTAATATAAGTTATATATTCAAATTACATTTTAAAATAAAATAATACAAATGTATTAAAATCATTAATTAAAAATAAAAAATCATTTTTAAAATAATACAATGTGTCAATATCTAATTACAAATATTTAATGATTATATTTAAATATTTAAATATAGTTTATATATTCTAATTAAATTTAATAAATAATTAATATTAATCACTTAGAAATATTTAAAATTAATATTATATATTAAAATATTAACAATAAGTTATAATAAATTATTTTTTATATTATTGCTAAAATATCATAATATTAACTAATTTGAACATTATTTAAATGCATATTTGTTACTTTATAATATCATGTCTAAAATAGACATTTTATTTCTCAAAAGTACTTTTTGACAGTAATACCAAACATTCAAATTTTAAACCAAACTTTTCAAAAGCACTTTTCCACAGCAATTTTCAAAAGCACTTTTTAAAAGTATTACTAAACTGGCCCTAAGTCAACAAAAGAAATATAATTTCCAAACAATTTTATGCAGTATTCGCTTCAGAAAGTATGCCAAAATCTTCAAATATCTAAAAAATAATTGCAACTTCAAGTGCATCCAACCATAACGAGCTTTGGATAGAATTATCATATTTTTATTGCTCATAAAAAGATCTTTCACAGCCAAATATTTTGCTTCTAACCCCTTAATAAGGATGATGACAAAAAAAGATCACAAATATTATAAAATATATATAAATTAATAACCTAATCCTCTCTTTTTTATCGTTTCAAAATATATATTTATAGCAATAGTGATTCATATAAAATATAATATTTTTCTCATTTACAATCTCAATATAAGATCCATTATAAATATCTTTTAAAACCAATGGATTGACCATCACAAGATATTAATATATTAGCTCTTCTAGAGCTTTTGACTAATTTTGTACTATCAAATATTGGAATAATATTTGTTTGTTTTAGTATCAAATAAGATAAATGCTTTCTATCTATAATGATAGAATTTATTACTACGTTCTCATATCATCCTCAAAGAATATTAACAGAAACAAAATATTTAGGCATATGCCACATATGTGGCCAATAATCTTTCATATCACATTGATAACATAAGTTATCTTTACCCTTTGAAGAGTTATCTTGAGAACTCTCATTATTCTCTTATTTATTACTATGTTCCCACTTTTAATAGTCCATGATTATATCTTTTATTTTCTTTATATTTGCATTCACTTTAGGGAATGCAATAAATCTAGTAGGATAGACTTCTAAATGCCTCCATTGATTCTTTATTTTATAATCACCATTGCAAAATATGTGTGGATTTCAAATCAAAATCTATCAATTCATGTTGTCATTACTAGTCTCTAATCACATCCTCAATTACAACAACAATGATGATCTCTATATTTTCATTTTTCATAATTGTTTTGCACTGCTACATTCACTTCAAGGAATGAAGCAAAACTAGTGGGAAGAATTTCATAGTTTTTTTATTAGTAATTTATTATTTTGCTTAGCCACTAGAAGGTATGAGATCGTTCGAAAATACTATTAAAGTCATTTTCACAATATTACTACTGAATGAGCACAATAGATATTTCAATCATATATTGTAATGTATTCCTTCGAGAAATATATATAATACAAATATATAAGTATATCATGTTATTTATATATATGGTTTTACTGTAAAACACATGAAAGTTTTATTCAACATATATTTTCTTAATCTGAAAAATAATATTATATTTTATAAAACTTTGCATCACAACAAGCTAAAATATAAGCTCTTAAAGAGCTTTTTTACAATTTGATGCAATATTAGCTCTTTAGGAGCATATAATCATTTTATTGTATAACCTTAATCAATGCTTAATTTATTTTAAATAAATTTTTATTTATTCATATAAAAGTAAAATGAATAGGTATAAATAAAACATATACTAAATGTAACAAATAATAAATTCATGTCACTAATAAATCATTGTAGTTTGATAATATATATTTTATATATCATACCAGAACAAAATACAAAATATTATAGTGTCAAATTAAAATAACTTCACAGCTATAAAAGTTTAAACATAAACATTTTCTAACCTCCACCTCTTATGACAAAATTTCATTTCAAATTTTACAATGATATGAAATTATCACAGACAATGTGAATATTCCAAAGTTCATGACAAGTAAGTATTTTTACTCACATTCCGCAATAATCATATATCTCAATCAAAATCAAAATTAAACCAATCAATTCTATTAAAAATGAAAAAATATTTATCTCCACATAAAAATCGCAATAACTAAATGCGTGAAGGATTTTATAAATTCATAAAGATACGGATAGTGAATTATATAAATTGAACTTTTTAATAAAAATCAAATCAAATTTCAAAAGAAGTTGATTAGATTGACTTACGTTACCATGGATAAGAAGCAGTGATTATAAATATCCTTTGTAATGAAGAAAAAGATATCATCCCAAGGGAAATATCAAAAAGCAAACTTTGAGAGTGAATCCTACTTCTCTATTTCATATAGATAACGGTATCAAATCTTTCACCATACTTAAGAACAAAAAGTAAAATAAGTTAATCAAAACAATGATAACGTACAATAAAAGAAGAATGAAAAACAATAATCAGATATGAAACATTAAATAAAAGAAACTTCCTGTAAAAACTTTGCATCTTGCCGTCAAAGATATTGAAAATGACGAAGGATAAATTTGATCATCGATTAAAGGAACTATCACTTTGAGCAAGATCGTGATGATAACGTGTTAGAAAATAAAGAGAGATGGAGAGAATAAAGAACAAAGAAACTATGAAAGCAATAAAGGATGTACTTTATTGATCAAAAGGGATGATTACAATGCTTCATTAGAGTCTTTATTTATAGGCATAATGTAACACCTCAAACTTGGCCTAGACGTTATAGCCGAATCTGGGGATGTTACAAGGAATGGGTTTGAAAACGAAGTTGCCAAGTTAAAGCCAAACCGGTTAAGTCAACACTTATTTGCTAATATCCATTTTAAAATGCTTATTTAATTAGTCGACTAGCCTCTAAACTTATCTCGTTGCGAAAGTTTTCGAAAAATTGTGGTTTTTAAGTAAAAACAGTTCAATTTGCAGAAACCCTTTGTTTTAGAAAATTGTGTTTTAGTAAAACCATCACAATAATAATAAAGTCAAACCAAAATCCAAACCAAAGTCAAACAATTTAAAGAGTCCAGAGAGTACCATAAATTACAAACTCTCAAAATATAATGCAAAACCCATAATTAAGTCATAAAATAAAGTAACACGATTCATGGCGAGTGGTCACCATCGAGTCCTCCGCTGCACTGATCCACCTAAGTCTGTAGATTACCTGTATATATAGATCAAACAGAAAAGAGTGAGTTTACGTAAACTCAAGGTGTAACCCAACAGAATTAAGCATATACATATACAGTATATCAGATATCAGACAGATACAAATTCGGGTCTAAGCCCATCTCAGATACAGATACAGAATTGGGCCCAAGCCCATTTCAGATACAGTCATAGATATGCAAATAAGAAATCCTAACCCCATCCTTTACACACTATCTCTGACCATCCCTACACACTATGTGGGATTTAAAACACCCACCTGGCCCTACACACAAAAACTGTATCGATGTGGCACATAATAGATATAATGCAACTTTGTTGCCAGAATATAGGTGATAATCACCTTTCAAAACACTTCCTACATATAAATATTATCCCAACCCCAATGACAGATGCAGTGAATGCAGAATTAGACATACAGATTAAACATGCTTACATGATTAAATACAGATATATAATCTAAGTACAGATATAGGTATTAAATAAGTCAGACACGCATTATAATAACATGCTTAGAACATAATATCAGTAACTCAGATCATACAAATTTGAGTCTAGTTGCCCTTACGGACCCTACAGTAGACTCTCAGTTGTTTGGGACGACCTGTGCAACCTTAGGAAAAAATTCAGATAAATGGGACCACACACTCGTATGGGCCCACACGCCCTATGGCCTACACACCCGTATGGTCACACGTCTGTGTGGCTCACACACCCAGACTAACCTTGGCCTTGTGGATCACACGGCCTGGCCCAGATACCCACACATCTATGTGGACTGCCCGTGTAAGCCCACACGCTTGTATGGCCCACATGACCCAATTTGGTCTAGCCTGTATGGCTCACACAGCCACACCCGACCATCACACTATAGTGTCTTACGCACGGCCTGGCCTTTATTTTTCACACGGCCGTGTCATCGCACGCGGCCTACCACACGGGCGACCACATGCCCATGTCGTGTCGATGGAATAGTTTTTGGCTTTTGCCGAAACCTTATTTTTTTACGTTTCGGGTACACACTTGTTACTTTTCCGCTGCAAAAACACTTCCGAGCACTCTAAGACCTAAAAATTGACATTCCAAAGCCCGAATTCAGAGATTTTCACGAAACTAAACGAAATTACTACCCAATCAAAACCTTACACCATTAACCAACGGGCGCAGAAACTTACCGATTTCAAACGAAAAGCCTCAAACACTTAAATTGCCACAAAAACCTCAACCAATTCTTGCTCTTCACCTTAAACAAGAGTAACAGAAACGAACCATTTCGTTAAACACTTAGCCAAAATAACATTAAGATTCTAATAATACGCAACTTACTGAACGAGTGAAAACAAATGCTGCACGAAAGGAGACGAATTGAAAAAGAAATTGAAATGAAGAAAGGGAGGAAAAAACAGACTCTCGGTAGGGAAGAAGAGAAACTGACATAAAACCAAAACAAAAGAAAATAAAATCCCCATCCAATATTATGATAACTCCCCATTAATCACATCCTAACCACCCACTACTTAGAATTCTAATAAAATCAAAACTCCTCCACAAAGCCGAGCAAAAATAATTTCCATGCTTGCGCATGGATTTGAACACAAGATCTTCAACACACCAACACACAGACTCCCTTGCCACTTGAACCAGCAGACTCATTCTGATGTGGTTTTACAAATAATTAAACTTAAGCCCACTGAACAAGGATAAGGCTTTAATCAGAAAAATACCAAAATTTACCCAAGGTACGGCTTGAATTTGGGACATCTCACATACACGCAGAACATATAACCACTGAAGCAAACAAGTATTTGTGTCAAATTTCACAAAATCCGAAATAAGAAAATTTGGGGCGTTACAACTTGTCAAATTTCACAAAATCCGAAATAAGAAAATTTAGGGCGTTACAACTTTACCCTCAAAAGAAAATTTGACCTCAAAATTTACCTGATCAGAGTAGATGAGGATACTATTGACGCATCAAATCCTCAGGTTCTCACGTGGCTTCCTCATGCTATGATTCCGTCACAACACCTTCACTAGTGGAATGGACTTCCTCCGCAGAATTTTAAAATCCAATCTAGAATCTAAACTGACTCCTTCTCAAAAGTCAAGTCCGGTCTAATCTCTATCTCCTCAACAGATACCATATTAGATGGATCAGATCGATAGCCCCTCAACATTGAGGCATGGAATACATCACGAATACAGTCTAACTCTAGAGGTGGCTCCAACTGATAAACAACCGAACCTACTCGCTTCAGACTCCTATACGACCAAATGAACCTAGAGCTCAGCTTGCCCTTACAACCGAATCTCAGAACTTTCTTCTATGCTGAGACCTTGAGAAATACGAAGTCCCCCACTGAATACTCAATATCCTTTCTCTTCAGATCTGCATAAGATTTCTGTCTATCAAAAGCCACTTTCAGACAATCCCGAATCAATCTAACCTTATCATCGGTTTCAGAAACTAACTTAGGACCCAAAACCTGATATTCACGCAACTCAGTCTAACACAAAGGTGTACAACACTTACGACCATACAGAGCCTCGTAAGGTGCCATTTGAATGCTAGACTGGAAATTGTTATTGTAGGCAAACTCCGCTAGCGGCAGATAATCCTCCTAACTACCTCAAAAATCGATCACACAACTCCGTAACATATTCTTCAGTATCTGAATCATCCTCTCTGATTGACCATTGGTCTGAGGATGGAACGCAGTACTAAAGTCCAATCTTGAACCTAGAGCCCCGTGTAATTTCTTCCAAAATTGAGATGTAAAGCGAGGATTCCTATTAGAAATAATCAAGACAAGTACCCCATGCAGTTTTACTATCTTAGAAATGTAGAGTTTTCCAACTTCTGAAGAGAAAAGTCCGTAAGAACTGGAATGAAGTAAGCAGACTTAGTCAACCGATCCACGATAACCCAAACAGAATCCTTCTTCGTGGGTGTCAAAGGCAACCCACTAACAAAATCCATCGTCACATGTTCCTTTCTATAGGGGAATCTTAAATGAATGCAATAATCTCAAAGGTAACTAATGCTCAGCCTTGACCTACTGACACGTCAAACATTGAGAAACGAAGTCGGTAACCTCGCACTTCAAACCTAGCCACCAATATAACTCTCGAAGGTTATAATACATTTTATTACCACATGGATGCATAGCGTAAAGGCTACTATACGTCTCTCTCAGAATAGACTGTCTCAGATTCGTATCATTCGGCACACAAATTCGACCTCGAAAACACAAAATACCCTCATTATTCAACCCAAAATCTGTAATGTTGCCACTCTCAACCTGACGGAACCGTAAACCAAGAGACTTATCCCCCAACTGTTTATCTCGAATCTGCTCAATCCAAATCGGTTTAACTTGCAGCTCACCTAACAAACTCCCATTATCAAACAGACTAAGTCGAGCAAATATTACCCTTAGATCAGTCATCACCCTACAGCTTAATGCATCAGCCACCATATTAGCCTTGCCAGGATGGTACTCAATGGTACAGTCATAGTCCTTGAACAGCTCAATCCATCTACGCTGCCTAAGATTTAACTCCTTCTGAGTAATGAGATACTTAAGGCTCTTGTGATTAGTGTAGATAATACATCTCTCACCATACAGATAATGCCTCCAGATTTTCAGTGTAAAAACTACTGTAACCCAAACCTACATGTAACGCATCACTGTATACCACAAACTCCTTGCAGGATTCAGGCTGTATCAGAATAGGAGCCTGAGTCAGAATAATTTTGAGCTTCTCAAAGCTTGATTGCTGCGCATCAAACCAGACAAAAGGGACTCCCTTAGAAGCTTAGTCAACGGAGCTGCGATAAAAAAGAATCATTCCACAAAATGCCGATAACTCACCAGACCCAAAAAACTGTAGATTTCAAACATTTTCTTGGGCTGTTTCCAATCCAAAACAGCCTCAATCTTTCTAAGATCGACTCGGATCCCTTCAGCAGAAACTACATCTCCCAGAAAAGTTACCTCACATAGCCAGAACTTACACTTGTTGAATTTAGCGTACAAATATTTTTCACGGAGAGTCTAAAGTATTACTCTAAGATGTTCGTCGCGCTCATCCTCAGTCTTAGAATATACCAAGATATCGTCGATCAAGACCACGACAAACTGATCCAGATACAGTTGGAACACACGGTTCATCAAATCCATAAATGTCGCTGGAGCATTTGTCAAACCAAAAGGCATCACTAGGAACTTGTAATGTCCATATCGAGTCCTTAATGCAGTCTTATGCACATCAGTTTCCTTAACCCTGAATTGATGATATCCAGATCGAAGATCAATCTTAGAGAATACAGAAGCTCTTTGGAACTGATCAAACAGGCTGTCGATCCTTGGAAGTGGATACTTATTCTTCATTGTTAACATATTCAGTTGTCGGTAACCTATACACATCCTTATGGTCATATCCTTCTTCTTAACAAACAGAATTAATGCTCCCTATGGAGACACACTGGGGCAGATGAAACCAAGATCCAACAACTCTTGAATTTGAGCCTTAAGCTCCGTAAGCTCCATCGCTGCTATTCGATAGGGAGTAATAAACACCGAAGCTGTACCAGGAAGAAGCTTAATTCTAAACTCCACTTTCCAATTCAAAGGAAAACCCGGTAACTCCTCAAAAAAGACGTTCAAAAAATCTCTTACAGTTCTGATATCTCCCAAAGAAAAGTCCCTAAAAACCAAAATACTGACATAGGTCAGAAATGCCTGACAACTCTTCAGCTACAAGAGTGGATATCACATTAGATAGATAATTCTAGTACTCACTGATCACAACCACTTCATCATCCTCCTTAGTTCTCAGAACTACCCTCTTAGTCGCATAATCCAGACTAACTCGGTGCTTAACCAATCAATCCATTCCTAATATTAGATCGAACTCCCCAAATGGGAGCTCCATTAAGTTTGCCAGAAATGCCACCCCTCGAACCACTAAAGGAATGTCTCTATATAGCTTACTAACCTGAACTGATTGCCCAAACGGACTCAGTATAGTAACTTCACTCAAAGTGCTCTCAACAAAATCTCCAAGTTTTGAGAAACGAAATATGCTATTGATAAACGATAAATTATACATATTTTTACCTCATGTTTAGCCTATATTCTGGATGAATTATTATCAATTTTATGAGAATTGGTGCTCTTAATCTTTCTTTTTCATATCTTATACTCAGGAGAGCATAGGGAAGATAAAAGAACGAAAAATAGACCAAAAATAAGGAAAATGGGCCAAAATGTGAAAATGACACCGCCCAAGAAATCACCACACGACCGTGGTACACGGCCGTGCCACATGCAGATCACACGGTCCAGCCCCGACAAGCACGGCCAGGCCACACGGTCGTGCCTCCATTGATAGAATCATACAGCCTCTTGTCGAAACCACACGGGCGTGGCACACGGGCGTGTCCCTATCGTGAGGAAGTTTAATTCTACTCGAAAAGGGATACTTAGGGGCTAAGAAAGCCATTTTAAAACTCTATATAAAGACCTTAGGAGGCAACTTCAAGGGGGTGCTTGTTTCCCGCTAAGGGAATACTCTTTTCTCTCAAGGAAGAGCGCCATAGTTCTGCCTACACAAGGAGTGAAAGCAATGAATTACTCCAAGGGAAGCTAATTGATTCATCCCAGAAGCCAGAATTCTACATCAAGACAGAGGATCTCCCTAAATTCCTTCAGGGGTTTTCAGGTTCTTTATGTTTTGTTATATTAATTCTTCTGAGATGTTTTCTTTCTTTATTATGAACTAAATCCCTCAAATACTTGAGGGGGATGAAACCTAAGACGAATCTTGTTATTATTTATTCTTGAGTTATATGATAAATACTTGAGTTGTTCTTAATTATGTGTGCTTAATTCTTGTGTTAATAAGCCCATGTATTAATTGAAGAAACGGATGTGCTTAAAGCAGAGGAGCAAAAGTCCCTGTGATAAGAGTAGATCTACCATAATTAAGCGGAGTTGCTTGCAACCCTAGACATAGGGCGACATAAATCTGCTGGATTAGGGTCAAACCTAATATAGGGAACCATAGATCGAATTAATGCAACCTAAGGTGTTAATTAATAAAGGAACTTTAGTTAACAACCTAGGCCTAGTTACTCTTCACCTCGACAGAGGGTTTAGCATAAATTAGGGATCTCTACGGATCAAGTTAAGTGAATAAATCGACTAACTCAAGAACCAATAACAAGTGAAGTCTAGGTGGATTCTCCCTTAAGTATTGCTTATATTAATCAGCTTTTCCCTAAAAGTTTTTCCCCAATTTACTTTTTGTGCACTTTTAGTTAGTTTTAGAATTAGTTTCAACCAAACCTCTTTTATTTTCAGGCTAGATAATAGAAAGGAAGTAAGTATTAGTACTTTTGGTTCCCTTGGGTACGATAACTCGGTCTTGTCGCTAAACTATACTACTGTTCGATAGGTGCGCTTGCCTTTAATATCGTGATATTAGTTAGTTTTGGTGTGATCAGTTTTTATAAATTTTATTACTTAATATCGCAAGCATATCAAGTTTTTGGCGCCGTTGTCGGGGAACTAAAATATTAAGAAAACTTGATTTCTATTACTTTAGCCATTACTATATTTATTTATTTTCAGTTTTTATTTATTTTTATTTTTATTTTTATTTTTATTTTATTTTTATTTTATTTTTTATTTTTATTTTATTCTATTTTTCTTTTTTTTCCTTCTAGGTATTTTTAGTTTATGACTAGAAACAACCCAGCAGGACCATTGCTTTTTGACGAAGATTTAGAAGCGACAGTTCGCAGAACTCGTAGAGAGATCAGACAAAGCCTACATTATCCAGAACAAGGACAAGAACAAAGGCCAGAACCTACTAAAGAGATGGAAGCAAATCAGGATAATCAGGATAATCAGCTACTTCCTGTAGTAGCCGCAAATCCTGTTGAGCAAAATCTTGCTCCGCGTACTATGTATGATTATGCTAGACCTAATTTAGCAGGACTAAATCTAGCATTGTTAGGCCTACTATTGCTGCAAATAATTTTGAACTGAAACCTAACACTATTCAAATGATGCAGCAATTTGTTCAGTTTGATGGTTTGCAGGATGAGGATCCTAACTCACATCTAGCCAATTTCTTGGAAATATGTGATACATTCAAAATAAATGGCGTTTCTGATGATGCCATTCATCTCAGGTTATTCCCATTCTCTTTGAGAAATAAGGCTAAACAGTGGTTAAATTCTCTACCACGAGGCTCAATCACTACATGGGAACAGATAACCGAAAAATTTTTACTTAAATATTTTCCTCCAGCTAAAACAGCTAAATTGCGAAACGATATCTCCTCTTTTGTGCAGATGGATCTAGAGACACTTTACGATGCCTGGGAGAGATACAAAGATCTTTTGAGAAGGTGCCCTCACCATGGGTTGCCTTTGTGGTTACAAGTTTAAACCTTTCACAGGCAGATGATCGATGCGGCCGTCGGAGGAACAATCAACAATAAAACACCAGAAGCAGCTTATGATTTTATAGAAGATATGTCACTGAATAACTATCAGTGGCAAGTCATGAGGACAAAGCCGACAAAAGCTGCAAGAGTTTATAATGCTGTCACCATGCTTACTAACCAGGTAGAACTTTTAAATAAAAAGTTTGATAATTTTGTTGGTTCTACGCAGGCACATCCAGTGATGTAGTGTGACGCAATCCAGGGAAATATGTTCAATCCAAATTACTCCTATTATGGACATGGCATGGAAACTGAGCAAACCAACTATATGGGTAACAATTCTAGACCTCAAAATAACCCTTATAGAAATACTTATAATGCAGGTTGACGGAGTCACCCCAATTTTTCATGGGAAGGACAAGGAAATCAAAGACAACCGCCTCCTCTGGGATTTCAGCAGCCACCACCACAACAGGAGAAAAAGCTGAACCTAGAAGAGATGTTCACCAAATTTATGGCCATGTCAGAAACTCATTTCCAAAATACTGAAACGGCACTAAGGAACCAGCAGATATCCATTCAAGGACTTGAAACTCAAATAGGCCAGCTCGCCAAGCTAATCTCTAAAAGACTGCAATGTGGGTTATCAAGCAATACTGACACTAATCCCAAAGAGAAAATTAATGCCATCGATACGATAGATAATGAGGGGTTAACCAAAACCAACCCAGAGCCATGCAAGGAGCCTATAGTAAGTAAAGGAAAGAATGAGGTAAGTTACAAAGATGAAATTACCAAAGAATTTAAACCTCGTATCTCATACCCAGCCGCGCTAAAGAAGGACCGCACAGATGAGCAATTCGGTAAGTTTCTTAAACTCTTAAAGAAATTACATATCAACTTACCATTTGTTGAAGCAATTTTGCAGATGCCGAAGTACGCAAAATTTTTAGAGGAATTGCTCACAAATAAAAGGAAGTTGGAAGAACTGTCCACAGTGGAACTCAACGAGGAATGCTCAGCTATTTTTCAAAATAAACTGCCAACCAAACTAAAAGATCTAGGGAGTTTTACTATTCCTTGTTTATTTGGTAGCCTACACACCAAAAATGCTTTAGCTGATTTCGGGGCTAGTATAAATGTCATGCCTTATAAACTGTTTAAACAACTAGGTCTTGGAAAACCTAAGCAAACTAAGATGAGCATTCAACTGGCTGATAAAACTATTAGGTCTCCTAATGGAATAATTGAAGATGTACTTGTCAAAATTGATAAATTTATATTCTCAGTTGACTTTGTTGTTTTAGACATTGATGAGGATAGTAATGTACCCTTAATTCTAGGGCGACCCTTTTTAGCAACTGCCAGAATAATAATTGATTTAGGAATAGGTGAACTTACACTACGTGTAGGTGATGACAAAGTTACTTTACAAGCTCGAAACTTGATTAAGACTGTTGATAATAATATAGTCACGAGTCCTTGTAAAAACACTGAACTCATCACCCAACCTTCTGTGCAGGATACACACTACATAAAGGCAACCCAATCACAGACAAGTCCATCCAAGGGAGATGCACCTGAAAAGCGAATGCTTCAGATCGAGGAACTAGATGAGTGGCTGAACTATCATGAAAAGCCCAAAGTATGCCAAACCAACCCAGAGCATCACCAAGATGACCCTCAGGTACAAATGAATCAACTCAAGGTAGGGGATAAGGTAATCTTAGGGGAAGACAATCCTTGAATCTTGAATTCAAAAGAGCATACAAGTGATACACCTTACTTCACGGTAATGAAAATCTTTCCCTATGGTACAGTCGAGATAAAACATGAGTCACTCGGTACTTTCAAGGTAAATCACACTCGACTCAAATCTTACATTGATAATGAAATTGTAGGTAGGATAGAAGAGTATCAACTCTTCAAACCACCATGAACGTACAAGCTCGAGCAAAGTCGAGCTTAGACTATAAATAAGCGCTTCTCGAGAGGTAACCCGAGCACTAACGTAGTAACTTTTCTTTTATTTTTGATTTTAGTATTTTTATGCATCAACTAACCTTTTTTAATGCATAAATTTAGGACCACACGGCCACGCCCACGGGCGTGCCTCAAGCCGCGTGTACACTTTGAGCAGAGACACGGTCGTGCAACTTGGCTGTGTACAAACAGGGTAAAATTTTCCCTAAAGCACGGGCTACGATAAATAGCCACGGCCGTGCAATATGGCTATGGCCAACACTGTCAATTCCAACATGGGTGTGTGACCCCATACATGGTCGTGGGAGAAGCGAACATCGAAAGACACGGCCGTGCGACACGGCCGTGTGCCTCAACACGCCCTCGCAACACGGGCGTGTGTCTTGAGCCAGGCGCGCCAAAATCCCTGAGATTTTTGTTTTTTCCATTTTATTTTATTTTATCTTTTTCTTTATTTGAATTTTAGTATTCTCAGAACTAGTTTATGTTATTTCAATTATTTTATATCGGTTATTTCCTAACGAGTAATTGTTCTAATCCTGAAATACCTAAAATCCCTTAAGTGCTATCGCAATTTCAAAACCATGAACTTCAAGTATTCCTTCCTCCAAGACAACTTTCACAATTCAAAGGTTCCATCCAATATTCAGGGAGTTTTACTTCTCTCTCTAACTTATGATCTTATGATTCTATTGCTATTAATGTTATATTTGTATATTGAGGGCAATGTACATCTTAAGTGTGGGGGGAAACTCACTTTTATTCTTATATTATCTTCGAAATCCCTGAAAATTGCTCTCAAATTTTGAATCCTCTACATTATCTTCAAATTTTTGATTAGGAATTAATTCTGATTGATTTATGATTTTTATTGATGTGTTGAGAAATAAGACATATGTGTTTATGCTTTGATTATTCAAACTTTAAAACATTAGGGAATCAAGCATGATAAGTTGAAATTTTTGAGAACCCAATTTTTTCATAAGTTATTTTCCTAAATTTTAAGTGTTATCTTGAGATTTGAAATTCGCAGGATTGACATCAAAAGCCATAATTCTAGTGAGATTTTTGAGCCTTTTGAGCATACATTCTTTCATGCTCACTTTTATTATTGCTTTGAGTGAGTCAATACTGATTTGTTATTCTAAAACTTGCTTCGATTATACATGTCAAGACCATATCATTGATTTGATATATTGAGATGATAAAGGCACTTAGGATTTAACCCACTTACTCTATAAAAAGCCTACCTCCATAAATTAACCCTTAGTAAACCCCATTGAGCCTAACGACCCATTCTTTGACTTACCTCTAATATTAACCCATAACCCATTTTTGTTGAATTCCATTCAATTATTTTGATCCCTATTTTTGTCTATATTTGAGTTAAAATTATTATCTAGCTTTGTTCTCTTTTTTAGTTGTAAAGTTTGTCAATATTCAAAGTATTGTACTTGAATTATTCTTAAAAAAATGTATATACAGTTAATTCAGTTGTAATCTGTAATAGTTTAATACTTTTTGCATATTTCTACAAGTTTCTAAATCCAGAACGTTGTCATCATAAGGCTTAACTCTAGGAATATGTTCCAGTGATAGAGATTTCTCTAGCTAGATGATTTTTCAATTCAATCTGGATTTTAACCCTCTTTTTCAGCTTGTGACAACACCCCTAACCAAAACCCCATTACAACCATTGAAAGACCTTTTGATCGATGTGTCGTATCAATCTATAGTCGTGGAGATTTGATTTTCTTGCAAGCTTATGGTAATAACTTTTCAGATTGACTAGAGAGTGCTTAAATTCTTGAACCCTAAACACTTTGAGTGGATAGAGTGAACCCTTAGTGAGGATGTCAAAACCTGTTGATTTCAATTGAGAGATGATTACTTAGAAGAAGGGAAGAAACTTATGTTTCAATTATAAAATTCTCAACTTAGAGTGATTGAATCTTTAATGTTCTTCTGATTGAATTTTTATTGTATGATTACCTTTGGATTAGTTTGAAACATTATTGATAAAAATTGTAAATTGAGAATAATGATTCTTCATTAGGGATTGAGATTTTGCTTGAGGACAAGTAAATGTTTAAGTGCGGGGGTATTTGATAAACGATGAATTATACATATTTTTACCTCATGTTTAGCCTATATTCTGGATGAATTATTATCAATTTTGTGAGAATTGGTGCTCTTAATCTTTCTTTTTCATATCTTATACTCAGGAGAGCATAGGGAAGAGAAAAGAATGGAAAATAGACTAAAAATGAGGAAAATGGGCCAAAAGGTGAAAATGACACGGCCCAAGGAATCACCACACGGCCGTGCCACATGAAGATCACACGGTCTAGCCCCCGACAAGCACGGCCAGGCCACACGGTCGTGCCTCCATTGATAGAATCATACAGCCTCTTGTCGAAACCACACGGGCGTGGCACACGGGCGTGTCCCTATCGTGAGGAAGTTTAATTCTACTCGAAAAGGGATACTTAGGGGCTAAGAAAGCCATTTTAAAACTCTATATAAAGACCTTAGGAGGCAACTTCAAGGGGGTGCTTGTTTCCCGCTAAGGGAATACTCTTTTCTCTCAAGGAAGATCGCCATAGTTCTGCCTCCATCGATAGAATCACACGACCTCTTGTCGAAACCACACGGGCGTGTCCCTATCATGAGGAAGTTCAATTCTACTCGAAAAAGGATACTTAGGGGCTAAGAAAGATATTCTAAAACTCTATATAAAGACCCTAGGAGGCAACTTCAAGGGGGTGCTTATTTCCCGCTAAGGGAATACTCTTTTCTCTCAAGGAAGAGCGCCATAGTTCTGCCTACACAATGAGTGAAAGCAAGGAATTACTCCAAGGGAAGCCGATTGATTCATCCCAGAAGTCAGAATTCTACGTCAAGACAGAGGATCTCCCTAAATTCTTTCAAGGGTTTTCGGGTTCTTTATGTTTTGTTATCTTAATTCTTCTGAGATATTTTCTTTCTTTATTATGAACTAAATCCCTCAAATACTTGAGAGGGATGAAACCTAAGACGAATCTTGTTATTATTTATTCTTGAGTTATGTGATAAATACTTGAGTTGTTCTTAATTATGTGTGCTTAATTCTTGTGTTAATAAGCCTAGGTATTAATTCAAGAAATGGATGTGATTAAAGCAGAGGAGCAAAAATCCCTGTGATAAGAGTAGATCTACCATAATTAAGCGGAGTTGCATGCAACCCTAGACATAGGGCGACATAAATCTGCCGGATTAGGGTTAAACCTAATATGGGGAACCATAGATCGAATTAATGCAACCTAGGGTGTTTATTAATAAAGGAACTTTAGTTAACAACCTAGGCCTAGTTGCTCTTCGCCTCGACAGAGGGTTTAGCATAAATTAGGAATCTCTATGGATCAAGTCAAGTGAATAAATCGTCTAACTCAAGAACCAATAACAAGTGAAGTCTAGGTGGATTCTCCCTTAAGTATTACTTATATCAATCAGCTTTTCCCTAAAAGTTTTTCCCCAATTTACTTTTTGTGCACTTTTAGTTAGTTTTAGAATTAGTTTCAACCAAACCTCTTTTATTTTCAGGCTAGATAATAGAAAGGAAGTAAGTATTAGTACTTTTGGTTCCCTTGGGTATGATAACTCGGTCTTGCCGCTAAACTATACTACTATTCGATAGGTGCGCTTGCCTTTAATATCGTGATATTAGTTAGTTTTGGTGTGATAAGTTTTTATAAATTTTATTACTTAATATCGCGAGCATATCAGCTATATAGGAATGAGTACACCCTATATCAATCAAAACAGTATGTGGTACATCAAATATAAAGAACATACCAATGATGACGTCAGGAGCATCTCTATCCTTTCGGTGACGTGAAGCATAAACTAGTACAGGCTACCTCTCCTCAGTCTGACCGGCACCTCTGCTCGGTGCCTTCTGCCCTCTATCTTTGGCTCATACTATTTTCACCCCTAGCCTAACCATGGCCCCTAGGTGGCTATTGAACTACTCTCAGAAGTTGCGCAGTACCTAATCCTGGAGCTTACACTTGATCAGCCCTTAGTGGACATTCTCGAACGCGGTGCTCTAATGACCCACACCTCAAACAAGCCACAGTCCGCCTCCAACACTCACCCGGATAGCGTCTACCATAATCTCCATAAGGCAGCATCCTAGTAGAAGCAACAGAGACTCTCACTCTAACTGGCTCATCAAACCTAGCCTTTTTCTTAGGCCTCTGTACAGAACTCGAGGACTTTGAATCCCTCTTGTTCTTACCCCTCTCACGATCACTGTTTTGGCACTCAGCGCTTGACATCCTCGGCGATCTTTGTCTTCTAAACAAAAATCGCGAACTCATGCTCTCTCTGCAAAGTAATCAAAACCTTCAGATTATCTCTCAGCCCATCCTCAAAATGAACACACCTCTCATATTCAAATGCCACCATACCTCAAGCATAATGACTCAGTCTCAGGAATTCGGTCTCATACTTGGCCACAAATCGATCACCTTACATTCATGAACTCACGCCTGCAAGCATCCACATAGCTTGCTCCCACGTATTTCCCCTAGAAGGCAGACTTAAATAATTCCCAGTTCAGACGATCCAGCTGAGTGCCCTCCTTAACCGCTAACCACCACTGGTATGCTTCATTGTAAAGCAATGAGACTGCACCCTTTAGTTTCTGCTCGGGGGTATAGTCCAGATCATCCATAATCCTCTCAGTGGCCTCTAACCAGTACTCGGCCACACTAAGGGCGACTCTAGTGACACCCCTAAACAACTCAGCTCTATTAGACCAGAGTCATTCAGTTACCGAACCTCGGTGCCCAGATCCAGAATTGGGTCCAGCGACCCTCTCCAATATCCTCAGCATGGCTTACGACAATGCATCATCCCTAACTGCACAGTTTTGAAACCTAGTCTCACTAGCAAGCGAAACTAGCGTCTTACTCGTATTCAAATTTAACATATTTCCCCGAGAAGAAGACTCAGCTCAAACCCCTACGGCCTCTACCTCGGCCTCTAGTACTACGTTCGCGAATACCATGAACGCTCATCGTAAATTCTGAATTTTATTAAAATTTTATGCATCAGTTTTGGTATTTATTAACAGATGTTTTATGCACAAAGTATCAGAAATTCAGAAATATTTTCGGAAGGTTTCAGTCTCTATTTGTTTCACTACAGTTTCAGAGGGAACTAACTATAGTGTTTCAAAAATAACTGTCTATAGCTTGTTAAAACAGTTTTATCTAAGTACAGAAAACTTACAGGATCAGCGCCAAAGACACAATGAACCACATACCCAATCAGAATATCTTTAAACCATTTGAAAACTAATTCTTTAAAATTAAAATTTTGGAACCCAAAATTCATAGCTGAGTTTTGCAACTGACTCTAATACCACTAAATGTAACACCCCAAACTCGGCCTAAACGTTATAGCTGAATCTGGCGATGTTACAAGAAATTGGTTTGAAAACGAAGTTGCCAAGTTAAAGCCAAATCGGTTAAGTCAACACTTATTTGCTAATATCCATTTTAAAATGCTTATTCCATTAGTCGACTAGCTTCTAAACTTATCTCGTTGCGAAAGCTTTCGAAAAATCGTGGTTTTTTAAGTAAAAACATTATCCTTTATTTTAGAAAACCGTATTTTAGTAAAACCATCTTAATAATAATAAAGTCAAACCAAAACCCAAAACCAAAGTCAAATAGTTTAAAGAGTCCAGAGAGCCCCAGAAATTACAAACTCTGAAAATATAATGCAAAAACTATAAATTATTAAATAACGAAACACAGTTTATGGCAAGTGGTCACCGTCAAGTCCCCCACTGCACCGATCTGCCTAAGCTTGTGGATTACCTATACAGATCAAACAGAAAGGAGTGAGTTTACGTAAACTCAATGTGTAACCCCACAGAATTAAGCATGCACATATACAGTATATCAAATATCAGACGGATACAGATTTAGGTCTAAGCCCATCTCAGATACAGATACAGAATCGAGCCCAAGCCCATTTCAGATACAATTACAGATATAAAAATCACAAATCCTACCTCATCCTCTACACACCATCTCCAACCATCCCTACACACCATGCGGGATTTAAAACACCCATCAAGCCCTACACATAAAAAATGTACCGATGCGGCACATAACAGATATAATGCAGCCTTGCTGCCATAATATAGGTGATAATCGCCTTTCAGAACACTTTCTCCATATAAATATCATCCCAACCCCAATAACAGATACAGTATGCAGAATTAGACATATAGATTAAACATGCTTATGTGCTTAAATATCGATATATAGTGCAAGTACAAATATATGTATCAGATAAGTCAGACACGCATGATAATAACATTCTTAGAACATAATATCAGTCACTCAAATCATACAAATTTGGGTCTAGTTAGCCCTTACCGACCCTACAGTAAGCTTCTAGTCGTTTGGGATGACCTGTGCAACCGTAGGGAAAAATTTAGATAAATGGGCCCACACACGTGTGTGGCTTACCAACGTGTGGGCCCACACACCTGTGTGGCTTACCGACATGTGGGTCCATACACCCAGATTAGCTTTGGCCGTGTGATCCCACATGACCTAGCACAGAAACCCACACGCCCATATGGCCCACATGGCCTAATTGGTCTAACCTGTGTGGCTCATACGGCTACACCCGGCCATGACACGATCGTGTCTTACGCACGGCCTGGCCTAGAAACCCACACACCTATGTAGCCCACATGGCCTAATATGGTCTAACCCATATAGTTCACACGACTACATCCGGCTATGACAAGACTGTGTCTTGTGCACGGCCTGGCCTTCGTCGTTCACAAAGTCATGTCATCGCACACAGGTGACCACACACCCCTGTGGAGTCGACAGAATGGCTTTCAGCTTTTTCCAAACTTCATTTTTCTGCGTTTCGGGTACACACCTATTACTGTTTCGCTGCAAAAACACTCCCGAGCACTCCAAGACCCAAAAATTAACATTCCAAAGCCTGAATTTAGAGATTTTCATGAACTAAAAGAAATTACTACCTAATCAAAACTTTACACCATTAACCAACGCGCGCAGAAACTTACCGATTTCGAACGAAAACCCTTAAACGCTTAAATTACCGCAGAAACCTTCGCCAATTCTCGCTCTTCACCTTAAACGAGAGTAACAGAAATGAACCCTCTCGTTAAACACTTAGCCAAAATAACATTAAGAATCTAATAATACGCAACTTACTAAATGAGCGAAAACAAATGCTGCACGAAAGGAGATGGATTGAAAAAGAAATCGAAAAGAAGAAAGGGAGGAAAAAACTGACTCTCGGCAGAAAAGAAGAGACACTGACGTCAAAAAATTTCTAGATGAGAGAGAAGCAAGTTTTTTTCAAAACAAAAGAAAATAAAATCCTCATCCAATATTCTGGTAACTCCCCACTAATCACATCCTAACCACCCACTACCCAGAATTTTAATAAAACCAAAACTCCTCCGCAAAGCTGAGCAAAAATAATACCCATGCTTACGCATAGATTTGAACACAAAACCTCTAACACGCCAACACATAGACTCCCTTGCCACTTAAACTAGCAAGCTCATTTTGATGTGGTTTTACAAATAATTAAACTTAAGCCCACTGAATAAGGATAAGACTTTAATCAGAAAAATACCAAAATTTACCCAAGGTACAACTTGAACTTCAGACCACACACACACACACCCAAAACACATAACCATTGAAACAAACAAATACTTGTGTCAAATTTCACAAAAGCTGAAATAAGAAAATTTGGGGCGTTACACATAAGAAGTTAAAAAAAATAGAGATCCAGTTCTAATAACTATTAAAATTTAAAGTACATTGAAACATTATCTTGATTATGATGGACATACACTTAATAAGATATTCATAACAAAAAATAAATTTTTTATAAAATTCTAAAATATATAATTATAAAATTCTACTAAGGTATTTAAAATTTCAAGTTTTTTTTTGAATTATTTGAATTTTAAATACATTTTTTAATTTTTATATATTATTTTGACTTTTTAAAATTTATAATTGTATATTTTAGAATTCTCTAAAAAATTATATTTAAAATTTTTGTAAATATTTTTATATATTATATATGATTTTTTTACATTTTCAATCAATAAAATATATATAATACTAAAATTTAAAAAAGAACACATGGTGTATTCTAATAGTGCTACGTGACCGGTCAATAGATAGTCAATGCCTATGGTCGGTCAAAGTTAAAAAGTGTTTTTTAATATTTAAATATTTAATATTATAATTTTCTATTTTTAATTTAAAACTAATGTATTTATTTTAATTACACCTAATTACTCGCGATAATTTTTTTATTGATCAAAACATGTCACATTACACTTTTTCATTGGCCAAAGTTACGTAGTAGCTTTTTTTTAACATCCATTACAAAATGAATTAAAAATAGAGAAAATTAATATTTTATGTATTAAATTAAAATAAAAAATTTAAATATTAAAATAAAAAAATGAGTATACTTCATAAATTAAATCATAACATAACCCTTTTTAAAAATCCCCATGTCAAAATTAATGAACAAATTAAAAAAAATATGAGGTTGGTGGTCGGTGGGAGAAGCGTGTGCCGTGTGCCTCCCCAGCTCACCTCCCCTCCGCTTTTCTCTCCACCTTTCCAATTTCGGTTCTTTCCTTTATCAGTTCCTCTTTATCTGCATTATTTTTCTCTCTTTTTTCTTATTAATGGAGATTTTACAAAGTTTTATTTCTATTTGGTACACTACCAGTAAAACTTTTATATTCTACAAATAAAGTTAGGAATTGACAAATGTCTTATAATGATATAATATAATACAGTGGCGAAAATTTCGAGTCAATTGAATTGACGACTCCTATTTTATCATTTTAACTCTATTTGAAATATTTTTTAATCGAGTTGAGTCAAATCAAGTGAAATTGTTTGAATTAAATTAAAAAATTAAATATGTCAAACTAAAATCTTATTAGGATATAACTAATTGTATGTTAGAACACATAAATTTAAAAACCTTTTGAAAACAAAATAATAAAAAATAAGATATTTTAGTATGATAAACTTGAATAATTAATTAACTTATTTAAATCCCAAAATTATTATTTTAGAAATTTTTTAAAATTTTAACTTTTTTATATATTCTTTATTTTTTAAAAATTTTATATTTTTTTAAAAATATAAAATTTAGAATTTTTATAAATATTTTGAATTTGAAAATTATTTTGGCTTTTTTTATTCTAAATTTTGTTGAGAGAGAGATTAGTTTGTTCATTTTCAAAATTGATAAGGACCAAAGGGATATTTATACCAGTTTGTTATTCGAATTATTCGAGTTATTTGAATTGTAAAATTCAACTTATCTTGAACTCGAATTACTTATTTAAGTTGACTCGAATAATTTGATTAAATTAACTTGAAATTCAAAAAAAAATTAATTTTTTGAATTGAATCGAGTTTTGCTCACCCCTATTGGCATTAGCCTCCCCTAAAATAGAAAATTTTCCATTTAAGCTCTTTTATAATTTATAATATTGAAATTGGTAATAGTAAAATTATACTTTGGCCCCCAAAATAATAAAAGTTTAATTTAATCATTTAAAAATTATAAAGATATAGGCTATTAAAATGGTAAGATTGTATTTATATTATTGTACAAATATACAATTTAATCCCGGTCACCCTAAAAATAATTTCTGACTTCGCCATTGATATAACATTAAAAAAATAAATATTTAAAGAAAAGATATACATAATAATTTTTTAAGATTACTTTTAGAATAAAAAAATACACTGTCAGTGGATCAAATACTAATATTATTTATTTTGAATTTTATAAGATTATGCTTATGTGGAAAACATGGTAATTTTTTAACAAGTTAAAAATATCAAGATTTTATGCCCTTTTAAGTTGAATCATCAAAGTAAGGAACTCGAATTACGAGATAAAAGTTTCCATATTTGATTTAAGGGTAGAAAAAAGAAATGTTATAATAAAAGACCTAAATCAATATTAAAATGCTAAATCTGTATAAACCAAGTAAGCTCCCACGTGAGGGAGGGCTTAACCATAAAGTAAACACCATCCTTGTTGAAACAGCAACTTCGGCAGACCCAAAAAACCTCATCATCGGACTTAAGCCAGCCTTGTTTTTCGCAGGTAATGGGAAATTCCCCTCTTTCATGCGGAAATCATCTGAATGAAAACAGCAGTGGAGGACATGGAATATGTAGAAGGAAGTCTCGTTTCAAACCAAACCAGGTTTATTAATTTTGCTCTCTTAACCTGTATTGTATAGAGTTACAGTTTTGTTACTCCAATTTGGCGGAATCATAATAATAATTGCTATTGCTTTGCAGTTTTGAATTGTAATGAGGGTCAGTCATGTGCACCTTGTGTAGGATAGGAATTATGACTCAATAATTTGCTTAATTGCGGATATTTAGATATATTTGTAAAAGAATGAAGGGTGAGGATGATTAGGGTTGTTTAAGGAAATGCAAGTTTCTGTATTTGATACTCTATTTATTCAAATTTATTTTTAGGAATATGTGATTTGTAATGTAATAATATAATTTATAATAGAGAAATTATTTCGTACAATAGTAAAATATTAAAAAAAAAGAAGAAGAAAGAAATACATATCACTTTTTAAAATTGTTTGTGAAATTTTTAAAAAAAATTCAAATTCTCACTCTTTATAATTTATTTAAAATATTTCCATTATTTAAATTTACCTTTGAAAAAAACCTTTTACGATTATATTTTATCATATTTTATTTAAATGACTCAAAATATCTCTATTTACTAAAATATAATGGATTTCGAGAATATTTTATTATTTTTAGACATTATAATTATTATTCGAAAGTATAATACATACATAGTAATTAAAAAAAATTACTCAGTAGTAATAATGTTTTTATAATTTTCGTTTAGCATTGATGAGTTTTAGTTCAATTGGTATTAATATTATTATCGGTGCAAGAGGTTATGGGTTTGAATACATTGAAACGTATTGTCTTCCAATTTAAGGGTTGGATAAGAACTATAAATAATTATAGATGTAAGGCATGAGAAGTTTTTTTTTTTTTGAAGAAAGTAAAATAAATAAAATAACAATATATATATATATATATATATATATATATTTATACATATAGATTTCAAACTACGGTTAGTGTCCACTTTTTTATCGGTGTAAGTTTTGAAGTGTTGTTCTTTAAGATGTTGATTCGGGCTTTAAACATTTGAGATATTGTTTTCAGGGTATCTATATTCGATTTTAGCCTTAGAATTTTGTCTCCTCTGAAAAAAGGCCCAAAAGAATTCATGGAATTTATCGGGAGCACCTAAGACCCATCAAGAAAATAATTTATTATTTTGACCTTGATGAGATTTGAAACCAAACCTTTAAAAGGTCTTAGTAGATAAAAACACTACCAATAAAAGAGCTAATCCCCCCTTAACAATTAACATGATTGAATTATTAAGTGTGGATATTTTATGTTTTTCATAATTTAAAAGCTTGTTTGAAAACAAATATATCTTTCAACATTTACATTTTTGTTAATTTTAAGTTAAATTTGGTCACTAACTTTAAAAAAAATCAAATCATTTTATCTATGGAAATATTGATAAAGCATTAATTTTTTAATGATATTGTCATGTTTACATGTACTGCATACTAATATGGTATTATTTTTATTAATATTTAATGCCAATAAATAATTTAAAAATTATAAAAAAATTAATAATTTGAAAAGTATATAAAAATTTAAAAATATTAATATAAATTATACCTGAATTTTCATATTTAAAAATTTAATCTAATAATTTTTTTTTTAAATTGAAGATTAAATTCCACCATTTTTAAGCAATTGAGAGTTAAATTTAAATATATATATATATAATGGTTAAAAACCAAATTAATCATTAGGACTAAATAGAAAATGATATTAAAAGGGAAAGTATTTTTCTAAAAGGGAATCATTGGATCAAGCATGGTAGACCCTACCAAAAATTTTTTGCCAAGTGCAATCTACGTCGGCATGGGTTATCGAAGTTTTTACTTCAACGACGAATCATAGGGGCTGCTTTGCAACGGCAGAAGAAGATTCATTTCCTTTTTACTTTCCCTCCCCCACACGTTTTAACGCTTAGCCCTTCCAAATCTTGAAGATCCCTTGAAATTTCCTTCCGTTCCTTAACGTCCACTGTTCTTCGCATTTGTCTACACTTCAGATTAAGAAAGGAAGTACGCTACGAAACCAGATCTCTGCTGATTCATTTTCAAGGTAACCCATAAATCTCGCTTCTTCTTCTCTCAATCAAAATTCAGCTTCTAATCACACCGATCTCTCCTCGTTTCCTTGTTTCAAATTCAGCAAAGCTTATCGAATCTATCTTTTCACTCTTCGTTTGGTGTTGTAATTCTCATCCTGCAACTGCGAGAAAGCCTTTCTAAGCTTCAGTTCAACAGTAACGAAATTCGGTTGAGTTCATTTTCCTTGAATCTTTGTTGTTTTACGTTTCATGTGTTTGTTAAAATGCCTGAATCCGAATCATATATCATAACGTAAATCCTTTTACTGTTTTGAATGATGATCTAAAGTGAGTTGACTTTTCTTTCTGTTTTGAACCTTTTGTTTTTCTTCTTATCCTTTTGTTATGGATAAATTGCTCGTGGTATAATTTACAAGTAAGCCGATATGGTATTATAAATCGCTTTGTTGTTGTTATTGTTGAGTGAATGTGCTGCTGGAAATAATTACTGCAGGGACTTAACATTAGAAACTTTATAGCTTTATTACTTTAATCAATCTTTTTCTTGGTTCATCTTGGTCGACTTTTAAAGTTCTTGTATATTATGTTTTTCGAATATTTTTTTTTATCCGCGGTAATTTTCTGTGGCATCTTGGTTTTGACGATCAGTGGTCATTTTCATAATACAGTTGGGCCCAACAATGGCTGAATCTAAGTCGGACACTGACTTTTTGAAGGAATTCTTCATTCCTGCGTATATATTTAATGATGAAACAAAATTTTCTGATGTTCTTGATGCACCTAAGTTTCCAGTGCTTGTGTTTATCAACTCCAAAAGTGGTGGTCAATTGGGTGGCGATCTTCTTAATACATATAGAAGTGTCCTCAATGAGCACCAGGTACCTTTACTCTTTCAGAATGCATATTGGATATTTGATTTATGGCTAATCTTAGTGTGATTAATTTCAGATTTTTGATGTGGGGGAAGAGGCCCCTGATAAGGTGCTTCGCAGAGTTTACACCAGACTAGAAAAGCTGAAACAAGAAAAAGATGAATTTGCCACGAAGATTCATGAGAGATTAAGAATAATTGTAAGTCGATACTGTACAATCATACAGGTCTATATTTTTTTTTCTGGCGGCTATAAATAACAGCGACCATCACTGCAGCTATTATTAATTCAAATATTGTTATTTTATTTTGTTATTTATTCCTTACATCTAGATTGATATTTAGGTTGCTGGTGGTGATGGGACAGCTGGCTGGCTTCTGGGGGTTGTTTGTGATCTTAAATTACCACATCCACCTCCCATTGCTACAATTCCTTTGGGTACCGGAAACAATCTGCCTTTTTCATTTGGCTGGGTGAGAATTTACTTGCTTTTAGTTGTAAAATCAAGTGATAGGATGAGAGTTCAACTATCAAGATATGTTTTATCAATTAGAGCAATGAATTATTGGTCACGCTGTCAATTCCCATTTTGCTCAGAACGTACTTTTAATTGGCTTGGTAATATTTGGCATATCCATCTCAGTTTCATTTCTTGTGTGTGAGCTGAACTAAGTTTACACACTTAGTCAAAAAAATAATTAGAGCCTCCCCTTTCAGTAAATTTGTAATGTTAGCTGAAAATTCTTGCAATTCTTGATTGACGCTATAGTAGGCAACATGAATCTGCTAGAAATCTCTATATCATGAATAATCTCCTTCAAATTTTACGAGCTATTGAGTATTTGTTCAACTGCTTTCTACAGGGAAAGAAGAATCCTGGGACTGATCGGAATTCTGTGCTGTCATTCTTGGAACAAGTAATGAAAGCAAAGGAAATGAAAATAGACAAGTAATGCTGTCATAACTCATAACTCCTCTCTTTCTCTCTCTCTCTCCCACACTTGCACACACATTCTTGAGGTGTACATGTAGACTGAGGAACTCCCTGATTTGGCATTGTGTTTTGAATATCCAATTTCAATGAATTAGGACTTCGCCTCTTCTAACCTTTAGTTATACAATATACTCCACCTCTAAATGGTTATTGTGTAAATGTTTACCAGAAGAACACATCTATCAATCCTCTGTCCAAGTACTAATGTGCGAAGAAGTATGCAGTAGGGAAGAATCATTATCTATTAATGGTCAACCCTTCTTTTTTGACAAAAAATTAAATGGTTAACTTTTTTGACAAAAGAAACCTTCTGGGACAGGTGTAAGATCTAAAAACAGAGTTCATTCCTATTTAACTACATCATCAAGAGAACATTCTTTTTCCTCTCTTTTCATTCCTTACACCATTTTCTCTACAATCTCTTTTAGAGAGGCCAAAACTTTAGAAGCATTTTCGCATCCTGTTCTCCTTAAAGATCAAAGCCAAATTTAAAACTACATAACTGCATTATTTGATTCTTACCACTTGTACGTCTCTATATGGATGACAATATTTATTTGTAAAGATATTCTTCTTCCAACAAACATTGAAATGATTTTTTCAATTAAATTATGGGGTTTGCTAACATAAGGAGCTGCAGCATAGTTCTGTCTTACTGATATATGCCTTTTTGTGGTTCAGTTGGCATATTCTCATGAGGATGAGAGCTCCAAAGGAAGGTCCATGTGATCCTATTGCACCTCTGGAACTACCACATTCTTTACATGCATTTGGTCGAGTCTCTTCAACAGATGAACTGAACATGGTGAGACATTCTACCATTACCACCTTTGTCTTCTTAAGATAATTTCTTTTCCGTTAGTCTATGTTTCTTTGCTATCAAGTGTTTGTATATTTTTTAAACTTTCTAACTTGCCGTGAAAACTTTAAATACCTTTTCTGATTTCAAATGCCTTTTTTAGAAAAGAAAATTTCTTTTTTCTCTTTATACCATTGAATATTTTAGCACATAACCCTTCCTGGCACCTTTGATCTAACTTCCAGTTCCAGTTATCATTTTCTACCTAATCATCAAGTATTATAAAAGAAATGCAATAGGTGTAAAGAAGCATAACATATTTTGTATTGTATTGCATCCTTACATGGAAAGTTTTGATCCTCAGGAAGGTTACCATACATTTCGTGGGGGATTCTGGAATTACTTCAGCATGGGTAAGTTTTTTATGTTGCTAAAATAAAGCTATCAATCTTCTTACAAAGTGTTTTATTTATGACTGGATGCGGTACACGTTTCCATATTGATACTTTAATGTACAATTGATTATACCTTCTGCTATCATAAATTTACTTTCTTTTCATTTTTTTTTTATTTACTTTCTGTTGCCTAATGGAATTTGAACAATCCAGTAAAGAATATATGATATTGTCAAAGATATGATTGAAGAAAAACTTTGACAAATTTAAGGTTTCCTTGTATGTCTTTATATGCATTGGACTTAGGTGTCGGACATGGGTGTTTCATGAAAAATGAAGAGTGGGAGCAAATAGGTGTGTTCTACCATACAGTATCCCCCCCCCCCCCCTTTATGTAGCCACCTTTTAGGCTAAACAAGGGAAACTTACCCTCTCTTTTCCTGTAAGTGAAAGGCAGGATTAGATCACTGCTCCTGTACAACAACCAAAAGACTTTACCTGCTAAGCTAGTTGACATCTGGATTACCATTGTACGATTCAACATAAAAGAACAGATTCCTGTACTCTCACCCTCTAGTTATCTAGTGTACTCATCTTTGTATTAACACGACAAATTGACTATTGGTTAACCTCATTAATAGCATTGTAACGTTGCCTACAGGAATGGATGCTCAAGTATCTTATGCTTTTCACTCAGAGCGGAAGTTGCATCCTGAAAAATTTAAAAACCAGATGGTTAATCAGGTATGATTGTGTCATAATGTTATCTGCTTTGTTTGATTATGCATAGACGCTTGTTGTCAGATCATCAGACTTTCCTTTTTAATAATGTTACATGTTTATTGCTAGCTTATGTTGTCATGATAGACTTATTCTCTTTCAGCTTTGAGGACAATCTTTTTCTAGAGTTAGTTATGTTACAATTTGTAACTTAGAACTGGTTATTAAGTATTTTAAAATTCGTAATATCTCTAAAAAATTGAAGGAACAAGAAACCATACATGTCACCAGATAAATTTGGTGGTCTTGTAAAGTGCGAGACAAATTTCATTGGATAACAGTTTGATGATATCTGCATGCTAGAATATGCTGTTGAATTAAAAATTAATTACATCATTAGGGCATTGGTTTGTTGAGAAACTAATGCACATTACTGGTTTGGCATTGATCTGCTATTCATACTGAGATGGTTAACTGCTAGGCATTGATCTACTGTTCAGTAAAAGGAATATGTATATGCTACCAGGATCTTGCTTGTCTCTGATGCTGCTTCTCCCTCAGAAAGATATTCCAGTTACTGAATTTTTTATGTTCCCTTACCTTCTTTCCAACAGAGCACTTATGCAAAGCTTGGCTGTACCCAGGGGTGGTTTGCTGCTTCTGTTTTTCATCCTTCTTCGAAGTGAGCTTGGTTGCCTATTTTATCTTTATGTGTAATGGTTAAAGTTTTCTATTCAAACGAAAGATCAGGTTCACATTCAGGTTTCATGCATTTTCCTTTAATCAAAGATTGGCAATTTTTCTCTAATGAATTCTTGATAACGGAAAATAAAAAATAAATTCAAAAGAGAAACTAGGAAAGGGGAAGGTGGAAGAGTTTAGAATGAGAAAAGTCTGATTTGTTCCATATTGTACATTTGTACTACCTCCTTCTGTGTTAAAATTGCATTTTAGCCTTTCATTTGAAATAAATAATGGCATGCATACTGAAATATCTTTTAGTACTCTGGGTCGTAATAGTTGGCTGGATACTATAGAGCTCCTCTGGCCAGATAAATTTCCCCTCTTTTCTTAGTAAATTGAAAGTTTTATATGATCTTAAACTACAGGAATGTTGCCCAGCTTGCAAAAGTGAAAATCATGAAGAAACATGGTCAATGGCAGGACCTCCACATACCACAGAGGTAACTTTCATTTGGTCTAAAGCAGCTTTGCTGGCTATAAACCATTCATAGTTGTCATATGTGAAAGAAAATGATCCGGTCATACCAGAAATCTCGATTTTGACATAATGTAGAGGAAAAGTATAGCAATAGGGTTCAAATGATGAGTAAAAACATTGATTACAACTCATGAGAAGCATGTGCTGATAAGATATATAGCTCACATATTCAATTATAGGAGTCTTTTTGCTGCCTAAATGGTAATTCATTTTATATGTTACAATACTTAGAAAAGATATTAACTAAATGTAACACTCCATACTTGACCCAGTCACCGGACCCGAGTATGTGATGTCACATTACTTCGCTGAAGCAACTTAAGCTACTATAACACAAATTCATTCAATTCAAGCATCAAAACAATTCATATACATGCATTTATACACTCATTGATTTCATTTCACCAGTTTATGGGAGTTATACGGGTTAATTTCAGAGTTCGGACTCTACTCCAAACTCAAATGTCAAATTTATGTCTCGAGACAGGGGTCTCCATGTCTCGAGACAGGTCATAAATAATTTTGTGCTTTTTAGCTTCGAAATTAACATGCCTTGTGACACAATTGTGTCTCGAGGCAAGGTCCTTTATGTCTTGAGACTAAAGCCAACACTAAGATGCCTAACAAAACAATTTTAAGTTGGCTGAAAAGTTCAAAATCTGCATGATTCGACCACTGCAGAAGTGACTGGTAGAACATGCCAACTTACTTGATAGTTGGGTTACTGAGTCTAATATCTTTTACATTGGCGTTTGGTTTAATGTTTTTGTGTAAGAAATTCATTGATAAATAGAATAACCAAAGAAGTATAAAAGAGATTACTAACCTGAATAAAAGAAAGTAGAAGACCCAATAGTTCTCTGGGTGGACAGAGAAAACTGGTAACCCACTGTTCATGACAAATTTTCTTAGATATTTGCAAAAATTGGTCATGCTATGTTATAGAGCTTCTAAGCCCACATCTTGTTGTAAAGCTTAACAACATTATCGAAACATAAAATGTGGTTCTCGTGGGTTTTGGGCAATAAAAATGCCTCTTTTTTTTCATCTTCTCAAGTTTCATGAGCTATTTTTCTTAATTAGACGATTCATGCTTTGCATTTTAACAATGAAAATGTAGTTATAGACTTTCTGTTAAATAAAATCATTGTCTAGTGCTTATTTCAGATTTTTCTGCTTAATTTCCTAATATTTCTCCCACAGTTACCCAACAGTGCTTCTAATATCTTTCTCTTATGTCCCTGGTCCCCCTCTCCTGAATTTAAACAGCATAAGGTCGATCATATGCCTCAACTTGCCCAGCTTTTCTGGTGGTCTAAATCCATGGGGAACACCAAGTGGCAGAAAAAAGAATGAAGTCAGTTCCCGTTTTTAATGATTTGTTTGATATATGACATTTGGTTTGCCATTTTGTTAAGATTATCAACCAACTTTGCTTGTAAGAACCTGATAGATGGTTTTTTTTCGCATGAATTTACAGAGAGACTTGACTGCACCTTATGTAGATGATGGCCTTCTGGAAGTTGTTGGTTTTAGAGATGCATGGCATGGGCTCGTGTTGCTGGCTCCAAAGGGACATGGAACTCGCCTGGCACAGGTAAATAATTAAAGAAGGCAGGCATATTTCAGTAGTCAAACCCTGTTCATATTGGACGTCCCTAGTTCAATTCTCTCTCCCCCAAACTATTCAAAAACTTTGAGAGAATTTTTCAAACCAATGATTTTGCTTCTTTTCTTATTTCCTTGCATTGTTACAAGGACCTAGATGTGTGTAAAAAAGTTAAGAGGACCATAAAATTAGTATCGCTAAATTGATCAAAACAATACTTTTTGTGTGCATGCTCACATGGTGATGTTTGTTTTTAGGCATAATGATTTATTTGGATCTCCAATTTTACAAAAAAAAAAAAGGAAAACATTTTAGTTCTTTAGTTAATTTTGTCTTTTTTAACCCTTAAACTTATATTTTTTGTCAAATCACTCCAAAATAGATAGAAAAGTTTACGTTTTTAACTTCGCTAATGTGGTATACACGTGGATTGCCACATGGATGACAAGTCAGCATTTATTTAATTTTTAAATTTTTTTAAAAAAGTAAAAAAATTATTGTTAAAATTAAATATCATTAAAATTATTAAAAAAGTATAAAAATATTTTTTAATTTAAAAAAATAATTAAATGTTGACATGTCATCTACATAACAATCTATATGCATGTCACATCAGCGAAGTTAACAAATATTAATTTTTTTATTCATTTTGGGGTGATTTAACAAAATATGCAAATTTAAGTAAAAAGCTAAATTTTTTTGTTTTTTTGTAAAGTTGGAGGTCAAAAAAATCATTATGCCTTATTTTTATCGGTGTTAATCTCTTTCGGTGTTCAGTTCCATATATAGTCGTTTGGTAGCGCTTGATTTGTTTTTGTCATGGAAAATAGGCACACCGAATCCGCTTTGAGTTTCACAAAGGTGCTGCTGACCATACATATATGAGGATCGATGGGGAGCCGTGGAAGCAACCACTGCCAAAAGATGATGACGCAGTTGTAGTTGAAATTTCCCACCTTGGACAAGTTAACATGCTCGCAACCCAAAATTGCCGATCGAAAAGTGTGAACGATGTTTCCTCATCAACTAGTCATCATAATGGTGAAGAAGAAGAAGATTTTAGTGATGAAGATGACTCTAGAGCTGAGCCAGAGTTCAGGAAATTTGGTGCAGCAGACACGTTCAGAATCCCAGATGAGATTGATATTTCTCAACTTAGTTAAACATCTGATAATTCCATTTCTTGTGTTCATTACTTATCCACTGTAACAATGTTTGGTGTTCATTTGGTCTAAATATTGTTGTAAAAGGTTATAATTTTTAAACCAGAAACCAAATGATCCCATCTTAATGACGCCATTAGCTTACCAGTATTTTGATTTTGCTTTAGTAATTTGGTTGTTACTTGCACTCCGTCAGCATTACAAATTCCCTATTTTTGTTTTTATTACTGTCACTCGTTGTTAGAATTCACATAGACTTAGCTGATGTAGTTAGGTGGTTAGCAAGAAGCTGTTAATACAGCTAGCATTTGTTGAAGAGTTTTTAAAGAGCAGTTATCCTAGCCTTCTATAAATACTACATGTACAAATGAATTAAGTCAGCTATTCATTCAAGATACAGAAACAGAATTGCTTCTTCCCATTCATTCTCAAATCTAAGAATAGAACTCTAGCTACACTAAGTATTGCTTAAGCATGCCTTCTAGCATGGCATCAGTCACCGTGTGATCTTTGGTATTATGGCTGCCACGGAGTCAGCTAAATCTACTGCGGTTGATGGTGATTGTGCTGTTTTCACTAGTGAAAAGGTTGTAAACTCCTTCCCTCGGCATGACCTTGTGAAACTTGATGAAGGAACCTTCATTCAATGGCAACAACAGGTACGTTTAATATTACGTGGATATGGTTTGATAGGATTTCTAGACGGAACCTTACCTCCGCCAGCAAGGTTTATTCAATCACTGGATGGTTCTCTTGTTCCCAATCTGTCCGCGCTGGTCTTCATGCAACAAGACCAGTTCCTCACTTCGTGGTTGCTTTCCACGATAAACGGCTTCTTGTTGACTTCTTTCACGGATGGCAAAACGGCCTGCGATGTATGGATTACGGCAACAAGTTTGTTTGCGGCCAACACCGGTGCTAAACAATCTAGGATTTGTCATGAACTTCATTCCTTAAAGAAAGGTATGCTCTTGATTAAAGATTATATTGCTCGCATAAAGAATTTGTGTGCACTTTTGGAAGCCTCAGGCACTCGTATTCCGAAGGCTGAGAAGACGGAAATAATGCTTGCTGGATTACCTCCTGAATTTGATGCCATTGTTTCCTCGGTCTCTATTTCGTCCGAGTCAGTGCCGTTTCAAAAACTTGTAGATGCCTTGGTTGAGTGTGAGAACCGCCAGTTAAGGGCGATTCAAGAGGTGCCCTTGCACGTTAATCTCGTCGAGGGAGCTCTGTCGCAAACTCTAGAGGGCTCCATTCGTAGTGCGTGCCCTCCGTCCGGTGGCTATAGGAGAGGATCCCGGCCACGCGTGCAATGCCAGATCTGCAATAGATTTGGGCACCTTGCTCAAATGTGTTATTATAGGTCTAACCGCGAGTTTGATGACTCGTCGGTGATGAATCGGGCACTGCGAGAGGGTGATCGGCCCGCGCCCATGATTTTTTTCTAGCGCCAACGTCGGGACACTCTACCAAGCAACATGTCTATGCGCCGCAAAGAGGATTTGGTGATGGAGGGGGTTGGCCTTCATCTCAACGTATGAAGCTCTACCACCCGAATGGTTAAAATAATCTTGGTCAAAATCAATTTGGTCAAAGTTGCTTCCCAAATTGCTATCCAGCTGGAACAAGTGGTCACGTGGGTGCGTTTAATGAGAATTCGGCTTTTTCAAATGTGAATTGGCATGGATATGCGCATAGGCTTGAAATATATGGGCCAAATATGCCAAATGCTTATACTTCTGCACATGGGCCAAGTAGGCCGAATTTTAATGCCTTTTTACATGAGCAAAATGGGGTAAATAGGATGGATGGAAATCTTAATCCATTTGGGCCTGAAAATTTAAATGGTGTTGGGCCAATGAGTAATTGCGTTCAAATGGGTTATCCTTTAAACCATGGTCATACAGTTGGGCCTTCCAATAATGATGGGTGTGATGCTTCGGCCCCGCTTGTTCCTTGGAGAACAAAATCGAGAGCTCGTGTCTATATTGGTTCAGACCTGTGTATTGGCCTTCCTCAAGTCGGTGATTTGCATGCATCTGATTTTTCGGAGTCATCCGGGTCATATATCAATACTACTCAGTTCGGGACTACTGGTGGTGGCATGGATTCGTATATACCCGTGCCCATTGGTACTGACTCATGGTACCCTGACTCGGGGGCTAGCAATCATGTTTGTCGTGATGCATTGGTGCTACGTGACTCCACTACGTATTTAGGTACGTCTTCTCTAATAATGGGTAACGGGACTCCCACCCCAATCTCGTATATTGGTAATGGTATTTTACCTACGCACTCTAAACTATTTCGATTATCTGATGTTTTATGTGTGCCGAGAATACGAAAAAATTTGTTGTCTGTGTTTTAATTTGCCAAAGATAATAATGTGTATTTTGAGTTTCACCCAACGTATTGTGTTATTAAGGACGCCGTGACCCGAGAAACACTGCTGAAAGGCCACACTCATAACGAGTTATATCAGTTTTCTCTGTCAGATTTGTCTAGTCAGTCTGCAAGCCCCGGTTGCTACCTCTACTATGCTTTAGAATAAGTCTAACGAAGGTGATGTGTTTTCCTTGTGGCATAAACATCTGGGCCATCCGTCTATTACTGTTGTTAAAAGTGTTTTAGAAAAATGTAATATTGTATCAAATAAAAGTTGTCTTGATGGTATATGTACGACGTGTCAAAAAGGAAAGTCACATAAATTACTTACACCTTCTACTATTGAATATAGTACTCCATTTGACTTGGTTGTCACTGATGTCTGGGGTCTTGCCTCAGTTGCGTGTGGGAATAATTGGTATTATATTGCGTTTATTGATGTATGTACTCGTTTCACATGGATTTACTTACTCCGTCAAAAGTCTCAAGTAGTACAATGTTTTGTTTAATTTCAACAACTCGTTAAAACTCAGTTTAGGAAGAATATTAAACAGTTTCAGAGTTACTGGGGTGGAGAGTATCAAGCCTTCACATCTGTTCTGGCCTTTCAAGGAATCATTCATCAGTTAACTTGTCCGCATACTTCTGAACAAAATGGAGTGGCTGAGCGCAAACATCACCACATAGTTGACATGGGCATCACTCTTTTAGGTCAAGCCGGCTTGCCTATGGAATACTAGGGTTATGCATTTTTTTGTGCGGTACATCTCATCAGTCGACTCCTCATTCCAGTTCTGAAGGGTCAATCTCTGTTTAAGGCTCTTTATGGACACGACCCAAACTACGATCATCTGAGGGTATTCGCGTGTTGTTGCTTCCCGTATGTACGCCCGTTTCAGGCACATAAATTGGATTTTCACTCCTAACTATGTACTTTCTTACGGTATAGTACTCAACACAAAGGGTATAGATATCTTCTACCGACCGGTAAGGTCATAGTCTCAAGGCATGTGGTGTTTGATGAGAATAAGTTTCTGTCATCTGAGCCCACTTCTGAGAGGAATATGCCGGTACAAAACCAAATTGTTTCAGCATTCGTCTCGCTAGTTTGAACCAATGCTCCTCAATCTGCAGAGCCCTCCGCCACTCAACCACCTACGATGAGCTCTCAACAAGCCATTTTCCTGCTCACACATAATTCTGTTAACGCTCAACCTGAGGTTGGAACTGACCGTGAGTCTCTTAATCCTTTCCAGCCTAGTCCTGATGATGGTTTTTAGGTTGATGGTCAGACATCAACCCTCCTGTGACCAATACTCACCCGATGCTGACTCAATCAAAGGCTGGTATTTTCAAACCTAAAGTTATGTCCATTGAAGCAGTGGAACCCTCTACAATTGAGGAAGCCTTATCGTCCTCCGAGTGGCGTGCTGCAGCTCAGGCAGAATATGAGGCTCTTATCCGCAACTCTACCTGGGAACTTGTCCTACTACCATCAAATCGCAAGGTTATCGGGTGTAAGTGGCTTTTCAAGATTAAGCGAAACCTGGATGGTACTATTGTAACATCCCGAATTAGGGCCTAGTCGGAATAGTGGTTTCGAGACCATAAATTCGAAGTAGAAATAATTATTTTATGATTATTATAAGGTCTATGATATGTTTATATGCTTGTGTGAAAATTTCGGGAAGAAATTTTATGTGAAAAGTCTTCAATTTGATTTTAGGGACTAAATTGAATAAGTTGTAAAAGTTGAGTTCTAGAAGCTTTTAGCATGAAATTGAATTGGAATATTAATTAGAGGTCCTTAAATAGAAATTTGACCAAATTCTAAAAATTTGGACAAAAATGAACATGGAAGAGTAAAAATATCAAAGTTTTAAGTGAAGGGCATTTTGGTCATTTGGCCATTAAATGAATTAAAACATAAAATAAAAGCCAAAAAGTGTCCATATTTTTTCTTGCTTGGCCGAACCCTTCATCTTCTCCATGGATAGGGTTTTCAAGCTTTTCAAGCTCAATAGTAAGTGATTCCGAGCCCCGTTTTTAATATTTTTCATATTTTTGAAATCCTTGCAACATAATCTACATATTTTTACCATTATTTTAAGCTAGGGTTTATATTTAAAAATTTACCCATGTTGAATAATTGTGCATTTTGATGAATTATGGTAGATTATGCATGTTTATGGTTAAAGGAACGGTTTTTACTAAGTGATTTTCGGCGAAAATGTCCGAAAGGACTAAATTGTAAAAGTTATAAAATTGGTCATAAGTGTGTGAATTAATGGGAATTTTGGACTGCCATAGTTATGAAAATGGTTCGGTTAAGTCCAAAATACAAGAAAATTAAATAAAAATTAATTTACGAGCCTAGGGACAAAAGTGTAATTTTGACAAACTTTAGGGGCAAAAATGGAAAATTTTAAAAGTGTGATTTTTGGACTAATTTGGATAATATGAATGTTAAATGAGTGTTATTTGATATGTTAGATTAAGAAAACACGAAATTCGGGCTTAGAACGGTGAAAAACGAGGTTATGGGCTAAGTCAAAAATAATAGTTGTTTTTGTATTCGAGGTAAGTTGGTGTGTTAATAATAATGCAATGATTTTGTAGTTTATGTGTGAAGCTTAAATTAGTATGTTAATTTGCTTTTTGTGAATTAAATGTTTAAAGTGCTATGTATGTGAATTGAATTAAAAATATGTCTATGATACAAGATGTCATGCAATTGAATTGAAATCTTGTGTTCAAGATGCTTTTCATGAATATAGTTATTATGTGAAATTGTGAGATTTGTTATCATCATAAGATATGTGATTGAGTGTATATTGACTAAGCTTCGACAAGTGTGAAAAAGTCCCAATTGAACCTTAGGAAATCAAATAGGATACGAGTGACATGTCACTAGGAGCTATCATCTATGTGATCGATTGTATAAGTGATTACGGGTGCTGGTTTCGTTCGACTATTAGTGGCTAGGTAATCCTACATTTGTTGCGGATACCTGTCAGCTTGTGTGAGCAACACTGAGTAGCTTCGACTTGACCATCAACTTGTGTGAGCAGGGCCGTGATTAGCTCGATAATGAGCATATCAGTGGTAGCTTCGGCTACATATCAGTGGTAGTTTCGGCTACATATCAGTATTGAATTGATATAGAAATATTGTGATAGAATGTAAAAAGATTTGACCATGTGTTGTGATGAATTAATGTATAAATATGTTTCATGCCATGATGCATTTATATGTGTAAGTGTGAATGTGAAATCTTATGAGTAAGTGATGGTATGTAAGTGTAAATTAGGAGCAATATGCTCGTTATATGATTGAACTATGGTAAGTTTGATAAGAGGTAGGTGCTATAATTATAGCTCCTAAAGAGAGCATGAAAATGTGAAATTAAAACTAAAACAGTTTTGGATAGCAGTAGTGTTGTGCCTTTGAAAAATCACAAAAAAGGTTGGGAATTGAATTATAAATTTAATAATATATGAAATTAAAACCCATTGAGCCTATTTTCACATAAAAGAAGTAGAGTAAGCAAATGATTCTCAATTTGTGAGATATCTGTAATGTTGTGAGATATGGTTAGATGGACTTTGGAATCCCCTTTTTCGAATTTGGAAAATCACTAAAAATTGTATAAAAATGTTTATCGTGTATAATTTATATGCTTAAAATATTTACTGAGTCTACTTTCAAGATAAACAAACGGGAAGGTCATCCGAATTCTGTATAATGATAAAATTGATTTTTAGTGAAGAGGAGTCAGAACTGTCAAATAGCGAAATAGGGGAAACTTTAATGAATAAACTGTACTAATTTGCTAAACCAAAAATTCTAAAAATTTTATGGCCAGAAGATATATGAGTCTAGTTTCAGTAAAAATTTACGGAACTTAATTTCAAGTTCTGTAACTCAAGATATAATTAATTTAGCAACTATGACTCTAGAAAACAACTTAAGCTGAATATGAGTAAAAAGCGGAAACATGTGTATAATGATTTTATTTCTTAAGAATACCTTTTGATGAATGCGAATATCTTGTTAATTAAATTGTTTATTATTATATGCCAACTTACTAAGGTTTAAAGCTTACACCCTCTCTTCCATTTCTTTTAGTGTTGTCAGGTTGGCTCGGGGTTGGAGATCGTCGAAAGCAGCATCACACTATCAATTTATCAAGTCAAAGTACTAATAAACCTTAATTGCTTTCAAGTGAGTGGCATGTATTAAGATTCAGTTATTGGTGGTATGTATTATTGTGAATTGGCCAAATGTATTGGCTTATGTTGCTTCATTGTATAAGGCCACGAGAGGTTGCCCATAATGGTTATGGGTATGTAAGCCTAATTTATACTTATATGTGGAAATGTTTTGATGTAGTTGGGTATATTACGTGCGTTTGATGGTTAAGTTAGGAATAATTAAGGGTATGATATGTATCTATGAATTGTATATGGGTGTGAAGAGTTTAGAGCAACAAGAAGGGCTTAGAAAATAGCCTAAGTGTTGGCTATACGAGCAGAGACACGACTGTGTGTCTCAGCCGTATGGAGGACACGGCCTAGCACACGGGCGTGTGACTTAGCCGTGTGCCCTTAATGGTATGCTGACGTCATAATCAGAATGCTTGATGTTTTTAACACTTGCTAGGGCACGGGCGTGTGTGATCACGCGGCCTGCCCACACGAGTGTGTCCTAAGTCACACGGGCATGTGACACTGTTTTGTTAAAAAATTTTACAAGTATTCCAAAGAACCCGGTTTAGTCCTAAACCATCCTTAAAGTATGTTTTGGGCCTCTAGGCCCGTAATAGGGACAAAATGACTTTAAATGAAAAGTTTTAAATTTGACGTGGAAATTAGATATCGTACTTGAATGTTCATGTGAGAGTAAGTACAGTAATGCCTCGTGCCCGTGTCCGGCGAAGGTTACGGGTGAGGGGCGTTACAACTATTGCTAGAGGAAAGGCTCGGCTAGTAGCTAAAGGATGTTCTCAAGTTCCTGGATGTGATTTCAAGGAAATGTTTAGTTTTGTAGTAAAACCTACCACTATTCGGGTTATTTTGTCCATTGATGTTTCCAAAAGGTGGCCACTAAGGCAGGTCGATGTCAACAATGCCTTTTTGAACAGTGATTTTGATACTGAGGTATTCATGCAACAACCTCCAAGGTATGAATAGTATGGTTCAGATGGAAAACCTTTTGTGTGTCATCTGAAGAAAGCTTTATATGGTCTCCGTTAGGCTCCTCGTGCCTGGTTTGAGAAACTAAAACAGTTTCTTGTCTTGGTTGGGTTTGTTGGTTCCAAGTCCCATTCATCTTTATTTGTGCGGGTGATAGCTAGCTCAACTCTTTATGTGCGATATTATAATCACCGGTAATCTGTCTACCTCTATAGATTGGTTTGTCCAGTTGTTAAATAGTGAGTTCTCGTTTAATAATATGGGTGATTTGTATTATTTCCTTGGGATAGAGGTCACTCGCTCCTCTGGCTGCCTTCATCTTTGTCAACAGAAATATATCCGTAACATTCTTGATCGGTACTCGATGGTCACGGCAAAGAGTGTGCATACGCCAATGATTAGTTCGTCCACCATGTCCAAAGATGATAGAGAGCGATTAGAAGACCCGGCTGAGTACAGGAGCTTGCCTGGAGCTCTCTAGTACGTGGTTCTGACTAGGCTCGATATTGCATATGCTGTAAATAGAATATGTCAATTCATGCATAGTCTTACCAATACTCATATGGTGGCATTGAAACGTATCTTACAGTATATGAGTGGCACCATTGATTTTGGGTTAGTCTTTCGTCCATCCAATCGATTGTCCTTGGTTGGATACGCATATGCCAACTAGGGATTAGATTTTGATGACTGGAGACCGACGTCAGGTTACTGTATATATTTTGGTCAAACTCCCAGATCATGGTGTTCTAAAAAGCAGCAAGTAGTTTCTTGCTCCACGGCTAAGGCGGAGTATAGAAGTCTTATTGTTGCAACAAGTGAGGTATCCTAGTTAATTTCATTACTTCAAGAGCTACAGGTTAAGTCTGATGACACTCCGACTATTTGGTGCGACAGCTCCAATGCAGTAGCTGTGACAGTCTGAATTTGACCCTAATCAGAACGGTAGTTTCGGGACCACGAATCTGAGTCAAAAAAATATTTAAATATTATTTCCTATGTTTATTATGAATGAATTTATGTGTGTAAAATTTTCGTTTAAAAATTTGATCTTTTGAGTGCCCGATTTAATAAAAAGGGCTTAATCGCATAAAATGTAAAATTTGCATGCTAATTGTTAAAGTGCCTAATTGCTTTGTTCTTTTAATGTGTGGTATTTATAATGCAATTATACCATTGAAATTGATATGGACACATTCGGTCACTAGTTAGTGGGTGGAAACAATATTATAATTATTAAAGTTATAATATAAGAAATAATATGTATATATTAAAACATAAAATAAAAACAACCATGCATGTTCTTTGTTATTGCCGAAACTAAAGAAAATAAGAAAGAAAAGAAAGCTTTAAGGGTTCGGCAACTTGCTAAGCTCAATCAAGGTACGTAATTAACTCGGTTTTTGATATCGTTGCTTCCAATACTACTCGACCCATGTCTGAATTTTTTATTTTGATGATGTATTCATGAGTTGCCATTATTGATATCTTGGTGGATTTTTGTGTTTGATGTTGTTAAATAAGAGATATGTGTTAGATTATTAAATTTGTATTGGAAATTTTCATGAAAATTAAGTAAATAGGGCTTAATTACAAAAATGGTAAATTGAGGGATTAAATTGTGAAATAAATTAATTGTAAGGACTTATAAGGGCATGGGAAGTATTCGACTATAGCTTAGAGTAAGTAAATTATGTTTGTTTTGTGTTTTGAGAATTTTGGACTTAATTTCTCAATGTGCAAAATGTATGGGGAAAAAGTGCAATTTGCCCATTTACGTATTTTTGAGTAAATTGGATTGAATATTTGATTAAATAAGTTTAATTTAAATTAATCTAGATCAAGAAAGGAGAAAATTGGATTCGGATCGGGGAAAAACAAAAATAGACGAATAGTTGGCTTACGTAGTTCGTCGATATCTGAGGTAAGTCAATAAGTATTTAACATTCTTGTTTTGAATAAATACTTGTTTACAATGTTAAAATTTAAATATGTGGCTAATTGGATGATAGCCGAATATATGGTGTTAGAAAGGAAAATATTTGAGTTATCTGGATTAAGTTTTGATAATGAGAAATTGACTGGTATATGTGTGATAATCGAACTTCTTGTATTTGGAAGTGTGCTTGGATTAATTATGAAAAAGTATAATTCGGGCTTTACGCCTAGCAGGCTTAATGCTGGTGAATATATTTCAGGTTATACCTAGCAGGCTTCGTGCCGGTGTGAATTCAGGTTTATACCTAGCAGGCTTGTAGCCGGTGAATTATAAAGGGTTTATGTTTGCGAGACTTTATGCTGAAGTGGCAAATGAATAATTAAAACGAGCTAAAGTGAAATGTGTTAATCAAAGGTTTTTGTGTTATAAGGTAAGATAGATAATGTAATTATAATGCAAATTATACGAGATGAAAATAAAAGTGAGGAATTCATGAAACTATGTGTTTGATCAAACTTAAAAATGCTAATATGATTGTATGAATTTAAGCTATCTTTATAATTACATGTGAATTCGGCAAAGTTGGATGGATGTATGATTATATGTTTAATATATTAAATTTTAGTACATTGAACATGAAAGAGTGAACATTAAAGTTTAAGTCTATTTTGTTTCTTTGATTTATTAAGGTTAATGGATTGTTTATTTGCTTATGACTTACTAAGCTATAATAGCTTATTATGTGTATTTATTTGCTTTGGTTTTATAGATTTTTGTTTGGAGGTCGTTACGTGCTCGGGGATCGTTGGTGAAGTCATCCGCACTATCGTCTACTTTCGATACTATTAAAAAGTTTTAAGTCAAACTTATGGCATGTATAGACTTAAATGTTTTTGTCCAATGTTGGATTATGTATATATGTCTTGCCATGCGAAAATAGCAAACCTGAATTTTTAATATGTGTTAGTTTAAATATTACTTTGGTGTATACTATGTGTGATTAAGTATGGTAGTTGTGAATGTATAATTATTAGAATGGATATAGGTTATGAAATGTGTGATGGTAATTGAACCTTTGTTGATATATTTGATTAAGGTTTAGTAATAGGTTTCGGTCATAATGTGCTATTATGTGAATGCTCAAATGTTTTATCACTTGAAATGGAGTTATTCGTTGTTGGTTGAAATGAATTAATTCATGTAGTAATATGAAATTTTAAGCTTGATTAAACAAATAGTTTATATGTGAATTAGGTTATTATATTGAATGATATGTCTTTATTCTTGTGGATATGGTATACATGATTTATAGTGGGATTAATTTTTATATTTAAGTTGATGCTTGTAAATAAGGTTAATTATAGTTAAAGTGATCATTGTAATAGTTTGAGTAAATAGCATTAGCATATTCGGCTTATGAATTGTAATTGACCATATGAATAGTAGTTTTTATTTGTAATCGATAAGGAAAATTGATTATCACTTGCAACTATTATATACATGCCGAACAAGTTTGGGTGAAGATGATATATGTTTGATTAGGTTATATCAATATATAAATATACATATATATCTTGTGTATGTGATATTATGGCTTTGCATTTTTTTTTATATATATAATTATAATAGTTAATGAAATGACTTCAGAGTGAAAATCATGTATATTTATTTGGTTAATACTTTTGTCAATAACCAAATTATAGTTAAATTTGGGGTTTAAAGTGTTATAATGATTTATATGCCATTTTGAGTTTTGTATTTCTTTATATGATATTTGTGTGATGTTTGAAGTTATGAAACGATCAGTTCATGAGATATAATTGATTATTTATGTTTAAAACTTCCGATATTTGAGTTATATGCCGAGTATGTTTGTGATAGTTTGGAAAACAATGACTTGTCTAGTAATATACCGTAACCCATTCTGGCAACGGATACGGGTTAGGGGTGTTACAGTAGCGATTGCGGTTAATCTTGTGTTACACTCAAAATTCAAGCATGTAGAACTAGACCTGTTTTTTGTTCGTGAGAAAGTTGTAGATGGATCTCTTCTGATAAATGAGGTTCTTGCTTGTGACCAAGTGGTTGATGTCCTTACAAAACCTCTATTAGTGACGTATTTTACTCGGTTTCGACACTTTCTTCGAGTCTTACACGTCGAGAAGATGGGTGAATGTTAGAATTCACATAGACTTAGTTGATGCAGTTACGTGGTTAGCAAGAAGCTGTTAATACAGCTAGCATTTGTCGAAGAGTTGTTAAAGAGCAATTATCCTAACCTTCTATAAATACTACATGTACAAATGAATTAAGTCAACTATTCATTCAAGATACAGAAATAGAATTGTTTTTTCCCATTCATTCTCAAATCTAAAAATAGAACTCTAGCTACACTAAGTACTGCTTAAGCATGCCTTCTAGCACTAGTTTGTATCCTTCCTTTTTTTTTGGAACTTGAAAGCATTGCAGCAGCTACCTCCTATTTGGGTATTAAGATCAATCTTAATCTTTTAAAACCCTAAAAAGCTTGAAACAAATGAATGAGAGGATTCATATATTAATAGAATATACCAATTGCTTTAAAGTTGAACCTCCTAAGTTTACAGAATCCTTTAGATTTTCTTTAAGAAATCAAATATATATATATATATATATAAAATCTTTTTGAGTTAATATCTCCCAGATAAACTTCACAACCTGATGGTCTTCGTAAAAGAAGACACATTTGATAATAAGCTTGTGTTTGCTTGAAAAGATCATCATAAATGATTAAGATGTGTCGTCCACAATACATAAATTATTTAGCCAAAGCAATTCCTGTATAAGGAGCAAGATATTGTAATGTAGTTTGGGAATCCACCATTTCGACTATCCAATGGTGTACTCCATCGCTCCCCATTATTGGAAAGTGGTCACTACTTGAGCCACAGAAGATATGTTTTGACCAATAGCTACATAAACATATTACATTTTGCCCTTGCTAATTGAGAATCATATCCATAGCCATTGTTGTTTTCCGTTCAATTAATCTTCAATAATTAATTCTCGCTAACCACATCCTATATGGATCATTGAATCAATAACAATAAGTCATGCTTGAAGATACTCATAAATGGAAGGTCTCGAAATAATACCTGAAACAGGAGATTCAATTAATCGAGATTTAAAAGCTGAAATTTCACCTCGACGTGAATACGCAAACTGGTGGATGAATATTAATTGCTACGTCTGGAAGAGTAATATGGAGGGATTTAACGCTAAATTAGTGTTACAGTTTTACAAGTTATATTTAATTAATCTAACCATGAACTTTGTAATACAATTGTAGTTTCTGTTCACTTGATTTTTAACATTAATCATATCAATGGATCAATACTCAACTGATTCTGGACTTCAATTTAATACAAACTGCAGACCGAGCAGTGCATTAGGGTTCGGAGAATAACTCTTTTCTTGTATAAAGAAGGCAGTAATTTAGCACCTACTTAACAAAGATAGCTTCAAAACTAGGATTTGCCTCAAATGTTACTTAAATATCTACTATCTTTAGTTCAGTCTTTGATTCAAAGTAGTAAACAAAAACTAAATTGCAAGTGGCAGTGGAGAGTTATGTGTCAGTCTTATCCCGTGAGTGTTGAGTGATGAACGTGTCCGGGGTATTCATCAACTCACGTGCATATATGCCTTGTGCTCCAATGCCTAAGGAAGGGAGGAACGTGCGCAGCATCTTCCTCAAGCTGCAATATTTTTAAAGTTATTTTTATTAGTAAAGTAGAACCCCCAGAAAGAATAAGGAAGAAAGGAGGGAAATGTAGGTATTGCCATATATAATAGTTTCCATAAAGATTGAGATGGGATATAGCGATTGATTTTTAACTTTATTCATGTCAGTCTTTCCTCTAATGGAATCTAGCCCACTAACATGCATTAGTACCTAGAAACCTGGCAGTGTTGCATTTGCCACTCACTTCTTCTCCGTAACACAGTTGAGATACTAAGGTTAAATCACAGGTTAGAGACAATAAAATACAATCCAATTGATGCTTTTGTAGGTAATAAATCCATTGGTAGAAAAGATCATGAAGCAGAGGTGAGGTGGAATGAAATTCAACTCTACTACACAATATTAAATTTAGATGGAATGGATTTCGCCAGGTGGATTAATCAGATGAATTAGATCCTCAATGGATTAATCTATTTACGTATCCATCATACATGTCAAGTGGAAACCATCTCCAATAAACAATTTTCTTTTCCTAAAGACCACCAATTTAAAACTGGTATTGGTCCCAAGGTGGTCATTATATATACATGATTTCCAGTCATCTCTCTCTTGTAATTTTCTCCACAGTTCTCTTTCTTTCTTTCTTTTCTCTCTCCCACTCCCTTGAATACACACAAGAGACAAGTATAGAAAGGTAGGCAGAGATGAGCTTGAGGAACACAAGCACCAAAGACCAAGCTCCAAAAACTGAGTCGGGTATGGGATGTTGTTCAAAGCCAGTAAAAGGCATTTCAGGATGCTTTGATCCAATGAGTACTGATAAGTCTGGTAAAAGCAATAATGACAGCAAGCTTAAACAGGCTGAGGATTCCCTCAGGACTGTCATGTACTTGAGCTGCTGGGGTCCCAACTCCTAATTAATCTCAACCAAATATGTTCATCAACTGATTCAATGTCCTTAACCTTTGACTTTGACTCTTTGAGTGCCTTCACTTCTTCCAAAGCTGTCTAACAGTCGACAGAGTATTTTACGTATAGTATCTTTCTTTTTTCTTTAGTTTGTACAAATATATGTTCCATGTTGTAAAAGTTGGCTTGCCTGTATAGCTAGGTTTCTGCCTCTCTTGTACAAATAATAATTGTATGTTAAGGAGTGTTGATGCGTTTGATGAGATTCTGCAAAGGTTTAGTTTAAATTATCGCTTTCATCCCATCCATTACTAAGGCCCGCTGGAAACCTAACTTGAAGCAGCTTTTCATTAAGGGGTTAATTAGCAATGTATGTTGATTATGTTGATTTTGAAAGATAATGGTGAAATAAGTCAACTTTTTCGATATTTAGAGAACTAGATCGATTTTGGAGAGAGAAACAAAAATATATAACACAAATGATAAATATAAAAAATATATAATATCATTATATACTTACATATTTATTATTTCATTTATATAAATAAAAGAGTTATTAATTAAAAAAATAAATTAAAGAATTTGAAAACAATATATTTATTAATTATTAATTAAAATTTTTTTAAAAAATTTAAAATAATATGAAATAAAAAATACAAATATAAATAGGAGAGGAATCAAACTTGGGACTTAAGCATATTAGCATAAAACCTTTATGCAAGACATGTTTTCTATTTTTCTCTTTAAAATCAACTTATTCTTTTTAAATATAGGGAAATTCACTCTAAATCCCTATTTATTTTTTAAAAACAACATTTTCTTTAAATTTTGCCTTTGATTAAGACCCAATTTCATATCTACTTTTTTTTTTCACTCATTTTTTATTTTTATTTTTGGTACCAAAATTCATAACACCCACTTAAATACATAAAATTCAATTAAAAGGTAAATAATATTTATTAGAAACAATTATATTATTAAAAGTAAAATAAATTAAAATAAGGAATTTTTTATATGAACAGATGTTTTAAAAGATATTTTAAGCTAATTAATTTAAAGTAATGAGATGCATATCTAATAAGTGTATCATAATATATATATATATATATATATATATATTGATAATTTTAGTAAGTTAGTGTTATTGAATTCAAGTGCAATTAAAAGCTTTATAATAGTAAGGTTAGTGTCTTAAATTTTAATGTTGAAGTTTGAATCATTGGGTGTAAACTATGGGCACTTAAGCAAGGATTTCAAATCTTATAAATGCAAAAAAACTAATGTAGGGAGAAATTATCCATGATTTAAGAATTTAATCTAGCTGGATTTTAAATTTAATTGAGATGCAAGATATAGAAATTTATTTACAAATGATAGGGGGAGAATGTAACATAAGGTAAGTGATAAAGAAAAGAAGAGGGAAAAACAGGAACTTGTTCCATATATTATGGGTTGAACATAACAAAAGTAGCCGCTGGTTAGAAGAAGAAGAAGAAGAAGAGCCTTTGGTATTGGCCAAAACAACATGCTATAAAAAAGTAACTGCCTCTTTCCTTTTAATCTCCTTATTTTCCTCCCTCTCCCTTCATTAATATTTATATGCCTCATCTAACCCTAAGTTTTTCGCTGTTCTCTTTGTGTTTATGTTGTAGGAATGAGTTGGAAGAGTAAGGCGTGGGCCGTTGCCGCCACTACTGTTACGGCAGCTGAAGTTTCCAAGGAAAAAAAGCTATGCCTATGGAGCTCAGCTAAGCACCACCACCAAGCTGCCATTAATAATGTGGTGGGATCCTCACAAAGGGAGAGACCATCATCAGCAGCAGCATCCACTTGTTCAAGGAGGAGAGACAGGGAAGAAATGCGCCATCAATCGGAAGAATCACTTAGAACAATTATGTACTTAAGTTGCTGGGGACCCAACTGATCATAACCATAACAATGGGAAGTACAGTGAAAGGATAACAAGAAGGAAAAAGAGGGATATTTGTGTATTTTTATATACAGTTTGTATACATGGAGAGGGAGGGTGACTGACTTATTAATGTATGGTTTAAATATCCTTATAGCTTCAAATCAAATGCAAAGAAAATGATGACCAAATTTAAGGTTTTTCATTTGCCAAACCAAGGATATATCAAAGTTTTCCCTTTTTTCTTCTTCATGCAGAAGGGAAGAAATTTATCATACATATTAATTTCAGAGTGAGTATTATGCACAAGAGTAGGTTTCTCAACCTCTTTTTATTTTAATTTAAAACATAGTTAAGTTAAATGATAAATCAATTGGGTTATTAGACAAGCAAACTTTTGCATGTGTAGTAGACCAATACAACCAATATATAGAGGAGAAAATAGTAGGTGTAAATTAATTAATTTACGTGAGTTTTGTCCAGTTTTCTCCAATTAATTTAGTTTTTATATGAGTTTTATTCAATTTATTACGCATTTTAGACTTGTAAGTAGAATTGAAGATGTTATAAATATTTATTTTTTAATTTGCTTAATTATATCTTATATATTACACCCTCAAAATACATAAAATTATATTGGGAAGAATGCACGTGAAGTATATGAGTCACAAAATGAGAGTGGTAAGTAACGTTTATAATCTTCAAGAGTTTTAAAATAAAATATCAATATAAGTTTTCATTTATGAGTTCAACACGAAATTTCTATGAATGCAAATTCATCACTTTATATAAAACAATTTTTAAAATTTTCAACACCATCTATAATTCTATAGGTAAACTATCAAATAATCACTTTTATTTTATCTGAGGCTATATTTTAGTCACTTATCTTTGAAATATTACGTTTTTAATCACTTACGTTAGCGTTTTGTAACATTTTTGTCATTCAACCGTTAATTGTCATTAACGGTATAACGGTAAACTAACGTAGCACGTTAAATCATTATGTCAAACAAAAATTTTAAGTTAAATTATATAATTAGTCCACATGTTTTTTCGTTTTGAGCAATTTAATTTTTTTCTTTTATGTTATTTTAACTTTTTTTTTTACTTTCCATTCTCTTTTGCTTTTTCCTTTGTTTTCTCCCCTTCTTCATCTCTATTTTCCACGTAATTAATTCAAAGAAATGAGATTTCAAACATGAGGCATCTGGAAAATTGTTTTATATGAATGATCCAATAATTAATTCAAAGATTTAGGATTTCAAACATGAAGAGTTTGCAAATTATGTCAAACAGTCAACTAAAGGTTACTTGTTAATGTGTAAAATTTAACCATATGATGGATTTAAAAGCCTCATTGCATGAAAGGCATTTGAGGCAACTCTTAAAACCGCCATTGGAATATGGAGAAGGAATGAGGGAACATAAAAAAAGAAAAAAAAAAAGAAAGTTAAAAGAACATAAAAGAGAGAGAAGTGAAGAAAAGTGAAAGAGAAACATAAGAGAATGAAAAATAAAATAAAATTTAATTGCTCAAAACGAAAAATATAAGAACCAATTGTATTATTTAATCTAAAATTTTTATTTAAAATAATAATTTAATGTGCCACATAAGCTACTATTACATTGTAAAAGAAAATTAACAGCTCAATGACAAGTGTTATAATATGATAGCGCAAATGACTAAAATGTAACTTGAATAACTATTTTAATTGTGTACCTAATTTTATTTATACACAAAAATATAAAAATATTACCCCGTATACTGTTAAAGAAAAAAAATATAAAACTAAAAAAATATAAAAATAAAACAAAAATGAATATATTTGCAAAGATCCAAAGTATTGTGGGTGAAATCATTGCCTGTCAAACCTGATTTGACATTGGGATGAAAAAAAGAAAGATGCTTTTCTTTTTTATTTATTATTAGATTTTGAATTATTTTGCAAGAGGGCCACATGGGTGGATGTTATTTTAATGCTCCAAAAGTAATATATGTTGTTTACATCATAACATTTCATGAAAAACAGAGCACACTCCATGAGTTCATCTCGATAGTGTATTTTTGGAACCTTTCAATCCATTCTTTCTAAGCAAAATTAAGCTTATTTTCTACAATATATATATATATATATATATATATTTATATCAAATGATTACATGGAATCAAAAAATGAATAGACATCAGCTTTGCACTGTCATTTTCCAACAATGAAAATTAAGTAACCATGAAAGTTGAATGCCAAGAAAACAAAACAAAAATATGTGTATGTTTTGCTTGCAAGCATATGTTATTAGACGTTAAGGAGCTTTCAACAATAGTGACAACTCAAACCACATCCCCAAAACTGATATAATAACTTAGTTTAATATTTAATTCCTACCTCATGTCCATTTACGAACAAAATTCCACCCTTGTTTCAACTTTTTATTTGCTTCTATCTATTGAACTTGACAAACATAGACAGATCCAGGTGTGTGTGTAAAGCCAAAAAATATGATGGGTGTTGATGAGGAGAAATCTGAAGGTGAAGGGAAAGTTTGGAGTCTTTGTAGGATGCCAAAGTTATGGCAGATGAGTAGTGGCAATGGGAATGGCTCATCTTCATCTTCATCATCATCAATGGGGAACAACAATGTTTACCAGCAAACCCCAAGTAGTGAAAGATCAGCTGTGACTTCTTCAAATGCATTTTTTTCTATGGCCAAATCTTTGCTTCCTGCTCGAAGAAGACTTAGGCTCGATCCTTCCAACAAGTTATATTTTCCTTGTAAGTTTCTCACCTTTTAACTGGGATGGGGGTTTGAAGTGAAGTTTTTTGGCTTTTATGATTTGGTTTCCGTTGCATGATCCTGTTCTGTTTGTGGAACTGAAAAGGGGTCCTTTTACTTATTGCAAATGCGTTTCTGCTCAAGTGATTCAATTGCTAAAAGTGAGATTTCGTGGCTAGTGATGTGCTATAATTGCCGGTAAGTTAATTTGAGTAACTCAATCTGGTTGCATGAGGTTGAAGTTTGTGGTTTCTGCAGATGAACCAGGTAAACAGGTCAGGAGTGCCATTGACATTAAGAACACTAGCAAGTCCCATGTAGCATTCAAGGTATGGAACATGTCCTTATTAATGTCTGATGTGTGGTAAAAACATGTTGCTACTGGTTCTACATTGATTCAAAACATCTAATGAGTGAGAGCTTTGTGGTTCCTTCTACAGTTCCAAACAACTGCACCAAAGAGTTGCTACATGCGACCTCCGGAAGGTATACTTGGTCCCGGAGAAAGCCTTATCGCAACCGGTAATCCATCAACTTAAATAACCCCTTTACTACTTTCTATGCATTGGCAGAACACTGATTGATTTATGGTTTTAACGAGTTGTTTTTTTCTGACGAACAGTATTCAAGTTTGTGGAACCACCGGAGAACAATGAGAAACCAATGGAAAAAAAGAGCAGGGTTAAGTTCAAGATCATGAGCTTAAAAGTGAAAGGAGAAACAGATTATGTCCCAGAACTGGTATAATTCTGCAGATACATTTAGAACATACAATTTCATGTCAAATAGTGAAACTGAAAATGTGTGGTATAACAATCTTGCAACAGTTTGAGGAGCAAAAGGATGAGGTCACAGTTGAGCAGATATTACTGGTAGTTTTTCTAGACCCAGAACGTTCTTGTCCTGTAAGTAATCAAAACATAATCACAACTGGATTACTTGGTTTATTCGTAGTCTGTTTCTAAAAAAAATATTGGTCTCAAAGGCACTGGAAAAACTAAAACGTCAACTGGCGGAGGCAGAAGCAGCATTGGAATCGCGGAAAAAGCCACAAGAAGAGACGGGACCGCGTATCGTAGGGGAAGGGCTGGTTATAGATGAATGGAAAGAACGGAGGGAAAGATACCTGGCTAAGCAGCAGGTTGAAGGTGTTGCTCCTACTTAGCGATTACCAGCTCCACTCAATCTTTTCCTTTGCTGTCCTATGTGGTAAATTTGAGCTGAATTCCATTTGTTCAACGACTGTCATGTCCCCCAAATTATTGTAGATAATGGGGTATATAAGTAACAAATTTGTGGATTTTGGAAGAACCATGTCACGTTCATTATGGTTTTCCTTTAATTTTTTCTGTTAAAGTGCACTCATAAACTTTGCTACTTCAGATTTTCAAAGAGTTGTATAATTCATAAAAGCCATGCTCTCTCTCCCTCTCTCCCTCTCTCATGGTCCAAACTGGATTTATCATATAACCATTGGTTCACAACATAGTCACTTTCAATTAAAGCAGAAAAGAACAATTTTTTATTGAAAAAAAAGGGAGGTCTCACGTAGATCCAGTAAAATCATGAACAATGTAGCGCCTCAAGTAGGTTCACCCTGGGAAACAGGGTCTTAAGGAAATCTACATCTCAATGAAATGGACCACTCAGCATGGACCAAGTTCTAAAACATTTATTGTTTAAAACATGTCTACAGGCTCAGGAATAAAACAGCTTTCTCAATCAAGAATCTTCAGAAGCAGAACTGGCATTTTAAAGCTGCATATAAATCCTCGTTGCCAAGATCCATTAAACAAAAAAGTCATTTTCTTTTTCTTATTATAAATGGTTGGTTGCTGGCTCATATCAAGAAATTCAACCATTTTTATTACTTATTTGCTTCATCGATTGCTCTCGGAAGCGCGGATAAAATATAAGTAATCATCGCCAGCACAACTTTAAAAAGAAAAAAGAGATGGGCATGTAGCCGCCGATTTGACACAGAAGAGCCAGTGGAAAAGAAAGGCTGTTCCGCAACACGTAAAACGGCATGGTTTTAGCACCAACATTGGGGCATTTTTCTTCAAATCTAAACATCAGATAAGCCCGGGAGAGTTTGTGCATACATTACTTTTGCCATCAGAACAAATGGAAAACAATGGATAAGGGTGGAAGCTCTAAGACGAGAATATGAGTAACAGAGGCGCTCTTCTATCATTTATAAACAACTTTGAAACAAACCCTAGTTAACTACCTCAATAAAACTACTTGGGTGCTGGGCTCACCGTCAACTTAGCTCATACTTTTCTTCATTACTAAACTTTTAGACTCACAATTTCTTATATTTGGGCCTTTCAAATTTGATGATTAATGTTTTCAAAATTATATCAGTGGTGAAATATGTGAAACTATTAATTCATCGGTTTGATTCAATGCGTTGAATTCATTCACTCAAATAAATTATTAAATAATTTAAAAAATAAAATAAAAAATTATATTATATTCAATTTATCTGTACCGATTCTCGAGTTAATTAATTTAATGTCGTTCTTCAGATGGGTACCTTGACCGATCTAGTCTAATTCAAACAACTTTGTTGATGACTATATCAATTTCATCATGAAATTTCAATATTTCAAACATATTCAACTTAAACTTGAATTATCCACCTTTTAAGGCCTCAAAATTTTTTTTGACAAATTTCTTTTCTTTTCTTAAGAACACATTTATGAATTTTACAGTAATAGAAATATATGTCCTATCGAAATAAAATTTGTAACTAGCTATCATGTTGCCTAGCGAGCAAAAATTTACCTTTGTGGAAAAGATAATTCATTCGGATCCGCATGAAAGTCCAACTCTATTACATTGTCATAATCCATGATGTATATTTGGAAAATTGCTTCTCTCATGGTACAATCCTCTTCTCACTTAGCCTCTCTTTCCTCGATTTACAGAAACAAAATGTAATGTAAGACTAAGATTGGCGCCAACAATTAATAATGGAAGAAAGGACTTATTGAATCGGATCACTAACTAATACTAATAGAATAGAACTGATCTAAACTTAAATGGACTCAAAATCTGAAATAAACCCAACCCAAATAGTAAAATAATCCTATCTTAAAACAACCTAACTCTCAAATTGAGTTGATGGAAAAATTTTAAAATCCAAATTACCTTGATTTAATAATTCACCCTAACCGTCCAATTGACCATCTGCGTAAAATTCTTTCTCCGCTGTTTCCTAAAGTTCCTAGTCCTAGAAAGTGTGTATGCATCGAGCTTGTTGATGTTGTCTATCTGATCTTTCCTTTTTCTTCGTACTCGGTTTACTTCTCCTCATGCTATTTCTTAATGTTGGGTAATATTTTTCTCTTTATATATATGCCAATGTTACAGCCATTATTGGCTACGAATTCTTCCTACTTGAATCATTGACACAAATATCAGGGTTTCCCATGATACACTTGTCATTAACAGTTTCTTCTCTGCAAGGCATGAAGAACATCAGATTTGAGGAATGATGCCATCCCGATATTGTATGGGTGCTGTTGTGTCAATATGTCATAGCACAGCAAAACAAAAACAGGGGAGTAATACGCTACCAAACCCAAAACCATGAAATGAATCTACATGATACAAAATTATTTCCAGACAAAAGATCAACGTCGTTACAGTAGATGTGTGAAACCGATTCACTGTCCTCACACTATCATCCATGTCAAATGCCGGCAACCAACCCACTTGGCAGCAAGATTGATTCCGATAGCCAAGGCTGCACCTAATAATGGCATTGGAAGCCGTCTCTCCATAGCAATACCTTCTGTTTGCTCCCTTACTTCTGAAAGCTTCTTTGAATGTTTAAAGATAGCCAACGCTAGATAAGAAGTGATCACCAAGATCCTAACCCAAGGTTCCCCGATGGCAGCCATTACAGCTGCAACAGGCAGTGCTGATGTAACATCATCTCGCTTTTTAATTACACGCGAGAAACTATATAACCCCAATAATAGAGTCCAGTAGAGTGGCTCAGAGATATAGCCAGTCACGGCTGCATAGCCAATGAGACCGGATATTGTGAGCATATATGGTTGACAACTTATGGAGTTGGGAACAGTAGCCTCAGCAATGGCGAGAACCGCTGATGCAAGCACAATAATCACAGTAAGTTCTTTAACAGGAGCATATGCCACAATCCCAGAGTAGAAAGCTCTGACACTATAGATCAAAGTCTCTATACACCTAATCATGGAGGTGATTGGATCCCCAATGAAATAGAAAATAAGGGCAAGTGCAAGCTTCAAGATGTACCCCACAAAACGAACAACACCAAAAGCAGCGTTTCTCCAATTAGATAGCTCTAACAAAACAGCCCTCCATGCATAGAGAAGGAATGCCACAGCTGCACATGGTCCAAAGAGAAAGTGGATTAATTAGCATTATGTTAAAACTTTTTTTATGGCAATTCTTTGCTTTATATGATTGTAATGGCGTGACCGAACAGTAGTAATACATGACAACTTTAACAACGCCCTAAACTCGTTGGAACCTATGTTATGAATAGTTTTCATGGGATTTTCACTAATTACATGGTGAAATTCTAATACTCAGCTGAATAGAACATATGAAGAAGCTCACCAACAAAGAAAGGCCACCTAACAGGAGGATCAGGAGCTTCTTTGGTCAAGTATCGGAACCTCTCCGGCATTGTACTCTCTCCTCTTGCCAACCTCTCCGCTTCATCAACACTACCATCTTCTCCTCCATTGCCAGCATTAGCATAAAACTTGGATTTTCGATTGAGAGAAAGCCCCAACCGTTTCCCTGAAAGTGAAAGGAAATTTGGGGCCGGCCTGGGAATGAAAGCTTTGGGTATTGAGGGAAATGAAGGGGGGGTTTGATGACGGGATAGGACAGTGCGCCGAGAAATTGAAGAAGTTTTAAGAGGGAAGAGTGATGGGTTGAGTGAGAAATTAGAAGCAATGGTTGGGATCGTCATTGAAACAGTGAGGTGGTTTAGGGTTTAGAAAGGTTTCGCCATTAGCAGAGGATTTGGGAACCGAGAGGTTTCGCCATTATCTTCAAGGTTTTGTTTTGGAGCTTGGGCTGGGTTTTCTTGGGTATTGCTGTTTAGGCCCATAAAAACTTTGAATACAAAATTCTCCAAAATTTATGTACCTCTGACATGTATTTCGCTTGTAAATGTGTTACTTTTTCTATCTCTTCTACATCATATTAATCAATCTAAAGAATTATAAACAACACTTATATAGGTAGTCAGCATATGTCAAGGTGCATTCTCAATGCCTTTAATATCTAATAAGCAACTACTACAAAGCTCTAGATATTAGAAGTTATTAATGCACACCCTAAAATGCTAAAAATGTGTGATGGGTGAAACACACAAACAGATTCTATAAATTTTTCAAAGATTGTTGGACTAAGAGCAAATGTCTAACACATCCAAACTCATGAAAAAAAACTTTACAATCCCTACACTGCCTCTCTATAACTTAAACCACTTCATGCTTAGTTTTAGGTCTAGATATTGCATTTCTTACATTATGAGGCCTAGAATCTTAAGTGGTTTAGCCTAGTCACTTTCATTTGTACAAATGGTTTGATGGTGTAATGTTGTAAGTCTTAGTATATGTAGCTTAAGTTGATTGACTCATCGTTATGACTTTTTTAAGTTGTACAATTGCATAATAGTTGAATTTGTTGAATATGGATGGATTCGTCATTGAAAATTTAGGCACATTTAAAGTCTGAGTGTATAATTATGACCAAGATAACCAATGGGATAAGGGATCATTTAGGTATATCCCTAGATCCACAAGTGTTGAGATTGAACTATAGCTTTCCAAGATAAACTTTCCCTTGCTTAAACTTTTAGGGCTAGTTTGGTATTGTTATTGCGATGTAAAAGTGCTTTTGAAAAGTTGCGATTGGGAAAAGTGTTCCCTTAAAGAGCTATGGAAAATTGTTGTGAAAAAAGTGTTATTTGTTTATTTCAAGTGTTTGACATTATTGTCAAAAATTAAGGTTGAAAGTTAAAATATCTATTTTAGACAGTACGTTGGAAAATAACAAATCCATATAATAACAATTACACAAGCAGTACAATCACTATTAAATTAGTTAATCAAATAATATTTAAGTAATTTTAATTAAATATATGTGCCATATATTAGATATTAGTAATATAATAACAATTACTATTAATTTAATAATAGCAATTACCATGAAATTTATGAATCAGGCGATTTACTAATAAAGGCCCATTTCCAACATTATTTACGGAAATGGGCTATTTTTTGCATTATTTACCGAAAATGATCGATTTCGGGCAAAACGCGTCCACATCAGTGTATTTTCAGGGGATATGCTAGCAAAGCGCATCTTTGAGGGAGCGTTTTTGCCATGTCAGCACAAATTGCACCCTCAATGACGTGCTTTGCTGATGTGGCAAAACGCTCCTCCAGGGACGCGTTTTAGCCCATGTTTTTTTAGGGTTAAGGTTTTTTACATGTTTAGGTTTAGGGTTTTTAGATTTTTAGGGTTTTTGTATTAGGGCTTAGGGTTTTAGGGTTTTTTGTATTATGGCTTAGGGTTTTTTAAGGTTTAGGGTTTTTGTAAAAAAAATAAATTAAATTAGGTTTAAAGGATTTTAAAAAATAATTAAATTAGGGTTTAGGGTTTTAAAGAAAATTAATTAAATTATGGATTAGTTTTTTTAAATAATTTTGTGTTTAGGGTTTAGGAAAAAAACTTTTGTTTTTTTTCTACAGTAGTTTCTGAAAAAAATAATTTTGAGAAAACGTTTCTGAACAAATAGTATGAAAAACGCTTCAAGCAGGATGCACTATCAGCAAATTTACTGAAAAAAACTCCCACGTGGATGCTCTTTTTTTATTGTAGTTTCTGAAAAAATAATTTTGAGAAGACGTTTTTGAACAAATAGTGTCAAAAACGTTTCAAGCAGGATGCACTGTCAGCAAAATTACTGAAAAAAGCTCACACGTGGACGCTTTTTTTCTACAGTAGTTCCTGTTTGGTCTTAGACTATAAATGAGCCAAATTTCATTCTCAGGTTACATATCCCCTATAAGAGAAATTGAGGCTAAAGTACAATAGAAATTGAAAATGAGTGAACATTTTAGTGCTATTATTTACTATGATGGTGAGGTCCGTGACACCGAGAACATAGATTTGACATAACTTTGTAAAAGAATTAGGAATAAAATCTTCAGAACGACACCAATGAGAGTTTTTTCTATTAAGTATCGATTTTGTGCTTCGGTTAATCCTCTGACATATGACTCATTCGACATCAAAGGTGCTCGTAGCTTGGAGGCAATGGGGCAAACTCATCTTGCTAGTGGATCACCCTATCTTGAGTTATATGTACAATTTTCATCGCCATATGATGCATTTGTGACTTCAACATTTACTACTATTTGAGAGGAATACACGACCCCTGCCCGACACTCCGTTGGTGGGTGGCAGAACATGGAAGCGCCTGCGTTTGGTAGCAGTATGGAATACACAACCCCTGCACGTGTTTGATGCTGGAAATATGTACTGGGGAATGACATCAACTTCTAGTGGTTGGCAATCTACATTTGATTGGAAAAGTTATGAAACATCCACAAGAAGGGATGATGTACTCCATACGATGTCCACTAGCGAGGGGACCTTAGACGTTGTAAATGATAGTGGGTCGGATGATGAGTCTGATGTGTATCTACCTCGAGAGCCTGACCCCGATGGTGCAGAAGTTACATTATTTTATGAACCAGAGCCTGTTCCAACTGAACTTGAAGATGTTGAGGGGGGTTCAAATGAAGAAGAAGAAGAAGATCCACGATTCAGGGCGTACTTGCCTCCAGCCCACATGCATAATGTCAATCTATCTACAAATGATGCGTTAGAGTTTCCAGATCTACCACACAGAAGGCGTGACCATGCAAGTTCGTTATTGGATTCAGATGAATTGGAAGTTGGTAAAGAGTTTTCCAATAAGGATAGTTTTCTTGGTACATTGAAACAACATAACATCACAAATGGAGTTAACTACAACGTGGTTAAATCCAAATCTGATAAGTTTAAGGCCAAGTGTGCAGTGCAAGACGGTACATGTTTATGGAAAATCATGGCTTCGTTAAGGAAAAGGACAGGTTTTGATCTCATAATTGTGATGAAGTAATAAAATCGATCGTACCTGGAAACTAACTATTGTCACGATAAAAAGGCAAGCTCACCTATCGAATAGTAGTATTGCTAGTGGCAAGACCGGAATATCGAATCCAAGGAACTAAAAGTACTAGTAATAACTTCATTTCTATTATCTAGCCTAAGAAATAAAAGGGGTTTGGTTGTAAACTATTCTAAACTCTAAACTAAAGAAACGACAAAAGTAAATTGGGAAATTGATTTTGGGAAAAACTGATTGATGAGAGCAATACCTAAGGAAGAATCCACCTAGACTTCACTTGTTATCTAACTCTGAACCAGATGATTTCTTCATTTGATTTGATCCGTAGAGATCCCTAAATTATGTTAATACCTCCGTCGAGGATAAGAACAACTAATCCTAGGTTGATTAATTGAAATCTCTTTCTAATTAAAACCCCTAGTCTTACATTAACTCGATCTATGGCTCTCCATATTAGATTTGACTCTAATCCGGTAGATTTTCATCGTCCTATGTCTAGGATTGCAATCAACTCCGCTTAATTGTTTTGGATCTACTCCTATGCAGAGACTTTTGCTCCTCTAGATAAGCACATTCGACTTAAATTAATATCCCGGAAATATCAATTTAAGAATTAAAAACACAATTAAGAACAAATCAAATATTTATCACATAGTTCAGATAACAATAACAAGATCTGTCTTAGGTTTCATCCCCCTTAAATATTTGGGGTTTAGTTCATAATTGTAAAAAGAAACATCTCAGAATATATAAAATAACAAAACATAAGAAAACCCAAAACTCCAGAAAGGATAGAAGGGAGATCCTCTGTCTTGATGTAGATCTTGGCTTCTGAGATGGATCAATCAGCTTTTCTTTGAGTAATTCCCTGCCTTTAACTCCCCATCTTGGCGGGAATAATGTGTGTCCTTGTAGTTGCCTCCTAGGGTCTTTATATAGAGTTTAGAATGTCTTTCTTAGCCCTTAAGTAGCCTTTTTCAAGTGAAATTGAACTTCCTCACGACAAGGACATGCCCGTGTGCCACGCCCGTGCGAGTCGACTTCCAGGCCGTGTTCGAGCATGTTAATGTGGCACGGTCGTGTGACACGCCCGTGTGACGAACTTTCAGGCCGTGTTGATTATTGATTTGGGCCTAATTTACCCGTTTTTAGCCCGTTCCTTACTCTTTTCTCTTCCTTATGCTCACCTAAGTATAAAACATGAAATAAAAGGATTAAGAGCACCAATTTCCACAAATCCAATGATAATTCATCCAGAAATTAGGCTAAGCATAAGGTAAAAATATGTATAATTTACGGTTTATCAGGTTTGTGGGAGATAAAAAAGTACAAATGACCATATACATGTGTTGCTGGTACGGTATTAGTCAGTGTTTATGGTTTTTTGAATAATACTATTATTACGTAATGTTGCACTATTTAACGTACTTCGTTGACAGGTGGTTCACAAGATCATCCCAAGATGGATTCAGATATGTTAGCTAGCTTAATACTACCAACGGTAAATGTGGATCCTAATACTTCGTAGCTTATTGAGGTACACGCCTTCTTACCGCAAAGCTTGGATAGCTAAATAGAAGGCGTTCGAAAAGATACATAATAGATGGGATGCTTCATATAATGAACTATGGTAGTGGTGTCAGGTGCTGGAGAGATACGTCTCAAGTTACATAACAGACATTGAAACGGAACCTGCGTACTAAACGACCGATTGCCCCATGGATGCCAAGTGTTCAAGTGTCTGTTCTGGAGCTTTAAGCAATGCTGAGATGTATTTCTATACTACAAGCAATTGGTACAAATTGATGGTACTTTTATGTATGATAGATATACCCATCGACTATTACTAGCTGTGATAGAGGATGGTGATGGGAGGATCTTTCCAATTGCGTTTGCAGTAACACCGGGGGAGTCAGTTGATGACTGTGATTTCTTTCTTTCTAGGCTAAGGGGGCATGTCTACCCCTAAGTTGATATCTGCGTTATATTAGATTAGGGCACTGGAGTACTAGCAGCAATTGAGTGATAGGGAAAGCCTGGCATCACACACACCATCGGTATTGTAAAAGGCACATTACGTCTAACTACTACAGGCAATATCGGTCTACAACTGAACAACGATAGGTGACCAACATGGGTATTTAATCTCTATTAATATAATTTTATTTGTAATATTCAATTTATTCTGAATGGAAAAGTGGTATGTAGTTTTTGCTATCAACTTATATTAGTAGTGTATGAGATAAGTAAGAACCGTTTTCATGAGATGTTGGCGGTTTTGCATTTAGTTAATGAAGAAGGCGCATACTACTTCTATAACATACCTTTCGAACAGTGGACACAAGCATACGATGGCGGCCTACGATATTGTCATATGATTTCAAACCTAGCTGAATGCATAAATTCTGTTCTAAAAGGAACGCATCATTTACTGGTAATCTCGGTTATGCGAGAGACATATTTTCGTTTAGCGGCATTATTTCCAAAGCAAACAACGAGTTATAAAGGCCAAATGTAGGGAGGCCATGTATGGTGCCGGAAAGTATTGTAAGAAATTAACAAGGCGAAGGCGCGGGCCAACACCATACACATAATGTGTCACGATGGTGACAACCTATGGTTTCGTGTGACGGAGTTTGACAGACCGAACCAAGGTATTACTGGCAGGCAATATCGTGTACACTTGAGAAATAGGACTTGCGACTGTGGAAGGTTTGACACAGTTCATTACCCATGCGCTCATGTAATTGAAGCTTGTCAGAATCTCTGTTTAGATCTCATAAGCTATGTGGACGATGTGTACAAAATAGAATACATATACAACGTATAGAGACATGTATTCCCACCGGTCCCAGATGAACGTAAGTCAGCTGTCTGTATCGCTTGCTCCATTTAAGTTGTTACCGGATAGAGAATTACGTCGCAAACCAAACAGTCGACCTTGCTTGACTAGAATACATAACAATATGGATATTAGAGAAAGAACCAACCAACAGATATTGTGCGAATGGTGTAGAAACCTAGGCCATACAATTCGGTCGTGCCCAAATCAGAATAGTTGATAATTGTTGTAATAAAACTATGTTGCATTATTTATATTTTATTAAAAATATAATAATATTAAAAATATTGTCTTATTCAAAAGAACTTCTATTTTATTAAAAATATAAAAGTAAATTACAATTAAAATATTAAAAATATTGTCTTATTTTATTAAATGAGACAATAAAAAAAGGTTTGCACAAATATATTAAAAATATAAAAATATTAAAAATATTGTCTTATTTTATTAAATAAAATAATATAAAAATGTTTGTACAAATATATTCAAAAAAATCAATGTTGGTGCCGGTCGGAATCAGTGCCACATGGGGGTCGTCGACGGCTACGTGCTGGATTCCTCCTTGGTTGTTGTTCCTCCAGCAGGGGTTCTGGTTGTGGATGCTGGGAGGATGACCCACATTGATATAATAAAGAATACGGAGGTGTTTGCATCACCCATGGCAAAGGTGATTGAATTCCATAAGACGATGGGAATTGATAATAAGAAGAGTTTCTTGACGACACCTCGTGCGATCCCTCATGCGACGATGGCCTATATATAGGCGATTGAGTCGAAGTAATCAGGAAAGGAGATGAACCGGGTCATGCATTCCAACTTGTCATAGGACTGGAAAAAGGAAATATATAAGGGTTAGGATACATATAAGGGCTAGGATATGCACCTGGCATAATCTGAAAAAGGTTGTGATGTGGGTGTCGTCGGTTAAGGCATTGGGCCCGGTGATTGTGTGGACGCTGTTGATGGGCCCGTGTCGTCATTCCTTCTTCTTGGATTTAAAGGGCCCTGTCATTCCCTTTGGACACGAATTTACCGCCGCCTCTCCTCTTCTGACAGTAAATATGGCTTGCCATGGATCCTAAACCATGGCATGTATTTCGGCACGCACACTAACTTTGAAACAATGATCGGTTCCTGAGTAGGTATATAATCATACCGATTTTCCCACATTTCGATATATTTTGACCAGGATTTCGGCCAATCCGTATTTAATTACCGTAAGTCAACTTTGTGCTCATCATCGAGCACTTCAGGTGCCACGGGAATCGGTTTTCAGAATTTAAATTGCAGTAATACTTTATCTGACTGCTGCATCTCCACAGTAGCAAAGTTGACCAATGGGACCTTCACATGCCAAATGTTCAGATTTTGAAAGAATTTATCCGAAATTACTGCCCGAATTGCCGAATCCTCGTATGGTGTCCATTGAAACTATATGAACACCGAGAACAATATTAGTTATATACATAATACTAAATACTAAATATCAAACAACTATTTTATATAAATATATTTTATTTAATACTTACTTGTGCTTCCGACCGTTGGTCTAATAAAAGCCGTATATCTTCAAGAGCCGTAGGTATTCCAACATAACTCACCAAATGGTTCCACCTAATTAAATAAATTTTTAGTATACAATTATATTTTAAATCTATGTAATAATTGTAAAATCTAATATAAATTTTACCTCATTATGAGTGGAAATGTATATGGGTGGTCTACTCGAGGACGTAAAAATGGAAAGCGAAACCGAGCCTATGATTGTAGTAGTGATAGGCAACCTCCAATTTTGACTTTATTCGGTCGTGTTACCCTGCACATCTCCCAGTACAATGTTGTCAACACGGCAAACCCTCTACTAAATTCACCAACTGCTCTAAAATCAACGAGTTTCAGCAGCCACCTAAGATGTACGAGATTTCGTGACAAGTCCGGCATCAAATAACCTCCAATCATCTCAAGGATGTATGCTCGAACATATCGTATCCTTTCTATTTCAGTCGAATCATTTCTCGACTCTAGGAATGTGTCTCGTAACCAGCCCATCTCGATTCGACCTCCGTTAATATTATCCGAAATAGCACCCAAAAGCTCGTAGCATACGGTTCTCCAATTAGCGGATTGAGTGGACCCGGTGACTGCATTCCCATCCACCAACAATCCCAATTGTAACTGCACATCTTCTAAAGTGATAGTACACTCTCCGCATGGAAGATGGAATCTGTGCATCTCGAGTCTCCACCTTTCTATCAACGCGCTGATGAGTTTCAAGGTCCAACTTGCACCCCCACCGTATCATGGCCACGTGCCAAAAGCCCATTTCCCGCAGGTAATTCTTTATCAACGGTGATGGAGGGCTAGACATATTATGAATATAACATTGTAACACCCGATCTACAAATTGTTATAAAAAATTATAAAATAAGAATTAATTAAAATTGCATAAATGGAAAAAATATTAAATAATATTGAAAAATTAAAATTAACACTTACCATTTTCATTTGTTCGATGAAGATACGTTTGTTATCGAGACGAATTAATTCTCTGGCCATTGCTAATACGATTAAATATTTTTGAATTTATAAAAAAATACTAATTCAGAAAAAATTTAAAGAGCGCTTTTTTGCAAAAAAAATAAAGAGAGCTTTGAGAAAATTTGAGAGAATTTTGAGAGAATTTTTGTGTGAAAAATAGGAATGGGGGTATTTATATATATATATATATATATATATTTACCGTTGGTGCCTCCAACGGTAAAAAAAAGTCGTTAGGTGGTAGGAAACGAGCTAATACGCGTCTCTGGGGAGCTTTTTGCCACATCAGAAAGCGCGTCCTTGAGGGCGTGATTTGTGCTGACATAGCAAAAACGCGCCCTCAAGGACGTGCTTTGCTGGCATATCCTTGAAAATGCGCTGACATGGAAGCGTTTTGCCCGAAACTAGCCTTTTCTGGTAAATAATGAAAAAAATGGCCCATTTTCGTAAATAATGTTGGAAATGGGCCTTTATTGGTAAATCGCCCTTATGCATCTATACACTTTTAACATTACAAAAAATTAATAATGATTGTTTATGATTTTGAATCATGGATAAGAAAAAAAAAAATGAAGTTGCTTGATATTGGATATTTTGGTATGAGATTAGAGTTCACCATAAAATAAGCCATTTAGAATTAAATTTTTCAGACCTCTGTTTCAAACATAGGCTTGAATAAACACTTGCATTACTCTTATTTACTCAACTACAAAGTGAAGTAATGTAAGTCTTTTTTCAACCTTAAACAGTCAACAACCACTACACTTGATACAAACTTCTCCATTTGTGTCAATAAACACTTTTTGAAAGTGTTTTTAACTGAAAAATCAATATGTCTGGGATTGCTGCTTTTAAACTTCTAAATGCATTTTCAAATATGCCGTTAGTGTTGCTTGTTTGGAATTTAAGCTTAATACTACTTGTGTTGTTAATTTTTTGCAAAACACATCTCATAATCAAACATTTTCCACTTTAATTTTGCATTATAAAACACTCATCAATGGGCTACAACAGTGGAGAATGAAGCATACTTTTAAAGAAAGCAATCCAATTGCTTATGTTTTTGGTAGGAATGGGGAGTTGTTATTTTAATCATTTGAATACCCACATATTTGATTTTGGGTTGTATGTTACGTGTACTAGCTCTAGGGGAAAAATCAAAAAAAATTTCGGCAGAATTAAATTGTATATTTTTACGATAATAAAAATATAATTTTACCATTTGAATATCGTATATATCTTTATAATTTTTAAAAGACTAAATGAATTTTTTATATTTTTTGGTAGCCAAAGTACAATTTTACGACCAATTTAGCAATAAAGGCCCATTTCCAACTTTATTTACAGAAATAGGCCAAAATTTTCATTATTTACCAAAAAGGGCCGAAAAATGCAAAACGCGTCTACGTAAGAGCGTTTTTAGGTGAAATTTTAGCAAATTGCGTCCCTGGGGGAGCGATTTTGCCATGCAAGCACAAAACGTACTGACGTGGACACACTTTGCTGACGTGGCAAAATCACTCCCCTAGGGACGCATTTTAGCCTGTGTATTTCTAGGGTTAGGGCTTTTTACATGTTTAGTCCCTCGGGTTTTTTGGTTTAAGGTTTTTAGGGTTTAGGGTTAGGATTTTGTTAAAATAATTTAGGTTTAAGGTTTAGGGAATAAATCATGGTTTAGGATTTTTTAAAAAATAATTAAATTAGGGTTTAGGGGTTTTAAATAAAATTAATTAAATTAGGGTTTAGAGTTTTTAAGAAAATTAATTAAACTATGGTTTAGTTTTTTTAAATAATTTTGTGTTTAGGTATAGGGTTTAGGAAAAATTATATTGACAATAAGGATTTTGTTTTTTTTTCTACAGCAGTTCCTGAGAAAATAATTTTGAGAAGATAGTTCTAAAAAGATAATGTCAAAAACGCTTCAAGCAATATGCACTATCAGCAAAATTACTGAAAAAAGCTCCTACGAGGACGCTTTTTTTCTATGGTAGTTCCTGAAAGAATAATTTTGAGAAGACGATTCTGAACAAATAGTGTCAAAAACACTTCAAGCTGGATGCACTGTCAGCAAAAATACTAAAAAAAACTCCAACATGGACGCTTTTTTTCTACAGTAGTTCCTGAAAAAATAATTCTGAGAAGACGATTCTGAACAAATGGTGTCAAAAACGCTTTAAGTAGGATGCAATATCAGCAAAATTGATGAAACAAAGCTCTCACATGGACGTCATTTTTCTATAATAGTTCTTAAAAAGATAATTTTGAGAAGACGGTTCTAAACAAATGGTGTCAAAAGTGCTTCAAGCAGGATGAACTATCAGTAAAATTGATAAAAAAAACTTTCATATGGACACTCTTTTTCTATAGTAGTTCTTAAAAAATAATTTTGAGAAGATGGTTTTGAACAAATGGTGTCAAAAACGCTTCAAGCAGGATGCACTATAAATAAAATTCATGAAAAAAGCTCCCACGTGGACGCTCTTTTTCTATAGTAGTTCCTGTTTGGCCTTAGGGTATAAATGAGGCAAATTCCATTCTCAGGTTGCATAAGTTACAGCAAGAAAAATTAGAGAGGCTAAGCAGAATAGAAATTGAAAATGAGTGAATGTATTAGTGTTGTTATTTACTATGATTGTGAGGTTCGTAACACCAAGAACGGTGTTTTTTTTTTATAGGAGAACATAGCGCAACTGGTTTTTAACCAGAACATAGATTTGATAGAACTTCGTAAAAGAATTAGGCGTAAAATCTTCGAAACGATGCCAATGAGAGTTTCGTCTATTAAGTATCAATTTTGTGCTTCAGTAGATCCCGTGACATATGACTCATTTGATATCAAAAGTGGTCGTAGCTTGGAGGAGATGGTGTAAACTTATCTCGCTAGTAAATCATCTTATCTTAAGTTATATGTACAATTTTCATTGCCAAATGAAGCATTTGTGACTTCAACATCTACTACTGTTCAAAAGGAACACACGACCCTACACGAGATTCCGTTAGTGGGAGGCAGAACACGGAAGCACCCGTGTTTGGTGGAAGTATGGAATATACAACTCCTGCATAACACTCGATTAGTGGATGGGACATGCACATCAGTTGGTCGATGTTTAATGATGGAAATAAGTATTGGGGAATAACATCAACTTCTAGTGATTGACAATCCACATCTGATTGGGGACATTACGAAACGTATACAAGAAGGGATGATATACTCCCTACGACGTCCACCGGTGAGGGGACCTCGTACATTGCAAATGATGGTGGGTTAGATAATAAGTCCGATGTGGATCCACCTCAAGAGCCCAGCCTCGATGGTGCAGAAGTTACATTATTTTTTGAACCGGAGCCTGTTCCAATCGAACTTGAAGATGTTGAAGGAGGTTTAGATGAAAAAAAAGAAGATCCATAATTTAGGGCATACTCGCCTCTAACCCATATGCATAATATCAATCTATCAGCAGATGATGCGTTGGAGTTTCCAGATCTACCACACAAAAGGCGTGACCGTACAAGTTCGTCATTGGATTCGGGTGAATTGGAAGTTGGTAAAGAGTTTTCCAGTAAGGATAGTTTTCGTGGTGCATTGAAACAACATATCATCATGAACGGGGTTAACTACAATGTGGTTAAATCCAAATCCGAGAAGTTCGAGGCCAAGTGTGCAGTGTAAGACGGTACATATTCATGAAAAATCATGGCTTCGGTTAGGAAAAAGATAGGCTTGTGGGAGATAAAAAAGTACAAAGGTCCACATACATGTGTTAACGATATAGTATCACTAGGTGTTTAGGGTTTTTGAATAATATTGTTATTACTTAATGTTGCATTATTTAACGTACTTCATTGACAAGTGTTTCACAAGATCATCCCAAGATGGATTCAGATATGATAGCTAGCTTAATACTACCAACAGTGAAAGTAGATCCCAGGACTTTTGTGTCGGTCTTAATTGCCAATATTCGTAGCCAATTGAGGTACACGTCCTCTTACCGCAAGGCTTGGATAGCTAGGCAAAAGGTGTTGGAAAAGATACAGAGTGGGTGGGATGCTTCATATAATGAGGTGTGGCAGTGGTGTCAAGTGTTAGAGAGGTACGTCTCAAGTTGCATAACAGACCTTCAGACGTGCCCTACGTATTACAACGACCGATTGCTCCGTGGATGCCAAGTGTTCAAACGTCTGTTCTGGAGCTTTAAGCCGGGACGCATTTGTGTACTGCAAGCCATTGGTACAAATTGATGATACATTTATGTGTGGTAGATATACCTATCAGCTATTGCTAGCTATGGCACAGGATGACAGTGGAAGAATCCTTCCAATTGCATTTGCAATAACACTAGAGGAGTCAAGTGATGACTAGATTTCTTTCTTTCTAGGTTAAGGAGGCATGTCTGCCCCCAACCTGATATCTACCTTATATCAGATCGGGGCACTGGAATACTAGCCGCAATTTAGTGACAAGGAAGCTTATGGGATCACACACACCATTGGTATTGTCTAAGGCACGTTACGTCCAACTACTACGGACAATATCGGTCTACCACTGAATGACGACAAGTGACCAACATGGGTATTTAATCTCTATTAATATAATTTCGTTTGTAATATTCAATTTATTCTAAATGGAAGAGTGGTATGTTGATATCCGTGATATGAAGTAATAAAATTTATAAAGAACTTGATCACACCAAAACTAACTAATATCACGATGTTGAGGCAAGCGTACCTATCGAACAGTGGTATAGCTTAGTGGCAAGATCGAGTTATCGTACCTAAGGGAACTAAAAGTACTAGTACTTACTTCTTTTCTATTATCTAGCCTAAAAATAAAAGAGGGTTGTTTAAACTAATTTTAAAACTAACTAAGAAAGTGTAAAGAGTAAATTGGGAAAACTTTTAGGGAAGAGCTGATTGATATGGACAATACTCAAGGGAGAATCCACCTAGACTTCACTTGTTATTATTTTCTTAAACTATATGAGTTCTTTACTTGACTTGATCCTTAGAGATCCCTAACTTATGCTAAACCCTCCGTCGAGGCGTAGAGCAACTAGGCCTAAGTTGTTAATTAAAGTTCCCTTATTAATTAACTCCCTAGGTTGCATTAATTCGATCTATGGCTCCCCATATTAGGTTTGACCCTAATCCGGCAAATTTATTTCGCCCTATGTCTAGGGTTGCATGCAACTCCGCTTAATTATGGTAGATCTACTCTTATCACAGGGACTTTTGCTCCTCTGCTCTAAGCACATCTAATTCTTAAAGTAATGCCTAGGATTATTAAATCAAGAATGAAGAACGCATAATTAAGAACAATTCAAGTATTTATCAAATAAATCAAGAATAAATAACAAGATCTGTCTTAGGTTTTATCCCTCTCAAGTATTTGAGAGGTTTAATTCATGATAAAGAAAAGAAACATCACAGAAGATATAAAATAATAAAACATAAAAGAAACCAAAAACCCTTGAAGGAATTTAGGGAGATCCTTTATGTTGCTGCAGAATTCCAACTTCTGAGATGAATCAATCGGCTTTCTCCTTTGGAGTAATCCCTTGCTTCTATTCGTATATGTGGCAGAAAGACGAGAGAAAAATATATCTAAAAAACCCCGTCCTCTGCTTCTGCCTCATGAGGTCTTTATATAGAGAGCTTGTGGGGAGCCTTTCTTAGCCTCTAAGCATCCCAATTCGAGTGAAATTCCCCTTCCTCACGACTAGAACACGCCCGTGTGCCATGCCCGTGTGGGTTCGACAAAGGCCGTGTGATTCGGCACGACCGTGTGGCCTGGCCGTGCTTGTCGGGGCTTTGACCGTGTGATCTTCATGTGGCACGGCCGTATGGCACGACCGTGTGGCATTTCTTTGCCCGTGTTGTTCGCACATTTTGGCCCATTTTTCATTGTTGTTGGCCCGTTTTCCGTTCTTTCTTCTTCCCTATGCTCTCCTGAGTATAAGATATAAAAATGAAGGATTAAGAGCACCAATTCTCACAAAATTGATAAGAATCCATCCAAAATATAGGCTAAACATGAGGTAAGAATATGACTAATTTAGCGTTTATCAAACACCCCCACACTAAGCCTTTACTTGTCCTCAAGCAAAATCTCAATTCCTAAAAAGAGTTATTCTTCTCAACCTACAATTTTTATCAATAATGTTTCAAACTAATCTATAGGTAATCGTACAATGAATAATTCAATCAGAAGAACATTAAAGATTCAATCAATTCAAGTTGAGAAATTTGTCATTGAAAACATAAGTCTCTTCCTTCTTTCTAAGTAGTTATCTCTCCATCTTAATTAACAGGAGTTGACATCCTCACTAAAGGCTCACTCTGTCCACTCAAAGTGTTTAGGGTTCAAAATTTAAGCACTCTCTAGTCAACTTGAAAATTTTTTACCATAAGCTTGCACGAAAATCAAATCTCCACCACTATAGTTTGATATGATATATCGATCAAGAGGTCTTTTCATGGTTGTAACGGGGCTTGGTTAGGGGTGTTGTCACAGGCTACAAAAAGAGGGTTAGAATCGAGATTGAACTGAAAATTATCTAGCTAGAAAAATCTCTATCACTGGAACATTTTTTCAGAGCTTAATAACATCATTTTGGTAGCCTTAAGAGAGAAATGTGCAAAAACTTAATTTGAACTATTACACATTACAACTGAATTTGACTGTATATACACATGTTTTTTTTTTTTAAGAACAATTCAAGTAATACAATGAATTGAGTAAAGATTTACATACTGGAAAAGAGAATAAAGCTTAGATAATAAATTCAACTCAAATCTCGACAAAAATAGGGATAAAAGGAATTGAATGGAAAATTCAACAAAAATGGGTTATTAGTTAATAATTAGAGGGTGAGTCAAGGAAAAGGTTGTTAGGCTCAATGGGGTTCACTAGGGGTTAGATTATAGAGGTAGGCTTTTATGGAGTAAGTGGGTTAAATCCTAGGTGCCTTTATCATCTCGGTATATCAAATCAACGATGTGGTCTCGACATGTATAATCAAAGCAAGTTCTAGAATAACAATTCAGTGTTGACTCACTCAAAGCATTAATAAAAGTGAGCACGAAAGAATGTATGCTCAAAAAGGCTCAAAATCTCACCAGAATTATGGCTTTTGATGTCAATCCTGCGAATTTCAAATCTCAAGATAGTACTTAAAATTAGGGAAGATAACTTATGCAAAAATTAGAGTTCTCAAAAATTTCAACTTATCATGCTTGATTCCCTAATGTTTTTAAAGTTTGAATAATCAAAGTACAATTGCCTATCTCTTAGTTCTCATCATATTAATGAAAATCATAAATCAATCAGAATTAATTCCTAATAGGAAACTGAGGAAAATGCAAAGAATAATGCATGAAGTACAAATTCAGGGATTTTCATGAAAGATATACTGAATTAAAGTATGTTTCCCCCCCACACTTAAGATGTACATTGCCCTCAATGTACAAAGATATATAAAAATAGCAATAAAAATATCATAAGATAGGGAGAGAATCGAAACTCCCTGAATTATGGATGAATTTTGTGAGGAAGAGTTGGCAATTGTGGCAGGGTGCTCCCTTTTTCATAGAAGTTTGAGCTGTAGAGCTCCTTTAAAACTGCGAAGGGATTTATTAGTCGTGGGAGGTGAAGATGAAGAGGGGTTACTTCATTAGGAGATGGTTGAAGAAAATAAAATAAATAGAATAAATAAAAAATGAAAATTCAAATAAAGAAAAAATGAAAAATAAACCTAAAAAGGAAAATAAAGTTAGAAGAAAAGGTGAAAATAAGGATCAGTGTTTAAGAGTTAGAATAAAGTAATAATAAAAGATAAAAGAAAAAATAAAAGTAAAACAAAATAAAGATAAAAATAAAGATAAAAAGAGGATCTAGTCCTCTGATGGATCTCGTGGTGGTGGGGAAATGCCAAGGTGCTGACATATGTGAGCTAAAGTTGCGTCGATGTAATCGAGGCGCTGCTTAAATCGGTCCAGGCGCTCGTGTATGTCAGCGTATGGGGCTGCTGACTGGGTGGGTCGTTTGGGGCGTGATGGCTCGGCGGGTGCATCCTCCTCAAGTGGTGGCGGTGGGATATCATCAGCAATGTCCTCTGGGTCCTTGCCTTCCTGGACAAGGCGGAAGTCGAAGTGGCCGCCACCTGGCCGTTGCTCTACCATCATCATGTGGAGCATGCTCTGGATGCCCTGGGAGGACATCTGGCCAAGTAAGGTATGGGAGGAGGTCTGGGCTGCAGTGTTGAATAGGCCGAAGTAGCGGCCTAGTCTCGTGATGTACGGGCCCATGGATATGACGCCTCTCCAGTGCCTCTCAGTCTGGTGCTGCATAGCCAACGCTATGAAGTAGGTGAGGTCGATGGTGCGTTCGTTCGCCATGCACCAGAGGAAGTAGACGTCGTGCGTGTTGACGACGCCTGTACTCTTCCGTCTACCTGTCAAGGTGTGAGCAATGAGGGCGTGAATGTACCTTAGAGAATGAGGGAGGGCGGTCGCCTTACTGACGCTGGGGTTATAAACTTGCCGCCCTAGAGCGATCTTGTTCCAGCAGTCGAGTGGCCGGATATGGATGTGCCTGGAAAGAGTAGGGAAGTCTTCTTCTGTCATGAACTGCTCGATATAGAGACCTAGAGCCGTACCGAACTCTGAGACCCTCAGCTGTCGCACAAGACCTCCTAATCGGAATTGGACCGTGCCGGGATCGTCGAATCTGTTCATGAATGTCTGGAGGTGGAATGTAGAGCAGAGCTCGAGAGTGAGTTCTAGGTAGATGGGCTCCACAATCCTAAAGAACTGGTCCCATGGGTCAGTCGCTAGTAGGGCTTGTGTAATATCTCGAAAATTTCTATCATTGATATAGTAAAATAAAGAAATAAAGAAATAAAAAGAGAAATTTTGAGCTATATCAACAAAATCTATGTAGGAAGTGACTATGATGTTAATCCAAGAAAGGACTAAATCGTAAAAGTGAGAAAAGTTTTGTGGCCCAAGAGTAAATACTTAAAATTTAAGGGGTTAAAGTGTAAATATGGAAAGTTTGAAGGACCAATAGTGCAAATATTTTAAGGATGGAATAATCTAGAAACTAAGAAAAATGGATGAATTAGGACCAAATTGAATAGGAGAAAGAATTATGAGGGACTAAATCGTAATTTTACCAAATTAAGTGATGACTCAAGGATGGAATTTTAAAAGATCATGAAGGGCAAAATGGTCAATTAGAAGGAGAGAGAAATCTAGAAGGTAATGATGGTGTGATGATATTTTATAATTATTTAATAAGATAAATATCACTTTATTAATATTTTAATAAGATATTTTATTATTTTATTATTTTATTTAGTATATATATGTGTGTGTGTGTGGAAAAAAAAAAGAGAAGAAACCACCATCTTTCCCATGCACCAACGTGAAAGGAAGAGAGAAAGAAAGAAAGTTTTGCTTTCTTTACAATTTGGTCCTTCCACCAAAAATTCACCATTTTCACCTAGAAATCAAAAGAATTTCCATAGCTACCGAAGGAGAAAAATGTTAAGGAGACTATGAGGAGTTAGAATATCAAGTTGGATTCAAGAAATAAAAGCTGGAGGAGAGAGAAAATGAAGTTAAAGTTTGGAAACAATAAAACAAGGTAAGAACATCAAGATTTCCATGTATTTTTAAGTTTAATATTATTGAAAAAGCATGTAAATGATGTTAATGTAGAGTTTTCTTATATATGATTCTATGTTCTTGATATGGTAGTGAAGAGAAAATAAGATAAAGTGATGGGAAATGGTGTAGAGATATTTGAAAAATCACCAAAAATGATAGAAACTGAATTAGGAGTTGAGTGAGATATGGAATTAAAGCTTGTTGAGTCTATTTTCATATAAAAGAAACAGAACAGGTAAATGAATTCTGTATTCTGAGATATTTATATTTTTGTGAGACTGGTTCAGAATGATTTCGGGATCCTCTGTTCTGACTTGGAAAAATCATTAAAAATTGTATAAAAATAATATGGGACATAAGTTATATGTTTAGATTCTTTAATGAGTCTATTTTCAATAGAAACAAACGGAAACATAATCCGAATCCTGTATGAAGAGATAATTAATTTTTAGTGAAGGAGGGTCAGAACTGTCAGATAGCAGAATAGGGGTGAATTTAAAGAATAAACTGTACTATTTGGCTAAACCAAAAATTCTAAAAATTTTCTTGTCAGAATATATGTGAGTCTAGTTTTAGGGAAAATTTACGGATCTTAATTTGGAGTTCTGTAGCTCAAGATATAAATAATTTAGTGACTATGACGCAGGTGGACAGCTTGAATGTTCACATATAAGTAAATAGTAAAATTATTGATAATGTTACTTATAAGCATATTATATAAATTAAGGATGTGGACTGGAGAGGAGGAGGAGGAAAATATGTATGAATATTCAGTTAGCATGGCTAATTTGTATGTTTTAGGCTCAGGGACTAAATTGAATGAAAGTAAAACTTTATGGGTAATTTTGTAAAAATGTTAGAAATGATCAAATTACATGAAATGGATTATTATATTATTTAAATTGAAAATTTTAAATGAAAACTGTTAATTTAGTTTGAGATAGAGGGAAAACATGTTTTAAGGATTAAATTGAAAAGTGTTGAAATTATGGAAAATTTTGATATTTTATAGAATTTATGGAATGTTATTAATATGTATGATGATAACGGCTGAAAATAAGGATTAAATTGCAGGAATTTATTTTTTTTTTAGCCTAAGGGTAAAATCGTCATTAATTAAAAGTTTAGGGGCAAAATGGTAATTTTGCCTAAAGCACTAATTGAATGTATTAAATATGGAATAAATGAAAACAATGATCAAATTGATTTATAAAGACCCAAACGACTCAAATGTGAAACTCGAACGTGGAAAAGAAAATGTATTGGATTAATGAATTTATAAACACGAACAAGCAACGAGGTAAGTTCGTGTAACTTGAATTATATTCTTAAATGCTTGAAATGCATGTTATTGATGTGAATATGAATTGAATGTTCATTATATGAAAATTGATGAAACATTGATATATTTGATAAAAAGGGGAAGAAATCCCAGTTGAATGAAAGGAAAATTCGATGGATCTCTGAAAAGGAATTGACGGTAAAAGGGGATCTAGCCCGGACGGGTGATCCTATCCTGATATAGCCCTCCCGAAGAATACAGGAAAAAGGATTACGCCTGAAAGGGTAATCCTAATATCAGCCCTCCCGAAGAATATATGGGAAATGAGGTTCGCGGGAGTGTGCTGGTGGCTCTCCCGAAGAATATATGTGTATAGGCCCTTCTGAAGAATATATGGGAACTGAGGTTCGCGGAAGTGTGCCAAGATTTGAGGTTCGCGGGAGAGTGAGGTTCGCGGGAGTGTGCTCACTGAAATGAAATGTGTAAGACCATGGTTGAAAGATACCATGGCAACATATTGAGAAACTGAATAAGACCATGGTTGAAAGATACCATGGCAACACATGCATATGAATTGACGGACCCAGAATTGTACACTAAAAGTGTACTCCTGTATGAATTGACGGTTAATGAGATTGTACACCAGGAGTGTACTATCAGAAATCTATCGAAATTCCGAGAAATTCAACGGAATAAATATAGAAGATGGTAAACACATAGCTAAAAAGGGTAAATGTGAATTGATAGATTACGGATTTGCATATTTTAAGTATACTATATGATTTTAACTATCGATATTCCGATAAATTCAGTAGGTAAGAATCCTAACCAGAAAAGGAAATATGTATATAAAAAGATTTGTACATATATTCCTGAAGTACATAAAAAAAATGACAGTGATACTGGATATATGGAAATATAAGATGATGATATTTGTACATGGAATTTATTGATGAATATATGCATCCATGATTATAGATTCGTATACTTTAATAATATTAATTGTATGACGATGAAATTTCGAATGACTTAATGAATAAAGCCCTGACATGGAAATAATTTGAGCACGAAACAATAATCACGAAATTGAACTTGAAATACACGAAAACGATATTTATTCGATATTTTAAAAATATGACATGGAAAATACATTTATATGAAACTTACCTGATAATTATGCATGTTCAAGATTATGAATTGTCCCGGAATAAATATATACAAAATTCATGAAAACAATGATACATGAAATTTTGGTATAATGAATGATTTATGTTTTTGAAGAAATGGCAAGAGAATAATATGTATCATATTATATGAATATGTGGCTATCTTGAATATGCTGATACATGGAAATTGGGTAAGCCGTAATAAGTAATAATCTCAAGTATGATATGTTGATACAATGAGTTTATCGATTCTAAAATTATATGAAATATATTCAAGTATACTAATGACTGTTATTGTTGACGCTTAGACAAGTGCCAAGCTATTGGTTAAATGATAATATGTTTATCATTTGATACGTCGAAAGGGTAAATGATCAAATGAAAATATACATGTGTTTATGGAAGAGTGGTAAAATTTAAGTTGTACAATTTCTTATAAAATGAGTTATCATGTGATAAAAAAAAAGTTCTATAAACTCCGGTAATACCTCGTGACCCTATTCCAATGATGGATACGGGTTGGGGTGTTACAGCTTGGACATCATCCACCAGGTTTACTTGCACGATGGCCTCCCAGTCAATGCATCGGCCCATCGAGATAGTGCATGCTCGGAGTAATTGGTAGCATTCCTCTTGGGAGTTGGGGAGGTTTTGAGGGTGGTAGAGGTGCTCACGGAGGTTGGGGAGGTTTTGGGTGTGAGATTCTAGGGTTTTAGGTGAAAAGGAAGGCTTAAAAATGGCCCCTTATTTATACATTTTGGGTCACACGGGCATGTCGCACGCCCGTGTGAGTCGTGTTTAGCCCGTGTTTTTTGAAAATCAGTCTTTATAGCGTGCCTGGTTCCGATGAGCACGCCCGTGTGGTTGGTTCACACGGCCGTGGGAGATCAAGTCTTCGTTACTCACACGGTCATGTGATGGTATACACGGCCGTGTGCGATCGTGTTTGTGTATCACACGGTCGTGTGATATGTGCCACGGGCGTGTGAAATTTGACAGTGTCTTCCACGGGCTAAGGACACGGGCGTGGGGATTTGTGCAAGCCCGTGTTGATACTGCAGGGTTGCCACGGCCATGTCGCACAGCCGTGGGGAGGTGTTGATAGCCCGTGTGGAATTCGTAAGGTCGCCACGGCCTTATCGCACGGCCGTGGGAATTTATCGATAGCCCGTGTTTTGGGAAAATTTTACTCTGTTTGTACATGGTCTGGGTGCACGACCGTGCCCCTATTTTTAAGTATGCACACGGCCTAAGGCACGCCCGTGTTCCTGGCCGTATGGTCCTAAATTTCTGCATTCAAAGAGTTAGTTTATGCATGAAAAAAATACTAAAGATTTTAAAGAAAAGAAAGTTACTAAGTTAGTGCTCGGGTTGCCTCCCGAGAAGCGCTTATTTAGAGTCTAAGCTCGACTCTACCTAGATGTGTCAAGAAGGGGTGTGGTGGAGCCGAAGCTCCTCCCTGTTTTCTGTAAAATTCTCACCTCTATAATGTTTAAGCCTATGGCCGTTTACCTTGAACGTACCGTGGTTAGGGTGAGTTACCTCAATGGTGCCGTATGGAAAGACATTTAGAACAGTGAATGGGACTGACCACCTTGACTTAAGTTTTCCAGGGAATAGTTTTAGCCTTGAGTTGTAGAGTAAGACGAGATCACCTGTTTTGAACTGCTTAAGATCTTTCAGCCTTTTGTCATGGAGTCCCTTCATGGCTTACTTATATAGTCGCGAGTTCTCGTAAGCATTGAAGCGCCATTCATCAAGCTTATTCAACTGCATTAATCTCTTCTCTCCTGCACTTTTAAAATCAAGGTTTAAAAATTTTATAGCCCAGAATGCTTTATGTTCAAGTTCAAATGGTAGATGGCAGTTTTTTCCATAAACAAGTTTATAGGGAGATGTTCCTATGGGTGTTTTAAAAGCAGTTCTATAAGCCCATAATGCATTGTCTACCTTTCTTGACCAATCTTTCCTATTTGTTTCTATTGTTTTCTCTAAGATGCGTTTTAGTTCCCTATTTGTTACTTTGACTTGGCCACTGGTTTGTGGGTGATAAGGGGTGGCTGTTCTATGGTGTACTCCATACCTTTTCAAGATTTTTTCAAATTGGCAAAAATGTGTACCCCTATCACTAATGATTATCCTAGGTGTTCCAAATCGAGAAAAAAGTCTTTTCAAGAAGCGTACTACCACCCTTGCATCATTTGTAGGTAGAGCTTGGGCTTCTACCCATTTTGACATGTAATCTACTGCTACTAGTATGTATTTATTCCCAAATGAATTAGGGAACAGGCCCATGAAATCAATACCCATACATCAAATATTTCATATGAAAGTATATAGTTCTGAGACATTTCATTATGCTGAGAGATATTACCTGTTCATTGGCATTTATCACAAGAGGTCACAAACCTCTTGGCATCTTTGAAAAGTGAAGGCCAGTAAAAGCCTGATTCGAGTACCTTATGAGTAGTTCTGGTTCCACTGTGATGTCCTCCTGTGAGTCCTAAGTGGCAGTGATTCAAAATTTGATATGCTTCTGTGTCATTAATGCATCTTCGTATAACCTGATCTGCACAAATTCGGAAAAGGAAAGGATCTTCCCAAAAGTAGTTTTTCACATCAGCGAAGAATCATTTCTTTTGCTGATGGTTTAGCCCTTTTGGGGTTATGTTAGCTGCTAAATAATTTGCAAAATGAGCAAACCAAGGAAGTGTCGTATCTGCTAAGGCTAGGAGTTGTTCCTCAAGGAACAAATCGTTCATCTTGTCGAGATATTTGGGCGTGCGTTCTCTAGCCTTGAGAGGTGATCTGCTGCCAAGTTTTCGGCCCCTTTCTTGTCTTTTATTTCCAAGTCGAATTCCTGTAACGATAGAATCCATCTTATCAATCGAGGTTTTGCATCAGTTTTAGTTAAGAGGTAGCGAAGAGCTGAATGATCAGTATAAACAATGACTTTTGATAAAATTAAATAAGATCTAAATTTGTCAAATGCAAAAATAACAGCTAGCAATTCTTTCTCTGTGGTCTTGTAATTTGCTTGAGCAGTTGTCAAGGTCCTGCTAGCATAATAGATCGGCTAGAAATGTTTGTCCCTTCGTTGTCCCAAAACTGCACCTATTGCAAAATCACTTGCATCGCACATTAGTTCAAAAGGTAGATTCCAATCAGGTGAAATCATAATCGGGGCGTTAACTAACTTTTCCTTAAGGTTGTTGAAAGATTCCAAACATTCTTGGTCAAAGTTGAAGGGTACGTCTTTTTCTAGTAATTTAGTTAAAGGCTTAGCTATTTTAAAAAAGTCTTTAATAAATCTTCGATAAAAACAGGCGTGTCTTAAAAAGCTTCTTATAGCCTTAACTGAATTAGGAGGACGTAGTTTTTCAATAGTTTCAATTTTCGCTTTATCTACCTCTATCCCTTTACTAGAACTTTTATGTCCTAAAACAATACCCTCTTGAACCATAAAGTGGCATTTTTCCCAGTTTAGCACTAAATTTGTCTCTTCACAACTGATCAAAACACGTTCTAGATTATTAAGACAAAGTTGGAAAGAATTACCGAAAACTGGGAAATCATCCATAAATACCTCCATGATGTCTCCCACGAATTCATTAAAGATAGCTAGCATGCATCGCTGAAAAGTAGCAGGAGCGTTACATAAACCAAAAGGCATTTTTCGATAAGCAAACGTACCGTATGGGCATGTAAACAGTGTTTTCTCTTGATCTTCTAGAGCTATCGGGATCTGGAAGTAACCAGAGAGGCCATCTAGGAAACAATAATACATATGACCTGATAATCTTTCCAACATCTGATCAATAAAAGGCAATGGGAAATGATCTTTTCGAGTGGCGTCATTCAGCTTCCTGTAATCAATGCAAACTCTCCATCCTGTGACTGTTCTTGTAGGTATTAACTCTTCCTTGTCATTAGACACCACGGTCAATCCACCTTTCTTAGGAACAACCTGCACAGGGCTTACCCAAGAACTGTCAGAAATAGGATAGATAATACCTGCATCTAGAAGTTTAATTACCTTGGCTTTTACAACTTCTTTCATGTTGGGATTCAATCGTCTCTGGGCTTGCACTGATGGTTTGAATTCATCATCCATTAAAATTTTGTGGGTGCAGAAAGAAGGATTAATTCCCTTGATATCTGAAATTTTCCAAGCTATAGCACGTCTGTGTTCTCTTAACATATGGAGTAGTTCCTCTTTCTCTGCAAAGCTTAAATCGAATGCGATAATGACTGGTAAAGTTGATTCTTCCCCTAAAAAGGCATATTCTAAATGATCTGGCAGTTGTTTTAGTTCTAATTTAGGGGGTTTAGTAATGGAAGGTTTCTGTCTCAATTCATCACTCATCTTTAAATTTTCATAACTTATGTGCCTAGTGATGATTTCATTAGAATCCAACTCTTTCCTTACTTAGTTAATTTCAGGGGTGGTTTCATCTTTCCCCCCACCTTGAACAAGACACAGTTCCAACGTGTCTGTGAGAGAAAGTTCCTGGAGATTATCTTGAACAAAATAGTCAATAATATCAACAAAATAACACGAATCATCTTGTTCTTTAGAGAATCTCATGGCATCATAAATTTTAAAGACAACTTCCTCCTCGCCAACTCTAAGTACTAATTTGCCATCCCTACATCAATAACAGCTCTAGCAGTGGCTAAAAATGGTCGTCCCAAAATTAAAGGTACTTCAATTCCTCATCCATGTCAAGTACAACAAAATCAACAGGGAATATAAATTTATCTACCTTCACTAGCACATCTTCAATGATTCCCCTATGATATTTAACAGATCTATCGGCTAATTGAATACTCATCCTAGTGGGCTTGGGTTCCCCGAGACCTAGTTGTTTGAACATTTTGTAAGGCATGAGATTAATGCTAGCACCTAAATCAGCTAAAGCTTTATTAATAAGTAAACTACCAATTAGACAAGGGATAGTAAAACTCCCTGGATCTTTTAGTTTTGCTGGCAGTTTATTTTGGAGAATAGCTGAGCATTCCTCGTTGAGTTCTATTGTAGCCAATTCTTCCAACTTCCTTTTATTTGTCAGAAGTTCTTTAAGGAATTTCGCATACTTTGGCATCTGTGAAATTGTTTCAACAAAAGGTAAGTTAATGTGTAATTGTTTAAAAAGTTCAAGGAACTTACTGAATTGAGCGTCGTATGGTCTTTCTTCAATTTTGCCGGATATGGGATGCGTGGTTTGTATTCCTTGAGTGGCAGTGGAGTGTTATCCTCGGGTTTCGCTGCTTTTTCTTCTGAAGGTTTTGGGATAGTCTTCTTTTCGGGTTCGGCTAGGACCTTTCCATCTCTTAAAGTAATCGCTTTGACATGTTCTCTGGGATTTGGCTTAGTGTTACTTAGTAATCCTCCTAGTGGTCTTTCTGAAATTAATTTTGCAAGTTGACCAATTTGGTTTTCAATCCCTTGAATTGATGCTTGCTGATTTTTTGTGCCATTTCAGTGCTTTGAAAACGGGTTTCTGATGCGGCCATAAAGTTGGTAAACATCTCTTCAAGATTCAGCTTCTTCTCATGTTGCGGTGGTGGTTGCTGAAATCCTGGGGGAGGTTGTTGTCTTTGATTTCCTTGTCCTCCCCATGAAAAATTTGGGTGATTTCTCCAACCTGCATTATAAGTATTACTATAAGGGTTATTTTGAGATCTAGAATTGTTACCCATATAGTTGGCTTGTTCAGTTTCCATGCTGTGTCCATAAGATGATAAATCTAGATTAAATGTGTTTCCTTGAGTCGCGTCGCATTGCATCACTGGTTGTGCCTGCGTAGAACTAACAAAATTATCGAACTTTTTATTTAAAAGTTCTACTTGGTTAGTAAGCATGGCGACAGCATCAATATTATAAACTCCTGCAGCTTTTGTTAGCTTTGTCCTCATGACTTGCCACTGATAATTATTCAATGACATCTCTTCAATAAATTCATAAGCTGCTTCAGGTGTTTTATTATTGATCGTCCCTCCTGCGGCTGCATCGATCATTTGTCTGGTTGACGGGTTTAAATCGTTGTGAAAGGTTTGAACTTGTAGTCACAAAGGTAGGCCATGATGAGGGCACCTTTTCAAAAGATCTTTGTATCTCTCCCATGCATCGTATAGTGTTTCTAAATCCATCTGCACAAAGGAAGAAATATCGTTTCGTAATTTGGCTGTTTTAGTTGGAGGAAAATATTTTAGTAGAAATTTTTCGGTCATCTGCTCCCATGTGGTAATTGAGCCTCGTGGTAAAGAATTTAACCAATATTTAGCTTTATTTCTCGAAGAGAATGGAAATAGCCTCAATCGAATGGCATCATCAAAAACGCCATTTATTTTGAAGGTATCACATAGTTCCAAGAAATTGGCTATGTGTGAGTTTGGATCTTCGTCCTGTAAACCATCAAACTGCACCAATTGCTGTATCATCTGAATAGTGTTAGGCTTTAACTCAAAATTATTAGCAGCAATACTAGGTCTAAGAATGCTAGTTTGGGTACCAGCCAAACTAGGTTTAGCATAATCATACATAGTGCGAGGAGCTTCTTCTTGATTTGCTGGTGGCGCGACTATTGCGGGAGGTGGTGGAACGTTTTGATTTACTTCTATCTCTTCTGTAGGTTCTAGCTCTTGATCAGGTTCTTGTTCAGGATAATGTAGATTGCGTCTAATCTCTCTGCGATTTCTGCGAACTGTCGCTTCTAGATTTTCGTCAAAAAGTAGTGGTCCTGTTAGGTTGTTTCTAGTCATAAACTAAAAAAACCTGAAAAGAAAAAGCAAAGAAAAAACTCAAAATTTTAAAAGAAAATAAATAAATAAAAACTAAAAATAAAAAAAAAGAAAAATAAATAAATATATATATAGTAATGGCTAAAGTAATAGAAATCGAGCTTTCGTAATATTTTAGTTCCCCGGCAACGGTGCCAAAAACTTGATATCCGTGATATGAAGTAATAAAATTTATAAAGAACTTGATCACACCAAAACTAACTAATATCACGATGTTGAGGCAAGTGCACCTGTCGAACAGCGGTATAGCTTAGTGGCAAGACCGAGTTATCGTACCCAAGGGAACTAAAAGTACTAGTACTTACTTCTTTTCTATTATCTAGCCTAAAAATAAAAGAGGGTTGTTTAAACTAATTTTAAAACTAACTAAGAAAGTGTAAAGAGTAAATTGGGAAAACTTTTAGGGAAGAGCTGATTGATATGGACAATACTCAAGGGAGAATCCACCTAGACTTCACTTGTTATTATTTTCTTAAACTATATGATTTCTTTACTTGACATGATCCGTAGAGATCCCTAACTTATGCTAAACCCTCCGTCGAGGCGTAGAGCAACTAGGCCTAAGTTGTTAATTAAAGTTCCCTTATTAATTAACTCCCTAGGTTGCATTAATTCGATCTATGGCTCCCCATATTAGGTTTAACCCTAATCCGGCAGATTTATGTCGCCCTATGTCTAGGGTTGCATGCAACTCCGCTTAATTATGGTAGATCTACTCTTATCACAGGGACTTTTGCTCCTCTTCTCTAAGCACATCTAATTCTTGAAGTAATGCCTAGGATTATTAAATCAAGAATGAAGAACGCATAATTAAGAACAATTCAAGTATTTATCAAATAAATCAAGAATAAATAACAAGATCTGTCTTAGGTTTCATCCCCCTCAAGTGTTTGAGAGGTTTAATTCATGATAAAGAAAAGAAACATCACAGAAGATATAAAATAATAAAACATAAAAGAAACCAAAAACCCCTGAAGGAATTTAGGGAGATCCTCTATGTTGCTGCAGAATTCCAACTTTTGAGATGAATTAATCCCTTGCTTCTATTCGTATCTGTGGCAGAAAGACGAGAGAAAAATATATCTAAAAAACCCCGTCCTCTGCTTCTGCCTTATGAGGTCTTTATATAGAGAGCTTGTGGGGAGCCTTTCTTAGCCTCTAAGCATCCCAATTTGAGTGAAATTCCCCTTCCTCACGACTAGAACACGCCCGTGTGCCACGTCCGTGTGAGTTCGACAAAGGCCGTGTGATTTGGCACGGCCATGTGGCCTGGCCGTGCTTGTCGGGGCTTTGACCGTGTGATCTTTATGTGGCACGGCCGTGTGGCACGGCTGTGTGGCATTTCTTTGCCCTTGTTGTTCGCACATTTTGGCCTATTTTTCATCGTTTTTGGCCCATTTTCTGTTTTTTTGTTCTTCCCTATGCTCTCCTAAGTATAAGATATAAAAAGGAATGATTAAGAGTACAAATTCTCACAAAATTGATAAGAATCCATCCAAAATATAGGCCAAACATGAGGTAAAAATATATATAATTTAGCATTTATCATATGTAATTTTTGCTATCAACTTATATTGGCAGGGTACGAGATCAATAAGGACCGTTTTCATGATATGTTGGCAATTTTGCTTTCAGTTAACGAACAAGGCACAGACTACCTTTGTAACATACCTTTCGAACAGTAGACACAAGCATATGATGGCGGCCTATGATATGGTCATATAACCTCAAACCTAGCTAAATGCATAAATTTTGTTCTAAAAGGAACCTGTCATTTGCCGATAACCTCGATTGTGCGAGATACATATTTTTATTTAGTAGCATTATTTTCAAAGTAAGCAGCGAGCTATAAAAGCCAAATGCAGGGATGCCATGTATGGTGCCGGAAGGTATTGTAAGAAATTAACAAGGCGAAGGTACGGGCCAACACCACATACACAGTGTGTTACGGTCACGACAACCTCTAGTTTTTTCTGATTAAGTTTGACAGACCGAACCAAGATATTACATGTGGGAAATAAAACTTGCGACTGTGGGACGTTTGACGCACTTCGTTATCCATGCGCTCATTCAATTGCAGTTTGTCAGAATCTCTGTTTGGATCCCATGACATATGTCGATGAAGTGTACAAAATAGAATATGATAAACGATAAATTATACATATTTTTACCTCATGCTTAGCTTAATTTCTAGATGAATTATCATTGAATTTGTGGAAATTGGTGCTCTTAATCCTTCTATTTCATGTTTTATACTCAGAAGAGCACAGGGAAGAGAAAAGAACGAAAAACGGGCCGAAAACGGAGAAAATGGGCCAAAGTGTAAAAACAACACGGCCCAAGGATTCACCACACGGCCGTGTCCCACGGCCGTGCCACATAAAGTCCAACACAGCCCAACCCCGACAAGCACGGCCAAACCACACGGCTGTGCCACCATCAACAGGCCCAACCACGGCCTCTAATCGATCCATACGAGCGTGGCACACGGGCGTGTCCCTGTCGTGAGGAAGTGCAATTTCACTCGGAAAAGGATGCTTAGATGCTAAGAAAGGCATTCTAAAACTCTATATAAATACCCTAGGAGGTAACTCTAAGGGTGTGATTTTCTCTCCTCAAAAGGATACTTTATTTTTGCCAACACAGAGAGTGGAAGTAAGGGATTACTTCAAGGGAAGCCGATTGATTCATCCCAGAAGCCGATTGATTCATCGCAGAAGCCGAATTCTACATCAAGACAGAGGATCTCCCTTCAATCCTTCAGGGGTTTTTGGGTTCTTTATGTTTTGTTATCTTTATTCTTCTGAGATGTTTTCTTTATTAACTATGAACTAAATCCCCTAAATACTTGAGGGGGATGAAACCTAAGACGGATCTTGTTATTATTTTATCTTGAGTTATATGATAAATACTTGAATTGTTCTTAATTATGTGTTCTTAATTCTTGTTTTAATAATCCTAGGTATTAATTCAAGTATTGATAGTCTAGCTCAAGAATTGATAACAAGTGAAGTCTAGGTGGATTCTCCCTTGAGTATTGTCCAAATCAATCAGTTTTCCTTAAGAGTTTTCCCCCAATTCACTTTTTGTGCATTTATAGTTTAGTTTTAGAATCAGTTTAGTTTCATAAAAACCTCTTTTATTTCTAGGTTAAATAATAGAAAAAAAGTTAGTACTAGCACTTTTGGTTCCCTTGGGTACGATATCTCGGTCTTGCCACTAAGCTATACTACTGTTCGATAGGTGCGCTTGCCTTAAATTCGTGATAATAGTTAGTTTTTGGTGCGATCATTATTATAAATTTTATTACTTCATATCGAGCATATCAAGTTTTTGGCACCGTTACCGGGGAACTAAAATATTAAGAAAACTCGATTTCTATTACTATAGCCATTACTATTTTTACTTATTTTCAGCTTTTATTTTCATTTTTATTTATTTTAATTCTCTTTGCTTTTTCCTTTCTAGGTATCTCTAGTTTATGACTAGAAGAAACCCATGAGGACCACTGCTATTCGACGAAGACTTGGAAGTGACAGTTCGCAGAACTCGTAGAGAGATCAGACGAAGCATTCATTATCCAGAACAAGACCAAGAACAAGAACCTGAACCTACGGAAATGATGGAAGGAAATCAAGATAATCAACCACCTCCCGCGACAGCCGCGCAACCAGTGAACCAAGATGATACTCTTCGCACTATGTATGATTATGCTAAACCAAATTTGGCAGGTACTTAATCTATTATTATTAGACCTGCTCTTGCTGCAAATAATTTTGAACTAAAGCCTAACACTATTCAGATGATTCAGCAATTTGTGCAGTTTGATGGTTTACAGGATGAGAATCCCAATTCACATTTAGCAATTTTTTTAGAATTCTGTGATACTTTTAAAATCAATGGCGTTTCTGACGATGCCATTTGCCTATGATTATTTCCCTTTTCCCTAAGGAATAAAGCTAAGCAATGGTTGAATTCTCTACCACGAGGCTCAATCACTACATGGAAACAGATGACCGAGAAATTTTTACTTAAATATTTTCCTCTAGCTAAAACAGCTAAATTACGAAACGATATCTCTTCTTTTATGCAGATGGATTTAGAGACGCTTTATGAAGCTTGGGAGAGATACAAAGATCTGTTGAGAAGGTGCCTTCACCACGGGTTGCCTTTGTGGATACAAGTTCAAACCCTTCACAACGGTTTGAACCCATCAACAAGGCAAATGATCGATGCAGCCGCCGGAGGAACAATCAACAATAAAACACCAGAAGCAGCTTATGAATTTATAGAAGAGATGTTACTGAACAACTATCAGTGGCACAAAGCCGACAAAAGCTGTAGGAGTTTTTAATATTGATGCTGTCACCATGCTTACTAATCAGGTAGAACTTTTAAATAAAAAGTTTGATAATTTTGTTGGTTCTACGCAGGCACACCCAGTGATGCAGTATGACACAACTCAAGGAAATATGTTCAATCCAGACTACTCCTCTTATGGACATGGCATGGAAACCGAGCAAGCCAACTATATGGGTAACAATTCTAGACCTTAAAATAATCCTTATAGTAATACTTACAATGCAGGTTAGTGGAATCACCCTTATTTTTCATGGGGATGACAAGGAAATCAAAGACAACCGCCTCCTCTGGGATTTCAGTAGCCACCACCACAACAGGAGAAAAAGGCAAACCTTGAAGAGATGTTCACCAAATTTATGGCCATGTCAGAAACCCATTTCCAAAATACTGAAACGGCACTAAAGAACCAGCAAACATCCATTCAAGGGCTTGAAAATCAAATTGGACAACTTGCCAAATTAATATCAGAAAGACCACAAGGTGGTGGACTACCAAGCAACACTGAGCCAAATCCCAAAGAACATGTCAAAGCAATTACTCTAAGAGATGGGAAAGTACTGGCTGAATCAGAAAAGAAGCCTGTTCAAGAATCCACAGAAGATAAGGTAGAGGAAGAAGAACCCAAGGAAAACACTCTACCAACACTTAAGGAATATAAACCACCCATACCATATCCAGCAAAGTTGAAGAAAGACTGTACGGATGCTCAATTCGGTAAATTTCTTGAACTTTTTAAACAGTTACATATTAACTTACCTTTTTTTGAAGCAATTTCGCAGATGTCGAAGTATACAAAGTTTCTTAAAGAACTCCTTACAAATAAAAGGAAGTTGGAAGAATTAGCCACAGTGGAACTCAACGAGGAATGCTCAGCTATTCTCCAAAATAAACTGCCGGCCAAACTAAAAGATCCAGAGAGTTTTACTATTCCTTGCTTAATTGGTAGTTTAATCATTGAAAAAGCCTTAGCTGACCTAGGTGCTAGTATTAACCTAATACCCTACAAAATGTTCAAGCAACTAGGTCTAGGGGAACCAAAACCCACTAAGATGAGTATATAATTAGCTGATAGATCTGTTAAATACCCTAGGGGAATCATTGAAGATGTGCTGGTAAAGGTAGATAAATTTATATTCCCGGTTGATTTTGTTGTGCTTGATATGGATAAGGATATTGAGGTGCCTTTAATTTTGGGACGCCAATTTTTAGCTACTGTTAGAGCCGTTATCGATGTAGGGGATGGTAAATTAGTGCTTAGAGTTGGTGAAGAAGAAGTCGTTTTTAAAATCTATGATGCTATGAGATTTTCTAGAGAACAAGATGATTCCTGTTATTTTATTGATGCTATTGATTATTTTGTTCGAGATAAATTTCAAGAAATTTCTCTCACAGACACGTTGGAACTGTGTCTTATTCAAGGTGGAGGGAAGATGAAGCCACCATTGAAGTTAAAGAAGTAATGAAGGAGCTAAACTCTAAGGAACTTATCACAAGGCACATAAGTTATGAAGGCCTCAAGTGAAATGACGAACTAAGACAAAAACCTTCGATTGATGAACCTCCTAAATTGGAATTAAAACAGTTGCCTGACCACTTAAAATATGCATTTTTAGGAGATGATTCGACATTACCAGTAATTATCACATCAGATTTGAGCGCTGAGAAGAAAAATAAATTACTTCAAGTATTAAAAGAACACAAGAAGGCTATAGCTTGGAAGATTTCTGACATTAAAGGATTAGTCCTTCTTTTTGCACCCACAAAATCCTAATAGAAGATGAATATAAACCATCAGTACAAGCTCAGAGACGATTGAATCCCAATATGAAGGAAGTCGTGAAAGCCGAGGTAATTAAACTTCTAAATGCAAGCATTATTTATCCTATCTCTGACAGCTCTTGGGTAAGTCCTATGCAGGTTGTTCCTAAAAAGGGAGGCATGACCGTGGTATCCAATGACAAAAAGGAGTCAATACCTACAAGAACAGTCACTGGATGGAGAGTTTGCATTGATTATAGAAAGCTGAATGACGCTACTCGAAAAGATCATTTTCCCTTACCTTTTATCAATCAGATATTGGAGAGATTATCAGGTCATAAGTATTATTATTTCCTAGATAGCCTCTCGGGTTACTTTCAAATCCCGATAGCTCCAGAAGATCAGGAGAAAATGACATTCACATGTCCATACGGTACATTTACTTATCGTAGAATGCCTTTTGGATTAAGTAATGCTCCTGCTACTTTTCAGTGCTGCATCTTAGCTATCTTTGACGAACTCGTGGAAGATATCATGGAGATATTTATGGATAATTTTTTGGTTTTTGGTAATTCTTTTCAACTTTGTCTTAATAATTTAAAATGCGTTCTGATAAGATGTAAAGAGACGAATTTAGTGCTAAATTGGGAAAAATGCCACTTTATGGTTCAAGAAGGTATTGTCCTAGGACATAAAATTTCTAGTAAAGGGATAGAGGTAGACAAAGCAAGAATTGAAACTATTGAAAAATTACCTCCCCCTAATTCAATTAAGGCTATAAGAAGCTTTTTAAGATATGCTGGTTTTTATCGCAGATGTGCTTTTCAACTTTGATCAAGAATGTTTAGAATCTTTTAACACTCTCAAGCAAAAGTTAGTCAATGCCCCGATTATGATTTCACCTGATTGGAATCTGCCTTTTGAACTAATGTACGATGCAAGTGATTTTGCAGTAGGTGCAGTTTTGGGACAGCGAAGAGACAAGCACTTTCAATCGATCTATTATGCCAGTAGAACTCTAACAGCCGCACAAGCAAATTATACAACTACAGAAAAAGAATTGCTAGCTGTTATTTTTGCATTTGATAAATTCAGATCTTATTTAATATTGTCAAAAGTCATCGTTTATACTGATCATTCTGCTCTTCGCTATCTTCTAACTAAAACTGATGCAAAACCGCGATTGATAAGATGGATTCTATTGTTGTAGGAATTCGACTTAAAAATAAAAGACAAGAAAGGAGCCAAAAATCTGGCAGCAGATCACCTTTCAAGATTAGAAAATCCACATCCCAAGTACCTCGATAAGATAAACGACTTGTTTCCTGAAGAACAACTCCTCGCCATAGTAGACGCAGCAGTTCCTTGGTTTGCCAATTTTGCAAATTATTTAGCAGCTAACATAACCCCAAAAGGGTTGACCTATCAGCAAAAGAAGCGATTCTTCGCTGATGTGAAAAACTACTTTTGGGAAGACTATTTTCTTTTTCGTATTTGTGCAGATCAAGTTATTCGAAGATGCGTTACAGAGACAGAAGCATATAAAATTTTAGAGCACTGCCATTCAGGACCAACAGGAGGACACCACAGTGGAGCTAGAACTGCTCACAAGGTACTCGAATCAGGTTTTTACTGGCCTACGCTTTTCAGAGATGCCAACAAGTATGTGACCTCTTGTGACAAATGCCAGAGAATAGGTAATATCTCTCAACATAATGAAATGCCTAAAAACTATATACTTGTATATGAGATATTTGATGTATGGGGCATTGATTTCATGGGTCCGTTCCCTACTTCATTTGGAAATAAGTACATCCTAGTAGCAGTAGATTACATGTCAAAATGGGTGAAAGCCCAAGCCTTACCTACTAATGATGCTAGAATGGTAGTACGCTTTCTGAAAAAACTTTTCTCTCGATTTGGAACACCTAGGATAATTATTAGTGATAGGGGTCATTTTTGCAATGCTCAATTTGAAAAAGTTTTAAAGAGATATGGAGTTCACCACAGAACAGCTACCCTTTATCATCCACAAACCAATGGCCAAGTCGAAGTAACAAATAGAGAGTTAAAATGCATCCTAGAGAAAACAGTAGAAACAAATAGGAAAGATTGGTCAAGAAAAGTAGATGATGCTTTATGGGCCCATAGAACTGCATTCAAAACACCCATAGGAACGTCTCCTTATAGACTTGTCTACGAAAAAAGTTGTCATCTGCCATTTGAACTCGAACATAAAGCATTTTGGGCTATTAACTTTTTAAATCTTGGTTTTAAGCTTGCAGGTGAGAAACAACTAATGCAACTAAACGAGCTGGATGAATGGCGCTACAATGCTTACGAAAACTCACGATTATACAAGGAAACCACAAAGCAACGCCATGACAATCGGCTGAAACAACCTAAGCAGTTCAAAACTGGTGATCTTGTCTTACTTTACAACTCAAGGCTTAAGCTATTTCCTGGAAAACTTAAATCAAGGTGGTCAGGTCCATTCACTGTCCAAACTGTCTTTCCATACGGCGCAGTTGAGGTAACTCACCCAAACCACGGCACTTTCAAGGTAAACGGCCATCGGGTTAAACATTACAGAGGTGAGAATTTCAAAGATAATAGGGAGGAGCTTCAGCTCCACGAACTCCCTTCATGATACATCCAGGTAGAGTCGAGCTTAGACTCTAAATAAGCACTTCTCGGGAGGTAACCTGAGCACTAACTTAGTAACTTTTTATTTCAGTCTTTTAAAACATCAACTAACCCTTTCGAATGTAGGAATTTTGGACCACACGGCTATGCCCGCGGGAGCGTCCAAGGCCGTGTGGACATTATGAGCAGAGACACGGCCGTGCACCTTGGCCGTGTACAAGCAGGGTAAAATTTTCTCTAAAAACACGGGCTATGACAAATCGCCACGGCCGTGTGATATGGCCGTGGCAAAACATATCAATTCAAACACGGGCCTCGACAAAGTGCCATGCTGTGTCCCCGAACCGTGGCCAACACTGTCAATTGAGACATGGGCTTAGAGTAGTAGGAGACAGCCGTGCGACACGGCCGTGCGATCCAAACACGGGGGTACGACACGCCCATGCCCCAAGATCATGGTCGACACTGTCAATTCAGACACGGGCGTGTGACCTACTATACGGACGTGGGAGAAGCAAACATCATCACACGGCCGTGTGCCTTAACACGCCCTAGGTACTCGAGCGTGTACCACGAACTAGGTGCCCCAAAATCACCAATTTTCAAATCACATGGGCAAAACCTGAGCCACACAGGCATGTGCCATGCCCGTGTGACCCAAAATCTATATAAAGGGGCCACAATTCATCATCTTCCTTCACTTAAAACCCTAAATCCTCCCACCCAAAACCCATGCCCGTGGAAAGCACACCACGATCATTCACCCCGATCCCACGCCCGTGCCTTGCCTTTATTAACACCCATTCAGTTTTGTTCTTATTTTCAATATTTCTTATTTTTCCTTCAAATTGTTCATGTTTTTCATTTAATTATTTGTTAATGATTTCAATTATTTAGCCATTAGTATGTTTATTCACATGATTTTCATTCATTTAGAAGAATTTATCTAGAAACATTTATCATGCCACTTAAAACAATCTTTTTGCTGCCACTTTAAGTATCTTAAGCCATTCAGATTGTAGGCATTTTGTTGTAAATACCCATATTATGTTCATATCCATTTTTAGGTAAAATAGCATGTTATTTGTGCATTAACACAGGTACTAGTCATTAATCAATTAATTCAGTGTTTATTTTCATTTCATTACAACTAACCCATGCCCATTTTCTTGTAGGTACTATGTCATCATCCCGCGATAAAAAAGCTGCCGCACCCGTTTCAAAGAAACGTAAAGGGGCTGGTGGCTCATCCTCTAGACTTACAATGGAAGCCCGACATCCGTACCTCTAGTTTTTGCAAGACTCCTAAGAGGAGTTATTCCAAATTTTAAGGGCGAGACCCCTCGGGGTAGGGAGATGTATCGACTGACCCTCTTTAGAGCAAGTCCAACTAGTAGACACGGCCCGGGCCCTTTTAATGATGGACCCATGGGAGCAATTCTTCCAAATTGTAGAGCCTACATACTTTGAAATCACCCTCGAGCTCTGCTTCACTTTCCACCTACAAACCGTGATGTCCCAATATGATGATCCAGGGACAGTTTCGTTCTACCTCGGAGGCCTTGTTCGACAACTTAGCGTCCCTGAGTTCGGTACCGCATTGGGGCTATACATGAAGCAATTTTTGGAAGAAGAAGACCTCTCTGAGTTCTACCGCCATATCCACTATTCACCCTCTAAGTGTTGGGAGGCCCTAGTCCCGGCAGCATCAACATACAACCCCAGTCGCTCCAAGGCGACCGCCCTACCTCCATCATTGAGGTACCTTCATGCCCTCATCGCGCATATACTGACTGGAAAGTGCAAGAGCACCAGCGTCGTCAACACTCACGACGCCTACTTTCTGTGGAGCATGGCACACGGCCATGCCTTCGACCTGGCTTACTTCATCGCTCTCGTCATCCAACATTAGACGGAGAGGCATAGAAAGGGGGTGATCAGCATAGGCCCGTACGTGACTAGCCTAGCCCGCTACTTCGGGCTATTCAATACCGTGACCCAGACTTCCTCCTACACCCTCGTCAGTTAGATGTCTCTGCAGGGCATCTAAACCATGCTTCACATGAGGATGATCCAACAACGACAAGGGACCGATCTTTCACAGTACAGACTAATCCGAGACGTAGAGTACGAGGATCCCGAGGACATTACTGATGATGTCCCACCGTCGGAGGAGGGCCCAGCTGAGCCACCACCCTCTCGCCGCCCAGTTCATACGGCAACTTCATACGCTGACATATCTGAGCGCCTAACACGATTCGAGCAGCAGTGCTTCCAACGCTTTGATCATATAGATGCTACACTTCAACAGATATGCCAGCACCTTCATATCTCTGCACCACCACCACCGCGCGACCCATCTGAGGATTAGACTTTCCTAATCCTCTTTTCTTCTCTTTTATTTTCCTTTTTACTTTTTATTTTATTTTATTTCATCTTATCTTTTTCATTATTTGAATTTTAGTATTTTTAGAATTTAATTTCTGTTATTTCTGTATTTTAATTTCTTCATATCGGCTTTCCCTTAACAAACATATTCTGTTAATCTAAATTTCCAAAAATTGATAAATGCCTTCGCAGTTTCAAAGAATCTGTACAGCTCATATCCAAAATCTAACGGGACAACTCTGCCACAACTTTCGACTTGTCCAATTCCAACATCTGTCTCACAAATTCATCCAAAATTCAGGGAGTTTCATGCCTTTCCCTATCTTATGATCTTATGCTTCTATTGCTACTAATGTATCTTTGTACATTGAAGGCAATGAACATCTTAAGTGTGGGGGGGAAACTTACTTTCAGTCATTACATTTTCTTTGAAATCCCTAAAAATTTTATTTGTATTGTTCTCAAAATTTTGAATTCTCATTTTCACTCTTTGCATTATCTTCAATCTCCTGTTAGGAATTTATTCTAATTGATTTATGATTTTTATTAAAATGTTAAGAATTAAGACATAGGCGCTTGTACCTTGATTATTCAAACTTTAAAACATTAGGGAATCAAGCATGATAAGTTGAAATTTTTGAGAATCTAATTTTTTTCATAAGTTATTTTTCCTAATTTTAAGTGTTATCTTGATATTTGAAATTCGCAGGATTGACATCAAAAGCCATAATTCTAGTGAGATTTTAAGCCTTTTGAGCATACATTCTTTCGTGCTCACCTTTATTGTTGTCTTAAGTGAGTCAATACTGATTTGTTATTCTAGAACTTGCTTTGATTATACATGTCAAGACCACATCATTGATTTGGTACACTAAGATGATAAAGGCACCTAGGTTTTAACCCACTTACTCCATAAAAGCCTACCTCTATAAATTAACCCCTAGTGAACCCTATTAAGCCTAACAACCCATTCTTTGACTTACCTCTAAAATTAACCTTTAACCCGTTTTTGTTGAATTACATTCAATTACTTTGATCCTTATTTTTGTCGAGATTTGAGTTGAATTATTATCTAGCTTTATTTTCTTTTCCCAGATTGTAAAATTTGTAAATGAATTGTACTTGAATTGTTCTTAAAAAAATGGTTATTTACAGTTAATACAGTTGTAATTCATAGTTTAACATTTTTGCATATTTCTATTTTAAGGCTACCAAGGCTAGAATGATGTGATCATAAGACTTAGCTCTAGAAATGTGTTCCAGTGATAGAGATTTTTCTAGCTAGATAATTTTTCAGTTCAATCTCGATTCTAACCCTCTTTTTCAGCTTGTGACAACACCCCTAACCAAATCCCCGTTACAACCATTGAAAGACCTTTTGATGGATGCATCATATCAATCTATAGTGGTAGAGACTTGATTTTCTTGTAAGCCTATGGTAATAATTCTTCAGGTTGACTAGAGAGTACTTAATTCTTGAACCCTAAACACTTTGAGTGGATAGAGTGAATCCTTAGTGAGGATGTCCATTTTCGTTGATTTTGATTGAGAGATAATTACTTAGGAGAAAGGAGAAAACCTATGTTTCAATGATAAAATTCTCAACTTAGAGTGATTAAATCTTTAATGTTCTTCTGATTGAATTTTCATTGTATGATTACTTATGGATTAGTTTGAAACATTATTGATAAAGATTGTGAATTGAGAAGAATGATTCTTAATTGTGAGTTGAGATTTTGCTTGAGGACAAGCAAAGGCTTAAGTGTGGGGGTATTTGATAAACGATAAATTATACATATTTTTACCTCATGCTTAGCTTAATTTCTGGATGAATTATCATTGAATTTGAGGAAATTGGTGCTCTTAATCCTTCTATTTCATGTTCTATACTCAAGAGAGCACAGGGAAGAGTAAAGAACGAAAAACGGGCCGAAAATGGAGAAAATGGGCCAAAGTGTAAAAATAACACAGCCTAAGGATTCACCACACAGTCGTGTCCCATGGCCGTGCCACATAAAGTCCAACACGGCCTAACCCTAACAAGCACGGCCAGACCACACAGCCGTGCCACCATCAACAGGCCTGACCACGGCCTCTTATCGATCTACACGGGCGTGGCATACGGGCGTGTCCCTGTCATGAGGAAGTGCAATTTCACTCAGAAAAGGATGCTTAGATGCTAAGAAAGGCATTCTAAAACTCTATATAAAGACCCTAGGAGGTAACGCTAAGGGTGTGCTTTTCTCTCCTCAAAAGGGTGCTTTATTTTTGCCAACACAGAGACTGGAAGTAAGGGATTACTCCAAGGGACGATTGATTCATCCCAGAAGCCGAATTCTACGTCAAGACAGAGGATCTCCCTTCAATCCTTTAGGGGTTTTTGGGTTCTTTATGTTTTGTTATCTTTATTCTTCTGAGATGTTTTCTTTATTAACTATGAACTAAATCCCCCAAATACTTGAGGGGGATGAAACCTAAGACGGATCTTGTTATTATTTTATCTTAAGTTATATGATAAATACTTGAATTGTTCTTAATTATGTGTTCTTAATTCTTGTTTTAATAATCCTAGGTATTAATTCAAGTATTGATGTACTTATTCAGAGGAGCAAAAGTCCCTATTTAAGAGTAGATCTAGCATAATTAAGCGGAGTTGCATGCAACCCTAGACATAGGGCGACATAAGTCTGTCGGATTAGGGTCAAACCTAATAAGGGGATCCATAGATCGAGTTAATGCAAGACTAGGGGTTTTAACTAGAAAGATTTCAGTTAATCAACCTAGGATTAGTTGTTCTTATCCTCGACGGAGGTATTAACATAAGTTAGGGATCTCTACAGATCAAGTCAAGTGAATAAATAGTCTAGCTCAAGAATTGATAACAAGTGAAGTCTAGGTGGATTCTCCCTTGAGTATTGTCCAAATCAATCAGTTTTCCCTAAGAGTTTTCCCCCAATTCACTTTTTGTGCATTCATAGTTTAGTTTTAGAATTAGTTTAGTTTCATAAAAACCCCTTTTATTTCTAGGTTAAATAATAGAAAGAAAGTTAGTACTAGTACTTTTGGTTCCCTTGGGTATGATATCTCGGTCTTGCCACTAAGCTATACTACTGTTCGATAGGTGCGCTTGCCTTAAAGTCGTGATAATAGTTAGTTTTTGGTGCGATCATTATTATAAATTTTATTACTTCATATCACGCATATCAAAATACATGTACAATGTGTGGAGACACGTATTTCCACCTATCCCAGGTGAACGTTAATGACCATCTATATCACTTACTCCGTTTAAGTTGTTACCGGATAGAGAATTGCATCGCAAACCAAAAGGTTGACCTTGCTCGAGTAGAATACGTAATAATATGGATATCCAAGAAAAAACGAACCAACAAAGGTTGTGTAGATGGTGTAGGAACCCATGTCATGCAATTCGATCATGTCCAAATCGAAATAGTTGATAATTGCTGTAATGAAACTATTGTGCATTATTTTAATTGCCTTATTCAATAAACTTCTATTTTATTAAAAGTATAAAAATAATTTACTATTTAAATATTAAAAGCAACTTTTATTTTATTAAATGAAACAATATAAAAAAGTTTGTACAAATATATTAAAAAAATCAATGTATGTGTCGGTCGAAATCAGTGCCACATGGGGGTGGTCAACAGTTACGCGCTGGATTCCTCCTTGGTTCAGCTTCCAGCTGGGGTTGTGGTTGCTCCAATGAGGGTTGTAGTTGAAGGTGTGGGGATGATAACCCACATTAATAGAATAAAGAATGCGGAGGTGTTTGCATCACCCATGGCGAAGGTATTTGAATCCCATAAGGTGATGGGGATTGATAATAAGATGAGCTCCTCGACGATACCTTATGCGATTTCTCCTGCAACGGCGACCTATATCGTCGGTTGAATTGAAGTCATCAGAAAATGAGATACTCCGGGCTATGCATTCCAACCTAGCATAGGACTTGAAAAAGGAAACATATAAGGGTTAGGACACATATAAGCGCAAGGATACACACCTGACATAATCTGAAGAGGCTGTAGTAAGGGTGTCGTCGGTTGAGGCGTTGGGCCCGGTGATTGTGTGGGAACTGTTGATGGGCCCGTACTGTCATCCCTTCTCCTTGAACTTAAAAGGCCCTGTCGTTCCCTTTAGACATGAATTTGTTAACACCTTTTCTCTTTCGATAGCAAATATGGCTTACCATAGATCCTAAACCATGGATGTAATCCGGTGCACGCTAACTCTGGAACAATGACCGGTTCGCGAGTAGGTATATGATTAAATCGATTTTCCAAATTTCAATATATTTCCACCAGAATACCGACCAGTTCGTATTCGATTGTCTTAAGTAGATTTTGTGCTCATCATCGAGCACCTCAGATGCCATAAGAATTGGTTGTCGAAATCCAAATTTTCGCAACACTCTATTCGTCTGGTGCATCTCGACAGTAGCATAACTGACCAATGGGACCTTAACATGCCAAATGTTCGGATTATAATAGCCCAATTTTCAGTTATGTTGGAAACAGTGATTCGAGATCACTAAATCTGACGAGTGAGTTCAAAAAAAAAATTATTAATCATTATTTATGAGTTAAGTGTGGTTTTAGAAATATTTTTAAATTAGTGAATTTTGTATTTTAATAGAATTATTGGGTTAATTAGTTTTGGAAACGAGGTATCGAGACCTCAATTTCATAAATTGAGCTGTACATACTTTTATAAATATTTATGGAGTGTAATTGAGTTAGTATTCAAGTTTCGTTAGAAAATTTTAACGTTTTGGTTCTTAATTAATTAAAAAGGGTTGAATTGAAAAATGTGCAAAACTTGTTAAAATGATTAAATAGCTTAAGAGGTAATTAAGGGAGGACCAAATGGACAATTATACACTTAGTATAAGGCTGGACGGCTTGTGTGTCCAAGAAATAACAAAAATTAGTGTGAACAATGGGTAACATTGGAAATTTTGTAAATAAAACAAATAAAACAAAGACTAAATTGAAAATCTAGATATTTCTTCATCATCCTTCAGCCAAAAATGCCATACGAGAGTACTCTATGCTGGTTTTTCATATTTTTTTACACCATGTGAGTTCAATTCTTGCTTTTTTATTGTAATTTTTGTGTTTTTAAGACTTTTACGATTAGGTCCAACTATTTATTTCATTAGTTTTTGATTTCATGGGTAATTTTGAAAGTTACCATTGATGAATGTTGGATGTTTATGATGAATTAACATGTAATTGAAGCTCTAATTTTGTTATATGATGATTTTATTTAGTAATTTTGATAGATATTGATTTTAGGACCAAATTGTGAAAAGGTTAAGAATTAGGGTTTGGTATTGAAATTATAAATATTAATGTCTGTATGGTAGCCTAAAATAATTAGATAGAGTGTTAATTGATAAAACTTAGCTCAATTGATAGGAAAATTGATAAGGGATTAAATTGTAAAAACTGTAAAATTTGGGGTAAATGTTTAATTTCAAAAATTGAAATGTATAAATTGTAAATTGAATTATAGTTGAATTAGATGCTAATGAATGGATAATTTTATATTATAGATCAAGAATCTGACAACAAACGCGAAAAAAGGAAATTAGCCGAATAGTCCTTGAATTACTACAACTTCCACAATTTACCCCAGGTAAGTTCGTATGGTTAAATCTTAATGTTTATGTGTTAAATTTATGAATGGTAATATATATATATATATATATATATATATTTATTTATTTATTTATTGTTAAAAATAAATTATTGTTGAAACTATGAAATTGAATTGAAATGATCGAAAAGAATGGAACGCCGGATTGATTACAGTCGTTCAGTGTAAAGGATGAATTGACGGATAAGACCATGGTTGGACCATGGCAATTTTCAAAATGTAAGACCATAGCTGGGCTATGACATTTTAATGAAAAGACCATAACTAGGTTATGGCACAAAGAAAACGATGTACTCATATCTATAAGTTGTTATCAGATTTGGAATGACTTTATGTATATTCATGATTATGAATTGTTACTCAAATAAATATACGTGAAATTCATAAAAATGATGGTACATGAATATTGATTGTTGTAATTATTATTTAATGTGTATGATAAGTGGAATGAAGTGAGTATTTGATATTATGATATTGAGTTGAATTCATGAAGATTTGTGATTACTAAATTGAAATGAATATTGGTTGAAATTGAAAAGTGATTTTAAATCCTATTAACTGTATCGGGCTGAGTCGGATATAGTTGACATGCCACAGAATTGGAAGTATTCAAGGATTAATTTGACTTTGAGTCGATGAGACACTGGCTGTCAAATTGTTACTACGGATAAATTCAATGAGGTATTGGGCACCAAATTACTTTGGCATCCGATGAGACACTGGGAGTCAAACTATTGCTTTGAATTATCCGATGAGGCACTGGATGCCAAACTAGTGTGTTTTGGTTGGATCCGTATATCCGTCCGAGTCCGAGTCGTGTTAATAGGGGTAAATGAAAAATAAAGTTTTATAATTGATATTGAAATGGTATGGTATGAGAAATGGAAGTGAAATAGTGAATTGAAAATAGAATGTGAAATATGTTGCAAATATATGGAATATATGAGTTATATACTCATGAAATGACTATGGAATGGATACTGTAATAGCCCGAATTTGGGCTTAGTCAGAATAGTGATTTCAGAATCACTAACTCGAGGTCAGAGAAATTATTTCTAATATTATTTTATGTGTTATAGCATTTTTCTAAGAGTGCATAAAAATTTTGGTGAATTAATTGGGGGCTTAATTGCGAAAAAAGGACTAAATTGCATAAAAGGTAAAAGTTGTGATTTACTAGCAAATGGTGTTAAATAGCAAGAGAACCTTAATTGGGGTTTTTAATGTGCAAATAGGCCAATAATTTAGGCATGGCCGGCCATGGTGAGACAGGGAAATAGAAAAGTTAAAATTTGGTATGTTAGGTGACCTATTTGACTAGAAAATAAAATAAAATAAGAAAAGAAAGGCTTTATCTTTTTGCTTCTTCTTCTCTACCGAAAATGGTTTTTTAAGCTCAAAATTTCAGCCACTCATTTCCCTTGCAAGTGATTTTCAAGACTTTTCTTGATGATTTTTACATTTTTGAGACCCTTGTAGCATGAGCTACCTATTGAGGGGACTATTTTGCAAAATGATAGAAAGTTTAGAGATTCACCATGAGAGCATTTATGTTGATGGCTGAAACTTTATGGAAGAAAATGAGTTATAGTTGTCAAATAAACAACTTTTGTGAAGTGGTGTTCATGGAAAACACCTAAATTGGACCTAGTTGTAAAGTTGATAAATTGTGTAGTAAATGCATGAAATAGTAGAAATTTTGGCTACCATAAAAGTGAAAAGAATTCGGTTAGGCTTGGTTAATAAGGAAATTCGATAAAAATCAATTTTCGAGCCTAAGGGTAAAATGATCATTTTGCAAAAATCTAGGGCCAAAATGGTCATTTTGCCAAATTATGAATTTTGATTTATCATAGTCAATATAGTGATTAAATTAGTAAATTTTTATTCATCTTTAGATCAAGAAGTACAAAATTCGAACCTAGACTGGGGGAAGGCCAAGCAAATAGACTAAACCGAGAAGTCATTCACATTTTGTATACCAGGGTAAGTTGTAGGTAAATAATACAACTTTACTATAATTATGCATGAAATCATTGATTTGGCATAAAATGATTAATTGTGGATATGAGTTATGCATGAGAACATTTATTGAGCATGAAGTGATAAATTATGATTTTTGGTAATGAAATGATGAGAATCTGTGTGATAGAACCCGATTAAACCTTAAGAATAGACTGGATATTCATGCTGTGATACTAGGGTCGATACGAGTGCTAGTGTAAAACCATGTTTGGGACATGGCATCGACATCGTTATGTGTCAGTGTAAGACAATGTCTGGGACATGGCATCGGCGTTGATACGGGCACTAGTGTAAGACCATGTCAGGGACATGGCATCGGCCTCAACATGCAAGCTAGTGTAAGACCATATCTAGGACATGGGATCGGCTTGGAGATGTGTCAGTGTAAGACCATGTCTAGGACATGGCATCAGCATAGATAGAGGAGAGCTAGTGTAAGACCATGTCTGGGACATGGCATCAGCCTCGATCCGTTGAGAGTCAGTATAAGACCATGTCTAGGACATGGCATCGACGACATGTGAGCCAGTGTAAGACCATGTCTGGGACATGGCATCGACTTGATACCCTATGTTAGAGGCTCATTGAATATCCTTTCGTATTCTAAATAGTTCAATGGGAAAATTTAAAGTTTGTATTTAAATCGAGAGATATTATGATGACCTTGTGAGTGGTGCAGGTACCTATATGAAATGTATGAAATGTGAGTTCAATATTATGTTGTATGATTAGTAAAAGGTGAAAATGAGTAAGTTATGCCTATAGCCATTCTTTCATATCATGCACAATTTGAGATGTGTTGAGAGTATGTTATAGCATAGTAAATTGTTGTTATTTATTTACTTGCAACTTACTAAGCTTTATGCTTACTCCCTCTCCTTTCCATTTTCTTTTAGTACCGCTAATTTAGCTCGTAGATCAATAGACATCGGAGGCTTCGTTCACACTATCATCTCAAAGCATTCGATATAGTTAGTTTCGAGCATTTTGAGAAATGGCGTGTATATAGGCTAGTCATTGTTAAGTGTCATTTTATTTTTGGCCAAGTATGTTGGCTTGATTTTGAAGTACCTCGTTTTGTATAAGGCCAAAGATATTGGCTAATATTTGCTATTGGTTTATAAATGCAAATGTTGATGTTTTCATGAATATGCAAAGTAGTTTGGAGGAACATATGTACTAAGAATTGTAGTGTGATTTCATGGATGGTTTGGTCTCGTGTTGATGTAGGGATGCCTAATGTTGGCCCTTAGTTGAGTAATGGTGAATTTTTATGAATTGGTATATGTTTGATGTTGTTTCAGGGTGGCAAAAGGCTTGGTAGATAGCCTTATTTTTGTCCACAAGGGTAGACACACGGGCGTGTGTCTAGGCCATGTGTGACACACGGTCCACCCTACGAGCGTGTGGTTAGGCCGTGTGTCCCCTACACCTTAGATTGGAAAAAATTAAATGCCCAGTAGGAAACACATGGGCTAAGACACAACTGTGTGTCTCAATCGTGCAAAAGACACGGCCTAGCACACAAGCGTGTGCCACGGCCATGTGACCTTAAATGGTTGCTGACGTCAGAAACAGAATACCAATTTTTTTATATACAGGCTGGGACACGGGCGTGTCGTGGCCGTGTGAGGGACACAAGATAAGCAAATGGGCGTGTGCTAGACCGTGTAAAAACTCCTAGAAGTTCTATGTTGGGAAATAAATCTATACGGACGAAGGGCACGGGCGTGTCCCTAGGTGCTCAAGCCGTGTGAACCAGACGGACCTTCAGCACGACTAGATCTAGAGGCCACACGGGCGTGTTACCCTTCTACACGGGCATGTGCCCTATTTTTAGTAGATTTTCTTGAAAGTTTTCTCAGCACTTTGACTGGTTCCGAATGGTTTTCTAAACAAGTTTTGGGCCTCATAGGTCTATATGAAGGGTTGTTAAACAAAGTTTGAAAAGTTTTAAATTGGGACGAATTTTGTTGACCCGAGATTGTATGTTTGCATGTGTTTTAGTAAGGTAATGCCTCATACCTTGTCCCGGCGTCAGATACGGGTAAGGGGTGTTACATTTAGTGGTATTAGAGCTATGGTTTAGTCGATTTTAGGACTAACCTAACTGGTGTATAAGTTTAGCTATACATGCCAGTATTGTAATTTGATAGTGTGACGACTGCTGACGATTATAAGTTGTATTTTCTTATAGTAAATGGATCCTGACGGAGTTATGGTGACTAATGTGGAGAGTAATGCGCTGGCTCCCGCTGAAGGGACTGTGCCGTTTGAAAGTGGGCCCGTGACAATGAGTGAAGAGGAAGGGGCTAGAGAAGCCTACCTCCAAATGATGAATGCTTGGTACAAGGAGTTTATTCAAGCAAATCCGAATACTCCACCTTCCCCACCTCCTCCGATTTCTCAGCCTGCCCCTATAACTCCTCAAAGAGCAGAAATGAGTAGAAGAGAGAAACCCCCGATAGACAGAATTAGAAAGCATGGAGCCGAGAAATTTCAGGCAAACAAATATTATGATGACCCAGAGAGAGCAGATTTCTGGTTAGAGAATATTATTAGGGTATTTAACGAGCTATCATACACGCCTGAAGAGTGCATGAAATGTGTAGTGTCACTCCTACGAGACGCAGTCTACTAGTGGCAGAATACTCTCGTGTCAGTTGTACCAGAGAGAGATAGTGACTTGGGAATTCTTCCTGGAAGAGTTCCGTAAAAAGTATATCAGTGAAAGGTTCGTAGACCAGAAGAGGAAAAAATTTATTGAATTTAAATAAGGCCGAATGACAGTGAAGGAATATGAGCGCGAGGTCCTAAGGCTCAGCAAATATGCTAGGGAGTGTGTGTCTAACGAGGCCATAATATGTAAGAGGTTCAAAGATGGTTTGAATGAAGACATTCAGTTGTTGGTTGGTATCTTGGAATTGAGAGAATTTGTAGTACTCATTGATAGAGCTTGTAAGGCCGAAGAGTTGGCCAAAGAGAAGAAAATAGCTGATATCGAGTCCCGTGACTCAAAGAAAAGACAGATGGGAAAATTACATCAGTCCTTATCCAAGAGATTGAGAGAGTTCACCACCTGATCAAATACCTTAGTGGGATTCTCGGGCAGAAACAAGAATAAGCAGCATACGATACCCAAAGCTCAGACCACTTCTGTTGCGAGTGTTAGTAGTGCTCGACCAAATAGGCCGGAGTGTTTGCAGTGTGGTAGATGATACTTTGGCGAGTGTCGAGGAAATGAGAGAGGCTGTTTTAAGTGTGGTTCACTAGACCACTTCATTCGAAATTGTCCTAAGATGGATCAGAATGATAAAAAGCAAGACATAAGAGCGTGTAAGGCTCCTTCGAGAGGTAGGCCACAGAAGAACCCAGGTAGTGGGGCGAGTAGCAGAGGTGCCCCTAGTGAGTCTACTACGAGGTCTGAGGGCAGAGCACCTATGAGGACCTATGCTATCCGTGCCCGTGAAGAGGCTTCGTCTCTAGGAGTGATTACGGGTACCTTTTTTATCTATAATATACCTGTCATTGCTTCAATTGATTCGGGGTCTACCCACTCCTATGTGTGCATAAAATTGGTGCCTAGTATGAATGTACATGTTGAGTCTACCGAGTTTGTAGTTGATAAACTATAATATATACATATTTTTATCCCACATTTGGCACATTTATGGATGAATTATTATTGAATTTATGGAATTTGATGCCATTAATCCTTTAATTTCATGTTTTATACTTAGGTGAGCATAAGGAAGAGAAAAGAGCAAAGAACGGGCAAAAAATGGAGAAAATAGGCCAAAGTGAGAAATCAACACGGCCTAGAGTTCCTCACACGGGTATACCACATGCCCGTGCCAAATTAGCAACCTTGAACACGGCCTGGGCCCGATTCACACGAGCGTACCACATGGGCGTGTCCTTGTCGTGACTCGTTTTAATTTCACGCAGAAAAAGCTATTTAGGGGCTAAGAAAGATATTCCAAAGTATATATAAACACCCTAGGAGAGGACTAAAAGGAGACATACAGAGTAGAAGGCAAGGAATTACTCACCGAAAGCCGATTGATACATCTCAGAAAGAAGGATCTACATCAAGACTGAAGATCTCCCTTCAATTCTTTCAGGAGTTTTGGGTTTTCTTTATATTTTGTTGTCTTCTTTATTTTGAGAAGTTTTCCTTTTTTATCATGAACTAAACTCCCAAATACCTGAGGGGGATGAAACCTAAGACGAATCTTGTTATTGTTATTTGAATTATATGATAAATATTCAATTTGTTCTTACTTGTGTTTTTAATTCTTGAGTTGATATTTCAAGATATTAATTCAAGTCGAATGTGCTTATTCAGATGAGCAAAAGTCCATGTTTAAGAGTAAATCCAATGTAATTAAGTGGAGTTGATCGCAATCCTAGACATAGGACGACGAAAATCTACCGGATTAGATTTAAATCTAATAGGGGGATCCAGTTAATGCAACACTAAGGGTTTTAATTAGAAAGAGATTTCAATTAATCAACCTAGGGTTAGTTGTTCTTAGCCTCAACAGAGATATTAACATAATTTAAGGATCTCTACGGATCAAGTCGAATGAATAAATCATCTAGTTCAGAGTTAAATAACAAGTGAAGTCTAGGTGGATTCTTCCTTGGGTATTGCTTTTATCGATCAGTTTTCCCAAAGTATTTCCCCAACTTATTCTTTGTCACGTCTTTAGTTAGTTAGAATTTTAGTTTACAAACAACCTCCCTTTTATTTCTAGGCTAGATAATAGAAAGAAAGTTACTACTAGTACTTTTAGTTCCTTTGGGTTCCACAGTCCAGTCTTGCCACTAACTATACTACTATTCGATAGGTGCACTTGCCTTTTATCGTGATAATAGTTAGTTTTTAGGTACGATCACTTTATTACTTTATCATCACCACACACACGATAGATCAGTAGTAAAGGTGTCAAATCCACTAGGCAAGCATGTGCTAGTTGACCGAGTGTCTAAGGATTGTCCCTTGACAATTAGAGGTCATTGCTTTCCGGCTAACCTAATGTTATTGCCGTTTGACGAATTTGATATAATCATTGGTATGGATTGGTTAACTACTCATGATGTAGTGGTAAATTGTGGAAGAAAGTTTATTGAACTGAAATGTGAAATCGAAGATGTTCTTCGAGTTGAATCAGGTGAACCAGATGGCTTGCTTGTAGTAATGTCGTCAATGACAGCTCAGAGATATTTTAGGAAAGGGTACGAGTCATATCTTTCTTTCGTGTTGAATACTCAAGTATCGGAAGGAAAAATTGAGACAGTGACAGTGGTTTGTGAGTACCAAGATGTGTTTCTTGAAGAGTTGCCCAGATTACCTCCAGAGAAGGAGGTTGAGTTTGGTATCAAGTTGGTCCCTGGTATGGCACCCATATCGATTGCCTCATATAGGATGGCCTCGATAGAGTTAAAGGAATTAAAGGTTCAGTTCCAAGAGCTAGCGGACAAGGGTTTTGCTAGACCGAGCTATTCTACGTAGGGTGCACTGGTTTTATTTATCAAGAAAAAGGATGGTTTGATGAGGTTATGCATAGACTACCGTCAACTCAACAAGGTTACAGTGAAGAATAAGTACCCATTGGCTAGGATCGATAACTTGTTCGATCAATTGAAGAGGGATACTGTATTTTCCAAAATAGACTTGAGGTCCGGTTATTACCAGCTGAGAGTTAAGGAGCAGGATGTGCCAAAAACTGCCTTTCGGACGAGGTACGGGCATTATGAGTTCCTAGTTATGCCCTTTGGCTTAACGAACGCCCCTGCGGTGTTTATGGACTTAATGAACCGTATTTTTCGACTGTACTTGGACAAGTTCATAGTCATCTTTATTGATGATATCCTCATTTGTTCTCATGACGAAAGTGAGCATGCGGAGTATTTGAGAACTGTGTTGCAAACCTTGAGAGATAAGCAGTTGTATGCCAAGTTTAGTAAAAGTGAATTTTGGCTACAGGAGGTCAGATTCTTGGGACACATTGTGTCAGGAGATAGGATTAGAGTTGACCCGAGTAAGATCTCGGCTATTTTTTAGTGGAAACCATTGAGAAATGTGTCAAAAATTTGAAGCTTCTTGGGCTTAGCAGGATACTATAGACGATTTGTTAAAGGTTTCTCCATGATTGCTACTCTGATGACGAGATTACTACAAAAAGACGACAAGTTCGAATGGACAGAAAAATGCGAGCAGAGTTTTGAAAAACTAAAGGCTTTGTTGACTGAAGCCCCAGTTTTAGTGCAACCAGAACCAGAAAAAGAATTTACGGTGTATAGCGACGCATCCTTGAGTGGATTAGGGTGTGTACTCATGCAAGAAGGCAAGGTGATAGCCTATGCCTCGAAACAGTTGAAGCCATACTAGAAAAACTACCCAACACACGACTTGGAGCTGGCCGCCATCGTGTTCGCATTGAAGATTTGGAAACACCACTTGTATGGTGAGAAATGCCAGATATTCACCGATCATAAAAGTCTAAAGTACTTGATGACTCAAAAGAAGTTGAACCTGCGACAACGGAGATGGTTAGAATTGATTAAGGATTACAAGCTGATAATCGACTATCATCTTGAAAAGGTGAATGTGGTTGCCGACGCATTGAGTAGGAAATCATTAGTCGCCTTGAGCGCTATGGACACGCGGTTGACCTTAAGCAATGACGAATCGATTTTAGCTGAGTGGAGAGCTAGACCAACGTTCTTGCAAGATATTTGCGAAGCTCAGAAAGGTGATAAAGGTTTGCAAGCCAAGTTATTTAATGTGGGACGAGTAATGAATCAGATTTTCAAGTGGGCACTAATGGATGTTTGAGGTTTCGAGATAGGATTTTCATACCTAAGAAGGATGAGCTTATTCAGAGGATTTTGTGAGAGGTACATAGTAGTCATTTATCTATTCATCCGGGTAGCGTGAAAATGTATAACGACTTGAAGAAAATATATTGCTAGTCAGGAATGAAAAGAGACATTTTGGAGTTTGTCTCTAAGTGCCTAATATGTCAGCAAGTAAAAGTCAAACACCAAGTTCCTTCGGGTTTACTTCAACCGGTGATGGTTCCCGAGTGGAAATGGGATTGGGTTACCATCGACTTCGTATCAGGGCTACCTTTGTCGCCAAAGAAGAAAGATTTCATATGGGTCTTTATGGATAGACTAACAAAGTCAGCTCATTTCATACCAGTTCGTACGGACTAGTCACTTGAGAAACTAGTCGATTTGTATATCTTTGAGATAGTGAGACTACATGGAATGCCCTTATTGATCATTTTGGATAGAGATCCGAGGTTTACGTCACGGTTTTGGAAGAAGCTGCAAGAAGATTTGGGGACAAAACTAAACTTTAGTACGGCTTTCCACCCGCAGACTGATGGTTAGTCGGAAAGGGTGATTTAGATTCTTGAAGACATGTTGCAACGTTGTGTTCTCAAGTATCAAGGCAGTTGGGAAAGTATTTGCTGCTGGTCGAATTCGCCTACAATAATAGTTACCAGTCGAGTCTGAAAATGGCGCCTTATGAGGCCTTGTATGGGCGCAAGTGCCGAATGCCCTTGTATTGATCAGAACTTAGAGAAAATCAGATAGACAGGGTCGATTTATTCAAAGAGATTGAAGAGAAAGTTAAGGTGATTCGTGATTGCTTGAAAGCCGCCTCGGATAGACAGAAATTTTACTCGGATTCAAAACAAAAAGAGATTGAGTTTCAAGTTAGGGATAAAGTGTTTTTGAAAGTGTCCCCGTGGAAGAAAGTTCTTCGATTCGGTAGGAAAGGCAAGTCAAGCCCACGGTTTATTGGGCCCTATGAGGTGACTGAGAGAATTGGACCGGTGGCATATCGATTAGCCTTAAAGACTAAACCGAGAAGTCATTCACATTTTGTAAACCAGGGTAAGTTGTAGGTAAATAATACAACTTTACTATAATTATGCATGAAATCATTGATTTGGCATAAAATGATTAATTGTGGATATGAGTTATGCATGAGAACATTTATTGAGCATGAAGTGATAAATTATGATTTTTGGTAATGAAATGATGAGAATCTATGTGATAGAACCCAATTGAACCTTAAGAATAGATTGGATATTCATGCCGTGATACTACGGTCGACACGAGTGCTAGTGTAAGACCATGTCTGGGACATGGCATCGGCCTCGTTATGTGTTAGTGTAAGATCATGTCTGGGACATAGCATCGACACCGATATGTGCTAGCCAGTGTAAGACCATGTCTAGGACATGGCATCGGCATTAATATGGGCGCTAGTGTAAGACCATGGCTGGGACATAGAATTAGCCTCGACATGCAAGCTAGTGTAAGACCATGTCTGGGACATGGCATCGGCTTGGAGATGTGTCAGTGTAAGACCATGTCTAGCACATGGCATTGGCAAGGATAGAGGAGAGCCAGTTTAGGACCATGTTTGTGATATGGCATCGGCCTCGATACATTGAGATCAGTGTGAAACTATGTCTGGGACATGGCGTCGACTTGACATGTGAGCTAGTGTAAAACTATGTCTCGGACATGGCATCGGTTTGATACCCTATGTTGGAGGCTCATTGAATATCCTTTCGTATTCTAAATAGTTCAACTAGAAAATTTAAAGTTTGTATTTAGATCGAGAGATATTATGATGACCTTGTAAGTGGTGCAGGTACCTATATGAAATGTATGAAATGTGTGTTCAATATTATGTCGTATGATTAGTAAAAGGTGAAAATGAGTAAGTTATGCCTATAGCCATTCTTTCATATCATGCACAATTTAAGATGTGTTGAGAGCATGTTATAGCATAGTAAATTGTTGTTATTTATTTACTTGCAACTTACTAAGCTTTATGCTTACTCCCTCTCCTTTCCATTTTCTTTTAGTGCCGCTAATTTAGCTCGTCGATCAATGGACGTTGGAGGCTTTGTTCACACTATCATCTAAAGCATTAGGTATAGTTAATTTCTAGCATTTTGAGAAATGGCGTGTATACGGACTAGTCATTATTAAATGTCATTTTATTTTTGGCCAAGTATGTTGGCTTGATTTTGAAGTACCTCGTTTTGTATAAGGCCAAAGATATTGGCTAATATTTGCTATTGGTTTATGAATGCAAACGTTGATGTTTTCATGAATGTACAAAGTAGTTTGGAGGAACATATGTACTAGGAGTTGTAGTGTGATTGCATGGATAGTTTGGTCTCGTGTTGATTTAGGGATGCCTGATGTTGGCCCTTGGTTGAGTAATGGTGAATTATTATGAATTGGTATATGTTTGATGTTGTTTCAGGGTGGCAAAAGGCTTGGTAAATAGCCTTATTTTTGTCCACACGGGTAGACACACGGGCTTGTGTCTAGGCCGTATGTGACACGCGGTCCGCCCCACGGGCATGTGGTTAGGCCTTGTTCCCCTGCACCTTAGATTGGCAAAAATTAAATGCCAGTAGTAAACACACAGACTGAGACATGGCTGTGTGTCTCAACCGTGTGAAAGACACGGCCTAGCAAACGGGTGTGTGCCACGGCCACGTGACCTTAAATGGTTACTGATGTCAGAAACAGAATACCAAGGTTTTCGCACACAGGTTGTCGCATGGGCATGTTGTGGCCGTGTGAGAGACACGGGATGAGCACACAGGCGTGTGACAGACCGTGTGAAAACCCCTGGAGGTTCGATGTTGGGAAATAAATCCACACGGACGAGGGGCACGAGCATGTCCCTTGGTGCTCAGGTCATGTGAACCATACGGGCCTTCAGCATGGCCATGTCTAAAGGCCACACGGGCGTGTTGCCCTTCTACACGGGCGTGTGCCCTATTTTTAGTAGATTTTCTTGAAAGTTTTCTAAGCACTATGATTGGTTCCGAATGGTTTTCTAAACAAGTTTTTGGCCTCGTGGGTCCATATTAAGGGTTGTTAAACAAAGTTTGAAAAGTTTTAAATTGGGAAAAATTTCGTTGACTCGAGATTGTATGTTTGCATATGTTTTAGTAAGGTAATGCCTCATACCTTGTCCCAGCATCGAATACGAGTACGGGGTGTTACAGATATTGCAATTGTATAATGAAATGTGAAAAGTTATTTAAGATAACAAATTAATGAGAATTGAATGTACTATGAGTGATCTGTAAATATTTATGAATTAATATTGAAAGACTTATGATTATTATCGGTATATACTTGAAATACTTGGAAATGATGTTTAATTGATATATTGAAACGTGTCTTGGAAATGATATTTACATGACATATTGAAATGTGACATGGAAATGGTATTTACTTAATATATTAAAAACTGACATGTAAATATGTGATTATATTTGATTATGTTGATACAAGGAAAGCATGTATATGGTAACATGTCGAGAACATAAGTTTATCAATATTAAATTTATATGTAAGATGTGCAAGTACCCTATCTATTGTTGTTGCTTGATGTTTAGGCAAGTGCCAAGCTATTAGCTGAAAAGTAATTTGTTTATTTATTTGATGCATTGAAATGGTAAGTATTTAAATGAAAATAAGTTTGTGTTCATGAAGGAATGGTAAGGTTTAGATTATGCAATTTCTTATGGAACGAATTATTATGTGTCCAATTAAAATAAGGCTTGGTTAAATGCATTAATTTGTAACCGTGGCTGAATGATAAGCATATGACTTATATGATATGCGTATGGAATAAGTGTGGAAGAATTAAAGTTATATAAAATTTTACTAAGCTTGAGGGTATAAGTCTATGTATGATACTATGGATTAGTTCACCTTGTGAATTAGTGAGAATAGTTTATGAGTATTATGGTAACATTATTGGATTATTTTTATATGTAAAGTTTATAATTGAAATAAATTAGTATAATTAAAGACTATACAAGCTTACTAAGCAATCATTGCTTACGTTCATTGAAATAAAGTTTATTTACCTTATAGATTATCAGAAGCTCGAACGGGTTGGAAGCTTATCGGAGCTATATCACACTATCCATTGGTTTTATTGGTAATTATTGATGACTTGATTCTAGTTATAATGGCACGTATAGGTTATTTCGATTAAAGGTTAGTCTATAGGTGTTTTGTTAAAATTAGTCATGTATTTGGCTTGTGTTTGGTATTGTGGTGTTTGCATGATTGCCTTAAAATGTTGATATGATTGAATGATGAGAGGTAAAGTTGTAACGGCCCAATTTCAGTGCAATTGGAATAGTGGTTTCGTGACCACAAATCCGAGCTAAAAAGAGAATTTATTTTAATATTATTGCATGGTCTATGTTATGATAGGAAAGTTGTATGAAAATATTGATAAGAAAATTTTATCGATTTATCGATTTAGTGATTAATTAGAAAAAGGACCAAATTACATAAAATGTAAAATTTGAATCCTAGAAGCTAGAAGGATTAAATGGCCGTGGAATTCAAAACTTAAGCTCTTTATATGGTAATTAGACCATCAATCAAAAGTTAGTAGATTTTTATGGATGAATCATCCATGGAATTTGAGAAAAAAGGAAAAAGACTAAATTGGAAATTAGTAAAATTAAAAGATGATAATTAATTACATGAGAAAATATCATCATTTATCATCTTCATCCCCAAATATTTCCATGGAAACCCTAGGAGAGAGGAAACATTCTTGGCCTAAATTGGTAAGTTTCCATGTCTCTTTTTTAGTTATTTTCATATTTTTTAAATCGAGATAGTGAAATCTATCTAAATTGGGGATCAATTTGAAAAGTTATCAAAGTATAAAGTTTGTGCCATGGATGAACATGCTGAAAATTTAAAATTTATGGTAGAAAATGAAAGGTTGTTGGTAGATAAACAACTTTTACTTATGAAATTCAAGGAAAAATTCTAATTTTTGTGAAATATAAGTGCTGTAAATGATGTATATGAAAATTGGCTAGGCTTGAAAAGAGAAGTGAATTGCATGAATTTCATTTATCGAGCCTAGGGATGAAATTGGAATTAATGAAAAGTTTAAGGGCAAAATAGTAATTTTTTCTAGAGTGTAAATTGAGTCCAAAAGAACATGAAATATGATAGATTGATGATTAAATTCATTTATATAGATCCGGAAAGACCAAATACGGATTTGGATCATGGAAAAGAAAAGATTTCGGATTAGTAGATTTTTGTACGAACAAGCATCAATGTAAGTTCGTGTAACTTAATATTGAATCTTGAAATGCTTGAAATGCATGTTATATGATATGAATTTTAATTGAATGTTCAATGTAAAAATATGATGAAATGTTAAAATTGCTTGAGAAAAGGGATAAGTCCCAGTTGAATGAAGGAAATTCGATGGATTAGTGTAAAGGTGATTCTGCATGTGTTGCAGATAGGATTTAGCTCGAGCGAGTAATCCTGATAAGCCTCTCGAGCACTATGAGATAAAGTCCTACAAGTGTAACAATTGGTAGTCGCATGTGTTGTGGACTACCGTAGCTCTATATGAGCATCGAAGTACATGATTTGCTTAATTGTGATTGGTAGTAATTTCGCACAAGTTGTGGAACTATCGTAGCTCTGTGTGAGCATCGAGGTATTAAAGTGATTGGTTGTAACTCCATATAAGTTGTGGAACTACCGCAGCTCTGTATGAGCATCGAAGTATGTGATTGCCTAAAAGACTTGAAAAGGGTAGCTCAAAAGTCCCTTACACATTGAGTGTACTATATGAGTGTCCATCGATATTCCGATAAATTCAACGAGAAAAACTTGGAAAGGGATGATGAAACTTGAGATATTTTATTTTGGAAATGTATATATGAAACGAGAACTATGCATGTTGAAAATATGATATGATGAGCTCATCAATGAGTTGTATTATGTGAATTTATTTGACTAACTTTGAGTGTTGAAGTTGTGTATGATAGGAAAATGATCTTTTTGCTTGAAAATATACTTGTTTGATTAAATCTAATGGAAACATTTGGTAAGTTAGTTTCTTGTTACATGAACTTACTAGGCACTGAGTGCCTAGTAAGTTCATTTGGTAACATTTGGTAAGTTAGCTTTATTTCCCCTATTTTATAGTGCTCGGAAGCTCGTGAAAGTTAGAGATAGGTTGGAGCATCATCACACTATCAACTGACTCATTTTGGTATATAAAGATGTTTATTTTGGTATAATGACATGTATAGGCTACTAGTACGAATATTGATGATAAATTGGATGAATATAATCTAGCCATTGGAATGGTTATTGATGATTAGCTTGATATGTATATAAAGTTAAATCATGGATATACATATATGCATGGTATGCTTTGAATTAGATGGATTTGCATGTGTAATATGGAAAGGTATGGTATGAGCTAAGATTATAAGTATATATGTTATGTTAAATGATTGGTGTTTGTCTTGATAATCATGCTTGGATTGGTTGGTTGACATTGCAAGAGTTGGTGCAGGTAAAGGATGAAATGGGTGAGATATAGGGCTTGGGAAATAGCCTTATTTTGTCCACACGTGTAGACACACTGGCGTGTGTCTAAGCCGATGTGACACACAATCTTGAATATGGGTGTGTAGCCTGGCCGTGTGTCCCCTGCATCCTAAAATTGAGAAACAGAATACCCAAAATTGAGCACATGGACACGGGCGTGTGTCTTAGCCGTGTGAGGTACATGACCCAAAACACAGGCATGTCTTTTGGCCGTGTAAAAACTGTACCTATTTTTGAAAATTAAATTAACCACACTGCCTAGCAACACAGGCGTATGACTTGGCCGTGTGATCCAAATTTCTTCACAGGTTGCAAGTCAAAGAGTTACACGGGTTAGGGACATGGGCGTGTGAATCCATCCTACCTGACCACACGGGCATGTCTCGTACCATACGGGCGTGTGACTCCTATAAGTGAGGAAAATTATGGAATCTTGCGAAAAATTCCCTAAGATCCCAATCTAGTCCCAAAACAATTCTAATATATGTTTTGGGCCTCGAGGGTCCATTAAATGGATGTTATGAATAAATTCAGAAAATGAATAGTGTTCGACTCGATTTTATTTTAAAATGTTTTATAAATCCAGTAATGTCTCGAAACCCTATTTCGGTGACGAATACGGGTTAGGGTTGTTATAAAAGTAGTAGTCGAATAAACATAAAAGGTGCATAAAATCATATTGGTTATGTGTGAACATATAGGTATAATGATAATAGGTTTCAAGAAGATTATTTAGTAAAAATTTGCACATACGTGTTTGAATAAGTTAGGTAGAATGCCTATGAAAGTACATTAGTTAGGTACTTAAAATGTCTATTTTGACATGTTTAAAATGAGCTTAATTGAGTTTTAAATTAGTTGAATAAATGGTTTTGAGTTGCTTAATGTGTAAGATTGTAGGGAATGGTAACCTTAATGTTTAAGGCTCATATTGAGTCCACACAGCCGGACACACGGGCGTGTGACTGGACTGTGTGAGACACACAGTTAACACGTGGGCGTGTGAATTGGCTATGTGTCTCCTGCTATTTAAAATTTTCAAAACAGAATGCCTAGGAATTTACACACTAGCGGAGACACGGGCGTGTGTCTCAGCCGTGTGAGGCACACGGCCTAGCACACGAGCATGTGGCCGGTCATGTGACCAAATCAGAGAGTTACACGGGGTAAGACACGGTTTTAGACACAGGTGTGTCCCAAGACCACACGGGCATGTCCAGATTCACACGAGCGTGTGTGCCCTGTTTCTAGGAAAAAATTTGAAAATTTCACTAAAAATTTCCTTAAGTGTTTGAATTAGTCCCAATTTATTTTTAACACGTATTTTGGGCCTCGAGGACCCATGAAAGGGACATCATAATTATATCATGATATGAATACTAAATGAACGCATAACATTCATAATTGATCTGAAAAGTTCAGTAATGCTCCGTAACCCTATTCCGGTGACGGATAAGGGTTAGGGGGTGTTACATGAATTTTGAAAGAATGCATCTGGAATTACTGTCCGAATTGTCAAATCCTCGTATGGTGTCCATTGAAACTATATGAACGTTATAAAAATATTAGTTATACAAATAATACTAAATACTAAATATGAAACGACTATTTTATGTATATATTTTTTATTTAATACTTACTTGCGCTTCCGACCATTGGTCTAATAGAATCCGTATCTCTTCAAGAGCGGTAGGTATTCCAACATAACTCGCCGAATGGTTCAACCTAATTAAATAAATTTTTTGCATACAATTATATTTTAAATCTATGTAATAATTGTAAGATCTAATATAAATTTTACCTCGTTATGAGTGGGAATGTATATGGGTGGTTCACTCGAGGACATAAAAATAGAAAGTGAAACCGAGCTCATGATTGTAGTAGTGATAGGCAACCTCCAATTTTGGCTTTCTTTGGTGCCGTTGCCCTACATATCTCCCGGTACAATGTTGCCAACACGGTAGACCCCCAACTAACTTCACTAGCTACTCTAAAATCAATGAGTTTCAGCAGCCACATCAGATGTATGAGGTTTCGTGACAAGTCCTGCATCAGATAACCTCCAATCATATCAAGGATGTATGCCCGAGCATATCGTATTCTTTCTAGTTCAGTCGAATCATTCCCTAACTCTAAGAATGTATCTTGTAACCAGCCCATCTCGATCTAACCTCCGCAAATATTATTTGGAATCGCACCCAACAGCTCGTAGCATACGGCTCATCAATTAGCAAATTAAGCAGACCCGGTGAGTGCGGACCCATCCACCGGCAATTCGAATTATAACTGCACGTCCCCCAAAGTGATGATACACTCTCTGCATGAAAGATGAAATGTATGCATCTTGGGTCTCTACCACTGTATTAACGCGCTGACGAGTTTCGAGTCGACCTTGCACCCCCGGCCTATAGTGGCCACATGCCAAAAATCTGCTTCCCTCAAGTAATTTTCTATCAACGGTGATGGAGGACCAGGCATATTACAACTATAACATTGTAACACCCAATCTACACATTGTTATAAAAATTATAAAATAAAAATTAATTAAAATTACATAAATGAAAAAAATTAAATAATATTCAAAAATTAAAATTAACCCTTACCATTTTTATTTGTTCGATGGAGATATATTTATGATCGAGATGAATTAATTCCCCGACCATTGCTAATATGATCAAATATTTTTAAAATTATAAAAAAATACTAATTTAGAAAAAAATTAAAGGAAATAATTAATTAAAGAGAGCTTTGAGAAATGTAGGGGAGAAATTTGAGAGCTTTTTTGCCAAATTTGGAAGAAATATTGTGTGAAAAAAATAGGAGGGGAAGGGTTTTTATAGTTTTTTTTTACCGTTGGAACCCCCAAAGGTCAAAAATTGAAATAGCTGTTGTGGAAAAAACACGGGCTAAAACGTGTCCCTAGGGGAGCGATTTTGCCACGTCAGCAAAACGTGTCCACATCAGTGTGTTTTGTGCTGACATGGCAAAATTACTCCCCTAGGGATGTGATTTGCTGAAATTTTATCCAAAAACACTCCTATGTGAACACGTTTTGCATTTTTCGACCCTTTCCGGTAAATAAAAAAAAAATTGGCCTATTTCCGTAAATAAAGTTGGAAATGGGCCTTTATTAGGAAAATGGTCCAATTTTACCATTTACTAATTTAAAGTTTTATAAACTATTAAAAAGACTTAAATAGAAGATCCGATTGCCTACCAATACCTAGATTCCCCATTGACTAGCCCTAATTATATTAAGGACCATTTGGTAAAAAAAATCTGAGTACGTGATAAATGGAATCCTAATATAGTTAACTTCATATTTTAATATTGTCAATTTCAATTTTGTCAAATAATAAAACTTCAATAAGGCCAACAAGCTATTAATCTTTTTACAAGGGCGAAGCTAGAAAATTTTTTTAGGGGGGCCGAAATGAAATTTTAATTTTTAATAGTCTATATCTTTATAATTTTTAAAGGATTAGATTAAATTTTCATGATTTTAGGGGGCCAAAGTACAATTTTACCTCTATTAATTTAAAACTTTAAAAATTTCTAAATGGCCAAAATAACAATATTCCATTTTAGGGGGACCGGGGCACCTGCCAGCCCCGCTGGATTCGCCTCTGTCTCATTACAACTTTTATGTGTTCAAGTAATAGCATGTTGTATTTGGTTGAATCCCAAATATATTATTTCTTCCTGTAAGATTATATTTATGTTCAACTTTTAACACGCTGTGTTTCGTTCAATGCTAGAGAAACCCTTCATTAAGCTTTGTTTGTACCCCAAAAGAAACCATTTTTCTTAAAAGTTTAATTCAATAATTGACCCTCAAATCATGTCTTTTTTTAAGTTAAGTATTTAAATTTTTTTATAGAATTAAATACCTAAAACTCTATTTTTTATAGTCTAACACTACCTATTACCGTTACATTTATTAAAAAACTTCTACATCTAATTAAGAAGTGAGATGCAATTAAAATCAAATTAAATCAAATAATTTATTAATAATTATATTAATATTAAATAAATTAAAAAAATCCCTCTTTCTCCCACCTTCCCCTATTTCATTGTAGAGTGCAGTAGCAGAGATGGGAAAATCAAGACTATAAAACTACTTTGATTGTAGTGCTCAGAGATGGCCATTGATGTTTTCCTTTTTCAAATTGTTTCCCCATTGATAGATAGATAAAGCTCTAAAGATGAGCTTTCAGTAATGTTGTTTTAAATCTGGAAAAAAAGATCTGGGATTGGAGAGTGAATAAGTTAAAGATTAATGAAAAAAGAAAAAACGAAAAATAAATAAATAAAGGTATGATGTGTCACAATTTGGTTAGCTCGTGTAATGATATAAGTCAACATTGGTACTGAATTCAACAAAAAAAGATAAATTACACCAACAATAACTTAACCCTAGGGTAGTTGACAAAACAATCAATCAAGTTTCAATTTAGTCACTCAACTTTCAGAAAATAACAAAACAATCCTTTTAACCATTTTTCGTTATAGATGTAACAAAAAAGTGACATGGCAGATGACAGATTCCTTATTGTCATTAATCGTCCAACTGGCCGGTTAGCACCAATTTAAATAGCCCTTTTAGCACTAATTTAGGGTTTAGGCAGTAGAAGAATAAGAAGAATAAGAAGAATAAGAAGAGGAGAAGAGAAAAAATGGAGGTGATGGCCGTGATTTCGGTGTGCTATTGTGGAAACCCAGCCAACTTAAACACGTCTTAGTCCAATGACAACCCAGGTAGGAGGTTTGTTGGGTGTAAGAAGTTTGAGAGTGGGTTTCGAAAACCATGTAGTTTCTTCACCTGGTTTGATCTACCATTGACAACCCCGTTCACGAATTGTGTTGTTGGGTCTTCTGAAAAAAGTAAGAACATTGAAGGATGTAAGGTGGAGGGGGAGAAAAACATGGGTTTTGGTGCTTGTATTTGTAATATTGTTGCTATTTTTTAAACTCTAAACCAACTTATGTGATAGTTGGTGTTGTTGTTGTTAGCACAGAAAACTAGCTTATATGGCTATTGGTATACTATTTTGTTATTCATTAATGATGAATAAAAGCTAGGGATCCTAAATGTAATGGTCTGTAAAGGGTAGAAGTATGCTTACAGACTTTAAAGTTGAAATATTAATTGTAATGGGAGAGTATTTAGTTATTGTAATGGTCTAGTATTCTCTCACATTTGTATTTCATTTCGTTTGATTTTTTAAATGTTTAATCTTCTTTTAAGGCTTGAAAGAGTATTTGGTTACTATTTTTTTATTTTCTTACATTGCATGGATCAATGATCATATGTTAGAAAAGAGAAAACAGATGAAAAAAAAAAAAACAAAAACACATTGGTCAGCATTAAACTTCTTTTATATATTAAGGCCAAAATGTTTACAAAAGGAAGGGTAAACAATTACCAAATTTGCCTACAATTTAATACAATTAAATATATTTGAATTGTAGGCAAATTTACAAAAAATAATCTACCAAGTTAAGAAATTAGTAGTAGATATAGGCAAATTTACACAATTTTAAAAAGTTAACAAAATAACGTCATGTTCATAATGTCATCATTGGTTTGTCATAGATGACTCTTCAGTAGAAGAAATATATCTAACAATGGTTGGTTTCCTCTTGAATCGAAGCTTTTCTCTTGGGGTACCATCTTGTGGATGAGTTGGGGCAATTTGTAACTGAGTTGGGGCAACTTCCAACTGAGTTGGGGTAACATGTTACTGAGTTGGGGCAACCACTTGGTTGTAAACACTAACTTTGTGTCTTTTGACATACAGGAACAAGTGAAAGACTTACTGGGATGTCTTGGCCAACTTCCCCTTTGTAACTCCTTTTATTGTAGCCTATTTTGTTGCATTTACTGCAACTCATTTCCACCCCTCTCTTGGTCAACCTTTTTATTGTTTGTGGTTCATCAAGTTCTTTCATTCTCACCTTAGTAGGTCTGCCAGGTGGCTTTTTAAGTACAGGAGGCAATATTGGCAACATGTTTAGCACAAACGACTATTGCTTAGAACCCCTTACTGGCCCTATGAAGTTGAATTAAATGGCAAGTTGGGTTTGCTTGTTGTACCATGTTTGCACATAAGTTTCTAGGAACTCATCTTTTAGATGAATGATAGCCATTGCATGTATGCAAGGAATGCTAGTGAAATCCTAATTCCTGCAGGAGTTGGAATTCTTAACTAGGTCCACCACATGCTGACTGTCTAGACCACATTCAACCTGATACCTGTCCCCACCAATATGTGATGGAACACACTTAAAAAATAGTTATTAAAACAATATTAAAAACAACATGTGATTAGCCTTACCAACAATCATTGACAAGGCATAAATACATTAAAAAATGGCAGAATAAAGACATACATGTATTAGTTTAACAGCATGTGCTCAACTCCACCAGCAATTATACATAAGGAAAAATAAAGGCATCAATATTTGATGACACAGAAAGATTTAAATTTGAGATAACGTAGGTGGCTTGAGTTGATAAAAGATTATGACCTGGTTATTGATTATCATCCGGGTAAGGCTAATGTAGTAGCTGATACTTTGAGCCCAAAATCTCTATTTGCTTTACGGGCTATGAATACCCGATTATCCTGGTCTGATGATGGTTCAGTTATAGCTGAATTGAAAGCTAGACCAATACTTTTACAACAGATTTGTGAAGCCCAGAAGGATGATGAAAAGTTACAGGCTAAACGGGTGTAATGTGATTCGGGTACTGATTCTAAATTTCAGATTGGGGTCGATGGGTGCTTATTATTCAAAGGTAGAATATGTGTACCGAAGAGTACATAGCTTATACAGAAGATTTTACACGAGGCACATAGTGGTATTATGTCTGTTCATCCGGGAAGAAACAAAATGTATAATGATTTGAGAAAGATGTACTAGTGGCCGAGCATGATACATGACATCTCTGAATTTGTAACTAAATGTTTGATTTGTCAGTAAGTCAAAGCTGAACACCAAGTACCTTCGGGGTTATTACAGCCAGTTACAATACCGGAATGGAAATGGCAAAAAATCACAACAGATTTTGTATCTGGATTGCCCCTATCTCCAAAGAAAAAAGATGCTATTTGGGTAATAGTTGATTGGTTGACAAAGTCAGCGCACTTTATATCGGTACCAATGGATTTTTCTTTGGATAAATTAGCTGAATTATATATATAAGATTGTCAGGTTACATGGGGCACCAGTCTCCATTATCTCGGACAGAGATCTCCGGTTTATGTCTCAGTTTTGGAGCAAACTACAAGAAGCTTTGGGGACTCAATGGCATTTCAGTACCATTTTATCCCAAACAGATGGTCAATCTGAATGCGCAATTAAAGTGTTGGAAGATATGCTCCGATGATGTGTACTAGAATTTGAAGGTAATTGGAAAAATACTTGCCTTTGATTGAATTTGCATATAATAATAACTATCAGTCCAATATTAAAATGGCTCCATATGAGGCTTTATATGGCCGTAAGTATAGAACTCCGTTATACTTGACAGAACTCAGTGAGAAAAAGATACACGGAGTTGATTTAATCTGAAAAACAGTGGAAAAGGTGAAAGTAGTTCGGGATAGTCTGAAAGCAGCTTCTGATCGCCAAAAATCATATGCTGACCTTAAACGAAAAGGAATTGAATTTCAGGTTGGCAATAAGGTATTTCTGAAAGTATCACCTTGGAAGAAAGTTCTTCGTTTTGGTCGTAAGGGTAAATTAAGTCCACGGTTCATCGGGCCATATGAAGTGATAGAACGAATTGGACCTGTTGCATATAGACTAGCATTGCTGTCTGAACTTGAGAAAATTCATAATGTATTTCATGTAACCATGTTACGGTGGTATCGATCAGATCCTTCACATGTTATTTCATCGACAGAAGTTAAAATTCAGTCTGATATGACTTACAATGAAGAACCGGTCAAGATTTTGGCACGAGAGACAAAGGAGTTTAGAAATAAAAGGATAAATTTAGTAAAAGTCCTTTGGCAACAACATGGTATTGAAGAGGCTACATAGGAACCGGAGGAGACAGTGAGGAAACAATATCCAAATCTCTTTACTAGTAAGATTTTCAAGGACGAAAATCCTTAAGGGGGAGAGTTGTAACGGCCTAGATTCAGTGATATCAGAAAAGTGGTTTTGTAACCACAAATCTAAATTAGAAAGAAAATATGTTTTAATATTATTACATGATATGTGATATAATAGGAAAGTCATATGGAAATTTTGATAGAAAAATTTTATCGATTTAGTGATTTACTAGAAAAAGGATTAAATTGAATAAAATGTGAAGTTGAGTGCTAGATGCTAAAAGGACCAAATGGTTATGAAACTTGAAATTATAAGTCCTTATATGATAATTAGACCATCAATCAAAAGATGGGAAAATATCTTTGGTGACTCATCCATGGAATTTAAGAAAAAGGTTAATGACTAAATTGGAATTAAGTAAAAACAAAATATGATAATTAATTACATGGAAAATATCATCATCTTTATTCATCTTCATCCCCAAATTTTCATGGAAACCCTAGGAGAGAGGAAGAAAACTTTCTTGGCTTAATTGGTAAGTTTCTATGTCCCGTTTTTAATAATTTTGATATTTTTAGAATTGGCATAACTTGCTCTCTCTCATTTGGGGATTAAATTGAAGAGTTAGTAAAGTATAAAAATTATGCCATGGATGAATATACTGGAAATTGAAAGTTTATGGTAAAAAAAATGAAAGGTTGTTAGTAAATAAACAACTTTTACGAAGTAATTTTGGATGAAATTGCAAAAAAGGGACTAAATTATAAATTTGGGAAATTCATGGAAAAATTTTGATTTTTGTGAAACATAAGTGCTGTAATTGATACATATAGAGTTCGACTAGGCTTGGACAGAGGATTGAATTACATGAATTTCATTTTCCGAGCCTAAGGATAAAATTGGAATTAATGAAAAGTTTAGGGGCAAAATGGTAATTTTGCCTATAGCATGAAATGAATGAAATAGGATATGAATTGAATGAAATTAATGATTAAATTCATTTATATAGATCCGAACAATTTGAATACGAGATTAGATCGAGGCAAGGAGAAAGTCTCAGATTAGTTGACTTACAAACATGAACTATTATCAAGGTAAGTTCGTGTAACTTGAATTTGATTTTCATGAAATGCTTGTAATGCATGAATATGTGGTATGAATGTACAATGAATGGAAAATAATGAAATGTTTGATATACTTGATGAAAAAGGGGAAAATAAATCCTGGTTGAATAAAGAGGAATTCGATGGATCAGTGGAAAAGGAGTATTACATGTGATATGGAAAGAATTTAGCTCGGATGGGTAATCCTAATATAAGCCCTCCCGATGTATATGTTATGGAATAGATTTAGTCTGGACGGGTAGTCCTAATTAAGTCTGGATTTAGCCTGGACTAGTAATCCGGATTAAGCCTTATAGAGCATTTGTCACTGAAAGGATTTAGCCTGGACTAGTAATCTTGACAAAACTCTTTGAGCATATGTTACAGGGGATTTAACCTGGACTGGTAATCCTGTTGTATGAAATGAGATTCAGGAGTGTGCTCCTTGACTTGAGTAAATGTGAATTGACGAAATATGAAATTATACACTATAAGTGTACTACTGAGTATCCATCAAAATTCTGATAAATTCAACGGGATGAATAGGAAAATGGAAAATGGTATATAAACATGGAAATGATGGATATATGAGAACAATGGAAATGATGAGCTCATCAATCATTTATCTATGTGTTGGAATGATATGTTATCCTTGAATTAACTCAAATTGTTGAGATTGTGTGTGATAGGATAATAATTTATTACTTGGATGCATATATGTTTGATTTATATTGATGGAAACATGTGGTAAATTAAATTCTTGTTACATGGGCTTACTAAGCACTAAGTGTTTACTCTGTTTACTTTTCTTTGTCTTATATTGCTCGGAGGCTCAGAAGGTCAGAGATTGGTCGGAGCTTGATCACACTATCAACCCAAACATTTTGGTATATGAAAATGCTATATTTTGTGGTAATAACATGTATAGGCTAAACTTAATATTTTGAGTTTTGAAATGGATGGATGTAAACTTAGCCATTAGTATAGCTATTATTAACATGATTTTGGTATAATTATGAAGTAAATGATATGAATAACATGTATGGTTATGAGGTAAGTTGGTATCAAATGTGCATGAGAAAATATAGTTATTGTATGATGAAATTGGTTAAAAATCATATATGAAATTGCTTGGTTGGCATTGGGATGATTTGGTGCAGGTATGGGATGAAAATGGGTGAAAAATGAGGCTTGAAAACAGCTTTATTTTGTCCACAAGGGTAGACACACGGGCGTGTGTCTAGGCCGTGTGTGACACACGGTCTATAACATGGGCGTGTACTTCGGCTGTGTGTCCCCTGCATTCAAAATTTGCAAAATAGAATGCTCAGAATTGAGCACACGAGCAGAGACATAGGTGTGTGTCTCAGCCGTATAAGGCACACGGCTTGGAACACGGGAGTGTCTCCTGGCTGTGTGAATCCTGCACCTATTTTTGAAAATTCGAATTAACCACACGGCCTAGCACACATGTGTGTGACTTGGCCGTTGAGATCAATTTGTTCATGGTATGCAAGTCAGAGAGTTACACGACCTAGGGACACGGGCGTGTGAAGCCACATGGCCTGGAGCGGGGTAAGTCATATGGGCATGTTGGCCACACGGCCTGACCACACGAGCATGTCCCTGACTCACACGAGCGTGTGACCCTTGTAAACAAGAACAATTTTGGGATTTTGTGAAAAATTCCATATGATTCTAATTTAGTCTCGGATCGATCCTGATGCATTTTTTGGGCCTCAAGAGCCCAACTAAAGGGCTTTAAATATTATGTCGAAAAGTGAATAGTAAACGACTCGATTAATCAAAAATTATTCTGTAACTTTGTTAATGCCTCGTAACTCTGTTTCGGCGACAGATACGGGTTAGGGGTATTACAGAACTCCTAATTTGCCAAGTCTAGTTGGCAAAGTCATTAAGGTTTAGTCTAGAGGTCCATATGTACCAAAAACATTTTGAATTGCATACTGCCTTTAACCTCTTTAGATCAATTTTTGGGAACTTAATAAAATAACTATTCAACCTACCATACTACTTGGCAGCTTCTTTTAGACTGTCTTTGAACTTAAATAACATTCCAACATGAAGTTTAGGATTACTCATGTCATTGTCTAGGTTGAACTCAGGCCAATTTTGGCCTTTTGAATCAGATTCATGTGCACTATTTAACTTTCCAGAATTATCACTATCACACAGTTCCCCTACTTCTATATCATCCATGTTTAAACCATCTAGATAACCCTAATCCTATTAGACACATCACTATCAGATACATCACTAGCATACACGTCACTATCAAACATTTCTTCTTCACTCTCTTTAAAATTATCATCAATTAAACCTACCAAACAAATTTAACATCAATAAAGGCAAACAACAACCAAACAATTTAATACAACATAGGCAATGACCAAAAATTTTAATACAACATGACAAACAATAACCAATACAAAAACAATTTAATACAAACCCATCCATTTCTATCATGCACATGGCAGACAATAATCAAACACTTTAACCCTAAACTTAGGCAATGACAGACAATAACCAATACAATATATAAGCTAGAGAACAAATTTAATCTAATTGATATTTGAAACTAGGAACAAATTTGTCTTTTTATAACAAAAATAAACCAAACTTGATATTATTTGTCATAAAAATAGGAGCATATTTGTCTCTTTAATAAAGCAATTAGTATGCAAATGGAATACATATTTGAATACACAATATTTCAATAAACATATTTAAAATACTCATAAATCATATTTGGATAGTTAAATCAGTTTGATACAAATAATAAACATGACATACACAATATCATACACATGGCAAACCATACACAGTATTTGCCATTCACTTTAATAACCAGACATTAAACCCTCCTGTGAATAACAAATGAAATCAAAATCTCTTATGCACGTTAATAACAAATGAAACCAAAATCTAGCATAAACCCCATGTGAATGCAACATTTTTCAAAATTTAAATCTAAACAACCTTAAACTAAAATAACCCTAAATCTAAAAAAATCAAAAACCAAATACATAAACTTACCTGTTATAGTGGATTTAACACCTTTGCAGCTTCTCTTTTATTGACCATTATCGCTGAAAACCAAAAACATTGATAGGTTTCTCTTTTTGTCTTTTTTTCTCCCCAAACGAAAAATACTAATTGATTTCTAACCCTAAACCTTGTTAATTGATTTTCAAATCGATTTTCTAACCTCAAACCAACCTTGTTAATTAATTCTCGAATCAATTTCTAACCCAAAACCCTGTTAATTTTTTCCCAATTGATTTTCTTTTCCTCCTCCCTTTAATCACAATCAATTTTTGTTTTTTTACCCTAAACCAACCCATCTATTCAGATTTTTTTCCCTAAACTCATTTCAAACCTTGACCCTTCCATTGCTTCACCACCGTGGGAAGTTAACTGGCTAGATCAACTAGTTAACTTGCCACATCAACGATCTTGTTAAAACAGTAACGAAAAATGTTAATAAGTGACTAATTTGTTAGTTTCTGATAACATTGATGATTATTTTGTTATTTTTCAAAGGTTGAGTGACTTAATTGAAACCTAAATGACTGTTTTGTCAACTTCCCAAAATTGAGTGACAGTTAGTGTAATTTACCAAAAAAAAACTTAAATAACTCAAACAAAGGGCATAGAATAAGGACCAACCGATAAATTAAGACCTTATTAAAAGGGTAAGTTGTAACGCACCGTTTTAGCTGACTAATCAGGCGGTGCGTTTTGAATCAATTCCTCCCAACAAAACGATTGCCTATTTCTTGGAAGCTGCAGGTCGTATCGTCACACTCCCGTTCGTAGTAAAACAACATCATCCATTGATTCCCTTCCCTTCTGCTCCCTCCCCCTTCCATTAAAAAAGAAGATAGAAAGCAGCTACCAAAATGGCTACTTTGCTAGCGGCTGCAGGTCGTATAGCAACTACTCTATCTCGATCCCCGGCTCTGTCTCAAGCCGCTTCTCTCATTCCTCGCCGTGGTCTTGCCGGCGCTGCGGGTATTCTCCGTTTTCCCTTTTTTTATTGTTACAATTTACAAGTTTTTGTTGACTCAAATATATGTAAAGTTTGTCTGAACATTTTCGAATCTCATTTACCTTAGATCATAGTTGAAGCTAAATGATCTTAGAAGTGAAGATCCTATTTTTACCCAACATTTCTTCAACTCTTTTGCGCTTTGCAGATCACCATGGACCCCCGAAGGCTAATTGTTGGCAAGACCCAATGAACCCATCTAAATGGAAAGAAGAGCACGTTAGTTTGTTTCTTTTTCATGCTTATATTTCAGTTCTGCCTTTTTATTTCTTACCCTAGTTCCAATTCTTTCCATGTTGTTTTTACCTTGCAAATTTTTTAAAACTGTTTTCTTTTAATTGATTTTGTACGCCTAATTTAAGCCCTGTCCAGTCTCAATGATCGGTGCTTCATTTCATTTACTTGAAGTTAAAAAATTTTGTTGAATTTGAGCAGCTTTTACATCACAGCATACAAGCTGATTCTTTTGCTTTTTACTCGACCATGTACAAATTAATTGATACTATTTCTGAATCAATAGAATTTACATTGGTGAGAAAACAATGTAGTGGAAATTGGACAAGTTGTAAATGTGGAAACTGTCATGACCCTTTTTTATGGTTGTGCAGTTTGTTATTGTCTCTTTATCCGGTTGGGGCCTGCTTTTCTTTAGCGGATACAAGTTCTTCACTAAAGGCAAAGGCAAGAAGGAAGAGGTACTTTTATACTGAACTTTGGTTGTTATTAGATTGGAACCTCTGCATTTTCTTTTCTATTATCTATTTATCTGTGATATGATGAAATTCAAGGAGTGTCATTATGGACTGTCAATGCCTATGAACAAAATGAAACGACTGCACTAAGCAGAACAAACACATGCATCGCTGAGTACAATTAAGCAAATAGTCATTGAACAAGCAAGTTTTACTCTAATCTCCATTTTTTTTATAAGCATCGGGTAATTTAATATCATCCTGTGCAGTCTGTTGTAGTCTCGGAATTCTGAATCAAACAGTTTCCTGAATTTGTTGAGAATGTTGAAGCAGACTTTGCACCTTTACACTGAAGTCTGAATCGATAAACTTCCTCGACCTTGTTGAGAATAGCTTAACAGACTTTGCAACTTTATCATGAAGCCTGAACTCAACTGAACTCACTAGACTAATCCCCAACCTGTTTATGAATGCTACAAATTTAATTGCATACGTACTTAGTGTGAGAACAAGAAATCAATACATGACCTTGGTTTCCAAATGCTCATCACAAACCAACACAAATTGCATTAGTAACTAGTAAGAGACATCTCCTATGAGCCAAGTTTGTCCTTATTAGGAATTATGTCTAGAATTACCATCCAAGTGATGATATAATGTCTAGGAATCTGATGCTTGAACCATAAAATTCTCTACCAGCTTATGCATGTTTGCATCATCACAAGTTCTAGCTACACAATACCTGGGAGCAGAGTTGAACCAATTAACATCATATGCTGCTACTTGAGTTGATTAAAATTTCCTTCTCCTGACAATGCCTTAGGTTAGGTCAATGTTTCTTGTGGCTTTTCTATTGAGCCAAACTTCATCTCATTTTGTTGGAGATGTTTCCACTAGTTGATGACCTTGCTTTATTCAGTATCTAACAAGAAATTGACAATGGGGTGCTTAGCAATTTCTAAAAGCGTGATGGAATGCCTAAGCATGTTTTCAGATTTACATTATTGTTGAGCATCTATTATAGCTTATCCCTTCATTTTAACTTTTGTTTTGTGACAGAACATGGTGGAAACGACACATTAATGAGGTTGGAGTTTCTAAATTTTACAAATAGTCCATGAATAATGTGTTGCTGGAACTTCCATGTCCTTGGGCATCATCTTCACTTTTCTGTTTTCTTTTCTTTTTCCCTCAAGTAAATTTGGAGGTCAGCTTCTTATCAGTGAACATACAGCCTGTTTCATTGGCTTGTCCTGTTGGTAATGGGATGTAACAGTTTTTAAGACCCAAAATGTGTTGATGAAGTGGAAAATTTAATGAACTATGTTTTTATGCATGTTGTCTTGATTTTGCTTGACCCCTATGCCAAATATTATTTAATAACTATGTTTAATGTTATGTGATACAATATGTTTGATATTATAACAAGCAGGAGCTTGAAGTAATATGGATACAGTGCTTCGATTTGAGAACCAACCCATCATTTAAAAAAGAGAGGAGAAATCCAGGTTTCATTTATTTCTGAAAATGATTTCTGTATTCCTTTTCATTTTTGTTTGAAAACAGAAGGTAAAAATGTTTCAAACGACTGAAAGGTACTTTTTTAGGCATATACTTGTGAAAGTAAGACCAACAACAATGAACACTTGAACTACCATGTAGATTTTTACTAATTCTAAACATAATTTTCTTCTTTGCTTAAAGAAAGGATAGTCAATTACTGAAATAAGAGCAATACAGGTACTTAAAAGCTAGGACATAACACTTGAGAAGTGGTGTTAACTAAAACTCAGTCTCAAGACTCATCCGTTTCTTCCTTGTACCGTTGTTTATCTTGTGAATCAGACATAAAATTACCGGAAAGGTCACCATTTGTTGCTGCTTGTTTATCTGTAATCTCCATATCTTCCATTTCATCTCTTTCGGCAACTTCCTTCTCCTGTTCTTCTACGTCCCTGCTGTTATCATTGGTTGCTTCAAAATTTTGCTGATTGACTTCATTTGAGTTATTACTGGCTTCTCCATTGACACCAGTGTTTTCTGATACTTGTCTTGCCTCGGAGTTATCTTGGTTGGTGGACATTGCCTCAGAGTTGTGATGCCTCAACAAAGTAGCTGTTGCAAGATCCATTTCCTTCCTCAGACCTGTTTCGGGTTTGCCCCACTCTTCCATGCTTCTTACATATTGATATTCTGTTGAAAATATTCTACTTGTGCTTTCCACTCCATCTATTTCAGAATTTGCATTCTTCAAACATTTTCCAACATTCTCAAGGAATCTCTTCTTTGCAAATATCATCCCTTTTGTTGTGCTTAAATTTCCAAATCTCTCTGCTAAGCTTGAAATCTTACTACTCTCATCCGTTTCCAGTTTGTTCCTACCTTGATGACTTGGCTGGCTTTTATGAAGCTCACCTTCTTGTTGGAGACTACTCTTGTTTTTGCCTTCATCCATGTGCTCAAATGTTGCAGTAGCTTTTGCATGATTCTTTTCCATATCCGTTGTTGTATGTTTAGAATTCATTTCATTTTCAAGAGTAGTCTCACCCTTTTTGTCATCTCCATTTTCAGCCCATTCTCTGTTGTCTTCCTGATGATGAGGATAACTCGATTTAGTTTTGTCCTGACCTTTTGTAGAATTATCAGCACCTCCACCATCCTCACGGGAACGTGTCAACACTATCTTTGGCTCCAAAATTGTTATATTTATCGGAGGATTTGCTGGGTGATGAGTAGTGAGAGAGGAGGAGTTGAGGCGGTGCTTCAAGTCCTGGATTTCATCCTCCTTTTGCTTCAAAGTTGCTATTAAAGCTGGGAGCTGAGGATTTTGGTTTCCGGAATGTCGGAGGAGTTTGATCTGGTTTTATTTATCCACCAGTTCAGACTCCATGGTCTTTTGCTCGTCTTTGAGGGAATTAATGGTGGATAGCATTTCCAAGAGCCTATGATCCAACTCCATTTTCTGCTTTCTAAGAGAGTTCATCTTTGCTTTTGTCTCTTCAGCTTTCCCTTTCAGTTGTTTGGTGTATTTTGTTTGTTTCTGTAATGAAAAACACAACACATGTAGAACCCTCAAAACAAATTATTTATGTAATATATGATAGAAAAGCAGGGAGACCTGCAGCAGGACCTGAAGGGAAATGAGGTGATGGCTGTTCTCTTGGAGGAGGTTGAAAATGCCTCTCTCGCGGAGCTTGTGGAGGGCCATAATAGCAAGCATTGCAACCCCAAAGGCCAAAAGCAGCACCAACTCACAGGGTCTTGGCCTCTGCTGCCCGTTTCCATTCCCTTTCTGAGATATTAATAATCCTACCATTGCCATCTCTTACTCCTTTTTTCAGATATCAACAACCAAGTAAGATAGGTAGATGTTTAAATAAAAAAGGAGGATACTTGATGTTGCTTAATTTGCTTGTCATGTAGAAAGAATCATGCAACTACTCTCCGCCAGCATGGGAGTTGTTTTCAGGCGCTGATTCTGGACACCACACTCACACTGCATTCATTGCTTTAATGTTCACCTCTTCTTTTCACCACAATAGTAATAGCCCCTCCATTGTTGTTCTGAATTGCAGGCATCTATTTAGATTAACTACTCTGAAAACACTCCAATACCGTCAAATGAAAAATCAGTTGGGATAAAAGTTGTATCGGATCAAAACTCCGAGCTGATTTTATTTACATAATTTTTTTATTATAAAATTCAGGCTTAATTAATAATAATTAAGGTTTTGATGGATTTGCCGTAGTTGAGTAGAGATGAAGGTGGTGGTGTCGTTTAAACGCCATTGGTGTTGTTTAACCCTCCAAAATCCAACCTTTACCAATACGACAAATATTCCCAAATCCTGCAATTTAGCAAGTTGGATAATCTTTTTCCTGCAATCCATCTCCTAAAAACTCTTGATTTCCCAGCCCAAACATCCTCTTCCATTAAACCTTCACTATACTCTCGCCTCTTGAAGGCATGCACATACCTTCAATCTTTTCCTCACGGGCTCCAATTCCACGCCCACGTCATTAAATCTGATCTCCACATGGATCGTTCTGTAGGTATCAGTTTATTTGCTCTCTACTTTGTGTACCGATTTTAGAGAAGCTCGGAGAGTTTTCGATACATTGCTTCTAAAAGATAATAATTCGTGTCCGTTGATGGTTTCGGAGTATATTAGAGCGGGAAAACCAAAGAGTTCGCATCAACTGTTTCTCGAATTAGTGGGGTTAGGAATTGAGCCTAGTGGGTTCACTCTATCTGCTGTGATAAAGGCCTGTTCGATTCTTGGGATGTTGCTTTCATGGGAATTATGAAACGTGGGTTTGATTCGGATAATGTAATTATGACCGCGTTGATTGATTTCTATGGGAGGAATGGGCAGTTGAATGAGGTGTGCCAGATGTTCGATGAATTGCCTGAACCGGATGCAATTTGTTTGGATTCTGTGATTTCGGCTCTCACGAGGAATGGTTTGTGCAAGGAAGTGTTGATTTTTTTTTTTTTTTCTATTTTATAATGAAAAGGAAGTATGGGTTGATCCTAGATGGGCTTACACTTGCGACAATTTTGACGGCTTGTGGGAGTTTAGGGTGGTTGAGGCAGGGGAAGCAAGTGCATGCGCAGGTCATTACTTGTAGACTTGGTGTTCTAGAACGGTCTCTTCTTGACATGTATGGCAAGTGTGGGTTGGCTGAGGAGTCTCAGCATGTTTTCGATAGGATGTCGAACAAGGATTCACTTGCTTGGGCTGCCTTTCTTGGTGTTTTCTGTCAGAATAAAGTGTGAATATGTTATTAGAAAATTTAGGGAAATGCGTGATGAAATTAATTCGTGCATGTGCATGTGCAAGTGCAAGTGCAAGTGCGGCTGCTTTAACACAAGGGAAACAAGTTCATTACCAGTACGTGAGAAGGATTGGTTGGAGAAATGTGGTTGTAGAATCAGCCTTGGTGGCTCTTTACGCAAGATCCGGGGCTATCGCATCTTCATGCAGATGTCTGATAGAAACTTGATAACACGGAGCTCAATAATCTATGGGTTTGCTCAGAATTGAAGAGGTGGAGAAGCTCTAACCACATTTAATGAGATGGAGGGCATGGAGCCTGATTGTATTAGTTTTACCGGGGTTCTTTACCCTTGTAATCATACTGGGTTGGTAGATGAAGATATTTTAACTTAATGACAGGGGAATATGGGATTAGACCTGAGATTCAACATTACAATTGCATGGTTGATCTGTTGGGCTGTGCTGGGTTGCTGAAAGAAGCTGAAAGTTTGATAGAGGATTCAGATTTTAAAGATGATTCATGACTATGGGCTGTTATTCTTGCGGCTTGCTCAACCAGTACAAATTCCAGTACTGCAGAGCGCATTGCAAGAGAAGTGATTCAACTTACACCTCACCAACAAGTGAGTGATGTTATGTTGGCTAATGAATATAAAGCAGTAGCCGATGGGATGATGCTTTTAAACTTAACAAGCTAATGAAAGATAAGAGGAGTTAAGAAGACCGAAGCCAACCACACCTACTAGGAGCATACATGCCTTCTTGTCTCAGGAATGATGATGCTTTGGTTTCAGATCCTTTGGATGTAGACTCCAGTGTGATTATTTTCCACTCATCCCCCATTTTCAACCTCCACTAAACAACTTGACCCTGAAAGTTTAAAATTTTCATTGTTTCACTTTTCTTTTTTTTACTTTCTTTATATTCTAAATAAATTATGTTTAATTTTTTTCACAAAGTTCATTTATTTAGTAGCTTAAGTTCGAATAACAATTGTAAAAAAAAATTTATAAGTTAATTAATTAATAGACTGGATTAATTAAAATATTTAAATAAACATAAAAGTAAAAATATTTTATAACTTTAAATATTATTAAATATATAAATAATGTTAGTAATCATCATACCATACCACCAGTATTTAACACATATCCTATCATAGTTTAATCTCACCAGAAAAGTAACATGATGAAGATATTGAACGAAAGTTAAGCGTACGCCATCTGGAAACTGTTTCTGATTAACATACCCTAAAATCATATAGATTTAGTACAAAGTATCAAGCACAAAATGTAGCAGAAGAAAAAGACCACTAATTAGCATGTAATGTTAACCCTCTACACAAGCAAAGCAACAGACAGGACTACTGCAGGTCGTCTTCGTTCATCATCTCGGGAAGCAGAGATTAAAGCAAAAGAATCCTTCGATTAAGTAGAACAACACGGAAATATGGGCAACATAACTATTAAAAGTTAAGACTGCTAAACTTTACTAACCACAAATTTTGATTGTCATTGTATCCAAGTTTCATCTGATTTCTCAACATTCTTCGTTCAGCAGTGTGTGTTTATATTTAAACAACATATCAATAAAATGAATAGGCAAGTAAGCCAGCCAGGAAGGGTATGGGAAGAAGATGCAATTTGAGTACATGGTATCTTATCCGACATGATCTAAGTCCAACACAAGCAAATACCATCTTCTGCTTCGGCCTCCTTATCATTATCAGAGTGCTGCAGCCACGGTTCTTCTTGCCGCCTCACGCTTCATCTCGTCAGCTTTACCGCTACCTCTGAAATACATGTAAACTTGCTGCAAATTTGAAAGAGAAAAAGAACACTGAAGGCTTTAGAAGAAACGAAAATGGGGAAAGTTTTGCTGAAAAAGTAATCAAAGATGAGGGATTTATGACCTGAATAACCCAGACACTGAGCAATGATTCAATGCAGAAAAATCCAAAACCAATGAAGTAGAATATCTGCAAGTCAAAATGAAGCATACCATGTCAAGTCTTCTCAGAGATTTTATTGAAGTAAAACCAGAAACAACAATTGCAGGCAAAGCATCCTAATGGCCTAAAACTTACCCCCACCAAAGCATTGTGGCCAATGAGATCAATCGCAGGCAAAATACCTCTGCACCATTAACACATCAGCTATAGATTACCATAGAGGTACAAGTATACAAGATTAAAGTTGTTCCTATCTCTTTTTTTGGTAAAAAGAAACTATTCATATATGAAAAGGATAAACATAATTTCCAATGTGGTTGAAAATTCAGGAATAGATTTGCTTCCCCTTCAGATTGTATAAAACTGTAGAACACAAACCCTGTATGAATATTCAGGTAGAAATATTCAAAAACCCACCAAGGAAATCTTAGGTTTTAAAAAGGCAAGGTATCCACTCTCTAAAAATTGTTACCTTCTCTATAAAAGAATTAAACCAAAAAAAAAATGTAACAAAAAAAAAATCCTTTAGGAAGGAAAAAGTTCTAACACACTTACGCAAGGGATTTCCCCTTGAAAATAATTGGGGGAGCAACTGAAGCAAAGATGCAAAAGCCAATATGCAACTGCGAAGAAGAGAGGAATCAGAAATGAGAAGCTTTCTAATATGTCTTCCATGAATATAGAACAATTACAGTGAGAAAGCAAGAAGCATACCAAGTAAAACAAAAAAAACCATCCAAATTTCAATGCACTATCAGTCCTGTAAAATGAACAGGAACATAGCAACACAGGATAAGATTAAGGATTACACAAAAGGCTTAAATTTATAATCATTGGAATCAAGACAGTAGAAATAATTGCACAAAGTACTACAAGCTTTATAAGCAATAATTGGACAGATACAGTTTTTAGTTACTTGTAAACCAAATAAGGAATAACCCAAAAGTAGTACCTCATAGCACGATAGAGAGGGCGATACCACATTACGTACCCACCAGGGACCCCAGATATGAAATATATAATGGCAAGAAACCAAATTGTTGGACCTGGAATAAAATATAAACTTACACTATGATAAAGATGTCAAAATAGAAATTAAACACTTGACGGATTAAGCACAATACTAACTTTGAAAACCCACCTTCTCCTTTGATCCAGGCTGTAGTAACAGCTACCACATTCCAAGTGAGACAAAGAACCAAACCTTCCATCCAAATACAATTACAGACTTAAGTCAGCATTGGCCATAATAACAAATTGACAATTTAGACGTTTTTCAAGATGTGAACAGAACTGAACATTAAAGCCAATACAAATCATACTTTTAACTGAAAGGCTCACTGAAGACTTATATGTAAGAAGAGCAAGAAAAAAATGGAAAAAGAACAAGAACAAGACCAAACCAAAACCAACATCCAAGCATTCCATTTTATACTGGTGAAAGTTTTTTCAAAAGAAACAGAAAAACCTGAACTTGAACTCACCTAACAATGTTGTGAAAGCAACATACTGAATCTTTTGTAGGTGGACTGGTATTTCATTTGCAATATCATGATGGATAATAGGAAAATACGGTGGCCAATTTTTGTCCTCAATTACAATTCCAGCTGCCAAGAACAAGGCAAGAACACATGTCAAAATCAAACTGGTAATGCATAAACTCGTGACTCATCAAAATAAAAAATAAAAAATAAAAAAGAACCTACCTCGTGCTATTGCATCCTCTTTCCTTCTCAATTCCTGCAAAATATAAAGTTAACATTCAGTTACCACGAGGACAAATTATTCTAAGAGCAAAATGAATAGCAAAACCACCTTACATACAACACAGTTACATATTGCATACGAACATATAAGAATCAAGTCATTGCATAATTTAGTATTTTCATAATAAAAAGACTACAGAACATAAAGATATTTTACAAGCATTCAGACAGAAAAACTAAACTGAAATATGAATAGGAGATTGAGATTCAAAAACTATGGTTTTGATTTTTTTGTGCCAAGATAGCAATATTTAAATTACTTCAGAAATCTGTGTAATTTGTAACTGCAATGCGAAAGGAACAACTTATCACAATTGATATTGAATACCGCAAAAATAAATCGGAAGCACCAGACTTATTATTCAAGGGCCAGCCTCACTCGAGTGTAAAGAGCCAACAACAAGTTACCTGTTCACGCTTATTCAGTTCAGCCTCTTTTGCCTTAAGTTCCTTCTCTCTTGCTTTTAGATCCTAGATTTGATAAGACAAGAACATCAAAAGAAGTCTTTTTCTTAAACATAATATCCAAAAACATGACAAACGGCCATCCAATATATGAAAACTTTTAGGATACCTTGGCAGAATCAAGAGGAATATCTACAGTTGCACCACGGTCATATGGTTCAGGAGGAAGGGGTGAAAGCCTTGATGTTGCAGGAGGAACACTACCGGGGTTCTATATTGTGTATTTTACAAGCAAGACTTTAAGCATTTGCACAGGATCATTAATTTATGTATACAGAAGCACAACACATATAGCAGCATATATAGGACACGAAAGTAAACCAGTCACATGAGAAAGTATTACATGGTCAACAAGCAATCTTGCAAAAAAGTTTCACAAAGCACGCAAGGTATAAGCTAATGGGAAATCAAGTCCCATGCAAAATTTGGATAAACGATGTCGCACAAAACTGCATCTGCAATCAGGTCTCAACAGGCCATATTCCTAAATATCATGATATACATGACTTTCATGCCAGATCTCCTGTCACATGGAGAAAGCATGCTCATCCCTCCATAACAGCTCTCCTTGAGCTTTGCTTTCATTCTTGGACTGTGCAATGTGGCCTTTCATGGAGCACCTATTTTGGATCTATCTGATCTCCATTCTAAAGAAAACAAGCTGTTTAAGAACAGGGAAATAAAAGAATTTATTGAAACCCAGCAACATATGCAGTGGCTGGGAAGGGTTATAAATTCATCCAAGAAAAAAAATTCTGGCACGGCTATCAATGCTAACAGTAGCAATCGCCTCAAGACCATTAAAAATGAAGCATTTCCAATCATATCAAACATTGATAGCATCTTTGCCGTAATGATAACCAATTTTATCATTGTAACCACCACGAAGCTACAACTTAGTGCACTACCATTAATTAGTTAGAATAAAGTCAAAGCATGATAATCATTTGAAAATCGATGATCAACTTTCACTAGTCATTGCAACCAACCTATGCATTACAAGCCACATACAGAAGAGCTTAGTATGTCAACCATTCTCCACCTGTCACCAGATTTTGCTATTCCCATGATTGAAATTGTACTATTCAAACATTATGCAGGTAGAGGTAACCAGACAATTGTAGGAAAAATAGTACTTACAGTAGTATAAAAGGCACCTCCACCATAATTTGATTGCCCCGATCCTTTCCTAACTGCTGGATCCTGCGATAAATAAAATGGAAACATATCATTCCAAGCAAAAAAAATAATTAAGTGCTTTAACAAAAAAATCATCATGCAAAAGTTAAATCACTACTAATTTTGAAGGGATACCATGATGAGGTTCAGTGTGTTCAAACTCAAAAAAACAAGTAAACCATATTCAACAAAGAAAAGCCGTATACCATGAATTCACACCATCACAAGCATCAGTTTTACGTATCAGAAACAAAGCTTATTATTAGAATACTGGCATTATTAGAGTCTAAGGCAGTTTCTTTCACTTCGTAGCTTTACATTTCCCGCAATGAAGAAAAAAGTACATGAAGACAGTTGCTAGAACTACATTATGGAAAACAAGAAATCCTACATAAAATGAACTAATTTTAACATAAAAATTTCCAATCAGCAGCGCAAATGAAACAGATCTAGCAATTTAGCTAATCAGTCATCCTCAAAACCTACGGATCAAATCTCGTCGGAAGAATTCAGAAAAATGTGCAAATCTACAATCGGTGGCACTGGAATTTATGAAGAGAAAAATGGAATATGAATACGTGAAAACGTGCATGCGAAACTTACCGAAAAAGGATTGACCTCTTCCTCCGCGAAAGGGTTAGCATCGAAGCGACTCATCGAATCTCAAAAATGAAACTGCCAACACTAAGGCAATGCGATATAGATCTGAATTTGAGACACTGAGAATAAAAAAGGTTTGGTGACAATGATAGTTAAAGGAAACTAAAAGACGGATTTGGAGAAGATAAAGGGGAGAAAGAAGTGCGACCAAAGTAAAAGGATCAAGTAAGCCGCGGTTGGGGTTTTAAATACGAATCGTAATGGGCTTGAATTATGTCCAATTTTGGGCCAATTCCGCGTCTTTCTTTAGCGGTTAGCAGCATTGTTCCTTTTAATTAATTTAAAAAACGGATTAATTGTATGCTGAGAAAAATGGATTAATTGCACATACGTTTTCAAACTATCATGTTTCTGTCACGAAATTTCAAAAATTGATCAATCAAGTCCCTTGAGTATTAGACGTGAAGCATTATTGATTCACAATTTAGAGAAACGAAAGATAATGTTATTAAATTTTATGCATGTAAATCCAAAGTTTTTCATATTAACGCTTAAAAATTTCATTACTAGTTAATATTTAACATCCAATATGAGGACTAAACTAATAGAAAGACCTTATGGATATGATGGTGATATTTTAAAGATTTGATTATAATGTTTTAAAGTTTGAAGAGTAATTTAAAATTAATGGTAATTAATCATTTTGTGTTTGGAATTGGGGATAATTAATCTTAAAAATATATATTTGTTGATTTCTTTATTTTAGATTTCGTTAGTCAATAGCTAACACTGATTAAATTACTAGTGATGAGAGTCATGCTGTTGAAGGGAAAAGACATTTAATTTGGACGATCATTCTCTCTCTTAGAAAAATTGAAAGAGAGTCATATTGTTTATTGTTTAAAATCGTTTATTCGAGAATCAATTGAGGCATCAGTTTGAAATAGCAGTTGGATGGTCTATTCGTAATTTTTTATCAATTAATTGAGTTGAATTAAAAAATGAATTGAAACTAAATTTTTTTTTAAATAATTTATTGAATTGAAGTGAAAGTATGAATAAAAAATTGATGATGTATGATTGGACCATCCATCCATCCTATTATGAGAAGCTTATAGAAAATGAATGGATAAGGGAGAGATGAGAGATCCACCACCCACGATATCCCCCTGCCTGAAGGGAAAAGAGCAGTTATTAAAGCCCAACAACAAATATTTTAAGTCCAAAAGGAAGCCCAAATCTAACTGAAAACTGACAAATCAGCAGCGCAGGTGAAGGTGGAACCAGCCACCCATTCCCCTGCCATCCTCACCAAAGCCATCGCAACACCATCCTCATCTCTTTTCACTTGACCACCTGAAAAGAGAAGCTAGAAATAGAGAGGAGAAATGATGCAATCTCGCTTTACCTCTGTTGTTCGTGCCATATCATCCGCCGCAAAGGCAAGGCCCTTCTCATCCACCATTGATTCACCTACCCCCACCAAACCCGATTTCCCTCCCACCCTTGCTGGCCTCCGGGCCCGCCTTGCCGCCGAATCTCCCACCCTCTCCGATTTTTTCGGTCTCCAAACCAGTAACCTCTATTCGGTCGAAGTCGGCACCAAGAAAAAACCGCTCCCTAAGCCCAAATGGATGAGAGAATCCGTTCCCGGAGGCGAAAAATACGTTCAGATTAAAGCCAAATTAAGGGAATTAAAACTCCACACTGTCTGCGAAGAAGCTCGATGCCCCAATCTTGGCGAGTGCTGGTCCGGAGGCGAGACTGGGACCGCAACTGCCACCATAATGATCCTGGGTGATACTTGTACTCGCGGTTGCAGGTATTCCTTCTTTTTTTAAGTAAAAAGTAAATGTGATGCCTATAAATATATATATATATATATATACACACATATTTACTTATCAAATTTTATTGTTTGTGATCTTTCCAGGTTTTGCAACGTGAAGACGTCGCGAACGCCGCCTCCACCAGATCCCGATGAACCGAGGAATGTTGCGGAGGCAATTGCATCGTGGGGTTTGGATTACGTGGTGATTACGAGCGTGGACCGGGATGATTTGGCTGATCAAGGAAGTGGGCATTTTGCGGAAACCGTTGAGAAGTTGAAAACTTTGAAGCCAAATATGCTTATAGAAGCCTTGGGTATCAATTACATCTTAAACTTTACTTAAATTTTTACTTATCGGCTTGTCCTCTGACACTGAAGGTTGAAGCTTAACTCCTTTCTATATATAGATAATAAGTAAATGCCCTTGTAGAAGTAAAATCCTTAATCAGGTTTCGGCATTTATGGTTGTTAGGGATTTATTTTCACAAAATTCTGTAGTTTGACATAAAAAAAAATTGCAATGAGGGGTTGTTCTTGCTTATTTACCTCTTCAGGATTTCTTATCCAGTCTGAGTTCGTACATCTTAGCTGATTTTGGCTTGCACTGTTTTCAATCTTTTAGTTCCTGATTTCCGGGGAGATGCTGGCTGTGTAGAGAAAGTTGCAAAATCTGGATTGGATGTCTTTGCTCATAATATTGAGACTGTTGAAGAACTTCAAAGGGTTGTACGTGATCACCGTGCTAATTTTAAGCAATCTCTGGATGTTCTAATGATGGCCAAAGAGTATGCTCCTGCTGGAACACTTACCAAGACTTCGATTATGTTGGGATGTGGAGAAACACCTGATCAAGTTGTGAAAACAATGGAGAAGGTCAGAGCAGCAGGTGTTGATGTAATGACATTCGGTCAGTACATGAGACCATCAAAGCGTCACATGCCTGTATCAGAATATATTACACCTGAAGCTTTTGAAAAATATCGAGCCCTTGGCATGGAAATGGTATGCCTGTGATGTTTGATTCTAAATCTTATAGTTTTCTTCATAAATTGCCAGCTATGTCTCTGCTCATATTGATTGAATGCCTAACCAATTTACCTTATCTGGTTTCTTTTGATAATTTTCTTAGTCTGTCTTTGGCTTGGTTGACTACAATTGCTTGTTGAAAGAAAAAGGGTATCTTCCTTTAATGGATCTTGTTAAGTTGCTTTTACCAATGGTTCTTAAGTGCTTTTGCAGACGGGATCTAAAATTGAGAAATGAAAATGTTAGAATGTATGACAATATAATTGCCAATGCTAGCTTGCCAACTATATTCATCTCAACTTTTTGCTTTCCCCTTTTAAAACACCTGCCATTCATGATTGGAGCTGACAGTTAACGAGTTCTAATAATTTGTACTACTGGCACTCGTATCCATTCCAGGTTGATGTAGAGCTTTCTCAACGTATTTTTAAAAGTGATTTTTAGGATAAAGTTTTGTTTATTTTCATTCATAAATTTGCATACATGATATGTTTATAAGTTGTTTAAACTGAGATTCGAACAAGCCTACGAACAACCATAATATTTATTTTATAGAAGATAATGAAATAATAACAATAAAGAGATGAAATCTTAACTGGTATGTCTAAATTCCTAATACTGATAGGGATATATTGCTAATTGTTTTGCTTTGCTTTTATGCATAGTCTTAATTAGTTTACACATCATTCTTTAAGAACTCTTTAAGTTTCTTTTCTTCAATGAATATACTAGTTTGCTATTGCAATAGTGTTTCCTTTTTGCCAGAATATTGAATCAGCTATTGTAGTTGTAATAGTACTTAGTAAAAAAGTGTGAATATGCAGGGATTTCGATATGTGGCATCTGGTCCCATGGTCAGATCATCCTACAAGGCAGGAGAATTCTACATCAAATCTATGATAGAATCTGATCGTTCTGCTGCTTCGTCATAGTTCCTTTTCTCTTCATTCCCTATGTTATTATTTTCTTTGGCTATCATTAACTTGCTTCTGATACTACACAGTTTGGCTAATAAATTGGTTTGGAGGCTGACAGCCAATGATTCGGTACTCCAATTGTTGCAGTATATTGGCACCAATTTCTAATTGAGATTTGTATTGTATTTGTTGATGTTGTAATTATACGTAAGCTACACTTTTGGTGCTTTATGAAATATTATGATCAAGGTTTAGGTTTTAATTGTATAATCATGCATTTTTGCCCTCTAAGTACTATAAAAGTGTTTTCATTCTCATTCCATAGGGCTGCTGGCCTATGTGCGAGGGTGTTAGAATTTGTGATCATGCTCAAACTCCTTAGACATTGTATTAGATAGGAAATATTTTATTTTTCATGCTTGTGCCAATAAGCTACCAAATGCTTAGACTCTGTTAGTCTTACTAAAAGACTTCAGTATATAAGCATGAGCCTATATTTTGACTTGTCCATATAGTATACGATTGAATTATGAAAAGAGAATTGTTTAGGATTAAAATGGGATAGCAATGGGGCCCCCAAATCCTTTTGGACCTCAGCACATTTTTAGGCCCTTAGTTTGCAGTCTATGGGTTTAGGTTGCTCAATTAACAGCTCATATACGAAGAACAAAGAATGCATGGTCATGCATGAATGGATTTAGACCCTTTAGTTAGTGTTGTGTTGTTTGGGATTAGTTTAAACTTGTTGTCGCCGTAATAAAGTTAGATGGAACATTGATCGGACGTTAAGTTTGAAGTTAATTCAAAAGATTGATTCACACACTAGTCTTAACTCTTAAGATATTGCAAATTTTCCTTTTGTGAATTCCATCTCGTTTGTCCCAAAAAAAAGGCAGCAAATGAAAATGTCAGTTTTCTTAAAATGCAAATGTACAAATATAAAAATATCCTCGTGCTTTTTTTCCATTCCATGCATGCTTCTTGTCTCAGTTGCAGCATCAGCTTAAGCTTGAAGGCACACCAATGCTTTGGCTCTGTTGATGCAGAGGTCTCAAGACACGGTCTGGTGGACATGGCACAAGAGCTGGAGTAGGATGTGCAATGAAAGTAGGAGTTTCCTCACCAGGCATTAAAACTGATACTTCATTCGCATAAACTGTCATCTGCGTAATTAAACAGATTTTCAATGTTTAAGCAACAAAACAGCCAAGTAATTGTAAAGAAGGAAGAGGATCCAAATCAGTGAAGGTACATTAATTCATAAAACCAGACAGTCTTAATTGTGGTTTAACATTTATTATTATATTGTTCGTCCATTAACCAAGGGAGTTGAAAACCTTAGAAGAGACAAAAGGATGAGTTATTGCATTCTTGGGATATAAGCATAAATAGCATATAAAAATAATTGAGGTAAGATAAGAATAATTATATGTAGCCAACACCATTCCCCGCTAATAAGACAAAACCATTGTCTGCAAAATTTTCTACCTTTTCCCCACAAATAAAGGGGTGGGGGTTTCCAACAACCGGATGACATTGAAAAATAGGCACAACTCAACCAGGCAAGTAGCTAGCAAGCAAAGCTAAGATGATATATTATTAAACTAAGGGAAAGATGAAAGCGTGCCATGCTTTGATCATACAAAGTGGGGAATCCACAGCACCATATGTTCGTATTATTCTATGCTTCAGCTAAGAAACACATCAGGTGATGGTGTTGGCCAATGGTTTAGCCAAAACTTGCATCCAACCAACAATTCAGCATGGAACGCTCCACCCTTTTGTCAATGCACTTAATGCAAAAGGACATTAATATATGAGGATATGGCATTAAAGGTTTTGTTGCTATCCCCTATTAAGCTCTTAAGGCGATGTTCCTTCATTTTGAACCCCCCCCCCCGGGTTGCCGACTTTTGATTGGATGGATGCTCAAAAAGTCAAAATGATGGGAAAGATTTAGATATTAAAAAGTAAACAAAAAGTTAGGCAACACTTCAAGTCTGCCGGTCATTAAGTGTGACATTTGAGACAAAAATCACATGCTGGTGATGCATAATGCTCTCATTACGCCTATGAACCCACATAGACAGCATACGGATATATAATGCTTATCCTGTGTTGTGTATCTATGTTATAAGATATTATTACTATAATAATACACAATGCATACCGCTGTGTGAACTGAGAATTCCGAGCCATCCACTGCCCATCTTCCATGGAGATGATGGGATTAGTATTTAATCGGCATGCCTTATCCTAAAATTAACCCACAATCCTCAATCAACTAATTCAGCTAAACCCTAAATGCTATTAGAGCCATATAGCATAATACCATGGGGACAAACAAAAAGGCCATGGTTTCACGAGTGAGAAAAAGGAGTCATGGCAACTGGCAAGATGGTCAGCATACATGTAGAAGATGGGTCCTTGCCACTAACCTTTTTGTCTAAGGAAAAGAGATTTTGTCCTCAACAAAGACCAAAAACAAAGTTGTCCACAAATTGAAGTACTTAAATAACCCCATATACACGCAGTTGAAGGTTACTGTATGATAGTATCAAAGACTTAGTTCATGCCTTGATAACTCTTTCTTTTTTTTCAAAAAAAAAAATTATCATGGAGGCACCTATACTATAAATTAGATTACATTTTGTTTTCTCTACTAAAAAAATAAATTAGTCCTTATACATTAAATCAAAAAGTAAATTATCGATACTTTTATTAAAAATTCTTTCTATTTCTATTGTTAAAATATTATCTTTGTACAGCAACACGGAGTACACATGACAAGCCATATGTCATTGTCTAATTATTTTGTTAATCACACCAATTTTTAATAATGAAAATTCTAATAAAAAATCAATTTATACATAAAGACTAATTTATTAATTTTTAATAAAAAAGAAAATATAATTTTATTCCTCCATGATAATTTTTTTTATTTTTCAAACTTTTGTCGGGTGTTCGAAAAGATGAGGGAGGAAGATAAAAGAAGTAGAGCACAAACTTTATGATAAAAGTGTAACGAAATGGATTAGTTTTGATGCAACAATGCAGTGTGCATAATGATCAAAGTGATGCACCAAATTAGCTATAATTACAGACACAACAAAAGAAGAGTCACAATCATGCTGCCAAGCCCACTCATTAACTCTGCTAAACAGCAAAAATAAAACATCAAATTGCAAGAAACATATATAGAGATAGAAAGAGAGTGAAAGGTAGCCATTTCTAATATTAAAGTTTTCATGTATAATCCTTTTCTATTATTCTGGATCACTCGTTCCATTTTGTTTCCACATACCAAGACACTCGTTCCATTTTGTTTCCACATACCAAGAAAATCTTATGGCAAATTTCGAATACTTGAATTCAACCAAAAAAAAGGGGGGAAGTTTAGAGAGAGAGAGAGAGAGAGAGAGAGCTTACTTTGGGAGAAGGGTAATTAAGCTTGGCATTGAAAATATTGTGAGACTCAAGGTCATTAGGGGTTGTAGAGGTATCGGAAGTTGGCCTGAGGAACCTCTCGAAGATAGCCATAAGAAGGAACATTGATATGAGAATTGCAGTAGCTACAAACCCAAACGACACCGCATTCACCGAGTTGTCGAAACGTCTCCAATGCTCTTCCTTCTCTAAATTCAATGGATCCACTGTGGCCGTAGGTGGCACCGTTTCCCAGTAATATTCACCACCCATTAACCCAAGAACACACCAACCAACCTTGTTGTATAAGGAGCAGAATCAAGCAAAAACACTTGTAAACATGATCAGAGAGCCATCCTATTCCCATGTATGCATGTAGTATGATAGTATCCTATCCTCCATTAATTACAACATGCCTCAACAAAAAAACACCACTTCAAGTTTGAGGCACTGGAATCTTCTTTCTCTCAAGGTTTCGCCTTTACTTATATATATATATATATATAATATGCACCAACACTTTGAATGTTCTTTGCCCTTCAAGCCTTTTAAGAAGAGAGGATGGATGAACTGGGTATTACCGCCTGTTGAAAATGAGAGAGCTTTTTTGGGTTGTCTGAAAAATAGACCTTTTATTGCTTTTTCTTACTCACCTCTTGGCACTTACAATTCAATCTTTGCATTCTCCTATATATATATAAAATATAGATATAGTTACTGTTGTTCAAAAAAATTTTTAAATAAAATATTATTACTATTAATGCAGCATTTATTCCAAATATGATGCTACGAAAAGTTGTCACTATACAAGAACCGCATCATTACCGGAGTTTAGATTTTTTTTTTATTGACTGACATTAATTTAGAATCTTTACTTAAATCCAAGGTTTTAGTACATATTTTTGTCTTAATTATTGGAAATTTTCGTATTAAAAATTTTCAGACCGGATTTAGTAGTTCTTAGCAAGCTCGATACGCATCTACGGTTCATTAATTATAAAATTAGTTCTGGATTAACTTTTTTGGGCAGCATTGTTGCGTTTGAATTTAGGAATACAATGTTGAATATCAACCCCAATGTGTTTTGTTAGTGTTTATTGTTGTGTAAAGTTTAGCTTTTGTCAATAGGAAAGTGACATAATTGGAAGTCCAGGATGCAAGTGGCACGCTAAGAAAAATGAAAAATAAAATTCGGTAAAGCAATGGTTTGCATTGAAGACGATGGTTGAAGAGGATGCCAAAACTCTCAAAGAAGCATGGGATACATTGGCAAGTTTGTTCTCCAAGATAAATGACACAAAGCTTCAAGTCCTCGAGGGTGAATTATTGTCGATGGCACAATGTGACATGACAATATCGCAGCATTTCCATAAGGTGAAGTTGTAATGCTGAGAGATTGGTGATTTGGATCCACAAGCTCTTATTGGGGACACCAGGGTGAAGAAGATAATCATCCATGGTTTGAGACTAGAGTTTAGAGGCTTGATTGCTACAGTACAAGGATAACAAACCCAACCATCACTTGTTGAGTTTAAGAATTTGCTTGCTGGTCAAGAAGCGTTAGCAAAGAATATGGGAGGAGCAAATAGTTTATGCCAACAAGAGCAGTTGGAATTTCAAGCAGCAATGTGGATCGAAAAGAAACAAGGACAAGGCAGAGAGTTTACGAGATGAAAGGAGTTCTCATACAGGAGGAAACTGCAAGCTGGTTGGTCTTTGTGATGTTGATTATATGGGTGATCATGATACCCAACGCTCAACGACTGGGTATGTGTTTTTGTTTGGGTCGGAAGTAGTTTCTTGGTGCAATAAAAGGCAGTCGACTGTTTCTTTGTCAACAACAGAAGCTGAATATCGAGCTATAACAATGGTAGCTCGAGAAAGTACTTGGCTCGTGCAAGTGTTATGGGATTTGCATTAACCAATAGAGTGTGCTACTCCTTTGTTCTTTGATAACGTGTCAGCAATGCGTTTAGCAAAGAACCTAGTTTTCCATACAAGACTAAACAAGGTTCATTATCACTTCATGCTGCAAGAAGAGATTGAGCTGCAACATGTTAAGATGGAAGAGCAAGTTGCATACTTATTCACGAAAGGCTTAAGTGGCAGCAAGATTGAAGTTTTTGTCACCGGCTAGGTATGTTGGAAAGGAAGTTGGTTTAGAGGGGGAGTGTTGAATATCTAATCACCTCCAAACGTGCAAACATTTAAAATAAAGATCATGCAAATAAAATATATAATTAAAGTGCAGTGTCTTAAAGCAAACAGGTCAATTTGTAATATAATGGAGGTTGAATTAAATCTAAAATTATCTTCTACGATAACAAGTCTAAATAGTAATCACCAAAAATTATATTATGATAAGAAATAGTAAAAATTAAGGTCATAAAATAAAAACAAAATTATTAAAATGAAGTTGACAAACGAAAAACTCTCTAATAATAAGAAGAAGATTAACTCGCTTCAGTGGTTGTAATTAACTTCAAAATCTGGGTTTTATTAGTGGATCAGTTATTAACTAACCCGTATTACCTCTCGGCCTTTACTAATTAATTAATCAACCAGTACTCACTCATATCTCGATCTCAATTTTCTAACCGGGATAAATCACAATTTGCTCAGCAAACTTATCTCTCGATCTCATTTCAATCCTAGGGTTTAACCACACATAAATTTATACCAACTAAATCATATGAGAAACTCTCATTCTTCCATTAGTCACTCCCACATCCGCTCGTTAATATCCCTAAAGGACTTAGCCACTCATTGATTCAATTACCATCTTTATTAGAATTAAACTAATCATGCAAAATGCACAAATTAAATTAAAACAAAAAGGGATAGAAATTGATCCGTTTGATAAATTGGATGTGCTCGAATCCCCAAAATACTTTAATAGTTGTCGAGATATCGTCGTTTGCAAGAGAAACATAAAAAAAATTTATGAAAAATACTTAATAACGAAGACTTGGACTCAAATCGAATCCAAATTGAATAATAAGAAATAAAACTATTTTTAAAATAAAATAAAACTAATTTAAAATCTTAAACTACTAAACAAAAACCCTAAAACGGCTTGGCAAAAGCTCTATCTAGTTGAGCATAAGCCTCCTATTTATAGGCAAAGTTAGTAGCCCTAATTAGGTCAATTACAAGGCTCAATTGCACTAAATATTGATTGTACAGACGAAATCACCCTTGCTTAATTTCTGCCCTCTGTCAGACTATGTCGCGGCACAACCTAGTGTGTGTTGCGATACACAACTTCAAATATAAATTCTTATGCTCGTTCAGCTGTGTTGCGACACCAGAAGCTTGTGTTGCGACTCTATTGTTGTTCCTGATGCTTTTGGGCCTAAAAATAGGTGTCATGCACACTCAATTAAATCATTAAAACTACCTTAAAGTCGATATTGACCCAATAGGTCAACTAACTCGAAATATTGTGTAAAATATTTATTTTGTAATAATTAAATCTAAACTAATAAAACTTAAAATGCAATAATTAAACACTAAACGACTTAAAAACAAGCTCGTTCAGTGTCAAAGAGTACTTAAATTGCTACTACAATTTGTGGTAAGTCAATATCAACATCTGCTTGATGGAAAATATGTTTTGTTAGTGTTTATCGTTATGCAAAGTTTAACTTGTTTTTTTTTTTTTTAGGCACTAAGTTTAGTTTAAGTATTTTGTTAGTAGTGGAATAAATCCCACATTATTTAGGAACAAAAAGCAAAAGGTTATGAGTTTATACAAAAACCCAAATCCTACATAGCTCAAAAACATAAAAAAAGGTAGTGAGACTTTGGGTCTATATAAAAACTTGTGTTGTAAGATTTGGTTCTTTAAAGTCTTCCTTTATTTTTTTATTTTGGAGTTTTAGGAGGTGTAGCTAAATTTTAGTTTAGTAGTATCATGAACTTGAGTGTTCTACAACCACAGAGCATACTAAAAAAAGTTCCACTCCTTCTAACTTGACTTTGTTACCAATTGTAGAACACTTAGGCCCACAACAACATTAAACTAAAATTTAGCTACATCTTCTAAAACTCCAAAATAAGAAAAAAAAAAGAAAATAGAGGAATTTAAAAAACCAAATAGAAGATTTAATATTTGGTTTAGTGCAAATAATACTTACAACATAGGTCTTTATATAGACCCAAAGTCCAACTACCTTTATGTTTTTAAGCTATGTGGGATATCGATTTTTATAAAAACTCATAACCCTTTGTTTTTATTCCTAAATAATGTGGGATTCATTCCTCTACTAATATAAAACTTAATACAAAAATTAGTACCTAAAGACTACTCACCAAAGTTAAACTTTTTACAATATAAACATTGACAAAATATATTTTTCAGTAAGTTAGTGTTGATATTCAAGACTCTCCCTCAACACTAATTTTCACCACGCCAAACTGATGGCAGAAGCTCCTGAGTTTATTGTTAGAAAAGCCTTTTGTAAACAAGTTTGTAGTCAACTACACACGGCTTCCTTTGTACTCCTACAAATTTTGCAATTTCTTCTTATCACCTATCATGTGATTTGAGTAGCTCGAACCAACAATCCAATGGTTCTCATAATCAATTTTATTGGACATTACAGTTGTAAGAACCATCTCCTTTTTCGCAACAAACAATGCCTCAACATCCCATTTTTCTTCAATGTTAATGGTAGCAACATTACCTTTCATAGGCTTTTTCTTCGACCAGCAAGTGTGTGTCTTATGATGCTTTTTACTGCAATTGTAGCAGCTCCTTCTAAACTTCCTGTCGCTGACATATGGCTTTGCAACTTCCCCTACACGAGACTTCTTTTATCTCGAGAACTTCTTTTATCCCGAGAACTCTTCGCATTGTCCTCGTTCATTTTCGATCCACCTTGCTGCTTGGAATTCTAACTACCCTTGTTGGCATAGAATGCTTGCTCTTACCGTATTCTTTACTAACGCTTCTTGACCAACAAACAAATTCTCAAACTCAACAAGTGATAATTGGATTTTCCATCATTGTATTGTAATAACAAAGCCTCTAAACTCTAATCTCAAACCACAAATGATTATCCTCTTTACCTTGGTGTCACTAATTGAAGCTTGTGGATCCAAATCACCAATATCTTGATATAACGACTTCACTTTGTGGAAATATTGTGAGATTGTCATGTCACGTTGCACCATCGATAATAACTCACCCTCGAGGAGTTGAAGCTTTCTGTCATTTCTCTTTGGAGAACAAACTTGCCAATGTATCTCATACCTCTTTGAGAATTTTGGCATCTGGAGCACGTCCTCTTCAACCGTTGTCTTCAATGCGAACATTGCTTTACCAAATTTTATTTTCCATTTTCTTAGCATGCCACCTGCGTCCTCGATTTCCAGTTGTGTCACTTCATTACCGTTGACAACCTCTCAAAGGTGTTGTCCTTACATATAAGATATTATTCAAGTTAACCATGTATTATAGTTGTTGTTATTAAGCTTTTTCATTCTGCCGACAACTTGCAGGTCCGTCATTGTATCGACAGATGATTCTCACAATTAAATACCTAAAGTGTAACACCCCGAACCCGGCCCAGACGTTATGGCCATGTCCGGTGTGCTACATCACCTAGACTATCCTACGCCGCCCTATTTACTAAGTCCGATGGTGAGTTTTGAAAAGCAATGCTCGATTATTTTGAAAACTCCCGTTTCAATAATTATTTAACTTTAATCTCTATTCCCCTTGTTACGCGTTTCATTTTAACCTTATTATCTTATTTAGCCATCAGTAATATTAGGTTGATTAAGAAATTGTTTGTTTAATTTTGAAAACAGTGTATATTGGTGATAGAAATAAAACAGCTGAAAATCCCAAATAAAATAGTATAGCGGCCTTATTACAACCCATAACCAAAATAAAACCAATAGTAGAAAAGTAATTAAAATAAATAACCAACTAGAATGCGAGTTCAGTCTTGGTGGCCACTCTGAATCCCTCCCAGCATCCAAGTCACGATCTAGGGCTCACCTGCAAGGATGGAAAGAGAAGGGTGAGTTTGGGGAAACTCAGTGTATGCAGAATCCATCCAAAGCCCACATTGGCTCAAGCCCACTGGGCCTAAGCCCTAACCAGTCTCAGTTAGATACTGGGCCGAAGCCCTATTCAGATAACAGTAAAATGGGCCAAAGCCCTATAACAGATACTGGGCCAAAGCCCTATTCAGATAACAGTTTGGCCCATAGGCCCATAACAGTACAGTACAGTATAACAGTATGAATGCAACCCAATTGGGGAGACTACTCAACCCACCAACCGCTACACACCACCCGTACCAGCCAACACACCATGTGGGGAATAACTCGACCCACCCAGCCCACACACCACAGTTGCAGCATGGCTGCTCAGATAAACAGTATACGAGGCAAAGCCCCTTTCAGTAACAGTACGAGGCGTAGCCCCTTTCAGTAACGTGGCAGTGCCACTCACACTTCCTCCAATATCAAACCCAATTCCATGCATCAGACATACATACATCATGATATGCAGTATCAGTAATAGTCATGTCAAACAGTTCAGTCGGTTTTAGCCCTAGGGGGTATATCGGTAATTTTTTACCTAGGGGCAAAGCAGTAATTTCTCACCCTAAGGGTTTTGCAGTAATTTTTGCTCTCATATTACAGTTTTTATGCTTATTACAGTCTCTACTAATCCCATAGTCGTTACAGAAGATTCGGTTAACTCAGTTTAATAGTTTTAGCTTTTAAGCCCTAAAACCCCTAATGGCCCTATTACGTCGTTTAGCCAATTAGGCCCGTTTAGTCCAAATTTCATATTCAGTTACCTTGTTTTAACTGTTTTTTACGCCTACAGTTCATATTATTACCTTAAACCCAGTTTTCCCCAAATGGGCCCAAATTGCCCATTGGGCCCCTATTCGGCCCACCGAGGCCCAACTTACCGTAACGCCCAAAATTTCGTGGTTAGCTCTCCCTTCAGTACCGATTTCATATCCAACGTTTCCCTACCAACTTGTGAGCATTCGCACTCTCACAAGCCCTCGAAATGCCAGATCTTCGGCATTTCGGCTTTTCGGCATTTGCCAACATGCACAATGAAAGGGTTCAGAATCACACACCTGTTTTGCTGTTTCACCAACGAGATCTCCTATGCGACAGTTCCTACAACCCAATATCTAATCAATTAATTAGTAGATCCACAAAAACCCAAAGCCACAATCCCTTACCACATTCGGCCATACCCTTAATGGCCATGAAAACTTTCCTCTGACGACCTAGGTGCACAAAATCTAGATCTGATGATACCGATGCCTTCAACTCCTTGCTTGATCACCTTATTCGCTAACTATCACTCAAAAGAACAAAGAAAAATACCACTTGATTTACTAAAAGTCCAAATCGAGAAAGTCCCTAACTTTAGGGACTTCCGACTTTTCCAACACATGAAATATTGAACAGATCTGAGGTATTAAGCACTTACCAATGGTTTTTCTTCGATTCCTACACAGATCTGATGTAAATCTGCCCCTTGAACGTTAGTAGAACCCCCATTTTTGAGATCTGAACTATTTGGCTATCTCCCTACACTAATGGTGATTTCGGCTTTTCAACTAGAGAAGAAGATGGCGATTTGGGCTATGAGTTTGGGTGATGGTGTCGACAATGATGTGGCTTAAGGAAATGTAGTAATTGGCCACAACAGGTGAAAGGAATAGGGGTAATTCGGCTTACAAGAAATCAGCAAAAAGGAAACAGTTTTCGGGATTTCTGGCACTTTGAGCAATCGGCTATGGCTATTTTTGGAGGGATGAAATCGAAAGAAATTGCAGAGCTGAGTATGATAGGGTGTTCGGCAAAGGATAAGATCAACAGGGTAAAAAGAAAAGAGGAAAAACAATGATAGAGAAGAAGAAGATGAAGAAATCGGCTAGATGCTCTTAGGGAGGCAAATTTCAGCTTTTTGACTGAAAAGAGAATAATAACACCTAAGGTGGTTAACCTTAACTCTCATGACAGAAAATAAAAAAAGATGAAACCCTAATAATCTCCCTAAAGTAATCGGCCTAAGTCCCTAAAGCCCCTTGCTGAATTTCCTACTTAAATTAGTCACATATCCGGCACATGCTTAAAAATTAAGAAGAGCAATAAGCTTACCTTGCAACTCGAACCCTTGTCCTTCAATACCCATCTAAGCGCCACTTTTTTAGGAGCTTAGTGGCACCACCTTGCCACTCTACCAAGGCTCCCTTTGCGACATATTTTACACAATTTTTCTTAAGGGCCCTATTGACCTAGTTCCCCCTTTTTACTTAAAACGTACTTAACTATTTTTATCGATTTTTAACCGAGGTTTGGGCTTCCTACAGGCCCACTAACACATCCAAACACCATTTTAGCAATCAGAACACAAAATTTCCTAACCTCACCAAAAATCTCATTAGCCCCAAAAATCCCGAAAATCAGGGCGTTACAACTCTACCCCCCTTAAAGAAATTTCGGCCTCGAAATTTACCTGATCCAAATAACTGAGGGTATTGTTGACGCATCGCTTCTTCTGGCTCCCACGTAGCTTCTTCTCTACCATGATTACGCCACAGCACCTTAACCAATGGAACAGACTTCCTCCTTAAGACTTTGACTTCACGATCTAAGATCTCTACAGGTTCCTTCTCGAAGGTCAAATCGGTATTTACTGCAATCTCCTCCACGGTACAATATGCGATGGGTCCGACCGATACCGTCTCAGTATAGACACATGAAAAACGTCGTGAATACGATCCAACTCTGCCGGCAACTCCAAGTGATAGGCTACTGGCCCAATCCGCTTGAGAATCCGATAAGGCCCAATAAACCGCGGACTTAGCTTGCCCTTTTTACCAAATCGCAAGATTTTCTTCCACGGCGACACCTTTAGGAACGCCATATCCCCAACAACGAACTCAATCTCCTTACGCTTAAGGTCAACATAAGACTTCTGCCGATCAGACGCCTCCTTTAACCGATCTCGAATCAGCTTAACCTTACTTTCAGTATCTGCCACTAACTCTGGTCCAAGAACTCTACGTTCTCCTAATTCTGTCCAACAAGTAGGAGTGCGACATCTCCGCCCATAAAGTGCCTCATATGGAGCCATCTGGATACTTGCTTGATAGCTGTTGTTGTATGCAAATTCTGCCAACGGTAAATAATCTTCCCAACTACCACGAAAGTTGATAACACATCCTCTTAACATGTCTTCCAACACTTGAATGACCCTTTCAGACTGACCATCTGTCTGAGGGTGAAATGCAGTACTGAAGTCTAATCGCGTACCTAATGCCTCATGCAACTTCTTCCAGAATCGAGATGTAAATCTAGGATCTCGATCAGAAATTATCGAAACTGGCACCCCATGCAAACGCACTATCTCTGCTACATACAGCTTGGCCAACTTCTGAAGTGAGTAATCAGTTCTAACCGGTATAAAATGAGCAGAATTCGTCAATCTATCCACAACTACCCAAACAGAGTCTTTCTTTGAAGGTGTCAAAGGCAAGCCACTCACAAAATCCATCGTTACTCTTTCCCATTTCCACTGCGGAATCTTTACTGGTTGCAACAATCCAGAAGGTAATTGGTGTTCAGCTTTAACCTGCTGGCACGTCAGACATTTCCCAACAAAATCAGTCACCTCTCGCTTAAGTCTAGGCCACCAGTACACTTCTCGCAAATCCCTATACAGCTTATTACCTCCAAGGTGCATAGCATAGGCTCCACCATGAGCCTCACTGAATATCAACTTCCTCAAGTCAGAGTCTTTAGGAATACAAACTTTTTCTTGAAAGCATAGAACTCCATCAGAATTCAGTCCAAAATCCTCACTCTTACCCTCCTTGACTTGCTGAAATCGAGGAGCCAATGAATCATCCTTCCATTGTAACTCTTTAATCCTCTCGGTCCAAGTCAGTCTCACTTGCAGTTCTGCTAGCAAACTCCCATCATCATACAAACTTAAACGAGCGAGCATCGCTCTTAACTCAGTAACAGTCCTTCGGCTCAGTGCATCAGCCACGACATCAGCCTGGCCAGGTGATACTCAATCGAACAGTCATAGTCCTTAAGCAACTCTATCCATCTCCGTTGCCTAAGGTTTAACTCCTTCTGAGTTAACAGGTATTTGAGACTTTTATGGTCAGTATATATAATACACTTTTCTCCATAAAGGTAGTGTCTCCAGATTTTCAACGCAAATACCGCCGCTGCCAACTCCAAATCATGCGTAGGGTAATTCGCCTCGTGAGGCTTAAGCTACTGCGAAGCATAAGCAACCACCTTACCCTCTTGCATCAGTACACAACCCAATCCCACATGCGAATCATCGCTATAAACCGTAAAGTCCTTCCCAGATTCTAGCTGAATCAACACTGGCGCATCAGTCAACACCTTTTTCAGCTTATCAAAAGCTTCTTGCTGTTTCTCAGTCCATACAAATGCTACTCCTTTCCTTAACAATTTCGTCAATGGTGCCGCGATTAACGAAAATCCCTCAACAAATCTTCTGTAATAACCTGCTAGACCCAGAAAACTACGAATTTCTGAAACAGATCTTAGAGACTTCCAGTCCAGAACTGCCTCAACTTTGCGAGGATCTACCCTAATCCCCTCAGCAGAAACAACATGACCTAGAAAAGTCACTTCTCGAAGCCAAAATTCGCACTTGCTAAATTTCGCATACAACTGCCTTTCCCTCAACACCTGCAGAACAATTCGAAGATGCTCGTCATGCTTCTCCTCTGTTTCTGAATACACCAAAATATCATCAATAAAAATGACCACGAAATGATCTAAGTACGGCTAAAATACTCGGTTCATTAAATCCATGAAAGCTGCCGGTGCATTCGTCAATCCAAAGGGCATAACCAAAAACTCGTAGTGGCCATAACGAGTTTCGAATGCTGTCTTATGCACATCCACCTCCTTTACTCTTAACTGGTGGTATCCAGATCGAAGGTCGATCTTGGAAAACACTGAAGCTCCCTTAAGCTGGTCAAACAGATCGTCGATTCTCGGTAAAGGATACTTATTCTTAATCGTCAGTTTGTTCAACTGGCGATAGTCGATGCACATACGCATCGTTCCATCCTTCTTTTTCACAAACAGCACCGGTGCTCCCCACGGAGACACACTCGGTCTAATGAAGCCCCTATCTAGCAACTCTTGAATCTGAGCTTTCAATTCCACTAGCTCCTTTGGTGCCATCCTGTAGGGCGCAATAGATACTGGAGCCGTTCCAGGCAACAGATCGATCCCAAATTCAACTTCTCTGTTAGGAGGTAATCCAGGAAGCTCATCAGGAAATACATCTTGAAATTCATTAACAGTCCTCACTGTCTCCACTGTCACTCCTTCGGGTTCAGTTTGACTTACGAACGCCAAGTATGCTTCACAACCTTTGCGCATCAACTTTTCAGCCCTTAAGGCAGAAACCACATTAGACAAATAGTCCCTACGTTTACCAATAACCATTACCTCCTCGCCTTCAGTTGTTTTCAATACCATTCTCTTGGCCGCGCAATCCAGCGTTGCCTTGTGCTTGGTTAACCAGTCCATGCCCAAAATCAAGTCGAATTCACCAAAAGGTAGCTCCATTAGAACTCTAGTAAAGATCCTACCCTGAGTCTCTAAAGACATTTCCCTAAATAGTTTGTCTACTTTCACAGAGTGACCTAAAGGACTAACTACTGTGACCCCACTCACAGTCTCCTCAGAATGCACACCCAACGACCCAGAAATCTTACAAGCAATATATGAATGTGTTGAACCCACGTCAATCAAAGCAGTGTATGGTATACTAGATATCAAGAACGTACCAGTTATAACATCAGGTGCATCACCCTCCTCGCGACGATGAGCAGCATATACTAAGGCTGGCTGACAAGCCTCAACATTACCAGCACCCCTGCCAGGTGCTCCACGACCATGTCCATTACCATTGCCTCCTCTACCTGGTCCACGGCCCCTTGGCGGTGGCGGTCCTCCTCGCGCAGGCTAAGCAACCCTCTGGTCAACAGCTTGAGCCTGAGCTGGCTTCTGTGGACAGTCTTTAACTTGATGATCCTTTAACCCACAATGAAACAAGCTCCAATGCGTTTCCAGCATTCTCCTTGATGAACTCTGCCACAGTCTCCACAAGCCTGCGGTCTAACAACATTCACTGGCACAGCTCGCACTGGTTCCTCCACTCTTGCTTTCTTAAAATTTTTGTTTGCAGCACCAGTCGATCCAAAATCTCTCTTAAAGCGATGACGATCTCTATCATGGTTCTGACGCTCAGCTCGCTTCACTTCTTCGGCTATTTTAGCCTTCTCTACTAGTGCAGCAAAGTCGCGCTCTCTCTGTGGCGCTATCAACACTCTCAGCTCATCTCTGAAGCCATCTTCAAAACGAACACTGCATTCATATTCAGTGGAAACAATACCACTGGCATACCGGCTCAGTCGCAGAAATTCTGCCTCGTACTCAGCAACAATCTTACCACCTTGGGTCAGGTTCAAGAACTCCTTCCTGCGTGCATCCACATAACTAGCTCCAACATACTTTGCCTTGAAGGATTTCTTAAATAATTCCCAAGTTACCCCATCAGCTGAGGTACCCTCTCTCACAGTGATCCACCACTGATATGCCTCGTCTCGCAGTAAGGACACCGCTCCTTTCAGCTTTTGCTCCATCGAGCAGTCCAGGTTATCCATTATTCGCTCGGTGGCTTCCAACCAATACTCAGCCACATTCGGGGCTACTCCAAATATGCCCCTGAAAATCTCAGCTCCGTTGGCTCGGAGTCGCTCAGACATCGACCCTCTAGCCACAGTTCCAGTACTTGCTCCAGCGACCCTCTCTAATACCCTCAGCATGGCTTGGGATAGAGCATCGTCCCCTGCAGCCCTGTCATAAGATCCAGTCTCCATCGCTGGCGGAGCTCGCTCTTCCCCAGCTGGCATGTGCTCAGAAGACGAAGATCCTGCCTGAGTACTAACCCAGCCACGTCCCCGGCCTCGACAACGAGCAGCTCTCGTACTCATATCGATTATCTGAGTTTCAAATTTTATGACATTAGTTTAATGTTTCAGTTGTTTATTACGGAATATCTTATGAACAGATAAAGTTTCAGAGTTGTTCTCGCACAAACGTAGTCTAACTACTATCTCAGTTTCCTAGGGTTTAGTTTACCCTACAGTCTCAGTTTTATAGCCTTAATACTACCTCACCTATAGTATTATATCTAAGGCTCAGTACTATCTACAGTTTTATTTTCAGTACAATACAGAATTTAAAGCAGAACATACTTACAACTTGGAGCCAGGGATTCAGTGTGCCACCTTCCGATTTATCAGATCAAATAGTTTGAGGCCTCTTTAAAAATCAATGTTTCGAACAACTTGATTTAAAAGCTACAAATTTGTTTAAAACCCAAAAGAAAATTTTTGAAAAATCCTTTTTTTTTTAAAAATACCCTTCTGGACTCTAAATTTTTGAAACCCTTTGTTTTCGGACCCGATCCACAGCCGAGTTGTTGTAACCGGGCTCTGATACCACTAAATGTAACACCCCGAACCCGGCCCAGACGTTATGGCTATGTCCGGTGTGCTACATCACCTAGACTATCCTACGCCGCCCTATTTACTAAGTCCGATGGTGAGTTTTAAAAAGTAATGCTCGATTATTTTGAAAACTCCCGTTTCAATAATTATTTAACTTTAATCTCTATTCCCCTTGTTACACGTTTCATTTTAACCTTATTATCTTATTTAGCCATCAGTAATATCAGGTTGATTAAGAAATTGTTTGTTTAATTTTGAAAACAGTGTATATTGGTGATAGAAATAAAACAGTTGAAAATCCTAAATAAAATAGTATAGCGGCCTTATTACAACCCATAACCAAAATAAAACCAATAGTAGAAAAGTAATTAAAATAAATAACCAACTAGAATGCGAGTTCAGTCTTGGTGGCCACTCTGAATCCCTCCCAGCATCCAAGTCACGATCTAGGGCTCACCTGCAAGGATGGAAAGAGAAGGGTGAGTTTGGGAAAACTCAGTGTGTGCAGAACCCATCCAAAGCCCACATTGGCTCAAGCCCACTGGGCCTGAGCCCTAACCAGTCTCAGTCAGATACTGGGCCGAAGCCCTATTCAGATAACGGTAAAATGGGCCAAAGCCCTATAACAGATACTGGGCCGAAGCCCTATTCAGATAACAGTTTGGCCCATAGGCCCATAACAGTACAGTACAGTATAACAGTATGAATGCAACCTAATTGGGGAGACTACTCAACCCACCAACCGCTACACACCACTCGTACCAGCCAACACACCATGTGGGGAATAACTCGACCCACCCAGCCCACACACCACAGTTGCAGCATGGCTGCTCAGATAAACAGTATACGAGGCAAAGCCCCTTTCAGTAACAGTACGAGGCGTAGCCCCTTTCAGTAACGTGGCAGTGCCACTCACACTTCCTCCAATATCAAACCCAATCCCATGCATCAGACATACATACATCATGATATGTAGTATCAGTAATAGTCATGTCAAACAGTTCAGTCGGTTTTAGCCCTAGGGGGTATATCGGTGATTTTCTAGCTAGGGGCAAAACAGTAATTTCTCACCCTAAGGGTTTTGCAGTAATTTTTGCTCTCATATTACAGTTTTTATGCTTATTACAGTCTCTACTAATCCCATAGTCGTTACAGAAGATTCGGTTAACTCAGTTTAATAGTTTTAGCTTTTAAGCCCTAAAACCCCTAATGGCCCTATTACGTCGTTTAGCCAATTAGGCCCGTTTAGTCCAAATTTCATATTCAGTTACCTTGTTTTAACTGTTTTTTACGCCTACAGTTCATATTATTACCTTAAACCCAGTTTTCCCCAAATGGGCCCAAATTGCCCATTGGGCCCCTATTCGGCCCACCGAGGCCCAACTTACCGTAACGCCCAAAATTTCGTGGTTAGCTCTCCCTTTAGTATCGATTTCATATCCAACGTTTCCCTACCAACTTGTGAGCGTTCGCACTCTCACAAGCCCTCGGAATGCCAGATCTTCGGCATTTCGGCTTTTCGACATTTGCCAACATGCACAATGAAGGGGTTCAGAATCACACACCTGTTTTGCGGTTTCACCAACGAGATCTCCTATGCGACAGTTCCTACAACCCAATATCTAATCAATTAATCAGTAGATCCACAAAAACCCAAAGCTACAATCCCTTACCACATTCGGTCATACCCTTAATGGCCATGAAAACTTACCTCTGACGACCTAGGTGCACAAAATCTAGATCTGATGATACCGATACCTTCAACTCTTTGCTTGATCACCTTCTTCGCTAACTATCACTCAAAAGAACAAAGAAAAATACCACTTGATTTACTAAAAGTCCAAATCGAGAAAGTCCCTAACTTTAGGGACTTCCGGCTTTTCCAACACATGAAATATTGAACAGATCTGAGGTATTAAGCACTTACCAATGGTTTCTCTTCGATTCCTACACAGATCTGATGTAAATCTGCCCCTTAAATGTTAGTAGAACCCCTATTTTTGAGATCTGAACTATTCGGCTATCTCCCTACACTAATGGTGATTTCGGCTTTTCAACTAGAGAAGAAGATGGCGATTTGGGCTATGAGTTTGGGTGATGGTGTCGACAATGATGTGGCTCAAGGGAATGTAGTAATCGGCCACAACAGGTGAAAGGAATAGGGGTAATTCGGCTTACAAGAAATTGGCAAAAAAGAAGCAGTTTTCGGGATTTCTGGCACTTTAAGCAATCGGCTATGGCTATTTTTGGAGGGATGGAATCGAAAGAAATTGCAGAGCTGAGTATGATAGGGTGTTCGGCAAAGGATAAGATCAACAAGGTAAAAAGAAAAGAGGAAAAACAATGATAGAGAAGAAGAAGATGAAGAAATCGGCTAGATGCTCTTAGGGAGGCAAATTTCGGCTTTTTGACTGAAAAGAGAATAATAACACCTAAGGTGGCTAACCTTAACTCTCATGACAGAAAATAGAAAAAAAAGAAACCCTAATAATCTCCCTAAAGCAATCTGCCCAAGTCCCTAAAGCCCCTTGCCGAATTTCCTACTTAAATTAGTCACATGTCCGGCACATGCTTAAAAATTAAGAAGAGCAATAAGCCTACCTTGCAACTCGAACCCTTGTCCTTCAATACCCATCTAGGCGCCACTTTTTTAGGAGCTTAGTGGCACCACCTTGCCACTCTACCAAGGCTCCCTTTGCGACATATTTTACACAATTTTTCTTAAGGGCCCTCTTGACCCAGTTCCTCCTTTTTACTTAAAACGTACTTAACTATTTTTATCGATTTTTAACCGAGGTTTGGGCTTCCTACAGGCCCACTAACACATCCAAACACCATTTTAGCAATCAGAACACAAAATTTCCCAACCTCACCAAAAATCTCATTAGCCCCAAAAATCCCGAAAATCAGGGCGTTACATAAAGGGTGAATGTATTTTGTGAACAATGTATCAAGTTCCCAGAAAAGAGATGTGGGTCACAATGGACACTCTTAAGTATCAAGTTTTTCATTAACCAGAACCTTTCCTATGTATGAAATTTCACACTACCACACTTCTTTCCAAAAACTAAACAACCAAGGATAATTTTCAAGTATGAGAATTTCTTTTCTGATGTGGAAGATTAGATAATGCCGCAACAACAAAGTATACTAAGAAAAGTTCCACTCTTTTAACCTGGCTTTAATACCAATTGTAAAACACCCAAGCTCACGACACCACTAAACTAAAATTTAGTTACACCTCCTAAATAAGAAAATAAATGAGGGATTTAAAGAACTAAATAGAAGAATTAATATTTGATTTGGTGTAAATAATACTTACAACATAGATCTTATATAGACCCAAAGCCTCACTACCTTTATGTTTTTGAACTATATAGGACTGTGTTTTTATATAAACTCACAACCCTTTACCTTTTGTTCTTGAATGATGTGGGATTTATTCCACTACTAACAAAATACTTAAACTAAACTTAGTGCTTAAAAGCTAAAGACAAAAACTAAACTTTCCACAACGATAAAGAATAACAAAACACATTTTTCAACAAGCTGGTGTTGACATTCAACATACAAAATAAAAATTTAGGTTTAGCAAAAATGATTCGCATACTAGTTTTTAGGAATCAATTTTAGCTTGTTTTTATATGTTGAAACATTAATAGAGTGATAAAATATTTATATTTAAGTATTCTATTAACATAAATTTTAGATTCATTCTTTGAATAACTTTATACTTCAAACTCTAAAAGAAATTAACATAAATTTTAGATTCAACATTTTTTTCTATTTATATAGGTTTCAACATCTTTCTATACTAGAAAAAAAGAACCTTAAAATGAAAAATAATACTATATATTTTATTTGGATGTTGATATAGTGTACAATAAGAGAAGAAGGCTAGGAGGAGACAAGGAGGGGGTAGTGGTGGGCTATGAAAGTTGGTTCACCTAAAAAGGCAAAGAGTTAAGATAAGAACTAGAGGGCAAGCTGACTGTTTGAGGAAGCAATTGTTTAGAGTAACTTTAGGGTGTTGAAAAATGATCATTTTTTCATCGTTGATAAGGGTATTTATAGGAGAAACCCTCTTGTCCACTAGTGTAAAGTGGCAAATCATCATGAAGGAAGTAATCATTTGATATGTGAAAGGCATGAATTGTGAAGCCCATTCTGTTATGTATTCGGTCAATACAAGGTTGTTATACTCAGGTGGATCCCACATGAATTTAAGGTTCTATTCATACTGATGAATATTCACACCTAAAATGTAACAACCCAATTTCAGTGAAATCAGAATAGTAGTTTCGGGACCACAAATCCGAGCTAGAAAGAAAATTTATTTTGATATTATTGCATGGTCTATATTATGATAGGAAAGTCGTAAAAAAATAATGATAAGAAAATTTTACCGATTAAGTGATTAATTAGAGAAAGGACCAAATTGCATAAAATGTAGAAGTTGAATTCTAGAAGCTAGAAGGATTAAATAGCTATAGAATTCAAAACTTGAGGTCCTTATATGGTAATTAGACCATTAAGAAAAGTTAGCAAATATTTATAGATGAATCATCCATGGAAATTGAGAAAAAAGAAAAGGACTAAATTGGAAATTAGGAAATTTAAAGATGATAATTAAATTAAATGGGATATATCATCATTTTATATCATCTTCTTCCCCAATTTACATGGAAACCCTAGGAGAGAGAGAAGAAACTTTCTTTGCTTAGTTAGGTAAGTAATAAAGTCTCGTTTTTAGTAATTTCTATATTTTTGAGATCAGGATAGTGTAATATATCTAAATTAGGGATTAATTTGAAAAGATATCAAAGTATAAAAATTGTGTCATGGATAAATATGCTAAAAATTTAAAATTTATGATAGAAAATGAAAGGTTGTTAGTAGATATACAACTTTTACAAAGGAAATTTTAGTGAAAATATGATTTAGGGACTAAATTGAAAAGTTGTAAAACCCATGGAAAAATTCTGATTTTTATGAAATTTATGGGCTGTTATTATTATATATGTAATTCGGCTAAGCTTGGAATAAGGATTAAATTGCAAGAATTTCATTTTACGAGCGTAGGGATGAAATTAGAATTTATGAAAATTTTAGGGGCAAAATGGTAATTTTTCCTAAAAGTAAATTGAACTCAATTGAATATGAAATGTGTTAAATTGATGATTCATTTATTTATATAGATCTGGAAAACTCAAATTTGAAGCTAGACTGAGGAAAAGAAAAAGTTTCGGATTAGTAGCCTTGTACGTGAACCAGTGTCGAGGTAAGTTCGTGTAACTTAAATGAGTATGAAAATATGCTGATTTAAATGTTGTACTGAATTGAATGTGATATATGAAATTGTATATGTGAGATGTATAAATGTTGCAATATAAAAAATGAACATATGCTTGGAATTATTCGAAATGAGTTAATTTCTGTTTGAATATTGAATTTCGATGTATAAAGGTGATTTCCCTTGTAAAATGAGGCCTTGCATTTTTTACTGACGGGATTTAGCTAGAACGAGTAATCCTATTGACCTCATTACAGACAGGATTTAGCGTGATCGGATAATCCTAATATAAATCCTCTCGAGCATAAGATACAGATTGGATTTAGCCCGAATGGGTAATCCAGATCAAGCTCTTTAGAGCATGTGTTATAGAAAGGATTTAGCCTGGACTAGTAATCTTGTTGTGTGATATGTGGCTCGAGAGTGTGTTTTCTAACTATGTGCCCTAATAGGTACCCCTGAACATGAATTGACAGATTCCTAAATTGTACACTTTGGGTGTACTACCTGAGTATCCATCGATATTTTAGTAATTCAACGGACAATACTCTGACATGTGAAATGATGAGATCAAGAGAAGAATGTATTGAATGTACATGAAACACCTGAAAGATTTGACATGATGAGCTCATTTATGCTTATTTGATATATTTATGAATTATATAACTAACTTGCTTGATAAAGTGTATGTGTTTAGAGAAATTGCTAAATTTATGGACAGCATGTTATTCCATGATTAAATTTTTAATGAACATGATGGGTAAGTTAAATTCCTGTTATATGAACTTACTAAGCATTTAAATGCTTACTAGACTTTTTTTCTTTGTTTTATAATGCTCGGAAGCTTGTGAAGCTTGGACAAGGCTCAGAGCATCATCACACTATCAATCATCTCATTTTGGGTATAGCTAAAAATCTTACTATAGTATAATGGCATGTATAAGCTACTAAGACCAATATTGATATTAAGTTGGATGAATGTAAGCTAGTCATTGGAATGGCTAGTGTTGATATGATTTTTGCTGTTTATGTAAAATTTGAAATGGTTATGCAAATGTGTTGGTAAGGTTGATTCATGCATAAGTATATTAGTTGGATTAGTTTGAATATATATGCAAACTTTGGTGCAGGAAATAAATGAAAATGGGTGAGAAATAAGGCTTAGAAATAGCCTTATTTTGTCCACACGGGTAGACACATAGATGTGTGTATTGACTGTGTGTGACACATGGCCTGATACATAGGTGTGTAGCCTGGCTGTGTGTCCCCTGCATCCTAAGAATTGAGAAACAGAATGCTCAAAATTGAGCACACAGGCAGAGACACGGACGTTTGTCTCAGCCGTGTGAAACCTGCACGTAATTTTTAAAAATTAAATTAACCACGCGGCCTAGCACACGGGCATGTAACTTGGTCATGTGATTTCAATTTCTTCATGAGTTACAAGTCAAAGAGTTACACGGATTAGAGACACAGGCGTGTGAACACACACGGCCTGACCACACGGGCATGTCCCTTACCACATGGACGTATGACTCCTTTATATAAGAAAAATTTTAGAATTTTGCGAAAAATGTTCTGAGATCCCGAGTTAGTTCTGAATCAATTTTAATGTATGTTTTGGGTCTCGATGGTCCATTTAAGGGACGTTATGATTAATCCAGAAAAATGAATAGTACTTGACTTGATTTAGTTGTACATGTTCTAGAAACTCCAGTAATGCCTCGTAACCTTATTCCAGTAACGGATCCAGTTTAGGGGTGTTACATAAAAACTAGATGCTTAGCCATTCTGAGGAGAATAGAGGGTTGGGAGCCTTCTTGGTATAGCGGGTGGTTGAGAATGTGAGGGGGGCAATGCGCCATTATTTAGAGTAAGTGATTGAGCAAGATACTTTTTAAGGTGAACGATGCCTATACTTTTAATACATGTCTATGAGAGGAAGGAGTATAACAGATATATACGAGCTATATGAGAAAATTATTAAAGAAGATAGATATTGATATTTTATTTTTATTTTTTCGTTTTAATAATAGAGTAATAAAAAGTATTTGATGAAGTAGAGTAATAAAAAGTGTTGGATAAAGTCTAACTTATTATATTGATATACAAAATATAACGGAAAATTACTAATTAGAGCCTCCTAATTTGTTAATGGCAAGCAACCAACAATAGAGGATCTCGTTACATGAACCATGAGGTGGTCCATATACACATCTAACTTGATTTTCGAGCACTCAAAATACTAAACAAAGTAAATAATTTATTTATGGATCATTTCCGTTTAGGTTTTTATCGATTTGTGCATCCTTCAATTGTAAATTTTGAAGTACTATATAGTAAATAGTTGACATTTCTATGTCAACCGAATTTATTTCTCCTTAATTTATCTTTCAATTTTTCTTATATTTTGGTGAAGAAATAAGAAATAAAGGAAAGAGAAAAAAATACTTTTCTTTTTGGCAAAATTTATATAAAATTTTCATGTCTAAAGTTTATGATTGCTCTTCTCAATAATGTGGTATTCAAAGTTCAAATCTAAACTTCTCATTGAGAATATAATATATCTTACCATTGCTAATAATACTTGTTGGTTAAATATAAATATTTTGACACGATTAATTAAAATAAAATTGTTATGATACTAACTATTATCAACTCATTGACCTGCTAATCCGTTAAGTCTTAACCTGCAATCTATATGAGTTTGCATATGTGTAGTATGGTGACCCCTAGATAAAGACACACAATACGTAATATAGGTTCACCTACACACGGTGTGAACCCACTTCGAGCATACACGTATTAACTTTAAGGTAGAGTATGTGTCATCATACATGGAAATCTACCTAATATGTCACATCTATGAACAATAATTGTATCATATAAATACACAAAATTAACTCATCTGAAGAGACATACAGAAAAACAGTTAACAAAAATTATCTTATTTCTTAAAAAAATTATTTTATATTCACATAATTCTAGATGTTTTTGTCCTGTTCTAAAAATGATTAATTTTCAGTTTCTTTTTAAACATAAATTATATTTATTTGATTCAAAATCAAATCCACACACTTTTGAAACTCTTTTGATATTGGGTTAACCAATACTATAAAAAATAATTTTAGTATTCAATAAATACATTCACGGAGTTAGAAATTTTTTTTGACAGAATTAAATTTTATATTTTTACGATAATAAAAATGTAATTTCACAATTTTAATAGATGATATTTTTATAACTTCTAAAGGATTAAATCAAAATTTTTTTTATTTTAGAGAAGTTAAAGTATAATTTTACTATTATTAATTTAAAATTTTATAAATTATTTTTAATTAATTTTAGTCATGTTGTTTTTGCATTCCACAATTTTTTTTATAGCTTTCCATTTCACAATTGTGAAATTAAAATTGATGATAATTTTTAAAAAAATATCAAGTTAATTCCTATAAGCATATTTAAAAAGAAAATAAAAAAAAGGGAAAGAAAAAGAAATCTCCATATGTGGTGTGGTGCGGAGTGGTCCAATTCAACGTAGAACACTTCACATGCCTCCCGTGCATGACTTTACAGCCACAGGGGACGGGGGACCACGTAAAACACGTGTTATCAATCTGAGTACTAGTTCCATCATGCCACCTGCCCATATCTTATTGAACTCTCATCTGCCACCCGCACAACTCCGTCAATGGCCCTTGGGCTTATGTGGGGTCAGCTTACTTGGCCCGTGATAGTCTTGGGCTCATGTGAAGTCTTAACTGCTAACCACCTTTTATTTAATTTTGTTTTTTTGCTTCGGCTCTATCATTCATAGTACTCATTCTTTCTCTTCTTTTGATGGTGCTGCGGTGTGTGTATAGTGCAGAACATGATGGTTAGGTCGTGTAATGAAATTATGGGCCCACTATTTTGATAACTGGGCCTCCGTTTGTTATCCACTACAAAATTTCCATGCCTTTAATTACTATTGTTTATCACAATATTCCTTAATTTATCTTACTTTAAAAATAAAAATTAAAAAGATTTTATATTAATTTAAAATGTATTAAAATGAAAATATTTGTTTAATACTATATCGAATTATTACAACATTTTATTTTTTTAATTAATCATGAAGATAAAAAAAATTTAATGCCAATTTTTATTTTTTTTATTTATGTAAAACGAATTGGTTTCATTAGTTTTTACATATTTTCACTTTTTTTATAATTAATATTTCAACAATCTGATTATCATATTTTATATCCTGTTCATATAGGTTACACATGAAAATTTTGATATAAATTAAAAATTTCTAACTATTTATTTTATGTAAAAATTTTCAATCGTTCAATAAATATTATTATATACATTATTTTAGATCGATATGATAGAAATATCGAATTGGTTCAAAAATTTACACGCATAACAAGTACAACTATATTGATAAATTTAGTTGTTAAAATATTAATTATATAATAATATATGAAAAGATGTAATTACTTTAATTTTATATCGGTGCAAGTGAATTATTCTCTTATTTTCATAATAATTATACTTTACCACATTAGATTGCATATTAAATTAAATATCATGTGAATTTTGAGATTTATTGTAACAACTCGATTTTTCAGTGGTGTCGAAAACAGTGGTTTCAAGGCCACCAAATCCAGCGAGTAAGTTCATAAATATTATTATTTAATATTTATGAGTCAAATATGGTTGTAAAAAGGTTTTTGAATTGATAATTTTTTTTATAATGATTTATTAGGTTTGAGTGATAAGACCCTAGGTCAAATGGTTTTAAAAAGTGATGTATCAGGACCTTGTTTCTATAAACCGAGCCGTAAATATTTTTATAAATATTTATGGAGTGTTATTAAAATGGTATTAAACTTCCTTTGAAAAAATTAACATCTCAATAGTTAATTAATTAAAAATGACTAAATTGAAAAAGGTGCAAAACTTGCCAATTATAATATTTAAGTAGTTAAATGGCTTGATTAATAAATAAGAAAGGACTTAAGTAATAAATATACCTAAATTAAATGGTGGGACGACATATGGAAATAAAATAATAAAACAAAGCAAATGAATGGTAAAATGGTAATTTTGATGAAATTAAAACATACAAATTGAATTTTAAAGCTTTCTATTCAATTCATCTTCTAATTTCGGCTTAAACCGACATAGAAGTGAGCTCTTTAAGCTGGTTTTTTATGCTTTTGCTCAATTCTTACCTGTTTCTTGTAATTTTTATATTTTTGATATTGTTGCAATTAGGTCCAATTAAACCTTACCTTAGTTTTTTATTTTATTAAAAATTTTGGAAGTTTCCATTGATGAATATTAAATTTTTTTTGATGAATAACATGGATTTAGAGCTTTGATTGTGTTGTATGATGATTTTATAAAGTGATTTTGTTAAATATTGATTTTAGGATTAAATTGTGAAAAGATTAAAATATTAGGGTTTGAAAGAAAATTTTGGATTATTAGGGGTTGTATAATGGCTTAGAATATTTGGATAAATTATTGATTAAGAAAAATTAGTTAATTTGACAGATTAACTAATTAAAGGATTAAATTACAAAAATTATAAAACTTTGGGGTAATTGTGTAAATTTAAAAAATAAAATGGTATTAATTGTGAAATGAATTAGAAATGAAATATATTCTAATGAATGAGTAATTTTATATTTTAGATCAAGATTCCGTAGATACTCATGAAAAAGGAAAAATAGCAGAATAATCCCTGAACTTCTGCAAATATTACAATTTAGTCCAGGTAAGTTCGTACGGTTAAAATTTAATATTTGTATAAATTTATGAATGGTATTATTTATTTATTCTATTGTTGAAAATGAATTATTGTTGGAATTATAATATTGAATTGGATTTCGATTTGAATGGAACGCGGGATTTAAGTACATTCGTAATTTGGTGTATGATGGTATTGGAAGGAGACAATGACATTCTTCCCAAGTAAACTAAGGTTCAACATTTGTTTCGAACTCTTACGTTTTACTTTATGTTTGGCGTATTTGGGTGAATCAGCTCTTACGAGCTTCTATTTAGCTCTTATGAGCTTCTGTTCAGCTTTTACGAGATTCTGTTCAGCTTTCGAGCTTCTGTTGGCATATTCAAATGGACTAGCTCTTATGAGCTTCTGTTGACGATGTACTCTTATCCGTAAGTCATTCTTCAAATGGAAAAAAAATTCCACTAAGGTGATTTATTAAATGAATTTGAAAGACATGTTATTTATTTTTATATTGATTTGAATACGAATGTATTTATCAATAGAAGTTGTGAATGACAAGAAATTGACAGTGAATGACTGGGAATTGACATGAATGATTTTATTTATTTGACTTGTTATAATAGTTCGGTAATATTTTGTTTAACTCGTCGAACTTATTAAGCTTCACTAAGCTTATTTCTATTGTTTAATGTTTTTTGTAGATTTTCAGAAGGTTGGACAACCCGATCAGAGCTCAAGTCACACTATCCAGCTTATCTCGGTAGTTTTTGAAAGATTAAATATGGTTATATGGCATGTATATGTTTTTGTACAAACTTAGTCAAAGTTTAGCTTATGTAAATATTATGAATAATATTTTGTTTATATAACCAACATATATATTGGTATTAAGTTAAGGTATGATTATGATGTTAGTATAAGTAATATATGTACGTATGTTTTTTGAATTATAGTGAACTTTTGTAACACCCTTAACTCGTATCTGTCGCCGGAACAGGGTTAGGAGTATTACCAGAGTTTACAGATCATACTTAGATATTTTATATTATTTCACAATCGTATAGGAAATCTTTTAAATTTTAACCATATCGTCCCTTCTATTGGCCTTCGAGGCCCAAAACATACATTAGAAACAAGTCGGGACTACATTGGGAACTCAGAAAATTTTTCGTGAAATCTCAATTTTTTTCTTAAGTACAGGGGTCACACGCCCGTGTGGTTAGGCCATGTGGCATATGAGGTAGGGCACACGCCCGTGTCCTTAACCCGCGTAACTCTCTGACTTGCAACTTAATTAGGTGCAAGGGTCACACGGCCATGCCACACGCCCGTGTACCAGGTCGTGTAGTTAATTTTCAGCATTCTGTTTCTAAATTTTAAGATGCAGGGGACACACGGCCAGAATACACACCTATGTGCTAGGCCGTGTGTCATACACGGCTGAGACACACACCCGTGTCTCTAGCCGTGTGGACAAAATAATTCCATTTTTCAAGTCTTATTCCTCACCCATTTGGTCTTCTACCTACACAAACATTTTAACACAACTAAAGGCTAACCCAAAACATTTAAAATCATGCAAAACTCAAGTCTCATACACACCATATCACTTCATAAATCCATGTTTGTGAATTTATCTATTTGTCCATATTCACTTAATATCATACTAACATTCTTAAACCAAATTAAGCACTTATATCAAACATGAATCTAACTTATATGTTAATATACCAAAACACATTTATCACAAGCCATTCCAATGGCTATTTACAACCAAAATATTAATATGCCATCATTGGCTAACCAAAACCTATACATGCCATTATATCTATGATTAATATCATGTTTGTATTGAAAAATGCCGATGGATAGTGTGAGTGATCTCCGCCAAACATCCAATCCAACGAGCCTCCGAGAACTATAAGGCAAAAAAAATGAAATAGAGTAAGCACTTAGTGCGTAGTAAGTTCGTATAACGGGAAATTAACTTACCATTCATTGGTACATTAAATAAACATACACATGCATTCTAAACATCTTGACCATAGCCTAAGCACACAATCTCATCACATATGTTAGTTATTCATTTCATATAAATATTAAAAATAATGATGAGCCCATCAAATTCCAAGTTCCATGCATGTCATATATTTTTCAAATATTGATTCCATTTTGATTTTCAATTGTCTACATATTAGAATTTCACCCGTTAAATCTTTTGAAATCTCGATGGATACGAGGGTAGTAAACATGAAGTGTACAAATCAGAAATCCGTCAATTCATGTTTGGGAGTAATCATCAAAGTACTTTAATAGAAAACTCTCTCTCAAGCACTATAACGGAAAGCTCATTGAGCCATGTAACGAGAAGCTTATTCGGACTTGGTAACTAGAAGCTCACAAAAAGCCTATATCCAGTAACTCTGGAGAGCACTTAACGGGAAGCTCCGAAGAGCACTTTAACAGAAAGCACCGGATAGTCATATAATAAGAAGTTCAAACGATCACTAACGGAAAGCTCCGATGAGCCTTTAATGGGAGGTTCACGAAGAACCTATAACAAAACGCTCATAAGAGTGTGGGTGTGTCTACAACATATGCAAATCACGACCATTCGGGATGCTCCGAAAAGCATATAACGGGAAGCTCGTAAGAACACTATAACGGGAAGCTTGAGAAGGCTTATAATAGGACGCTCTTTCGAGCTAAGGTACGTCTGCAAGATAAGCAGGAATATTACCATTTTGGAAAACAGAACCCTATATCCAATCGAGTTTCATTCATTTTATCAGGACTTATTCATTTATCAAGAATTGTCGGATATGAGGTAAATTATACACATACATGAAATTTATACAAATTACATATTCAACATTTGATTTAAGCATATAAATATACACAATTTAGTTATACGAACTTACCTTGATAACATTCGTGTTTGTATACTACTAATCCAGTACTTTTTCTTTACCCCGATCTAGTTCTGTATTTGCTCTATCCAGATCTATACGAGTAAATTTAACTCAATTTAATACAATTCATGTATAATATAACTCAATTCACATTTTAGGCAAAATTACTATTTTACCCCTATACTTTTAATTAATTACCATTTCGTCCCTAGGCTCAGAAAATGTAATTGATGCAATTTATTCCTTATTCGAAACCTAACTGAAATTTTCATATAACATTTACAGAACTTATATTTCATAAAAATCAGAAATTTTCCATGAATTTTACATTTTTACAATTTAGTCCCTAAATCACAATTTCATGAAAATTCACTTTACAAAAGTTGTTTATCTATCAACAACCTTTCATTTTCTACCATAAATTTCAAATTTTCAGCATATTCATCCATAGAAAAATTTCTATGCTTTGATATCTTTACAAATTAATCCCCATAATAGATAGATTAAGTTATTCAGATCTTAAAAATATTAAAACTACTAAAAACGAGACTTGATTACTTACCTAATTAAACCAAGAAAGTTTGCTTGAACCCTTTTCTCTCACCTAGGGTTTCCATTGATTTTAATTTTGGGAAGATGATAATATGATGATATTTTTGTTATTTAATCATTTATCATCTTTGATTTCCAATTTAGTCCTTTTCTTTATTTAATTTTCCATGGATAACTCATCATAAATATATACTAACCTCTTTTAATGGTCTAGTTACCATATAAGGACCTCAAGTTTTGAATTTCATAGCTATTTGATACTTATGGCTACTAGAATTCAGCTTTTGTATTTTATGCAATTTAGTCATTTATGTAATTAAACATGAAATTGGTAAAATTTTATTATCAAAATTTTTATACATCTTTTCTATCATGATGCAGACGATGCAATAATATTAAAATAAATTTTTGTTTTGACTCGGATTTGTGGTCTCGAAACCACTGTCCCAATTTCACTAAAAATAGGTTGTTACAACTCTCCCCCTTAAGAATTTTCGTCCTCGAAAATTTTACCAGTAAAGAGGTTCGGATATTGCTTCCTCATTATTTCTTTTGGTTCCCAGGTAGCTTCTATTCCATGTCGTTTCCAAAGAATTTTTACCAAAGCTACCTTTTTATTTCTTAACTCTTTTGTCTTACGTGCTAGAATTTTGATCGGTTCTTTACTGTATGTCATGTCAGGCTGAATCTTAACCTCTGTCGAAGAAATAACATGTGAAGGATCTGACCGATACCGTCGTAACATTGACACATGAAAAACATTATGAATTCCTTCAAATTCTGGTGGTAGTGTCAATCGGTACGCAACAAGTCTAATTCTTTTAATAACTTCGTACGACCCAATAAATCGCGGACTTAATTTACCTTTATGGCCAAATCAAAGAACTTTCTTCCAAGGTGATACTTTTAAGAATACCTTATCATCGACTTGAAATTCTATTTATTTTTGTTTTAAATTAACAGAAGACTTTTGACGATCAGAGGCTGCTTTCAAATTATCCTAAATTACTTTCACTTTTTCTTTAGTTTCCCAAATCAAATAAGCTCCATGTACTTTCTTTCTCACTGAGCTCAGTCCAATATAACGGAGTTCTACATTTACAGCCATACAAAGCCTCGTACGGTGCCATTTTGATACTTGACTAATAACTATTATTATATGCGAATTCAATTAAAGGAAGATACTTTTCCCTGTTACCTTCGAATTCTAGCACACAACACCGAAGCATATCTTCTAAAATCTATATAACACGTTCAAATTGACCATCTATTTAAGGATGAAATGCAGTACTAAAATGCAATTGAATACCCAAAACTTCTTGCAACTTGCTCCAAAATTGAGATGTAAACCGAGGATTCCTATATGAAATAATGGATATTGGCACCCCATGCAGTCTGATAATCTTAGAAACATATAATTCAGCCAATCTGTCCAAGGAGAAATTCATACGTACTGGAATAAAATGTGTAGACTTTGTCAAACGGTCAACGATTACGCAAATGACATCTTTCTTTTTCAAAGATAAGAGTAATCCTGACACAAAGTCTAAGGTATTTATTTCCCATTTCCATTCCGGTATCGTAACTGACTATATTAATCCCGAAGGTACTTGATGTTCAGCTTTGACTTGCTGACATATCAAACATTTTGATACAAATTCAGAAATATCACGTTTCATTCCTAGCCAGCAGTACATCTTCTTCAAATTATTATACATTTTATTACTTCCCGGATGAATGGACATAGAACCATTATGAGCTTTATACAAAATCTTCTGTACAAGCTTTGAATTCTTCGGTACATATATTCTACCTCTGAATAACAGACAGCCATCAGACCCAATTTGAAATTCTGAGTCAAAATTTAACTCACACTGTACCCATTTAGCTTGTAATTCATCATCATTTTTCTGAGCTTCGCAAAGAAACTATTTCAGAAGAAGTTTCTAGTTAATACGTTCTGTAGATACCATAACTGAATAAATCGACTATTCATGAATAACTTCTTCCTTAAAAGTGACATTGCATATTCTGAATAATTTTCAGAATAAATCTGATACCTCTTTTAAAATCATCTTTACGTACTAACCCATTCTCAGCTCTGACTGCATTATTAATCATTCAGTAAATAAACTCTTCGGTTTCACACTTGTGAACTTAATCAATATAAATCTTGTGACTTTCATTGTATAAAATTGTACTAGTAAGGGGTTGGAGATCGTAAAGCCTCAAAATTTGACTTTCCAATATACACACGTATAACATAACATTTATCATCAACATGTTCATTATAAAACATTTATTTCATACCTTCATGAGTTCCATTTCATCATAAGTAATATTATTTTTTTTACTCAGACACTTGAGTATTGCTTTCAGCATTATCAGAATTAGCTCGGTTAAAAAGCATCTCTGTCTATTATTAAAACAATTCTCATCAAAGTCGGGAAATATCACACTATCATAGGTTATATAATGGCATGTATAGCTAATCTTGTATACACTATGTTAGTCCAAGAATAGGTTAAATCGTTGCTCTGATACCAATAAATGTAATACCTCTAACCTATATCCGTCACCAGAATAGGGTTACGGAGCATTACCAGAACTTACAGAATGAGTACAAATATTTTATATTATTTTATCATATATGTCAGAAAATTTATCGTAAAATTCCTTATTAGGGCCCTCGATGCCCAAAACATACATTAAAAATGTGTCGGGACTAAACTGGGTACTCAGAAAAATTTTTGCAAAATTTTAAAATTTTACAAGGTGCAGGAGCCATACACCCGTATGGGTAGGCCGTGTGGCTCACACGGCCAAGTGACATACCCATGTTTTAGGCCGTGTGGGCATTTGGTGTGAGGCATATGGCCATGTCCCCAGCCCATGTAACCCTCTGACTTGCAATACATTAAAGTGCAGAGGTTACACGGCCAAGCCACACGCCCGTATGCTATGGCATGTGATCAATTCCAAGCATTCTGTTTTGACATTTTAAAGATGCAGGTTACATACGGCCAGATCACACGCCCATGTGCTAGGCTGTGTGTTATACACGACTGAGACACAAGGCCGTGTCTCTTATCGTGTGAACAAAAATAGGCTATTTTCTAAGCTATATTTCTCACCCAACTTGTCTTCCTCTTACACCAACACTTTAACATATTCACAAGTTATTTTTAAAATAGTTAATTTAAGTCAGAACTGAGTCTCATGCATGACATAACATCACATACAACCAATGTGCTCTTAAGCACCTCAAATACACTTTACCATCATGTAACCAAACATACAAAGCTTACTTAACTTATCAAATTCACCAGTATGCATATTTTACCAAATATACTAGAATTAATCATCAATATGCCAACATGATTTCTATCATTCAACCATTTAAGCACATAACAAACATGTTATAGCTTCATTTATACATATCAAAACATGTTCATCACAAGCCATTCTAATGGCTTGTTATAACTAAAACACTTAAATACCAACATTGGCTAATTAACCTATACATGCCATTATAGCCGCAATTGATTTACCATATATACCTAAATAGGCTGATGGATAGCGTGAGTGATCTCCACCAAGCTTCCAATCCAACGAGCTTCTAAATTACTATATAACAGGGAAAAATAAAACAAAGTAAGTATATAATGCTTAGTAAGTTCATATAACATGGTAAATAACTTATCATATATTTATGTTCAAAATAAACATGCAAGGCATTATCAACCAATTTGGTCACAAGCCCTAAGCACATTTTCTCATCATGTTAGCCAAGTAATCACATATAATAGTCCTTAATCATGGATGAACAAAGTCATCAAGCATGATCCACATTCTTGTAACAACCAATTTATGCATCATTATATTAGGTAATGTCATTTCCATGTACTTCATATATATACAGGTAATAGTTCGTTTCTAAGTCATACTATCTCATATAAACATCAAGAAACATGTATGGGCTCAATAATAACCAAATTCCCATATACATATTGCAACGACATAAAAGTACGGGCATCAAAATAGTAAATTGTCTGGTCTCCGTTTTGGTAAAACGGACTCGTAAATATTTATTAAAAATATTTACGAGATTGGTTATGTGGTAAATTAGATTTTGGTTAAGTGAATTTTATTGAATTAAGGTTAATTAGATATTAGGACTAAATTGAATTAAATGTGAAAGTTTAATTATAGAATAAAAAAATGAATAGGCTAAATAAGTAATTAAACCATAAAAAGTGACAAGTGTGTGGTGATGAAATTATACATGTGTAATAAAAAATGTATAGACATTTGTAAAATATATGTATTTACTTATATTATAAGTAAAAAATATTTTATATTAAATATTATTACATTATATTATATTATTATTAACTAATAACTTAAACAAGTAAAACAAAATAAAAAGAAATAAAAGAAGTAAGAAGCAGAGGAAACTCACAAAATTGGGGAGAAAAGAAAGAAGAAAAAAAAGAAAGGAGAAATTGGGATTTTAGAGTTTCAGGTTTATTGGTAAGTCAATTTAATCTCTTTTCTTATGATTTTTGAGTTTTTGGAAGCCTAGAACAAAGTATATTATGGGTTATGCTGAAATTTTGTTAGTTGATAGATTTTTAGATATGAGTCATGTTGAGTTAATTGATGAATTTGGAGTTAAATTGATTAAATTTTCGAGTTAGAAATTAGTAAAGGACTAAATTGTGAAATAAAGCATAAATTTTTAATAGTAGGGGCCAAATTGAAAGAATTTTAAAATTATGAAATTATGGTGAAATTGAGGACTTAAAAATGAGTCTATAATAGAAATTAAGTGAGAATTTAGAATTTAATTAAGATAGTAAAATTTGCATTGATTAGGGATTAAATTAGAATTTAGGGAAAGATTAGGTATTAATAATGATATTTAGATAAAGTAATGTATTGATGATTTTAATTGTTTAATTGTGTAGCTAATATCGAGCCGGAGTCATCGGTCAAGAAAGGGAAGGAAAAGATTAACGAGGAATAGAACGGAAAAAAATCGGTTTGTATTACTATAATTTAAATATAATATTTATTAATTATTGCAAATTTATTATATGCATGGTAAGTGAATTTAGCAACTATTGAATGTGTGATATTGATTATTTGAAAATGAATGATTTGTTGATTAAGATGTGAATTTGAAATGATATTGGATTATGAAAGCATTTGAATATTGAAATGCAAATTGATTGGAAAAGTGAAATATTTAATGTTTTGTGAAATAGAAACTATAATGAAATTGATTGAATTTGATATATTGAAAATAAATTGAATACCCTATTAACTAGTCGGGCTAAGTCGGATATAATTGGCATGCCATAGGATAAGAAGTGTTCAGGGATACTTCGACTTCGAGTCGATGAGGCACAATATGTGTCGTTATATTGCTTCAGTTAACATTGATGAGGCACTTAATGTGTCGTATTAATTGCTTCGGATTAAATTCGATGAGGTACTAGGTACCGTTTACTTCGGCTATGCCAATGAGGCACAATGTGCCGTAATGGTGTGTTGGTTGGATCTGTGTATTCGCTAATGTCCGAGTCATGTTAATAAGGATAAAGAAAAGGTGCGATAAAATAAATGAATTAAGAGAATTTTAGTTGAAAGATTGAAATAGATGAATTAAGATTTTATATAATATAACTAATAATGTAGAAATTGAAACATAAGTAGAATGGAGAATTTAAATAAAAGTTTTATTTTTATGATTTCTATTGTGAATTAAATGATGGTAAGAAGTATGATTTTTGATGAACAAATGATGGTTATTTTGTTACTATGCATGTTTAAAGTTTATTATTCGTAATTGAGTTATGGTAATACCACTGAGTATTTCCAATACTCAGCGTACGGTTTGTTTCCGTGCGCAGGTTAGGTAAAGCTAGAAGTTTAGAATCAACATCAAGACAAATCCCGAACTCATATATAGTGGTGATGTAAATTTTCTTTTTGGTTCAATGGCATGTACCTAGGATCATAAATATGGTCATTTTGGTAGTAAGTTATAAAGGATTTGTAAATATGTTTGAATGGTTATGTATATGAAAGGTTAAGCCTATGAAATAGGTATATTTTGGTACAAAACTATAATGATTGGAATGTGGTATATTGAATAGATTATGTGGTTAATGATTATGTTATGGATCAGGCACATTTAGATGTAAATTGAATTGGTTGAATTATTGAAAATTGGATTGCTTGTGGTTTAAGTATTACAGGGAGGTAAAGTTATAGTTTAAGGCTCATTTTTGAGTCCACACGGCCTGGCACACGGGTGTGTGACCAGACCGTGTGAGACACACGGCTAGCGAATGGGCATGTGTACTGGCTATGTGTCCCCTACATCTTAAAATGTAAAATCAGGATATCATACGGGCTATACACGGCCGTGTGTCTTGACCGTGTGAAGGACACGGCTCTAGCATGACTGTGCGATATGACCGTGTAAAAATGGCTTAAAAATGGTGAAAAATCAGGTTACCACACGGCCTAGCCACATGGGCGTGTGCCCAGGCCGTGTGGCCCTCTGTTTCTTATTAAGTTGCAAGTCAGCATGCCACATGGGCTGGCCACACGGCTATGTCCCAAACCACATGGGCGTGTACCCCTATTTTCATAAAATTTTCATTAGGGTTTTCTAAGGCTTCTGGTTTAGTCTCAAATCATTTTCTAAGCATGTTTTGAGCCTCGTAGGCCCATATTAAGGACTTTATGATGGAATTTGAAAAGTTATAATTTGAAACGAAAAATTATGATTCGATATTGTATGATTAGTAATGTTTAAGTCCGGTAATGCTTCGTAACCCTATTCCAGCGACAATTTGGGGTTAGGGGGTGTTACACATATACTTTCCACATCATGAATTCAAATATCATATACAAATCATACCCTTGTTTTTCAAGTACATTTTTCTAATATTTCGTCTTAAGTTTAGATGATTTCATGTCAGGAATTTGCTCATTAAATCAATTAAAATATCAATAGAAACTAGGGAAAATACACTCAAAGTGTACAAATCTATAGTCTTAGATGAACATATTCATCAAACAAGTTCCATGTTCATATATCACCATCTCATACTTCCATATATCATGTATCATCATTTTCATGTATTTCAGGTAGATACATGTAATAATTCATTTCGTGTTCATATTTTCTCATGTCAGGGTTTTGCCCGTAAATCATTGAAAACATTGATGGATACATAGGTAGTACACTCGAAGTGTACAAATCAGAAACCGTCAATTCATATTCAGGGGAACCCACAATGGTACATAATCAAGAACGACACCATCGAGCCATATAACAGGATGATCATGTGAGCCATGTAACAGAATGCCTATCCGAGCTATATCAAGAGACTTATAAGAGTCTATAACAAAAAGTTCACAAAGAAATTTTAATCAGGAAGCTCACGAAAAGCCTATTAAGAATGCTCACAAAGAGCTGTGTAATAGGAGCTCCAGATAGCATAATAGGAAGTTCAAGCGAACAATGTTAGGAAGCTCATAAGAGCTTATATTAGGACGTTCATGAAGAGCTGCATTTGTGTCCGCATCATATGTAGGATCACAACCGATCAAATCATGTAACAGGGCACTCACAAAGAGCTGCAGTAATGCGCAACACATGCAAGATCACTATCGATCAGGATGCTCGCAAGAATCATGTAATAGGAATGCTCGAGAAGGCTTTTATCAGGATGCTTGTCTGAGCTATAATGTCCGCAACATATGCAGGACTATAATCAATACGAAAAAATACTGTATCCATCGCATTTCATTATTCAAACGAGACTTATCAACTATCGAGCAATATTAGGCATGTGATTAATTTCATACATTAAACATTTATGCAATTCACACAAATACATCATTCAATCCAAACATATTAATATTCATAATTAAGTTACACGAACTTACCTCAATAAATGTTTGTGTACGTAAAATCTACTAATTTAACACTTTCTCTTTTCCTCGCTCTAACTCGAAATTTGGTCTATCCAGATCTATACTAGTAAATTTAACATCAATTTAATACAATTCAGTCCAATTCACATCTTAGATAAAATTACCATTTTGCCCCTAAACTTTTAATTAACATCCTTAGACTCTGAAAATGGAATTTATACAATTTAATCCTTATTCCTAGCCTAACTAAAATTTTATATATAACATTTACAGCACATGTATCTCACAAAAATTTAGAATTTTTTCATAACTTTTACATCTTTACAATTTAGTCCCTAAATCATAATTTCATCAAAATTCACTTTACAAAAGTTGTTTATCAATCAACAACCTTTCATTTTCTACTATAAATTTCCAAATTTTAGCATATCCATCCTTGGAAAAATTTCTATACTTTGATATCTTTGCAATTTAATCCCCAAAATAGATAAATTAAGCTATACCGATATAAAAAATATAAAAATTACTAAAAACAGGACAATAATTCATACCTAATTAAGCCAAGAAAGCTTGCTTTCTCTTTCCTAGGGCTTCCATAGAAATTTTGTGGAAGAAGATGATATTTATGATGATAATTTCTTTTTGTTTATTATTTATCATCTTTATTTTTCTTCTTTCCAATTTTGTCCTTTTCTTTATTTTATTTTCCATGGATGAATCATCATCCTTAACCACTAAGCATTTTTAAATGATCTATTTACCATATAAGGACCTCCACTTTGAAGTTCTATAGCTATTTAATCCTTTTAGCTATTAGAACTCAACTTTTGCACTTTATGCAATTTGGTCCTTTATCAAAATAAACATGTAATCGGTAAAAATTTTTTACGAAATTTTTATATGACATTATTATCATACTGTATATCATAAAATAATTTTAAAGTAATTTTATTTTCCGAATTCAGATTTGTGGTCTCAAAACCACTGTTTCAATTTTTATCAAAAACGGGCTATTACAATGTGTAATCAAACTGGTTATGAATATTTGCAATTAGAACCGACACCGTAATTTTGGACTCGATTTGACCATAAATAGTATTATTTTTGCGATCATCTCCTAATCCAATTTCAGATGATCCCATGAAATACCTGCAACAACACAAGTACGTTAAGATTAGCAATTCAGTTGTGTTGTACACTAAACTAGTAGTGCAGTACCCGCGACAACACACGTTTACGGAGTAGTATATTTTCTTATCATCCACAACCTTGCCTTCTTCTTAACAAATGCCATGATTTTTCATTCAAATCTGCGGTCTCATATTGCGCACTTTGTCTCGAACTTGCCAGATCGGAATTTAACTACATGGAAGTTTACCCCATTCTTGATGCTGTATCGCTTCACCGGGACGATAAAACCATTTTCAGTTGAGAACTCTTTCCTCACTTCTAAATCACCCAAATCTAATAAAGAACTCGTGTGGTTCAGTCTTCTATGTGGTAGTTCTACAAACTCTAACCCATCCTCTACCAATAGGTTTACATTATGCATGTGAGTTAGAGGTGAGTACATTGTGAACCATGGATCTTCTTCAACATCATCGTTAGGACCTTCACCATATAAACCTCCATTTTCTAATTCAGTCGGAATTGACTCTAATTCATAAAACAATACAATTTTTAAACCATCGACACAGGCTCCCGGATTAAATCATCATTGATTTAGCCCCTTTTTCATTCTTAACTCCATCAACATCTGTCATGTTGGATGTCCTGTTGCCAATAGACGTTCTAGGGAGTACGTCATCCCTTCTTATATAGTTCTCAAAATGTCCAACATCACCTGTTGATTACCAACTACTAGAAATTAATGTCATTCCCCTATAAGTGTTCTCAACATTGAATATTGGCTGACTGAATTTCAAATCAAAACAACTAATTGAGTGCATGTAGGGGTCCTACTACCAAACCCTAACTGTTTGGTGCCCTCGCTGTAGTGGTTGAAATCTAGGGCTAAAACAAATGAGTGTCTTCCCATTGATGATTCTAGGGTATCATAATGATAATTTTCTAACAGACCGATGAACCTACCACACAACTGTGTCGTAGGACTCTCAGCTTGTTCTTCCGTTTTAGCCTTTCTAATAAGAACATATGTCGACCTCCGAAAGCCTTTTTATGTCCTCACAAACTCAGCATATAACTCGAGAAATGGTGATCCACTGTCAATATATGTTTGCACCATCCTCTCCAATCTCCTCGCACCTTTGATTTTGAAATCATCATATATGACGGGGTCAACCGAAGCACAAAACCGATAATTAAGGGAAGATATTCTGATCTAGTTGGATCCGACAATTTTTTGCCTAAGTCTTTTTCAAAGTTTTGGCAATTCAATGTTCTGGTTAAAAGCTAATCGCGTTATGTTCTCTGATAAAAATTGGTACCATTCTCGGTGTCACGTACTTTACCATCGTAGTAAATAATGATATTAATTCTTCCACTCATTTTCAAATCTGGATAACCTGTTCCACATGTTCTAAACAAAAGCATCATATAGAGAAATAATGTTGTAATTAAATATGAACAACAAAAATCAATGCTTACTTTAAACAAATAGGTTGCTCCAACTTATGCCTTATGTGTGAACTTCTTCTCTTCTGATCTTTTTACAATTTTTCTTTTCTCGTAAATGCATTTTGCCACTCAATGCTGAATTAAGTTGGTTTTATAGACTAGAAGTGACTCGTAGTTGGTTCAAAAAATTCCTCAGGCTTAGTGGGGAGTTGAAAATTGTAGAGAGAAAATGCTCCAAGTAATACGCACTATCAACAAAAACACTAAAAAAGCGTCTAGCTAGAAGCGTTTTCAGTATCATGTCAGTTGAAAAATCTTTTAGTTGGACGCACTTTCAGTGCTTCTGATAACAATGCATACTACTTGAAGCGTTTTCTCTCTATAAATTTCAACCCTAGCCTTATTCCGAAAAACCCATCATATATCTCGAGATATATTTTTTGAACCTCATAATTTGAAAATAATAGATAAAAGAATAAATAATTTACTAAAAATTGGATCAAACTAATATTAAGAAGGCGGAAAAAATTTAATAACTAATATTTCATCGCTGCCAAGTAGGCCGAGTTTCGATTATGATTCCCATTCAAGCTTTCAATTTGAATATACCATTGGTGTAAATACGATGTTTTTGTAACACCCCTAACCCGTATCTATCCTCAAAACAAGGTTACGGAGCATTACCAGAATAAACAGATCAAATACAGACTCATCTTATTATTTAGCATTCATGTCAAATGTTTTTCATAAAGTCCCTTATATGAGCCATCGAGGCCCAAAACATACATTAGAAACAAGTCGGGACTAAACCGGATACTCAGAAAAATTTTTGTGAAATTTTAAAATTTTTCCTAGGTGTAGGGAACACACGCTCATGCGGTTAGGTCGTGTGGGCACTCGAAATAGGGTACACGGCTGTGTCCCAGCTTGTGTCCTTACCCGTGTAACTCTCTGACTTGTGCTACACGGCCAAGCCATACATCTGTATGCTAGGCCGTGTGTAGGTGCAGGGGTCACACAGCCAAGCTACATGCCCATGTGCCAAGCCGTGTGATAAAATCTTAGCATTTTGTTTTGAAATTTTAAGGATGCAAGGGACACACGGCCAAATCACATGCCCATGTGCTAGGCCATGTGTCACACACGGCTGAGACACACGCCCGTGTCTCTTCCCGTGTGGACAAAACAAGGCAATTTCCTAGTCATATTTCTCACCCAGACTTGTCTTTTACCTACATCAACACTTTAACACTTTCACAAACCAATATAAAACATTCAAAACAAGCCCAAACTAAGTCTTATACATGACATATTAACTCATATGGACAATTATCCAAACTTACTAGAACAACTATACAAACATATATAGTCATAGTTACCAATTTTATACTATCACAAACTAATCATCAATATGCCTATACCATTTCTATCATTTATACATTTCAAACACACAATCAACATATTAAGACCACTTTTTACATATCAAAACATGCCAATTACAAGCCATACCAAGTGGCTAATTTCAACCAAATACATACATACCATCCATGACCATTTTTATCCTATACATGCCATTATAACCAAAATGTAATTACTATATATATACCAAAATGAGCTGATGGTTAGTGTGATGATATCTCCGCCAAACCTCCAACTGGACGAGCTTCCAAAATACTATAAAACAGAGGAAATAAATAGAGTAAGCATTTAATGCTTAGTAAGTCGTATAACTAGGAATTAACTTACAATTTATTTCACATTTAAGGTAAGCTCACTAAACATGCTCATACCAATATGGCCAATTGCCTATACACATATCCTTATCAAGCATGTTAGTCATGTAATTCACATAGATACCAAGAAACATGAATGAACTCATTAATATTCAATTTCCACATACATGTGTTATCATTTCGAGTGTCCATGAACATGTACATATCATATCTTTGTACTTTAAATATTTTTCATAGTAATTCATCTTGAATTCATTTCATCTCATATTGAAACTTTATCCATTGAATCCTTTATAAAATCGATAGATACAAGGGTAGTACACATGAGGTGTGCGAATCTGAAATCCATCAATTCATATTCGAGGGTGCTCATTAAAGCACATAATTAGGAAGCTCTCTTTCGAGCCTTATAACAGGAAGCTTATGTGAGCCATGTAACGGGAAGCTTATCCAGGCTATGTAATGGGAAGCTCATAAGAGTCATAATCAGGAAGCTCATACGATCAAAAAACAGGTAGTTCCAAAGAGCCATTAATCGGAAAGCTCCAGATAACCATATATCAGAAAGTTCAAGCGAGCCATATTGGGAAGCTCACAAAGATCCTTTAACCGGGAAGCTCACAAAAAGCCATATATCGGGACGCTCATAAGAGCTATGGTGTGTCTACAGCATATGCAGAGTCACAACTAATACGGGATACTCCGAAGAGCTATTAACGAGAAGCTTACAATAACCATATAAAGGGAAGCTCGAGAGGGCCATGTATCGGGATGCTCATGAGAGCTAACAATAGGACACTCTTTCAAGCTACTGTGTGTTCGCAACATATGCAAGACTACAACAAATTTGGGAACCCTGTATCCATCATATTTTATTTATTCAAATGGGACTTAATACTTATCGATCATTGTCAGATATGTGATTACGTTTATATACAGAGCAATATTACAATCACATGCATACATTTCAATTTAACATTTAAACATGCAATTTAATTATATGAACTTACCTTGACAATGTTCATGAATTGTTATCTACTAATCTGATACTTTTTCTTTTCATCAATCCAATTCCGTATTTTGTCTATCCAGATCTATTTAAGTAAATTTAACTCAATTTAATACAATTCATATTCAATTCAATCCAATTCACATATTAGGCAAAATTACTATTTTGCCCCTATACTTTTAATTAATGACGATTTCATCCCTAAGCTCGGAAAATGAAATTCATACAATTTAATTCTTATTCCAAACCTAGCCGATTTCATATATAACAATAGCAGCCCAATTATTTCACAAAATTTATAATTTTTCCATGAATTCTACATCTTTTCAATTTAGTCCCTAAACCATAATTTCATCAAAATTCACTTTACAAAAAGTTGTTTATCTATCAATAACATTTTATTTTCTACCATAAAACTTCATAATTCATGCATACTCATCCATGGAAAAACTTTAATAATTTGATAACTTTACAAATTAATCCTCGAGATAGCTAAATTAAACTATTACAATCTCAGAAACATAAAAATTACTAAAAACGAGACTTGAATACTCACCTAATTGAGCCAAATAAGCTTGCTACCTTCAAGCTCTTCTAACTAGGGTTTCCATGTAAAAAAATTTGGGAAAGATGATAATATGATGATATTTTAATTATTTTATTACTTATCATCTTTAATTATTTTTACTTTCCAATTTAGTCCTTTTTTTATTTGATTTTCTATGGATGAATCATCATTCTTATCTACTAACTCTTCTTAATGACCTATTTACCATATAAGGACCTCAAATTTTAAATTCCATAGCTATTTGATACTTATAGCTTCTAGAACTCAACTTTTGCACTTTGTGCAATTTGGTCCTTTCCATTAAATTAAACATGAAATCAATAAAATTTCCTTACGAAATTTTCATACGATATTCCTATCATAATTCAGACCATGAAATAATATTAAAAAAATTTCTTTTTGAACTCGAATTTGTGGTCCTGAAACCACTGTTTCGATTTCACTGAAAACGGGTTGTTACAGTTTTTAATTTTTGAAACAAATTATTATTTAACATCTCAAAAAATTAATACAAAATGAATAATTAAAAATATCAAAAGAAACCTTAAAACCCAACTTTTAAATACCCTAAAAACCAATAACCTTAATTTTAAAATAAAAAAAATGACCTTGGAAAAATCAGGGGAAAAAACTTCTATTGGAAGTGTTTTTCAAAAAGGGCCTATTCTCGTAATTTACTTATTCACGTAATTTTTTTTCTGGCATTTATTGGTAACTTAGTCTTAATCATTAATTATTAGTTACTTGGGATGATGCTTTATCATTAATTATTAGTACTTAGATGGAATAATACTTAATCAATAATATCATCATTATTTTGAAAAGATGTTATTAGAATGTGATAAATCTCAATACTATATTTGATTTTTGGTTTGATGTGTAATTTCATAAATAAAATTTTAATTTGATCTAATTCTCATAAATTATTAATACAATTATTTATATAACATCATTTTCTATTTATATATTGCATACTCATATAACTATATTGATCCAATATAAAAATAAATTGATATATTTTTTCTGAATAAATATATTTATTTCTTTAAATGTGTATGATTGAATCAAAATTAAAGCTTCATGTATATAACTGCACCGAATTAAAATTCATGCATCAATTTAAAGTATACAGATTATAAAATTATTTGCAAGCAAAACTTAAAAAAATTAAAAAATTCATAAAATTTTGTTTTTTTTAGAAAATTTTAGAATTTTAGGAATTTTTAAAGAAATCTATAGTATTTTTTACTTAAAAATTCAAAATTCCTTTAAATATGAAAATTTTTTAAAAATGCAAAAAAATAAAAACCCTAAAATTTTAAAAAAAAACCATAAATTTCTTAAAAGTTTTCATGAAACTTTAAAATTTTGAAAAAAACCTAAATTTTCAAACAAACAATTTTTTTTTTAATTTTTATTTCTTTGAAGTTTCGCATATACTTATAAGTTTTCTAAAAAATATTTTTACAATTTTCAAAAATAGATTTTTTATAATTTCTTTGTTTTAAATTTTTTGGATTTTTAATATATTTCTTATTTTCTTTTGTTTTCTTTTAAAATTTTAAATAATTTTTTTGTTTTTAACATGTGGTAGCGTGTCATTGGTTGGTTTAATTTCTTAACTGAAAATTAAATTAGGGTAATAAGTTGTACAGAATGAAAGTACAAGAGTCATATTAATAAAAATAATAATACAAGTGATAATTTAACTACAGTACAATGACCAAAAGAGGTATTAAGTGAATTAAATATTATGACATTTAATTAAACATAATTAAATATAAATTATAATTTTATGTTTCTTTTTCGGGTTTTAGGTTTTGGTTTTTAAATTTGGGGTTTTGATTTTCAGATTTGAGTTTTAGGTTTTGGATTTTGAATTTAATTTTTTTTATTTTTTAGGCTTAATAATTATAATTAATATATACTTTTTAAATAAAGTTACTTAAATTATTGAAAGCCCTTCCATATTTTTTGTTTTACACCAATGGTGTGCCATTTTGTTTTTTTTTTTAGTATTAATCTCGTTATAAGATCTTATCATATCTTTTTTTTTTTATACAATAGTCTAGAACTATTCATAGCCCCTCATCAACCCTTAAATAGGAGGATAATGCGCTTCAACACACTCGAACTCACATCCTTCTGCACTGGCAACAATACCGATACCAATCGAGCTAAAACTCAATCGACTGATATGCCATCTTGTTATAATTGACAGTGCATGAAACCAAATATTCTCCCCAAATAAATGTATGGATAAAAAATATCTTAAAAAAAGAGAAAAATATTTGGTATATTGTAAGTGAAGTTTGTAAACACAATAATTTTTTAAATATGCTTGTGAAATTAATATATATATATATATATATATATATATTGTTAGTGTACCAAATATTAATATTTTAAAAAATATACAAACTAATGAATGAATTTTGTTAAACTTAATAGAAATAATATATATATATATATATATAATAAAAGACTAAATTACTAATTAATAGTTGTAATATATTGATAATTTAAAAAAAAAAACATTTCATTACTTATCCCATATATGGAAAAATTGATTAAGAGTAAATTTAGCATTGCTTCTCAAAATCATTTTTGGGCTAAAAAGTATTTTTGAAATAAAAATATTACTAAACAAGATATTTTTTAGTTTTTCAAAAATACTTTTGAGACAAAAAAATATTTTGTAAAAGTATCTTTTTTTTAAAATAAAAAACAGAAGGATAAAATTTTAAATTTTGCTCAAAAATACTTTTTAGCCTAGAAATAATGCTGAAGTGAAATGTGAGTTAAAACAACATTTGACATGAAGTGTAGCAAATAAAAAACTGCATCAGAATTCCAAATAGAATTAAAATGATTTCCCCTTGGAGTGAAAGTACAACACAGCTACCTTTTCATTTTCAAACATGTGTTTCATCATTGCAAATATAAATGAATGAAATCCACAATATGTATCACTAAATTCCAAATGAAATATTGATTAAAATATCATAATTTAGAGGCAAATATGAAGGGGAGGGGCTTGGCCACCAAATTGATTTTGTTTTTAGTTTTCTCCCCCATAAAAATGAAATAATTTCTATTTAATTTTTTAAATATGATGAAATTATAAATTAATACATAATAAATTTATATTTTGATTTATGAAAAAGTTATAATTAAATTTCGACCCTTGCAAAAAGAATTCTGAATATGTTTCTGTCATAATTCATTCAATCTCATCATGAGTGGATGATTCAGTATTATCCTTTTTAGATATCGATTAATTTATTAAAGTTTTGTCATAGTTAGATATGTCTCTAAAAATTTGAGCTTATGTTTTCAAACACAAAGGAGTTAATGCAAAACGAATATCAATTAACTTAAATAAAAAAAAATTAATTGCCTATGAGTTGAAAAAATTTAGTAAAAAACTTTTAAGATTGGTAAAAGTATCACGGAGGTTTATATACTAAAAGCTGGATTGTATTTTTGTCTTCTTTACTTAAAAAATAGATAAATTAATTATTTTATATTAGATTAAAGAGAAACCGGTCATTCTGTTAAAAATTTCATATATTTCTATTGTAAAAAACTGGTCCTTATATGTTTGTATGAGATACGCATGACATATCACGTGTAATTTTTTGATTATCTATTAGTCACATCAATTTTTAACAAGAAAAATGAATGCAATTTTTAACAAAAAGAACTAATTTGATTATTAATCCAAGTAATTTATTTATTTTTTAAATAAAAATAAAAAACAAAATGAAATCCGGATATATTTTTAGCCTCAAGAACCAATGGATCATAAACATTCTACATCAGTGTATAAAATGCAGGCCAGGCAATAGGAGATTCTATCCTTGAGCAAGAAGCAAGAACCAAAATGAATAATTGGTAGCTTTAAGACTTGGGAAACAGATTGAAGCAAAAAAAAAAAAAAAAAAAATTCAAAATCATGACACCATTTCATTATTGAAATAGTGACGTGATTAGGTAAACAGGCATTGATTTTATAGAGATTTGAAAATGATATTTCGCCTATTTTGAAACTCAAACTTTGATGCTTGTTAAGTTAGTAATCAACACTCAATCATCTTAACTAATTTATGTCGGATGATTTTTTAACAACTTAACTTCGATGAAGATGTTTTAAAAAGTAATTTTTAGGCCCTTAATAATAATAATAATAATATACCATATCATATTTTTTTAGGGTGAATGAATAATATAATATATCAAGAAACACTAATGATTGTTTTTAAGGGAATAAATTAAATTAAAATCATTCCAAAAAATATAATTGTTAGGCATTAATAAAATAGTATCACGTTATTAAATTTTAAATATAATAAAAATATTATTATACACTCATCTATATCTAATATCTTCTCCAATTTAATTTAACTTTAGTAAAGTTAAATTACTTAAAATAATTAATTTTTAAATTAAAATTTTAATCATTTTTTTCTATAAACTTATACTTTTTTTTATTTTTGTGCAACCAATTTAAAAAAAAATTAATATATTTTGTGCAATTTTTTTCCATATCATTGACTTATAATTTTGGTAATTATTTTACCCTAAACTCAGAACCTTGAACCTTAAATCTTGAACCCCGAATCCTAAGATTTAGGGTTTAGGATTTAAGGTTTAAGGTTTAAGGTTCGAGTTTGGGTTTAGGGTCCGAGGATCAAGTATATGGTTCAAGGGTTTGAGGTTTATGGTTTGAGTTCAAGGTTTAAGGGTTTTAGGTTAGAATTATGAGCTCGGGGTTTAGGATTTGAGTTCAATGATTTGGGGTTATGAGTTCGAGGTTCATGTTTAGAGTTTGGTGTTTTATATGTTGAGTTTAGGGTTCGTGATTCTAGATTTAGGGTCTAGGGTATAAAAATTATCAAAATAAAGTGTCAATGACATGGAAAAATTGTTGAAATGTCATTAAATAATTAGAAATGGACCATGAATAATATAGTGGGAAGGGTCCGTAAAATATTTTCTCTATAGATGAGTGTATGATAATAATTTCATGTCTTTAAAATGTGATAATGTGCCTAAAAACCTTAATTTTTAAGATCATCCTTATGTAAGTTATTCTCATTTTTTAACTCTAACAAACAAAGAAATAAAATCAAATAGTCAAAAGATTTGTCAACTCTCGAAATATGTAAGTCCCACAATCAAGTTTTGTATAAGATTTAATAAAATTAATTATTTTTTTATAAAATTTTAAAACTTTAAACTTGAAATTCTAAAACCCTAATCAAATCATAAATACACTCAACTTTGTTTTGGATAATGAAAATTTAGTCAACTTTTAACCTTAAGGTTAAAACATTAGAGAATTTATTAATGTTAGAAAGTGCATTATATTAATTAGAATTTCTTTTAAAATATATAATATGGTATGTTATTATTAGGTGCTTAAATTTTTTTTTTAAAGATAATCTATCATGGGTTTATTCACTTAGTGTCACCCTTTAACCAGATCTTAACTCAATTGAGTAATTATCAAAAACTTTTATTTTATCTATATTATGGTCATAGGGTTTATTGAGTTGATGTCATCTTTCAATTGGGTCTCAATTCTCAATTGAACAATTACTGAAAACCCTCATTTTTTATGTGTACTATATCTAAGGGTTCATTGAGTTGGTGTAACCCTTCAACTGGATCCAATTTAATTGAATAATTATCGAAAACTATTTATTTTATAAAATAATAAATATTATCGTGAGAATATTTTTGTCATTTTGAAATTTAAAAAAATAATTGATAGGATTTGAATCCAAAACCCCATAATTATCAATGTTCTTACTATGTCTTCTTAAAACAATTTTTTATAAATATGTTTCTTATATAATTTTTTTTTCATATGAGTAAGAATGACAATGGAGCAGAGCGGGGACGAATATTGTCAAATCTATCACTGCTCCACAGTTGGTGTAACGCCCCTTACCCGTGTCCGACGCCGGAACAGGGTACGAGGCGTTAGCTTACTAAAACACAAGCAATTAATCAATCTTAAACCACCGAAATACGTCCCGATTTAAAAATTTTTTAAACATAGCTCTTCGGCCCTTCACATAGGCCTACAGGCCTAAAACATGGTTTTGGAACAACCTGGGATCATTTCGGTTACTTAGAAAACTTTCATGAAATTCCACTTAAAATAGGGCACACGCCCTTGTGCAAGGGTAACACGCCCGTGTGGCCTCAAAACATGGCCGTGCTAATGGCCCGTGTACCTCACATGGCCTAAGCAACCTGGGGACTTGCATGTGCCCCTCGTCCGTGCGAATTTATTTTTCAACTTCGAACCTACAGGGTTTTCACACGGCCTAGCACACGCCCGTGTGCCCAGCCCGTGTCCCTCACACGGCCATGACACGTCCGTGTCGCGGCCGTGTGCAAAAACCTTGACATTCTATTTGTGACGTCAGTAGGCACACGGCCGTGGCACACGCCCGTGTGCATATCCCGTGTCTTTCACACGGCCATGACACGACCGTGTCATAGCCCATGTGCAAGAACTTGGGTATTCTGTTTCTGACGTCAACAATTACACGACTGTGGCACACACCTGTGTGCTTAGCCGTGTCCTCCACACGGTTGAGACACACAGCCGTGTCTCAGCCCGTATGTTTACTACTAGGCATTTAATTCTTCTCATGCAAGGTGTAGGGGATACACAACCTAAGTACACGCCCGTGGGGCGGACCGTGTGTCACACACGGCCTAAACACACACCTATGTGTCTACCCGTGTAGAAAAAAATAGGCTATCTACCAAGCCTTTTTACCACCCTGAAATAAGTTAAAACACATACTCAAGTAATACGAGACTAAGCAACTCATCCAATAGCCATAAATTGGCATCCAAACACATTCCTATCAACCAATCCAATTCATTACTCAAACAAATTTTCATTCATGAAAATATCACTAATTCCATTTAATAACCAATGACAACAGTTAGCCATTTACCTTGGCCTTTTACAAAATGAAGTAATTCAAGTTCTAGCCAACACATATGGCTCCTAATAATATGACACTTACAAAAGAATAGAGTCTTATACATGCCATATTTTCAAAATACTTAAACTAACTATACCGAGTGATCAAGTCGATAGTGTGAGCGAGAACTCCGACGTCCAATAATCCACGAGCTAGCTAGGCAGCACTAAAGGAAATTGGAAAAGAGAGGGGTAAGCACAGAGCTTAGTAAGTCTATATGCAAACATTTAATACTGTGTCCATGCATTAGATAATTAAAATGTATCATAAACCATACCAATACTTTCAATCATAGATTCACTTACTCGTGTCCCAACTTACCCAATATTCTCAACACGATTTTACGCACAAAGCTTATATTGTTAGCACATACATTCCCTGCACTCATTTATCACTACAACATACATAACACTTCATTTGAGTGATTCCATACACAAGATAGATTCGCCAAAGGTCATTCATAATGACGTTAACATTAATAAGGTGGTTTCGCACTTAGCCCACCATCATCAATGAGTTACGATGGTACTGCACATAGCCCACCTTAATTATTACGTTTTCGATGGTATCACACTTAGCCCACCATTATCAATGAGTTACGATGGTACCGCACATAATTCACCTTAATTAGTTCGTTTTTGATGGTATCGCACTTAGCCCACCTTAATTTTATGTTTTCGATGGTATCGCACTTAGCCCATCGATATCAATGGCAAATCAGGCAATTTGCACTTAGCTCATTAAATTTAACTATTACTCGGTGGTTTCACACATAGCCCACATTTACTCAAAATTTATGGAAATTTACTTGTACTCTCATTTCTCACGATTTCATTCAATGTTCATATCATTTAACCACATATCATATAAGGCATTACAAGCAAAACATTAATCAAAGAGGTATCATTTACATATAAACTTACCTCGGTATACAAAATGCGAGAAAAGCAGAATTTAATCCGAAGCCTCGCCCTTGCCTCGGTCAAGGTTGACTCCACACTCTTCTTAATCTATATGTACACAAATTCACCCATTATGATATCCCCAAATTCTCATTATTTCTCACAATTACCACCTAATTTGTCACTTTTACAAAGTAGTCCATTTTATACTTTTTCATGCAAACTCTTGTACAAAAGTTGCTCATTACACAACTACAACTCATTTTTTTCCATAAATACTCAGCAAATGATACTTGTAAACTCATGGTGAAATTCTAAACTCTTAATCTCTACACAAATTAGTCTCTCCACTAGTTAGCCCATGCCACCAAGGTCACAAAAATACAAAAATTACCAAAAATATTCATCAAAATCACTTGCTTGGGAGATGAATGGCTGATATTCTTGGGGCTTCAAAAGGCCATTTCTATGGTGATTTTCGGTGGAAGAGAAAGAGTGTAAGAGGTGCAACCTTTTTATTTTATTTTATTCAAATTTTATCGATTTTATCACCTAATCCCACCCAAACTTTGACTTTTCTAAGTCTAATGTCCCCTATGTCCGGCCAAGCTCCCTAAAAAGGGCTTATTTGCTCAATACAACCCCTACATTTTAGGTCTCTAAGTAATTAACACAATTTACGAGTAATTTGTAGTTTTCTCCTTTTATGCGATTTAGTCCATTTTCGCGATTAAACATTCAATCACGTAAAATTAATTCACCAAAATTTTCATACATACTTATAAAAATACTACAACACATAAAATAATGCTAAAATTATTTTCTCAAGCCTCAGCTAGGTGATTCCGAAATCACTATTCCGACTAGGCCTAATTTCGGGCCGTTACAGTTAGCACGGTCTGCTCTATCACTCGCCCCACTCCACTATGGATGTATAATCTTGAAAATTACTACCACCTTCATGGATATTGGATACATTCATCCCTGACCCATCTTGGTCTGCTTCAATTTAAATTTGTTATTTATCTTTAATATTTTAAAGTCAAGTAAATATTTAAGCATAATTTTTCAAAAAAAAAATGTTTTAACATAAAATATATGAAATTTTTTTTATATTATGTTATTACATTTTTACCTTTTTAATAGTTTACATATACAGAGGTAAAATGGTAATTTTATATAGTGGAATGGGTTGGAGTGGGGCAAGCAATTATCATAATTGCTTCAAACCTGCTATCTAAAAGAAAAAGTCCACCCCTGCCTCGCTCCACATGCGTATCGGTTCGAAATCCATCAGGCGGTTCTAGTTTTGGTATCTCAACGTATAAGTATAATTTTAAAACAATTTATTTAGTGAACAAGTAATATTATATAGGTAAAATGACTTATTTGATCCTCTAACTTTAAAAAAAAATCATTTTAGTCTTTCATTTAATTTTTCATCTCTTTTAGCCATTAAATTATATTGTTTGTCAAATCACCTCAAAATAGATGAAAAAGTTAATGTCTGTTAACTTTGCTAACATAGTATCCACGTATATGCTACTTAGCAGTTACTTAATTTTTAAAAATTAAATTTTTTATAATTTTATAATTTTTTAAATAATGTTAATAATTTTTATATTTTTTGAATTTTTAAATATTAAAAAATTAATTAATTGTTGAATGGTAATCCACCTATGTTTCATGTTAGCAACATTAACAAAAATTAACATTTTATCTATTTAAGGGTGATTTGATAAATAACATAAGATAAAAAGTTAACCATAAAAATATAAATGAAAGATTAAAATATATTTTTAATAAAGAGGAGAAAATAAAGCATTATCGCTTTAATATATAAGACAGCAAGGAGCTTAGAGATTAACACCCCACGTTGTGAGTCACGTGTATGGTTCCAAATCATTGTGCTGTCCAAAACACGACCTGACAACAAGTTGGGAAAGTACTTTGTGTGTCAAATTTTGTTAAAACATGGAAAGCCGGGACACGTTGATGAATGCACTTTCCGTTGTAATTATGCCCCCCTTTTTCTTTTTTCTCCAAGATAAAAGCTATTAATAACTTCGTTGTACCTGTTCAACTCCTATCTGTTTGGGGTATTTATTTTAAATTCTTCCCAGTCCACTCATCCCGTGTTTTTACACAGTATATAACAACAATCCTTCTCATTTTACAGTTTACCCAGAAGAGATGAATCATCCACCTGTACTAAAAATGGAATGCTTGGTTCCAATCATCAACACTCTGAAATGGACATTAGCATTCACTCATCCCTCATAATAATAATGCAGGTTATCTAAGTTGCAAAATGAAAAAAAGAAGAAGAAAAAGCATCAACCTAAACTCTAAAATATGTTTTTTTCCCTATTACACCTGAAATCGATTGTATTTTTGATAATGGGAAGAGAAAAGGAATAATATATGAAATTAAAGAGCACTTGGTAGATAAGCCTGTGCTGTTGTTAATTGTAAGCAGTGCTGTGGAACCTTTTAATGGTGCAAAGATTAAGGATTCGAAGGAGGATATGGTTGTTGGTGCACCTTGGAGTCTTGAATTGGCCAAGTGCTGCTCCATTCCCTATGAAATAATCCAAAACCTTGTTGAAAGTCCCTGTTTCCACAATGCAAAGCTCTAAAGGTCCAATGGAGTTTGTTCTCCTGGACACAACATAGCCGTGATCCACAAAAGAAGCATCCATTACGCCACAGCACTCACCTAGCACCCTCTCCTCCACTTCCCCTTTTATTTCCCAGTAAATCATGTAGTGCCCTGGTTGACGCGTCACCTCCGCATGGCTCGTGAAATCAACCAGCTCCCCTCCATACTTGCTTGGCACCTCTGATCCTCTTTCTACCGCCAGCTGCAGGTCATTTTCTGTGTTCTTGTCTATGTTAACCGTTAATATTAGCTCCCTCCTGAATATGAAATTTAATTTCGGGGTCCCATTATGAAATCCAGCCACTTCCACCACATCTCCTAGCCGATATCTGTAAAGCCCTGACAAGAATTACATACAAGTGAAACAAGTTATCTAATCATCCATCCAACCATCTTCAAAACAAAGAAACTTAAGCAAAGTGCAGTCGGACATGGATGTAACAGTCATGTTAGACCTTCTCATAATTAAATTAGTGAAAGAAACATGAGCATATATAATATACCAGTAAAAGTTGTGAGGACAAGCTCATATTCTTGTCCAAGCTTGACTTGGGAGAGTGGGACTGGTTCATCTTCTATGTAACCAACTGTGCTGGAAGTCAAATCTTGCTTCTTTTTGTTGAGGGGTATAAACTCGAAATAAGAAAAAGTAGGGATTACAGCAAAAGTGACATCCTCAGGCGGCAAACAAGGATCCAAGTTCACCCCAATCCAACCCTCGGTTGACCCGTAGTCAGCACTCACTAGCGGTAACGAGGCAGCATAGTGCCTAAGCTTCTTCAAGTAGGGTTGCATTGAGCCGGTCATGATAGAGTACACATACTTTGCATTCGGCCACAGCCTGGGAACGATGCCATACCAGTTGGAAGCTTTGGAGTCCCTGCAAATGGCTTCAATCTGTGATGCCAAACATGGGTTTGGAGAAATTATATCCAACACGGCTTTTCGCATCCTGGGCAGTGTTATCCTTGAGCTCAGTGTGCCGTCCTTGATATCACTGCATATTTCTTCCCATTGCTCTTCAAAAGAGGCAAAGGCTTGGACTATGCTGTAAGTGAAGGTTGAGGCGATTAACTCGACCTCATCCCAAAACAAGAGGCCGAGTAATAGATGGCAATAAGTAGATTGTTTATAATCTCCCCCGAAAATCACTTCCTGTGGGCTGCAAGTGAATGACTTGGTCTTCTCCTGTTTGATGTTGAATTCTTCACTAGCATAATAGTGGGTGGTTGCTGTTCCCGCTGTTAATCCTCCCTTTGTTTTTAATCGTTTACTGCTGTATATGAACTCCAAGATTCTTCCACCTTCTCTTATTGGATAAACCCTTCAAAAAAAATACAAAAAAGGATGGGAATAATGGGATCAGCACGCATTGCAAAACAAATTAAGAAAAGCAACTTATCCATTTATATCTGAGTATGGGATGGATGACCTTGATCTGTAAGCTGCTGCCAACCTATATATCTGCAAGGTGGTCTGGGAGCTATGGCGAGTAAAGGGTAAAAGCTTCTGTCTCCCTTCTGTGGTACCGGAGCTACAAACAAATTGCAGATAAGCCGTAATAAAAACGTTATGAGAGACGGATCCAAGGCAAGAGTCTCATCTAAAAGATGGCTTTTTGGGACAGTGAAGACCCGAAACATAAAGGAAAAAAGAGAAAGAGAAAAGGAGATTGAAAAAGATGTTACCTTAGGGAGAGAGTAGTAATAGGTTGTTGGGTGAGAATAGGAGCAGTGTCCCCATCTGCAATTCGTTGAATAAAAGGCTCAAAATCTGCATGGGAGGCTAGAGGAACTAAAGAGGCGTAAAGAGATTCCAATGCACAAGCATCCATGTCTTGGATCTTCATGTCCCCAAACCATTTTTTCAGGTACTCCACACCATAGTTGAGATGAAGAATCTGGCCAAGTGTCTCCGTCTGGACCATGGCGGCGTTCTTCGATACACTATCGAACCAACTGATAATTTCGTACTGGTAGTCACCATCGGCATTGCCATTACTGGTCACAACTTGAGCTGCTTCCATCAAGCGCTGCAAAAGCAACAGAGGAGCCTAAAACAAAAACCAAAGAAATGAGGAATACGTGTGCATATATATTGGTGTAGCAGGTTGTGGTTTTTTGGGTGTGTGCGTCTCAGAATCAGAAATACACAAAAGGAAAGGAGGGAGCCCACGGTCGAAAATCTTACATTCATGCCTGTAGCCTAATTATAATAGCTAAGGTCATTGTCCCTTATTGAAAGGCTCAACAAACCTCCATTTGTTTGCAGAAGTTCCATCATGGAATTTGTACGATGGGTTGTAGACCACAAGTGATGGAGTTTATCATTTCAGATAGAGATTCTCCTGGATTTGGAGTAAAATATGGCTGGGACCAAACCCAATCATAGTTTCCCTCCATGTTCATAATTAAGCCATCGATTGAAAGTGATAAAGTTTCTTCCCCATTTGTGGTTATGCTATATGTATGTATTACTTCCATTTGCCAAGATGTTTTTTTCTTCTACTTTTCCATGATACCGGAGATTCAGCTTTTCTTTTGCTTCATTATCTTTCCCTGTTCTAAATTAAAGGTTTAAAAGGGATAGTCGTAAATATTAATATTTTCCCCCCTAAACCCTGCTGCTTGGATTTATACCGTCCAATTCTAAAATCATTACTTTTTTGTTCTTCAAAGTTTCGGCTCTGCCCTTATTTAACAAATTTCCTCAAACTAAACGTTTAAAATTTCTTCAACATGCTATTTTGAAGTATATGTCACCGACGCCTTTTTAAGGCACAACGCGGTCGAAACTAAAGACACTAGAGTTCTCCATGCGAAAAATGAGATGATTTAAGATAGACTCAAAAAAGTAAGTTCAGAAAAAGCAGTTTGGTTTAGGAAACGGATTAAATTTCGGATAAGATTTTTTTTTTTGGTTTGGGTCTAATTCGATTTGAATTTTTAATAGAAATTTTTTTTTGTTATTTTTGCTGTTGTTTTTCTATATTTTACTATTGTTTTCTCACTTTTCGCTATTGTTTTGCTATCATTTTACTATTATGTTGTTACTATTTTGTTGTTAATGTTTACATATTGTATAACACTTGTTTTTTGTTAATTTTGTTACTATTATAGAAATATTTGCTTGTTGAGAGGCATTTATCTAAATGTTATTTAAGTATAAAGATTTTTTTAAAAATTTATTTTCAATTTGTTGGGAAACATTTATTTTAATATTTGTAGTGTATTTGATGTATTATATTTTTAAAATTTTTTTATATTAAAAAAATAATACGAGTTGGGTCGAGCTTGAATTTTAACATTTTTATTTAGGTCGGGATTATAAAAAAATTTAGACCAATTTTCTGAAAAGAACTGAATCCAAACCAAACAATGAAGTTTAAAATTTTATTAGGACCCAATTCAAATCCGATTCGACCCACTAACAATTGTATACCAAGAAAGCGAGGTTGGTGGATAAAAGTAGATATGAAGAGAGGTTGGTGGATCAGAAGTGGATAGAGAGAGGTTTTCTAAACTTTTTTCGATGCCCCATTAGGCTTCCTTCATCTCTCTTTTAAAGGAAAATTTTTTGAACTCTATTTCTGCACATGGTTGCTTCCACATTGCTTCCTTTTTTGTTTACTTTTAGATGTCGTTTTCCTAAGTTGCTTTCTTGGATGTCATTTTCCCACGTAGCTTCCTTTTTTGTTTTTACTTGGATGTCGTTTTCCCAAGCTGCTTCCTTAATTAGTTTTCTCCAATTAGCTTTTATCCTTGTTGAATATTAACTAGATTCATTTTGTAACACCCCCAGCCCGTATCCGTCACCAGAACAAGGTTACGAGGTATTACCGGAGTTTACAGAATATTTACAATTAAACCGAGTCAAGTACTATTCATATCCCGAGATTGGTGTTAATGTCCCTTTGATGGGTCTTCGAATCCCTAAAACATGCATTAGAAACGATTCGGGACTAGATTGGGATCTCAGGGAATTTTTCACAAAATCCCAAAATTTTCTCACATTTAAGAGTCACATACCCGTGTGGTAGAGGACATGCCCGTGTGGGTTCACACGCCCATGTCCCTTACCCGTGCAACTCTCTAACTTGTAACTCATGAACAAATTGATATCACACGGCCAAGGCACACGCCCTTGTCACTAGGCTATGTGGTTAATTTAATTTTCGAATTTAGGTATAGGTTTCACACCGCTGTATCACACGCCCGTGTATCCAGACCATGTATCTAACATGGGCAAGGCACACGCTCGTGTTGAGCCCGTGTGCTCAATTTCAGGGTATTCTGTTTCTCAATTTTTGGATGCAGAGGACACACAGCCAGGCTACACGCCCATGTTTCAGACCGTGTGTCACACATGGCCTAGACACACACCCGTGTGTCTACCCATGTGAATAAAATTAGACTATTTTCCAAGCCTTACCTGCACAAAACATTTTCAATACCAACCAACCAATTTTAAACATAATTTCCAACCAATTTCATCATTCAATGTCATATTTTTACATGCGCACTTAGAATAATTCTTACCTCTTTAATCTTGCATGCTTACTCTCAACCATTCAATCTATATCAAGCTATATGTAAACTATAATTTGCTTTGTATCATACCAAAAAATTAAGTTAACACTAGCCATACCAATGGCTAGGTTTACATTCTTCCATTTCAATACACATTTTAACTTTAATAGCCTATACATGCCATTTTACCAAAATAAGATCCATATTTATACCAAAATGAGCTGGTGGATAGTGTGATGTTGCCCCGACCGTCTCCAACCTCTATGAGCTTCCGAGCACTATAAAATAGGGAAAATAAAACAGAGTAAGCACTTAATGCTTAGTAAGTTCATGTAACAAGAGTATAACTTACCACATGTTTCAATTTAATTAAATCAAACACATATGCATCCAAGTATTTGAATATTACCCTACCATACACAACCTCAATACTTAAGTTAGCCAAGATAATTTCATGCAATACCAATTCGTAGATGAGCTCATCATTTCATGATTTCTATATGCTTGCCACTTCCGTGTCACTTATACCTTTCATGACGAGGTCATTCATGCTCCATTAACCATTCCAAGTTTATCCCATTGAATTTATAGGAATTTTGATGGGTACTCGGTAGTACACTTAGAGTGTACAATTCCATAATCCATCAATTCATATCCACCCTTATCAAAGAGTACACTTTCGAGCCTCATTTCATACAGCAGGATTACCAGTCGAGGCTAAATCCTCTGTAACATTTGCTCAAAGAGTATTATCTGGAATACCAGTCCAAGCTAAATCCTTTCAGTGACAAACACTCTAAAGAGCTTAGTCTGAATTACCCGTCCGGGTTAAATCCAATCTATAACATATACATCGGGAGGGCTTATATTAGGATTAGTCGTCCGGGCTAAATCCCTTCTGCATCACATGCAGTATCCCTTTTTCATTGATCTATCGAATTCCTTAATTCAATCGAGATTTTCTTTTTTCTCAAGTAATTTCAATCATATTCATCAAATTCATACATTAAACATTAATTATCATTCACATAATATAAACATACAATTCAAGCTTCTCAAGAATCCATATTGAGTTACACGAACTTACTTTGATATTTGTTCGTTGAAAAAGTTTACTAATTCGAGACTTTTTCCTTGCCTCTTTCAAGCCTCGTATTTGAGTCGTACGGATCTATATAAATAAATTTAATCATCAATTTCATTCAATTCATACTCAATTGAGTTCCATTTACTCCTTAGGAAAAATTAATATTTTGCCCTTAAACTTTTCATAAATTCTAATTTCGTCTCTAGGCTCGGAAAATGAAATTCATGCAATTTAATCCCCTTTTCAAGCGTAGCCGAATTTCATATCTATCTATAACAATCCATAGATTTCACAGAAATTAGAATTTTTCTTTAAATTTCACAAGTTTACAATTTAATCCCTATTTCACAATTTCATCCAAAACCACTTTGTAAAAGTTGTTTATTTACTAACAACCTTTCATTTTCTTCCATAAATGTTCAATTTCTAGCATTTTCATCCATGGCATTATTTCCATACTTTGATAACTTTTTAATTTAATCCCCAAAATAGAAAGAACAAGTTATCCCAATCTCAACAATATAAAAATTACTAAAAATTGGACATGGAAACTTAGCCAACTAGGCTTGATTAGTTTTCTCCCTTTCTACTAGGGTTTCCATCAAATTTGGGGAAGAAGCTGATAATGTATGATGATATTTCCAATTCAATCCCTTATCATCCTTTAATTTTTCTTAATTCCAATTTAGTCCTTTTCTTTTTCTCAAATTCCAAGAATAATTCACCCTAGATATTTTCCCATCTTTTAATTGATGGTCTAATTACCATATAAGGACCTCTAGTTTTGAATTTCATAGCTATTTGATCCTTCTAGCCTCTAGAACTAAATTTCTACATTTTATGCAATTAGGTTCTTTCTCTAATTAATCATTTAATCGATAAAATTTTTCTATCGAAATTTTATACGACTTTCCTATCATATCATAAATCATGCAATAATATTAAAATAAATTTTCTCTCTGGCTTGAATTTGTGGTTACGAAAATACTATTCCGATATCACTGAATTTAGGCCGTTACATATTTCCTCCATTTCATCTAGCTGTAATGAATCTATTGACAGTCTTGGTGAGTTTCAATTTTCCCACATATTCTTGATTTCTTCTATTATGTGTGATGGAAAATCATCAACCTCTATGTCAACTATCTTTTTTAATAGTTGCACGAATTCTTCGTCTCTATCATCCTAAGTGTTTCCAGTGTCCATTGCCAATATTCTTCTTCCATCAGTCCATAGGCTATAAATTTTTTGTTGAAGTAAATATTGGGCTTTGGTCATTAAATCTATTCTTGTTTGGATCTAATAACAATTGGGATTATTATAACTCTTGTCAATATTTTTTATCAAATGTTTTTTTTTTCTTCTTTAGCTACTAAAAGGTTGGGACCTCCAATCATTTTTCTAATGATCCAAATTTGATATGGCTGATAAATTTTTTCTTTTTCAGCTATACCAATAAGATTACTGATTTCAAGATGAAAATAATAATAAAAACCATCTTCATATATCATTCGTAATAATATAGATTTAATAAATGCAGAAAAATTTTTAATAAATGGAAAGAAAAATTTTGAATTGTTATTTCTTTAACAAAACCCCATTCAATACTACTTATATCAAATAGTTCATGATCAAGTCTAAATTTTATAGTAGGGAATTTTTCATTTAAATCGTTTGTAAAAACATAGGCTTGTAAAAATATTCTGAAAAAGCTTTTTGAAATTGAACTTTCTGTTTGCAGATAACTACTAGTAAATATTTCTACTAGTAAAATTTTTCTAGCCTTATTATATAAACATAACCTAAACATTTTATTCATAATAGGGCTATTTATTCCTTTATTAATAAAATACTGAAATATATCAAGAAGATTGCTTATCTCCTTAATATCTAAATAATTAGTTTCTAGTTCTTCCCAATCTCGATATAAAATGGATTTTAATAATAAATCATGAGCTTCTTATTCTTTAGTTGTATTTTCAACTAAAAATTGTGAAAGCTTAGTAAGAGCTCTCCTGAAATTAGCTATTTATTCAGTAATATGGGTTTTTCCATATATCATTAATAAAATTATATAATTATAATGGTAAGCTTTGATTATAAAAATCTTTTATTTCTTGAATTTCTTGTGGTTTCAACAAATTTTTCGATGCACAAAATTTTTCTACTCCTTTTATGATTTCAGCATAACTAGCTTGGTATGCTGAATTTGGATATTGAGACCAAGAGAATTGACTTACCGGTTGTGGTGTAAATGATAAATGAGTTCCAACAAGTTGTTTTACCATTGGATATGGAATATAATATCCTTAGTTAGGATAAAAAAACACTTGAGATCCACTACAAGGAAATAGGGATTTAGCGGCGCTTTTAGTTGCGTTTGAACAAAAAACGCTGCAAAGATTATACATTAGCGGCGTTTGCAACAAAATGCCGTAAACAATTGAGAATGCTGCTAAAAACTGATCAATAGCGGCGCCGCTAAAAACTGAACAATAGTGGCGTTTTTTAGAACAAACGCCGCTAAAAACTGAGCAATAGCTGTGTTTTTAGAACAAATGCTGCTAAAAACTGAGCAATAGCGGCGTTTTTATAACAAACGCCGTTAAAAATTAAGCAATAGTGCCGTTTTTATAACAAACGCAGTAAAAAGTTGAGCAATAGTGCCATTTTCGTCTAGGGTAATCGACGCTCATTTCGATTTGATTCGATTTAATTTTCATATTTATTTATTAATTTTATTTTGAATTTGATTTTTATTTTGATATTTGAAACTGACTTTATAAAAAAATATAAACTACACCATTCACTTAGCTATGAGAAAGTTTCATTTTAGTTACTTAATTATGAAAAGTTACAAATTGATAACTAAACTATTTAGAAGTTTTCATTTAAGTTACCAAGCTGTTAAAATCGATGTCATATGACTTTCTCTAAACCCCTAAACCCTAAACTATAAATCTTAAAATCATAAACCTTAAAACCCTAAACCCCAGAAAATTTCATATGAAAATTGATGTGTATATATATAGATATTAATGTAAAAGCTTATATTTATAATAATTTGTGAAGCAGTACTTAATATTGATTAATTTTTTGGGGGGGTTTAGGGTTTAAGATTTAAGATTTAAGGTTTATAATTTAAGGTTTTATGGTTTAAGGCTTTATGGTTTAGGGTTTAATGTTTAGTATTTTAAGTTTAGGGTTTAGGGTTTGTTATTTTAGGTTTAGGGTTTAGTATTTTAAAGTTTGTTGTTTGGGGTTTAGTGTTTTATAGTCAAGGTTTGAGTGTTTATATATGGTTTGAAGGGGTAGGGTATTAGGGTTTAAGGGTTAGGAATTTTGATAAAAATGACAAAAAATAATTTATTTTAGGGTTTAAACAAGCAACAAGATTCTTTTTTAATTACTTTTGTACCTTGTAATATAAATATTTAGGGTTTAGGGTTTAGTGTTAGTGTATATGGTTTTTGGGTTTAGGGTTTAATGTTTAGTATTTTAGGGTTTAGAGGTTAAAGTTTGTTATTTTGGGTTTGGGGTTTTAAGGTTTAAAGGTTAGAGTTTTAAGGTTTGGGGTTTGAGTTTTAGTGTTTTACAATTTAAAGGAATTTAAGATATAACTAAACTATTAAAATTTATTAATATCAAAGGCTTTAGCGGCATTTTTGTCAAAAACGTTGCAAAAAATATTTTGCTTTAGCTTAAACGTCATCGTTTTCTATTGCATCTCTAGTGGCATTAGCGGCGTTTTTTAAACACAGCTAAAGATCGACATTTAATGGCGTTTTTAGAAAAAAACACCGCAAAAAGTTTAATTAAAACGACGTCATTTTGTTTTTTCCATTTAGTGAAATCATAATCTTTACGAAAACGACATCATTTTTGTTTCATCCATTTTATCCCCAATGTTATCCCGAAACCCCTTATTTTCTCCCAAATCAAAATTCCCCAAAACCTTAAATTTCCCCCAAATCAAACCCATCTACCATTGAAAACCCCAATCGATCTCCTACTGTCCCCCTTGCTGCGTTGCCGTCACTGTCGCTCTCCGCTGTCGCAACCAATCGATAAATTTCACTCCTCTGCCGTCTATTACGTTGACTTTCTCTTGAAACTCAAATTCGTATTTCATTTTCATGCTTTGATTATTGTGTTTGACTTTCTCTTCGGTTGTAATCGAAAAGTATATATGTCATTGCTGAATGCGTGGTTTCAAATTATTATGTGTGGTTTATGTGGGTTCTCCCCAGAAATGGCTTCTTAGGTTTCAAATGATGTTCATTTTGGAGCTCTTGAAAAGCCTGATTCTTTGATTCTTTGTTTTTTACCAAGGTAGAAAAAGGAATTAAAGTATGTGGATTTTCTCCAGAAATGGCTTCTCGGGTTTCAAATGTGGATTTTCATTTTCCTTTTCTTTGATTTGTCGTTTTCTCTGTTTCCAAAAACACATTTATACGCAGATATTTGTTGTTTCATCTTCCGCCAAACGAAAAGAAACATAAATCAAACAGCTCTTTGCTATACAGAATTTCAGTCACCTCTATTTAAGGTAAAATTTCGATTGTCGATGAACCCTAGTTGTTGTAGTTTTGCTTTCTTTTTCAAATTAAAATCTATGTTGTTTCCATTTTAGAGGTATAGAGAATTTATCCATAAACTATCATTTGTTAAATTTTTTTTTAAATTGTATCTTTCTCAAATCTTCTAAAATTCGAGCAAAAGAGAATTATTAAAGTTTTTTTTCTCTTCTGGTACTTCAATTCCTATTTCGTTTGGATGTTGTGGAAGTGTAAAAAAAGCTGTGATATATGGGATTTTTCACTTCATTTTTTTTAAATAGATATTTTCATTGTGGAAATGCTTAATGATACTGTTTAGTTAATCATTTCTTTATTTTATTTTATTTGAGGTTTTTATTGCATTTATGCCTATATACATGTAGCTCCTGTCCTAATTAAAACATTGTTTGGTTTTTAATTAGAAGCTTTTCCATGCATTCATTTGTGTTGCTATTTGGATATATCATTTATTTAGCATGCAACAAACTATAGAACGTTATTTATAATTGAACAAAACTTGCAGGTTAGCATGTCTTTTGTTTTTGATGTCTTAATGCAATTAATTGTAGATTTATTTATAATTTTCATCTCTTTACTTTATATAGATTCTCCTCCGTTTATTAGTAAACACATGAATTTAAATCGCTAGTTTTTGTTAATTGTCATGTATAAATTGGTAAGGTTTAATATTATTGTCCAATTGGATTAATTTATGAGTTTTTGTAAAAGTACGACGACCAAATTTTGATGAATTAAAATAGAGATATTAACCTCTCAAGTTTTTTTTTTTTTTTTTAAGTTGAGAAACAAAATTCACCATTAATTGTATGCATTTTCTACTCTTAGTATGAGATAGAACCACTTTGAGGTTCCCCATGCAGCGAGTCTTTGCAACTGGATGGGGCTTTTAGTTACGGTTGACATAAATTCAGCATAACTATGGCACTGTTATACTTTGAAGACTTCTATACAAATCTGTATCTTTTTGAGTAGGTTTTATGGGTCAATTTAGTGGATCTGTAGCTACAGTAGGAAGATTTTGGTAGTTAATATTCCTAATTCCTTGAATTTCTTGGGTTTTCCCATCTAATTTCTATGTTAATATTCCTATCTTATCAGCAAACTACTAGCAATGCTATATGATTTAAACAATGAAATATGTTTGTTGTTGCAATAAATGCTATTCTTATAGCTCTCGGTCCCAAAACTCAAATCCTAGTCTGTCAAAAGATTTAAGATTTGTCCATTTTATGGTTTGATATTTACTATGTAAGCTGTTAGATTTATCATAATATAGCTCTTTTATGTTTTGACTGGTGGCAAATGGAACAGGAAAAACCAACTACACTAGATTGCGGTTTAAGAACAATTTGTAGAAGTCACATAATGACTGGCTCCTACCTCTACAAATGCTTATGGGAGGCATTGCAGCAGCGAATAAGAATGATATTGATCAACATGCAATTGACATAGTATGTGCTCTGAATCCGAATTCAGGTGCGAGTTTCAGATATTTTATATGCAAAAAGTATTAGAGTGCCTTATGTTTGTACGTTAGTTAAGCATATTATAGATAGAACATGCAGTAGGATCAACTAATTAGTTGATCAAAAACTACACCCAGTTTTGTAATTGTCTACTTGCATATTTGCATATACTTAATAATAATCTCGTGTCAACTAGTTATTCTATTTTTTTTATTTAATTGTTTTGTTTTCAACATTTTATTTTTATTTGAGTTGAAAGAAGAAAAACACAAATTGCAATTTTGACTTAGAAAAGAGAATATTCATTAGCAGCTTAATCAATTTAAATAATCAACGTTGATATTTCACATGGGAATGGATATTCAAATCTTATATTTTAAATGGTTATGATTTAAGTCCTTATTTCATTTAAGTAACTTCATTATAATATCTTATTTTATTGATATCTTTATATTTAATCTAATTTTTATTATTTGTTATAGTTTTGATTCTAAATTTTTATTTTCATTTTAATATTTAAGATAATTTGAGTTCTAACTTTTGGATTTTAATTGTGTTATTAATTTATTATTTTAAATTTTAAATTTAAATTCATTAATTTTTATATTTAGTTTTAAAGTTAAAATTTTAAATTTTATAAATTTTAAAATTTTTTTTACTTTTCATGACCTTTAGCGGTATTTTGGGAAAAAGCACTGCTGACGCTTTTGCCACAAACGCCGCTAAAAGTCACGATCTTTAGTGGCGTTTGTGGAAAAAGCGCCGCTAAAAGTCATGACGTTTAGTTTAGCGGTGTTTGCGGCAAAGTCGCCGCTAAAAGTCATAATCTGTGTTGTCTATAGCGGTGTTTTTTGCGACACTTGTAAAATCGCTGCAAATAGTTTTAGCGCTTAAAAGTGCTACTATAGGAAAAAAAACGTCGCTAAAAGTCTATTTTCATGTAGTGAGAAGGTATTGTCACAAATCCTTGATTAGGATTTGTCAATTTGAATGTTTTCCTTTTGTTGGGCATTTTATGAATAGTTGTCCATTCACCGACTTTTCTAGAGGTTTTTTCCCTCTATTCATATGACCTGTTAAGATAATCAGCAATAATATTGTTAGTTCCTTTTACATATAAAACTTCAAAATTAAAAGTAAATAATTTATTATACTATCCAATTTTTCTAGGTACCCTTTCCAAACTTTTATTAGTTAGGAAATGTTTAATTGCCTGATTATCAATTTTTATAATAAATTTTTCAGGTGCTAAATATATAAGAAAGTTTTTTTATTCCTCTTGTTATTGCTAATAATTCTTTTTCATATATGACATAATTAATTTCATTTTGTTTAAAATTTCTCGAGCTATATCCACATATTAATTTTTTTTATTTATTATTCTAGCTTTTAAAAGACAACCCCAATAATTTTGTGAGGCGTCTGTTTCTAAAATTAATTTATCACTTTGTTTAAGTAAATAAAATTTTGGAATTTGATTAATTTCTAATTTTAAATTTTTTATGATTTCTGAGTCTATTTTAGATCAGATAAAGGGTTTATCATTTTTTAATTTTTCATATAACCTACCTATTTTTTCAGATAAGTTACGAAAGAAATTTCTTCCATAATTAATAATTCCTAAAAATTGTTAAAGCTACTTTTTATCTTCAATTTATTTAGGAAATTCTTTTATTTTTACTATAATATGATATTGTAGTTTAAGACCATCTGTAAATAATTTTAATCCTAAGAATTCTATTTTTGTTTTTTTAGCACTATTTTCTTAGGACTTAGTATAATTCCATGTTTTATGAATTCTTGAGAAATGATATTTAAATATTTTCTATGTAATTCTAATGTGTTTGAAAATATTAAAATATCATCTATATAAACTACACAAAAATTTTTATATTTATTAAATATAGAATCCATCCATCTTTGAAAGAATTTGTGGTGCATTACATAACCCAAATGGCATTACTTTCTGTTGATAATATCCGTTAGGTGCACTAAAAGCTGTCACAGGCATGGACTCTTCTGTTAGCATGATTTGCCAGAATCCTGATTTACAGTCAAATTCACTAAAATATTTTGCTTATTTAGCTTGATTAATTAAAACATCCTTTTTTGGAATAAAATAACCATAATATTTTGATTTAATCTTTTATAATTAATAAACATTCTAGCTTTTTTTTTTTTTTTTTTTTCGGCATGATTTCTAACTATAAAGGCTGGACTAGAATGTGTACTCTTAGTTGTTTCTATTAATCCTTTTTCTAATAATTCTTTAATTTGTATATCAAATTCATCTATATATTGTTTAGTATAGACCATTGGTTTAACTCTTATAATTTTATTGAGATTTTCTAATTTAATTTCACAATATCTAGGGTTATTTTGCCATAATTTTAATGGTTCTTCGCTAAAATTATTTTCTAATATTTTAAACAACCAATGACTTCTTTCAAGTTGTTTTATTTGTTCTTTTCTTGGTGATGTAAAGTTTTTATCACAAACAAATTTATGATTTTCTACCAATGGTATTTCTACAAAAGTTTTTTCTACGGATAACATAATTAAATTTTTATCAATAGAAAATGGTAAATGTTGATATATAAATTTATTACCTAATAATATATCTCCATGCATTGTTGGAAAGCAAAATATTTTAGGTATCACAAATCTTACATTATTTATGTAGATTGATATATTTCTAGCTTTATATTGAATTATGGTTTCATTACCATCTATTTCTATGGCTTTTATTGGATGTTTTATAGGTTCCTATTTTTCTAAAGGAACGACTTTCTTTCTGCAACTACTAGTTATAGGTCCAGTATGTAATAAAGCATGTAAAGAATATGTTTTATATTCTCTAAATTGAAATGTAATTTCAATATATGTGTAATATTTCATGGATTGAAAATTTGAAAATGTAATTACATCACTTGTTCCAAGTTTCATTTGTTGGATTATTATCGAAGTTTGTATTTCTTCCGTTCTAGTATTTCTAGAAGATATAAAATTTCTACTTGGTTCTGTAGGAAAAATAAGAACACGAACTGTTTTCATTCCTATCGATGTTGAAGATATAGAAATTCTACTTGGATTTTCCTCATCTTCCTCTATTTGAGCATTTGAGGGTAAAACCAAATTATCATTTGTATTTGTTATAGCCGTATTTTTAAAATATAATTTATCACCGAACGACATATATTCTATTGTACTTACAGGTTTATAAGTACTGACACTACTTATCCTCTCTATCATCCAATCTATTGGTATTGATAAATCTTTTAAATGTAATAATTTTGGTTGTATTTCAGTAGTGATTTTATTGGGTTCAAAGAGTTCAATAATTTTGTTATTAATTTCTTTGATTTCTACTTCTACTGTATTAGTATATTCATTAATAGAAGTCTAACTGATTGCTAGATCTTCTGCTAAATCATTAATTTCAGAATTTTTTGTCTGAATTCTAAGACATAAACATTCTTCTATCAAAGGATCTGTAATAGATATAAAACAATTTGGTTTAACTTTAAATCCTATTACTCCTGTATGTAAAATTGATTGAATTCCTCCAATAAATGCTTTTATTGGATTTTCAAATCTCTTATCTAATAAAACTGCTATTATTGGTATATCATGACCTTTTCTAAACAAAGCTCTTATAGTTATCATTATTATTCCTAAATGTATATATCTAACTTGGGGATATTTCGTTTTAATCCTCTTAATTTTATCTTTATTAAATAGTGAGATTTCTATTAATCCACCTCTAGTATCTTTAGCTACTGTATTACCACTTATTTTTTCTATATGTCTTTGACTCCATATTTTATATTTAGATATTTTATAAATTTCTTCTTTAGAAATATGATTTTTATTAATTTTTTCAATCATTTTATCAAAAAAGTCTTTTTCTTCTCCAATTATATTTCCTAATTTTATATCTTGTTGTTCCTTTTTAGGAATTTCTTCTAACTGATTATTAGAACTGCTTCCTATATTAAACATAAATATATATTCTTCTTTATTTGTATAAGAATCTGTTTTTGATATTAATTCGTATAATATTTCCTCAAAATTTATTTCCTCTTCTGAACATATTTCTAAATCTTGTTCTTCAAGTGTTTTAATAAATTTTCTTGCACTTTTTCCTTTATTAGGATAATTTGGTGCTATATGTCATTATTCATCACATATAAAACATTTACATATTTATTTTTTAGGTTTTTTAGAAATTTTTCTTCTACTAAATCTTTTCTTTTTATTATAACCAAAATTTTTCTTATTTCTTGGTTTTCATCTAACTAGCTTATATCTTCTATTTTTTTTATATTTCTTATAAATATTAGGACATAGTGATTTATATCCAAATTTCCATTCATTTTCTAAAATTTTTGTACAATGTTTATTATTTAGTTTATGCTTAACTTGTTTAGAAGCCTTACTTTGTAAACAATATATAGTTATTTTTTCTTTTGTAAAATTAATTCTATTTTTTATAGAATCTATACTTTTGGTGGTGGTAATTTATGAAAATATTAGTTTTTCCAGAAATTTATATTTTCATTTTTTAGTTTTTGATATTCAAGAAAAATTTTATTTTTGACAATATATAACTAGATGAACAATACTGATCTTTCTTATCATTATATCTACAAAATTCTATTTCTGTTCTTTTCCATTTTTTGATTTTTAAGTCTTTTTAGAAATTGTAAAATATGATCACATGTTATTGTCAACAATTATTGTCATAATCTATTATAAGAATATTAGTTAGATCTAAATATGTTTTGATTTGTAAATTGGTTGAATGAAATTTAAAAGAGGCAAAATGGAATCAGTGAGACCGTGAAAAGTGATAAATTTTCCTTTTTCATAAAAAGCTTACAATAATCCTATATTATCCTAATCATAATGATCTTCAATAAGCCAATAATAGAAGTTAAAGAAAAAAAACACTCAAATTTGAAATTCTGGTACTACACGAAACCTCCCTATCCATGGCCGCTCTCAACAGTATCGCCTGCCGTAAGCCCATCGTTAAATCCCAGAGTTTCCCCGATTTCTCTCCAATTCTCCCCTCCACTCGTCTCTCTCACAAAACCAGCTCAAACCTGTTAAAGCTCAACCCCAAAAACAGAAGAAATTGGGTCATTCAATCAGTCACAGAGGACAAAGAATTGGCTCCAAAGAAGAACAGTCATTCCCATGAACCTAAGAAGCTTTTGTTCCCAAATGGCTCCAAAACTTTGGAGGCTTCTTCTTCAGAGGTTGGAGGTGGTCACGGTGATGATGATGATGGCCATGATGATGTCGAGAAGTTGAGTAGTAGAGCAATCAATGCCTCTATTGTTCTTGGATTTGGCACGCTTGCTGTATCCAAGTTGCTTACAATTGATCATGATTACTGGCATGTAAGTTATCTCCTAGGTTTTTCATTTTTTTTTGCATTTTAATTTTATTTCCTGTTTTACTTAGAGTTGAATAATTATTTGTTTCAAAAGAGCTTTCTTTTGGTATGCTCTTGTTTTGAGAAGGGTATTTTCGCTTGGTAGTAGTTTTCCTTGGTTTCACTTCTCTCTCTGCTAGAGTTGGTTAATCTCTTTCGTTCGTCATTTTATGATTTTAATCTTGCAAATTGTTGAGGTGTTAATAACTTTCTAAACTAACCATGAAATCTGAAACTTTGCTTGTAAACAAAAAGGGGGTCTTCATTTATGATTTGTGCTTTCCTGTAAATTTGAGGTTTTATGCAGATTAGCTTTCAAAAACCAAGTGAATGCTGGAGTCCTCAAAATAAAATGAAGTGAAAATCTAAGTGCTACAATGTTGTTTTTTTCCTATCTCAGTATTTATTTGATTCTTATGAATGATTAACAGGGATGGACACTTTATGAGGTACTCCGATATGTTCCAGAACATAATTGGGTTGCATACGAACAAGCTCTTAAAGCCAACCCAGTGATAGCCAAAATGGCAATAAGTGGGATAGTCTATTCAATAGGAGATTGGATTGCACAAGTAGTTTCTCTCTCTTCTCCACTCTCTCTATTAATCCTTTAAACTTAAACATATATTGCATTCAGCTCATATTGTATAGCCCGTGTGTAGTGTTATGAAGGAAAGCCTCTTTTCGACTTTGACCGGACACGTATGTTCAGATCGGGCCTTGTTGGATTTACTCTTCATGGATCCCTTTCTCATTATTATTACCAGTTTTGTGAGGTAAAACTTGTGGTTCATAGTTTATATGTTTTGCTGCTTTGAGTCAATTTTTTTCCATGGAGCACTGAAACACTTTGAGTTCCAGGCTCTGTTTCCTTTGGATGACTGGTGGGTGGTTCCAGCAAAAGTTATCTTTGATCAAACAGTTTGGGCTGCAATCTGGAACAGTATATATTATGTAGTTTTGGGGTTCTTGCGTTTTGAATCCTCGGCTAATATCTATAAAGAACTGAAGGCAACATTTTGGTCTATGCTGACTGTAAGAAGCTTTTCTTCTGTTTTCTTTTGACGCATATTTTGGGTGTCAATGGTTGTGGTATGCATTGCAAACGATGTAGTTACTGTACCCATGATTTTTGATAGACTGGAATTCTATTTCATGCTTTATTTGTTGGAGCAGGATTTATCATATATGCTTCTTTTTCTTTTACATTAATCACTGTCAATGTAAAATGTCTACCTCTTCTCCATGATGTATTGGAGGATTCAAGCTTTCTTAGCAGGTGTACCTTAAAATCGGCTGTGCGGAGAAAGAGAAATCTGTATATTTTAATTTAGTACTATATAACTGACCTCAAGCTAAATCATAGCTAACTGTGAAACCATGCCTATGCTGAGAACTGTTTTGATTGATTTCGGCTGATATGGTGAATGGAGAAACTGTGTATTTCTCCTTTATAATCTCCATGGTTATTTTTGATGAAATCTCTATGGCTTTTTGGTGGTAATGAAAAATCACAAAGGAAAATGCATTTGGTGAAACATTTCACCAACATTGGCAAACACTCCGCAAATTTATTATGCTGTTAGCAACCGGAGTTGCTCTGTCAAATCTACCCAGGGTTTCCATATTGGAAATTTGACTGTTATGTTTGTTCTGTACTTGAGTATGATGAATGTGCAGTTAACACCTTTTTTATTTGTGTCTCATGCTAAACATGATTTATTACTAATAAATTACACACACTTCACAGGCAGGTTGGAAGCTTTGGCCATTTGCTCATGTGATTACTTATGGTGTCATACCTGTTGAACAAAGGCTCCTTTGGGTTGATTGTGTGGAGCTTATCTGGGTAACAATATTGTCAACGTACGTATCTCTGCCATCTTGTCTAATATGTGAAGACATATGCGACTGTTTCTGCAGCACATTCTTAGTATATCATTTAGTTGCTACAACCATATAATCATTTATTAGGTGTTGTGTGTACTTTTTACTATATTTTCTGTATTCGTCTTGTCTCCTGCATTCTTAACAACCAAATTGCAGAACCAGGATTATATGCTATTCAGGCCTCTTACTTTTTATCATTTTCTCATTAATCCCTGTGTGATTGTTGGCCATTTTTCTCTCTAGTTGGTCTATCTTTTTGACAAATCTTCATACATGATACAACTACATATTCGCTTGTCATATAAACTGATACAAATTCCATGTTTCTTTCCGTGCTTGTCATATTTGTTTCGATTGGAATTTCTTTCTAATGCGGGCTGGTGTTTTCATCTTGAAGTTATTCTAATGAGAAATCAGAAGCACGTATAACTGAGCCAACGATGGATGCGGACTCGAATTCATCAAACAATCCTCCTGAGGTAGAGCTAGAAGAATGTTTTGCATCCTTTGGCATATATTTTGAATGATAAATGAAGTTTTCATAGTATAATTGATTTATGGTACTGAAGTTCATCTCTAGGCATTCACTTCCTTTTCATGTTGTACTAATGTATTTCTGTCTTCAATTTTATTTGTCAGGAATAAACGAATCGATATCTCAGTTGTAAAGAGAGATGAGAAACATCATTTAGGCGACTTGGAGGATTACTTGTAGTGAGTGGTGAAAGAGTAAAGTTCCCTACCAAGGAATTTCACCCCATATACAACTTTTATACTTTTTTCCTACATTAGTCTTTCAGGTAAAGCAGCAAAGGAGTGGGGATATAATTTGTATCAAGATAAGTGTAATAATATGGACATAGCAACATTCCATCCTTACCCTTGTATGATATATACTGATGTATTAAGCGGAAGAAAGTGGCGGTTACATACCACCAACTTGCCAGCTCTCCAGAAACAATTCCCCGTGGTGGGCGGCAATACTAAAGAAAAGAAAGCATTTACTGATTCCTATTAGAGGTTAAAAAATTTGTTAAGTATGGGTCTGGCCTGACTCAAAAAATGTGTTTAAAATTTTACTCAAGTTTAACTTAGATAAAAATGTTAAAATTTGAACTCGACCCGATCAGTCCAGATTAAAATTTTTTTATATTATATTATTTTTATATAATTTTTAAATATATATATATAATAAACTAAAAATATTAAAAATATTAAAATAAATATTTTTGAATAAATTAAAAATAGATTTTAAAAAATATGTATATTTAAATAATATTGAGATAGATGTAACTTAATAAGAAAATGTATTTAAAATAATATTAAAGTTAACAATAAAAAAATTATATAATATTCAAAAAATAATAAAAAAATAATAGTAGCATAATAGTGAAATAATAGCAAAATAAGAAAAAAGTAACTAGAAAATATCATTAAAATAAAAAAATAAATATTTTTTATGATTCAGTAAATTTAAACCGATATAGCTCAAATAAAAAAAAATTTATTTAAGGCACGACTTATTTTTAGAACAGGTTTTATTTTTTATTTAAATTTATTTTTTAAACTTATATTTTATTGGCGAGTCGAGTGACCCTACCAAGATCTAATTCCTATCCCTAAAGAAAACAAAACCAAACCTAAGAAAAACAATTAAACCTAAAGAAACACAACAGACAGATCGATTTTTATCGGCAAGAATTGTTTGACTTAGATTATTAAATAATAAAAAATATTATTTAAACTTGTTGATGACTCTCTGCCTATAAACGTGCAAGGCTCTGAGATCTAGCTTAAGTGATCACATATTCCCTCATTAATGATCTATATGCCATGGGTGATGGGTTGAGTAAGACAATTCGCAAACTCTTCTTTACCATGGTTCGACTTTTTAGGCACTGAGATATTTTTATGTCGACTTGTCAAATACGAGATATTTTTCTGTGAACTTGTCAAATCCTAAACAGACCGTAAAAAATAATATTCAAAAATTGTTGAAGATATGTAACGACATTTACCTTAAAAATTTGAAATTAATTTATCCAATCCAAATTATTCAATCTAGATGCACTCAATAACTAAGCAACTGCAGGTATCATCGTCCTTTTTTATGCCAGAAAGACATCATATTATGATAAAAGCTAACCTGTCCTATGGCAAGTGGACTGTCAAAATATTAGAGGTTTGCAATCGAAATTTTTAATTACTATTTTGATTTTATTTGATCTTCATCCACTACCAACTGGCCACAACGAAGTGATAATAATAAAAATAGTACATGCACAGTTCACGTTTTTAAATTAATTTAACATTTCAAGGAATATAACAATATTAAATCTCTGTTAAGGATTATATAATACATACATGATTACGCTTTAAATAGCTTTGATCCGATTAACAATATATGCGCACAAAAAGAAAAAAAAAAGCTTCATCCAGCACCCTAAACAATGGAAAAGATTCAGCACAACCATGTACAAGCTAAAGGACTAAAGCTTCATGTGGCCCAGATTGGAACTGGTTAGACAATTCTCTTTTTTACATTTGCTTATTTTATATGTACAGCGTACGTAATTTGACTAATTAATAGTACTTGTGGCTAGCTAGCTTCTAATGATGATGGGGGTGTGGGCATGCAGGTCCCAAGGTGGTGGTATTCTTGCATGGGTTCCCGGAAATTTGGTATTCATGGAGGCACCAGATGGTTGCGGTGGCTAACGCTGGCTACCGAGCTATTTCCATTGATTTTAGGGGCTATGGACTCTCAGAGCATCCATCAGAACCAGAGAAGGCAACCTTTAATGATTTTGTTGATGATGTCGTTGCCGTTCTCGACTCTTTGGGCATCACTAAGGTACCATTAGTGGCTTTGATGTGTTTACGAGCTAAATTCAGCACATATGTTGAAGCTTCTTTTTTTAACTGTTGAAACCAGGCGCATCTTGTTGCCAAGGATTTTGGGGCCTTTGTAGCAGCCATGGTGGGCATACTTCACCCTGATAGAGTGTCCACCATCATTTTACTAGGTGTTCCTTTCCTGCTACCAGGTCTCTCTCCACTCCAGTCTCAACTTCATCTCATTCCACCAGGCTTTTATATGCTAAGATGGATGGTAAGTAATTTCATTTCATCTGCTGCTAATCTTTTTCCATACCATCTCTCTTTTCCATCATGTTGTGCTGTAAATTCCCTGCAGGTGCCAGGAGGAGCTGAAGCAGATTTTGGCCGCTTTGACACAAAGACGGTTATTCGCAAGGTTTATATTATGTTCTCTGGAAGTTTACCCCCGGTTGCTGCTGATAATCAAGAGATAATGGATTTGGTCGACTCATCTGCACCTCTCCCATCATGGTTGAGCGAGGAGGATCTTGCAGAATATGGTTCTTTATACGAGAAAAGTGGATTCCGCACCGCACTGCAAGTTCCATACAGGTAAGCCTGCATACATGGGTGAAGCATGATTGATTATGTTCCAATAAGTCAAACCAGTCATATGCCATAACTGGTGTATTTTGGTCAAATATGTTTTTTTTTACATATATATACATATCTTACATGCAGGACTATGATGCTGCCCTGTGGGCTGGATGATGGGAAAATCAGAGCTCCAGGACTTGTGATCATGGGAGAGCAGGACTATATCATGAAATTCCCAGGGCTGGAAGACTATATCAGGAGCGGCAAAGTCAAGGAGTTTGTGCCCAATTTGGATGTCACATTTTTGGTACAAGGGACCCATTTCGTCCAAGAACAACTTCCTGAGGAGGTGAATCATCTCATTATCTCCTTCCTTAACAAGCACTGCGAATAGAGGAAATCGATGACCTAGTTGCTTCTTCATCTTCTTCCTTCTTTATCGCTGAATAAAAGGACCTTGTGCCATTTAAATAAAGAATAATATGACCTCAAAATGGTCAAATTTGAATGTATTGGGAGTTGGAGAATCTTCATTTCAGTTCAATTAATGTGCTTGTATTCACTCTTACACCAAGATTAGCTTACGGTATCGTTTAATAACCAAATCCAAATCAACAGGCTTGAGTGGCAAATTGGAAGCCGAGAAGTATGCTGCCAGCTCCATTAATTAAACGAAGCTAGAGAAAAGGATACCTGTACAAAAAGCAGAATTTGGGAGGAAGATAAGAACTGCCACAAATTCCAATTTTGAGCTGATTAAAGTATTGGGGGTGGAAACATAGTGCCTTAGTATCAGGTTCATATACTCTACAAATATGTTGGGAAACAGTTAGCTGGGTAGTTAGAGTTAGTTTGTAAGTTAGTTTGTTAGTTAGCAGAGTTTATAAATATAGAATGTACTATCAGTTTTATGTGGATGAATAAATTCTTGATCATTTTCAATATGGTATCAAAGCTTCGAAAAATCACTATTTACTGATGGTTTATAGTCGCCGTTCATAATCGTTGGTGTTCCTTGAGTCATTCATGATTTTGCAGAATTGAAATGATTACAGTTTTTTCCAGTTTGCTTCATTTTTGCAGCTTGTTTTTGGGCCTTTATAAGCTAGTTGATAAGTCCTTTTAGTTGGGTCATATTGGCCCAAGTCCGGCTATTGGGAGATTTTTTTATTATCATTCTAGGGCGCTCTTCAATTACTGCTTTCTGGTTTTGCTCAACGTTTCTCTTGAAGATATAACATTGGGGTTTTTTGCATCATGGGCATTGAATCAGCAATTGACTTCAATCATCCGCTTTACTTATATCCTTCCGATACTCCAGGTACGTTGTTAGTTTCTCAACAAAATAAGAGACCAAATAATCCGGACTTACAGATGTATGCTTCAACCATTTCATAATTGCAAATAATTCATTGCAAGTGTTATCCAAAAGCATGTCTTCCAGGAAAGTAGACGAGCGTTACCTATTGTATTTTGTGTACAAATCAGAGCTCATATGTAGGGAGTCCGCGGCCCCAAGGGCTCAACCATGTCTAGGAGAAGATATAAGCTTGTGAGCTTGATTAAGCAAAAAGCAAGCAAATGCTTTTACCCTATACAAGACCTTTACATTGCCTGTTTTTGGGTAGAGTGAAAGAACACAAGCATTCCCGCTAATGCCATGGCAAATTCCTACACGCTTCAGCAACCCGCGGTTCTACACCACTTCTGCTGCTTCAAGAATTTCATCATCTCCAAAGACCTAAAGAACACATATATTCTAATGAATTCTAATTCCGTCACGGTACAAAGATTGTGGTTTGTTGCTAATTTTATTTCTTTTAGTAGCAAAACCTTGAAGAAAGAATTACTTTGTATTGAACTTAAAGTTGCCAGCAAATACCAAGTCAGGGTGAACCCATTAATGATTAATATTTAATGATGGAAGTTATTCCAATAAATCTAGCAATTCTAGGACTAGGAGTATGCCTTAGTTCTTTCTCTAGTAGCTATAATCTATCCATCTATACCTAGATATTAAAACAATCCTAGAGGATTGTGACAAGTATAACGTGTTAGTAATGCTTGGTTATTTGTCAATGCATTAAGAGTAGTTTCAGTTAACATTTGTTCTACATTCAGTATATTTCTTTTCTAGAGTTAACACATGGTGATGTTTGTGTTCTGATATTTTGTAATGCCCTAAACCCGACCTAGATGGATATATTAAGTCTAGGGTGTCAATCGAACTTACTAGAAAACAAATGCACACAGAATCAATTTAACCAATGCATAGATACGTCTTAAAACCACCAAACATTCAACATAGTTCAATCTTAAAACTTAAAGTCGGAAACAAAAAACAATTTTAAACACACACATATTTAAATATAGGACCGTTAGATGACGGAGTCCCGCGTCCCTCGGCCGCCTAGTTCTTAGATGTTCTTAAAATTCATTCAGTCTAGTTAGTATATTGGAATCGAATGTAAAGTATAATTACTCAACGTATATAAAATGACTCAGATATCACTGAGGTTTCAGATAGCACACACACTCTTATTCGATTAGATTAATAATTTCCAATAGTTTCGAATGCAGAGCAGTTCAAATACTCAGCAGATTAGATACAGAAACAAATTCAGATATAAATATAGATACAGATGCAATTATCCTACCTGCATCTTCTACACATCATCTTCGACCAACTTAACACACCAGTAGGTATATAATACCCGTCCAGCCTTACACACATCATAGTGTTGGTACGACACGTTGCAGTGTTTACAGTCTTATTGCCAGATCAGATATCATTACAAGTGATTTGACCACCAAATCAGTACAAAACACTTCCTTCAATTCTTAAATTTCGCCCCATGCAAATGTAGAGAACAATTAACCAATATATATATATATATATATATATATTTATTTATTTATTTATTTATGCAGATACAATCATACAGTTCTAATATTACAGAGGGTTAAAAGTCTTATGACTTGTCTTATCTGGGTATGTAGGACCAGTTTATAATCATGATAAAGAAGATCATACAGTTCAATTTAGTTCATATATATCTTACAGACGGCTTATACTTGCCTCGTATAGCAATTATGGCACTAATTGAAATTTAGCGATTCAGGTTCACATGATCGTGTGGATACCTATGTGACTCCACGCGGTCTGACACACAGCCGTGTGGGTGCCCGTGTAACTCCACACGGTCTGACACACGATTGTGTGGTTGTCCATGTACCCCTATTCACCAAGTCAGTGGTTACACGGTCTAGGCACAAGCTTGTGTGTTGCCCGTATACCTCATACGGTTTGACACACACCCGTGTATCCCTAATACATAAATAATGAGTCACACGGTTTGGACACAGGCCCATGTGCCAACCCGTATGGCCACTGCACATTAATGTTTCATGTACGGCCTACCACACGCCTGTGTAGCTCATCTGTGTGTCTCAAATTCGAAGTCAGTCAGTCAGTTGCACGGTCCACCACACGGCTTTCAGCATGGTTACCACACGGCCTGCATACACACCTATGTGACAGCCTGTGTGTCATCTACTGTCCCATTTTCGATGACAAAAATGTAGAAGAAAAGGGTTTCGATACCCTACCTGAAAACCACGATGACCCTGAAGCAAACCTAAGACTCCCAAAGCTTAGAAACCAAATCCAACTACTCAATTAACAGAAATTCAAAGAGACACACTAAATTGCAATAACAATTAACGCCAAAACCTTCAACGCACAAACCTGAAACGAACAAAACTAACTTACCGGAAGTTTAACAACGCACACTAGAGTTTTAGATGATGAGAGAAACGTTAAGCGTCTCTTAACCTTTCCTTAAGCTTCCGTAACCACGAGAAAACAAAGCAAAACAAAATTGATCAACACCCTTACTTCTGGATTTCAAAAAATTCGTAATTCATACATAACAACCAGAATTACTACAATTAAATCTTACCTTTAAGCACTGAAACAACCAACAGTACGATACGATTCAACAATTAATCTAACTGCAACAATTAATCTAACTGAATGTTATATGAAGAGAAATGCAAGAATGATGCCAAAAGAAAGAAGAAGAAGAAAAGAAAAAGAAACAGTGAGGGAGAAGAAGTTAACGTATAAGGAAATTCATTTAAAATCCTAAGATCGGTATTTACGGAGAAGTGCAAAAATAATATTCCTTAATGCACACGCAGAGATTCAAAGATAGAACCATTGAAACAAATAGATGTGATACATGCAAGTCTAATAATTCAACTAAAGAATACGCAAAACTTCAAAATACATGACTCAAGCCTCAGACCTTTAATGAGAAACCAAAACACATTACCACAGAAACACCCCACATTTCCATTGACACAAACTAACAAAAAAAAAACATTTTTGGGGTGTTACATATTTCTTCGATTTTTACTTGAAATGCATCATGTTTTTCTTCACTTTAATAGAGGCTAACACCCGTATCTAATAGGGCTTTTTACATCCTTAGCCTCATCTGGTCATGTCCATTAACACATTGACAATACCTGCCAATCCATGGCAACACCCAAATGCTTTTCTCCATACCATTCCAACATCAAATGACTCCCTCTTCCTTTTTTCCCCAATGCTATTCCATTCTTGATAATTTGAATTTAATCAATTGCAAGCTACACAATAAAACACCCAAAAGTTTCATAGTTCATCCAACCTTATTTAGAGATGATATATCACTAACATATACTTATTGTAGTTGTAGAATGGATAGCCTTTCAACAAGATGCTTGTTCAAGAACAAACAAGCCCATCAAAACCTAGCTCTTCCATGCAATAATTCAACAGAGAGATCCGTTGAGAGCTTAATTTGATTAATTTATTCATAAAAATTACAATAGCGGCCATAAAGTTCAAAAAACATCAACATAGTACCACTCTAAATGATGAAAAGTAGTGATTAAGCGACTCTTGATTTCCAGCCTACTTTGCGGCCGCAACATCAAGAGCACAAACACAGATAGTTATTATTAGAGTAAACTACCAAAATAGTTCATTTTCTTATGCCAGGTTACATTTTAGTCACTTATGTTTGAAATGTTACGTTAAATAATCATTTCAAACGAAAATTTTAACGTTCCACATCAGCATACCGTTACACCATTAATGACAATTAACGACTCAGTAACTAAAATGTTACAACACATTAACATAAGTGACTAAAATGTAACATTTCAAATATAAGTGACTAAAATATAACATAAGATAAATAAAAGTGACTATTTTGGTAGTTTACCCTTATTATTATTTGGAGAGATAAATAAAATAATTTATCTTCCTCTATTGCGTATTTATATATAATTTAAATAGAGAAAAAATAGATAGAATATAAATATAGAGCTTTGCATCTTTTTATTTCTCCCAAAAATTTTCTATTTTTGGCAATTGATTAATTGCTGATTGCAGTGGTTGATTTAACCAACTGGGTCTATTAGTTGATTTGATCAATTGATTCTATAAACATCCATCATGAAATTTAATTAATGAATATTTTTGAAATTTTAAATAAACAAATTTCTTAAGTTTCTTATTTGCAAATATTAACTTTATGTAAATTAATAAATATTAATAGTGTATTAATATAATTGTAAACTATATTCTTAGTGATAATTATGTCATGTTCTTAGTATGTAAATTAGTGATAATTATGTCACACTCTGAATAAATTTGTGAAGTAGCATATTTCAATTAATATAAAGTTGCATAAGAAATAATTTTACACAAATAAATTGAAAATAAATTAAGAGTACATAAATATTTAATGATGAATGGGCTCGATTGAAAATTTATCGTGGCAATGTTGATTTTTGTAGATTCATGGTGGAGTTTTTTTTTAAAATTACTTTGGACTTTGGAGGTGAAAATGAATAAGAGAATGGAGGCTACTACTATATTAACACCCGTATTTGAGAGCATGTGGCAAATAGAGTAATTTTTGAGCAATCATAGTCAGATATGTCATTTCACATATCTCATCCCCTAATGTTGAAAAAAATTGCCCATCCCAACAGTTTTTTTATTTTGGAAGTTTTAGCTCAATAAACTCTTACAAACCTCTATTCATCAAATACTATAATTAGAAAGTTTGATTACCTGATCTCCCATTTGTGCTTAAATCAACTAAAAAAACTCAAAACTCTGTTTACCAAATATCTTATATCACAATTTAAGTAACGAAGCAAATAACAAAATTGACTGTATGGGTAAATAGGATACAACCCAATTTGACTAACGAAGCAAAAGAAGAAAGTGAATGATGTACGGAAAAAATAAGGAAGAGTTCAAACATCACCCATGGCTAAGCACAGGGTGAGCTTGCTTGTGTCAACAGGTGAAGTCATAAATTATTTTAGGGGCAAAACTGAATTTTAATTTATTTTGAAAGAATGAAATTTTATAATATACTAATATACCATTTTATCATTTTTGAAAGGTTGAATATAATTTTTTTCATACTTTGAAGGGTTAAAATGTAATTTTATTATAGATTAACTTGTAATTTTATTATATTTAAAGAGACTAAATTGAATATTTTCATTTTTAGGGGCTAAGACCACTAACAGCTAGACTTGCTCATGGGTCGGGTCATCCGCCCTAGTCCGAAGGCCCACTCAGAAAATAGGAAAATTTGAATAAAAATACGAGGTCCTAAAAATGGGATTGGGTAAAATTTGAAGCCCGTTTTTCTGTATGGGTCGAGCTATGGACAAAATTTTTTGACTTGAGCTTTGGCCCGACCTAAATATATTATGTTATACAAAATAATTATATTAATTGTATATGTTAAATAATAATTATATATATTAAATCATTAACCCAATAACAATTATAACTCATTACTCAACCTTAAAAAAAGCTTACCTAACTAAATAACACAACCCAAAATATAAAATGTGTTTTTTAATAAAATAAAATATTTATTATATTTATGATAATGGTTTTTAATATAAATATTTTTTAATGTGTTAGAAAATTTTTATTTTAACATTTTTAATACATTTAGTGTAACATTTTTTTAAAAATTAAATAAAAACTAATCTAAAAATATCAAATATGGGCGGGCTGAGTCAAACTCGAATTTATTTTTTTTAAATTGAGTTGAACTTGAACAAAAGAATGAATTCATTTTTGAATTGAATAGGACCGAACTCAGAAAATTAATCTAAATGCTTTGCATAAACTCAATCTAAATTTGATCAAACTCAACCCAACCCATCACATGAAGAGTTGTACTACATGCCCCTTTAGCTTTGCGACTACTTGCGTCAATAACGCAAATATGTGGTGAGGTTGGGGCAGAAAATGCAGGCAAGGCATGAAGAAAGAAAGAGAAAGGCAACGGTTTGTTTAAGGTCCAAAGCAGTGTGTTTGAAAAGATGAGATAGAGAAGACTAAGGTTTGATGAGAGTATCTCCAATTTCTTCTCGATTGTTTTTAAAACAAATAGATTTGTGCATTTTAATTAATTTTTTAATGATTTACTGTTTGCAATCAATAATTTTTTAATTTAATGATTCTGAGTTCTTAAGATAATGAGGGATGGAAACTTGAATGATTTGCAAAACCTTGGTTTTTTTTTTTTTTTTAAATAGAAGTTTTTAATTTGTTAAGATTTTCCATTAAAATATAAAAAAATAATCTTATATCCTTCAAACTTAGATTTATGTTTCAATTATTATATAAATGGTAAGAATGAAGTGAACAAATTAATTGAGATTCGATATAACATATATTAAAAAAAGTATAAAAACATTTATTTATCAAATCCAAAAATATTTTAAAGATTTAAAATTCATTACCAAACGAGTTTTTAACAAATCCATGAATTTGAGAAATGATCATGAATGTTATATTTTTAAATTATTTACTACTTAATTTACATTATCTTTGAAATTCAAATCCAAATTGTAAAATACTAGTTCCCAAATACCACCTAAAAATTTTTAAAATATTTTCAAAGACCAAGGTTCGAATTAATAAAACTATAAAGGTTGAGGACTATAAGAGTTATTCTACCTTTTCTAATAATTGCTACATTCACAATTGACGGCAAAATTGGATTAAAGGTGGTGGAAGGACAAGATTTAAAAAAAATATATATAGAGAAAATCAAAATCTCAAAATTAAAATATAAAGATTAAATTTTAAAATATTAGAGTTGTGTGACTCGAATCCCGTTTGATCCAGTTTGAAAAGTTTGAGATGCAACTCACTTGTTAAAGAAATAAAATAGAGAGATAAAATTGTAGATATGTGGGAGCGAAGGTTTGAAGTTGTAGCCTACCATAGATCCCCCTCCACCACTCCACCTCCACGGTACGAATTTTGCCGCTCAAGTTGAAACCGTAGAGGACTATACTTCTATTAGACGTTGATTATAAAATGGTTGTTTAACCTTTAAAACGTTTGTAGTTGAAAACTTCTTGTATTGTTGTTTTTCAACATTAGTGAATTTATTCTTCTCTACCCATAATTTTTTCCAATAAAGATTTTCACGTAAAATCTGTATTCCTATTGCTTTGCGATCAATTCTACTACTATTATCAATATATATTATAACATAAAAAAGTATTTAATATATTTAAACCTAATCAAAATTTAATGTTGTCTACCAAGGAATTTCAACAACTATACTTTTCTTTTCTTTTCAACAACTATAGCAGAGGAGTGTAGCTATGATATACTGTAATTTGTACCAAGAGAAGTGTGGTGATATGTATGATATACCTTTTAAGTTTTTTGACAGCAACAATAGTTTGACTTAGCTTATTAAGTAATAATAAAAATATTATTTAATCCTATTAATTAATGTAATCTCTACTTAAAAAGTTGTAAAACTCTCAACTTTAGCTTAAGTGAAAGCATATTTTCTCATATGTTATAAATTATGGGTGGAGTCTTGCTAAATTTTTAACAAACGATCAAGGAAAATATTGAATTTATTGAAAGTATGTGGTTACTAGTGTAATAATATGAGTAAAAAATATATTTAACACATGTGTTTTAAAATAGATTTCAATATGCAATTAGAAAGATGAGTAAAAACTCTTGTAAAAAATAAGACCTCTTCAAAATAGGAGAAAATTTTCCTTTCTTTTTGCTACAAACAAGTCATGTAAGTGGTTAAAAATTACCAATTATGAACTATCTTATAACTAATGATTAAAACATGTGGAGAAAATAACACTTCAACCAAACATAGCATTAATTATAAAAATAAAATTTAATTTGAATCTGATCAGACTTAAAAGTAAGAAAAAAAAATTATCTTTAATCAATAGCTTGCCAATATTTTTAAAACTAGATTGATGGTCGAGCTAACCAGGTCATTGTTTCGTCGATTCAACTGGTCCAATTAAAAATTATTTAAAAATTCAAAAAAAAATTAGTGCAACCGACTTTTATCTTATTAACTAGTCCATACCGATTCCCGAATCAACCAGTATAAAACCCCTTTTCAAATTGATATCCCAATTGATTCCTAGTCAACCGATCAAATCGAATGATGCAGTTCAAACAACATTCAACTCCCCGTATCTTGCCCAACATTGTCACCTTTTAGGACTAGAGTCAAAGCTGAGTCAAAGCAGGGGTGACATCGCCACGAGGAATCACGCGATGTTTCAACAACGTGACGAATTCTATCTCAAAGCAGCTGTGTAATTAGACTTTCAACATAGTTACTTTTCCTTGTTAAACTCTGATTATTCCAGAGATGTTTTAGTCAGATTAGAACTCTAATATTAGCCTATAAAATGTGCCTTAGTAACCCGAGAATAGATATCTTCATAACATCAAGATTAAGATAAAAGATTAAGAGAATCCATCAGTTTAGGGATTAGAGTCAAATCTAATAAAGGAATCCATAGATCGAGTTAATGCAACGCTAGGGGTTTTAATCAGAAAGAAATTTTAATTAATCAACCTAGGGTTAGTTGTTCTTAGTCTTGAAAGAGATATTAACATAATTTAGGGATTTCTACGGATCAAGTCAAGTGAATAAATCGTCTAGTTCAGAGTCTAATAACAAGTGAAGTCTAGGTGGATTCTTTCTTGGGTATTGTCTTAATCAATCAGTTTTCCCAAAAGTAATTTTCCCAATTTACTCTCTGTCGTGTTCTTAGTTAATTAGTTTAATTTAATTAGTTTAAAACCAATTCCCTTTATTTCTAGGTTAGATAATAGAAAGAAAGTTATTACTAGTACTTTTAGTTCCTGTGGGTTCGACATTCCGGTCTTGCCACTAAACTATACTACTATTCGATAGGTGCGCTTGCCTTCATCATGATAATAGTTAGTTTTTAGGTACGATCATATTACTTTATCATCACACACATGATAGATCAAGTTTTTGGCGCCGTTGCCAGGGAACTAAAATATTAGGAACACTCGATTTTTATTACTTTAGCCATTTTTACTTTTATTGCAAATTACTTTTTATTTTTATTTTTACTTGCTAATTTTCTTTTCTTTTATTTGTCTCTGACAGGTGTCTCTAGTTTATGACTAGAAGAAACCCGTTAGGACCTTTGCTTTTTGATAGTGATATAAAAGCAACAGTTCGCAGAAACTGAAGAGAAATAAGGCGAAGCTTACAGTACATAGAAGAACGAAAAAAGGACAAAACCGAGTCTACCGAAGAGATGGAGGCAAATCCGAACAATCCACTACCTCCTGTGGTAGCTGCAGATCCTGTGAATCAGAATCCTGCTCCTCGTACTATGTATGACTATGCTAAGCCTAATTTAGCTGGTACTGAATCTAGTATTGTTAGGCCTGCTATTGCTACAAATAATTTTGAACTGAAACCTAAAACTATACAGATGATTCAACAGTTTGTTCAGTTTGATGGTTTGCAGGATGAGGATCCTAACACACATTTAGCAAACTTTTTGGAATTTTGCGACACTTTTAAGATAAATGGCATTTCTGATGATGCCATTCGTCTTCGGTTATTTCCCTTTTCTTTGAGGAATAAAGCTAAACAGTGGTTGAACTCTCTACTGCAAGGGTCTATCACTACTTGGGAACAAATGACCGAAAAATCTCTTTTAAAATATTTTCCATCGGCTAAAATGGCAAAATTAAGGAATGATATTTCTTCTTTTGTATAGATGGATCTAGAGACACTTTATGATTCATAGGAGAGATACAAGGACTTGTTGAGAAGGTACCCTCACCATGGGTTACCCTTATGGCTTCAGGTTCAGACTTTTCACAATGGTTTGAACCCCTCAACGAGGCAAATGATTGATGCAGCTATCGGTGGAACCATAAATGACAAAACATCTGAGGAAGATTATGAGTTTGTAGAGGAGAAGTCACTGAATAACTATCAGTGGCAAGTCATGAGGACAAAACCACAGAAAGCTGTCGGTGTTTTCAATATTGATGCAGTCACTATGCTTTCTAGCCAGGTAGAACTTTTGAATAAAAAGATTGACAGTTTAATCGATTCTACACAGGTATATCTAGTTATGCAGTGTGACGTAAATCCTGAGCACCCACCCTATGGATATGGCATGGACAACAAGCAACTGAATTATATGGGTAATAATCTTCGACCTCAAAATAATCCTTATAGTAACACTTACAATGCAAGTTGGAGAAATCACCCAAATTTTTCATGGGGAAGGTCAAGGGAATCAAGGAAATTAAAGAACCCCTCCGGGATTTCAGCAGCCCCCTTATCGACACGAAAAGAAACCAAACCTTGAAGAGAGTTGGAGAAATTTATATCGATATCAAAAACTCATTTTCAAAATACCAAAACAGCACTTAAGAACTAGCAAGCCTCAATTCTAGGACTTGAAAATCAGATTGGCCAACTCGCTAAGATGATATCCGATAGACCACAGGGTAGTTTGCCAGGCAACACTGAACCTAATCCTAGGGAACATGTTAAAGCAGTTACATTAAAGAGTGGAACGACACTAGCTGAGCCTGTAAAGAAGTTGCCACAAGAGCCTGACAAAGAGGAAGTTGAGAAGACTCAACCCAAGGAGAATTCCCCACCGGTGCTCAAAGAATACAAACCACCCATCCCATACCCAGCAAAGTTGAAGAAAGATCGTATGGATGCTTAATTCGGTAAATTTCTTGAACTTTTTAAATAGTTACATATTAACGTACCTTTTGTTGAAGCTATTTTATAGATGCCCCGTATGCAAAGTTTTTGAAGGAGCTTCTAACAAATAAAAGGAAGTTGGAAGAGCTGCCCACAGTGGAACTCAACGAGGAATGTTCAGCCATCCTCCAGAACAAATTACCAACCAAGCTAAAAGATCCAGGAAGTTTTACTATCCCCTATTTAATTGGTAATTTAAACATTGAAAAGGCGTTAGCTGATTTAGGTGATAGTATTAATTTAATGCCTTATAAAATGTTCAAGCAACTAAGTCTTGGGGAACCAAAACCCACTAGGATGAGTATACAATTAGCTGACAGATCTGTTAAATATTCTAGGGGTATTATTGAAAATGTGCTAGTTAAAGTAGAAAAATTTATTTTCCCTGTTGATTTTGTTGTGCTTGACATAGATGAGGATGTTGAAGTACCTTTAATTCTAGGACGCCTATTTTTAGCTACTGCTAGAGCTATCATAGATGTGGGGAGGGTAAACTTGTTCTTAGGGAAGGTGATGAAGAAATTGTGTTTAAAATTTATGATGCTATGCGATTTTTTAGGGAACATGATGATTCCTATTTCTTTATTGATTTTATTGACTATTCTATTCAAGAATATTTTCAGGAAATCGCTCTTGAAGACAGGTTGGAACCGTGTCTCGTCCAAGGTGGAGGAGAGGACGAAGTCACCACTGAGATAGAATAGGTAGTAATTGATTTAAACTCTAATGAACCTTCTCCAAGACAAATAGATTACGAGGGCATTGAGATTAATGATGAACTAAGACAAAAGCCCTTTGTTGACAACCTCCCAAACTAGAACTTAAGAAATTACCTAAACACTTGGAATATGCTTTTTTTTAGGAGATGATTCTACATTACCAGTTATTATTGCTTCAGACTTGCAACCCAAGGAGAAGGAGGAATTAATTCAAGTGTTAAGAGAACATAAAAGGGTCATAGCTTGGAAAAGTTCTGACATTAAATGGATTAGTCCTTCTTTTTGCACCCATAAAATTTTGATGGAGGATGAATACAAACCATGTGTGCAAGCTCAAAGACGACTAAACCCCAACATGAAGGAAGTGGTCAAGGCTGAGGTAATTAAACTTCTAGATGTTGGAATTATTTATCCTATTTTTTACAGTGCTTGGGTAAGCCTCGTGCAGGTTGTTCCTAATAAAGGAGGCATGACTGTTGTTGCCAATGAAAAGAACGAATTGATCCCTACAAGAATAGTCACATGTTGGAGAGTTTGCATCAACTACAGGAAATTGAACGATGCTACCAGAAAAGATCACTTCCCCTTGCCCTTCATTGATCAGATGTTGGAAAGACTGTCAGGACATATATATACTACTGTTTCTTGGATAGACTGTCGGGCAATTTCCAAATCCAGATAGCTCCTGAAGACCAGAAGAAGTTGACATTCACATGCCCATATGGTGCGTTTGCTTATCGTAGAATGCCTTTTGGATTATGTAATGCTCCTACTACTTTTCAACGCTGCATACTAGCCATTTTTGATGAACTCGTGGAAGATATCATAGTGGTGTTTATGGATGACTTCTCACTATTCAGTAACTCTTTCCATTTTTGCCTTAAAAATTTAAAACGTGTTTTAATAAGATGTGAAGAAACAAATCTTACTCTCAACTAGAAAAAATACCATTTTATGGTTCGTGAATGTATTGTGTTAGGTTATAAGATTTCTAATAAAGGGATTGAGGTTGATAAAGTAAAGATTGAAACCATTGAAAAACTACCTTCCCCTAATTCGGTTAAGACTATAGGAAGCTTTTTAGGACATACTGGTTTTTATAGAAGATTTATTAAAAATTTTTCTGAAATAGCTAAGCCTTTAACTAAATTACTAGAAAAAGATGTGCCTTTCGATTTTAATCAGGAATGTTTAGAAGCATTTAACACTCTTAAAGAGAAATTAACTAATGCTCCGATTATAATTGCACTTGATTGGAATTTACCTTTTGAACTAATGTGTGATGCGAGTGACTTTGCAATAGGTGCAATTCTTGGAGAACGAAGAGACAAACACTTTTAGCCAATATATTATACTAGCAAGACTTTAACGGCCGCTCAAGAGAATTACACAACCACGGAAAAAGAATTGCTAACTGTGGTTTTTGCGTTTGACAAATTTAGACCATATCTGATATTGTCTAAAGTCATCGTTTATACTGACCATTCCACTCTTCGTTATCTTTTAACTAAGTCTGATGCAAAACCTTGACTAATAAGATGGATTTTATTATTACAGGAATTCGATCTGGAGATACAAGATAAAAAGGGGTTAAAAATCTTGCGGCAGATCACTTTTCTAGACTCGAAAACCCACATCTTGAGGAACTTGACGAGGCCGAAATAGATGATGCGTTTCCTGAAGAACAATTCTTGCTTGTATCTGATTCTGAGGTACCTTGGTTTGCAGACATTGCAATTATTTAGCAGCTAACATAACTCCAAAAAGGTTGACGCATCAGCAAAAGAAGCGATTTTTCGCTGATGTGAAAAACTACTTTTGGGAAGATCCTTTTCTTTTTTGTATATGTTCAGATCAAGTCATTCGAAGATGTGTTACAAAGACAGAAGCATACAAGATCTTGAAACATTGCCACTCAAGACCAACAGGGGGACATTACAGTGGAACCAAGACCGCTTATAAAGTGCTTGAATCAGGTTTTTATTGGCCCACACTATTTAAAGATGCCATCAGGTATGCTACTTCTTGTAATAAATGTCAAAGAACAGGTAATATCTCTCAATGTAATGAAATACCTCAAACATATATACTCTCATGTGAAATATTCGATGTATGGGGTATTGATTTTATGGGTCCATTCCTTAATTCGTTTGGGAATAAATATATCTTAGTAACGGTTGATTATAAGTCAAAATGGTTGGAGGCCCAAGCTTTACCTACTAATGATGCTAGAATAGTGGTAAGATTTTTAAAAAAACTCTTCTCTCAATTTGGAACACTTAGGGTAATTATTAGTGATAGGGGTATTCATTTTTGTAATGCCCAGTTCAATAAAGTTCTAAAGAAATATGAAGTGTACCACAGAACAGCTACCCCTTATCATCCTCAAACTAGTGGTCAAGTCGAAGTAGCCAATAGAGAGCTTAAAAGGATTCTAGAGAAAACGGTAAAATCAAATAGGAAAGATTGGGCGATGAAGGTAGATGATGCTTTATGGGCATATAGAACTACATTTAAAACTCCTATAGGAACATCTCCTTATAAACTTGTTTATGGGAAAAGTTGTCATTTACCATTTGAACTAGAACATAAGGCATTTTGGGCTATCAAATTTCTGAATCTTGATCCTAAACTTATAGGTGAGAAACGACTAATGCAATTAAACGAGTTGGATGAATGGCGCAGCAATGCATACGAGAACTCTTGATTGTACAAGGAAGCAACAAAGCGACGCCATGACACTCGTTTAAAGCAACTTAAGCAGTTTGAAGTTGGCGACCTTGTCTTGCTTTACAACTCGAGGCTTAAATTATTCCCTGGAAAGCTTAAATCGAGATGGTCAGGCCCATTCATAGTTCAAACTATCTTTCCCTACGGCACAGTCGAGGTAACACATCCGAATCACGGCACTTTTAAGGTAAACAGTCATCGACTTAAACTCTATAGAGGTAAGGATTTTAAGAATGATAGAGAGGAGCTTAGGCTCCATCAACCCTCGTAAAGGTGCACGCAAGGTAAAGTCGAGCTTAGACTTTAAACAAGCACTTCTCGGGAGGCAATTTGAGCACTAACATTGTTGATTTCTTTAATTTCAATTCATAACATCTAAATAACTAACTAAGTCTTCAAAACGTAGGTTTTTCAGAGACACATGGTCAGGTACACGGATGTACCTGAGGCCATGGACACACCACAGGTAGAGACACGGTCATGCAATTCGACCGTATAAAAACAAAGCAAAATTTCCCCAAAGCCAAGGATGCGACACGGGTTTCGACAAATCACCACGACCGTGCGATATGGTCGTGTGCGAACCTGTTAATTGAACACGGGCGTGGCACGAGTAACACGGGCGTGGGAAAGACAAAACACAAGCATGCCTAAAAACCATAGGTGAACCTGTTAATACAACGCGGGCGTGCGACACGCTCGTGGCCTTTATCCTTGGGCAAAACTGAGAAAACAGCACGGGCATGCCACACGCTTATGCCTAAAGACCATGGTCGATACTGACTACCAAAACATGGGCGTGTGAACCATAACACGGGTGTGGAAGAAGCGAACGAAGCAGCCCACGACCGTGTGACACGACTGTATGCACTAACACACCCAAAGAACACGGGCGTAGGCCAAGTATCAGATGCACTCAAAACCCAAAATCGTGAAACACACAATCCCTATTTAAACCCCTCACTATTCATCTTCTCCCCAAATCCCCTCCCTTAAACCCTAGCCCCGCTGCCGACCCTAGCTCCGGCCACCACACCAAAAACCAACTTTTCCTCATTTTTCCTCTCCTCCTCTTACTTTACCCTTTCTAACTCAAAACCCCAAAAATCTTTCCTCATCTTTTCTCTCTCTCTTCCCATCACCACGATCCGGCCACCCCCTTGCACCACTCTCCCCCTCGCGCCGACGACCCACTACCATCCGACTACCGTGTCGTCGCACTTCTGGCCACTAACCGTTCACCTTCGAAACAATATGACCCCTCCACGTGGTAAAGCTATGGCTACCGTTCCCGCGTAAAAAAAAAGGAAGGGGCCTAGTGCAATATCTTCAAGTGCGACCACCGAGATACGCCACCTTTTTCTACAATTTCTACAAGGGTCCCAGGAAGAATTATTTCAGATCCTTCGACACGACCCTTCAGTGTAGAACGGTGTATTGATTGGGCTACCTTAGAGCAGGTCCAACTTGCAGACGCGGTTTAGGCTCTCCTTACTACTGATCCATAGGGGCGATTTTTCGAGATCGTCGAACCAACATACCTAGAGCTCACACTAGAGAGAACTGATCCCGACACAGTCTAGCTCCGTCTCGGCGACTTGGTACGCCAACTTAGCGTGCCTGAGTTCGGTGTCGCTCTAGGATTATATACAGAGGAGTTCATGGATGGCGACAACTTTTCCGATCTCCATCTCCATATTTATTACTGCCTTTCTGCCTGTTAGAGGGCCCTAGTCTCTGCTTTAACCACTTATGATCCCAGCCACTCCAAGGCATTGGCCCTCTCTCTCTCGCAACGATACCCCCACGCCATCTTCGCACAGACCTTAATGGGTCGACGTGAGAGTACCGGCGTTGTCAACACTCATGATGCTTATTTTCTATGGAGTATGGTGCACAGGCACGTCTTCGACCTTGCTTACTTCAATCCCCTTGCCATTTGACATCAGGCGGAGCGACATAGGAAGGGGGCAATTTGTGTGAGTCCCTATGTGCTCGATTAGCTCACCACTTCGGCCTCTTCAACACAGTGGCGCAATCATGTTCCCTCACATTCATCAGTCAGATGTCTCCATAGGACATCTCGAGTATGCTTCACATGAAGATGATCGAGCGATGACGTGGATACGATCCTCCTTAGTACCGTCTAGTTTAATCCACTGAGCAGAAGGACCCAGAGGATATTACTGATGATGTCCCTCCACCTCACGAGGAGCCACCATTTAGCCACCACTGATCCATCACCTAGTTCATGCGGCTGCTTCATTGACAGATCTCTCTGAGCGATTCACACGATTCGAGCAGCAGTGCTTTCAACGATTCGATCATAGTGATGCTACTCTACAGCAGATTTGTCAGGACTACCACATTTCATCTCCACCGCCCCTACCTCGCGAACCATCTAGCGATGAGGACTTTTGAGTCCATTTATTTTTATTTTTATTTTTATTTGTATTTTTACTTTTATGCTTAGTTATCTTTATCTTTATTTCTATTTTTATGTTCTACCAAACTATATTAGTTTATTTTTTTATGGTTGTTTCTTCATGAGTAACCTTGCTAATATATTCCCCTAAAAATACTATTGATGCTATGGCAGTCTAAAGAACTCAAGAGCCCAAATTCAACTCTAATGGGAAAGGTACTCTATGACTACCATGTCCTGCTCGACCATGACCATAGCCACCACAGCACCAAGTATAATACTCTTTTGGTGCAGCAATTGTGGATACACCTTCTACCACCACCAGAGATACCTCCTCCGACCTCACTCTTGCCCTAGCTACAGATACACCTCACAATCAAGTTTCCACACTTCCAACTCAAGGATTCCATCCAATATTCAAGAAGTTTCACTTCTCTCCCTATCTTATGATCTCTAGCCTTTATTTAAGATCTATCTTTGTACATTGACGACAATGCACATATTATGTGTGGGGGGTAAATTATATCATTACTAGAAAATCCCTGAATTTTGCATTATTCTCAAATCCCTGAATCTTGGCTTTCACTATTAGAATGAATTTGGATTGATTTATGATTTTTATTAATATGCCATGGATTAAAACATAGGGAGTTATGCTTTGATTGTTTAAACTTTAAGTCATTAGAGAATCAAGCATGATAAGTTGATTTTTGAGAATTAAAATTTTTCTAGGTTGTCTCCCCAAGTTTAGGTATTATCTTAAAGATTGAAATTCATAGGAGTTACATCAAAAGCCATAATTTCTGTGAGATTTTGAGCCTTTAGAGTATATATTCTTTCTTGCTCACTTTTATTGTTGCTATGAGGGTGTCAATATTGATTTGTTATTCTAGAACTTGCTTCGATTATACATGTCAAGACCACACCATTGATTTGATATACCAAGATCATAAAGGCACCTAGGTTTTAACCCACTCACTCCATAAAAGCTTACACTCATAATTAACCATTAGTGAACCCCCTTTAGCCTAATAACCCATTTATTGATTTACCGTCAATATTAACCAACAGCCTATTATTGTTGAAATCCCCTTAATTAATTTGATCCCTATTTTTGTCAAGACTTGATTTGAATAAATTGTTTAGCTATGTTTTCCGTTCTCTAGTAAAGTTTTATATTTGATTTGTTCTTAAAAAATGAAGTTGTTCAGTTGGTTGATTTGTCGTTAACATTACAAAGCTATGCTTGAGCATGAACGATGTTATTTATGAGGAAAAGTTCAATTCTAGGATCATTTATTCAGGAATGTAATTTCTCAGTATAAGTATTTTTCTAGTTAGGTAATTTTTCAATTCAATCTCGATTCTAACCTCTTTTTTCAGCTTGTGACCACACCCTCTAACCAAAGACACGTTACAACCCTCTAAAGACCTTTTGATTGATATATCATGTCAATAATAGTGGTGGAGATTTGATTTTCATGCAAGCTTATGGTAATAACTTTTCATGTTGACAATTGAATGCTTAATTTATTGTCCTTAAACACCTTGAGTGATTTGAGTGAATCTTTAGTAAGGATGTTAACTTTGTGTGATTTTGAACTAAAGATAATTACTTAGATAAGGGGAGATACCTATGTTTTCGTGATAAAATGTTCAACTTGGATTGTTTGAAACTTTGATGTTCTTTTAGTTGAACTCTCAAGGTATGGTTACTTATCGATTATTTCGAAACATTATTGATAGGAATTATAAGTTGAGAAAAATGAATTCTTAATTGTGAGTTGAGGATTTTGCTTGAGGACAAGCAAATGCTTAAGTGTGGGGGTATTTGATAAACCATAATATATACATATTTTTATCCCACATTTGGCATATTTATGGATGATTTATCATTAGATTTATGGAATTTGATGCTCCTAATCCTTTATTTTCATGTTCTATACCTAGGTGAGCATAAGGAAGTAAAAAGAGCAAGAAACGGGCCAAAAATGAATAAAATGGGCCAAAGTTGGGATTCAACACGGCCTGGGCTTTTACACACGGGTGAACCACACAACCGTGTCGATTTAACAGTGTTGAACACGGCCTGAGCCCGAGTCATACGGGTGTGCCACACGGGCGTGTCCCTGTCGAGCCCTGCTTCAATTTCATGCGGGAAAAGCTAATTTTTGGGTATTTTGGGCATTCCAAAGTCTATATAAACACCCTAAGGGGGATAAAAAAAAGACACAGAGTAGAAAGCAAGGAATTACTCGAAGAACACCGATTGATCCATCTCAAAAGTAGGATTTCCATCAAGGCTGAAGATCTCCCTTTAATTTCTTTCAGGAGTTTTTGGGTTTTCTTTATGTTTTTTTGTTTTCCCTATTTTGAAATGTTTTCCTTTATAATTATGAACTAAATCCCCTAAATACCTGAGGGGGATGAAACCTAAGATGGATCTTGTTATTAACATCTGAATTATATGACAAATACTTGATTTGTTCTTAATTGTGTTCTTAATTCTTGTGTTAATATTTCATGATATTAATATAAGTTGAATGTACTTATTCAGTGGAGCAAAAGTCCCTATTTAAGAGTAGATCCAATACAGTTAAGCGGAGTTGATCGTAATCCTAGACATAGGACGATGAACATCTGCCGGATTAGAGTCAAATCTAATAAGGGAATCCATAGATCGAGTTAATGCAACGCTAGGGGTTTTAATTAGAAAGAAATTTCAATTAATCAACCTAGGGTTAGTTTTTCTTAGTCTTGAAAGAGATATTAACATAATTTAGGGATTTCTATGGATCAAGTCAAGTGAATAAATCATCTAGTTCAGAGTCTAATAACAAGTGAAGTCTAGGTAGATTCTTCATTGAGTATTGTCTTAATCAATTAGTTTTCCCAAAAGTAATTTCCCCAATTTACTCTCTGTCGTGTTCTTAGTTAATTAGTTTAATTTAATTAGTTTAAAACTAATTCCCTTTATTTCTAGGCCAGATAATAGAAAAAAAGTTATTACCAATACTTTTAGTTCCTATGGGTTCGACATTCCGGTCTTGCCACTAAACTATACTACTGTTCGATAGGTGCGCTTGCCTTCATCGTGATAATAGTTAGTTTTTAGGTGCGATCATATTACTTTATCATCACACACACGATAGATCAAGGATCATGGCCTGTGAGACTCCAAAAAAGGCTTGGGACAAGCTTAAAGAGGAGTTTTAAGGCATTGAAAAAACAAGACAGCAACAACTTTTAAACTTAAGAAGAGACTTTGAAAACCTGAAGATGAAGGAGTTAGAGACAGTTAAGCAATACTCAGATAGGATTATGGCCGTTGTAAATAACATCAGGCTGCTTGGGGACTAGTTTAGTGAATCTAGAATAGTGGAGAAGTGTAACAGTCCAATATAGGGCTCAAACGGAATAGTGGTTTTAGGACCATAAATCCGAAGTAGAAAATTTTTTTGTGATATTATCTTATGGTCTACAGTATGAATGAATGCTTGTGTGAAAATTTCGTTAAGAAATTTTATAGATAGTGTCTAATTTGCATAATAGGACTAAATTACAAATAGTGCAAAATGTATGTTCTAGAAGCTATGGGTGCTTAATTGAAATGAATTTATAAATTAAAGGTCCTTAGATGGTGATTAGACCATTATATCTGAAGATGAATAAAAATGGACATGGTTAGGTGAAATTTCAAAGTTAGGCATTAAGGGCATTTTGGTTATTTGGCAAATAAAGACAAAATTTAACAAATAAAAGACATCATCTTTCCTAATTTAGTCACCTTGTGCCGAATTTGAAGAGTCTCCATAGCTAGGGTTTTGGCCAAGCTTTCCAAGCTCAATTGTAAGTCCGTTCTAACCCCGTTTTTAATGATTTTTATGTTTTTAAGATCCTCGTAACCTAATCTATCTTTTCAATGACTAATTTGAAGTATTATCAAAGTTTAAAAATTTACCCATGTTAGACATACATGTATTTTGATGTCTAATGGTGGAAAATGTATGTTAGATGTGTGATAAACGATTTTTGCTAAGTGATTTTTGGTAAAAATATTAAAAAGGACTTATTTGTAAAATTTGTAAAATGTGTGTAGAAAATGTGAATAAATGAAAAATGTGGGCAGCTTTGAGCATGAGAAGGGTTTGACTAGGCTTGGGTAATGAAAAAATTTAAAGAAATTCATTTTATGAGCCTAGGGACTAAACGTTATATTTTGTTTTAATGCTTTATTATTGTATAAATTGTGTGATTGACTCTTTCCCTTGTTTTATAGTGTTGCCAAGCTAGCTCGGATTGGTGATCGTCGGAGATTCGAATCACACTATCAACTCTCTTATTTAGGGTATAGATGATTTTAGCATTTTGAATGTATGGCATGTATAGGAGGACTTGGTCATTTTGTTATGTGTCATATTTGATTTGGCCAAATATGTTGGCTTATTTTGGTTTGAGGATCATTTTGTATAAGGCCATTGGAAATGGGCCAATATTGATTATAAGTATATTCATATGATGATATCTTTCATGAATGATGTGTTAATGTCTTAGTTGTGGATATTTGGTTGTATGTATATGCTTGGATTGGTGTTATGTTTTGTTTTGTAGCTGTGTGCATTAAAGGGTGGCAAAATGGTTTGGTAAATAACCTATATTTTGTCTACAAAGGTAGGCACACGGGCGTGTGTCTAGGCCTTGTGTGACACACGGTCAGCCCTACGGGCATATGTTTACGCCGTGTGTCCCTGCACCTTAAATTTGTGAAACATAATGCTCAGAATTGAGCACACGGGCAGAGGCACGAGCGTCTGTCTCAGTTGTGTGGATGGCACAGCCCCGAACACAGGCGTGTGCCCTGGCCGTGTGTAGTCTTCACCTATTTTTGTGAAAATTAATTTTCCACACAGCCTAGCACATGGGCGTGTGGCTTGGTGTGTGTGAGCTCAATTTGGTCATGAGTTACAAGTCAGAGAGTTACACAGGTTTGGGACATGAGTGTGTGAGGCCACACGGCCTGCCCACATAGGCGTGTCCTAAATCACACGGGCGTGTGACCCCTATTTTGTGGAAAAATTTTCTAAATTTTGTAAAATTTCTTAAAGTTCTCGGTTTATTCCCGATCCAGTTCCAATGCATGTTTTTGGCCTTGTAGGCTCGTATTAGGGACTTTATGATTAATTGCAAATGATTTTAATTTGGATGTAAGTTTGTAACCCGAGATTGAATGTTTGTTCTCGCGATAGGTCTTGTAATCCCTCGTACCCTATTTTGGCGTCGAATACGGATAAAGGCTATTACAATAAGGTTGTTGCAACCTTGCCTAAGAGGTATGAAGCCCAAATCTCTTCCCTAGAAGTTTTAAGAGATCTGTCAAGCATCTCTTTGACTGAGCTAATCAATGCTCTCTATGCTTAGGAATAGAGAAGAGCTAGTAGATAAGAGGAGCATCAAAAAGGTGCCTTCCAAGCTAAGAACAGTCCAAATTCGAGCTCCTCTGGCTATAAAGGGAAGAAAGCTTGGTCAGACAAGCCTAAAAGAGATGGAGCAAGAAGATGATATCCACCTTGCTCACATTATAAAAGGCTCAGCAATCCAGAAGCAAACTGCTGGTTGAGACATGAAGTGCAGTGCAAAATTTGCAATCATGTAACACCCCCTACCCGTATTCGTCGCCGAAATAGGGTACGAGGCATTACCGGAGTTTACCAAATTAATTTTTCTATTATTACGAGTTAAATACTATTCATTTATTGAAACATGTTATGACATCCCGTAGATGGGTCTACGAAGCCCAAAACATACATCGGGACCGAACCAGAATTTAATCAAAACCATAGGGAATTTTTCACAAAAACCTAATTTTTTTCAAGATTAACTCAATATAACCCCTTTATAGATATCGAACCTTCCCTGCAATTTTAAATCGAGACCAATCCAAATCAACCAATCCAATTCCACATATTTTCAAGAAAAATTCATGCATATCCATAAGATAACCACATCACATACCAAAACCAAGATTTGTTTGCCACACCAATGGCTAACTTTACATTCATTTCACATTAACATTTACTTGATTAACTTATACATGCCATTGATTTCCAAAATAAAGTTTCTTGATATACCAAAATGTTGAGGTTGATAGTGTGATGTGTCTCCGACTGAATCCGACCTCCAAGCTCTTAATACTACAAAACAGGAAAAAAGGAAACAGGGTAAGCACATTGTGCTTAGTAAGCTCATGTAACAAGAATTATACTTACCTAATATTTTCAATACAATACAATAAACATTCATACATCCATTCAATGCATTGTTACCCTAACATGCACAACTCAACATTCAAGTTAGTCCAATAATTTCAATGTATCAATAATATATACCATGATTAATGAGCTCATCAATACCATAATTTCCATTCCATTATTATTTTCCCATATTTATCCCGTTGAATTTCTCGAAATTTCGATGGATTTTCAAGGGTACACTTTAGTGTACAAATCCGGGTCCGTCAATTTATATTCATGTGCGCACATTTTCATTTTAGAGAGCACACTCCCATGAACCTCATCCTTACAGCAGGATTACCAATCTAGGCTAAATCCCCTGTAATATAAACTCATAGAATATTATCGGGATTACCAGCTAAAGCTAAATCCCCTGTAACGACAATTATTCTAATGAGCTTGGATTTGAATTACTAGTCCAGGCTAAATTCAGACCCTAATTCGGATTACCCGTCCGGGCTAAATCCATTTTCCAAATATTCTTCGGGAGGGCTATATCAAGATAGGATCACCCGTCCGGGCTAGATCTTTTTATCGTCAATTCCTTTTCAGAGATCCATCAAATTTTCCTTTCATTCAACCGGGATTTATTCCCATTTTTATCAAATATATCAATGTTTCATCTATCTTCATACAATGAACATTCAAATCATATTCACATCAATAACATACATTTCAAGCATTTAAGAATATAATTCAGGTTACACGAACTTACCTCGATACTTGTTCGTATACAAAAATCTACTAATCCCGAAATTTTTCCTTTCCTCGATCTAGCTTTGTATTTGAGTCTTCGGGATCTAAATAAATAAATTTAAACATCAATTTAACATTTTATTTTCATATGTACCATTCTTTACAATTCCACTATTATTTATAGTTCATTTAAAGTTGTCTACTTGAGTCATAGTCACTAAATTATTTTTATCTTGAGGTACGGAACTCCAAATTAAGATCTGATAATTTTTCCTTAAACGAGACTCACATATATTTTTACCATAAAATTTTCAGAATTTTTGGTTTAGCCAATAAATACATTTTATTCTTTGAAGTCACCCTTATTCTACTATCTGACAGTTCCGACCCTTCTTCACTAAAAGTTAATTATCTCCTTGTATGATATTCGAATGGTGTTCTTGTTTGTTTCTCTTGAAAATAGACTCATTAAAGATTTCAAAAATGTAAATTTAAGCCCATGATTATTTTTCTTGAATTTTTGGTGATTTTCCAAATTCAAAACAGGGGAACCCGAAATCATTCTGACCTTGTCTCACAAAATTTATTATATCTCATGATTTACAATTCCATTGTTTACACGTTTCTTTTATAAGAAACTAGACTCAATAAGCTTTAATTCCATATTTTTTTACCCTCTAATTAGATTTCTACAATTTATGGTGATTTTTCAAATTTGGACTACTGCTGCAGTCCAAAACTGTTTTAGTGCAGTAGGTTTATTACCATTTTTCCCTAAGCTTTTAATAAGTGATAATTTCGTCCCTACTCAATTAACCTCTCAGTTGAGCTGATTTTTCTCAATTAACACTTTATTCTATCATTTTAAACTACTTTATAGCCTTTGGAAATTAGAATTTCAGCACTAGACTTCAATTTCACACTCTTTTACAAATAGGTCCTAAATATCCTCTTCCTATTCATTTCATTCAATAAAATCATCATATAATAAGATTAAAGCTTCAATTCCATTCTAAATCATCATTTAATTATAACTCTCAACCATGGTGACTTCCAATTTCATCCATGAAATCAAAAACTAATGAATTTAATATTAGGACCTAGTTGTAAAAGTCTTAAAAACACAAAAATTACAAGAAAAAGGAAAGAATTAACTCACTTGGTACAAAAATTATGAAATACCAGCTTAAATAACCCCTCCTATGGCATTTTGGCTGATGAGAATGAAGAGAAATCACAATAAATCTAGATATTTCCATATTAGTCCTAGTTTTATTTAGTTAATAATGCAATATTCTAATTTTGCCCTTAAATCATCCATTCTCCTGATTTTTCTCAGCTTATGCCACCCAAAAAATCTCCTTTGGGCTTATTTACACTTTATATCCCTCCTCATTTGACAATTGAGCTATTTAATCCTTCTAGTAACTTTTATACCTTTTTTAATTTAGTCCTTTTCATGTAATTTACTGCCCAAACGTTAAAATTTTCTAACAAAATTTTAATACCATATTACTAACATTTCATAAATATTTATAAAAATATTTCTGACTCGGTTTTACGAGATCGAGGTTTCGATACCTTGTTTTTACCCAATTTCTTCAATAATTTTGTTTTCTAACTAACCACTAAACCGGTAAAATTTTTCTATCGATATTTTCATACGATTTTCCTATCATATCAATACTCATGCAAAAATATTAAAATAAATTTCTCTTTAAATCGGATTTGTGGTTACGAAACCACTGTTCCGATAACCCCGAATTTAGGCCATTACAAAACAAATGGGCCATGTTAACAAAGTGTGTAAAAACAAAAGTAAACAGAAGCAATACCAACCTTAGTAGCCTAAATCTAAAGCTCAAGTGGCAGAAGAGAGATGTGATCAGGAGGAACAATATTTACTGTCTCCTGTTCAGCTACCAAAGCAAAAATCACAAAAGGGTGGCTGGTTGACAGTGGTTGCACAAACCACATGACACCTGATGCTACCATTTTTAAAAGCATTGATAGATGCTTCAACTCAAGAGTAAAAGTGGGCAATGGACACTATATTAAAGTAGAAGGCAAAGGAAATGTGCTGATTGACACTCCTACAGGTACCAAACTTGTTTCTAATGTTTTGTTAGTACCTGAAATTGATAAATCTGCTTAGTATTGCTCAGTTACTTGAAATGGGATACTCAGTAGCGTTTAAAGAAAAAGAGTGTCTAATTAGTGATCCAAGTGGATCCAAGCTCATGTCAGTGATCATGACTGACAAAAGCTTTATTATTGATTGGAACAAGAACTCAGTTTGTGCCTACACAACTACTTTAGATTAATCCAAATTGTGGCACAAAAGGTTAGGCCATGCCAACTATAAGTCATTATTTCGGTTATCCAAAGAGTATTTGGTTGAAAATTTCACAAAATCAGTTGAAAAAGAAGATGTTTGTGAGGTGTGTCAGCTAGGAAAGCAAGCTAGACTGCCATTTCCTGCCAACAAAGCCTGGAGGGCCTCTGAAAAATTGTAGTTGGTCCACACTGATGTGTGTGGCCCTATGAGAACTGAATCCTTGAATGGCAACAGGTACTTCATCCTTTTTATTGATGATTATTCAAGATTTTATTGGAGTTACTTTCTCAAGCACAAATCAGAAGTGGCATAAATGTTTTACAAGTTTAAGGCTGAAGCAAAAAAATCAGTCAGGATGCAAGCTCAAGACACTGCGGTCAGACAATGGGACAAAATACACCTCGGCAGTGTTTCAAACCTTTTGTGAAGAATTAGGCATAAAACACCAGCTCAACAACACCTACACACTTTAATAGAATGGTGTCAGTGAGAGAAAGAATAGAAGCTTGATGGATATGGCCAGATACTTAATGTTTGAAAGGAATTTGCCAAAAAAATTTTTGGCTGAGGTAGTTAACACTACAATATATCTTCAAAACAGGATACCAACTAAAGCACTGCTTGAAAACACACCATTTGAAGCTTGGTTTGGGTTCAAGCCATCACTTGCTCGCCTAAGGGTGTTTGGATGCATATGTTATGCACATATTCCTGCAATCGAAAGGGACAAGTTAGCCAAGAAGGCTCAGCCTAGCATTCTGGTGGGCTACAATAGTGTTAAGAAAGGCTATAGGATTCTGGATCCTACAACCAAAAAAGTTTTTATTAGCAGAGATGTTGTATTTGATGAGAAGTCAAGCTGGAACTAGGATAAAAGTGAAACAGAAGCTACTGTTGAAGATCTTGTGACAGATCAGATTGAAGTCAACCAAAATGATCCTGAAATGGACATTGATTGTAAGCCAGTTAGGGGGACCAGACTATTATCTGATATATATGAGAGGGTTGATGTGGCTACTGTTGAACCAACTTGTTTTGAAGAAGCTCAAACTCAGCAAGGATGGAGGCAAGCCATGATGGATGAGATGACCATGATTCGTAAAAATTTGAAAGCTAGATTGGGTGTTTGCAGCATGGAAGCCAATGAGGAGTGTTAGAAGTTGGCTTGCATGCAGCCTTTGTGATCAAGTTAAGCAGCTGGCAGATGAAGCACATGCAACTGTCATTTTGATAATGTCTTGATTTAGTTATAAATGAACTAAGTTTGTAATGAGTTTGTTGTAAGTTGGTGCTGATAAGATTTGATAAATCAGCATAACAAAGTGTGCAAACAATGTTTTATTAGTTTCAAGACATTATTAATGGAGTTAGGTGTGTTTAGGTGACTTTTTTTCACTTACTTCACAAGTTAATCACTTGATATATGCAATGTTTTATTTTTCAGATAATCAAATGGATCTTTTTTCATCAAATTTTCTCTTAGTTCTCTGCTGAAAATTCTGCTTTCATTTGTTCTTCAAGCCTTATTTTCTTTGTTTGTTCAACAAGCCAGTATTGCTTGCAGCGAAAGTATTTGCTGTAACTGGTTAACTTTAAGTCAAAAACTCTAACAAAATTTCACTCTCATAGAGTGTCCACCATCATCTTACTAGGCATTCCTTTCCTGTTGCCAGGTCTCTCTCCACTCCAGGCTCAACTTCCTCTCATTCCACCAAGCTTTTATATGCTGATCATGATTTCGAAGAAGTAATAATAATGATCATACCTGGAAACTAACTATTATCACGATAAAAGGCAAGTGCACCTATCGAATAATAGTATAGCTAGTGGCAAGACTAGCATATCGAATCCAAGGAACCAAAAGTACTAATAATGACTTTCTTCCTATTATCTAACCTAAAAATAAATGAAGATTTGGTTGTAAACTAACTAATCTAATTTAAACTAAAGACACGACAAAGAATAAATTGGGAAATTACTTTGGGAAGACTGAATGATAAAGGCAATACCCAAGGAAGAATCCACCTAGACTTTACTTGTTATCTAACTCTAAACTAGACGATTTCTTCATTCAACTTGATCTATAGAGACCCCTAAATTATGTTAAAATCTCCGTCGAGAATAAGAACAACTAATCCTAGGTTGATTAATTGAAATCTCTTTCCAATTAAAACCCTAATCTTGTATAAACTCGATCTATGGATCCCCATATTAGATTTGACTATAATCCGACAGATTTTCGTTGTCCTATATCTAGGATTACGATAAACTCCGCTTAATTATGTTGGATCTACTCTTACACCGGGACTTTTGCTCCTCTACATAAGCACATTCGACATAAATTAATATCCCAGAAATATCAATTCAAGAATTAAAAACACAATTAAGAACAAATCGAATTTTTATCGTACAGTTCAGATAATAATAACAAGATTCGTCTTAGGTTTCATCCCCCTTAGGTATTTTGGGGGTTTAGTTCATGTTTATAAAAGAAAACATCTTAGAATAAAAAAATAACAAAACATAAAGAAAACCCAAAACTCCTGAAAGGATTGAAGGGAGATCTTCAGTCTTGATGTAGATCATGGCTTCTGAGATGGATCAATCAGCTTCCTTCAAGTAATTCCTTGTCTTCTACTCTTAGTCTTGGCAGGGACACCGTACACCCTTGTAGTTGCCTCCTAGGGTCTTTATATAGAGTTTAGAAAGTCTTTCTTAGCCCCTAAGTAGCTTTTTCTACGTAAAATTAGACTTCATCATGACAGAGACACGCCTGTATGGCACGCTCGTATAAGTCGAGTTTAGGCCGTGTTCAAGCCTGTTAATGTGGCACGGTCATGTAGTTCACCCGTGTGACGAACTTCAGGCCGTGTTGTTTCCTTACTTTGGCCTATTTTCTTCGTTTTCAGCCAGTTTCTCGTTCTTTTTACTCTCCTATGCTCTCCTAAGTATAAAACATGAAATTAAAGGATTAGGAGCATCAAATTCCACAAATTCAACGATAATTCATCCATATATGTACTAAATGTGGGATAAAAATATGTATAATTTACAGTTTATCAAATACCCCCACATTTAAGCCTTTGCTTGTCCTCAAGCAAAATCTCAACTCACAATTAAAAATCATCCTTCTCAACTTATAATCCTTATCAATAATGCTTTGAACTAATCCACAAGTAATCATACATTGAGAATTCAACTGAAAGAACATTAAAGTCTCAAACAATCTAATTTGAGAATTTTATCACAGAAACATAGGTTTTCTTCCCTCTTCTAAGTAAGTACCTTTAACTCAAAATCAACAAGAGTTGACACCCTCACTAAAGATTCACTCTATTCACTTGAGGTGTTTAGGGTTCAGCAATTAAGCACTCATTAGTCAACATGAAAAGTTATTACCATATGCTTGCATGAAAATCAAATCTCCACCACTATGTATTGACATGATACATCGATCAAAAGGTCTTTAGAGGGTTGTAACGTGGCTTTGGTTAGGGTGTGGTCACAAGCTTAAAAAGAGGGTTAGAATCGAGATTAAACTGAAAAATCATCTAACTAGAAAAATCTCTATCACTGAAACATATTCTTAGAATAAAGCATTTTTCTTTTGGATAAAATCGTTTAAGAACAGAAGCTCAAAATTACATGGAAAATATGTGAAACATTGAATTACAACTGAAATATACATACGTTTTTTTTAAGAACAAATCGAATACTTTACAAACTTACTAACTGAAAGGGAGAACATAGCTAGATAATTATTCAATTAAAGTCTCGACAGAGATAGGGATCAAAGTAATTAGGGGGATTTTAAAAAATAGGTTATAGGTTAATATTGAGGAAAAATAAAAAAAATGGTTTGTTAGGCTCAAGGGGGTTTACTAGGGGTTAATTATGAAGGTAGGCTTTTATGGAGTAAGTGGGTTAAAACCTAGGTACCTTTATCATCTCGGTATATGAAATTAATGATGTGGTCTCGACATGTAAAATTGAAGCAAGTTCTAGAATAACAGATCAATATTGACTCACTCAAAACAATAATAAAAGTGAGCACGAAAGGATGTATGCTCAAAAGGCTTAAAAATCTCACCAGAATTATGGCTTTTAATGTCAATCCTGCCAATTTCAAATTTCAAGATAATACTTAAAATTGGGGAACACAACCTAGAAAAATTTTAAATTCTCAAAAATTCTTTCAACTTATCATGCTTGATTCTCTAATGTCTTAAAGTTTGAATAATCAAAGCACAATTACCTGTATCTTAATCCTAAACATATCAATAAAAATCATAAATCAATCGAAATTCATTCTAATTGTTAAGGCCAAGATTCAGAGATTTGAGAATAACGCAAAAAGTGAAAGTGAGTAATTTTCAGGGATTTTCTGATAGTGAACTTAAAACTTAATAACCCCCCCACACTTAAGATGTACATTGCCCTCAATGTACAAAATTAAACTTTCTAATAATATAAGCATAAATCTTAAGATAGGGAGAGAAGTGAGACTCCCTAAATATTAGATGAATTCCTTCAGTTGGAAGTGTGGAAACCTGTAGGAAAGAGTGTCCATCTACAATCTCTGTGCCAAAATAATATTATCGTGGTGGCTATGATCGTGGTCGAGTAGGTCCCAGCAGTTGTGGCAGGGTTTTCCCATTAGATTTGGATTTGAGCTTTTAGGCTCTTTAAAACTGCGATAGCATTAATAAAATTTTAGGGAATGTAGATTAGCACAATTACTCATTAGGAAATAGCTGATATGAAATGTTTAAAATAAACTAAGCTAAGTTCTTAGAATACCGAAATTCAAATAATGAAAAAGATAAAGTTTAAGTAAAATAAAAGGAAGAATAAAAATAAAAAAGAAAATAAAGAAAAAGATAAGAGGACTCGAGAGTCCTAATCCTCAGATAGTTCGTGAGGTGGGGGTGGCAGTGAGATGTGAAGATGCTGACAAATCTGATAGAGAGTAGTATCAATGTGATCAAGGCGCTGAAAACACTATTGCTCGAATTGTGTGAAGCGCTCAGAGATGTCAGAATCTGAAGCTGCCACATGAACTAGACGACGAATGGGGCGGTGGTTCAGTTGGTGGCTCCTCGTGAGGTGCAGAGACATCATCAGGAATGTCTTCTGGGTCTTCTTGCTCGATAGCTGGAATAAGTGGTATTGAGGAGGCTCGATCCCACGTCGGCGCTCGATCATCCTCATGTGAAGCATACTCTGGATACCCTGTGGGGACATCTGGCCGATAAGAGTATAGGGGGATGTTTGGGCCGCTGTGTTGAGGAGGCCGAAGTAGTGGGCCAGGTGAGTTACATATGGGCCCATCGAGATCACACCCCTACGATACCGCTGGGTTTGATGTTGAATGGCATGGGTGATGAAGTAAGCGAGGTCGAGCACGTGCCCGTGCGCCATGCTCCACAAGAAATATACGTCGTGGGTGTTAATAACGCCGGTGCTTTCTTATCTGCCCGTCAAAGTATATGCGAGTAGGGCATGAAGGTACCTCAGCGAAGGGGCGAGAGCTGTCGTCTTGGAGCGACTAGGGTCGTAGGCAGCCGAAACAGGGACTAGGGCCTACCAATACTTGGATGGAGAGAAGTGGATGTGGCGGTGAAGCTTGAAGAGGTCTTCCTCTTCCATGAATTGTTCAGTATATAGGCCCAGTGCTGTACCAAACTCAAGTACGCTAAGCTGTCGGACTAGGCCCCCGAGGCAGAACTAGACCGTCCCTAGATCGTCATATCTGGACATGACTGTCTGGAAGTGGAATGTAGAGCAGAGCTCTAAAGTAAGCTCGAGGTATGTAAGCTCGACGTTCTGGAAAAATTGGTCCCATGGGTCCGTCGTTAACAAAGCCTGAACTGAGTCTGCCAATTGGACTCGCTCTAATGCGGCCCAATCAATACACCTCACCACTCTGAGGGGTCTCGCTCTGAGAATCTAAAATAGTTCCTCTTGGGAATTTTACGGGAACTGGAGGAAGATGTGTCTAATTTTCGTGATGGCTCTAGATGAGGTACCACTGGGTCCCTTTCGCTTTTTGGAAGCGGGGACGACAGCTTTCTTTCCTCGTAAGGATGACATTGTTCCTGCAAGAAAATTTTTGTGACAGTTTAATGAAAATAGGAAAACATGGACATATGCTATGGATATTCATAAGTTGCTAAACTAACTGACAAAATCGGCTAATCAAGACTACTAAGTACTCAATGCAAAAGGTAAGTTAAAAACAACTAAATTTGGTGTTTGGGTTATTCTAAGCATAGATTTTAACAAAACAATAGAGATGGCAGTAACTATGGTTAGTTTTTAATAGCAATATATACTAAGAAGCAATTACTTAAGATAGCTAAAAATGGCAGCCAAAGAATAGTTCAAAATGGCATGATAAGTATTCCAAATCAATCATGCAAAATCTATTAGAATCATATAAGTAATGAACTAAATGAATCAATGAAAGTAAAATAGGAGTTAAAAATTTAAAAATAAAATTAATGATTAAGAGAAAAGGGAGAAAGGGAAACCGATAAGGTAGATGTTAGGGTGGAGCACGGTTGTGGAGGTACTACACGAGCATAGTGGCTTGGGCTAGATCAGCGACGACGCAATGAGTGCCTGGAATGAGTGGTGGTGGGAGAGGGGTTAGGGTTTTGAGTGAGGAAGATAATGAATAGTGAAGGGTTTATATAGAAATTAGGGCACACGAGCGTGGCACACGCCCGTGTGAATCATTTTTAGCCCGTGTGGTTCAAATTTTAAGGGTTTTGGCACGCCTGATTAGTGTCACATGCCTGTGTTCTTCAGGCGTGTTAGGGCACACGGCTGTGTCGCACGGCCGTGTTCTTCGATGTTCATTTCTCACACGCCTGTGTATGAGGTCACACGTCCGTGTATGAATTAACAGGTTCGACCACGGGGTTAAAGCACGAGCGTGTCTTTAGCCCGTGTTAATTTAGTAGGTTCGACCACGTTCTGGAGACACGGGCGTGTCGCACGCCTGTATCGATTTGTCAGGATTGGCCACGGCCACATCGCACGGTCGTGGCTATTTTTCAAAGGCCGCATCTTACTTATGGTGTGCTCACGGCCTTAGGCACGCCCGTGGGCCTGGCTGTGTGGTCCTAAAAAACATGCATTTTAAGAAGGCCAGTATATAAACTAAAGGTTTAAGAGCTTAAGTTAAAGAGCTTTACTATGTTAGTGCTCGGGTTGCCTCTCGAGAAGTGCTTGTTTATAGTCTAAGCTCGACTTTTGTCAAGCTTGTTCAGTTATAGTGGTTTGAGGAGTTCAAACTCCTCTCTCCTCCTATCAGTTTTAATATTAAAATAAGGTTTAAGTCGAGTATAGTTTACCTTAAAAGTGCCAAATGTCTTATGTGTTATCTTGACTGTACCATAGGGAAAGATTTTTATTACCGTGAAGGGAGTTGTGTCACCTGTAAGAAGCTTTGCATTCGAGATTTGAGGATCCACCTCCTCTAATAATACATTATCCCCTACTTTAAATTGATTTTGTTTATCTGTGGGCTTATCATGATGATGCTCTGTTTCGGTGTGGCATATCTTAGGTTTCTCCTGGTGATAGTTCAGCCACTCTTTTAGTTTTTTAATTTGTAACATTCGTTCTTCATGTATTGTTCCCTTGTATAGACTCATATATGGTTCGGTTGCACTTATGTGAAGAGTATCCTGCAAAGAAGGCTGGACGGTGAGATCATTCTTATTACAAGAACTCGTAATAATATCTTTATTATTAGTAGTTCTATTGGAATTACAAGCCTGCAAAGTGATTGTGTCATTACCTACACGAAGTGTGAGTTCGCTTGTGCCTACGTCAATTATAGTCCTTGCAGTTGCTAAGAAGGGTCGCCCTAGAATTAATGGTACATTACTATCCTCATCTATGTCTAAAACAACAAAGTCTACTGGGAATATGAATTTGTCAATTTTAACTAGCACATCTTCAATTATGCCCCTAGGAAATCTAATGGTTTTATCAGCCAATTGAATGCTCATCTTAGTTTGTTTAGGTTTTCCAAGACCTAGTTGTTTAAACAATTTGTAGGGCATTACATTAATACTGGCCCCTAAATCAGCTAAAGCATTTTTAACATCTAAGCTACCAAGTAAACAAGGAACTGTAAACTCCCTAGATCTTTTAGTTTGTTGGGTAGCTTATTCTGCAAAATGGCTGAGCAGACTGCATTCAGCTCTATATGTGACGACTCATCCAACCTTTGTTTGTTTGTTAGAAGTTCTCTTAAAAATTTCATGGCGTTTGACATCTGTGAGAGAGCTTCAATAAATGGTAAGTTAATATGCAATTTCTTTAAAAGTTTAAGGAATTTACCAAATTGTTCATCTGTTCGGTCTTTCCTCATCGCATTAGGATATGAGACACGAGGCTTATACTCTTTGACAATTGGTTTTGTGCGAATTACCTCACCCTTACTTCTACTTACCATATTTTTCTTACTTGGATCTGATTTGGTTTTAGCTAACCCTCCTTTATCAATTGTGTCGATGGCGTAGAGCTGCTCCTTAGGGTTAGTTTCGGTGTTACTTGGTAAACCGTCTTGTGGTCTTTCAGAAATTAGTTTAGCGAGCTGGCCTATTTGGGTTTTGAGTCCCTGAATGGATGCTTGCTGGTTTTTAAGTGCCGTCTCGTTGTTCTGGAAATGGGTTTCTGATACAGAGATAAATTTCGTGAGCATCTCTTCAAGGTTCGGCTTTTTCTCTTACTGGAAAGTTAAAATCCTGTAGGTGGTTGTAGTCTCTGATGTCCTTAGTTGCCTTGTCCTCCCCATGCGAAATTTGGGTGGTTCCTCTAACCTGCATTGTAAGTGTTACTATAAGGGTTATTTTGATGTCTAGAATTATTACCCATATAGTTGGCTTGCTCGTTTTCCATGCCATATCCATATGTGGGGTATTCAGAATTCCTCATGTTTCCTTGAATTGAGTCACACTGCATCACTGGGTGTACCTGCGTAGAACCAACTAAACCGTCAATCTTTTTATTTAAGAGTTCTACCTGATTTGACAGCATTGTGACTGCATCGACATTAAAAACTCTGACAGCTTTTTGCGGCTTTATTCTCATGACTTGCCACTGATAGTTATTCAGTGACATCTCTTCTATAAACTCGTAAGCTGCTTCTGGTGTTTTGTTATTGATTGTTCCGTCGGCGACTGCATCGATCATTTGTCTTGTTGAAAGGTTCAAACTTTTGTGAAAAGTTTAAACTTGTAACCATAGAGGTAACCCATGGTAAGGGCACCTTCTCAATAAATCCTTGTATCTCTCTTAAGCATTGTAGAGTGTTTCTAAATCCATCTGCACAAAAGAAGAGATATCATTCCTTAATTTTACCGTTTTAGCCGGCGAAAAATATTTAAGTAAAAATTTTTCAGTCATTTATTCCCATGTAGTGATAGACCCTCTGAGTAGAGAGTTTAACCATTGTTTGGCTTTATTCCTCAAGGAAAATGGGAATAATCGAAGACGAATGGCATCATCAAAAACGCCATTTATTTTGAATGTGTCGCAGAATTCCAAAAAATTAGCTAAATGTGAGTTAGGATCCTTATCCTGCAAACCATCAAACTAAACAAACTGTTGTATCATTTGAATAGTGTTAGGTTTCAGTTCAAAATTATTTGCAGCAATAGTAGGCCTAACAATACTAGATTCAGTGCCAGCTAAATTAGGTTTAGTATAATCATACATAGTACGGGGAATAAGGTTTTGATTAACAGGATCTGCGGCTACTACAGGAGGTAGCTGATTATCCTGATTCGCCTTCATCTCTTCAGTACATTTGGGTTCTTCTTCTTGTCTCTGTTCTGGATACTGTAAGCTTCTTATCTTTCTGCGGTTTCTGCGAACTATGGGTTCTAGGTCATCGTCAAAAAGCAAAGGTCCTGACGGTTTCTTCTAGTCATAAACTAGAGATACCTGTCAGAGAAAAGCGAAATAAGAAAGAAAAATTTATTAAATAAAACCTAAGAAGAAAATAGTAAATAAATTGAAATAAAAGGAAAGATGGCTAAAGTAATAGAAATCGAGTGTTCCTAATATTTTAGTTCCCTAGCAACGTCGCCAAAAACTTGACCGTGATTTCGAAGAAGTAATAATAATGATCATACCTGGAAACTAACTATTATCACAATAAAAGGTAAGTGCACCTATCGAATAATAGTATAGCTAGTGGCAAGACCGGAATATCGAATCCAAGGAACCAGAAGTACTAGTAATGACTTTCTTCCTATTATCTAGCCTAAAAATAAAGGAGGATTTGGTTGTAAACTAACTAATCTAATTTAAACTAAAGACACGACAAAGAATAAATTGGGAAATTACTTTGGAAAGACTGAATGATAAAGGCAATACCTAAGGAAGAATCCACCTAGACTTCACTTGTTATCTAACTCTGAACTACACAATTTCTTCATTCGACTTGATCCGTAGAGACCCCTAAATTATGTTAAAATCTTCGTCGAGAATAAGAACAACTAATCCTAGGTTGATTAATTGAAATCTCTTTCTAATTAAAACCCCTAGTCTTGCATTAACTCGATCTATGGATCCCTATATTAGATTTGACTCTAATCTGACAAATTTTCGTCGTCCTATGTCTAGGATTGCGACCAACTCCGCTTAATTGTGTTGGATCTACTCTTATACAGGGACTTTTGCTCCTCTGCATAAGCACATTCGACAAAAATTAATATCCCGAAAATATCAATTTAAGAATTAAAAACACAATTAAGAACAAATCGAATATTTATCATATAGTTCAGATAACAATAACAAGATTCATCTTAGGTTTCATCCCCGATAGGTATTTGGGGGTTTAGTTCATGTTTATAAAAGAAAACATCTTAGAATAAAGAAAATAACAAAACATAAAGAAAACCCAAAACTCTTGAAAGGATTGAAGAGAGATCTTCAGTCTTGATGTAGATCCTGGCTTCTGAGATGGATCAATCGTATTCCTTTGAGTAATTCCTTGTCTTCTACTCTTAGTCTTGGCAGGGACACCGTACACCCTTGTAGTTGCCTCTAGGGTCTTTATATAGAGTTTGGAAAGTCTTTCTTAGCCCCTAAGTAGCTTTTTCTACGCGAAATTAGACTTCATCACGACAAGGACACGCCCGTATGGGTCGAGTTTAGGCCGTGTTCGAGCCTGTTAATATGGCACGGTTGTGTGGTTCACGCATGTGACAAACTTCAGGCCGTGTTGTTTCCTTACTTTGGCCCATTTTCTTCGTTTTCAGCCCGTTTCTCGTTCTTTTTACTCTCATATACTCTCCTAAGTATAAAACATGAAATTAGAGAATTAGGAGCATCAAATTCCACAAATTCAATGATAATTCATCCATAAATGTGCTAAATGTGGGATAAAAATATGTATAATTTACAATTTATCATATGCTAAGATGGATGATAAGTAATTTCATCTCATCTACTATCTTTTTCCATGCGATCTCTCGTTTCCATCATGTTGCACTGTAAATTCCCTACAAGTGCCAGGAAGAGCCGAAGCAGATTTTGGCTGCTTTGACACAAAGATTGTCATACGCAAGGTTTATACTATGTTATCTAGAAGTTTACCCCAAGTTGTTGTTGATGATCAAGAGGTCTTGAATTTGGTTGACTCATCTGCACCTCTCCAACCATGGTTAAGCGAGGAGGATCTTGCAGAGTATGGCTCTTTATATGAGAAAAGCAGATTCCGTACTGCACTGTAAGTTCCATACAGGTGAAGCATGATTGATTATATTCTAATAAGTCGAACTAATCCTATGCTATAGCTAGTGTATTTTGTTCAAATATGTATTTTATACGTATATATATCTCTTACGTGCAGGACTATGATGCAGTCCTGTAGGCTGGATGATGGGAAAATTAGAGCTCCAGGACTTGTGATCATGGGAGAGCAGGACTATATTATGAAATTCCCAGGGCTAGAAGACTATATCAGGACTGACAAAGAAAAGGAGTTTGCGCCTAATTTGGATGTCACATTTTTGCCAAAAGGTAACCATTTCGTCCAAGAACAATTTCCTGAGGAAGTGAATCATCTCATTATCTCCTTAACAAACACTGCAAACAGAGCAAATCCATGGCTTAGCTTCTGCTTCGTCTCCTTCCTTCTTTAACGCTGAATAAAAGGACATTGTGCCATTTAAATAAAGAATAATATTACCTCAAAATGGTCAAATTCAAATGCATTGGAAGTTGGAGGGTCTCTTGATTTCAGTTCATCAAATGTACTAGCATTCACTCTCTTACACCAAGATTAGCATTATCATTTAACAACCAAATCAAAAAGGCTTGCGTGGCAAATTGGAAGCTTACAAGTATGCTGCCAGTTTCATTAATTAAACAAAACTAGAGAAAATACACTTTGTAAAAAAAAAAAAAGCTTTAAAGAAAAAAAAAAGGCACCAACATTGGGAGGAAGATAAGAACTGCCACATATTCTTATTTTGAGTTTATCAAAGTATTAGGGTGGAGAAATAGTACATTAGTATCAGGTTCATATCATTGACTACAAATTGGTGCACATATAAAGAGAGCAAATAATCCGAAACTTATAGATGCATGCTTCAACCATTTCAGAATTGCAAACAATTCATTACAAGTGTTATCCAAAGGCATGTCTTCCAGGAAAGCAGACAGGCAATACCTATTGCATTAGCCTAGAAATTAGAGCTCATATGCAGGGAATCTGGAACCCAAGGGTTCAATCATGTCTAGGAAAAGATATGCCATACCCCCAATCCCTTCAAACAAGGAATAGGGCCTATCCCCCCCATGCATCTCTCCCTTGGATATAAGCTTGTGAGCCTGATCAAGCAAAAAGCAAGCAAATGCTTTTGCCCTATACAAGAACTTTACGTTGCCTGTTTTTCGGTAAAGTGAAAGGAAAACATAAGCATTCCCACTAATGCCATGGCAAATTCCTACCCGCTTCAGCAACCCACGGTTCCACACCACCTCTGCTGCATCCACAGCTGCTTCCAGAAATTCATCATCTCCAAAGACCTAAAGAACACAGAGATTCTAATGAATTCTAATTCTGACAGTACACAAATTGTTGCTGGTTGCTAATTTTATTTCTTTTAGTAGCAAAACCTTCAAGAAAGAATTACTTTGTATTGAACTTATGCTACGTCTGGTTGGAGTATTATTTTATTCCACATGTTATTGGTTAGCTATAAACTAATTACAATTGGTTGCCACTTGCATGACTTGTTTGTGGCAAAAAGAAAGAAAACTTTCGCTTATTTTGAAGAGGTCTTATTTTTTACGAGTTTTTACTCATCTTTCTAATTATATGTTTAAATTTATACTAATTATTCTTTATATTATGTCTAACTATTTTAGAACCTGTGTTAAATAATTTTTTTTTCTTCTGTTATTGCACTAACAATCAAATGTAGCATAAATGAATTCCATTCAAGCAAATACCATGTCAGAGTGAATCCATTAATGCTTAATATTTAATGATGGAAGTTATTCAAACAATTCTAGCAATTCTAGGGGTATGCCTTAGTTCTTTCTCTAGCGGCTACAATATTAGTTCTTTCTCTAGCGGCTACAGTATAAATAAAAAACCTAATTTAGTACATGCTTTTGCAAATACATAAACCTCATTGCAGGAATAATCTCACTATCAAACACACGAATAATTGATAAACAAGTGTCCAATCAATGCCATTACCCAATAAACTAGGAGAACCTAGTGATTTCAAAAAAATGTCCCTCGGAGAAGGACAAGAAAAATGTAAATTCTTTTAAATATAGTTTACACAAGAACTTAGAACTTGATAAATTTTAATCTTACCTCAGCAGCCTTGACAAGAGTGAGGGCGATCCCAGGGGCTCCATGGCACCAATGGACAAGAACATCCGACTTCCTATCTTGTTCACTTGCAGGGTAGTTCCCACCCGGAAATCGATTCCTAATCATGTATCTAAGAGTGCTTTTTACATCCTCAGCCTCATCCGGTTTCAACTCCGTGTCCATTAACACATAGATAATACCTGCCAATCCATGCGCAGCACCCCAATACTTTTCTCCATACCATTCAAACATCAAAGGACTTCCTCCTCCTTTCTTCCCCAACGCCCTGCCATTCTTGATAATTTCATCAACAACTGCACGCTGCACAATAAAACACCCAAAAATTTTACGTTTAATCCAACCTCATTTAGAGGTGATATATCACGAACATATACTTACTGTAGTTGTAGAAGGGATAGTCCCTTCACCAAGATGCTTGTTCAAGAACAAACAAGCCCATAGAAACCCAGCTCTTCCATACAATAATTCATCAGGGAGATCCCTTGAGAGCTTAATCTGATTCATTTAATCATAGAAATTACAGTATTTTTTTTAGGAAAAAAAAAAGGCGGCCATAAAGTTGAAAAACCATCAGCAGAGTACCTGTCTAAACGGGGTTAAGTAGTGATTACGCAACTCTTGATTTTCAGCATACTTTGCGGCCACAGCACCAAGAGCACAAACACCCGCTCGACCACATAAAAAGGTTGCATCCCTATTTTTACATTATATATATATATATATATATAAACTGGAAATGGACCAATTTAAGTACTGAAGCAAATAACGAAATTGATTGTATGGGTAAACTGGATATGATCCAATTTAAGTAAAAAAGCGAAGGAAGAAGTGATAGATGTACCGAGAAGATAAGGAAGCGGAGTTGCAAGCATCAACAATGGCTAAGCAGAGGGATAGGTCGTTGGTGTTGTTGGTAAGTTGATAGGATTTGAAGAGCAAGAAAGCAGTACCGAGAGTGCCACAATAGAGAGTAAAGTCGGAGACCTTTTGCGAAGTTATCCCCCACGTTTCCAGCGTTACCTGGGTCAATAACGCAAATATGTGGTGAGGTTGAATCAAAATAAAAAAGCAGCAAAAATTAGGAAGAAAGAGAGAGAGAGAGAGAGAGAGAGAGAGGGAGAGGCAACGGTTTCTTTGAGGTCCAAAGCGGTGCGTTTGAAATGTTGAGATAGAGAAGAGTAAGGCATGGATAGAAGTTTCATCAGAGTATCTCCAATTTCTTGTTGTTCGTGTTGTGTTGTTTCGGGTACGAAGTCCGGCAATACGTTGGGAAAGAAACGATCCGCCATTATTTTTTCGGTCTTTTGGGTTTCTTTAAGAATCGCAAAGCTTCAGCCTTTAGATGATCCCGAGAGTGTTTTAACGTTTTTAAGGGATTAAGCATTTCTACGACTGATCTGGAGCTGCCACAAGCTAACACCTGTCTCCACGCTGCTATGGTTTTTAGTGAATGTGTCAGAACCATGCCATGAACAGCAGGAAGGAATGCAGAACCCGCAAGGAATTATAGGTGTTCATGCATTAAATCACATCGGGTTTAGATTAGGAATTAAAAATTTAGGCTTATTTATTAGTTCTTGACTTGGTTTTGCCTAAAATCTAAGTTTAAAATTTTACTCAAATTTGATGCGATTTATCTATATTAATTTTTATATTATTTTTATATAATTTTTAAATATATATAATACATTAATAAATTTTAAAAAATATGTAAACTTATAAGACTAAGATAAATACAACTTAACAAGCAAATACCTCTAAAATAATAACAAAAATTAACAAATCCCTTTAAAATAATAACAAAATTAACAATAAAATAAGTTTTAGCCAATATCCAAACAATAACAACAAAATAGTAGCAACATAGTAGTAAAATGATAGCAAAATAGAGAGAAAACAATAAGAAAATAACATTAAAAAAAAGAGTAGATTTTTTTTCCTTTAGTGAATTCGGGCCCGGGCCAAAAATACTTTACCCAAGGCCCGACCCTATTTTAAACGAGACTTATTTTTTTGTTCAAGCCCATTTTTCGGGCCTATATTTTTACCCAAACCCTCCCACATTTCAGGCGAGCCTTCGAGCCGGGCCGAGTGACTCGACTCATGATCAGGTCTACAAGGAATAAATTGCTTTGGCTCAAATTCAATATATATTGACTTTTTTACATATATAATATAAAAAATTTAAAAATTTAAAAATAGAATACTTAGATTAATTATGAAACTGGTATGGTTAGAGCGGTGGAGGGTGTCAAATAAGAGGCACCACCCCTCTTTTTTGACACATGTCAGTGATTGCTAAACAAATAATAATAATAATTTTATATTAAGTGAATATGAGATTTTATACGATTAGTGGTTGTGCCCATATAATTGGCGGCACCAATGATGTCAATCTCATAAGTGATATTTTTGAGCAAATTTCTCAGCTTTAGTTGGAGCATCAACTGCAGTAGCATTGCTTTCAACTCTCTTCCTATAATAAATTGTAATTATAAGTAAAATTGTACAGAAAAATTATCCTTTTAATTTGCCATTATCACCCAATGAACAGCAAAGCAATTCGATTAGAATTTAGAAAGAAAACATAAAAATCATAACAAAAATCAACAATCATTAGAACTAAAAAGCTTAATGGAAGATCTCAAATTACCAAATTTTCAAGGAAACTTGAAAAAATAAAAATCATAAATAATAGCATACTATTATAAAATAAATGTGATAGAAGAGAGAGTGTAGAGAGAATGTATATTCTTTCTTATAGTTGATTCATGAGTACATGAGCCCCATATATATAGGGGTTGATAGAAGCTTTCTAATTATTACAGTGCATGTAAAAGGACATGACCTTTTACATTTCATCTTTCATATTAATTGAGTAGAGTCAAGAGTCTCATAACTTATGGGTGTGATAATGGCATCCACATAAATATTCATAACACTCCCCATTGGATGTCCATTATCTAATTATGCCTCGTTAAAACCTTACTAGGAAAAATCCAGTGGGACAAAAACTTAGTGAAGGAAAAAGAGTACATAATTATACGCTTGATATGCTGCCTCATTAAAAACCTTACCTGAAAAATCCAGTGGGATAAAACCAATGTTAAGGGAAAAAAAGTACAGCGCGTATTTACTCCCCCTAATGGCTATATCACTTGAGATCTCGAAGGTGACTAATTCTAATGTAGTAAACTAGCTTCTGAAACACTGATGTATGAAGCGCCTTAGTGAATAAATCTGCCAAATTCTCACTTGACCTGATCTGCTTAACTTTTATCTCCTTAAACTTCTAGATGTCATGAGTGAAGAAGAATTTTGGTGCAATGTGTTTTGTTCTGTCACCTTTGATATATCCATTATCGAGCTGATCAATGCATGCTGTGTTGTCTTCAAACAAGACAGTTGTAACTTCCTTTCCAGATGATAAACCACAATTATTTCTTATATGCTGAATCATAGATCTTAGCCATACACATTCACGACTTGCTTCATGGATTGCTAAGATTTCTGCATTATTAGACAAGGTTACTGCAATTGTTTGCTTCATTGAGCGCCAAGAGATTGCAGTACCTCCATATGTGAAAACATATCCAGTTTGTGATTTTCCATTATGAGGGTTTGACATAAATCCTGCATCTGCAAAACCAATCAACTCTGTTTTGGATTTATTAGGGAAAAAAAGACCTATATCCTTTGTGCCTTGGAGATAACGAAATATCTGTTTAACTCTAGTCCAATGTCTCCGAGTTGGGCATGAGCTAAATCTTACTAGCAAATTTACAGAAAAAGATATATCAGGTTGGGTATGGCTAACAAGATACATCAATGCCCCAATTGCACTGAGGTATGACACTTCAGGACCAAGAAAATCTTCACCATCTTCTCGAGGATGGAAACGGTCTTTACTCGGATCAAGTGATCTTATAACCATCGGGGTAGTTATTGGATGTGCCTTATCCATATAAAATCTCTTTAGTACCTTTTCAATATACGTTGATTGATGCACAAGGATTCCTTCTTTTAGGTGCTCAATTTGTAACCCCAAACAAAATTTCGTTCTTCTAAGGTTTTTCATTTCAAATTCTTTCTTCAAGCACTCAACAGTCTTTTGGATCTCTTCAGGAGTTCCAATGATATTCAAATCCTCAACAAATACTGCAATAATAACATATCCAGATCCAAACTTCTTAATGAAAATGCATGGGCAAATTGGATCATTCTTGTATCCTTCTTTTAACAAATACTCGCTTAGACGATTATACCACATGTGTTCGGATTGTTTCAATCCATAAAGGGATTTGTGCAATTTGATCGAATAATATTCTCTAGCATCTGAACTCACTGCTTCAGGCAGTTTAAATCCTTCAGGGAGTTTCATACAAATGTTAGTATCTAGTGGGCCATACAAATAAGCTGTTACTACATCCGTTAGGCGTAAATCAAGCCCTTCTCTTATAGCCAGACTTATAAAAAATCTAAATGTAGTTGCATCCACAACAGGAGAATATGTCTCCTCATAATCAATTCCAAGTCTTTGTGAGAATCTTTGTGCAACTAAACGTGTTTTATACCTCACAATTTCACTCTTTTTATTTCTTTTACGCACAAATACCCATTTGTATCCCACTGGTTTCACACCTGTAGGTATACGAACTACAGGTCCAAACACTTCTCTTTTCGCTAGCGATTTCAATTTAGTTTCAATTGCTTCTTTCCATTTTGGCCAATCATCTCTTTGTTTACATTCCTCAATTGATTTTGGTTCATGATCCTCTTTATTATTTATAACATCTAGTGCTACATTGCATGCAAAAATATCATCGACGTCGATTTGATTTCGGTTCCATTTTATACCGGACATGACATAATTAATAGAGATCTCTTCATTGTCAGGTACCTAATTTTCTTCTAAAACTATTTTTCCAGTCATGTCTATAGTCTCTTCAGGAGATCCCGGTATAATCATTTTTTCCTTGATTTGGCCATCATTAATCTTTGCTCCTTTCTTTTTTCGAGAATTCTTATCTTTGGAACCCATTGGTCTACCACGCTTCAGGCGTGTATTAGACTCAGTAGCAACTAGATTTTGTCCTTCTGAGATATCAAGTTTTATTAGAGCATTCACAGCTGGTATATATGACTTAGTCACTTTCTTTGGGTCAGAAAATGCGTCTGGCAATTCATTAGCTAAACTTTGTAAATGAATAATCTTTTGAACTTCTAAATCACATTACTTAGTTCGAGGATCAAGATAAGCTAATGACAACTCTTTCCAACTAATTTCCTTATCCAGCTGTTTGATTTCTCCCCCTAATGTTGAAAAAACTGACTCGTCAAAATGACAATCTGTAAAATGAGCCGTAAATAGATTCCCTGTAGATGGTTCTAGATATTTAATTATGGATAGGGATTCAAATCCAACATATATACCCAACCTTCTTTGAGGTCTCATCTTAGTTCTATGTGGTGGAGCAATTGGAATATATACGGCACATCCAAATGTTCTTAGATGGGAAATATTTGGTTCCTGACCATGAACTATTTGTAAGGGAAAGACTTTATGATAACTTGTTGGCCTGATGCGAATTAATGCAGCTGCATGTAAAATTGCATGCCCCCAAGCAGTGATTGGGAGTTTTGACTTCATAAGTAATGGTCTTGCTATCAATTGAAGTCGTTTTATTAAAGATTCTGCTAGACCATTTTGTGTGTGAATATGAGCTACAAGAGTTCAACATTTATTCCAATGGACATGCAATAGTTATTAAAAGACTGAGAAGTAAATTCACCAGCATTATCAAGACGGATGGTCTTAATAGGAAAATCTGGGAAATGGGCTCGTAATCGAATCAATTGAGCAAGCAATCTCGCAAACACCAGGTTGCGAGTTGATAACAAAGATACACGAGACCATCTACTCGATGCATCGATTAAAACCATAAAGTACCTAAATGGTCCACATGGGGGATGAATAGGCCCACATATGTCCCCTTGAATTCGCTCAAGAAAAGTAAGTGGTTCGTTATTTATCTTAGCTGGTGATGGTCGGATTATTAATTTTCCCAGTGAGCATGCAGCACATGTAATATTTTGAAGAATCTGCTGACTCTTTAATGAATGTCCACATGAATTTTCAATTATTTTTCGCATCATTATTGAACCGGGATGACCTAACCGGTCATGCCAAAAAACAAAGTCATTAGTAAACTTCTGGTTTACTATAGCATGTGTTTCTATAGAACTGATCTTTGTGTAGTACAAACCAGTAAAGAATGCAGGCAATTTCTCAACAAATTGTTTATTACCTTGAGCAATACTCGTAATTTGAAGGAATTCACAATTTCCTTCGTTTAAAGTCTCAATATGATATCCATTTTCGCGAATATCTTTAAAACTCAATAAATTTCTTTGAGACTTAAGGGAGTATAATGCATTAATAATTTCAATTTTTGTTCCCCTTGGCAATAAAATAATTACTTTTCCAGAGCCTTCTATAATGGTTGTACTACCAGATATAGTGCTCACACTTCCTTCTTTCATTATTAAGTGAGAAAAATATCTCTTGCCTTTCAATATAGTGTGAGTAGTTACACTGTCTGCTAGGCATATATCTTCACCATTCATAGCTGATTGCCTTTGCGAGATAATGTTCTTCAAAGAAACAAAATAATAACCATAAAATGTCACACATAATGGTGAAAACAGGCATTCAAAGTTCAAATTACTAAAAGGTCCATAAAACAAAATATCACATAAAAACATAGCATTAGTAAATGTCATAACATCATTATTAAAGTTGCTAAATGAAGCATAGAGTAGTAGAGGTTTATTTTATTATTTATCAAAATTTGTGGGCTTAATAATTTCCTTCAGGGGTAGAATGAAAATCAGCCACTTCCAAGTGGGTTGCATTGCCATCAACAAAATCACCTTCGCCATCTTCATACACAAGATTGGTCTCTACTTTCTTTCCCTTCTGTTTTAGGGACTGTTGATAAAGATCAACTAGATGCTTTTGTGTGCGACACACACGTGACCAATGTCATTTTCCTCTACAACGATAGCATACATTAGTCACATTTTCACCTCTTTCTTTCTCTTCCCTGTTACCATTTTTGCGATCCCACTTCTGGTAGAAATGTGAATTTTTAAAACGACCACCTCGACCATATCCATATCCACGTCCGCGACCACGCCCTCGAGCACGGCCACACTATTTGCATGGTGTGTTTCTTTTAATTCTTGCCCATTGTGTAAACTCACATTCGCTTCAGGGATGGAGTAGAGCCAGTTGGGCGTAATTCATGGTTTTTCATTAGTAGCTCGTTGTTTTGCTCCGCCACTAGGAGACAAGAAATCAATTCAGAATATTTTTAGAATCCTTTTTCACAATATTGTGTCTGCAGGACAACATTATTTGCATGGAAAGTTGAGTATGTTTTTTCTAACATTTCTGCATCAGTAATCTTCTCTCCACATAAATTTAATTGTGAAGTGATTCTAAACATGGCCGAGTTATAATCACTAACAGACTTAAAGTCTTGCAATCTCAAATTCAGCCACTCATAACGAGCTTTATGCAAAATCACAGTTTTTTGGTGGTCATATCTTTCCTTTAGGTTGGCCCAAAGAATTTGGGGGTCCTTAATAGCCAAATATTCGGTCTTTAGACCTTCATAGAGGTGATGGCGAAGGAAAATCATGGCCTTGGCCTTATCTTGTGTACTTGCTTCATTTCCCTCCTTAATAGTCTCACCAAGACCCTTTGCATCTAAGTGAATTTCAGCATCTAGTACCCATGATAAATAGTTATTTCCAGTGATGTCCAGGGCCACAAATTCGAGTTTTGTAAGGTTTGACATTATAAAACTATAAGACAAAATATAACAAGTCAATAGTGTAAAATAAACATGTACTATATGAAAACTAAACGTAAGGGCGTTATACAAGTACAAAAAAAAATTGCTTGTTATATGGCTTTAAACATGTAAACTAATAAACTATGGAGGCATAGTAAGAAGTTTGACTTATAAGATAGTAATTTGATAAGTTGACATATAGAGATGGTGTAGAAAGTAATAGCAACACGACATCAATTGAAAACCCATTAACAAATATAATGTATAAGGAGTCAAATTTCCTAGAAATAAAACATATATACATCAAGAAACAATATTATATGCGAGAACATACATTAAAACAAAATAAAGCATGTTATTATATGGAGCAAAAACTAGAGTAATTGAAAACGAATAGCAATGGTAGCGATTGTTATCAAATGTAACTCTAAATAGTATCATAAATCAAATAAAGGATAACTAGTCCACTATAATTAAATAAATAAAATTTCATAGAAACCGAAATAACGCATTTGCAAATGAAAACAATATGCAATTATAAGCAATAAGCAATATGCAAATGAAATAACGCATATGCAAATGAAATAGATCAACTTGTTACTCTTACTTCACCTAAGCATCATTCGGCAATTTTTAAGGAAAAGTTTGTTGGCCTTGATTTTTTGTATTAGAGACTCATGCTGATAACGTGTTATAAAATAAATGTGATAGAAGAGAGAGTGTAGAGAGAATGTATATTCTTTCTTATAGTTGATTCATGAGTACATGAACCCCATATATATAGGGGTTGATAGAAGCTCTGTAATTATTACAGTGCATGTAAAATGTCATGACTTTTTACATTTCATCTCCCATATTAATTGAGTAGAGTCAAGAGTCTCATAACTTATGGAGGTGATAATGGCATCCACATAAATATTCATAACACATACAAACATAAAAGAACCATCATTAGAACTGCTGAACTTATAACCTCAAATTACCCAATTTTTTAAGTAAAGAAAGAACATAAATTGGGTAATTTGAAAAATTGAAGAATCAATGTTCTTTCTTTGGTTCTGATGATTGTTCATTTATGTTATGTGCTATTATTTGATGATTTTTACGTTTTTTTTTTTCTAAATTCTAATCGAATTGCTTTGTTGTTCATTAGACGATAATAGTAAATTAAAAGGATATTTTTTTTGTACAATTTTACTAATAATTACAATTTATAGTAGGAAAAAAGCTGACAGCCATACCACCGTGGCTGATGCTCCAAGTAAAGCTAAGAAATTTGCTCAAAGGTGCCGCCTATGGGATTGACACTATTGGTGCCGCCTATTACATGGGCACAACCACCAACCTGTATTTAAATAGTATAAAATCTCATCTTCACCTAATATAAAACTATTATTATTATTTTTTGTTTAACGGTCACTGACATATGTCAGAAAAGAGGGGTGGCGCCACTAGTTTGACACCCTCCACCACCCCAATCATACCAGTTTCGTAATTAATCTAATTGGTATCCCATTTTCAAATTTTTTTATTTTTATATATTATATATATAAAAAAAACTATATATATTTAATTACTAGAGGAGGGTAAAATCCAAACAGCATATCAACTCTAGAATTGATGCGGTAAACACCATGGACATGAGGCTTGGCCATGAAACCAATACACAGGATTCAAATTCAATATATTTAAGCATGCTTTTATGCATGCTTTTTACGAACCGATCATTTGGCTCCATTGATTCAACTTATCTACTTGATTCAATTCATCCATTATTTAAAAAAGAATTAGAAATTTTCAGATAAAAATCAATTTTTCTTATAAATACATTTAAAAAACAATGACCTTTTTTTGGGGGGTTTGGGTAGGTTGGTTAGCGGGTTTTAGGTTGAATTTTTTCCCCTAGTTTGGACCAAGAATTTTGGCTCAAAAACATAGAAGTTATACAATTAGTTTTTTACTGGTTCAACTGATTTTCGATTTGCGGTTCAACTGATCTAATCTCTCTTTCTAAAATAGTAATTGGTCAGTTTCTAGTCTAACTGGTTCATCCAGTCTGGTTTAAAGATGCTTTCATGTATTGGTTGACCCTTCTAAATACGTTCCCCACCAAGGACAGACCAACTACATGGGCATGGTAGTGGAGGAGCGTTGTCCCTTATGCAAACAGGAAAAAGAGACATTAGATTCTGGAGCAACGTCGAGTAAGAAGATGGGTGACAGGTTTAGTGCAAGAATTGAAATGGGCAACAAATCATCTAAAGGGCAAAGCACTAGTAACCAATTATTATAAGATCCCTTGGAATGCATTGATTTACCTGGTGTGGAGAGAAAGAAATAACAGGATTTTCTCTCAAAAGGTAATCCTGATATTTCAACACCTTTGGATACAACACAGTCCCCAGCTTCCTCTTTCTTGGGAAACCCCTGTCTCACCAACCACCACAACCATGCCAAATTCTACTTGTCGTTTGGAATGCAATGTGACATCTTCATCGTTTAGGTCGTCCGGTTTGCCACACACACTGACAGAGCAAAATCTGGTAGCCTTTCATAACCAAAAATAGCAGCAGTTACAAGGTACCACCAATAGAGATCTTTCTACACCACCAGAATCTAAAGTTGCCTTCTCCGACGATGACAAATTCTTCTTGTTCCTTTTCAGTAAGTGACAGCTTCTCCATAAGGTTAAGGACTATGCGAGGGCAAAACGCTGCAACTCCTTCCCAATTATAATCACCTCCATCTGCCACAAGAACCAACCTAAAATAACTAGATCTGTGCTACTACACAACTAAAAGCTCATCTCTACCAGCACAAAAGATAAAACAGAACATAATTCTCACAAGGATACCCTACTGAATGGCTCTAACATTTGCTTTGGAATCTCACATCTTTACATAATACTCTCCTACAAGATTACCAACCAAAAACGCATCCTCAATTATATATATTATGCATGCATTTGCTTCATCGATCTTGCATATCTAGAGATTACTATGTCGGTTGATCTATTAAGAATATAACATTCTTAAATAAATGTACATATAATTTTATCTAAAATTGCATATACTGAAACATTAAAAAAAAAAAGAATTATGTAAAAGCTATTCATATCAAATTATATTCGGACTTTTAATTAGTATAATATGATAATCAGTGAACCGTATATATGGATATGCTTACCAAAACCTTCTTATTTTACTTCCTTAGAGGTCAAAGGATCAAGGAATTGCACAAGTTTATCCCTTCATCCAATTGCTCTTGTAGAGTTGTCTAAATGCATTGCTCCAAACTAATTTTCCCTCAAAAGGACTAAAGAAAGCCTCAAAATCCAAAATGTCTTTTTAGAAATGAGTTTTTGTTGAAAAACAAGTTCGATCTTAAATTTTATTTTTAATTATGTTTTTTCTTTTCTTTTTTGGTTAACATTTTCAGTGTAAAGTAGCATAAGGAAGCATTTTGTTCCAACTTTCAAGACAAGTAGACAATGATACAAGATAGGTACAGTACAGGTTTACCTTAATTTACCCAAACAAGCAAGTCCAAAATGGTTGTTCTTCAATTCAATTCAAGGATGCATATTCATTGAATTCAATCCAATATAGATTACTTGAAGAAGAAATGAAAACGTTTTGAAGCATTGTTCCACTTAGTTTGAATCAAAATCCAAGTACATCCTATTGGCATCTCTATCAGCTGAGTAGTAACACTTGATCAAGCTATCAACTTGAAAACCAAGCTTCTTGTAAAGACCCATGGCAGGAATTCTCAAAGGATCAACGTGAAGAGATATCCGATGGATGTTTCTGGTCCTGCATTTTTGAATTGCTGCTTTTAGTAATGCTTCCCCACGGCCTTGCCTTCTATGACTCTCCTTCACTGTTTAGGGTATTGAGAGACAAATAAAACAAGAGTAAATAAACAAAAAAGAAGAAAACATAAAATTGACTTGGTACTTTAATCGAACATGTTACCGGCCAAGTCAATACTCGAATGAAGTGAGGAGAAGAAGGAATAGAAACCTGCAAGCTTTGTTATGGAAGCAGAAAGTGAAGAGGGCCAAGAATACATGACATAGCCGACAATCTCTCCATGAAGATCCATCATGTAAAGCAATCCAGTGTTGTTCTTTCTCAGCTCTTGATCGAAGGACCTAGCAAGTGATTCGTGCTTGGGGAATATCTTCTTTTCCAGCTTCACTATCTCTTCTACTATGTTTGCAAAATTTGTTGAATTTCTTTCTAGCTCCACCACCGCAGCCCCGCTCTCCATGTTGCTACCTTGTTTCCCGCTCCAATCAAAATCTTCTTTGTATATCTTAGTAGCTCCTACTTCTGTCTGAAAACTTATGAGGTTAAAATATGGAAATTTGTAATTTTATTTTAGATTTCAAATTTTAGGTTAATGCTGATAAATTTATTTTATTAAATTTAAGTTTTTTAGTTAGTGAAATTTTTTAGTTATGTTGCTATATCTTAAAATATTATATCAATAAATTTAATAAAAAGTAATAGTATAATTGGATCTTATTTTTTAAATTTAAAAAGTTAAAGGGTTAAATTTTTTTAAAAATAAAAGTATAAATATTTTAACATAATTATGAATATAAAAATTGAGATAATTATTTATAAGGATTTCAATACGCCCAACCTTGAATTTAATTAGAATAAGTGAATCCTTTAAATAAAAAAATTATCTAAGGTTAAAATATGTTGTTAGTGGTTGCTCTTTGATAAAATTTAAAATTTAGTTTGTGTATTTTAAAGTTAGAAATTAAGTCTTTCAATATTTTTTAATTTAAAATGTCTTATCTAATCATTGAAATCGTAATTATTTTTTTTCAAAATTTATCAAATTAGCATGTTAATTAAGTTGTTGTTATATGACATGTCATAATTAATAGAAAATAAATATGTTAAGTTGACAAATTTTAAAAGAAACTATCAACAATACTAAATTGACTATGGTTTTTAAATTGAAACAAGAACTAAATTTTAGATTCTACATAAGTACAAGGGCTAATAACATATTTTAATCTTTATTTAATAAATTAATTATTTTTCTTTAACAACTTAACCATTGATATTCCGTTAATTTAAGTAAATATGCCGTTTTTTTTTGAAAAAGTACACTGAATTCAAACATATTTATTGATCTATTCTGTTTTTTATTCTCTCTTTTGAAAACGTGTCCTACAGGGTGCGTTTTTAGGACAGAGAAAAAAAATACATCATTTTTCCTACCACATTAGTGAAAATGCGCCTTATAAAACACACTTTCCTTTCAACAGTAACTTCTAAAACAATTACAAAGACTCCAACAGCCATAAAATTTCCTACATAAAACCCTCTAAACTTCATTCTTTTCAATCAAATATTCAATACTCATTCTTCTGTCCTAAATTCCCAATCCTCAATTTCTAATTTTTTATTTTCAATTTTAAATTTTCAATCCTCAATTATTTTTTTAATTCTTTTTTGAAATTTATTTTCTTTGATTTTATTCTTTTCATTATAACTTTTAAATGGAAAATCAACTTATTCGTTTGGATGATAAGCATATCTCTGAAGTTCAAATACAAATGGTAAGAAATTTTATTAAATTATTTAATTTTAAATAGTTAATTATTATGATGTTTAGATTATTAATTTTTTATGTTTATATACTCAGCCCGAAAATCAAATTTTGGAGACATACATAAACAATTTAATTGAAGATGCACCAAATGTCATTCATGGACACTTGCGAGATGCAAGATTTTTATACGTGGCTCGCATGCTCGAGGGGACTAAATTGGATCCCCCACTTATCAGTGCTTTGGTCAAAAGATAGAGACTGAAGACACACACATTTCATCTTCCCTACGACGAGTGTACAATTACACTTGAGGACATTAGTTTACAACTCAGTCTACCAGTCGATGGGGATGTCATTACAGGATAGTTATTAGTGTCGATTGGAGTGCAACATGTAAGCAACTACTAAGGAAGGTGCCAAACAAGTTTAAGGGTAGTCGGATCGACAAAAGTTAGTTGGAGGACAACTTCCAAACTATCGAGGCTTCTGCGAGTGACGTTGAAAAGGAACAATTCGCTTGATCAGGGGTTTGTTAATGCTAGATAAATCTTGCAATCTAGTACGTTTGAGGTGGCTACTATTACTAGCTAACTTGAAAGAATCAGGATGACTTAGTTGGGGATTTGTGGTGCTAGAGACATTGTACCAAGAAATGTGTTGAGCGATATACTGGATAAAGTTAAAATCGGCAGTTGCATATTCCTTCTTCAATCATGGGCATGGTATCAACTATCATTTTTACGCCATCGAGTGGAACTCCCTTATGAATTCTCACTCGTCATATGGTAAAATTCATTTGATAATATCATTACCATTTTTATTTTTCATTCTTGTAATTTTAAAATAACATATTATTTAAATAGGTAGAACAACCCTACGAGACATAACGATATACTGACCAAACTTAAAGATATTTGACTAGCTTTAGATCAAGAAACCAAAGAGGATGTTAGTTTATGAATTTCAAAGTTATATAATATGTATTATAGCAGTTGAAATTAAATATTAGGCACATACAAAAAATTATAAATTCGTATTATAGTTTGTATGGATGCCATTTACGGATCCGAGGATTCAAGAATGCGTCCAGGTTGAATTTTCGGCAAATCGCAACATCTGGCACGTTAAAGTGCCATTAGTCATTTTTGCAACGGTCGAGATGCACAAATTTGATTGAATGATGCGACAGCTCAGGTGCACGTAATGTATTCCGCTGCCACCCTAGAAACACGATGACCTACACAAGATCGACTTGCAGGGGAGACTCGAGGAAGATTGATCAACATTCCACAAGAAGTATATTGAGATGTGGCAGCGTAGGTATGATTACTTGCCAATGCGTGAACCATTTCTCACAACTGGAGTTAGTGACATCTCTAGATTACATAGATTGGTTCAGGCATAATGACAAGTCGTATCTACTGCAGGCTTCGGAAAGAAGGCAATATTGTCGTAGGAGGCCAAGACTAGGGCCCATCAATCCTAGGTCGGGAGAAGATGCTGTGGCGGGATCAACATTTACTCCATCTGCACCAGAGGACCTGATTGCCATGCAACCTCCCAGTCAATATGGTTCATTTATTTTTTTCTTATAACCTAATTTTTTTGTCACAAGAATCACAACACGCACACTCATTCCCCTCATCACCACCTTCAGCTTCGGTTTATTTTATACAACACGCGCAATCATTCCATGCATCAACACATTCAACACTAATTTATTTTACACAAGCATCACAACATGCATAATCATTCCCTACATCAACACCTTTTCCAGGGATATATTTTGCACGACTACCACCCACCATGCCATATTACATGCCAATCCTGCCAACAACACCGACGCATTCGGTATCATTGACAATTCCCACATTTTATCCGTAATTGGGCCATGCGACACCATATAGTGGCCTGCCAATAGTGTCGTAAACACCTCCAACATTGTTGTTCTACCGATGTGGGTCATCCTATCAACCGCTGACTCAAACAGGGGGGGATCTATGATGGGTAGCTAGGACACGGTTGCAATCAACCATGAAGGAAGGAGATGAAGTCAACGATCAACCCCGACGTGCACATTAAGATGAAGTTGAAGTCGATGAGGAGCCACCAAACCAAATAGTGTGACGGAACCCTAGGCGTGCCTGATGCCCACCCAGTTGTGGCACACATTCGAGACGTTGATGATTATGTTTTTTCGTAATTTTTTTATATATTTCATTTTACATCCCAAATGTACATTTATTTACAATATACGAAACAAATTTATTAAATTGGTTTGATTTATACACAATTATATTGTGAGTTTAAGATTTACAATTATTTATGTTACTTTTTCATTTAAGTTTTTCTCTGTCCATTTGTTAAGTACAATATTTTCATAAAACAAAGAATTGCTCTGAAAGTTAGAAAAAAGATTAAAACTTTGGCTTGTGTATTGTATTATATCTTACTTCAATAATTAATATTAACTTACACTTTACAAAAAAACTTAATGAATAAATGAATAAATTAGTGTTTTCACTGCATAAGTTAGTGTTTTAATTAATTCTTCTACACTTTAATTATTAATATTAACTTTGGCGTGTGAGTTCTACATGTGTGATTTCTACATTTTCATTGATCAAGTTTATACTGGGTTGCAAGGGCTCAGAAACAATCAAGTTTGGTGGTTGAAAAGCCCAGAGAGAAAACACGGGGCAATTTCAACCAACACCAACTTGATTGCTTTTGAGCCCCGCAACTTGGGATTCCCAAGATAATTTTTTTTCCTTTATACCTCGCCCCATCCCCTACTCAGCCACATCTCAATCTCCTCTAAATTGTTTTTTTTTTCTTTTTTTTTGCGTGTTGAAATTTTCGGGTTTAAAGATTTATTTCTCTCTTGCTTTGAGGGAGACCTAGTTGCTGGAATTTTGATACTAAGAAAGAAAGAATTGCATAGAAGGAATGAGAAATTTAGCAACAAAATTGCCTGCTAAAGTTTTTATTATTTTCATTCATTTATTTTGAACAATGTAACAAGTAGAGGTGATCATGGGCTAGGCTGGGCCCAAGCAAAAATTTAGGCTAGTTTGCTAGGCTCGGGCCAGAAAAATTGACCTAAAATTTTTGTCTAAGCCCGGCCCAGATAAAAATACTAAAACTCGAGCCTGACTCGGCCTGCCCATATTAAAATTTTTTATATTATTATTTTTTACATAATTTGTAAATATATATAATACATCAAAAATGCTAAAAATATTAAAATAAAAATTTCCTAATAAATTGAAAATAAATTTTAAAAAATATGTATACTTCAATAATACTAAAATAGATACAAGTTAACAAGAAAATATCTCTAAAATAATAACAAAATTAACAATAAAATAAGTGTTATACAATATCCAAACAATAACAACAAAATAGTAGCAACATAATAGTGAAATGGTAGCAAAATAGGGAGAAAACAACAAGAAAATATCATTAAAATAATAAAAAAATAGTAGATTTTTTTTGTCATTTAGTGAATTTGGGCCGGGCTCGGGCAAAAAATGTCTTACCTAAGGCCCAACCTATTTTTAAAATTGGCCTTATTTTTTTCCCAAGCCCATTTTTTGGGCCTATATTTTTGCCCAAACCCTCCCACTTCTTGGTTGGACCGGGTGGCCCGACCCATGAGCAAGTCTATAACAAGGGTATTTATAACAAGAAAAACTTATAAATATGGAAAGAAATAACAAAGGTTTTTATACTAATAAATGTCAAATATAAATGCTAAAAATAAATACTAAATCTTCTAAAAAAAAAATATTTTGTTTAACTTGACTTGCAAGCAATACATTTTGTTTAACTTGACTTGCAAGCTATATATTTAAATCCTGTTCATATTTTTTAGTTTACCAAAGTTGACGTGTTCACCAACTTTGCATGAACGGTCATCTTGCAACACTCATCCTTGGCCTTCATGCTGCGAACACTAATTTTATCCCTCAACTCTTCAAACCTCGACTTTCCAAATGGTTTGGTCAGGATGTCTACAAGTTGATCCTTAGTATTGCAATGGACCAGAGTCACTTCTTTGCTCTATTCGACTTCTCTCACAAAGTAATACTTGATTTTAAAATGCTTTGTCTTTTCATGAAAGATTGGGTTCTTTCAATTGCTATGGCAAACTGGTTGTCGCAAAAAAATTGAGTTGCTTCAACCTGCACATGATTCAAATAAAAAAATTTTCTCAACCAAATTGCTTAATTAACTGCTACTGCAGCTACATACTCAGTCTCAGCTATAGATTGAGCAATTGTTGATTGCTTCTTCAAACTCCAAGAGAATACTCCATATCCAAATGAAAAAAAATATTCAAAGGTACTTTGCATATCATCCATTGATCCAGCCTAATTACTATCAATGTACCCAATAAGTTTTAAGGAGTTTGCCATTGTAGTGTTCGCCGTTGCAAACCAAACACCAAAATCAGTTGTTCCTTTGACGTATCTCAACACCCTTTTCGCCGCTTTGAAATGAGAAGTATCACAACAGTGCATAAATCTTGACAACAAGCCAACTGCGAACATAATATCTGGTCGTGTTGTTGTTAAGTACAACAAACAACCCACAAGGCTTTGATAGTTCTTCTCATCAACTTTACTACAGAGTTTTTCTCCAAGTGCAATAAGCGTGCTAATTGGTTTACACTTTGCCATGCAGAACCTCTTCAAAATATTCTGTAACACCTCCAACCTGTATCCCTCACCGGAATTTGGTTACGGAGCATTACTGGAGTTTACAGATCAAACAGACATAAATTTCAAACATTTCGTATCATATAATACTCATGTCAGAACGTCAGAACTAATTAAACTCATACATATTCTCCTTTATTCGAGTCTTTGAGGCCCAAAATACGCGTTAGAAACAAGTCGAGACTAATTCGTAAACTCAGAGAATTTTTTGAGAATATTAAAAATTTTCAAAGCTGCAGGGTTTACACAGCCGTATGGCCAAAATGTACATTAAATAACAAGTTTACCATTCCCTACAAGCTTGGACATTAAGCAATTAAAAAATCATTCGTTTAACTAGTTCAAAACACAATCAAACACATTCAAAACATATCAAAATAATCACCCTAGGTGCTTAACCAATGTACATTTATTGGTACCACATTTATATAATCAATTTATATTATCAAAACATCATTCAAATTCAAATTATAGACATACCTAATTTAATCTATTTTACCTAGTTTATGAATATTTAAACATCAATTTAACATGCCATAATAAAACTTCAAAAACAATAACATGTTTATATGTATATACCAAACCAATATTAAATTTATAACCTCATTTACATTTAATCCACAAAATAACTATTATTTAGACACCCTAGGTACATGCCGACACAAAAGGATAAACATCACCACATTTGAGATTGAGATCATTGTTGGATGCTGAATCGACGATCAAAAGTTAAGTACCTAACCTGCGCACAGAAAACAAAACCTTACACTGAGTAAAACTCATTGGTATTTCTATAATCTGAATAATTAGAGACAATATATTACAAATGTATAATTGAAATATAGACACATATTAATATTTAAAAATCATCACAACTACCATATGCCAACTCTTTGAATTCATACATGATAGCATATCATAATTCATATGTTTCACAATATCCCAATTCTCATACTTGCTATATAAATAGTTTTTCACAATTTGAATTCACATTTCATTTAAATAATGGCATTATCGATTCCATATTTAATTCATGAGTATATAACTCATATGTTACATGTATTTACAACATATTTCACATTCTATTTTCAATTCACTATATCACTTCCATTTCTCAGACCATACCATTTCAATATCAATTATAGAACTTTATTATTTATTTACCCCTATTAACACGACTCGGACTCAGACGGATACAGGATCCAACCAAACACACCAGTTTGGCACCCAATGCCTCATCGGATAATTCGAAATAGTAAAATGACACCCAGTGTCTCATCGGTTAAATCGAAGTAAATTAGCACCCAGTGCCTTGAATAAATCTAAAGTGATAAATTGACACCTAGTGTCTCATCGACTTGAAGTTGAAGAAGTCCCTGAATTCATCCAATCCTATGGCATGCCATCTATATCCAACTCATCCTGATATAGTTAAAAGGATTTAATTTCACTTTCCAGATACAACCAAAATTCAATTATCATATTTGCACACATAGATATATTCATTTCAATTCAATAATCAATACATTCATAATATATATATATATTCCATTCAATTAACTTTAATTCAATTCAATGTCAAAGTGCCAAAAACTCACCTCAACGCTTATCATATGCATTAAATAAAAAAATACAACAATTAATAACTAGTTTCGTATTATAGAAATACAAACCAGAAATTCTGAGCTATTCGACGTCAACTTTATCTTTTCTCTTTATGGTCGAGGATTCAGTACGACGCTAGCTACGGAATTAAAACAATTAAAATTCATCAATACAACACAATTCAATTTCATATTGAATATTTTAATTTTTACACAATATTTTCCTAATTTTCAATTTAGTCCCTAAACCGAGACTAACTTTATTTCTTCACATTTAATTCTATATTTTCATTCAATTTCCACTTTAAACTAAATTTAACTCCCTATTTTCACTTAAATCCCTAAATTTTGAATTTTTACAATTTAGTCCCTATTACTCAATATTTACAATTTATTCTACAATTCAATCCTTTTTTCATTTCTAATTTAAAATCTATCAATTTAATCCCTAATACTAAAATTATTCATCATAGGCAACACTTAAAAACTCAATAAATTCTAAAATTTCGACATGGGTTGGGTAGTACTTAGCACCGAGATTCCAAAAACATAAAAGTTACAAGAAAAATGGATTAAATTGACTAACCAAATAAACTTGGAAACTTTGAAGCCCTTAAGGCCGTGCGTTTCTTCTTTCTTCTTTCTTTCTTTTCTTTTCAAATTTGTTTTGCTTTCTTTCTATATCTTTTATTATACTTATTTTATTATTATATTATATGAATTTACTTAATTATTAAGTAAAACATATTATAATATATATATTTTAACTTTAATTTACTAATAATATATATAATAATTTTACACCTTATGCCATCTCACTAAAGAAACAATGGTATAGTTGCTTGTTTAGTCCCTTTAATTAATTTTTTTTAATCTATAATTCAACTTTCACCCTATATGCAAGTTAGTCTTTATACCTAATTACTCTTAATTCATGCAAATTTACTTAACCAAAAACTAATTAACTACACAACTAACTTCGTAAATATTTTTAATAAAATATTTACGAGTCCGATTTACGGGAATAGAGTCTTGAAAATTTACTTTCCGACACCCTTAACTATCAGGTCGTTACATATTCAATGCGAAGCCTTGTTGACTTATGAAAATTCATTCTTGAACTTGTCGAACTTCCATCCCAAGGAAATATCTCATTTCCCCAAGATTTGACAATTTGAACATGTTTACCATTTGTTGTTTAAACTCATTTGCTAAGACATTGCTACTTCCAATCACAAGTAGATCGTCTACATATAACGAAATAATTAGCAAAGTGAGTTCACCAGTTTTCTTCACATATAAGGTACGATCGCTAGAACTCTTTTCAAATCCTAAGCTCGTGAAGTGTTAATCAATCATTGTGTACCAATCTCGCGAGCCTATTTCAAACCGTATCACTACAACAAAATAGGTTTTTAGCGGCATTTTTAGCGGCGTTTGGACTAAAAACGTCGCAAAATTTGTGGCACTAGCAGCGCTTTTTGAAAAACGCCACTATAGATCGAGCATTAGCGGCGCTTTTTGGAAAACGCCACTATAGGTCGAGCATTAGGGGTGCCTTTTAGAAAATGCCGCAAAAAAGTTAAGTGTACTTTAGTGGCATTAGCGGCGTTTCTGAAAAACGCGCTATAGATCGAGCATTAGCGGCGCTTTTTGAAAAGCGCCACTATAGGTCGAGCATTAGCGGTGCTTTTTCAAAAACGTGGCAATAGAGCGAGAATTAGCAGCGCTTTTTGGAAAACGCCGCTATAGATCAAGCATCAGCGGCACTTTTTAGGAAAACGCCGCTATAAGATCCGTTGGTTGATATGCCAGTATATCAATTGTAAATCCTTCTATACTATTGTATTAATAATATATATTAATGTATTACTGCATGTAGCTCAAATTATGTATTGTAGTTAATATTCATAATATTGTAGCGCAAATTGTCAATCCGTTGAAGAGTTAATTGATTAAAAAAATGAATGCAACAAGGGCAAAAAAGATTCAAAATTGGTAGTGACACGATTTGAACCAAGGTACTAAGGGAAAAGAGCAAGCATCTTAACCAACTAAGCTAAACTAATTAATTGATATAATATAGAAATATTTTTATTATCTTAATTATATTACGTTAAGTTCTAATAATTTATCGGACCTATTCCATACACGTGTCAAATTAGAAAAAGAAATACAATAACTCTGTAAAAAAAATCTGGTGTTTACTTCAAATAAGTAAGGAAAATAATGATTTGAATGTTTTAAAATCCAATTTTAAACCGAAAAAATCAAAATTTAGAGGCAAAAAAGAATCTTTTTCGACAAAAACTGCGACAAACTGCCTTCAGCCATTTGCTAGCACGTAGATCTCGAAAAGTTATTTGAAATAAAAAAATCATCTCAATCGGACAACCGATCGAAAAGTTATGGCCTTTCAAAGTTTTCGAAGATAAAAAAAAATAAAATTGTTGTTGATGAATTACTAATTCAAAACTCACTGTTTCGTTTCAATTGATTTCACCACGCACCGTTTCAATTGATTTCACAGATCCCGCCTCTAATACTCCCAAAATTTAACATCCCTCCAACTCTACACAACGATTCAAAATGCTTTCATTTTTCTTTTATTCTTCCAGTTGGATTTGTAACATTTTTCATTTTTCATTCATTGAGAGGTTTATGGATTATGGGTTTAGGGATAATGGTTTATGGTTTATGGTTTAAGGGTTGGGGTTTAAGGTTTAGGGGTTAGTGGTTAGTGGTTAAAGGTTAAGTGTTTAGGGTTAGTGGTTATGGTTTCAGGGTTAGGGGTTAGGGGTTTAAGGTTTAAATTAATTAGTATTTTTAATTTATATATTAAATAATTTGAAAGTAAAAATATAGAAAAATACATGTAAAAAATGAAAAAAATACTATTAATTAAAATAATTTTAAAGTTTTTTTGGGTATATGACTAATTTTTTTAATTTATATATTAATTAAGTTCTTATATAATTGTAAAGAAGATAACATTAATTTTAATATATTAAAATTATCATATAGTTTAAATTATTTAAGAGATAATGATAGAGTTTATATATATTAAAACAAAATAAGGGATTTTTAGCGGAGCAAAACGGCGCCGTTTTGTGTAAAGGGAAATGACTTTTTATGGTGTTTTTATCAAAAACTAATAATATTATTTTAATATATTAAAATAATTTTAAAAGAGATAATATTAATTTTAATATATTAAAATTATCATTATAGTTTAAATTATTTAAGAGATAGTAGATAAACTTTATCTATATTTAAATTAAGAAAATTGTAAAAAAGTCAAGCATTAGCGGCGTTTTCGAAATGGGACTGTTTTAGTTCAGAATTTCACTCTTATTAAATTCCATTTCCCTTCTTCTCCAATTTATTTCCCCCCAAATTAGTCGCCCCGTCGGAAATCCCTATTTTTTCCCCCATTTTATTTTCCCAAATCATTTCTCTCCTACCTTGAAATCTCTAACAAATTTTCCAATTCCCTTTTATTTTTTCCGAACCTTTTTTCCCCAAATCGGCAGCCCTCTGCTGCGTCTCAAGTTCTAGCTCTGGGAATCAAAATGGGAGCCATAGCGACATAACCAATAATTACTCTTATTAGGTGGTTTTGGGATTTTTCACTCCGGTATTGAAGGTTTGTTCTCGTGTATTGACTTGTTTTTTCTGCTATGGATCTTATTTTATTTGAACTTGCCCTCTGCTGTTTTGTTATTTGAATTTGCCCTCTGCTGTTTCCGGCAGCCCTTTGTTGTTTTGTTATTTGAACTTGCCTCAAAGTACCTCTACAAATACCATCTTTAATCTCTGTACATGACCTACTTCTAACCTGGTTGGAACTTCATAATAAACCTGTTAGGGTTTAAATATAGACTGCAACACGAGGTTACAAATATTTTAAAATTTTATCGTTATTCGATATTTACCATAATCTTGTATATATGTATCCTGCTTGTTTTGTATATATGTAGGAAATATTTCTTCTTGATGTTGAATGATGGGCAGATTGATCTATCATATTATGACTTGTTCGGGAGTCTTTAGTTAGTTCTATTAAATGGTTCCAAGCTTCCGAGTAAACAAGAGGTAGTATTCTATAAGAACTTACTTTACCTTTTGACCATCAGAAATGATTTATATAGCTTCCTATGTACAGGCATTAAAAGAATCGGTCTTTGAAATCTTTAACTGCAAAGAGGTATATATACAACTGAATATGGCTAATTTCATGCCTTTTTTTTTTATTTGAATCTGAAAATATTAATTACAAATATTCACCTTTATCTACAGGGTAAACTTGCATACCCTTGGATTGAGAAAGTCACTGTGGGATAAGTCTAACATGAGAGTTTAAGTTGTGTTATTCTATATTATTTAACTATTATCCATTCTTATTGTCGTATTAATTATTTAATTGTCTTGCTTTTTCTTGATTTGCTATGCCGATATCATTATATTTTGATGATGTGGTTTTCCCTAAACATAACTAACTTCTTGAAATAACTTATGTTTCTGGGATGTGGCTCCCAATAAGGAGAATTACTAGCAAGCTGATAGTGTTTAGCATACCAAGTTATGTTCTAGTTATTGAATATTTAGTATAGTTATTTTGGTCTTACTGAGATAGCATGTATTCAAACATATAAAGTTAAAAGCAAAAGATTGTATATTTTATTTTACTTTAAAGTTTATTTTTATACAAGAAAAGTAATGATATGAACAATACTGTTCATACTTAATCGTTCTTTTATCTCAATTTGTTTAAGAGTGGGAATTTCATTTTCGAACCAGTAGCATGTCTTGTTTTCAGTGCTATTTTTCCTTTTAAAGCAAAAACAAATGATGACATGCATATTGTTGCAGTTACAGAAGTGGTTGGCAACAGCAACTAAGAACATTTACTCTCAACAAAAATAAGTTGGCTTCTGTTATTTGTCATGTGTGTTTCTTGTGAAGCTCCCCCCTCTCATTTTAATATATGCTTTTAAATCTACTCTATTATAAAACAGTCTGGGGGTTCTTGTTAGTAGCATTCATGTATGCAGGAGTGCCCATCTTGTACACTTATTGCTGAAAACTTTGCAATGACATCGCCTCAAATTTTGGCAGGACAAGGATTCAACCGACTTTTGGTACTTATTGCAGTTTCTTTTGAATATTCAACTGTTTGCTTCCTTTCTATCTTCATAAAGTATTTTATATATTCTAGCATTAACTAATATTTTCCTATTTATTTTTCAAATTAATCAAGAGCAATACTTACGGAAGCAACGATGTTAGAAAATGCTTTATTGTTTGACTTTCAATTATCTCACATATCTGGTTAGTTTGTTCATTTTCAATGACTTTTCAGCCATTGCATTTTTTCTTTTAACTTATTGTTTTGTTTTTATCTGATTAGCTATGATGTTCTTTTGTTCCAAGAACAATAGAGGAGAACAATATTTTTCAATGCATAAATTTTATACCTCTCCATGTTTTGGTTTTTTGACACTTGCAATAGTGATTGTGCTTTCTAAACTGTCAATCTGTTACTTTTTTTTTAATTTTTTCTTTTTAAATTGAAAAGGCTAGCTGAAATACTGTGAAATTTGTTTACTTAATTGTTATTAATTTTGGGGAATTCAGTTACATAGTGTTAGATCATGGTATTATAAAATGTGAATTTGAAAATTAGGGTTAATAAAACAGGAGATGAAATTGATATCGGATGGAATGCCCCATTGATCTTCATATCTGATAGATCTATGGTTCCATTTTCAAAAGAAGTTGACTAGGGTTTTAAGTTGGCAATACTTAACACACATGATGCTTATTTTTATCTCTAGTCTTCCAATTTGGTAAGATTGTATTTGTTAGTATGGACAAAAAAGGGCAATCACTCCTACCAATTTTGAGTTAAACTCAATTTTTTCATTTTCCATCTCCTTCCCTCCATTCTTGCATTTCTCTTTCACACCCCGGAAATCTTAAATAAATAGAGTACTAAGTATAAGTTTGGTGTTCATGCGAGTGGATTTTTGCTCATGTTTTATTATGTTCATGAATGTGAGAAATAAAACACCTAAAATGATGAAAGACTCCAGTTTAGGTGGGTTAATTTTCTCCCACATCTCTTCACTTTTGAATATACTTAATTGGTTTGCTGCAAATTGTGAGTGATAATTAAGGTTCAAGTAAAACAATAGACTTAATGACTATTTACCATTAATGCATTGTATTTGTTAACATTAAACAAAATTTCATCTTGAGTGGTAATTGGATTTCAATTTTGGTTACAGCGAACATTGTGAAGTGCTTCATTCATGTGCTATACATTTTTAGTTTTATTTTTTCCGCAGAATATGTTCAGTGTACTAAAGCAAAGGTTCTAGCCACTAGAAACACCTTGGAACCATCTAGGCAAGGTATAAGCTTTGGCACCTGGCAGCAACTTTTTGAAAATGCAAAGGCAAAGGCAAAGGTATAGAAATCTTGGGGTTAAGGTATGTGTTTTTGAATTTTCAGAGTACTATAAGAAAATATCCTTGAGATACACAAAAATATGATGAAATATATAATTCGCCTTATAACGACCCAAATTTCATGAGCACCAAAAAAAAGTGAGTTTAGGGCCTCCGTCTTAGGAAAACGAGTCCGTAAATATTTATTAAAAATATTTACGAAGTTAACTATGAGTTGAATTAGATCTTGATAAGTGAATTTAGTTTAAATAGAAATAATTAGTAGAAAGGATTAAATTGAATAGAGCATAAAAGCTTAATTATAGAATAGAGAAAGGTTAAAGGATTAAATTAAGAATTAAACCAAATTAGTGACATGTGTATGTTAGAAAATGAATACATGTGTATTTAAATTATTAGTACAAATGTATAATATATATATTTACTTATAAATTAAGTAAAAGATATTTTATTATTATTATTATTATATTATTATTATATTTAATAAATAAATGGTGCCAAATGTATGGTGATGGGATAATACATGTGTATATATGTGTAATAGTACACATGTAATATATATATTAGTTATTAATTAGATATTTTATAATAATAATTAATTAAGTATTAGTAAATAAAAGTAATAAAATAAAACATAAAAAAAAAGACAGAAAAGTTGCAGAGAGTCACGAAAATTGGGAGAAAAAAAGAAGAAAAGAAAAGAAAAAGGAGAAATTAGGGTTTGGAAGCTTGGAAGTTAAATTGGTAAGTCAATTAAGTCCCTTTATTAGTGATTTTGATGTTTTTGGAGTCCTAGAGTAAAGTACTCTTGAATTTGTGTGGAAATATTGAAAGTTGATAGACTTTTGAGTAGAGTTTATGTTGAACAAATGATAAAATTAGGGATCAAATTGATAGAATTATTGATTAGATTTGATTAGAGGACTAAATTATAAACTAGACTCTAAGTTTTGAGTTTTAAGGGCTAAATTGGAAGAAATTCGAAATTATGGAAAAATGGTAAAAAATTGATAGTTATATTGAAGTTTTGATGGATATTGAATAAGAAAATGATGTGAATTATAAAAAGGAAGAAGATGAAAATGGTTAGGACAAATTTGGGATTTAGGCAAAAGTTGCATGGAAAATTATTATTTTGTATAAAATATGTGTGTTATTAATTAATTGTAATTATGCTAATTTTCGTAGCAAACATGGAAACCGAGACGTCTAATACGAAGGGGAAATAAAAAGTGATCGAGGAGTAGCTCGAGAAATATCGGTTTGTATTATCATAATTCAAGTTATTTCTTATTAAATGTTTAATTTTAATATATGTGTATGGAATTTGAATGTGAGGTAAATATTGATATTGAGTTGAATGTGAATTAGATTTATTAGATGAACAAATATTTATATGTGAAATTGAATTGTATGATTGAATTGAGTAATGTTGGTATGCATATGAATTTGAAATTGAGATTGAACTGTTAATGTGATTATGTAAATTTGAAAGAAGTTGTGCTTGAATTGAGAAATATGTGAGAAAATGTGGCCAAAGTGCAATTGATGTGAATTTGACTGAAATAGAGAAAGAAATCTGATACCCTATTAACTAGTCAGGCTTAGTGGATATAGTTGGCATGCCATAGGATTGGAAGAGTTTAGGGTTACTTCGACCTCGAGTCGATGAGACACTTGGAGTGTCATATTGCTTCGGATAGATTTGATGAGATACTGGGTACCACCTTAATTCGGTTAAGCCGATGAGACACTAGGTGTCACTATATTGCTTTGAACTATCCGATGAGGCACTGGGTGCCATTATGGTGTGTTTGGTTGGATCCGTGTATCCGCTAAAGTCCGAGTCATGTTAATAGGGGTAATTAAGAGAAAAGACAAAATCAATTGAATTTGATTATTTGAACCATTGAATGAACAATGAAAGTGATATTGTAAAATGAAATGAGAAATGAAGTTGTGCTATGAGATTGAAAGCATGAACCAAAGGTTCATGAATTATTGGAAATCCTATTGATGAGATATTTATTCAAATATTGGAAATGATGCAATGGAAATATGGTAACTTAGTATGAGATTATATGTATGATTTGAAATTATCTATGTATGTCTATGATATTTGATTGTCGTTATAAATTTGAATTATGATAATACCACTGAGTATTTCCAATACTCAGCGTACGGTTGTTTTCCGTGCGCAGGTTAGGTCAAGTTAAAGTCCGACTCAGCATCCGAATCAATCCCAGCTTCAGCTTAATTTTAGTGATGAATCAACTTTTTAATTAATGTGGCATGTATTAAGTTTGGTGTTTGTCACTTGTAAATGCTTTATGTTTTGATTGTAAATGTGGTTTATGACCCTTAAGAAGTATCTGGTATGATTGAATGAATATTTACTAAGTTTAAAAGTTAGAATAATTGTTATTTGATCAAATTTATAAGTCAATGTTTTGGGCATGAATTAGCTTTGTTTAGTATGTGAAAATAGCTTGAAAATGGTGAGAAATCATGTTTTCACACGGCCAAGTCACATGGGCGTGTGCCCAGGCCGTGTGGTAAAGTCAAAATTGCCTACAGGCTAGTTCTACGGCCGTGTGTAGAAAGTCAGATCTACCCACGGGCTGGCCCCACGGCCATGGGAGCCCTACGGGCATGTCCTAGGCCACACGGGCGTATGCCCCTATTTTCAAGGAAAAATTTCCAAAGTTACCAGTTTAATCCCAAATCACTTCCTAAACATATTTTGGGCCTCGTAAGCCCATATTAAAAACTTTTTGATGGAAATTAGAAGGTTCTAGATTAAAACTCAGATTTATGACTTGTTTTTGTTTGTTTACTAGTGTATAAGTCCGATAATGCCTTGTAACCCTGTTCCAGCGACGGTTTAGGGGTAGAGGGTGTTACACGCCTTATCAGGAATTCACAAGAGTATCTTTCTGCACCTAATAAAGTATGTAAACAACTTCCTATAGGAGCAACATTTATGTTAGTCCATGATAATTCCTCACTTTTGATCCTTATTTTTGTTCGTAATTTAAGTGAACCTATTGAATATCCAACCTAAAAGTAATTGGTAATAGATGAAGGGGATCCACTTTTAATATAAGACCATGATAAACCAGTACTTAAAAAAATGTCAGTCAGCACCACTTAATATTCCCCTCCTATGTAGCTCATAAGATCTTGTTACAACATACAATTATTTAATGACTATGCAAGTAGTTTGCCCAAACATTAATTTCATTTAATATAGAATGATTTGTTTGCTTCATTTACGATTTTCTTTGCTATTGGATTTGAGATGATTTGGATTTTCTTGCTGTAATATGTGTTAGCATAAGTTGGTTGTCTGTTTAATATCCAAAAAATAAACAGACTCATACTGTTCTGTCATTCAACAAGTGATTGTATATTACAGGTGCCTCTAAACCTAGATTGCCCTTCTTGAATGTATGTCTTTTGTTTTTTTTGAACAATTCTTGAATGTATGTCTTGAATGTGAAGAAAAGGACTATATGTGGAAGTGAGTGAAGATTAACAGTAGGGTTTAGGTTTATTTTCACCCTAACATTATGAACCTTAACTTAAAAGGGATTTTCTTAATATGGTCTTCATACAGCATTGAGAAAGCATTGCTCAGGATCAAGAAAAAATAGAATCCTTGAAAAGCCAAATACAAGTCTTGGAGAAAAACATTGAAGACCTGGATGCTAAAATTCATAATGCTGAATTAACCCTGAAGGATCTACGAAAGCTAGAGGACCAAAAATCTATAGAAACTGCTGAAAGAAGCACTTTGTTCAAGGAACAGCAGAGACAATATGCTACTGTTGCTGAGGAAAATAAAGGTTTGTCAATTCAACAGCAGAAGCAGTATTCTTTCTTAATTTTTTTCTTTCTGTGGAAGCTATGTAAATCCTGCATTTACGGAATCACTAATTTTTTATGTATATTTTCTTGTACTATACTGTTAGATATGATGAAGAGTTGATGGAATGGAAAACCAAGTTTGACAAGAGAATTATGTTATTGGATAATTAAATTCAGAAAATTTAATTTAATTAATATTTTTTATTTAGCCTTAAAAGTACATAGTTTAAAGTTCAAAATTTAAAAAGAAAACATATAATATTTATCATAGAAATAAATATTATTCAATTAAAATATTTTTTAGAGTCTTTTTTTAGTGGCGTTTGTGGGAAAAGCGCCGCTAAAGGTTTGTTATATAGTGGCATTTATGGTAAAAGCGCCGCTAAAGGTCTGTTCTATAGCGGCCTTTTTTGAAAAAAGTGCCGCTAAAGGTCATGCTCTATAGCGGCGCTTTTCCATGACCTTTAGCGGCGTTTGAGGGAAAAGCACCGCTAAAAGTCATGAGCTTTAGCGGCATTTGTGGGAAAAGCTCCACTAAAAGTCATGATCTTTAGCAGCGTTTGTGGGAAAAGCGCTACTAAAGGTCATGATCTTTAGCGGCGTTTTTTTATATAAACGCTACAAAATGTTAGCGGCATTTTCTTTAGAGACATTTTTTGCCAGTTTTGGTAAAAATGCCGCTAAAAACCTGTTTTGCTGTAGTGTATAAGGCTTTCTTAAGCCTATATACCTTATCTTCTTATCCTATTATTATGAACCCATAAGGTTGCTCCATATAGATTTCTTCTACAAATAGCCATTCAGAAAGGTTGATTTAACATCTAGCTGATAAATTTTCCAACTTATCTGTGTTGCTAAGGCCAATAATAATCTGATTGTGTCCAATCTTACTACTGGTGCAAAAGTCTCCCAATAATCAATGCTATACTGTTGACTGAAACCTTTCACAACCAACGTCGCCTTCAACTTGTTAAGCGAACCATCAACATTTAATTTGGTTTTGAACACCCACTTGACGCCAATGACCTTTTTGTGTGATGGTTTGTCAATGAGCTCCCAAGTTTGGTTCTTATGAATCATGTTCATTTCCTCTCGCATGGTTTCTTTCCACTTTTCTATAGTTTCAGCCTCTTCAGAGCTTACAGGTTTAAGTAGTGCTACGTCAGCTCTCTGATAGATCTCATCAATGGAACATGTGCCCCTTACTAGAGTGTTGTCGAAGTCTACTTCAATTAGCTCATCGCTAGACTATGACAATAGCTTGCCATCATCATAATGGTCTTGCGAGCCCAGTTTGCCCAACCATTACTCAACCTTAGTAGCATCCCAATTCCATATTTTACTTTCATCAAACACAGCATCCTTGCTCACCAAAATTTTCTTGGAAGAAGGATCATAAATTCCATAACCGTTCCTATTGTTGTTGTATCCAAGGAAGATACTTGATTGCGGCCTCCTTTTTAACTTGCTCTTTTTCACCTGTGGAACATGAACAAAATAGACGCATCCAAAAACTTTGAAGTAAGAAATAGAAGTTTTGTTTCCAAACCAAACTTCGAATGGAGTCTTTCCTTCTACAACCTTGGTTGGTAATCTGTTCAGCAAATAGATTGATGTGTTCACTGCTTGCACACTCCATTCTACTGCGGAGTATAGATGTTTGTAAGCTAGTGATAGATTCCTACTTCTTCTTGGAATTTATCTGAAGTGTACTTAGTTCTATTATCAAACTTAACTTTCTTCAGTTTGCAATCAATTTGGTTTTCATCCTGTACTTTAAACTTCCAAAACACTTCGGTTATATCAAATTTTTGTTTCAAAAAATGTACCCAGCAATACCTGGTGTAGTTGTCAATGAACAAGACAAAATATCTACACCCATTCAATGAGGGTGTTTTCATGGGTCCGTGTAACATCCCGAACTAGGGCCTAGTCGAAACAGTAGTTTCGAGGCCACAAATTTGACGAGAAAAATATTATTTTTATTATAATTTTTATGATCTACGATTTCACGGAAAAAATTCATGAAAATTTCGTTTGAAAATTGCGACGTTTGGGCACTCAATTTGGTAAAAAGGACTAAATTGTAAATAGTGCAAAAGTTGAGTTCCATATGTTAGAAGTGTCTAATTGTTATGAAGCTTTTAATTGAAGGTCCTTAAAAGAAAATTAGACCATTGGATAATTTGATGGACAAAAATGGGCATGAATAGGACAAAATTGAAAGAAAAGCCTTAAGGGTATTTTAGTCATTTAGTGTTTTAATTGAGTAAAAGACAAAATAAAAGAAAAAAATCTGCTCATTCTTCTTGCTATGGCCGAATGTTTCATGGGAGAAGCCATGGCTAGGGTTTCAAGCTTTCCAAGCTCAATAGTAAGTGATTCCTAACCCCGTTTTTAATATTTTTCGTATTTTTGAAATCCTTACATCATAATCTACCTATTTCTACCATTATTTTGAGCTATGGTTCATGTTAAAAAAATTGACCCATGCTGAATAATTGTGTATTTTTATGGATTATGGTAGATTATGCATGTTTAAGATTAAGGAAATGGTTTTTACCGAGTGATTTTCGACGAAAACGTCCGAAAGGGATTGGTCATGAGTGTGTGTTTTAATGAGAATTGTGGGCTGCTATATGCATGAAATGATTCGGTTAGGCCTAAAATGCAAAGAAATTGAATAAAAGTTTATCTACGAGACTAGGGGCAAAATTGTAATTTTGACAAACTTAAAAGGTAAATTTGTAAAAATGTAAAAGTGTGATTTTTGGACTAATTTGAATAAGTTTATCATTAAATGAGCGTTATTTGAAATGTTAGATCGGGAAAACACAAAATTCGGACCTAAAACGAGGTTATGGGCTAAGTTGAAAAAGTTAGCCATTTTTGCATTCGAGGTAAGTTCATGTGTAAATCTGGTAACATAATTGTTATTTTAAGTAATTTAATGTTATTTATATGATATGATGTTTATTATCATGAAATATTATGCTTTGTGAATTATTATTTAGTAATATGTAAATTATGTGAACTACTTGATAAATATGAAATGCTATCAAGTATCGGTTCCAACATTCCGAGGAAGACGACAAAAATATGTGATTGAGGAAAATCCTGTTTGAACCTTGGGAATAGATTAGGATACAAGTGACATGTCACTAGGATAGTTGAGTTCCGAGCTCGTTGAGTTGAGTCCGAGTTCACTTATGGATGCGAATGCCCAAGCTCGTTGAGTTGAGTCCGAGTTCGCTTATGGGCAGGTTACATGGTAGCTTCGGCTACATATCAGTGGTAGCTTCGGTTATAATATATGAGTGGCACTTTTGTGCATCTTTCCGAGTATCCTTTAGAATCCCGCATGGTTCAACGGGTAGCAAAATGATATGATTAAGTGAAATAGAAAGTGACTATGACCATGTGTATAATGAAACAATATGTTCCTTGCTATGATGCATTTATATGTGTAGGTGTGAAAGTGAAATCTTATGAATAAGTGCAGGTATGTATGTGTATGAGTTAAGAGAAATATGCTCGTTATATGATCGAATTTAGGTAAGATCGATAAGAGGTAAGTGTTACCATTAATGCTATATCAATGAAAGCTTGAAAGAGTGAAAATGAAATAAAACAGAGTTGGACAGCAGTAGTGTAGTGATTTTGAAAAATCACCAAAAATGGTAAAAATTGAGTTAGAAGTGGAATAAGATATGAAATTAAAGCTTATTGAATCTATTTTCATATAAAAGAAACAGAGCAAACAAAAGAATTCTGTGTTTTGAGATATTTATATTTTTGTAAGACTGGTTCAAATTGATTTTGTGATTGAATTCGATAGATAAAGATAATTAAATTTTAGTGAAGTGTGGTCAGAGCTACTGAACCGTGAAACAGGGGAGATTTCAATGAATAAACTGTATCAGTTGGCCCAACCAAAAATTCTAAAATTTTTATGGTAAGAAGAAATATGAGTCTAGTTTCAGGAAAAATTGACAGAACTTAATTTCGAGTTCTTTAGCTTAAGTTATAATTAATTTATCAACTGTAACTCAGAAAACAACCTAAGCTGAACATGAGTGAAAGTGAAACCATATGGATAATGCCTCTATTTTCTTAAGAATACTCCTTAGGAAAATGGAAATATTTTGTTAATTAAATTGCTTATTGTTATATGCCAACTTACTAAGCTTTAAAGCTTACACCCCCTTTATTTCTTTTAGTGTTGTCAAGTCGGCTCGGGGTTGGAGATCGTCGGAGACGGCAACACACTATCAATTTGTCAAGATGGAGTAATAACCATTCCCATTTGCTTCTGCGTGAGTGGCATGTACTAAGATATAGTTACAGATAGTTGTATTCTTGTGAAATGGCCAAATATATCGGCTCATGTCATCAATTTGTATAAGGTCATGAAATGTGGTCCTTAGCGATTATGGATTTATAAGCCTATTCTTGTGCATGTATTGCGGAAAATGTTAAATGAGGTTAGGCATATCTCATGTGTTTCATAGTCTAGATAAGAGTGGTGAAGGATGTGTTATACGTTTATGCAATGTATACGAGTGTGAAGAGTTTAAGAGCACACTAAGGGCTTGAAAAATAGCCTAAGTGTGGTCACACAGGCAGAGACATGACCGTGTGTCTTAGCTGTGTGGAGGACACGGTCTGCACAAGGGCATGTGCCATGGCCGTGTGAAAGAAACAGAATGCTCGATGTTCTTAACACGGGCGTGTCCTAAGTCACACAGGTGTGTGACACCATTTGGGAAAAATTTCATAAGTGTTCGAAAAGTTCCGGTTTGGTTCTAGATCGCACCCAATGTATCGTTTGGGCCTCGTAGGCCCATAATGAGAAATTCTTGTGCATTAATGAAAAATTTTTAAATTTTACACAAAAATTGTGTTTCGAAATCAATTGATCGAGCGAGTGTTTGTTCAGTAACACCTCGTACTCGTATCCGGCGATGGTTACGGGTGAGGGGTGTTACAGTCGGCACATGTCAGAGTGCACCAACTATAGCTTTTCTTGAGCTCGCCAAGCTTTGCTCGTTGGGAATGGTAACCTTGCCTGCTTTTCAAGTTGGCAGACTTCGCAAATACCACTTTGCTTCTTTACACTTATTGTTTCTTTCACTAAACCTGCTTCGTACATTCGACTAATAGACTCATAGTTTGCATGTTCCAGTCTTTTGTGCCAAAGGTTCGCATCATCAACCGTACTAGTATAGGCCATTGAGTCGCCAAATTCCAGTCTAACATAAAACTTCTATTTCTCATTGAAATTGTTACAATTTCATGTTTTAATAAATCAAATATTGTGCAACCATTCTAAAAAACTACATTGTATTTTGATTATATCTGCATTTTTCTTCCTCATACTTATGTTTGAGTTTTATAAAGCATCCTCTTCTGGTGAGAAGTTCTCGTTGTTGTGCTTGCTTAACCACTGTCAACTATGACTCCATTTATGCTCCATCCCTTGACAGCGTAACCTTTGTAAACTGGAAGCCCTAGTTACACTTTAACCCTAGACTGTATAATCACTGTTAGCTTGAACCTTGAGTTGCAACACAATCTGGCTTCTCGGGTGATGGCTCCATACTCACATGACAGATGAAATTTGTAGGTCACCCAACTCCACGACACCACTATAAATTCAAACATTCCTTAAAACTATAACCCTGTCTATCTCAAATATGAATAAAAATAAATCTACAAACTTTTAATTTCCAGCCACAAGAAAAAAATAGAAAAAAATTCTTTATCAAAGTGAAAATGTGTCCTAAGGACACCTTTTTTCTCTCGTGAAAACATGCCCTATAGAACACTTTTTTGAGGAGAGAAAAAAAACAACATAGATCACACCTTTTTACAAAATTAGCATAATTTCTCAAATTTTTAAGCATATTTCATTAAATTAACTAGGGGTGTGCAAAATTCGGGTAAAACCGAAAAAATTCGGTTAACTGACCGAATTCGGTTAATCGGTTGGTTAATCGAATTTTTTCGGTCGGGGGTCGGTTAATAATTTTTTGAGTTTTCGGTTAACGGTTAATTCGGTTCGAAACCGGTCGGTTAATTGAATTTTTTCGGTTTAACCGAAAAAATTAATAAATAAAATTATAATATATAAATTGCCCTCTATTCATTCAAACCCAATTCAACGTAAACCCAATTAAACTAAAATTAATTACCCAACCCAATTATCCAACCCAATTACCCAACCCAATCATAAAAATTACAAATAATTTAATAAATAAAAATAAAAATAAAAATAAAAATAAAAATAAAAATAAAAATAAAAATAAAAATAATTCGGTTAATTTGATTAATTCGGGTAATTCGGTTAAATCGGGTAATTCGGTTAATTCGGGTAAATCAGGTAATTCGGTTAATTTTATACTTATTTTAACCAAAAATAAAAAAATATAATTTTCGGTTAATTCGGTCAACCGGCCGAATTAACCGAAAAAATTTCGGTTCGGTTAATTTTTTTGAAAAAATTTCAATTCGGCTAACGGTTAAAATTTTTAAAAAGTCGATTAATTCGATTAATAGTATTTCGAGTCAGTTAACCGGTCGGTTAACCTATTTAACACCCCTAAAATTAACCATCAATAGAAAATAAAGTTAACAGTGCAATAATATCCCATGAAATTGAAGACTACAATATAAACCACAGAATTCTATTAATCAGTTTTCTTTCAGCTGAGAAACCAGGTAGTTAAAAAAGAGAATTTTAGAGGGGGAATACCAAAAATGATTCTTGCTTTGCCTTTCCTTACGCCCAAACCTAAATTTGGCGGCCATTTCAGCAAATCGCTTGCTATATCTACCAACCCTTTCCTTCGCTGCTCCTTCACCACTAAATTCAGTTCTACTCTTCTCAAGTGTCACTGCTGCAACCACAACAAAGATACAGATAAGTCCACTCAAGTAACCACTTTTACTTCAATGTCTGCAATTTTATGAACTAAATTTAACCTTTTAGATTAATTTCTGATCAAATTATGGAAAAACGGGTATTGCATTATGGGGATGAACAGGGATTTTCAGTGTTGACGTCAGACATCCCATGGAAGACGGAGAGTTTATGGAGCACCATGGCTCTGTATATGTTCAATTTGCATATTCCTTTGGGTTTTGGTGGCCTTTCCATTGTTTCTTATCTCTTGCATCAACCTGTCCTTGATCCCCAGACTGAGGTTTTGATTTATCCTTTTTTTTTATGTCATAATGTTAAAGATTGTAATCCGAGATTGGTCTGTTTTTTTGAGTCCCTTGTTTTTGGCTTCGTTTAGAATTAGATAAATGTTGGGTGCTCCAGCCTCCAGAGTTGAGGTAAGGCTAGGGACCTATAACTTTTTTTTGAAAACCCAAATGGCTGCTAAGTGTGAATGAATTTAAGGTCTAGGTTCAATTTTTGATGGTTCATCAGTTGAAGGTCCACTCAAAACTTGCATTTTCTAGTGTTAATTGTGCCCTTTTAATGAAGTGAGCAGGAAATCATTTGTGCTAGATATCTTCCTTGCTGGCTTATAGCCTTATACCAACTCTTTGAGTTGATCTTCCATCTTTTTTCTAAATTTTCTGCAGGCACTATCGTTGCTTGTAATTGATATTTTGGAACTGCTTGCTACTCTCTTTCTCCTGAAGAGCACCATTAAGCCAAACAATAGGCTTTTGGACATTTTCAAAGTTAACCCGGTAGAAAGGAATTGGTTATTAGCATCAGCACTGGGTTTCGGAGTACTTATTTTGTTAGTTTTCATTACCTCAATTGTTGTTGATGGATTATATGGGCTAAAGGTTAGTTTCTTCATCTTCATTGCTTTTCCTATCCTCCTTTATCAGATGACTTTTATCATGGTATGGGTCACCTTGGGGAAGTTGCCTCGTCATGTTAAAATGGTTTTGCAATGTCTTGTGTGCTTTTAAATGCCATCATTACGTTCTACCTTTGCATGCTTTCTAGTTCATTTTTGATGTATTTTCCAATACATCATGTTGTCTCTAAGATGTGTTAACAGAAAGAACGGTGGCTGTAAAAGAAATGGAAAGTAACTTACCTTTTTCCTTCTTGTTCTTTTGATTTAAAATATAGGATGTAAATAATCTGATACTGAAGGAAATGCTTGTAAGAAGTGACATCTCAAAAGGTGCTTGTATTACCGTATACTGCATCATCACACCTATCTTAGAAGAAATGGTATACAGAGGCTTCATGTTGGCATCTCTTGCCTCGACAATGAATTGGAAGCAAGCAGTTGTGATTAGTGCCGCCATCTTTAGTGCAGCTCACCTGTCTGGTGAGAACTTTTTACAGTTGTTTGTCATTGGGTGCATCCTTGGGTGCTCTTATTGTGGAACTGGAAACTTGAGTTCTTCCATTCTCATACATTCTTTGTATAATGCGTTCACATTGATTATAACTTTTTTACATAGATAACAAGTTTGATTTCTTCTCTGGTTTCCTTGGTCATAGTATTAGTAGGAAAAAACAACTTGGAACTGATGTACAAAATATAAGCATCTGGTTGAGCTTAGCTAAGCTAAGCTACTTCGTTCCTCTCTTTCAAAGAGAGGATCCTCAAATAAAAATAGTACATGCATTTTTAGTATTTAATCCTAGAAAAACTGTCCCTTAAACCTTTTCATGCATGTTTATATGCCTGTTGAATACAAATTAATGTTTGGGAAAAAAAGGCATAGCCATTAGCTAGGATTAGGAGAGAAACCGTCCCGATATACTGTACGAATGGAAGGTGCTACCAAAACATTAATTTGAAAAATATCTTTAATTTATTTTAAAAAAATTAAACTTAAAAACATTTTTATAAAATTATAGAAAATTTTTAAATTCTATTCAGAACGAGTTTTATGCTTAATACAAATATCTTGTGCCAATTAAAACAAAAGAATGAAGAAATTTGCAAATATAAGAATGTTATTTAATTTGTTAAAAGTTACTCAAATTCTTAAAGAATTTATAAGAAATTAAGTAAAAAAAAATAGTATGTTAAGTTACCAACTGCCCGTTTGGCGGTACTGCTGGACTTATTAGTAATTTTGTTAAGGTGCCACCTAGGCGGTTCGTGCTACCGCCAGGGCGGTATATAGTAAATATAAATTTCGTTAAGGAGTTGCCACTTAGGCGGTATTATAACCATTCATAAATTCACACTTCTATAAAAACATTGCCATATCATCTCCATATCATACCAATAGTTTTTAAATCATTTTAAATATATTTGAATGACTTATAAACTCTTTCAAATCCGAAAACATATGCAACACTTTTGCGACAACAATTGTAATTTATTAATGGTGTTAGGGTGTTAAAAATTCTTCAAATTTTTTCAAAAAAAAAAATTAAGTCCTTATTTTAAAAAAAAATTACATTATTGATTTTTTTCTACATAATTAGGTATTTGAAGTGTAAAATGCATCAAAAAGACTCTTTGACCGCTCATAATTTTTTTCAATTAAAATCATCCCATGTCACAACCACGGCGTCACATGTGATAAAAAAATTATAAAAAATAAAAATCAATAAAAGTTATAAAAATTATTAAATTATAATAAAAATATAAAAATATTAAAAATTAGAAAAAAATTTATAAAATGCATCAAAAAGACCCTTTAACCATTAACTTTAACTGTTGACCGCAGAGGCGAATACAGGGGGCTGGTAGTGGCCCTGGCCCCCCCTAAATTGGAAAATTTATATTTAGGCCCTTCATATTTTTTTAAAATTTTAAATTAGTAAAGGTAAAATTGTACTTTGCCCACCTAAAATTATAAAAATTCTATTTAATCCTTTAAAAATTATAAATATATAGACTACAAAAAATTAAAATTTCATTCGCCCCCTAAAAATTTGTTCTGGCTTCGCCCCTGGTTGACCGTTAAAGTTAATGACCCCCAATTTTTTTGGTTTAAAGCCATAATGTGTCGCAACACAGGATGACATGTGATGAAAAATGATAAAAAATAAAAATCAATAAAAGTTATAGAAAAATTATAAAATGCTTCTTTTAGTATGATCATTTTTATATTTTTTATGAATTTTATATTTCTTTACATTTTTTATAATTTTCATGACTTTATAAAATTTTACAAATTTTTATATTTTTTTACAATTTTTCTAATTTTAAATATATATTTATATTTTTATTAAAATTTAATCATTTTTATAAATCTTATTGATTTTTATTTTTATTTTTTTGCCGCACATCACGTTGTAGTTGTGACATGTGGTGGTTGTAATTGAAAAAAAAATTAGAGGTGGTTCAAGTACCTAATTGATTGTAAAAAAAATATAGGGGCTTAATTGCTTTTTTAATTTTTTAAAAAAGTTTGAGAGCCTTTTTAATATATTTTGAAAGTTCAAATATCCAAGTACGTAAAAAAAAACAATAACTTAATTACTTTTTTTTTCTTTTAAAAGTTTACACCATTAAACCATTATTAATTATCAAATTAAAACCAAATCATAAAACTTATCCTTGAATATAACTCAAACTTTGTACATACCATGCTATAGGAGACTAGAATCCAATTCTATTGCATACTTGTGAACCTTTCAAAGGTGATGGAGACTCCAAATGATTGTGACTTTTCAAAATCCCTGCGCAGAAAACAACGACGCAATTAGCATAAATATTTCGTAAATAATCAAGGAAAATATTCAACCGCTTGTGAGGAGTTAGTTTACTTTTGTCATTAAACTCAAAAGGATCCAAATCAAATTCCCTTATCATTTTTCATAAATTCTCTCCACTTTTAATATAGTTGCTTTATGAAATTCGTTCTTCATCACCTTTTTTACCTTTAATCATATACTTGAAATGTCATTCAAATAAGTCTTTTTAACCCCTATATGTTTATTTCATAATTCATGTTTGATTCAAATTTTCATATATTATACTTCCATTTCTTATACCATGCACCCCTTATAACTCTTTTCATAGTTCATATTTAATTCATTTTACTGTATACTTTACTCTCAATCTCCTATACCTTGGGACCTTTAAGCTTCATTTTTCATTTCAAAATTTGTTCATTGTTTTCATGCTTTATATTTTCATTCATTTTATAGTGTTTAACAATTTTCAGACTTATGCCCATTATAATCTCAGTAAAATATGATACGGATGTTATAGGACTCCACAGACACCAATAAGCGTAAAGTGAAATGTCCGGAGGTAATAGAACTCTAATGGTTAGCATAGGGACCCTTAAATCCCCAAATCAGCCACACAGCCGTGTGGCTAGGCCGTGTGTCTCCAAATCTCTAAATCTCTAATTTCTAAATTCCCAAAACCTAGAAAAGACAGAGAAACAGAACGTGCAAAGCAAAATAGCAACTCCCTCAAAATAAAATAATAATAAAAAGCGTACATATTAAATAAATAAATAGCTAGAACACTTTCTTTAAGCCAGACGAATAAAATGTTTCTAAAATTCACTCATAAAACTCAAACCCACAACCTTGAGATTCACTAACACTCACTCAACCACTAGACCAATAGGCTTATTTTATCACTTAGACACACAACTTAACATATATGCGCAACCTCCTCATTGTCTCTATGCTCAAGACCCAATACTTCTAGGCTCAAAATTCGAGGCGTTACACTAACTATAGTAATCTGCTTCTTTTGAGAGTCAGACTTCAGGCTACCAATCTTAAGGCTTTGTATGTCTACAAGCTTCAAGGATGATACCTACTATTGTTTTTGCTTACTCTGTACAAAGCGCAACTATATGTCTAGAGTGCTACGAATATTCTTTTCAGTATTCGCTTGTATCATTCGATCACAATCCAACTAATCTAGCCTTTTCAGAATTAAATCAAGTTTGTGAACATACCATACATCCATTTATGTCTAGAGACTACAAACATGCATTCAAAATAATGCAAATCGAATGAAACAGTAGATCTAGTCAAGATATTGCCTGATCATTAATGGAAATAAAGATTCATCAAGTAATCCCAACTCGATGAGATTAGCTCATGGGTTGAAAATCAACATCCAAAACAAAGGTATCATTTAACAACATCATTTAACAATTAAAAATCCCCAAAAAGTAATCAAGATAATGAATGAAAAACTTCAGAAAGCTTTCGCCAAATCAGCTCCCAACTCTAGTGCTGCAATATGGTGTAAGACTTAGGGTTGAATGCTTCATCCCCTTCCTTGCATATCTGTTCTATACTTTAGCTGTTATCCTCTCTTCTTTTCTCTAGATTTTTCACACGAGTTGTTTTTGAAGAAGAAGAACCGCTTTTCAATTCTCGTGCAAATCCTCTGTCTGTAGAATTTTCCTCTCTTTCCTCTTTTATAAGGTAGGTCTCCCCTCTCAACACACACTTTTCTCCCTTTTTTTCAGGTGGATTTATCTGGTACATGTCTAGTTGGCTGAGAGTGATGAGGGCTGAGTGCTGCATCAACATCTTCTTGGAATTGCCATGACATTTATGCTAGTAATCTATCCAACCTTTTTCCATGACAAAACTTCACTCCATTTCTCTTCTTCCTTCCTACACCTGCTACAAACATAAATAAGTCCTTTCCTTCCATCAACAAAAGTAACATATAGTAACATTGAAAGTACAGTCCAAGCTTCATGATGCAATGTTATAAAAATATCCTAAAAGTGAAAATATAACCATTTAAGTACAAACAAAAAAATCAAGTTTAAAGACCTGTAATATAACTCTTTTTAAGAGTTATCACACCCCTAAACTTAAGTTATTGTTTGTCCTCAAGTAAAATATGTATGAATGCATGTATACATGAATGTAGGAATTTCCATAACACATAATTACCTTTTGTATTGCCAGGCCGTATGAAGCATATTTCTTTTACCTACATTCTCAACTATCTTCAGCCTCCAAGAATCAGTTCAAGTTTTATAAGCTTATTTAGCAAAGTAAGTGCAAAAAAATTGCCCTAAAAATAAAACTTCCTAATTGCTCAAACACTTTTAACTATAGCAAGTACCTCCTAATGTACTTAGTTTATCTTTCATCAACTCAGTTTCTTCTTCTACTTTTTTTAGTCAAATTGACTTTTCATAACTTAGTTACAAATATTTTTACTAGGGAATTCATCTTATCACATAGTTTCTTTACTTGACAATTTCAATGGAGCATACACTAAATTGCCAGGTATTTTATCATGTCACAATTTGAATGAAATGCACTCATGAAGTTAAGGCTGTTAATTTATAAGATGGATGGAGCAGACAACTACCTCCTTAGCTACTCAGCCTAACACTACATTAGAGTCTCCCTAAACTTCTTATTTCATTGAATTACTCATAGTTAAACTTACTTTTCTAATCAACAACATAATGGAGCAAACAAAATATTGCTGACCTACTTGGCAATTTCAAGCATTGGAGTAACTTATGGAATTTATTTATATATATTTATTATTATTAAAAATTACCAATATCCTGAACTTAGCCTCAAGAATTTCTAAGATTATTAAAGAATTTTATTTTTAGACATCAATTCTCAAGCAACTGTTCTAAGCTAAACTCACCTAATTCACCATCACAAATTTCTAGGTATGTCAAAGAATTAAATTCCTTATCGAACATCATCAGCAAAAATATACTCATCATAGTCTAACAGTTTTCGGGCATTTATGTGTTATGGCAAAATGAATGAAAAAATGAACAAATATTAAAACAACTATCTAATGCACAACAGACCCCCAAACCTATGGGATGAATTGTCCTCAATGCATGAATAGACAAAAATAAAAAAGAATGCAAAGACATATATAGAAAGAAAATGTAAAGACAATAGTTATGAATGCATGATAAAATGAAATTGAAAATGAAAACTTGGAAAGAAAGTGCTGTTACTTCAGTTTGGGCGAATGGTTTTGCAGGCAGTATGCTTGTAACGTTGCTTTCGTTGCGAGTAATTGATTAGCACCTCGTCCTCCTCATCATCTGATTTGGTGAGATCATCAATCAACTTATTAATTTCACTATCTTGTTTTGATACTAGCGTAGTCGATGGAGGTGGGATAGGTGTAGTAGCAGGTTCAGTTGGTGTAGAAATCTGGTTGGTTTCGTCCTCTTCCTGGTCAGACTCAATATTCACAGATTGGGTTTTCTCTTCCCTTACCTCGGGTCTTGTTTGGTCCTTCTCCTCAGTGGCAGTGTGGATGGTGGTAGGTTCGGTTGCATCAGCTTCAGTTTCAAGACAGAACGATCTTTTAGAGATATTATGGGTATATCTTTCTTCTGCTATTTGGTTGAAAAAAGGCTCTTGAGGGTGTATTAGCCTGTGGAGGAGGAACACGATGAGCCATTCAAAACAAGTTATAGTAACTGTAAAAAGAAAAAAAAAGGTAAGAGCTTTGTAGTTATGAAAGAAACAAAGAAAATGTTGAAGAAGAATGAAACTGATAGTACTGTGAAAGAACAGGAAATGATTAAGGTAAAAGAAAGAGAAAAATCAGGCCGTGACTTGGGTGATAAGAAGGCTGAATAATGGCCTGACACGGTAAAAGAAAGTTTAGGCGGGAAGATAACATTTTATTAGGGGTAAATAAAGTAAAACTAGTAAGTGTTGCTAATGGGCGAGCCACTAAGCTACCAAGCCCAATCCTTAATATACTTGCAAAGGAAAATAGAAAAAAATTAATTAATTATCCAAATTAAATAAAGAAAAAAGAAACAAATAAAAAAACAAATAAAACAAAGAAACTCATGTAGAGGTGTGAATTTAAGCATTTTGAAGAGTAATGGAATGTTTATCCTAAGTTATAGGGACACCCCAATAATGCTTCAAACGTTGGCTATTGACTTTGAAATTAAGGCCAGTCTTGCCATCAAGTGGGTAGACATGCAATATCTCAAGTGGGCCAGACCAACGAGACTTCAATTTGCCAGGATACAATTTCAGCCTGGAATTGAACAACAACACTTGTTGTCCAGGGTCAAATTACCGAGGCAAAATCTTCTTATCATGCCATCGCTTTGTCTTTTCTTTATATAGTTTGGTATTCTCATAAGCCTGAGCTCTAAACTTCTCCATCTCATTCAGTTCCAATAATCGATTATTGACGATATTAATCTAATCCATGTTCAGTTTCTTAATTGCCCCAAATACCTTGTGTTCAAGTTCAATAGGAAAATGACAAGGTTTTCCGTATACCAGCTTGAATGGTGACATTCCCAATGGTATCTTGAACGCAGTACGATACGCCCATAAAGCTTCATCTAATTTTGATGACAAATCTTTGTGAGTTGGATTCACCACTTTCTCCAAAATCTACTTAATTTCTCTATTAGAGATTTTAGCTTGTCCTTTTGTCTGAAGGTGGTATGATATGACAATCCTATGCTTTACCCCATATTTCATCAAGGTAGTAGCAACTAATTTGCAATCAAAATGGGAGCCTTCATCACTAATAAGTGCTCAAGGTGTAACAAACCTAGTGAAAATATTCTTATGCAAGAACTTTAGTACTGATTTGGCATCGTTCGTAAGGAGAGCGACAACTTCTACCCACTTGGAAACATAATCTATAGCCATAAGTATTTACATGTTCCCTAACAAGGTGGAAATGAACACATAAAAGTGATTCCCTAAATATCAAATAACTCAACCTTTAGAATATTTTGCAGCGGCATTTCATGCCTTCATGAGAGGTTTTCGGTTCTTTGACAACGATCACAAGCCTGACAAAATTCATGAGCATCTTTAAACGTGCTTGACCAATAAAAGCCAGATTGGAAAAATTTTTCCGCAGTTTGCATTCCCCTAAAGTGTTCTCCATATGATGTAGAATGATAATGGTGTAAAATACTCTAAATCTCGACATCTAGAACACACCGTCGAATTATTTGATCTACACAGTTTTTGAATAAAAATGGCTCATCCCAAAAATATTTCTTGCATCATGGAGAAATTTCCTTCATCTCTGACTGTTGAGCTCGGGTGGCAATAACCCACTTACTAAGAAATTAACGATATTGGCATACCAAGGTAATGCCGTGGCAACCAGCAGTTGCTCATCTAGGAAATCCTCCTTAATGAGTTGGACATTGCCATCTTCATTACCTGCTTCAAGCCTTGACAAGTGATTAGCCACTTGATTCTTGGTTCCCTTTTTATCTCGAATTTCAAGATCAAATTCCTGTAGTAGTAAGATCTATAGAATTAACCTTTGCTTGGCATCTTTCTTGGTCACCAAATACTTAATCACAGAATGGCCCGTATAAATTGTAAGGCTATTGATCAAAATGGCCCCAAAAAATAAATAATTCTATAAATAACCCAAGTTCAAAAACAATCACCTAAATAACTTGAAATGAACAGTAAATTAGAGTGGGTGACTTAAATGGCCGGCACCACCTATATTATTGTGCCAATCATTGCTTGAAAATTGTCTCAGGTGTTAAAAAAATATTTTTTGAGGCTGGGGGACCTAAATGGCCAGAACCCTCATACTTTTTTTCCACATATATCATATTGGTATATTTTACATGAGTATTTGGAAAAAAATTTGGTCTAGAGGACCTTGATGGCTGACACCAAATTTACAGATTAAAAAATAAAAATTTTTTTGGGTGCCAGCCAATCACCCATTTTTTTTTAAAAAAATTTTGGGGTTTGGGGTACTAGATGGCCGGTTTCAGCTTTTTCCGAGACCAAAATTTTTTTGGCTGCTTGGACACTGATGGCCGACATCTTTGTAGAATGTTCATGTTTTCTTATATTTTATCGTAATTATCAAGTTGGCATAGTATAAAATATGAATTCTGGCATAGTACAAATATTAAGTCAAAAATATATAATTCCAACAAATAATATTACACAAATAATAATATAAGAAAACACGAACATTCTACAAGGATGTCGACCATCAGTATCCCAGCAGACGAAAAAAATTTCAGTTTTCGAGAAAGCTGAAGTCGGCCATCTAGTATCGCCAACCTCAAATTTTTTTCTGAAAAAGTGGGTGCCGACCATCAATTGATCAACACCCAAAAAAATTATTTTTAATCTGTAAATTTGGTGTTGGCCATCAAGGTCCCTCAACCCAACATATTTTTTCAAATACTCGTGTAAAATATACCAGTATAATACGGGTGGAAAAAAGATGAGGGTGCCGACCATTTAGGTCCCCTAGCCCCAAAAAATATTTTTTTTAACACCTGAGAAAATTATCAGGTGATGATTAGCACAATAATCTAGGTGGTGCAGGACATTTAAGTCCTCCACCCTAATTTATTGTTTATTTCAGGTTATTTGGATGATTCTTTTTGAACTTGAGTTATTTATGTAATTAAATATTTTTTTGGGGCTATTTTGGTCAAATAGCCAAGCTGTAACTTTGGTGCCAACTAAATAAGTCAAATGCAAATACCACAGCCAATAGTTCCTTCTCAGTAGTCATGTAATTTAGCTGCGCATCTGTCATGGTTTTGCTTGCATAATAAATGGTGTGAAATACTTTATCCTTCATTTGCCCAAGCACTGCTCCTATAGCAAAATCACTAGCATCTCACATGAGTAGAAAAGGTAGTGTCCAGCTTGTTGCTATGACAATCGGCGCTTGCACTAGTTGCTTTTTTAATTTTTCAAATGCTTGTAAACAAGACTCATCAAACTTGAAAGCGTTAATAAAATCCTACATGGCCAAGGAAACTTTGAATGCCTTTAACCGTGGTAGGTGGTGGTAATTTCTCAATAACCACAATATTTGCTTTGTCTACGGTAACCCCTTGTAGTGAAATTTTAGACCTAGAATAATGCCTTCACATACCATGAAATGACATTTCTCCCAATGTAGAACAAGGTTCATTTCTTCACAACAACAAAGAACTAGCTCTGAGTTCTTCAAACCTTCAAAAGTATCGCCAAACACCGAGAAGCCATCTATGAAAACTTCTAAGAATTTCTCCACCATATCTGAAAATATAGCCATCATATAGTGCTGAAATGTTGCTAGGGCATTGCAAAATCAAATGACATTCTTTTGAAAGCAAAGGTTCTATACGGACACGTGAAAGTGGTCATTTCTTGGTCAGTAAGAGTTATGACAATTTGGTTATACCCTAAATAACCATCCAAGAAGCAACATAAGACTTTCCCTACTAGTCTATCTAACATTTGATCGATGAACGACAAAGGGAAATTGTCCTTCCGAGTTGCTTTGTTAAGCTTACGATAGTCCATGCATACTCTCCATCTTGTGACAGTACGAGTTAGGATGAGTTCGCTATTGTCATTGCTAACTATGGTGACACCTTCTTTCTTTGGTATACATTGAATAGGGCTTACCCATGAACTATCTGAAATAGGGTATATTATTCCAACATCAAGCCATTTAATAATCTCTTTTTTAATGTCTTCCTTCATAATATGGTTTAATCTTCTCTGCTGCTCAATATACTTACTATGCAATCCTCTAGTAGAATTTTATGCATGCAAATAGCAAGACCGATTCCCTTTATATCAACAATTGTCCACCCTAGTGCCTTTTTAGATTTCTTCAAAACTTCTAATAATTTCTTTTATTGATCAGGTGTCAATTCTATAGATATGACTACTGACAAAGTGTTGTTGTCTCCCAAGTAGGCATACTTTAAGTGTAATGGTAAAGGCTTTAACTTTAAAGTAGGAGGATCCTCTATGGAAGGTTTAGGAGGTTTGAAAAAAATGGTTTGATAAATTTAAAGGTTCGAAACTCCTCCCTTGTTGACATTCAAATTGCTTGGTCTCCATAAGTTCATCAAGTTCACCAATCAGTTCTTCTTCAGCTTGTTCAAATGGATCTCTATCATCATCAGAATTGCTGTGACATAACTTTGGAAATTCTTCCTCTACTGCTAAGTCGAGAAATCCAATGGTGTGAAATTATTCATTTTTACTGCACACTTCATGGCATAAAAACATTAAAGGTTATTTGCGGATCATTGACCCTCATTGTTAACTCATATTTCTACACATTAATAAGCGTTCTACCTGTTGCTAGAAAAGGTCTACCAATAATAATTGGTACCTCTTTATCAGTTTCATACTCCAAAATAATAAAATCTGCTAGAAAAATAAATTTATCAACTCTTACCAGCACATAGGAGCAATCTGCTAGCTGCAGCATGACAATGGTGGGTTTTGCCTTCCTAATTTCTAACTTCCTGAAAATAGACATAGGCATTAAATTTATACTTGCACCTAAATCACATAATGCCTTGCCAACATAATGATTTCCAATTGAATAAGGGATAGTAAAACTCCTTGGGTCCTTCAACTTTAGAGGTAATTTGTTCATCAACATTGCTGTGCACCCTTCAGTGAGAGCAATAGTTTCAAATTCCCCTAATCGTCGCTTATTTGACAAGTTATCTTTCATGAACTTAACGTAATTAACGTAATTTGGCATTTGCTCTAATGCTTCCACCAATGATATATTCATATAAAGTTTCTTCAGGACATCCAAAAATTTTTTGAATTGAAAATATTGCTTAGACTTTTGGAATCGCTGAGGAAAAGGGTGCAATGGCCTTCCTTCAACTTGTTGCGGATGTTTTGCCGTGGCATTCTTATTGGCAACATGAGCTGATTTTACTTCAACATTCTTTTGTTTGACCTTTTCAGTTGCAAACTGTTCCACGAATGGTCTGAATTCGTTCCATGTGCAAAATCTGAGCTATCCTCTTCAATAACAATGTCATTAATAACTCTAGGTAGCTGAGTACCACTTCTAAGTGTAATGGCTTTGAAATGCTCCTCCCATTGAGATCTTGAATTTTCAGTACCACTTGGTAATGCTCATTAGGGTCTTGAACTTAATGCACTGGCAATCACGCTTACTTGATTTCTAATGTTCTTAATGATACAGCTTGACTCTATATTACAACATCATTCTTGTCCATATATTCCTTCAACAGAGCTTCCATCGATGAATAAGATGATGCTGAACTTTGTTGAACATTTTACCGTGGCATGGTTTGGTTATATCTAGGTGGTGCACTTATGACATTCTATTGAGCAACATTACTGGAATTTCCCAATCCTTGATTACTCCAACTGAAGTTGGGATGTTGTTTCCACCCTAGATTATATGTATTGGAATATGGATTACTGTTCCGATTGAAATTTTCCATGTAATATACTGAGCCTGGGTTCGATGGACGTTTACCAAAAACATGATCTTTCCTATAATAAAAAGATGTTAGGTTGGCTACTTTCATTTCCTGCACTGCAGCTGATCTCTTTAATGTTTTAATCATATTGGCTAGGGATGATACCTGAGCTATTGATAAGGTGATCGCGTCAAGCTCCATTGCTCCAATAACTCTTCTGAGTGTACCCACTCTTGTAGTCGGATATTGATAATCATTTTTAGCTATCTTTTCTAGAATTTCATATGCCTCATTGTATGATTTATCTAGCAAAGTGCCATTGGCAGATGCATGAACTACCATCCTTGTATGTGTGTTTAATCCATTGTAAAACATTTCCATCTGTGTCTATTGTTAGAAACCATGTATCGGGCATTTTCTAAGTAATTCTTTGAATCTCTCTCAAGCTTCATATAATGTCTTATCCTCAGATTGCTGAAAAGATGGAATTTCATTTTTTAACTTGGTATTCATGTTTGGAGGGTTGTATCGCAACAAAAACCTTTGACAAAGTTCATTCCAAGATGCTACGTTCTTGATGGCAAAGCATTTAACCATGCTCTAGCACGATCTCGCAATGAATAAGGAAATAACTTGGCTCTCAAGGCATCTTTAGGAACACTCTGTTGCCTGAATGAATCATAGACCTCCAAAAAGAGTCTTAAGTGCAGCAATGGATCTTCAGTAGGTAATCCAAAATAGGTACTACATGTTCTCTAATGGGTCTGTCTCTATCACCTATCACACGAGGAATACTAGCATCCTTACCATTCAGATGTAATGGATCTTCTTTGTTTGGATCATTTCCAATCCTTGCCATCTCTCGCAATGCTTTTCTTCTCCTTAAGGTTCTCTCAATTTCAGAATCAAAATAACATTCTTCATTCTCGGGAATACCTCTATTCATAAAATAGCAACAAACTTGAAAAAGAATTAAAAAAAACTCAATAAGCTAAAACTAACAAAATTAAATCAATAATAACAAACCAAAGTTCACTAAATTGTCAATCCCAACAACGGTGCCAAAAACTTGTCGCGTGTGAAATAATATGCAAATGTGCAAGTATACACGTCGAATCAAGTAATAAAGTAGTAAGTCTCCATAGGTAGAATGAAAATTTTAGGGATATCATGAAGTAACATATCCGTGCGAGGTATGGTGATCATATCTCCTAAGGTTGTAATAATAAGTAGCAAATGTACTTTAAAATTGATCATTAGTCGCTCTCTAAAGTACTAAAGCATTTACTGTTCTACAATTACTTTTCAATTATGTAATAACTTAAAATTCAATGTCTTTAAAATTGTGAAAGTGGAAGGTATACTTACTTAGCTTTTAATTGTTTTGAAAAATTTCGTATCTACCATAGAAAACATTTTTTAAGAATAATGTTAACTATTTTGTTGGTAGAATGTGTGTGTGTATATATATATATATATATGAAAGTGACAAAAGTAGTGCTTTGGTCATAATGGTCGACTTTTTTACTAAGAGTATTTGTATTTTAGGTCAGCGACGGAAGTGGTGTTTTGACCACAATGATCAACTTCTCCATTAAGAAAATGTATCTAGGAGTGTAAAAAAAGCGACGCATAGCCATAAGGAGTGGTTTTTTATAGAAGAATTTATATTTTTATAGAATGGCGCAAGTGATGCTTTTACCATTATAGTCTTCTCCTCTATTAGGTGTAATTGTACGTAAGAGAATGACGAAAGTGGCACTATGACCATGATGATCAACTTCTTTACCAAGATAATTTGTATTTTGGGAGAGCAACAGAAGTGATGTTTTAACCACAATGGTCAACTTTTTTGCTGATAGAATTTTTATTTTAAGAGAGTGATGAGAGTGATGCATGTATCAAAATGATAGACTTCTACACTAAAAGAAGTTGTAATCGAGAAAGTAACAGAAGTGGTACCCTAACCAAAACGATCAACTTCTCCACTAAATGAATTTGTATTTGGAAGAGTAATGAAAGTGGTACTTTGACCACAATAGTCGACTTCCCATTAAATGTGCTTATGTAGAATAATTAGTTGAATTGGCCAAGCATCAAAATTAAGAACATCAAGTTGACAATTCAAGCTTGTATGAATGTATTTACATATAAAAAGTTTTCAAACACATGTAAGACCATAAATAAGGTATGTTAAATTGAAATACACACCTTTTTAACATCATTTAGTTGCTCATTATCTTTCTGTGGTAATTTTTTCTTAGAGCATTACAATCATGTGTAGGATGTCAGAAATCCTATGTAAATTACAATACATAAGACTAGATTTTTCTCCATTAGTAGGTTGGAATGCAACACTAGTTAGAAAAACACTACCTTCATTCACCTATTCAAAAGTTCAAGTACTTTTTCCATAGAGCATGAGAACGATGGTGGAAAGTATCTTCTATCACTACTAAGTTTAGGTTTCTTAAATAACTTTTCTTAATTTGAAGCAAAGAAGTCACCTTCTTTATGATGAAATTGATGTTCATCACTTATTTCCCATGATAGTATTGTTCTTCTCACAACCTCTACCAAGTTAGAAAAAGAAGGTAGTGACGAATTTTGCAAGTAAAGTTGGAATTCATCAAACATACCTTGGATGTATACTTTAACCAATTAATTTTCATCATGAGTTGCTTACACATTTAAAAATTTCATTCTAAAGTGTTGAAGGTAATCCATGACATCCTTTTTTGGTCTCTAATATTCTCTACCTAAGTTAACAAGACTAACCACGAACAAGTAAATAAAATAAAATCGAAAAGATTGAACATGCATAATTTAACATGGAAAAACTTCTCAAAAGAGGATAAAAAACCACGAGCAAAAGGATATTTCACTATAATAAAGGAAAATATAAAAGATGGAGAGAATTAAAGGAAAACACAAAGCCTTACAAGAAAAATCCTTCAAAATAAAGAACAAAATTCTCTCAATCATAGCATATATGACTACAAAAACCCTGGATTAATTAGAGTGGGAAACTAGAAATAGAGTTTATCTAGAAGAAGAAAAGTAGAAAATCTTGAACTGCATGTCGTCACGTGGCATCACATCGTCAGGACGAAAGAGGATCGCATCGTGAGGATGAGGGATTTCTTCTCGTCGTGATTACGTCTACTTGTTGGGATAAAGAACACTTTCTCGTTACGACTTCACACACCGTTTAGTCCAAAATGTGAGGCATATCTCCATAGCTTACGTCATTATGTGTTTGACGCCAAATTTACCTAAAAAAGATTTGGTAGGAAATGTTTTTGTGACATTTCTAAAAAATTTAGGCGATTTCCCATCGTCACCAATTGGAATTCTTATTTGTAAAAAGTTATTATTTATTGATGTGATATGATCGTACCGTAAAACTAAACTATTATCACAATAAAGGCAAGCGCATCTATCGAACAGTAGTATAGCTTATGGCAAGACTGGAATGTCTAACCCATAAGGACTAAAAGTACTAGTATTAACTTTCTTTTTATTATCTAGCCCAAAAATAAATGAGATTTGTTTTAACTAATTAAACTAACTAAACTAAGGATGCACAAAGAGTGAACCGAGAAAATACTTTTAGAGAACTAATTGATTAAGACAATACCCAAGGAAGAATCCACTTAGACTTCACTTATTATTTGACTCTGAACCAGACAATTTGTTCACTTGACTTGATCTGTAGAAATCCCTAATTTATGTTAATATCTCTTTCAAGACTAAAAATAACTAACTCTAGGTTGATTAATTGAAATTTCTTTCTAATTAGAACCTCTATTGTTGCATTAACTCGATCTATAGATTTTCCTATTAGATTTGACTCTAATCCGACAAATTTTCGTCGTCCTATCTCTAGGATTGCGATCAACTCCGCTTAATTATATTGGATCTACTATTAAACATGGACTTTTGCTCCACTAAATAAGTACATTCAACTTGAATTAATATCCTGAAATATTAACACAAGAATTAAGAAACAAAATTAAGAACAAATCAAGTATTTATCATATAATTTAGAAAATAATAAGATTTGTCTTAGGTTTCATCCCCCTTAGGTATTTAGGGGTTTAGTTCATGATAGTGAAAGAAAACATCTTAGAAATTGGAAAACAACAAAACATAAGAAAACCCAAAAAACTTCAAAGGAAATTGAGGGGAGATCTTCAGTCTTGATAGAGATCCTGCTTCTGAGATGAATCAGTCGGCTTTCTTTGAGTAATTCTTTGCTTTCTACTCTTTGTGTCCGCTTTAATCCTCTCCTAGGGTGTTTTAATAAACTTCAGAATACCCAAAATACCTAAAAAATTAGCCTTTTCCTAGTAGAATTGAAACAAAGCTCGATAGGGACACGGCCATGTGGTCTGCCTGTGTGTAAAGGTCCAGGCCGTGTGCAATACTGAGTGGGTTATAAGTCGACACAGCCGTGACAAACGGGCGTGTGGCCTACTCGTGTGTCACACACGGGCGCATGGATAACTTGTGTGGAAGTGCCTAGGTTGTGTTGAATGCTGATTTTGGCCAATTTTGTCTGTTTTTGGCCCGTTTCTTGCTCTTTTCACTTTCCAATGCTCACCTAAGTATAAAACATGAAATTAAAGGATTAGGAGCTTCAAATTCATTAAATTATAAGGAAAATCATCCAAAAATGTGCCAAGCATAGGATAAAAATATGTTACAATTATGGTTTATCAAATATCCCCACACTTAACCATTTGCTTGTCCTCAAGAAAAATCCTCAACTCACAGTTAAGAATAGATTTATCTTAACTTATAATTCTTATCAACAATACTTTGAAATAACCCACAAGTAATCATACATTGAGAATTCAACTAAAAGAACATTAAAGTTTCAAGCAATCCAAGTTGAGCATTTTTTCATGAAAACATAAGTATTTCCCTTTATCTAAGCAGTCCCCTTTAATTCAAAATTACACAGAGTTGACATCCTCACGAAAGATTCGTTCAAATCACTCAAGGTGTTTAAGGTTCAAAAAGTAAGCACTCAATTGTCAAATATGAAAAATTATTACCATAAGCTTGCATGAAAATCAAATCTCCGCCACTATAAATTGAGATGATACACTAATCAAAAGGTCTTTGAAGGGTTGTAACGGGGCTTTGGTTAGAAGTGTGGACACAAGCTGAAAAAGAGGGTTAGAATCGAGACTGAACTGAAAAAAATTACCAACTAGAAAAATAACTAATATTGGGAAATTACATCACTGGATAAATAATCATAAAATTGAGGTCCTCCTCATGGATTACACTATTCAAGCTTAAGTGTTATATCAATTTGTAATAATAAACTAAACGATAATTTAACAACTGGAATAAATTTGTATATGCAAAATTTTTTAAGAACAAATCAAATAATGAAAATTTACTAACTAAACAGAAAACATAGCTAGGCAATTTAATCAAATCAAATCTCAACAAAAATAGGGATCAATTTAAAAAAAAAGAAAATTCTCAAAAAGAATGGGTTATGGGTTAATATTAAGGGAGAATTAAGAAAGGTATTTAAGGCTCAAAGGGGGTTCACTAAGGGTTAATTATGAGGGTAGGCCTTGGGTGGAATGAGTGGGTTAAAACCTAGGTGCCTTTATCATCTCAGTATATCAAATCAATGGTGTGGTCTTGACATGTATAATCGAAGCAAGTTCTAAAATAACAAATCAACATTGACACACTCATAAGCAACAATAAAAGTGAGCACGAAAGAATATATGCTCTAAAGGCTCAAGATCTCACTAAAATTATGGCTTTTGATGTCAATCCTGTGAATTTCAAACTTCAAGATAATACCTAAATTTGGGGAAACAACCTAGAAAATTTTTAATTCTTAAAAATCAACTTATCATGCTTGATTTTCTAATGTCTTAAAGTTTAAACAATCAATGCACAAATACCTATGATTTAATTCAAGACATATAAATAAAAATCATAAATCAATCAAAATTCGGTCTAATAGTAATATGAGAAAGTTACTTGAGAATAAGACAAAATTCGGGGATTTTCTAATAATGATATAAATAACCTCCCCACACTTAAGATGTACATTGTCCTCCATGTACAAAGATAAATGATAATAATATAAGCATAAATCATAAGAGAGGGAGAGAACCGAAACTCCCCTGAATTTTGGATGAAATCTTTAGAATAGTGAAAGCGGATTTGGAGAAAGTGCTAATGAAGTGCATAATTCTGGGCTATTTAAGAAAATAAACACAACTGTGGAAGAGAATTAAAGGGTTACTCGATAATAGCCATAAAGATAAACAAAGTTCCAAATTTCAATAACAAATCTTTAAAGGAGAATAAAAATAAAAATAAACATAACAATAAAATAAAAATAAGTCGAATGGACTCAATGGTCCTCATCATCAGATACCTCATGAGTCGACGGTGCCGAAGGAAAAATGTGAATGTGATGGCAAATTTGTCAAAGAGTGGCATCGATGCTATCAAATCACTTAAAGCACTGTTGCTCGAAGCAAGTAAGTCACTCGGATATATCAGTCAATGTGGTAGCAGTGGGTCGGTGACTTAGTGGTGGTGGGGGGTGTGGGTCCTCATGAGGGGGAGGGACATCATCAGGAATGTCCTCAGGATCATCCTAGTTGTTAGATTGAACGAGCTTGTACTGAGGGGGATTGAATCCACGATATCACTTTATCATCCTCATATGAATCATGCTCGAGATGCCCTATGGTGACATCTGGCCTACAAGGGTTAATGTGGAGGACATCTCCGGTGTGTCGAAAAGTCCGAAGTGTCAAGCAAGGCGAGTTACGTAGGGACCCAAATAGATAAGGCCCCTCCTATGGCAGTCTGTCTGGTGGCGAAAGGCTAGGGCAATGAAATAGGCCAAGTCGAAGATGTGGCTGGTCGCCATACTCCAAAGGTAATATGCGTCAGTAGTGGTAACAACTCTGGTGCTCTCTCTCCTTCTAGTCAAGGTATAAGCCAAAAAAGCGTGTATGTATCGAAGTGCTGGAGGGAGAGAAGTCGCCTTTGAGTGACTCGCATCATAGAGAACAGTACTCACTATAAGATAGGTCCAACATCAAGAGGGCGAGTAGTGTATGTGACGGTGAAGGTGGAGAAAACCCTCTAAAGCCATAAACTCCTCTGTGTAAAGGCCTAGCATTGCACCAAACTTTGGTATGCTCATGTGTCATACGAGGCCACCAAGTCGAAAAGTGATACTATCGGCCTTTTGTGAGTAGACATGACATGCTAGATGTGGAACGTCGTACAAAACTCTAGGGCAACTCCATATAAGTGGGCTCGATGATGTCAAAGAATTGATCCCAAGGGGCAGTGACAAGATGAAATCGAACAAGGTGGGCAAGATGGACCTGCTCCAAGGCGGCCCAATCAATACAACGACCCATTCCTAATGGTCATGCATGGAAGAGCTGGAATAAGTCTCCCTGAGGGCCTCATGAAAATTAGAGCAGAGGATGGTGAGCCTCGACAGAGGTGCTTGTGGAGGTTGCGTTGCGACTTTGGATTTTCCACCTGTGTTCGTCATAATAGGTTTGTAATAAAAATGTACTAGATTTGCATTAATAAACAAATAATAATATGAATAGAGATAAAAATAACAAAGTATGCATATAAAGTCAAAGATTCCTAAAGCTAAGTAGTCCGAAATTTAAACGGTATGAACAAACGAAATTATATATCTAAATTAGCAATAAGCAATGGAATAAGTGAAAAGAAACAATTCAGAATAGGCCTAAAAGAATGCAAACTCTGGTAAATAGGAATAAATAATAATGCACATAAAACTGAAGGACTAAATAAAATGTTAGGCTTTAAAATAAATCTAGAATAATTGTAAAATAGTGAATCAAATAACAAAGGAAATAGTAAAATAAAATTAAGAAGAAATAATAATAATGATGAAATAAATCATAAACAAATAATAATAATAATAATAATAATAATAATAATAATAATAATAATAATAATAATAAAGATTATCAAAATGTGAAGGATAAAAAGGGGGACCAAACCGACAGTGGGTTACTGGTGGTGGCTGGACTAGTCCTGGGTCAGAGTTTTGGTGTAGAGGCAAGGGAAATGGAAGGCCAAGTGGAGGGGTGGGGGTGAGGGCATGGGGCTAGGGTGTTTTGGCAGTGTGGTAGTGGAGGGGGGTTTTGAAGAAGAGGGAAGGAAGAGGAGGGGGCGTTGCAGGGGGTGGTTTACCAAAGGTGAGGGAGGAAGCACAAGCGTGGGGTATGGGTGCACAAGGGAAAAGGAAGAAGGAAGGAAAGGAAAAAGGGGAATGAGGAGAGAAGGAGCGTGGGCGGTGGTTATGGTGGCCGGAACAAGGGGCTGGTGCGGCTAGGGTTTAGAGATGTTGGGAACAAAACAAAAGCAGATGGATAAAAGGGATTAGGGGTTTTACAAGGGGCACGGTCGTGTAACGGCTCGTGTTGTGCCACACGATCGTATCACACGCCCGTGTGGCTCGGGGCTAGCCCGTGTCTGTCAAGGAAAAGGGGCTCAAGATCTCACATGGCCTTTGAGCATGCCCATGTTCCCAGGCTGTGTCCTCTACACGGTCATATTGCGCGGTCATGTGGTGCTTCGTTCGCTTCTCCCACGCCCGTGTAATGATCACCACGCCCGTGTTACCTTTCACACGCCTGTGTGGATAGGCCGTGTCTCGCACACGATCGTGTGCCTTTCCCGTGTTTGACTCTGACTTGTTTAAAATTTGAAAAATTAAGCTCCAGGTTTTACACGGCCTAGGGCACGCCTGTGTGTCCTGTACATAGCCGTGTCGCATGGCCGTGTGACTTTATCACAAGCTGTGTGTATGCCGATATTTGGGGATTTTTGGCCTTGTTTCCACACGGCCGAGGACACGCCCATGTGTCCAGGCCGTGTGGCTAAAAAACCTGCACTTTAAAACATAAAAAATAGATAAAATAAATTGGTTAGTGGTGTTAGTGCTCAAGTTGCCTCCCGAGAAGCACTTATTTAGAGTCTAAGCTCGACTTACTTTCCTTTTGCATAGTCATGGTGGTTCAAGGAGTTGAAACTCCTCTCTCCTTCTATTAATTCTATCAAAATAAGGTTTGAGTCGAGTACCATTTACCTTGATTGTGCCGAATTTAGGATGATTAACCTCAATCGTACCATAGGGATAAACATTTATTACCGTGTAGGGAGATGTATCATTTGCATTAAGCTCAAACGTGGCAATTTTAGGGTTTGTTATGTCTAATTATACCTGATCCTCAACCTTAAATTGATTCGTTTTTATTTGTAGGCTCGTCATGGATTTGCTTTGGTTCTGCATGTTGTATCCTAAGTTCCTCTTTGCCATAGGTCCGCCATTCGTCTAGTTCATCAATCTATAGCATTCGCTCTTCATAGATGACTCTCTTGTTATCGCATGAAGGAGGATGTGGCTCATTTGTGCGTTTGCGAGGAATGTCCTGTAAAGACGGTTGAGCAGTAAGGTTACTCTTATTAAGAAAACTCGTAATATCATCTCTATCATTAGATATCCTAACAGAATCACGAGCTTGAAGAGTAATCGTGTCATCGCCTACACGAAGTATGAGTTCACCTGTGCCCACATCAATAATAGTCCTAGCAGTTGCTAAAAAGGATTGCCCTAAAATTAAAGGCATATCGCTATCCTCGTCCATGTCTAGAACAATGAAATATACTAGGAATATAAATTTATCGATTTTGACAAGAACATCTTCAATTATACCCCTAGGAGATCTAATGGTTTTATCTGCCAATTGTATACTCATCCTAGTTTGTTTGGGTTTCCCAATACCTAGTTGTTTAAACATTTTATAGGGCATTACATTTATACTTGCCCCTAAATCAGCCAATGTATTACCAATAGTTAAACTACCAATTAAGCAAGGAATCGTAAAACTCCCTGGATCTTTCAATTTATTGGGTAATTTATTCTGCAAAATGGCTAAGCAAATTGCATTCAGCTCCACATGCGACGACTCATCTATCTTCTGTTTGTTTGCTAAAAGCTCTTTTAAGAATTTAACGGCGTTTGGCATCTGCGAAAGAACTTCAATAAACGGTAAGTTAATGTGTAATTTTCTTAAAAGTTTTAGGAATTTACCAAATTGTTTGTCTGTGCGGTCTTTCCTTGTTGCATTTGGGTATGGCCCACGAGGCTTATACTCTTTACCTATTGGTTTGTTGTGGCTTACCTCATCCTTACCTTTACTTACCACATTTTCTTGCCTCGGTTCTGATTTGTTTTCATCGAGCACAGTGATAGCATGTAGTTTCTGTGTTACTTGGCAAGCTACCTTGTGGTCTTTCTACAATCATCTTGGCAAGTTGCCCAATTTGATTTTCCAGCCCTTGAATTGATGCTTGTTGATTTTTAAGCGCGGCTTTGGTGTTTTGGAAGCGAGTTTCTGACACCGAGATGAATTTTGTAAGCATCTCCTCAAGGTTTGGCTTCTACTCTTACTGGTAAGGTTGTTGCTGGAAGCTTGGAGGGGGCGGAGGTCTCTGATTACCTTGACCACCCCACGAGAAATTGGGATAGTTCCTCCAACCTGCATTGTAAGTGTTACTATATGGATTATTCTGAGGTTTAGAATTGTTACTCATATAGTTGACTTGTTCGTTCTCTATGCTAGGATTGTAGGATGAAAAGTCTGTGTTGTGCACCTCTCCTCCAATTGAATCACACCTCATCACTGGATGTACCTGCGTAGAACCATACAAACCATCAATCTTTTTATTCAAAAGCTCTACCTGGTTAGATAGCATGGTGACCGCGTCAATATTAAAAACACTGGTGGCTTTTGTTGGCTTCGTCCTCATGACTTGCCACTGATAATTGTTCAGTGATATCTCTTCTATGAACTTATAAGCCTCCTCAGGTGTTTTATTGTTCAAGTTTCCACCGGTGGCTGCATCGATTAGTTGTCTTGTTGAGGGGTTCACACCATTGTAAAAGGTCTGAACCTTAAGCCATGGAGGTAACCCATGGTGAGGGCACCTTCTAAATAAGTTATTGTATCTCTCCCATGCATCATAAAGTGTTTCTAAATCTATCTGCATAAAAGAAGAGATATCATTCCTCAACTTTGCCATTTTAGCCTGCAGAAAATATTTTAAAAGAAATTTCTCGGTCATTTGGTCCCAAGTAGTGATAGACCCTCATGGTAGAGAGTTCAACCACTGTTTAGCCTTATTCCTCAAAGAAAAGGGAAATAATCGAAGGTGAATGGCATCATCAGAAACGCCATTGATTTTAAATGTGTCACAGAATTCCAAGAAATTCACTAAATGTGTATTAGGGTCCTCGTCCTGCAAACCATCAAATTGAACAAACTATTGTATCATCTGTATAGTGTTAGATTTTAGTTCAAAATTATTTGCAGCAACAACAGGTCTAACAATACTTGGTTCAGTACCAACTAAATTAGGCTTAGCATAATTATATATAGTACGGGGAGTAGGATTTCTGATTTACAGGAATTGCGGCTACCACATGAGGCAATGGATGATTCGAATTTTCTGCCATCTCTTCGTTAGTAATGTTCATGTCCTCTTGCTCTTCCTCTATGTACTGTAGACTTTGCCTTTTTTCTCTTTGGTTTCCGTGAGTTGATGCCTCTATCTCACCATTGAATAGTAAAGGTCCTGACAGGTTCCTTCTAATCATAAACTAGAGCCACTTGTTAGAGACAAATAAAAGAAAGATTTAGTAAATAAAACTAAAATAAAAACAAAAAAATAAGTTGCAATAAAAGTAAAAATGGCTAAAGTAATAAAAATCAAGTGTTTCTAATATCTTAGTTGCCGGCAACGGCGCCAAAAATTTGATGTGATATGATCGTACCGCAAAACTAAACTATTATCACAATAAAGGCAAACGCACCTATCGAACAGTAGTATAGCTTATGGCAAGACTGGAATGTTGAACCCACAAGAACTAAAAGTACTAGTATTAAATTTCTTTTTATTATCTAGCCTAAAAATAAATGAGATTTGTTTTATCTAATTAAACTAACTAAACTAAGAATGCACAGAGAGTGAACCGAGAAAATACTTTTAGAAAATTGATTGATTAAGACAATACCCAAGGAAGAATCCACCTAGACTTCACTTATTATTCGACTCTGAATCAGACGATTTGTTTACTTGACTTGATCCGTAGAAATCCCTAATTTATGTTAATATCTCTTTCAAGACTAAAAACAACTAACTCTAGGTTGATTAATTGAAATTTCTTTCTAATTAAAACCCCTATTATTGCATTAACTCGATCTATGGATTGCGATCAACTCTGCTTAATTATGTTGGATCTACTTTTAAATAGGGACTTTTGCTCCACTGAATAAGTACATTCAACTTGAATTAATATCCTGAAATATTAACACAAGAATTAATAAACATAAATAAGAACAAATCAAGTATTTATCATATAATTCAAAAAATAATAAGATTTGTCTTAAGTTTCATCCCCTTAGGTATTTAGGGGTTTAGTTCATGATAGTGAAAGAAAACATCTTAGAAATTGGAAAACAACAAAACATAAGAAAACCCAAAAAACTTCAAAGGAAATTGAGGGGAGATCTTCAGTCTTGATAAAGATCCTGCTTCTGAGATGAATCAATCGGCTTTCTTCGAGTAATTCTTTGCTTTCTACTTTGTGTGTCCCCTTTAGTCCTCTCCTAGGGTGTTTAAATAGACTCTGGAATGTCCAAAATACCTAAAAAATTAGCCTTTTCCTAGTAGAATTGAAACATGGCTAGGAAAGGACACGACCGTGTGCAATATTGAGTGGTTATAAGTCGACACGGTCGTGACACACGGGCGTGTGGCCTGCCTATGTGTCACACATGGGCGTGTGGATAACCCGTGTGGAAGTGCCGAGGCCATGTTGAATGCTGATTTTGGCCTATTTTGTCTGTTTTTGGCCTGTTTCTTGCTCTTTTCACTTTCCAATGCTCACCTAAGTATAAAACATGAAATTAAAGGATTAGGAGCATCAAATTCATTAAATTATAAGGAAAATCATCCAAAAATGTGCCAAACATGGGATAAAAATATGTTACAATTTTAGTTTATCATTTATTGTCAAATTTTTTATTTTTGTATCACTATTATTAATAGGCTTTGATCATGACATTTTGATTTGCCATATTTGTAATATGTAAAATGTGACATTTTTTTTCACAAAAAAAGTTTAACATAATAAACATGTTGATTTGTCGCTCTTTATTATTATTTTTATATTTTGTAGACAATTTTAAGAATCATAATAGATAATTTTTACTTGATGTTTGGTTTGTAAATAATTTTTAAATAACACTTTTGGTTTGTCACTACTATGAAGCAAATATAATGACACATTCTTAAATCACTAAATATTCATTGTTAATAGAAATAAAATATTCACCTAAATGTTTAACTTTATATAACATTATGAGTAACATCATAATATTTTATATAAATAAATATCATAATATTTTATATAAATAAATGATGTTATTTATTCATCATGTATTTTATTAAGTAACGATGAATTTATTAATTGACACTTAAAATAGTGTCGCAAAATATATTTTAAACGTGATGAAAATAAATAATTATCACGTTTAATGATTGATGGTATATGTTATAAAAAAATTTTAATAAAAAATCATAGTTTTACATCATTATATGTTTGGCACTAAAAATTACCGTTAAAAAAATTTGGTGGGAAATGTTTTTGTGACATTCTAAAAATTGTGACAATTTTTCATCACCATTACCTTAAACTCTTATTAAACATGATTATTCTTGTGACTATTCTTGTTGATGTAATTTCTTGTAATTTAGCAACTGAATTTTTTTTCTTGTTTGGTAATTTATCAACTTGATCTCGATTATAACCAACTTTTCTAACATTTTTCATACTCTTAACTTGAGCCCCATTACAACTGTTTAAAGATCTCTTAATTGGTGTATCATCTCATTTTATAATGGTAGATATTTGATTTTTAAGCAAGCATATGATAATAACATTTCTCGTTCGACTGTTGGGTGCACAATATTTGAAACACTCTGAGTGCTTTGAGTGATCTTGAGTGAGGATGTCAATTCATATTGATTTTGAATTTAAGGTAATTATTTAAATAAGGGAAGACACCTATGTTTTTGTGCTTTAAAAATTTCAGCTTAGTCGGCTTGATTCTTTAGTGTCCTTTTGGTTGAATTTCCAATGCATGATTGTTTGCGAATTGTTTTGAAACATTATTGATGAAAATGAAAAATTAAGGGAAGTAACTTGATCGTGGGTTAAGGATTTTGCTTGAGGACAAGTAAATGTTTAAGTGTGGGGATATTTGATAGGTGCTAAAAGTAACATGTTTTAGCTTCATTCTTAATGCATTTTTGGATGATTATTTGATTTAAAATGGTGAACTTTATGCTCCTAATCCTTTAAATTCATGTTTCTATACTTATGAGAGCGTTTGGGAGAAAAAAAACTAAAAATGAGTGAAAATCGAAAAATTAGAGCAAGTTTCAAGGGCCACATGGCCATGTGCTAGACTGTGTCAAAATCGCAAATTGCACTCCCAACACACTGAAAAGCGCATTTTTAAGATATTTCAGGCACTCTAAGACCTATATATGACAAAAATAAGAAGATATGAGAGAACCGTCTTAAAATACTCAAGAACAACCTGAAAAACACCATTGAAACCGATTCTTAAGCAAATTTCCATCAATATTGAAGATCTCCTTTTGATTTCTTTTAAGTTTATCATGATTTTCTTTGTTTCTTGTGGTTATATTGTCTTTGAGATGTTTTTATTTGCTATCATGAACTAATTTTTCAAATACCTAGGGAGATAAACCCTAGGATGAATTCTGTTATTTGAATTCTATTTTGACGCTGTCGAAGCCATTTTTTATTTTGAAAAACAGGGTCGACTTTTTAAAAGCGAAAATGGAGTCGCCACCAATCTTTTTTCGAGGTGTGATCGGGTCACATTGTAAAATGTTTCATTTTATTAAAATTCAATTTTGGCCTTCGAATTTCAAGAAAATAGGTTCGGGAGTCGGTTACGTACGAGGAAGGATTAGCACCCTCGTAACGCCCAAAATCGGTACCAAATTGACTAACTAATGTCCTATTGTCAAAAATTTGAAAAATTTCAAAATACAATCCTTTTTTTAAACATGTTTGAACAACTCGAATTGGGATTCAAGATTCACTCATTCCAAATGAACAAAATACCATATCCAATACGTTAGGACACGGTATTTTAAGCCCTCAAAAACAGAGATCATCTCATGATTTCCAAAACATGTGATTAAAAGGATATTCGGTTATTTGGTCAAACAGAAGAATCAAAACCCAGCTCGTTAGGGCATGATCTCTTGAATTTCCAAACACGAAATATTGCCTTGTTTTTTTAAACCCTTACCTCGAGATAACAAAATGTCACATTCAGTGAGTTAGGACACAACATTTCGATTTCCAAAGAATAAGCTTTTATTTGAAAATTTTATGTTTGAATTGAAGAAAGGGTATTCGGTTATTTAAATTCAACAAGGAAAATTGGAACCCAGTAAGTTAGGACACAATCTTCTTGAAGATTCCAAATACCGAGTATTACCTTATTTTGAAAAGATTTCAAATAAAATCGTCTTAAAATGCATTTTTTTGACTTGTTTGGGGTAAGAAGGAAATGGATCACATACATTGGAAATTGAACTACAATATAATAACAAAATGCCACCATTAACCATCAAAGATTTATGAATTAAAAAATATTTGAAAAAGTAATATAAAGTAAATTAACACAAATAACACACAACAAGTTTTTAAACGATGATAAATGAATTTAAAATCAATAATACGAAAAATAGGAAATTTGAAATATTAATATATACAATAATTTAAAATCAAATTGTATGTATAGAATTTTTAAAAATAAGAAATAAATGTGAAGGTTTAAAATATATCAAAAAGATAAAATAAATAGTATATGATGTATTAATGTATTAATGAATTTTAGAATGAATATTAAAAGAAGAAAATTGAAATAAGTAATATAAGAAATAATATACATGAAAGTCAAACATTTAATATAAATAATATATATAAAAATGATAATATGTGAAAGTGTTTGAAGTAATATATATATATATATATATATATATATAAAATAGGTTTTTAAGAAATAAATTATATAAATAAATCTAAAAGAAAATATATAATATAAATAGATTTAAAAGAAAATGTATATAGACATATATAGAAAAGAATTCAAAGATAATCAATTAGAATAATATTAAATCAAGAATGTACATAAAATAAAAATAGCCTAATATAAATTATCTATAACGTAATAATGAGTGATGGTATTTAAAATAAATATCATATAAATTTTTAAAACAAAAAAAAATAATATATATATATATATATATATATATAAAAGAGGATTTAAAATAAAATAAAACAAGATTTATAAAAAAATGTATATATACAAACAAATATATCATAATAATGAATTAAAACTATGTACAAAAAAATAATTTAAAATAATTTATTAAAGCAAATTCTAAAAATGAATAATAAATAAACCAGAAAGAATCTAATTAAAATAGAAACTCAATTAAAGTAAAATCAAAATAGAAAGGAAAATTTATAAATAAATAAAATTATTAAAACAAGATTTTGGACTAAAATGTAATGCGTGCAAACAAGAGGGGATTAAAAATGAAAATACCCCAATTCCTAAAACACAACGTTTAAAAGGGGACCAAGATACAATATACGCAAGAGTTATGGGGCGAAATTACAAAGCCAAAAGAGATAAATAGGAGTTGATTGAAAACAGGTAGAAAAGAGGAAGGACTAAAAGGGAAAATAACCCAAAAATTACAAAAAACACGTGGATCCTTCTCAGGTCGTGTCACACGCGCAGGTCATACGTCTAAACGGCGCCGTTTTGACTCTTAAGTGGCTAAAGCAAAACGACGCCGTTTCGCTTCATGTATTTTAATCAAATTTTTTTTAAAAAACTCATTTTCTTAACTCCTCCTCAAAAAACAAAAAAAAAAAAAAAAACCAAAAGAATGCTCTCAACTCCCCCCTCTCCATGCGATTTCTGGCCATTGCTCCGACGTCGGACCACCACACCTGCCACCGCCGTCGGTGAACTCCAAAAGTCATGAATTTTCTAGCAATTTCAAGGGTAAATTTTCTTTTTTCTTTTCTATATATATGAACACGAAAAAAATAAAATAAAAAAATAAAAAAACCCCTAAAAAAACCTTCAAATTCAAATATGCCTTTTGATATTTTTGTATATAAAATCCAATCTTTTTGTATTGATTCTCTTTTTTTTTCTTTATTGTCTTCGTATCTTTTTACATCGATTGTATTCGACTTTTTATAGCCTAGATAAATCGTTCCAAAATAAATACATGGATTCTCTTTTTGCTATATTTTTGGGTTTCTGTCGTTTTCTTTCCCTTTTTGCAGGTGACAACGAGAGATCCGGCGATGAGGGGTGTGATCTGCGCTGATTGGCGGCGCAACTAGGGGCATATGTTGGGAGCTGCGGCGCAATGGAAACCTAGGGTTTCCTGAAGCTAAAAACTATTTGGGCCACTGGGCCAACTCCGTTTGTTGGGTTAGGTTAATGGGGTATTGGGTTCAATCTGTTTGGGTGTAATGGGTTTAGGTTAGTATTGGGCTACAGGTGTAATTAGGTATTGGGTAGTTTTTTTGGGCCACGTTTTTTAGTTAATGGGCCACGGGTAGCATTTTAAGCTTTGTAATTGGGCTGTAAATAGACTATAAAAAAGGGATTTTAAACATTATTATTTTTTTAGTTTTTTATGCATGAGCCCGGGCAAAAATGGGTTCTTATAGATGCATTAAATACTTGGATCTTTTTCTCAATTATGTGTGCTTAATTCTTGGTTTGATATTTCTAGATTATTAATCCATGTTTGATGTACTTAAATCAAAAGAGGAATAGACCCTGTTTAAGAGTAGATCTGGTGTAATTGAGTGGAATCCATAGATCAAGTTAATGCGATAATAGAGGTTTTAATTAGAAAGAAATTTCAATTAATTAACCTAGAGTTAATTGCTCTTAGTATTAAAGAGAGATATTTGTATAATTTAGGGATTTCTACGGATCAAGATACTAAGTGAAGAAATTGCGTAATTTAGATTTATAATAATAGATGAAATATAGGTGAATTCTTTCCTCGAAATTGTTTATCTTCTTGGTTGTTAATCGATTATTTTCTTGATTTGTTCTCTATCGTGTTCTTTAGTTAATTAATTTAGTTAATTTTAGTTTCAATCAATCACTCCAATTTATCGATTAAATAATAGAAAAACAGTAATTACTAGTAATTTTAGTCATCGTGGGAACAATATCTTTGCTCACTATAGCTATACTATTAATTCATAGGTGTACTTGCCTTTGTCGTTTTTTAGTTGGTTTACGATTGCATCAAGTTTTTGGGTCTTTACCGGGGACTAAAATTTTAGGAAAACTTTATTTCTATTAATTTAACCATTTTTATATTTACTTTAATTTTTTATTTTTAATTTAATTTTTCCATTCCAATTTTTCGTTTGTTTGCTTTTGGCAGGTTCTTTTGGTTTATGACTAGAGGAAACCCGTTGGATCTATTACTTTTTGACAATGAGATTGAAAAGACTGCTCGCAGAAATCGTAAAGAGGTTAGAGAAGCAAGGCAAGGTCAACAAAATATAGTAGACGATTAAGAAGAAAATGATATTTTTGGGGAGATGGGTGATAACCAAAATAACCAGCTACCTCCTGTAGATCCTGCTTCTCATACTATGTATGATTATGATAAACCTACTCTAATTGAGGCTAAATCGAGTATTGTGAGACCGACTATTGTTGCAAACAATAGCTATAGCTGAACACAATTCGGATGGTACAACAATATGTTCAGTTTGATGGTTTGCAAGATGAAGATTTGAATACTCATTTTGACTAACTTTCTAGAGATTTGCAACACATTTAAGACCAATGGCGCTACTGATGATGCCATACGCTTACGGTTATTCCCATTCTCTTTGAGGAGCAAGGCAAAAAAGTGGTTGAATTTATTGCCACGAGGTTCTATCACGACTTGGGATCAGATGACCAAGAAGTTTCTATTGAAGTACTTCCCACCGGTTAAAATGGCTAAGTTGAGGAACAACATCTCTTCTTTTGCTCAAATTGATTTGGAGACTTTTATGATGCATGAGAGAGATTGAAGGATCTGTTGAGAAGGTGTCCTCATCATGGGTTACGTTTGTAGTTGCAAGTTCAAACCTTCTACAATGGTTTTAATCCCTCAACTAGGGAACTAATTAATGCAGCAGCTGGTGGAACACTGAATAATAAAAATACCCGAAGTAACTGAAGAGTTTATTGAGGAGATGTGTAACATCCCTTACCCATGTCCGATGCCGGAACATGATACGAGGCATTACCGAACTTAAACACTTGTAATCATATAAAATCGAGTCATGAAATTCCACTTAAATTTAAAACTTTTCAATTCCATGCATTTTGTCCCTTATATGGACTCTCTAGGCCCAAAATATAAGTTAAGCGTGGTTCAGGACTAATTTAAGGACTGGAAACAATTTTCGGAAACCTTTAAAAAAATTCTTCCTAGATACAGGGCTCACACACCTATGAGGGTTGGAGACACGCCGGTGTGACCCCAAGTCATACCTGTGTTGTTGAACCGTGTGGCTCAACATGGCCGTGGTGGTTTGAGACACGCCCGTGCCTCTTACTAGTGGACTACACTGACTTGTGCACACGACTACAAGACACGCCCATGTGCTAGCCGTGTACCTCACATGGTCTGGACACACGCCCGTGTGCCAGCCTATGTGGACTCTATATGAGTTTTGAATACTAACCTAACCTCCCTTGCACACTTCAAACCAATTTCAAACTAATACTAATACTCAACCAATTCAATATACAAGCATTACAACCCATTAATCAAAGTGAGCCATATCTTATGGCCAAAACAATTGATAAGTACACAAAATACCAAATCCCTATACATGCCATAGACTTACGAGATTTATTATTACCTTTACCTCACCATAATAACATGATAGTGTGATGACATCTCCAACGATCTCCAACTCGAGCTAACATACAACCCTGAAAGAGATGGAAAGGAAGGGAAGTAAGCTTCAAAGCTCAATAAGTTTATATGCAAACAATAATAAGCAAATAATAACTTGTTTGAACTAATTATTACAATTTTGTTTTCAAAATGATATAATCATTATTTCACTTATTTACACTTTTTACTCATGTTCTCACTAAGCTGTCTATTGGTGTCACTGTCACTAAATTATTTATTTCTTGAGTCACAGATCTCCAAATTAAGCTCCGTTAATTTTTCCTGAAACTAGACTCACATATCTTCTTACCATAAAGTTTTCAGAATTTTTGGTCCAGTCAATTAGTATAGTTTATTCATTAAAGATTCCCCCTGTTACTCCGTTCGATAGTTCTGACCTTTCTCTACTAAAAATCAATTATCTCAATATACAGAACTCGAATAAGGTTCTTGTTTGTTTTTTTGAAACTATATTCACTAAGGAGTTCATACATATAAATTACACTCCATAATCATTTTTTATACAATTTTTAGTGATTTTCCAAAGTCGGAACAGGGGATTCCAAAGTTCATTCTGACCCTGTCACAGAAAACTTTAAATATATCCTATTCTGTAATTCTTTCATTTACATCATTTCTTTCATGTAAAAATAGACTCAATAAGATTCAATTTCATATCTTATTCAACTTCTAATTAAATTTCCACCATTTTTAATGATTTTTCAAAGTCACATGTCTGCTATTGTTCAAACTATCTTTTAGCTAGTTTCTTTCACATGTCTGCTATTGTTCAAACTATCTTTTAGCTAGTTTCTTTCTTTTATGCTTTCTTTGTATTATTAACATTACACACATATAACACCAAGCATGTCTATAGCTAGCCATTTAAATAAATACTCATTATCAAATATTTACAAGTATTCATAATATCACTTACTCATTCACAATCCTACTAATGGTGCTACATATACACATATTCACAATTATCACTCCTTTATTCATAATTTCACTTATAAACCTGCACAAACTTGCATTAGCTTTATAACTTAACTTATCCAATAAAGGTTTCACATATATAATTATGCTCACTTTTACACATAATCACATGTTTTCTCATCTTACTATTTCATCAATTTACCCGTTGAACCATTTGGAATACTAAAGGTTACACAGAAAGCTTGCACATAAGTGCCACACTGATATGTAGCCGAAGCTACCACTGATATGTAGCTGTAGCTACCACTGATAAGTAGCCGAAGCTACCACTTATCACTAAAGTATTCCTAAGGTTCAACTGGGATTTCAGTTATTTATTCAGTATCATTTTCTCATTTCAATAGTTAACTCACTTAATCAAATTTATTCGATCTTCTCCTTTTATCTGTTTACCCCTATTAACAAGACTCGGACTTTGGTGGATACACGGATCCAACCCAAACACACCAGTACGACACATTGTGCCTAAAACGGTACATAGTACCTGATCAGTATATGACACATATAGTGCCTGGAACGACACACGAGGTGCCTGAATACGACACACGAGGTGCTTGATACGACATACGAGGTGCCTGAAATACGACACATAAAGTGCCTGATATACGACACATAAAGTGCCTGATCGGCAAAGCCGATAAATCCCGTACTCTTCCAAATCCTATGGCATGCCAACTATGTCCACTAAGCCCGACTATTAATAGGGTATCAGATTTACATATTAATTTCACTTTCACATTCTCTTTTATTGCAAATCATTCAATTCCAAATCAGTATAATTTTAATTCAATCACAACTCAAATACACATTCTCTATTCAAATTCACTACCAATCAATATATATTTCAATTTCACATATATATAAATATAAATATATTCAAAGATTAAATCCCAATCACATTCAATTCAATTCATATATCATTACTTACCTAAATTTCATTTTCAATGAAATCTTTCTATCACAATTTCAATTCAAAAATCAAATACACTTCCTCATTTCCAAATCAATACACATTTCAAATACTAATATTTTTGCGATTATTAAATATTCGTAATGGCAAAATAATATCACATATATAAAAATTTAACAATACATAAATTTATTTAAACACAATAGTACTTTATTTACATATAAACTTACCTGGCCAATTTACAGAAGTTGTAGGAAATTCAAGAACTAATTAGCTATTTTCTCTTTTCCATAGCTTCCTTGAGCTCTTAATCTATAATATAAAATTCAATTCATTAGCTTCTAATTTAATTAACAATTTATGCCTTTCAATTTTTGAAATTACACTTTTACCCTAAATTTTACAATTTTACAATTTAGTCACTGTTTAATTAACCCATCAATCGAACCTATTTTTCTCAACTAACACATTATTCTATCATTCTAAAATACTATATACTCTTTAATATTCATAATTTCAGCACCAACCTTAATTCTAAACTTTTTTCCACAATTAGATCCTAAATATCAATTTCTATTAAAAATCACTTAATAAATTCATCATATAATGAATTTAAGGCTTCAAATCCATGATAATTTATCATAAAAATACAGCAATCATCCATGGAAACTTTCAATATTACCCATAAAATCAATAACTAATGAATCCAATAGGTGGACCTAATTGTAAAAGTCACAAAAACATAAAAATTACAAAGAAAATGCAAGGATTGGACTCACATGGTGTAAAAATGTGAAAAACAAGCTTTGGAGGTCAGCTATGGCATTTTTTCTGAAGAAAAGTGAAGAAAAATGAAGAAATATCTAGAGATTTAATTTAGTCCAACTTTTAACTATTCAATTTGAACTAAATTACCAAATTGCCATCAGTTCACACTATCTTTCTACCATTTCATTACACAACCGTCCATCCCATTTTATTTTGGGTCCAATTACCCTTTAAGTCCCTTTTATTTATTAATTAAGCTATTTAATCACTTTTCAAAATTTTACATCTTATTCAATTTAGTCCTTTTTATTCAATTGACTACTGAAACCTTAAAATTTCTTAACGAAACTTTAATACTAACTTATTAACACTCCCTAAATATTTATAAAAATATTTATGACTCGGTTTATAATTTTGAGGTATCAATACTCCATTTTCAAAACTAATTATTCTAATAATTCTTTTAAAACACAAAATTTACTAATTCAAAAATATTTCTAAATTCATACTCAACTCATAAATTCTAATTAATAAATTTTTCAAACTTGATTGTCAGATTTAGTGATCTCAAATCACTATTTCTGACACTACTGAAAATTGGGCTGTTACAAGATGTCACTAAATAACTATCAATGACAAGTCATGAGAATGAAATCAATTAAAATAGCCAGTGTTTTTAATATTGATGCAGTTTCTATGTTAGCAACTCAGGATGAAGTTTTCGGTAAGTTGATAGTTTGAATTTTTCTAAGTAGGTGAATTTGGTAGTGCAATGTGATGCGAATGGAATGGGTATAATTAGTCTAGAATGTTTACCCTTCAGTTCTAGAATAGAGCATGAACAAGTAAACTTTATGGATAACAATTCTAGACTTCAAAATAACCCCTATAGTAATAACTATAATGAAGGTTGGAGGAACCATCCAAATTTCTCTTGGGGTGGTGATGGAAATCAAAAGTTACAACCCCCTTCATGTTTTCAGCAAGAGAAGAAGCCAAACCTTAAGGAGATGTTGGCTAAATTTATTTCGGTGTCAGAAACTCGATTTCAAAACACTGAAACAATACTGAAAAATTAGCAAGCATCGATTCATGGGCTTGAAAACCAAATTGGATAGCTTGCCAAACTTGTTTCGAAAAGACCACAAGGTAGCTTACCTTACAACATTGAAACTAACCCAAAGGAAAAAATCCATGCAATCACTATTTGAAACGTGGAAAGGTTAGTCGAGCCTGAAAAGAAGTCAAAGCTAGAAGCTGTTGTGAAAAGTGACGAGGTTGAGGAAAGTAAGAAAGAGCATAAGTCAGTAATTAAAGACTACAAACCACGAGTTTCATACTTAGCAGCATTGAAGGGAGACCACAGAAAAAATATGGTAAATATCTTGAACTCTTTAAAAAATTTCACATTAACTTACCATTTGTTGAAGCCTTTTCGTAGATGCCAAAGTATGTAAATTTTTTAAAGGAGCTATTAACAAATAAAAGGAAGTTAGACGACTTGTCGACTGTGGAGCTCAATGCGGTTTGCTCGGCCATTCTCCAAAACAAATTACCCATCAAACTTAAAAATCTAAGAAGTTTTACTATTCCTTTTCTCATTGGTAATTTAAATGTTGAAAAAGCTTTGGCTAATTTTGGGGCTAGTATAAATGTCATGCCTTATAAGCTGTTCAAACAACTTGGTCTTGGAGAACCTAAACCCACTAAGATGAGTATTCAATTAGCGGATAAATCAATTAAATATCCTAGGGGTATTATTGAGAATGTACTTATGAAAGTCGATAAATTTATATTCCCTATTGATTTTGTTATATTGGACATGGATAAAGATATTGAGGTACCTATGATATTAGGTTGACCTCTTTTAGCCACTGCTAGAACTGTTATTGATATGGGTACTGGTGAACTTGTGCTTCGTGTAGGTGATGAAAAGATTACTTTTCAAGCATGTGATTTTGTGAGAATCCCTAGTGAGCAAGATGATACAAATTGTTTTGTTAATGTTAGTAATAATGTGGCTCAACATTCTTTATAGGAAATTCCTCATGAAAATGTGTTGGAGCCATATTTTATTCAAAATAATAGAACTCGAGGGGAAAGTGAAGAACGAATGGTTAGCTCAACAAACTAGATGAATAACAAACGAAGGTTGATGAGAAACCAAGAAAACAAAATGAAGTAACAAAGCAACGCCATGATGTGTATGTAAGGAGAATGAACCAATTCAAAGTTGAGGACAAAGTGTTGTTAAACAAATCGGATCCAAATCTTTCCTTTAGAGTTTAAGTCAATAAGGTATGACCCTTGTGTGGTAAAAGTCGTTTTTCCTTACGAAACTATTGATGTAACACGCCTTGACTACGACCCATTCAAGGTAAACAGTTATCATCTCAAATTTTATTTTGGTGGTAATACTAATGACAAGAGAGAGGAGCTTCGACTCCAAGATCTGCCTTAACCGTGAGTTGAAAATGGGAAGTCGAGCCTAGACTCTAAATAAGCGCTTCTCGGGAGGCAACCTAAGTGTTTTTGTATTATTTATTTATTTTACTTTATAAAAAAACTTTCATCCATTATCATCTTTTAAAATTTAAAAAAATTAATAAAATTATATTCATTTTTAGATTTATTACTTAAAAAAATTTGAAAAAAAAGGGTCACATGGCTTGGGGTGATCCACACGGCCTGGGGTGATCCACACAAGTGTATGCCAGGCCCTGTGGCTATTGGGCATAATTTTTCAACTTTATTTCAACATAGTGAGTTACATAGGAAAGAGACATGGCCATGTGGGACACACGGCCTATCACATGGGCGTGTGTGAGACCATGTGCCCCTACGGCCTCCCACATGGGTATGGGAGAATCAAAATGTGATTGCACACGGCCTGGCACATGGCCTTGTGTCACACACGGATTTAACATACGGGCATGTGTCAGACCCTGTAGCTACTGGGCATAAATTTTCCTCTTTTTCAAAGCATCACATAGGTTGAGACTATACACACGAGTGTGAGACACAACTGAGTGTCCTAACACGGGCCAATACATGATTGTGTCCTCCTTTTAAAATTGAAAACCCTAAATTTTTTTTAAGTTCTCCCCATCTTAGCGCCGATTTGCCTCCAAATCTTTCCCCTTCAACTTTCAAGCCTTTCACCCCCGATTAACACTAGTCATCGCTCCTACCTCGTCGGTCTTCCCTTCATCTTTCTTTCTCACGTTATACTATCCTCAGTTGATCAAGCCACCATAGCAGTCAAGTTCATTTCCCATTTTCTTTTCACCATTGTTAGACTACCACCACAGTCGGTCTACTTTGTCTCTTCCCTCTTAGTTTCTTTTCATTCGTCCACCAAACAACTGCAACTCCCTACCTTTCCTTCTCCTTTGCGCCACCTGCGCTAGCCGTTTCAACTACTTTCATCAACCACTGTCATTCGTGCATCCATCGCCACTATCGTGTCCCCTACCGTTCGGTTCCCCTCTCATTACTGTTTGTTCATTTTATTTTATTTTACTTTATTATTATTAGTTTTATATTTAGTTTTATTTTTACTATCTTTAGTATATTGTGTGACTACTGTTCCAATTAAAATAATTAGGTTTAGTTATAATTTTATTATTGTTGTTTCTGTTTGATTCTAATTAGTATTAGTTCTAGTTGATATTAGGAGTAGACTTTTATTTTGGTTATGTGATTTGGCTCTCGTCATTGGTTGGGTTGGTTGTCGATGTGTTCTATTTTTACATGTTGATTTGTCTGTGTGTTATTTCATTTGTATTGATGTTGCATTATTAGGTTGTTATATGTTCTTACAGATACATTATGAATAATACCAGAAGTAACACTAAGGCCGCCATCCCCAGTTCTGCTACCTCATCCTCAGCCTCTACTTCAGTTGTGAGACACCCGTGTCTCCAATCTTTCAAAGGTCCACATGAGGACCAATATGGGCATCTAAAGGAGCGACCATTGGGTTTAGGTTGTTGTATAGATTGGGAAGCATTAAAGGCGATTCACTTGGCTGATCGAGTTCAGACCCTCATTGACACAACTCTATGGGATCGGTTCTTCTCTATCGTTAAATCGACTTATTTAGAACTCACACAGGAGTTCTATTTGAAATTCTCCCTTCAACATGTTATGTCGCAGTGGGATAAGTTGTGTACTGTATCGTTTAGACTCGGGGGTGTAACACGCTATCTGAGTGTCTTAAGATTCGGAGCCACCCTTGGACCCTATTTCGTGGAGTTCATGAGTACTGAGAGGTTCCCTAAGTTAGTCAAAGGTAATTTCTCTACCTCTGGCATTGCGCTACATCCATGTTATTTTGGCACACACATTGATCGATTAGAGGGAGAGCACTAGGGTCGTAGGTACAGATGATGCTTATTTTCATTAAAGCATGGTGATGCGATGCCCCATTGATCTTGTATACTTCATTGCCCTATCTTTTTACCACAAGGTTGACCGTAATAGGAAGGGTCCTATCTATTTGCTCATTTACGTGACTCACCTAGCCAGGTATTTTGACCTCATTGATACTCCGGAGCAGACATCCTCCTTTACACTGGTTGGGCAGATGATCCCACATTGATTATCTATTATGATTCATATGAAGATGATTGAGCGCTATCATAAAGTGGGTCCCTGTAACACCCCTTACCTGAGACCGTCTTCGGAGTCGAGCAAGAGGCGTTACCGGACTTAACTTACTCAATTGGGCATAAAAATTTGCTTTTAATATTAATTTATTTTCATTCATTCAATATATCCCTAAAAAGGGTTATCAAGACCCTAAATCATGCTATTAAAATGGTTCGGGACCAAACCGGGATCAATAAAATTTTTCCGATTACTTAAACGAACCAAAATAAAATTATTTCTTTATTCCTTATAAAGCTGTCCAACTACATCACAGTCACTAAATAAATCATAACTCGAGTTACGAAACTCAAAATTTAATTCCATAAATTTTCCATAAAACTAGACTCATATACCTTCTTACTAATTTTTTTATAAAATTTTTAGTCTAGCTAATTAGTACAGTTTATTAGTTAAATTCTCTCCTGTTACGCAGTTTGACTACTCTGACCTCTGTTCACTACGAATTAGTTTTCTCTCTATAAAAAATTCAAATAGGCATGTCACTTATTTCATTTGAAACTATACTCAATAAGGAATCTAGGCATATAAACTAAAACACCTAATTATTTATGTACAATTTATGGTGAATTTTTAAAGTCAGAACAGGGGATCACAAAGTCCATCTGGAGCAGTCTCAGTCAAATGCAAATAAATCATAATATAAAACTCTTTTACTTACTATTCTTCTTCCAAATGAAAATAAACTCATTAAGCTTTAATTTCATTCTCACTCACTATTTAATTCCATTTCTACTATTTTTAGTGATTTTTCAAAATCACGTCACTGCTGCTGTTCGAATCTGTTTTTAAGCTATTTTCACCTTTTTCATGGTTTCCATGTGATAATTACCATTTAGGCATACATAGTATTAAACCTATGTTTGATTAGTCATTCCAATAGCTAATCATCAACAAGTATTTACATACCATTCATTAAACATATCCTAAGGACATTCATGCGAAAAGAAGCCAAGTCCTATACATGCCATACGCGAAATGAAACATCTAGCTATACCAAAATGATCCTGTTGATAGTGTGACCGGATCTCCAACGTTCCTTGCGATCCCTGAGTTGGCTTGGTAAGAACTATAAAAAGAAGGAAAATAAAGAGAGTAAGCACTAAGCTTAGTAAGTTTACAAGTAAATAAATCACAACATTCACCCTAAACAATAGTTAATCATAATATCATCAAGCATCATAAGCTTTCCTTACACCTCATTTCTTACCCTTTTCCTTATTAACTTACTTTCTTCTTACGTGATTATTTAATAAACTCATGAATATAACTTACCTTTCCTTTGCTGAAAGTTTCTTGTAATTTAACCTGTACAATAGCCCGTTGAACCACTCAGAATACTAAGGATACTCGGGTTTTCCTGCTTGATAATAACCTGTCAATGCCATATTCTAGGCATGGTCTTACATGAGATGTTCCCTGTCCTACCAAAGCCATATTTTTAATATGGACTTACATGGGATATTCCTGTCCTATCTGATAACCCAAAATGTCATGACATTCCGTATCCCAACATTTCTAGAGTTCAAACGGGGCTTTCTGATACTTTTTCTCTGTCATCTCGTCTTTGGTTCAAATTCGAATATTTTCATAAAATAAATGTATATATGCTGGAAATTAACAACATTAATGTAAAATAAAGAAATATTGCATTTATTTACCATAAACTTACCTCGATACAAAATACGGTTAAACTTGACAATTTAGTCCTTTACTTTTTCCTTTCCCCGATCTACTCCCGAATTTTGTTCTTCTTGATCTATAATAGCAATTTAGCTTATTTAATACTCACATTTATCAAAACAGCCCTAACCCAAACTTTGGCAAAATTACATTTTTGCCCCTAAACTTTTGCATATTTACACTTTTGCCCTAAGGCTCTGAAATTAAACTTTATCCCAAATTCTTATTTTTTAGGAAATGCTGATCATTTATTTACCAACAACAACCTCAAATTCCCACTATAACATGTACTTATGAACAATAGATATTTTTACCGATTAAGCCCTTTTACTCGTTTTTACTTAAAACCGAGTAGCACAAGTTGTCTAGCATAATTTAAAACCTCATATTCTATCATAAAATATCAAAATAAACACTTTTCACATATGGGTATTTTTCCAAATATGAACCCTAGCTTAAATTATAGCTAGAATAAGCTTTATCGAGCTACCGAGATTCCAAAAACATAAAGAACATTAAAAACGGGGCTTGGAATCACTTACTATGGAGCTTGGAAGCTTGAAACAAACCCTAGCTATGAAGAACCCTTGAAATTTCGTGCTAATGAAGAAGATGGACATATTTTGCCATCTTTTTCCCTTTTTTAATCTTTCAATTACCAAATGACTAAAATACCCTTCATGCCTTTCTTTGAAAATTTTTCATGTACAAGCCCATTTTTGTCCAAAATTTTAGAAATTGGTCAAATTGCTATTTAAGACCCTCTAATTAATATTCCAAGGCAATTTCATGCTAAAAGCTTCTAGAATGCAAGTTTTGCAACTTATTCGATTTAGTCCCTAATTTCAAATTAAGCACTTTATGCATAGAATTTCTTCACAAAATTTTCACAAAATCATGCAATCATATCGTAAACCTCAAAATAATTATAAAATAATTATTTCTATCTCGGATTTGTGGTCACGAAACCACTATTCCGTTTAGGCCCTATTTTGGGATGTTACAGTCCCTATTGATATACATTGTCTCATTTCAATCCTCAGGATGAGTATGAGGAGTTTCCAAATGATGATCCTCCTTGCTATGTAAACCCACCTCGTTCCCCTAAACCTCCAAGTCAGCCAGCAGTAACATGCTCGTGTGGCCCACATCCCAGATTGGCCTTGCCCGTGGCATGTGAATCAAATGGCCTGGCCTAGAAACCCACACACCTGTGTGGGCCTACACGCTCGTGTAGCCCACAAGATCGTGTGGCCCACACGCTTGTGTGGCCCACAAGCTCGTGTGGCCCACACGCTTGTGTGGCCCACAAGCTCGTGTGGCCTAATTTGGTCAAGCTTGCCTACACGATCGTGTGGGCTACACGCTCGTGTGGCCCAATTTGGTCAAGCTTGTGTGGCTCACACACCATCCCTCGACCATCACAAGGTTGTGTTTTATGCACGGCCTAGCCTTCATCGATCACACGGCCGTGTTGTTGCACACGGCTTACCACACGGGCACCCACACGCCAGTGTGGCGTTGACAGAATGGTTTTCGACTTTTGTCGAAACCTCATTTTTTATGTTTTTGACTTGTTACTGAATCCCTACAAAAACACTCTCAAGCACTCCAAGTCCTAAAGATTTGACATATTAACACTCAAATTCAGTAACACCTTTGAAAACTCTAATGGAGAAATTCCATAAACGGAACCTTACAATGTTCAACAATGCTTCGAAAACTTACCAATAACGAAGAAGAACCCCAAAAGCTCAAATTGTTGCAGGAGAACAACTAGAAACTTGTACTTCCCCTAATCGAAAATAACACAAAACCTTTAATAACATGCTAGGCACGAACCACTAAAATCAAATCCACATATAGCTTACCAATCAAGCAAAATAGAAGGTTGCACACAAAGAGATGAATTGGAAAAGAAATTGGAAAGAGAGGGTGAGGGGAAGACAGTATTTTGGTAGAGGAAAAGGAGAACAAACATCAAGAATTTTTTCTTACAAGGTTGAATTTAAAAGTAAAATCAAAAATAAAAATCCTATCAGATTTTCCCAACTTCCCATTACTACCAATTCCTTATTTTTCTCCCTCTAATCCCACTAACAATCCATTACTCAGAATCCCAGCTACTTCCAACTTCTACCTGACGCCGGCAGCAAAAATAATTCCCCTGCTTACGCTGGGATTCAAACACAATACCTTCAGCAAACTAACACTCAACTTAACCAGTAGGCAAGCAGGCCCATTCTGATATGATTTTACAAATTATTAAATATAAGCCCATTGAGCAAGGATAAAGCTTAAGTCAGAAAAATACCAAATTTTACTAAAGGTAAGGCTTGAACTTGGGACCTGTCACACACACCCAGAACATATAACCACTAAAGTAGACAGATATTTGTGTCAAATTTACCAAAAGCCGAAATTAATAATTTGAGGCGTTACACATGTGCCAAACCGTCTCACAATCGCCAATTGCACTCCAAACATGCAGAAAAGTGCATTTTTAAGGTTTTTTGGGCAATCTAAGACCTATATATGAAAAAAAATTAGAAGATAGGAGAGATTCATAATAGAATATTCAAGAAAACAACTCAAAAAACACCATTGTAGTCGATTCTAAAGTAGATTTCCATCAAGATTGAAGATCTCCTTTTGATTTCTTTTAAGTTTAGTATGAGTTTCTTTGTTTATTGTGGTTATATTGTCTCTGAGATAATTTCATTTGCTATCATGAACTAATTTTCCAAATACCTAGGGAGATGAACTTTAGAATAGATTAAGTTATTTGATTTCTATTTTTACGCAATAAATACTTGGATCTTCTTTTCAATTATGTGTGCTTAATTCTTGGTTTGATATTTCTAGATTATTAATCTATGTTTGATGTGCATAAATCAGAAGAGGAATAGACCTTGCTTAAGAGTAGATCTAGGGTAATTGAGTGAAGTTGCATGCAATCTTAGAAATAGGACGACATAAATCCACTGGATTAGAGTCAAATCTAATAAGGGAATCCATAGATCGAGTTAATGTGATAATAGAGGTTTTAATTAGAAAAATTTTCAATCAATCAACCTAGAGTTAGTTTCTCTTAGTCTTGAAGAGAGATATTAGCATAATTTAGGGATTTCTATGGGTCAAGATACTAAGTGAAGAAGTTGCGTAATTTAGATTTATAATGACATATGGAATCTAGGTGAATTCTTTCTTGGGTATTGTTTCGCTTCATGGTTGTTAATTGATTATTTTTCTAATTTATTTTTTGTCATGTTCTTTAGTTAATTAATTTAGTTAATTTTAGTTTTAATTAATCACTCCAATTTATTGATTAAATATAGAAAGCCATTAATTACTAGTAAGTTTATTCCTCCTGGGAACGATATCTTTATGCACCATAGTTATACTATTAATTGATATGTGCACTTGCTTTTGTCAGATTTTTAGTTGATTTATGATTGCATGGCTTTACTTATTATTCTAAATGTTTACATTCGAACCGAAATCAATATTTTATGTTTACAATTGAAATAAATCAAATTTCGTGTATCATATTGCACTTTAAATTTAAGTTCATGTGTAATTTTGATATATACTTCTACAACTAACATTGATTGCATCCAAAATTGTTGTTTAATTAATGAACTATTAATAACTTTTTTGCAGTTTTAAGTTAAACTAAGTTATGGTTTGAGCTATTTTGTTCCATTGATTTGTTGTACAACATAACATTTATAACTATTTTGTATTTCGTCTCTTTTGTGCTATTTTTAATTTGTTCAAAATATTATAGATTTATACAAAAGCGTTACATGTTAATAATTTATTTTATATGGATTTTAACATCTTGATATATCTGTATCGTGTTCATGCTATTTTTTTTATGTCATGTCCAATTTTTTTTCAAGTATTTGTGTTAATATTTCAATCCTTAAAATATTTGATTTAATTGTTAAGTCTAAATATAATTACTTAAATATTTGACTTAAATATTTGATCATTATATTTTTTATTTATTAATATAATTATTACAAATATTGTTTAAAATCTTAATCCACTTTTGTAACACCCTGAATTTGGGCCTAGAAGTATTGGGCCTTGGGCCTGGGTGCGGGTGTGAGATAGTTCGAAATAAAATTATTGATGTGTTGAATTCTGTTATGGAAGGTTATTATTAATGGGTTAATGTGGTATTTTAGTGAACTGCGAAGGATTCATAGTGTAAAAATAGTAAAAGTGAATCGTTATTGAATTTTATTATCTAAAATGTTTAACCAGAATGTTTAACGGTTAGGTGGAAATAATCTAATTTAATAGTATAGTGGACACAGTTAATAATTTTTTCAATAAATTAAGAATTAAAAAATTATGTCATTATATTAAGGTAAATGTGATAAAACATAAAAAAATAAGCATACATTAATCATCATATTCATTTTCTTTCTTTTTCACGCTGAAAATCCATTGTTAAGCTTAGAGAATTTCATCCAAGCTTCCAGTCATGCATGTAAGTACTTTTGAGGCCTATTTTTAGTAAATTTTATGTTTTTGAGATCGTTGTAGCTTAATCTAGTTAGCCTAAGGACTATTTTGTAAAACTATTAAAGTTTTTAAATGTTTCCATTTATGATTTTTTGAAGCTTTTGGTGTTAAATGGTTTGATTGAAAGCTCAAATGTGAAACAGGACTAATTTGTAAAGTGAATTTTGTTAATTTTGAAAATAGGGACTAAAATATAAATATGTCAAATTTGATATGAAATTTATGTACTTATAGTTTCTAGAGGGTTATGGTAGGATGTAACTGAAAATAGATTGAAAAATGGAGCTTAAATGTGAAACATATGATAGTTTCGGTTTTAGGGACTAAATTGAATAAAATGTGAAAATTGAAATTAAGTTGACATATACATTGCATAAGTTTATTTAAGGTAATTGGCACTAATAATTTGAAATGAATTACCATATAGACCAACAATTGAACCGATCGATAGATGATCGAGGAAAAGAGAAAATTGTAAACTAGTCCTTAAAACTTCTGCTATTATTGTTTTTGCCTTGTAAGTTTATAGGATAAACTTTTATACCTAAATTTGATGTTGTGCTAGAATTGAATTTTTCATGTTTATTTAATATACTTTGAATGTATTCAAAATGGTACAAAAGGATGAGAAGGACTGAATTGTAAAGAATTGTTCTGATATGTGTATTGAGCCCGGATGAGCACATGATATGATACAATTGGCATGCCAATAGGGTTAATTGTAACGCCCCAAAATTTTAATTTTTGATTTTGTGAATATGTGATACAAATGTCTATCTGCTTTAGTGGTTAAGTACTCTGGGTGTGTGTGGGAGGTTCCAAGTTCAAGCCATGACTTGGGCAAATTTTGGAATTTTTTATGAATAAGCCTATCTTTGGTCAGTAGGCCTTTTAAGTAAAAGTTGGTAAATACTTAACAGAATGGGTATGCTGGTCTAGTGGTTAAGTTGTGTGTTAGTTTGTTGGAGGTCTTGTGTTCGAGTCTTCACGTAAGTGGGGGAACTATTTTGCTATTGGCATTAGGTAGGAGTTTGGAGAAAATTGGGTTTCTGAGTGGTTGAGTGTAGTAGGGATAATGGGGAGTAAAATAAGGGGATTTAGTTCATCTGTTATTTTTCTTTTTGCTGCTCTAAAAATTTCTTTGCCGTTTTTCCCTCTACCTTCTCTTCTTTTGCTATCGAAAATTCAATCCCCAACTCTTCTCTTTTTGATTTCATTTTCTTTCTCCATTCTTTCCAACTTTACATTTGCATTTGTTCGGTAAGTGGTATTTCCATAGTTCCATCATTATTTTGGATTAAATGTTTAACAAGGAGTTCGATTTACTCTTGTTTAGGGGCTGCTCGAAAGGTTTAAATGAGTATTGCAATGTGTGGTGACTGTTGGAAACCTTATTCGTTTTGGTAAGTTTTTCAAATCATCGTTGGAGTAGTTTCTCAAGTTTTTTAGTTGGGGGTTTTGATTGAATGACGAATCAAGTGATTAATTAAGCGTTATATTGGTCAAATATAAGTTCTTGAAGGCTCGGGTTACGTTTCACAGTTATTCAATACCAGGTGTGTACCTGATTACACAGAAAATAAGGTTTTGACGAAAGTTGAAAACCTCATTATCGATGCTACATGGGCATGTGATCACCCATGTGGTAGGCCGTGTGCCCTAACACGGGCGTGTGTTCAACAGGGCCAGACCATGCCATGCACGAAGGACATGGCCGTGTGATAACCAGGCAGGCTGTGTACAACGCACGAGCTGGACTGAATTGGGTTGTGTGGGCCACACGGGTAGTCCATATAGGCATGTGAGATTCTGGGCCAGGCCATGTGATCTATACGGCCAAGGCCAATTTGGGCGTGTGAGCCCACACGGGTAGCCACATGGGCGTGTGAGCCCATTTTTACTAAAATGTTGGCAAGGTTGCACGGGTCGCCCAAGTCGACTGTGAACCTACTGTAGGGTCAGTAAGCATTACTTAGACCCCTAAATCCTGAAATCGATTGTATGATTAATGTACTGAGCATGTTATTATTACGCATGTATACTATTCTTAATGTATGTATTGCTAGTCATGAACATAGCATATCATGTGTTGTATGTTGCATTGCATGGGGTTGGGATAATGATATTGGAGGAAGTGTACTGAAAGACTTCAAGCCTATTGACTGACAGCTTAGCTGCGTTATACTGATATGTGTTGTATTCGGTACAGCTTGCAAGTGTAGGGATGGATGGGTGTTTTAAACCCAGTGTAAGTGTAGGGATGGACGAAGATAGCGTATTAGAGGCTAGGGCAGGATTTTGCATATTGTTCACTACATATATGCCTAACACTGTGATGGGCTAAGGCCCAATGCATATTCGTTACTATATTGAAATGGGCTAAGGCCCAAACTGCTACTGATAATGTAATAGGCTTAGGCCCCAGACTGTACTGCGTGTTACTGTGTTTAATTGTATGCTTGTCTTCTGTAGGGATTACACACTGAATTTACACGTAAACTCACCCCTTTTGTCTTATCTGTATAGGTAATCCCCAGACTTAGACAGATCGATGCGGCGGAGGATTCTACGGTGACCACGGTTTTGGACTATTATGACTGTCAGTTTATGATATACTTTTTTATTACCATGTTTTATTTAGGTTTATTATGGGTTTATTTTGATGTAATTTAATAACTTTCTAGGACTCTCGCTTAATTTGGTTTTGATTTGCTTTTACAGAGTTATAACTGCTAGTCGTAGGAAACCTCTATTTTCAAAAGAACAAATGATTTTTCAGAAATGTACGTGTACTTAAACTGTTTTTAAAAGCTTCTGCAACGGGTAAAATTTTAAAACAATCGGTTAAATGGGTATCATGATTTTGTAACTAGTAAAAGATTAAGAAAAGTGATCAAACAAAAATGGTTTTTTTTTTTGCAAAGATACGGTTTTCAAACACCCTATCATGTGACATCACCAGATTAGGCCAAACGTCTAGGCCGGATTTGGGGTGTTACATTTAGTGGTATCAGAGTTAGGTTGCAAAACTCGGCTGTGGATTATGGGTTTTTAAACTTGATTTTTAAAGAACTAATTTTTAATGATTGAAATGTGTTTTACTAAATATATGGTACACTAAGTCTCCGACGCCGATTCTGCAAGTATTCTAAAACTGATACATGTCTAAACTGAAAATGTTATAGATAAAATATTATGAGACTACTATAGGTAGTATACTGTAAAAACACTTTAGTTAGTGTAAACTGAAACTGTAGCAATACTAATAGAGACTGCGATTTACGAAAACAAACTCTGAAATACTGAAACTACTTACATAAAACATCTGTTAATAAATATTGAACTGTAACTGATTCATAAAACTTCTAACATAAATAAATTCGGTTAGATATAGGTACACGAGGTATCCGTGGACGGGGTGCTAGAGGTCGAAGTAGAGGCTGTAGAGGGCTCGAACTGAGTCTTCTTCACTGGGTAGTGTGCCAAATTTGGACACGAGTGAGATGCTAGTATTGCCGACTACTGAGACTAGGTTTCATGATCGCATGGCTGGGGATGACGCACTGTTCCAGGCTATGTTGAAGATATTGGAGAGGGTCGCTAGGCCCAATACTGGATCTAAGGGTCGAGGGTTGGTTACGGAACGGCTCTAGTGCAATGGGGCTAAATTATTTAGGGGTGTCACTAGAGTCGCCCTTAACGTGGCCGAGTACTTGATGGAGGCCACAGAAAGAATTATGGATGATTTGGATCTTACCCCCGAACATAAATTGAAAGGTGATATTTCTCTACTTCGTGATGAGGCGTATCAATGGTGGCTTACTGTTAAGGAGGGCACTCAGCCCGAACGTCTGAGTTGGGATTTCTTTAAGACTGCTTGATAAACCGTAAATTATACATATTTTTACCTCATGCTTAGCCTAATTTCTGAATGAATTACCATTGAATTTGTGGAATTTGGTGCTCTTAATCCTTTTATTTCATGTTTTATACTTAGGCGAGCATAAGGAAGAGAAAAGAGCAAGGAACGGGCCAAAAACGGGTAAATTAGGCCCAGTTCAATAATCAACACGGCCTAGAGGTTCACCATACGGTCGTGTCACATGGTCGTGCCACTTTAATAGGCTCGAGCACGGCCTGGTAGTCGATCCACACGGGCGTGGCACACGGGCGTGTCCCTGTCGTGAGGAAGTTCAATTTCACTTGGAAAAGGCTACTTAAGGGCTAAGAACGACATTCCAAAACTCTATATAAAGACCCTAGGAGGCAACTACAAGGGTGTGCTTTATTCCCGTTAAGATGGGGAGTTAAAGGCAGGAAATTACTCGAAGGGAAGCTGATTGATCCCTTTCAGAAGCTAGGATCTACATCAAGATAGAGGATCTCCCTTTAATCCTTTCAGGAGTTTTAGGTTTTCTTATGTTTTGTTATTTTATTTCTTCTAAGATGTTTTCTTTTAAAATTATGAACTAAAACCCCAAATATCTAAAGGGGATGAAACCTAATACAGATATTGTTATTGTTATCTAAGCTGTGTGATAAATATTTGATTTGTTCTTAATTGTGTTTTCAACTTTTCAATTGATATTTTCGGGATATTGATTTAAGTCAAATGTGCTTATGTAGAGGAGCAAAAGTCCTTGCATAGGAGTAGATCCAACACAATTAAGCAGAGTTGATCGCAATCCTAGACATAGGACGACAAAAATCTACCGGATTAGAGTCAAATCTAATATGGGGAGCCATAGATCGAGTTAATGTAAGACTAGGGGTTTTAACTAGAAAGAGATTTCAGTTAATCAACCTAGGATTAGTTGTTCTTATCCTCGATGAAGGTATTAACATAATTTAGGGATCTCTACGGATCAAATCAAATGAAGAAATCATCTGGTTCAGAGTTAGATGACAAGTGAAGTCTAGGTGGATTCTTCCTTAGGTATTGCCTTAATCAATCAATTTTCCCAAAAGCAATCTCTCTCTTTACTCCTTTCCGTTTCTTTTTAGTTTAGTTTATATTAGTTAATTTAGAAACAAAACCCCCTTTTATTTTTAGGCTAGATAATAGGAAGAAAGTCATTACTAGGACTAATAGTTCCTTGGATTCGATATTTCGGACTTGCCACTGACTATACTACTATTCGATAGGTGCACTTGCCTTTTTATCGTGATATTAGTTAGTTTCCAGGTACGATCAGATTTTATTACTTCATGACAATCACGAGAGATCAAGTTTTTGGCGCCGTTGCCGGGGAACTAAGATATTAGGAACACTCGATTTCTATTACTTTAGCCATTACTACTTTTATTTATTTCTAGCCTTTATTTTTATTTTTATTCACTGAAATTTTCTTTCCTTCCAGGTATCTCTAGTTTATGACTAGAAGAAACCCAGGAGGACCATTGTTTTTGACGACGATTTAGAAGCTACAGTTCGCAAAAATCGCCAAGAGATAGGAAGAAGTCTACAGTATCCAGAACAAGGACAAGAAGAAGAACCTGAACCTATTCTAGAGATGGAAGCAAATTAGGATAATCAGCTACCCCTTGTAGTAGCCGCAAATCCTGTTGAGCAAAATCTTGCTCCGCATACTATGTTTGATTATGCTAAACCTAATTTAGCAGGCACTGGATCTAGCATTGTTAGGCCTACTATTGCTGCAAATAATTTTGAACTGAAACCTAACACTATTCAGATGATACAACAATTTGTTCAGTTTAATGGTTTGCAGGATGCGGATCCTAACTTGCATCTAGCCAACTTTTTAGAATTATGCAAAACATTCAAAATAAATAGTGTTTCTGATGATGCCATTTGCCTTAGGCTATTCCCATTCTCCTTAAGAAACAAAGCCAAACAATGGTTGAACTCTCTACCACGAGGATCTATCACTACATGGGAACAAATGACCAAGAAATTTTTGCTTAAATATTTTCTGCCAGCTAAAATGGCTAAATTACAGAATGATATCTCTTCTTTTGTGCAGATGGATTTAGAGACACTTTACGATGCATGGGAAAGATACAAGGACTTACTGAGAAGGTGCCCTCACCATGGGTTACCGCTGTGGTTACAAGTTCAAACCATTCACAACGGTTTGAATCCTTCAACAAGACAAATGATTGACGCAGTCGCCGGTGGAACAATCAACAATAAAACACCAGAAGCAGCTTAAGAGTTTATAGAAGAAATGTCACTGAATAATTATCAGTGGCAAGTCATGAGAACAAAACCACAGAAAGCTGTAGGAGTTTTTAATATTGATGCAGTCACGATGCTTTCTAATCAGGTAGAAATTTTAAATAAAAAGATTGATAATTTTGTTGGTTCTACGCAGGTACACCCAGTGATGCAGTGCAAAACGACCATGAACAACACTGAGTACCCCACCTATGGATACGACATGGAAAACGAGCAAGCCAACTATATCGGTAACAATTCTAGAAATAACCCTTATAGTAACACCTACAATACAGGTTGGAGAAATCATCCTAATTTCTTATGGGGAGGACAAGTGATACTCGCGATATTAAGTAATAAAATTTATAAAAACTGATCACACCAAGAACTAACTAATATCACGATTTTAAAGGCAAGAGCACCTATCAAACAGTAGTATAGTTTAGCGATAAGACCGAGTTATCGTACCCAAGGGAACCAAAAGTACTAATACTTACTTCCTTTCTATTATCTAGCCTAAAAATAAAAGAGAATTGGTTGAAACTAATTCTAAAACTAACTAAAAGTGCACAAAAAGTAAATTGAGGAAAACTTTTGGGAAAAGCTAATTGATATGAGCAATACTTAAGAGAGAATCCACCTAGACTTCACTTGTTATTAATTTCTTGAACTAGATGATTTCTTCACTTGACTTAATCCGTAGAGATCCCTAACTTATGTTAATACCTCCGTTGAGGATAGGAACAACTAATCCTAGGTGATTAATTAAAGTTTTCTTATTAATTAACACCTTTAGGTTGCATTAATTCGATATATGGATCCCTCTATTAGGTTTGACCCTAATCCAACAGATTTATGTGGCTCTATGTCTAGGGTTGCATGTAACTCCGCTTAATTATGGTAGATCTACTCTTAAAATAGGGACTTTTGCTCCTCTGCCTAAGCACATCAAGTTCTTGAAGTAATACCTAGGATTATTAAATCAAGAATGAAGAACACATAATTAAGAACAATTCAAGTATTTATCAAATAATTCAAGAATAAATAATAACAAGAACTATCTTAGGTTTCATCCCCCTCAAGTATTTGAGGGGTTTAGTTCATAACTAATAAAGAAAACATCTCAGAAGAAATAAGATAACAAAACATAAAGAACCCAAAAACTCCTGAAGGAATATCCTCTGTCTTGATGTAGAATTCTAGCTTCTGGGATGAATCAATCGGCTTCCCTTGGAGTAATTCCTTGCTTTCACTCATTGTGTTGGCAGAATTATCGCGCTATTTCTTCAGAGAAAAGAGTATATCTTTAGAGTTGCCTCCTGGGGTTTTTATATAGAGTTTAGAATGGCTTTCTTAGCCCCTAAGTATCCAAATCTGAGTGAAATTACATTTCCTCATGACAGGGACGCGCCCATGTGCCACGCCCGTGTGGTTTCGATAAGGGCTGTGTGCGGGCCTGTTGATATTGGCATGACCGTGTAGCTTGGCTGTACTTGTCGGGGGCTGGACCGTGTGGTCTTCGTGTGGCACGGTCGTGTGCCACGACCGTGTGGTGACTTCTTGGGCCGTGTCGTTTTCACACTTTGGCCTATTTTCCTCGTTTTTGGTCCATTTTCTGTTCTTTTCTCTTCCCTATGCTCTCTTGGGTATAAGATATGAAAAAGAAAGATTAAGAGCACCAATTCTCACAAAATTAATGATAATCCATTCGGAAATTAGGCTAAACATGAGGTAAAAATATGTATAATTTATCATTTATCAAATACCCCCACACTTAAGCCTTTGCTTGTCCTCAAGCAAAATCTCAATCCCTAATCAAGAATCATTCCTCTTAATTTACAATCGCTATTAATAGTGTTTCAAATTAATCCACAGGTAATCATACAGTGATAATTCAATCAGAAGAACATTAAAGATTCAATTACTTTAAGTTGAGAATTTTATCATTGAAACATAAGTTTTCTCCCTTCTCCTAAGTAATTATCTCCTATTTTAATTAACAGGAGTTGACATCCTCACTAAAGATTCACTCTATCCACTCAAAGTGTTTAGGGTTCAAGAATTAAGCACTCTCTAGTCAACCTGAGAAGTATTACCATAGGCCTGCAAGAAAATCAAATCTCCACCACTGTAAATTGATATAATATATCAATCAAAAGGTCTTGTAATAGTTGTAATGGGGCTTGGTTAGGGGTGTTGTCACCGGCTACAAAAGAGGGTTAGAATCGAGATTGAACTGAAAAATTATCTAGCTAAAAAAATCTCTATCACTGGAACATATTCTTCGGGCTAATTCTTATGATAACATCATTTCCACCTTGGTAGCCTTAAAATAGAAATATGCAAAAACCATTTGAACTATTACGAATTACAACTGAATTAATACATGCGTTTTTTTTTGAAGTACAACTCAAATACAATAAATTGGATAAAATTTTACATTCTGGAAAAGAGAATAAAGCTAGATGAAAATTTCAACTCAAATCTCACCACAAATAGGGGTCAAAATAATTGAATGGAATTCAACAAAAAATGGTTGAAGGGTTAAAAATATAGGTAAGTCAAAGAAAAGGTTGTTAGGCTCAATGGGGTTCACTAGGGGTTACTTTATGGAGGTAGGCTTTTGTGGAGTAAGTGGGTTAAATCCTAGGTGCCTTTATCATTTCAGTGTATCAAATGAATGATGTGGTCTCGACATGTATAATCAAAGCAAGTTCTAGAATAACAAATCAGTATTGACTCACTCAAAGCAATAATAAAAGTGAGCACGAAAGAATGTATACTCAAAAGGCTCAAAAATCTCACCAGAATTATGGCTTTTGATGTCAATCCTGCGAATTTCAAATCTCAAGATAACATTTAGAATTAGGGAAAAGAACTTATGACAAAAATGGGGTTCTCAAAAATTTCAACTTAACGTGCTTGATTCCCTAGTGTTTTAAAGTTTGAATAATCAAAGTACAAGCACCTATGTCTTAATTCTCAACATATCAATAAAAATCATAAATCAATCAGAATTAATTCCTAATAGGAGATTGAAGATAATGCAAAGAGTGAAAGTGAGAATTTGAGAACAATGCAAAATGTTAGGAAAGTTCAGGGATTTCAAAGAGAGTGTAAAGACTGAAAATAGATTTCCCCCTACACTTAAGATGTACATTGCCCTCAATGTACAAAGATAACATTAGTAGCAATAAAAGCACAAGATCATAAGATAGGGAAAAGTATGAAACTCCCTGCTTTGGATGGATTAGTGAGACGGAGATTGGAAGAGTTGGCAGTTGTCGTAGGGTGTTCCCATTTTCGTAGAGATTTGAGCTGTAGAGCTCCTTTGAAACTGCGAAAGTATTTATTAGTCGTGGGAAATTTGGATTAAGAGAGATTACTCGTTAGGGGTTGGCCGATATGAAAAATAGAAAAAGAAATAAAAGGAATAATAAACTAAGTTCTAAAAATACTAATATTCAAATAATGAAAAAGATAAAATAAATTAAAAATAAAAAGAAAAAGGAAAATAAAGTTAGAAGCAAGGAAAAGGTAAAAATAGGGATCAGTGTTCAAATAAAAATAAAAATAAAAATTAAGATAAAAATAAAGTTAGAAGGAATAGAAATCTCTAATCCTCATGTGGGTCACGCGGCGGTGGTGGGGAAGTGATATAAAGGTGCTAGCATATCTGCTGTAGTGTGGCGTCGATGTGATCGAGGAGCCGGAAACATTGCTGCTCGAATCTAGATAAGCGCTCAGATATGTTAGCATCGGTGGCTGCTGTACGAGATGGGTGGCGAGGTGGTGGTGGCTCGGCTGGTGCATCCTCCTCCGGTGGTGGGACATCATCAGGAATGTCCTCTGGATCCTCACCCTCCTGGATGAGGTGATACTAGAAGTGGCTGCCTCCTGGTCTTCGCTCGATCATCCTCATGTGAAGCATGGTTTGAATGCTCTGTGGGGACATCTGGCCCACTAAGGTGTATGAGGATGTCTGGGCCGTTGTGCTGAGGAGCCCGAAGTGACGAGCCAAGCGTGTGATGTCCGGTGGTGATGCTCTATCTGGTGCTGCATGGCATGCGCGATGAAGTAGACGAGGTCGATGGGGTGTACGTTCGCCATGCACCATAAGAAATAGGCATCGTGGGTGTTGACGACGCCTGTGCTTTCGCATCTGCCGTCAAAATATGTGCAAGGAGGGCGTGGATATACCTCAAAGAGGGGGCGAGGGCGGTCGCCTTGCTGCTACTGAGATTGTATGTCTGACGCCCTGGGGTGATTTTATTCCAATAGTCGACTGGCCTGAGATGGATGTGACGGGAGAGGTTGGGGAAGTCTTCTTCTTCTATGAATTGCTCCATTTAGAGCCCAAGTGCTGAGCCAAACTCTGGTACGCTCAGGTGACGTACACGACCTCCTAAGCGGAACTGGATCGTTTCGGGATCGTCAAAACGGTTCATGACGGTCTGGAGGTGGAATGTGGAACAAAACTCGAGGGTGAGCTCCATGTATGTAGGCTCGATGATCTGGAAGAAGTGCTCCCAAGGGTCCGTCATGAGTAGGGCTCAGACTAAATCAGCGAGGTTTACTTGTTCTAGTGCTGCCCAGTCTATGCATCGGCTAGTGCTCAATAGACGTTCCCGTAGTATTTGAAATAATTCCTCTTGCGAGGTTTGAGAGAATGTGATGGATGGGTGGCGAACTTCGGAGGTGGGTTTGGAGGAAGAACCACCTGGTCCCTTTCGTTTCTTCGAGGCGGAGACAGCAGCTTTCTTACCGCGCGATGACATGTTACCTAGAATAGAGTTAGAAGTATTAGTTCTAAAAATCGAAGTTAAATTGCAAACTATGTGTAAATTAAAACGACAATGTGCCTAAAAAATTAAAACGGGGACTAATCAAAATAGTAAATAAAATCCATTCTAAGTGGTAGCAAGAACAAACAATATGGGTATGTATTTATACTAAATGATGAGATAAATGGCAAGCAAATGAGCACTTAAATGGCATGCAATCCTAATATGTTCTCTAACATTCTAGATTATTCATCATAATGTAACAAATTCTATTGCTTAAAAGTAAAATTTAACTAAATAAAAATGAAATACAAATAAATAAAATGAGAAAAATGAGAAAATAGAACCAAATATAGGGTTGCACGGTCGTGGGTTGAGGTTGAACGGTCGTGTAGGTGATGTTGCACGGGCGTGTGTTGGCTGTGTGTGAGCGTGGTGGTGATTTTAAGGTCGGCGGCGGTGTTTATGGTGGTTGTGGAGAGGAGATTTTAGGGTTTGAGTGAAAAAGAGAATGAATAGTGGCTTCCTTTTTATAGTTTTTGGGTCACACGGGCATGTCGCACGCCCGTGTGACTCGGGTATTACCCGTGTGAATCAAAATTCGGTAGTTTTGGCATACCTGGTTCGAAGTACACGCCCATGTTGCTATCTCGTACGGCCGTTTGCATTCGTGTTCTCTTTTCACACGGTCGTGTGATAAGTTCCACGGTCGTTTGCGATTGGTTTCGTTCTTCACACGGCCGTGTAGAAGGGCACACGACCGTTTCCAAATTGACAGTGTTGGCCACGGTTTGGGGAGACGGGCGTGGGGATTTGAGCAAGCCCATGTTGAAGTTGAAGGGTTGCCACGGCCATGTCGCAGAGCTGTGGGGATTTGTCGACAGCCCGTGTTTTGGGAAAAATTTTCACTCTATTTGTACACGTCCTCAGTGCACGACCGTGTCTCTGCTTTAAATGTTCACACGGCCTGAGGCACGCCTGTGTGCAAGGCCGTGTGGTCTTAAATTTTTGCATTTAAAAGGGTTAGTTGATGCATGAAAAATACTAAAATTTTAAAGAAAGAAAAGTTACTAAGTTAGTGCTCGGGTTGATTCCCGAGAAGCGCTTATTTAGAGTCTAAGCTCGACTCTACCTGGATGTGTCACGAAGGGATTTTGTGGAGCTAAAGCTCCTCCCTGTAATCTTTGAAATTCTCACCTTTGTAGTGTTCAAGCCTATGTCCGTTTACTTTGAACGTACCATAGTTGGGGTGAGTTACCTCAACTATGCCGTATGGAAAGACAGTTTGAACAGTGAATGGCCCTGACCACCTTGACTTGAGTTTCCCAGGAAATAGTCTCAGCCTTGAGTTGTAGAGTAAGACAAGATCACCTGTTTTGAACTGCTTAGGTTGTTTCAGTTGTTTGTCATGACGTCGCTTCATGGCTTCCTTATATAGTCGTGAGCTCTCGTATGCATTGTAACGCCATTCATTGAGCTCATTTAATTGCATTAATCTCATCTCACTTGCAAGCTTAAAATCAAGGTTTAAAAATTTGATAGCCCAAAATGCTTTATGTTCGAGTTCAAATGGCAAATGACAACTTTTTCCATAGACAAGCTTATAAGGAGATGTATCTATGGGTGTTTTAAAAGCAGTTCTATAAGCCCATAAAGCATCGTCTATTTTCCTTGACCAATCCTTTCTATTTGTTTCTATTGTTTTCTCTAGGATGCGTTTTAGTTCCCTATTTGTCACTTTGACTTGGCCACTAGTTTGTGGGTGATAATGGGTAGCTGTTCTATGGTGTACTCCATACCTTTTTAAGACTTTTTCAAACTGGGCATTGCAAAAATGTGTGCCCCTATCACTAATAATTATCCTAGGTGTTCCAAATCGAGAGAAAAGTTTCTTCAAAAATCGTACTACCATTCTAGCATCATTAGAAGGTAAGGCTTGGGCTTCCACCCATTTTGACATATAATCTACCGCTACTAGGATGTACTTATTCCCAAATGAAGTAGGGAATGGACCCATGAAATAAATACCCCATACATCAAATATTTCGCATGAAAGTATATAGTTCTGAGGCATTTCATTATGTTGAGAAATATTACCTATTCGCTGACATTTATCACAAGAGGTCACATACCTGTTGGCATCCTTTAAAAGTGTAGGCCAGTAAAAGCCTGATTTGAGTACCTTATGAGCAGTTCTAGCTCCACTGTGATGTCCTCCTGTGGGTCCTGAATGGCAGTGATTTAAAATCTGGTATGCTTCTGTTTCAGTAACAAATCTTCGAATAACCTGATTTGCACAAATTCGAAAAAGAAAAGGATCCTCCCAAAAGTAGTTTTTCACATCATCGAAGAGTCGCTCCTTTTGTTGATGAGTCAGCCCCTTTGGGGTTATGTTAGTTGCTAAATAATTTGCAAAATCAGCAAACCAAGGAACTGTTGCATCTGCTAAGGATAATAGTTGTTCTTCAGGAAACAAGTCATTTATTTTGTCGAGGTACTTGGGTTACATGTTTTCTAATCTTGAAAGGTGATCTGCTGCCAGGTTTTCAGCTCCCTTCTTGTCCTTTATTTCTAAATCGAACTCCTGTAATAATAGAATCCATCTTATTAATCGAGGTTTTGCATCAGTTTTAGTTAAGAGGTAGCGAAGAGCAGAATGGTCAGTATAAACAATGACTTTCGACAAAATCAAATAGGATCTGAATTTGTCAAATGCAAAAATAATGGCTAGCAATTCTTTTTCTGTGGTAGTATAATTTGCTTGAGCGGCTGTCAAAATTCTGCTAGCATAATAGATCGGTTGAATGTGCTTGTCTCTTCGTTGTCCCAAAACTGCACCTACTGCAAAATCACTTGCATCGCACATTAGTTCAAAAGGTAGATTCCAATCAGGTGAAATCATAATCGTGGCATTGACTAACTCTTCTTTAAGAGCGTTAAAAGAGTCTAAACATTCTTGGTCAAAGTTGAAAAACACGTCTTTTTCTAGCAACTTTGTTAAAAGCTTAGCTATTTTAGAAAAATCTTTAATAAATCTGCGATAAAAACTGGCATTTCCTAAAAAGCTTCTTATAGCCTTAACTGAATTAGGGGGAGGTAATTTTTCAATGGTTTCAATTTTTGCTTTATCTACCTCTATCCCTTTACTAGAAATTTTATGTCCTAATACAATACCCTCTTGAACCATAAAGTGGCATTTTTCCCAGTTTAGCACTAAATTTGTCTCTTCACATCTTATCAAAACACGTTTTAGATTATTAAGACAAAGTTGGAAAGAATTACTGAGAACTAAAAAATCATCCATAAATACCTCCATGATGTCTTCCACGAATTCATTGAAGATAGCTAGCATGCATCGCTGAAAAGTAGCAAGGGCGTTACATAAACCAAAAGGCATTCTATGATAAGCAAACATACCATATGGGCATGTGAATGTCGTTTTCTCCTGATCTTCTGGAGCTATCGGGATTTGGAAGTAACCAGAGAGGCCATCTAGGAAACAATAATACATGTGACTTGATAATCTTTCCAACATCTGATCAATAAAAGGTAAGGGAAAATGATCTTTTCGAGTGGCATCATTCAGCTTCCTATAATCAATGCAAACTCTCCATCCAGTGACTGTTCTTGTAGGTATTGACTCTTTTTTATCATTAGACACCACAGTCATGCCTCCCTTTTTAGGAACAACCTGCACAGGACTTACCCAAGAACTGTCAGAAATAGGATAAATAATGCCTGCATCTAGAAGTTTAATTACCTTGGCTTTTATGACTTGCTTCATGTTGGGATTCAATCGTCTCTGAGCTTGCACTGATGGTTTAAATCCATCTTCCATTATTGTGGGTGCAGAAGGACGGATTAATTCCCTTAATATCTGAAATTTTCCAAGCTATAGCATGTTTGTGTTCCCTTAACACATGGAGTAGTTCCTCTTTTTCTGCAATGCTCAAATCTGATGCCATAATGACTGGTAGAGTTGAATCTTCGCCTAAAAAGGCATATTCTAAATGATCTGGTAGTTGCTTCAACTCTGATTTAGGGGGTTCATCAAGGGAAGGTTTTTGTCTCAACTCATCATTCATCTTTATACTTTCATAACTTATGTGTCTTGTGATGATTTCATTAGAATCTAACTCCTTTCTCACTTCCTCAATTTCAGTGGTGACTTCGTCTTCCCCCCCATTTTGAACAAGACACAGTTCCAACGTGTCTGTGATAGAAAGTTTCTGAAACTTATCTTGAACAAAGTAATCAATAATATCAATAAAATAACAGGAATCATCTTGTTCTTTAGAAAATTTCATAGCATCATAGATTTTAAAAACGACTTCTTCCTCACCAACTCTGAGTACTAATTTACCATCCCCTACATCAATAACAGCTCTAGTAGTGGCTAAGAATGGACGTCCCAAAATTAAAGGTACCTCAATGTCCTCATCCATATCAAGCACAACAAAATCAACAGGGAATATAAATTTATCTACTTTTACTAGCACATCTTCTATGATTCCCCTAGGATATTTAACAGATCTATCAGCTAGTTGAATACTTGATATCGCGTGATATGAAGTAATAAAATTTATAAAGAACTTGATCACACCAAAACTAACTAATATCACGACGTTAAGGCAAGCGCACCTGTCGAACAGTAGTATAGCTTAGTGGCAAGACCGAGTTATCGTACCCAAGGGAACCAAAAAGTACTAGTACTCACTTTCTTTTTTTTTATCTAGCCTAAAAGTAAAGAGAGTTGAATTAAACTAATTCTAAAACTAGCTAAAAGTGCACAAAGAGTAAATTAAGAAAAACTTTCGGGAAAACTGATTGATATAAGTAATACTTAAGGGAGAATCCACCTAGACTTCACTTGTTATTGGTCCTTGAGCTAGACAATTTATTCACTTGATTTGATCCGTAGAGATCCCTAATTTATGCTAAACCCTCTGTCGAGGTGAAGAGCAACTAGGCCTAAGTTGTTAATTAAAGTTCATTTATTAATTAACTCCCTAGGTTGCATTAATTCGAACTATGGTTCCCCATATTAGGTTTGACCCTAATCCGGCAGACTTATGTCGCCTTATGTCTAGGGTTGCATGCAACTCCACTTAATTATGGTAGATCTACTCTTATCGCAGGGACTTTTGCTCCTCTGCTCTAAGCACATCCGTTTCTTGAATTAATACCTAGGCTTATTAACACAAGAATTAAGCACACATAATTAAGAACAACTCAAGTATTTATCATATAACTCAAGAATAAATAATAACAAGATTCATCTTAGGTTTCATCCCCCTCAAGTATTTGAGGGGTTTAGTCCATAATAAAGAAAGAAAACATCTCAGAAGATATAAAATAACAAAACATAAAAGAAACCAAAAACCCCTGAAGGAATTTAGGGAGATCCTCTATGTTGCTGCAGGATTCCGGCTTCTGGGATGAATCAATCGGCTTCCCTTGGAGTAATTCCTGGCTTTCACTATTCGTGTCGGTAGAGAGAAGATTTCTTACTTTAGGGAAAAGATTACCCTTGGCAGGGGGAAATCAAGTACCCCCATAGAGTTGCCTCCTAGGGTTTTTATATAGAGTTTTGGGGAGCCTTTCTTAGCCTCTAAGCATCCCAATTCGAGTGAAATTCCTCTTCCTCACGACTAGAACACGCCCGTGTGCCACGCCCGTGTACTTTGACAAGAGGCCATGTGAGATTCTGTCAGTTGGGGCACGGCCGTATGGCCTGGTCGTGCTTGTCGGGGTTGGACCGTGTGACCCTTGTGTGGCACGGCCGTGTGGCACAGCCGTGTAGTGTCTCCTTGGGTCGTGTGTTATGTCATTTTTGGCTCATTTTCTCCGGTTTCGGTCCATTTTTCGTTCTTTCCTCTTCCCTATGCTCTCTTGAGTATAAGATATGAAAAAGAAAGATTAAGAGCACCAATTCTCACTAAATCATTAATAATTCATCCAAAATATAGGTTAAACATGGGGTAAAAATATGTACAATTTAGCGTTTATCAAATACCCCCACACTTAAACCTTTGCTTGTCCTCAAGCAAAATCTCAATCCCTAGAAGGAATCATTCTTCTCAACCTATAATCTTTATCAATAATGTTTCAAACTAATCCACAGGTGATCATACAATGAAATATTCAATCAAAATAACATTAAAGACTCAATCACTTTAAGCTGAGAATTTTATCATTGAAACATAAGTTTTCTCATTCCTCCTGAGTAATTATCTCTCCATCTTAATTAACAGAAGTTGACATCCTCACTAAAGGTTCACTCTATCCACTCGAAGTGTTTAGGGTTCAAGAATTAAGCACTCTCTAGTCAACTTGAGAAGTTATTACCATAGGCTTGCAAGAAAATCACATCTCCACCACTATAGATTGACATGACATATCGATCAAAATGTCTTGTAAGGGTTGTAACGGGGCTTGGTTAGGGGTGTTGTCATAGGCTGCAAAAGAAGGGTTAGAATCGAGATCGAATTGAAAAATTATCTAGCTAGAAAAATCTCTATCACTGGAACATATTTCTCGAGCTAATTTTTATCGTTCTTGCCTGGGTAGCTTTAAAATAGAAATATGCAAAAACTTTTGAACTATTACATATGACAACTGAATTTAACTATAACCGAATTTTTTAGGAACAATTCATAATAATCTTGAATATTTACAACTTTACATGCTGGAAAAGAGAATAAAGCGAGATAATAATTTCAACTCAAATCTCGACAAAAATAGGGGTCAAAGTAATTGAATAAGATTCATCAAAAAAAGGGTTATTGGTTAATAATTAGGGGGTGAGTCAAAGAATGGGGTGTTAGGCTCAACGGGGTTTACTAGGGGTTAATTTATGGAGGTAGGCTTTTTGTGGAGTAAGTAGGTTAAATCCTAAGTGCCTTTATCATTTCGGTATATCAAATCAATGATGTGGTCTTGATGCGTATAATCAAAGCAAGTTCTAGAATAACAAATCAGTGTTGGCTCACTCAAAGCAATAATAAAAGTCAGCACGAAAGAATGTATGCTCAAAAGGCTCAAAATCTCACCAGAATTATGGCTTTTTGATGTCAATCCTGTGAATTTCAAATTTCAAGATAATACTTAGAATTAAAGAAATAACTTATGCAAAAATTGGGGTTCTCAAAAATTTCAACTTATCATGCTTGATTCCTTAATGTTTTAAAGTTTGAATAATCAGAGTACAGGCACCTATATCTTAATTCTCAACATATCAATAAAATCATAAATCAATCAAAATTAATTCCTAATAGGAGACTGAGAATTATTTGAGAACAAAGCATGAAAAATTTCAGGGATTTCATAGATAATTATAGATTTAAAGTAACTTTCCCCCCACACTTAAGATGTACATTGCCCTCAATGTACAAAGATATAGATAGCAAGAGAAGTATAATATCATAAGATAGGGAGAGGATTGAAACTCTTTGAATTTAGGATGAACTTGTGAGGAAGAGTCGGCAATTGTGGCAGGGTGTTCCTATTTTCGGTTGAATATGAGCTGTAGAGCTCCTTTTTGAAACTGCGAAAATATTAATTAGTCGTGGGACTTTAGGATTAATAGAGATTACTCGTTAGGGATTGGCTGATATGAAAGATAGAAAATTAAATAACAGAAAAATAATAAACTAAGTTCTAAGAATACTAATACTGTAATGATTAAAAGGATTAAACATAAAAATAAAATTTGAAATAAAAAAGGAAACTAATAAAAGAAAAATAAAAATGAAAAATGAGAAAAATAGAACCAAATGGGAGATTAGAGGCACACGCCCGTGTGGCTTGAGTTTAGCCCGTGTTGGCCATATTGCATGGCCGTGTGCGATCTTGTTCGTACTTCACACGGTCGTGTAGGATGTACCACGGTCGTGTGCAATGAGGCTTCGCTACTCTCACGGTCGTGTGGAAGGGCACACGGCTGTGTTTAATTTGGCAGTGTTGGCCACGGTCTGGGGACACGGGTGTGTGGAGATTTGTGTGAGCCCGTGTTGATAGTGCAGGGTTGCCACGGCCATGTCGCACGGCCATGGGGATTTGTCGGTAGCCCGTGTTGAAGTCGAAAGGGTGCCACGGCCATGTCGCATGCCGTGGGGATTTGTCGACCTCCCGTGCTTTTGGGAAACTTTTGCTCTGTTCCTACACGGCCTCGATACACGACCGTGTCTCTGCTTGTAGTGTTCACACGGCCTTGGACACGCCTGTGGGCATGGCCATGTGGTCCTAAATTCCTGCATAAAAAAGGTTAGTTGCTGTATAAAAAGACTAAAAATTAAAATAGAAGAAAAGTGATTAAGTTAGTGCTTGGGTTGCCTTTCGAGAAGCACTTATTTATAGTCTAAGCTCGACTTTGCTCGAGCTTGTACGTTCACGGTGGTTTGAAGAGTTGATACTCTTCTATCCTGTTTACAATTTCATTATCAACGTAAGATTTGAGTCGAGTGTGATTTACCTTGAAAGTTCCGAGTGACTCATGTTTTATCTCGACTGTACCACAGGGAAATATTTTTATTATCGTAAAGTAAGGTGTATCACTTGTATGCTCTTTTGAATTCAAGATTCGAGGATCGTCTTCCCCTAAAATTACCTTATCCCCTACCTTGAGTTAATTCGTTTGTACCTGAGGGTCGTCTTGGTGAGCTCTGGGTTGGTTTGGCATACTTTGGGCTTTTCATGATAGTTCAACCACTCATCTAGTTCCTCGATCTGAACCATTCGCTTTCCAAGTGCTTCTCCCTTGGATGGATTTGTCTGTGATTGAGTTGCCTTTATGTGGAGTGTATCCTGCACAAAAGGTTGGATGGTGAGATTATTCTTTTTACAAGGACTCGTAACTATATTATTATCAACAATCTTAATCGAGTTTCGAGCTTGTAAGGTAACTTGGTCATCACCTACACGTAGTGTAAGTTCACCTGTTCCTAAATCAATTATTGTTCTAGCAGTTGCTAAAAAGGGTCGCCCTAGAATTAAGGGTACATTTCTATCCTCATCAATGTCTAAAACAACAAAGTCAACTGGGAATATAAATTTATCAATTTTGACGAGCACATCTTCAACTATTCCCTTAGGAGACCTAATAGTTTTATCAGCCAGTTGAATGCTCATATTAGTTTGCTTAGGTTTTCCAAGACCTAGTTGTTTAAACAATGTATAAGGCATGACATTTATACTAGCCCCTAAATCAGCTAAACCATTTTTTGTGTCTAGGCTACCAAATAAACAATGAATAGTAAAACTCCCTGGATCTTTCAGTTTGGTTGGTAGTCTATTTTGAAGAATAGCTGAGCAGACTGCATTTAATTCCACATGAGATTTCTCCTCTAGCTTCCGCTTGTTTGTCAAGATTTCTTTTAAGAATTTAACCGCGTCTACCATCTGCAAAATTGCTTCAACAAATGGTAAGTTAATATGTAATTTTTTTAAGAGTTTAGGAAACTTACCGAATTGTTCATTTGTATGGTCTTTCTAAAGCGCTCTTGGGTATGGGATACGAGGCTTGTGTTCATTGATGTCTGGCTTGTTTCTGCTTACCTCTACCTTACCTTTATTCACCTCAGGCTCCTCGTTTGGGTTGTCTTTGATTAAAACCTCCTCATCTATTGTGCTTACAACATGAATTTGCTCTTTTGGATTGGTCTTAGTGTTACTTGGAAGTCCACCTTGTGGTCTTTCCGAGATTAGCTTGGCAAGCTGGCCTATTTGAGTTTCAAGTCCTTGAATAGATACTTGCTGGTTCCTTAGTGCCGTTTCGATATTTTGGAAACAAGTTTCTAACATGGCCATAAATTTGGTGAACATCTCTTCCAAGTTTGGCTTTTTCTCCTGTTGTGGTGGTGGCTGCTGAAATCCCAGAGGAGGCTGTTGTCTTCGATTCCCTTGTCCTCCCCATGAAAAATTGGCGTGATTCCTCCAACCTGCATTGTAAGTATTACTATAAGGGTTATTCTGAGGTCTAGAATTGTTACCCATATAGTTGGCTTGTTTAGTTTCCATGCTGTGTCCATAGGATGAGAAATCAGGATTGAACATGTTTATTGGAGTCGTGTCACACTGCATTACCTGCTGTACCTATGTAGAACCAACAAAATTATCAAACTTTTTATTCAAAAGTTCTACTTGGTTAGTAAGCATGGCTACAGCATCAATATTGTAAACTCCTGCGACTTTTGTTGGCTTTGTCCTCATGACTTGCCACTAATAATTATTCAATGACATCTCTTCAATAAATTCATAAGCTGCTTCAGGTGTTTTATTATTGATTGTCCCTCCTGCGGCTGCATCGATCATTTGTCTAGTTGTCGGGTTTAAACCGTTGTGGAAGGTTTGAACTTGTAGCCACAAGGGTAGACCATGATGAGGGCACCTCCTCAAAAGATATTTGTATCTCTCCCATGCATCGTATAGTGTTTCTAAATCCATCTGCACAAAAGAAGAAATATCGTTTCGTAATTTGGCCGTTTTAGCTGGAGGAAAATATTTGACTAAAAATTTTTCGGTCATCTGCTCCCATGTGGTAATTGAGCCTCGTGGTAAAGAATTTAACCACTGTTTGGCTTTATTTCTCAAAGAGAATGGAAATAGCTTCAATCGAATGGCATCATCAGAAACGCCATTTATTTTGAAGGTATCACAAAGTTCCAAAAAATTGGCTATGTGTAAGTTTGGATCTTCGTCCTGTAAACCATCAAACTGCACCAATTGCTGTATCATCTAAATAGTGTTAGGCTTTAACTCAAAATTATTAGCAGCAATAGTTGGTCGAAGAATGCTAGTTTGGCTACCAGCCAAACTAGGTTTTGCATAATCATACATAGTGCGAGGAGCTTCTTCTTGATTTGCTGGCGGCGCGACTATTGCAGGAGGTGGTGGAACATTTTGATTTGCTTCCATCTCGTCTGTAGGTTCTGGCTCTTGCTCAGGTTCTTGTTCTGGATAATGTAGACTGCATCTAATTTTCCTGCGATTTTTTCGAACTGTCGCTTCTAGATCTTCGTCGAAAAGTAGTGGTCCTGTTGGGTTGTTTCTAGTCATAAACTAAAAAATACCTAAAAGGAAGAAAACTCAGAAATTTAAAAGAAAAGAAAAATAAAAATAAATAAAAACTTAAAATAAAAAGAAATAAATAAATAAATATATATTAATGGCTAAAGTAATAGAAATCGAGCTTTCGTAATATTTTAGTTCCCCGGCAACGGCGCCAAAAACTTGATATCGCGTGATATGAAGTAATAAAATTTATAAAGAACTTGATCACACCAAAACTAACTAATATCACGACATTGAGGCAAGCGCACCTGTCGAACAGTAGTATAGCTTAGTGGCAAGACTGAGTTATCGTACCCAAGGGAACCAAAAGTACTAGTACTCACTTTCTTTCTATTATCTAGCCTAAAAGTAAAGAGAGTTGAATTAAACTAATTCTAAAACTAGCTAAAAGTGTACAAAGAGTAAATTAAGAAAAACTTTCGGGAAAACTGATTGATATAAGCAATACTTAAGGGAGAATCCACCTAGACTTCTCTTGTTATTGGTCCTTGAGCTAGACGATTTATTCACTTGATTTGATCTGTAGAGATCCCTAATTTATGCTAACCCTTTGTCGAGGTGAAGCGCAACTAGGCCTAAGTTGTTAATTAAAGTTCCTTTATTAATTAACTCCCTAGGTTGCATTAATTCGAACTATGGTTCCCCATATTAGGTTTGACCCTAATCTGGCAGATTTATGTTACCCTATGTCTAGGGTTGCATGCAACTCCGCTTAATTATGGTAGATCTACTCTTATCGCAGGGACTTTTGCTCCTCTGCTCTAAGCACATCCGTTTCTTGAATTAATACCTAGGCTTATTAACACAAGAATTAAGCACACATAATTAAGAACAACTCATGTATTTATCATATAACTCAAGAATAAATAATAACAAGATTCATCTTAGGTTTCATCCCCCTCAAGTATTTGAGGGGTTTAGTTCATAATAAAGAAAGAAAACATCTCAGAAGATATAAAATAACAAAACATAAAAGAAACCAAAAACCCCTAAAGGAATTTAGGGAGATCCTCTATGTTGCTGCAGCATTCCGGCTTCTGGGATGAATCAATCGGCTTCCCTTGGAGTAATTCCTAGCTTTCACTCTTCGTGTCGGCAGAGAGACGACTCCCCACTTTAAGGAAAAGATTACCCTTGGCAGGGGGAAATCAAGTACCCCCCATAGAGTTGCCTCCTAGGGTCTTTATATAGAGTTTTGGGGAGCCTTTCTTAGCCTCTAAGCATCCTAATTCGAGTGAAATTCCTCTTCCTCACGACTAGAACACGCCCGTGTGCCACGCCCGTGTACTTCAACAAGAGGCCGTGTGAGATTCTGTCAGTTGGAGCACGGCCGTGTGGCCTGGTCATCCTTTTCAAGGCTGGACTGTGTGACCCTTATGTGGCACGGCCGTGTGGTGTCTCCTTGGGCCGTGTGTTATGTCATTTTTGGCCCATTTGCTCCGGTTTTGGTCCATTTTTTGTTCTTTCCTCTTCCCTATGCTCTCCCGAGTATAAGATATGAAAAAGAAAGATTAAGAGCACCAATTCTCACTAAATCATTAATAATTTATCCTAGTGGGCTTTGGTTCCCCTAGACCTAATTGCTTGAACATTTTGTAAGGCATGAGAATAATGTTAGCACCTAAATCGGCTAAGGCTTTATCAATAAGTAAACTACCAATTAAACAAGGAATAGTAAAACTTCCTGGATCTTTCAGTTTTGCCGGTAGTTTATTTTGGAGAATAGCTGAGCATTCTTCGTTGAGTTCCACTGTGGCTAATTCTTCCAACTTCCTTTTATTTGTCAGAAGTTCTTTAAAAGACTTTGCGTACTTCGGCATCTGTGAAATTACTTCAACAAAAGGTAAGTTAATGTGTAATTGTTTAAAAAGTTCAAGAAATTTACTGAATTGAACGCATTTACGGTCTTTCTTCAAATTTGCAGGATATGGAATGGCCGGTTTGTATTCCTTGAGTGTTGGTGGAGTGTTTTCCTTGGATTCCTCAGCCTTGTCTCCTAAAGATTCTGGAGTAGATTTCTTTTCTGGTTCAGCTAGTACTTTCCCATCTCTTAGAGTAATTGCTTTGACATGTTCTCTGGGATTTGGCTCAGTATTACTTGGTAGTCCACCTTGTGGTCTTTCTGAAATTAATTTTGCAAGCTGACCGATTTGATTCTCAAGCCCTTGAATTGATGCTTGCTAGTTTTTTAATGCTGTTTCAGTGTTTTGGAAACGGGTTTCTGATGCAGCCATAAATTTGGTGAACATCTCTTCAAGATTCGGCTTTTTCTTTTGTTGTGGTGGTGGCTGCTGAAACTCGGAGGAGGTTGTTGTCTTTAATTTCTTTGTCCTCCACATGAAAAATTGGGGTGATTTCTCCAACCTACATTGTAAGTATTACTATAAGGGTTATTTTGAGGTCTAGAATTGTTACCCATATAGTTGGCTTGCTCAGTTTCCATGCTGTGTCCAGAGGATGAGTAGTCTGGATTGAACATATTTACTGGAGGTCTGTCACACTGCATCACTGGCTGTGCCTGCGTAGAACCAACAAAATGATCAAACTTTTTATTTAAAAGTTCTACCTGATTAGTAAGCATAGTGACAGCATCAATATTATAAACTCCTACGGCTTTTGTCGGCTTTGTCCTCATGACTTGCCACTGATAGTTATTCAGTGACATCTCTTCTATAAACTGATAAGCTGCTTCGGGTGTTTTATTATTGATTGTTCCTCCTGCGGCTGCATCGATCATTTGCCTTGTTGATGAATTCAAACCGTTGTGAAAGGTTTGAACTTGTAGCCATAAAGGTAGGCCATGATGAGGGCATCTTCTCAAAAGATCTTTGTATCTCTCCCAGGTATCATAGAGTGTTTCTAAATCCATCTGCACAAAAGAAGAGATATTGTTTTGTAATTTAGTTGTTTTAACTGGAGGAAAATATTTAAGTAAAAATTTTTCGATCATCTGTTCCCATGTGGTGATTGAGCCTCGTGGTAAAGAGTTTAACCACTGTTTGGCTTTGTTTCTCAAAGAGAATGGAAATTGCCTTAGACGAATGGCATCATCAGAAACGCCATTAATTTTAAAGGTATCACAGAGTTCCAAAAAATTGGCTATGTGTGAATTTGGATCTTCATCCTGTAAACCATCAAATTGCACCAATTGCTGTATCATCTGAATAGTGTTAAGCTTTAATTCAAAATTATTAGTAGCAATAGTAGGTCTAAGAATCCTAGTTTGGGTACCAACCAAACTAGGCTTAGCATAATCATACATAGTGCAAGGAGCTTGTTCTTGATTTGTAGGTGGCGCGACTATTGCGGGAGGTGGTGGAATGTTTTGATTTGCTTCCATCTCTTCTGGAGGTTCTGGCCTTTGTTCTTGATCTTGTTCTGGATACTGTAGGCTTCGTCTGACCTCTCTGTGAGTTATGCGAACTGTCGCTTCTAAATCTTCATCAAAAAGCAATGGTCCTGCTGGGTTGTTTCTAGTCATAAACTAGAAATACCTAGAAGGAAAAAGCAAAGAAAAATAGAATAAAAGAAAAGAAAAGAAAAATAATAAAATAAAAATAAATAAAAACTGAAAATAGATAAATATAGTAATGGCTAAAGTAATAGAAATCGAGTTTTCTTAATATTTCAGTTCCCCGGCAACGGCGCCAAAAACTTGATACTCGCGATATTAAGTAATAAAATTTATAAAAACTGATCACACAAAAAACTAACTAATATCACGATTTTAAAGGCAAGCGCACCTATCGAACAGTAGTATAGTTTAGCGGCAAGACCGAGTTATCGTACCCAAGGGAACCAAAAGTACTAATACTTACTTCCTTTCTATTATCTAGCCTAAAAATAAAAGAGGATTGGTTGAAACTAATTCTAAAACTAACTAAAAGTGCACAAAAAGTAAATTGGGGAAAACTTTCGAGAAAAGCTAATTGATATAAGCAATACTTAAGGGAGAATCCACCTAGACTTCACTTGTTATTAATTTCTTGAACTAGATGATTTCTTCACTTGACTTGATGCATAGAGATCCCTAACTTATGTTAATACCTCTATTGAGGATAAGAACAACTAATCCTAGGTGGTTAATTAAAGTTTTCTTATTAATTAACACCCCTAGGTTGCATTAATTCGATCTATGGATCCCCCTATTAGGTTTGACCCTAATTCGGCAGATTTATGTCGCCCTATGTCCAGGGTTGCATGCAACTCCGCTTAATTATGGTAGATCTACTCTTAAAACAGGGACTTTTGCTCCTCTGCCTAAGCACATCAAGTTCTTGAAGTAATACCTAGGATTATTAAATTAAGAATGAAGAACACATAATTAAGAGCAATTCAAGTATTTATCAAATAATTCAAGAATAAATAATAACAAGATCTGTCTTAGGTTTCATCCCCCTCAAGTATTTGAGGGGTTTAGTTCATAACTAATAAAGAAAACATCTCAGAAGAAATAAGATAACAAAACATAAAGAACCCAAAAACTCCTGAAGGAATTTAGGGAGATCCTCTGTCTTGATGTAGAATTCTGGCTTCTGGGATGAATCAATCGGCTTCCCTTGGAGTAATTCCTTGCTTTCACTCCTTGTGTTGGCAGAATTATGGCGCTCTTTCTTAGAGAAAAGAGTATATCTTTAGAGTTGCCTCCTGGGGTCTTTATATAGAGTTTAGAATGGCTTTCTTAGCCCCTAAGTATCCAAATCCGAGTGAAATTGCACTTCCTTACGACGGGGACACTCCCGTGTGCCATGCCCGTGTGGTTTCGATAAAGGCTGTGTGCGGGCCTGTTGATATTGGCACGGCCGTGTAGCTTGGCTGTGCTTGTCGGGGGCTAGACCGTGTGGCCTTCGTATGGCACGACCGTGTGCCATGGCCGTGTGGTGACTTCTTGAGTCGTGTCTTTTCACACTTTGGCCTATTTTCCTCGTTTTTAGTCCATTTTCCGTTCTTTTCTCTTCCCTATGCTCTCCTAGGTATAAGATATGAAAAAGAAAGATTAAGAGCACCAAGTCTCACAAAATTAATGATAATCCATCCGGAAATTAGGCTAAACATGAGGTAAAAATATGTATAATTTATCTTTTATCAACAAGCAAATCAAAGACAACCACCCCCTTCGAGATTTCCATAACCATCGTTCCAACAAGGGAAAAAGTCGAACCTTGAAGAGATGCTCACAAAATTTATAGCCGTGTCAGAAACCCATTTTCATAACACTGAAACGGCACTGAAGAACCAGTAAGCATCCATCCAAGGACTCGAAACTCAAATAGGCCAGCTCGCTAAGCTAATTTCTGAAAGACCATAAGGTGGGTTTCCAAGCAACACTGAGACCAACCCTGAGGAACAACTTAATGCCGTAGATACAATAGATGAGGAAGGGTTAGCCGAAACCAACCCAGAGTCATGTAAGGAGACTGTGGAAAGTAAAGGTAAAGATGAGGTAAGTTCCAAAGAAGCAATTGTCAAAGAATATAAGCCTCGTATCCCATACCCAAATACACTAAGGAAAGACCGCACAGATGAACAATTCGGTAAATTCCTTAAACTTTTAAAGAAATAAAACATTAATTTACCATTTATTGAAGCTCTGTGGCAGATGCCAAACGCTGTGAAATTCTTAAAAGACTACTGACGAATAAACGAAAGCTAGATGAGACATCTCATGTGGGACTGAATGCAGTGTGCTCAGCTATTTTACAGAATAAGTTGCCCAACAAACTAAAAGATCCAGGGAGTTTTACAATTCCTCGTTTACTTGGTAGTTTAGATGTTAAAAATGCTTTAGCTGATTTAGGGGCTGGTATTAATGTAATGCCTTATAAACTATTTAAAAAACTAGGTCTTGGAAAACCTAAACAAACTAATATGAGCATCCAATTGGCTGATAAAACCATTAGATTTCCAGAGGGAATAATTGAAGATGTGCTTGTCAAAATTGATAAATTTATATTTCTAGTTGACTTTGTTGTTTTAGACATTGATGAAGATAGCAATGTACCCTTAATTCTAGGGCGACCCTTTTTAGCAACTGCCAGAACCATAATTGATGTAGGAACAAACGAGCTTACACTACGTGTAGGTGATGACAAAGTTACTTTACAAGCTCGAAACTCGATTAAGACTGTTGATGATAAGAAAATAGTTACGACTCCTTGTAAAAAGACTGATCTCACCACCCAACCTTTTGTGCAGGATACACTCCACATAAAGGTGACCCAACCACTGACAAGTCCATCCGAGAGAGACGTACATGAAATATGAATGCTTCAGATTGAGGAATTAGATGAGTGTCTGAACTATCAAGAAAAGCCCAAAATATGCCACACCAAACCAGAGCATCACCAAGACGAGCCTCAGGTAAAAACGAATCAAATCAAGGTAGGGGATAAGGTAATTTTAGGGGAAGACGATCCTCGAATCTTGAATTCAAAAGAACATACAAGTGACACACCTTACTTCACGGTAATGAAAATTTTCCCTTATGGTACAGTCGAGATAAAACATGAGTCACTCGGCACTTTCAAGGTAAATCATACTCGACTCAAATCTTATGTTGTTGATGAAATTGAAAGCAGGATAGAAGAGTTTCAACTCTTCAAACCACCATGATCGAACAAGCTTAAGAAAAGTCGAGCTTAGACTATAAACAAGCGCTACTCGGGAGGCAACCCAAGCACTAACATAGTAAATTCTTTTATTTAGGCTCTCTAATACATCAACTAACCCTTTGAATGCAGGTTTTTCGAGCCACACGACCATGCCCATGGGCCTGCCTAAGGCTGTGTGGACACCATGAGCAAAGACACGGCCGTGCAATATGGCCGTGTATGAGCAGTGTAAGATCTCCCTAACACACAGGCACAGGCTTCGACAACTTGCCATGGTCGTGGGATACTGCCGTGGCCAAACCTGTCAATTCATACACGGGCGTGTGATACCAAACATGGTCGTGGAAGAAGTGAACACCAAAAGACACGACCGTGCTATATGGCCGTGTGTCCCAACACGCCCGTGCCAATAAGCCATGGCTGAAACTGAGAAATTAACATGGGCAAGGGACACGTCCGTGCCGACCAACCGTGGCTACACCGATAAGACCACGAAACACACGGGCCAACCCAAGCACCACACGGGCGTGCACCATGGCCGTGGGGCCAAATTACTATTACTTAATTTTTAATTTTAATTTTCATTTTCTTTACTTTTTATTTCTCTTTGTCCTTTTATTTTGCACTTAAATTCCTATCGAGTAATACTTGAATTTTACACAATTATGCTTAATTTTTCCAGTCACCCAAAATTATGAACTTCAAGTATTCCCTCTTCCAAAGTCAGCTTTCACAATTCAAGGGTTCCATCTAATATTCAGGAAGTTTCACTTCTCTCCTTATCTTATGATTTTATGCTTCTATTGCTAGTAATGTATCTTTGTACATTGAGGGAAATGTACATCTTAAGTGGGGGGGACTCACTTTCATTCTTTGTATTATCTTTGAAACCCCTGAAAGTTTTACCACTAACTTTTTGCATTGTTCTCAAATTTTGAATTCTCTGCATTCTTCTCAATCCCCTATTAAGATGAATTCTGATTGATTTATGATCTTTATTGATATGTTGAGAATTAAGACATAGGTACTTATGCTTTGATTATTCAAACTTTAGGACATTAGGGAATCAAGCATGATAAGTTGAAAATTTTGAGATTTGAAATTCACAGGATTGACATCAAGAGCCATAATTCTGGTGAGATTTTTGAGCTTTTTGAGCATACATCCTTTCGTGCTCACTTTTATTGTTGCTTTGAGTGAGTCAATACTGATTTGTTATTCTAGAACTTGCTTTGATTATACATGTCGAGACCACATCATTGATTTGATATACCGAAATGATAAAGGCACCTAGGTTCAACCCACTTACTCCATAAAAGCCTACCTCCATAAATTAACCCCTAGTGAACCCCATTGAGCCTAACAACCCATTCTTTGAATGGCCTTTAATATTAAACTATAACCCATTTTTTATTGCATTACCTTCAATTATTTTAATCCCTATTTTTGTCGAGATTTGAGTTGAATAATTATCTAGCTTTGCTCTCTTTTTTTTTAGTCTGTAAAGTTCATAAATATTCAATTTATTTGTATTTGATTTGTTCTTAAAAAAAAGTATGTACAATCAATTCAATTGTAATTCATATTTTAGTTATAATTCAATATTTTTGCATATTTCTATTATAAGCTTCCGAATCCAGAACGATGTCATCGAAAAAAAAAAGGCTTAGCTCTAGGAATATGTTTTAGTGATAGAGATTTTTCTAGCTAGATGATTTTTCAGTTCAATCTCAATTCTAACCCTCTTTTTCAACTTGTGATAACACCCCTAACCAAAGCCCCATTACAACCATTGAAAGACCTTTTGATCGATGTGTCATATCAATCTATAGTGGTGGAGATTTAATTTTCCTGCAAGCTTATGGTAATAACTTTTCAGGTTAACTAATGAGTGCTTAATTTTTGAACCCTAAACACTTCGAGTGGATAGAGTGAATCTTTAGTGAGGATGTCAACTCTTGTTGATTTTGAATTGAAAGGTAATTTCTTAGGAGAAGGGAGAAGACCTATGTTTCTGTGATAAAATTCTCAACTTAGAGTGTTTGAGACTTTAATGTTCTTTTTGTGACAGCCCAAATTTGGCCCTAATCGGAACGGTGGTTACGGGACCACGAATCTGAGTCAGAATAATATTTTAAATATTATTTTTCATGTTTATTATATGTGAATTTGCATGTGTGAAAATTTCGTACAAAAATTTGATTTTTGTGTGCTTAATTCAATAGAAAGGATTCAATCGGGTAAGTTGAAAACTTGATAGTTTAATTCATAAAGGTTGAATTGATAGTGGCTTTTTAATATGGGGCATTTATGTTGCAAATAATCCCTTATTATTAGTGATGGCCGAATGTACCCATGAAGCTTATGTGTATGCTTTATATTGGTAAGGTTAATTACGTAAAACAACATAAAAGTCAACTTATAATATATTAAAGCATGAAAATAATAAAATAAGAAAGACATGCATTCATCTCTTGTAATTGCCGAAATAAAATCAAGAAGAAAGAAAGAAAAGAGCTTCCTTATATTTGGCTCCTATTAAGCTAAATTCAAGGTATGTTTAAGTTGTTTCTTTAATGTTTTTGCATATTTTGAATGGTTGGCAAGTAATGTATCTAGCCCAAGTGACAATTTTGGAAATTATTAAGAAATTGGTGTTCAGCCATTGATAAAAAAATTATGAAATTATGTGTTGATGTTGGAATGTGTATAATTTGTGTTTGAACTCTTTGTGAACTAGATGAATTATCGGCCTAAGTGTGTCATGGATGAAATGTAATTGTTGATGCTTTAGGGATTTCGAAATTATTGGTTAAAGTTCATTTTATAAAGGGAAATGGCATAATTTATGAAAATTATGTGATGCGTGAAGAAAAAAATGGGTTTATAAAATGTGTATTTGATTTAAGAGTGAGCAATGTGTGTATATGAAATGGTCTATTTGACCGTATATTGATACATATGCCGAAGACTATTTTGTGCAATAATAAGTTAAATATTGGTTGGTCATTTAACATGAGTAGTTTAATGATGCTATGATAATTTGGTTATATGCTTAAATTTAACCGTGTTTTGGTTATGCATCATGTTTTCTTAAGTATAAATTGGTTAAGTGATTAAGCAAATTTAACTTGTTATAAATTCAAGCTCAAGAGCAAATGAGACTGGACTCGGATCGAGGAAAAACAAAGTTAGCTGAGTAGCCGATATTATCGTGTGAAATTAACCAAAGTAAGTTCTTAAGTGATTAAATTAAATTTCTTATGCTTAGAGATTTAATAAGTATAATGAAATTGAATGTGTGATTATATATAAATAATTGCCGAATGATGATATTATTGTTGATATGATTTAGTCTTGGTGTTAATGGTGTCGTTTGTAATTAGCATAATTGAGTTGAAATAGACTTGGTAATACAATGTGCTGAATGGATGTTTGAATGAATGACTAAGCCGAATGTGGTTAGAGTGTTTGAATTGAAATAGATAGGATGATACAAAGTGCCGAATGTGTTTCAAATGAAAGGAATGGTTGGTTTTGATGTATATTAAAGTGGTTGAATGTGACTCATAGTGTGTGTAATATTAGCAATGAGCTATGAAGTGAATGGTTGTAGTAATCGGGCTAAAAGCCTAGCAGGCATAGTGCTGGTGTTATGATTCAGGTTATAAACCTAGCAGGCCTAGTGCCGGTGTGAGATTTCAGGCTAAAAGCCTAGCAGGTATTGTACCGTTGTATTCAATCAGGTTGACACCTAGCAGGCTATGTGCCGGTGTGATATTTTGAGACTTTGGATTGATGAACTATACAGAAAAGTTTAAACGAGTGAAAAGCCACGTATAAGTTAAATTATTGTTAACTCGAAATAAGGTACGCATGTATTCTGTTAAGAGATTAATCGTATGTGCTATGTATGTGAATGATGGAAATAAATTAAATGAGATTGAATAAAATTGAATTTCGAGAAGATATAGTATGAACATATGAATACATATCATAATGTTCGACCACCAATGGCATAAATATATGTTTTGTATTGTTAAATTGAACTTATATCTTTAATGGAAGGAGTATATATATATAAATTTATATATATATATATATATATATTGATTGGTATGGTTGATTTAAGGTGAGTATAATTTGAAATGGTGTATTTTTAATTGAATAGGAGCTTATATTGAGTTGATATATTCGATTGAGTATGAGGTTATAAGAAAATTTCATATCCAGCCAAGATGGCTTAATTGAATTAAAGTAGAACATAAATGGTACTTTTTGGCTATTATGAAATTATACAATTAGTTAATTGAATAGTTTAAATTGCTTAAGTCTTACTAAGCTTATGAAAGCTTACTTTGAATTTTATGTCTCTTTGTTTTATAGACCGTTGAATCCAGCTACAAGCTCTGGGATCGTCAGACAACTCATCATACTATCTACTGTTTTGGTATTTCGATGTTCTAAACTTGACTTATGGCATGTATAGGTTAGATAAGGTATAAAAGTTACATTTTGTATATGTTTATGTAAGCCATGCAAAAATGGCTAATTATGATGCTAATCTTGGTGTCTATGCTTTTGGATTAATAGATGGTTAGATTAATCTATGTTGAATCGGTTATAAATTATAAAAGCTAAATGCTTGGTTGTGTTTATAAATTGGTTATAAATTAGATGAGGTTTAATCGTGGTTAAATTGATTTAATGGCTTTGGTCATGACATGTATAATACTAGATATATGTTTTGGGTTGATTTAAGTAAGATTTATATATTGATTTTATATGCAAATTACCGTACGCCTTAAATACTTCCATATGGAATTACATATTAGTATAAAGGATGGAAAATAAATTAGAAATGAAATGGTGATATGATTGCATACATCCGGTTAAACAAATAAAAATTTACCAAATGAATAGTAAAACTTAATAAGATGTATATTTGGTCTAAGACATAGTTACTCATTCATGCGCATATACAGGTATTGAATGATGATGTTTGGCTTGTTTTATTCTAGTACAAACACATGATTGCTGATTATTGATATGGTCAATACGGGATAGTTGATATTTTGGTATTGGAATTATTGCGATATTGTTCATGGTTGTTATACAATATGAAATGAATTGTGAAGAGACTAGGTTAATTATAAGTTTAAAATTTGCTTGATTTAAGAGACTCGTTCATATGTATGTGAAATGTTAGAATAATGACTTTGGTCTTGTAATGCCTTGTAACCCTTTCTGGCAACGGATACGGGTTAGGGGTGTTACACTTTTGGTTGAATTTTCATTGTATGATTACTTGTGGATTAGTTTGAAACATTATTGATAAGGATTATAAGTTGAGAAGAATGATTTTTAATTATGAGTTGAGATTTTGCTTGAGGACAAGCAAAGGCTTAAGTGTGGGGGTATTTGATAAACCGTAAATTATACATATTTTTACCTCATGCTTAGCCTAATTTCTGAATGAATTATCATTGAATTTGTGGAATTTGGTGCTCTTAATCCTTTTATTTCATATTTTATACTTAAGCGATCATAAGGAAGAGAATAGAGTAAGGAACGGGCCAAAAAAGGCAAATTAGGCCAAGTTTAATAATCAACACAGCCTGGTGGTTCGCCACACGGCCGTGCCACTTTAACAGGCTTGAGCACGGCCTGGTAGTCGATCCACACTGGCGTGGCACACGGGCATGTCCCTATCGTGAGGAAGTTTAATTTCACTCAGAAAAGGCTACTTAGGGGCTAAGAAAGGCATTCCAAAACTCTATATAAAGACCCTAGGAGGCAACTACAAGGGTGTGCTTTATTCCCATTAAGATGGGGAGTTAAAGGTAGGAAATTACTCGAAGGGAAGCCGATTGATCCCTCTCAGAAGCCAGGATCTAAATCAAGACAGAGGATCTCCCTTCAATCCTTTTAGGAGTTTTGGGTTTTCTTATGTTTTGTTATTTTATTTCTTCTAAGATGTTTTCTTTTATAATTATGAACTAAAACTCCAAATATCTAAGGGGATAAAACCTAAGACAGATCTTGTTATTGTTATCTGAGCTGTGTGATAAATATTGATTTGTTCTTAATTGTATTTTTAACTCTTAAATTGATATTTTCGGGATATTGATTTAAGTCGAATGTGCTTATGTAGAGGAGCAAAAGTCCCTGCATAGGTGTATATCCAACACAATTAAGCAGATTTGACCGTAATCCTAGACATAAGACGATGAAAATCTACCGGATTAAAGTCAAATCTAATTGGGGAGTCATAGATCGAGTTAATGCAAGACTAGGGTTTTAACTAGAAAGGGATTTTAGTGAATTAACCTAGGATTAGTTGTTCTTATCCTCGACGGAGGTATTAACATAATTTAGGGATCTCTACGGATCAAATTAAATGAAGAAATCATCTGGTTCAGAGTTAGATAACAAGTGAAGTCTAGGTGGATTCTTCCTTAGGTATTGCCTTAATCAATCAGTTTTCCCAAAAGCAATCTCTCTCTTTACTCCTTGCCATTTCTTTTCAGTTTAGTTTAGATTAGTTAATTTAGAAACAAAACCCTTTTTTATTTTTAGGCTAGATAATAGGAAGAAAGTCATTACTAGTACTCATAGTTCCTTGGATTCGATATTCCAGTCTTGCCACTGACTATACTACTATTCGATAGGTGCACTTGCCTTTTTATCGTGATATTAGTTAGTTTCCAGGTACGATCAGATTTTATTACTTCATCACAATCATGAGAGATCACTGCTTTCCAGGGGAAATATGTGGGAGCCAGTTATGTGGATGCCCGTAGGAGTGAGTTTCTAAATCTGACATAGGGGGACTGACTGGTGGCCGAGTATGAGGCCGAGTTTTTAAGGCTAAGCAGTTATGCGTGAGGTATGATGGCCTCTGAGGATGGGTGATGTGTCCGTTTTGAGGATAGCCTCAGGGATAGTCTGAGAGTACTGATAGCTCTGTAGAGGGAGTTTGATTTTTCTGCACTAGTTGAGAAGACGAAGATCACCGAGGAGGTTAAGCGTGCTGAGCCCCAAAATCGTGACAGAGAGAGAGGTAGGAACAAGAGGGATTCAGAGCCCTCGAGTTTTGCACTGAGGCCTAAGAAAAAGGCCAAATCTGATAGCCCAGTTCGAGTTGGGCCCTCTGTTATTGCTACTGGATTGCGGCCATGTGGAGACTGTGGTAGACGCCATCATGGCAAGTGTTGGAAGAATATTGGAGCGTGCTTGAGGTGTAAGTCAATGGAGCATCGTATTAGGGAGTATTCGCAGAGGGCCGATCAGATGCAAGCTCCAGGTACTAGTATTGCATAACCATAGAGGGTAGTACAATAGCCACCGAGAGGTCATGGGCAGGCTAGGGGTGGTAATGGTATGGGTCGTGGGCAGAGAGCACCGAGCAGAAGTGCTGGACTGACTGAGGTGAGGCAGTCGGCTTTAGTATGTGCTGCGCATCATCGAAAGGATGGCGATGCTCCAGACGTGATTGCGGGTACATTTCTTGTTTATAATGTACCGTATTTTGCTTTGATAAACATAGGGTCTACTTATTCCTCTATAGCCAGTACTGTGTCTGGAAATTTGGGGATTCTGAGTGAGTATACTTTTAGTGAGGTGACTGTACTGAGTCTGTTGGGGTAGTCTACACGGACTAACAAGTTGTTCAGAGATGTTCCTTTAGAGGTTCAATGAGCAATCTTTCTGGCTGATCTGATGGAGCTTCCATTTAGGGAGTTCGACTTAATTCTAGGGATGGATTGGTTGGTCAAGCACCGTGTCAGCTTGGACTGCATGACTAAAAGGGTCGTATTGAGAACTAAGGAGGATAATTAGGTAGTTGTGATAGAAGAATGCTATAACTATTTATCTAATGTGATCTCTGCATTGGTGGTGGAGAAGTTGGTTTAGAAGGGGTATGAGGCATTTTTGGCCTATGTAAGTGTTTCTGACTTTGGGGACTCTATAGTTAAGGACATCAGAACGGTAATGGATTTTCCAGACATGTCTCCTGAGGAGCTTTCGGGTTTACCCCCGAATCTTGAAGTGGAGTTTGGGATTGAGCTCCTTCCTGGTACAGCTTTGATGTCCATAGCTCCCTATCGAATGGCACCGAAGGAGCTTACAGAGCTTAAGGCTCAAATTTAAGAGTTATTGGTTCGTGGGTTCATCAGCCCTAGTGTGTCTTCATGGAGAGCACCGGTTCTATTTGTAAAGAAGAATGATGGATGCATGCAAATGTGTATTGACTACCGGCAACTGAACAAGTTGACCATTAAGAATAAGTACCCACTACCATAGATTGATGACTTGTTCGACCAATTTCGAGGTGCTTCGGTATTCTCTAAGATTGACCTCCGATCTGGATATATCAGTTGAGGGTTAAGGAGGCTGATGTACATAAGGTGACATTTAGGACTCGTTATGATCATTAAGAATTCCTAGTGATTCCATTTGGACTAACTAATGCACCGGAAACTTTTATGGATTTGATGAACTGAGTATTCAAACCTTATTTAGATCGATTTGTGGTGGTGTTCATTGATGATATGCTAGTTTACTCGAGGACTGAGGTTGAGCATAATGAGCACCTTAGAGTTGTTGTTCAGACTTTGAAGGAAAAATAGCTCTACTGTAAGTTTAGTAAGTGCGAGTTCTAGTTGTCTGAGGTGACATTTTTGGGTCATGTGGTTTCTGCTAAGGTGATTCGAGTTGATCCTTATAAGATTGAGGCTGTGTTGGAGTGGAAGCAACCTAGGAACGTGTTTGAGATTTGCAGTTTTCTAGGACTGGCGGGTTATTATCGACTATTTGTGGAGGGATTTTCACTAATTGCAGCACCTTTAACTAAGCTGCTACATAAGGGTGTACCGTTTAATTGGACTGATGCACAGTAAGCGAACTTCGAAAAGCTCAAGACTATACTGATTGAGGCCCCTATTCTGATATAGCCTGAATCTGGAAAGGAGTTCACTGTTTATAGTGATACGTCACATGTTGGTTTGGGATGTGTGTTGGTGCAAGATGGTAAGGTGGTAGCATATGTGTCTCGACAGCTTAAGACTCATGAGACGAATTATCCAACACATGACTTGGAGTTGGTCGTTATGGTATTCGCACTGAAAATCTGGAGGCATTATCTGTATGGTGAGAAGTGTATCATTTACACTAATCACAAAAGCCTCAAGTATCTCCTTACTCAGAAGGAGCTGAATATTAGGCAGTGTAGATGGATCGAGCTACTTAAGGATTATGAATGCACTATTGAGTACCACCCTGGTAAGGCTAATGTGGTGGCCGATGCACTGAGCCGTAGGACTATGATTGATCTGAGGGCGATGTTTGCTCGCCTAAGTTAATTTAATGATGGTAGCTTGTTAGCCAAGCATCAGGTTAAGCTGACATGGATTGAGCAGATTAAGGGTAAGCAGTTGGAGGATAAGGCTTTGGGTCCTCGTTTTCGATAGATTGAGAGTGGTAGCACTTCTTATTTTAGGTTGAACTCTAAGGGTGTGTTGTGTTTCCGAGGCCAAATATATGTGCCGAATGACACTAATTTGGGACAGTCCATACTGAGAGAGGCGCATAGTAGCCCTTATGCTATGTATCCTGGCGGAAGTAAAATGTACCGAGACCTCTGTTATATTGGTGGCCATGACTAAAAAGAGAGGTTACTAATTTTGTGGGGGAAATGTCTGACTTGCCAATAGGTTAAGGCTGAGCATTAGTTACCTTCGGGTTTACTGCCGTAAGTTAAGATTCCTCTATGGAAATGGGAGCGAGCAACTACGTACTTCATTAGTGGGTTACCTCTAACACTCACTAAGAAGGATTTAGTATGAGTCATCGTGGACCGAGTGACCAAGTCCGCTCACTTCATACCGGTACGTACTAATTATTCTCTACAGAATCTAGTGAAGCTTTATATTTCTGAGATAGTGAGATTGCATAAGGTACCGGTTTCGATCATCTTTGATAGGGATCCTCGCTTCATGTCTCAGTTTTGGATCTAGGTTCGAGATTGGACTTCAATACTGTGTTCCATCCTCAAACCGATGGTCAATCTGAGGGGGTGATTCAGATACTAGAGGATATGTTGAAGAGCTGTATTATTAATTTCTGAGGTAGCTGGGAGGATTATTTGCTGCTAGCGGAGTTTGCCTATAATAACAACTTTTAGTCTAGTGTCCAGATGGCACCTTACGAGGCACTATATGGTCGTAATTGCCACACTCCTTTATGTTGGACTGAGTTGGGCGAGCAATGTGGTCTGGGTCCTGAGTTAGTTTCTGAGACTGAGGATAAGGTGAGACTGATTTAGGATCATCTGAAAGCGGCTTTTGATAGGCAGAAATCTTATGCGGATCTAAAGAGGCGTGAGATTGAATATTCTGTGGGAGATTATGTGTTCTTTAAGGTTTTGCCATGGAAAAAAATTCTGAGGTTTGGTCGTAAGGGCAAGTTGAGCCCTAGGTTTATTGGGCCTTACCGAATTCTGAAGTGAGTGGGACCAGTTGCGTATCAGTTGGAGCTACCTCTAGAGTTGGATCGTATTCATGATGTATTCCATGCCTCGATGTTGAGGCACTACCACTTTGATCCTACTTATATTGTTCCTGTTGAGGAGATTGAGGTGAGGCTGGACTTGACCTTTGAGGAGGAGCCGGTTTAGATTTTGGATCGCGATGTAAAGGTTCTGAGGAGGAAATCTATTCCACTGGTTAAGGTTCTATGGAGTAATCATAGCACTAAGGAGGCTACGTGGGAGCCTAAGGATGTAATGCGTCAGCAATATCCTCATTTGTTTTGATCAAGTAAATTTTGAGGAGGAAATTTTCTTTTAGGGGGTAGAGTTGTAACGCCCCAAAGTTTTAATTTTTGATTTTGTGAATGTGTGACACAAATGTCTGTCTGCTTCAGTGCTTAAGTACTCTGGGTGTGTGTGGGAGGTCTCAAGTTTTGGCTTTTTAAGTAAAAGTTTGTAAATACTTAATAAAATGGGCCTGCTGGTCTTGTGTTCGAGTCTCCACGCCAGTGAGGGAACTATTTTGTTGTTGGCATTAGGTAGGAGTTTGGAGAAAATGGAGTTTCTAAGTGGTTAAGTGTAGTAGGGATAATGGGGAGTAAAATAATGGGATATAGTCCTCGGATCTCAATCCGAAATAATGGGGACTGGCACTCTATGAGAGCCAACAACCTCAAAAAATATAACTTGGCTAATCTGTTAAATGAGAAACCCGATCACCAAAACATCTATTTCAAATAACTGCACATTTTGATTACTTCCAGAATGAACCAATGAGCTACTACTCGGCCTCGTATAAAAATTTTCTGGATAAGCACTTAATTCATCATTCGTTAACACATTTCTGAGATTCTCAATCTTACAATGGAAACATCGCTTTAGCTTTTAATCTAGCTAAAATCAGATCATCATCAATTAAGATCAATCGTGTAATCCACTCACAAAGAAACAAAGTTTTTTTTTTCATTCAGCATCTATAACTATATCTGCTTTCCCAGAGATTAATCAATAACTACCCGCAATCTTTCAATAGCTCAAGTCTTTAACACTATCTTAACTTCAAATATTTCTATGTCATTCGATACTTTAATTCTTGATATCAGGGAACATGTGACACCTTTCGTCAAATAAACAATATCACCAAATTCTCAATACGGACATAAATGTGACCGTCTCTAATTCATTGGTCGAACAGTTCTTTTTAATGTTACATTAACAGTATGAAAACATGAACCATCACTCTACATTCTAGTAATAAAACACAATCCAATCCTTTCAATAGTGCATCATTGAAAAATCATAAATTCATTACTCAATTCAAACTGAACTCAGAACCAGAGCTTTGGTTAATAATATCTTCAATTGTTTTTAACTTTGCTAACATGCACAGACCATCCAAATTTTTATAAATGTGATAACCATATCATTTAGAACTACTTTAATTCATAATTACATCATCAGATTAGAATAAATCTAATAGGTATATCTCGGTATCATACCCTCTAGAACATTAATCCTTTATTCAGAGTGTCCATCGATATACTCGTGAATGCACAAAATTTATTACCATAACTGAGGATACTTTAACTACATGTAATTCAAATCACATTTCATCTGACCAGCTCACTTTGATAAAAATAACCAAGTCGATTTCGACTATCAAATAATAATATAACAAAATGCTCCTTTCTTCATGCTATTAAAACAACTCAAATACACAATCCTCCAAAATTCTCTTATCATGCTAATCAAAGACCTTTACAATGGCATTAGCTCAAAGTAGCAAGGATATCCCGATTGAATGCATTGACTTTAATTAACTTACTGGAGGAAAGAAATCCATCATATAAATTGGAACTTGCGATTTCACCACTTATACCTTTGCCGATGTCAATTCCTTACACGAAAATTAGAGAAATCTAGATATTAGAATCACCACGTTTCTATAATCGAACCAAAAACATAATCATAATAGACATAGTTATCACAAGCTGAAGAACACACTTTAAAAATAAGCCATGGTTGATAATTCATGAAATAAAAATAATAGAAAAATCGAGATAAAGAAATCCAAGATACAATACCATACCGGGAGTCTGAGAACATAACTCACAAAAAGATAATAAATATCTTGATAATTTCTCAGAGAAAGCTAGAAGAAAAATACTACTTATCGACTCTGGACTTCCATCATAACAGAGATAATATATTTCCTGCATATATAAAATAAAACCATAATTAGTAGAAACATAAGATTAGTCTCACATAAATTTCTACCATCGACTTCATTCCAACATATTAGAATAAAATTCAGAAGAGATAAAGAAATGTCGATTATGAACCAACCAGACCAATAGAATTTTTGTCGAACATTTTAGTTACCTAGTATTCTCAGAATACAAGAACTCCATCAGAAACTGAACAATCATACAGATATCTCTGAGGATAAAAGAATATATAAAATACCCAGAAAAGATCATCATATTCACTTCAACTGTAACTGTCACACATAGACATCTTTGCTACACAATTATCATTTCTCCGAGTAATTTTGTCATCGACAGTCTCATATTATTCTGATAAACCATAATTATAACATATTTTTGTCCCATGCTTAGCATATTTTTGGATGATTTTCCTTATAATTTAATGAATTTGATGCTCCTAATCATTTAATTTCATGTTTTATACTTAGGTGAGCATAGGAAAGTGAAAAGATTGAGAAACGGGCCAAAATAGACAAAATGGGCCAAAATCAGTATTCAACATGGCCTGGATACCTCTACACGGGTAAACCACACGCCCGTGTGAGACACACGGGCAAGCCACATGCCCGTGTTGACCTAAAACCAAGTCAGTATTGCACATGACCTGAGCACCTTCACACGGGCTGGTCACAAGCCCGTGTCCTTATCGAGCCCTGTTTCAATTTCACTCGAAAAAAGCTAATTTTTAGGTATTCTAGGCATTCCAAAGTCTATAAAAACACCCTAGGAGACGATTAAGGAGTACACACAGAGTAGAAAGCAAGGAATTACTCGAAGAACATCGATTGATTCATCTCAGGAGCAAGATCTCCATCAAGACAGAAAATCTCCCTTCAATTTCCTTTAGGAGTTTTTGGGTTTTCTTTATGTTTTGTTGTTTTCCCAATTTTGAGATGCTTACTTTTACAATTATGAACTAATTCCCCTAAATACCTAAGGGGGATGAAACCTAAGATAGATCTTGTTATTAGTTTCTGAATTATATGATAAGTACTTGATTTGTTCTTCATTGTGTTATTAACTATTGTGTTAAGATTTCAAGATATTAATTCAAGTCGAATGTGCTTATTTAGTGGAGCAAAAGTCCCTGTCTAAGAGTAGATCCAACATAATTAAGTGGAGTTGATTGCAATCCTAGAGATAGAACGACGAAAATTTGCCGGATTAGAGTCAAATCTAATGGGGAAATTCATAGATCGAGTTAATGCAACGCTGGGGGTTTTAATTAGAAAGAAATTTCAATTAATCAACCTAGGGTTAGTTGTTCTTAGTCTTGAAAGAGATATTAACATAAATTAGGGATTTTTACGGATCAAGTTAAGTGAATAAATCGTCTAATTCAGAGTCGAATAATAAGTGAAGTCTAGGTGGATTCTTCCTTGGGTATTGTCTTAATCAATCGGTTTTCCAAAAGTATTTTCCCCAATTCATTCTTTGTCGCGTTGTTAGTTAATTAATTAATTTAGTTTAATTAGTTTAAAACAAATCCCATTTATTTTTAGGCTAGATAATAAAAAGAAAGTTAATACTAGTACTTTTAGTCCCTGTGGGTTCGACATCTCGGTCTTGCCATAAGCTATACTACTGTGCGATAGGTGCGCTTGCCTTTATCGTGATAATAGTTTAGTTTTATAGGTACGATCACCTAAATATCACATCAAGTTTTTGGCACCGTTGTCAGGGAATTGAAATATTAGGAACACTCGATTTTTATTACTTTAACCATTTTTACTTTTATTGCAATTTACTTTTTATTTTTTATTTTAAGTTTTATTTACTAAATCTTTCTTTTTATTTTTCTCTGACAAGTGTTTCTAGTTTATTACTAGAAGGAATCTGTCAGGACCTTTATTATTCGATAGTGAGATAGAAGCATCAGTTCGCAAAAACTGAAGAGAAATAAGGCGAAGTTTACAGTGCATAGAGGAAGTGCAAGAGGACATGACCAACATTACCGAAGAGATAGAGGCAAATCAAAATAATCTACTATCTAACGCCCTAATTTTCAGGATTTCTCGGGTTTAGTGTGATTTTGGTGAAGTTGTGAAAATTTTGTGTTCTGATTGCTAAATTTGTGTTTAAGTATGTTAGTGGGCCTTTAGGAGGCCCAAACTCCGGTGAAAACCCGATAAAACTAGCAAAAGTATGTTTTAAGTGAAAGGAGGAACTTGGTCAAGAGGGCTCTTAAGAAAAACTTGGGGAAATTTGTCACAAAAGGAGCCTTGGCAAAGTGGCAAGGTGGCACCACTAAGCTCCTAAAAAAGTGGCGCCTAGGTGGTAAGGGAGGTCTATGGTACGAGTTGCAAAGTAAGCATAAAGTCCTTTTATTTTTATGTGCATGTGTGGTCAAGTGTTGGTGCTGAAGTAAAACTCTGTCTTGTAGAGTTTGAATTGTTCATGAGAGTGAATCAAGGAGTGAATTAAGGATATTTGAATTTGAAGGGAAAGTGGCCGGCCAGGGGACTCTGCTTAGTACAATTTCGGCATTTGCATAGGTTAGTATTTCGGCAATTAGGGTGCTAGTTGTACCGATTTCCTTAGGTTTCTTTTGAGCTTTATTGTGCCGATTGTGTAGAGCACACTAGGGTTTTCTTTTGCTATTCTCTTTTTGCCATTCTTTCATTATTTGTTAACCTAATAGCCGAATCTTACACCCCAAAAAGAACCTTTATTGCCGATTTCTCTTTTGACCAAATTCACTTCCTATTCTTCTTCTTCTCCTTACCCCTCAAACCGATTGCACTCCATCATTCCCTTCTCTAGCCGAATCCATCTTCTTCCGTTTCTCTTCTCTTCAAATCTCTATCGACAACTTCTAAAAGCCAAAACTCCCCATTGTCAATTGCCCTATTTGACCAAAACTAAACCTTTGTTATTCATCTTTTAACCGAAACTAATCATCTCTTTCTTTTTATTGATTCTCCAACAAGCCGAACCCCTTATCATCCATTACCTGTGCCGTCAATTCATTCTCTATTTCTCTGTTGTGTCGACAAGGACATCTAAGAGTAGATTTAGAAGCCGAATCCCCCTAGAGTCATCCTTTGCTATCGTTGGGGCTAGATCTAGTATAGATCTCGTTTAGTGGAAGCGTGGAAGCGATATTCTTCAGGTAGAATCATCGGTAAGTGGTTAAGTTAAGGAATACTTTCGATTTATTTAACTTAAGGAAAAGCCGAAATCCCTATATATTTAGAGAGATTGTCGACTTGGCTAAGGGCTAATCTTATCTTGGAAATCGGTTTTTTGTTTGTTAAGAGGTGACCTACAAGGAGCATTGGATTAAGGACATTGACACAGTTGGATCTAGATCTTGTAGATCTAAGTTGGCAAGGTAAGACATTAGGGCTACTAAAGGTGATGACCGAATATGTAAGTAAGGTTTTGGTGAGTTTCGATTTAGATTAAGTGTTGGTATGGTCTAATCTGTTGAGGTGATCATTGTAGGAGAAGGTACGTGAGAGATCTCGCAGGTAGTATCGCAAACAGGTGTGTGTATCGAACATCCCTTCATGGTTCAAATCGACAAAAGCCGAAAAGCCGAAATGCCAAAGTTCTGACATTTCGAGGGCTTGTGAGTGTGCGAACGCTCTCAAGTTGATTGGAGTATGATGGATTTGAAGTCGCTACTGGTTGGAGAATCAAGTGCGTAATTTCGAGCACTTTGATGTGTTGGGCCTCGGTGGGCCAAATGTGGGCCCAATGGGCTTTTGGGCCCATTTGGGTAAGAGTAGGTTTTATGGGTATTCTTAAGACTATAGGGTTAAAATTGCTAAACCTGGTAACTAGATACTAAAACTGGACTAAATGGGCTTAAGTGACCAACAGGCTCTGTAGGGCCCATTAGGGGCTTTAGGGCCCAGTAACTGAAACTGTTTAAAACTGTTAAAATTGACCGTTCAAATGGAAGCAAAGACTGTTAGTGACTGTAACATGCTTAAAACTGGTAATAATTGTGCAAAGGACCAAAATACCCCTTAGGGTGAGAAATTACTGTTTTACCCCTAGGTGTAAAGTTACCATTATACCCCTAGGGCTAAAATCGACTGTACTGCTTAATCTGACTGTCACTGTTACTGTATGCCATGTTATATATATCTGTTACATGGGTTGGGTTGACATTGGAGGACGTGTGAGTGGCACTGCCACGTTTTCTGAAAGGGGCTATGCCTTGTACTGTTTTCTGAAAGGGGCTTTGCCTCGTTATACTGTTAATCTAAGCAGCTATGCTGCAATTGTGGTGTGTGGGCTGGGTGGGTTGAGTTATTCCCCACATGGTGTGATGGCTGGTACGGGTGGTGTGTAGCGGTTGGGTGGGTCAAGTAGTCTCCCCACATGATATGGGCTTGCATTCATGATATTATTCTGTACTGTTCTATTCTGGGCCTATGGGCCATACTGTTATCTGAATAGGGCTTCTGCCCAGTATACTGTTATCTGACTAGGGCTTCGGCCCAGTTTACTATTATCTGGATAGGGCTTCGACCCAGCATCTGATTAAACTGGATAGGACTTAGGCCCAGTGGGCTCGAGCCAATTTGGGCTTTGGATAGGCTTCTGCACACACTGAGTTTTCCAAACTCACCCTTTTCCTTTCCATCCTTGCAGGTGAGCCTTAGTTCGTGGACTTGGAGCTGGGAGGGATTCAGAGTGGCCACAAAGACTAAATATTGGTTTAAAGCTTATCTTCATTATTTCACTACTTTTACTTACTCGTTTTGTTTCGTTTTGGGTTGTAATAAGGCCGTTATTACTATTTTTATTTGGTGTTTTTATTTTACTTATGCTTATTTTACTTCAACAACCTTGACTCGCGTCTTTTTCAAACTTAAATCAATGTTTTCAAACTAATCCTACCATACAATCGGTTAACTAAGATAATGTTAATAAGGAAGTAAGTCGTTTAAAAAATTGAGTAGAGATTAGGTTGATTGCCAAATGAACTGGGAGTTTTATCAAACCCTAAAGTGTTGTTTTACAAAATTCATCACTAGACTTAGTAACTAGGCTACGCGAGTTAGTTTAGGTGATGTAGCACACCAGATTTGGCCATAACGTCTGGGCCAAGTTTGGGGTGTTACATACTACCTCCTGTGGTAGCCGCAGCTCCCGCGAATCAGAATCCTGCTCCTCGTACTATGTATGATTATGCTAATCCTAATTTAGCTAGTACTGAATCGAGTATCGTTAGACCTGCTGGTGCTGCAAATAATTTTGAACTGAAACCTAGCACTATACAGATGATACAACAGTTTGTTTTGTTTGATGGTTTGCAGGACGAGGATTCTAATTCACATCTAGCAAACTTTTTGGAATTCTGCGACACCTTCAAGATTAATGGCATTTCTGATGATGCCATTTGCCTTTGGTTATTTCCTTTTCTTTGAGGAATAAGGCTAAACTGTGGTTGAGCTCTCTTCCAAGAGGGTTTATCACTACTTGGGAACAAATGACCAAGAAATTTTTACTTAAATATTTTTCGCCGGCTAAAATGGAAAAGTTGAGGAATGACATATCTTCTTTTGTGCAGATAGATTTAGAAACACTCTATGATGCATGGGAGAGATATAATGACCTATTGAGAAGGTGCCCTCACCATGGGTTACCGCTATAGCTTCAGGTTCAAACTTTTTACAACAGTGTGAAACCCTCAACAAGGTAACTGATCGATGTAGCCGCCGATGGAACCTTGAATAACAAAACACCTAAAGAGGCTTATGAATTTATTGTAGAGATGTCAATGAATAACTATCAGTGGCAAGTCATGAGGACAAAGCCCAAAAAAGCCGCCAGTGTTTTTAATATTGATACGGTTACTATGCTTTCTAATCAAGTAGAGCTTTTAAATAAAAAGATTGACGGTTTGTGTAGTTCTACGCAGGTACATCCTGTAATGAGGTATGATTCAATTGGAGGAGGAGTGCATAACACTGACTTTTCATCCTACAATCCTAGCACAGAGGAGAACAAGTCAACTATATGGGTAACAATTCTAGACCTTAGAATAATCCATATAGTAACACTTATAATGCAGGTTGGAAGAATCACCCCAATTTCTCTTAGGGTGGCCAAGGAAACCAAAGGCAACAACCCCCTCCAGGCTTTCAACAACCTTACCAACAAGAGAAAAAGCCAAACCTTGAGGAGATGCTCACAAAATTCATATCGGTGTCAGAAACTCACTTTCAGAATACCGAAACAGCACTTAAAAATCAGCAAGCATTGATTCAAGGACTCGGAACTCAAATAGGTCAGCTTGCTAAGCTAATCTTTGAACAACCACAAGGTGGCTTGCCAAGTAACACTGAGACTAACCCAAGGGAGCAACTCTATGTTATCATTGTACTCAATGAAGAAGGGTTAGTTGAAGATAAATCAGAACCGAGGTAAGAAGATGTGGTAAGTAAAGGTAAGGTTGAGGTAAGTCACAACGAACCAATAGGTAAAGAGTATAAGCCTTGTGTGCCATACCCAAATGCGACAAGGAAAGACTGCACAGACGAACAATTTGGAATTCCTTAAACTCTTAAAGAAATTACATATTAACTTACCATTTATTGAAGCTCTTTCGCAGATGCCAAACACCGTTAAATTCTTAAAAGAGCTTTTAGCAAACAAACTGAAGTTAGATGAGTCATCACATGTGGAGCTGAACGCAGTGTGCTCGGCCATTTTGCAAAACAAACTACCCAACAAATTAAAAGATCTAGGGAGTTTTACGATTCCTTGTTTAATTGGTAGTTTAACTGTTGCTAATGCCTTGGCTGATTTAGGGGCTAATATAAACATAATGCCTTATAAAATGTTTAGGCAACTAGGTATTGGGAAACCCAAACAAACTAGGATGAGTATACAATTGGCAGATAAAACCATTAGATTGCCTAGGGGTATAACTGAAGGTGTTCTTGTTAAAATTGATAAATTCATATTCCAGTAGATTTTGTTGTTCTAGACATGGATGAGGATAGTGGCGTGCCCTTAATTTTAGGGCGCCCCTTTTTAGCAACTGCTAGGACTATTATTGATGTGGGCATAGGTGAACTAACACTTCGTGTAGATGATGATACGATTACCCTTCAGGCTCATGATTTAATTAAGAAATCGAGTAAAGAAGATGACTTTTTAAAACCTGTTAATGAGACTAATCACATGGTTCAACCTTCTTTGCAGGACATTTCTCGTAATAACATAATAGAGCCACTATCAAGTTCATGCAACACGAACAGAACAGCTCTTGAGTAACGAAGATTACAGATCGAGGAACAAGACGAATGGCGGACCTATGGCAAAGAGGAACTTAGGATACACTACGCAGAACCAAAGCAAATCCATGACAAGCCTACAAATAAAACAAAGCAATTTAAGGTTGGGGACAAGGTATTGTTAATGAAAAGGACCCTCGAATTGCCACTTAAAAGCTTAATACAAGTGATGCACTTCCCTTTACAGTGTTAAATATCTTTCCCTACGGTACAGTCGAGGTAACACACTCTAAATTCGGCACTTTTAAGGTAAATAGTACTCGACTCAAACCTTACTCTGAAAGTAGAAAAGAGGAGTTTCAACTCCTTGAACCACCGTGACCATGCGAAATGAAGTAAGTCGAGCTTAGACTATAAATAAGTGCTTCTCGGGAAGCAACTCGAGCACTAACACCACTAACAAACTTATTTTTATCTATTTTTCATGTTTTTTGTGCAGGTTCTTAACCCACACGGCCTGGACACGCGGACGTGTCCTTAGCTGTATGGAACCAAGGTAAAAAATCCCCAAATTTTAACATGCACATGGCTTGCGATAAAGCCACATGCCCGTGCGACATGGCCGTGTGGACCACACGGCCTGGACACATGGGCGTGTCCTAGGCCGTGTGAAACTTGGAGCTTAATTTTTCAAATTTTAAGCAAGTTAAAGACGTACATGGGCAAGGCACGTGGCCGTGTGCAAGACACGGCCTAGTCTTAGGGCGTGTGAAAGGTAACACGGGCATGGGAGAAGTGAAGAACATAATGCACGACCGTTCGACATGGCCATGTGGACCACACGGCCTGGACACATGGACGTGTCTGAGGTCGTGTGACGAATTGGGCTAAAAATTCCTCGACGAACATTAGCTAACCCCGAGCCACACGGGCGTGTGACACGATCGTGTGGCCCAACACGGGCCGTTACACGACCGTGTCACCTTTGAAATCCCTAATTTTTCATTTTGTCTTCACCTATCCTACATCACCCAAAACCCTAAGCTGTCACTACCCCCTTTGCTCCAGTTTCTGGCCGCCATTCACGCCTCCCCCCAATCGCCGTCCTCCCCCTCCCTCCCCCTACCCCTCTCTCGGCCGACCACCACTGAATAACTCCATCCTTTCCCTTACACAACCTTACAAACCCTCCAACACAGCATACCAACCGAACTCCCCTCCCCCTTCCAAGACCCGCTCTGCCGTCGTGCCCTCCTCGTCGTACCGTAGACCCGAGCCACCTACCACTCCTTCCCTGCCGGTTTCCCTTATCCTTTAACTTTCTTTTGTTTTCCTTCATTGTCTTAATTATTTACTAAGTCATTTTTTATTTTTTTTATTTTTGCTATTTTCTACTGATTCTTATTTTGTTTATGGTCATATTATTATTACTATTCATTATTTTGACCATATCATTTTACCAATTGTTTAAGATAGCTTAAATTTACAAGTTTGCTTATTGCTAATCATTCTTAGGATCATTCCATTTTGGTGCATTTGATTAGTGACGTTAGGATTTCTTATTGCCAGTATTAGGTGTAGCAACTTACCCCTATTAGTCTAAATATGATATACATTTTCGCTATAGTATTGGTTGATTAGTGCATATTAAAGTCACTTGTTATTCTTGCTATTATGCCATAATCTGTCCTTCTTTTATCCCGTTAGTTTAGGCTAGTTTTTCCCATTTGATTGATGCATACTTACAGCAAAACATCTCAGGTTTAATAGTTAAATTACATAACTCCTATTTTTATGATTTAGTTTTATTAGTTTAGTTATAGTATACTCTTAGTTTTATTAGTTTAGTTATAGTATACTCTTACTTAGGTCTACTGCTATTTAATTTCTTCCTGCTAGTTTAAATTTTTGTTCATTCTTAATTTGTGTTTAGTGCCGCATGATGTATATTACATCCATCTTCTTGATTGAGTTCACTATTGCGTTTAACCCAAATTGCTAATATTCACTTAGCATACTTTTATTTTTTATTTTATTTATTTGTTCTATTTTCTTGATCATTTGTAGGAACACTATGACGAACTCACGTGGAAAATCTAAAGTTGCTGTCCCCGCTTCGAAAACGCGAAAGGGCTCCGGCGCGACTTCCTCGAGCGCCTCAGCCGAAGTTCGCCATCCTTTGCTCCAATTTTTCAGAGGCACTCAGGAAGACTTATTCCAACTCCTCCATGCGTGACCATTGGGAGTGGGCCGTTGTATTGATTGGGCTGCCTTAGAGCAGGTCCATTTTCCTCACCTTGTTCGATTCCATCTTGCCACTGCCCCTTGGGACTGGTTCTTTAATATCATCTAGCCCACTTATATGGAGTTGACCCTCGAGTTCTGCATGACATTCCATTTGCAACACGTGATGAGTACACACGACGAGGCTGACACTATCACTTTTTGCCTTGGCGGACTCGTACGTTACATGAGCGCTCCAGAGTTTGGTGCAGCCTTGGGTCTCTATACCGACGAGTTTATGGGCACCAAGGACTTTCTTAGTCTCCACTTTCATATTCATTATTCACCCTCCTGTTGCTGGACAGACCTTACAGCAAGCTAGATCCCTTATGACGTGAGCCGCTCGAAAGCGACTACTCTCCATCCCACACTTTGATACATCCATGTTATTTTGGCTCATACACTGACTGGACGGAGAGAGAGCACCGGCGTTGTGTCCACTACTGATGCATATTATCTTTGGAGCATGGCAACTAGACACATATTTGACTTGGCTTATTTTATCGCGCTCACCTTTCTTCATCAGACGGACCGCCATAAAAAGGGGCCCTATCTGCTTGGGTCCCTACGTGAGTCGCATTGCTCGACACTTTGGACTTTTCGACACACTGGAGATGGCCTCTACATTGACCTTTGTAGGCCAGATGTCACCACAGGGCATCTCGAGCATGATTCACATGCGGATGATAGAGCATCGACGTGGATTCGACCCTCCTCAGTACATGCTTGTTCAATCTGACGACCAGGGTGACCTCGAGGACATTCTTGATGATGTCCCTCCTCCTCGTGAGGACCCACCTCTACCACCACCGAGTCGCCCACCTACTCATTCTGCTGCTACATTGACTGACATATCAAAGCAACTTACTCAGTTTGAGTAGCAGTGTTTTGAGTGATTTGACAGAATCGATGCCACTCTTCGACAGATATGCCACCTCCTTCAAATCTCTCCTTCGGCACCGTCAACCCATGAGGCATCTGATGACGAAGACCTTTGAGTCTAATTATATTTATATTTATATTTATTTTTCTCTTATGTTTTTCCTTTTCCTTTTAAAGACTTATTATTTATATTTTGAACTATGTTCTTATCGAGTAATGCTTTAATTCCCTCCATAGTTGTGTTTATTTTCTTAAATAGCTCAGAATCATGCACTTCAAGTAGCACTCTCTCCAGTTCAACTTTAACTATTCCAAGGATTCCGTCCAAAAATCAGGTAGTTTTATTCCTCTCCTTCTCTTATGATCTATGCCTATATTCTTATTTATCTTTGTACATTGAGGACAATGTACATCTTAAGTGTGGGTAGGTTATTTTTATCTTTATCAGAAAATCCCTGAATTTTACCTTATTCTCAAATAACTTTCTCATATTACTATTAGAAAGAAATTCTGATTGATTTATGACTTTTATTGATATGTTTTGGATTTAATCATAGGTATTTGTGCTTTGATTATTTAAACTTTAAGACATTAGAGAATCAAGCATGATAAGTTAAATTTTTGAAAATTAAAAATTTGTTAGGTTGTTTCCCCAAATTTAGGTATTATCTTGAAGTTTAAAATCCATAGGATTGACATCAAAAGCCATAATTTTTGTGAGATCTTGAGCCTTTAAAGCATATATTCTTTCTTGCTCACTGTTGTTGTTGCTATGAGTGTGCCAATATTAATTTGTTATTCTAGAACTTGATTCGATTATACATGTCAAGACCACACCATTGATTTGATATACCAATATAATAAAGGCAACTAGGTTTTAACCTACTCACTCTACAAAAAGCCTACCCTCGTAATTAACCCTTAGTAAACCCCCTTGAGCCTAACAAACCATTTATTGATTTACCCTTAATATTAACCCATAAGCCCCTTTTTTTATTTCTTGAGAATTTCCCTCATTTAATTTGATCCCCATTTTTTTTGAGATTTGATTTGAACAAATTGCCTAGCTATTTCTTATATTCAGTCAAATACTTGATTTGTTCAAAAAAATCTGCATTTACAAAGTTATTCCAGTTGTTAAATTATCTTTTAGTTTGCTATTATTACGAATTACTATAACGCTTGAACTCGAAAGTGTTATTCATGAGGAGAAGCTCAATTCTGTTATTCATAAATGTAATTTCTCAGTATTAATACTTTTCTAAGTTAGGTAATTGTTCAGTCCAATCTCGATTCTAACCTTATTATTCAGCTTGTGTCCACACCCCTAACCAAAGCCCCATTACAACCCTCTAAAGACCTTTTTGATCCATGTATCATCTCAATTCATAGTGGTGTGATCTCGTGATTGTGATGAAGTAATAAAATTGATCGTACCTAAAAAACTAACTATTATCATGATAAAAGGCAAGTGCACCTATCGGATAGTAGTATAGTTAGTGGCAAGACCGGAATATCGAATCCAAGGAACTAAAAGTACTAGTAATAACTTTCTTCTTATTATCTAGCCTAAAAATAAAGAGGGGGTTTGTTTAAACTAATTAACTCTAAATTAAACTAAGGATGTGACAAAGAGTAAATTGGGAAATTACTTTGGGAAAACTAAATGATAAAGACAATACCTAAGGAAGAAACCACCTAGACTTCACTTGTTACCTAACTCTGAACTAGACGATTTCTTCATTCGACTTGATCCGTAGAGATCCCTAAATTATGTTAATATCTCCATCGAGAATAAGAAAGACTAATCCTAGGTTGATTAATTAAAATCTCTTTCTAATTAAAACCCCTAGTCTTACATTAAGTCAATCTATGGATCCCCATATTAGATTTGACTCTAATCGGGCAGATTTTCGTCGTCCTATGTCTAGGATTGCGATCAACTCCACTTAATTGTGTTGGATCAACTCTTAAAAAGGGACTTTTGCTCCTCTGCCTAAGCACATTCGACTTAAAGTAATATCCCGAAAATATCAATTCAAGAATTAAAAACACAATTAAGAATAAATCGAATATTTATCATATAGTTTAGATAACAATAACAAGATTCATCTTAGGTTTCATCCCCCTCAGGTATTTGGGGATTTAGTTCATGTTTATAAAAAGAAACATCCCAGAATAAAGAAAATAACAAAACATAAGAAAACCCAAAACTCCTGAAAGGATTGAAGGGAGATCCTCTGTCTTGATGTAGATCTTGGCTTCTGAGATGGATCTATCGGCTTTCCTTCGAGTAATTCCCTGCCTTTAGCTCTTCGTCTTAGCGGAAAGACTGTACACCCTTGTAATTGCCTCCTAGGGTCTTTATATAGAGTTTGGAATGTCTTTCTTAGCCCCTAAGTAGCCTTTTCCGCTTGAAATTGAACTTTATCATGACAGGGACACGCCCGTATGCCACACCCGTGTGAGTCGATGTTGGGCCATGCTCAAGCCTGTTAATGTGGCACGGCCGTGTGACACGCCTGTGTGGTGAACTCCAGGCCGTGTTGTTTATTGATTTGGGCCAAATTTGCCTGTTTTTGGCCCGTTCCTTACTATTTTCTCTTCCTTGTGCTTGCCTAAGTATAAAACATGAAATTAATGGGTTAGAAGCATCAAATTCCACAAATTCAATGATAATTCATCCATAAAATGTGCTAAATATGGGATAGAAATATGTATAATTTACAGTTTATCAAATACCCCCATACTTAAGCCTTTGCTTGTCCTCAAGCAAAATCTCAAATTACAATTAAAAATTATTCCTCTCAACTTATAATCTTTTCAATAATGTTTCAAACTAATCCACAAGTAATCATACATTGAAAATTCAACCGAAAGAAAATTAAAGTCTCAAACAATCTAAGTTGAGAATTTTATCACAGAAACATAGGTTTCCTCCCTTCTTCTAGGTAGTTACATTGAACTTAAAATCAACAAGAGTTGACATCCTCACTAAAGATTCACTCTATCCACTCGAAGTGTTTAGGGTTCAGAAATTAAACACTCATTAGTCAGCATGAAAAATTATTACCATAAGCTTGTAGGAAAATCAAATCTCCACCACTATGTATTGACATGATACATCGATCAAAAAGTCTTTCAAGGGTGGTAACGTGGCCTTGGTTAATGGTGTGGTCACAAACTGAAAAAGAAGGTTAGAATCGAGATTGAGCTAAAAAATCATCTAACTAGAAAAATCTCTATCACTGAAACTTATTCCTAAAATAAAGCCTTTTTGGAAGACATCTTTTAAGAACAAGAGCTCAAAAATTACATGGAAATATGTAAAACATTGAATTACAATTGAAATATACATATGTGTTTTTTTAAGAACAAATCGAATATTTATAAACTTTACAAGCTGAAAAGGAGAACAAAGCTAGATAATTATTCAACTCAAATCTCGACAAAAATAGGGATCCAAATAATTGAAGGGAATTCAACAAAAAATGGGTTATAGGGTAATATTGAAGGTAAGTCAATGAATGGTTTGTTACGCTCAATGGCATTTACTAGGGGTTAATTTTGAAGGTAGTTTTTATGGAATAAGTGAGTTAAAACCTAGGTGCCTTTATCATTTCGGAATATCAAATCAATGATGTGGTCTCGACATGTATAATCGAAGCAAGTTCTAGAATAACAGATCAATATTGACTCACTAAAAGTAACAATCAAAGTGAGCACGAAAGGATGTATGCTCAAAAGGCTTAAAAATCTCACCAGAATTATGGCTTTTGATGTCAATCCTGCGAATTTCAAATTTTAAGATAACATTTAAAATTAGGGAAAACAACCTTGAAAAATTTAAATTCTAAAAAATTTTAACTTATCATGCTTGATTCTCTAATGTCTTAAAGTTTGAATAATCAAAGCATAAGTACCTCTGTCTTAATTCTCAACATATCAATAAAAATCATAAATCAATCAGAATTCATTTTATTTGTTAAGGCCAAGATTCAGGGATTTGAGAACAATGCAAAAAGTTAGTGGAAAAAATTTTCAAGGGTTCGAGGATAATGCAAAGAATGAAAGTGAATTCCCCCCACACTTAAGATGTACATTGCCCTCAATGTACAAAGATGAAGTTAGTGAAAATAGAAGCATAAAATCATAAGATAGGGAGGGAAGTGAAACTCCCTGAATATTGGATGAATTCCTTGAGTTAGTGAAAGCTGGATTGGAGAGGGGACTCCTTGAAGTTTTTGATTCTGGATGACTGAAGAGAATAAGCACAACTGTGTGTGGAATTCAAGTATTACTCGATAAGAAATGAGGTACAAAATAAAGGGAAATTAAAAAATAGGGATTTGGCCCCACAGCCGTGGCGCACGCCCGTGTGCCCTTGGGTTGGCCCGTGTGTTTCGTGGACTATTGGTGTGGCCACGGGTGGTCAGCACGGGCGTGTCACATGCTCGTGTTGATTTCTCAGTTTCACCCACGGCTTATAGGTACGGGCGTGTTGGGACACACGGCCATATAACACGGCCGTGTCTTTTTGTGTTCGCTTCTCCCACGGCTGTGTTTGGAGTCACACGTCCGTATATGAATTGACAGGTTTGGCTACGGCAGTATCGCACGGCCATGGCGATTTGTTGGACCTCGTGTTTTGGGGAAATTTTGGCTCTATTTTTACACGGTCGTATCGCAAGGCTGTGTTTCTAGCCGTGGTGTGTCCACGGGCTTAGGCACGCCCGTGTGCCTGGTTGTGTGGTTCTGGAACATCTGCGTTTTAAGGGGTTAGTTATGAATTTAAGTTTGAGAACTTAGATAAAAGAACTTTACTACGTTAGTGCTCGAGTTGCCTCCCGAGAAGCGCTTGTTTATAGTCTAAGCTCGACTTCTTCCAAGCTTGCACGGTACGGTGGTTTGAGGAATTCGAACTCCTCTCTCTTGCTATCAGTCTCACTATCAAAATAAGGTTTGAGTCGAGTATAATTTACCTTGAAAGTGCCAAATGTCTTATATGTTATCTCAACTGTACCATAAGGGGAAATTTTCATTATCGTGAAGGGAGGGGTGTCAGTTGTATGAACTTTTGAATTCAAAATTCGAGGATCTTCCTCCTCTAAGTATACCTTATCCCCTACCTTAAATTGATTCATTTTTACCTTAGGGTCATCATGGTGATGCTTCAGTTTGATATGGAATATTTTGGGTTTCTCTTGGCGGTAGTTCAGCCACTCGTCCAATTCTTCAATCTGTAACATTCGTTTTCATTGGTGGTTCCCTTGGATGGACTCGTCTGTGGTTTGATCGCACTTATATGAAGAGTATCCTGTAAAGAAGGTTGGACTGTGAGATCATTCTTATTACAAGGATTCGTAATAATATCTTTATCATTGATAGTCTTATTAGAGTTACGAGCCTGCAAAGTAATTTTGTCATCACCTACACGAAGTGTGAGCTCGCCTGTACCTACATCAATTATGGTTCTAGCAGTTGCTAAAAAGGGTCGCCCTAGAATTAGGGGTACATTGCTATCCTCATCTATGTCTAGAACAACAAAGTCGACTGGGAATATAAATTTATCAATTTTGACAAGCACATCTTTGATTATACCCCTAGGAAATCTAATGGTTTTATCATCCAATTGGATGCTCATCTTAGTTTGTTTAGGTTTCCCAAGACCTAGTTGTTTAAACACCTAAGCATTTTTAACAGGAAATCTAATACTAGCTCCTAAATCGGCTAAAGCATTTTTAACATCTAAGCTACCAAGTAAACAAGGAATTGTAAAACTCTCTGGATCTTTAAGTTTGTTGGGTAGCTTATTCTGCAAAATAGCTGAGCAAACTGCATTCAGTTCCACATGAGATGTCTCATCTAGCTTTCGTTTGTTCGTCAGAAGCTCTCTTAAAAGCTTAACAGCGTTTGGCATCTGCGAAAGAGCTACAATAAACGGTAAGTTAATATGTAATTTCTTTAAAAGTTTAAGGAATTTACCGAATTGTTCATCTGTGCGGTCTTTCCTTATCGTATTAAGATATGGGACACGAGGCTTATATTCTTTGACAGCTGGTTCTTTATGACTTACCTCATCCTTACCTCTGCTTACCACAGTCTCCTTACTTGGCTCTGGTTTGGTTTTAGCTAACCCTTCTTCATCAATCGTATTGATGGCATGGAGTTGCTCCTTAGGGTTAGTCTCGGTGTTACTTGGTAACCCACCTTGTGGTTTTTCAGAAATTAGCTTAGCGAGCTAGCCTATTTGAGTTTTGAGTCCTTGAATGGATGCTTGCTGGTTCTTAAGTGCAGTCTCGGTGTTCTAGAAATGGGTTTCTGACACGGAGATAAATTTCGTGAGCATCTCCTCAAGGTTCGGCTTTTTCTCTTACTAGTAAGGTGGTTACTGAAATCCTGGAGGAGGTGGTGGTCTCTGATTTCCTTGGTTACCTTATCCTCCCCATGAGAAATTGGGGTGGTTCCTCCAACCTGCATTGTAGGTGTTACTATAAGGGTTATTTTGAAATCTAGGATTATTACCCATATAGTTGGCTTGCTCGTTTTCCATGCCATATCCATAAGTGGGGTACTCAAAATTGCTCATGTTTCCTTGGATTGAGTCATATTGCATCACTGGGTGTACCTGTGTAAAACCAACTAAACTGTCAATTTCTTTTTATTTAAGAGTTCTACCTGATTAGAAAGCATGGTGACCACATCAACATTAAAAACCCCGGTAGCTTTTTGTGGCTTTGTTCTCATGACTTGCCATTGATAGTTGTTCAGTGACATCTCCTCTATAAACTTGTAAGCTGCTTCTGGTGTTTTGTTATTGACTGTTCCACCGGCGGTTACATTGATCATTTGTCTCGTTGAGGGGTTCAAACCATTGTGAAAAGTTTGAACTTGTAACCATAGGGGTAACCCATGGTGAGGGCACCTTCTCAATAAGTCCTTGTATCCCTCCCAAGCATCATAAAGTGTTTCTAAATCCATCTGCACAAAAGAAGAGATATCATTCCTCAATTTTTTCATTTTAGCTGGCGAAAAATATTTGAGTAAAAATTTTTCGGTCATTTGTTCCCATGTAGTGATAGACCCTTGTGGTAAAGAATTTAACCACTATTTAGCTTTATTCTTTAAGGAAAATGGGAATAGCCGAAGACGAATGGCATCATCAGAAACACCATTTATTTTAAATATGTTGTAGAATTCCAAAAAGTTTGCTAAATGAGCGTTAGGATCTTCATCTTGCAAACCATCAAATTGAACAAACTGTTGTATCATTTGAATAGTGTTAGGCTTCAGTTCAAAATTATTTGCAGCAATAGTAGGCCTAACAATACTAGATTCAGTACCAGCCAAATTAGGTTTAGCATAATCATACATAGTATGAGGAACAGGATTTTCCTCGATAGGATTTGCAGCTACTACAGGAGGTAGCTGATTATCTTGATTTGCTTCCATTTCTTCAGTAGATTCGGGTTCTTCTTCTTGTCCTTGTTCTGGGTATCATAGGCTTCTTCTTATATTTTTGCGATTTCTGTGAACTATGGCTTCTAAGTCGTCATCAAAAAGCAAAGGTCCTGACGGGTTTCTTCTAGTCATAAACCAGAGATACCTGCCAGTGAAAAAGAAATTTAGTAAATAAAACCTAATATAAAAACTGAAAATAAATAAAAGTAGTAATGGCTAAAGTAATAGAAATAAAGTGTTCCTAATATTTCAGTTCCCCGGCAACGGTGCCAAAAACTTGATCTCGTGATTGTGATGAAGTAATAAAATTGATCGTACCTAAAAAACTAACTATTATCACGATAAAAGGCAAGTACACCTATCGAATAGTAGTACAGTTAGTGGCAAGACTGGAATATCGAATCCAAGGAACTAAAAGTACTAGTAATGACTTTTTTCCTATTATCTAGCCTAAAAATAAAGAGGGGGTTTGTTTAAACTAATTAACTCTAAATTAAACTAAGGATGTGACAAAGAGTAAATTGGGAAATTGCTTTGGGAAAACTGAATGATAAAGACAATACCTAAGGAAGAATCCACCTACACTTCACTTGTTATCTAACTCTAAACTAGACGATTTCTTCATTCGACTTGATCCGTAAAGGTCCCTAAATTATGTTAATATCTTCGTCGAGAATAAGAACAACTAATCCTAGGTTGATTAATTAAAATCCCTTTCTAATTAAAACCCCTAGTCTTGCATTAACTCGATCTATGGATCCCCATATTAGATTTGACTCTAATCGGGCAGATTTTCGTCGTCCTATGTCTAGGATTGCGATCAACTCCACTTAATTGTGTTGGATCAACTCTTAAACAGGGACTTTTGCTCCTCTGCCTAAGCACATTCGACTTAAATTAATATCCCGAAAATATCAAGTCAAGAATTAAAAACACAATTAAGAACAAATCGAATATTTATCATATAGTTCAAATAACAATAACAAGATTCATCTTAGGTTTCATCCCCCTCAGGTATTTGGGGATTTAGTTCATGTTTATAAAAAGAAACATCTCAGAATAAAGAAAATAACAAAACATAAGAAAACCCAAAACTCCTGAAAGGATTGAAGGGAGATCCTCTATCTTGATGTAGATCCTGGCTTTTGATATGGATCAATCGGCTTTCCTTCGAGTAATTCCCTGCCTTTAGCTCTTCGTCTTGGTGGGAAGATTGTACACCCTTGTAGTTGCCTCTTAGGATCTTTATATAGAGTTTGGAATGTCTTTCTTAGCCCCTAAGTAGCCTTTTTCGCGTGAAATTAAACTTCATCACGACAGGGACACGCTCGTGTGCCACGCCTGTGACAGCCCTATTTTAACCCTAGTCGGGAAGTGGTTTCAGAACCACAAGACCGAGTCAGAAAAGTATATGAATATTATATCATGTGCTTAGTATATTTGAATTTGCATACTTGATAAAATAATTTGAGAATTTGATTAATGGTATACTTATTTGATTGAAATGGACTTGGTTGAAAAACTTAGAAAATAAGGTGGTTAAATGTTGCATTGGCCGAATGTAATGTCTTGAATTATGGAGTGTTGCATGGCAATTAAACCCTTTTTATTTTGATACACGATAGTGGTAGCAAATAATATTATTATATGCATTTTATGTTATAAAATCATTAAAGTTAAAATGTTAGTTAATAATATAAACTAATAAATTAGGTGGATGGTGATAAAAACTATGTTTGCTTGCCCATACTTTTATTTTGCCGAAAACACATAGAAAAAGGGAAAAGAAGAAGCTAAGGTTTTGGCTTTAGCTTTTAATCCATTCAAGGTATGTTCTTTTGAAATTTTTCTTGGTAAATATGGAAATTGAAGATGTTGATAGGTCTTTAGCATAGCCCATGTACAAAATTTTGGGATTTTGTTTAGTTAACCATTCGGCCATTGTTGTTATTGAGAGTTTAGATGAAATTTTGATGTTTTGAATGGGAGTTGGTTGTTTTTATATTGATTTTGTGAAATTTGGTTAATGGTGTCCTATATTTAGCAAGTACATTCGGTTGAGTGTTAAACCATAAAGTCTTGATGTGTTATGTTAAGTGCCAAGGTAAAAGGGTGGAAGAATGCTTTTTGTTTGGAGAATATTGCATTCGGCTAGGGGTCCCTGTTTCCTTAAATGACATATGGATGTTTTGATATTATGTTTCTATACAAGAGTGAATTGCCGTGGCTAGTATGAGTTTTTGAACTCAAAATTTTACCTTATATGTGATGTTAATGCCGCATATTAAGTTGAGTAATTAAATTTAGTTTTTAGCTTGATTCTAAATAAATGTACATGATAGATGCCACTTTGAAATCGGATAGAAAGCTTGTCTATGTTTATATTGCCGAATGTGAATTTAAGTAGCATGTTAGTAGTGTTAATGTTTTTAATTTGTGATTAAGAACATGTTGAATATGTGCTTTGGTTGTCATGAAATAATCGGCTAATGTGGAGTGGTGCCTTTATATTTGCCGAATATAGGATTTGTAAGAAATTAAAGTTTAGCAAATGGGAATTTGTAAGTTAGCTAAGGAATGAAAGAATTGAGTTGAAGGTTATGAAATTTGAAAATAATGCTTAAGTATGAACCTATGTTTTATGATTTGCCGAATGACCACATTAGAAAATGAAATGTGAAATTGATTTATAATTTTTAGATGATTGAAGGAGGAATTAGATGATAAGTAGTAATCGACTAGTGTAGTTATGTGCCTACTTATGGTATTTTGATGTTTTGAATTAGAAAACATATGTGTTATAAAATTCATGTTGGACTGAATGTGTATGTGAGTGTAGGTGTAGCATAGTAAAGATACTTGTACTCCTTGTTTTGATTAAGCAAAGTATAGAAAAGTTGATACTTAAATTGTTTAATTAGCTCAAGAGCTAAGAGAGCCACACTCGGACAAAGGAAAGGCAAAGGTGGTGGAATAGTCGATTCGTAAACAATTATCGACCAATGAGGTAAGTTTTAAATAAATACAGTTAGTATTAAAAGCTAGAAAAGACATGATAAGACATTTGAAAATTTAACCACGGCTTAAGGACCTTGTATTATCTAAAATTTTGTGTATGAAATAGTTGAGCAAGAAGCACATAGCCGAAATGAACTCAAATAATAAGCTATGGAAGTGGAATGTTATGTGATCTCTATGTGCATGTGTACCGAATGTCAAACTGAATTGTTATAATATGATATTGTATGAATGAAGCAAAGGAAATATCAGTGTTGTACCCGGGTTAATCCCGAAGGGCCTTCGCGCCAATGTTGTATCGGGGTTAATCCCGAAGGGACTTCGCGCCAATGTGGTATACGGGCCAAGTTCCGAAGAGCCTTGGAGCTAGAGTTAAAAATCTGAGCTAAGCTCGAAGACACTCATGATGGAATTATACAAATTCTTGGCCTTAACAATCGTAACTAATGAGCTTATTACCTTAGGATAGTCAGGTATGTGCCATATACAAATGATGAACTAGCTTTTGTTGAATTATGATTTATCAAGTGTGTATTTTGTTTCTAGCTATGTTTTAATGATATATGAAGGCATGTGGCTTATATAATATATGTAACAATTCGGTTCTTATGGAAATGTGTTAAGTTGATATTGAGCATGTGAATGAGTTTTAGTTGGAGAGTGTAAGTGCATGTGTGTCCGCATTATGTAATAAATTAGCTCGTTATAGAATTGGAGTTGTCAATGGGAAGAATGAGTTTGATTGAAATAATGAACTATCTATATGATTTAAGTTTTGTTAAAGGAAACTTGTTTAGCATACACGTATAATAATGGTATACATGGCCTTGGTAACTTTCGGCTAAAGAGTAATAAACAAGTATTGGGAATTACTATACCTTAGTCTTTTAAATACATTTTATTGCTTAAAACTTACTAAGCATATGAATGCTTACTCTGTTGTCTTTACATTCTGTTTCGTAGATCTTGTTCGTTAGCTACGGTCTCGGGAATTCCAGGACTAAAGTCATCCATACTATCACAAACTTCTTTCGGTATTTTGTAACTAAACCCTGAAAATGGCATGTATAGGCTTGACATTATGGTGTTAAACAAATATGATTTTGATGTTGTAATTAAGTTAGCCATGCGAAAATGGCTCACCCGACTACCTTGCATCCAATCTAAAGTTTTAAATTTGATTAAGTTGTGTGTGAATGGATGTGTATGTTCTCTAATTCGCGAATTAGGCTTGAAATATGTTATATCTTGATGTCTATGTTTTATGAAACATGTGTTGATTGAATGTAATCATTTGGTTGAGGTTCGGTATGATAGTATGCTACGATATGCATGGTTTATAGCATGGTATATTGACCTAATCCAAAAAAGTGGTTTTAAAGTTAATTAGTTGTGTGAGTTCATTGAATCGATGGTGTACGTATGATTATGTTTGTATATGAATAACTTTGACTTAGAAATTCAATAAACTATTAAGTTATTCCTCATAAATATCAGCGTCATGATTTGTGCGATTGATATTACGTTGAATTAAATGAATGTCATGTAATGCCTCCTAACCCTCCGGCGACGGGTACGGGTTCAAGGGTGTTACATTTTATTGGTATCAGAGCTACGGTTTAGTCGATTCTCGAACTACCGTAGTAGATATGAGTCTAGCTATACATGCCATTTTATGTTAATGTGATAATGTGATGACTTCTGACATCTGAAATGTGATTTTTGGTATAGAATGGATCCCGAACCCGATCGAGCCGTAGCGGATGATGTCGAGAGTGTAGCGCCTGCTCCCGCACAAGGGACAGCGCCAAATGACTCTCAGCCGAATATCAGTCACTGAGATGATGACACAAGACAAGCCTTTTATACAATGATGAGTGATTGGTTCGCTCAATTCCTGAGATCAAATCCGGCTGTTCCACAACCCCCGCCTCCGAATACTCCACTCCCAACCTATATGGCCCCTCCTATGACCGATCCGGTGAGATCGAGTAGGCCCGCAGACGATAAAATTAGAAAATATGGGGCTGAAGAGTTCCGGGCTACCCCCAGTGATGATGCCAAACGAGCCAAGTTTTGGCTTGATAACATCATCCGAGTATTCAACGAGTTATCCTGTTCACCCGAGGAGTGTTTAAAATGTACGGTATCTCTGTTACGCGACTCTGTATATTACTGGTGGAATACTCTGGTTTCTGTTGTTCCGAAAGAGTGAGTCACCTGGGAGTTTTTCCAAACCGAGTTCCGTAAGAAATACATCAGTCAGAGATTCATTGACCAGAAACGAAAGGAATTTCTTGAGCTTAAACAAGGTCAGATGTCAGTAACTGAATACGAGAGAGAATTCGTGCGACTTAGCCAATATGCTTGCGAGTGTGTATCATCCGAGGCTATCATGTGTAAACGTTTTGAGGACGGATTGAATGAAGATATCAGATTGCTAGTGGGAATTCTGGAAATTAAAGAATTTGTTGTGCTAGTCGAGCGAGCTTGCAAAGCTGAAGAACTCGGTAATGAGAAAAGAAAAGTTGAAGATAGGGCTAGAGAGTTCCGTAAGAGATCTGCAAGAAAGTCTATTCAGCAGTCATACAAAAAGATTAGAGATGACTCGGGCCGATCTAAGAATGCCTCGGGTTTTTCTAGACGTGATCATCATCGACCCCTTGTGAGTTCACGAGCTACTTCTGTTGCTAGCGTTGGCAATGAACGGCGGGACAGATCTGAATGTAAACATTGTGGTAAATGGCACCCGGGGAGCTGTAGACATCATGACTGCTCCTGCTTTAGATGTGGATCTACTGATCATTTTATCAAAGACTGTCCGAAAGTGGATGAACCCACTCCTGATCCGAGTCAGAGACCTAGTGGCACGGCTGTACGGGGTAGACCACCACGGCGAAGAGGTAATACTAGTGGTAGTTAGAGAGGGACTAGAGACACTGCAGTCAGATCCGAGGCTCGAGCACCAGCCAGAGCATATGCTATTCGAGCTCGAGAGGAGGCTTCTTCTCTGGATGTCATTACCGGTACTTTTACTCTCTTTAACACTGATGTTATCACTCTGATTGATCCCAGTTTGACTCATTCATACGTGTGTGAAACCTTAGCCTCTAGTAAGACTCTTCCTGTTGAGTCTACTGAGTTTGTAATTCGAGTGTCGAACCCTTTGGGTCATTGTGTTCTGGTTGATAAAGTATACAAGAAATGTCCCCTAATGGTTCGAGATTTCTGTTTTCCGGTCGATTTGATGCTTTTACCCTTCGATGAATTTGACATTATTCTCGGAATGGATTGGTTGACCGTACACGATGCAATAGTAAATTGCAAGCGAAAGACTATTGATTTGCGATGTTCGAATAATGAAATAATCCAAATTGAATCCGCTGATTTAAACGGGCTACCTGCCGTAATCACATCCATGTCAGCCTAGAAATACGTGAAAAAGGGTTATGAAGCATATCTAGACTATGTACTAGACAACAAAGTTTCCGAACGAGAACTTGAGATTGTGCCTGTAGTTTGTGAGTTCTCGGATGTGTTTCCTGAAGAATTGCCGGGATTGCTGATAAACACCGAATTATACATATTTTTACCTCACATTTAGCCTACATTTTGGATGGTTTCTTATCAATTTTGTGAGAACTGGTGCTCTTAACCGCTCTTTTTCTTATCTTATACTCAGGAGAGCATAGGGAAGAGAAAAGAACAGAAAACGGGCCAAAAACGGGGAAAAATGGATCAAAAAGCACGAACCACACGGGCCAAGAGGTGGCACACGGTCTTGCCACACGGTCATGCTTCATGAAGATCACACGGTCAAAGCCCCGACAAGCATGGCCACAACACACGGGCGTGCTAAATCACACGGCCTCTATCGAACCCACATAGGCGTGGCACACGGGCGTGTTCTAGTCATGAGAAAGACGAATTTCACTCAAATTGGGATGCTTATGGGCTAAGAAAGAATCCCCAAAAGTTCTCTATATAAAGATCCCAAAAGGCAACATTGAAGGAGGCCTTCTTCCACTTTTACACACGTTCTATATTCTTTTCCTCTCGTCTTTCTACCACACCACTGGTAGAAGCAAGGGATTACTCGAAGGGAGAAGCCAATCAGTTCATCTCAGAAGCCAAAGTTCTGCATCAACATAGAGGATTTCCCTAAATTTCGTCAAGGGTTTTTGGTTTCTTTTATGTTTTGTTATTTTATATCTTCTAGGATGTTTTCTTTTATCATTATGAACTAAACCCCTCAAATACTTGAGGGGGATGAAACCTAAGACAGATCTTGTTATTTATTCTTGATTTATATGATAATTACTTGAATTGTTCTTAATTATGTGTTCTTCATTCTTGTTTTAATAGTCCTAGGTATTAATTCAAGAATTAGATGTGCTTTGAGCAGAGGAGCAAAAGTCCCTGTGATAAGAGTAGATCTACCATAATTAAGCGGAGTTGCATGCAACCCTAGACATAGGGCGACATAAATCTGCCGGATTAGGGTCAAACCTAATATGGGGAACCATAGATCGAATTAATGCAACCTAGGGAGTTAATTAATAAGGGAATTTTAATTAACAACTTAGGCCTAGTTGCTCTTCACCTCGACGGAGGGTTTAGCATAGATTAGGGATCTCTACGGATCAAGTCAAGCAAATAACTCATATAATTCAAGAAGATAATAACAAGTGAAGTCTAGGTGGATTCTCCCTTAAGTATTGATCATACCAATTAGCTTTCCCCTAAAAAGTCTTCCCAATTTACTTCTCCTATTTTTCTTAGTTTAGATTTTAGCAATTAGTTTTAAACAAAACCCTCATTTAATTTTTAGGTTAAATAATAGAAAGAAGGTGAGTAATAGTACTTTCGGTTCCCTTGGGTACGATACTCGATCTTATCACTAGACTATACTGCTGTCGACAGGTGCGCTTGCCTTAAAACGTCGTGATATTAGTTAGTTTGGGTTTGATCAAGTTCTTTATAAATTTTATTACTTCATATCACGTGATATCAAGTTTTTGGCGCCGTTGCCGGGGACTAAACTGAAATATTACGAAAGCTCGATTTCTATTGCTTTAGCCATTACTATTTATAATATTTATATTTTTACTTTGTTTTTATTTTTATTTTTAAATTTATTTTCTTCTCTTTTTAGGCTTTTCTAGTTTATGACTAGAAACAACCCTACTGGACCACTACTTTTCGACGAAGATTTGAAAGCTATAGTCCGTAGAAACTGTGGAGAGATCAGACGAAGTCTACATTATCCAGAACAAGGACTTGAGTAAGAGCCAGAACCTACTGAAGAGATGGCCGCAAATCAAAATATTCACCAACCTCCAGCACTACCCACCGAACCAGAAGAAGCTCCGCGTACTATGTATGATTATGCTAAACCTAGTGTGATTGGTACTCAAACTAGTATTATTAGACCTGCTATTACTGCTAACACTTTTGAACTAAAACCTAGTACTATTCAGATGATTCAGCAATTTGTGCAGTTTGACAGTTTACAGGATGAAGATCCCAACTCACATCTAGCCAATTTTTTGGAATTTTGCGACACCTTTAAAATCAATGGCGTTACTGATGACGCCATTCGTCTAAGGCTATTTCCTTTTTCTTTAAGAAATAAGGCAAAACAGTGGTTAAATTCTTTACCATGAGGCTCAATTACTACATGGGACCAGATGTCTGAAAAATTTTTGCTTAAATATTTTCCCCTGCTAAAACTGCTAAATTACGAAACGATATTTCTTCTTTTGTGCAGATGGATTTAGAAACACTCTATGATGCCTGGGAAAGGTACAAAGATCTTTTGAGAAGATGCCCTTATCACGGATTACCTTTATGGCTACAGGTTCAAACTTTCCATAATGGGTTAAACCCATCAACTAGGCAGATGATCGATGCAGCCGCAGGCGGAACCATCAATAATAAAACACCTGACGCAGCTTACGAATTTATTGAGGAGATGTCATTGAATAACTATCAGTGGCAAGTCATGAGGACAAAGCCGATGAAAGCCGCAGGAGTTTATAATATTGATGCTGTTACTATGCTCACTAACCAAGTAGAACTTTAAAATAAGAAATTTGATGATTTTGTTGGTTCTACGCAGGCTCAACCAGTGATGCAATGTGATGCAGCTCCAGGAAATATGTTTAATTCGGACCATCTGCACAACATGGAAGCTGAACATGCCAATTATATGGGTAATAATTCTCGGCCTCAAAATAATCCGTATAGTAACACTTATAATACAGGTTGGAGAAATCACCCAAATTTTTCATGGGGAGGACAAGGAAATCAAAGACAACAGCCTCCAGTATTTCAGCAGCCACCACCACAACAGGAAAAGAAGCCGAATCTTGAAGATATGTTCACCAAATTCATGGCCGCTTTAGAAACTCGCTTTCAAAGCACTGAAACTGCATTGAAGAATCAACAGGCCTCGATTCAAGGACTCGAGAACCAAATTGGTCAACTGGCAAAATTAATCTCAGAAAGGCCTCAGGGCGGACTTCCAAGCAACACCGAACCAAATCCCAGAGAACATGTTAAAGCAATCACTCTAAGAGATGGTAAAGTGCTAGCAGAACCACAAAAGAAGCATGCACACGAACCGCCGAAAGACAAAATAGAGGAATCCAAGGACGACGCTATTCCAACACTCAAAGAATACAAACCTCGCATCCCATACCCAGCAAGGTTAAAAAAGGACCAAACAGACGCCCAATTCGGTAAGTTTCTTGAACTTTTCAAACAATTACATATTAACTTACCCTTTGTTGAAGCAATTTCACAGATGCCGAAATACGCAAAATTCCTTAAAGAACTCTTGACAAACAAAAGGAAGCTGGAAGAATTAGCTACAGTGGAATTCAACGAAGAGTGTTCAGCCATTCTCCAGAATAAACTGCCAACAAAGCTAAAAGATCCAGGGAGTTTCACTATTCCTTGTTTGATTGGTAGCTTAATTATTAATAAGGCATTGGCTGATTTAGGTGCAAGTATTAATCTCATGCCTTATAAAATGTTCAAGCAACTAGGTCTAGGGGAGCCTAAACCCACTAGGATGAGCATTCAACTAGCCGATAGATCTGTTAAGTACCCTAGGGGAATCATTGAAGATGTGGTAGTAAAAGTCGATAAATTTATATTCCCTGTGGATTTTGTTGTGCTTGACATGGATGAAGACATTGACGTACCCTTGATTTTAGGTCGCCCATTTTTAGCCACTGCCAGAGCTATTATCGATGTAGGGGATGGTAAATTAGTTCTTAGAGTTGGTGAAGAGGAAGTCATTTTTAAAATCTATGTTGCTATGAAATTTTCTAGAGAGCAAGATGATTCGTGTTATTTTGTCGATATAATTGATCACTTTGTTGAAGATAATTTTCAGGAAATTTCTATCACCGACACACTGGAACTGTGCCTTGTTCAGGGGGAGGGTGAAACCACCTTAGAAATCGAGAAGGTAAGAAAAGAATTAGATTCTAGCGAAACGATCATTAGACATATAAAGATGAATGATAACCTAAGACAGAAACCTTCCGTTGAGGAACCCCCTAAATTGGAATTAAAACAACTGCCAGAACACTTAGAATATGCCTTTTTAGGGGAGAACTCAACTTTGCCGGTCATTATTGCATCGAATTTAAGCTCTAAAGAAAAGGAAGAACTGCTCCAGGTACTAAGAAAACATAGGCAGGCCATAGCTTGGAAAATTTCAGATATTAAGGGAATTAATCCTTCTTTTTGTACTCATAAGATTTTGATGGAAGACGAATATAAACTAGCAGTACAAGTCCAGAGACGATTAAATCCTAACATGAAAGAAGTCGTGAAAGCTGAGGTAATTAAACTCCTTGATGCTGGTATCATTTATCCTATTTCTGACAGTTCTTGGGTAAGCCCTGTGCAGGTTGTTCCTAAGAAAGGTGGGCTAACCGTGGTTACCAATGACAAAGAAGAGCTCGTACCAACACGAACAGTCACAGGATGGAGAGTATGCATAGATTACCGAAAGCTGAATGACGCCACTCGAAAAGATCATTTTCCTTTGCCCTTTATCAATCAAATGTTAGAAAGATTAGCCGGTCACATGTATTATTGCTTCCTAGATGGCCTCTCAGGTTACTTCTAAATTCCAATAGCTTCAGAAGATCAGGAAAAAACGACGTTCACATGCCCATACGGTACGTTCGCATATCGAAGAATGCCTTTTGGTTTATGTAACGCTCTTGCTACTTTTCAGCGATGCATGCTAGCCATTTTTAATGAATTTGTGGAAGGTATCATGGAGGTATTCATGGATGATTTCTCCGTTTTCGGTAATTCCTTCCAACACTGTCTTAATAATTTAAAACTTGTTCTGATGAGATGTAAATAGACAAATCTAGTGCTAAATTAGGAAAAAAGTCATTTCATGGTCCAGGAAGGTATTGTACTAGGACATAAAATTTCTAATAGAGGAATAGAGGTAGACAAAGCAAAAGTTGAAACCATTGAAAAACTACCCCCTCCTAGTTCAGTTAAGGCTATAAGAAGTTTTTTAGGACACGCCGGTTTTTATCGTAGATTCATTAAGGACTTTTCTAAGATAGCTAAGCCTTTAACTAAATTGCTAGAAAAAGACATACCTTTCAACTTCAACCAAGAATGCCTAGAATCCTTTAGCACCCTTAAAGACAAGTTAGTCAACGCCCCAATTATGATTTCACCTGATTGGAATTTACCTTTTGAACTAATGTGCGATGCAAGTGATTTTGCCGTAGGTGCAGTTTTAGGACAACGAAGGGACAAGCACTTCCAACCGATCTACTACGCTAACAGAATATTGACAGCTGCTCAAGCCAACTACACCACCACGGAGAAAGAATTATTAGCTGTTATCTTTGCTTTTGATAAATTCAGATCTTATTTAATTTTGTCAAAAGTCATCGTTTTCACTGATCATTCAGCTCTTCGTTATCTCTTAGCCAAACCTGACGCAAAACCTCGGTTAATAAGATGAATTTTACTTTTACAGGAATTTGACTTGGAAATTAAAGACAAGAAAGGAGCTAAAAATTTAGCAGTAGATCACCTCTCGAGACTAGAAAATACACAGCCCAAGTACCTCGAGAAGATAAATGATAAGTTCCCTGAGGAACAACTCCTAACCTTAACAAGTACGACACTTCCTTGGTTTGCTGATTTTGCAAATTATTTAGCAGCCAACATAACCCCAAAAGGGCTAACCCATCAGCAAAAGAAGCGATTCTTTGCTAATGTGAAAAACTACTTTTGGGAAGACCCTTTTCTTTTTCGAATTTGCGCGGATCAGGTTATACGAAAATGCGTTGATGACATAGAAGCATATCAAATTTTGGAACACTGCCACTCAGGCCCCACAGGAGGACATCACAGCAAAACCAGAACCGCTCATAAAGTACTCGAATCAGGTGAAAAAAGGCTCATGCAGTTGAATGAACTAGATGAATGGTGCTACAACGCATACGAAAATTCAAGACTGTATAAAGAAGCCATGAAGCAATGTCATGACAAAAGGCTGAAACAACCCAAGCAGTTCAAAACAGGTGATCTCGTCCTACTCTACAACTCAAGGTTGAAACTATTCCCTGGAAAACTTAAATCAAGGTGGTCAGGTCCGTTCACCGTTCTAAATGTCTTTCCATACGGCACTATCGAGGTAACTCACCCCAACCACGATACTTTCAAGGTAAATGGTCATAGGCTAAAACATTATAAAACTGAAAATTTCACGGAAAACAAGGAGGAGCTTAGGCTCCACCCCATTTCTTCTTGACACCTCTAGGAAGAGTCGGGCTTAGACTCTAAATAAGTGCTTCTCGGGAGGCAACCCGAGCACTAACATAGTAACTTTCTTCTCTTTTTAAATTTTTCGTATTTTATTGCATAAACTAACATTTTTCTACAGAAAATTTTGAACCATACGGCCAGGCACACGGGCGTCCCTAAGGCCGTGCGCATACCTAGAAACAGAGACATGGTCGTGTGGACAGACCGTGTGCAAACAGAGTAACTTTTCCCCAAAACACGGGCTACCGATAAAACCCCACGGCCGTGCGACATGGCCGTGGCGACTCTTCGACAGCCACACGGGTAAGCAAGGAAAACACACGCCCGTGCTATAGGGTCGTGGCAACCCTGTACCTTTAACACGGGTAAACATAGATACACACACCCGTGCCATAAGCCCGTGAAAGCTACTGTTAATTGAGACACGCCCGTGCACCATGCCCGTGTGTTTAACGAAGAACCAATCTCCACGGTCGTGTATACATTACCACACCCGTGCGTTTAACGAAGAACCAATCTCCACGACCGTGCTCAAAATCGACATGGGCGTGCTCATCGAACGTGGCACATTAAAACCTCTGATTTTCGAAAAACACGGGCTAAACATGACTCATACGGGCGTGCGACATGCCCGTGTGACCCAAAATGTGTAAATATGGAGCCATTTTTCATTTCTCCTTTCATCCAAAACCCTAAGATTTCACCCCCAAAATTTCCCCAAGCCTCCACAAACACCACCACAGTCCTCTAAACGTCACCGTACCAGATTTCCCAATTCCCACGCCCGTGCAACAGTACCCACTACCGTGTATCAACAAATTTGGTTCTATTTTCTCCTTTTTTCTCATTTATTTTGTTTTTACTGCATTTCTTGCATTTCTTTTATTAGTATTATTGATTTAGTTAATTATAGAACTAGGAAATAGAGAACAATCTAGAATAATATGAAATTGTGATTTTGATAGCCATTTTTGATTCCATATACCAATTTTGTGCCATTTAAACCCATAGTTAGTTGCCACCTAATACACATTGTACGTTGCCACTTAAACACACACTAGCATGCCATTTATTATTTAGTTCAGTATATTTACACACATTCATGAAAAATTCTTATACACATTTTTAAAAATGATTAGATTCTACTACCAAGGTTAATTCCCATTCATGTTAGGAATATTTTCTATTATTATTCAGTCCTTTTTATTTTTAAATATTTGCATTTACAAATTTTAATTCATTTTCTTTCTTTTCTAATATTCTTGTGTCATTGTAGACCCCATGTCATCCTCCCGAGCCAGGAAAGCTGCCGTCCCTGTCTCTAAAAAACGAAAGGGGCCAGGGAGTTCTTTGACTAGGCCCACTTCCGAGATGCGTCACCCATTTCTTACATTCTCACAAGACTCCCAGGAGGAGCGCTACCAGTTGCTACGCGCTCGCACTATCACGATGGGCCGATGCATTGACTGGAGGGCCCTCGAACAAGTACGCCTGGTAGACGATGTCCGAGCCCTGCTCGCCACCGACCCTTGGGATCAATTCTTTCAGATCGTGGAGCCCACATATCTTGAACTCACTCTCGAGTTCTGCGCTACATTCCACCTCCAGACGGTGATGACCCGGTTCGATGACCTAGGGACAGTTCAATTTTGCTTGGGAGGGCTCGTATGACAACTTAGCGTTCCAGAATTCGGTGTAGCACTCGGGCTTTACACTGAGTAGTTCATGGCAGAGGAGAGCTTCCCTACCCTTTCCAGGCGCATACATATCTGACCCCTTAATTGCTGGCAAGAGATTGCCCCAAGAAGACAACTATACAACCCCAGCGTCAGCAAGGCCTCCGCTCTTCCTCCCTCTCTCAGGTATATCCACGCACTCCTCGCTCATACTATTACAGGTCACCGAGAGAGCACAGGCGTCGTCAACACGCACGACATCTACTTCCTATGGTGCATGGCGAATGGTCGCCCCATTGACCTTGCATATTTCATCGCACTTGCCATGCAACATCAGACAGAGAGGCACCACAAGGGAGTCATATCCATGGGCCCATACATCACACGATTAGGCCGTTACTTCGGCCTGTTCAACACTACAGCCTAGACCTCCTCCTACACCTTACTCGGCCAGATGTCCTCCCAGGACATCCAGAGCATGCTTTCTATGAGGATGGTCGAACGACGTCTAGGTGGCGACCACTATCACTTCCGCCTTATCCAAGAAGGCTACAACCCAGAGGACATTCCTGATGATGTCCCATCGCCACCACCAGTAGAGGATGCACCTGCCGAGCCATTACAACCCAGACGACCCACCTAGACGGCAGCCCCTTACGCTGACATTCATGAGCGCTTAGACCGATTTGAGCAGCAATGTTTCCAGCGCTTCGATTATATCGACGCAACTTTAGCGCAGATATGTCAGCACCTGAGCATCGCCCCACCACCACGAGACCCATCAGAGGATTAGATCCTCTTTTATCTTTTTTTTGTTTTATTTTTATTTTTATCTTTTATCTTTTATTTTTACTTTATTTCTAACTAGTAAACACTAATCTTAATTTTAACATTTTTCCTTTAACTTTCTTTTCCTTTTCTTTTTCAGATTTAATTACTTTTATTTTAGCTTTTCAATTATTTGAACTTTATTATTTTTCTTATTTTTCATAACGACTACCTCCTAACAAAGTAATCCCTCTTCTTCTTAACCCCCCACGACTAATAAATCCCTTCGCAGTTTCAAAGGAGCTCTACAGCTCAAATCTCTACGAAAAAGGGAACACTGTGCCATAACTTCCGTCTCACAAATCCATCCATCTTTCAGGGAGTTCCATACCTTTCCCTAACTTTTGATCTTGTGCTTCTATTGCTATTAATGATTTCTTTGTACATTGAGCGCAATGTACATCTTAAGTGTGGGGGGGTATAGCACTTTTAATTTTTTACATCTTTGAAACCCCTGAAATGATTTTAACTAATTGTCTCAATAGCATTATCTTCAGTCTCCTATTAGGAACTATTTCTGATTGATTTATGATTTTTTTTTTTTTGATATGTTAAGAATTAAGAAATAGGTGATTGTATTTTAAATATTCAAACTTAAAAACATTAAGGAATCAAGAATGATAAGTTGAAATTTTTGAGAACTCCATTTTTGCATAAAGTTATCTTCCCTAACTTTAGGTACTATCTTGAGATTTGAAATTTGCAGGATTAACATCAAAAGCCATAATATTTTGTGAGATCTTGAGCCTTTTTGAGCATACATTCTTTCGTGCTCACTAATTTTATTACTTTGAGTGAGTCAACATTGAATTATTATTCTAAAACTTGCTTCGATTATACATGTTGAGACCACATCATTGATTTGATATATCGAAATGATAAAGGCACCTAGGTTCTAACTTACTTACTCCACAAAAAGCCTACCTCCATGAATTAACTCCTAGTGAACCCCATTGAGCCTAACAACCTTTTCCTTGACTCACCCTCTAATCATTAACCAATAACCCATTTTTGTTGAATTTCATTCAATTATTTTGACCCCTATTTTTGTCGAGATTTGAGTTGAATTCTTTATCTAGCTTTTTCCTCTGTTCCAGACTGTAAAGTTATCTTCAAATTAATTGTAGTACTTGAATTGTTCTTAAAAAAAAAGTTTACATACAGTGAAATTCAATTGTACCTTGTAATAGTCGAATAAGTTTTTGCATGTTGAGGCTACCACTACAGAAATAATAGTATCAAAAGAACTAGCCAAGAGATATGTTCCAGTGATAGAGATTTTTCTAGCTAGATAATTGTTCAAGTTCAATCTCGATTCTAACCTCCTTCTTTTCAACTTGTGACAACACCCCTAACCAAGCCCCGTTGCAACCATTAAAAGACCTTTTGATCAATGTATCATGTCAAACTTTAGTGGTGGAGATTTGATTTTCTTGCAAGCCTATGGTAATAATTTTTCAAGTTGACTAAGGAGTGCTTAAATTTTGAACCCTAAACACTTCGAGTGGATAGAGTGAACATTTAGTGAGGATGTCAACTCCTGTCAATTAAGATGGAGAGATAACTACTTAGAAGGAAGGAAGAAACTTATGTTTTCAATGATAAAATTCTCAACTTAGAATAATTGAGTCTTTAATATTCTTCTGATTGAATCTTTCATTATATGATTACCTGTGGAATAATTCAAAACAGTATTAATAAAATTCATAGGTTAAGAAGAATGGTTTCCTTTAGGGACTAAGATTTTGCTTGAGGACAAGCAAAGGTTTAAGTGTGGGGGTATTTGATAAACACCGAATTATACATATTTTTACCTCACATTTAGCCTACATTTTGGATGGTTTCTTATCAATTTTGTGAGAACTAGTGCTCTTAACCCCTCTTTTTTCTTATCTTATACTCAGGAGAGCATAGGGAAGAGAAAAGAACAGAAAACAGGCCAAAAACGGGGAAAAATAGATCAAAAAGCATGAACCACACGGGCCAAGAGGTGGAACAAGGTCGTGCCACACGGGCGTGCTTCATGAAGATCACACGGTCAAAGCCCCAACAAGCACGACCACTACACACGGGCGTGCTAAATCACACGGCCTCTATCGAACCCACACAGGTGTGGCACACGGGTGTGTTCTAGTCGTGAGAAAGACGAATTTCACTCAAATTGAGATACTTATGGGCTAAGAAAGAGTCCCCAAAAGTTCTCTATATAAAGATCCCAAAAGGCAACATTGAAGGGGGCCTTCTTCCACTTTTACACAATGTCTATATTCTTTTCCTCTCGTCTTTCTGCCACACCACAGGTAGAAGCAAGGGATTACTCGAAGGGAGAAGCCAATCAGTTTATCTCAGAAGCCGAAGTTCTGCATCAACAGAGAGGATTTCCCTAAATTCCGTCAGGGGTTTTTGGTTTCTTTTATGTTTTGCTATTTTATATCTTCTGGGATGTTTTCTTTTATCATTATGAACTAAACCCCTCAAATACTTGAGGGGGATGAAACCTAAGACAGATCTTGTTATTTATTCTTGATTTATATGATAATTACTTGAATTGTTCTTAATTATGTGTTCTTCATTCTTGTTTTAATAGTCCTAGGTATTAATTCAAGAATTAGATGTACTTTGAGCAGAGGAGCAAAAGTCCCTGTGATAAGAGTAGATCTACCATAATTAAGCGGAGTTGCATGCAACCCTAGACATAGGGCGACATAAATCTGCCGGATTAGGGTCAAACCTAATATGGGGAACCATAGATCGAATTAATGCAACCTAGGGAGTTAATTAATAAGGGAATTTTAATTAACAACTTAGGCCTAGTTGCTCTTCACCTCGACGGAGGGTTTAGCATAGATTAGGGATCTCTACGGATCAAGTCAAGCAAATAACTCATATAATTCAAGAAGATAATAACAAGTGAAGTCTAGGTGGATTCTTCCTTAAGTATTGATCATACCAATTAGCTTTCCCCTAAAAAGTCTTCCCAATTTACTTCTCATATTTTTCTTAGTTTAGATTTTAGCAATTAGTTTTAAACAAAACCCTCATTTAATTTTTAGGTTAAATAATAGAAAGAAGGTGAGTAATAGTACTTTCGGTTCCCTTGGGTACGATACTCGATCTTATCACTAGACTATACTACTGTCGACAGGTGCGCTTGCCTTAAAACATCGTGATATTAGTTAGTTTGGGTTTGATCAAGTTCTTTATAAATTTTATTACTTCATATCACGTGATATCAATTGCCGCCAGTAAGAGAGGTCGAGTTTGGTATAGAGTTGGTTCCGGGTACGACTCCAATTTCGATTGCCCCGCACCGTATGGCACCTACCGAGTTAAAAGAATTAAAATCTCAGCTGCAAGAGTTGACAGACAGAGGTTTCGCACGATCGAGTTTCTCACCCTAGGGTGCGCCAGTTTTGTTTGTGAAAAAGAAGGACGGGACTATGCGAATGTGCATCGACTATCGACAACTGAATAAAGCCACTGTAAAGAATAAGTATCCGTTGCCCCAAATTGACGACCTGTTTGATCAGTTGAAAGGAGCTTCAGTGTTTTCGAAGATTGATTTACGATCCGGTTATTATCAGTTGAGAGTTAGAGATTCCGACGTGCTGAAGACCGCATTCAGAACGAGGTACAGACACTACGAATTCGTAATGATGCTGTTTGGGCTCACTAACGCCCCTGCGGTTTTCATGGATTTGATGAATCGGGTGTTTAAGCCATATTTGGACCGTTTTGTGGTAGTGTTCATCGATGATATTTTGATTTACTCTCGGGATGAGATCGAGCATGCCGAGCATTTGAGACTTGTACTTCAGACCTTACGTGAAAATCAATTGTATGCGAAATTCAGCAAGTGCGAGTTCTGGTTACGTGAGGTCGGCTTCCTGGGACATATAGTATCTGCTTCGGGTATTTGAGTTGATCCGAACAAAATTTCAGCTATTCTCGACTGGAAACCCCTAGAAATGTTTCCGAAGTTTAAAGCTTCTTAGGACTTGCCGGTTATTACCGACGGTTTGTCAAAGGTTTCTTGATGATCGCAGTACCGTTGACGAGACTTCTACAAAAAGATGTCAAGTTTGAGTGGTCTGATAAATGTCAGCAAAGTTTCGACCAGCTGAAAACCCTTTTGACGGAAGCTCCCGTGTTAATTCAGCCAGAGTCCGGCAAAGAGTTTGTAGTCTATAGTGATGTAAGTCTAAACGGTTTAGGCTGCATTTTGATGCAAGAGGGTCAGGTTGTCTCCTATGCTTCGAGACAGTTGAAGCTCACGAACGAAATTATCCGACTCATGATCTTGAATTAGCCACTATTGTTTTCGCCTTGAAGATTTGGCGACACTATCTGTTCGGTGAGAAATGTCACATCTTCTCCGATCACAAAAGTCTCAAGTATCTGATGACTCAAAGGGATTTAAATTTGAGACAAAGGCAGTGGCTAGAATTGTTAAAAGACTATGAGCTTGTTATTGATTATCACCCGGGAAAAGCTAATGTAGTTGCAGACGCTCTTAGCCAAAAATCTCTATTTTCCTTGCAAGCTATGAACGTGAAGTTAACGATGTCGGCAGATGATGTGTTGGTAGCCAAATTTAGAGCAGAGCCAGTGTTTGTACGGTAAATTTGTGAGGCTCAGAAAGTTGATGACGACTTGATTGCTAAACAAGCTCAATATATGTCGGGTGAGGATACAAAGTTTCGAATTGATGAAAAAGGATTGTTTGAGATTTAGGGACCGATTGTGTGTTCCGAGAAATTCTGAGCTAGTTTCGACGATTTTGAATGAAGCTCATAATAGTCGAATGTCAGTTCATCCAGCTAGCACGAAAATGTATAACGACTTGAAACGACAATAGTGGTGGCACGGTATAAAACGGGACATCTCTGAATTCGTAACTAAATGTTTGGTGTGTCAGCAAGTAAAAGCGGAACATTAGATACCTTCGGGGTTACTTCAGCCGATCCTAATACCTGAGTGGAACTAGGATCGAGTTACAATAGATTTTGTATCCAGTTTTCTGCTAACGCTGAGCAAGAAAGACTCCATTTGGGTTATTGTTGATAGACTTACAAAGTCAGCTCATTTCATCCCGGTTCGTACGGATTTCTCACTTGATAAGTTAGCGAAATTATATGTCTCCCAGATTGTACGATTGCACAGAGTGCCGACTTCTATTGTTTCAGACCGAGATCCTCGCTTTACTTCGCGCTTCTAGAAGAAATTACTCGAGGACATGTTGAGATGTTGCATTCTCAAGTTTAGCGGTTTGTGGGAAAAATATTTGTCCCTCATTGAATTCGCATATAATAACAGTTTTCAATCGAGTATTCAAATGGCACCCTACGAAGCTCTTTACGGACGAGTGTGCCGTACACCTTTATTTTGGACCGAACTTAGTGAGAATAAGATTTTCGGAGTTGACTTAATCAAAGAGGCCAAGCGGAAAGTGAAAACGATTCATGATATTTTGAAAACGGCATCGACCGACAGAAATCGTACGCAGATCTAAAACGTAAAAATATCGAGTATCAGGTTGGCAATAAAGTGTTTCTGAAAGTCTCACCGTGGAAAAAGATACTCCGTTTTGGCTGCAAAGGCAAGTTGAGTCTAAGATTCATTGGACCGTATGAAATTTCAGAACATATTGGGTCGGTTGCTTATCGGCTAACTCTGCCCCCTGAACTTGAAAAGATCCACAACGTTTTCCACGTTTCGATGCTTCGTCGTTATAGATCCGATCCCTCGCATGTGATTAGTCCATCAGAAATTGAAATTCAGTCCAATTTGAGCTACGAAGAGGAACCGATTCGTATTTTAGCCCACGAGGTGAAAGAATTGTGAAATAAAAAGGTTCCATTAGTAAAAGTATTATGGCTCAAGCATGGGATCGAAGAAGTAACTTGGGAGCCCGAGAATGCTATGAAAGAAAGATATCCAAATCTATTTTCTAGTAAGATTTTTGGGCACGAAAATCCCTAAAGGGGGGAGAGTTGTGATAGCCCTATTTTGACCCTAGTCGGGAAGTGGTTTCGGAACCACAAGACCGAGTCAGAAAAGTATATGAATATTATATCATGTGCTTAGTATATTTGAATTTGCATACTTGATAAAATAATTTGAGAATTTGATTAATGGTATACTTATTTGATTGAAATGGACTTGGTTGAAAAACTTAGAAAATAAGGTGGTTAAATGTTGCATTGGCCGAATGTAATGTCTTGAATTATGGAGTGTTGCATGGCAATTAAACCCTTTTTATTTTGATACACGGTAGTGGTAGCAAATAATATTATTATATGCATTTTATGTTATAAAATCATTAAATTTAAAATGTTAGTTAATAATATAAACTAAAAAAATAGGTGGGTGGTGATAAAAACTATGTTTGCTTGCCCATACTTTTATTTTGCCGAAAACACATAGAAAAAGGGAAGAGAAGAAGCCAAGGTTTCGGCTTTAGCTTTTAATCCATTCAAGGTATGTTCTTTTGAAATTTTTCTTGGTAAATATGGAAATTGAAGATGTTGATAGGTCCTTAGCATAGCCCATGTACAAAATTTTGGGATTTTGTTTAGTTAACCATTCGGCCATTGTTGTTAATGAGAGTTTAGATGAAATTTTGATGTTTTGAATGGGACATGGTTGTTTTTATGTTTATTTTGTGAAATTTGGTTAATGGTGTCTTATATTTAGCAAGTACATTCGGTTGAGTGTTAGACCATGAAGTCTTGATGTGTTATGTTAAGTGCCAAGGTAAAAGGGTGGAAGAATGCTTTTTGTTTGGAGAATATTGCATTCGGCTAGGGGTCCATGTTTCCTTAAATGACATATGGATGTTTTGATATTATGCTTCTATACAAGAGTGAATTGCCGTGGCTAGTATGAGTTTTTGAACTTAAAATTTTACCTTATATGTGATGTTAATGCCGCATATTAAGTTGAGTAATTAAATTTAGTTTTTAGCTTGATTCTAAATGAATGTACATGATAGATGCCACTTTGAAATCGAATAAAAAGCTTGTCTATGTTTATATTACCGAATGTGAATTTAAGTAGCATGTTAGTAGTGTTAATGTTTTTAATTTGTGATTAAGAACATGTTGAATATGTGCTTTGGTTGTCATGAAATAATCGGCTAATGTAGAGTGGTGCCTTTATATTTGCCGAATATAGGATTTGTAAGAAATTAAAGTTTAGCAAATGGGAATTTGTAAGTTAGCTAAGGAATGAAAGAATTGAGTTGAAGGTTATGAAATTTGAAAATAATGCTTAAGTATGAACCTATGTTTTATGATTTGTCGAATGACCACATTAGAAAATGAAATGTGAAATTGATTTATAATTTTTAGATGATTGAAGGAGGAATTAGATGATAAGTAGTAATCGACTAGTGTAGTTATGTGCCTACTTATGGTATTTTGATGTTTTGAATTAGAAAACATATGTGTTATAAAATTCATGTTGGACTGAATGTATATGTGAGTGTAGGTGTAGCATAGTAAAGATACTTGTACTCCTTATTTTGATTAAGCAAAGTATAGAAAAGTTGATACTTAAATTGTTTAATTAGCTCAAGAGCTAAGAGAGCCACACTCGGACAAAGGAAAGGCAAAGGTGGTGGAATAGTCGATTCGTAAACAATTATCAACCAATGAGGTAAGTTTTAAATAAATACAGTTAGTATGAAAAGCTAGAAAAGGCATGATAAGACGTTTGAAAATTTAACAATGGCTTAAGGACCTTGTATTATCTAAAATTTTGTGTATGAAATAGTTGAGCAAGAAGCACATAGCCGAAATGAACTCAAATAATAAGCTATGGAAGTGGAATGTTATGTGATCTCTATGTGCATATGTACCGAATGTCAAACTGAGTTGTTATAATGTGCTATTGTATGAATAAAGCAAAGGAAATATCAGTGTTGTACCCGGGTTAATCCCGAAGGGCCTTCGTGCCAGTGTTGTATCCGGGTTAATCCCAAAGGGCCTTCACGCCAGTGTTGTATTTGGGTTAATCCCGAAGGGCTTTCGCGCCAGTGTTGTATCCGGGTTAATCCCGAAGGGCCTTCGCGCCAATGTGGTATACAGGCCAAGTTCCGAAGAGCCTTAGGGCTAGAGTTAAAAATCCGAGCTAAGCTCGAAGACACACATGATGTAATTATACAAATTCTTAGCCTTAACAATCGTAACTAATGAGCTTATTACCTTAAGATAGTCAGGTATGTGCCATATAAAAATGATGAACTAGCTTTTGTTGAATTATGATTTATCAAGTGTGTATTTTGTTTTTGGCTATGTTTTAATGATGTATGAAGGCATGTGGCTTATATAATATATGTAACAATTCGGTTCTTATGGAAATGTGTTACGTTGATATTGAGCATGTGAATAAGTTTTAGTTGGAGAGTGTAAGTGCATGTGTGTCCGCATTATGTAATAAATTAGCTCGTTATAAAATTGGAGTTATCTAATGGGAAGAATGAGTTTGATTGAAATAATGAACTATCTATATGATTCAAGTTTTGTTAAAGGAAATTGTTTAGCATACACGTATAATAATGGTATACCTGGCCTTGGTTACTTTCGGCTAAAGAGTAATAAACAAGCATTGGGAATTACTATACCTTAGTCTTTTAAATACATTTTATTGCTTAAAACTTTCTAAGCATATGAATGCTTACTCTGTTGTCTTTACATTCTGTTTCGTAGATCATGTTCGTTAGCTACGGTCTCGAGAATTCCAGGACTAAAGTCATCCACACTATCACAAACTTTTTTTGGTATTTTGTAACTAAACCCTGAAAATGGCATGTATAGGCTTGACATTATGGTGTTAAACAAATATGATTTTGATGTTGTAATTAAGTTAGCCATGCGAAAATGGCTCAACCGAATACCTTGTATCCAATCTAAAGTTTTAAATTTGATTAAGTTGTGTGTGAATGGATGTGTAGGTTCTCTAATTCGCGAATTAGGCTTGAAATGTGTTATATCTTGATGTCTATGTTTTATGAAACATGTGTTGATTGAATGTAATCATTTGGTTGAGGTTCGGTATGATAGTATGCTACGATATGCATGGTTTATAGCATGGTATATTGACCTAATCCAAAAAAAAGTGGTTTTAAAGTTAATTAGTTGTGTGAGTTCATGAATCGATGGTGTACGTATGATTATGTTTGTATATGAATAACTTTGACTTAGAAATTCAATAAACTGTTAGGTTATTCCTCATAAATATCAGCGTCATGATTTGTGCGATTGATATTATGTTGAATTAAATGAATGTCATGTAATGCCTCCTAACCCTCCGGTGACGGGTACAGGTTCAGGGGTGTTACAACGCCCGTGTGAGTCGATGTTGGGCCATGCTCAAGCCTGTTAATGTGGCACGGCCGTGTGACACGCCCATGTGGTGAACTCCAGGCCGTGTTGTTTATTGATTTGGGCCTAATTTGCCTGTTTTTGGCCCGTTGCTTGCTCTTTTCTCTTCCTTATGCTTACCTAAGTATAAAACATGAAATTAAAGGATTAGGAGCATCAAATTCCACAAATTCAATGATAATTCATCCATAAAATGTGCTAAATATGGGATGCGAAATTTGTATAATTTACAGTTTATCATGGTGGAGATTTGATTTTCATGCAAGCCCATGGTAATAACCTTTCATGTTGACTAATGAGTGCTTAATTTCTGAACCTTAAACACTTTGAATGAGTTGAGTGAATCTCTAGTGAGGATGTCAAATCTGTGTAATCTTGAATTAAGGGTAATTACTTAGATAAGGGGAGATGCCTGTACTTTTGTGAGAAAAGGCTCAACTTAGAGTGTTTGAGACTTTGATGTTCTTTTAGTTGAATTCTCAATGTATGATTACTTGTGGATTATTTCAAAATATTATTGATAAGAATTATAAGTTAAGAAGAATTAATTTTAATTATGAGTTGAGGATTTTGCTTAGGGACAAACAAATGCTTAAGGGTGGGGATATTTGATAAACCATAATTATAACATATTTTTATCCCATGTTTAGCATATTTTTGGATGATTTTCCTTATGATTTAATGAATTTGATGCTCCTAATCCTTTAATTTCATGTTTTATACTTAGGTGAGCATAGGAAAGTGAAAATAGCGAGAAACGGGCCAAAAACGAACAAAATAGGCCAAAATCAGTATTCAACACGGCTTGGATACCTCCACAAGGATAAACCACACGCCCATGTGAGACACACGGGTAGGCCACACACCCGTGTGTCACGGTCGTGTCAACCTAAAACCAAGTCAGTATTACACACGACCTGAGCACCTTCACACGAGCTAGTCACACGTTCATGTCCCTGTCGAGCCCTATTTCAATTTCACGCAGAAAAAGCTAATTTTTGGGTATTCTGGGCATTCCAAAGTCTATAAAAACACCCTAGGAGACGATTAAGTGGGGCACATATAGTAGAAAGTAAGGAATTACTCGAAGAACGCCGATTGATTCATCTCAGGAGCAGGATCTCCATCAAGACTGAAGATCTCCCTTTAATTTCCTTTAGGAGTTTTTGGGTTTTCTTTATGTTTTGTTGTTTTCCCAATTTTAAGATGTTTACTTTTACAATTATGAACTAATTCCCCTAAATACCTAAAGGGGATAAAACCTAAGACAGATCTTATTATTATTTTCTGAATTATATGATAAATACTTGATTTGTTCTTAATTGTGTTATTAACTCTTGTGTTAATATTTTAGGATATTAATTCAAGTCGAATGTGCTTATTCAGTGGAGCAAAAGTCCCTGTCTAAAGGTGGATCCAACATAATTAAGCAGAGTTGATTGCAATCCTAGAGATAGGATGACGAAAATCTGCCTGATTAGAGTCAAATCTAATAGGGAAATCCATAGATCGAGTTAATGCAACACTAGGGGTTTTAATTAGAAAGAAATTTCAATTAATCAACTTAGGGTTAGTTGTTCTTAGTCTTGAAAGAGATATTAACATAAATTAGGGATTTCTACGGATTAAGTCAAGTGAATAAATCGTTTAATTCAGAGTCGAATAATAAGTGAAGTCTAGGTGGATTCTTCCTTGGGTATTATCTTAATCAATCAGTTTTCCAAAAGTATTTTCTCCAATTCATTCTTTGTCGCATGCTTAGTTAATTAATTAGTTTAAAATAAATCCCCTTTATTTTCAGGCTAGATAATAAAAAGAAAGTTAATACTGGTACTTTTAGTCCCTGTGGGTTCGACATCCCAGTCTTGCCATAAGCTATACTACTATGCGATAGGTGCGCTTGCCTTTATCGTGATAATAGTTTAGTTTTACAGGTACGATCACATAAATTATCACATCATATTCCATTCACTAATAAAAACCAATTCAAGAAAAAATTCAGCATACACATACTTTAGACATCATATTTGAATAAGTCAATTAGCCGAGATTAACTTTTTCTTTAACTGTGACGTTACTTGACTTGAATAATCTTTAGAACAATCTGATGTCTCTTCCAGAACTGTATTCACTTGTCAAACTATTCTCAACTCTGACCACATTCTAGTTATTCCGCTACTGAACTCTTTAGTCTCGCACTTGTGAGTTCATTCAACATAAATCTCGTGAAATCTTATTATAAAATACCACATTGGTAAGGGGAAGATGTCGTAAAGCCTCTAATTTGACTCTCATAAATACACACATATGACTTAGCATTTATCATCCATATAATATCATCACAATCACATAATTCACGACAAGTAAATTAACATACATTTTCATGTTACACGAACTTTTCTGATTATTTTGTTCAAACAAGTGCACATAATCACATATTCCATCGATTTGAGTAAGATTACTTTTGACGTTCACTTAATCAAATAAGTTAGGCATATAACGCCATATGGATATCGAACAAGCATGAGTGAGCTTATCACAAGATAAACTCTCATTTCATTTCACTTTTCCATATTTCTCAACTTATGTTTATTTCATTTTATACTTAATCACAAACATATCCTAAACTTTTATTCTTACCTTTTTGAGTTTCGCTTCATCACAAACACATTTTTAAACATCTTAATATCACTTTCGGCCTTATCAAAAGTAGCTTGGTTGGGAAGCATTTCTGTCTCAACAGAACAATTTTCGTCAGGATCGGGAGATATCACACTATCACAGGTGGTAATATGGCATGTATAGCTAGACTCACGTATGCTATGTTAGTCCGAGAATCGACTAAACCATAGCTCTGATACGACTAAATGTAACACCCATTACCCGTGTTCGACACCAGAACAGGGTACGAGGCATTACTGGAACATAAACACATGCAATCGTACAAAACTGAGACATAAATTTTGCATTGAAATTAAAACTTTCGATCAAGTCATACAAGCTTGCACATCCACGAAATGCATCATCATGAACATATTATTAGACAACATCAATGGCCTTATACAAAATGAATTATCAAATAACATAGGCTAACATTTTAAGCCAAATCAATTATGACACATAACAAAATAACCAAGCCTTCTATACATGCCATAATTTAAGATATTGATTTCAAAATACCAAAAGAGTGTTGATAGTGTGGAAAGATCTCTGACGATCTCCGAACCCCGAGCTAGCTTGGTGACACTATAAGACAAGGGAAAGAAAGGGGATAAGCATATAGCTTAGTAAGTTAATATATAAATAATAAACAATTTATTAACTTGCTTTTATCAATCTTCACAATATGTTCTCAAGATAATACAATCATAATTGCACATAGTTCCACTATTTACTCAAGTTCATATCTAGCTATCTACTCGAGTCATAGTCACTAAATTATTTATATCTTGAGTTATGAGATCCACAAATTTTCCCTCAAACTAGACTCACATATCTTCTTACCATAAAATTTTCAAAATTTTTGGTTTATCCAATGAGTACAGTTTATTCATTAAAGTCACCCTTGTTTTGTTGTCTGACAGTTCTGACCCCTCTTTACTAAAAATTAATTATCTTCTTGTACAGGATCCAGATGATGTTCTCATTTGTTTCTTTTGAAAATAAACTCATTAAAGATTTTAAGCATATAAATTATAACCCATAATTATTTCTATACAATTTTTAATGATTTTTCAAAGTCAAAACAGGGGATTCCGAAATCGTTCTAACTCTGCCTCACAAGAATTCAAATATCTCATAATATGAAATCCTTTTACTTACAATGTTTCTTTTATATGAAAATAGACTTGATAATATTTAATTTCATATCTTATTCAATCTCTAATTCAATTTCCACCATTTTTGGTGATTTTTTCAAAGTGATACAACTACTACTGTTCAAACTATTTTATTGCTAATTTTACTCTTTCATGTCTCCTTTGTATTAATTCTCATTTACACACATATAACACTAAAGTATATCCATAATTAGCCATTCCAATAACTAGTCATTATCAAATATTTACAAGTCTTCATTGTAACACTTACTCCATATCAACCTTACCAAAGTTCGATTGCATATCGAGCACATTGCTCACGAATATATATACACACATGTACCTACACTTGTTCATCACATAATCACATTCAGTTACACTTAGTCATTTTTCCCATTGAAAACATCAGAATATTAATGGATACATTGGAAGTTTTCACATAAATGCCATACTTATAGCCAAAGCTACTTCACATCGCTTTCCACATAGAGGCTCGTTTTCGAGCAATTTACTTTCACGGGCCTGCTCACACAAGCTGTCAGGTATCCGCAACACATGCTGGTATACCCAGCCACTGGTAGAACTTAAGACCAGCACCCGGATTCGGTTAGTCACAATTTCACATAGATTTCATATAGGTCCCTTGTTACATGTCACTTGTATCCTATTCTATTCCTAAGGTTCAACCGGGAAATTTCTCACATTTCAATACTTCGTCAATTTCATTCAATATTCAGCCACATCTCATAAAATATATCAAAACATAAAATGTAAGCAAAAACGATGCATTATTTACATACAAACTTACGTTAGTACAAAATGACTAATTTTGTGTTTTAGTCCAAAACCTTTTCCTTTCCCCGATCAAAGTCAACTTCTCGTCTTTCTTGATCTATAATAACACATTTAACTCATCTAATACTTACATTATTCAATTTAGTCCAAAATCACACATGGAAAAAAATTAAAATTTTGCCCCTAGGCTCGAAAAATGAAATTTATTCAATTTCTTTAACATACAAGCCTAGCCGAACCATTTTCATAACAATAACAGCCCACAATTTCCATTAAAACACATTTTTACTACATATTTTACAACTTTTACAAATTAGTCTTTTTAGGCATTTTCACCGAAAATCACTTAGTAAAAGTCATTTCTCTAACCATAAACATGCATTTTCTACCATTAAACACAAAAATAAACACATATTTCTCATGGGTCAAAACCCTAGACTTTAACCATATCTCAAATTAGTGGTAGAAATAGATAGATCTTGTTACGAGGATTTCAAAAATGTAAAAATCATTTAAAATGAGGCTAGAACGAACTTACAATTGAGCTGGGAAGCTTGAAAAACCCTAACCATGGTTTTCCCTTTCTATATCTGGCCATGGGGTTGAAGATGGACAAAAATTGGCTTTTAATTTTGTTTTTAATTCATTTTAATCACCAAATGACCAAAATGCCCCTAACTTAAAAATATTATATTTCACCTATTTCATGTCCATTTTTGTCCAACAATTTAATCAATGGTCCAATTACCATCTAAGGACCTCCAATTTAAAATTTCATAGTAATTTGACAACCCTGGCTTCTAGAAATCAAGTTTTGCACTTTTCACAATTTAGTCCTTTTGACTAAATCGAGTGCCCAAACTTCAAAATTTTCGAACGATATTTTTGAAAAATCATTCTGTAAAATTTTATACCATAAAAATATAATAAAAATAAATTTTTTCTCATCAGATTTGTGGTCCTAAAACCATTGTTACGACTAGGCCCAAAATCAGGCTGTTACAACTTAGACCCCTAAATCTTGAAACTGATTGTATGATTAATGTACTGAGCATGTTATTATTATGCATGTAGATTGTTCTAAATGTAGGTATTGCTAGCTATGAACATAGCATTTCATGTGTTGTATGTTGCATTACATGGGGTCGGGATGATGATATTGGAGGAAATGTAATGGAAGGCTTCAAGCCTATTGACTGGCAGCTCAGCTGCAAAATATACTGAGAGGATCTTAAGCCTATTGACTGGCAGCTCAGTTGCGTTATACTGATATGTGCCGCATTCGGTACAACTTGTAAGTGTAAGGATGGATGGGTGCTTTAAACCTCAGAGTAAGTGTAAGGATGGACAGAGATGGCGTATTAGAGGCTGGTGGGTAGGATTTTGCATACTGTTCACTGCATACATGACTGATACTGTGATGGGCTAAGGCCCAATGGATATTTGTTACAGTACTGAAATGGGCTAAGGCCCAAACTGCTACTAATACAGTAATGGGCTAGGCCCAAACTGCTACTGACTGTTACTATGTTTAATTGTATGCTTGTCTTCTATGGGGATTACACACTGAGATTATGTAAACTCACCCTTTCTGTCTTATATGTACAGGTAATCCCCAAGCTTAGACGGATCTGTGCGACGGAGGACTCAACAGTGACCACGGTTTTGGACTATTATGACTGTCAATTTATGATTTACGATTTTTATTATCATGTTTTATTTAGGTTTATTATGGGTTTATTTTGATGTAATTTGAGGACTTTCTAGGACTCTTGCTTAATTTAGTTTTGATTTGCTTTTATGGAGTTATAACTGCTAGTCGTAGGAAACCTCAATTTTCAAAAGAACAAATGATTTTTTAAAAACACATGCGTACTTAAACTGTTTTTAAAAACTTCTGCAACGGGTAACGTTTTAAAACAATCGGTTAAATGGGTATCATGATGTTGGAACTAATAAACGATTAAGAAAAGTGATCAAACAAAACTGGTTTTTTTTTTTTTTTTTTTTGCGATGACATGGTTTTCAAACACCCTATCATATGGCATCATCAGATTAGGCCATAACATCTAGGCCTAGTTAGGGGTGTTACATTAATTGCGTGCTTGTACAAGATTTGCAGTACGGTGTCTACTAATTCATACTTCGATGCTTACTGTTAAAACACTTCTATGCCTACTAGTGTGGTGTAGTTATCCCCGTCTCCGTATTTGTTATTATAGTTCATCGTTCTAATGATTCTTTGAAGAAAATATATTGTTTGATTCAGTATAGTGATTGGAAATTAATGTTATCATACAATTATATGTGTTCATACATTTTGATTGAGCAAATGTTGGATATCGTTTGACAGTTTTGATGAAACGATATTGAATTGAATGCTACGAATGAATTGATGGATTATAAGGCTATATATGAAATTCTCACCTTACGATTGTGATATGCTGTGATAGGAAACTTAGTTAAACTTGTTATTTTGATAGATTTAACTATGAAATAAGGTAAGTTAATTTTTTAAAACCTATGAACTTACTAAGCATATACAATGCTTACCCTTTTATGTTTTCTTATCTTGTAGTTGTCTTTTATTGAATGTGAAGATCGAATCAACTCAAAGCTCACACTATCCAACTTTAGTCTCAGTAGACTTTTAATCATTCAACTCAATTATGTGGCAAGTAAATAGGAGTTGAATTGTTTATACATGTTTTGTTGGAAACTAAATATTGAATGGTGATGTATAAAATGTGTGTGTTTGTTGGCAAGTTGGTATGCTAACTTATAGTTTTGAATGGTAGCTCGTGAATATGGTTGACCAAACTTATATATTGATATTGTTGTGGTCATTTAGTATGGAATTGTGGTTGAACCATATGAGTTAAAAGTATGTTTGAATGTGACATGAGATGTTCAAATCTGTGATGTTTTGGTGAAATAGAAGGCATAGTAATTTGGATGATATAAGTGATACGTGGAATTGCTTTAGTGCCAAACTTATACATTGTTAGTTGTGGAAATATGGTCAATTATAGATGGTTATAATTTGGTGTTTTAATTGCATATAGGGCATATTATAATCTAAAATTGTATGAGATGGATTTTATTATTGGAGTTGATTCATGTCACGTGATGGTGCCATTGAGGCATATCAGTTAGATGCTTAATATGTTGATTTGTGATACGTTTTGGTGTTAGCTCGAAAGGACCAACTCAAGATTGCTGATAGGGAAGTTGAATTGGCCTTCGAGATGTTGTGGTGGAAGCAATAAATTTGTGCAACAAAAAACACAAGAATTTATAGTGGTTCAGCCGCAATTGCCTACTCCACTACCTTAGCTCTCCACAACTAAGGATTTTCTCCAAATTCACTAATTTGGTAACTTTTGAGTACAAGGTTTAACCTTACAACTCACTCAAAATTTATGCCCCAAAATATTAAGATTGCACTCCTTTAAGGTTTCTAGCCAAACCCTAAGAATTAACCTTCTCTCAAAGAGAAAAAATAAGCAAACTAAGAAGTAATCCCTACAAGATCAGAATGTTTGCCAATTAAGCACTAATACAAAGAAGAACACTTGAGCTAAATGAATACAATGAAGACTCACAAGTGTTTACAATAAAAGGTATGAAAGAATTAAGCTATTAGGTTGTTTTGATTGATCTTTAAGCTTTGCACATGTCTCTTGTTTTTTTAGGACCTTTGGAAGATGGTATTTATACCCTCTAATTGATTTTCAACCATTGTGGTTGTTGGGAAAGCGAATATAGCCGTTGGGATGAAATACTAGTTGCAACATCCAGTGTTGATACCAATTAAAAGGGTATCGATATTTTTTTGTAATTAATTTAGATTTTAGTGACTGTTAGAGTAGAGATATCGATACTTGGTAAAAGGTATTGGAATTTTTTAAAAGGTATCGATACTTTTTGTCATTGTTTGAAAAATCAAGAAAAAAATGCCAATTTGGTATCAATTTTAGAATAGATCTAAATGTTGTTAGTTGTATATGCATGGCCTACTTAATAGATTGGTTTTGGTAGCTTAACATTTTTGCATACAGGTTAACACACGATCGTGTGTCACACATAAACAAGTGACACGGGCGTGCGGTCATTGGTAATTAGGAGGCTTTTGTATCACACAATATTTTATTTTCATATGGGTTGGCCACACATCCGTGTGAGTGCTGTAAATTTGGTCTTTTAATTTTCACACGGTCTCAGTTTGTTACACAGTCCAGCCATATGGCTATGTGACTATTGATGAAATTTTGCATTTAGGTCTACATAGTTTCAATGAGTTACACGACCTGGATACACAATCGTATGATTCTAATTCTACACGATCACCATTTGTAACACGACCTAAGCACACGACCATGTGGCACTGTTTTGAAAATTTCCCTACTTACTGAAAAGTTCTCAATTTCGTCCTTATTTGTACTCAGATCAACTTACGAGCTTTCGTAAGCTTGATTGAGATTTGAGTTTTTTTTGTAAATCATATTATGATGGATTACAAACTGTTTTGATTGTTTAATTGAATGTTTAAAGTTGGAATTGTATGTGATTTATTCCGTTAACTATTGTAGCATCCTGATAAACGATAAATTATACATATTTTTACCTCATGTTTAGCCTAATTTTTGGATGAATTATCATTAAATTTGTGAGAATTGGTGCTCTTAACCCTTCTATTTCATGTTGTATACTCAGGAGAGCATAGGGAAGAGAAAAGAACGAAAAACGGGCTGAAAACGAAGAAAATGGGCAAAAGTGCAAAACCGACATGGCCCAAGGATTCACCACACGGCCGTGGCACACGGCCGTGCCACACAAAGCCCAACACAGCCAAGCCCTGACAAGCACGGCTAGGCCACACGGCCGTGCCACCCTCGACAGGCCCACATACGGCCTCTTATCGATCCACACGGGCGTGGCACACGGGCGTGTCCTTGTCGTGAGGAAATGCAATTTCACTCGAATTTGGATACTTAGAGGTAAGCAAGGCATCCCAAAGCTCTATATAAAGACCCTAAGAGGCAACTCTAAGGGTGTACTTTTTCTCCCTGAAAAGAGCGCCTTATTTCTGCCAACACAGAGAGTGGAAGCAAGGGATTACTCCAAGGGAAGCCGATTGATTCATCCCTGAAGCCGAATTCTACATCAAAACAGAGGATCTCCCTAAAATTCCTTCAGGGTTTTTTGGGTTCTTTATGTTTTGTTATCTTATTTCTTCTGAGATGTTTTCGTTATTAATTATGAACTAATTCCCCCAAATATTTGAAGGGGATGAAACCTAAGATAGATCTTGTTATTATCTTATCTTGAGTTATATGATAAATACTTGAATTGTTCTTAATTATGTGTTCTTAATTCTTGTTTTAATAATCCTAAGTATTAATTCAAGAAATTGATGTGCTTATGCAGAGGAGCAAAAGTCCCTGTTTAAGAGTAGATCTAGCATAATTAAGCAGAGTTGCATGCAACCCTAGACATAGGGCGACATAAATCTATCGGATTAGGGTCAAACCTAATAAGGGGATCCATAAATCGAGTTAATGCAAGACTAGGGGTTTTAACTAGAAAGAGATTTCAGTTAATCAACCTAGGATTAGTTGTTCTTATCCTCGACGGAGGTATTAACATAAGTTAAGGATCTTTACGGATCAAGTTAAATGAATAAATCATCTAGCTCAAGAATTGATAACAAGTGAAGTCTAGGTGGATTCTCCCTTGAGTATTGTCCAATCAATCAGTCTTTCCCAAAGAGCTTTTCCCTAATTTACTTTTTGTGCATTCATAGTTTAGTTTTAGAATTAGTTTAGTTTCATAAAAACCCCTTTTATTTTTAGGCTAGATAATAGAAAGGAAGTTAGTACTAGTACTTTTGGTTCCCTTGGGTACAATATCTCGGTCTTGCCACTAAGCTATACTACTGTTCGATAGGTGCGCTTGCGTCAAAGTCGTGATAATAGTTAGTTTTTGGTACGATCATTATTATAAATTTTATTACTTCATATCACGCATATCAAGTTTTTGGCACTGTTGCTGGGGATCTGAAATATTAAGAACGCTCAATTTCTATTACTTTAGCCATATTTATCTTTATTTATTTTCAACTTATTTTTATTTTTATTTTTACTTTTATTTTACTGAAATTTTCTTTTCCTCTAAGTACCTCTAGTTTATGACTAGAAGGAACCCAGCAGGACCATTGCTTTTTGACGACGATTGAGAAGCGACAGTACGCAGAACTCGCAGAGAGATTAGATGAAGCCTACATTATCCAGAACAAGACCAAGAACAAGAGCCGGAACCTACGGAAGAGATGGAAGCAAATCAAAACATTCCACCACCTCCCGCAATAGCCACGCAACCAGTGAATCAAGATTATGCTCCTCGTACTATGTATGATTATGCTAAACCTAGTTTGGCTGGTGCTCAATCTAGTATTATTAGACCTACTATTGCTGCTAATAATTTTGAATTAAAACCTAACACTATTCAGATGATTCAGCAATTTGTGCAGTTTGATGGCTTACAGGATGAAGATCCAAATTCACACATAGCCAACTTTTTGGAATTATGCGATACTTTTAAAATAAATGGTGTTTCTGATGATGCCATTTGCCTCAAATTATTTCCTTTTTCTTTGAGGAATAAAGCTAAACAGTGCTTAAATTCTTTACCACAAGGATCAATCATTACATGGGAACAGATGACCGAAAAATTTTTACTTAAATATTTTCCTCCAGCTAAAACAGTTAAATTACGAAATGATATCTCTTCTTTTATGTAGATGGATTTAGAGACACTTTATGATGCCTGGGAGAGATACAAAGATTTTTTGAGAAGGTGCCCGCACCATGGGTTACCTTTGTGGCTACAAGTTCAAACCTTCCACAATGGTTTGAATCCATCAACAAGACAAATGATTGATGCAGCCGCAGGGGGAACAATCAACAACAAAACACCCGAAGCAGCTTATGAGTTTATTGAAGAAATGTCACTAGATAATTATCAGTGGCAAGTCATGAGGACAAAGCTGACAAAAGCTGTAGGAGTTTTTAATATTGACGCTGTCACCATGCTTACTAATCAGGTAGAACTCTTAAATAAAAAGTTTGATAATTTTGTTCGTTCTACGTAGGCACAATCGGTGATGCAGTGCGACGCAACTTCAGGAAATATGTTCAATCTAGACTACTCATCTTATGGACACAGCATAGAAACTGAGCAAGCCAACTATATGGGTAACAATTCCAAACCTCAAAATAGCCCTTATAGTAACACTTATAATGCAGGTTAGAGAAATCACCCCAATTTTTCATAGGGAGGACAAGGAAATCAAAGACAACAGCCTCCTCCGGGATTTCAGTAGCCACCACCACAACAAGAGAAAAAGCCGAATCTTGAAGAAATGTTCACCAAATTTATGGCCATGTCAGAAACCCATTTCCAAAACACTGAGACGGCACTAAAGAACCAGTAAGCATCAATTCAAGGGCTTGAGAACCAAATTGGTCAACTTGCAAAGTTGATATCAGAAAGACCACAAGGTGGACTACCCAGTAACACTGAGCCAAATCCCAAAGAACATGTCAAGGCAATTACTCTAAGAGATGGGAAAGTACTGGCCGAACCAGAAAAGAAGCCTGCTCCAGAATCACCAGAAGACAAGGTAAAGGAAGAGAAACCCAAGGAAAACATTCTACCAATACTCAAGGAATACAAACCGCCTATTCCATATCCGGCAAAGTTGAAGAAAGACCACACAGACGCTCAATTCAGTAAATTTCTTGAACTTTTTAAACAATTACATATTAACTTACCTTTTGTTGAAGCAATTTTACAGATGCCAAAGTACGCAAAGTTTCTTAAAGAACTTTTAACAAATAAAAGGAAGTTGGAAGAATTAGCCACAGTGGAACTCAACGAGGAATGCTTAGCTATTCTCCAAAATAAACTGCCGGTAAAACTGAAAGATCCAGGGAGTTTTACTATTCCTTGTTTAATTGGTAGTTTAATTATTGATAAAGCATTAGCTGATTTAGGTGCTAGCATTAATCTGATGCCTTATAAAATGTTCAAGCAACTAGGTCTTGGGGAACCAAAACCCACTAGGATGAGTATTTAATTAGCTGATAGATCTGTTAAATATCCTAGGGGAATTATTGAAGATGTGTTAGTAAAAGTAGATAAATTTATATTCCCTATTGATTTTGTTGTGCATGACATGGATGAGGTTATTGAGGTGCCTTTAATTTTGGGACGCCCATTCTTAGCTACTGCTAGAGCTGTTATCGATGTAGGGGATGGTAAATTAGTACTTAGAGTTGGTGAGGAAGAAGTCGTTTTTAAAATTTATGATGCTATGAAATTCTCTAGAGAACAAGATGATTCCTGTTATTTTATTGATGCTATTGATTATTTTGTTCAAGACAATTTTCAGGAAATTTCTCTTACAGACACGTTGGAACTGTGTCTAATTCAAGGTGGGGGGAAGATAAAGCCACTGCTGAAGTTAAAGAAGTAATGAAAGAATTAGACTATAATTAATTTGTTGCAAGGCACATAAGCTACGAAAATATAAAGATGAATGATGAATTGAGACAGAAACCTTCAATTGATGAACCCCCTAAATTAGAGCTAAAGCAACTGCCAGACCATTTAGAGTATGCATTTTTAGGAGATGATTCGACATTACCTGTGATTATCTCATCAGATTTAAGCAATGAAGAAAAAGAGGAACTACTTCAAGTGTTAAAAGAACACAAAAAAGCTATAGCTTGGAAAATTTCAGACATTAAGGGAATTAATCCTTCTTTTTGCACCCACAAAATTTTAATGGAAGATGAATATAAACCATCGGTGCAAGCTCAGAGACGGTTGAATCCCAACATGAAGGAAGTCATAAAAGCCGAGGTAATTAAACTTCTAGATGCAAGTATTATTTATTCTATTTCTGACAGTTCTTGGGTAAGTCCTGTGTAGGTTGTTCCTAAAAAGGGAGGCATAACCGTGGTGCCTAATGACAAAAAGGAGTCAATACCTAGAAGAACACTGGATGGAGAGTTTGCATTGATTATAGGAAGCTGAACGATGCAACTCGAAAAGATCATTTTCCCTTACCTTTTATTGATCAGATGTTGGAAAGATTATCAGGTCACATGTATTATTGTTTCCTAAATGGCCTCTCCGGTTACTTCCAAATCCTGATAGCTCCAGAAGATCAGGAGAAAATGACATTCACATGTCCATACGGTACGTTTGCTTATCGTAGAATGCCTTTTGGATTATGTAATGCTCCTGCTACTTTTCAGAGATGCATGCTAGCTATCTTTAACAAATTTGTAGAAGACATCATAGAGGTATTTATGGATGATTTTTCAGTCTTCGGAAATTCTTTTCAACTTTGTCTTACTAATTTAAAACGTGTTCTCATAAGATGTGAAGAGACAAATCTAGTATTAAATTGGGAAAAATGTCACTTTATGGTTCATGAAGGTATTGTATTAGGACATAAAATTTCTAGTAAATGGATAGAGGTAGATAAAGCAAAAATCGAAACCATTGAAAAATTACCTCCCCCTAATTCAGTTAAGGCTATAAGAAGTTTTTTAGGACATGTCGGTTTTTATCGCAGATTTATCAAGGATTTTTCTAAAATAGCTCAGCCTTTAACAAAATTAATAGAAAAAGACGTGCTTTTCAACTTTGATCAGGAATGTTTAGAATCTTTTAACACTCTCAAAGAAAAGTTAGTCAATGCCCCAATTATGATTTCACCTTATTGGAATCTGTCTTTTGAACTAATGTGCGATGCGAGTGATTTTGTAGTAGGTGCAGTTTTGGGACAACGAAGAGACAAGCACTTTCAACCAATTTATTACACTAGCAGAATTTTGATAGTCGCTCAAGAAAATTATACTACCACCGAAAAAGAATCGCTAGCCGTTATTTTTGCATTTGACAAATTCAAATCTTATTTAATATTATCAAAAGTCATTGTTTATACTGACCACTCTGCTCTTTGTTACCTTTTAACTAAAACTGATGCAAACCCTCGATTGATCAGATGGATTTTATTATTACAGGAATTTGACTTAGAAATAAAGGATAAGAAAGGAGCTGAAAATTTGGCAGCAGATCACCTTTCGAGATTAGAAAATTCACACCCCAAGTACCTCGATAAAATAAACAACTTGTTTCCTGAAGAGCAACTCCTAGCCATAGCAGATGAAGCAGTTCCTTGGTTTGCTGATTTTGAAAATTATTTAGCAGTTAACATAACCCCAAAAGGGTTGACTCATCAGCAAAAGAAGCGATTCTTCGCTGATGTGAAAAACTACTTTTGGGAAGATCCTTTTTTTTCGTATTTGTACAGATCAAGTTATTCAAAGATGCATTACTGAGACGGAAACATACCAAATATTAGATCATTGCTATGCAGGACCCACAGGAGGACACCACATTGGAGCTAGAACTACCCATAAGGTACTCGAACAGGTTTTTACTGGCCTACACTTTTCAAAGATGCCAACAGGTATGTTACCTCTTGTGATAAATGCCAGAGAATAGGTAATATCTCTCAACATAATGAAATGCCTCAGAACTATATACTTTCATGTGAAATATTTGATGTGTGGGGTATTGATTTCATGGGTCCATTCCCTACTTCATTTGGGAATAAGTACATACTAGTAGCCATAGATTATATGTCAAAATGGGTGGAAGCCCAAGCCTTACCTACTAATGATGCTAGAATAGTAGTGCGCTTTTTGAAGAAACTTTTCTCACACCTAGGGTGATTACTAGTGATAAGGGAACCCATTTTTGCAATGCTCAATTTGAAAAAGTTTTAAAAAGGTATGGAGTACACCATAGAACAGCTACCCCTTATCATCCACAAACGAGTGGTCAAGTCGAAGTAACAAATAGGGAACTAAAACGCATCTTAGAGAAAACGATAGAAACAAATAGAAAAGATTGGTCAAGAAAGGTAGACGATGCTTTATGGTCCTATAGAACTGATTTTAAAACGCCCATAGGTACATCTCCTTATAAACTTGTCTACGGAAAAAGTTGTCATCTGCCATTTGAACTTGAACATAAGGCATTTTGGGCTATTAAGTTTTTAAACCTTGATTTTAAGCTTGCAGGTGAGAAAAGATTAATGCAGTTAAATGAGCTAGACGAATGGCGTTGCAATGCCTACGAGAGCTCATGACTATATAAGGAAGCCATGAAGTGACGCCATGACAAACGACTGAGACAACCTAAGCAGTTCAAAACGGGTGATCTTGTCTTCCTCTACAACTCAAGGCTGAAACTATTTCTTGGAAAACTCAGGTCAAGGTGGTCAAGTCCATTCACTGTTCAAACTGTCTTTCCATACGGCACGGTCGAGGTAACTTACCCAACCCACAGTACATTCAAGGTAAACGACCATCGGCTTAAACACTATAGAGGTGAGAATTTTAAGGATAATAAGGAGGAGCTTCAGCTCCACGAAATCCCTTCATGATACATCCAGGTAGAGTCGAGCTTAGACTCTAAATAAGCGCTTCTCGGGAGGTAACCTGAGCACTAACTTAGTCACTTCTATTTTATTTTTGATTTTAGTATTTTTATACATCAACTAACCTGTTTAAATGCAGAATTTAAGGACAACACGACCATGCCCATGGGTGTGTCCAAGGTCGTGTGGATGTTATGAGCAGAGACACGGTCGTGCACCTAGACCGTGTACAAGTAGGGTAAAATTTTTCCCAAAACACGGGCTACAACAAATTGCCACGGCCGTGTGATGTGGCCGTGGCCAACATATCAATTTTCATACGGGCTTCAACAACTTCCCATGCCCCTATCACCAAACCGTGGCCAATACTGTCAATTGACACACGGGCTGAGACTAGAAGGACATGGCCATGCACTACAGCCGTGTGACCCAAACACGGGTGTGCCACAAGACCGTGGTCGACACTGTCAAAACCAACACCGGCGTGTGACCTATCGCACGACCGTGTGCGAAGCGAACACCTTAAGACACGGCCGTACGACATGGCCGTGTGCCTCAACATGCCCTCGGTACACGGGCGTGTGCTTCGAACCAGGCGCGCCAAAATCCCCAAATTTCAAACAACACAGGAAAAACCTGAGATACACGGGCGTGTGCCTTACCCGTGTGACCCAAAATCTATATATAGGGGCCACTATTCATCATTTTTCTCATCAAAAACTCTAAAATCCAACACCTAAACCCTACCCCAACCCTCTCTGGCGCCACCGCTGGTGTCCACAGTGCTCCCACGACCGTGCTGGCTCACCCACGACTGTGCTCCGTCTCATACCTCTCTCATTTAGTTCTATTTTCTCATTTTTCTTTCAAATTTTTTACTGTTTATTTCCATTTTTATTTCAATATCATATTATATTTAGGCTTAGCATTGTTTTAAGCATGGAATTGATTGAATTAGCATGAATAATCTAGAATGTTATAGAGAACTTTGTGATTTCATGCCACTTAGAGTTACATTTGATTGCCATTTTTCCTATCTAAACTCTCATGCATTTAGTATAAATACATACCCATATTTCTTAAATTTGATATTATGTTAGATGGATAATTTATATTATTTAGGTTAGTCCCCATTTTATCTCAAAAATGTTTTAGGCAAATTTTTGTTTTAATATAGATATTTATTATAGTTTTCGATTCAATTTAATTTCAATTTTCAAGACTAATGTATTTTATTTTTAGGCATTATGTCAACATCACGCGGAAAAAAGGCTACCGTCATTCCTTCGAAGAAACGTAAAGGACCCGGTGGTTCATCTTCGTCGCGGCCCGTCACTGAAAACTGCCACCCATTCCTCTATTTTCCACAGAGCTCCCAAGAGGAGTTGTTCCAAATCCTAAGGGCTTGCCCCTAGACGTCGAACGTTGCATTGACTGGGACGCTCTAGAACGAGTCCAACTCGCCGATGCGATTCGAGCCTTACTATCCACAGACCATGGGGACAATTTTTTTACATCATCGATCCCACCTATATGGAACTAACACGGGAATTTTGCTCTACATTTCATCTACAAGTGGTAATGACGAACCATGATGATCCAGGCACTATCTAGTTCTGCCTCGGTGGATTGGTACGCCAGTTGAGTGTCCCCGAGTTTGGCATCGCGCTAGGACTCTACACGATGAGTTCATAGCTGACGAGGACTTTTCTAAACTTCCCCGTCGCATCCATCTAAAATCAGTCGATTGTTGGCGCGAGATCGCCCCGGAGCATCCTACATATGACCCCAATTGCACCAAGGCTACCGCCCTTACCCCATCCTTAAGGTACGCCATCCTCGCACACACTCTAACAGGAAGACGTGAAAGCACTGGTGTCATCAACACACAAGATGCATATTTCCTCTGGAGCATAGCGAGCGCTCACACCATTGACCTAGCTTTCTTCATCGCCCACGCCATCCAACATCAGACGGAAAGGCATCGCAAGGGGGCAATATCCATGGGCCCATACATAACACGCCTAGCCTGCCACTTTGGGCTACTCAACACAGCGGCCCAGACATCCTCATACACACTGATAAGCCAGATGTCCCCTCAAGGCATCCAGACCATGCTACATATGAGGATGATCCAACGCAGACCTGGAGCCGACCCCCTATAGTATCGACTCATCCAAGGGGCCGAAGAGCATGAGGACATTACTGATGATGTCCCACCACCGGAGGAGGATGCACCCACCGAGCTACCACCCCCTCGCCGCTCAGTTCATATGGCAGTTTCATATGCTGACATATCTGAGCGCCTATCACGATTCGAGCAGCAATGCTTCCAGCGCTTTGATCATATCGATGCGACACTACAGCAGATATGTCAGCACCTCCACATCACTTCACCACCACCACCGCTTGACCCATCTGAGGATTAGAGACTTCTATTCCTCTTAACTTTATTTTTATCCTAATTTTTATTTGAACACTGATCCCTAATTTTACCTTTTCTTTTCTTCTCCTTTATTTTCCTTTTTTTCCTTTTACTTTATTCATTCTATCTTTTTCATTATTTGAATTTTGGTATTTTTAGAATTTATTTTATTTTATTTCTTTATTTTTATTTTCTTCATATCGGCTCCCATTTAACAAACATATTCTTTTAATCCAAATTCCCCACGACTGATAAATACTTTCGCAGTTTCAAAGGAGCTCTATAGCTCATATCCATATGGAAATGGGACAACCCTGCCACAACTGCCGGCTCTTTGAATTCCAATCTCCATCTCACAAATTCATCCAAAATTCAGGGAGTTTCATGCCTTTCCCTATCTTATGATCTTGTGCTTCTATTGCTACTAATGAATCTTTGTACATTGAAGGCAATGTACATCTTAAGTGTGGGGGGGAAACTTACTTTCAGTCATTACATTCTCCTTGAAATCCCTGAAAATTATTAACTTGTTGCATTGTTCTCAAACTCTCACTTTCACTCTTTGCATTATCTTCAATCTCCTATTAGGAATTAATTCTGATTGACTTATGATTTTTATTGATATGTGAGAATTAAGACATAGGTGCTTGTACTTTGATTATTCAAACTTAAAAACATTAGGGAATCAAGCATGATAAGTTGTAATTTTTTAGATTCCAATTTTTTTATAAGTTAATTTCCTTAATTTTAAGTGTTATATTGAGATTTGAAATTCGCAGGATTGACATCAAAAGTCATAATTCTGGTGAGATTTTTGAGCCTTTCGTGCTCACTTTTATTATTGCTTTGAGTGAGTAAATACTGATTTGCTATTCTAGAACTTGCTTTGATTATACATGTCAAGACCACACCATTGATTTGATATACCGAAATGATAAAGGCACCTAGGATTTAACCCACTTACTCCACAAAAGCCTACCTCCATAAATTAACCCCTAGTGAACCCCATTGAGTCTAACAACCTATTTTTTAACTTACCTCCAATATTAACCCATAACCTGTTTTTGTTGAATTCCATTCAATTACTTTGATCCCTATTTTTTTCGAGATTCGATTTGAATTATTATCTAGCTTTATTCTCTTTTCCAGATTGTAAATATTCAATTTATTATATTGTATTTGAATTATTCCTTAAAAAAACGTATGTATATTAAAGAAATTCAGTTGTAATCTCTAATAGTTCAATAGTTTTTGCATATTTCTATTTTAAGGCTACCAAGGCTGGAATGATGTTATCATAAGGCTTAGCTCGAGGAATATGTTCCAGTGATAGAGATTTTTCTAGCTAGATAATTTTTCAGTTCAATCTTGATTCTAACCCTCTTTTGCAGCTTGTGACAACACCCCTAACCAAGCCCCATTACAACCGTTAAAAGACCTTTTGATTGATGTATCATATCAAATTATAGTGGTGGAGATTTGATTTTCTTGCAAGCCTATGGTAATAACTTTTCAAGTTGACTAGAGAGTACTTAATTCTTGAACCCTAAACACTTTAAGTGGATAGAGTGAATCTTTAATGAGGATGTCAAATCTTGTTGATTTCAATTGAGAGATGATTACTTAGAAGAAGGGAGGAAACTTATGTTTCGATGATAAAATTCTCAACTTAAAGCAATTGAATCTTTAATGTTCTTCTAATTGAATTTTCATTGTATGAATGCCTATGAATTAGTTGGAAGCATTATTGATAAAGATTGTAAGTTGAGAAGAATGATTCTTAACTATGGATTAAAATTTTGCTTGAGGACAAGCAACGGCTTAAGTGTGGGGTATTTGATAAACGATAAATTATACATATTTTTACCTCATGTTTAGCCTAATTTCTGGATGAATTATCATTAAATTTGTGAGAATTGGTGCTCTTAACCATTTCTATTTCATGTTGTATACTCAGGAGAGCATAGGGAAGAGAAAAGAACGAAAAACGGGCCGAAAACGAAGAAAATGGGCCAAAGTGCAAAAACGACACGGCCCAAGGATTCACCACACGGCCGTGGCGCCACGGCCGTACCATACAAAGACCAACACAGCCCAGCCCTGACAAGCACGGCCAGGCTACACGGCCGTGCCACCCTCGACAGGCCCACACACGGCCTCTTATCGATCCACACGAGCTTGGCACACGGGCATGTCCCTATCGTGAGGAAGTGCAATTTCACTCGGATTTGGATACTTAGAGGCTAAGAAAGGCATCCCAAAGCTCTATATAAAGACCCTAAGAGGCAACTCTAAGTGTGTACTTTTTCTCTCCGAAAGGAGCTCCTTATTTCTGCCAACACAGAGAGTAGAAGTAAGGGATTACTCCAAGGGAAGCCGATTAATTCATCCCAGAAGCCGAATTCTACATTAAGACAGAGGATCTCCCTAAAATTCTTTCAGGGGTTTTTGGGTTCTTTATGTTTTGTTATCTTATTTCTTCTGAGATGTTTTCTTTATTAATTATGAACTAATTCCCCCAAATACTTGAGGGGGATGAAACCTAAGACAGATCTTGTTATTATCTTATCTTGAGTTATATGATAAATACTTGAATTGTTCTTAATTATGTGTTCTTAAATCTTGTTTTAATAATCCTAGGTATTAATTCAAGAAATTGATGTGCTTATGTAGAGGAGCAAAAGTCCCTGTTTAAGAGTAGATCTAGCATAATTAAGCGGAGTTGTATGCAACCCTAGATATAGGGCAACATAAATCTACCGGATTAGGGTCAAACCTAATAAAGGGATCCATAGATCGAGTTAATGCAAGACTAGGGGTTTTAACTAGAAAGAGATCTCAGTTAATCAACCTAAGATTAGTTGTTCTTATCCTCAACGGAGGTATTAACATAAGTTAGGGATCTCTACGGATCAAGTCAAGTGAATAAATCATCTAGCTCAAGAATTGATAACAAGTGAAGTCTAGGTGGATTCTCCCTTGAGTATTGTCCAATCAATCAGTCTTTCCCAAAGAGCTTTTCCCTGATTTACTTTTTGTGCATTCATAATTTAGTTTTAGAATTAGTTTAATTTCATAAAAACCCCTTTTATTTTTAGGCTAGATAATAGAAAGGAAGTCAGTACTAGTACTTTTGGTTCCCTTGGGTACGATATCTCGGTCTTGCCACTAAGCTATACTACTGTTCGATAGGTGCGCTTGCCTCAAAGTCGTAATAATAGTTAGTTTTTGATACGATCATTATTATAAATTTTATTACTTCATATCACACATATCACATCTTATAACTCGAGTCTGACAATCGAACTAGGTAACGGGTGTTAAAAGCAACTCATATAGGTTCTATAGACAAATAAATAAATAAAAATTAGGGATAATATTTGGTATATTTACTTTTATAAAATATCTAATGTGATGCTTGTACTTTGAAAATATCTAATATGGTATATGAATGATCAAATTCTGTATTATTCGATACATGTACTGTGATTAACTATCACTAGGGTACTTCAACTTTGAAAACGTTCAATGAGGTAGCTGAACTATCAATTTGTGTATTATTTTGATATTTAGAGTTAACATCTTTAGTGAATGCTAAACAAGCCAATTAAAATTCAATATGTACTTTTTTACAAATAATCAATTCCACATATCATTATGTGAAAAACTAAATAAAATAAAAAGATAAGAAAAAAAATGTCATATTCTCCATTAAAGTAAATACTAAAGTTTCCACCATACGAAACCTTAATTGTAGAAATTTGATCTTGATTGTAACGCCCCAAACCTGGCCTGGACGTTACGGCCAAATCTGGCGGTGTCACATGAAATGGATTCTGAAAATAGAGTCGTCTCGTCAAAGCGTTTCAGTCTCCAAAACTCATATTCATTTTCATTTAATTTCAAAAACGTTCATTAGTTGCTTTATTTGTCAAAACTTATTTTATAGCGGAAGTCTAGTAAAACCGATACATTTTTGAAAATCTGATTCGTATTTTTAGAAAATCCCTTTGATCATATAAAACCATCAAAAACAAAATATTTTATCAAAATAAGCAAGTTAATCAAAAATCCAAAACCAAATCCAAAAGTCCATGCAGTCCAAAAATTTACAGCCCATAAATAATCTGAAGTCTAATATGAAAATCGTAAATTAACTAAAGCAGTTTATAGACGAGTGGTCACCGTTAAGTCTTCGCCATACAGACCCGCCTAAGTCTATGGATTACCTGTACAGAACAAACAAAAAATAAAGGGTTGAGTTTACATAAACTCAGTGTGTAACCCAGCAAAATTAAGCTCGCATACATATAGATTATCATATAACAGACAGATACAAATTTGGGCGTAAGCCCATTTCAGATACAAAATCAAATTCAGATATGCAGATTAGATGACAGAATCTTACCCCCATCCTCTACACACCATCTTTAACCATCCCAACACACCATGTGGTGTTAAAAACACCCATCCAACCCTACACACCAAATTGTGTCGTTAAGACACATAACAAATAAAGTACAGCCCTGCTGCCAGAATATAGGCAAAGGTCACCTTTCAGAACACTTCCTCCATATATATATATATATATACCAACCCACCCCCAAAACAGATACAGAATAATTAGATACAGATATCAGATACAGAATCAACATGCTCACATGCTTTTATACAGATATAGGATGCAGATACAAATACAAATATAACTCACATCAGATAAATCAAACATGCTTATCATTGTCTTACACAAAACAGAACATTAATTCTACAGTTTATAGAGTTTGGGAAGCCCTTATAGATCCTACAATAGGCCCACAATCGTTTAGGACGACCCGTGCTATCCTAGGGAAAATTTCAGATTAATGGGCCCACATGCCCATGTGGTTTGCCCGTGTGGGCCCACAAGCCTAGATTGGCCTTGCCAGTGTGGTCCACATGGTCTAGCCCAGAAACCCACTCGCACGTATGGCCCACATGCCCAACTTGGCCTAGCCCGTGTGGCTCACATGATTATACTCCGACCACCACACGGTCGTGGCTTGAACACGGCCATACCTTCATTGATCACACGGCCATGTCATCACACACGGTCATCCACACGGGTGACCACACGCCTGTGTGGCATCAATAGAATCAATTTTTGGCTTTTTTTGAAGCCTCGTTTTCTGTGTTTTCGGTACACATCTGATACGATTTTTGATGCATAAACAATCTCGAGCCCTCCATACCTAAAAATACCATTTAAACAATTAAAACTATGTACCGAAATACCAATCTATCAAACCCCAAACAACACACTTGAGAATTTATTCAATTGACGTACTCGAACACTTACCAAAATAATATCGAAATGTCCAGCACACTACACGAGAAGAGCCGAATTCTAGTCCCCTTGGTTAATACCTACACAAAGATTCATCACAATAACGCATCCGAAACCAATTTCCAATATTCAGACTTCAAAAAGACTTACTTTCAACAAACTCGAATAACGAGACACAGAAGCTGGGACCTCACACACACACCCAGAACACTTAACCACTGAAGCATACAAATATTTGTGTCAAATTTTATAGAAATAGAAAGAAATTATTTTGGGCGTTACATTGCTTTTCTCCTAATTTTCTTTCAAAAACTTATCTTCTTAGCTTAAGATGAACCCAAATATTTCATGCAAAATTTGGAGAATCTCATGATAGTCAAAATAAAGTTATTTAACTTCCCATTCAAGCTCAATAAGTCGACCAAGAGACATAAAATTTTGAACATTTTGGCTTGTATAAATTTTAAAAAACTTTCCAAAATTTAGGGATTCAAAAAAATTAGAGAAATTTTTAATTAAAAATTACAAGTCCAAATAAAATTACTACTTTTAATCTTCAAATCTCCTTTGAGAAAAATCTCAAGCAATGAAATTGGTTTTTTTTCAAGTTAAACTTATGTTGTTTAGGTTTAGTTTTTTTTTTTTTAATTTAATTTCTTTTTTTATTTAGTTATTTTTACATAATGTTATATTATCCATTTTTTAAGAAAAAACTTACATGTTGAATTTTCATTAGTTGTTTAGCATTTACTAAGGGCGCTTATACTTTGAACATCGTTAACAATATTATGGTGAGGAGTACTATTAGAAGGCTAAGTGAGCAAATTAAGAGTCGGGCCAACAACAATTGCATATTCAACTTTTGACAACATACTTATTAAAATATTATTTTGATAACATACTAAAAGGGGATGAGAAAAAATAGAAAAAAAAATATAATATGTAGACAATATACTATATAGATGACTAAAGATGCATATTGAAAATAAAATAAAATAAACCTTGCATTCTAATAATCAATTGAAGTAATAGAAAAAATTAATTGAAGTAGAAGATGTTAGAAAAGAGAAAGGAGGTGACAACCTTTTTTTAATGTTTAAGAGACACCTAAACTAAAATAAAATAGAGTTAATTTCATCTTAATTTTTTTTAACTTTTCAATCACTTGGGATAGTAAAGTCCTATTTGGTCTTTTAAAATGTTTTATATTTATATTTTCTATTTTCATTTTCAAAATATGATTTTCATTTTCTATTTTTTTGAAAATTAAAAAACATATTTGATAAATGTAAAAAAGTTATTTTCAATAATGTAGACATGAAAATATGTTTGGTACCTATTTTTTCTATAATAATAACATGAGAAATGAATTTTAAAAAATCTACATTGATATGGATTTAAGCTAGGGTACCAAATTTAATATTTGAAAATCTATTAAAAAAGAATATTTTTGTATTTATATGGGTTCGAATCAGAGCTAATTGATTTAGAGTTAAAAACCATGTTTTCATCATTTTCAATTTTACCAAGTGCTTTTATGAAAACTAAAAACTCTATCACATGTGTATTCGTGTGGAAGCCATGTATTTAGAAAATAAAATTGTGTTTAAAGACAGCATGCAATAAATAATAAAATGTATGATTTGAAACTAATTAATAATAACACATGAAATATGTACGGTATTAAAATAAAAATTAGATTAAATTGTAAGTAGATTGAAATTTAAACACTTGAATAAATCAAATTAAGATCACTCAGTGAATATCATTATTTATGAAGGTGTTGTCATTGTAACATCCCTAACCCGTCTCCATCGCCGGATTAGGGTTACGGAGCATTACTGTACACTTGTAAACATTTAAACATCATAACATGCAAATAGACTAATCATATCATAATCCATCCAATCACATACACTTTGTCCTTAAATCGAGCCTTCGAGGCCCTAAAAATAGCTTAGAAATAATTCGGGTCTAATTTGAAACAAATTGGAAAGTTTAGGAAAAAGATGCAAAAATTGTGAAACAAGGGTCACACAGCCGTGTGGCCAGGCCGCGTGGAATCACCCTACGCTATGTAACTTTTTAACAAGCGACACATGGCCGTGTCCCAGCCCATGTAACTCACTAAGTAGGGTCACATGGCCATGTCACATGTCCGTGTGCTAGGCCGTGTAACTCTCTGAGTTGCCTCACACGCCCTTATGTCAGGCCGTGTAACTCACTAACTTTCACCCTAAGAAATCCTTAGGTGACACACGGCCATGTCGCCAAGCCATGTGCCTCACACAACTGAGTCACATGCCCGTGTCTCAGGCCGTGTGAACCCAAAATTTACCTAAAACCAAACCATATCAAAATCATTTCATGCACAAACATTCAATGCAATTGTGCACATTTTCAAGGATCCAAAACATCATCCAAGCACGCATATAATTGCCATTTCCAAGTCCCTAATTCAACTAATCAATATGCCATTCAAAGGCATCACAATTAGCATCCAAACATCACTTACCTAAACATATTCACATACCTTATTTCATGCTTACAAACCTAGTCCATTTAGGTAATAAAACATACCACATTTAACCATTTCCAAACCATTCAAAACATACTATAAGAGCCTTATTTACAAGCCTTAACAAGTGATAAAAAATGACATCATTTGGTAAACATTAAAGTGCACTAACAAAACATAATTTTCAAGACCTAAACACACCAAAGCATCATTACACAACATCCTATACATGCCATTATAAAACCTTGGCCAAAATTCTCAAAAACTACCGAATTGACTGTTGGATAGTGTGATAGGCCTCTGACGAGCTTCTAACCACGATGATCTATAAAGTAAAGAAAAGAAACTACATAAGCAACGAGTGCTTACTAAGCTTGTATAAACCAAAACATAACTTACCATTGCGTTTGCATAATATAAAGCATAAGTATAATATCAACCAAAAACCATAAGCTTGATATATGCTTATACAATATCATCAAAGTCACAAGTTAGTACACTTGTACATGATCCAATTGAATTTAATCATAAGATAAGTAAATTTCCATATGAAATACATCATTTAGTTCGTAAATACTTTCCATAAGATTATGCTTAATTCCATTTAAATACTTACCATTTCATTTCCTTTTCTTGCTTGTTGAACTATCTAGAATTACATCGGATACACAGGAAAGCTCACACAAAGTTTGTAAAATATGTATGATATTAAAATAAAAAATATACTAAATTGTAAGTAAAATAAAATTTAAACACCTTAATACATCATATTAAGATCACTAAATGAATACAATTATTTATCAAGATGTTATCATCAATCCTAAGTTGGTGCCAAGTTAATTTGTGACACTATCTTAATAAAACAACATTATTCATATATGTATACACAGTTGATGGATGTAATAAAGTGTGCATAATAAAATTAAAATATATAGAAATATCAAAATAAAACTTTAACTAAGTGGTAAATTAAAGGTTTTACTAATGAAAATGATTTGGGTCCAAATCTTAGCGTACACATTTTTTTTTTGGTTTTTTAAATAAAAAGACTAAAGTACCCTCGAATAATATACTTTATTTTAATTACGGATGAACATTTTTGTAATTTTTTTAACTGAGTAGGTGACTCAATTTAGGATGACACCAATTCAATCAGGAACTTATATAATATATAAATATACAATTGATGAAGGTAATAAAACATGCCGAATAAAATTAAAATATATTAAAATATTAAAATAAAACTTTAGCTAAGTGGTAAATCTCATCATATGCATATTTTTATTGGTTTTTTTAAATAAAAATAATAATTTACCATCAGATAATATAAATTATTTTAATTATGAAAGGGCATTTACGTAATTTCTCAAATTGGGTTAGTGATCTAGTCAGGTACTTAAATAATAGTATAGATAATAAAAATAAATTTTTTTCTAATTTTCACATATTTTTATTTTCCAGAAATCATTTTTAAAATTTTCAACCAAATACGTTTTCTTCAATTTTTTTCATTTTCCAAAAAAACAAAAATGATAATGAAAATGACATTTGTTTCGTGAAACCAAATGGAGCCTAACTTTTCCGCCACTCATCAAGGGAATCACATTTTCACACCCGAAAATATTAAAGGTTAAGTGCCATGACAATTATGGATATTAAATTAGAAAAACTTTATGTTTAAGCAAGTTCTAGTGTAAATTAGTAAATTTGATGGACTGCTTGGCAAATAGTTAGATTTCAACTGTTAGTCTCGTTGCATTAGAACTATGTTTTCTTTAGTGGGAAACATTATGAGGAGGAACATTAAATTTTATGTTGATGAATTGGTTTTAGTGAACGAGTGCGGGAAGGTTATATAGAGAAGAGGCCTCATTCTCCTATGCTCATTCTCTAATTTTCTGTATTCATCTTATTTCTTCCATCTTCTTCTCTAGTTTGTTCTATAAGAGAGAAAAGTTAAAAAGTGATTTGCATGGAAGGAGAAAACAATATATCAACTTAAGTGATTGAGGTTTAGTAAACTGGTAATATTTCTAAACTTTTCTGTATCTTTTGATTGAAGAAAAGGGAATGAAAATTGAAGATTTTAGTTTAACTCATCGAGCTTGTACTGAGATGTTTAGGGTTGTAGCTAACCTTTAAAATCTCTTTCTGCATGAAAATGAATTATAGTTTTCTTACATATGAATGCCTTCGTTTTCATCTTGATATGACTATTATGTTTAGCTAACCGAGAAGGAGGAAGCTCAAGTGATAAGAAAAAGCTAAGCATGTGTAATTGGTATCAACTTTCAGGTATTTCTCTAATGAGTTCTTGAACTCAATTTCTCATTGGTTATTTTATTTGTTTTAGTATTGTGTTGTTTGGGTATGTTTGACTTTGAGATTTACTGATGATGGAGAATTATTCTATGGTGGGATGCTTGTCGTATTGTTGATGCATGTTTAGTGTTGAGATGCAAATGCATGTTTGGCTGTAAGTATAAGTTGGATGTTTTGATGAGTTGTTGCTAGTAAAGCCATATTGAATATGATATTGTTGAATAGTCAGTTAAGTGATACGTATGGTATGATTTGCCTTAAGTTATTAAATAACATGGTTAGTTGAATACTTGTTATATGTCAATTGTGTAAATAAATGATATGTGGAGTATGGAAGGATGTAAGGCAGATGAAAGATGAAGAAATGTCATCTTGTGCATTTTGTACCACATTTTATTTGGCTTTCTTCATTATAATGTTTCCTACATGTTATCTGGTTAGTTAAATGATATGCATGATATTTGGTTTTGCGGAGGTTCGGTTGGATTGTACGGAGATATATGCACACATGTATATGAAAACCCTACAAAGGTTATTCTAAGTATGAGACTCTGCACAATCTAAAGCTTAAAGCCTCATTTATGCAAGCAAGCCCCATGGCCATAGGCACATGTAAGATAAGACAGTCCTCTTGACTTATCTCATGATTTAAGTTAAGATAGTCTGCTGCCTTGTTCTCTAAGCTTCATGACAAAGTTATACTTGGAAATTTCTCCATGCGAAAGTCCGAGGAGCAATTCACGTATATGAATCTACATATATATGTAAATACTCATTTATGAATCTGTATGTATGGTTCCATTATATATGAGTTTGCATCCCTGAATCTTCTATATGAATCGGTATGTATGACAATCTATTGGATTTATCTTTATGAATTCAAGCTACGAAAGATTGTTGGTCTTATGTTCATATTTTAAGTTAAGAGCTCAACAAGACTATCTTTCACAAGAGTCAGCATGGACTAATATCTAAGCAAAAGATCACGTGGGATTGCCTTTATGATCAAGTTACAAGAAGTTCGTAGAAATTGTTTTTCTCAATCCAAAACTGCATAAATCATCTTTCATGTAGGTGTACGCCAATGACTATCATTAAATCGAGAGTCCATAGTAACTATCCACCAAACAAGAGTTTGGTTGTGACTATTATTTAAGATTGAGTTCACAAGTAAGAATCCGCATATATGAATCTGTGATTATGATTCCACATATAAATGTTCGCAAGTATGGTCTGCAAGTATGTATTCGCCAAGCTCAAGTCTGTGTAGATAAGACTTTATGTGTAAATCCACATATAAAAGCTCGCAAAGTATGAATCTCCATGCATGAGTTTTCTGGAATCAATCCACTGTACGTTAATTCGCAATGATAATAATTGCTAAGGTAATTTACATATGTTTTGATGAAAAAAAAGCAATAATCCATCTTATATGAAATCAGTACAAATGGGTAAGCAAAATCATTCCGTAATGTAGCCTATAACACAAATGATAGAAATGAAGGATTGTGCCAGTGCAGAAGCGTACAAATTTTCAAGTTGAGTCAATGTTAGGGAGGACAAAGTACACCAAGAAGATGTGTGAATTTTACTAGTGCAAGTGACGTCTAATAAGAGATCAAACCTATTAAGTTCTAATTTATAAATTTATAGATGGTGTGTTATATTTGTAACTCACCAATTTCATTTCAACTTACTTAGTCTTTATTACATTTTCCATGTATGATGGTTTATATAAGGAGCTGAAAAGGGATCAAGTCAGAATTCGTTCAAGCGTAGGCAAACTTGTGTTCTTATCTGTAACATGCATATAGCGGGGCCAACTTAGAGGCCGAACATCAGGGTTTGAATTTTTGTAATTACGTATGAACTTGATATATTATATTCTATGATGAGTAATCGTTTAATTATAGTAAAGTCATTATTGTTAATCTTTTCGTAAGTTCACATGTTAATAACTTAAACTAGGAATTTGTAACTGTAGCGTTTTAGTTTGGCAGATCAACCAGTCAAATATGATAAGATTGTTGCAGATAATATTCGAATTAAGTATGATTAGAAAATGTTTAGTTGGTTGTCTTAGTCATGTCAGTCATACAATTTAGTTGTAAATTGTTCAAGTTAGTCATGTAACTATGATGTGACATCTTGTAACCAAACCTGTCGATCGGGTCAAGTAAAGGGTGTTACACACATTGTCATGTTTGTAAGAAAGTAACTCCCAAGGAAAAGTTAAATTCTAAAGCAAGTAAATAAAATTGATGTACCAAATATTGTAATTTCTTTTCAACTGAGTAAATTTCCATGAAAGTGATCATTCTTCATCATACCAAATGCTAACTAAGAGTAAAAGTAAAATGATTTGTATGTGAAATAAATGAAAAAAAGGAATGAGTTTATATAAAGGGCTCTGGGGTAGTTTAGTAATTTTAAATTCAAATTTGGAATCTCGAAGTGGTGAAACCACCATTAGAAAAGGTTTAATCATTTTTCCACTTTACAACCCTTGTTAAATCCATTATTGGAGTGGAAACAATAATCAACTTTTCAAAAAATTGACAAGTGTCTGCTACTAGTTGAACCTATCGTCTGATGTGGCAAGTTCAACCAATTTTTTTTTTATAAAATAAATAGTGTGAAATGTGTCAAACGTATTATGAATTCTTCATTTGACATGGTGAGATCACTATTACCAAGATAAAATTTTCCTTTTCAATTATTAAAGAAGATGGTGAGAATTGAAATAATTTCGTTGGTAATTACATATCAAAATCCAATTATATTATGACTTTCCAAACACTCATACATGATTTAACTTTAAGAAGTTTTAATATATAAGTTTAAGTTATAAAATTTATATTGTAAGTGTTGATATAGTTTACATTAATGAGGAAGACAAGAGGGCACTATGATGGTGTTGAGGAGGTCGATTCACCTTAAGAGGCGAAGAGTTGAAAGAGACAAAATGATAGGCAAAAAGTTAAGGAAAAGATTGAAGAGGATAAGTGTTTAAAGCTAGCTAAGGAGGCCAAAAGATCCCCTTCTCATCGTTAAGGAGAGTATTTATAAGAGAGTTCCTATTATTTGCTAGTGTGATGTGATAAGTTGTTGCAAAAGGGTTGCCATTAAAGAATGCATGCAAGACGTGCATAGTAGGCCTTATCCTATTATGAGAGTAAAAGGTTGTTATGTTCAAGTGGGGCCCAATGGTTTTTAGAGGCGTTTTTACACTTGAGGAGTGTTTACACCTAAAAAGTAATTCTTTGTAAGGATATTCTCCAAGTAGGTAGACTATCCTTAAGAGTGGGTGACTCAAGTTTTCCAAAAGAAAATGGATGGTCAAAATCTTTTACTAAGGCATGAGTCAAACGGAAAGTGAGGATCCATAAAAGCTAGTATAAATAATAAAATAATTGGGATATTTTCACTTCATAATTTAATGTTAGTGCATTAAAACTAAGTTCATACATATTTATATCAATAACGATAAAAGTAATAATATCGTATTATTATGTTGGAGAAAAATTGTATGAAACAGGGGCGCCATATCAACTTGTATCCCTTTCTAATTATTTAATGATAATTTAACAATTTTTACATGCCATTAATACATAATTTTGATAATTTTTTTAACCAGAACTATGAACCCTAAACCCTAAACTTGAATTTTGAACCATAAACCTAAACTTAAAACATTGAACCTTAAACCTTAAAGTTAAACACTAAACCTTAAATCCTAAACCCAAATGCCAAATTCAAGGTTTAAGGTTCAAAGTTTTGGGTTTTGGGTTTAAATTTAGGGTTTGAGGTTTGAGTTTGGGTTCGAATTCACAGTTCAAGGTTCGAGTTCGAGTTTGAGTTCAAGCTCACGATTCATTCAATGTTTAGGGTAAAGTTTTTTTTTTAAATTATGTATCAATGCCATAGAAAAAATTACTAAAATATCATTAAATTATTAAAAAAATATTTTTTGAGTTTAAGATTCGAGGTTCAAGTTTAGATTTGAATTCACGGTTCAGAGTTTAAATTCGAGTTCACAATTTAAGGTTCAGAGTAATTCCTTTTTTCAAAATTATGAATCAATGCCATGAAAAAGTTACTAAAATATTATTAAATAATTAAAAAAAGATATAAAAAGGCGTGAAGCTACTCTTTCATACAACCTTTTCTCTATTATGTTAATGATAATATATTTTAATATTCAGATATTGCTTTGGTATAAGGAGACATGGGGCATGGGGCATGGGGCATGGGCTAATGGGTTCCCTGCATTTTAAAAGAGAACATCAAGGTGGAGTCAGTCAAAGTGCAAGTGCCAAGCCAAGGACTTCGGAGTAGGACCCGAGAGCGCTGAGCTCAGAAGATGACACGCATTCAACAACAATACTACCCGCCCAGGCCTTTTAAAAAATTTTAAAAGAAAAAAAAACCTTCCTAATTTGATCAGTTTTCCGGTTTCCATAAAAGGAAAGCAAACTGCAAACATAAACCCGCCATCTCCCAACAAATGCAATGCGTCCCGCCACTCCGTCGGGCTCAGCTCCACCTGAAGATGAACCTTACAACATAATCCCCCTCCACAACCTCCTCTTCAACCACCCTTCCCTCCGTTTCCCCGAAGTACGTGCCTCTATTGCAGCTCTACGCACTGTCGGAAATCTAAGAATGCCACCTCAGGCTCAACTGCCTACTATGGACCTCCTAGACTGGCTGGCTCTCTTCTTCGGTTTCCAACGCGACAACGTCAAGAACCAGAGGGAACATCTGATCCTCCACCTCGCCAATGCGCAGATGCGCCTCTCCCCTCCTCCCGACAACATTGACGTCCTCGACGTTGGCGTCCTCCGTACTTTCCTCCGAAAACTCCTCAAAAACTACACTAACTGGTGCTCTTATTTGGGCAAGAAATCCAACATATGGTTCAGCCGCAGCTCTCACCCTGATCACCGCCGTGACTTACTTTACGTCGGCCTTTATTTGCTGATCTGGGGTGAATCTGCCAATCTCCGTTTTATGCCTGAATGCATTTGCTATATCTTCCATAACATGGCCATGGAATTAAACAGGATTCTCGAAGATTATATCGACCAGAACACTGGTCAGCCTGCTATGCCGTCGACATTGGGAGAAAACGGGTTTTTGAACTGTGTTGTGAAGCCGATATACGAGACAGTAAAGATGGAAGTTGAGTGTAGCAAGAACGGAACGGCACCGCATCATGCTTGGAGGAATTATGATGATTTGAATGAGTATTTTTGGGGTCGGAGATGTTTTCATAAACTCAAGTGGCCGATTGACTCGGGGTGTAAATTTTTTGTTACTTCCAGTAAGAGAAAACGTGTTGGGAAAACTGGGTTCGTGGAGCGAAGGTCGTTTTTCAATATTTACAGGAGTTTTGATAGGCTTTGGGTGATGCTATTTTTGTTTCTTCAGGCGGCGATTCTTGTGGCTTGGGAAGGGGAGGAGTATCCGTGGCAAGCATTGAAAGTTAGGGATGTTCAGGTTAGGATTTTGACAGTGTTTGTTACCTGGAGTGGGTTGAGGTTTCTGCAGGCTTTATTAGATGCAGGGATGCAGTGTAGCCGTGTTTCGTTTGCAAAACTGGGGCTTGGCCTTAGGATGCTGTTAAAGGTGGTGGTAGCTTTGGCCTGGATCATGCTTTTCGCAGTTCTTTATAGAAAGATCTGGGTGCAGAGAAACAAAGATAAAACGTGGAGCGAGGAGGCTAATAGGCGGGTGTTCCTTTATCTACAAGTTGCATTTGTTTTTGTGTTACCGGAGGTACTAGCGTTGGCTTTGTTTGTGCTTCCTTGGATTAGGAACTTTATCGAGGAGTCGAATTGGAGAATATGTTATCTCATGACTTGGTGGTTTCAGAGTAAGTGTTTTGTTGGTCGGGGACTGAGGGAAGGGCTCTTTGATAATGTTAGGTATACTCTGTTCTGGGTGGTGGTGTTAGCTACAAAATTTGCCTTCAGTTATTTCTTGCAGATTGAACCCATGATTAAACCGACCAAACAATTAATTGACCTTAGGGAGGAGGAATATGAGTGGGATGAGCCATATCGTGGCCGTAACAAATTGGCTGCGGGGTTGTTGTGGTTGCCTGTAGTGTTTATTTACTTGATGGATATTCAGATATGGTATTCAGTTTATTCCTCCTTTGTGGGAGCAGGAGTGGGGTTATTCCAGCACTTAGGTGAGATTAGAAACATCCAGCAGTTGAGTTTGAGGTTTCAGTTCTTCGCCAGTGCAATTCAGTTCAATCTGATGCCTGAAGAGCAGTTACTGACTGCCAGAGGATCGTTTAAGGCAAAGATTAAAGATGCTATTCACCGGTTGAAGCTGAGATATGGGTTCGGGAAACCTTATAAGAAGCTTGAATCAAACCAGGTTGAGGCTCACAAGTTTGCCTTGATATGGAATGAGATAATTACCACTTTCAGGGAAGAAGATATTATCTCTGATCTAGAAGTTGAGCTGCTAGAGTTGCCCCATAATGCTTGGAATGTCAGGGTTATTTGCTGGCCATGTTTTTTGCTATGCAATGAGCTGTTGCTTGCTCTCAGCGAGTCAAAAGAGTTGGTCGATGCTCCTGATAGGTTGCTTTGGAGTAAAATATGCAAGAATGAATACAGGCGTTGTGCTGTGATCGAAGCTTATGACAGTGTCAAGCACATGATGTTTGAAATCCTCAATGTCCAGTCTGAGGAGCATTCCATCCTCTCTGCTATGTTTCAAGAAATTGATCATTCTATTGAGATCGAGAAGTTCATCAAGACATTTAAAATGACTGTGCTGCCACAGATTCGTATGAAGCTGATAAAACTTGTTCAGATATTGACTAAGCCCAAGAAGGATGCAAACCGGGTGGTCAATACCTTGCAGGCCCTTTATGAGATTGTTGTCCGTGATTTTATCAAAGACAAAAGGACAGTTGAACAGCTGAGGGAGGATGGATTAGCACCTCGTGATCCTGCCGTGATGGCAGGACTGCTATTTGGGAATGCTGTTAAGTTGCCAGACCCCAGCAACGAGAAGTTCTATCGGCAGGCTAGGCGATTGCTTACAATTCTTACCTCCAGGGATTCTGTTCAGAACATTCCAGCTAATATTGAGGCTAGACGTAGAATTGCATTCTTTAGCAACTCGCTTTTTATGAAAATGCCTCATGCTCCCCAAGTAGAGAAGATGATGGCCTTTAGTGTCCTCACCCCTTACTACAATGAAGAGGTGCTCTTTAGCAAAGAACAGCTCGTAACTGAAAACGAAGATGGGATTTCCATCCTATATTATTTGCAGACCATATATGATGATGAATGGAAAAATTTCATGGAAAGAATGCGGCGAGAGGGAATGGTAAAGGATGAGGAGATATGGACAACCAAGATGAGAGATCTGAGGCTTTGGGCATCTTACAGAGGCCAGACACTTTCGCGCACTGTCAGAGGAATGATGTATTATTTTAGAGCTCTTAAGTTACTGGCTTTCCTTGATTCTGCATCAGAGATGGATATTAAAGAAGGGGTACGGGAGCTTGGTTCTATGGGGAGAGATCTTGGTTTGGATAGTTTAAATCCTGAGAGGTCACCTTCTCCCAGGAGTTTAAGCAGGGCAAGTACAGGTTTCTTATTCAAAGGCCATGAGCTGGTAACCGCTTCAATGAAATTCACGTATGTGATTGCCTGCCAGATTTATGGGGCTCAGAAGGCCAAGAAGGATCCACGTGCTGAGGAAATCCTGTATCTGATGAAACACAATGAAGCCCTTCGAGTTGCCTATGTTGATGAAGTTTCCACAGGGAGGGATGAGAAAGAGTATTACTCTGTTCTTGTGAAATACGATCAGCAATTACAGAAGGAGGTGGAGATTTATCGTGTCAAATTGCCTGGTCCATTGAGGCTTGGAGAGGGCAAACCGGAGAATCAAAACCATGCCCTTATCTTCACCCGTGGTGATGCTGTTCAAACTATTGATATGAACCAAGACAGCTATTTTGAGGAGGCACTGAAAATACGCAATCTCTTGGAGGAATATGGGCGATACTATGGGATACGAAAGCCAGCAATCTTGGGTGTCAGGGAACATATTTTTACCGGATCTGTTTCATCACTTGCTTGGTTTATGTCAGCTCAAGAAACAAGTTTTGTCACTTTGGGACAGCGTGTCTTGGCAAAGCCTCTGAAAATTCGAATGCATTATGGCCATCCAGATATCTTTGACAGGTTTTGGTTTCTGACTCGGGGTGGGATCAGTAAAGCTTCCAGAGTAATTAATATTAGTGAGGACATTTTTGCTGGCTTTAATTGTACTTTGCGAGGAGGCAATGTCACACATCATGAATACATCCAGGTCGGCAAAGGAAGGGATGTTGGGTTGAATCAAATATCTATGTTTGAAGCCAAGGTTGCTAGTGGGAATGGTGAGCAAGTTCTCAGTAGAGATGTCTATCGGCTAGGTCATAGACTGGACTTCTTCCGGATGCTATCATTCTTTTATACTACTGTAGGCTTTTTCTTCAATACGATGATGGTCGTTCTTACTGTATATGTTTTTCTGTGGAGCCGACTTTATCTAGCTCTTTGCGGTGTTGAGAAGGCTGCCCTTGCTAACAGCAACAATAATAAAGCTCTTGGTGCCATCTTGAATCAACAATTCATCATCCAACTTGGACTTTTCACTGCCCTTCCAATGATAGTGGAGAATTCCCTTGAACATGGATTCCTTCAAGCTATCTGGGATTTCTTGACAATGCAGCTTCAACTTTCATCTGTTTTCTACACATTTTCCATGGGAACCCGTACACATTTCTTTGGCCGGACTGTCCTTCATGGTGGTGCCAAGTACCGAGCAACTGGCCGTGGTTTTGTTGTGCAGCACAAGAGTTTTTCAGAAAATTACAGGTTGTATGCTCGCAGCCATTTTATAAAGGCTATTGAGCTTGGTCTAATACTTACAGTTTACGCATCTTACAGTCCTTTAGCTAAGGACACACTTGTTTACATAGCTATGACTATCTCCAGTTGGTTTCTGGTCATATCATGGATTATGGCACCCTTTGTATTCAATCCTTCTGGTTTTGATTGGTTAAAGACTGTTTATGACTTTGATGAATTTATGAACTGGATATGGTACGATGGTGGTCTGTTTGCAAAGGCTGAACAGAGCTGGGAGAGATGGTGGTATGAGGAGCAGGAACATCTAAGGACAACTAGCCCCTGGGGAAAGCGAGTAGAGATACTTTTAGACCTTCGATTTTTCTTTTTCCAGTATGGGATTGTACACCATCTAGGTATTGCTGCTAATAGTACTAGTTTTGTTGTATACTTACTGTCTTGGATATACATTTTTGTGGCATTTGGAATTTTTCTGCTTATCTCATATGCTCGGGACAAATATGCAGCTAAGGAACACATATATTTTCGGCTTGTTCAGTTCCTTGTAATCATTGTTGGAATACTTGTTATAGTTGTGCTGCTTCAGTTTACGGCCTTTAAATTTTCTGACGTTTTCACCAGTTTATTGGCTTTTATTCCCACTGGCTGGGGAGTTCTATCTATTGCGCAAGTACTTCGGCCCTTAGTGCAGTCTACCTGGCTTTGGGATTCAGTGGTTTATGTGGCTCGGCTATATGATATACTGTTTGGCGTTATTGTTATGGCCCCAGTGGCATTTTTGTCTTGGATGCCTGGATGTCAGTCAATGCAGACAAGAATCTTATTTAATGAAGCATTTAGCAGGGGTTTAAGGATCTTCCAGATTGTTACAGGGAAAAAATCCGGGGACATATAATTTGTGGTAATTTATCAGCACTTACTAGTCTGGTTCATGGTTTGCTTTTTCCCTGACATATTTTAATTATTCAGGTACCTGATTATTTACTTCCTTTTTATTAACTGTTTTTAGAACTCTGAATTGTAGTGAACTGTCTAATTTGTTAATTTTCACTGTTAGTATGTATATTAGCCATGGGTTTTGCTCTTGTATTCTCCTCAAGTTGGTTCTAATTATAGGACTTGGAAGTTTTGATAGCCAACCTATTTTGGTCTTCTTGGTTCATATTCATGTTCACCCTCTTAGTTTCATACTTTGATTTATTGGAATTAGTCGGGTTATGTTTTGAATTTGACTGATTATAACGGTGCAGGTAATGTTTTATTGGAGATGAGGGGTTTCCAGAGTTTTAGGTGTTTCGCTCTTGTGGCGAGTATCTTGTGGCGAGTAGTAAAGTTTTTGCAGCCTTTTTGCTATTAAAGTTCTACTGTACGATTCCTGGCCATGCATTGCCTTTGTAGAAGGTATCTTAAGAGTCTGAAATGAAAATAGTGTGGCTTTACATAATAATGCATTTGTCTTTCAAGTTTGCCAGGCCATGGGGCTATTGGGGGATGGTTGACCTGTTAAAAAGTAAGTTTTGGAAGAAATTGTTATGGATGCTTGTTGAAGCTGTTATTTCCACTGGATATCCTTTATAAACAAATGAGCCTGCAGCCATTTATTTGAATTGCTTGTGAATGGTTTTTAGATAGAATATTGAAGATTCAGTGATGCTACGATTGCCGAATTTGCTGAGTTCAGCATGAAATCTTTATGTTCAAGTTGATTGGCAACATTTCTGTTTTGAAATGTGGTCGCCATTAGTTCCATTTTGAACTAGAGTTGCTTCTTAATTGCCAGCTTCTAGTTCTGCAGTTTTGTAAGGGAGTATAGCTTTAGTGGTTGTGTTGAGTTGTGAGGTGGTAGAAATTGTTTGTTATTCTTTTATCAGAACAAAAAATGCAGCTATTTGTTCATTCATATCATGTTTCATGAAGTACTTCTTGATCTGTCTTAACGAGACATTGAAATAATTGCATCATCTACTTGACAAACAAAGCATTCAGCATGAATTTTGAACCCTAGCAATTCCTAGAATTCTTCCTAAAACTACACCATTGGTTGGAAAATGTAATTTCAAGTATGGTGATGAGAAAAAAATAAAAATAAAAATAAAAAATGGTTATACGAGTGAGGTTTCTCACCTAGTTAGGGGTGAGCAAAACTCGATTCGACTCGAAAAAATTAAAAAAAATTTGAATTTCGAGTTAAACAAATCGAGTTGTTTGAGTTATTCGAGTTATTCGAGTCAACTCGAATTTTTTCCGAATTTTGAGTTCGAATCGAGTTGAGTTTTCAAATTTGAATAACTCGAATAATTCGAATAATTCGAATATTAAACTATAATATTTTACCTTTTTACCCTAAACACCCAAACTTTTTTACTTTTCACTCTAAACTTTTACTCATTTCCACTTTTTCCCCAAAACTTTTACTCTCTTCCTATCCTAACCCCCCATCTACCCAAAATCCATTTCCCACCAAAATTTTAATCTCCTATTTATTTTTTCTCAAAATTTTACTCCCAAAAACTCTCAAAACTTTTTATTTTTCTCCAAAATTTTTACTCCCTCTCATTTTTCCCTTAAAACTTTTACTCACTTCCTATTCCACCCCCATCTACCCCAAACTCATCCCTCCTCCAATTTTTTTTAATATTTTCCCTCCAAAATTTCACTCTCCCCTATTTACTTTCCTTCAAACTTTTACTTCCAAAAATTTTTTATTTTCCTCTTAAACTTTTACTTCTCATCATTTACTCCCAAATAAAAAATCAAAATTATCCCCAAAAAACCCCCAAATATAAATAGTAATAATTTTATTTGTATCTACTATTTATATTATTAAATTAAATTTCACATTTTATATTATTTATATTATTGAATTGTTTAGTCATATTGAATATTTATATTAAAATTGAATTATTAATGATGCCATTAAATATTCATGTTAAAATTTTATATTGGTATCAATTTCATATTTTATCTTTAAAATAACTTTTATTAAAAAATTACATTTTTATATTTAATATATTTTTTAATTTTAAAATATATAGTAACAAGAATCTAAAGATAATTGAAAAAACTAAGCAAACAAAAAAGTTAATAAATAAATTATGAAGTGATGAAAGTTAATAAAAATTTAATTACGATGAACAAATTTTATTACGGTGGGTAACATTAGTTACAAGGACCCAAAATTATTTTTTAAAATTTAACTCGAACAAATATATTCGATTCGATTCGAATTCTATTTCACTCGACTCGATTCGAGAAAATTTCAAATCAAATTAGAACGATAGAATATGATTCGTCAACTCAATTAACTCGAAATTTTTTCATTCGATTCGATTCGATCGAACGCTCACTCCTATACTTAATATCTCTAGGAACACAGTTGTTTCAAGTTACCAGTTTGTTGATTAAGTCCTTGGATTCTGGCCAATCTGCAAGACTGTTGTATTGTGAGTTTGTGAATAGATGGGGTTTCCCACGGCACAAGCCCGAAATCATCGTTGTACTCTTCCATTCCTTCAACAAGGAATTGCCAGACTAAAGCACCCACCCCATACCCTTTCTTCTTAGCAGATTTATAGATGATGTCTAAAATAGTCCTATAAAACTGCTCTCTCTGGGATGCCTGGAAGTCTTTGTTCTGATTTGACAAGCCGTATTCTGTGAACATAACAGGCTTCTTCAGTTCTTTGTCACAATCTTCAATGTGCGAACGCACCCACTTGGAAACATACCTTTGTTTTTCTTCAAATTCTAGATCATGAAACCTGCCAAACAAGATTAGATTAACCATAGAGATGCTTATTGAAGAAATAAGAGAAAAACTAGACCTCAGGCAATTCAAACAAATATCAGTCAACACTTTTTCTTTTATCAAACTATGGATAATAGCCAATTTGTAAAATGAAAAATTTCAAGCAAAGTTCATTTGTAAAAGGCAGGAATGAAACTAGCTTCACAACTTGATAGACTTGATAGCTCATACATAGCCATCAAGGTTTATCATTATCCATGCCTTAGCACCCTATATGATAATAATCCAGGCTTCATTCTGTAATCTGGTACCACAGATTTATATAATAGATTCTTCTTTTGCATGCATACTGAAACATTTTCGATTTTCATAAATAGTTAGTGAATGGCGCTTACCAATGGTCAGGATATATATGAACAGAGGTAAAATCGACATTTGTAATGTTGGAGTTGCGGACAAAATCAGATCCAAGGGTTGATGCCCACTCCCCTGGATTCACAGCTGACTTCTTGGGGCTTTTAGGACCATAGAATCCTTCCAGGCCAATGGTCAATAGATGATTTTTGTCTATTGATTTTATAAAACCTGTCATCTCTTCTATCCATTCCTGCAATTGTCATAAAAAGCTTTTATAGGCCTTTGTTCTTCTACTAAAGAAGAAGATAAAATTATATAGTAAAGAAAATGAAGTTGTGTTTCAGTTTCAAGGAAGTCCCTAGAGTTGAGCTTTGCCCTCTCTTTTTTTCTTACTTGATAGTGTAAGATGTCACAACTTACTTGAAGAGTATCCCCAGAAGGATCAGACATGCAACGGGGTTCGTTTATTAACTCCCAAGCAAAGATGGTTGGATCATTCCGATATTCAACTCCAGTGATGGTGTTCTTCCTTGTTAGGACAGTCTGGGGAAATGAAATAGATCAAGTAAGAAAGCATTGCAGCTTAGAAGAAACTATATTTTCCTCTCAAATTTCACAGCATACCATTAGTTGCCCTATTTCTCAACCTTATTCCCAAAGAACCATATCTCTGCTTGTTGAGGGTTGGTCGGCTCTTTTGGGATTAGGCTTCGAAGTGTCATCTGTCACACAGTTGGTTGAACCTCAACAACCAAAGGTATTGTCCCTGGAAGGGTTTTGTCTCCAGTGCTCTGCCATTCTCCCAACATGTGACCTATATGCCATAGGTCAGGGGTCCAAACACTCTACCAAGGATGAGACGCTCATGTCGCCTCTTGGTGGGTGACTTAGCTCTGTGAACCAGTCCCTTAGGGTAGCCGTTCATGGCACGTTGGCTCTCAACAAAGCACATGAGACAAGAGCCTCTTCAGGAGACAAACTCTCCTTGAGAGACAATAACTTCAGTTGTTGGGGGACCGGGTCGGCTACCTAGTGGACAATACTTTGAAGACTTCTCCGAAGGAACAGACCCTCAACACTGCTATATACTTACATAGGTAGAAACAAGACCCAGGGATGACCATGTTTACAACAACGGGACTTTTTTTCTGAAAATTGTACAGAAAATCCGCCATATATACTCCCATCTATTTACATCACAAAATATAACCAAGGGTAATACCCCAGATGATGTTGATAAAATTAAAATGATTCAACTATACGAAGAGAGAAAAGAAAATCCAGATAAGTTGATAGATACCAAGACATAATTCTTGAAATTTTTGCAGATTGATGGGTCAAAGAAGAAAGAATCATTAGAAGAGCTCAAACCAATGCCTTCTTGCCATGCCCACTTCACATATTGCGTCTTTCCACCATATGCTTGCAAGTTATTTACTAAGCTAAGAAGCAACCTAATTCCATGTCGACTTGCTTCCGCTATGACATAATCCAAGGCCTGCCATAATTGCCAAAATGTAAAGTTGCTGATCATCAAGGATTGAAAGAAAAAAGTGTAGATGATTAAAAATACCTGGAAAACTCGCTCATCAAACTGGCCAGGGGAAATCTGGAGAGCATCATACCCTCCATCATTGAAGGCCCAAGTTCTACAAACAGTGAGACCCATCTTTGCACCAGCTTGCAGCATTGCAGTCACCCTACCCCTGCTATTTTCATCCATTGAATGAGCCATTAACCAGTATGAATTCCATCCATTCACATATAACGGTTTACCGTCCAAAATGAAGTGACTCCCATTCCTTTCCACAAAACTTAAACTTAGTCCCTTAGGGAGACTACTAAGCTTCAACTCGCCAAAAGACATGTAAATAAAAGCCACACATGAAGCAAATCCAAGAATTGGGTACAGCACCCCATTTCCACGCATCGTCTTTCTATATAATGTAAGCAACCTGAATGCAGAAATTGCTTATTTAGGTACCCTTTTGGCTTTAACTCTAATTAAAACAAAGTTCAAAAGTTGAGAGAGTACGGTACCTTAGAATCAAATGAGAGTGCAGATCCCTCTTCATAACAAGTTGAGTAAAAGAAAGACAGATGGATTTGAAAGTTACAAGTCTTTCAGTATAGGAATTGATAAATTTATAGCAGAAAACGATGCAAGGAATTACAAGCAAGGAAGAGAAGAAAAAAAAAACTGAACAAGAAGAATGCAAAGAAAGAAGATCAATGAGAGAGAGAGGAGGAGGAGGAAGAGTGTGGGTATTAGGTTCCTTGGTAGGTGGTTAAAATCAGATGAGATGGAGACGTATGCAACTGTACTGTCCACCTGATTTCCACAAATACACACACAGACACAGTTTCCTTTAATTTTAATATATCTGCGCCTAAACTACTTAACTGAAGCAAGTCTCTCCATGGGCCCTCTCTTGACCTTCTTGTCTGCTCCATACCAAATTAACTACCTGTAAACAAAACAAAATAATAATATCTTCATTGTGATATAATGTGATCTGATACCGACAGTCCAAGGCAGCCTCGGCTTTCGGGAAACTTATTGTAAAGGGTTTACTAAATGAAGAGTAGATGTGATTGCCCAATGACTAAATAAATCAAGTTTAGTAGGTTAACATAATGACAGTAATAATAAATAATTTCACACTCCATCATATCATGTGCGGTGCCGGTGCAATGGGAACTTGGATTCTCTAGTCTCCACTACACTGTGGTCTCTTGGCCTTTTCTTCTTCTTCTTTTTTTGAATTTATTTGTTTGCTTCCGTTTGGCACTCCCATTCTAATATGGTAGAAAAATTCTTACTGAGAAACGCACCCACGTGCATTACTTTAATAACTTTTTATTAGTTTTATGAATATAAATATGGCTATATATCTACTTTTAAGCTTTCTAGTTAGAATAGCCAATCACCATAAAGAAACTGGTTGTACATAGCCCCCTCATATCTTCTTAACATAGCTCGAACATAATTTTCGGAGGATGTAAACAATCTATATGTATTAGGAAGAATTTATGATAATATTTTTCATTTCATCACATTCAATAGATTCTTACTGATTTCATCCAGGTCACGAACAATGTCCTAAGTTGACACACATTGCTTTATTATTATTGTACCCAAAGGAAGAGAACTCAAGTGGATGGAACCCATGCCTATTCTCTATTCTCCAACAAATAACTTTCACTACCACGATAAAGAGAGAAAAAAAAACATATATATCTAACCCTAACTTTGTTAGGGCTTCACCCCATTCACTCTTCCAAATCCTTAAGTTTAATTCGCACCCTCGCGATGTGAAGCGCCAACATAGACCACTCAAATATTTGTGCTCTAACAATTAGTGTTGTACACGGGAACAAGTAAAAAGTCTTATCTTTACCCTTTAAAAGGGTATAGTCACCTGGAGTGAAAAGGTTGAATCGCTCTTTATTATTCAAATTGAAGTATACTTGAGGAGCAAGGCTAGGACAACATGATAGAGACTTGTCATTCGTCTTACTTGTTACCTTAGCAATAGAATGATGAATGTGTCTGTCCTCTTTCCTTAAACCTTGTAGAAGACCATCGAAAAAAGACGTAATAGTATTGCTTTAAGAGAAAGGTAACTCCCTGTTGGAAAAAAATCGGTTTGAAAATAGTGTTTTTACACAACAGAAAATAAAAATTTTAAAAACCGATTCGGTTTGTGATATTTATAGCAATAAATCTTAGACCGAAATCATACTTGTGTTTCGGATAGAGAGATTCTTGCCGTTCTCGACTTTCAACCAAATGATCTTTTCCACTATTCTCGTACTACGAATTGTCTCTTCTGTGGGCTCGATCAAAGCAAATCAAACACAGAAACTAGAAATAATATTTTCTTCTTTTGGGGTGAAAGCAAAAATTCTCTTCTCCAATAAAAATCAGCAGAATTATTATTCCAAAAATATATTTAATTCTTAGAGAATAAAAGTCTCTCTATTTTCAGGAAAAATAATAATATTTTAAAGTTGTGTAAATAACCTTACCCATGCCATCTATTTATAGGGCGAGAAGGTAGAACCATTGTTGAATTAGTGAAGTTTATTTCAAATACAAAAACACTCCCTACTTAGAGTAGGATTAGGATGGGCAGCACACCCCTAGTATTCTTACTAGGGTTGTAACATCCCGTCCGATGAAGCCCTAGTGTTTGAGCGTTGTTTATAGAAGTAAAGTATGTAGAGTAAGTTCTGAGTGAGTAAGGTATTAAATTTGGCTAAGTATATGAAATCTATGAATGCACCTTCGGGCGAAGTCTGTGTTAGGTGAGCTTGATGATTTGGCGGACTCTCTCGTAGAGTATACATCATCTCGACGGTTAGACGAATGTGTTGAATCCCTTAAAGTTAAGCTCTTAGAGTTAAGTCCTTAGTGTTAAGTCCTCAATTTGGAGGAACTATCTATTATATTATTGTTTTTTATTAAACAATTTAGGTAGCCTGATGAAAACCAGTTAAAATGGGACAAGTTACTACAGATGTCAGGACACGCATTTAAGATGAGAGAGAAAGTTCTTAGTCATGGGTACCGAAAGAAGAGGAGTGGGGTAATTTAACGTGCCCACTAGGTTTACCTTCCGTGTATTTTTGTATAAAGTCAGCCTTGACTTCTTGAGCAAGTTTATACTTTCTTTGGTACCATATTTCCTTCCTAAAACTTTCTCTGTATTTTTCTTTAAAAAAATCCAAGACATAAAGCCTGCTGGAAAAGTTGGGTCAGTTGTACTCAGCCAATTCCATCGTCGTTAGCACCTAGTAAAGAAATCGATGAAACTCAGGTTATTTCATGATTTAATGAGGCCTTAAGGTTTCATGTTTTAGGGTTGACTAAAGTATAAGGAAAGAAACTTCTAGATTTTGGGTTTCTTGTTAATATTCTTGTAAACTTGCGTAGTTTTCTAATAAAACAATCTATAAGTATTAACTTTTTATATTATACCTCAAGATACTCCTAAAGGCTCTCGAGATAAGGGAAAATGTCTTGTTGTGTAACTAAGCTGCACTTTTCTAATGAGTTCCTTTTTACTCCACATATGTGTATGCTTTTATTATGTTTGGTTAAAGGTACGTATACCTATCTTGTGAAAATGAAATGTTTGCGTACGAAAGACAGAAGTTGTTGTCAATAGTTTGTTTGGTATGTCTATGTGAAAGACGTAAGGGCATTTCTTTGTGTTAAGCCATTACCATCTTGCTTTTGAAATGAACCATATGGTTTAAAAGGAAAAAGGAAATGAATTCATGGTGATGCCTTCAACGAAATGAGCATTGAACTGGCAGACCGCGATACATGAAAATGATAGTGTAGCCTCTGGTAGGGCAAGTGCTATTGCAAACCAGATTGACAATGCATGACAAAGGAAAATAAATAAGCAAATGATACGATTCTGAATAGGGACTAAGGTTTTTGGATAATATGAAGAAGGTTTTCTGTATGACTGCACGGGCGTAGTGTACACGCCAAGTGAATAGTGTCTTGAGTATTGCCTATATGTGTTTGGTGTTCTCCAACTGGCGAATTATGTGACTGTTTTGGATTGGAAAGGCTTACTTGAATTGTGTGTGATTATTGAATTGTTTACCTTTAGGACTCAATAAGTTCTTTGAACTTACTTTACCTTCCCTTCTCAGGCCTACTGATAATGTAAAGGAACCTCCGAAGACTACGCCCGAGGATAATCATCGTTGTGAGATTTCTAAGTATTTTGTATTATGTATGCATATGGTATTGTTATGATGATGTCTTTTTGAAGAATGAACTTTGTATATTTGAGCTTATGCTTTTGAAACCGTAGATCCGATGAAAATTCAGTAAAGTTATTATGTTTTATAATAAGCCTAAAATTATTCAACTTTGATTGATCAATTGTTCACGCCTCTTATATATAGATATATATATATGTAACACCCCTTACCCGCATCCATCGCTGGAATAGGGTACGAGACATTACCTTACTCAAACACAAACAATCATACCAATCTGAGTCATAAATTTCCATTCAAATTTAAAGCTTTTCATACATAATCATATTGTCCCTATTATAGGCCTACGAGGCTCAAAACATACATTAAGAGCGGTTCGGGACTAAACCAAGATCTTTAGAACACTTAGAAGAATTTCAAGTTTTGGAGAGTCACATGCCCGTGTGGTTTAGGACACGCCCGTGTGGGTAGGCCGTGTGGTTACACACGCCCGTGTCCTCAACCCGTGTAACTTTCTGTTTATGACGCCATGCACCAAGAAGAGCCACACAGCCAAGTCACACACCTGTGTGGCAGGCTGTGTAGCGAATTTAATTTCTGAAAAATAGGTGCAGACTTCATATTGTGTTTACTACTAGACATTTTGTTTTGCTAAACTAGGGTGCAGGGAATACATGGTCGGACTACACACGCATGGTGCAAACCGTGTCACACACGGCCTAGACACACGCATGTGTGTCTACTCGTGTGGACAAATATAAGGCTATTTACTAAGCCATTTGCCACCCTGAAACACAAGCACACTTACACTACTTCAAAGGTACATAACATAACATAAGTAAGCTATCAAACATCCCAAAATCAAGTCATCCACACATCATTCGCGTACCATATCCATCATGCATATATCTCACATACTTAGCAACTTAAACATGCAAACTACCTCAATCATGAATAACATCATCATATGCATACACCAAGTATCAATAATGGCCAACTTTTAATGGCCTTATACAAAATGATCATTCATCAAAATAAGCCAACATACTTGGCCAAATCAAATATGACACATATAACAAAATAACCAAGTCCCCTATACATGCCATAACTCAAAACACCAATAACTACATATAACAACTTACTCATTCACAACCTTACCAATAGTCATCACATAATGAACTCATCTTTTAGGAGTTTCACATACGTACCTGTGCCAACCCTTACATAATCACTTGCACTCACACTTCGTTATTTCACTGAATCACCCGTTGAACCACTTGGAATTCTAAAGGATATTCAGAAGTCTTGCACATAAGTGCCACACTTATTTGTAGCCGAAGCTACCACTTATTACTTGTAGCCGAAGCTACGACTTATCATTTGTAACCGAAGCTACCACTTATCATTTATCACTTAAACACTTGGTTTTCTAGTGACATGTCACTTGTATCCTATTCGATTCCCAAGGTTCAATCAGGATCTTTCTCACTTGTCGAAGCTTGGTCAGTATACACATTCAAATAGTTATTCACAAAGCATACTGATGTTTAAGTATTCAAAAACATAATATAGCAATGCATTATTTACATACAAACTTACCTCGATCCAAAATGACAAGTTATTCGATTTAGTCCAAAATCTTTTATTTTCCCCGATCAAGGTCGATTCCTTGTCTTTCTTGATCTATAATACCAAATTTAACTCATTTAATTATCACATTACTTAATTCGGTCCAAAAATCACACTATGGAAAACTTACATTTTTGCCCTTAAAATTTGACATATTTTCACTTTAGTCCTTAGGCTCGTATAACAAAATGTACTCATTTTCTTTGTTACCCAAGCCTAATTGACACATATACATACTCATAACAACCCATATTTTACACTAAATCACATTTTATGTACATATTTTATAACTTTTACAAATAAGTCCTTTTATGCATTTTCATCAAAAACCACCTAGTAAAAGTTGTTTATCACACATCAAACTTTCATTTTCTACCATAAATCATCAAGTTACATGCATGTCACACATGTGTAAATTTTTAAACACGAACCCACTTCAAAATAATGGTAGAAATATGCAAATTGGGCTACGAGGACTTCAAAAATGTAAAGAACATTAAAAAGGGGGCTTGGAGGACTTACTATGAAGCTTGGAAGTTGAAGAAACCCTAGCTATGGTGTCCTTAGGGATTTTCGGCCAAGGTAGGAGAAGATGGACACAATTTTGACTTCATTTTCCCTTTTTATTCTTTTATTAACTAAATGACCAAAATGCCCTTCACTTAAAACTTTGATATTTTATCCATCCATGTCCATTTTTGTCCAAACTAAACTATATTGGTCTAATTATCACATAAGGACTTCTAATTTAAAAACTCATAATAATCAAATCCCTTTAGTAATTAAAACACATATTTTGCGACTTTTGCAAATTAGTCCTAAAAATCAAATTGGACACTTTATCAACAAAATGTCTTAACCAAATTTTCACACATGCATTCAATCATATAATAAACCTCAAAACTTTATCACAATAAAATTTTCTACTTTGGATTCGTGGTTCCGAAACCACTATTCCGTTTAGGCCCTAAAACGGGCTGTTACAATATGTGTACATGAGAAATAGTGTAATTTAAATTGTGGTTTGTGCCCAACATGGTTTTGAAGAGATAGTGATTTTAAAGTAGTGATGAGCCATTCTTGTATCCTCTTTAAGGATCGTGTTTAGGGCGTTATAAGGGTTGTCGCCCTTCATATTCCATAAAGGGATTTTAGGCGTCTCTCACAACGAGTCCAATTACGTGTACTTCTCGGACTTTTCAACCTAGTACTTTGTAATTTGATCTTACCTGATTCTATTTTTCTATTTCCCAAAATAAACTTCAACATTTATAATTAAATAATTTTCTCATCCTAATTTACCTCTAGTAAAATTATTATAATTTTACCCTTAATAAAATTTCTGAGAAAATATATTTAATATGTCATCATTTAGTTTGTTCACTATGGTCTTATGGTTTATTTTCATTTTCAGGCTTTAAAATAACTCAAAAACATAAACTCAATCTTCCGATCATTTTTTAGAATTCATTATTCATTTATAAATGAATTCATTTCTCATTTCCAATTTGAGAAAACCACATTCATCTCCAAATGATTCCATTTTCTCCATTTCCATCTTGGAGAAAACCATAATCATTTCCTGAATTTTTTCATTTCTATTCATTCCATTCATTTTGATTCAACACACGATTCATTTTGATTCAACACACGATTCATTTTTTGTTTCAATAAGCTAGCAGCGAGACTGATTGAACATATGCAATTGAGGCTCAAATTATGTCTAATTAAGTTTCAACTTTTTGCCTATTAATTATAAACTCATTTAGTCACAAAGTCATTCCACTATAATATCATGACTGAGCTCTCCTCAATAGTATATGATTAAAAAAAAAACTCAATTAGTGCTTGTCCAATAACCTTTTCATAAGTGTGTTACCCTCATAAGATATCATTAATATCTTTGGGATAATATCCATTCTCCCAATATGATCCTATTTTATCTCATAGTAACCATTACATCTTCTTTCATGAAAGTCAATTACTATCAAATAATAATCAAATCAATCATCACAAAAACGAACGACCCACGACCACTTTTACATTTCATTGGCCATGTAATGCTAATGAGAGGATATCATTTAACCATGTCTTGGGCTATGAATTCTACTATTGTGAATGACCTACATACTATAGAAATCGTACACCCAACACACCAGCTTTCGGTTCCTTATATATTTGAACTTAGGATTTTACTTAAATCAAACTGTATGAGTCACGCATACATAGTCCGTCATCCACTTAGAATTCAAGTATGCCACACTATGAATGCCACACATGAATAAGTCCATAAGCGGATTCAAGATCTATTCTTCTTGGGTCCTGTTTGACTACTATTAGTCCAATCAGTCACATCTATGTCTCTATCTTTTGAGAGTCATCTATTCCGGTATCCAAGACAAAGCATCTCTATAATTAGACTCGATAGACGGTATATTAGTCTTTCAACCGGTTTGCTCATTTTCAATTAGATTAAGGACATGTTTAGGTTCATCTACTAATACAATTTCTTTTTTCGTATTACGATCCGACCACGTAATACCTCTTAGTATTAGTTTTAACTTTAAACAACCAATGAGCAACATTTTCTTTCATTTATCTTTGCATGTGAAAACCATATAAGGACATTATACAAAGTATTGATGTAATCCATGAATAATTTTATTAACCAATTTGTTCGAAAAAAATTGCAAGTGTACATTGGCCAAAATAATACACTCAAGGCACTAGATCTAACACTTCCAACCAACTATAAAATAATGTCGAGAGTTGTAGGCATAAAATAAGTTCCTTCAAACTTTTCATCCCAACAATTTCTAATATTAGCTATCGATGAATAGGTCATTTTACCAAATACTCATTGTGTATTTTCTAGCCAGTATTCAGTGTAACACCCGTTACCCAAGTCTGACGTTAGGACAGGGTACGAGGCATTACCGCACTCAATCATATTTAAACGTGTAAACTCGGGCTATAAAATTTCTTTCCTTTTTAAAACTTTTCATTCATTCTCTTCATAACCTTATCATAGGCCTACGAGGCCCAAAACATGCATCAGTTGCATTTCGGAATCAATCCGAGAACTTTCAAGCACTTAGGAAATTTTTACCTAAAATAGGGCCACACGTTCGTGTGGGATGGGACACGCCCGTGTGGGCAGGCCGTGTGGTCTCACACGCCCATGTCCCTAGCCCATGCTAAATTTATTTTTATTTTTAACCTACAGGGGTTTTGACACAGCTTGGGTACACGCCCATGTCTATGGCCTGTGTCCTTCACATGGCCTAGACACGCTCGTGCCAACATCCCGTGGAGCATCCTGACTTAAACACTATAATCATCAGAGGTGCAAAAGGCCAAGGCACACACCCGTGTGCTCAGCCTGTGTTCAATACTAACTTAACTAATTTGGATGTAAGGGATACACGGCCTATCAACATGCCCATGGGGGCTGACCATGTGTCATACACGGCTTAGGTACACAACCATATACCCAACCGTGTGGACAACTGTAGGCTATTTTCCAAGCCTTTTTGCCACCCTAAAACTGAAACAGAACAATACCAATTCATACCAACTATAAACTCTCAAATCAATATACATAGACATACATTATAAAATTCATCATCAAGGCACTCACATGCCAACATGCATAACATGAATTTCATCTTCATTTCATAATATCACTTAGGCAATATTAGCCAATTTATATATAGCTATTACAAAATGACACTTATCAACACAATTCAACATCCTATACATGCCATATGACAAAAAACTAATTTCACTATACCAATATGAATTTTTTGATAGTGTGACTTCGAGCTCCAACTTTAAGTGATCCCCGAGCTAATTCTGACAAATCTACATGGAGAAAGAAAAAGAAAGAGTAAGCATATATAATGCTTAGTAAGTTGCATGAATAAAATAGCACTAAAATCATGAGACATCATTCAAACAAATATCATGAATTTCATGTAGTTTCTTACTCATTCTCATGGCTTACTCAATCATATACTTACTCATGCTTCTTATGTTGAATTTCTCATAACTATGTACTTTCAATTGCTCATACTTACTCGTATATAAACCTGCAACACTCAACATGAAACTTTAGCCTTTCTCTTGAAACTTATCAACTTGAATACTTTTCTCATTTAAATTTCTTTTAGAAATACCGAAGGATACCCATAAGTCAATCTCATGAAAAGATGCCAATGCCATTCCCATACATGGTCTTACATGGGATCACATATCGATGTCGATGCCATGTCCCAGACATGGTCTTACATGAGATCGTACTCTGATGCTGATGCCATATCCCAGACATGGTTTTACACGGGATCTCATATTGGATGCCCAAGCCATGTCCTAGACTTGGTCTTACTGGGGATCCTTATCTCCTCTCGATGCTGAAGCCATGTCCCAGACATGGTCTTATACGGGACCTCATCTCAGATACCCATGCAATGTCCCAGACATGGTCTTACAGGAGATCACATCTCAATGCCAATGCCATGTCCCAAACATGGTCTTATATGGGATCTCAGTTCGATGCCGATGCCATGTCCCAGACATGGTCTTATACGGGACTTACAATACTCATGACATGATTACGGTATCCTTCACATCATTTAAACTTGCATGTAATTTCTCTTTTCATTATTTTATCACTTGGTAGAATTTCACATCAATTATTTCATGAATCTCATACATTTCCTCAACAAATCAATATCATGGAATTTTAACAATACTCATACAAGATCATATACATGTCTTCATGGAATACCACAATTTCATAGAAGTCATAATAATGAATTTACATGACATAAGAGCTAAATGACAAATATGGCTACACATAAATGTTTAGTTGTGCAAGAGAGTGACACAAATAATTGACTGCTTGAGTGGTTATGTGTCCTGAGAAGTGCGAGAAGTCCTGGGTTCAAACCTAGGCTTTAGCAAATTTTTTTTTTTTATTTTAAGTGAATAATACCCTTGGTTCTAGTTAGTAGGTTTTTAAATAATTGTGGAGATATCAAGTCATAAAAAGCCTGCTGGTCTAGTGGTCAATGGTGTGTTGCTGCTACTGGGAGACTTGGATTCGAGTCCCACTGTGCACAAGGAGTGTTTTATTTTAATTCTCTTACCATGTGAGAAGTTGAGGTTGAACAAAATACGGCTAAGTGGAGTGGAGTTTGAATTGGTCATGGAAGGATTTATGGAGAGATTTGAGGAGGGATATTAGAAGAGATTAAGGTAGGGAAAAGAGGAATTTGAAGGGAGGAAGAATTAGTGCCGAAATGGGACTCTAAGCACTCTTGAATTCGATTTTAAGTGTTTGTGGGGGAGTGAGCGTCGATTTTTCTCTCTATCTCAGGTTTTGTTTTTGCGGCTGTGTTGAATACTACTGGGTGTATCCTTATGGTTTTGCCTTTCTGTCAAGCTTCGGGTTATTGATTCTCTTTTCTGCCCTTTATCATTTTGCTTCCTAGACCGAATATCCCTTTCTTTTCTACAAGTTTGTGAATCGATTTTCTTTCCTTTCTTTCTTCTCTTGACCGTTTGCTCATAATATTTTTCCCTCTCAACATTTTCGACTTTGGTTTTCTTGACTGATTATTCTACTTTCTTCCCTCCCACAATCGACTGTTGTACTTAGCTCGAACATCTTGTCTTCTCTTCTCTTCGCTTCTCTGCTTTCCCTCTCAAATCTTTCCCTTTTCACTTGGTGTGTGTGTTGGCCGAATATTGACTGGTAAGTCATTGTTTTTACTTATGCACTTTCGATTTTTCTCCTCTTTCTCTCTTATTGATTCTCATATGTTCTCTCTCTTATTTATGGTGATTTTTTTTCTCTCTTTGCTGTTATGGTCTTTAGGTGGCCATAAGGTTTGAAGATAATTAATGGTTGTTTTTGGGCAATTCTAATTTATGAGTTGAAATGGGGGTTTTCGATAATATATTGCATAAAGAGAGATCAATGGTGGCAAGTAGTAACCATTCTGAGGGAAGATCAGGACGGGTGCCAACTGAAAATGAACTCATGCCCCTACCCCTATACTTAAGCAGCGTAAGGTGTCATTTGTTCGAGATTTTCTGCTAGGGTGCGACAAGGTGGCTGCACCAATCACTAGACCAAGTGAGCAAGCCACAATCGATTGATCTAATCAAGTGAGAGGTAATCTTTTAGACAAGTATTTTTGGTAGAGGTTGTTTTTGATAATTTGATTGGGATTCGATTAACAGGAACTTATGATTGAATGTAGGTTGGAGTACTTGTAACGCCCCAAAAATCCCGAACCTTTCTTTTTCAGTTTTGATGTGAAATGTGAGCTTAATATTGTAGCCAAGCATTATGTATGTGTTAGTAGTCCCTTGATTAAGTTTTGAGTCCAAGCTTTAAGGTGAAGGAATTTTTAATTAATTATTAAAAGAACCAGGGTGGTGAGTAGTTGGGCTTTTAAATAAAAATGAGAAAAATGGCATCAAAGAGCCTTATGGTGGAGTGGCTAAGAGACGCCACTTAGGGCATAGAAAGGTGGCGTTATGGGCTAGCAAAGAGATCCTGGGTTCGAATCCTAGCATAGTATTTTTTTTTAGGAGTTTAATTTTAGCCTTCTAGAAGGTTGGACGTAGTGTGATGATGGACCCTAAGGAGATTGACCAGAAGAGAAAATTTAGGAAAAGGATTGGGGAGTTATCAAGGATAAAAACAAGGAGATGAGATCGGAAAGAGGTGGAGCCGATTGGGACTTTAGGGGTAGCTAAGTTTTAGCTATAGGCTATATATGTGTGTGCCGAATTTGAGGTCCTAGTTAATGTCGAATCCCTCATCTTTTTCTTTTTCTTTGTGATGCCGATTTTCATTCTTTCACCTCTAGAATTTTTGTTAGTTTTAGCTGAATTCTTTTTCCCTCACTTGTTAAATCTTTTCTATTCTTTCTCTTCTCAAATTCTTCTAGATTTACCCTTGGTTTAGCTGAATCCTTCTTCTACTCTTCTTCTTTAATTTGTGCCGAATAAACCTTATTCACCATATTAGTTTAAAAGCCGAAAAGCTGAAAAGTCTTTGGGCCGATTACTCTGTTGGTGTAAGTACCTTATTTCTTTTCCGGTTACTATTACCAATTACTCCTCTCCTTCATTTTTTCTAACCGGTTTGGTAGGGGTTTAGTACCAAATCTTGACCATCCAAGTCTCTGCCGAATTGTTCCTTAAACGTTTTGGGTTTAGGTAAGTATTCTCTAGTTTTGGTTTCAAAAATGGGTCAAATGTGCCTAGGTGACTTAAATTAGGTACGAAACACTCGCTATTTTGATGCAGATTTGAAATACAGTTGAGGCTAGTGATTTAAGAAGGGTCTTTAAGGTAATCGCTCAAGGTAAAGGGGTTGATGAAGTTTTGGTTTTGGTAAATATATATATATATATGCTAAGTATTCGATTAATTGAAGGGCAATATCGTTGTTGGTTCGTGGCTAAAGGAATTGCAGTACACTTTATTGCCAGGTGTGTACATACACTATACACACACATCAGGTTGGCAAAATCTTGAAATGCCGAAAAGTCGGAAGTTAGCTACAGTAGTCTTGCGAGTGCACGAACACTCGTGAGGGGGAAACCGATAGGTTACCAGAAAACCCATGAGCGATCTCATGGACTTGGGTCGCATATTGGCCAATCGGGCCGAAATGGTCCAAATGGGCCCCATGCCATAATAGACAAAATTGATAATTTGTTACTAAGTGATGAAATAAGCATATAGTTGCATGAATCTATAAAAGATTGGGCCTAATGGGTCATATTTGTGTGATTGGGCCTAAAGGGCCATATATGTAGGTGATTGGGTTTGATGGGCTAAATGACATAGGTAAGTAAGTGGACTCGCTAGGCTTTTATAGTAGACTTGTTGGCCTAGTTCCTAATGATTTCTCAAATACTCATAAAACTTCAATAACTATAAAGCAAGTTCGTGGGCAAGTCGTGCGATTAAGGTGTGGCAATGGGCATATGCATGTCTAGGATTGGATCTAGAGGGAGCTTGATACTTAAGCAGTCTTGATGACCTACCTCCTCTTCTCTGGAATCCTTCCTGGTGCATAGTGTCTGTTCACTTTGACCAACGAGGACTTGTTGATGGGCCAAAGTTCATAATTAAAACCCATACTGTTAAGAATTACCAAAATACCCCCATAGGGTAGAACTATTAAAACATCCTTGTAGGGTAGAACTACTAAAACACCCTTGTAGGGTAGAATTACTGAAATACCATTGTAAGGTAGAATTACCAAAATACCCCTAGGTAGTAAAATGACCAAAATACCCCTATGTGTATGAGTATGATTAATGCATGCTACATGTTATTTGCTACATTCATGCATTACAATATTGCATATGGGCTGGGATTTTGAATGGAGGAAGTGTAATTGAGGGTCGCACAGTCGCTTAACGACTATGGATCCACCGTAAGGCTTTAAGCCACCGAGCAGCTTTGCTGTACCGTTAAGTAGTGCTGTAACCGGTACTACACCGTATATAAGCAGTTATGCTGCACCGTTAAGTGGACCGCATTGGTTCCACAACGGGTTGTAATAAGGACGGGTGGCTCGAGTATCTCTCCACAGGAGTGTGGGTTGGAAGGGGGTGTACAGGATGATGGGATATAAGCATTGCATACATGAATTGTGATCTGATGTTGAAATGGGCTTCGGCCCAGTTAAATGGGCTATGTGGAAATCGATATGGGCTAAGACCCTATTAAGGCCAAAGGCCACCGTACTTGTATTGGGCTCAGGCCCAAATTGATTTGATTAATGCATGCTATTATTTGTTGACGGTTGTACACACTGAGTTTCGAAACTCACTCACTCTTTTAATATTATCAGGTGACCCTCAGTAGGTGGTTCGACGGATGGTGGGACATAGAGGTGGCTGATTGTGATCTTGAGTGATGATGATAAAGTAATAAAATCTAATCGTACCTGGAAACTAACTAATATCATGATAAAAGGTAAGTGCACCTATCGAATAGTAGTATAGTTAGTGGCAAGACCAGAATATCGAATCCAAGGAACTATGATACTAGTAATGACTTTCTTTCTATTATTCAGCCTAAGAATAAAAAAGGGTTTTGTTTCTAAATTAACTAATCTAAACTAAAATGAAAAGAAACGGCAAGGAGTAAAGAGAGAGATTACTTTTGGGAAAACTGATTGATTAAGCCAATACCTAAGGAAGAATCCACCTAGACTTCACTTGTTATCTAACTTTGAACCAGATGATTTCTTTATTTGATTTGATCCGTAGAGATCCCTAAATTATGTTAATACCTCCGTCGAGGATAAGAACAACTAATCCTAGGTTGATTAACTGAAATCTCTTTCTAGTTAAAACCCCTAGTCTTGCATTAACTCGATCTATGGCTCCCCATATTAGATTTGACTCTAATCCGGCAGATTTTCATCATCCTATGTCTAGGATTACGATCAATTCTGCTTAATTGTGTTGGATCTACTCCTATGTAGGGACTTTTGCTCCTCTACATAGGCACATTCGACTTAAATCAATATCCCGAAAATATCAATTTAAGAGTTAAAAACACAATTAAGAACAAATCAAATATTTATCACATAACTCAGATAATAATAACAAGATCCGTCTTAGGTTTATCCCCCTTAGATATTTAGAGTTTTAGTTCATAATTATAAAAGAAAACATCTCAGAAGAAATAAAATAATAAAACATAAGAAAACCCAAAACTCCTGAAAGGATTGAAGGGAGATCCTCTGTCTTAATGTAGATCCTAGCTTCTGAGATGGATTAATCGACTTACCTTCGAGTAATTCCCTATCTTTAACTCCCTATCTTGGCGGGAAAATAATGGCTTCTTGGCGGGAGAAAATCACACCCTTATAGTTGCCTCATAAGGTATTTATATAGAGTTTTGGAATGCCTTTCTTAGCCCCTAAGTAGCCTTTTCCGAGTGAAATTGAACTTTTCATGACAGAGACAAGCCCGTGTACCACGCCCGTGTGGATCTACGACTAGGCCGTGCTCGAGCCTGTTAAAGTGGCACGGCCGTATGGTGAACCTTCAGGCCGTGTTGATTACTGAATTGGGCCTAATTTGCCCGTTTTTGGCCCGTTCCTTGCTCTTTTCTCTTCCTTATGCTCACCTAAGTATAAAACATGAAATAAAAGGATTAGGAGCATCAATTTCCACAAATTCAATGATAATTCATCCAGAATTTAGGCTAAGTATGAGATAAAAATATGTATAATTTATGGTTTATCAAATACCCCCACACTTAAGCCTTTGCTTGTCCTCAAGCAAAATCTCAACTCACAATTAAGAATTATTCTTCTCAACTTATAATCCTTATTAATAATGTTTCAAACTAATCCACAAGTAATAATACAATGAAAATTCAACCAGAAGAACATTAAAGTTTCAAACATTTTAAGTTTGAGAATTTTTATCACAGAAACATAGGTTTTCTCCCTTCTCGTAAGTAATTACCTCTCAATCAAAATCAACAAGAGTTGACATCCTCACTAAAGATTCACTCTATCCAGTCAAAGTGTTTAGGGTTCAAAAATTAAGTACTCTTTAGTCAACCTGAAAAGTTATTGCCATAAGCTTGCAGGAAAATCAAATCGCCACCATTATAGATTGATATGACACGTCGATCAAAAGGTCTTTCAATGGTTGTAATGGGGCTTTGGTTAGAGGTGTTGTCACAAGTTGAAAATGAGGGTTAGAATCGAGATTGAATTGAGAAATTATCTAGCTAGAAAAATCTCTATCACTAGAACATATTCCTAGAGCTAAGCCTCCTGATGACATCGTTCTGGATTCGGAAGCTTATAATAGAAATATGCAAAAATATTAAACTATAACTGAAATATGAATTACAACTGAATTAACTGTATATACACTTTTTTTAAGAACAAATCAAATATTTAATTTGAATATTTATAAACTTTACAAACTGAAAAAGATAATAAAGCTAGATAATAATTCAACTCAAATCTCGACAAAAATAGGGATCAAAATAATTGAATGTAATTCAACAAAAATAGGTTATAGGTTAATATTAGAGGTAAGTCAAAAATGGGTTGTTAGGCTCAATAGGGTTCACTAGGGGTTAATTTATGGAGGTAGGCTTTTATGGAGTAAGTGGGTTAAACCTAGGTGCCTTTATCATTTTGGTATATCAAATCAATGATATGGTCTCGACATGTATAATCAAAGCAAGTTCTAGAATAACAAATCAGTATTGACTCACTCAAAGCAATAATAAAAGTGAGCACAAAAGGATGTATGCTCAAAAGGCTCAAAAATCTCACCAGAATTATGGCTTTTGATGTCAATCCTGCAAATTTCAAATCTCGAGATAACATTTAAAATTAGGGAAAATAACCAAGAAAAAATTAAATTATCAAAAATTTCAACTTATCATGCTTGATTCCCTAATGTTTTAAAGTTTGAATAATCAAAGCATAAGTACCTATGTCTTAATTCTCAACATATCAATTAAAAATTATAAATCAATCAGAATTAATTCCTAATAGGAGATTGAGACCAATGCAGAGAGTGAAAGTGATAATTCGAAATTTGAGAACAATGCAAAAAGTTAGTTGCAAAAAATCTCAGGGGTTTAAAAAGAATGTAAAAAATGAAAGTGAGTTCCCCCCCACACTTAAGATGTACATTGTCCTCAATGTACAAAGATACATTCGTAGCAATAGAAACATAAAATCATAAAATAGGGAGAGAGGTAAAACTCCCTGAATTGGATGAATTCTGTGAGGTGGAGGTGGCTGTAGTGTGTCTGGGGCAAAGGAAGGGTGGAGGTGAATACTCCGGTGGTGGTAGTAGTTGTTTGTCCACAGCTGTATGCCGAGAGGGTATGTTTGTCGGTATTAGGTGGCTAAGGTTCCCATTAGATTTTGGATTTGAGTTGTAGAGCTCCTTTGAAACTGCGAAAGCATTTATCAGTTTTAGGGAATTTGGATTAACAAAATGTGTTTGTTAGCTAATAACCAATATGAAATAATTGAAATAAAATAAACTATGTTCTAAGAATACTAAAATTCAAATAATGAAAAAGATAAGATAAAAGAAAAATGGGAAATAAAAATGAAAATAAAGGAAAAGAAAAGAGGACTTAGAAGTCCTAATCCTCAGATAGTTCGTGAGGTGGGGGTGGTGGTGCGAGATGGAGTTGCTGACGAGTCTAAGCTAATGTTGCATCAATGTGGTCAAACCGTTGAAAGCATTGATGCTGGAATTGGGCAAACTGCTCAGAAGTGATGTAGCCTGAAGCTGCCGCATGAACTGGGCAGTGAGTAAGTGATGGCTCGGTCGATGGCTCTTCTGGTGGTGGGACATTATTAGTAATGTCCTCGGGGTCTTCCTGCTCGGCATCCCGGAATAGACGGTATTGTGGAGGATTGGTCCCAGGTCGACGCTGAATTATCCTCATGTGCAACATAGTTTGGATGCCCTGTAGGGACATCTGGCCAACGAGGGTGTAAGAGGATGTTTGGGCCGCGGTGTTAAGTAGGCTAAAGTGGCGGGCTAATCGCGTTATGTATGGGCCCATCGATATCACGCCCCTACAGTGTCACTCCGTCTGGTGTTGGATGGCATGGGCAATGGAGTGGGTGAGGTCAATCACGTGTACATGCACCATGCTCCATAAAAAGTAGGCGTCGAGGGTGTTGATGACGCCTATACTCTCGTGCCTGCCCGTCAGTGTGTGTGCGAGTAGGGCATGTATATACCTCAGAGATTGGGCGAGAGCTGTCGCTTTGGAACGACTGGGGTCGTATATGGGTTGGCCAGTGACTAGGGTGCGCCAACAATTGACTGGAGAGATGTGGATGTGGCGGTGGAGTTCTGAGAGGTCTTCTTCCTCCACAAACTACTCAGTGTACAGGCCTAGTGCTGTACCGAACTCTGGTACACTGAGTTGATGAACGACGCCTCATAGATAGAATTGTATCATTCTTGGATCGTCGTGTTGGCTCATCACCGTCTGGAGATGGAATGTGGAGCAGAACTCGAGGGTGAGCTCGAGATAGGTGGGCTCCACGATTTGGAAGAATTGTTCCCACGGGTCCGTTGTCAACAAGGCTCGAACCTCGTCTACTAGTTGGACCTGCTCTACTGTGGCCCAGTCAATGCTTCTTCCTACTCCGAGGGGTCTTGCCCGTAATATTTGAAATAGTTCTTCTTGGGAGTTCTGTAGGAATTGGAGAAAGGGGTGTTGGATTTCAGCGGAGGGTCTGGAAGAGGAACCTCTGGGCCCTTTTCGCTTCTTTGAAGTAGGGAGGGTAGCTCAGCGGAGGGTCTGGAAGAGGAACCTCTGGGCCCTTTTCACTTCTTTGAAGTAGGGACGGTAGCTTTCTTTCCACGTGAAGACGACATGATTTTTAAAAATAAAACAAAACGGAAAAAGGTATGCATTAGTCCTAAAAAAATAAAAATAAAGATAGGAATATTCATAACTTCCTATTTATAACTTTAAACTAACCAAGAGTTCTAAATAAGTCATGCAAGCATAGGATCATCTCATTGAGAAAAAATGGGTCTCAATATATAGAAAATTCAAATTTCTCAAGATATTGATAAGTGGTAGCCAAGAGATGTTCCTAAATGGCATAATGAGTATTCTAGATTAATCATGCAAAATGTATGAGAATAATATTAAGAATAATGTAAACAACCTAAAAGAATGAAATCATGAATAGATAATTAGTTAAAAGTATTGAAAATAATGAGAAAAGTGAGAAAAGGGAACCGCAAACGTGGTTATGGGGTGGAGCATGGTTGTGGCGAGGGTTGCACGGGTGTGGTGGCGTGGCTGAGGTCGGGGACGGTGATAGGTAGGGCAGATATGAACGGTGGTGGGAGAGTTTTTTAGGGTTTTTAATGAAGAAGATGATGAATACTGGGGGTTTATATAGGATTTTGGGTCACACAGGCATGGCACACGCCCATGTGACTCGGGGTTAGCCTGTGTGGTTCGAAATTTAGGGATTTTGGCGCGCCGGATTTGTGCCACACGCCCGTGTTCCTAGGGTGTGTTGGGGCACACGGCTGTGTCGCATGGCCATGTCCTTCGATGTTCGCTTCTCCCACGGCTGTGTTGGGCGTCACACGCCCGTGCTTGAAATGGCAGGTTCGGCCACAGTCTTGAGGCACGGGCGTGTCGGACGCCCGTGTTGAATTAACAGGTTTGGCCACGGCCACATCTGTAACACCCTTACCCAAAACCATCGTTGGAATCGACTAGAAGGCATTACCAACTTACCGGACTACAAACTCAAATCTTTAGCCAAATTATTACAAATTTACCTTATTGAGGGTTTTCTAAATCAATACGGACATCGCGAATGATTAGGATTCAAATCCTATCACATCGGAAACCCGAAAAATTTTTCTCTTTCGAAACAACGTCACACGCCCGTGTAACATACAGCACGACCATGTGATAAGGCCGTGTGGCCTTCACACGCCCATGTCCGAAGACCGTGGTCGAATCTGTCAAATTTGCCACGGTCACCCTATACGATCGTTTGGGGGCCGTGTACTTCACACGGTCAAGACACACGGTCGTGTCTCTAGCCCGTATGGTACTCAAAATTCAATTTAAAGAGCAAGGGAGGCACGGTCCAGGGACACACCCGTGGGGTCAGATCGTGTGCCACCCACGGCCTAGGCACGCCCGTGCCATGAGCCCGTGGAGCATTCTGCCATATTCCACACGGTCATGACACACGCTCGTGTGTCCTATTGTGTAGGCCGTGTTAGGCTATATGCCAAGCCTTGGCCTCCCTGTAACACAATTTTTTTTTTTACATACACACCATTCAAATCATCCAATTTTAATAACACATAATCAAAATGAATGCATTTATAACACCATTTACAAAACAAATATCGCGTGTTCACCTAATCTATTGAGTTTACAAAACAAATCTTACATAAAGACTAGCCACCTATACATGTCAAACTCAAAATATCAAAATCATGCATACATACACCAAGGTAGCTTGATAGTGTGAGACGAACTTGCTTTGATCACCAATCCCAATATGTTCTATGCTCGATAATCTAAAAGGAAGGGAAAAAGGAAAGGGAATAAGCTACAAGTAGCTTAGTAAGCCATAGGTAAATCAATAGCAAAACACACATAATTAGTTAAGACATCATATTTCCACATAGCAAAAACGCAACATTCATATACTTATACACATCCTTACCAAGTGTCCAAATATAGGCATTTACACATATATCATGTTCGGTTCATTTTCAATTGCTTAACCTGCACAAATATTTCACATAACTAAATTTAATTCCTGTTGAACATTCGGAACAGAAATGGATATACAGAGGTTAGCACTAAAGTGCCTTACAGAAATATGGCCGAAGCCAGTTCAGAAATATGGCAAAAGCCATCAGAATATGTAGCCGAAGCCACCAGAATGTGTAGCCAAAGCTACCTCAGATCACAAATATACAGACGTAATCCACGGGTCTGCTCACATAAGCTGACAGGTGACTGCAACAAATGCTAGTGCACCCAGCACCCGGGATACGGAATCAGACAGAATCAGAACCCTCAAGTGACATGTCACCGATATCCGGAGTTATTCTTACAGTTCAAACGGGATTTACCAGAATGTTCACAATATACAAATTTCATAATTCCAAATTTCATATCCAAAACTTTTTATTCAAAATTCATCAAATAAACAACAATGAAATGCATATGCTGTAATTTACTTATGACTTACCTCGTTAACAAAACGACTAAATCTCGAATTAGTCGACTACTTTTTCTTTTCCACGATCTCGATCGCTTTCTGTTCTTTCTTGATCTAAATAAACACATTTAACACATTTTATCAATTTGACACTCAAATTCGATCACAATTCGGACTTTTGGCAAAAATGACCATTTTGCCCCTAGTCTCGTAAACTCAATTTTTTTTATTTTCTTACATTTTAGACTTAACTAAATCATTTTTCACAAAAACAATCCAAGAATCACACATTTTCATATACTTATGAGCAAATTTTCCACTTTTCTCAATTTAGTCCTCTAGGGACGTTTTTATCTAAAACTATTCGGAAAAACCCGTAATTAATACCTCAAAGACTCATTTTCTACCATTACTCATCTAATTATAAATATATCACAAATGGGTTTATTTTTAGAACTCAAAATCTTTTCAAATATATGACAAAATCATGAAATTCAAGCTTAGAGATACTAAAAAATACGAAAATAATCGAAAATGGGGCTCAAATGCACTTACAATTTGCTTGGCAAAGCTCAAACCCCTTTGGCTATGGAGAAGAGAAAATCGGCAGACAATGGAGAAGAAGATGAACACTTTTCATCTTTTTCTCATCTTTATGTTGGTTTTTAAACCATTTGGACAAAAATGCCCCTAACCATGTTACTCACAAAAATTTATAGAAATACCCTTTTGTGTCCATGCCACTAACTCATGGCATAATTGCCATTTAAAGACCTATAGTTCAAACTCCCATTTTAATTAGGTACTTACACATTAGAACTCACATTTTGCTTTTTATGCAATTTAGTCCAGAAATAAAATTAAGCACTAATTAACGAATTTTCTAAAGGAATTTCACACAAAGCATACTTAATAGATCGGAAAACATAAAATTTTCAGAACTTAACTATTTTAATCTAGATTTGTGGTTGCGAAACCACTGTTTCGATTTGGCCCTATTTTGGGCTGTCACAACATCGCACAGCCATGGCAAGTTGTCGAAGCCCGTGTGTAGAGAGATCTTACCCTGCTCATACACGGTCATATCGTACGGCCGTGTCTTTGCTTGTGGTGTCCACATGGCCTTAGGCATTCCCGTGAGCATGGCCGTGTGGCTTAAAAAACCTGCATTCAAAGGGTTAGTTGATGTATTAGAGAGCCTAAATAAAAGAATTTACTAAGTCAGTGCTCGGGTTGCCTCCCGAAAAGCGCTTGTTTATAGTCTAAGCTCGACTTGTCTCAAGCTTGTTCGGTCACGGTGGCTTGAAGAGTTCATACTCTTCTATCCTGCTTTTCATTTCATTATCAATGTAAGATTTAAGTCGAGTGTGATTTACCTTGAAAGTGCCGAGTGACTCATATTTTATCTCGACTGTACCATAGGGGAAGATTTTCATTACCGTGAAGTAGGGTATGTCACTTGTATATTCTTTTGAATTCAAGATTTGAGGATCGTCTTCCCCTAAGATTACCTTATCCCCTACCTTAATTTAATTCATTTTTACATGAGGGTCGTCTTGGTGATGCTCTGGATTGGTGTAGCATATTTTGGGTTTTTCTTGATAGTTCAGCCACTCATCTAGTTCCTCAATCTGAAGCATTCGCTTTTCATGTACATCTTCCTTGGATGGACTTGTCTATGGTTGGGTTGCCTTTATGTGGAATGTATCTTGCACAAAAAGTTGGGTGGTACGATTAGTGTTTTTACAGGGACTCGTAACTATACTCTTATCATTAACAGTCTTAATCGAGTTTCGAGCTTGTAAAGTAACTCTTTCATCACCTACACATAGTGTAAGTTCACTTGTTCCTACATCAATTATTGTTCTAGCAGTTGCTAAAAAGGGACGCCCTAGAATTAAGGGTACATTGCTATCCTCATCAATGTCTAAAACAACAAAGTCAACTGGGAATATAAATTTATCAATTTTGACAAGCACATCTTCAATTATTCCCTTTGGAAATCTAATGGTCTTATCAGCCAATTGGATGCTCATCTTAGTTTGTTTAGGTTTTCCAAGACCTAGTTGTTTAAACAGTGTATAAGGCATTACATTAATACTAGCCCCTAAATTAGCTAAAGCATTTTTGACGTCTAAGCTACCAAGTAAACAAGGAATTGTAAAACTCCCTGGATCTTTCAGTTTTTTGGGCAATTTATTCTGTAGAATAGCTAAGCACACTGCATTTAGTTCCACATGGGATGTCTCATCTAGCTTCCGTTTATTCGTCAATAGCTCTCTTAAAAACTTAACGGCATTTGGCATTTGCGACAGAGCTTCAATAAATGGTAAGTTAACGTGTAATTTCTTTAAAAGTTTAAGGAATTTACCAAATTGCTCATCTGTACGATCTTTCCTTAGCGCATTTGGGTATGGGATACGAGGCTTATACTCTTTGACAATTGCATCTTTTGAACTTACCACATCCTTACCTTTACTTACCACAGTCTCCTTGCATGGCTCTGGGTTGGTTTTGGTTAACCCTTCCTCATCTATTGTATCCACGGCGTTAAGTTGCTCCTTAGGGTTAGTCTCAGTGTTGCTCGATAACCCAACTTGCGGTCTTTCAGAAATTAGCTTGGCGAGCTGGCCTATTTGAGTTTCGAGTCCTTGAATGGATGCTTGCTAGTTCTTCAATGTCGTTTCGGTGTTTTGAAAATGGGTTTCTGACAGCGATAAATTTTTTGAGCATCTCTTCAAGGTTTGACTTTTTGTCTTGTTTGAAAGGTGGTTGTTAAAGTCCCAGAGAAGGTGGTTGTCTTTGATTTCCTTGTCCTCCCCATGAAAAATTGGGGTGGCTCCGCTAACCTGCGTTGGAAGTGTTACTATAAGGGTTATTTTGAGATCTAGAATTATTACCCATATAGTTGGCTTGCTCGGAGGATTGAAGGGATGGTGTAAATCCTCTGTCTTGGTGTAAATCCTAGCTTCTGAGATGGATCAATCGGCTTCCCTTCGACTAATTCCCTATCTTTAACTCCCCATCTTGGCGGGAAAATAATGTCTCCTTGGCGGGAGAAAAGCACACTCTTGTAGTTGCCTCCCAGGGTCTTTATATAAAGTTTTGGAATGCCTTTCTTAGCCCCTAAGTAGCCTTTTCCGAGTGAAATTGAACTTCTCACGACAGGGACACGCCCGTGTGCCACGCCCATGTGGATCGACGACCAGGCCGTGCTCGAGCCTGTTAAAGTGGCACGGCCGTGTAGCGAACCTCCAGGCCATGTTGATTACTGAATTGGGCCTAATTTGCCCGTTTTTAGCCCGTTCCTTGCTCTTTTCTCTTCCTTATGCTCACCTAAGTATAAAACATGAAATAATAGGATTAGGAGCACAAATTTCCACAAATTCAATGATAATTCATCCAGAATTTAGGCTAAGTATGAGGTAAAAATATGTATAATTTATGGTTTATCAGTGGCCAGCTAGCAAGATATTATTATTTGGATTTTCTTTAGAATTCCTAGTATTTTGAAATTATTTTAGTTCGGATTGTAATAAGGCCTTATCTCTGGTTTTTATTTCATTATTGTTATTATGTTTTATACTTAGAAACAAAACATGGATTTAGTTGTTTCATCCACTTTTCAAGATTATATAAAATTTATGGTTGTTTTTTTTTAAATTAAGCTTCTGCAGTAAATATTTTCCAAGTAATTAGTAATTTATAACAAGAGATAGCTTTTAAATACACCTCGTTTTGAAAAGAAATACAAATAAGGATTTTACTTAACTTTTCCTTAAGAAGGGTTTTCAACGAAAACAAGGTTTTCACAAAAACACTTCAGTGTGACACGCTGGATTCGGCCATAGCGTCTAGGCCGGGTTTGGGGTGTTATAGTACTCGTGGCTATTCGCACTTTTCGTAAGTAGGTGTGTAACCACACTGATATTTCTCATAAATCGGTAAAAGTTAAAAAGTCAAAAAATAGGATGTTAACGCTATACGAGTGTGCGATTGCTCGTGTGGTAGTTCGAGCGCATGAAACAAGGGCGTTTGAGTGTAGAGGCCACCATGAGCAATCTCATGGGCTTAGGCCATTTTGGGCCATGTTGGGCCAAATGGGCCGTGTGGGCCTAACGAGCTTGTGGGCCCCATACAGGTAAACCATATGGAAGTGAGAAACAAATTGGACCCGGCTATGTCGCTCACACGACCAAGGTCATTTCTAGGCTTCGTGGGCCACACGGGCATGTGGGTCCACTTGGGCTGCATAATGGGCTTTGGGCCATTTTCACTGTTAGTCTGTTAGGGTTACACGGGTTGCCCGAGATGACTATGGACCTACTGTTAGGTCGATAAGAATACTTAAACCCCAAACTGATTAAATGATTGATATGTCCTTTGAGGTAAATTGACTGTTATGCCCCTATAAGGTAAAATGACCGATATACCCTTATAAGGTAAAATGACTGCTATGCCCTTACAAGGTAAAATGATCGATATACCCCTATTAGGTAAAATGACTGCTATAGCCCTATAGGGTAAAATGATCGATATACCCTTATAAGGTAAAATGACTGTTATGCCCCTATGTTATGTACGACTGCACCTGAGCATACCACGTTATATGTATGTTGCATCCATGTATGATATTATGATACGATACATGACATGTTGCATGGGGATAGGATTATTGTTTTGGAGGAAGTGTACTGCACTGATAAGGTCCCATGGGTCACCCAAGACGACTGTGGACCCACTGACGGCTTTGTGCCGTTCATATTACTGGTAAGGTTGCACGGGTCGCCCAAGACGACTATGGACCTACTGATGGCTTTGTACCATACATATTACTGGCAGCTTTGCTGCAATACTGTTAGTGTTGCAACTGGTGCTAATCTTGGTGTGTAGGGTTAGGTGGGTTGATTTTATCCCCATATGGTGTGATGGGTTGGACGAAGTTGGTGTGCAGGGTTGGTGGGCATGTCATATGTTAACTGTTTCTGATATTCTGTTATTGTACTGTAATGGGCTAAGGCCCACATTGATACTGATACTATACTGGGCTTAGGCCCAAACTGTATTTATCTACTGTATGATTGATTGTTTGTTTGTTTGGGGAATTACACACTGAGTTTTTGTAAACTCACCCTTCTGTTTTAACTGTACAGGTAATCCCCAACCTTAGGTGGATTGGTGCCTCGGAGGACTCAGCAGTGGGCACACTACTTAATAAATTAACATTTTTAGTACTTTATAATATTTATGTGTTCAGTATTTGGGTTTTTACTTGTAATAAGGCCTCTCTGGATTTTATTTTAAATTTTGGGATTTTATTTTGCTTGGTTACAACTGTTAGTATTAGAACTCGGGTTTTAAAAAGAACAACGTTTTTATAAAACAAACACAATTACACAACTATTTTAAAATGCTTCTGCTATAAACAAGATTTTGAACTTAATAACGTTTTAAAGGGAGAACTTTTGTTAATAGCGCAAGTTTTTTTTTAAAATCTTCTTTTGGTTCACACAAAGAGGCTAAATAAAGATTGGGCTTTCCAAATGATATCATGTTTTAAAAGTGAATAACTCTTCAATGACGCACGTTTTGGAAACGAACGACCCATTTTGGAGTCACCGATTAATAGCAAATTGATTGACTAATTTTGAGGTTTCCAACGACAACTTTTTTTCACTTCACACTTCAATGTGACACCGCAGGTTCGGCCATAACGTCTAGGCCAGGTTTGGGGTGTTACATATTCATCATACTAAAGAAGACATTTCTTGCCTCATTTTCGAGAATTTGCAGAACGAGGATACTATGAATCACTCCTTGATCGGAAGCGAGAATATTACTATCTACTTTATCAGTGATGGTACGGTTTGATTCGACTACCATCTTTATATCTATAAGAAAACAAAGTTAAATCGGATCAAAAGACATCACATTATCATAGTTTATCATGGCATATATTTTTTAGATTCGATATGCACTACATTCATTCCTTGAATCGACTAAACAATAGTTCTGATACCATTAGTAAAACCCCTTACTCAACCCAGTCGCCAAACCCTAGCTACGAATTGCTACTACAATTACCTAACCAATAGCACAATTCATATAAATTTATTGAATTAAACATTAATTCATTTCATAACTTCAAGTACAATATGATTTACAAACAAAATTGAGACTTAACTGAGCTTACGAAAGCTCTAAATTTGTCCTAAACATGAACAAGTATCAAATTATAAACCTTTCAAAGTATGACCATAGGTATCAATACCCAGGTCAGGTACCAATACCGTCTTTAGCTTCAATGTTTCAAAAATCAAGTTAAAATACACAAGTATTGATACCAAATTAAGTATCGATATCATTTTGGCATCCTGTCATTTTCAAATTTTTGGACATAAGTCAATTCATATCAATACCTTTATAAAATATCAATCTTTGAAGATAAGTATCGATATTGTATACTAGTATCGATACTAAATTGACATTATGTCGTTTAAAATACTATTCATTTGGTAAAGCACAGATACTTAAACTTATAGTGTCTATGCTTTTTGCCAGAAGGTCAAGTATAACACATTTTGGTGTCTTTTCATGCTAAAACAAAACCTAGTTTCATATAGCACTTTTATCATATTATTTCTAGTACAAAATCAATTCAAAACATACCAAAGTACCATAATTCATCCATTCCTCAATCCATAATTCTAAAATGTCATATTTAGCATTCAAACATGACACTTATATGTTCATTTTATACTAAACAAACCATACCATTCATCTTTTCATATCATCATATTTTCATGACATCACATACTTAAATGCCATTTAAATGCCATTCACATATCGCAGTATAATATCAACACAATGATCACATATTTGAACACTCAACTTTTAAGATTTGAACATTTAACAAGGACTAGTTCAACAACCATCCAAATGACAACAACACCTATATACATGCCACGTTATCGAGTAAAAAACATTTAAAAGACTACCAAATTGAAGGTTGGATAGTGTGAGCTCCAAGACGATTCGACCGACACATTACACAAAATGACCATTACAGAGATAGAAAATAAACAAGAGTAAGCATTACGAATGCTTAGTAAGTTCATAGGTGATAAAATGGCAAACTTACCTCAAATTACAATTAATATTACGAATTAGCTAACTATACCACTTTCTTGTTTACACATTTAACAACAACAAGGTGAGATCCTTAACTTCGAGTCTTATAACATTTCAATCCATTTTGATGGTGTATCTGAGATGGGCTTAGGCCCAAGTCCGTATCTGACTGGTGTTTGATATCTTTATGTAGGTATGCTTAGTTCTGTTGGGTTACACACTGAGTTTATGTAAACTCACCCCATTTTGATATTTCTGTACGGGTAACCCACAGAGTTAGGCAGATTGGTGCAGCAGAGGACTCAACGGGACCACATGTTATGAACTGGTTCCAGTTATGGTTTTTACTTTAAATTTGGATTTATATGGGTATTTTGTAATAATTGGACTTTACGTGCTATTTTCTTTAATTTGGGTTTTGGATTGTGGCTTTTGGGTTTTATCTCTGAAATTTTCAACTAAACCATGTTTTCACTAGAACGAATGGATTTCTAAAAATACAAATTGGGTTTTCAAAATATTATAATGTTTAAAAAGCTTCCGCTATAAATTGTGTTTTGGTTTTAAAGATAATAAACTAATCCTTCCGGTTACAACTTTAAAACTTGAATGTTTTTTTTTAAACCACTATGCAACACATTGACTAACAACACGGTTTTCAATCCATTTTCTGTGACACCTCTGGATTCAGCCATAACATCTAGGTCGAGTTTGGGGTGTTACACTAGGTGTTGAGTATTAATCTGTAATTTTCCCTTTTCCTCGATTATCTACTAGTTGATTCAAATCTTGATTTATACGGTAATTCATTTCAATTTATCAGTCTCAGTTACCTTATAATATCTTATTCTATGCATATGAAATTTTAATTTCACTTTTCAAAATTCCCTAAAGTTTCACATTTTATTCAATTTAGTCCCTAAAACTAAAACAATCATATCTTTCACATTTAAGCCTCGTTTTTCATTCCAATTTCAATGACCTTATGTTACCCTCTACTATCCATACTTACAAAAATTTCATGCTAATTTTGAAATGTTCACAATTTAGTCCATTTGTTTGAAATTATCAACTTTCTTTACACAAATTACTCATTTTTTTATAACTAAGCTCAAAATCTATCATTTTAGTACAAAAAGCTTCAAGATTCAACAATGGTAACATTTAAATCTTTAACTATAACACCCTCAACTCGATTCGAATTACCATATTCGGATCTTGGATGTTACTACACAAAAACTTTTGAATTAAAAACTCATATTACTAACGCATAAGTACTCATAAACATACTTCTCATATCTTTTAATGGTTCTTAATATACAAATACATGTACCATAACTACATCAAATTTCAACAACATAAATAACTTGATTAAGACAAGCTCTGAGTGGCATAATGAACTACACACTATACTCTTATGATGTCTTTTATATGCATAATACCACAACTCAAACCACTACCTTAGCAAACTCTTGGTTTGGTCCCTCTGGTGCTTTCATTGTATGAGGAAACCTACATAAAAAATAAATAGTAGTAAGTCTAAACAAGCTTAGTGAGTTAAAGTATAGAATACCTTGGAGCATTTTCTAGTTAAATTCTTCATCTTCAAGATTCTAGATCACATCTCTGTCTTTAGTATATACTTTCATAACATTGGATATATAGCTATATGCCAACTTCCATACTTATCGTGTCGATTTCCACTTTACAACTTGGCTAATCTCGGATCTTACTAGTCTATATAGATCTTACACTTTCTTAGAATTGTAACACTATAGTAGTTCTTAGAAGAATATCTGTAACATCTTGAGATAGGGCTTGGAAGTTTTGGTCTCGCTAGTGAGGGTTCGCCAATATTTTGACAAACTAGGGTTTTCCAATTAAATTGTGAATTGGGGGCTTGCCAAATAGAATTCAGTAAAGGGTTTGCCAAGAGAATATTAGTAAAGAGTTCACCAGAATTTTAGTGAAGTAGTATATGCCAAAAGATATGGTCAAAGGGTTTGCCAGTTTCATTGCAAGTTGAGTTCGCTAGTTGGTTTGGCGAGCTGGTGTTCACCAATTGAGTTATGAACTAGGGGTTCTCTAGTTAAGTTGTGAACTGGTGTTCGCTAGTTGGTTTGGCAAGCAGGTGTTCGCCAGTTGGTTTGTGAACTGGTGGTTCTCTAGTTGAGTTGCAAACTAGTGTTCGCCATTCAAAAGTTGAGTTTGAGTCAAAACAGGAAGAAAAGATATGGTGTATCTGAGAATACTTTTCATGCAAGTAATCTTCTTCTAAACTGATGAGGGTTTTTTAAGTCAAGTAGGGTATCCTAGGTTCACTATGTCACTCAGTGCCTATAAATACAATCCTTATTCCATGAAAAGTTCTCTCAACGATATTTTCTTGTCAAGTCTCTATTCTAAACCAAGTTCCTAAGGTAAACCTTTAGCTTGTTAGGGTTGATTGTCCATAAAGCTAGGTTCACTTGCAAAACTTGTTTAAATTCTCAAGTTTTTTTGGTGAGTCGTTAAGAATTGCCATAAGTGTGCTAACTATTATGTTTTGAATATGAATGCTCAAGGTTCGTAACTTGTGTGTGAATTGTTTTCTTTTTTAAGAACTTCATTTTTAAACTAAACTTTTCCTATAAAAAAATTGTTTTTAAGTTTTGAAACTTTATTTTCAAGTTATGCTTTCAAGATATGTTTTAAATATATGTTTTTATGCATGCTCCTATGTTAGCCTATGTTTTTAAGGATGTTTTAAAAGTACAGTTTTACAAGCTATGTTTTACGAGTTCTATATGCAACGTTTATATTGTAAGTTTCTATGCAAGCTCCTTTGCAAGCCCTTATGTTGGATATATTGGTATACCAAAGGATTGTGAGTACTCACCTATAAGTTTTGTTATTTTAGGCATTGATGCCTTGGAACATGTAGAGAGATAAGGGAATGTTGAGCTATGCTCCATTCATTGGGACATGTTGGCATACAAGAGAATGTTCAGCTTATTCTACACTTATGTGACATGTTAAGGATTTTCTGAGTCATTCTGAGGTGTTATAAGGAGATCCTCATATCCAACAGTAATATAAGAAAAGTACAAGAATAAAATTTATGTTTCTCAACCATTTTAATAAGATAAGTATGTGAACATGTTTTATGTTATATAATACCCATTTTTGAATAAGAACAAGCTAAGTGTTAAGTATGATTTTCAATAAGCATATTTGAAACAATTTTTAGCACTTATGTTTTCTGATAAGTAGGATCTGTGAACTGGGTCCCGTAACTTTCTCTACAAACCTAACATGTAATATGATCTTTTAGAGTAAGTCTTATTTCCATTTTAAATCATATGTTTTAAGCATACTCTAATTATTCCTGATTATTCACTAAGTTTGCAATGAGCTCACCTACTCCTCTCTTACAACACAGGTAAGTAGGTCACTGATGGTAGTGGCGAGGTAGATGACTTGGCGAGGTTTATCCCTGAATGGATATTGGCAAACCCGAGAAATAGGCAATGGGTTTTTTCTTTCTTTCTTTATGTGGGTTTAGAGTTATTATAATTTAATTTTGTTATTGAAACAATTTCTTTGGAAGTTTAAGTTTCTTTTCATTTTAGGAACCCTACAGCTAAACTTTTCTTATTTATTTCCTCTTAGCATAATAAAGTTTGGTGTTTCTTTATTTCTTCATGCATGCATACCATGTTATTTTGTTTCAACTTTGCCAAAGTATGTATTAATTTCTTATGCGTGCTAGTTTCATTACGGTATTATTTTCTGCAACCCTTGTATGTTAGTGACCCTAATATGCATGCGAAACCCTTAATGAGTAACTTACAGTTTAGTGAACCCTAAACAAGTACGTGAACCCTTGTGTGAATGATTTCTTTGTTTGCGAAGCCTATATTACATGCGAACTTATGTTGTTGTGTAAACCTTAATAATTATTTCTAAGTATTTGTATTTTTATTTGAGTGTGCTAAATTTCTCTGTTTATTTCTTTCATGCAAAACGCTAAGTTTTACTGTTTAGATTACATGAGAACCCTACCTCTACTACTTTTTTTTTAAGCTTGAATATCCTATAACCTATGTTTGAATGCATCCGTTGTTGTATTATAACTTAGCACTTTATATGTCGCATATTCGTGATGTGTTGCAGGTTAGGTTGGAAGTTAATAGAGAGTCACTTTGGTGGCAAATGTAGCTCGCCAAATTCAGATTGAATCTATTCGGCTGGGTTTGAGGTGTTACAATATCTACACAGAGTTCATCATTGACAAAATCCCCCTTAAAACAAACAGGGGGTACTTTTCCCAGAATGGATACTTACAAACACTTCTATAGTGAATAATGAAACTGTTGTATCTCTTAAGTTAATTTTCATACTAAGCTTAATAATTATCAGACTATCAATTAGATCATACCCTTATTAAAATCCAAAACAAACCCCTACTGATGATGAAATGTTCTAGATCATTTAAAAGAATTCCAAACATCTATATTACATAACACAAGGGCATTAAAATTGACAAGCAGCTCAGATTGTAAATAACTCTAGAATGAGATATGATACTATTTATACATTAACCTAAATTAACACCCCAAACCCAGTCGAGTAGGTGAGTACTCTAAGGACCATACCAAAGGGAGGCAAGTGCTAAATTAACATTAACCTAAATGTAAATAAAACTAATTAGTACTTTAGATCAATTATATTATGAGAAGACATAAAATAAAAAAATAGTTCTAATTTTATAAAGAAATAAATAAAAATGCAAAATAGAGTGAACAGGGAAAACTAATGTGTAAACCAACCAAATCTAAGGCATGAGTGATTAGCTCACTTTAGTGGACATAACTAAATCCTATTTCGGGTTTCTACTCCATCAACTAGTCATTACCCTAACAGGATCTCTCGATCTTCCACTAAAATAACAAGTCAGCAAGAACTACTTATCTTTCAACCTCGCAGTCCAGACCGGATTAAGGTAAGGGGTTCATGGATATGTAATACCAATTTTGGGTTACTTCTTACCTAGATGACTTCTTAAGGTTGTCAAGCCTAGGGTTTAAGTTCTTTTTATCCCAAACAATTGATCTACTAAAAAACCCTACATAGGAACTACATAGAAATTAATTAATCACACTTTCACTTGCTAATCCTCCAAAAGAGGATTAGTTCCTCATGGACTTCATAAACAATGTAAACTTGACAAAATAAATAAACATTATGAACAAATCAAGAATAAGATTTTAAGAAGAAATCTTGATTGTATTGAATATTTGAAGCGTAAAAATCCACAGAGTTTACTTTGAATCTACAAATTAGATCTTTTGATGAACACGAATGGAAATAACTGAAATGAAATCCTAAGTTCAAAAAGAACTAGAAACTGAAAATAAAATTCTAAGTTACAAAAGCGATCCTTTCTCAAGTGTCTTATGAGTCTATTTATAATGTTAAGGTTGGTCGTCGCCCACAACCCTAGGTTGGTTGACGTTTTTACGTTAATTTCCATTATGTGGACCAAAACACCCTTTGCTTGTAATCCTTCCCGTATAGGTTTGGGATTGCGACATCCACTAGTTATGTCGCGACACCAAAGTTAGTCTTGGAATTTTGGCACTCTATTCACTATGTTGAGACATTGAACTCTTGTGTTGCAACATGGCAACTAGCCTTGAGCTCTCATGCCTTTGAATAGTGTCCTACACACTCACTAAGTATGTTAGTCCTCCTTTAGGCCTCTTTCGGACCCTAAGTTCATAAAAGAACTCAAATTACATTTTTTATTAAATTGAAACTAAAATTGAAAAACTAACTAAAACATAATAGAATTGCTCGTATTCAAGCTCCTTAAGTATATTAATCTGCTACAACGAATTACGACAGAGCAAACTCCCTCACACTTAAGTCATTGCTTGTCTTCAAGCAAAGAAATATAAAAATAAAAATTAAAAGATGTCCCTTGAACAAGTATGATACAAGACTAGTTTTGGAGCATATAGCTAGGATAAATCATATATACATCTAATTCTGGTATGATATGTAAATGACTTATTATTTTGAATCTCAAACACATAAGTTTAATACATTACAAAGTATACAAACCGTAAGGTCCTCAAATATATGGGTCCATCAATAAATTAATCATGTAATTTGATTATCCTAGCAGGATACAAACAATTGCTATTGTAATTTCTTAATATGATGTCAATTCATGAATAGGTTTACCTAGGTCACATAGGACTTTTCGGCTTGTAACATTTTGAGGCTTAAGACTGGTATAGATTTCAAGAATAGGAAACATCAAAATACTTTCAAGCGCAAAAGTAGTTTGGCACATCATATTGTTCCTTATTCTCCTCCCTTAATAACCCTTGCCCGCTCATTGCCTTATTTCTCCTTCTCTCACCTTCCTTATTTCTCCACGTAGAAAGTCATAAAATTATAAAACAATTTTTGTGCGTTAATGACTGAGTTTTCTACTTTTGTGACTTTGTCACATTTGACACTTTTCAACACGTCTTACTCACAATGCTTTTGTTGCTAAAGTACTTTTTTTACTCATTTGGTAACTTTTTTTGCTTTTTTCACAATACATATGGCCAGACGTCTAAATTCGTTCAATTCCGGGACCAAAGAAAAATGGTAAGTACAAATTAATGTTTTGGCTTGGGTTTTGTATAGAGGTTCATGAAGAAGAGTTTTCTGGCTCAAAATCGGTACCAATGACTGATGAATAAGATTAGCTTTTTGACTCTGGAACAACGGAAATGTGCAAGTGTACACAATCACAACAAGTAATAAAGTGACAAGTAAATGTCGAGTTATCGTACCCATAGGGATTGTGAAAAGAATTACTTATGAATGCAATTTTAATAACACTTTTGTGAAGAAAAATATTTTGATTTGAAGAAGTGAATAAAAATTAGGATTTAACAAAGTAAAATAAATAAAAATAAAATAAAAGTTCCAATGCATGATTTCAAAAGATGATTTTAATCAAGATGACATAATTGTGTTAGATTAATTACATTTCTTAACTTAGAATTATTAAAATCATGTCCATATCGTTATGAATAAATTCCCGGTAACTCAATAATTTGCTAACTTATGAACATACTTACCTACCAAAATCCATTTATCTCTTGACTATATCTCTATGTCAATTTAACAGATTAAACAAATTTTAATAAGCAAATGTGTTAATGCACATACATACTTATGAAATTAAAATAATATCTTGTACATATATCTATGCTAATTCAAACAATTAATTCAATTGTAACACCCCAAATTTGGGCATAGAAGAAATGGGCCTTGAGCTTGGGGAGCATTTAGAAGTCGGCACATGAATATTTGCTGTGCAAGGAGTGGCATTAGTGAAGGTTTGTTTAAGTGGTTAAGGGTCTTGAGAAGTGTGGGAGAAGTCCTGGGTTCAAACCACAACTTTAGTAAAATTTTTGGTTTTAAGTGAATAAAACCCTTGGTGCTTGAAAGTAGGCCTTATATTTAATAGTGATTGATTTATGTCACAAAAAGAGCTTGCGGCTTAGTGGCAAGGTGACGTGTTGCACAGCAGGGAGGTTTGGAGTTCAAGTCCTGGGGTGTGCAATAAGGGGATTTATTTTTTGTTACTCTGTGTGGGTGGAGTTTGTGGTGTATTAGGATTCTGATGGATAAGAAGTTGGAAGGATTTGGGGGAGGGGATTGTGGAGAAAATCGAGAAGAGGATTATGGAGGGATTTGTGGAGGAAAAGATAGAGTTTGAGGGGTTGAGGGAGTGTGCCGAATTTGGTTAGTGGGGAATAAGAATTCGGCTTGGGGGTAATTTGGGGTGAGTGCCAAATTCTTTTGTTGTCATTTCAGGTTTTGGTTGCGTTTTGTTTCTCATCTTTTCTCTGTGTTGTTGAACCTATTCTGGAAATGGACCATTCGTGCAATTCTTCTATCATTTCTGGCAAGTGTTGAGTTTATCTTTTTTTTTTTCTTTCTTTTTGCACTAACCTCTACCAAAACCCTCCCTTTCTCATTGGCTGCTTTGATTCTTTCAAAGCTTTGGCCTACTGCTCTCTTCCTCCTTACTATTTCTTCTGCAATCGGTTCCTCTCATAGCCAAACTTTCTTACCTGGTTTCTCTATTTTCTACTCCTCCTCTCTCTCGATTCTTCTACTGTTTTTGGTCTAAACACAGTACTATTTCCCTCTATTTCGATTTTGCAAGGATTTTAACAATCGGTATGTAGTTATATGTTGTTTACTCTTTCTTTTGTCGATAACTCTGCTTTTGTTTGATTTCTTCCTTGATAATCAAATGATTCCTCCTTACACCTTCTGACTACAACATATGTTTCTTCTCAAGGATACGGCCATCGTTGGGCTTAGGGATTTCGGTGGTGTGAAGGGGCACAAGTGGTTAGAAGCAATCAAACCTTTATTTCCTATTCATCGTTCAATCAAGGTGAGAACGATTTCCATATTCTTGGGTATGGGTCGAATGTGCCTTTGGGTTTGATGTATAGTATATGTGGGTTTAAGTCACATTTATGAATGGTTTAATCTAATAAGATTTGTTATACTACAGATATTTGATCGAGGAGTGTAACCGTTTGTGATCGGTGGTCTTTGGAGAGCTAAGGGCTTTCGTTCAGACAAGGAAAGGAAGGTGTATTTTTTATTAAGTGTTGAGAAGTGATTAACCCTAATTGATGACTGGCTAATGAAGTATTATGATGAAATGTAGGTTCGGTACGAGTGGGTTAATCACATGTTTCACAAATAGGTGTGTAATCACACCCCTCTCTATTGTGAATCGGCAAAAGCTGAAAAGCCAAAACTTCGACATGTGAGGCCACACGAGCGTGCGATCGCTCGTGCGGTGAATCAAGCCCACAAATTATGGGTGATAGACTGTAGAGGCCACCACGAGTGTTCTCGTGGACTTCAACCGTCATGGGCCACGTTAGGCCAAAATGAGCTCGATGGGCTCGTGGGCCACATGGATTAAATCCTCGGTAAGTGACAAACACTGGACTGGGCTATGTTGTTCGCATCACCGTGACTGAATTTGGGCAGATTGGCCACACGAGCGTGTGGGCCCACTTGGGTCGAATAATGGGTCTTAGGCCCATTTACACCGTTATGACCATTTAGGTTTCTTGAGTCGCTCGAGGCAACTGTGGACCTTCCACGAGGTCGTTATTTGTAACAAGACCCCAAAATAGGTGAAATGACCGTAATACCCCTATAGGTCAAAATGACCGTAATACACCTATAGGGCAAAATAACCGTAATACCCTTATAGGGAAAAATGATCGTAATACCCCTATAGGGTAAAATGACCGTTATACCCTTAGAGGTAGGTTGACTGATGAGTTATGACATTTACATGACTGAGTATGACATTCTGCATACACGTATTATTTATGACATGACATGATGCATTACATGGGGGACAGGTAGATATATTTGGAGGAAGTGTACTGTACTGGTAGGGTTGCACGGGTCGTACAAGAAGACTGTGGACCCATACTAGCAGGGTTGCACGGGTCGCATAAGATGACTGTGGACCCATATTGGCAACATCGCACGGGTCGCACAAGATGACTGTGGATTTATGTTGGCAAGGTCGCACGGGTCACACAAGACGCCTGTGGACCTACTGATGGTGTAAGCCGGGAATAATTCTGGCAGCTTTGCTGCAATATGGTGTTGGCTGGTTTGGGATGGGTTGCATTTTTGCACGATACTGAAACTAAATTTGGGCTAAGGCCCACATTGTTACTGTAATGGGCTAAGGCCACATTGTTACTGTTTTGGGCTAGGCCCACACTGAACTATTACTGAAAAGGGCCCAGGCCTAGACTGTTACTACATGTACTGTTTACTAACTGACTAATAGGGGATTACACACCGAGTTTTCACAAACTCACCCTTTCTTTTAACTGTACAGGTAATCCCCAATGTTAGCTAGATTGGTGCTGCAAGGGACTCGAGGGTGACCACACAACTACTTCTGCATTACATCGACTTTTTATTTTTCAATAACTTAAATTTGGGTTTTTGATGTAATAGGGCCTCTCTTTAAATTTCTGGTTTTAATTTGGTTTTTTTATCATAATTTATCTCTATTAGAAGTAGAACGTGGTTTTCCAAAATATTAATTGTTTTCAAAACATTACGTTTCCGCAACACAATTTTTTAAGCTTTCGCAACAAACATTGTTTTAAAGTGCAACAACGTTTGAATTTGATTAACATATTTTCGATTAAGTCATAATAAGGTTATCATATAAAGCAAATTTCCAAACAAAATCATGTTTTCGATAAACACCTCAAATGAGTTGATTTGAGAAATTAACAAAAAGGCTTTAACCTTCAAACGAGATTTTAACAACAAGAACAAGGTTTTGAAAAACACTCCAATGTGACACTGCCAGATTCGGCCATAACGTCTGGGTCGGGTTTGAGGTTGTTACATCAATCTTATAAGCACATAAAAGATTACGTAAGGTAACAATGTATTTCTACCTTGAAACAGTTTAATCACAATAATCTTGCAAATTATGCAAGGCTAATGTATCATTAGATACCGTTGCTAATTTAACCCTCAGATACCTTAGATGATTAAACATGCACTGATTAAGTATCGTGTCAATTAATTACAATTTCAATCCGTTTAAATAATTAATTCGTTAGTTACCTTACAATTGTAATGCAAGAATAACTTAGTCATAGTTTTACTTAATCAAACATCTTACCAAGGCCTATAATAACACAAACACAATTTTAATCAATTAAGTAGATAAAATGCAACCAACCTAACACAAATTAAACTTAAGTCATACTAATTAAATTCAACATATCAACATCACAAATTTTCATAGACATGTTCATCATAACAACAAAAAAATTAAAAGGATAGGGAACAAAAATCAAATCCGGTGTTTCTCCGTGGCTTGACTAGTTTGCTCTACTCCTCCTTCTCCATTTGTTCTTGTTGAACTGAGGCTTCTATGAACATTTGAATGCTTCTCAAAATGGTGGTTTATTGACTCTTTTTCAAAGGTGAAATCGGCAAGGGAAAAGGGAAGAAAATGAAGAACAATGGAAAGGAATGAAGAGAGAAAAGTAAGAGAGAAGTGAAGAGATGAGAAGGGTTGAGATGATGTTGAAATGAGCAGCCAAGGGGGGTATTTATAGGTTGAGAAGGCTGCTGAAAATAGCCAAAATCAGCAGCCAAAAAATCCCCCCATGGCTGGCCGCACATGTGGCATGTTTGAAGATTTCAAACATGCTATTTTAAGGTAGGGGCAAATCTAGAAAGGCATAAATAGTGGAAGGGTTTGACTGCAATTTGAAGGAGTCTTCAAGGGCCATTTTGTGAGCCAAATAATCAGCCAAGCAAGCTGATTGGGTCAGCATGTGGGATGGTTTTGGGCTACCTAACGTTCGGTTGGATCGGTTTTCTTGGTTTAGTTCAACTTGGCACCTTTTCATAATTAATTAACAATAATTTATTAACCCAAATTAAATTGGATTAAAATTAAAATTAATTAAATTATGAATCAATACACATAATTTAGATCATCTTAGGCTAAAAAATTAATTCACCTTGATGCTTCAAAGTTGCTTATCGGTTTTGTGATTCTAGTAGTTTTTACAGAGCCATTTTTCGCCCTTTGTGCAAATCTATCGAAAATAATCAAAATAAATCAAAATTTGATATAAAATTAATTAAAATTCAACTTGTTCATAATTTTAGTTTAATTTAATTATTCTATAATAATTATATATTTTTTTGACAAGAATTTTATTGAAACTACATGAATTTGAGTTAAAAAAGGCATGAAAAAGTGTGTATATTTTCGTGTTTCCATACCCCCAAACTTAATTCATTGCACGTCCCGAGTAATGCACAAATTTGAAAAGAATTTCTCGGAAACACCTTTGAAAAATTTCTTTAGAACAACATTCTTCCCAAAATTATGATTTTAGTATACTTATGCTCAAAAACAAGAATTTTGATAATTATGCTACTTAAGTATACATATCATTCAAATTAATCTCAACAACTATTATGATAGTAAAAATAAACTAAATGCTTCCTTAATAAAGACATTCTAAATTCCTACCAATTTTATTTTATTTCCTTATTCAAGATTAAGTTGCAATCATTAAGTTTAACTTATGCCTTCATATATTGAATATAGCAATTTCTCTCCACTAATGTAGGTAGCATAGAAACTTGAATCAATAGGTCTTTAAAAAGTTTGTAACATGGCTAGGCTCGAGGTGTGTAACAGATAGGTAAATTTAGGCTAAAAACCCTAGACTCAGTTTCAATTGGCCCTTCAGAATAATTATCTTCAATTCACCAACTTACTTTGCTTTCACATGCTCTTTTGTAGATCTATTTTCTTTCAAGTACATATGCTCTTCTTTTGTTCTTTTTCTTTTCTTTTCTTTTTTTTTACAAGCATTTTACTATATGTACTACAATTTTTTTTTTGCGCATTTGATACTTCTTTTTAACTCCCCCAAACTTATTTTCAAATAACATTCTGAATAGTACTAAATCTAGTGTTTGGGACAATTTAAAGATAATTAAGAGAAAAGTGCTGGCTAAATATTGCAAGGGTCAAAATAAAATTAGGCCGTATAGTCTTAAAGTTGGGTTTCAATGGATAAAAATTCATCATAGTTGGCTTGAAAGGATCAAACGGTCTAAACAAAAGTTACCTAAATCATTTTCAACTTTTCGTGCTTCATAGGATTTCACCTCAAGAAACTACTAAGTCAATTCTAGAGACTTAAACTTTCATACATGCCTAATTTTCCTAAGGAACTAAAAATTTTATGGTACAATTTGCATGCTTTATTAAAAATACATTTATGTTATATTTTAGTTAACATAATAATTATTAAAATAATAAAACTTTATTCATACTGAAGTTTAGCATACTTAAGAAAATTTCAAATTTTTAAACAAAATATAACCTAATCATAACTGAAAGAAAAATTTATTCTAATTGGAAATAATTTCAATTTTTTGGTCCCCTTACTTAAGACGAACAATGTACTTATTATTTAAAAGTGAATAAATACTATACACCAGGTAGGATTCTAGAAAAGAGGAGGTGAGTTAATTTGACTGCTTAAGTACCAAGCTCTCTCTAGATCCAATCCTAAACATGTATATATCTATTGCCACACTTTGCCCTTTGTGACTTGTTCATTTTTTATTTATGAATTCCACCTCTTTTTTTATTATGAAAATAAAAATTCCTAGAAAACCTGATCCTAAAATACTAAATAACCTAAGAACAAAAATAAAATAAAGTCAAGACCCTCCCTTTTTATTTATCTACAGATCCTTCAGAATCTGGCTCATCTTTTTCCTTCCTCGACATTAGAATATATGGTTCGAGTATAAAGTCTAGAAATTCAGGCACAAAAACAAACAGGTTATGAAATATATATTTTAACTGCATCTGTGATTGAGTCATCTCGTATTTTTGAGTATCTCTAGTAATCTTGTTGCTGCAACTACATGTGTTGTTGCATAGCCATTATACCAAACTGTTCACTTCGTGGAATGGTGCTAGATAAAGGGACTCTCAGCATCGAACTTAGGAAATCTGTTAAAGGTGGTTTCCATTTTGGGCAGATGGGTGAGTAGCTGAGGGTAAGGTATAGAGTTGAAGAGTGTAGTGGTTTTAAGGAGAGCTTAGGTGCGGTAGTTGGTGACTTTGAATGAAGGTGTTTAGGGTGGTGATTCAAGGAGTTAAGAGCTGCAACATTAAGGGGTTAAGTGAGATGCACTATAGGTTTGTGCAAAAAATGGTTGAATATTTCCCTTCCTAGCAGTGTCTTAAGCCCAATGGCAGCTTTTTTTTGGATCCTAAGCTCCTATACTGAAAGTAAACTAAAAAAAACTCAAAGAAATTTGTTCTTGGCTTAAAAGTTGATCCTTTATTTAACAAAACAAATATTTAAATTCTTCGGCCTACTAAGAAGAATATTTTTCAAAAAACTACATTAAATAAAACTCTCAAAAAAGACTGGAGGGGTCACAGATGGTCCTGCTTAAGTCTCAATCTCCTAGACAGAGTTTTAAGTAATGTAATGAACCAAAGAAAATTTATCTAAGTCTACCATTTTATTCAATGAGTAAAAAAAAAACTAAAAAAAGAATAATATATAGAAAGTGAAGAGAACTCCCTCCATTTTATTTAGGATCGTCATTAACCATGGTGGCGTCAATGGCAATTTGTCATGCAAACCATAACCATCTAAGAAGTAATCATACTCTTTCCCATCAAATCTGTCCAACATCTTATTAGAGAAACAAAACCTGGAATGATCTTTCTTGGTGGACTTGTTTAACTTCCTGTAATTCCTACAAATCCTCCTACCCGTGACTAGAATATGTGAAATAATCCATCCAGTACCCTTCTTGTGTCTTTCCAAAATCACAAGTGCCTCTTCTTCTTGATCTTTGGTGAACTCAACTGAAATAATGACAGTTAAAATCGAAGACAGACCCAAATAGTCATATTTCAAATGAGGATACAAAATCTTAAGTTCCAATTTAGCTGGCTCTTCAATCAACAACTTTGGTTGCGTATGCTATTGAGATGATAACTCTAATGATTCAAGTGGAACTTATTGATTGAATTCCTTCAAATTAGCTTATAACCAAGCCAAACATTCCTTGTCTTCATCATCACTTGGTGAATCCTCCAGTAGAATATGTTCTAACGGATCGTCTAAAGAATTGAACTCCAATTCTGTAGAAGCCAGCGATTCTATCTTAGAAATAGTAGAGCAGTCTTCAACTATATCTGAGGATTTAGTAGTAATGAAGTAATTAAAAGTCACCTCATCATCAAATATTTCTTTCAACTGAATGTCATTTTTCTACTTTTGGAATAGTTGAGGATATGACAATAGTGGAATCTTAGCTTTAACCGAACAACTCTTCTGTGGAAATTTTTTTGTACCTAACAAGGGTGATAGATAATCAGAACTAATTGGTTTAGAGTTTACCTCATCAAGGATCACCCTATCTAAATTTTGTGGAACAGGAGTTTCAACACTCAACTAAACTTCCTCTTTGCCTTGAGCTGTAACAGGCTCATCTTGAACCTCAACCATCTTAGGCTACAATGTCTTTCCACTTGGCAAAGAGACTTCTTTACAATGTTCTTTGCCCAAAATTCTTGGATTTTTTAAGTCGCTCGGCCAAATACCTTGGGGTTTATTTCGAAGTTCATTGGTTACCTGACCCATTTGATTCTCTAGATTTCTTAAAGTGGTATAATTCTTCACCATGTATGCCTTCAGCAGATTCTCAAGATCACTTAAAGATTCAGTTGGTGGGGGTTGTTGCACTTGTTGAGAATATTCCGACGGATAATTTGGTCGAAATGGCATAACATTGTCACTATGGTCTGCCCATTGATTACTCCATGGAGAAATTGGATGGTTCTACCATGAAGAGTTGTAAAATTTGATTGTGGACCATTCCAGTTTTGATTTCCCATGTAATAATTTGACTCTTGATTCGATGGGCAATTTTCAAAGAAATGGCCAACTCCACAGTATTCACCAGAAATATTCTCAAACTGGTTCGACTGCTGCCTTGACAGATTACCATTGAAACCATTAACAGTTATGTTCTTAAGCATAGAAGACATAGAGGATACCTGGGCTGCCAAAGAAGCAAGTGTGTCTGCTTCATGTACTCCTGCTACTCGTCTTTCTAATGCTGCTCGATTGGTTGGCCTTTGATAGTTATTGTTGGCAATTCTTTCAATAATCTCATAAGCATCATTATAAGACTTAGAAAAAAGGGCTCCATTTGTCGAAGCATCCACTCATATTCGAGTGTGAATATTGAGACCAATATAGAAAGTCCCCATTTGAACCCAGCAAGGAATGCCATGATGAGGGCACTTTCGTAATAACTCCTTGAATCACTCCTATGCCTCATATAAAGATTCTTCATGAAGTTGCTGAAATGAAGTGATTTCATTTCAGATCTTGGTGGTTAAAGATGGAGGGAAATATTACATTAAGAAACGTTCAACCAACTTGTGCCATGTAGTTATAGAACCGAACAGTAGGGATTTCAACCACGCTCGTGCTCTATCTCTTAAGGAGTATGGAAATAATCTCAATCTCAAGGCATCCTCAATCACCCTGACTAGTTTAAATGAGTCACTCACTTCCAAGAATAACCGAAGATGAAGATGTGGATCTTCAGTAGGAATCCTACTAAATTGACCCATATTTTACAACATTGGAACATGACCAGCTTCAGCTCGAATAGTTGTGCCTCAATTTCAGGTTTTCTAATACTCAGATTGAGCTTGCCAAATAGCTGAATGGCATATTGTCGAATGACACAGTTTCTGTCATCGACATCAGTGATTGGATTGTGAGTATTATAAGCGAATGTTCCTCCTGGATTTTGGTTTGGATTTTCAAAATTCATATCTTCGGTCCTTCTTTGGTTCACTTGTCTTCTCCTTTGTCGAAAGTCCTTTCAATTTCATGGTCTATAGGGAGTAAGTCAATAATTTGATCAATACTCATAAACACCTAAAACAAACATAAAAAAAATGGAATTAAAATTTAATAGAAAAAAAAGATAGACCAAAATGCAAAATTAACAATTTCACAAATAATGTCTTTTAAAACAGTCCCCGGCAATGGCGCCAAAAACTTGGAACGAGAGAAATGTGCAAGTGTACATAATCACAACAAGTAATAAAGTGACAAGTAAATGTCGAGTTACTGTACCCACAAGGATTGTGAAAAGAATTATTTATGAATGCAATTTTAAAAACATTTTGGTGAAGAAAAATATTTTGATTTGAAGAAGTGAATAAAAACTAGTATTTAACAAAGTAAAATAAATAAAAATAAAATAAAAGTTCCAATACACGATTTCAAAAGATGATTTTAATCAAGATGACACAATTGTGTTAAATTAATTACATTTCTTAACTTAGAATTATTAAACTCATGTCCATGTTGTTACGAATAAATTCACGGCAACTCGATAATTTGCTAAGTTATGAACATACTTACCTACCCAAATCCATTTATCTCTTGACTATATCTCTATGTCAATTCAATCGATTAAACAAATTTTAATAAGCAAATGTGTTAATGCACATACATACTTATGAAATTAAAATAATCTCTTGTACATGTCTCTATGCCACTCAAACAATTAATTCAATCTCATAAGCACATAAAAGATTACGTGAGGTAACAATGTATTTCTACCTTGAAACAGTTTAATCACAATAATCTTGCAATTTATGCAAGGCTAATATATCGTTAGATACCGTTGCTAATTTAACCCTCAGATACCTTAGATGATTAAACATGCACTGATTAAGTATCGCACCAATTAATTACAATTTCAATCCGTTTAAATAATTAATTCATTAGTTACCTTACAATTGTAATGCAAGAATAACTTAGTCATAGTTTTACTTAATCAAACATCTTACCGAGACCTATAACAACACAAACACAATTTTAATAAATTAAGTAGATAAAATGCAACCAACCTAACACAAATTAAATTTAAGCCATTTTAATTAAATTCAACATATCAATATCACAAATATTCATAGACATGTTTATCATAACAACAACAACAAAAAAATTAAAAAGATAGGGAACAAAAATCAAATCTGGTGTTTCTCCATGGCTTGACTAGTTTGCTCCACTCCTCTTTCTCCGCTTGTTCTTATTGAATCAAGGCTTTTACGAACACTTGAATGCTTCTCCAAATGGTGGTTGATTGACTCTTTTTCAAGAGGTGAAATCGGCAACGGAAAAGGGAAGAAAATGAAGAACAATGGAAAGAAATGAAGAGAGAAAAGCAATAGAGAAGTGAAGAGATGAGAATGATTGAGATGATGTTGAAGTGAGCAGCCAAAGGGGTATTTATAAGTTGAAAAGGCTACTAAAAATAGCCAAAATGTAACACCCCTATCCCATAACCGTCGCCGGAATAGGTAAGGGGCATTACCAGACTTGTAACTCAGATCAGAACAGTAAAATTTTGAATCCAACGTTCATTAATATAGTTTTATAATCATTCACCATAGCATGCTTTAAAAGCTCATATAAACATACATACATTCATTGGGGATCAAATTGAAACTATAAGAAAGTAAGGAAAACTTTGAGAAAATTTTCAAGTTAGGGACACACGGCTGTGTCCCTAGCCCGTGTACTTCAACACGGTCGTGCCCCACCAGACATGCCCATACACTTAGTCCGTGGGCAACACTGTCAAACCCTACATGGTCACTAGACACACTCGTGTGTCCAATCCGTGCTCAACACTGTCAAATACCACACGGCTACCAAACACGCCCGTGTGTCTAGGCTGTGCGCAAGACTGCCTAAAAATATATTAGGTGTAGAGGTTACATGGCTAAGTCACACGGCCGTGTGCTTAGGCCGTGTGGCACAATGTAGGCTTGGTTTAAGCCATTTTGCCACCTGAATGGGTCATTCCTACAAGCATCAAAATAACCACAACATTTCATAAACAATTTGGCAACCAAAACAACCATTTCAAACACGACTCGCAAACATTAATCATCATCTAAACATGTACCAAATATGCATTATTTCATACCAATTCACTCATCAACTCAATAGCTATAATGCTATTCAAATGCATCATAACACCTCACAATTTAACACATAGGAACACCTCATAATAGTCATTCAAAAATAGGTTAGATATATACAAAAGAAGCCACATCTCATAGCTTGAATAGGTGCTCAAAACATACCACATTCATTATCAAAGCAAACCATAAACATTAACTTAGAAACTAGCCTACACATACCATGACCATCTCATTACAAAGATTCAGAAGTACCAAAAGCTTGATGGATAGTGTGATAGCAAGTCTCTGACTCGTCTGAAAATCGAGCTAGCTTCTGAATCTATAAAACAAGGGAAAGTAAACAGAGTAAGCTTTAAAAGTTTAGTAAGTCCGTATAACGTAAAATTAAACTTACTGAACATTAGAGATAAGCACATAAATAATGTCAAACCAAATCATGAACTCATTTTGCCTACTTATCAATAATGCATAAGTTAGTACTTGCAAAATCTTGTGATCTTTCATTCACCGAATGGATCATTCACATGACACAAACATATATAAATTGCTTATAACATTTAATTCATGTAATTCATATCATATAGTTCATGTAAATCATGTAACTCATGTACCATGTACTTCATATATCCTTTGATCATCATATAACATGTATCGATAATTGCCCGTTGAACCTTTAAGAACATCAAGGGATACTCGGGTGATACACATAGTGTATATACATATAACCTATAATCTGTCAATGCATCACATATTGTCTTTCGATCCTGTAACGGTAAGCCCAAAGGCTAAACATGTGATCCCGAAGGATGAACGGTAAGCCCGTAGGCTGAACGGTAAGTCCGAAGACTGAACATGTAATCCCGAAGGATGAACATATAGCTTATGATCTGTGGTGAGTCCGCAACAAATGCAGGAGCTCAAGCCACCCTGTAGCCCTAGTGACATGTCACTTGTATCCTACGACTTCTACGGTTCGAATGGGACTCGATAATCATTTGAGCATATAACCAATTTGCATTTCTATTCACTATTTTACATATACACCATATGAAATTCAACATATATCAAATAGGCAAACTTGCGTCTATGGTTCATTATGCATTCATATAGTATTAAAACAACAATTATAAACCTTAAACAAGTTCGATTCTAATTATACGAACTTACCTCGATTTCTTGATATCTACTCGTCTACCTTTCGTTTTCCTCGATCAAGTTCCGGGATTTGATTGTCTTTATCTATATTAATGCAAATTCAATTATTTAATCACCAACACATTCAATTTAGTCCAAAAACATATATTTTAGCCAATTTACAAAATAGCCCCTATACTTTCAACCACTTTACAACTTAGTCCTTTAAACACAAAATAACAAATTACACAATAGGACCCTCAATTTATCAAAGCCGAATATTCATATATCTCATATAAGCATATATCTTTCATAAAATCACATTTCTAACCACATAATTTCTATTTCTTTTCAAGTAAATCCTTAAAACTCATTTTCATCAAAAACTGCTTTGTAAAACTTGTATATTTCCAAATAACCTTCAATAATTCATCAAAAATCATCAAAATAACCATGTATTCATCAATGGCACATTTCAAAACACAACCAATTTCAGAAATTGAGGAATGGGTCAGCTAGTATACAAAGCAACGATCTCAAAAACATATAAATTATCAAAAACCGATTAAAAATACATACCTAATTGATGATTATACAATTGTCGAATGTTTGAAAGTAAAACCCTTAATTTCCTTCTTCAATTTCGGCATATACATGAATATGAAGCAATAAAATGTTTTGTTTTTATTTAATAAAACCATAATAAACATTTTACAACTTTATCCTTATTAAAACAAATAATAAAGTCATGTATAATATGGACAAAATTGTCCATCACCTTCCACTATCAACAATAAAGGATAAATTTCCATACAAGGAACTCCATTCAAAAAGCCATAGTCAAATAAGCCATTTTACTAATGGCACACATAGTTTCCCTTTTACGCGATTTGGTCCTTTTTACCGAATTAGCTATTTAAACGATAAAATTTCTAAACGAGACTTTCACACCACATATCTATCATGCTGTAAAACATATTAAAGAAATAAAAATAATAATTTGACTTGGTTCAGTGGTCCCGAAACCACTCGTTCCGATTAGGGTCTAAAATGGGCTATTACAAAAAATCAGCAGCCAAAGACTCCCCCCATGGCTGGCCACAAATGTGGCATGTTTGAAGATTTCAAACATGCTATTTTAAGGTAGGGGCAAATCTAGAAAGGCATAAATAGTGGAAGGGTTTGAATGCAATTTGAAGGAATCTTCAAGGGCCATTTTGCAAGCCAAATAATCAGCCAAGCAAGCTGATTGGGTCAGCATGTGGGATGGTTCTGGGCTGCCCAATGTTCGGTTGGATCAGTTTTCTCGGTTCAACTCAACTGGGCCCTTTTTCATAATTAATTAACAATAATTTATTAACCCAATTAAATTGGATTAAAATTGAAATTAATTATATTTTGAATTAATACACATAATTTGGACCGTCTTAGGTTGAAAAATTAATTTGTCTTGATGCTTCAAAATTGCTTCTCAGTTTTGCGATTCTAGTAGTGTCTGTCGAGCCATTTTTCGCCTTTTGCGCAAATCTGTTGAAAATAATCAAAGTTAATCAAAATTTGATATAAAATTAATTAAAATTCAATGTGTTCATAATTTGAGTATAATTTAATTATTCTATAATAATTATATATTTTTTTACAAGAATTATATCGAAACTGCATGAATTTGAGTTAAAAAGGGCATGAAAAAGTGTGTATATTTTCGTGTTTCCAGGTCATCCCTAGGTATCTCAATATTCAAAAATTTAATCAATCAAGTAATAACAATTTTAAGTACTTATCATGCATACTATCATGCTCGTTTCCCCTTATTTTCCATGTCATTTGGTATATTGAGTTACTTAATGTTTGTTCATAGTGTAATATATAGAACTTATTAGTCTAATAATTGAAAATTTAAAATCATTTACTATCATGCCAAATTTATAGTAAACACAATCAACCTATAGACATGCTCCTAACCAATCACTTATATTTCTACAAGCTTAAGAATACTTTGACAAGAAAAATAAATGAAAAAGCATAAAAACAAAAACAAAAGTTCTTATGTTACCCCTCCACACTTTAGATAGCACATTGTCCCTAATGTGCAGCCCTGAAAAGGTATGGAAAGAAATTACCAGATTGATCGTGACATTACTGTAGTTTAATGGTGGGTGCTTCCTTCCTTGTTCATTGAAAGCTTGTAATTGTAGTGCTTTTTTCCATGTGAGTTTTTTGTGTAGGAGAGAAAAATATGCATAGTATTTTTTTAAGAAGAAGAAGAGCCCACTCGTTCATCCTTTTCTTGTAATCCCCGTTTTCTCCTTTCTTCATTTTGCTTCCTGTGGAGTATGACAAATTGATTGTATATTCTATCTCCTAATAATTTCTTTAGAGGACTCATATGCTTTTCCATTAGTTCTATATATGCTTCTTTGCATAATTTTATTATTAAATGTGGGAAGAATGTTTCTTTTTATTGATCCCATACACATTCAAGCATACTCTAATACATCCATGTACCAATGTATATCTATTCTTTATGTAAAATTACATACACTAGAATAGCCTATAACAGAGTGATATTTGAGATATCTATTGTAGACAAAATTCCTGAGCAAATAAACTTCATCCAAATTTTTGACATCGAAGTCATTAGTGCTTGATTGAATGTTACTAGAAGTTTGGTACCTGATTGATATGTCCATTCTTCTTTTCCTTCAGTTAACGATCTCAATCTTTCCTCCATGTCTACGTTTTTGAATTGATTGAGATTCACTTTGAACATGAGATCATGGTAATAGTATGGAGCATCATAAAATTGGAAAATACGTCCTATCATTACCAAAACATCTACCCTTCTGACTTTAACATGTGTTCTCATATCATAATATAGTCCTGTTGCTTCTCTTTCCTTTAATGCTAGATAAAATTCCTGCACAACTAGTATGATTGCCAGTTCTTCTAGTGTTAAGAAGAGGGTATTCCATTCACATTCAGTTGCAATTTCCCACACTCCTTTGTAGTTTCTTATCAAAAGGTCAAAACCTTATTCTTGGATGAATGTGTTGGGTTGCAACTATTGTAGGTATTTGTCTATATTCTCCAACTAGAATTCAACAAAGGTATTCATGATTTTAAACAAATTTGTAATATAATCAAACCTTACTTTGAGTAAATCCTTCTTTTGTTGTCGCTAGATCGTTTGTAATTCCGCTCTTGAAGGTTTGTGCCCAATCCTGGTTTTAATATTTGCAAATTTCACAAGTTTGAAAACAGTAAATTTTCAGGTTTCAAAATTTTCTATAGATGGGTGATAATAGAAGTTAGATATTAAAGATAATTTAGAGGATCTTTTATTAAGAAAATATACGAATTAGTCAATCTTAATTCTACTAAAACTTTATTACAACACGTCCTAAGTTAGCAAATTTGTAGTATAGGTTAAGTAAGGGTGTCGCGACATCCCCATTTGTTGTCGCGACATCAAGGATAATATACCCGTGTCAAATTTGGTTCAGTGCCACGACATGTAGAGTAGTTTCAGATTGAATTTATTTTTATAATTAGGCCTTCATTCCCTAGTTCCATTTTGTCCCTATTGGTTCCAAATTCTTCATCTGTCTGCCATTCTTTTTCCATAGTTTCTCTTCCTTCATGCTGAGTCCATATACACTTTGTGTTGAGATCCTTCATCACTTACAAGAGAATGAGGTGTTTCAAATCTTGCAAAAATATTTTTTCTTAAGAATTTAACTATTGCCTCAACCCATTTAGAGCCATAGTCTACAGCTAACAAGATGTATTGATTTCCAAGGGAACTCAGAAAAGGTCTCATAAAATCAATCCCCCAAATGTCAAATACCTCTACTTGAAGGTTTCCCATCTATGGCATTTCATCTGTTTTAGATATACTTTCAGTCTTTTGACATCTATCTCACCCTTGTACAAATTCGTAAGCATCTTTGTTCATGGTTGGCTAATAAAATCCTGATTGCAATAATTTTTAGGCTATTCTTTTTCCTCCAAAATGTCCACCATATGGTGAACTAACTGATCGGTGCATTGTCAAAAAACATATGGCTCTTCCCAAATATATTTTTTCAACTCATGCATGATTCTTTTCTTCTGTTGCCATGATACATTTATCGGAAAGACTCTTTTGGCAATATAATTCACTTAATCTATGCACCGTGCTATCTTGTTATGCTCATCAATGAAGGTTTCTTTTATTTCTTTAGGATTTCCCTCTTCCATCTCATTTCTATTCTAGAAAGGTAATCTGCAATTTGATTTTCTGTTCCTTTTCAATCCATTATCCATAGATCAAACTCTTGAAGCAATAACACCTACCTCATTAATCTAGCTTTAGTTTCCTTTTTTTTCATAACATATTTCAATGCAAAATGATCAGTGTATACATAAACTCTACTTTGCATTAAATAAGGATGGAATTTTTCACATGCAAACACAACAACAAGCATTTCTTTCTCAATAGTAGTGTAATTACACCGTGTTGAATTTAATGTCTTACTTGCATAATGAATGGCACAAAATATGTTGTTCCTTTCTTGTCCTAACACTGCTCCTATAACATAACCACTAGCATCACACATTATAATAAAGGGTTCTAAACAATCAGGGGCAATAATAATCGATACAGAAATAAGTTTTTCTTTTATTATCTCAAAAGCTTTAATGCATTCTTAAGTAAATATAAAGGAGTTTCCTTATGAAGAATTTGATTCAAGGTTTAGATATGTGAGCAAAGTCTTTTATAATCCACTTGTAAAACCCACCATTCATACTCCTCAGACTGTCATGGGATTAGGAAGGTTCTTTATGACTTTAATTTTTTCTTTATCCACCTCTAACCCTTTTCTTAATATTTGATGTCCTAAAATCAATCCTTATTTTACCATGAAATGATTTTTTCCCATTTGAGCATCAAGTTGGTTTCTTCACATCTTTTTAGTATCTTCTCTAATTTATCCAAATATTCCCTTAAAAAATCTTCATATACTAAAAAGTCATCCTTGAATCAAGGCCTTCTTCCAACATGTCAGTAAAAATAACAATCATACATCTCATAAATGTTGCTAGAGCATTACATAATCGAAATGGAAAATATTTGAAGGAATAAGTGTCGAAAGGATATATGAGCGTAGTTTTTTCTTAATCATGAGGATGTATTGGTATTTGGTGATATCTAGAATATCCATCAAGAAAACAATAATATTCTTTCCCAACTAATTTGTCAAGCATCTAATCTATGAAGGGAATAGGAAAATAAATTTTCCTTGTTATGTCATTTAATTTCTAGTAATCAATGCATACCCTTCATCCAGTTACTGTTGTTATAACACCCCTCACTCGGTCTGATTGTCGGACCCATGTTACAGGATGCTACAGCAAACACCGGAATATTCACACACAAATTATGACATTGAATTCAATTAAAATCATCAAATTTTCTAATTACATGCATAATAGAAGTTATGAACCACAGAGAGACCAAATCAAGCCTGCAAACATAGTTTAGTATATTTAGGAAAGATTATGGACCAATATGAAAAATTTTAAAACATTAAAACTAGGTATCGATACCAAAAAAATAAGTATCGATTTTTTTATGATATGTATCAATATTCATATAAATATCAATACCATTTTGACATTCTATTTGTTTTAAAACTGTTCATATGATTAAGTATCGATACTAAATGCCAAAATATCAATACTTAAGCTCAAAAATGATGAAATCCTATTTTTAAAATACCTATTTCATGCCCAAATCACATAAAGTACAAATGGTATCATTAGATATAATTACAAGCCTGTAAAACCCTGACCAATATCATACCAATTCATACATCCTAATTACCACATTCAAAACATACCAATATGCCTACAATGGCACCTCAAACAATCAACCAAACATGTATCACATTAACCATTCCAAATAATCTTAAATTGGATCCAATCCAACTTTATATTTTATGCACTAAACCTACAAAAATATTTCAAGCATACATAGGCATATGAATCACCTTCACACACATATTCCATGGCACATCACCTAGTCATCATTTAAGCAAACAAACATTCAAGTCAAACTACTCAACAAGTTACTCTTATCTTGATCATTGCAATCACTCACATATATACATATGATTCTTAAAATGCCAACAAAATCCAAATTTAACATTATATAACCATATGACATTTTAGGTACATGTTCATTTCAAACTTATATACATATCATATAGCCACTTAAGATCAACCATTTCATATTTTCTTTTAATGACAACACCATTTGAAGTTTTAAGATTATTAAAATTCAAATCAGTCACACTTACTAAACAACCATATATACATTTGTAAACTTTATAACCATCCCAAAGTATCCTATATTACCCTTTCAAACCGTCTAATTCAACCCTTCCACAATTTGACATCAAAACATATCAAAATAACTTAAATAAACTCAACCTCATTAGCCAATTCTTTTATCCATAACATGACATCCTATTATCTATGTAATTACATACTCAAAATGTTATTTCATGAGCCATTTTCATAATTCAAACCATCTATTAAATGCATATGATTTCAACAATGTATATTATTTGCCATAAATCATGCCATGGATTTCAAACCATATCACTATACAAATAAACCAAAACAAACTCCTAAGTACATGTCATACATAACCGATCCATAATACAGTTAAAAGACTACCAAATCAATACTGGGATAGTATGAGCTTCTCGATGATCCACTAGAAACGTTCCATAAGTTAACACTATAGACAAAAAGAAACCAAGGGAGTAAGCATTACAAATTCTTAGTAAGTTCACAGGTATTTAAAACCAAATAGCTTACCTCAGGTTATAATTATACCCTATATGTTACTTGGCTTGGTAAAGTTTGCCTATATTGGCAATTCAAATATAAAAAAAAGTGTGTTCAACACTTATCATACTATATTGTAACTCAATCACATGACATTTCAATTCACTTAATCAAATTTTCATCATCATTCATAAAACAATAATCCTTTAATCAATTCACTATTTTAATCATATCATACAATCTATTTACGCACTATACATCTCATATCAAATAAATGTCAAACATTATTTTCATTTCATAATTTAAATTCTCAAACCAAATCATATTAAACCATATGAACTTCATTCTCATTTCATATCAATTCATCTTTGAACTAAATATATATCAATTGCCAATTTATTGTCAATTACTACTTCGTTTCATAATACAAATTTTGATTCACATACATTAATTTGTCACGTTTTCATATTGGCCCCCTAACTCGGACTTGGATGGATACACGGATCCAACCAACACACCAATTTGGCACTTAGTGCTTGACAGATAAATTTGTAATAATGAATTGTGCCCTGGCCAGTAAAATCGACAAATGAATGTGCCCATCACTGATCGGTATAACTGAAAAAGGGGGTGCCTAGCACTACCCGACACATAGTCATATAACCCTAAACTCTTCCTATCCTACAGCATGCCAACTATATCTAATTCTGCCCGAACAATTAATAGGGTGACAGTTTCTTAGTTTTATTACATAATTTCATCAGTTAAATAGTCAAATCTCAAATATAATAGCACATCACATAATCATACTGAATCAATTTCACTTTTATAACGTTATATCATATTTTCACATATATTCAATTTAATCCTTATCATTATCAATCAGTCTAAATCAAATTAAATCAACTCATTTCATCAAATCAACACTTCATCACACATAACATATCCTATTCCCGTTCACTTCGAGGTCAATTCCATAATTATTTCAATTTTCAATTCATCGTATTTAATTTAATCCTCTCGCTCACCTTTTTGTAAAGAATTGTAAACAATTAAAATTTCAATTAAATATAATTAAAATTCTAATTCTTATTACATAAAAATTTAACACAAACATATCGTATGAACTTACCTAGTCAAGACAATAAACAACCAACTCTCTAAGTACAAATCAATAATTTTTGTCATTTCCCCAATTTTCTTCAGTTTGGTTCAATTTCTAATCTATTCAATAATTCAATTCATTTTATTGATTTTGAAAATCTTGTATCATCCTATTATAAGTATATATCAATTTAATTTTATTATTCAATTGTCCCCTAAAATTTTGTATTTTATTCAATTTAATCCCTAAAATTGAACTTGTCATATCTTTTGAATTTGAACTCCAACTTTTAAACCCACTTTAATTATGTCCATATACAGCCTCCTATTATCACAATTTACAAAAATTTCATACCAATTTCAAGATATTTACAATTTAGTCTCTAAACTCAAAACTAATAAAATTCACTTAACAAATTAGCCTTATTTCATTTCTAAGCTTCAAAGTCGACCATAAATATTCAAAAACATCTAAAATTCATCAATGGTAAGTTTTAAAACTTTTAACAGTTTCACAAAATAGTCTCTGGTCTAACTAGCTTAAGCCACAACAATCTCATAAACATAAAATTTACGAGAATCGGGCTCAAAACAGACTTACATGCAAAGGAATATAAATAGTTGAAACTTCAACTATGTAAAAAATGGTGGAAAGACAATGGGAAGGTGAACAAGAAAATAAAGAATGGCTTTAGTGGTTTTCATCTTTTATGATTAATATTCATGTAATTTATTTAATAAAATTTTAGCATAAAAAATAAGTAGAAAACAAGTATTAACCATCCATGCCACACTAATATTGTCTATTTAATCTATAAATCCTCCCACTTTTACCATTTAAGCCATTTAATTTATAAAAGTTAATAATGATTAACTTTTGCACATTTTACGATTTAGTTCTTTTTCCTTAATTAGTCATCCAATCACTAAATTTTTTTTACCAAATTTCAATTCACCTATATAAAAGCTCCGTAATTATTTAATAAAAATATTCATGGGCTCGATTTATAGAAGTGAGGTCCCGACATTTCACTTCCTAAAACCACTTAACTTTCGGTACATACCACTTGTACCATGACTAACTGGCCAATTAATAAAATCTATTAAATCACGATTCATTATAATATATTTAAATCATAAATATTGATTAAAGACATCCATAGGTTCTCTTGTTATAGTTCTCGTTGGGATCAACTCATTTTCAACAACTGTTAGCCCTCTTTTTTTTGGAACACACTATGTAGGACTTACCTACTCATTGTCAGAGATTGCATAAACTATACCGGCATCCAACCAGTTAAGAAATTCTTTCTTCACTACTTCTTTCATGGCTGGATTTAAACGGCGTTGTGCATCCACCACTGGTTTCTTTTCTTCGTCTAATCTAATTTTCTGTTGACACAATACGGATTAATTCATTTAATATCTATGATAGTCCATCCAATTGCTTTTTTGTGTTCCCTTAATACGCTCAATAATGCCCCTTCTTGCTTAGAAGTTAGTCCTACTACTATAATTACTGGCAAAGTATTATGTTCTCCAAATATTCATACTTTAAATGTTTAGGTAATAGTTTCAATTCCAATTTAAGTGGTTTAATAATAGAAGGAAACATTTTAGTTGTAGTAGGAGTTACCTATTCTAATTGTTCTTTACTTGTACGCCACTAGTCTAGCTGAAGGGCTAGTTCGGTATTTTCTTATTTTGTATCATTCATGCTTTCCTCTTCTGGTTCATTATCATTAGTCTCACTAACATTGCTAGTTCCAGATTATCAGGTGTCTGCTTTGGTGGTATGCATTCTACTAAGTTAGCATTGTCTATTTCTCGGTTTATTCCCTATGTAAGCTCGTTCACACTAACTTTTTCCAAAATGTCAATTATTTCTCTACCTATTTTCGATTAAATACTCCCTCTAGCTATAATATCAAATCATCGCTTGCTCTACCCATCCAACCCCATCATAGAAATGTTGTAGTTGTATTGAAAAGTTAATGCCTCTTCCCAATATTGATCAAATAATCATTTTAAATCTTTTTCGTGCCTATCCCAATGTTTTAGCAACATCTTGCTTAAATTTAAGTAACTTTTTAGATGTGCTAATTACATTGGTCATAGGCACAACTGGTCATAAGAATAATTGCACAAATTCAGCCCTGGTTGTAATCCTATATGGAGGAAGTGCATCTAGCCAAGCTTTTGCTTGACCTTCTAAGGCGAATGGGATTAATAACAATTTAATAGACTCTATTGAAACACCATCATATACAATGGTGTTGCATATATGTTTGCACTGCTGAAGAAAAGCTATGGGATCCTTTTTATTGTAACTACCAAACCTGATATTTGAAGAAATCCATGTTAGTAACTTAGGGTTCAGTTCAAAATGAGGAATTTGAATAACAGGTCGAGTTGGGTCATAGCCAGTTCATATCAAAGGGAACTACCCCTAGTACCTACACCATCGTGTTAAAAGTTAAATAGGATATAATATACATCAAATTTTAAGAATTGTTTTATAAACTTCCTTTATGAATGTCTTTGTACTCTATGTTCATGACTTTCGACAATTCCTGTTACCAACAGAAACAAATTGTTAGTAATACATATAATAATATTAATAAAACTAAAATCAACAAAAAAAGATAATTAGAGTTAAAGCCGTATCTATAATAAAATATTCCTAATTATTCTATAAAACACAAAAATTATAATTAATCTAGTAGTGTTGCCTCCCCGGCAATGGTGGCAACAACTTGACCAACTCTAGACGTACTAATGTCCAAAGTGTGAATACCGCAAGATATGAAATTGAGACGGTGTTTGCAAGTATATGGGTCAGGTTGTAATATTGTAACGCCCTGATTTTCGGGATTTTTCGGGTTTTTTTTGATTTTTGGTGAAATTCTAAATTTTTTGAGTTTTGGATACTGAAATGGGGTTTAAATGTTTTAGTGGGCCTTTAGAAGGCCCAAGCCTAAGTTAAAACCCGGTAAAATATCAAGTTTGGATTTTTAAGTGAAAAGGAGACTTGGTTAAGTGGGCTTTTAAGAAAAACTTCGTAAATTATGACACAAATGGGGCCTTGGTAGAGTGGCAAGGTGGTGCCACTAAACTCCTAAAAAAGTGGCGTGTGGATGAGGGTAGAGAGCCTGAGTTCAAGTCACAAGGTAGGCGTATTGATACTTTTAATTTTTAGGCATGTGCCGGGCATGTGATTAACTTAAGTAGAATCGGCTAGGGCTTTAGGGAGGTTGGGCCGATTGCTTTAGTGGGCATTAGGGTTAGTTTCTTTTCTTTTTCTTTTGTTTTGCCAATTAGGGTTAGCCACCTAAAATTTTATTCTCTTCTCTAGTTTCACAAAGTTACTGAAAACACAAGACTAATCCCTTGTGCTGATTTCTTCTTCTTCCCCTTTCCTTCGTTCTTCTCTTTTCCTTTTGATTTCTTCTCTAGCTGAAGCATCCCTACCACTCACCCCATTCTCTCTTTCGATCCTATTCTCTTCAAAGCCACCATAGCCGATTGCCATAAAAGCCGAAATCCCGAAAACTTGCTCTTGTGCTGATTTCTCCAAGCTAAAATCCCTCTATTCTTTTCATCCCTTTTGACAGATTTTCACCCTCTTTAAAACCTTAGTGCTTGTCGGCAACACCATTCCAAAACTACTACCCCAAATTATCATCTTCTTCACCAGTCAAAAAAGCCGAAAACGCCACATCTTCAGGAGTCCATAGCCGAAACTTTAGATCTCCTAGATTCAAGTTCTACTATCATTTAGGGGATACATCTACATCATATCTGAGTAGGAATAGAAGGGGAATCAGTGGTAAGTGCTCATCACCTCAGATCTATTCTTATTTTGTGTTTTGGAAAACGCCGAAGTCCCTAGAGGTTAGGGAGGCTGTCGATTGGGACCTAAGACCCTAAGAGGGTTGTAGTAATCGGTTTCTTTTGGTGTTAGTGTGATTCAGAGGCTGCTGCCGAGGGCTTGGATCTTTGGTATGACTAGATCTAGATCTAATCACCGAATTTCAGCAAAGGTAAGATTTTGAGTACTTTAGGGGCATTGGTTGAATATGGTAAGTGAACATTGAGATTGGTTATACGGATTTGTAAACTGAAAGTTGTGGTAATCGAATGTAGGATATCGCGGGGGGGTCTCATTGCAGTCGTCGCAAAATAGGTGTGTATTAAACACCCTTCTTTGTTCTAAGTCGGCAAAAGTCTAAAAGATGAAATGCCGAAATTCCTGCATTTCATGGGCTTGTGAGTGTGCGAATGCTCATAAGATGGTTAGAAATCGTTGGATCTGAAATCGTAAGTGGTGAGATAGTTGTACTGTAATTTCGTGTTCTTCAGTAATTGGGCTTCGATGGGCTAAAAGTGGGCCCAATGGGCTTACGGGCCCATATAGGTGAAAATGAGTAATTAATGTGCACTGGTCGACTGTAAGTTCAAAACTAGTTAAATTGATAAATTGAACATAAAATTTGGACTAAATGGGCTTAAGTTGCTTTTAGACATTGTAGGGCCCATTAGGGGTTTTAGGGCCCAATAGCTTAAAATTGTTAAAACGAGTTAAATAACTACTGAGATGAAAGTTAGGTTATTGGAGACTGAAATATGCATAAAACTGATAAAATTACTGAAATATCCTTAGGGACGAGAAATTACAGTTTTACCCCTAGGTGTAGAATTATCGTTATACCCCTAGGGCTTGATCTGACTGAACTGCATGTGTTACTGTTTTCTATTCATTACATAATTATCTGTTGCATGGGACTGGGATATTGATGGAGGAAGTACTGAAAGTGGCTTGACCACGTACTGGAGGCTTTGCCTCAACTTACTAATATCTGAGCAGCTACGCTGCAATTGTGGAGTGTAGGGCTGGGTGGGTTGAGTTATTCCCCACATGATGTGTAGGGCTGGTACGGGTGGAGTGTAGCGGCTGGATTTAGGCTGGGTTTGGGCTTGCATTCATTTTTATTATCTGTTCTGTACTGAATTGGGCCTATGGGCCGTATTGTTATTTGAATAGGGCTAAGCCCAGATTACTGTATCTGAGTAGGGCTTCGGCCCTGTAACTGAGACTGGTTAGGGCCTAGGCCCAATGGGCCTGAGCTGACTTGGGCTTTAGATGGCTTTCTATACACACTGAGTTTTCCAAACTCACCCCCTTTCTTTCCATCCATGTAGGTGAGCCCTAGTTGGTGGACTTGGAGCTGGGAGGGATTCAGAGTGGCCATGAAGATTAAATTTCTGGTTTTCAAATATTTTATTTCATTATTTATCTAGATTATTTTTATTATGGTTTTTGGGTTGTAATAAGGCCGCTCTATTTATTTTATTTTTGGATTTATAATTCTTTATTTATTTTATTTGTTTTAACTTAAGAATAATATTGTTTAAATTGTTTTTGAAATCGGATATACTTGTTTTCAAAATAACACGATAAACGAACGTTTTTCAAAACCAAATGCACTTTCCAAAGAGTATCAAAAGTCACGTTTTCTTTTAAATAAACCTTTCATGATCAGTAGTGAATAGGACATTTATTAAGTAAATCAGGAATTTCTCTTAAAATAACAAAAACGGTTTCACAAAGATCACCTTAATCTTAGTAACTAGGTAATATGGTTAGATGTAGGTGATGTGACACACCAGATTTGGCCATAACATCTGGGCCGGGTTTGGGCTGTTACAAATATAGTTTTTAGAACAAAGTAGGTGAGTGCTCCGAGGATCGTACCTAAGGGAGGTGAGTACTAAATTAATATTAACCAAAACATAAGTAAAACTAATTAGTACTTTAGATAAATTATATTACAAGAAGACATAAAATAAAAAATAGTTTGGGTTTTATAAGAAAATAAATAAACATGCAAAATAGAGTGAACATAGAAAACTAATGTGTAAATCAACAAAATCTAAGGCATGGGTGATTAGCTCGTTTCAATGGTCATAACTAATTCCTATTACAGGTTTCTACTAAATCAACTAATCGTTACCCCAGTAGGACCTCTCGGTCTTCCACTCAACTAACAAGTAGGCAAGAATTACTTATCTCTTGACCTCACAGTCTAGACCAGACTGGGGGAAGGGATTCACGGATAGGCAATACCAATTTTGGGTTAATCCTCACCTAGATGAATTCATAGGGTTGTCAAGCCTAAGGTATAAGTTTTTCCCATCCCAAATAGTTGGTCAACTAAGAAACCCTTCATAGAAATTAATTAATCACATTTTCACTCGCTAATCCCACATCGGAGGATTAGTTCCTTATAGATTTCATAAGCAATGTAAACTTGATAAAATAAATGAACATTATGAACAAATCAAGAATAAGAGTTTAAGAAGAAATCCTAATTGTATTGAATATTTGAAGCGCAAAAATCCATGAAGTTTGCACTGAATCTAAAAATTAAATCTTCCGATGAAAATGAATGGAAATAACTGAAAAGAAATCCTAAGTCTAAAAAGAACTAGAAAATGAAAACTAAACTAAAAATAAAATTCCAAGTTACAACAACAATCCTTTCTCAAGTGTTTTATGAGTCTATTTATAGTGTTAGGGTTGCCCGTCGTCCTTAGCCCTAGGTTAGCTGATGTTTTTATATTAATTTCCATTGTACAGACCATAACTTCCTTTGCTAGTATTTCTTCTCGTACAGGGCTGGGTGTCGTGACATCCAATTCATGTGTCATGACATCGAAGGTAGTTTGCTTGGCTCAAGTTTAGCTTCAAGGTATGTCATGACATCCATTAGATTCGTCACAACACCAAAGGTAGTCTTGGAATTTTGGCACTTTGTTCACTAAATTACGACATTGGACTCCCGTGTTACAACATGGCAACTAGCCTCGAGCTCTCATGCCGTTGAATGGTGTCCTGCACACTCACTAAGTATGTTAGTCCTTCCTTAGGCCTCATTTGGCCCCTAAGGTCATAAAACAACTCAAAATAAACTTTTAATTGATTTGAAACTAAAATAGAAAAAGAAACTAAACATAATAGAATTGCTGCAACAAATTACAACAGATTAATAGACAAACTCAGACCAACTAACAATTACACTTTTCATAAATATGAATACGCCCATACCCTATGCTGACAGATTACTATAGTAAATTCCCTATTCAGAATTACATATATATACTTTCATTTAGGAATTGTCCCTTAAATTTATTCAAATCCATCACAAGACTATACCAAGTTAACTTCAAATGAATCAGATCCTTATAATAAAATTATCTTACAAAGAGATCTCAAAGCTTTACCTAGATTTACCACATATTCGAATAACCAGGTTCTGTCACATAGGCATTCCTGAATATGCCACATAAATATCTTTCATGATTCCCATAAATACCTTTCATGATTCCCCATAAAGGTAATACAGAATACACCACAAAGGCTAAATAGAATGCCACAAAAGCCAAATAGAAAGTGCCACAAAGGCTAAACAGAACGTGCCACAAAGGCCAAACAGAATGCCACCAAGGCTCAGTGTTGATGCTAGCAAGGCACCAAATGAACTGTCATGTTTGCGATATGGATTTGCCTAAACTCACCATCGCGTGCGGTTTGTCCATCATCACCCTTGGTCATGCAAAAACCCTAGTAGATAAATGTGGCTCATTCGCCCTTTCCAAAATGTGTCATGACCATTATTTGTCCTCAAAATTTTCGTACCAAAATTTATGTTTATTGTCCCGACGAACTTCTATGAATACCATCGCAGTGTCAAAACTCATGTCACATAACCTCCTAACCCTCCGTTAAACCCTATTTCCTCAACATTTTTAGTCATGAATCATACATCTACATAAATACACATTATTGTATCATAGTATATGTTCTTATACACATATATTTTTACCTCACAGAATAACATGCACTCATACATACAACATATTACACACTTAACTCTCACAGATTTTATGCAAAGATCATATATACATGTTCAATAGTCAGTCAAGGGCTCATAATTTCAATAGGAACATTAACCATAAAGACTTTATGGAATGATTATAGAAGTCGAGGCTAGGGACTCACCTGATACTCACCTTTACCATAACTTGGAGTTCCAAATTAGAACATCCTTTTCGAACCATTAGCAACAACTACTTCAAGGACATAGAACTATTATAAAAAAATTATTTATAAAGAGATTGCTAACAACACAACTACAAATGACCCCCATGCAATACTTCTTATTGATAACTTACTATTGCTTTCTAACATCCGTACTCTTTCAAAAACTGAAACACCCCAAAGTCTAAGCTTTTAATTTTTTTTTGTATGTTGTGACATAAAGTGCATGTTTGCGTTATTGGCTAAATGTTTAGGAGTGTTTGGAGGTCTCTGGGAATCCCTGGGTTCAAGCCTTGGCTCATGCAAAATTCTTTTTTTTCTCTTGAATGAACCTTGAGTCCAGCATGTAGGCTTTAAAAATGATTGTGGTTAAAATATGACATAAAAAGAGCCTGGGGTCCAGTGGTAGTGGCGTGTTGTGTTTCTAAGGAGTTTGAGGTTTGATTCGTACTTTGCACAATGGGGTAATTATTTTGCTACTCTCACCAGGTAAGAAGCAGAGTTTGACTAAAACACTAATGGGTGGAGGTTGAATGAGTCATAGAGAAACTTGAGGAGTGATTTGAGGAGATAATCTAGGTTGTTAGGAGGAAATCGAGGGAAAATTTGAATTGTGAGGTGTTGTAGCCGAATGGGAAAGCTTGGGGTATGCAAAATTTGGCTAGGGGTGTGTCTCTCTTTCTTCTCATTTTCAGTATCGATTTTGGAGTATTGGTTTGGTTAGGAGCCAATTTTGTTAAATGATTTTAGGAGCTCTTTCATTTTTCTTTCGTCAATTGATTTTGAGATTATTTGTTTTTTGGTTTTCCATTTTACTTCCTAGCCGAATTTGTGTTTACCATTTAGGTATCTTTCGAGTTATTTCTTTCCATCTCTAGTGTCGATTCCTTCTTTCTTAACTTTTGCCGATATTTTTCTTCTCTCCTTCCTTCTAGCTTGGGCCAAATATAGGTTGCTCTCTTTTGTTGTCGTTCCCATCTTCTTCCCCTCTTTCAGATAGTGGTCGTCTACTCCTACTTCTCTATCTCAAACCTCTTTTGGCTTTAGCTTGATTAAATTAATTCTTTGCTCTTTGTCTCGTACTCTCTTTATCTTAGTTTTACTTTGGCAAGCGATCTCTAATAATATGTAAGTACACTCGACTTTCTTTTATTCTTATTAATCTCTTTAAGCCACCCCTCTCTTACACAATTGAAAAGCCAAACACTCTTTTCTCCTTTTGATTATCCTATTGTCGATTTTTATTTTCTTTTTTCTTGATGTGGTGTTACAGTTAGTTTCTTGATTCTCGAGGAGTAGTAAGGTGCAAGTGATACTGTAGCAATCAAAGTTTTCCTAATTACAATTAAAGGTAACTTTGTCTACGGGTTGTTGTGATCGACTCTGGTGTATCGGCTTACATTCCTGTTCTTACTACCTCTATTGTAGGGTGGTGTGCTTTCTGTAAACGATTTTTATTGACACAATCCATAGGGTTAGGTAGTTTGTAACTAATAGCTTTCACTGTAAATGCAGATTTTCGACGAGGAGTGGGTAATCAATCTTAGGCAGCAGTTTGGAGGATTGAGCCATATTTTTTGGGTCATTCAAGGTTTGTAGTAGCAATAAGTCGTAATTATAATTAGAAAGGTTGAAACCTTATTGTAATTGAATGCCTTGATTAAATGTAGGTTGGTGCTCGAAGGCTTTTCGCAAGTGTTCGCAAACAGGTGTGTTTTCACACTGTTCTAATAGTAGGACGGCAAAAGCCAAAAAGTTGAAAGGTACGGCAACTGATGCCACACGGGCATATGAATGCATGTGTGGAAATTTGATATAACGGTAGAGGCCACCATGAGCGATTTCATGGGCTTAGGCTGTTTTAGGCCATGTTAGGTCAGAAATGGGCCGTGTGGGCCCAATAGGCTCGTGGGCCACACACGGGTAAATATCACGAACATGCGAGAAATATTGGACCTGGCCGTTTCGTTCATATGGCTAACGTCATTTTTGGGCTTAGCGGGCCACATGAGCGTGTGGGCACTACTTGGGCCACATAATGGGCTTTGGGCCCAATTGCACTGTTTGATTATTAAAGGTTGCACGGGTCGCACGAGATGACTATGGACCTCCTGATGGGTTAGTAAGTGGACTTAGACCTCAGATTAAGAAATGATTGTTATGCCCCTATGGGGTAAAATGGCTATTATGCCTTTATGTGATGTGTGTATGATTAAGCATGCTGATATCGCGTGATATGTAGTAATAAAATTTATAAAAACTGATCACACCAAAAACTAACTAATATCATGATTTTAAGGCAAGCGCACGAATCGAACAGTAGTATATTTTAGCGGCAAGTCCGAGTTATCGTACCCAAGGGAACCAAAAGTACTAGTACTTACTTCCTTTCTATTATCTAACCTAAAAGTAAAAGAGGTTTGTATGAAACTAATTCTAAAACTAAACTAAGAATGCACAAAAAGTAAATTGGGGAAAAACTCTCAGGAAAACTAATTGATATGGGCAATACTCAAGGGAGAATCCACCTAGACTTCACTTGTTATTAACTTCTTGAACTAAACGATTTCTTCACTTGACTTGATTTGTAGAGATCCCTAACTTATGTTAATACCTCCGTCGAGGATAAGAACAACTAATCCTAGGTTGATTAACTGAAATCTCTTTCTAGTTAAAACCCCTTAGTCTTACATTAACTCGATCTATGGATCCCCCTATTAGGTTTGACCCTAATCTGGTAGATTTATGTCGCCCTATGTCTAGGGTTGCGTACAACTCTGCCAAATTATGGTAGATCTACTCTTAAAACAGGAACTTTTGCTCCTCTGCCTAAGTACATCAGTTTCTTGACTTAATACCTAGGATTATTAAACCAAGAATTAAGAACACATAATTAAGAACAATTCAAGTATTTATCATATAATTCAAGAATGAATAATAACAAGGTCTGCCTTAGGTTTCATCCCCCTCAAATATTTGAGGGGTTTAGTTCATAATTAATAAAGAGAACATCTCAGAAGAAATAAGATAACAAAACATAAAGAACTCAAAAACCCTTGAAGGAATTTAGGGAGATCCTTTGTCTTAATGTAGAATTCTAGCTTCTGGGATGAATCAATCGGCTTCCCTTGGAGTAATCCCTTGCTTCCACTCCTTGTGTTAGCAAAAAGAATGCGCTCCTTTTGGGAGAAAAGAGTACACCCTTGAAGTTACCTCCTAGGGTCTTTATATAGAGTTTTGGGATACCTTTCTGAGCCTCTAAGTATCCAAATATGAGTGAAATTTCACTTCCTCACGATAGGGACACGCCCGTGTGCCACGCCCGTGTGGTTTCGACAAGAGGCCGTGTTTGGGCCTGTTGAGGGTGGCACAGCAGTGTGGCCTGGCCGTGCTTGTCGGGGCTAGGCTGTGTTGGACCTCATGTGGCACGGCTATGTGCCACGGCCGTGTGGTGACTCCTTGGGCCGTGTCATTTTCACACTTTGGCCCATTTTTTTCGTTTTCGGTCCGTTTTTCGTTCTTTTCTCTTCCCTATGCTCTCCTCAGTATAAAACATGAAATAGAAGGGTTAAGAGCACCAATTCTCACAAATTTAATGATAATTCAACCAAAAATTAGGCTAAACATGAGGTAAAAATATGTATAATTTATCATTTATCAAATACCCCCACACTTATGCCTTTGCTTGTCCTCAAGCAAAATCTCAATCCCTAATTAAGAATCAATCTTCTCAGCTTACAATCTTTATCAATAATGTTTCAAACTAATTCACAAGTAATCATACAATGAAGATTCAATCAGAAGAACATTAAAGATTCAATTACTCTAAGTTGAGAATTTTATCATTGAAACATAAGTTTTCTTCCCTACTTCTAAGTAACTATCTCTTGATCAAAATTAACAAGATTTGACATCCTCACTAAAGATTCACTCTATCACTCAAAGTGTTTAGGGTTCAAGGATAAAGCACTCTCTAGTCAACCTGAAAAGTTATTACCATAGGCTTGCAAGAAAATCAAGTCTCCACCACTATAGATTGATACGATACATTGATCAAAAGGTCTTTCAATGGTTGTAATGGGGCTTTGGTTAGGGGTGTTGTCACAAGCTGAAAAAGAAAGGTTAGAATTGAGATTGAAGTAAAAAATTATCTAGCTAGAAAAATCTCTATCACTGGAACATATTTCTAGAGCTAATTCTTATGATAACATCATTTCTGCCTTGGTAGCCTTAAAATAGAAATATGCAAAAACTATTGAAATATTACAGATTACAGCTGAATTAATACATATGTTTTTTTTTAAGAACAATTCAAGTACAATTCATTATAAACTTTACAATCTGGAAAAGAGAATAAAGCTAGAGAATAATTTCAACTCAACTCTCGACAAAAACAGGGGTCAGAATAATTGAATAAAATTCAACAAAAACGGGTTATTGGTTAATAATAAAAGGTAGGTCAAAGAATAGGTTGTTAGGCTCAATGGGGTTCACTAGGGGTTAATTTATAGAGTTAGGCTTTTGTGGAGTCAGTGGGTTAAATCCTAGGTGCCTTTATCGTTTCAGTGTCTCAAATCAATGATGTGGTCTCAACATGTATAATTGAAGCAAGTTCTAGAATAACAAATCAGTATTGACTCACTCAAAGCAATAATAAAAGTGAGCATGAAAGAATGTATGCTCAAAAGGCTCAAAAATCTCACTAGAATTATGGCTTTTGATGTCAATCCTACAAATTTCAAATCTCGAGATAACACTTAAGATTCAGGAAAATAACTTATGAAAAAAAAATGGGGTTCTCAAAAATTTCAACTTATCATGCTTGATTCCCTAATGTTTTAAAGTTTGAATAATCAAAGTATAAGCACCTATGTCTTAATTCTCAATTTATCAATAAAAATCAGAAATCAATCAGAATTAATTCCTATTAGGAGACTGAAGATAATTTAGATTTGAGAACAATGCAACAAGTTAGAAAAAAGTTCAGGGATTTCAAAGAGAATGTAATGTCTGAAAGTAAGGTTCCCCTCCACACTTAAGATGTACATTGCCCTCAATGTACAAAGATAACGTTAGTAGCAATAGAAGCACAAGATCATAAGTTAGGGAAAGGAATGAAACTCCCTGCTTTGGATGGATTAGTGAGGTAGTGGTGAGGTTCCCTTTAGAATTTGGATTTGAGCTGTAAAGCTCCTTTGAAACTGTGAAGGCTTTTATCAGTGTTTAGATATTTTAGTGAAGCATAGGTTTCTCGTTAGGAAGTAGCCGAAAAATAAAATAAACTAAATTTAAAAATACTAAAATTCAAATAATAAAAAAAAGTAAAATGAAAGAAAATAAAAGTAAAAGGAAAAGGAAAATAAAGTTAGAAGAAAAGGTGAAAATAAAGATCAGTGTTCAAATAAAAGTGAAGATAAAAATAAAGTTAAGAGGAATAGAAATCTCTAATCCTCAGATGGACACGCGGTGGTGGTGGTGAAGTAATGTGAAGGTGCTAGCATATCTACTGTAGTGTGGCGTCGATGTGGTCGAAGCGCTGGAAGCATTGCTGCTTAAATCGGGATAGGCGCTTAGATATGTTAGCATAGGAAGCTGCCGCATGAACTGGTCAGTGGGGTGGTGGTGGGTCGGTAGGTGCATCATCCTTCGGTGGTGGCAGTGGTGGGACATCATCAGGAATGTCCTCTAGATCCTCGGCCTCTTGGATGAGGCGGTACTAAAAAGGGTTACCTCTTGGCCTCCGTTGGATCATCCTCATATGATGCATAATCTGGATACCCTGAGGGGACATCTGGCCTATCAGTGTGTATGCGGATGTCTGGGCCGCTGTGTTGAGGATCCCGAAGTGACGGGCCAAGCGTGTAATGTGTGGGCCCATGGATATGACGCCCCTACGATATCACTCGGTCTGGTGTTACATGGTGTGCGCGATAAAGTAGGCAAGGTCGATGAGGTGCGCGTTCGCCATGCTCTATAAACAATAGGCATCATGGGTGTTGACGACGCCTGTGCTCTCCCGTCTACCTGTCAAAGTATGTGCGAGAAGAGCGTGAATGTACCTTAATAACGGGGGGAGGGCGGTCGCTTTTGTGCGACTGGGGTCGTAGGAGGGATAGCCTGGGGCGATGTTACGCCAACAATCTACGGGTTTGATGTGGATGCGACGGGGAAGCGTAGGAAAGTCTTCCTCCTCCATGAATTGCTTTGTGTAGAGGCCGAGAGTTGAGCCGAACTCTGGTACACTAAGGTGGTGTACACGACCTCCTAAGCAAAACTGAATAGTCCCGAGATCATCAAATTGGCTCATGACGGTCTGAAGATGGAAGGTGGAGCAGAACTTTAGAGTGAGTTCAAGGTATGTAGGCTCGATGATTTAGAAGAACTGCTCCCAGGGATCCGTCATCAGTAGGGCCCGGACTAAATCTGTGAGGTTGACTTGCTCTAATGCGTCTGAATCAATGCATCAGCCGGCGCTTAATTTACGGTCCCGTAGTATCTGAAATAACTCCTCTTGGGAGTTCTGGGTAAATGTAATGAACAGGTGGCGAGCCTCAGAGGTGGGCCTCGACGACGAACCACCTAGCCCCTTTCATTTCTTTGAAGGCGGGGCAGCAGCTTGTTTTCCCCGTGATGTCGATAAAATGCCTAAATAACAAAATAACAAACAGTAGTCCTAAAAAGAATTGGAATTTAAATCGAAAAACTATAAAAATAATATGACAATGTTCCTAATAACATGGGGACTAACCTAAATAGTATGAATTATCCATCCTAGAATGATATCAAAAATATGCAATATAGTTGTGTATTTATAGTAAATGCATGAGAGTTTAACTATGAAAAATGGCAATCAATTGTAACTCTAAGTGTCATGTAATCCTAAAACTTTCTATAACATTCTAGATTATTCATCCTAATATAGTTAATTCCATGCTTGAATTTAAATATATTCATAGTATTTAAAATAAAATGAAACTAAAAACTAAAAATAGAAATAAAAAAAGTAAAAATTTGCAAGAAAAATGAGAAAATAGAACCAATTAGGAGAGGTGCACAGTCGTAGGAGAGGATTTGAACGGTCGTGGGGCACTTTTCACGGGCGTGGGATGGTCTTGTACGAGCATGGTAATGTTTTGAGGATCGGTAATGGCGTTTATGGTGGTTAGGGAAGAAAATTTTTAGGGTTTGAGTGAGGGACAAAATGAATAGTGGCCCCTATTTATAGTTTTTGGGTCACACGGGCATGGCACACGCCTGTGTGACTCGGGTTTTGCCTGTGTGATTCGAAATTCGATGGTTTTGGTACGCCTGGTTTGAAGTACACACCCGTCTTGGCCATCTCGCACGGCCGTTTACGATCTTGTTCACTTTTTACACGGTCGTTTCTGATGAGGTTTCATTATTCACACTATCGTGTAGGTAGTCACACGGCCATGTCTAAATCGACAGTGTTGGCCACGGTCTAGGGACATGGGCTTGTGGCTTTGTGCAAGCTTGTGTCTGACTTGAATGGTTGCCATGACCATGTCGCACGATTGTGGCGATTTGTCGGTAGCCCGTGCTTTTGGGAAAATTATGCTCTGTTTGTACATGGCCTGGGTGCACGACCGTGTAGTTGCTTTAATTGTTCACACGGCTTGAGGCACGCCCGTGGGTGTGGCTGTGTGGTCCTAAATTTTTGTATTAAAAAGGGTTAGTTGATGCATAAAAATACTAAAATCAAAAATAAAAGAAAAGTTACTAAGTTAGTGCTCGTGTTGCCTCCCGAGAAGCACTTATTTAGAGTTTAAGCTCGACTCTACTTGGATTTATCACAGAGGGAATTTATGGAGCTGAAGCTCCTCCCTGTTATTTTTCAAATTCTCACCTCTATAGTGTTTAAGCCTATGGCCGTTTACCTTGAAAGTACTGTGGTTAGGGTGAGTTACCTCAATGGTGCCATAGAGAAAGACTTTCATTACCGTGAAGTATGGTGTACCATTTGTATGTTCTTCCGAGTTTAAGGTTCAAGGATCGTCGTTCCTTAAAATTACCTTATCCCCTATCTTGAACTGATTCGTTTGCTTCTGAGGGTCATCTTGGTGTAACTCTGGGTTGGTGTGGCATATTTTAGATTTTTCCTGATAGTTCAGCCACTCATCTAGTTCCTTGATCTAAAGTATTCGCTTTTCAGGTGCATATCCCTCAGATAGACTTGTCTGTTGGTTAGTTGCCTCTATGTAGAGTGTATCTTGCATAGAAGATTGGGTGGTGAGTTCAGTGTTTTTACAAGGACTCGTAGCTATATTATTATCTGCTGTCTTAATCGAGTTCTAAGCTTGCAAAGTGACTATGTCATCACCTACCCGTAATGTGGGTTCTCCTGTTTCTAAATCAATTTTTGCCCTAGCGGTTGCTAAAAAGGTTCCCTAGAATTAGGGGTACATTGTTGTCTTCATCAATGTCTAAAACAACAAAGTTGACTGGGAATATAAATTTATCAATTTTGATAAGTACATCTTCAATTATTCCCTTAGGTGCCCTAATAGTTTTGTCAGCTAGTTGAATGCTCATCTTGGTTTTCTTAGGGTTTCCAAGACCTAGTTGTTTAAACAGTTTATATGGCATAACATTTATACTAGCCCCTAAATCAGCTAAAGCATTTTTGGCATCTAGGTTACCAAGTAAACAAGGAATAGTAAAACTCCCTGGATCTTTTAGTTTGGTTGGCAATTTATTCTGTAGAATGGCTGAGCATACTGCATTTAGTTCCACATGAGGTTTATCATCCAGCTTCCGCTTGTTTGTCAAGAGTTCTCTTAAGAATGTAACAGCGTTAAGCATCTGCAATATTGCTTCAACAAATGGTAAGTTAATATGTAATTTCTTTAAAAGTTTAAGAAACTTACCAAATTGCTCGCCTGTGCAGTCTTTCTTTAGCGCATTTGGGTATGAGATACGAGGCTTATGTTCTTTGATGTCTGGCTTATTATTGCTTACCTCTACCTTGCCTTTACTCACCTCAGGCTCCTCGCATAACTTTGGGTCGGTTTTGGTTAACGCCTCTTTATCTATTGTGTCCATGGCATGAAGTTGTTCTTTAGGGTTGGTTTCAGTGTTACTTGGTAGTCCACCTTGTGGTCTTTTTGATATTAACTTTGCAAGTTGACCAATTTGATTGTCAAGTCCTTTAATTGATGCTTGCTGGTTCTTTAATGCCATCTCAGTGTTTTGAAAATGGGTTTCTAACATGGCCATGAATTTGGTGAACATCTCTTCGAGATTTGGCTTTTTCTCCTGCTGTGGTGGTGGCTGCTGAAATCCTAAAGGGGGTTGTTGTCTTTGATTCCCTTGTCCTCCTTAAGAAAAATTGGGGTAGCTCTGTTAATCTGCATTATATGTGTTACTATAAGGATTATTTTGAGATCTAAAATTGTTACCCATATAATTGGCTTGCTCCGTTTCTGTGCCATGGTCGTAAGATGATCAATCTGGAGTAAACATATTTCCTGGAGTTGCGTTGCACTGCATCACTTGTTGTGCCTGCGTAGAACCAACAAAATTATCAAACTTTTTATTTAGAAGTTCTACTTGGTTAGTAAGCATAGTGACAACATCAATATTATAAACTCCTCGGCTTTTGTCGGTTTTGTCCTCATGACTTGCCACTGATAGTTATTCAGTGACATCTTTTCAATAAATTCATAAGCTGCTTCAGGTGTTTTATTGTTGATTGTTCCTCCTGCGGCTGCGTCGATCATTTACCTTGTTGATGGGTTCAAACCATTGTGAAAGGTTTGAACTTGTGGCCATAAAGGTAACCCATGGTGGGGGCACCTTCTCAACAAATCTTTGTATCTCTTCCAGGCATTATAAAGTGTTTCTAAATCCATCTATACAAAAGAAGAGATATCGTTTCATAATTTAGCTGTTTTAGTTGGAGGAAAATATTTTAGCGAAAATTTCTCAGTCATTTGTTCCCATGTAGTGATTAATCCTCGTGGTAGAGAATTTAACCATTGTTTAGCTTTATTCCTTAGAGAAAAAGGAAACAATCGGAGACGAATGGCGTCATCAAAAACACCATTGATTTTAAACGTATTGCACAATTCCAAAAAGTTGGCTAAATGTGAGTTAGGATCTTCATCCTGTAAACCATCAAACTACACAAATTGCTGAATCATCTGAATAGTGTTAGGTTTTAATTCAAAATTATTAGCAGCAATAGCAGGTCTAATAATGCTAGTTTGAGTACCAGCCAAACTAGGTTTAGCATAATCATACATAGTGCGAGGCGCTTCATCTAGTTCTGCGGGTAATGCTGGAGGTGGTTGAATGTTTTGATTTGCTTCTATTTCTTCTGTAGGTTCAGGTTCTTGTTCTTGGTCTTGTTCTGGATAATGTAGGCTTCGTCTGATCTCTCTGCGAGTCATGCGTACTGTCGCTTCTAAATCTTCGTCAAAAAGTAGTGGTCCTCGTAGGTTTCTTCTAGTCATAAACTAGAGATACCTAGAAGGGAAAAAGAAAATAAAATAAAATTAAATAAAATAAAATAAAAAAATAAAAATAAAAAGCTGAAAATAAATAAAAATAATGGCTAAAGTAATAGAAATCGAGTTTTCATAATATTTTAGTTCCCCAGTAATGGCGTTGAAAACTTGATATCGCTTGATATGTAGTAATAAAATTTATAAAAACTGATCACACAAAAAACTAAATAATATCACGATTTTAAGGCAAGCGCACTTATTGAACAGTAGTATAGTTTAGCGGCAAGACCGAGTTATCGTACCCAAGGGAACCAAAAGTACTAGAACTTACTTCCTTTCTATTATCTAACCTAAAAGTAAAAGAGGTTTGTATGAAACTAATTCTAAAACTAAACTAAGAATGCACAAAAAGTAAATTGGGGAAAAACTCTCGAGAAAACTAATTGATATAGGCAATACTTAAGGGAGAATCCACTTAGACTTCACTTGTTATTAACTTCTTGAACTAGACGATTTCTTCACTTGACTTGATCCGTAGAGATCCCTAACTTATGTTAATACCTTCGTCGAGGATAAGAACAACTAATCCTAGGTTGATTAACTGAAATCTCTTTCTAGTTAAAACCCCCTAGTCTTGCATTAACTCGATCTATGAATCCCCCTATTAGGTTTGACCCTAATCTGGCAGATTTATGTCACCCTATGTCTAGGTTTGCATGCAACTCCACTTAATTATGGTAGATCTACTATTAAAACAGGGACTTTTGCTCCTTTGCCTAAGCACATCAGTTTCTTGACTTAATACTTAGGATTATTAAACCAAGAATTAAGAACACATAATTAAGAATAATTCAAGTATTTATCATGTAATTCAAGAATAAATAATAACAAGGTCTATCTTAGGTTTCATCCCCCTCAAGTATTTGAGGGGTTTAGTTCATAATTAATAAAGAGTACATGTAACGCCCTAATTTTCGGGATTTTTCAGGTTTTGTGAATTTTAGTGAAGTTTTAAAATTTTGGTGTTCTGAAGGTTGAAAACGTATGTACATGTGTTAGTGGGCCTTTAGAAGGCCCAAGCTTAAGTTAAAACCAGGTAAAAATATTAAGTTGGATTTTCAAGTGAAAGGGGACTTGGTTAAGTGGGCCTTTAAGAAAAACCGTGTAAAATATGTCACAAATGGAGCCTTGGTTGAGTGGCAAGGTGGCGCCACTAAGCTCCTAAAAAAGTGGCGCCTAAGTGGGTATTCAAGGACAAGGGTTCGAGTTGCAAGGTAAGCGTAGTGTTCTTTTTAATTTTTAAGCATGTGTCGGGCATGTGACTATTTTAAGTAAGAATTTTGGCAAGGGCTTTTAGGGACTTGGGCCGATTACTCAAGTGTGATATTAGGGTTACATCTTTTTCTATTTTCTGTCATAAGAATTAGGGTTAGCCACCTTAGGAATTATTTCTCTCTTCTACTGTCAGAAAAGCCGAAATTTGCCTCCCTAGGAAGCTCATAGCCGAATTCTTTCTCTCCACCTCTACCATTACTTTTCTTCACTTTTCTTCTTCCTCTTTGATTGATTCCTTAGCTGAAACCCCCTCATTCCCTCATTCATCTTTTCTTTTGATCACACCCTCCATAAAATCACCATAATCAATTTCCTTAAAAAGCCGAAATCCCGAAAAGAACTCACCTTTGTGCCGAATTTCCTAAGCCAAGATTCCTCAACTTTCTTTTGTTCTTTTGGCCAAATCTCACTCCTTCTACACTCTAAATCCCTGTCGACAACACCTATACTAAACTCCCCGCACCGAATCATCTTCTTCCTTACCTTTCTAAAAGCCGAAATCACCATTAGTTTAGGGAGATAGCCGAAAATTTCAGATCTCAGAGATAAGGGTTCTACTAACGTTTAATGGTTAGATCTACTTCAGATCTGAGTTAGAGGCAAGGTAAAAGCAGTGGTAAGTAGTTATCAACTCAGATCTTTACGATATTCCATACTTTGGAAAAGCCGAAAGTCCCTAAAGTTAGGGAGGTTGTCGATTTAGTCTATTTATGATTTAAAGTAGTATTTTGGTTCTTTTTGGATGTTAGTTAGCAAGGAAGGTGATCAAGCAAGGAGTGGAAGGCATCGGTATCATCAGATCTAGATCTAGTGCATCTAAATTAACAGAGGTAAGTTTTCATGGCCATTAAGGGTGTGGCCGAATATGGTAAGGGATTTTGGTTGTAGTTTTTCATAGATCTACTGATTAATCGCTTAGATAATGGGTTGTAGGAACGGGCGCATAGGAAATCTCATCAGTGGAACTGCAAAACAGGTGTGTGTTTCGAACACCCTTCAATGCTCAAATCGGAAAAAGCCGAAATGCCGAAATGCCGAAATTTTGGCATTTCGAGAGCTTGTGAGCGTGCGAACGCTCTCAAGTTGGTAGGAGAAGGTTGGTTTTGGAATCGGTACTGTCAGGCGGGCTGACCGCGGAAGTTTGGGCGCTACGGTAAGTTGGGCCTCGGTGGGCCGAATATGGGCCCAATGGGCAATTGGGTCCAGTCGGGTAAAAATAGGTTTAAAGGTAATAATATGGATTACAGGCGTAAAAACTGTTAAAACAAGATAATGGATTGGAAATTAAGGCTTAAATGGGCCTAATGGGCTAAAATGGCATGGTAGAGCCCATTAGGGGTTTTAGGGCCTAAGTGCTAAAACTGATAAACTGAATTAAATGAGTTTCTGTAACAACCACTGTAATAGTAGAGGCTGTAATAATAATAAAAACTGTAATAAGAGAACAAAATTACTGAAATACCCTTAGGGTGAGAAATTACTGATTTACCCCTAAGTATAAAATTACCATTATACCCCTAGGGCTAAAATCGACTGTACTGCTTGATATGACTGTTACTGTTACTGCATACCATGATAGGTATCTGTTGCATGGGTTGGGTTTTATATTAGAGGAAGTGTGAGTGGCACTGCCACGTTACTAAAAGGGGCTATGCCTCGTATTGTTTCTGAAAGGGGCTTTGCCTCGTATACTGTTTATTTGAGCAGCCATGCTGCGACTGTGGTGTGTGGGCTGGGTGGGTCGAGTTATTCCCCACATGGTGTGTTGGCTGGTACGGGTGGTGTGTAGCGGTTGGTGGGTTGAGTAGTCTCCCCAATTGGGTTGCATTCATACTGTTATACTGTACTGTACTATTATGGGCCTATGGGCCAAACTATTATCTGAATAGGGCTTCGGCCTAGTATCTGTTATAGGGTTTTGGCCCAGTATCTATAATCTGGATAGGGCTTCGGCCTAGTATCTGATTGAGTCTGGTTAGGGCTCAGGCCCAGTGGGCTCGAGCCGATGTGGGCTTTGGATGGATTCTGCACACACTGAGTTTCCCAAACTCACCCTTTTCTTTTCCATCTTTGCAGGAGAGCCCTAGAGCGTGACTTGGATGCTGGGAGGGATTCAGAGTGGCCATGAAGACTGAACTCACATTTTAATTGGTTTATTAATTTATTACTTTTTACTATTGGTTTTATTTTGTTATAGGTTGTAATAAGGCCACTATACCTGTTTTTATTTGGGATTTTCAACTGTTTTATTTCAACCACAACTATACACCGTTTTCGAAAATTTAACAAATGTTTTCTTAACCAACCTGACAATACAATTGGCTAAGTAGGATAATAAGGTTAAAATGAATCGCTTAACAAATAGAATAGAGATTAAGTTGAATAATTATTAAAACGTGAATTTCCAAAAATCAAGCATTGCTTTTCAAAACTCACCATCGGACTTAGTAAATAGGGCGACGTACGATAGTCTAGGTGATGTAGCACACCGGACATGGCCATAACGTTTGGGCCAGGTTCGGGGCGTTACATTTAGTGGTATCAGAGCCCGGTTGCAACAACTCGGCTGTGGATCGGGTCCAAAAAGGGTTTTCAAAATTTTTAAGCTCATAAGGGGTATTTTTGAGAAATCAGATTTTCTGGAAGAATTTTTGTTTTCGAAGTGATTTTTTTTCAAACTTGTCTTTTCTAAAATATGTTTAAAGAATTATTTTTTTTAAGGTCTAAAATTTTTTATTTTTTGAATCTAGTACTTCGATAGGTGGCACACTGAATCCCCGGCACCAAGTTGTAAGTATTTTCTACCTTAAATTCTATACTATACTGGAAATAAAACTGTAGATAGTACTGAGCCTTGGATATGATACTATAGGTGGGGTAGTATTAAGGCTATAAAACTGAGACTGTAGGGTAAACTAAACCCTAGGAAACTAAGACAGTAGCTAGGCTACGATCGAGCGAACACAACTCTGAAACTTTCTCTGTTCATAAGATATTCTATAATAAACAACTGAAACATTAACTGATGTCATAAAATTCGTAAAACAGATAATCGATATGAGTACAAGAGCTGCTCGTGGACGAGGTCGTGGATGAGGCCGAGTTAGTGCTCAAGCTGGATTGTCGTCTTCTGAGCATATGCCAGTTGAAGAGGCACGACCACTGGTTGAGGATAATGGGCCGTACAATTGGGCCGCAGGGGACGACGCTCTATCCCAGGCCATACTGAGGGTTCTGAAAAGGGTGGTCGGAGCCAATGTCAGGCCCATGAATAGGGGGTCCATTTCTGAGCGACTCCGGGCCAATGGAGCGGAAGTCTTTAGGGGCATATCTGGAGTGGCCCCGAATGTGGCTGAGTACTGGCTGGAAGCCACGGAGCAAATTATGGATGACTTAGACTGCTCAGTGGAGCAGAAGTTAAAAGGAGCGGTATCGTTGCTGAGGGACGAGGCGTATCAATGGTGGATCACCGTGAGAGAGGGTACCCTAGCTGAGAGGGTAACCTAGAAATTGTTCAAGCAGTCTTTCAAGGCGAAATATGTTGGGGCTAGTTATGTGGACGCACGAAGGAAGGAATTTCTGAACCTGACCCAGGGTAGTAAGACTGTGGCTGAATATGAGGCAGAATTTTTGCGATTAAGCCGGTATACTAGTGGCATTGTTTCCACAGAGTATGAGCGCAGTGTTCGGTTTGAGGATTGCCTCAGAGATGAGCTGAGAGTTTTGATAGTTCCGTAGAGGGAGCGCGACTTTGCTGCACTAGTGGAGAAGGCTAAGATAGCCGAGGAAGTGAAGCAAGCTGAAAGGTAGAATTGCGATAGGGATCGCAACCATTTTAAAAGAGATTCTGGAACATCAGGAGCTGCAAATCAAAATTTTAAGAGGACTAGAGTAGAAGAACCAGTGCAAGCTGTGCCAGTGAATGTTGTTAAACCACAGACTTGTGGAGACTGTGGCAGAGTTTATCGAGAAGAATGCTAGAAATGCAGTGGAGCTTGTTATCGTTGTGGGTCTAAGGATCATCAGGTTAAGGACTGCCCACAGAAGCCAGCTCAGGCTCAAGCTGTTGATTAGAGGGTTGCTCAGCCTGCGCGAGGAGGACTGCCATCGCTAAGGGGTCGTGGTCAAGGTAGAGGAGGCAATGGCTATGGACGTGGTCGTGGAGCACCTGGCAGGGGTGCTGGTAATGCTGAGGCTTGTCAGCCAGCCTTAGTGTATGCTGCTCGCCGTCGCGAGGAGGGTGATACACCCGATGTTATAACTGGTACGTTCTTAATATCTCATACATCAGATACTGCTTTAATTGATATGGGTTCGACGCATTTGTATGTTGCTTGTGAAATTTCTGGGTCGTTGGGTGTGCATTCTGAGGAGACTGTGAGTGGGGTCACAGTAGTTAGTCCTTTAGGTTACTCTGTTAAAGTAGACAAACTATTTAAGGAAGTGCCTTTAGAGACTCAGGGTAGGATCTTTACTGGAGATTTAATGGAGCTACCTTTTAGAGAATTCGACTTGATTTTGGGCATGGACTGGTTAACCAAGCACAAGGTAACACTGGATTGCGCGGCCAAAAGAATGGTATTGAGAACAATCGAAGGCGAGGAGGTGATGGTGATTGGTGAACGTAGGGACTATTTGTCCAATGTGGTTTCTGCCTTAAGGGCTGAAAGGTTGATACGCAAAGGTTGTGAAGCATACTTGGCATTCGTAAGTCAAACTGAACCCGAAGAGGTGACAGTGGAGACAGTGAGGACGGTTAATAAATTTCAAAATGTTTTTCCTAAGGAGTTTCCTGGATTACCTCTTAACCGAGAAGTTGAATATGGGATCGATCTGTTGCCTGGAACAGCTCCAGTGTCCATTGCGCCTTACAGAATGGCACCAAAGGAGTTAGTGGAATTGAAAGCCCAAATTCAAGAGTTGTTAGATAGGGGCTTCATTAGATCGAGTGTGTCTCCGTGGGGAGCACCGGTGCTATTTGTGAAAAAGAAGGATGGAACAATGCGTATGTGCATCGATTATCGCCAGTTGAACAAACTGACGATAAAGAACAAGTACCCTCTGCCGAGAATAGACGATTTGTTCGACCAGCTTCAAGGAGCTTCTGTGTTTTCCAAGATCGACCTTCGATCTGGATATCATCAGTTAAGGGTAAAGGAGGTGGATGTGCATAAGACGACATTTAGAACTCGCTATGGTCACTACGAGTTTTTGGTTATGCCATTTGGATTGACGAATACACCAGTAGCTTTTATGGACTTAATGAACCGAGTATTTCAGTCGTACTTGGATTGTTTCGTGGTCGTCTTTATTGACGATATATTGGTGTATTCAGAAACAGAGGAGAAGCATGATGAGCATCTTCGAATTGTCCTGCAAATTTTGAGAGAAAAGCAACTGTATGCGAAATTTAGTAAGTGTGAATTTTGGCTGCGAGAAGTGACTTTTTTGGGGCATGTTGTTTCTGCTGAGGGAATTAGGGTAGATCCTCGCAAGATTGAGGCAGTCTTGGACTGGAAGCCGCCAAGGTCTGTATCAGAAATTTGTAGTTTTCTAGGTTTGGCAGGCTATTATAAAAGGTTTGTTGAGGGGTTTTCTATCATCGCGGCTCCGTTAACGAAATTGTTAAGGAAGGGAGTAGCCTTTAATTGGATTGAGAGGTAGCAAGAAGGTTTTGACAACCTGAAAAAGGTGTTGACTAAGGCACCAGTGTTGATTCAGCCGGAATCTGGGAAGGACTTTACTGTTTATAGCGATGCTTCGCATGTGGGATTAGGTTGTGTACTGATGCAAGGGGGTAAGATGGTTGCTTATGCTTCGCAGCAGCTTAAGCCTCACGAGACGAAGTACCCTAGCATGATTTGGAGTTGGCAGTGGTGGTATTTGCATTGAAAATCTGGAGACACTACCTTTATGGGGAAAAGTGTATTATATACACTGACCATAAAAGTCTCAAATATCTGTTAACTCAAAAGGAGTTGAATCTTAGACAACGGAGATGGATAGAGTTGCTTAAGGACTATGACTGTTCGATTGAATACCACCCTGGCAAGGCTAATGTAGTGGCTGATGCACTGAGTCGAAGGACCGTTGCTGAGTTAAAGGCCATGTTTGCTCGTTTGAGTTTGTATGATGATGGGAGCTTGCTAGCAGAGTTGCAAGTAAGACCTACTTGGACTGTGAGAATCAAAGAGTTACAGTTGAAGGATGATTCGTTGATTCCTCGATTTCAGCAAGTCAAGAATGGTGAGAGTGAGGATTTTAGACTGAATTCTGATGGGGTTCTTTGTTTCCGTGGGAGAATTTGCGTTCCTAAGGACTCTGATTTAAGGCAATTGATTTTGGGTGAGGCTTATGGTGGACCTTGTGCTATGCACCCTAGAGGTAATAAGTTGTATAAAGACTTGCGAGAGGTTTATTGGTGGCCTGGACTTAAGCGAGAGGTGACTGAGTTCGTTGGAAAATGTTTGACGTATCAGTAAGTTAAAGCTGAGCACCAATTACCTTCTGGATTGTTGCAGCTAGTGAAGATTCCGCAGTGGAAATGGGAAAGAGTAACGATGGATTTTGTGAGTGGGTTGCCTTTGACATCTTCGAAGAAAGACTCTGTATGGGTAATCGTGGATAGGTTGACGAAGTCTGCTCATTTTGTACCGGTCAGAACCGATTACTCACTGCAAAAGTTGGCCAAATTGTATGTAGCAGAAATTGTGCGTTTGCATGGGGTGCCAGTTTCGATAATTTCTGATCGAGACCCTAGATTTACATCTCGATTCTGGAAGAAGTTGTATGAGGCCTTAGGTACGCGATTGGACTTTAGTACTGCATTTCACCATCAGACAGATGGTCAGTCTGAGAGGGTTATTCAAGTGTTGGAGGGCATGTTGAGAGGATGTGTGATTGACTTTCGTGGTAGTTGGGAAGATTATTTACCGTTGATGGAATTTGCATACAACAACAGTTATCAAGCAAGTATTCAGATGGCTCCATATGAGGCACTTTATGGGCGAAGATGTCGTACTCCTACTTGTTGGACAAAGTTGGGAGAGCGCCAAGTGCTTGGACCAGAGTTAGTGGCAGATACTGAAAGTAAGGTTAAGCTGATTCGAGATCGGTTAAAGGAGGCGTCTGATCGGCAGAAGTCTTATGCTGACCTTAAGCGTAAGGAGATTGAGTTCGCTGTTGGGGATATAGTATTCCTAAAGGTGTCACCGTAGAAGAAGATCTTGAGATTCGGTAGAAAAGGCAAGCTAAGTCCATGATTTATTGGGCCTTATAGGATTCTCAAGTGGATTGGGCCAGTAGCATATCAGTTGGAGTTGCCACCAGAGTTGGATCGTATCCATGACGTTTTTCACGTGTCTATGCTAAGACGGTATTGGTCGGACCCTTCGCATATTGTACCAGTAGAGGAGATTGCAGTAAATACCGATTTGACCTTCGAGGAGGAACCTGTGGAGATCTTAGATCGTGAAGTAAAAGTCTTAAGGAGGAAGTTTGTTCCATTGGTAAAGGTGTTATGGCGTAATCATGGTAGAGAATAAGCTACTTGGGAGCCAGAGGAGACTATGCATCAACAATACCCTCAGTTATTTGGATCAGGTAAATTTCGAGGCCGAAATTTCTTTCAGGGGGTAGAGTTGTAATGCCCTAATTTTTGGGATTTTTCGGGTTTTGTGGATTTTAGTGAAGTTTTAAAATTTTGGTGTTCTGAAGGTTGAAAATGTATGTACATATGTTAGTGGGCCTTTAGAAGGCCCAAGCTTAAGTTAAAACCCGGTAAAATATTAAGTTGGATTTTCAAGTGAAAGGGGACTTGGTTAAGTGGGCCTTTAAGAAAAACCGTGTAAAATATGTCACAAAGGGAGCCTTGGTAGAGTGGCAAGGTGGCGCCACTAAGCTCCTAAAAAAGTGACGCCTAAGTGGGTATTCAAGGACAAGGGTTCGAGTTGCAAGGTAAGCGTAGTGTTCTTTTTAATTTTTAAGCATGTGCCGGGCATGTGACTATTTTAAGTAGGAATTTCGGCAAGGGCTTTTAGGGACTTGGGCTGATTACTCAAGTGTGATATTAGGGTTACATCTTTTTCTATTTTCTGTCATAAGAATTAGGGTTAGCCACCTTAGGAATTATTTCTCTCTTCTACTGTCAGAAAAGCCAAAATTTGCCTCCCTAGGAAGCTCATAGCCGAATTCTTTCTCTCCACCTCTACCATTACTTTTCTTCACTTTTCTTCTTCCTCTTTGATTGATTCCTTAGCCGAAACCCCCTCATTCCCTCATTCATCTTTTCTTTTGATCACACCCTCCATAAAATCACCATAAGCAATTTCCTTAAAAAGCCGAAATCCCGAAAAGAACTCACCTTTGTGCCGAATTTCCTAAGCCAAGATTCCTCAACTTTCTTTTGTTCTTTTGGCCAAATCTCACTCCTTCTACACTTTAAATCCCTGTAGACAACACCTATACTAAACTCCCCGCACCGAATCATCTTCTTCCTTACCTTTCTAAAAGCTGAAATCACTATTAGTTTAGGGAGATAGCTGAAAATTTTAGATCTCAGAGATAAGGGTTCTACTAACGTTTAAGGGTTAGATCTACTTCAGATCTGAGTTAGAGGCAAGGTAAAAGCAGTGGTAAGTGGTTATCAACTCAGATCTTTAAGATATTCCATACTTTGGAAAAGCTGAAAGTCCCTAAAGTTAGAGAGGTTGTCGATTTAGTCTATTTGTGATTTAAAGTAGTATTTTGGTTCTTTTTGGATGTTAGTTAGCAAGGAAGGTGATCAAGCAAGGAGTGGAAGGCATCGGTATCATCAGATCTAGATCTAGTGCATCTAAATTAACAGAGGTAAGTTTTCATGGCCATTAAGGGTGTGGCCGAATGTGGTAAGGGATTTTGGTTGTAGTTTTTCATAGATCTACTGATTAATCGCTTAGGTAATGGGTTGTAGGAACGGGCGCATAGGAAATCTCGTCACTGGAACTACAAAATAGGTGTGTGTTTCGAACACCCTTCAATGCTCAAATCGGCAAAAGTCAAAAAGCCGAAATGCTGAAATTCTGGCATTTCGAGAGCTTGTGAGCGTGCGAACGCTCTCAAGTTGGTAGGAGAAGGTTGGTTTTGGAATCGGTACTGTCAGGCGGGCTGACCACGGAAGTTTGGGCGCTACGGTAATAATAATAATAACTGATAAACTGAATTAAATGAGTTTCTGTAACAACCACTATAATAGTAGAGGCTGTAATAATAATAAAAACTGTAATAAGAGAACAAAATTACTGAAATACCCTTAGGGTGAGAAATTACTGATTTACCCCTAAGTATAAAATTACCATTATACCCCTAGGGCTAAAATCGACTGTACTGCTTGATATGACTGTTACTGTTACTGTTACTGCATACCATGATAGGTATCTGTTGCATGGGTTGGGTTTTATATTGGAGGAAGTGTGAGTGGCACTGCCATGTTACTGAAAGGGGCTATGCCTCGTACTATTTCTGAAAGGGGCTTTGCCTCGTATACTGTTTATTTGAGTAGCCATGCTGCGACTGTGGTGTGTGGGCTGGGTGGGTCGAGTTATTCCCCACATGGTGTATTGGCTGGTACGGGTGGTGTGTAGTGGTTGGTGGGTTGAGTAGTCTCCCCAATTGGGTTGCATTCATACTGTTATACAGTACTGTACTGTTATAGGCCTATGGGCCAAACTGTTATCTGAATAGGGCTTCAACCCAGTATCTGTTATAGGGCTCTGGCCCAGTATCTGTAATCTGGATAGGGCTTCAGCCCAGTATCTGATTGAGTCTGGTTAGGGCTCAGACCCAGTGGGCTCGAGCTGATGTGGGCTTTGGATGGGTTCTACACACACTGAGTTTCCCAAACTCACCCTTTTCTTTTCCATCCTTGCAGGAGAGCCCTAGAGCATGACTTGGATGCTAGGAGGGATTCAGAGTGGCCACGAAGACTGAACTCGCATTTTAATTGGTTTATTAATTTAATTACTTTTTACTATTGGCTTTATTTTGTTATGGTTGTAATAAGGCCACTATACCTGTTTTTATTTGGGATTTTCAATTGTTTTATTTCAACCACAACTACACACTGTTTTCGAAAATTTAACAAATGTTTTCTTAACCAACCTGACAATACAATTGGCTAAGTAGGATAATAAGGTTAAAATGAATCTCTTAACAAATGGAATAGAGATTAAGTTGAATAATTATTAAAACGGGAATTTCCAAAAATCAAGCATTACTTTTCAAAACTCACCATCGGACTTAGTAAATAGGGCAGCGTAGGATAGTCTAGGTGATGTAGCACACCAGACATGGCCATAACGTCTGGGCCAGGTTCGGGGTGTTATAGAACATCTCAGAAGAAATAAGATAACAAAACATAAAAAACTCAAAAACCCCTAAAGGAATTTAGGGAGATCCTTTGTCTTGATGTAGAATTTCGGCTTCTGGGATGAATCAATCGGCTTCCCTTGGAGTAATCCCTTGCTTCCACTCCTTGTGTTGGCAAAAAGAAGGCGCTCTTTTTGGGAGAAAAGAGTACACCCTTGAAGTTGCCTCCTAGGGTCTTTATATAGAGCTTTGGGATACCTTTCTTAGCCTCTAAGTATCCAAATTTGAGTGAAATTGCACTTCCTCACGACAGGGACACGCCCGTGTGGTTTCGACAAGAGGCCATGTTTGGGCCTGTTGAGGGTGGCACGATCGTGTGGCCTGGCCGTACTTGTCAGGGCTAGGCTGTGTTGGTCTTTGTGTGGCACGACCGTGTGCCACGATCGTGTAGTGACTCCTTGGGCCGTGTTGTTTTCACACTTTGGCCCATTTTCTTCGTTTTTAGTCTGTTTTTCGTTCTTTTCTTTTCCCTATGCTCTCCTCAGTATAAAACATGAAATAGAAGGGTTAAGAGCACCAATTTTCACAAATTTAATGATAATTCATCCAGAAATTAGGCTAAACATAAGGTAAAAATATGTATAATTTATCGTTTATCACATGCCATCTGATATATTTATGATTTTCATACATGCATGATTTTATGTTGCATGGGGATAGGTTATTGTAATTGGAGTAAGTGTATAGATCTGTTAGGGTTACACGGGTCGCACGAGACGACTGTGGACCTATCGATAACTTTAAGCCACTTATATGATTGGCAGCTTTGCTGCGACACTGGTTAGTGCCGTAACTGGTGCTAACATTGGAGTGTAGGGATGGGTGGGTTGATTTAATCCCAATAGGAGTGCAGGGTTGGACAGGATATGGAGTGCAGGGTTGGTTGGGGTCATATGCATCACGTATTCTGATTTTTGATACTGATATGGGCTAAGGCCCAACTATTACCGTTATGGGCTAAGGCCCAACTGATTCCGCTATGGTCTAAGGCCCAACTGTTACTGAAAGGGCTCAAGCCCAGTTTGCTCTGTTGTATATTATTTGTTTGATTGGGGAAATACACATTGAGTTTTTGTAAACTCACCCCTCTGTTTTAACTGTACAGGTAAACCCCAATGATAGACGATTCGACACATCGGAGGACTTAGAGGTGGCACACTATGGACAGCTAAAACATTTAGTACTTTATACTATTTTTTTTTCATTATTTGGGTTTTTGTTGTAATAAGGCCTCTCTAGATTTTATTTTTAATTTTGGGTTTTATTTTGCTTTAGATTTAACTTCTAGTTTTAGGTCTTGAGTTTTTTTAAAAGAAATAACGCTTTACAAAACAAACGCAAGTGCACCACTGTTTTTAAAGAAATGCTTCCACTATAAATGAGATTTTAAAGTTTAATAATATTTTAAAGAATGAATTTTCGTTAATAATACAAGGTTTTCAAATCAACCCTTAATACATACAAAGAGGATAAAACAAGTTTGGGTTTTCAAATGAAATTATGTTTTAAGAAGCTAATAACTCAACAAACGATGGACGCTGTGAGATTGAACAATTTGTTTTGAAGTTATTGTTTAATCACAAATTGACTGGTTATGTTTCACATTTTAATGTGACACCACCAGATTCGGTCGTAACGTCTGGGCCGGATTTGGGGTGTTACAAAAACTAAACATGTAGAGATGTTAAACTTACTAGAAGATTGAAACACTCACTAATTAACCCAAAATCCTTAGCTTTGATTTTAATAAAGAAAAGAGAACATTTAATTTTAAAAAGAAGAACTAGATTAATTTTAAAAAGAAGAACTAGAAAGTAGTATTAAAGGAAGGGAAAACCATCTCCAACTTTCTCTTCTCACCATATATAAACTCATCTTCTTTTAGTGGACCTTGACAATTGTCAATTGTATACAATAATTGTCCTTTAATTGGCTTACAAGGATTGGAAGAAATATAAATAAGAGTCTTGTACATGCTATTTGATTGGTCAACTCATTGGCTCCCAACCAGATCACATTGTAAAAATCCATTTAGCACAGTGCTCAAGCAAACTTGATGTACTACAAATTTGGCGATAACTCATATATGGCATGTAATATTCAACTAAAACTCCAAGGCATACTCTTCACTTGTCTTATTCCTTATCAGATAGAGATTGCTATGAGAACTAAATCTTGACATACTTCTCTAGGTGAATATTCTATGCACCAAACATCACTTCAGCAGAGGCTTAACAATTGGCAGACTTGCCATCAGAGTATGCCAAAATAGATAACCTTCACAACTATACACCTTACTTTCAAATCTGACCGATTTGGATATGACATTATGATCGCCTCTGGATGTACTAATGTATTGTTCCATCACATCCTCTTCCTCTTCAGTTTCCTCATCATCACTTGCTTCCCTTTCTTTACTTTTTGCTCCTGCAATCTATGATGGGATTGCATTGGGTCATATTTCTTTGGCGGTAAATTTGGTAATTTCAAACTATTTTTTCGCGTAAATTCTTGAAAAACTGGGCCCATTTCTTTCATCCATCTTATCATCCACTCCGTATCTAGAATGCTACTTTCACCTATCTCTTTTTGAGACGTTGATTTTATTTTCTATTTTAGTGAAGCTGGGACGTCCATCTTTCTCTTTCGATATTTGTTCCAATCTCTTATTTGCTTTCGTTGAAGATACTTATACTGTGTATATAATGAGTCTTTGATGAGGCTCCTATATAGTGATGTTTGTGATAAGTTTTAATATTTTTATGATCGTACCTAGAAATTAACTATTATCACGATAAAAGGCAAGCGCACCTATCGAATAGTAGTATAGTTAGTGGCAAGACCGGAATGTCAAATCCAAAGAACTAAAAGTACTAGTAATAACTTTCTTTCTATTATCTAGCCTAGAAATAAAGGGGAGTTGTTTGTAAACTAAAAATTCTAACTAAACTAAAGACGAGACAAAGAATAAATTGGAGAATTACTTTGAGAAAACTGATTGATAAAAGCAATACCTAAGGAAGAATCCACCTAGACTTCACCTGTTATTTAACTCTAAATTAGACGATTTCTTCATTCGACTTGATCCGTAGAGATCCCTAAATTATGTTAATATCTCCGTCGAGACTAAAAACAACTAACCCTAGGTTGATTAATTGAAATCTCTTTCTAATTAAAACCCCTAGTTTTGCATTAACTCGATCTATGGATCCCCCTATTAGATTTGACTCTAATCTAGTAGATTTTCGTCGTCCTATGTCTAGGATTGCGATCAGCTCTGCTTAATTGTGTTGGATCTACTCTTAAACAGGGACTTTTGTTCCACTGAATAAGCATATTCAACTTGAATTAATATCCTGAAATATCAATTCAATAATTAAAAACATAATTAAGAACAAATCGAACATTTATCATATAATTCAGATAACAATAATAAGATTCATCTTAGGTTTCATCCCCCTCTGGTATTTAGGGGTTTAGTTCATAATAAAAAGAGAAAACATCTCAAAATAAGGGAAACAACAAAACATAAAGAAAACCCAAAACTTTTGAAAGAATTGAAGGGAGATCTTTAGTCTTGATATAGATCCTTGTTTCTGAGATGGATCAATCGGCTTTCCTTGAGTAATTCCCTGCCTTCTACTCTTCGTCCCCCTTTAAGTCCACTCCTAAGGTGTTTATATAGACTCCAAAACACCCTTTTTAGCCCCTAAGTAGCTTTTTCTGCCTAAAATTGACTCGTCACGACAGGGACATGCCTATGTGGCATGCCTATGTGAATCGGGCCCAGGCCATGTTCAGGTATGCTAATTTGGCACAGACATGTGGTATACCCATGTGATGAACCTTCAGGCCGTGTTGATTTCTCACTCCAGCCCATTTTCTCCGTTTTTGGCCCGTTTCTTGTTCTTTTCACTCTCCTATGCTCACCTAAGTATAAAACATGAAATTAAAGGATTAGGAGCATCAAATTCCACAATTCAAGGGATAATTCATCCAAAATTATGCTAAGTATGGGGTAAAAATATGTATAAATTACTGTTTATCAAATATCCCTACACTTAAGCCTTTGCTTGTCCTCTAGCAAAATCCTCAACTCACAATTAAAATTCGTTCTTCTCAACTTATAAATCTTATCAATAATGTTTCGAATCAATCCATGAGTAATCATACATCAAGAGCTCAACTAAAAGAACATCAAAGTTTCAAACAATCTAAGTTGAGAATCTTATCACGAAAAAATAGGTATTCTCCCCTCTTCTAAGTAATTACCTTGAATTCAAAATCAACAAGAGTTGACATCCTCACTAAAGATTCACTCTATTCACTTGAAGTGTTTAGGGTTTAAAAATTAGGCACTCATTAATTAACATGAAAATTCATTACCATAAGCTTACATGAAAATCAAATCTCCACCACTATAGATTGAGATGATACATCGATCAAAGGGTCTTTATAGGGTTGTAACGGGGCTTTGGTTAAGGGTGGGGTCACAAGCTGAAAAAAAAGGGTTAGAATTGAGATTGAAGTAAAAAGTCATCTAACTAGAAAAATCTCTATCACTGAAACATATTCCTAGAATTAAGCTTTTCCTCCACAATAACATCGTTTAAGATCAGAAGCTCACAATTACATAGAAATATGTGAAACATCAAATTACAACTGAATTATTTTTTTTTAAGAACAAATCGAATTAATTAAACTTTACTAATAAAGGGGAAGAATATAGCTAGATAATTATTCAACTCAAATCTCGACAAAAATGGGGATCAAATTAGAGTGAGGGAAATTCTCAAAGAATCAAAAATAGGTTTATGGGTTAATATTAACGGTAAATCAATAAATGGTTTGTTAGGCTCAAGGGGGTTCACTAATGGTTAATTATGAGGGTAGGCTTTTATGGAGTAAGTGGGTTAAACCTAAGTGCCTTTATCATCTTGACATATAAAATCAATGGTGTGGTCTTGACATGCATAATCGAAGCAAGTTCTAGAATAACAAATCAATATTGACTCACTCAAAGAAACAATAAAAGTGAGCATGAAAGGATGTATGCTCAAAAGGCTCAAAAATCTCACCAGAATTATGGCTTTTGATGCGACTCCTATGAATTTCAAATTTCAAGATAATACCTAGATTTGAGGAAACAACCTAGAAAAATTTTAAATTCTCAAAAATTTCAAATTATCATGCTTGATTCTCTAATGTCTTAAAGTTTGAATAATCAAAGCACAAATACCTATGTCTTAATATGATACATATCTACAAAGATCATAAATCAATCAGAATTCATTCTAGTAGTGATATGAGAAAGTGAATTGAGAGACAAGACAAATTTAAGGGATTTGAGAATAATGCAAAAAGTGAAAGTGAATCTCCCTCACACTTAAGATGGACATTGCCCTCAATGTACAAGGATAGAATTATTTAAAATATAAGTATAAAATCATAAGATAGGGAGAGAAGTGAAACTCCTTGAAAATTGGATGATGGACGTGTAGAAACTTGATTCGGAGGCTAGGGTAGCAGTGAGGTTAGAGGGTATTCCAGGTTTGTAGAGATTGGCTATCCACAATTGCTGTGTCAAAAACTTGGTGGCTATAGCCGTGGTTGAGTAGGACATGGCAGTCGTGGAGTAGTTTTCCCATTAGAGTTGGATTTGGCAGAGTACTATTGAGCTTTTAGGCTCTGTGTAACTGCGATAACATCAATAAGACTTTAGGGAATATAGATTAACATGGTTACTCATTAAGAAATAGCCGATATAAAATGTTCAAAATATATTATGTGAAGTTTTTAGAATATTGAAGTTTAAATAAATAAAAAGAGAAAGCTTAAGAAACCTAAAAAGAAAAAGAAAAATAAAAATAAAAATAAATAACAAAATAAAAAGGAAAATAAAGAAAAAGATAAGAGGATTCGAAAGTCCTAATCCTCAGATGGTTTGTAAGGTGGGGGCGGTGATGAGATGTGGAGATTGATAAACGATAAATTATACATGTTTTTACCTCATGCTTAGCCCAATTTCTGGATGAATTAACCCTTGAATTGTGTAAATTGATGCTCTTAAACCTTTAATTTCATGTTTTATACTCAGGTGAGCATAGGGAAGTGAAAAGAACGAGAAACGGGCCGAAAACGGAGAAAATGGGCCAAAGTATGAAAACAACACAGCCTAGGAGTTTGCCACACGGCCGTGTCACATAGCCGTGCCACCTTAAAGCTCGAACACGGCCCAACCCCGACTCACACAGCCGTGCCACATCAAATAGACCCCAACACGACCTATTGTCAAAGTCACACAGCCGTGGCACATGGGCGCGTCCCTGTCGTGAGGAAGTTCAATTCTACTCGGAAAAGGCTACTTAAGGGCTAAGAAAGGCATTCCAAAGATCTATATAAAGACCTTAGGGGGCAACTACAAAGAACACACTTTTCTCCCCTCAAAAGGAGAACTTTTCTTCCCTCAGAGATAGCAGAAGTAGGGAATTACTCCAAAGGAAGTCGATTGATCCATCTCAGAAGCCAGATTCTCCTTCAAAGCTAAAGATCTCCCTTCAAAATCCTATAGGGGTTTTAGGGTTCTTTATGTTTTGTTATCATTATTCTTCTGAGATGTTTTCTTTTATAATTATGAACTAAACCCCCCAAATACTTGGGGGGGATGAAACCTAAGACAGATCTTGTTATTATTTTCTCTTGAATTATATGATAAATACTTGAATTGTTCTTAATTATGTGTTATTAATTCTTGTTTTAATATTCCAGGATATTGATTCAAGTATTGATGTGCTTATTCAGAGGAGCAAAAGTCCCTGTTTAAGAGTAGATCTAGCATAATTAAGCGGAGTTGCATGCAACCCTAGACATAGGGAGACATAAATCTGCCGGATTAGCATCAAACCTAATAAGGGAATCTATAGATCGAGTTAATGCAACACTAGGGGTTTTAATTAGAAAGAGATTTCAATTAATCAACCTAGGGTTAGTTGTTCTTAGTCTCGAGAGAGATATTAACATAAGTTAGGAATTTCTACGGATCAAGTCAAGTGAATAAATTGTCTAGTTCAAGAGTTGATAACAAGTGACGTCTAGGTGGATTCTCCCTTGAGTATTGTCCAAATCAATCAATTTCCCTAAAGAGTTTTTCCCCAATTCACTTTTTGTGCATTCTTAGCTTAGTTTAATAATTAAGTTTAGTTTAATAAAAATCCCCTTTTATTTCTAGGTTAAATAATAGAAAGAAAGTTAGTACTAGTACTTTTGGTTCCTTTGGGTTCGATATCTCTGTCTTGCCACTAAACTATATTACTGTTTGATAGGTGCGCTTGCCTTAAATCGTGATAATATTAGTTTTGGGTACGATCATATTTTATAAATTCTATTACTTCATATCACGCATATCAGAGGTGCTGACAACTCTGATGGAGAGTAGCGTCAATGTGATCAAAGCGCTGAAAACACTGTAGCTCGAATCGTATAAAGTGCTCAGATATGTCAGAGTATGAAGCAGCCGCATGAACTGGACGATGAATGGGCGGTGGCTGAGACGGTGGCTCCTTGTGAGATGGAGGGACATCATCCGTAATGTCCTTTGGGTCCTCATGCTCGATAGATTGAGCTAGATGGTATTGAGGAGAATCGGTCCCATGTCGTCGCTCGATCATCCTCATGTGAAGCATGCTTGAGATGCCCTATGGGGCCATTTGGCCGATAAGGGTGAGGGAGGATGATTGCGCCACTGTGTTGAGGAGGCCAAAATATCTCGCGAGGCGCGTCACATATGAGCCCATGGAAATTACCCCATTCCTGTGCCGCTCTGTCTGATGTTGAATGGCGAGAGCGATGAAATAAGCAAGGTCAAATACGTGCCCAAGTGCCATACTCCACAAAAAATAGGAGTCGTGGGTGTTGACAATACTGGTGCTCTCTCATCAACCCGTCAGGGTTTGTGCAAGGATGGCATGTAGGTACCTCGGTGATGGGGAGAGAGCCGTCGCCTTAGAGTGACTGGGATCTTAGGTGGCTGAAGCAAGGACCAGGGCCCTCCAACATTTTGATGGAGAGTAGTGGATGTGACGATGGAGCTTGGATAGGTCTTCTTCCTCCATTAATCTGTCAGTATATAAGCCTAAAGCTACACCGAACTCAGGTACGCCTAGTTGGCATACCAAACCACTGAGACGGATGATAAACCGTAAATTATACATATTTTTACCTCATGCTTAGCCTAATTTCTGGATGAATTATCATTGAATTTGTGGAATTTGATGCTCCTAAACCTTTAATTTCATGTTTTATACTTAGGTGAGCATAATGAAGAGAAAAGAGCAAGGAACGGGCAAAAAGGGGCAAATTAAGCCCAAATCAATAATCAACACGGCCTGGAAGTTCGTCACACGGGCGTGGCACACGGCCGTGCCACATTAACAGGCTCAAACACGGCCTGGAAGTCGACTCACATGGGCGTGGCACACGGGCGTGTCCCTGTCGTGATGAAGTTCAATTTCACTCGGAAAATGCTACTTAGGGGCTAAGAAAGACATTCTAAACTCTATATAAAGACCCTATGAGACAACTACAAGGGTGTACAGTAGAGGGGACATTATTCCCGCCAAGACGGGGAGTTAAAGGCAGGGAATTACTTGAAGAAAAGCTGATTGATCCATATCAGAAGCCAGGATCTACATCAAGAAAGAGGATCTCTCTTTTACCCTTTCAGGAGTTTTGGGTTTTCTTATGTTTTGTTATTTTATATATTTTGAGATGTTTCTTTTTACAATTATGAACTAAACCCCAAATATCTAAGGGGGATGAAACCTAAGACAGATCTTGTTATTGTTATCTGAACTGTGTGATAAATATTTAATCTGTTCTTAATTGTGTTTTTAATTCTTAAATTGATATTTTCGGGATATTGATTTAAGTCGAATGTGCTTATGTAGAGGAGCAAAAGTCCCTGTATAGGAGTAGATCCAACACAATTAAGCGGAGTTGATCGCAATCCTAGACATAGGACTACAAAAATCTACCAGATCAGAGTCAAATCTAATATGGGGAGCCATATATCAAGTTAATGCAAGACTAGGGGTTTTAATTAGAAAGAGATTTCAATTAATCAACCTAGGATTAGTTGTTCTTATCCTTGACGGAGGTATTAACATAATTTAGGGATCTCTACGGATCAAATCAAATAAAGAAATCATCTGGTTCAGAGTTAGTTAACAAGTGAAGTCTAGGTGGATTCTTCCTTAGGTATTGCCCTCATCAATTAGTTTTTCCCAAAAGCAATCTCCCAATTTACTATTTGTCATTTCTTTAGTTTAGTTTAAATAGTTTACAACCAAACCCCTTTTATTTCTTAAGCTAGATAATAGGAAGTCAGTCATTACTAGTACTTTGAGTTCCTTGGATTCAATATTTCGGTCTTGCCACTAGCTATACTACTATTCAATAGGTACGCTTGCCTTTTATCGTGATATTAGTTAGTTTATAGGTACGATCAGATTTTATTACTTCATCACAATCACGAGATCAAGTTTGTGGCGCCGTTGTCGGGGAACTAAAATATTAGGAACACTCGATTCCTATTACTTTAGCCATTTTTTATTTTTATTGCAATTTATTTCCTATTTTTATTTTAGGTTTTATTTACTAAAATTTTCTTTTTCTTTTTTCCCTTCTAGGTGCCTCTAGTTTATGACTAGAAGAAACCCAGGAGGACTATTATTGTTTGACGATGATAAACGATAAATTATACATATTTTTACCTCATGTTTAGCCTAATTATGGATGAATTATTATTAATTTTGTGAAAATTGGTGCTCTTAACCCCTCTATTTCATGTTGTATACTCAGGAGAGCATAGGGAAGAGAAAAGAATAAAAAACAGACCGAAAACGAAGAAAATGGGCCAAAGTGTGAAAATGACGCGGCCTAAGGAATCACCACACGGCCGTGGCACACGGCCGTGCCACACAAGGTCCAACACGGCCCAGCCCCGACAAGCACGGCTAGGCTACACGGCCGTGTTGAGGGTCCACACGGCCTCTTTTCGAAACCACACGGGCGTGGCACACGAGCGTGTCCCTGTCGTGAGGAAGTTCAATTCTACTTGAAAAAAGATACTTAGGGGCTAAGAAAGCCATTCTAAATTCTATATAAAGACCCTAGGAGGCAACTTCAAGGGTGTGCTTATTTCCCGCTAAGGGAGTACTCTTTTCTCCCAAAAAGAAGCACCATATTTCTGCCAACACAAGAAGTGAAAGCAAGGAATTACTCCAAGGGAAGCCGATTGATTCATCCCAGAAGCCAGAATTCTACATCAAGACAGAAGATCTCCCTAAATTCCTTCAGGGGTTTTGGGTTCTTTATGTTTTGCTATCTTATTTCTTCTGAGATGTTTTCTTTATTAATTATGAGCTAAACCTCTCAAATACTTGAGGGGGATGAAACCTAAGACAGATCTTGTTATTGTTTATTCTTGAATTATATGATAAATACTTGAATTGTTCTTAATTATGTGTTCTTCATTCTTGATTTAATAATCCTAAGTATTACTTCAAGAAACTGATGTGCTTAGGCAGAGGAGCAAAAGTCCCTGTTTTAAGAGTAGATCTACCATAAGTAAGCGGAGTTGCATGCAACCCTACACATAGGGCGACATAAATTTGTCGAATTAGGGTCAAACCTAATAGGGGGATCCATAGATCGAATTAATGCAACCTAGGGGTGTTAATTAATAAAGAAACTTTAATTAACCACCTAGGATTAGTTGTTCTTATCCTCGATGGAGGTATTAACATAGGTTAGGGATCTCTACAGATCACGTCAAGTGAAGAAATCGTCTAGTTCAAGAAGTTAATAACAAGTGAAGTCTGGTGGATTCTCCCTTAAGTATTGTTCATATCAATCAGCTTTTCCCTAAAGTTTTCCCCAATTTACTTTTTGTGCACTTTTAGTTAGTTTTAGAATTAGTTTCAACCAATCCTCTTTTTTTAGGCTAGATAATAGAAAGGAAGTAAGTATTAGTACTTTTGGTTCCCTTGGGTACGATAACTCGGTCTTGTCGCTAAACTATACTACTGTTCGATAGGCGCGCTTGCCTTTAAAATCGTGATATTAGTTAGTTTTTGGTGTGATCAGTTTTTATAAATTTTATTACTTAATATTGCAAGTATCAGACGAAAATTTAGAAGTTACAATCCGTCGAACTCGTAGAGAGATAAGAAGAAGCTTGCAATATCCAGAACAAAGTAAAAAAGAAGAACCTGAACCTGCTAAAGAGATGGAGGCAAATCACCATAATTAGCTACCTCCTGTAGTAGCCGTAAATCTTGTTGAGTAAAATCCTACTCCGCATACTATGTATGATTATGCTAAACCTAATTTGGCTGGTACTGAATCTAGTATTGTTATGCCTACTATTGTTGCAAATAATTTTGAACTAAAACCTAACACTATTCAGATGATACAACAGTTTATTCAGTTTGATGGTTTGCAGGATGAGGATCTTAATGCTCATTTAGCCAATTTCTTGGAATTCTGCGATACATTTAAAATAAATGGCGTTTCTGATGATGCCATTCGTCTGCGGCTATTCCCATTCTCTTTGAGAAATAAAGCTAAACAGTGGTTAAATTCTTTACCACGAGGGTCTATCACTACATGGGAACAAATCACCGAAAAATTTTTGCTCAAATATTTTCCGCCAGCTAAAACGGCTAAATTAAGGAATGATACCTCTTCTTTTGTGCAGATGGATTTAGAAACACTTTACGATGCTTGGGAGAGATACAAGGACCTCTTCTAGTTTATGACTAGAAACAACCTAGCAGGACCATTGCTTTTTGACGAAGATTTAGAAGCGACAGTTTGCAGAAATCATAGAGAGATTAGAAGAAGCCTAAATTATCCAGAACAAGGACAAGAACAAAGGCCAGAACCTACAGAAGAGATGGAAGCAAATCAAAACATTCCACCACCTCCCGCAATAGCCGCACAACCAGCAAATCAAGAAGAAGCTCCTCGCACTATGTATGATTATGCTAAACCTAGTTTGGCTGGTACCCAAACTAGCATTGTTAGACCTGCCATTGCTGCTAATAATTTTGAATTAAAACCTAACACTATTCAGATGATACAACAATTGGTGCAGTTTGATAGTTTACAGGATGAAGATCCAAATTCACACATAGCCAATTTTTTAGAACTTTGCAATACATTCAAAATAAATGACGTTTCTGATGATGCCATTCGTCTTAGGCTATTCCCATTCTCCTTAAGAAACAAGGCTAAACAGTGGTTAAATTCTTTACCACGTGGATCAATCACTACATGGGAATAGATGACTGAAAAATTCCTACTCAAATATTTTCTGCCGGCTAAAACGGCAAAATTAAGAAAGGATATCTCCGCTTTTGTGCAGATGGATATAGAGACACTTTACGATGCCTGGGAGAGATACAAATATCTTTTGAGAAGATGCCCGTACCATGGGTTGCCTTTGTGGTTACAAGTTCAAACCTTTCACAATGGTTTGAACCCTTCAACAAGGCAAAGGATCGATGCGGCCACCGGAGGAAAAATCAACAACAAAACACCTGAAGCAGCCTATGAGTTTATAGAAGAAATGTCCCTTAATAACTATCAGTGGCAAGTCATGAGGACAAAGCCGACAAAAGCTATAAGAGTTTTTAATATTGATGCTGTCACCATGGTTACTAATCAGGTAGAGCTTTTAAATAAAAAGTTTGATAATTTTGTTGGTTCTACGCAGGCACACCCAATGATGCAGTATGATGCAAACCAGGGACATATGTTTAATTCAGATTACTCCTCGTATGGGCATGGCATGGGACCTAAGCAAGCCAACTATATGGGTAATAATTTTAGACCTCAAAATAACCCTTATTGTAATACTTACAATACAGGTTGGCAGAACCACTCCAATTTTTCATGGGGAGGACAAGGAAATCAAAGACAACCACCTCCTCTAGGATTTCAACAGCCACCTCCACAACAAGAGAAAAAGTCGAACCTTGAAGAGATGTTCACAAAATTTATGGCCGTATCAGAAACCCATTTTCAAAACACTGAAACGGCACTGAGGAACCAGCAAGCATCTATTCAAGGACTTGAAACTCAAATAGGCCAATTCGCAAAGCTAATCTCTGAAAGACCGTAAGGTGGGTTACCAAGCAACACTGAGACTACCCTAAGGAGCAACTCAATGCTGTGGATACGATAGATGATGAGGGGATAACCAAAACTAACCTAGAGCCATGCAAGGAGCCTGTGGTAAGTAAAGGAAAGAATGAGGTAAGTTACAAAGATGAAATTACCAAAGAATTTAAACCTTGTATCCCATACCCAACCGCGCTAAAGAAGGACCGCACAGATAAGCAATTCGGTAAGTTTCTTAAAATCTTAAAGAAATTACATATCAACTTACCATTTGTTGAAGCAATTACACAGATGCCAGAATACGCAAAATTTTTAAAGGAACTTCTCACAAATAAAAGGAAGACGGAAGAACTGTCCACAGTGGAACTCAACGAGGAATGCTCAGCTATTCTCCAAAATAAACTGCCAACCAAACTGAAAGATCCAGGGAGTTTTACTATTCCTTGTTTACTTAGTAGCCTAGACGCCAAAAATGCTTTAGCTGATTTAGGGGCTAGTATAAATGTCATGATAATAACAGCTCGCGATATTAAGTAATAAAATTTATAAAACTGATCACACCAAAACTAACTAATATCATGATAGTAAAGGCAAGCGCACCTATCGAACAGTAGTATAGTTTAGCGGCAAGACCGAGTTATCGTATCCAAGGGAACTAAAAATACTAATACTTACTTCCTTTTTATTATCTAGCCTAAAAATAAAAGAGGTTTGTTTGAAACTAATTCTAAAACTAACTAAAAGTGCACAAAAATGAGATTTGAGCTATAGAGCTCCTTTGAAACTGCGAATGGATTTATTAGTTGTGGGGAATTTGGATCAATAGAAATTACTTGTTAGGGGTTGGCCGTTATGAAAAATAAATAAAACAAAACAAAATATTAAAAATACTAATATGCAAAAAATGAAAAAGATGAAATAAAAGAAAATATAAATAAACTAAAAAAGAAAAACAAAGTTAGTAGAAAAGATAAAAATAAAGATTAGTGTTCAAATCTAAGTAAAGATAAAAATAATAAGAAAAAGAAAATAAACATAAGAGGATCTAGTCCTCGGATGGATCACACGGTGGCGGGGTGATGCTTAAGTGCTGACATATCTGCGCCAAAGTGGCGTCGATATAATCAAGGCGCCTGAAGTATTGCAGCTCAAATCGATCTAGGCGCTCGTGAATGTCAGCATATGGGGCCACCGTCTGGGTGGGTCGTTTGGGGCGTGGTGGCTCGGCGGGCTCATCCTCCTCTGGTGGTGGTGGTGGGACATCATCAGTAATATCCTTTGGGTCCTCGCCCTCCTGTACAATGCAGAAGTGGAAGTGGCCGCCACCTGGCTGTCGCTCTACCATCCTCATGTGCAGCATGCTCTGGATGCCCTACGAGGACATCTGGCCGAGTAGGGTATAGAAGGATGTCTAGGCTATAGTGTTGAGGAGCCCGAAGTGACGAGCTAGGCGTGTGATGTACGGCCCCATCGATAAGACGCCTCTACAGTGCCTCTCTGTCTTGTGCTGCATGGCAAGCGCGATGAAGTATGCGAGGTCGATAGTATGTCCATTGGCCATGCACCACAGGAAGTAGACGTCGTGAGTGTTGACAACGCCGGTGCTCTCTCGTCTACCTGTCAAAGTGTGAGCAAGAAGAGCATGAATGTACCTCAGGGAAGGCACGAGGGCGGTCGCCTTGCTGACGCTGGGGTTATAGGTTTGACGTGCTAGGGCGATCTCATTCCAGCAGTCGATGGGCCGAATGTGGATGCGACGAGAAAGGGCGGGGAAGTCCTCGTCCATTATAAATTGCTCTGTGTAGAGCCCAAGTGCTATGCCGAATTCTGGTACGCTAAGACGTCGCACGAGGCCTCCCAACCGAAATTGGACCATCTCTGGATCGTCAAATCTAGTCATCATCGTCTGTAGGTGGAATGTGGAGCAGAACTCTAAATTGAGTTCCAAGTATGTCGGCTCTATGATCTGGAAGAATTGCTCCCATGGCTCTGTCATCAGTAAGGCCCGGACGTCATCTACTAACAGTATCTGCGCGAGGGTGTCCTAGTCTATGCAGCGGCCCGTGGAGATAGTGCGGGTCCGGAGTAGTTGATAGTGTTCCTCCTGGGAAGCTTGCGAGAAGGTGATGAACGGGTGGCGCTTTTCGGATATTGGCCTGGATGAGGAACTTCCTGGTCCCTTTCGTTTCTTGGAGACGGGGACGGCAGTTTTCCTACTGTGTGATGATGACATCATATCTGAAATAAAATATAAGCATTAGTCCAAATTATCGAAATTAAAGTTAATAGTTAGTAATTAAAATGTAGATAAAAATGACAATGTTCCCAAAAATAAAAATAAGAAAGAAAAAAATGAGGATTAACCTAAATAGTAGAATCTAATCATATTGACTTGTAGCAAAATTAAAAACTATGGGTGTGTATATATACTAATTTTATGACAAAATGGCATGCAAAAATGAGTTTAAATGGAAAATGAAATTGAGTTCTAAGTGGCAAGCAAAAATTGAAACTAAGTGGCATACAATCTTAATATATTCTATACTATTCTATATTATTCATCCTATTTTTCCTAATTCCATGCTTGAATTATCATAAAGAATAAAGCAAAATTAAAAATATATATAATAAAAATGAGATATAAATAAATAAATAAGAAAAATTGAGAGAATAGAACCAAAATTGAGGGTGCACGGTCGTGGGTTGAGTTTACACGGGCGTGGGTTGGCTGAGTTCAGGTATGGTGGTGTTTTGAGGGCTGTGGCGGCGCTAGTGGTGGTTTTGAGAGGAGTTTGGATGAGAGAATCTAGGTTTTGAGTGAAAGGGAAGGTGAATAGTGGCCCCTTATTTATAGTTTTTGGGTCACACGGGCATGTCACACGCCCGTGTGAGTCGTGTTTTGCCCATGTCTTTCAAAAATCAGTGGTTACGGCGCGCCTGGTTTCGACGAGCATGCCCATGGGATGTTGTACACGGCCGTGGGAGATCGGTTCTTCGTCACCCACAAGGTCGTGTGATGGGATACACAGCCGTATGCGATCATGTTCGTGTTTCACACGGTCATGTGATATGTTCCACGGACGTGTGAATTTTGACAGGGTCTTCCACAGTCTGGGGAAACAGGTGTATGGAGTTGTGTGAGCCCATGTTGATACTGCTCGGTTGCCACGGTTATGTCGTACAGCCGTGTGGTGTTGTTGGTAGCCCGTGTTGAAGTCGAAAGGTTGCCACGGCCATGTCGCACGGCCGTGGGGAGATATCAGTGGCCCGTGTTTTGGGAAAATTTGTGCTCTATTTGTACACGGCCTCATTACACGACCGTGTCTCTGTTTAAAGGGTTCACATGGCCTGGGGCATGTCCGTGGGCATGGCCGTGTGGTCCTAAATCTCTGCATTAAAAAGGGTTAGTGTAATGCATGAAAAAATACTAAAAACAAAATAGATGAAAAATTACTAAGTTAGTGCTCGGGTTGCCTCCCAAGGAGCACTTATTTAGAGTCTAAGCTCGACTCTACCTGGATGTGTCATGACAGAATTTCGTGGAGCCGAAGCCCCTCCTTGTTTTCTGTAAAATTCTCACCTCTATAATGTTTAAGCCTATGGCCGTTTACCTTGAATGTACCGTGGTTAGGGTGAGTTACCTCAATGGTGCCGTATGGGAAAATAGTTTGAACAGTGAATGGACCTGACCACCTTGACTTGAGTTTTCCAGGGAATAGTCTCAGCCTCGAGTTGTAGAGTAAGACAAGATCACCTGTTTTAAACTGCTTAGGTTGTTTCAGTCGTTTATCATGACGTTGCTTCATGGCTTCCTTGTATAGTTGTGAGCTTTTGTAAGCATTGTGGCGCCATTCATCTAGTTCATTTAACTGCATTAATCTTTTCTCACCTGCAAGGTTGAAATCAAGGTTTAAAAATTTTATAGCCCAGAATGCTTTGTGTTCAAGTTCAAATGGTAGATGACAATTTTTTCTATAGACGAGTTTATAGGGAGATATACCTATGGGTGTTTTAAAAGCAGTTCTATAAGCCCATAATGCATCATCTATTTTTCGTGACCAATCTTTTCTATTTGTTTCTATTGTTTTCTCTAGAATGCATTTTAATTCCCTACTTGTTACTTCGACTTGACCAGTGGTTTGTGGGTGATAAGGGGTAGCTGTCCTATGGTGCACTCCATACCTTTTTAAAACTTTTTCAAACTGGGCATTGCAAAAATGAGTACCCCTATCACTAATAATTATCCTAGGTGTTCCAAATTGAGAGAAAAGTTTCTTTAAAAATCGTACTACCATTCTAGCATCATTAGTAGGCAAGGCTTGGGCTTCCACCCATTTTGACATGTAATCTACTTCTACTAATATGTACTTGTTCCCAAATGAAGTAGGGAATGGACCCATGAAATCAATACCCCATACATCAAATATTTCACATGAAAGTATATAGTTCTGAGGCATTTCATTACGTTGAGAGATATTACCCATTCGCTGACATTTATCACAATAGGTCACATACATATTGGCATCCCTAAAAAGTGTAGGCCAATAGAAGCCTGATTCGAGTACCTTATGAGCAGTCCTAGCTCCACTATGATGTCCTCCTATGGGTCCTGAATGGCAGTGATTTAAAATTTGGTACGCTTCTATTTCATCTACGCATCTTCGAATAACCTGATCTGCACAAATTCGAAAGAGGAAAGGATCCTCCCAAAAGTAGTTTTTCACATTAGCGAAGAATTGCTTCTTCTGCTGATGTGTCAACCCTTTTGGGGTTATGTTAGCTGCTAAATAATTTGCAAAATCGGCAAACCAAGGCACTGTTGTATCTGCTAAAGATAGGAGTTGTTCTTCAGGGAACAAGTCGTTTATCTTATCGAGATACGTGGGCTGCATGTTTTCCAATCTTGAAAGGTGATCTGCTGCTAAATTTTCAGCTCTTTTCTTGTCCTTTATCTCTAAATCAAAATCCTGTAGCAATAGAATCCATCTTATTAGTTGAGGTTTTGCATCGGTTTTGGCTAAAAGATAGCGAATAGTAGAATGGTCAGTATAAACAATGACTTTTGACAAAATCAGATAAGATCTAAATTTATCAAATGCAAAAATAACAGCTAGCAACTCTTTTTCTGTGGTAGTATAATTTGCTTGGGTAGCTGTTAGAGTTCTGCTAGCATAGTAGATCGGTTGAAAGTGCTTGTCTCTTCGTTGTCCCAAAACTGCACCTACTGCAAAATCATTTGCATCGCACATTAGCTCAAAAGGTAAGTTCCAATCGGGTGAAATCATGATTGGTGCATTGATTAATTTTTCCTTAAGAGTATTGAAGGATTCTAAGCATTCTTGGTCAAAATTGAAAGGCACGTCTTTTTCTAGTAATTTTGTTAAAGGCTTGGCTATTTTAGAAAAATCTTTAATAAATCTGCGATAAAAACTGGCATGTCCTAAAAAGCTTCGTATGGCCTTAACTGAGTTAGGGGGAGGTAATTTTTCAATAGTTTCAATTTTTACTTTATCTACCTCTATCCCTTTACTAGAAATTTTATGTCCTAAAACAATACCCTCTTGAACCATAAAGTGGCATTTTTCCCAGTTTAGCACTAAATTTGTCTCTTCGCATCTTATCAAAACACGTTTTAGATTATTAAGACAAAGTTGGAAAGAATTACCGAAAACTGAGAAATCATCCATAAATAACTCCATGATGTCTTCCACGAATTCATTGAAGATAGCTAGCATGCATAGCTAAAAAGTAGCAGGAGCATTACATAAACCAAAAGGCATTCTATGATAAGCAAACGTACCGTAAGGACATGTGAATGTCATTTTCTCCTGATCTACTGGAGCTATCGGGATCTGGAAGTAACCAGAGAGGCCGTCTAGGAAACAATAATACATATGACCTGACAATCTTTCCAACATCTGATCAATAAAAGGTAATGGAAAATGATCTTTCCGAGTGGCGTCATTCAGCTTCCTGTAATCAATGCAGACTCTTATCCAATGACCGTTCTTGGGGGTATTAACTCTTGTTTGTCATTAGACACTACAGTCAATCCTCCTTTTTTAAGAACAACCTGCACAGCGCTTACCTAAGAACTGTCAGAAATAGGATAAATAATACCTGCATCTAGTAGTTTAATTACCTCGGCTTTTACAACTTCCTTCATGTTGGGATTCAATCGTCTCTGGGCTTGCACTACTAGTTTAAATCCATCTTCTATTAAAATTTTGTGGGTGCAGAAGGAAGGATTAATTCCCTTGATATTTGAAATTTTCCAAGCTATAGCACGTCTATGTTTTCTTAACACACGGAGTAGTTCCTCTTTTTCTGCAATGCTTAAATCTGATGTGATAATGATTGGTAAAGTTGATTCTTCCCCTAAAAAGGCATACTTTAAATGATCTGGCAGTTGTTTTAGTTCTAATTTAGGGGGTTCAGTAATGGAAGGTTTCTGTCTCAACTCATCACTCATCTTTATATTTTCATAACTTATGTGCTTAGTGATGATTTCATTAGAATCCAACTACTTTATTACTTCATCAATTTCAGTGGTGGTTTCATCTTCCCCCCCCACCTTGAACAAGACACAATTCCAACGTGTCCGTGAGAGAAAGTTTCTGAAAATTATCTTGAACAAAATAGTCAATAATATCAACAAAATAACAAGAATCATCTTGTTCTTTAGAGAATCTCATGGCATCATAGATTTTAAAGACAACTTCTCCCTCACCAACTCGAAGTACTAATTTACCATCTCCTACATCAATAATAGCTCTAGCAGTGGCTAAAAATAGGAGTCCCAAAATTAAAGGTACTTCAATATCCTCATCCATGTTGAGTACAACAAAATCAATAGGGAATATAAATTTATCTACCTTTACTAGCACATCTTCAATGATTCCCCTAGGATATTTAACAGATCTATCGGCTAAATGAATACCCATCCTAGTGGGCTTGGGTTCCCCTAGACCTAGTTGTTTCAACATTTTGTCAGGCATGAGATTAATGCTAGCACCTAAATCAGCTAATGCTTTATTAATAAGTAAACTACCAATCAAACAAGGAATAGTAAAACTCCCTGGATCTTTCAGTTTTGCCGGCAGTTTATTTTGGAGAATAGCTGAGCATTCCTCGTTGAGTTCTACTGTAGCCAATTCTTCCAACTTCCTTTTATTTGTCAGAAGTTCTTTAAGGAACTTTGCATACTTCGGTATCTATGAAACTTTCTTCAATTTTGCCAGATACGGGATGCACGGTTTGTATTCCTTGAGTAGTGGTGGAGTGTTGTCCTTGGGTTCCTCTGCCTTTTCTTCTGAAGGTTCTGGAATAGTCTTCTTTTCTGGCTCGGCTAGGACCTTTCCATCTCTTAAAGTAATCACTTTGACATGTTCTCTGGGATTTGGCTCAGTGTTACTTGGTAATGCACCTTGTAGTCATTTTGAAATCAATTTTGCAAGTTGACCGATTTGGTTCTCTAGCCCTTGAAGTGACGCTTGTTGGTTTTTTAGTGCCGTTTCAGTGCTTTGAAAACGGGCTTCTGATGCGGCCATAAATTTGGTGAGCATCTCTTCAAGATTCGATTTTTTCTCTTGTTGCGGTGGTGGTTGCTGAAATCCTGGAGGAGGCTGTTGTCTTTGATTTCCTTGTCCTCCCCATGAAAATTTTAGGTGATTTCTCCAACCTGCATTGTAAGTGTTACTATAAGGGTTATTTTGAGATCTAGAATTGTTACCCATATAGTTGGCTTGTTCAGTTTCTACATTATGTCCGTATGGTGAGAAATCTGGATTGAACATGGTTACTGGAGTTGTGTCACACTGCATCACTGGCTGTGCCTGCGTAGAACCAACAAAATTATCAAACTTTTTATTTAAGAGTTCTACTTGGTTAGTAAGCATAGTAACAGCATCAATATTATAGACTCCTGCAGCTTTCGTCGGCTTTGTCCTCATGACTGGCCACTAATAATTATTCAATGACATCTCTTCAATAAATTCATAAGCTGCTTCAAGTGTTTTATTATTGATCGTCCCTCCTGCGGCTGCATCGATCATTTGTCTGGTTGAAGGATTTAAACTGTTATGGAAGGTTTGAACTTGTAGCCACAAAGGTAGACCATGATGAGGACACTTTTTCAAAAGATCTTTGTACTCTCCCATGCATCGTAAAGTGTTTCTAAATCCATCTGCACAAAAGAAGAAATATCGTTTCGTAATCTGGCTGTTTTAGCTGGAGGAAAATATTTGAGTAAAAATTTTTCGGTCATCTACTCCCATGTGGTGATTGAGCCTCGTGGTAAAGAATTTAGCCACTGTTTGGCTTTATTTCTCAAAGAGAATAGAAATAGCCTTAAGCGAATGGCATCGTCAGAAATGCCATTTATTTTAAAGGTATCACAAAATTCCAAGAAATTTGCTAGATGCGAATTGGAATCTTCATCCTACAAACCATCAAACTGCACAAACTGCTGAATCATCTGAATAGTGTTAGGTTTCAATTCAAAATTGTTAGCAGCAATAGCAGGTCGAATAATGCTAGTTTGGGTACCAATCAAACTAGGTTTAGCATAATCATACATAGTACGAGGAGCTGCATCCTGGTTTACTGGTTTTGCTGGTAATGCTGGAGGTGGTGGAACGCTTTGATTCACGTCCATCTCTTCTGTAGGTTCTGGCTCTTGCTCATGTTCTTGTTCTAGATAATGTAAACCGCGTCTAATTTCTCTGCGATTTCTGCGAACTGTCGCTTCTAAATCTTCGTCAAAAAGCAGTGGTCCTGTTGGGTTGTTTCTAGTCATAAACTAAAAATACCTAGAAGGAAAAAGCAAAGAAAAATAGAATAAAATAAAAATAAATAATAAAATAAAAAATAAAATAAAAAATAAAATAAAAATAAAAATAAATAAAACTAAAAATAAATAAATATAGTAATGGCTAAAATAATAGAAATCGAGTTTTCTTAATATTTCAGTCCCCGGCAACGGCGCAAAAAACTTGATAACAACTCGCGATATTAAGTAATAAAACTTATAAAACTGAACACACCAAAACTAACTAATATCACGATAGTAAAGGCAAGCACACCTATCGAACAGTAGTATAGTTTAGCGGCAAGACCGAGTTATCATACCCAAGGGAACTAAAAGTACTAATTCTTACTTCCTTTCTATTATCTAGCCTAAAAATAAAAGAGGTTTGTTTGAAACTAATTCTAAAACTAACTAAAAGTGCACAAAAATTAAATTGGGGAAAACTTTAGGGAAAAGCTGATTGATATAAACAATACTTAAGGGAGAATCCACCTAGACTTCACTTGTTATTGGTTCTTGAGCTAGACGATTTATTCATTTGACTTGATCCATAGAGATCCCTAATTTATGCTAAACCCTCCATCGAGGCATAGAGCAACTAGGCCTAAGTTATTAATTAAAGTTCCTTTATTAATTAAATCCCTAGGTTGCATTAATTCGATCTATGGATCCCCATATTAGGTTTGACCCTAATCCGGCAGATTTATGTCGCCCTATGTCTAGGGTTGCATACAACTCTGCTTAATTATGGTAGATCTGCTCTTATCACATGGACTTTTGCTCCTCTGCTCTAAGCACATCAATTTCTTGAAGTAATACCTAGGATTATTAAATCAAGAATGAAGAACACACAATTAAGAACAATTCAAGCAATTATCATATAACTCAATAAATAATAACAAGATCTGTCTTAGGTTTCATCCCCCTCAAGTATTTGAGGGGTTTAGTTCATAATAAAGAAAGAAAACATCTCAGAAGAATTAAAATAACAAAACATACAGAACCCGAAAACCCTGAAAGAATTTAGGGAGATCCTCAGTCTTGATGTAGAATTCTGGCTTCTAGGATGAATCAATCAGCTTCCCTTGGAGTAATTCCTTGCTTCCACTCCTTGTGTTGGCTAAAAGATGGCGCTCCTTTTTGGGAGAAAAGAGTGCACCCTTAGAGTTGCCTCCTAGGGTCTTTATATAGAGCTTTGGGGAGCCTTTCTTAGCCTCTAAGCATCCAAATCCGAGTGAAATTCCTCTTCCTCACGACTAGAACACGTCAGTGTGCCACGCCCGTGTACTTCGACAAGAGGCCGTGTGAGATTCTGTTGATTGGGGCACAGTCGTGTGGCCTAGCCGTGCTTGTCGAGGCTGGACCGTGTGATTTTTGTGTGGCACAGTCGTGTGCCACGGCCGTGTGGTGACTTCTTAGGCCGTGCGTTTTCACATTTTGGCCCATTTTCTCCGGTTTTCGGTCCATTTTTCGTTCTTTTCTCTTCCCTATGCTCTTCTGAGTATAAGATATGAAAAAGAAAGATTAAGAGCACCAATTCTCACTAAATTGATAATAATTCATCCAAAATATAGGCTAAACATGAGGTAAAAATATGTGTAATTTAGCGTTTATCACATGCCTTATAAACTGTTTAAACAACTAGGTCTTGGAAAACTTAAGCAAACTAAGATGAGCATTCAACTGGCTGATAAAACTATTAGGTTTCCTAAGGGAATAATTGAAGGTATGCTTGTCAAAATTGATAGATTCATATTCCCAGTTGACTTTGTTGTTTTAGACATTGATGAGGATAGCAATGTACCCTTAATTCTAGGGCGACCCTTTTTAGCAACTGCCAAAACAATAATTGATTTAGGAACAGGTGAACTTACACTACGTGTAGGTGATGACCAAGTTACCTTACAAGCTCGAAACTCGATTAAGACTGTTGATACTAATATAGTCACGAGTCCTTGTAAAAATGCTGAACTCACCACCCAACCTTCTATGCAGGATACACTTCACATAAAGGCAACCCAATCACAGACAAGTCCATCTAAGGGAGATGCACCTGAAAAGCGAATGCTTCAGACCGAGGAACTGGATGAGTGGCTAAACTATCATGAAAAGCCCAAAATATGCCACACCAACCCAGAGCATCACCAAGACAACCCCCAGGTAACAACGAATCAAATCAAGGTAGGGGATAATGTAATCTTAAGGGAAGAAGACCCTTGAATCTTGAATATGAAAGAACATACAAGTGACATACCTTACTTCACGGTAATAAAAATCTTCCCCTACGGTACAGTAGAGATAAAACATGAGTCACTTGGCACTTTCAAGGTAAACCACACTCGACTCAAATCTTACATTGAAAATAAAGTTTTAAATAGGATAGAGGAGTATCAACTCTTCGAACTGCTGTGACCGACCAAGCTTGAGCATAGTCAAGCTTAGATTCTAAATAAGTACTTCTCGGTAAGCAACCCGAGCACTAACTTATTAACTTTTCTTTTATTTTTTATTTTAGTTTTTTAATACATCAACTAACCCCTTTTTTGTAAAAATTTAGGACCACACGGCCATTCCCACGGGCATGTCCAAGGCCGTGTGAACCTTTAAAGCAGAGACACGGTCATGCACTTAGGTCGTGTACAAACAGAGGAAAATTTTTTCAAAGCACGGGCCATCGACAAATCCCCACGGCCATGCGACATAGCCGTGGCAACCCATCAGTTTAGACACGGGCTTACACAACGCTACACGCCCGTGTCCCCAAACTGTGGCCAACACTGTCAATTTAGACACGGCCGTGTGACTTCCTACACGACTGTGTACATAGCGAAACCTCATCGCACACGGCCGTGTGACTCCCTATCTCTATTTTCACCTTCTAACTTCTTCTTCTTTATTTTCCTTTTTACATTTCTTTTTATTTTTAGTTCATTTTATCTTTTTGTTTTTCATTATTTGAATATTAGTATTTTTAGAACTTTATTTCTTTTTCATATCGGCCAACCCCTAATGAGTAATCTCTATTAATCCAAAATTCCCACGACTAATTAATATTTTCACAGTTTCAAAAAAGAGCTCTACAGCTCATATTCAAATGGAAATGGGAACACCCTACCACAACTGCCGACTCTTCCAATTTTTGTCTCACAAATTCATCCTAAATTCAGGGAGTTTCAATTCTCTCCTTATCTTATGATATTATGCTTCTCTTGCTATTTATGTATCTTTGTACATTGAGGGCAATGTACATCTTAAGTGTGGGGGGGAACTTACTTTAAATCTTTATATTATCTGTGAAATCCCTAAAATTTTCTTCAACTTTATGCATTGTTCTCAAATCTGCATTATCTTCAGTCTCTTAATAGGAATTAATTCTTATTGATCTATAATTTCTATTGATAAGTTGAGAATTAAGACATAGGTGCTTGTACTTTGATTATTCAAACTTTAAAACATTAGGGAATTAAGCATGATAAGTTGAAATTTTTGAGAATCCCATTTTTTTTTGCATAAGTAATTTTCCTTGATTTTAAGTATTATCTTGAGATTTGAAATTCACAGGATTGACACCAAAAGCCATGATTCTGATGAGATTTTGAGCCTTTTTGAGCATACATTCTTTCGTGCTCACTTTTATTATTGCTTTGAGTGAGTCAACACTGATTTGTTATTCTAGAACTTGCTTTGATTATACATGTCAAGACCACATCATTGATTTGATATACTGAGATGATAAAGGCACTCAGGATTTAACCCACTTACTCCACAAAGGCCTACCTCCATAAATTAACCCCTAGTAAACCCCGTTGAGCCTAACAACCCATTCTTTGACTTACCTTTTAATTATTAACCAAAAACCCATTTTTTGTTGAATCTCATTCAATTACTTTGACCCCTATTTTTGTCGAGATTTGAGTTGAATTATTATCTAGCTTTATTCTCTTTTTTTAGTTGTAAAGTTTGTCAGTATTCAAAGTATTGTATTTGAATTGTTCTTAAAAAAAACAAAAAAATAAAAAAAAAAGTGTATATATAGTTAACTCAGTTGTAATCTGTAATAGTTCAATAGTTTTTGCATATTTCTACAAACTTCCAAATCCAGAACGATGTCATCATAAGGCTTAGCTTTAGAAATATGTTCCAATGATAGAGATTTCTCTAGCTAGATGATTTTTCAATTCAATCTCGATTCTAACCTTCTTTTTCAGCTTGTGACAACACCTCTAACTAAAGCCCCATTACAACCATTGAAAGACCTTTTGATCGATGTGTCGTATCAATCTATAGTGGTGGAGATTTGATTTTCTTGCAAGCCTATGGCAATAACTTTTCAGATTGACTAGAGAGTGCTTAATTCTTAAACCATAAACACTTTGAGTGGATAGAGTGAACCCTTAGTGAGGACGTCAACTTTCGTTGATTTTGATTGAAAGATAATTACTTAGGAGAAGGGAAAAAACTTATGTTTCAATGATAAAATTCTCAACTTATAGTAATTGAATCCTTAATGTTCTTCTGATTGTATTATCATCGTATGATTACCTGTGGATTTGTTTGAAACATTATTGATAACAATTGTAAGTTAAGAGGAATGATTCTTAATTAGGGATTGAGATTTTGCTTGAGGACAAGCAAAGGCTTAAGTGTGGGGGTATTTGATAAACGATAAATTATACATATTTTTACCTCATGTTTAGCCTAATTTCTGGATGAATTGTTATTAATTTTGTGAGAATTGGTGCTCTTAACCCCTCTATTTCATGTTGTATACTCAGGAGAGCATAGGGAAGAGAAAAGAACAAAAAACAGACCGAAAACAAAGAAAATGGGCCAAAGTGTGAAAACGACACGGCCCAAGGAATCACCACACGACCGTGGCACACGGCCGTGCCACACAAGGTCCAACACGACCCAGCCCCGACAAGCACAGCTAGGCTACACGACCGTGCCACCCTCAACAGGCCCACACGACCTCTTGTCGAAACCACACGGGTGTGGCACACGGGCGTGTCCCTGTTGTGAGGAAGTTCAATTCTACTCGAAAAAAGGATACTTAGGGGCTAAGAAAGCCATTCTAAATTCTATATAAAGACCCTTGGAGGCAACTTCAAGGGTGTGCTTATTTCCCGCTATGGGAGTACTCTTTTCTCCCAAAAAGAAGCGCCATATTTCTGCCAACACAATAAGCGAAAGCATGGAATTACTCCAAGGGAAGCCGATTGATTCATCCCAGAAGCCAGAATTCTACATCAAGACAGAAGATCTCCCTAAATTCCTTCAGGGGTTTTGGGTTCTTTATGTTTTGCTATCTTATTTCTTCTGAGATGTTTTCTTTATTAATTATGAACTAAACCTCTCAAATACTTGAGGGGGATGAAACCTAAGATAGATCTTGTTATTGTTTATTCTTGAATTATATGATAAATACTTGAATTGTTCTTAATTATGTGTTCTTTATTCTTGATTTAATAATCCTAGGTATTACTTCAAGAAACTGATGTGCTTAGGCAGAGGAGCAAAAGTCCATGTTTTAAGAGTAGATCTACCATAATTAAGCAGAGTTGCATGCAACCCTAGACATAGGGCAACATAAATCTGCCGGATTAGAGTCAAACCTAATAGGGGGATCCATAGATCGAATTAATGCAACCTAGGGGTGTTAATTAATAAAGAAACTTTAATTAACCACCTAGGATTAGTTGTTCTTATCCTCGATGGAGGTATTAACATAGGTTAGGGATCTCTACAGATCAAGTCAAGTGAAGAAATCGTCTAGTTCAAGAAGTTAATAACAAGTGAAGTCTAGGTGGATTCTCCCTTAAGTATTGCTCATATCAATCAGCTTTTCCCTTAAGTTTTCCCCAATTTACTTTTTGTGCACTTTTAGTTAGTTTTAGAATTAGTTTCAACCAATCCTCTTTTATTTTTAGGCTAGATAATAGAAAGGAAGTAAGTATTAGTACTTGTGGTTCCCTTGGGTTCGATAACTCGGTCTTACCGCTAAACTATACTACTGTTCGATAGGTGCGCTTGCCTTTAAAATCGTGATATTAGTTAGTTTTTGGTGTGATCAGTTTTTATAAATTTTATTACTTAATATTGCAAGTATCAGACGAAAATTTAGAAGTTACAATCCGTCGAACTCGTAGAGAGATAAGAAGAAGCTTGCAATATCCAGAACAAAGTAAAAAAGAAGAACCTGAACCTGCTAAAGAGATGGAGGCAAATCACCATAATTAGCTACCTCCTGTAGTAGCCGTAAATCTTGTTGAGTAAAATCCTACTCCGCATACTATGTATGATTATGCTAAACCTAATTTGGCTGGTACTGAATCTAGTATTGTTATGCCTACTATTGTTGCAAATAATTTTGAACTAAAACCTAACACTATTCAGATGATACAACAGTTTGTTCAGTTTGATGGTTTGCAGGATGAGGATCTTAATGCTCATTTAGCCAATTTCTTGGAATTCTGCGATACATTTAAAATAAATGGCGTTTCTGATGATGCCATTCGTCTGCGGCTATTCCCATTCTCTTTGAGAAATAAAGCTAAACAGTGGTTAAATTCTTTACCACGAGGGTCTATCACTACATGGGAACAAATCACCGAAAAATTTTTGCTCAAATATTTTCCGCCAGCTAAAACGGCTAAATTAAGGAATGATACCTCTTCTTTTGTGCAGATGGATTTAGAAACACTTTACGATGCTTGGGAGAGATACAAGGACCTATTAAGAAGGTGCCCTCACCATGGGTTACCTCTATGGTTACAAGTTCAAACCTTTCACAATGGTTTGAATCCTTCGACGAGACAAATGATCAATGCAGCCGCCGGTGGAACAATCAACAGCAAAACACCAAAAGTAGCTTACGAGTTTATAGAAGAGATGTCACTGAATAACTATCAGTGGGAAGTCATGAGAACAAAGCCACAGAAAGTTGCTAGAGTTTTTAATATTGATGCAGTCACCATGGTCTCTAATCAAGTAGAACTTCTCAATAAAAAGATTGATAACTTTCTTGGTTCTATGTAGGTACACCTAGTGATGCAATGTGACTCAAACCAAGGAAATATGTACAATCCCGACTACTCCTCCTATGGACATGGCATAGAAACTGAACAAGCCAACTATATGGGTAATAATTCTAGATCCCAAAATAACCCATATAGTAATACTTACAATGCAGGTTGGAGGAACCGCCCAAATTTCTCATAGGTAGGACAAGGAAATCAAAGGCAACCACCTCCTCTAGGATTTCAAACACCACCGTTTCAATAAGAGAAAAATCTGAACCTTGAGGAGATGCTCACAAAATTTATTGCCATGTCAGAAACCCGTTTTCAAAACACCGAAACGGTATTGAAGAACCAGCAAGCTTCCATTCAAGGACTCGAAACTCAAATAGGCCAGCTCACTAAGCTAATTTCTGAAAGACCACAAGGTGGGTTACCAAGCAACACAGAGACTAACCCTAAAGAGCAACTTAATGCTGTGGATACAATAGATGAGGAAGGGTTAGCCAAAACCAACCCAGAGCCATGTAAGGAGACTGCGGTAAGTAAAGGTAAGGATGAGGTAAGTTCTAAAGAAGCAATTGTTAAAGAGTATAAGCCTCGTATCCCATACCCAAATGCGCTAAAGAAAGACCACACAGAATAACAATTTGGTAAATTCCTTAAACTTTTAAAGAAATTACATATTAAATTATCGTTTATTGAAGCTCTTTCGCAGATGCCAAACGCCGTTAAATTTTTAAGAGAGCTACTGACGAATAAACGAAAGCTAGATGAGACATCTCATGTGGAACTGAATGCAGTGTGCTTAGCTATTTTACAGAATAAGCTGCCCAACAAACTGAAAGATCCAAGGAGTTTTACAATTCCTTCTTTACTTGGTAGTTTAGACGTCAAAAATGCTTTAACTGATTTAGTGGCTAGTATTAATGTAATGCCTTATAAATTGTTTAAACAACTAGGTCTTAGGAAACCTAAACAAACTAAGATGAGCATCCAATTGGCTAATAAAACCGTTAGATTTTCCAAAGGGCATAATTGAAGATGTGCTTGTCAAAATTGATAAATTTATATTCCCAATTGACTTTGTTGTTCTAGACATTGATGAGAATAGCAATGTACCCTTAATTCTAGAGCGACCCTTTTTAGCAACTGCTAGAACCATAATTGATGTAGGAACAGGCGAGCTTACACTTTGTGTAGGTGATGACAAATTTACTTTACAAGCTCGAAACTCGAATAAGATTGTTGATGATAAAAATATTGTTACGAGTCCTTGTAATAAGAATGATCTTACCATCCAACCTTCCTTGCAGGATACACTTCACATAAGGGCAACCCAACCACCGACAAGTCCATCCAGGGAAACGTACATGAAAAACGAATGCTCCAGATTGAGGAACTAGATTAGTGGCTGAACTATCAACAAGAAAAGCCCAAAATATGCCACACCAACCCAGAGCATCACTAAGACGACCCTAAGGTAAAAATGAATCAATTTAAGGTTGGGGATAAGGTACTCTTAGAGGAGGAAGATCCTTGAATTTCAAATTCAAAAGCATATACAAGTGACACACCTTACTTTACGGTAATGAAAATCTTTCCCTATGGTACAGTCAAGATAACACATGAGTCATTCGGCACTTTCAAGATAAATCATACTCGACTCAAACCATATGTTGATAATGAAATTGAAAGTAGGATAGAAGAGTTTCAACTCTTCAAAACACTATGACCATGAAAGCTTGAGGAAAGTCGAGCTTAGACTATAAACAAGCACTTCTTGGGAGGCAACCCGAGCACTGACATAGTAAATTCTTTTATTTTAGGCTCTCTAATACATCAACTAACCCTTTGAATGCAGGTTTTTTGAGCCACACTGCTATGCCCACGGGCTTGCCTAAAATCGTGTGGACACCATGAGCAAAGACACGACCATGTAATATGGCCGTGTATGAACAGGGTAAGATTTCCCCAACACACGGACTCCTGACAAATCAACACGGACGTGCGACACGCCCGTGTCCCAAAGCCGTGGCCAATCCTGTTAAGTCAACACGAGCGTACGACACGCCCGTGTCCCAAAGCCGTGGTTGAACCTGCTATTTCAGATACGGCCGTGTGACCCCCTACACGGTCGTGGGAGAAGCGAACATCGAAAGGCAAGACCGTGTGACATGGCCGTGTGCCCCAACACGCCCTAGAAACACAGGCGTGTGTCACGAATCAGGCATGCCAAAATCCCTAAATTTCGAACCACACGAGCTAACCCCGAGTCACATGGGCGAGTGACACGCCTGTGTGCCCTAAATCCTATATAAAACCCCCATTATTCATTTTCTTCTCCACCAAAACCATAAAAATTCCTCCACCCAAAACCCATCCCAGCCCTCTCTAGCACCGCCGCTGATCTCAGCCATGCCACCACGCTCGTGCAAGCACCACTACCATTTTTTTACTTTTTTTTTAATTTTCAATGCTTTTAACTATTTATCTATTCATGATTTCATTCTTTTAGATTGTTTACATTATTCTTGATATTATTCTCACACATTTTGCATGATTAATCTAGAATATTCATTATGCCATTTAGAACCATTCTATTGTTGCCATCTCTAGTTATCTTAGGCAATTAGTTTTTAGTGCAATTTGCTATTTAAACACCCACATTCTGTCCAAACTTCATGCTTAGATAAATCAAATTGTTTTCTTAATACTAACTTTTGCATTGAATTAGGTATTAAGTCTTTGATTGAATAATTTTGATTATCATTAACCCTCACTTAGTTATACATAATGACAATACATGCCCATTTTTATTCTTTTTTGTTTTGTTTTATTTCAGGTAAAATGTCATCATCTCGTGAAAAGAAAGCTGTCGTCCCTGCTTCCAAAAAGCGAAAGAGACTCGGTGGTTCCTCTTCCAAACCCACCACTGAAATCCGACATCCCTTTCTTTAATTCCCACAGAACTCCTAGGAGGAACTATTCCAAATTTTACAAGCGAGACCACTCAAAGTGGGGAGATACATTGATTGGGCCGCATTAGAGTAGGTCCAACTAGCAGACGAGGTTCGGGCCTTGTTGATGACAGACTCATGGGACCAATTTTTCCAAATCGTTGAGCTCACTTACCTCGAGCTCACCCTAGAGTTCTGCTCCACGTTCCATCTCCAGACAGTCATAAACCGACACGATGATCTAGGGATGATTCAATTCCGCCTAGGAGGCCTAGTTCGAAAACTTAGTGTACCAGAGTTCGATACAGCACTAGGTCTATACACCGAACAATTTTTAGAAGAGTAAGACCTATCTGAGCTCCACCGCCTCATTCACTTTTCTCCAGTCACATGTTGGTGTGCCTTAGTCCCTGGCCAGCCCACATACAACCCCAGTTATTCCAAGGCGACAGCTCTTGCCCCTTCACTGAGGTACATTCACGCCTTACTCGTGCATTCATTGAGAGGCAAGCGAGAGAGCACCGGCGTCGTCAACACATACGACACCTATTTCTTGTGGAGCATGGCACACACACACGTGTTCGATCTTGCATATTTCATCGCCCATGCCATCCAGCATCTGACTGAGAGGCATCGGAGATGTGTGATCTCTATGGGCCCGTACATCACTCGATTGGCCCGCTACTATGGCCTCTTCAACATAGCAGCCCAGACATCCTCTCACACCCTCGCTGGCCAGATGTCACTACATGCTTCTAGAGCATGCCTCACATGAGGATAATTCAGCACCGACGTGGGAGCAACCCTCCTCAGTACTAGTTAGCTCAATCCGCCGAGTAGGAGGACCCTGAGGACATTCCTGATAATGTCCCACCACAGGAGGAGGCACTGACTGAGCCACCACCTACTCGCCGCCCAGTTTATGCGGCAGCTTCAGGCTACGTCACTTCTGAGCAATTCACCCAATTCCAGCAATAATGTTTTCAACGATTCGATCACATTGGTGCAACCTTAGCTCAGATTTGTCAGCAACTCCAACTCGCACCACCGCCCCCACCTAATGAACCATCTGAAGATTAGGACTCATGAGTCCTCTTTTCTTTTCCTTTATTTTCATTCTTATTTTTCCTTTTTCTTTCATCTTATCTTTTTAATTATTTGACTTTTACTATTTTTAGAACTTAGTTTATTTTATTATTTCATATTGGCTATTTCCTAACGAGTACAATGTGCTAATCCAAATTCCCTAAAATTGATAATTGCTATCGCAGTTTCTTTATAGCTCAAATTTATCTCTAATGGGAAAACCCTGCCACGACCCTAGCCACCACAACCATAGCCACCACGACCCTGATCATCTTATCCTTTTGGCATGGTAAGTGGGGATAAACACCCTTCTCTACAAATCTTCACAACCAGCTCAAGGGTTCCACCTAATATTCAGGGAGTTTCACTTCTCTTCCTATCTTATGATTTTATGCTTCTATTACTACTACTGTATCTTTATACATTGAGGGCAATGTACATCTTAAGTGTGGGGGGGGAACTCACTTTCATTCTTTGTATTATCTTTGAAACCCCTAAAAATTTTTACCACTAACTTATTGCATTGTTCTCAAATTTCAAACTCTCACTTTCACTCTCTGCATTATTCTCAATCCCTTATTAAGATGAATTCTGATTGATTTATGATTTTTATTGATATGTTGAGAATTAAGACACAGCTACTTATTCTTTGATTATTCAAACTTTAAGACATTAGGGAATCAAGCATGATAAGTTGAAATTTTTGAGAAATTAAATTTTTCTAGGTTATTTTCCCTAATTTTAAGTGTTATCTTGAGATTTGAAATTCACAGGATTGACATCAAACAGGATTGACATCAAAAGCCATAATTCTGGTGAGATTTTTGAGCCTTTTGAGCATACATCCTTTCGTGCTCACTTTTATTATTACTTTGAGTGAGTCAATACTGATTTGTTTTCTAGAACTTGCTTCGGTTATACATGTCGAGACCACATCATTGATTTGATATACCGAAATGATAAAGGCACCTAGGTTTAACCCACTTACTCCACAAAAGCCTAACTTCATAAATTAACCTCTAGTGAACTCCATTGAGCCTAACAACCCATTCATGGACTTACCTTTAATATTAACCTATAACCCATTTTTTGTTGAATTCCCTTCAATTATTTTGATCCCTATTTTTGTCGAGATTTGAGTTGAATAATTGTCTAGCTTTGTTCTCTTTTTCAGTTGTAAAGTTTATAAATATTCAAATTGTTGTTATTTGATTTGTTCTTACAAAAAGGGCATATACAGGTAATCCAGTTGTAATTCATATTTCAATTGTAATTCAATATTTTTGCATATTTCTATTATAAGCTTCCGAATCCAGAACGATGTCATCAAAAAGGCTTTATTTCTAGGAATATGTTTTAGTGATAGAGATTTTTCTAGCTAGATGATTTTTCAGTTCAATCTCGATTCTAACCTTCTTTTTCAGCTTGTGACAACACCCCTAACCAAAGCCCCATTACAACTGTTGAAAGACCTTTTGATCGATGTGTCATATCAATACATAGTGGTGGAGATTTGATTTTCCTACAAGCTTATGGTAATAGCTTTTCAGATTGAATAATGAGTGCTTAAATTTTTGAACCCTAAACACTTTGAGTGGATGGAGTGAATCTTTAGTGAGGATATCAACTCTTGTTGATTTTGAATTAAAAGGTAACTATTGAGGAGAAGGGAGAAACCCTATGTTTCTGTGATAAAATTCTCAACTTAGAGTGTTTGAAACTTTAATTTTCTTGTGGTTGAATTTTCATTGTATGGTCACTTGTGGATTAGTTTGAAACATTATTGATAAGGATTATAAGTTGAGAAGAAAGGTTTTTAATTGTGAATTGAGATTTTTCTTGAGGACAAGCAAAGGCTTAAGTGTGGGGGTATTTGATAAACCGTAAATTATACATATTTTTACCTCATGCTTAGCCTAATTTCTGGATGAATTATCATTCAATTTGTGGAATTTGATGCTCCTAAACCTTTAATTTCATGTTTTATACTTAGGTGAGCATAAGGAAGAGAAAAGAGTAAGGAAAGGGCCAAAAACAGGCAAATTAGGCCCAAATAAATAATCAACACGGCTTGAAAGTTCGTCACACGGGCGTGGCACATGGCCGTGCCACATTAACAGGCTCGAACACGGCCTGGAAGTCGACTCACATGAGCGTGGCACACGGGCGTGTCCCTGTAACGTCCCCATGCCCGAGACCATCGCCGGAGTCGAGCTTGAGGTGTTACTAAACTTATTTCATCACTTTTTAAATTTTAAATCAACTAATTAAATTTTTACAGCAAGCTGTCTTTTTATGTCATGGTCGCTTAAAAAATCATATCTTGAGTTACAAAACTTGAAATCAAGATCCATAAATTTTCCCTGAAACTAGACTCATATATCTATCTATTAATTTTTTTCTAGAATTTTTTGTCGAGTCAATTAGTACATTTTATTAGTTAAATTTACCCCTATTTTAGATCTCAACTGCACTGACCTCTGCCTACTATGAACCCCTTTTCTCTCTGTAAAAAATTAATATGACTATACCATTTCTTTCTCTTAAAACTAGACTCAACAAGTATTCTGTACATATAAATTACACCTCCTAAATATTTATTTTCAATTTGTCGTGAATTTCCAAAGTTGGAATAGGGGATCCAGAAATCACTCTGGCCCTATTTTACTAAAACTCAAATATCTCACAACATACAACTCCTTTACCTGTTTTGCTTCTTCCATATGAAAATAGATACAATAAGCTTCAATTTCATATTTAATTCATCACATAATTTTATTTCTACTATTTTTAGTGATTTTTCAAATTTATGTCATTTCTGCTGCAATGTTCTGTTTTATAACAAGATTCAACTTTCTATGGTTTTTCATAGACTAGATAGCACATTAAACATACTCAACATCAAATATGATCACAATAGGCTATTTCAAGGTCTAACCACTACCAAACATTTCCTCATCAAGCAAAAGCCATACCATAAGATTAATTACACAAAATGAGTATATTGCTATACATGCCATATTTAAGTTATACAAGCCATGTTACCAAAAAGTTCTTTGGATAGTGTGAACGAGCCTTTGACCTATCCCGATTCCTGAGCCGGCTTGTCCAAAACTACAATGAATAGAAAGGAGGGAGTAAGCATAAATGCTTAGTAAGTTCACATGTAAATAACAAGTAATATAATCATGGAATTCAACATGGGAATCAAATTCAATAACAACACTCAAACATACATAGCATAAGAACATTTGTTATCTTACCACACCATCATCTTACCATGTTCTCACATATATTTAGGATCATACCTGTTCAATTCCTCTTTCACAACACTTCCCAAAATATCATTCGCATCTTACGCATTCTTCCATTTCGCTAAAATTTTACCCGTTGAACACATCGGAATATAATTCGGATACATGGATAATTTGCACATAAGTGCCACATATATAATCAAGCGATCATGTAACCCGCCCATAAGCGAACTCAAACTCAACTCAATGAGCTCAGGCGTTCGTATCCATAAGTGAACTCGGACTCAACTCAACGAGCTCGGATGTCTAGTTACATTTCACGAACTCGGACTCAACTCAACGAGTTCGAACATTTGCATCCATAAGTGAACTCGGACTCAACTCAACGAGTTCGGATGCTCAACCATCCTAGTGACATGTCACTTGCATCCTGATCTTTTCCTAAGGTTCAAATGGGATTTTCCTCAATCACATATCCTTGCCGTCTTCCACAGAATACCGAAACCAATACTCGGTAGCAATTTATATTTAACAAGTGGCACACATAACTTGCATATTATTCAATAATAACCACAAAGCATATATTTCATGATAAAAATCAGCATATCATATAAATAACGTCAATTAACTTAAAAATAACAATTATGTTACATTATTTACACATGAACTTACCTCGATACCAAAATATCAACAATCGGCCTATTCCTCGTAAACTTTGTTTTTCCCTCGATCACGACTTGAATCTCGTTTCTCTTGATCTAAAATAGCACATTTAGCTTATTTAATACTCACATTCATCAAAACGGTCCTTGACCCTAACTTTTTCAAAATTACAAATTTGCCCCTAAACTTTTGCATATTTACACTTTTGCCCCAAAGCTCAAAAATTAAACTTTTTCCATAATTCTTATGTTTTAGGACACGCTGATCATTTATTTACTAACAGCAACCTCAAATTCCCACTATAACATGTACTTATGAGCAATAGGTATTTTTACCAATTAAGCCATTTTACTCGTTTTTACTTAAAACCGAGTAGTACAAGTTGCTTAACATAATTTAAAACCTCATATTCTATCATAAAACATCAAAATACACAATTATTCAACATGGGTCAATTTTTGAAATCAAACCCTAGCTCAAATAAATGGTAGAAATAGAGAAATCATGTTACTGGGATTTCAAAAACATAAAAATCATTAAAAACGGGGCTAGAACGGACTTACAATCGAGCTTGGAAGCTTGAAAAACCCTAGCCATGGTTTCTCCATGCTATTTTTGGCCTTGAGGAAGAAGATGAGCAAAAATTGGCTTTTAATTTGATTTTTAATTCATTTAATCACTAAATGACCAAAATGCCCCTAACTTAAAAATATTCTTTTTTTTTCACCCATTTCATGTCCATTTTTGTCCAATAAATTAACCAATGGTCTAATTACCATTTAAGGACCTCCAATTTAAATTTTCATAACAATTGGACACCTCTAACATATAGAACTCAACTTTTGCACTTTTTACAATTTAGTCATTTTGACTAAATTGAATGCCCAAACGTCAAAATTTTTGTACGAAATTTTTTTACAAAATAATTTCATAAAAATTTAAACCATAAAAATATAAATAAAACACATTTCAATTCAACACCTTTACCATTTGACAAACATGCCCTTAATGCCTTTCTTTGTAATTTTTCATGTACAAGCCCATTTTTGTCCAAAATTTTAGAAATTGGTCAAATTGCTATTTAAGACCTCCTAATTAATATTCCAAAGCAATTTCATACTAAAAGCTTCTAGAATGCAAGTTTTGCAACTTATTCGATTTAGTCCCTAATTTCAACTTAAGCACTTTATGCATAGAATTTCTTCACGAAATTTTCACACAATCATACAATCATATCATAAACCTCAAAATAATTATAAAATAATTATTTCTATCTCGGATTTGTGGTCACAAAACCACTATTCCGATTAGGCCCTAATTCGGGATATTACGACTCTCCCCCCTTTAGGGATTTTCGTCCTCAAAAATCTTACTGGTAAACAAATGTGGGTATTGATTCCTCATAGTTTCCTCAGGCTCCCATTTAGTCTCTTCTACGCCGAAGGTACTTGGTGTTCAGCTTTCACTTGTTGACAAATTAGGCATTTCGATACAAACTCCGATATATCCTTTTTCATTCCATTCCACCAATACATTTTCTTCAAGTCATTATACATTTTCGTACTACCCGGATGAATCGACAAACAACTATTATGTGCTTCCTGCAAGATCTTTTGAATCAAGTCCTCATTCTTCGGTACACAAATCTGATCTTTAAATATCAAGCACCCATCAGAACCGATTTTGAAATCTGACTCTGTATCAACCTCACACTGCTTTCTTTTGGATTGCAAGTCTTCATCGCTTTTCTGAGCTTCAAAAATCTCTTGCAAAAACATCGGTCTTGCTTTTAGCTCGGCCAAAATTGAACCATCATCTGACATTTCCAACTGAGTGTTCATAACTCTCAAAGCAAACAACAACTTTCTGCTCAAGGCATCGGCAACTACATTTGCTTTTCCTGGATGGTAGTCAATCACAAGCTCGTAATCTTTCAACAATTCTAACCATCTTCGCTGTCTCAAATTCAATTCTTTTTGTGACATCAAGTACTTAAGACTTTTGTGGTCTGTATATACTCGGCACTTTTCGCCATATAAATAATGTCGCCAAATCTTCAAAGCAAACACGATAGTAGCCAATTCCAAATCATGAGTCGAATAATTCTTCTCGTAAAGTTTTAACTGTCTCGAAGCATAAGCCACAACCTTTCTTTCTTGCATAAGCACACATCCCAAACCATTTCGAGAAGCATCACTATACACCACAAATTCTTTACCTGACTCGGGTTGTACCAACACTGGTGCTTCAGTCAATAACTTTTTTTTCTCAAAGCTCTGTTGACATTCTTTTGTCCACTCAAATTTAACATCCTTTCGGAGTAGCCTGGTCATAGGAGCAACAATTATAGAAAATTCGTTCACAAATCGCCGATAATAGCCAGCTAACCCTAAGAAACTTCTAACTTCAGTTACATTCTTCGGTGGTTTCCAATCAACAATAGTCAAAATTTTAGTAGGATCAACCCGTATACCATCACTTGAAACAATATGATCCAAAAATCCAATTTCTAGAAGCCAAAATTCACTCTTACTAAACTTAGCATATAACTGCTTATCTCTCAAAGTCTACAAAACTATTTTCAAATGCTCAGCATGCTCGGTCTCATCTTTTGAATATATTAAAATATCATCTATGAATACCACAACAAACTTATCCAAGTATGGCCGAAATATACGGTTCATCAAATCCATAAACATAGTAGGAGCATTTGTTAATCCGAATGGCATAACTAAAAATTCATAATGACCATACCTTGTTCTAAAAGTAGTTTTAGGCACATCTGACTCTTTTACTCGCAGCTGGTAGTATCCAGACCTCAAATCAATCTTTGAAAACCATGTCGTTCCTTTTAGCTGATCAAACAAATCATCAATTCTCGGCAACGGATACTTGTTCTTAATTGTCACCTTATTTAATTGCCGATAGTCTACACACAATCTCATAGAACCATCCTTCTTTTTCACAAATAATACAGGAGCACCCCAAAGCGAAAACTCGGTCTCGCAAAGCCTTTGTCAGTCAACTCTTGCAACTGCGACTTTAATTCTTACAACTCCGCTGGTGCCATTCTGTACGGAGCAATCGAGATCAGAGCTGTTCCCGGCATCAACTCTATACCAAATTCTACTTCTCTGACTGGAGGTAAACCCGGCAATTCCTCTGGAAATACATCCGCAAACTCACACACAATCGGCACTGATTCCACTTCCTTTTCAATTTCTTTTGTATTCAGCACATACGCTAAATAAGCTTCATAACCCTTTCTCAAATATCTCTTAGCCGACATTGAAGAAATCACGCTAGACAATGCCTCTGATTTATCTGATTCAACCCGTAGAGTTTCACCATTTTCACATTTTAATTCAATAACTTTCTGCTTACAATTTTCTATAGCATCATGCAATGTCAACCAATCCATGCCCAAAATAACATCAAACTCATCGAATGGCAACAACATCAAGTCGGCCAAAAAGTATAACCCCGAATCATTAAAGGACATTTCTTGCATACTTTATCAACTACAATACATTTGCCTAACGGGTTTGACACTTTAATCATAAATTTTGTGTTCTCAACAGGTATATTCATACTAAATACCAATTTCATGCACACATATGAATGAGTAGAACCAGGATCAATCAAAGTAGTAATATTAACATCATAAAGAGAAAATATACCAGTAATCACGTCGGGTGATTAAGCATCTTCACCTGCTTTTATGGCATAAGTTCTAGCTGGAGCTCTTGCTTCAGGTTTACCTACTAAATCTCTGACTATATTCTTGCTGCTTGCTTCATTCCCAGCTTTTCTCGAATACCTTCCTTTCGAGTCTGCACCACTAGTTGTTGCATTCTGAAATTTTTCTTTTTCAATTTTCTCTGGGCAGTCTCTAATAAAATGATCCGGAGAACCACATCGAAAACATTCATTTGCTCTACATGGACCAAAATAATTTCTACCACACCGCTGGCACTCGGGCTTAACAAATCTTGAATTCCCTACACTAGCTGCCGAAGTAGTCTGAGATTTAGAACCCACATTTTGCTTCTTAGAGCTCCCATAAGATTGTCTAGCTGAAACTTGGGAACGAAGATTCATATTTCTTGATTTTCCGGGTTGCTGTGAGGGTGCATTACTCATTGGTCTTTTCTTCCAATTTCGTGTCTCAGATTCTGCCTTTTTCTTTTCTTTAAGTAGTTCTTCAGCCTTGCAAGCTCGATCGACAAGTACCACCATTTCTTTTAGTTCAAGAATCCCAATAAATACCTTAATGTCTTCATTGAGCCCGTCTTCAAATCGTCTGCACATCTTGGCCTCTGTAGAAACATATTCTCTGGCATACTTACTCAATCTGACGAACTCCCTTTCGTATTCAGTGACTGTCATATTGCCTTGCGTCAACTCGAGAAACTCTTTACGCTTCTGATCAATAAATCTTTCACTGATGTATTTCTTCCGAAACTCTTCTTGAAAGAATTCCCAGGTTACTCTCTCTTTCGGTACCACAGAAATCAATGTCTTCCACCAATTATAGGCTGAATCCCTCAGCAAAGATATTACACATTTCAAGCATTCTTCAGGTGTGTAAGACAATTCATCAAATACCCGAATGGAATTCTCAAGCCAAAACTTTGCTTTCTCGGCATCATCATCAACATTTGCCCAGAATTCTTCAGCCCCTTGCTTACGAATTCTGTCAACTGGAGTCCTATGTAATTTCATCAGATCCATACCTTGAGGCATCGGGGGTACAGGTTGAGGAATCGGGGAAGGTGGGGGAGGTTGTGCATTCGGGTTCGTACGAACGAACTCAGTATACTATGCATTCATCATCTGGAGAAAGGCTTCCCGAGCCCCTTCTCCTCCTCCTTAACCAATAGTAGGAGGTGGATTTTTAGTCAGCACCGCCCCTTCAGCCGAAGTTGGTGCATTACTCTCTACATTATTAGCCACAGCTGGATCGGGATCCATTTACTATAGAAAAAATCATTTAAAAGGTCAGAAGTCGTCACACTATCACAATATGTATATATGGCATGTATAGCAAAACCCGTACATAAAACACGTTAGTCCGAGAACTGACTAAACCTGCTCTGATACCACCAAATGTAATGCCCCCACGCCCTAGACCATCACCGGAGTCGAGCTTGAGGTGTTACTAAACTTATTTCATCACTTTTTAAATTTTAAATCAACTAATTAAATTTTCGTAGCAAGCTGTCTTTCTGCGTCATGGTAGCTTAAAAAATCATATCTCAAGTTACAAAACTTATAATCAAGATCCGTAAATTTTTCCTGAAACTAAACTCATATATCTATCTACTAATTGTTTTCTAGAATTTTTGGTTGAGCCAATTAGTACAGTTTATTAGTTAAAGTTACCCCTGTTTTAGAACTCGACTGCACTAACCTCTGCCTACTACAAACCCCTTTTCTCTCTGTAAAAAATTATTATGACTATACCATTTATTTCTCTTAAAACTAGACTCAATAAGGATTCTGTACATATAAAGTATACCTCCTAATTATTTATTTTCAATTTGTGGTGAATTTCCAAAGTTGGAACTGGGGATCCAGAAATCACTCTGGCCCTATTTCACTAAAACTCAAATATCACACAACATATAACTCCTTTACCTGTTTCACTTCTTCCATATGAAAATAGACACAATAAGATTCAATTTCATATTTAATTCATCACCTAATTCAGTTTCTACTATTTTTAGTGATTTTTCAAATTTACATCATTTCTGTTGCAATGTTCTGTTTTATAACAAGATTCAACTTTCTATGGTTTTTCATAGACTAGATAGCACATTAAACATACTCAACATCAAATATGATCACAATAGGCTATTTCAAGGTCTAACCACTACCAAACATTTCCTCATCAAGCAAAAGCCATACCATAATATTAATTACACAAAATGAGTATATTGCTATACATGCCATATTTAAGTTATACAAGCCATGTTACCAAAAAGTTCTTCGGATAGTGTGAACGAGCCTTCGACCTATCCTGATTCCTGAGCCGGCTTGTCCAAAACTACAACGAATGGAAAGGAGGGAGTAAGCATAAATTCTTACTAAGTTCACATGTAAATAACAAGTAATATAATCATGGAATTCAACATGGGAATCAAATTCAATAACAACACTCAAACATACATAGCATAAGAACATTTGTTATCTTACCACACCATCATCTTACCATGTTCTCACATATAGTTTAGGATCATACCTGTTCAATTCCTCTTTCACAACACTTTCCAAAATATCATTCGCATCTTACGCATTCTTCCATTTCGCTAAAATTTTACCTGTTGAACACATCGGAATATAATTCGGATACATGGATAATTTGCACATAAGTAGCACATATATAATCAAGTGATCATGTAACCCGCCCATAAGCGAACTTGGACTCAACTCAGCGAGCTCGGGCGTTCGCATCCATAAGTGAACTCGGACTCAACTCAACGAGCTCGGATGCCAAGTTACATTTCACGAACTCAGACTCAACTCAACAAGTTCGAACATTTGCATCCATAAGTGAACTCGGACTCAACTCAACGAGTTCGGATGCTCAGCCATCCTAGTGACATGTCACTTATATCCTAATCTATTCCTAAGGTTCAAACAGGATTTTCCTCAATCACATATCCTTGCCGTCTTCCACAGAATACCGTAACCAATACTCGGTAGCAATTTATATTTAACAAGTGGCACACATAACTTGCATATTATTCAATAATAACCACAAAGCATATATTTCATGATAAAAATCAGTATATCATATAAATAACATCAATTAACTTAAAAATAACAATTATGTTACATTATTTACACATGAACTTACCTCGATACCAAAATATCAACAATCGGCCTATTCCTCGTAAACTTTGTTTTTCCCTCGATCACGACTTGAATCTTGTTTCTCTTGATCTAAAATAGAAAATTTAGCTTATTTAATACTCACATTCATCAAAACGGTCCTTGACCCTAACTTTTTCAAAATTACAAATTTGCCCCTAAACTTTTGCATATTTACACTTTTGCCTCAAAGCTAAAAAATTAAAATTTTTCCATAATTCTTATGTTTTAGGACATGCTGATCATTTATTTACTAACAGCAACCTCAAATTCCCACTATAACATGTACTTATGAACACTAGGTATTTTTACCAATTAAGTCGTTTTACTCGTTTTTACTTAAAACCGAGTAGCATAAGTTGCTTAACATAATTTAAACCTCATATTCTATCATAAAACATCAAAATACACAATTATTCAACATGGGTCAATTTTTGAAATCAAACCCTAGCTCAAATAAATGGTAGAAATAGAGAAATCATGTTACCGGGATTTCAAAAACGTAAAAATCATTAAAAACGGGGCTAGAACGGACTTACAATCAAGCTTGGAAGCTTGAAAAACCCTATCCATGGTTTCTCCATGCTATTTTCGGCCTTGAGGAAGAAGATGAGCAAAAATTGGCTTTTAATTTGATTTTTAATTCATTTAATCACTAAATGACCAAAATGCCTCTAACTTAAAAATATTCTTTTTTTCACCCATTTCATGTCCATTTTTGTCCAATAAATTAACCAATGGTCTAATTACCATTTAAGGACCTCCAATTTAAATTTTCATAACAATTGGACACCTCTAACATATAGAACTCAACTTTTGCACTTTTTACAATTTAGTCATTTTGACTAAATTGAATGCCCAAACGTCAAAATTTTCGTACGAAATTTTTTTATAAAATAATTTCATAAAAATTTAAACCATAAAAATATAAATAAAACACATTTCAATTTAACACCTTTACCATTTAACAAACATGCCCTTAATGCCTTTCTTTGTAATTTTTCATGTACAAGCCCATTTTTGTCCAAAATTTTAGAAATTGATCAAATTGCTATTTAAGACCTCCTAATTAATATTCCAAAGCAATTTCATACTAAAAGCTTCTAGAATGCAAGTTTTAAAACTTATTCAATTTAGTCCCTAATTTCAACTTAAGCACTTTATGCATAGAATTTCTTCACGAAATTTTCACACAATCATACAATCATATCATAAACCTCAAAATAATTATAAAATAATTATTTCTATCTCATATTTGTGGTCACAAAACCACTATTCCGATTAGGCCCTAATTCGGGATATTACAGTCCCTGTCGTGATGAAGTTCAATTTCACTCAGAAAAGGCTACTTAGAGGCTAAGAAAGACATTCTAAACTCTATATAATGACCCTAGGAGACAACTACAAGGGTGTACAGTAGATGGGACATTATTCCCGCCAAGACAAGGAGTTAAAGGCAGGGAATTACTCAAAGGAAAGCCGATTGATCCATATCAAAAGCCAGGATCTACATCAAGACAGAGGATTTTCCTTCTATCCTTTCAGGAGTTTTGGGTTTTCTTATGTTTTATTATTTTATATATTCTGAGATGTTTCTTTTTACAATTATGAACTAAACCCCAAATATCTAAGGGGGATGAAACCTAAGATAGATCTTGTTATTGTTATCTGAACTGTGTGATAACTATTTGATTTGTTCTTAATTGTGTTTTTAATTCTTAAATTGATATTTCCAGAATATTGATTTAAGTTGAATGTGCTTATGTAGAGGAGGAAATGTCCCTGCATAGGAGTAGATCCAACACAATTAAGCGGAGTTGATCGCAATCCTAGACATAGGACAACAAAAATCTGTCGGATTAGAGTCAAATCTAATATGGGAAGCCATAGATCGAGTTAATGCAAGACTAAGGGTTTTGATTAGAAAGAGATTTTAATTAATCAACCTAGGATTAGTTATTCTTATCCTCGACAGAGGTATTAACATAATTTAGGGATCTCTACGGATCAAATCAAATGAAGAAATCATTTGGTTCAGAGTTAGATAACAAGTGAAGTCTAGGTGGATTCTTCCTTAGGTATTGCCCTCATCAATTACTTTTTCCCAAAAACAATCTCCCAATTTACTCTTTGTCATTTCTTTAGTTTAGATTAGAATAGTTTACAACCAAATCCCTTTTATTTCTTAGGCTAGATAATAGGAAGGAAGTCATTACTAGTACTTTTAGTTCCTTGGATTTGATATTCCGGTCTTGCCACTAACTATACTACTATTCGATAGTTGCACTTGCCTTTTATCGTGATATTAGTTAGTTTATAGGTACGATCAAATTTTATTACTTCATCACAATCACGAGATCAACGAAACTGGACCGTTCAGGGATCATCATACTGGGACATGATCGTCTGTAGGTGGAAGGTGGAACAAAGCTCTAAAGTGACTCGAGATATGTGGGCTCGACGATCTCGAAGAACTGGTCCTATGGATTCGTGGACAATATGGCTCAAATCGCATCTGCTAGTTGGACCTGCTCTAGGGCGGCCCAATCAATACATCGTCCCACTTTGAGCGGCGTCGCCCTAAGTATCTGAAATAGTTCCTCTTGGGAACCTTGTGGGAACTAGAGGAATGGGTGCCTAATCTCAGTGGTGGCACTAGAGGAGGTAGCACCAGGTCCCTTACGCTTTTTAGAAGCGGGGATAGCAGTTTTGAACTTGCCACGAGGGTTTGACATGGTACCTGCATGATAAGATTAAGGTATTAGAGTAAGAGGGTACCAATAGTTGAAGGATTCCTAGAGTTTTACTCCTAAAGCCAGTGGAAATTAATCTATGGAATAGTGAAAAATAGTAAGAACATCAGACAACCTATATGAGTGTAATCCTACTTGAAAGTTTATTAGAAAAATGCATAGATAAATCAATTGTCTCAGCTAATCCAAGAAATAATCTATTTAGAACAAAACTCAACCAAGAGCAATTTAAATGGCAACCATTGGAATAACATGTTTATTCATTCATTTCTTGTGACATAGATAATACGACTGGTAAAAGAGAAATGCAGGATATGTGAATAGATTCTAAGTATGATAACAAGAAATTATTAATAAGTAAAAGAAAAGAAAATAAAGTAAAAATAAAGAAAGGTGAGAAAAAGAGGAAACTGATAGAGAAAGATTAAAGTTTGGAGGTGTGCGATGCACGGGCGTGGTGAGGGCGCACGGGCGTGGACTGCGGTGGTTAGAGGCGAGATGGTGCTGGAGAGGTGGAGAGGCTGGTGGTTTTGACTATGGGTGGGGAGGAGAGGAAGATAATGGGGGAGGAAGTAGTTTGGGGTTTTTGAGTGAAAGGGAAGGGAAGAGATGAGTAAGAGGAGAAAGGAGGAGTGAAAAAAAGAGTGTTATGAGGGCGGTGGCCGGAGCTGTGGTAAGCTGAAGGGGCGGTGGCTTAGGGTTTAGGAGAGGGGAATTAGGGAGAAGAAGATGAATAGTGAGATATATATAGAGAGAGGTTGGGGCACACGGGCATGGCACACCCCTGTGTGTCTCGTGTTTAGCCCGTGTGATTGGAGGCTTTGAATTTTGGCGCGTCTGATATTTGACCCACGCCCATGTTCTTTAGGCGTGTTAGTGCACACGGTCGTGTCGCACGGCCATGTCCTACTTTGTTCGCTTCTCTCACACCCGTGTTTAAGGTCACATGCCCATGTTGATTTAGCAGGTCCACCCACGGCCTTCAGGCATGGGCGAGTCAAATGCTAGTGCTAATTTCTCAGCTTTAACCACAGTCTGAGGACAAGGGCATGTTACACGCCCATGTTGATTTAGCAGGTTCGCCCACGGCCATATCGCACGGCCGTGGCGAGTTTTTGAAATCCGTGTCTAAGAAAAATTTTACTCTATTTTCACACGGTCGTATTGCACGGCCGTGTCTCCACCGGTGGTGTACCCACAGCCTAAGGCACACCCGTCTGCCTGGCTGAGAGACCTGCATTTCAGGACTCAGTTAATGATTTAGATGTTTAAAACTGAAATTAGAGAGATCAACAATGTTGGTGCTCGGGTTGCCTCCCGAGAAACGCTTATTTAGAGTCTAAGCTCGACTTTACCTTAATTTCACATGGTCACGGTGGTTCGAGGAGTTGGAACTCCTCTTTCCTGCTATCAATTCTATTACAATAAGGTTTGAGTCAAGTATAATTTACCTTAAAAGTGCTAAATGTCTTATGCATTATCTCGACTGTACCATAGGGGAAGGTTTTCATTACCGTGAAGGGAAGTGCATCATCTGTATGAAGTTTTGAATTTACAATTCGAGGGTCCTTTTTGTCTGACAATACATTGTCCCCGATTTAAAATTGCTTCAGTTTATCTATAGGCTTATCATGGAGATGCTTTTGTTCTTCTTTTCCTCTCGGTTGAACTTGTGTGAGCCATTCGTCTAGTTCCTCAATATGTAGCATTCGTTCTTCATGGATTGCTCCCTTGTTGTCGCATGGGCTCGAATGTGGCTTAATTGTACTTTTGTGAAGAGTATCCTGCAAAGGAGGTTGGACAGTGAGATTACTTGTGATATCATCTTTATCATTAAAAGTTCTAGTAGAATTACAGGCTTGAAGAGTAATCGTGCCATTGCCTACACGAAGTGTGAGTTCACCTATGCCCACATCAATGATAGTCCTAGCGGTTGCTAAAAAGGGGCGTCCTAAAATTAGAGGCACATCGCTATCCTCATCTATGTCTAGAACAACAAAATCCACTAGGTATATGAATTTATCAATTTTAACAAGTACATCTTCAATTATACCACTAGGAAATCTAATGGTTTTATCAGCCAATTGAATGCTCATCCTAATTTGTTTGGGTTTCCCAAGACCTAGTTGTTTAAACATTTTATAAAGCATACGTTTATGCCAGCCCCTAAATCAGCCAAGGCATTTTTAACGTCTAAGCTACCATTTAAACAAGAAATCGTAAAAATCCCTGGATCTTTTAGTTTGTTAGGTAGCTTATTTTGCAGAATGGCTGAGCAAACTGCATTTAGCTCTACATGTGACGATTCATCCAATTTCCATTTGTTTGCTAGAAGTTCCTTTAAGAATTTAACTGCATTCAGCATCTGCAAAAGAGCTTTAATAAATGATAAATGAATATGTAATTTCTTTAAGAGTTTAAGGAATTTACTGAATTGTTTGTTTGTGTGATTTTTCCTTGTCACATCGAGTATGGGACACGAGGCTTATACTCCTTACTTATCGGTTTTTGTGTACCATGACTTACCTTAATCTTACCATTACTTACCATATTTTCTTGCCTCTCTTCAGATTTACGTTCAGCTAACCCTTCTTCGTCATGCACAGTGATGGCATGGAGTTGCTCCCTTGGGTTAGTTTCTGTGTTACTTGGCAAACCACCTTGTGGTCGTTCAGAGATCAGCTTAGCAAGCTGACCTATTTGGGTTTCAAGGCCTTGAATTGATGCTTGCTGATTTTTAAGTGCCGTCTCGGTATTCTAAAAATGGGTTTCTGACACTAAGATAAATTTTGTGAGCATCTCCTCAAGGTTCGGCTTTTTCTCTTACTGGTAAGGTGGTTGTTGGAAGCCTGGAGGGGGTGGTGGTTTCCTTGACCACCCCATGAGAAGTTGGGGTGGCTCCTCTAACCTGCATTTTAAGTGTTACTATAAGGGTTATTTTGAGATCTAGAATTATTACCCATATAGATGGCTTGTTTATTTTCTATGGTAAGATCGTGGGATGAATAATCTGTGTTGTACATTCCTCCTCCATTTGAATTGCACCTCATTACTGGCTGTACCTATGTAGAACCAACTAAACCATCAATCTTTTTATTTAAAAGTTCTACTTGATTTGACAGCATGGTGACTGCGTCGACATTAAAAACACGGGCAACTTTTTGTGGCTTTGTCCTTATGACTTGCCACTGATAATTATTCAATGACATCTCCTCTATAAACTCATAAGCCTCCTCAGGTGTTTTGTTATTTATGGTTCCACCAGCAGCTGCATCGATCATCTGTCTTGTTGAGGGATTCAAACTGTTGTGGAAAGTTTGAACTTGTAGCCACAAAGGTAACCCATAGTGAGGGCACCCTCTTAATAAATCCTTGTATCTCTCCCAAGCATCGTAGAGTGTCTTTAAATCCATCTACACAAAAGAAGAGATATCATTCCTCAACTTTGCCATTTTAGCTGGCAAAAAATATTTAAATAAAAACCTTTCGGTCATTTGTTCCCAAGTAGTGATTGACCCTCTGGGTAGAGAATTTAACTACTATTTTGCCTTATTTTTTAAAGAAAAGGGAAATAACCGAAGGCAAATGGCGTCATCAGAAACGTCATTGACTTTAAATGTGTTGCAAAATTCTAAAAAGTTAGCTAAATGTGCGTTAGGATCCTCATCCTGCAAACCATCAAACTGAACAAACAGTTGTATCATTTCAATAGAGTTAGGTTTTAGTTCAAAAATATTTCTAGCAATAGCAGGCCTAACAATACTAGATTCAGTACCAGCTAAATTAGGCTTAGCATAATCATACATAGTACAAGGAGCAGGATTTTGATTCACAGGCTCTACAGCTACCACAAGAGGTAGCTGATTATTTTGATTTGCATCCATCTCTTCAGTAGTGTTGGTTATGTCCTCTTGCTCTTTTTCTGTGTACTGTAAGCTTTGCCTTATTTCTCTTCGATTTCTGTGAACTGTGACTTCTAAATCACTATCAAACAACAGTGGTCCTAACGGTTTCTTCTAGTCATAAACTACAGACACCTATCAAGGAAAAGCAAAAAGAAAATTTTAGTAAATAAAACCTAAAATAAAAATAGAAAATAAATTGCAATAATAGTAAAAATGGCTAAAGTAATAGAAATAGAGTGCTCCTAATATCTTAGTTCCTCGGCAACGGCGCCAAAACTTAATGTTCGTGATAAGTTTTAATATTTTTATGATCGTACCTAGAAACTAACTATTATCACGATAAAAGGCAAGCGTACCTATCGAATAGTAGTATAGTTAGTGGCAAGACCAGAATGTCGAATCCAAAGAACTAAAAGTACTAGTAATAACTTTCTTTCTATTTTCTAGCCTAGAAATAAAGGGGAGTTGTTTGTAAACTAAAAATTCTAACTAAACTAAAGACGTGACAAAGAATAAATTAGAGAATTACTTTGGGAAAACTAATTGATAAAAGCAATACCTAAGGAAGAATCCACCTAGACTTCACCTGTTATTTAACTCTGAATTAGACGATTTCTTCATTCGACTTGATCCGTAGAGATCCCTAAATTATGTTAATATCTCTGTCGAGACTAAAAATAACTAACCCGAGGTTGATTAATTACAATCTCTTTCTAATTAAAATCATCAATGGTTCAAAACCCCGTTCTTGTATAAATGTCTTTCCTTAAAGTTCCAAAAAGAATTTTTCTATTTTATGGTTCGGAAAATTTACGAGATTTGTAACCATTGATGATTCTTGATCCCTAGTTCTTTTAGATTTTCTTGGAGGCATTTTTAATAATCTTATAACTAAAAAGTTAATTGAAATCAAATAAATATTTCAAAGTAATTAATGAATAATGCAATGGAACATTAAAATTATAGTTGGAGCCCTTAATCTTGTTGGAAAGCTCGTGATTATTTCCTAAGATTCGTTGCACATTCCTTGATGGTGTGATTCTTTTGTCCCTGCACAATGTACAATGCAAGAAAAGAAAGGAAAAGGAAATAAAATTGCAGCAAAATAGAAGGAAAAAGAAAAAGGGAGATTTTGGAGTTGTGAAGTTTTTTGGAGGTTTTAGGATTAAAGGAAATTTACAAAATAGGTTAAGAGTGTTGAAATTTTAAAAGATGGGTATTTTTAGGTTAAAAATCGGGTTAAACAAGAGTTAAAACTGATGGGTTGCATAACGGGTTGGGTCGACCCTATAGAAAATTGTAATGATTTCGCAACATATGGGTTCCATGCCCTGACACCCCTGGTAGGTGACCGATGTCGTGATATCGGGGTTCAATATCACAACACACCATGAAATTTTTAGGCTTTGAGGTAAACTGATTGCTTTGTCATGATACAATGGTGCTATGTCGGGACATCGAGCTGAACTACTTGATTCCATGAACTTATGATCGATGTTGTGACATGGATGTCCCATGTTGCAACACCAACTATGTTTCGTCCCCTCATCTCGAATTTCAAAGTGTTCAGAATAAATTTTTTAAGTAGTTTAAATAAAACTCAGTCCTAAACTACCTGTAAGTCCATTAACATACAATAATATACAAAAGTTTAACTCAATTTGAAAATATCAAGTATTGATGTCGGATTTGTCCGTTAGCATATACGTGGATGCACTTTTGGTTGTCTTTCTGTCTGTATTGGTCCAGCATCCATCATTTCACTCCATCTTGCATCATTTGTCTCGCTCCTTGAATCTACTCTTTCGACCTGCACTTATCACAGAAAATACCTTTTTTGGCTTAAGGTAATTAGGGATTTTTTTAGATTTTTTAAAACATGTTTTCCTTAACTTTTCCCTACTTCCCTCATTTTGTTGGTGACCACATTTAAATATTTTATTCTCACCATTGATTTTCATGATTAATTCATTATTTTTCTAGATTAATGGTGGACCTAGATATGGCTAAAAATGATCCACCTTACATGATAGGTATCTCACGGTCTTCTTCAAAATCCAAAATTACAAAGTTGACTAGATGATAAAGTTATGCACCTTAAATAACACATCTTCAAGTACTCCTTTTTTGTTGTAATGAAGACCTGACATCTAATTGTAGTTTAATATATGTGTTTTAAGTTCCCCCTAACTAAAGTTTCTTGTATATAGATAAAGGCATCATATTTATACTGGCTCTTAAATCACATAGGGCCTTACTGAAATTAATATCTCCTATCTCTATAGGAATTGTAAAACTCCTTGAAACTTTTAATTTTGGGGGCTTTTTTTAGAAATTATCGCACTACAAGATGCATTTTTATTAATTTGCTCTCCTGTTTTAATTTTCCTACACCTAGACATTATTTATTTTAAATACTTGGCATATTTAGGAACTATTTCAATTAATTCAATTAAAGGTAAGTTAGCAGTAAGTGATTTGAATAAATTTAGAAAACTTACAAATTTCACTTCATCTTATTTCTGCTTATCTTCTAATCAAGAGGGGAATGGTACATTGGTTGGTGCGGGTTCTTTATTTGGATCAACTACCGGCTCATCTGCTAACTTGGCTACCTTCTCTGGTTCTGATTTAGCATTTTCATTTCAAGGAGCTTCTTCTTGAAGATCATCGGCATCCTTCTTGTCCTCCTCTTGAGTTGGGTTCTTTGGGTTACTGATTACTTTACCCGAGCAGAGTGCAATTGCTTTATCATGATCCTTCCCTTCTTTCTGAGGATTATTCTCGGTATTACTTGGGATCTCGGTGCCAATTTGTCTTTTTATATCTCTCATCATGCTCATTAATTGGCTCATTTGATCTTCAATTTTAGTAAATGTTTTAGTTGTTTAGGTGCACTACATTTCTCTCTCAATTCGATCCAGTTGTTGACCACATACAATATGGTTGTTTGGGTTGACCCTTTTCTGAGGTTTCTATAAGTATGAGGTTAGTAAATAGCATTTTGCTTAACAGGGTTAAAATTATTACCTCCTCCTTAATTTCTGCCCCATCTCAAATTTGAGTGACCTCTTCAGTTGGGATTATAAGTATTTGAATGGGGATTTCCACGCCTATTCCCTATGTAATTCACCTTCTCATCTGGGTTATCAAAATATTGGCTAAGAATTTTATTTCCTCCAAATATTGAAGATCCACTAGATGTTGACTTTATCCAATTGAGTCTGTCCAAATTATGTTGATATCTATTGTCCTCCTAAACAGCTTTCACTACAGATGGTCTTTGGCTATAAGTGAATCTTTCGTTTGGCCACTGGTAGGAATTCATCTCCATGTTCTCTATAAGATCATATGCATTCTCGTATGTAACACCTTCTTCCCGGTTTATCACCTAACCTGAGCTATAAGGTATTACAACTTTAAAACATTAACGTTATTCACTATTTCGACATAAATGATCATTCAATTCATAACATAATATAATTACAAACATTCAATGATAATCAATCATAAATGAGCCTTAATCGAGCATAAAAAGCTACTGAAATACTCTGGTAATAAATCTGGAATAATTTGAAACTTTTACAAAAATTCAGGTAAAAAGTGTAAACATGTGTTACACGGCCATGTGACAAGGCTAAGGTCGTGTGGTCCTAGGACATGGTCATGTTGCCTAACCGTGTAACAAACTGATGTTGTGTAATCATGGGTCACACGGTCATGTCGCCAAGCCATAGAATAGACTGATTAAATAGGCCATATGGCCGCCTCATGCAACCATATGTGACACACGACCGTGTACACCTAAACATGCCTTCAAAACCAATTCATTTTACCTATAATTTCTTAGATTAAAATCCATGCAACTACTATCTATCATACCTACCTAAAATACACCATAACTTTCCAAAACATACCAAATAACATTCAACCTCACTACCTAACCAATATGTCGTGTCAAGCAACTGTGTGTGACACACGACTATGTGGTAGGCTGTGTGCATCGAAACATGCCTTTAAAACCAAGTTGTTTTACCTATAATTTCTTAGTTCAAAACCCATGCAATTTCCATCCATTATACCTACCTAAAATACACCAAATCTTGCAAAAAACATACCAAATAACATTCAACCTAAGTGTCTAACCAATAAGCTGTGTCATGTAACCATGTGTGACACACGACTGTGTGGCAGGCAGTGTGCACCTAAACATGCCTTAAAATCCAAGTCATTTTACCTATAATTTCTTATATTACAAGCCATGCAATTACCATCCATTTTACCTACGAAATCTTGCAAAAAACATACTAAACAACATTCAACCTAAGTGCTAACCAATATGTCATCATTGGCGCCACAATTCAAGTATTAAAACATAAACCTTTCAAGCTCAAACTATTTAAAATTTCATGCTCATTCAACCATCAAATATACTTTATTTTCTCATGAATATGTTCATCAGCCAAAGATCATCAACAAAGAAACCAACCAAAACGTAAGAGACATTTCATAACCAAGGTAACATATTTAAATACCAAATAGGTTTATACCATCACCAACCATCAAAACAAATATTATAGCTTATAAACTTATACATTAATTCACATATCACAAAATGGTCATAAACATACATATACCAAAATCCTTATTTACATGCCACTTATAGCCGGCGAAAATGAACAAATAGCTACCGAAAGAGTTGATAGATAGTGTGATCTCTAGAGACGATCCAATCAACAGCTCGAATCCAACTATCTACAAGGAAGAAAATGAAACAAGGTAAGCTTACAATAAGCTTTGTAACTTAGTAGAATATAACATCACATACCTGCCATTTTAAGTATACAAATAATTCATAACATAGAATTAGCTTTCCTTGCCATGTTTCATAATTCCTACCATATCAAATGGTAAGCTATGAACATATAATATCATTAAGATCACAAGATATCAAAGTTCACATACTAACTCATAACCAACATAAACATAGCTTTTCATGTTAGATAATTTCATTTCCATTCCTTTTATTAATTATTTTGCCTAGAGAACTATAGTAAATTAATTGTGGACACGGGGGAAATAATGATCACACGAGTTGATCGTCGGGACATTAACCACCATTACACGATGCTACTCACACAAGCTAACGAGAATATGCAACAAATGCTAGATTCCAACTATCCGTATGGTATCAACCACATGTACATAGTACCTTGAAATATATCACCAGCATAGAGTGTCTGGAAATTGTAACACTGGTACATAGTACTTGGAAACTATAATCATCGACACCTAATGCCTGGAACACCCTAATGACATGTCATTTGTATCTTAGCTATTCATTGAGTTCATATGAGCTTTAACTTGTATACCTTAATCTTTATGTGTTCATAACTTTATATCATGGTCAATTTGATCCCATGCATCCCTTAGAATAACATATATCAATACAATTATGTACAATGCCATACATTGCAATTGAATCCCTTATCTTCCATTTTCAAAAGTACTTCAATTAATCATGTTAACTATGCATATATATAATCACATACAAAATTTGAATTCAAACCATTATCAAACTATAACATCTTGCCTGGCGAATTCCTATTATTCAATTACTATTTATCAAAGTATGGTATGAAGAGTAAATTTTGAGTGAGTAAGGTATTATTTGTGGCTAGGTATGTAAGTCTGTGATTGCACCTATGGCCGAGTCCATGCCTAGAGAGCTTGGTGGTTGGGTGGACTCCACTATAAAGAACATGCCACCTTAGTTCTAGAAGTTTGGGTTAAGTCCTTAGTTTTAAAGGAATATTTATTATTTTATTACTTTGGTTGGATAACTTAGTTGGTCTAAGGATAATTAGTTAGAATAGAACAAAGTGCCATAGTCGATAATACTCATATTTATGATGAGAGAAAAAGTTTTTAGTCACAGGAATCAATGAGGTTAGTGGGATAATTTGACTTATCTACTAAACCTAGCTTCAATGTTTAGTTGTTTAAAGTTAATCTTGGCTTCTTAGGCAAGTTTTACATTTTTCTTTGCATCCATTTTTCCTTTTAAATTTTCTCTGCACTTTCTCTCGGAAAACCTTAAACCAGAAATCATCTTGAAGATTTGGGTTTGCTGTACTCAACCAACTTCTTCGTTGTTTTAGCACCTGGTAAATATCAATGAACCTTAGGTTATTTTCGTGGTTATTTACATGACCTTAGAGTTGTGTGCTTTACTGTCAGTTTAGGGTGTAAGGAATGAAACTTTCTAAATCTGGGTTTTGTGATGATTTTTCTTGCAAGCTTGTTTAGTTTTCTAGTATAACGATATGATAAGCTTAACTATTTATATTATAGCTCAAGGCACTCCTAAAGGTTTTCGTGATAAGGGCAAAGATCCTGCTGTTTAGACATACTGTGTTTTCTGGTGAGTTTTTCTTACTTCCATGTGTGTGTAATATCTTGGTTATATTTGTTTAAGGTAAGCATTCATATTCTATAAAGATGAAATGTTTGTACCTGAGCGATGGATGTTCATAGTTGTTAGTCTAGTTTCGCTTGTCTATGTTAGAGGTGTAAAAACCTTTTTCCGTATTTAAGCCACTACCATTTTCTTTTGACAAGGATAATGTAGACTACAAAATGGAAATGAATTCATGGTGTTTGCTTCAATGGAATAAGCATTGAACTGGCATATTATGATATATGAAAATGATTGTTTATCCTCTGGTAGGGTAGAAATTATGTCGTAAGCTAGATTGACAAATCATGACAAAGAAATATGAATAAAATGAATGATATGGCTTGACTATGGGCTAGGGTACATGGCTAACATGAAGAAGGTTGTCTGTATGGTCACATGGGCATGATGTATATGCCAAAGGGAATAGTATTCGACGTATTGTCTGTCTGTGATTGGTACCCACCAATTGGTGAATGACCTGTCGAAATTCGGTGTAACAGATTAAACTAGTTTTCACACTTAAGGATCCTAAATACAAGCAGTTTCATTACAATTTAGTTAAGCTTCTTTAGTTTTATTTAAACTCAATAAAATTTGCAAATTGAGTCTTTTATTGACCTTAAGGGCTAAATAAGGCCTAAGGGAGAGCTAGCATACTATGTAAGTGTGCAGTAGACCATTATAAGGCATTTTAGGACGATATTGGAAGCTATGCCACAACACATGAGGACTAATGTCACAACATAGGGAACAAAATGAAGAAAACTCAAGTATACCCTCGATGTCGCAACACAGACTAAAGTTGTCATGACATACCCCTAAAGATGGCTACAGAGGAGCATAATGGTTGCTATGTCAGACAGAGGTACTGGTGTGTCATGACATCGACTCTGGGATAGAAATTAGACACAAAGTAGGGATGTTTTGGTCTGCACTATCAAACTTAAAGCTTGGGAACATTAGCTGACCTAGGGTTAAGGACAACGGTCACTTAAAGGCTATAAATATGCTCCTTGGCACATGTCAAAAACACATTGGCATTAACCTAGTTTCTTCCGTTAAATTTAGTTTTGTTTTCTTTCTTTCTTAGGTTTCTATATTTTAGTTTATTTTTTATTTTCTTTTAAGAGAACTAAATTGTAGAATCATTCAACTCTGTGGATTTACGCTTAATATCAATACAATCAGGCTGTTTCATTTAGTCTATCTTCTCGATTTAATTAGCATGCTTTCTTTTCACATCGATTATATATTGTTAATGAATGCCATGAGGAACTAATCCTTCTACGGGGGATTAGTGAGTAGAGGTATGATCTGTTAAATATTTTGTAGGGCTACTTAATGGATCAACTGTTTGGGAAAGGGAGAACGTGAAACAAACCCTAGACCTGACAACCTTGGGAAGTCATTAAGGTGGGAATTAACCTAAAATTGGTATTACCCATCCGTGAACACCTTAACCCCAAACCAGCCTAGATTGTGAGGTCAGAATCTAAGTAGTTCTTGTTGACTCGGTATGTTAGTAGAAGATTAGAAGATCCTGCTAGGGTTGATTGACGAGTAACCTGAAATGATAGTTGATAGAGATTATCGAAGCAAGCTAATCACTCATAATCATATTTGATTTATTCTTCCTTTTTAATCTCTTGAATTTTATATTTTTATGTTATTTTATTTTTATCATTATAAAATCCCCAAAAATCCTTTATTTTAAACTCTTCATATTATAACTAAATCTAAGTACTAATTAGATCTTTTAGTGTTTAGGTTAAAATTGATCTAGCACTTGTCTTCCTTAGGTACGATCCTTGGAGTACTCACCCACTCCGTTGTAAAACTATATTACAACTAGACCCGTATACTTGCAAAAATTGCCTCGTAATTTTATATTTTATTATAGTATTCACACTCTGGAAGTTAGTATATCCAGATACAGTCAACAAACTGTGTGTCTACGTTGAGTTGGAAAGGTTTTGTTTGAATCATGTATAACTAATTTAATGACTACTTCTGAAATTCACTAGTTCTTCAAACTTACTTAGTTATCATTCCTTATCAGGCACACTGACGAAGTAAAGGAATTTCTGAAGACTACACCAGAGGAAAATTGCTACCACAAGACTTCTAGCATTGTGTACTATGCATGGCATAGGGGTGATAAACCGTAAATTATACATATTTTTACCTCATGCTTAGCCTAAGTTCTGGATGAATTATCATTGAATTGGTGGAAATTGGTGCTCCTAATCCTTTTATTTCATGTTTTATACTTAGGTGAGCATAAAGAAGGGAAAAGAGCAAGGAACGGGCCAAAAATAGGCAAATTAGGCCCAATTCAGTAATCAACACGGCCTGGAGGTTTGCCACATGACCGTGTCACACGGCCGTGCCACTTTAATAGGCTCAAGCACGGCCTGGTAGTCGATCCACATGGGCGTGGGACACGAGCGTGTCCCTGTCGTGAGGAAGTGCAATTTCACTCGGAAAAGGCTACTTAGGGGCTAAGAAAGTCATTCTAAACTCTATATAAAGACCCTATGAGGCAACTTCAAAAAGAGAATTATTTTCCCGACAAGACGGGGAGTTAAAGGCAGGGAATTACTCGAAGGGAAGCTGATTGATCCATCTCAGAAGCCAAGATCTACATCAAGACAAAGGAACTCCCTTCAATCCTTTCAGGAGTTTTGGGTTTTCTTATGTTTTGCTATTTTATTTTTTCTGAGATGTTTTCTTTTATATTTATGAACTAAAACCCCAGATATCTAAGGGGGATGAAACCTAAGACAGAACTTGTTATTGTTATCTGAGCTGTGTGATAAATATTTGATTTGTTCTTAATTGTGTTTTTAACTCTTAAATTGATATGTCCAGGATATTGATTTAATTCGAATGTGCTTATGTAGAGGAGCAAAAGTCCTTACATAGGAGTAGATCTAACACAATTAAGCAGAGTTGATCGCAATCCTAGACATAGGACAACGAAAATCTACCGGATTAGAGTCAAATCTAATATAGGGAGCCATAGATCGAGTTAATACAAGACTAGAGGTTTTAACTAGAAAGAGATTTCGGTTAATCAACCTAAGATTAGTTGTTCTTATCCTCAACGAAGGTATTAACATAATTTAGGGATCTCTACGGATCAAATCAAATGAAGAAATCATCTGGTTCAGGGTTAGATAACAAGTGAAGTCTAGGTGGATTCTTCCTTAGGTATTGTCTTAATCAATCAGTTTTCCCAAAAGTAATCTCTCTCTTTACTCATTGCCATTTCTTTTTAATTTAGTTTAGGTTAGTTTATTTAGAAACAAAACCCCCTTTTATTTTTAGGCTAGATAATAGGAAGAAAGTTATTACTAGTACTCATAGTTCCTTGGATTTGATATTCCGGTCTTGCCACTGACTATACTACTATTCGATAGGTGCACTTGCCTTTCTATCATGATATTAGTTAGTTTCCAGGCATGATCAGATTTTATTACTTTATCATCATCACTCGAGATCACGATCAAGTTTTTGGCACCGTTGCTGGGGAGCTAAAATTTAGGAACACTCGATTTCTATTACTTTAGCCATTACTATTTTTATTTATTTTCAGCCTTTATTTTTTTATTTACTAAAATTTTCTTTGCCTTTTTCCCTTCCAGGTATGTCTAGTTTATGACTAGAAGAAACCCAGGAGGACCATTACTTTTTTACAATGATTTAGAAGCTACAGTTCGCAGAACTCGCAGAAAGATAAGAAGACGCTTGCAATACCCAGAACAAGGACAAGAAAAAGAGCTAGAACCTACTGAAGAGATGGAAGCTAATCAGGATAATCAGCTACCTCCTGTAGTAGCTACAAATTCTGTTGAGCAAAATCCTGCTCCGCGTACTATGTATGATTATGCTAAACCTAATTTAGCAGGCACTGAATCTATCATTGTTAGGCCTACTATTGCTGCAAATAATTTTGAACTGAAACCTAACACTATTCAAATGATACAGCAGTTTGTTCTGTTTGATAGTTTGCAGGATGAGGATCCTAACTCGCATTTAGCCAATTTCTTGGAATTCTACAATACATTCAAAATAAATGGCGTTTCTGATGATGCCATTCATCTTTGGTTATTGCCATTCTCCTTGAGAAATAAAGCTAAACAGTGGTTAAATTCTTTACCACGAGGGTCTATCACTACATGGGAACAAACAACCTAAAAGTTTTTACTTAAGTATTTTCCTCCGGCTAAAACAGCTAAGTTAAGGAATGATATTTCTTCTTTTGTGCAGATGGATTTAGAAACACTCTACGACGCATGGGAAAGATACAAAGATCTCTTAAGAAGGTGCCCTCACCACGGACTACCACTATGGCTACAAGTTCAAACCTTCCACAACGGTTTCAATCCTTTAACGAGATAAATGATCGATGCAGCCGTCGGTGGAACAATCAACAACAAAACACCCGAAGCAGCTTATGAGTTTATAGAAGAGATGTCACTAAATAACTATCAGTGGCAAGTTATGAGATCAAAGCCACAGAAAGCTGCTAGAGTTTTTAATATTGATGCAGTCACTATGCTTTCTAATCAAGTAGAACTTCTTAATAAAAAGATTGATAACTTTGTTGGTTCTACACAGGTTCACCCAGTCATGCAGTGTGACTCAATTCAAGGAAGCATGTACAATCCCGATTACTCCTCCTATGGACATGGCATGAAAACCGAGCAAGCTAACTATATGGGTTACAATTCTAGATCTCAAAATAACCCTTATAGTAACACTTACAATGCAGGTTGGCGGAACCACCCCAATTTTTCATAGGGAGGACAAGAAAATAAAAGGCAACCACCTCCTCTAGGATTTCAACAACCACCATTCCAATAAGAGAAAAAGCCGAACCTTGAAGAGATGCTCACAGAATTTATCGCCGTGTCAGAAACCCATTTTCAAAACACCGAAACAGCACTAAAGAACTAGAAAGCATCCATTCAATGACTCAAAACTCAAATAGGCCAGCTCGCTAAGCTAATTTCTAAAAGACCACAAGGTGGATTACTAAGCAACATAGAAACTAAACCTAAAGAGCATTTTAAAGCTGTTACACTAAGGAGTGGGAAAACATTAGTTGAACCTGAAAACAGGATATTAAAAGAGCCTAAAAAGGAAAAAGATGAGGAAGCTGAACCCAAAGAAAGCATCCTACCAGTACTCAAGGAATATAAACCACCTATCCCATACCCAGCAAAATGGAAGAAAAACTGCATGGACACTCAATTCGGTAAATTTCTTGAACTTTTTAAGCAGTTACACATTAACTTACCTTTTGTTGAAGCTATTTCACAAATGCCAACGTATGTAAAATTTTTTAAAGGACTTCTTAAAAACAAAAGGAAGTTTGAAGAACTGTCGACAGTGAAACTTAAGGAAGAGTGTTCAGCGATTCTCTAGAATAAACTCCCAACAAAATTGAAAGATCCAGGAAGTTTTACTATTCCCTGTTTTATTGGTAATTTAAATATTGAAAAGGCATTAGCAGACTTAGGTGCTAGCTGATATGCTCGCGATATTAAGTAATAAAATTTATAAAAACTAATCACACCAAAAACTATCTAATATCACGATTTTAAAGGCAAGTGAACCTATCGAACAATAGTATAGTTTAGTGGCAAGATCGAGTTATCGTACCCAAGAGAACCAAAAGTACTAATACTTACTTCATTTCTATTATCTAGCCTAAAAATAAAAAAGGATTGATTGAAACTAATTCTAAAACTAACTAAAAGTGCACAAAAAGTAAATTGCGAAAAACTTTAGGGAAAAGCTGATTGATACAAGCAATACTTAAGGGAGAATCCACCTAGACTTCACTTGTTATTAACTTCTTGAACTAGATGATGTCTTCACTTGACTTGATCCGTAGAGATCCCTAACTTATGTTAATACCTCTTTCGAGGATAAGAACAACTAGGCCTAGGCTGTTAACTAAAGTTTCTTTATTAATTAACACCCTAGGTTGCATTAATTCGATCTATGGATCCCCTTATTAGGTTTGACCCTAATCCAGCAAATTTATGTCGCCTTATGTCTAGGGTTACATGCAACTCCGCTTAATTATGGTAGATCTACTCTTAAAACAGGGACTTTTGCTCCTCTGCCTAAGCACATCAAGTTCTTAAAGTAATACCTAGGATTATTAAATCAAGAATGAAGAACACATAATTAAGAACAATTCAAGTATTTATCAAATAATTCAAGAATAAATAATAACAAGATTTGTCTTAGGTTTCATCCCCCTCAAGTATTTAAGGGGTTTAGTTCATAATAAAGAAAGAAAACATCTCAGAAGAATTAAGATAACAAAACATAAAGAACCCAGAAACCCCTGAAGGAATTTAGGGAGATCCTCTGTCTTGATGTAGAATTCTAGCTTCTGGAATGAATCAATCGGCTTCCCTTGAAGTAATCCCTTGCTTTCACTCATTGTGTTAACAGAATTATGGCACTCTTTCTTGAGAGAAAAGAGTATATCCTTAGAGTTGCCTCCTAGGGTCTTTACATAGAGCTTTGGGGAGCCTTTCTTAGCCTCTAAGCATCCAAATCCGAGTGAAATTCCTCTTCCTCACCACTAGAACACGCCCATGTTCCACGCCCGTGTGATTTCGACAAGAGACCGTGTTCGGGACTGTTGAGGTGGCACGGCTGTATGCCCTGGCCGTGCTTGTCGGGGGCTGGATCGTGTGGTCTTCGTGTGGCACGGCCATGTGCCACGGCCGTGCGGTGACTTTTTGGGCTGTGTTGATTTCACATTTTGGCCCATTTTCTCCGTTTTTGGTCTATTTTCCGTTCTTTCTCTTCCCTATGCTCTCCTGAGTATAAGATATGAAAAAGAAAGATTAAGAGCACTAGTTCTCACTAATTTGATAATAATTCATCCAAAATATAGGCTAAATATGAGGTAAAAATATGTGTAATTAATCGTTTATCAGATACCCCCACACTTAAGCCTTTGCTTGTCCTCAAGCAAAATCTCAATCCCTAATAAAGAATCATTCTTCTCAACTTACAATCTTTATCAATAATGTTTCAAACCAATCCACATGTAATTATACAATGAAAATTCAATCAAAAGAACATTAAAGACTCAATCACTTTAAGTTGAGAATTTTATCATTGAAACATAAGTTTCTTCCTATTGCCTAAGTAGTTATCTCTCCATCTTAATTAACAGAAGTTGACATCCTCACTAAGGATTCACTCTATCCACTCGAAGTGTTTAGGGTTCAAAAATTAGGTACTCTCTAGTCAACCTGAAAAATTATTACCATAGGCTTGCTAGAAAATCATATCTCCACCACTGTAGATTGATATAATACATCGATCAAAAGGTCTTTCAATGGTTGTAATGGGGCTTGGTTAGGGGTGTTGTCACAGGCTGCAAAAGAGGGTTAGAATCGAGATTGAACTTGAAAAATCATCTAGCTAGAAAAATCTTTATCACTGGAACATATTTCTCGAGCTAATTCTTAAGATAATATCATTTCTGCCTTGGTAGCCTAAAAATAGAAATATGCAAAAACTATTTAAACTATTAAAGATTACAACTAAATACATACATTTTTTTTAAAACAATTTAACTTATGAAACAATACATTTAACAGAACTGTATAATCTGAAGAAGAGAATAAAGCTAGAAGAAGATTTCAACTCAAATCTTGACAAAAATAGGGGTCAAAATAATTGAATGAAATTCAACAAAAAATGGGTTATTGGTTAATAATTAGAAGGTAAGTCAAAGAATGGGTTGTTAGGCTCAACAGGGTTCACTAGGGATTAATTTATAGAGGTAGGCTTTTATGGAGTAAGTGGGTTAAATGCTATGTGCCTTTATCATTTCAGTGTATCAAATCAATGATGTGGTCTCGACATGTATAATCACAGAAAGTTCTAGAATAACAAATCAGTGTTGACTCACTCAAAGCAATAATAAAAGTGAGCACGAAAGAATGTATGCTCAAAAAGCTCAAAAAATCTGACCAAAATTATGGCTTTTGATGTCAATTCTGCGAATTTCAAATCTCAAGATAACACTTAGAATTAGGGAAAAGAACTTATGCAAAGATTGACATCAAAAATTGGAGTTCTCAAAAATTTCAACTTATCATGCTTGATTCCTTAATGTTTTAGAGTTTGAATATTCAAAGTACAAGCACCTATGTCTTAATTCTCACATATCAATACAAATCATAAATCAATCAGAATTAATTCCTAATAAGAGATTGAAAGTAATGCAATTGAGAACAATGCATCAGATTTCAGGGTTTTCATATATAGTATAAAGATTTAAAGTAAGTTCCCCCCCACACTTAAGATGTACATTGCCCTCAATGTACAAAGATAACATTAGTAGCCATAGAAGCATAATATCAAAAGATAGGGAGAGAATTGAAACTCCCTGTGCTTTGGATGGATTAGTGAGACAGATATTGGGATTGGAAGAGACGGTAGTTGTGGCAGGGTGTTCCCCTTTTCGTAGAGATTTGAGCTGTAAAGCTCCTTTGAAACTGTGAAAGAATTTATTAGTCGTGGGGAATTTGGATCAAGAGAAATTACTCGTTAGGGGTTGGCGTTAGGAAAAGAAATAAAATAAAATAAAATAAAATACTAAAAATACTAATATTCAAATAATGAAAAAGATGAAATGAAAGAAAATAAAAATAAACGTAAAAAGGAAAATAAAGTTAGAAGAAAAGGTGAAAATAGAGATCAGTGTTCAAAAGTTAGAATAAAGTAAAATAAAGTAAAAAATAAAGTTAAGAGGAATAGATAAATCTAATCCTCAGATGGATCACGTGGCGGTGGAGTGATGTGGAGGTGTTGGCATATTTGCTCTAAGGTGGCATCGATATAATCGAGGCGCCGGAAGTATTGCTGCTCGAACTATGAGAAGCACTCAGATAAGTCAGCATGGCGGCTACTGCTTGAGATGGGTGGCGAGGGGGTGGTGGCTCAGTGGGTGTGTCCTCCTCTGGTGGTGGTAGTGGGACATCATCAGTAATGTCCTCTGGGTCCTTGCCCTCCTGAACAAGGCAGAACTGAAGGAAGTGCCTCCTGGCCTCCGCTCGATCATCCTCATGTGTAGCATAGTCACGATGCCTTGGGGAGACATCTGACCGATCAAGGTGTAGGAGGATATCTGGGCTGACGTGTTGAGGAGCCCAAAGTGACGGGCCAACTGTGTGATGTAGGGCCCCATGGATAATACGCCTCTACGGTGCCTCTCCGTCTGATGCTGCATGGCGTGCATGATGAAGTATGCTAGGTCGATGACGTGTCCGTTCGCCATGCACCACAGGAAGTAGACATCGTGAGTGTTGATGACGCCTGTGCTCTCTCATCTACCTATCAAAGTGTGAGCTAGGAGAGCATGAATGTACCTCAGAGATGGAACGAGGGCGGTCGCCTTGCTGACACTGGGGTTATAGATTTGACGTCCTAGGGCGATCTCGTGCCAACAGTCGACCGGCCAGGTATGGATGCGACGAGAAAGGTTGGGGAAATCCTCGTCTGCCATAAATTGCTCTATGTAGAGCCCAAGTGCGGAGCCGAACTCTGGCAAGCTGAGGTGTCACACGAGTCCTCCCAGATGGAATTGGACCGTCCCTGGATCATCAAATCTGGTCATCACGGTCTGTAGATGGAATGTGGAGCAGAACTCGAGGGTGAGTTCCAAGTAGGTGGGCTCGATAATCTGGAAGAACTGCTTCCATGGCTCGGTCATCAACAGGGCCTGGACATCGTCCACTAGATGTATCTACTCGAGGTTGTCCCAATCTATGCAGTGGCCCATAGATATAGGGCGGGCTCGAAGTAGTTGATAATGCTCCTTCTCTGAGGCTTGGGAAAATGTAATGAATGGGTGTCGAGCCTCGGAGGTGGGCCTCGCTGATGAACTCCCTGGCCCCTTATGTTTCTTGGAGATGGGAACGGTAGTTTTCCTACCACGTGATGACGACATACTATCTGAAATAAAATAACAAGCATTAGTCCTAAAGATTGAGATTAAACTAGATTAAAATGTAGATTAGAATGATAATGTTCCTAAGAAAATATAAAATGTAGATTAGAATGATAATGTTCCTAAGAAAATATAAAATGAGGACTAACCTGAATAGTAGAAATTAATCATTTTGAAATTTGTAACAAAATTAAGAAATATGAGTATGTATTTATACTAAATAAATGAGAAAAATGGCATGCAAATATGAATTTAAGTGGCATACAATAAATGAATTTAAATGGCATGCAATCCTAATATATTCTATGCTATTCTAGATTATTCATCCTAATATAACAAATTCCATGCTTAAATTAACAATTTAGAATAAAGTAAAATTTAACTAAATAGAAAACAAAATGAAATATAACTAAAAATAAATGAGAAAAATGAGAAAATAGAACCGAATATAAGGTTGCACGGTCGTGGGTTGGGTTTGCACGGGCATGGGTCGGCTGATTTCGATGGTGGTGGTGTTTTTGGGGTGTGTGGCGGCGCTTATGGTGGTTGGGGGAGGAGATTTGAGGGTTTTGAGTGAGGAAGGAAATGAATAGTGGCCCCTATTTATAGTTTTTGGGTCACACGGGCATGTCACATGCCCGTGTGAGTCGTGTTTTGCCTGTGTCTTTCGAAATTCGGGGGTTTTGGCGCGTCTGGTTCAAAGTACACGCCCGTGTTGATGTTTCACATGACCGTGTGCGATCGGTTCTTCGTCACTCCCATGGCCGTGTGGCTATCTATACGGCCGTGTGTGATCATGTTCGTTTTTCACACGGTCGTGTGATATGTTCCACGGCCGTGTCATATGTTCCACGGCCGTGTCTTTTTTGACAGTGTCTTCCACGGTCTAGGGACACAGGCGTGGGGGTTTCTGTAAGCCCGTGTTGATACTGCAGGGTTGCCACGACCATGTTGCACGGCCGTGGGGTGTTGTTGGTAGCCCGTGTTTAAGTCGAAAGGTTGCCACAGCCATATCTCACAGCCGTGGCTATTTATCAGTGGCCCGTGTTTTGGGAAAATTTGTACTCTGTTTATACACGGCCTCGGTACACGACCGTGCCTCTATTTGAAGTGTTCACATGGCTTGGGACACGCCCGTGGGAATGGCCGTGTGGTCCTAAATCTCTGCATTTAAAAAGGGTTAGTTGATGCATGAAAAAACTAAAATTAAAGAAAGAAAAGTTACTAAGTTAGTGCTCGGGTTGCCTCCCGAGAAGCGCTTATTTAGAGTTTTAAGCTCGACTCTTCTTGGATGTATCATGAAGGGATTTCGTGGAGCTGAAGCTCCTCCCTTTTATCTTTAAAATTCTCACTTCTATAATGTTTAAGCCTATGGCCGTTTACCTTGAATGTACCGTGGTTGGGGTGAGTTACCTCAATTGTGCCGTATGGAAAGATAGTTTAAACAGTGAATGGACCTGACCACCTTGACTTGAGTTTTCTAGGAAATAGTTTCAACCTTGAGTTGTAGAGTAAGACAAGATCACCTGTTTTAAACTGCTTAGGTTGTTTCAGTCTTTTGTCATGACGTTGCTTCATGGCTTCCTTATATAGTCGTGAGCTCTCGTAAGTATTGCTACGCTATTCATCGAGTTCGTTTAATTGCATTAATCTTTTCTCACTTGCAAGCTTGAAATCAAGGTTTAAGAATTTGATAGCCCAAAATGCTTTATGTTCAAGTTCAAATGGCAGATGACAACTTTTTCCGTAGACAAGTCTATAGGGAGATGTACCTATGGGTGTTTTAAAAGCAGTTCTATAAGCCCATAAAGCGTCGTCTATCTTCCTTGACCAATCCTTTCTATTTTTTTCTATTGTTTTCTCTAGGATGCATTTGAGTTCCCTATTTGTCACTTCGACTTGACCAATGGTTTGTGGGTGATAAGGGGTAGCTGTTCTATGGTGTACTCCATACCTTTTTAAGACTTTTTCAAACTAGGCATTACAAAAATGTGTGCCCCTATTACTAATAACTATCCTAGGTGTTCCAAATCGAGAGAAAAGCTTCTTCAAAAATCGTACTAGCATTCTGGCATCATTAGTAGGTAAGGCTTAGGCTTCCACCCATTTTGACATATAATCTACTGCTACTAGTATGTACTTATTCCCAAATGAAGTGGGGAATGGACCCATGAAATCAATACCCCATACATCAAATATTTCGCATGAAAGTATATAGTTCTGAGGCATTTCATTATGTTGAGAAATATTACCTGTTCGCTGACATTTATCACAAGAGGTCACATACCTATTGGCATCCCTGAAAAGTGTAGGCCAGTAAAAGCCTGATTCGAGTACCTTATGAGTAGTTCTAGCTCCACTGTGATGTCCTCCTGTGGGTCTTGAATGGCAGTGATTTAAAATCTAGTATGCTTCAATTTCAGTAATGCATCTTCGAATAACCTGATCTGCACAAATTCGGAAAAGAAAAGGATCCTCCCAAAAGTAGTTTTTCACATCAGCGAAGAATCGCTTCTTTTGTTGATGGGTCAACCCTTTGGGGTTATGTTAGCTGTTAAATAATTTGCAAAATTAGCAAACCAAGGAATTGTTGCATCTGCTAAGGATAGGAGTTGTTCTTCAGGAAACAAGTCGTTTATTTTGTCGAGGTACTTGGGTTGTGTGTTTTCTAATCTTGAAAGGTGATCTGCTGCCAAGTTTTCAGCTCCCTTCTTGTCCTTTATTTCTAAATCGAACTCCTGTAATAATAGAATCCATCTTATTAATCGAGGTTTTGCATCAGCTTTAGTTAAAAGGTAACGAAGAGCAGAATGGTCAGTATAAACAATGACTTTTGACAAAATCAAATAAGATCTAAATTTATCAAATGCAAAAATAATAGCTAGCAATTCTTTTTTCTGTGGTAGTATAATTTGCTTGAGTGGCTGTCAAAGTTCTGCTAGCATAATAGATCGGCTGAAAGTGCTTCTCTTTTCATTGTCCCAAAACTACACCTACTACAAAATCACTTGCATCGCACATTAGTTCAAAAGGGAGATTCCAATCATGTGAAATCATAATCGGGGCATTGATTAACTTTTCTTTTAGAGCATTAAAAGAGTTTAAACATTCTTGGTCAAAGTTGAAAAGCACGTCTTTTTCTAGCAACTTTGTTAAAGGCTTAGCTATTTTAGAAAAATCTTTAATAAATCTGTGATAAAAACCGGCATGTCTTAAAAAGCTTCTTATAGCCTTAACTAAATTAGGGGGAGGTAATTTTTCAATGGTTTCAATTTTTGCTTTATCTACCTCTATCCCTTTACTAGAAATTTTATGTCCTAAAACAATACCTTCTTGAACTATAAAGTGGCATTTTTCCCAGTTTAGCACTAAATTTGTCTCTTTACATCTTATCAAAACACGTTTTCGATTATTAAGACAAAGTTGGAAAGAATTACCGAAAACTGAAAAATCATCCATAAATACCTCCATGATATCTTCCACAAATTCACAAAGTTGGAAATATAAATTTATCTACCTTTACTAGCACATCTACTATGATTCCCCTAGGATATTTAATGGATCTATCAGCTAGTTAAATACTTATCCTAGTGGGCTTTGGTTCCCCTAGACCTAGTTGCTTGAACATTTTGTAAGGCATGAGATTAATGCTAGCACCTAAATCGGCCAATGCTTTATCGATAAGTAAACTACCAATTAAGCAAGGAATAGTAAAACTCCCTGGATCTTCCAGTTTTGCCGGCAGTTTATTCTGGAGAATAGCTGAGCATTCCTCGTTGAGTTCCACTGTGGCTAATTCTTCCAACTTCCTTTTATTTGTCAGAAGTTCCTTAAGGAACTTTACGTACTTCAGCATCTATGAAATCTCTTCAACAAAAGGTAAGTTAATGTGTAATTGTTTAAAAAGTTCAAGAAATTTACCGAATTGGGCATCTGTACGGTCTTTCTTCAACTTTGTCGGATATGGAATAGGCGATTGGTATTCCTTAAGTGTTGGTGGAGTGTTTTCCTTGGGTTCCTCTGCCTTATCTTCTGAAGATTCTGGAGTAGATCTCTTTTCTAGTTCAGCTAGTACTTTCCCATCTCTTAGAGTAATTGCTTTGACATGTTCTCTGGGATTTGGCTCAGTATTACTTGGTAGTCCACCTTGTGGTCTTTCTGAAATTAATTTTGCAAGCTGACTGATTTGATTCTCAAGCCCTTGAATTAATGCTTGCTGGTTCTTTAGTGCCGTTTCTGTGTTTTGGAAACGGGTTTCTAATGCGGCCATAAATTTGGTGAACATCTTTTCAAGATTCGGCTTTTTCTCTTGTTGTGGTGGTGGCTGCTGAAATCCCAGAAGAGGTTGTTGTCTTTGATTTCCTTGTCCTCCCCATGAAAAATTGGGGTGATTTCTCCAACCTGCATTGTAAGTATTACTATAAGGGTTATTTTGAGGTCTAGAATTGTTACCCATATAGTTGACTTGCTCTGTTTCCATGCTGTGTCCATAAGGTGAATAGTCCGGATTCAACATATTTCTTGGGGTTGTGTCGCATTGCATCACTGGCTGTGCCTGCGTAGAACCAACAAAATTATCAAACTTTTTATTTAAAGTTCTACTTGGTTAGTAAGCATAGTGACAGCATCAATATTATAAACTCCTGCGGCCTTTGTCGGTTTTGTCCTCATGACTTGCCACTGATAGATATTCAGTGACATCTCTTCAATATATTCATAAGCTGCTTCTGGTGCTTTGTTATTGATTGTTCCTCCTGCGGCGGCATCGATCATTTGCCTTGTTGAAAGATTCAAACCGTTGTGAAAGGTTTGAACTTGTAGCCATAAACGTAGGCCATGATGAGGGCATCTTCTCAAAAGATCTTTGTATCTCTCTCAGGCATCGTAGAGTGTTTCTAAATCCATCTGCACAAAAGAAGAGATATCGTTTCGTAATTTAGCTGTTTTTGCTGGAGGAAAATATTAAAGTAAAAAATTTTCGGTCATCTGTTCCCATGTGGTGATTGAGCCTCGTGGTAAAGAATTTAACCACTGTTTGGCTTTATTTCTCAAAGAGAATGGAAATAGCCTTAGACAAATGGCATCATCAGAAACGCCATTAATTTTAAAGGTATCACAAAGTTCCAAAAAATTGGCTATATGTGAATTTGGATCTTCATCTTATAAACCATCAAACTGCACCAATTGTTGTATCATCTGAATAGTGTTTGGCTTTAATTCAAAATTATTAGCAGCAATAGTAGGTCTAAGAATACTAGTTTGGGTACCAACAAAACTAGGTTTAGCATAATCATACATAGTGCGAGGAGCTGCTTCTTGATTTGCAGGTGGAGCGACTATTGCGGGAGGTGGTGGAACGTTTTGATTTGCTTCCATCTCTGCTGTAGGTTCTGGCCTTTATTCTTGATCTTGTTCTGGATACTGTAGGCTTCGTCTGATCTCTCTGCGATTTCTGCGAACTGTCGCTTCTAAATCTTCGTCAAAAAGTAATGGTCCTGCTGGGTTATTTCTAGTCATAAATTAGAAATACCTAGAAGGAAAAATAAAAGAAGAATAAAATAAAATAAAAAAATAAATAATAAGAAAAATAAAGAAAAATAAAAATAAATAAAGACTGAAAATAAATAAATATAGTAATGGCTAAAGTAATAGAAATCGAGTTTTCTTAATATTTTAGATCCCCGGCAACGACGCCAAAAACTTGATATACTCGCGATATTAAGTAATAAAATTTATAAAAACTAATCACACCAAAAACTTACTAATATCACGATTTTAAAGGCAAGCGCACCTATCGAACAGTAGTATAGTTTAGCGGCAAGACGAAGTTATCGTACCCAAGGGAACCAAAAGTACTAATACTTACTTCCTTCCTATTATCTAGCCTAAAAATAAAAGAGGATTGATTGAAACTAATTCTAAAACTAACTAAAAGTGCACAAAAAGTAAATTGGGGAAAACTTTAGGGAAAAGCTGATTGATACGAGCAATACTTAAGGGAGAATCCACCTAGACTTCACTTGTTATTAACTTCTTAAACTAGATGATGTCTTCGCTTGACTTGATCCGTAGAGATCCCTAACTTATGTTAATACCTCTTTCGAGGATAAGAACAACTAGGCCTAGGCTGTTAACTAAAGTTTCTTTATTAATTAACACCCTAGGTTGCATTAATTTGATCTATGGATCCCCCTATTAGGTTTGACCCTAATCCGGCAGATTTATGTCGCCCTATGTCAGGGTTGCGTGAAACTCCGCTTAATTATGGTAGATCTACTCTTAAAACAGGGACTTTTGCTCCTCTGCCTAAGCACATCAAGTTCTTGAAGTAATACCTAGGATTATTAAATCAAGAATGAAGAACACATAATTAAGAACAATTCAAGTATTTATCAAATAATTCAAGAATAAATAATAACAAGATCTGTCTTAGGTTTCATCCCCCTCAAGTATTTAAGGGGTTTAGTTCATAATAAAGAAAGAAAACATCTCAGAAGAATTAAGATAACAAAACAAAAAGAACCCAGAAACCCCTGAAGGAATTTAGGGAGATCCTCTGTCTTGATGTAGAATTCTAGCTTCTGAGATGAATCAACCGACTGCCCTTGGAGTAATCCCTTGCTTTCACTCCTTGTGTTGGCAGAATTATGGCGCTCTTTCTTGAGAGAAAAGAGTATATCCTTAGAGTTGCCTCCTAGGGTCTTTATATAGAGCTTTGGGGAGCCTTTCTTAGCCTCTAAGCATCCAAATCCGAGTGAAATTCCTCTTCCTCACGACTAGAACACGCCCGTGTGATTTCGATAAGAGATCGTTTTCGGGATTGTTGAGGTGGCACGGCTGTGTGCCCTGGCCGTGCTTGTTGGGGGCTGGACCGTGTGGTCTTCGTGTGGCACGGCCGTGGCACACGGCCATGCGGTGACTTCTTAGGCTGTGTCGATTTCACATTTTGGCCCATTTTCTCCCTTTTTTGTCCATTTTCCATTCTTTTCTCTTCCCTATGCTCTCCTGAGTATAAGATATGAAAAAGAAAGATTAAGAGCACCAATTCTCACTAATTTGATAATAATTCATCCAAAATATAGGCTAAACATGAGGTAAAAATATGTATAGTTAATCGTTTATCACTAGCATTAACTTGATGCCCTATAAAATGTTCGAGCAACTAGGCTTAGGGGAACCAAAACCCACTAGGATAAGTATTCAATTAGCCGATAGATCTGTTAAATATCCTAGGGGTATCATTGAAGATGTATTAGTTAAGGTGAACAAATTTATATTCCCTATTGACTTTGTCGTATTAGTTATGGATGAGGATGTTGAGGTACCCTTAATCCTAGGATGACCATTTTTAGCTACTGCAAGAGCTGTTATTAATGTTGGAGATGGTAAACTTGTGCTTAGGGTAGGTGATGAAGAGATTGTATTTAAAATTTATGATGCCATACGATTTGCTAGGGAACAATATGATTCTTGTTATTTTATTGATTCTATTGATCACTCTGTTCAAGATTCTTTTCAGGAAATCACTTTTAAAGACACATTGGAACTGTGTCTCATTCAAAGTAGGGGAGAGCACGAAGTCACCACTGAGATGGAAAAGATAATAACTGAGCTAAACTCCAATGAATCTCCCTCAAGACAAATAGATTATGAGGGTATTGAAATTAAGGGTGAGCTAAGACAGAAACCCTCTATTGACGAACCTCCTAAATTAGATCTCAAATAATCACCCAAGCACTTAGAACATGCATTTTTTGGAGACAATTCTATACTGTCAGTCATTATTGCCTCAAACTTGCAACCTAAGGAAAAAAGAGGAATTAATTCAAGTGTTACACAAGCATAACAGAGCCATAGCTTGGAAAATTTCTGACATCAAAGGAATTAATCCTTCTTTTTGCACCCACAAAATTTTGATGGAGGATGAATACAAACCATGTGTACAAGCTCAAAGGAGACTGAACCCCAGCATGAAGGAAGTAGTCAAAACCGAGGTAATTAAACTTCTAGATGCTAGAATTATTTATCCTATTTCTGACAGTGCTTGGGTAAGTCCTGTGCAGGTGGTTCCTAAGAAAGGTGGCATGACTGTCGTTGCCAATGAAAAGAATGAATTAATCCCTACAAGAACTGTCACAGGTTGGAGGGTTTGTATTGGTTACAGGAAATTGAACGACGCCATGAGAAAGGATCACTTCCCCTTACCTTTCATTGGTCAGATGTTAGAAAGACTATCAGGACATATGTGCTACTATTTGTTGGATGGACTTTCTGGCTATTTCCAAATCCCGATAGCTCCGAAAGATCAAGAAAAGACGACATTCACTTATCCATACGGTACGTTTGCTTATCATAGAATGCCTTTTGGATTATGTAATGCCCCTACTACTTTTCAGCGTTGCATGCTAGCAATTTTTAACGAACTTGTGGAGGATATCATGGAGGTATTCATGGATGACTTCTCAGTATTTGGTAACTCTTTCCAACTTTGCTTCAAAAATTTAGAACGAGTTTTGATAAGATGCGAAGAAACAAATCTTGTTTTCAATTGGGAAAAATGCCATTTTATGGTACGAGAAGGTATTGTGCTAGGACACAAAATTTCTAGTAAAGGGATAGAAGTAGATAAAGCAAAAGTTGAGACCATCGAAAAACTGCCTCCCCCTAGTTCTGTTAAGGCAATTAGAAGCTTTTTAGGACATGCTGGTTTTTATAGGAGATTTGTTAAAGACTTTTCTAAAATACCTAAGCCATTAACGAAATTACTAGAAAAAGACGTACCTTTCAATTTTGATCAGGAATGTTTAGAGGCATTTACCACTCTCAAAGAGAAACTCACCAATACTCCAATTATAATTGCACCTAATATAATTGCACCTGATTGGAACTTACCTTTTGAACTAATGTGTGACGCGAGTGATTTTGCTGTAGGTGCAGTTCTTGGGCAGTGAAGAGACAAGCATTTTCAGCCAATCTACTATGCTAGCAAAACTCTAACAGCAGCACAAGAGAACTACACTACCACAGAAAAAGAATTGCTAGCTGTGGTTTTTGCGTTCAACAAATTTAGACCATATCTAATATTGTCTAAAGTTATCGTTTATACTGATCATTAGGCCCTTCGCTATCTTTTAACTGAGTCCGATGTAAAACCTCGACTAATAAGATGGATTTTATTGTTGCAAGAATTTGACTTGGCAATACAAGACAAAAAAGGAGCTAAAAACTTAGCAGCAGATCACCTCTCCAGACTTAAGAACCCACATCTCAAAGAACTTGATGAAGCTGAAATAAACGACTCGTTCCCTGAACAACAACTCTTAGCCATATCTAATTCTGAGGTACATTGGTTTGCTGACATCACAAATTACTTAGTTGCTAACATAATCCCAAAAGGGTTGACACATCAGCAAAAGAATTGATTCTTTACTAATGTGAAAAACTACTTTTGGGAAGACCCTTTTCTTTTTTGTATTTATGCAGACCAAGTCATTTGAAGATGTGTCACAACAACTGAAGCGAACAAGATTTTGGAACACTGCCATTCAGGACCAACAGGAGGACATTACAGCAGAACTAAGACCGCTCATAAAATACTCGAATCAGGTTTTTATTGGCCCACATTATTAAAAGATGCCAGTAGGTATGCTATTTCTTGTGATAAATGTCAACGACCAGGTAATATCTCTAAACGTGATGAAATGCCTTAGACAAATATGCTTGAATGTGAAATATTCGATGTGTGGGGCATAGATTTCATGGGTCCATTCCCTAGTTTTTTCGGAAATAAATACATTTTAGTAGCAGTTGATTACGTGTCTAAATGGATAGAAGCCCAAGCCTTACCTACTAATGATGCTAGAATGGTAGTAAAATTCCTTAAAAAACTTTTTTCTCGATTTGGAACACCAAGAGCAATTATCAATTATAGAGGAACGCATTTTCGCAATGCCTAGTTTGAAAAAGTCTTACAGAAATATGGAGTATATCATAAAATAACTACCCCTTACCAGCCTCAAACCAGTGGACAAGTTGAAGTAACTAATAGAGAGCTAAAACGCATCCTAGAGAAAACCGTACAAGCAAATAGAAAAGATTGGGCAATGAAAGTAGATGATGCTCTATGGGCCTATAGAACCGCTTTCAAAACTCCCACAGGAACATCGCCTTATAGACTCGTTTATGGGAAAAGTTATCATTTACCCTTTGAGCTAGAACATAAAGCATTTTGGGCTATTAAATTTTTAAACCTCGACCCTGATCTTGCTGGTGAAAAGAGATGCATGCAGCTAAACGAATTGGACGAATGGCGTTGCAATGCATATGAAAACTCACGCTTATACAAGGAAATCACAAAACGACACCATGATGCTCGTCTGAAGCAACATAAACAATTTAAGCCTGGCGATCTTGTTTTGCTGTACAACTCAATGCTTAAATTATTCGCTGGAAAGCTAAAATTGAGATGGTCAGGCCCATTCATAGTCCAAAGTGTTCTTCCCTACGGCACAATTGAGGTAACACATCAAACTCAAGGCACTTTCAAGGAAACGGTCACCTACTCAAACTATATTATGGTGACGACTTTAAGAATGATAGAGAGGAGCTTAGACTTCACAATCCCTCGTAAAAGGTATAGGTAAGAAGTCGAGCTTAGACTATAAACAAGCACTTCTCGGGAGGCAACCCCAGCACTAACAAGTTTGATTTTCTTAGATTCATAACTAACTCCTTAAAACACAGATTCCCCAGGACCACACGATTAGACACACGAGTGTACCTAAGGCCGTGGACACCCTACAGTTTGCAACACGGCTGTGCGATACTACCATGGCCAAACCTGTCAATTCATACACGGGCATGTGATTTCAAACATGACCGTGGGAGAAGCGAACACCAAAAGACACGACCATGCTATATGGCCGCGTATCCCAACACGCTCGTGCCAATGAACAATGGGCAAGACTGAGAAATTACCATGGGTATAGGACACGCCCGTACTGACCAACCATGGCCACATCAATAGAACCACGAGACACACGGCCAACCCACATGTCACACAGCCGTGCGCCACGACCGTGGGGACGACTTCCCATTATTTAAATTTTAAATTTTAAATTTTCATTTTCTTTGCTTTATATTCCCCTTTCCCCTTATTTTTAAATTCTTATCGAGTAATCCTTGAAAGTGACACACAGTTGTACTTATTCCCTTCAATCACCAAGAATTACGAACTTCAAGCAGTCCCTTCTGCAAGTCTTCACACCTCCAACTCAAGGAATTCATCCAAATATGCAACGAGTTTCACTTCTCTTCCTATCTTATGATCTTATGCTGCTATTGCTACTAATATATCTTTGCACATTGAGGGCAATGTACGTCTTAAGTGTGGGGGGAAACTCACTTTCATTCCTTGTATTATCTTTGAAACCCCTAAAAATTTTTACCACTAACTTTTTACAGTGTTCTCAAATTTCGAATTCTCACTTTCACTCTCTGCATTAGTCTCAATCTCCTATTAGGAATTAATTCTGATTGATTTATGATTTTTATCGATATGTTGAGAATTAAGACATAGGTACTTATGCTTTGATTATTCAAACTTTAAGACATTAGGGAATCAAGCATGTTAAGTTGAAATTTTTGAGAATTTATTTTTTTTCTAAGTTACTTTCCCTAATTTTAAGTGTTATCTTGAGATTTGAAATTCGCAGGATTGACATCAAAAGCCATAATTCTGGTGAGATTATTCATGTCGAGACCACATCATTGATTTGATATACTGAAATGATGAAGGCACCTAGGTTTAACCCACGTACTCCACAAAAGCCTACCTCCATAAATTAACCCCTAGTGAACCCCATTGAACCTAACAACCCATTCCTTGACCTACCTTTAATATTAACCTATAACCCGTTTTTTGTTGAATTCCATTCAATTATTTTGATCCCTATTTTTGTCGAGATTTGAGTTGAATAATTGTTTAGCTTTATTCTCTTTTTCAGTTTGTAAAGTTTATAAATAATCAATTTATTGTTATTTGATTTGTTCTTAAAAAAAATATTTACAGTTAATTCAGTTATTATTCATATGTTAATTGTAATTTAATATTTTTGCATATTTCTATTATAAGCTTCCGAATCCAGAATGATATCATCATAAAAGCTTAGCCCTAGGGATATGTTACAGTGATATAATTTTTCTAGCTAGATGATTTTTCAATACAATCTCTATTCTAACTGATAAACGATAAATTATACATATTTTTATCTCATGTTTAGCCTATATTTTGGATGAATTATTATCAATTTAGTGAGAATTGGTGCTCTTAATCTTTCTTTTTCATATCTTATACTCAGGAGAGCATAGGGAAGAGAAAAGATCAGAAAATAGACCAAAAACGGAAAAAATGGGCCAAAATGTGAAATCGACACGGCACAAGAAGTCACCATACGGCCGTGGCACACGGCCGTACCACACGAAGACCACACGGTCCAGCCCCCGACAAGCACGGCCAGGGCACACGGCCGTGCCACCTCAACAGTCCCGAACACGGTCTCTTGTCGAAGTCACATGGGCGTGGCACGCGGGCGTGTTCTAGTCGTGAGGAAGAAGAATTTCACTCGGATTTGGATACTTAGGGGCTAAGAAAGCCATTTTAAACTCTATATAAAGACCCCAAGAGACAACTCTAAAGAAAGACTTCTTTCTCTCAAGAAAGAGCGCTATAATTCTGCAAACACAAGGAGTGAAAGCAAGGAATTACTCCAAGGAAGGCCGATTGATTCATCCCAAAAGCCAGAGTTCTACATCAAGATAGAGGATCTCCCTAAATTCCTTTAGGGGTTTTTGGGATCTTTATGTTTCTTTATCTTATTTCTTCTGAGATGTTTTCTTTATTAATTATGAACTAAACCTCTCAAATACTTGAGGGGGATGAAACCTAAGACAGATCTTGTTATTATTTATTCTTGAATTATATGATAAATACTTGAATTGTTCTTAATTATGTGTTCTTCATTCTTGATTTAATAATCCTAGGTATTACTTCAAGAACTTGATGTACTTAGGCAGAGGAGCAAAAGTCCCTGTTTTAAGAGCAGATCTACCATAATTAAGCGGAGTTGCATGCAACCCTAGACATAGGGCGACATAAGTCTGCCAGATTAGGGTCAAACCTAATAGGGGGATCCATAGATCGAATTAATGCAACCTAGGGTGTTAATTAATAAAGAAACTTTAGTTAACAGCCTAGGCCTAGTTGTTCTTAGCCTCGAGGAGGGATTAACATAAGTTAGGGATCTCTACGGATCAAGTCAAGTGAAGAAATCGTCTAGTTCAAGAAATTAATAACAAGTGAAGTCTAGGTGGATTCTCCCTTAAGTATTGCTCATATCAATCAGTTTTTCCCTAAAGTTTTCCCCAATTTACTTTTTGTGCACTTTTAGTTAATCTTAGAATTAGTTTCAATCAATTCTTTTTTATTTTTAGGCTAGATAATAGAAATGAAGTAAGTATTAGTACTTTTGGTTCCCTTGGGTATGATAACTCGGTCTTGCCGCTAAACTATACTACTGTTCGATAGGTGTGCTTGCCTTTAAGATCGTGATATTAGTTAGTTTTTGGTGTGATGAGTTTTTATAAATTTTATTACTTAATATTGCGAGCATATCAAGTTTTTGGCGCCGTTGCCGGGGAACTAAAATATTAAGAAAACTCGATTTCTATTACTTTAGCCATTACTATATTTATTTATTTATTTATTTCCAATTTTTTATTTATTTTTATTTTATGTTAATTTTTAATTTTCTTTTCTTTTTCCTTCTAGGTATTTCTAGTTTATGACTAGAAACAACCCAGCAGGACCATTGCTTTTTGACGAAGATTTAGAAGCGACAGTTCGCAGAACTCGCAGAGAGATCAAACAAAGCCTACATTATCTAGAACAAGATCAAGAACAAAGGCCAGAACCTACAGAAGAGATGGAAGCAAACCAAAACATTCCACCACCTCCCGCAATAGTCGCGCCACCAGTAATTTAAGAAGAAGCTCCTCGCACTATGTATGATTATACTAAACCTAGTTTGGTTGGTACCCAAACTAGCATTATTAGACCTACTATTGCTACTAATAATTTTGAATTAAAGCCTAACACTATTCAAATGATACAGAAATTGGTGCAGTTTGATGGTTTACAGGACGAAGATCCCACATAGCCAATTTTTTGGAACTTTGTGATACCTTTAAAATTAATGGCATTTCTGATGATGCCATTCGTCTAAGGCTATTTCCATCCTCTTTGAGAAATAAAGCCAAACAGTGGTTAAACTCTTTACCACGAGGATCAATCACCATATGGGAACAGATGACAGAGAAATTTTTACTTAAATATTTTCCTCCAGCAAAAACAGCTAAATTACGAAACGATATCTCTTCTTTCATGCAGATGGATTTAGAAACATTATACGATGCCTGGGAGAGATACAAAGATCTTTTGAGAAGATGCCATCATCATCGATTACCTTTGTGGCTACAAGTTCAAACCTTTCACAACTGTTTGAATCCTTCAACAAGGCAAATGATCGACGCAGCCGCAGGAGGAACAATCAACAATAAAACATCTGAAGCAACTTATGAGTTTATAGAAGAGATGTCACTGAATAACTATCAGTGGCAGGTCATGAAGACAAAGCCGACAAAAGCTGCAGGAGTTTATAATATTGATGTTGTCGCCATGCTCACTAACCAAGTAGAACTTTTAAATAAAAAGTTTGATAATTTTGTTGGTTCTACGCAGGCACAGCCAGTGATGCAATGCGACACAACCCCAGGAAATATGTTGAATCCGGACTATTCACCTTATGGACACAGCATGGAAACAGAGCAAGCCAACTATATGGGTAACAATTCTAGACCTCAAAATAACCCTTATAGTAATATTTACAATGCAAGTTGGAGAAATCACCCCAATTTTTCATGGGGAGGACAAGGAAATCAAAGACAACAACCTCCTCTGGGATTTCAGTAGCCACCACCACAACAAGAGAAAAAGCCGAATCTTGAAGAGATGTTCACCAAATTTATGGCCACATCAGAAACCCATTTCCAACACACTGAAATAGCACTAAAGAATCAGCAAGTATCAATTCAAGGGCTTGAGAATCAAATCGGTCAGCTTGCAAAATAAATTTTAGAAATACCACAAGGTGGACTACCAAGTAATACTGAGCCAAATCCTAGAGAACATGTCAAACCAATTACTCTAAGAGATGGGAAAGTCCTAGCTAAACCAGAAAAGAAATCTATTCTGGAATCTTCAGGAGACAACGCAGAGGAATCCAAGGAAAACACTCCACCAACACTCAAGGAATACCAACCGCCCATTCCATATCCGGCAAAGTTGAAGAAAGACCGTATAGACGCTCAATTTGGTAAATTTCATGAACTTTTTAAACAATTACACATTAACTTACCTTTTGTTGAAGCGATTTCACAGATGCCAAAGTACGCGAAGTTCCTTAAGGAACTTCTGACAAATAAAAGGAAGTTGGAAGAATTAGCCACATTGGAACTCAACAAGGAATGCTCAGCTATTCTCCAGAATAAACTACCGGCAAAACTAAAAGATCCAGGGAGTTTTACTATTCCTTGCGTAATTGGTAGTTTACTTATTGGTAAAGCCTTAGCCGATTTAGGAGCTAGCATTAATCTCATGCCTTACAAAATGTTCAAGCAACTAGGTCTAGGGGAACTAAAGCCCACTAGGATGAGTATTCAACTAGCTGATAATCCATTAGATATCCTAGGGGAATCATAGAAGATGTGCTAGTAAAGGTAGATAAATTTATATTTCCTGTTGACTTCGTTGTGCTTGATATGGATGAAGATATTGAGGTACCTTTAATTTTGCAATGACCATTCTTAGCCACTGCTAGAGTTGTTATTGATGTAGGAGATGGTAAATTAGTACTTAGAGTTGGTGAGGAAGAAGTCGTTTTTAAAATCTATGATGCCATGAAATTTTCTAAAGAACAAGATGATTCCAGTTATTTTGTTGATATTATTGATTACTTTGCTCAAGATAAGTTTCAGGAACTTTCTATCGCAGACATGTTGGAACTGTGTCCTGTTCAAGGTGGGGGAGAAGATGAAGTCATCACTGAAATTGAGGAACTAAGAAAGGAGTTAGATTCTAATGAAATCATCACAAGACACATAAGTTATGAAAGTATAATGATGAATGATGAATTGAGACAGAAACCTTCAATTGATGAACCCCCCAAATTAGAGTTGCAGTAACTACCAGATCATCTAGAATATGCCTTTTTAGGGAAGATTCAACTCTACCAGTCATTATCGTATCAGATTTGAGCATTGCAAAAAAAGAGGAACTACTCCATGTGTTAAGGGAACACAAGCATGCTATAGCCTGGAAAATTTCAGATATTAAGGGAATTAATCCGTCCTTTTGCACCCACAAAATTTTAATGGAAGATGAATTTAAACCATCAGTGCAAGCTCAGAGACGATTGGATCCCAACATGAAGGAAGTCGTAAAAGCCGAGGTAATTAAACTTCTAGATGCAGGCATTATTTATCCTATTTCTGACAGTTCTTGGGTAAGTCCTATGTAGGTTGTTCCTAAAAAGGGAGGCATGATTGTGGTATCTAATGACAAAAAAGAGGCAATACCTACAAGAACAGTCACTGGATGGAGAGTTTGTATTGATTATAGGAAGCTGAATGACGCCACTTAAAAAGATCATTTTCCCTTACCTTTTATTGATCAGATGTTGGAAAGATTATCAGGTCACATGTATTATTGCTTCCTAGATGGCCTCTCTGGTTACTTCCAAATCCCGATAGCTCTAAAAGATCAGGAGAAAACGACATTCACATGCCCATACGGTACGTTTGCTTATCGTAGAATGCCTTTTGGTTTATGTAACACTCCTGCTACTTTTCAGCGATGCATGCTAGCTATCTTCAATGAATTCGTGGAAGATATCATAGAGGTATTTATGGATGATTTTTCAGTCTTCTGTAATTCTTTCCAACTTTGTCTTAATAATCTAAAACGTGTTTTGATAAGATATGAAGAGAAAAATTTAGTGCTAAATTGGGAAAAATGCCACTTTATGGTTCAAGAGGGGGTATTGTATTAGGACATAAAATTTCTAGTAAAGGGATAGAGGTAGAAAAAGCAAAAATTGAAACTATTGAAAAATTACCTCCCCTAATTCAATAAAGGCTATTAGAAGTTTTTTAGGACATGCAGGTTTTTATCGCAGATTTATTAAAGATTTTTCTAAAATAGCCAAGCCTTTGACAAAATTGCTAGAAAAAGACGTGCCCTTCAACTTTGACCAAGAATGTCTAGAGTCTTTTAACACACTTAAAGAAAAGTTAGTCAATGCACCGATTATGATTTCACCTGATTGGAATCTACCTTTTGAACTAATGTGCGATGCAAGTGATTTGTAGTAGGTGCAATTTTGGGACAACGAAGAGACAAGCACTTTCAACCGATCTATTATGCTAGCAAAACACTGACAGCTACCCAAGCAAATTACACTACCACAGAAAAAGAACTACTAGCTGTTATTTTTGCATTTGATAAATTCAGAGCTTATTTGATTTTGTCGAAAGTCATTGTTTATACTAACCATTCTGCTCTTCACTACCTTTTAGCTAAAACCGATGCAAAACCTCGACTAATAAGATGGATTCTATTGTTACAAGAGTTTGATTTAGAAATAAAGGACAAGAAAGGAGCTGAAAACTTGGTAGCAGATCACCTTTCAAGATTGGAAAATATGCAGCCCAAGTATCTTGACAAAATAAACGACTTGTTTCCTGAAGAACAACTCTTATCTTTAGCAGAAACGACAGTTCCTTGGTTTGCTGATTTTGCAAATTATTTAACAGTTAACATAACCCCAAAAGGGTTGATCCATCAGCAAAAGAAGCAATTCTTTGCTAATGTGGAAAACTACTTTTGGGAGGATCCTTTTCTTTTCTAAATTTGTGCAGATCAGGTTATTCAACGATGCGTTACAGAAATAGAAGCATACCAGATTTTAAATCACTACCATTCAGGACCCACAGGAGGACATCACAGTGGAGCTAGAACTGCTCATAAGGTACTCGAATCAAGCTTTTACTGGCCTACACTTTTCAGGGATGCCAACAGGTATGTGACCTCTTGTGATAAATGTCAGCGAACAGGTAATATTTCTTAACATAATGAAATGGCTCAGAACTATATACTTTCATGCGAAATATTTGATGTATGGGGTATTAATTTCATGGGTCCATTCCCTACTTCAATTGGGAATAAGTACATACTAGTAGCAGTAGATTATATGTCAAAATGGGTGGAAGCCCAAGCCTTACCTACTAATGATGCTAGAATGGTAGTACGATTTTTGAAAAAACTTTTCTTTTGATTTGGAACACCTAGGATAATTATTAGTGACAGAGGCACACATTTTTGCAATGCCCAGTTTGAGAAAGTCTTAAAAAGGTATGGAGTACACCATAGAACAACTACCCCTTATCATCCATAAACCAGTGGTCAAGTCGAAGTGACAAATAGGGAATTAAAACGCATCTTAGAGAAAACAATAGAAACAAATAGAAAAGATTGGTCAAGAAAGATAGACGATGCTTTATGGGCATATAGAACTGCTTTTAAAACACCTATAGGTACATCTCCCTATAAACTTGTCTACGGAAAATGTTGCCATCTGCCATTTGAACTTGAACATAAAGCATTCTGGGCTATTAAATTTTTAAACCTTGATTTCAACCTTGCAGGTGAAAAAAGATTAATGTAGTTAAATAAACTAGATGAATGGCGATGCAATGCCTATGAGAGCTCACGACTATATAAGGAAGCCATTAAGCAACGCCATGACAAACGACTAAAACAACCTAAGCAGTTTAAAACAGGTGATCTTGTCCTACTCTATAATTCGAGACTGAGACTTTTTCCTGGAAAACTCAAGTCAAGGTGGTCAGGTCCATTCACTGTTCAAAGTGTCTTTCCAAACGACACAATTGAGGTAACTCACCCCAACCACGGTACATTCAAGGTAAACGGCCATAGGCTTAAACATTATAGAGGGGAGAATTTTAACGAAAGAAAGGAGGAGCTTCAGCTCCACGAAATCCCTTCGTGATACATCCGAGAAGAGTCGAGCTTAGACTCTAAATAAGCGCTTCTCAGGGGGCAACCCGAGCACTAACTTAGTAAATTTTCATCTATTTTGATTTTAGTATTTTTCATGCATCAAACTAACCCTTTTTAATGCAGAGATTTAGGCCCACACGGCCAGTCCCACGAGCGTGTCCCAGGCCGTGTGAACACTTCAAACAGAGGCACGGTCGTGTACCGAGGCCGTGTGTAAATAGAGCACAAATTTTCCCAAAACACGGGCTAGATAAATAGCCACGGCCGTGCGATATGGCGGTGGCAACCTTTTGACTTCAACACGGGCTACCAACAACACCCCACGGTCGTGCGATATGGTCGTGGCAACCCTGCAGTATCAACACGGGCTTACATAAACCCCCACGCCCGTGTCCCCAGACTATGGAAGACACTGTCAAATTTTACACGGCCATGGAACATATCATACGACCGTGTGAAACACGAACACGATCGTACATGGCCATGTATACCATCACAGGACCGTGTGAGTGACGAAGAACCGATCTCCCACGGCCGTGTAAAACATTTCCACGGGCGTGTACTTTGAACAAGGTGCGCCAAAACGACCAGATTTTGAAAGACACGGGCAAAACACTACTCACACGGGCGTGTGACATGCCCGTGTGACCCAAAAACTATAAAAAGAAAGCCACCATTCATTTCCTTCCTCACTCAAAACCCTCAAATCTCTTCCCCCAACTACCATAAGCGCCGCCACAGCCCTCAAAACACCACCACCCTCAAAATCAGCTGACGCATGCCCGTGTAAACCCACCCCACGACCGTTCACCCTCAACCCACGACCGTGCAACATCATTTTTGGTTCTATTCTCTCATTTTTCTCCTTTATTTATTTTTATTTCATTTCTTTATTATCTAATTATTTAATTTTACTTTGTTTTAGATGTTAAATCAAGCATGGAATTAAGAAAATTAGGATGAATAATCTAGAATAGTATAGAACACATTAGGACTGCATGCCACTTAATTTTATTTTTGTTTGCCACTTACACTCATACTTGCCTGCCATTTATATCATAAATTTAGTATAAATACATAACCATATTTCTTAGTTTTGTTACAAGTTTCAAAATGATTAATTTTTACTATTCAGGTTAATCCTCATTTTATGTTTTCCTAAGAACATTGTCATTGTAATTTTAACTACTATCTATCTAGTTTAATTTCAATATTAAGACTAATGCTTGTTATTTCAGATACTATGTCGTCATCACGCGGTAGGAAAACTGCAGTCCCCGTCTCTAAGAAACGTAAGGGGCTAGGGAGTTCATCATCGAGGCCCACTTCCGAGGTTCAACACCCATTCATCACATTCGCCCAAGCCTTGTAGGAGGAACATTATCAATTACTCCGATCCCGCCCTATATCCACAAGTCGCTGCATTGATTGGGGTGACCTCGAGCAGATACATCTAGTGGATGACGTCTGGGCCCTGTTGATGACTGAGCCATGGGAGCAGTTCTTCCAGATTATCGAGCCCACCTACTTGGAACTCACTTTAGAGTTCTGCTCCACCTTCCACCTCCAGACTGTGATGACCAGATTCGACGACCCAGGGACGGTCCAGTTCCGTCTGGGAGGACTCGTGCGACGCCTCAGCGTGCCAAAGTTCGGCTCAGCACTTGGGCTCTACATAGAGCAATTTATGGTGGACGAGGACTTCCCCACCCTTTCGCGTCGCATTCACATCTGGCCCGTCGATTGCTGGCACGAGATCGCCCCAGGTCATCAAATCTATAACCCTAGTATCAGCAAGGCGACCACCCTCGTTCCCTCTCTGAGGGCGAATAGACACGTCATCGACTTAGCTTACTTCATAGCGCACGCCATGCGGCATCAGACAAAGAGGCACCGTAGAGGCATCTTATCCATAGGGCCCTACATCACACGTTTGGCCTGGTATTTTGGGCTCCTCAACACTTCAGCCCAGACATCCTCCTACACCCTGATCGGTCAGATGCCTCCCCAAGGCATCGCGACTATGTTACATATGAGGATGATCGAGAGGAGGCCAGGAGGCACCCCCTTCAGTTCGCCTTGTTCAGGAGGGCAAGGAACCATAGGACATTACTAATGATGTCCCACCACCACCAGCAGAGGCCGCACCTACCGAGCCACCACCCCCTCGCCACCCATCTCATGCGACAGCCAGCCATGCTGACTTATCTGAGCGCTTTTCACGATTTGAGTAGCAATGCTTCCAGCACCTCGATTATATCGGTGCCACCTTAGAGCAGATATACCAGCACCTCTGCATCACTCCACCGCCACGTGATCCATCTGAGGATTAGAGACTTCTATTCCTCCTAACTTTATTTTTATCTTAATTTTTATCTCTATTTTATTTTAACACTGATCCCTATTTTTACCTTTTCCTTGCTTCTAACTTTATTTTCCTTTTTCTTTTTATCTTTACTTTATTTTATCTTTTTCATTATTTGAATATTAGTATTTTTAGAACTTAGTTTATTTTTTTCCTTTTATTTCTTTTTCTTTTCCATAATGGCCAACCCCTAACAAGTAATCTCCATTGCTCCGAATTCCCCATGACTAATAAATTCTTTCACAGTTTCAAAGGAGCTCTACAGCTCAAATCTCTACAAAAAAGGGAACACCCTACCACAACTACCGTCTTTTCCAATTCCAATCTCTGTCTCACTAATTTATCCAAAGCACAGGGAGTTTCAATTCTCTCTCTATCTTTTGATATTATGTTTCTATTGCTACTAATGTTATCCTTGTACATTGAGGGCAATGTACATCTTAAGTGTGGGGGGAAACTTACTTTAAATCTTTATACTATGAAAACCCTGAAATCTGATGCATTGTTCACAATTGCATTATCTTCAACCTCCTATTAGGAATTAATTCTAATTGATTTATGATTTTTATTGATATGTTGAGAATTAAGACATAGGTGCTTGTACTTTGATTATTCAAACTCTAAAACATTAGGGAATCAAGCACGATAAGTTGAAATTTTTGAGAACCCCAAATTTTTTCATAAGTTATTTTCTTTAATTCTAAGTATTATCTTGAGATTCGAAATTCACAGGGTTGACATCAAAAGACATAATTCTGGTGAGATTTTGAGCCTTCTTGAGCATACATTTTTTCATGCTCACTTTTATTATTGCTTTAAGTGAGTAAATATTGATTTGTGATTCTAGAACTTGCTTTGATTATACATGTCGAGACCACATCGTTGATTTGATATACCGAGATGATAAAGGCACTTAGGATTTAACCCACTTACTCCACAAAAGCCTACCTCCATAAAGTAACCCCTAGTGAACCCCATTGAGCCTAACAACCTTTTCTTTGACTTACCTCTAATATTAACCTATAACCCATTTTTGTTGAATTCTATTCAATTACTTTGATCCCTATTTTTGTCGAGATTTGAGTTGAACTTATTATCTAGCTTTATTCTCTTTTCCAGCTTGTAAAGTTTTATTCAATGTATTGTATCCTAGTTGAATTGTTCTAAAAAAAAACGTATGTATTCAGTTGTAATCTTTAATAGTTCAAATAGTTTTTGCATATTTCTATTTTAAGGCTACCAAGGCAAAATTGATATTATCTTAAGAATTAGCTCGAGAAATATGTTCCAGTGATAGAGATTTTTCTAGCTAGATAATTTTTCAATTCAATCTCGATTCTAGCCCTCTTTTGCAGCCTGTGACAACACCCCTAACAAAGCCCCATTACAACCATTGAAAGACCTTTTGATCGATGTATCATATCAATCTACAGTGGTGGAGATCTGATTTTCTAACAAGCCTATGGTAATAACTTTTCAGATTGACTAGAGAGTACTTAATTCTTGAACCCTAAACACTTCGAGTGGATAGAGTGAATCCTTAGTGAGGATGTCAACTTCTGTTAATTAAGATGGAGAAATAATTACTTAGGAGAAGGGAGAAAAATTTATGTTTTCAATGATAAAATTCTCAACTTAAAGTGGTTGAGTCTTTAATGTACTTTTGATTGAACTTTCATTGTATGATTACCTGTGGATTAGTTTGAAACATTATTGATAAAGATTATAACTTGAGAGGGATGATTCTTAATTAGGGATTGAGATTTTGCTTGAGCACAAGCAAAGGCTTAAGTGTGGGGATATTTGATAAATGATAAATTATACATATTTTTACCTCATGTTTAGCCTATATTTTGGATGAATTATTATCAATTTAGTGAGAATTGGTGCTCTTAATCTTTCTTTTTCATATCTTATACTCAGGAGAGCATAGGGAAGAGAAAAGAACGAAAAATAGACCAAAAACGGAGGAAATGGGCAAAAATGTGAAATCGACAAGGCCCAAGAACACGAAAACCACACGGTCCAGCCCCCGACAAGCACGACCAGGGCACACGGCTGTGCCACTTCAATAGTCTCGAACACGGTCTCTTTTCGAAGTCACACGGGTGTGGCACACAGGCGTGTTCTAGTCGTGAGGAAGAAGAATTTCACTTGGATTTGGATTCTTAAGGGCTAAGAAAGCCATTCTAAACTCTATATAGAGACCCCAAGAGGCAACTCTAAAGAGAGACTTCTTTCTCTCAAGAAAGAGCGCTATAATTCTGCCAACACAAGGAGTGAAAGTAAGGAATTACTCCAAGGAAGGCCGATTGATTCATCCCAGAAGCCAGAGTTCTACATCAAGATAGAGGATCTCCCTAAATTCCTTTAGGGGTTTTTGGGATCTTTATGTTTTGTTACTTTATTTCTTCTGAGATGTTTTCTTTATTAATTATGAACTAAACCTCTCAAATACTTGAAGGGGATGAAACCTAAGACAGATCTTGTTATTATTTATTCTTGAATTATATGATAAATACTTGAATTGTTCTTAATTATGTGTTCTTCATTCTTGATTTAATAATACTAGGTATTACTTCAAGAACTTGATATACTTAGGCAGAGGAGCAAAAGTCCCTGTTTTAAGAGCAGATCTACCATAATTAAGCAGAGTTGCATGCAACCCTAGACATAGGGCGACATAAATCTACTGGATTAGGGTCAAACCTAATAGGGGGATCCATAGATCGAATTAATGCAACCTAGGGTGTTAATTAATAAAGAAACTTTAGTTAACAGCCTAGGCCTAGTTGTTCTTAGCCTCGACGGAGGGATTAACATAAGTTAGGGATCTCTACGGATCAAGTCAAGTGAAGAAATTGTCTAGTTCAAGAAATTAATAACAAGTGAAGTCTAGGTGGATTCTCCCTTAAGTATTGCTCATATCAATTAGCTTTTCCCTAAAGTTTTCCCCAATTTACTTTTTATGCACTTTTAGTTAATCTTAGAATTAGTTTCAATCAATCCTCTTTTATTTTTAGGCTAGATAATAGAAAGGAAGTAAGTATTAGTACTTTTGGTTCCCTTAGGTACGATAACTCGGTTTTGCTGCTAAACTATGCTACTGTTCAATAGGTGCGCTTACCTTTAAGAGCGTGATATTAGTTAGTTTTTTGTGTGATCAATTTTTATAAATTTTATTACTTAATATCGCGAGCATATCACTAACCCTCTTTTTCAGCTTGTGACAACACCCCTAACCAAAGCCCCATTACAACCATTGAAAGACCTTTTGATCGATGTGTCATATCAATCTATAGTGGTGGAGATTTGATTTTCTTGCAAGCCTATGGTAATAACTTTTTAGGTTGACTAAAGAGTGCTTAATTCTTGAACCCTAAACACTTTGAGTGGATAGAGTGAATCTTTAGCGAGGATGTCAACTCTTGTGATTTTGATTGAGAGGTAATTAGTTAGGAGAAGGGAGAAAACCTATGTTTCTATGATAAAATTCTCAACTTAGAGTGTTTGAGACTTTAATGTTCTTCTGGTTGAATTTTCATTGTATGATTACTTGTGGATTAGTTTGAAACATTATTGATAAGAATTATAAGTTGAGAAGAATGATTTTTAATTATGAGTTGAGATTTTGCTTGAGGACAAGCAAAGGCTTAAGTGTGGGGGTATTTGATAAACCGTAAATTATACATATTTTTACCTCATGCTTAGCCTAAGTTCTGGATGAATTATCATTAAATTGGTGGAAATTGGTGCTCCTAATCCTTTTATTTCATGTTTTATACTTAAGTGAGCATAAGGAAGGGAAAAGAGCAAGGAACGAGCCGAAAACGAGTACATTAGGCCCAATTCAGTAATCAACACAGCCTGGAGGTTCTCCACACAGCCGTGTCACATGGCCGTGCCACTTTAACAGGATCAAGCACGGCCTGGTAGTCGATCCACACGGGCATGGCACACGAGCGTGTCCCTGTCGTGAGGAAGTGCAATTTCACTCGGAAATGGCTGCTTAGGGGTTAAGAAAGCCATTCTAAACTCTATATAAAGACCCTAAGAGGCAACTTCAAAGAGAGAATTATTTTCCCGCCAAGACGGGGAGTTAAAGGCAGGGAATTACTCGAAGGGAAGCCAATTGATCCATCTCAGAAGCCAGGATCTACATCAAGACAAAGGATCTCCCTTTAATCCTTTCAAGATTTGGGATTTCTTATGTTTTGCTAATTTATTTCTTCTGAGATGTTTTCTTTTATAATTATGAACTAAAACCCCAAATATCTAAGGGGGATAAAACCTAAGACAGATCTTGTTATTGTTATCTGAGCTGTGTGATTAATATTTAATTTGTTCTTAATTGTGTTTTTTAACTCTTAAATTGATATTTCCGGGATATTGATTTAAGTCGAATGTGCCTATGTGGAGGAGCAAAAGTCCCTGCATAGGAGTAGATCCAACACAATTAAGCGGAGTTGATCGCAATCCTACACATAGGACGACAAAAATCTATCGAATTAGAGTCAAATCTAAATGGGGAGCCATAGATCGAGTTAATGCAAGACTAGGGGTTTTAACTAGAAAGAGATTTCAGTTAATCAACCTAGGATTAGTTGTTCTTATCATCGACAAAGGTATTAACATAATTTAGGGATCTCTACGGATCAAATCAAATGAAGAATCATCTGGTTTAGAGTTAGATAACAAGTGAAGTCTAGGTGGATTCTTCCTTGGGTATTGTCTTAATCAATCAATTTTCCCAAAAGTAATCTCTCTCTTTACTCCTTGCCGTTTCTTTTTAATTTTGTTTAGATTAGTTAATTTAGAAACAAAACCCCCTTTTATTTTTAGGCTAGATAATAGGAAGAAAGTTATTACTAGTACTCATAGTTCCTTAGATTTGATATTCCGATCTTGCCACTGACTATACTACTATTCAATAGGTGCACTTGCCTTTTTATCGTGATATTAGTTAGTTTCCAAGTACGATCAGATTTTATTACTTTATCATCATCATTCGAGATCACGATCAGGGGGTAGTGTCAAGGCGCTTACATTTTAAAGAATGAATTTTTTGTTTAAACTTGTGTTCATGAAACTATGATTTCCATGAAATTTCAATGAAGTTTTTATGGTTGTTAAAGTGTACCATTTTATCTAGCCTTGAATGATAAACTATTTACATTCTATATTAAATTAAACTATAGTTTAAGTTGGTTTACACAAAATATGGTTTTTAAAAGTATTGATTTTATGTTAATGATGCGACATTCTCGGATCCTTCTAAAAGATCGAGTTTGGAGTGTTACAAGTTTGGTATCAAAGCTGAGGTTTAGCTGATTCTCAGAAAATTGAAGATAGTGTCACACCCTTATCATGTATAGCATACCTCTAGCTTAGTCTTTAATGTTTTGTACTAAGATAACTCTTCTTTTGTAGTGAGATAAGAAAATGTCTGATAGTTCCAGAGAAGCCGCCGATAAGGAATAGAAAGTCATATCCCTACTCAAGAACAAGCTACTACTGCTAGCAACAATGTGGGAAATGCAAGAAGTACATTTAGAAATATGTTCTTCACAATGATGACTCAGTTGTTTGATCAATTTATGGGAAATCATCAAAAACAACAACCTCAACAACTATAACGCCCTCCTCAACCACAACCTAAAATGGTTCATCCGGCCTAACCTACTCCACCTACACATGTTAGGCTCCCCCTAAGACTAACCATGTTTGAGAGATCTAGAAAAATGGCACCAAAGATTTCCTGGTGATAAAGAAGATGACCCCCACTGTAGCTGAGTAGTGGTTATCTCGGTTATGTACGGTTATAAAATAACTAAAGTGTACCTCTGAACATAGTCTCAGATTTGTTGTACTATTATTAGAGGGAGAAGCTTACCAATAGTGGGAAACCTTGTTTAGTGTTACCCTAGAGCCAATGATTGATTGAGATTTCTTCTTAGAAAATTTTAAAGAATGATATGTCAATAAAATGTTTATTGAGCAGATGAAGAAAGAATTTTTGTATTTGAAATAAGGAAGAATGTCTGTTATGGAGTATGAACCTGAATTTCTCCGGCTCAGTTGATATGCCAGAAATATGTTTCAGAAAAAAAAAAGAGATGTGTGATAAGTTTGAAAAGAAACTCAAAGATGAAATTCATGCTTTAGTGAAAGTTTCAAAATGCAAGACTTTGGCAAAGATGAAAGCTAATGCCCACAATATGGAATCAATTATCAAGGATAGAAGTAAGAACTTTGAGAAAGAAAGAATGAAAAAAAAAGAAGAGCAAGTCCTCCACCTCTATCCAATTTTAAGAAATTAAAAGACCAAACTTTTTCAGTTTCAAGGAAAGATTCATAGTTCACAAGCTACAAACGTGAAGGGTTTAGCAAGCCAGCTATGTCTATGGCAAGTTCTGGTAGTTCTAGAATGGTAAAAAGTGAATATGATTACTATGGTAGGAGTCATGGTGGTAAATGAAGGAAGAAATTAGGAGCCTGCTTTGGTTGTGGGTCTAGGGGCCACTTGGTTAAGAATTGCCCATCTAAGTCTAATTTTAGCACTGAGCAATCAGTTAAAAGAACACAAAAGTTCCAACATGAGAATAAATCTAAGATGGTAACTAAATCTAGCTCAATACAAGGATCACAAAGAAAGAATTTTTATAAGACGAGTTCTGACCCATTAGCTCAAGCCTATGTGATGAAGGTTAAGGAATATGCATATTTACTTGAGGTTATAACTGGTAATTTTTCTTTTCTTGGTAATAATGTTTATCCTTTGATTGATCCTAGTTATACTCATTCTTACATCTGTACTAAGGTCATAGAGGGTCTTAGTCTTAAGATAGAATACTCTTAAATGAATGTGTTGGAAATGAATCCTTTGGGTCAAAGTACTGTAGTGAATAAGTTGATCAAGAATTGTCCATTATCTTTTGGCGAGCACGTATTTTTTGCGGACTTGTTATTACTAAAATTTCACAAGTTTCATGTCATTTTGAGATTAGATTGGCTTACTAGACATAATGTTATGGTTGACTATAGAACTAGAAGTGTACACCTAGTGAGTGTTGAGGCTGAAAGGATATTGATGTCTAGTAAGCAGTTAGAATTGGTGAACAAAATTATTTCTGCAGTATCCGCCAAGAAAATGATTGTTCAGGGCGCAGATGCTTATCTGGCGTACATCATGGATATAATTAAGTCCAAGAGTGAGATTAGTCAAGTTTCTATGGTAAGAGAGCTTTTGGATGTGTTTCCTGAGGAACTTATTGGAATGCCTCCTAAGAGAGAGATGGAGTTCTCAATTGATTTGGAACCTGGGGCAACTCCCATATCATGTACTCTGTACAGGATGGCACTGTTGGAGCTTAAAGAATTAAAAGAATAGTTGCAAGACCTATTGAGTAAGGGTTTTACTAGGCCTAGTGTGTCACCATGGGGTGCACCAATTTTGTTTGCCAAGAAGAAGGATGGATCTATGTGCCTATGTATAGACTACCACCAACTAAACAAGGTTACGGTAAAGAATAAATACCCTCTTCCAAGTATTGAAGATTTATTTGATCAGTTAAGTAGGGCTAGAATTTTCTCAAAGATAGATCTAAGGTCAAGATATTATCAAATAAAGATTAAAGGTGATGATGTGTCTAAGACAGTCTTTCGGTCAAGGTATGGCCGCTAAGAATTTTTTGTAATGCCTTTTAGGTTGATAAATGCGCTAATTGTATTCATGAATTTAATGAACAAGGTGTTTTAGCTCTGTTTACATCAGTTTGTAGTGGTCTTTATTAATGATATATTAGTTTATTCTAAGAATGAGATCAATCATGAAGAGTATTTAAGAATTTTATTGAGAACCCTGCGTGATAATTAGTTGTATACAAAGTTTAGTAAATGTGAGTTTTAGCTGAAATAAGTGTATTTTTTTTGGGCATATCATCTCAGCTTATTCTATTAGCGTGGATCCTATTAAGGTTAAGGCAGTTCTTGAGTGGAACTTGCCCAAAAACATTTATGAAGTTCACAACTTTCTAGGGTTTGCTAGGTACTATAGGAGGTTTGTGAAGGGTTTCTCAATGATAACATCACCTTGTTGAAAAAGAAAGAAAAAATTGTATGGCGTGACGAATGTGAATAGAGCTTTGAAAATTTGATGACAGTTCTGACTGAAGCTCCGATACTAGCACAACAGAGACTAGGGCTGAGTACATAGCTTTTACAAATGCGTCTCTGAACTAGTTAAAATGTGTCCTTATGTAAAGAGGTCATTGTAACAGACCCTACCCGTATCCATCGCCGGAATAGAGTACGAGGCATTACTGGAGTTTACTGAACCATTAACCATTGAATCGAGTCTAGTACTATTCATTTCCCGAACTTTGTTATTACATCACTAAGATGGGTTCTCGAAACTTGAAATATGTGTCGGAACCAAACCGAGACTAAATCAGAATCGTAGGGAATTTTTTACAAAATCCCAAAATTTTTCTCAATTTCAGAACTCACACGCCCATGTGGCTGTGCGACATGCCTGTGTGGTTCAAGCCGTGTGGCCAGCACGCCCATGTGACTTACCTCGTTCTAGGCCTTGTGGCTTCACACACCGATGTCCCTAGGCCGTGCAACTCTCTGACTTGCATACCATGAACAAATTGATCTCACACGGCCAAGTCTCACGCCCATGTGCTAGGCCCTGTGGTTAATTCAAATTTTCAAAAATAGGTGCAGGATTCACACAGCCAGGAGAGACACCCATGTACCAGGCCGTATGCCTCACACTGCTGAGACACACGCCCGTGTCTCTGCCCGTGTCCTCAATTCTAAGCATTCTGTTTTGCAAATTTTAGATGCAGGGGATACACAGCTAGACTACACGCCCATGTAACAGACCGTGTGTCACACACAGCCTAGACACACGCCCGTGTGTCTATCCGTGTGGACAAAATAAGGCTCTGTCCAAGCCTCATTTTTCACCTATTTTCATCTCATACCTGCACCAAATCATTCCAATGCAAAACAAGCAATTTCATATATAATTTTCAACCAATTTCATCATACCACAACCATATTCTCTCACGCACATTTGATACCAACTTACCTCATAACCATATATGTATAATCCATCAATTTTAACCCCTTTTTTCATACATGTTATACATATCATTTACTGCTTGAATGTACCAAAATCATATTAACATTAGCCATACCAATGGCTAAGTTTATATCTATCCATTTCAAAACTTAAAATATAAAGTTTATCCTATACATGCCATTACCACAAAATAGAACATTTTTATATACCAAAATGTTTAGGTTGATAGTGAATCAAGCTCCGACCAATCTCTGACCTTTTGAGCCTTCGAGCACTATAAGATAGGGAAAAATAAACAGAGTAAGCACTTAGTGCTTAGTAAGCCGATATAACAAGAATTTAACTTACCACATGTTTCCATTAATAGAAATCAAACAGATATGCATTCAAGAAATAAATTATTATCCTATCACACACTATCTTAACAATTTGAGTTAGTTCAAGGATAACATATAATTCCAACACATAGATAAATGATTGATGAGCTCATCATTTCCATTGTTCTCATATATCCATCATTTCCATGTTCATATTACATTTTCCATTTTCCTATTTATACCGTTAAATTTATCAGAATTTCAACAGATACTCAGTAGTACACTTATAGTGTACAATTTCATATTTCGTCAATTCACATTTACTCATGTCAAAGAGCACTCTCCCGAATCTCATTTCATACAACGAGATTACTAGTCCAGGCTAAATCCTTTCAGTGACAAATACTCTCTAGAGCTTTATTCTGGATTACCTGTCTGAGCTAAATCCATTCCATAACAGATACATCAGAATGGCTTATACTAGGACTACCCATCCGGGCTAAATCCTTTCCATATCACATGTAATATTCATTTTTCATTGATCCATCGAATTCCTATTTATTCAACCGAGATTTATTTTCCCCTTTTTATCAAGTATATCAAACATTTCATAGTTTTCCATTCATTGTACATTCATATCATATATTCATGCATTACAAGCAATTTATAAAAATCAAATTCAACTTACAGGAACTTACCTTAATAATAGTTCGTGTTTAAAAATCAATTAATCCGAGACTTTCTCCTTACCTCGATCCAGTCTCGTATTTGAATTGTTCAGATCTATATAAATGAATTTAATCATCAATTTCATTCAATTTATATACCATTTCATTCATTTCATGCTATAGGCAAAATTACCATTTTGCTCCTAAACTTTTCATTAATTCCAATTTCGTCCCTAGGCTCGGAAAATAAAATTCATGTAATTCAATCCTCTATCCAAGCCTAGCCAAATTTCATATGTATCATTTACAGTACATATATTTCACAAAAATCAAAATTTTTCTTTGAATTTTACCATTTTACAATTTAGTCCCCTTTTTGCAATTTTATCCAAAATCACTTTGTAAAAGTTGTTTATTTGCTAACAACCTTTCATTTTCTACATAAACTTTCAATTTTCAGCATATTCATCCATGGCATAATTTTTATACTTTACTAACTCTTTAATTTAATCCCCAAATTAGAGAGAGCAAGTTATATCGATTCTAAAAATATCAAATTTATTAAAAACGGGACACAGGAACTTACCACTTAAGGCAAGAAAGTTTTCTTCCTCTCTTCTAGTGTTTCCATGCAAATTTGGGGATGATGATGAATAAAGATGATGATATTTTCCATGTAATTAATTATCATCTTTTATTTTTACTTAATTCCAATTTAGTCATTAGCCTTTTTTCTCAAATTCCATGGATGAATCACCAAAGATATTTTCCCATCTTTTGATTAATGGTCTAATTATCATATAAGCACCTCTAATTTCAAGTTTCATAGCTATTTAATCCTTTTAACATCTAGCACTCAACTTTCACATTTTATTCAAATCGGTCCTTTCTCTAATTAATCATTAAATCAGTAAAATTTTCCTATCGATATTTTATACAACTTTTCTATCATATCACATATCATGCAATAATTTTAAAATATATGTCCTTTCTAGCTCGAATTTGTGGTTACAAAACCACTATTCCGATATCACTGAATTTAGGCTATTACAACTCTCCTGCTTAAGGATTTTCGTCCTAAAAAATCTTACCAGTAAAGAGGTTCAGGTATTGTTTCCTCATTACCTCCTCCGGTTCCCATGTAACCCCTTCAATCTCATGTCATTGCCAAAGGACTTTCACTAAATTTATCCTTTTAGTTTTGAGCTCCTTTGTCTCTCGTGCCAGAATCTTGACCGGTTCTTCACAGTAAGTCATATCAGACTGAATTTCAACTTCTGTCGGTGAAATCACATGTGAAGGATCTGATCGATAACACTGTAACATAGACACATGAAATATATTATGAATTTTCTGAAGTTTAGGCGATAATGCTAATTGATATGGAACCGGTCAAATCTGTTCTATCACTTCATATGGCTCGATGAACCGTGGGCTTAATTTACCTTTACGACCGAATCAGAGGACTTTTTTTCCAAGGTGATACTTTTAGAAATACCTTATCGCCAACCTAAAATTCAATTTCTTTTTGTTTAAGGTCAGCATATGATTTTTGGCGATCAGAGGCTGTTTTCAGACTATCTCGAATTACTTTCACCTTTTCCTCTGTTTCACGAATTAAGTCAACCTCGTGTATCCTTTTCTCACTAAACTCTGTCTAATATAAAGGAGTTCTACACTTACCACCATATAAAGCCTCATACGAAGCCATTTTAATACTAGACTGATAGCTATTATTATATGCAAATTCAATCAAAGGCAAGTATTTTTCCCAATTACCTTCGAATTCCAATACACAACATCGGAGCATATCTTTTAACACCTGAATTACGCATTCAGATTGACCATCTGTCTGGGGATGAAATGTAGTACTAAAATGCAATTAAGTCCCCAAAGCTTATTGTAGTTTGTCCTAAAAACGAGACGTAAACCAGAGATCTCTATTTGAGATAATGGAGACTGGTACCCCATGTAACCTGACAATCTCAGATATATATCATTCAGCCAATTTATCCAATGGAAAATCCATATGTACCAGTATGAAGTGAGTTGACTTTGTCAACTGGTCAACGATTACCCAAATGGCATCTTTCTTCTTAGGAGATAGGGGCAATCTAGAGACAAAATCCATTGTGATTCTTTCCCATTTCCATTCTGGTATTGTGATTGGTTGTAATAACCCCGAAGGTACCTAATGTTCAGCTTTGACTTACTGACAAATCAAACATTTAGTTACAAATTTAGAGATGTCATGTTTCATGCCCGGCCACTAGTAAATCTTTTTCAGATCATTATACATCTTGTTGCTTCCCGGATGAACAGACATAATACCACTATGTGCCTTATGTAAAATCTTCTGTATAAGCTCTGTACTCCTTGGTACACATATTCTGCCTTTGAATAATAAACATCCATCGGCCCCAATCTGAAATTCAGAATTAGTACCCGAATCACATTACACCCGTTTAGCCTGTAAATTTTCATCATCCTTCTGGGCTTCACAAATCTGTTGTAAAAACATTAGTCTAGTTTTTAATTTAGCTATAACTAAACCATCATCAGACCATGATAATCGAGTATTCATAACCCTCAAAGCAAACAGAGACTTTCAGCTCAAAGTAACAGCTACTATGTTAGCCTTACCCGGATGATAATCAATAACCAGATCATAATCTTTTATCAACTCACACCACATGTGATGTTTTAAATTCAAATCTTTCTGTGTCATCAAATATTTCAGACTTTTATGATTAGTAAAAATATGACACTTTTCACCATACAAGTAGTGTCGCCATATTTCAGTGCAAACACAATAGCAGCTAACTCAAGATCATGTACTGGGTAATTTCTTTCATGTGGTTTAAGTTGTCTTGAAGTATAGGCTATTACTTTACCTTCTTGCATCAAAACACAATCTAAACCATTTAATGAAGCATTACTATAAATAATAAATTCCTTACCCAGTTCTGGTTGTACTAAAACAGGTGTTTTCGTTAACAGGTCTTTCAATCTGTCAAAGCTTTGCTGACATTCATCGATCCACTCGAACTTTACATCTTTCTACAGTAGACGGGTCATCAGAGAAGCTATCATAGAGAATCCTTGTACAAATCTCTGATAATACCCAGCCAATCCCAGAAAACTTCTGACTTCTGATACATTCTTCGGTGGTTCCAATTAACAATGGTTGAAATTTTACTCGGGTCTACCCTAATGCCATCAGCTGATACAATATGTCCGAGGAAACCCACTTCTTGGAGCCGGAACTCGCATTTACTAAATTTAGCGTACAACTGCTTTTCCCGTAAAGTTTGCAGTACGATTCTCAAGTGATCTGTATGCTTATTTTCATCTCGAGAAAAAACCAAAATATCATCAATAAATTCTACCACAAACTTGTCTAAGTATGGTCTGAGTATTCTATTTATTAGATCCATAAATATGGTAGGTGCATTCGTTAGCCCAAATGGCATAACAAGAAACTCATAGTGCCCATATCTGGTTCTAAAAGCTATTTTTGGCAAATCAGACTTTTTTACCTGTAAATGATAGTAGCCCGATCGAAGATCAATCTTTGAAAACACACTGCCACCTCTCAGTTGATCAAACAAATCATCAATCCGAGGCAACGAGTACTTATTCTTTATGGTGACTTTATTAAGCTACCGATAGTCAATACATAATCTCAGGGATCCATCTTTATTTTTCACAAATAATACCGGAGCACCACAAGGCGAGTGACTCAGTTGAGCAAAACCTCTATCAGTGAGTTCTTGCAACTGTACTTTCAATTCTTTTAATTCTGTAGGTGTCATTCTATACGGTGCTATAGAGATAGGAGTAGTTCCCGGGACCAAATCTATAGAAAATTCCACTTTCTTTTCCAGTGGCAACCCAAGTAATTCCTCTAGAAACACATCAGGGAACTCACATACAACTGGTACGGATACCTTGGTATCCAACACATATGCAAGAAAAGTATTACATCCCTTTCTAATATATATCTGAGCTGTCATGACTGCAATCACGTTAAATAACTCCTCTGTCTGATCAGATTTAACATGTAGTAACTCACCATTATGACATTGTAACACAATATATTTCTATTTGCAATTTACCACTGCATCATGCTGGGTTAGCCAATCCATACCCAAAATCACATCAAACTCATCGAAAGGTAATAACATCAAGTTGGCTGAGAAACAATAACCTCTTACCATCAGTGGACAATTTTTACAAATTTTATCCACCATGACATACTGACCGAATGGGTTTGAGACTTTAACTACCAATTCAGTGAGTTCAGTAGGTAAGCTTTTAACAAATACAAGCTTTGTGCATATATATGAATGTGTAGAACCAGGATCAATCAAAGCAATAATATTAGTATCAAGCAAAGAAAATGTACCAATGATGACATCTGGTGCTGAAGCATCTTCTCTGGCACGGATGGCATATGTTCTCGCTGGTGCTCGTGCTTCAGACTTAGCTACTAAATCTTTTGTAGCTTCTTGACTACCACTAACATTTCCAAAAGGTCGAGGTGGTCTACCTCTCGAAACTGGATTACTCGGCTTCAGAGTCTGATCAGTATCTTTTTCAACCCTTTTTAGACAGTCTCTGAGAAAATGATCAAGGGAACCGCATCTGTAACAGGCCCCACTTCTCAGTCAACATTCCCCAAAATAGGATTTATTAAAGTACTACATCTCAGTTTGGGATTACCGACACTACCCACACTAGTCACTGAGGGGATAGGAGATCTTGGGTTAGAACGTTAGGAGCCTCGTTCTCTTCCCGACTACCCTGTAGCTGAAGAAGAACGATCATGATATTTCTTTTATTTCTTTGACATAGATACTTATTATTTCCCTATTGGTCATTTTCTAGAAATTTGGGCTTCTATTTCTGCTTGTTTCTTTTCTTTGCTCAGTTCTTCTGCTTTGTAAGCTCTTTCAGCTAGTATTGCAAATTCCCTTAATTCAAGAATTCTAATCAGTAATTTAATATCTTCATTCAGCCCTTCTTCAAATTGTTTGCACATTTTAGCTTCTTTCTGAACCCATTCTCGAGCATTTCGCTCAACCGAACAAATTCCCATTTATATTCAGACACTGTCATAATACCTTGTTTAAGCTCAAGGAATTCTTTCCTCTTCTGATCAAGGAATCTCTGACTAATGTACTTCTTTTTAAATTCAATCTGAAAGAATTCCCAAGTAATCTCCTCTTTTGGAACAACAGAAATTTTGGTATTCCACTAATGGTAAGCTGTATCTTTTAACAGGGACACGGCACATTTCAGACATTCTATCGGTGTAAAAGATAATTCGTCTAGGACCCGAATAGTGTTCTCAAACCATAACTCAGCTCTTTCGGGATCATCTTCAACTAATGCCTTAAATTCTTCTGCCCCATACTTGCAAATCTTATCTACTGAAGCTTTACCAGTTCTAATGGTTTCTGTACCTTTACCCTTTGGTATCTCAGAAACCGGTGGAGGAGCAGGAAGGAGAGCTTGTTAAACAGCTGGATTTGTTCTCATATACTCAATAAACGATTCACTTATCATTTCAAAGAAAGCTGCTTTAGCTTCATCACCTTGACCTTCAGATATGAGCCTTCTAGTACTAGATGTTTCTCTTTGAACTGAAGCTGGAGCATGACTCTTAGCTTCCTTAGATTCAGTTCTAGCTTGGTCGGAAGACATTACTATAGGTAAAACATATTTAAAGTAAAATGGAGATATCACAGTATCTTAAATAATATAATAGCATGTATAGCTAATCCCATATTTGCCACGTTAGTCCTAGAATCGACTAAATCGTAGCTCTGATACCATTAAATGTAACACCCCCTACCCGTATCCGTCTAGTACTATTCTTTTCTCGAACTTTGTTATTACATCCCTTAGATGGGTTTTCGAAACCCGAAATATATGCCGAAATTAAACCGGGACTAAATTAGAATCGTAGGGAATTTTTTACAAAATCCTAAATTTTTTCTCAATTTCAAGGCTAATACGCTCGTGTGGCTATAGGACACGCCCGTGTTGTACAGGCCGTCTGGCCAACACGCCCATGTGACTTACCTCACTCCAGGCCGTGTGGCTTCACACGCCTATGTCCTTAGGCCGTGTAACTCCCTGACTTGCATACCATGAACAAATTGATCTCACGCGGCCAAGTCTCATTCCCGTGTGCTAGGCCCTATGGTTAATTCAAATTTTCAAAAATAGGTGCAGGATTCACACGGCCAGGAGACACACGCGTGCACCAGGCCGTGTGCCTCACACGGTTGAGACACACGCCTGTGTCTTTGCCCGTGTGCTCAATTCTAAGTATTCTATTTTGTAAATTTTGGATGCAGGAGACACACAGCTGGACTACATGCCTATGTTACAGACCGTGTGTCACACACAGCCTAGACACACGTCCGTGTGTCTATCCGTGTGGACAAAATAAGGCTCTGTCCAAGCCTCATTTTTCACCTATTTTCATCTCATACCTGCACTAAATCATTCCAATGCAAAACAAGCAATTTCATATATAATTTTCAACCAATTTCATCATACCATAACCATATTCTCTCACGCACATTTGATACCAACTTACCTCATAACCATATATGTATAATCCATCAATTTTAACCCTTTTTTTCATACATGTTATACATATCATTTACTGCTTGAATGTACCAAAATCATAGTAACATTAGCCATACCAATGGCTAAGTTTATATCTATCCATTTCAAAACTTAAAATATAAAGTTTATCCTATACATGCCATTACCACAAAATAGAACATTTTTATATACCAAAATGTTTGGGTTGATAGTGTGATCAAGCTCCGACCAATCTCCAACCTTTCGAGCCTCCGACTACTATAAGACAAGGAAAAGTACACAGAGTAAACACTTAGTACTTAGGAAGCCCATGTAACAAGAATTTAACTTACCACATGTTTCCATCCATATAAATCAAACATATATGCATCCAAGTAATAAATTATTATCCTACCACACACAATCTCAACAATTTGAGTTAGTTCAAGATGACATATAATTCCAACACATAGATAAATGATTGATGAGCTCATCATTTCCATTTTTCTCATATATCCATCATTTCCATGTTCATATTCCATTTTCCATTTTCCTATTTATCCCGTTAAATTTATCAGAATTGCGATGGATACTCAGTAGTACACTTATAGTGTATAATTTCATATTTCATCAATTCACATTTACTCATGTTAGATAGCACACTCCTGAGTCTCATTTCATGCAGCAGGATTACCAGTCCAGGCGAAATCCCCTGTAACATATGCTCAAAGAGTTTTGTTAGGATTACCAGTCTAGACTAAATCCTTTCAGTGACAAATACTCTATAGAGCTTTATTCTGGACCCGTCTGAGCTAAATCTATTCCATAACATATACATCGGGAGGGCTTATACTAGGATTACCCGTCCAGGGTAAATCCTTTCCATATCATATGTAATATTCATTTTTCATTGATCTATCGAATTCTTATTTATTTAACCGGGATTTATTTTCCCCTTTTTATCAAGTATATCAAACATTTCATTATTTTTCATTCATTGTACATTCATATCACATATTCATGCATTACAAGCAATTTATAAAAAATCAAATTCAAGTTACACGCACTTACCTTGAAAATAGCTCATGTTTAAAAATCAGCTGATCCGAGACTTTCTCCTTGCCTCGATCTAGTCTCGTATTTGAATTGTCTGGATCATTTATAAATTATTTTAATCATAAATTTCATTCAATTCATATCCCATTTCATTCATTTCATGCTATAGGAAAAATTACCATTTTGCCCCTAAACTTTTAATTAATTCCAACTTCATCCCTAGGCTTAGAAAATAAAATTCATGTAATTCAATCCTCTCTCCAAGCCTAATCGAATTTCATATGTATCATTTACAGCACATATATTTCACAAAACTCAGAATTTTTCTTTAAATTTTACCATTTTACAATTTAGTCCTCCTTTTTGCAATTTCATCCAAAATCACTTTGTAAAAGTCGTTTATTTGCTAACAAGCTCTCATTTTCTACCATAAACTTTCAATTTCCAGTATATTCATCCATAGCATAATTTTTATACTTGGTAGTCCACCTTGTGGTCTTTCTGAAATTAATTTTGTAAGTTGACCGATTTGATTCTCAAGCCCTTGAATTGATGCTTGCTGGTTCTTTAGTGCCGTTTTTGTGTTTTAGAAACGGGTTTCTGATGCGGCCATAAATTTGGTAAACATCTCTTCAAGATTCGGCTTTTTCTCTTGTTGTAGTGGTGGCTGCTGGAATCCTGGAAGAGGCTGTTGTCTTTGATTTCCTTGTTCTCACCATGAAAAATTGGGTGATTTCTCCAACCTGCATTGTAAGTATTACTATAAGGATTATTTTGGGGTCTAGAATTGTTACCCATATAGTTGGCTTGCTCAGTTTCCATGCTGTATCTAGGGGATGAGAAATTTGGATTGAACATATTTACGGGAGTTGTGTCACACTGCATCACTGGCTGTGCCTGCGTAGAACCAACAAAATTATCAAACTTTTTATTTAAAAGTTCTACTTGGTTAGTAAGCATAATGACAGCATCAATATTATAAACTCCTGCGGCCTTTGTCGGTTTTGTCCTCATGACTTGCCACTGATAGTTATTCAGTGACATCTCTACAATAAAGTCATAAGCTGCTTCTGGTGTTTTGTTATTGATTGTTCCTCTTGCGGCGGCATCGATCATTTGCCTTGTTGAAGGATTCAAACCGTTGTGAAAGGTTTGAACTTGTAGCCATAAAGGTAGGCCATGATGAGGGCATCGTCTCAAAAGATCTTTGTATCTCTCCTAGGCATCATATAGTGTTTCTAAATCCATCTGCACAAAAGAAGAGATATCGTTTCGTAATTTAGCTATTTTAGCTGGAGGAAAATATTTAAGTAAAAATTTTTCGGTCATCTGTTCCCATGTGGTGATTGAGCCTCGTGGTAAAGAATTTAACCACTTTTTGGCTTTATTTCTCAAAGAGAATGGAAATAGCCTTAGACGAATGGCATCATCAGAAACGCCATTAATTTTAAATTGGCTATATGTGATTTTGGATCTTCATCCTGTAAACATTCAAACTGCACCAATTGCTGTATCATCTGAATAGTGTTAGGCTTTAATTCAAAATTATTAGCAGCAATAGTAGGTCTAAGAATACTAGTTTGGGTACCAACCAAACTAGGTTTAGCATAATCATACATAGTGCGAGGAGCTGCTTCTTGATTTACGGGTGGCGCGACTATTGCGGGAGGTGGTAGAACGTTTTGATTTGCTTCCATCTCTACTGTAGGTTCTGGCCTTTGTTCTTGATCTTGTTCTGGATACTGTAGGCTTCGTCTGATCTCTCTGCGATTTCTAAGAACTGTCGCTTCTAAATCTTCGTCAAAAAGTAATGGTCCTGCTGGGTTGTTTCTAGTCATAAACTAGAAATACCTAGAAGGAAAAATAAAAGAAGAATAAAATAAAATAAAAAAATAAATAATAAGAAAAATAAAAATAAAAATAAATAAAGACTGAAAATAAATAAATATAATAATGGCTAAAGTAATAGAAATCGAGTTTTCTTAATATTTCAGATCCCCGGCAAAGGCGCCAAAAACTTGATATGCTCGCGATATTAAGTAATAAAATTTATAAAAGCTGATCACACCAAAAACTAACTAATATCACGATCTTAAAGGCAAGCGCACCTATCGAACAGTAGTATAGTTTAGTGGCAAGACCGAGTTATCATACCCAAGGAACTAAAAGAACTAATACTTACTTCCTTTCTATTATCTAGCCTAAAAATAAAAGAGGTTTGATTGAAACTAATTCTAAAACTAACTAAAAGTGCACAAAAAGTAAATTGGGGAAAACTTTAGGGAAAAGCTTATTGATATGAGCAATACTTAAGGGAGAATCTACCTAGACTTCACTTGTTATTAACTTCTTGAACTAGATGATTTCTTTACTTGACTTTGATCCGTAGAGATCCCTAACCTATGTTAATACCTCTTTTGAGGATAAGAACAACTAGGCCTAGGCTGTTAACTAAATTTTCTTTATTAATTAACACCCTAGGTTGCATTAATTCGATCTATGGATCCCCCTATAAGGTTTGACCCTAATCCGACAGATTTACGTCGCCCTATGTCTAGGGTTGCATGCAACTCTGCTTAATTATGGTAGATCTACGCTTAAAACAGGGACTTTTGCTCCTCTGCCTAAGCACATCAAGTTCTTGAAGTAATACCTAGGATTATTAAATCAAGAATGAAGAACACATAATTAAGAACAATTCAAGTATTTATCAAATAATTCAAGAATAAATAATAACAAGATCTGTCTTCGGTTTCATCCCCCTCAAGTATTTGAGGGGTTTAGCTCATAATAAAGAAAGAAAACATCTCAGAATTAAGATAACAAAACATAAAGAACCCAGAAACCCCTGAAGGAATTTAGGGAGATCCTATTTTGGCTTCTGGGATGAATCAATCGGCTTCCCTTGGAGTAATTCCTTGCTTTCACTCCTTGTGTTGGCAGAATTATAGCGCTCTTTCTTGAGAGAAAAGAGTATCTCCTTAGAGTTGCCTCCTAGGGTCTTTATATAGAGCTTTGGGGATCCTTTCTTAGCCTCTAAGCATCCAAATCCGAGTGAAATTCCTCTTCCTCATGACTAGAACACACCCATGTGCCACGCCCGTGTGATTTCGACAAGAGACCGTATTCGGGACTGTTGAGGTGGCACAGCCGTGTGCCCTGGCCGTGCTTGTCGGGGGCTGGACCGTGTGGTCTTTGTGTGGCACAGCCGTGTGCCACGGTCGTGCGGTGACTTCTTGGGCCATGTCAATTTCACATTTTGTCCCATTTTCTCCGTTTTTGGTCCATTTTCCGTTCTTTTCTCTTCCCTATGCTCTCCTGAGTATAAGATATGAAAAAGAAAGATCAAAAGCACCAATTCTCACTAATTTGATAATAATTCATCCAAAATATAGGCTAAACATGAGGTAAAAATATGTATAATTAATCGTTTATCAATTACCAAACTTAATCACATACAAAGGATCATTTCTGAATCATAAATCTTCGTTCAAATTGAAAACTTTTCATACATACTCATATTGTCCCTATTATAGGCCTACAAGACCCAAAACATGCTTTGGGAGCAGTTCGGGACAAAACCAATAGCTTTAAAACTCTTAGAAAATTATTCTTGAAATTAGGGTCACAAGCCCGTGTAACATTGGGACACGCCCGTGTGGGCAAGCCGTGTGATGACACACTCTCGTGTCCTTGCCCATGCTAAAAACATTAAGCATTCTGTTTATGACATCAGTAGTCATTTTGGGTCACACGGCCAAGTCACCATGGCCGAAGCTACCACTTATCACTTATCACTTAAAAGCTCATTCTCGAGCTATTCACGGGCCTGCTCACACAAGCTGACGATCGAGACGAAACTACTCAGTGCTGCTCACACAAGCTGATAGGTATCCCCAACAAATGTAGGATTACCTAGCCACTAGTAGTCGTACAAGACCAGCACCCAAAATCACATAAACACTTAATCACACTTGGTTTCCTAGTGACATGTCACTCGTATCCTATTCGATTCCTAATGTTCAATCGAGACTTTTCACACTTGTCGAAACTTTTTCGATATACACTTTCAAATAGTTATTCACAATACATACAATTATTATAATGTTCAACACATAAATATAGAAAAACATTTATTCACATACAAACCTACCTCGGTCTAAAATGACAAGTTTTGCGATTTAGTCCATTACCTTGCTTTTTCTCCGGTCAAGGTCAATTTCCTGTCTTTCTTGATCTATAATACCAAATTTAACTCGTTTAATTATCACATTCCAAAATTTACACTATAACAAATTTTACACTTTTGCCCCTAAACTTTGACATATTTACATTTTTGCCCCTGGCTCGTAAAATGAAAAGTATTCATTTTTCTCAAAACCCAAGCCTAGCCAAACCATACATTCCTAACTATAACAGCCCAAAATTCTCACTAATTCACATCTTTACACACATATTTTACATCTTTTACAAACAAGTCCTTTTTATGAAATCTCATCAAAATCACCTAGTAAAAGTTGTTTATCACACATCAAACTTTCATTTTCTATCATTAAACATCAAAATACCTGCATGTCACTCATGGGTAAATTTGTGAACATGAACCCTAGCTTAAAATAATGGTAGAAATAAGTAAACTAAGCTACAAGGACTTCAAAAATGTAAAGAACATTAAAAACAGGGCTTGGAGACACTTACTTTAAGCTTGAAAGTGAATGAAACCCTAGCTATGGTGACTCTTCAAATTTCGAAACAAGGAGGAAGAAGATGGACAACATTTTTGACTTATTTTCCATTTTTATTCATTTAATTAACCAAATGACCAAAATGCCCTCAAGGACTTTCTTTAGAATTGTATCCTTCCATGTCCATTTTTGTCCATCTTGACATATAATGGTCTAATTAATAAATAAAGACCTCTAATTTATGAATTCATTTCAATTAAGTACTCCATGCTTCTAGAACACACTTTTTGCACTTTTTGCAATTTAGTCCTAAAACTCAATTGAACACTTTATCAATAAAATTACTTAACGAAATTTTCACACATGCATCCAATCATATCGTAGACCATAAAAATTTATCGCAATGAAATTTTCTAGTTTGGATTTGAGGTTCTGAAACCACTGTTCCGTTTAGGGCCTAATTCAGTCTGTTACAACTCTTCCCCCCTTTAGGGATTTTCGTCCCCGAAAATCTTACCAGGAAATAGGTTTGGGTACTGTTTTCTCATAGCCTCCTCAGGTTTCCACGTAGCCTCTTCAACCCCATGTCTTTGCCACAATACTTTCACTAAGGCTACACTTTTGTTTTGCAATTGTTTCACTTCTCGAGCTAGGATTTTAATCAGTTCTTCACTATAAGTCATATCCAATCGAATTTCAATTTCTGTTGGCAAAATCACATGTGACGGATCAGAATGATAGCATCTCAACATCAACACATGAAACACATCATGGATCTTTTTTAACTCTACCGGTAGTGCTAACTGATATGCTACTGGCCCAATTCTTTCAATAACTTCGTATGAACCAATAAAATGTAGGCTCAACTTGCCTTTACGACCAAATCTCAAAATCTTTTTCCACGAAAACACTTTCAAAAACACTTTATCTCCGATCTAAAATTTGATCTCTTTTCTTTTCAAATCCGCATACAACTTTTGTCGGTCTAAAGTGGCTTTTAAACAGTCATAGATTACTGTCACTTTCTCTTTAGTTTCTTTAACTAGATCAACCCCATAAATTTGTTTCTCACTAAGCTCGGTCCAATAATAAGGAGTCCGACACTTGCGGCCATATAATGCCTAATACGGTGCCATCATGATACTCGATTGAGAACTGTTGTTGTAAGCAAATTCAATAAGAGGTAAATATTTCTCCCAACTACCTTCGAATTCTAGAACATAACATCGTAGCATATCTTCAAGGATCTGAATTACTCTTTCGGATTGACTACCGGTTTGCGGGGGAAACGTTGTACTGAAGTTCAACTTTGTACCCAAGGCTTCTTGCAACTTTTTCCAGAATCTTGAAGTAAATCTTAGATCTCTATTCCAAATAATAGAAATAGGCACTCCGTGCAATCTCACAATCTCACCAATGTACAATTCAGTTGGCTTGTCAAGTGAATAGTTGGTACATATCTGGATAAAGTGAGCCGATTTCGTTAATTGATCAACGATGACCCAAATGACATCTTTCTTTTTCGGGGTCAGAGGCAAACCAGTCACAAAATCCATTGTAATCCTATCCCATTTCCACTCGGGAACCATCACTAGTTGAAGTAAACCTTAAGGCACTTAATGCTCAGCTTTTACTTGTTGACAAACTAAACACTTTGTCACAAACTCAGAAATGTCTCGATTCATACCTAACCATCAATATAATCTTATCAGGTCATTATACATCTTCGCACTGCCTGGATGAACCGATAAACAACCACTGTGTGCCTCATGTAAAATCTTCTACATTAACTCGGCATTTTTCGGAACACAAATTCTATCACCAAACATCAAACAATCATCTAAACCAACCCAAAATTTTGAATCACCATCTAATTTACACTTAGCTCTTTTTGCATGTAGTTCACTATCTTCCTTCTGAGCTTCACAAATCTGTTGAAAAAACAATAGCCTAGCTCTCTACTCGGCCAATATCGAACCATCATTGGACAAAGTCAACCTTGTGTACATAGCTCTTAAGGCGAACAAGGACTTTTTGCTCAAGGCATCGGCGACTACATTCACTTTTCCCGGGTGATAATCAATAACCAACTCATAGTCTTTTAATAGCTCAAGCCATCTTCGTTGTCGCAAGTTTAAATCCTTTTGAGTCATCAAATACTTCAAACTTTTGTGGTCGGTGAAGATACGACATTTTTCACCGTACAAATAATGTTGCCAAATCTTTAAAGCAAAAACAATGACAGCCAATTCCAAATCGTGTGTCAGGTAATTCTTCTCAGGAGGTTTCAATTGTCTCAAGGCATAATCTTGAAATTTTGGTGTTTTAGTTATTAAATTTGTGTTTAAGTGTGTTAGTGGGCCTTTAGAAGGCCCAAGCCAAGGATAAAACCTAGCAAAAATATCAACTTTAGATTTTAAGTGCAGGGGACTTGGTTAAGTAGGCTTTCAAGAAAAAGTGGGGGAAATAAGACTCAAGTAAGCCCTTGGTAAAGTGGCAATAAGGTGCCACTTAGGTGCCTAAAAAAAGTGGCGTATGGACAGGTGTTTAGGGGCCAGTGTTCGAGTCGCAAGGTAAGCATTGTGTTTTAATTATTTTTGTGCATGTGCTGAGTATGTGATGGAACTCAAGTAGAACTCTGAAGGAAGAGTTTGAATTGTGCATGAGATTGAATCAAGTGAGATAAGAGGGAGAGATTTTAGGAAGTTTGAAGTAGAGAGTGCGGTCGATTGGGAAGCTTGGAATGCAAAGTCGGCTAGGGCTTTTGAGGGTCTTTGTATTCGGCAATTAGGGGTATTAGTACCAATTTCTCCTAAGTAGCTAGTCTTCAGGATTTTGTCAATTACCCTAAGTGCCGAATAGGTTTAGTAGTAAGGCCCTCTCATTTCATGCTTTTCTTTCTACTGTTTTAAAAGCCGAAACCCTAAACCTTAAGCTTTCCATTACCGACTTCTTCATCTAGCCAAATCTCTTCTGTACTTCCATTCTTTTCTTTTTACTTCTCTTATCTCTAAACCGAAACCACTAATCACCTCTCTTCTCTGGCCAAACCTACTTCTTTCCTTTCTCTTCTCTTTTCAAAGTCTAATAGCCGATTACCATCAAAAGCCAAAACTGATTTGCCTAGTTAGCTGAATTCTCTTCTTGGCCAAACCTTCCATACTCTTCAACCCAATTCTTTCAAAAAAGCCGAAACGTGAACCTTCCATCTCTGCCGACCATCTCTCTAGTATTTCGTAAACTTCTCTTCATCTATTATTCTTCTAAACTGAACAAGTGTACTCTAGTATAGATCCAAAAGCCGAATCCTTTAGATCCACTCTCTGCTGGCGCTTGTGGTTAGATTTACAACAGATCTGGGTTAAAGAGGTGTGTGGAAACGTTCTTCAACAAGTAGATCTCTTGGTAAGTATCGAAACCCCACTGTCATTCGTTATCTTGAGATTTAAGAAAAGCCGAAAGTCCCTAGAAACTTTAGGGAGGCTGTCGACTATGGTAATAGGTAATCTGAGTTCTTCTAATCGGGTCTGTATGAACCTAATTTTGCCCGGCCCGTTGGAAGCCCATGCATAGTCCAAAAATAAATAATAAACAGAAAATGGATAAAATAAAAGTCCTTTGTTTTAGTCCATTTACAAAACCCATTACGTTACTAAGCCCAAATTACAAAATAATTCACTACCCAACAGACCCACATTACACCAACAGCCCAATACCCCTGTCCTAATTACACTCGTGACCCGATACTGTAGCCCAATTACTAAACCAGTGGCCCAATAATCAAACGAGCCCAACGTGTCTTCAGCCTCTAGGAAACCCTAGCAAGGGTTCGCGTCGCAGCACCCGACACTAGGCCTACTCTTGCGCCGCAATCGGCGCGCCAATCCTTCATCACCGAGATCTCCTCGTCATTTACCTGCAAAAATGGAAAGAAATAACACGGACAGAAAGATACATATAGCAAGAAATAAAAGTCAAAGATTGTATCATTTAATTTTTTCGATTTATTTCAGTTATATAAACCCGAATATGGGCGCTGTAACGGGTATGTATACTAAGAAATAAAAATAAGAACAGCTTTGAGAAAGGTGATTTCTTTTTCCTACGTTTCATTTTTTATTTTTATTCTCATAAAAAAGGTACTGTGAATGCTCGATATTTTTTGTCGAAACATTACTTAGAAATAAAAGGGAAAAGTTTTACCTTTCGAACGGAGCCAAAATATGAGGATTTCTCACCTCCGACAACCGCACATGGAGGTGTAGATGGCAGCGCATGGGCGCGTGAATGTATCGGATGGCCGATGACTGGGGCTAGGTCGAACGGTGGCCAGAGCTCGGAGGCCCTCTTTTGATCCTCTTTCAGAGGATTTTTCTTAGTTTTTTTTTTAAACCCGGGGCCAAAATGATTTGTTAGGCCAAATTTTGGCTTATATAGCATTAATAAAACGACGCCGTTTTGGCTTAATTCGATAAGCACAAAACAACGTCGTTTAGCCCCTAGGATCCGCGTGTTGACCCGTTTACCCGAGGAGGATCCGCGTGTTTCTGATAAAAGGGAAATTCACCCTTCCGGTCCCTCCGCAATTTCCCCTTCCGGTCCCTCCGCAATTTCGTTGATTTTAATTATATTCAATTTTAGTTTTCTTTTATTTTTAATTCTACCCCAACAATTCTTTCTAGTTTTAATTTGGTCCCTGAACCCTTGTGGTGCTAATATTCGAACGGTGTCGTTTTGGGATTAGGGCATATTTGCCCAGTGAGTCCCTCACCTTTCAGCACACGTTTCAATTAAAGGCCAAATCCAGTTTTTATTGTTTTAAAAATTACCCCGTACATATCATTAAAATTCAATTTTAATCTTTTTTTCATTTTACCTCAATTTCGACCTAATTTTTTTTTATTTCCTTAAATATTTTGAATATACATTATTTATTTTATGTTTTCTAAGAAATTATTTTATTATACTTTGTATATATGTTTTTATGTTTTCAATTATATATTGTATTTAAACTTATATATATTGTATTATATTTTAAGTTAATTTAATAATATAAAGTATTTTTTTTAAAAATGGTTGTGTATTATATAGTTATTCTTTTTAAAAAAATTTTCTAAGTCACGTATTATTTATTTAAAATACATCAATAAGTATAATACTTTAAATTGATTTAATAATGTAAATTTTTTTTATATATGTTACCCTTTTTATATTAAATTGTTATATGCTATATGTTTACTTTTTTTAAAAAAAAATTTTAAGTTTTTATATATTTTCTTAAAAATTATATATATATATGTCCTTTAAAAACATATTATTTGACACTATTCCTTTTTAAATATCCATTATTGTTTAAAATATTTCGTTTATTTTTCCTTCTTATAAATTTGAATTCATTCTTAAATTTTATTGTATACATTTTGTAATTTATTTTAGTTTAATTAGACCTTGGTTTTTTTTCTTTCTTCTTGCATAATTATTTTGTTACATGCATGATTTATTATTTTTTATTTTTTATTTGTCCATATTTGTATGAAATGTTAGTATGTCTTATGATTTGTATATTGCCTTAATATTTATGCTTTGTAATACATTAATGTTGCATTTTTATCAAAACACTGGTTTAGAATTGATCCTATCTAATTATCGTCTTTTATTAAAATTGTTTCTTAAAATCAAGGCAATATTTGACGTTTGGGATTTTTTTGAAAGAATAGTGTCCTAACTTACTGGACTTCGATTTCTTTCGTTAATTCTAAACGATCAAGGACCCTTTTCAAAATAAAACAAACGATTTTCAAATAAAAGCTATCTTGGAAATTTTAAGATATCGTGTCCTAACTTACTGGATGTCATGTTTTAAAATTTCAAGGTAGAGATTTCTACAAACGGAGAATGTTTAACGTTTTGGGAAATTTAAAGGGTCGTGCTCTAACTTACTGAGATTCGACCGTTTTTATCCAAATAATTAAATGTCTCTTAAAAGGAATTGTAAGTTTTTAAAACTCATGAGGATCAAATTAAAAAATCTTTTTCAAATATTCGACAATAGGACATTTTATAATCAGTTTGGTACCAATTTTTGGGCGTTACGGGGGTGCTAATCCTTCCCCGTATGTAACCGACTCCCGAACCCATTTTCTCAAATTTTCGTAGGCCAAAATCAATGTAAAAAGGTGATCCAACCACACCTAAAAAGGTTGGTGGCGACTCCATTTTTATTTTTAAAAGTCGATCCCGTTTTCCCAACCTTAAAAAATGGTTTCGACAGCTTTTAAAAAATGGTTTCGACATCTTGGCGACTCTACTGGGGACCAATAAGAGAGTCAAGCCGTAAAACTAATTATTTTCTGTCCTTTTGTCAAAGTTTGAAAATTAGATTTTTTTTAAAAAATTAATTACAAATCCTTTTACATGTGATTGTTGCATATGCTTGTCATCTTCTCGCACCCATTGCATTTGCATGACCGTTGTGGTCACACCCTTAAGTGGGAGTGAGAAACTACGCCTTTGTGAGGTTTTCACCCCCATGTAGGATAGTGGATCACTTCCGGGATACATCCGTACCTATGTCTTCGTGAGATTTTCATCTCCGTGCAGCCATAGAAAAATGTATTCCCCTAAACTGAACTCGGTCCATATGAGCCTATAATGGGTGAAGATCGAGGAATCTGCTGGTTCAGGTACCTCAACTTTAGAGCTAAACCACATATAGAGGACCTAAGTACCCACCCTAGGTAGAACTACGTTGAACCTTAATGGTAACCCAGATGTGTGTTATTCTATGTGCCTTATGATTCATTTTTGTGATACTAACTCGTTGTGTTTTATTTTTTGTGCATGTCATCTCATATTTTTTAAAAGGTATCGATTCACAGTCAGTTGCTAAGTTAGAAAGCTGGTTATGGAGAACGAATTCCTTGATAAAGTGGGAAACAATGTGGCTGTCCGTAAATGGTCGGAGGAAACACAACTAGCAAAAGGTGATAGCTTGGCTGAAGGGTACACATCAGTTGTGGGACTACACCCGCATTAGTGTGACGCAAAATAATCTCCAAGAGCTAAAGGAGATATGGGATCAGTGGAATGACGAGGCCAAGCAGTAATTTTACAATAATTATGGGGCTCTGTTGTACTTGCTAGATATGAAGGTAGACGAACATTTGTTTAAAGCAATTACACAATATTGGAATCCTGCATATAGTTGCTTCACTTTTGGAAAGGTTGATATGGTGCCCACAGTAGAAGAATATTCGGCCTTGCTACGTTGTCCCAGGATTCAGGTGGATAAGGTTTACTCAAGAGCTAATTGTATTCCAACCTTTGTGAGGAAATTAATGAACATCACGGGGATGAGCGAGCAATGGGTCACAGCTAGAATCAAGCAAAAAGTTGAATGCAAGTGTATCCCATGGAAGGCTTTGTAGGATTTGATTCTAACCCATCCGGATGAGAAGAAGAAAGTGGATGTTTTTGCCTTTGGTATATATGGGTTGGTGCTTTTCCCTAGAGCATTGGGATATGTGGATGAAGCTATGTCAGACCTTTTTAACCGACTCGATAAACATGTTACACCTATTCCTGCAATTCTGGCTGAAACATTTCGATCGCTGAATGCATGTAGGAGAGCTGGCGAGGGCAAATTCATAGGATGTGCACAATTACTGTTGGTTTGGTTCTATAGTTATTTCCGAAAGGTGAGTAAAGTTTCATATCAAGCTTGTTTCAAGAATTACTCTCCTTTAAAGGAAATTGTTACAGCATCACGGAGAGATGATGTGTTAGAAGAGAATTGGATAGCCCTTCTCCAATATCTCCAAGAGGATGATGTTGAGTGGCAAACTCATTGGTTATTTCTCGATGAAATTCTGTACCGATGTGGGAGTTTCGATTGGGTCCCACTACTTGGAGTTTGGGGAGCTGTAGGGTATGCGCATTTGCTCGTATTGAGGCAGTATAGAACAAGGCAGTTCATACCGGCGACATATGGGTTGGCTCAATGTGAGTTCTCATACAAGGGAGATAGGTATAAGAAGATGGTCAAGGAAATTTCTGATGCGTGGAATCAGACTCGCCGCATGAAAATAGTTGATGTGTGTTTGGCGACAACACCAGAATATACAGAATGGCAAAAGAGACGAATTAATGATAATATTCCAGCACCTAGTTTAGAAGGTGTTCGACCGATCGAAGAGTACTTGTGAGTGGTCCCATCGGAGTTAGAAATCATGAAGTAAGAGTTCGAGAAGAAGAGTTTAGAATTAAGAAAACAGATAGAAAAGTTGAAGGAAGAAAAGATGCATCTCAGATTAGACACGGATGTCCAGAAGATGGAGGCCGAAAGGTTAAGAAAGGAGAAGAGGAAGGTTGAAGAAGATCGAGATGATCTAAAAGAGGAATATAAGAAGACGCAATTGTCAAAGAAAAGAGCCAGATTAGGGAGGACTTTGGAGCAGTGGCAGCAAGAGATTCAAGTAGAAAGGGCCAAGGCTAACCAATAGGAGAGAAAGTTCCAAGAGATGCAAGCTCGGAATGAGGCCTTAGAAAGGAATTTGGCAAAAAGTCAGAAAGAGAAAAAAGGATTAAAGGCTAGAGTGGCCGAATTAGGACGATCTCTTCATCAACACCGAAGCCATAATTTGGCAAGCAAGTTAAAGGTAAGTATGAACCAGATTGAGGAGTTGAAAGACAAGATTGAAAGGTTAGAGTCGACACTACAAAACTGTGAGCTCCGCACCGAGTAGCTTGAGGTGAGAGAAGGGCATTGGAAAGAAGAACTTCACCATCTCCAAGAACAAGTAGGAAGTTTGGATTACCTCATGGGTGAAGCCATAACTCAGATTCGATAAGTGGCCAAACATTTGCAAACCTTGGCGATACTGGCTAATATATTGAGCATGAAGTACGAATTGTAGTCTAATCGTGGTCAAGAGCTAGCCTTATTGTTTAGTAAAGTTAAAACTTTGGGCATTAGGGCGAAAGCATATTTGTAGCCCGTTTTGTGTAAAGGATTTTGTTTTCTAATAAAGTTTTCTAAATGAAATTGAATCGAGATTGATATCTTTTTGCATTAATGCATTTGCATTACATTACATTATATCATATGCATTTAAATCCATAGAAAGACCCTAATTAGTGGAAGTTATTAAAGTGAGAGAAGAGAGAAAAATCTAGAAACTACACATCGTTACGGTACACGCACAAAAATTAAGAATATGGATCAGAGACTTGAACAGCTTCAGAGGGATATGCAGGATCAGATGCAGGAGCAGTTAGCAAAGCTCTAGCAAGAGATGAGAGAACAGATGTTGGAGGCTCAACAAAATATGATGACTCAAATGGCCCAATTGTTAAGTGGGGCAATGGAAAAAGGAAAAGGTCCCATAACTCGTACTGGTGAAGATAATGAGGATTATCCTCTAGGCTTTACTCCACCTCATGCACAAGCACAATCTGAGGCGCATCCCTAAAGGCCGTCTGTCACAATAAGACCTCAACAAGCGCAAGTTAATAATGAAGCGCCCATGAATTTTCAGGCTGGAGCGGGTTCTAACCCAGGAGATAACCTTACCAATCCAGTCATCCCTGATTTAGATGTAGCTGAGAGGGAAGAGATGAGAATCGAATTTACAAGGCAATTAGAGGAATGTTGCAGATGGTTGGAGGAAAAGTTCAAAGCTTTGGAAGGTACTGATGGTCGTCATGGAATGGATGATAAAGATTTGAGCTTGGTCCCAGATTTGGTGCTTCCTCATAAGTTCAAAATGCCAGAATTTGAGAAGTACAAGGGGACTAGTTGCCCTGAGGCCCATATCACCATGTTTTGTAGGCGGATGACCGATTATGTAAACAATGATCAACTTTTAATCCATTGTTTTCAGGATAGTTTGCTTGGGGCAGCGGCTAAGTGGTACAATCAATTGAGCCGCACTAGGATTGGTTCTTGGAGAGATTTAGCACAGGCTTTTATGTAGCAATACAATCATGTGACTGACATGACACTTGATAGAATCACTCTGCAGAACATGGAGAAGAAGCCTAATGAGAACTTTAGGCAATATGCACAAAGATGAAGGGAGGTTGCTATGCAAGTTCAGCCACCGCTTTTGGAAAAAGAGACTACAATGCTCTTCATCAATACCTTGAAGGCCCCGTCCATTACTCATATGATTGGAAGTACCACTAAGAGCTTTGCTAACATAGTTATGGCAGGGGAAATGATTGAAAATGCCGTAAGAGGTGGTAAGATAGAGGGGGAAACTGCTAAAAAGTCAGTCTCAAGGAGAAAAGATAATGAGGTGAACAATGCAAGTAGCTATAATTCGAAGTCAATTACGGTTAGCCAACCAAAAGCAGCTACAGTTGGGCAACAGGGTTCTCAAAAGCATGAGTCTGGCACAAGACAAAACTCTGAAAAAAATCTCGTTCACACCAATTCCAATAACATACCATGAACTTTATCAAAGTTTGTTTGAAGCACATGTGATAGCTCCTTTCCACTTGAAACCACTTCAACCCCCATATCCCAAATGGTACGATGCAAATGCCAAATGTGAATACCATGTGGGGATACCGGGGCATTCAATCGAAAATTGCACTGGCTTTAAGAAGGCAGTGGAAAGACTCATCAAAATGGGGGTCGTAAAATTCGACAATACCCCTAGTATAGAGAACCCATTGCCAAACCATGGCAATCAAGGGGTAAATGCAATCGGGGAAACTGGTGTGAGAAGTGTTAAAGAGGACGTTGCCGAGGTGAGAATACCGTTGAAAGTAATCTAGGAAGAAATGACGAAGAGAGAAATGTTAATCTCTGAAGAAGGAAGTAAAGGAGTGAAGGACTACTGTAAGTTCTATAAAGAAGAGGGGCACGAGATTCAGGAATGTGATGAGTTTAGGGCCTTGGTACAAAGCCTTATAGATAACAAGAAGCTGGAATTTTATGAAGGTGGCTCGGACAGGGGACACATATGTGCATTGGAAGGGGAGCTGAAGAATCAAAGAACCAACCGGCTAAGGATCATTATTTCTCTACCAATGAATAATAAAGTTGAGGCACAAATAGCACCTAAGGTCATTATTCACAAACCCGCTTCCTTTCATTATAAGGATAACAAGAGGGTACCTTGGAATTATGACTGTAATGTGACAAAGCCAGAAGGAGAAGATATAGCTAGTACTTCTAAGGAGGCCCAAACTGAAGATTCCTACACACGTAGTGGGAGGCGTTATAATGCAGGAGGCGTCAGAGTTGAGCCCATGAAAGCGAAAGCCTTTGACATTGAGAAAGAAAAGGGGGCTGAGGTACTTATTAGTGAACTAGTGAAGGAAGAAGAAGCTAAAGAGTTTTTAAAATTCCTGAAACACAGTGAATATAATGTGGTTGAGTAGCTGCGCAAACAACCAGCTCGCATATCAGTGTTGGCTTTGCTTCTGAGTTCAGAAGTACATTGCGAGGCATTGATGAAAATGCTTAATGAAACATATGTTACCAATGATATATCCGTCAATAAATTGGATCGTCTGGTTAGTAACATAAGTGCTAACAATTTCATCTATTTTAATGATGATGAAATCCCACCTGGTGGCATGGGATCAGTAAAGGCTTTGCACATCACTACTCGCTGCAAAGGATATACACTGCCTAGTGTGCTCATCGATAATGGGTCAGCTTTAAATGTTCTGCCATTGTCCATATTAAACAAATTGCCAATTGATAGTTCTCACATGAAAACGTGTCATAACATAGTGAGGGCATTTGATGGTACGGAGAGAAAGGTGATGGGAAGAATTGATATCCCTTTGATGATTGGGCCGAACACATATGAGGTGGATTTTCTAGTGATGGACATTAAGCCCTCTTATAATTGCTTACTGGAGAGGCCTTGGATACATTCAGTAGAAGCGGTGCCCTCATCTCTGCACCAAAAATTGAAGCTAGTAACGAACGGACGGCTGGTCACCATAAATGCTGAAGAAGACATCATAGCAGCAGTTACCAGTGATGCACTCTAAGTAGAGGCAAACGAGGAGGCTGTTGAATGCTCTTTTCGTTCCTTAGAATTCGTTAATGCAACATTTATTTCGGAAGGGAATGAGATGCCGATGCCCAAGATATCCAAAGCCACAAGGATGGGTTTACTGATGATGGTGGGGAAAGGAGCCTTGCCACGAAAAGGATTGGGAAAATATCTCCAAGGAGAAATTAAAATTCCAGAACTAAAGGAGAAAAGAGACCGTTTTGGTTTGGGTTATAGGCCAGATCATAGGCAAAGAAGGAAAGAAATAGAAAAGCGTCAAGAAAGAAGAAGGGCGCGTTTGAGTGGATGAAAAGTTGAGTGGGAATTGATGATGTTCCCTCATATATCCCAGACCTTTGTATCGGGAGGGATAATACACCTTAGGAGAGGGTTGCTCGAAAAAGGAAGTGATCATGTCAATACTGTACATAATGGAGAGCCTGAACGAAGAAACCTTAAGGGCATTCGCCTTAACGAATCGGGAAGCTCTTTAAACAATTAGACTGTGGAAGAACTTCCTGTAGTCTTTAGAAATTTTACAGAGTCCCTAGATATCAATGACATAAGCACTACAAATCCTGATTTTTCTTTTGAGCAAGACATATGTTTAGAGGAACCTCAGGATTTTGAAGATGACAGGGATTGTAATGTGTCTTCAGATCTATTGAGAATGGTGAAACAAGAAGAGAAGCAAATTTTGCCCCATGAGAAAGAGACAGTAGAGAACGTAACCCTGGAGGAAGGGAAAGAAGTGAAAACTGGGACTCATATTGCCAAAGAAACGAGGCAAGATCTTGTAGAGTTATTGCGAGAGTTCAAAGATGCCTTTGCATGGTCGTACCAGGATATGCCTGGGCTGAATACTGACATTGTAGTACACCGCCTTCCTATAAGAGAGGATTGCAAGCCGGTCCAACAAAAGCTGCAAAGGATGAGGCCTGATATTGTGTTGAAAATAAAAGATGAAGTCAAGAAGCAGTTTGATGTTGGATTTCTGCAAAAGGTGAAGTACTCAAAATTGGTAGCTAACATTGTACCTATTCCTAAGAAAGATGGGAAGGTACGAATGTGTGTTGATTATAGAGATTTAAACAAAGCTAGCCTGAAGGACAATTTTCCCTTACCGCATATTGATACTTTGGTGGACAATACAGCAGGGTTCTCGTTGTTTTCCTTCATAGATGGTTTCTCAGGATACAATCAAATAAAGATGCATCCAGAAGACATGGATAAAACCACTTTTATAACATTGTGGGGCACCTTTTGTTACAAGGTAATGCCATTTGGGCTAAAGAATGCTGGGGCAACATACCAAAGGGCTATGGTAACCTTGTTTCATGACATGATGTATAAGGAGATTGAGGTGTATGTTGATGACATGATTGCCAAATCTCAGACAGAGAAGGAACATATTGAAGTCTTGAAGAAGTTGTTCTCGAGATTAAGGAAATTTCAGTTGAAGCTCAACCCGGCAAAGTGTACCTTTAGAGCTAGGTCAGGAAAACTATTGGGCTTTGTGGTCAGTGAAAGGGGAATAGAGGTTGACTCAGACAAGGTCAGAGCCATACAAGAATTGCCTCCACCGTGTACTCAGAAAGAAGTTCGAGGTTTTCTTGGAAGGTTGAATTACATTGCTCGGTTTATTTCGCAACCAACTGAGAAATGTGATCCCATATTTTGCCTCCTTAGGAAGCATAACCAAGGAACTTGGGATAGTGAATGCCAGAATGTGTTTGATAAAGTCAAGCAATATTTGTCAAATGCTCCAATCCTATCTCCACCTAGTCCAGATAGACCGTTACTATTGTACTTATCAGTGTTCTCCAATTCTATGGGATGTGTGCTTGGTCAACATGACGAGTCTGGAAGAAAAGAGAAGGTGATCTATTACCTCAGTAAGAAATTCACTGATTGTGAGATGAGATATTTGCCAATTGAGAAGTTGTGTTGCACATTGATTTGGACAACTCAAAGATTGAGACAATATATGCTATATCATACAACCTGGCTAATCTCAAAACTTGATCCATTAAAATACATGATGGAGTCAACTGCCTTAAATGGAAGAATGGCAATGTGGCAGATTCTACTTTCTGAGTTTGATATAACTTATGTGAGTCAAAAAGCCATAAAAGGAAGCGCAATAGCAGAATTTTTAGCTAGCAAAGCTTTAGAAGATTATGAGCCATTAAACTTTGATTTCCCTAATAAGGAGTTGATGTATGTGGCAACTGCTGAAGAATATCCATGGAAGTTAAACTTTGATGGGGCATCGAATGCTATGGAAAATGGAATTGGGGTAGTCTTAGTATCCCCAAGTGGTGATCATTATCCATTCACGTGTAAATTGGATTTTGATTGCACAAATAATATGGCCGAGTATGAGGCCTGCATCATGGGAATTCGAGCAGCTATAGAGCACAAAATTAGAACATTAGACATATATGGGGATTCTGCATTGGTGATTTACCAGCTCAAGGGAGAACAGGAGACGAGAGACCCCAAATTGATTAATTATTAAAAGATAGTTTTGGGGCTAATTGAGGAATTCGATGACATTACCTTCAATTATCTCCCACGAGACGAAAACCAGATGACAGATGCTTTAGCAACACTCGCTTCCATGATTAAAGTAAATAGAGAAGAGGACGTAAAGCCTATTCAGATGAGCATTTTTGAGGTCCCAACTCATTGTTGTAACATTGAAGAGGAGGAAAAGGATGACCACCTTTGGTACCAGGATATATTACGATATAAGAGAAGTCGTGAGTACCCTGAGCAGGCAGCCGAGAATGACAAAAAAACATTAAAGAGATTGGCCTGTGACTATGTATTGGATGGGGATATCCTATATAAAAGAAGGAATGATCAAGTGCTCTTAAGATGTGTTGACGCTGTAGAAGCAAAGAAAATCTTGGAAGAAGTACATGAGGGTGTTTGTAGGACCCATGCTAATGGTTTCACGATGCCTAGACAGATAATGAGATTCGGATACTATTGGTCTACTATGGAAGGAGACTGTATCAACTATGCCAAGAAATGTGACAAATGCCAGATTTATGGAGATAATATTCATGTACCCCCTTCGCCTTTACATGTTATGACTTTGCCATGGCCCTTTTCTATGTGGGGCATGGATGTCATTGGACCAATCTCTCTGAAAGCTTCAAATGGGCATCGCTTCATTTTTGTGGTCATCGACTACTTAACGAAATGGGTAGAGGCCGCTACATATGCCAGCGTTACCAAGTCGGCAATAAGTCGATTCTTGAAAAATGAGATCATTTGTCAGTATGGAATGCCTGAGAGGATCATATCAGACAATGCGTTAAACTTGAATAATAGCACAATAGCAGAAGTTTGTAGTCAATTCAAGATCAAACATCACAACTCTTCTCCGTATCGCCCAAGAATGAATGGGGCAGTGGAGGCGGCTAATAAAAACATCAAGAAGATAGTAGGGAAAATGACTGAGACTTACAGAGATTGGCATGAGAAATTACCATTTGCACTCTTTGCCTATCAAACGTCTGTCAGAACCTCTACTGGGGCAACTCCTTTCTCGTTGGTTTAGGGGATGGAGGCAGTGTTACCCATTGAAGTGGAAATACCTTCTCTTCGAATTTTGTCAGAGATAAAGTTGGATGAAGCAGAATGGATTCAATCGTGATATGATCAATTAAACTTGATTGAAGAAAAGCGGTTAGGGCTATTCGTCATGGTCAAATGTATCAGAAGCAAATGATGTGAGCTTATGACAAAAAGGTTCGTCCAAGAGAATTTCGCGAGGGGGACCTTGTATTGAAAAAGATCCTTCCCATACAGAAGGACTTTAGAGGAAAATGGATGCCGAATTAGGAAGGGCCATATGTTGTGAAGAAGGCTTTCTCTGGTGGTGCACTGATTTTGACAGAAATGGATGGGAAGAGTTTACCCAATCCAGTGAATTCGGATTTAGTCAAGAAGTACTTTGTCTAAAGAGAAGGGAAGCCAAGGTGAAAACCCACAAAGGGCGCTTTGAGACTTCTATTTCAAAACAATAAAAATAAAAATAAAAATAAAAATAAAAATAAAAATAAAAATAAAAATAAAAATGGAGAGACCAAGGTGAAAACCCGTAAAGTGCGCATTGGGACCAAAGAGGTTTTAAGTTGAAAACCTAAAAGGGTAGCTCAAATTTTGAAAAGCATGCGGTGACCTGGCTATACCGGATTCAACAAGAAGTGGAGTGTGTTACATACTGGGGCATCAACAAAGTACTTTGGATCTTCTAAACACATGTTAAACTCAAAGCAATCTTCATGGAGTTTGTATACAGAAGCCCAAGCTATGATATTTAGGGCATCTGATTTTTGTTCTGTTTACTATCTTTGGATTATTTTTCTTCTCAAAGATATGTTTCCAGATTAATTTCCTTTGTAACAGATTCAAAATTAACTATCCTCAAGATCAAGTTATTTATCCTCCATTATTCATAAAGTGTGTTGCATTGAAATAATGATTGATGAATTAAAATATCTTCACAAAAGAAGTTTTGCATATTACTCTGGAAATTCCTAGATAATACAAGAAACTGAAACAAGAAACTTGTTTAAAGAATTCCTATGAGTAAAAGTCGAAGGTACTCAAGAAAATGGAAATTTCTTCAGTTCAGATGGTGATTGGACGATTTAGACGATATTGATCCTAAGAGAGGATCATGTCATAAGTATCTCCAGCAGGTCGTAACATTCGAGGAATGGTATAATAGGACCAAGTTGATTTAAAGCATACGAGCAGAGTATGATTGATACTTTGAGGGAAGCAAAGATGAAACTTTGATGAAAGAATGAGTAATGACATCCGAAATAGGAATCATTTTCAAAATATTTTGCATCATAATTAGAAGCATTTGACTCATTTCGATCTTAACATCCTAGTCACTAGGCATAAGCACACACATTCTACAGGTCATGTCCTCTATAGGACAATGTAGATTAAAGATATCAGCATGGCGTCCCTGAGTTTACAGGGAGCAGGTTGAAGATAATAGATTTGGCGTCTCTGTATTGACAGAGAGCAAATCGAAGATAGCAGATTTGGCATTTCCGTATTGACTGGAGCAAATCAAAGATAGCAGATTTGGCGTCTCTGTATCGACGGGAGCAAATCATAGATAGTAGATTTGGCGTCTCTATATTGACGGGAGCAAATCGAAGATAGAAGATTTGGCGTCTCTGTGTTGACAGGAGCAAATCGAAGATAGCAGATTTGGCGTCTCTATATTAGACGAGGAGCAGATCAAAGATAGCAGATTTGGCGTCTCTGTACTTGACAGAGAGCAGATCGAAGATAGCAAATTTGGCATCTCCGTATTGACGGGATCAAATCAAAGATTACAGATGTGACTCTTCTAGAGTTACAAAAGAAGATCAAAGATAGCATATGTTGCCTTCCTGAAGTTGCAGTGAAGCAAATTGAGGCTACCATATTTATGGTCTAATTCCTCTGAGGTTGCAGATGAGTTGGAGGCCATTTAAAGAAAATGAGGATCAAGAATTCCGGACTCAGCAAGCCCGGGAAAAATTGGTCCTTTTATGGTCTTTGCCCTATTCCCATTACATGGCAATGAATAAAGAGGGGCAGCTGTATGAACCTAATTTTGCCTGGCCCGTTGGAAGCCCATACATAGTCCAAAAATAAATAATAAACAGAAAATGGATAAAATAAAATTCCTTTGTTTTAGTCCATTTACAAAACCCATTATGTTACTGAGCTCAAATTACAAAATAATTCACTACCCAACAGACCCACATTACACCAACAGCCCAATACCCCTGTCCCAATTACACCCGTGACCTGATACTGTAGCCCAATTGCTAAACCAGTGGCCCAAGAATCAAGCAAGCCCAACGTGTCTTCAGCCTCTGGGAAACCCTAGCAAGGGTTCACGCCGCAGCACCCGACACCAGGCCTACTCTCGCGCCGCAATCGGCGTGCCAATCTGTCATCACTGAGATCTCCTCGTCATTTACCTGCAAAATGGAAAGAAAGAACACGGACAGAGAGATACATATAGCAAGAAATAAAAGTCAAAGATGGTATCATTTAATTTTTTTCGATTTATTTTAGCTATATAAACCCGAATACGGGCGCTGTAATGGTTACGCATACTAAGAAATAAAAATAAGAACAGCTTTGAGAAAGGTGATTTCTTTTTCCTACGTTTCATTTTTTTATTTTTATTCGCGTAAAAAAGATATTGTGAATGCTCGATATTTGTTTTTCGAAACATTACTTAGAAATAAAAGGGAAAAGTTCTACCTTTCGAATGGTGCCGAAAAATGAGGATTTCTCACCTCCGACAACCGCACATGGCGGTGTAGATGGCAGCGCGTAGGCGTGTGAATGTATCGGATGACCGATGACTGGGGCTAGGCCGAACGGTGGCCAGAGCTTGGAGGCCCTCTTCTGATCCTCTTTCAGAGGATTTTTCTTAGTTTTTTTTTAAAACCCGGGGCCAAAATGATTTGTTAGGCCAAATTTTAGCTTATATAGCATTAATAAAACGACGCCGTTTTGGCTTAATTTGATAAGCACAAAACGACGTTTAGCCCCTAAGATCCGCGTGTTGACCCTTTTACCCGGGGAGGATCCACATGTTTCAGATAAAAGGGAAATTTACCCTTTCGGTCCCTCCGCAATTTCGTTGATTTTAATTATATTCAATTTTAGTTTTCTTTTATTTTTATTTCTGCCCCAACAATTCTTTCTAGTTTTAATTTGGTCCCTGAACCCTTGTGGTGCTAATATTCGAACGGTGTCGTTTTGGGATTAGTGCATATTTGCCCAGTGAGTCCCTCTCCTTTCAACACACGTTTCAATTAAGGGCCAAATCCAGTTTTTATTGTTTTAAAAATTACCCCGTACATATCATTAAAATTCAATTTTAATCCTTTTTTTCATTTTACCTCAATTTTGACCCAATTTTTTTTTATTTCCTTAAATATTTTGAATATACATTATTTATTTTATGTTTTCTAAGAAATTATTTTATTATACTTTGTATATATATTTTTATGTTTTCTATTATATATTGTATTTAAACTTATATATATTGTATTATATTTTAAGTTAATTTAAATAATATAAAGTTGTATACATATATATAAAGTATTTTTTTTTTTAAAATGGTTGTGTATTATATAGTTATTCTTTTTAAAAAAATTTTCTAAGTCATGTATTATTTATTTAAAATACATCAATAAGTATAATACTTTAAATTGATTTAATAATGTAAATTTTTTTTATATATGTTACCCTTTTTTATATTAAATTGTTATATGCTATAATGTTTCCTTTTTTTTTTTTTTTAATCTTAAGTTTTTATATATTTTCTTAAAAATTTTATACATATATGTCCTTTAAAAACATATTATTTGACACTATTCCTTTTTAAATATCCATTATTGTTTAAAATATTTTGTTTATTTTTCCTTCTTATAAATTTGAATTCATTCTTAAATTTTATTGTATACATTTCGTAATTTATTTTAGTTTAATTAGACCTTGGTTTTTTTTCTTTCTTCTTGCATAATTATTTTGTTACATGCATGATTTATTATTTTTTATTTTTTATTTGTCCATATTTGTAAGAAATGTTAGTATGTCTTATGATTTGTATATTGCCTTAATATTCATGCTTTGTAATACATTAATATTGCATTTTTATCAAAACATAGGTTTAGAATTGATCCTATCTAATTATCATCTTTTATTAAAATTGTTTCTTAAAATTAAGGCAATATTTAACGTTTGGGATTTTTTGAAAGAATTGTGTCCTAACTTATTGGACTTCGATTTCTTTCGTTAATTCTAAACGATCAAGTATCCTTTTCAAAATAAAACAAACGATTTTCAAATAAAAGCTATCTTGGAAAAATTAAGATATCGTGTCCTAACTTACTGGATGTGATGTTTTAAAATTTCAAGGTAGAGATTTCTAAAAACGGAGAATGTTTAACGTTTTGGGAAATTTAAAGGGTCGTGCTCTAACTTACTGAGATTTGACCGTTTTTATCCAAATAACTAAATGTCTCTTAAAAGGAATTGTAAGTTTTTAAAACTCATGAGGATCAAATTAAAAAATCTTTTTCAAATCTTCGACATTAGGACATTTTATAATCAGTTTGGTACCAATTTTTGGGCGTTACGGGGGTGCTAATCCTTCCCCATATGTAACCGACTCCCGAACCCGTTTTCTCAGATTTTCGTAGGCCAAAATTAATGTTTTAAAAAGGTGATCCAACCACACCTAAAAAGGTTGGTGGCGACTCCATTTTCATTTTTAAAAGTCGATCCCGTTTTCCCAACCTTAAAAAATGGTTTCGACAGGGTCTATGTGTACTTATTGTGAAAGGGGCTATCTAGTAAGGAGCGTAGGGGGCTTGGATCTTTGAAACGACTAGATCTAGATCTAGTCACAAATTTCGGCAAAGGTAAGAACTCAAGGGCCTTAGGTGATGTTGGCCGATTATGGTAAGCAGGATTATGATTGGTTGTCATTAAATCTGGGATCTAATTTGTTAAGTGATCGATTGTAGGAGAAATCGCATAGGAGATCTCATCGGTAAATCGCAAATGAGGTGTGTAAACGAACACCTTTTGTAGTCTAAATTGGCAAAAGCTGAAAAGTTGAAATGCCAGAATTTCGGTATTTTGTGGGCTTGCGAGCGTGCGAGCACTCGTAAGTTGGTTGGAAATCATGAGACCTGTAATCGCAATTGGTAAGATGAATGAGTGCGCAATTTCTTGCACTTCAGTAAATTTGGGCCTCGATGGGCTGAAATTGGGCCCAATGGGCTTACGGGCCATATGGGAAAAAGTAAGCGATAAGTGTGTTCTGATATACTATAGGTTAAGAATGTCAAACTAGACTTAGAATTTGGGCTAAACGGACCAATATGGCTAAGTGACACTGTAGGGCCCATTAGGGGTTTTAGGGCCTAATGACTGTAATCTGCTATAACGGGCTAAATAAGCTACCGAGATAAAAGATAGACTATTACTGATTAAAATGTGCATGAAACTCTAAAAACTGGCATAATTACTGAAATACCCCTTATGGGTGGGAAATTACTATTTTACCCCTAGATGCAAAATGATCGTTATACCCCTAGGGCTAAATCTGACTGAAATGCATGTTTTACTATTTTTGTTCACTACATGATTATCTATTGCATGGGACTGGGTTATTGATGGAGGAAGTACTGATAGTTGCTTGACCACGTACTGAAGGGGCTTTGCCTCGTTACACTGTAATCTAAGCAGCTATGCTGCAACTGTGGAGTATAGGGCTGGATGGGTTGAGTTATTCCCCACATAATGTGTAGGGCTGGTACGGGTGGAGTGTAGCGGTTGGACTTAGGTTGGGTTGGGCTTGCATTCATAATTGATATTTGTTCTGCTACTGACATGGGCTTACGGACCGTACTGTTATCTGCAAAGGGCTAAGGCCCAGTTTACTGTATTTGAATAGGGCTTCGACCTAGTATATATTGAGACTGGATAGGGCTTAGGCCTAGTGGGCTTGAGCTGGTTTGGGCTCCAGATGGACTTTCTTTACACACTGAATTTCCCAAACTCACCTTTTTTCTTCCATCCATGTAGGTGAGCCCTAGATTGGTGGACTTGGAGCTGGGAGGGATTCAAAATGGCCACGTGGACTGGACTGTTGGTTATTAATTAAGTTTTTATTTTATTTTATTTTCGTATTTATTTAAATTATTTTCATTATGGTTTTGGGTTGTAATAAGGCCGCTTTAATTATTTTGGTTTTTCAACTTTTTATTTATACTTTACTTCTAATGCGATGAACAAAGCTGTGCGAGTTTTCTTAAAATTCATTCAAACGTTTTCAAATTCAATCACACATTTCAAACGAGTAAAAAAGTTAAATTTTATAATAAATCTCTTAATAACTGGTAGTGGATAGGATGTTCACCAATAAACAGGGAATTTCTCTTAAGACTTTAATATCAGTTTTGCAAAGCTCACATGGTTAGTTGTAGGTAATGTGACACACCAGACTTGGCCGTAACGTCTGAGCCGGGTTTGGGGTGTTACAACTTTGCCCTCTTGAATTAACACACATCCAAGTCCATTTAAATACGCATCGCTATAAATCACAAACTCTTTCCTAGACTCAGGTTGCACAAACACCGGTTCCTCGGTCAATAATACTTTCAATCTCTCGAAGTTTTAATGACATTTGTCGGTCCATTCAAACTTAACATCTTTTTGAAACAACTTGGTCATAAGAGTAGCAATCATCAAAAATCCTTTGACAAAGCATCTATAATACTCGGCTAATCCCAAAAAGCTTCTAACCTCTGATACGTTCCTCAGCGGTTTCCAATCGACAATTGCCAAAATTTTGTTTAGATCAACCTGCATACCTTCACCTGAAACAATATGTCCCAAAAATTTGACTTCTCGGAGCCAAAATTCACTTTTACTGAATTTAGCAAATAATTTCCTTTCTCTCAAAAGCTGTAATATAGTTCTCAAGTGTTCGACATACTCGGATTCATCTCAAGAATAAATTAAAATATCATATATGAACACAACCACTAACTTATCCAAATACGGTCGAAAAATTCGATTCATCAAGTCCATAAATATAGCTGGAGCATTAGTTAAACTAAAAGGCATTACAAGAAATTCATAGTGTCCATACCTTGTTCTGAAAGCGGTTTTCGGCGCATTCGACTCTTTAACTCTTAACTGATAGTAACCAGACTTCAAATCGATCTTTGAAAACACTGTTACCCCTTTTAGCTAGTCGAATAAATCATCAATCCTTGGCAACGGATACTTGTTCTTTATAGTCACCTTGTTGAGCTATCAATAATCAATACAAAGTCTCATGGATCCGTCTTTTTTCTTTACAAACAATACAGGAGCACCCTAGGGAGAGAAACTCGGTCTCACAAATCCATTTTCTATCAATTCTTGCAATTAGACCTTTAATTATTTTAATTCAATTGGAGCCATTCTATAAGGAGTAATCGATATCAGAGCAGTTCGGGGTACCAAATCAATAGCAAACTCAACTTCTCTAATAGGAGGTAACCCAGGCAACTATTCTGGAAACACATTTGAATATTCACAAACTACAAGCACTGACTCAATCTTTAACTCGGACACTTTGGTATTCAACATGTAAGCAACATAAGCTTTACAACCCTTTCTTATATACCTCTGAGTAGTCATAGACGAAATCACTGCAAGTAATTCTCTTGATTCATCTGTTTCAACCCGAAGAACCTCACCATTTTCACAATTCAATTCAAAAACTTTTTGCCTATAGTTTACCTTGGCATCATGCAATGTTATCCAATCCATACCCAATATAACATCGAATTCATCAAATGGCAATAGCATTAAGTTAACTGGAAAACAGTGACCTCAAATCATCAAAGGACAACTCTGTTGGAACGCCAGTGCCTCTAAGGCGCAGCGGAAAAATAAAATAAACAAAATGTTCCGGCGATCCAAACCATGGATCCATGTGTAAGGAATGAATCAGGGTGATAAAAGGTTTCGAAATTACCAAAACTTCAATCTGAGTAGACAGCGATGCCTAGGCAACGTAAATCCTGAATCACTATCGAACCAAGCTGCAACCTTTTCCGATGTCGACCTCTACGTAATCCACCCGATTGACAATGAACGGTAAAAAATCCCAGAAAACTATTTTCAGTGATTATTATGCTTGACGGCTGCTAGTCCCTTTAGCATAGTTTCAGGCTTATTTATATATACTATCTTTAGGGTTTTTACCCTTGCCATATATAACACCCTTTTAATTGCTATATCTTATTCATTATAAATTAAACCGAACATGATAATCATTATTAAAATAAATATAATATTGTTTAACTGAAAATTATAATTACAATAACCATAATAAAGATTTCGGTAAACTATATTTATTTAAACTTATATACAAACCAAATTCATATACTAATGAAATTATGTTCTGATTATGTGTACAACATCCTTGTACATATAGTATGTTCAACAATTTGATTGCCCAATTAAATTAATTCTATAATTAATTTAATTCATGTGACAATCAAAATACAATACCAACTATGTTTTACTCCGTTCATTTCAACCATAGGTTGTGACCCTATAGGTTCTTGTAACGTTAGCAGTAATATTAGAACGATTCTAATGTTACAAACAATGAGTGGCATCTAGCAATGCATCATTACTACCTAAGTTACAAGAAGTCATGATTCGACATAACCTTTTGTGATTAACCTTTCATGCATTAATCCTTAAGTCCTATATCTTTGGAATGGACACAAGTCATGGAATAGTCACACTTGCATAGTCCATCCCATGTTTCTTGATACCTTGAGTAGACTATGATACACAAATAAGTATGACACCTCATATCAACTTATTTGAGCATGGCCATGCATTTCTAGTCTCACTCAATTAAGTGGCCTGAGATATTACTCCCATTATGTAGGAGGGACTTATCCTATATTGATCAACCATATCCCTCTACATAGATTGTGGTATATCCAACATCAGTCTTTATAGAACAACCAGTTACGGTGTTCGTTTGACTATATCAAAATATACAACTCAAGATGTTGGGATGATGATGATCTCAAGTATGAGGATCATATACATATTAATCACTATGAGTAATATTGTGACAATTACATAATAATCCAAGAAACATACTCATAGCGGGTCAGTCCAATATGTTGTTCTCTAACAAACATATTCATGCATTGATTCTGACACTCCATATCAATGACAACTCTTTATCATCAATCAACTACATGTTAGTCTTAATGCATTATTATTGTCCTAGCCAACAATAATACTTGACTAAGGATCTTTTAAGAATAATCATAGTATTCTCAGGACTTTATTATAAAACAGTTTATTTATGTACACAGAAAAGAAACTGAAATAATAATGGCAAAGCCTTATATTAATAAACATGATAAATCAAGTATGTTATTACAACCATCTCGTGATTGATCTTTGGGCATACTCTTACAAACCTTATCAACTAGCACAAATTTACTTAAGGGGTTTGACACTTTAATTACGAACTCAGTAGACTTAACAGGCAATTTCTTATTAATCACCAAATTCATGCAAATATAAGAATGAGTAGACCCGGGATCAATCAATGCAACAATATTAACATCATAAAGAGAAAATATACCCGTGATAACATCAGGGGAGGTCGCATCCTCGCGAGCACGACTGGCATAAGTTCGGGCAGGTGCTCTAATCTCAGACCTCATAGTTGAATCCCTAGATATATACCTCTACTACTTGATACATTTCCCACATTTTTCACCGGTCTTCCTTTAGCCACTGTGTTGCTTGATCTTACATTCTAAACTTCTTCTCTCTCAATCACTTTAGGGCAATCCTTGGTAAAATGCTATTGAGAACTACATTTGGAGCAAGCCCGAGTAATCATCCAACACTCCCTGGGATGTCGTCTACTACAATGCTGGCACTCGGGGTAATTACGTTTAACGTTACCAACACTCGTTATAAGGGTAGTTTGTGCCTTGGACCCCGAATATTGCTTCTTACGGTCTCTGCTAGAATTCTCAGCTGACACATTTGAACGAAAGTACACATATCTTGAATTCTTAGACGATGATTGTAAGGACTTACTCATCGGTCTCTTTCTTAAGTCTCTAGCTTCCCTCTCAGCTTTTCTCTTCTCTTTGCTTAATTCTTCGGCTTTACAGGCCCGATCAACCAATACAAAAAATTCTTTTATCTCTAAAATTCCAAAAAACAATTTGATATCCTCATTTAGTCCTTCCTCGAATCTCTTACATATGATAGCTTCGGTGGAAACACATTCTTGAGCATATTTATTGAGCCTAACAAATTCTCGCTCATACTCAGCCACACACATACGGCCCTGTTTTAGCTCTAGAAACTCTTTGCGTTTCTAATCGATAAATCGTTGACTTATGTACTTTTTTTAAAATTCTTCTTGAAAGAATGTCTATGTAACCCTTTCTCTCAGTACTACGGATATAAGCGTCTTCCACCATTGATATGCAAAATCTTTCAATGATGACACAGCACACTTCAAGCATTCTTCGGGGGTGCAAGAAAGTTCATCGAATACCCGGATAGAGTTTTCAAGCCATGCTTTCTTAGGGTCCTCATCTATATTCTCCCTAAATTTATCGGCCCTTTGCTTACGAATCTTATCAATCGGAGGCTTACTTAATCTTACCATTTCCGCACCTTGGGGAGTTACGGGAACTGGCTGAGAAATTGGATAGGGTGGAGGAGGTTGAACATTTGGATTCACCCGAATAAACTCTATATACCATTCATTCATCAGGTGGAGAAAGGCTTCTCTAGCCCCATCTCTCTAACTATGTGTTATCGGTCTACTTTTAGCGGGCGCGGTCCCTTGCGTGAGAGCTGGCACATTACTTGCAGCATTATTAGCTGCTTCTCGATTGGGATCCATTTACTATATGAGAACAATATTTAAATTGTCAGAAGTCATCACACTATCAAACTTCATATATAACATGTATAGTTAGACTCGAACACGTGCTAGGTTCGTCCGAGAATCAACTAAACTATAGCTCTGATACCACTAAATGTAACACCCCTTACCCATATCCATCGCCGGAATAGGTACGAGGCATTACCAAACTTAATCACAAACAAACAATGATTTCCAAATCATAAATCTTCGTTCAAATTCAAAACTTTTCATACATACTCATATTGTCCCTATTATAGGCCTACAAAGCTGAAAACATGCTTTAGGAGCAGTTCAGGACTAAACCGAGAACTTTAAAACTCTTAAAAATTTTTCATGAAATTAGGGTCACACGCCCGTGTGGGCAGGCCGTGTGATGACACACACCCGTGTCCTAGCTCGTGTTAAAAACATCGAGCATTCTGTTTATGACATCAACAGTCATTTAGGGTCACACGGCTAAGTCACACGCCCGTGTGCTAAGCTGTGTAGCGAATTTTAATTTTCAAAATTAAGGTGCAGACTTCACACGGCCTGGGCACACGCACATGTCTTGAAGTCGTGTCCTTTACACGGTTGAGACATATGGCCGTGTCTCTGCCCGTGTGTTTACTACTGGACATTCTGTTTTACAAAATTAGGGTGCAAGGGACACACCGTCTATCAACACGCCCATGGGGTTAACTGTGTGTCACACACGGCCTAGACACATGCCCGTGTGTTTACCTGTGTGGATAAAAATAAGGCTATTTACTAGGCCATTTGCCACCCTGAAACACAAACATGCTTATACCAAACCAATAACATAAATTATGATGTTCTCATACAACCAAATTGTCCATAGCTAAACTAATAGCATTTACATACCTTATTTATCACACATAAACATCACACAATGTCAACCAAAACATACAACACCACATTCATAAACAACATCATCATATATATATACCAAGAACCAATATTGGCCAATTTCAAATGATATTATACAAAATAAATAATTATCAAAATAAGCCAACATTCTTGGGTTACAAACTATGACACATATAACAAAATAAATAAGTCTCCTATACATGCCACAACTCAAAATAATTAACTTAGTATACCAAAGATGATGATATGATAGTGTGAAGCTGATCTTCAACAATCTCCCAATCCGAGTTAGCGAAGCAACACTATAAGAAAAGGAAAAGAAAGGAGAGTAAGCTAAATAGCTTTGTAAGTTTATATGTAAATAAATGAGCATTCATAACACATTTTAATCATAATAATAAGATTATGGCAATTTTAGACTTTCAATTAAAACTTATGTCCACACTTACACCTTCACCACTTACCGATAGTCCATCACATATTGATCTCATTTTTTATAAGTTTCATATACTTGCCTGTACCACATCACAACAATATCACATGCACTTACACTTCACTATTTTACTAATTCACCCGTTGAACCATTTGGAATACTAAAGGATACTCAAAAGTTTGCACTTTAGTGCCACACATATTTGTAGCTGAAGCTACCACTTATCACTTATCATTTAAAAGCTCACTCTTGAGCTATTCACGGGCCTGTTCACATAAGCTGATAGTCGGGACGAAGCTACTCAATGCTGCTCACACAAGCTGATAGGTATCCACAACAAATGCAGGATTACCTAGCCACTAGTAGTCATACAAGACCAGCACCCGGAATCACCTAAACACTTAATCACACTTGGTATCCTAGTGACATGTCAATTGTATCCTATTCGATTACTAAGGTTCAATCGGGACTTTTCACACTTGTTGAAACTTTGTTGATATGCACTTTCAAATAGTTATTCACAATACATTCAATTATTATAATGTTCAAAACATAAATATAGCAAAACATTTATTCACATGCAAACTTATATCGGTCCAAAACGATAAATTTTGCGATTTAGTCCACTACATTGCCTTTTCCCCTGTCAAGGTCAAATTCCCGTCTTTCTTGATCTATAATACCAAATTTAACTCGTTTAATTATCATATTACTCATTTCAATCCAAAATTTACACTATAAAAAATTTTACACTTTTGCCCTTAAACTTTGACATATTTACATTTTTGCCCCTAGGCTCGTAAAATGAAAAGTATTCATTTTTCTCAAAGCCCAAGCCTAGCCGAACCTTATATTTCTAACTATAACAGCCCACACTTCTCACTAATTCACATCTTTACACACATATTTTACATCTTTTACAAACAAGTCTTTTTTTATGAAATCTCATCAAAATCACCTAGTAAAAATTGTTTATCACACATCAAACTTTCATTTTCTACCATTAAACATCAAAATACATGCATGTCACTCATGGGGTAAATTTTTTAATATGAATCCTAGCTTAAAATAATGGTAGAAATAAGTAAACCGAGCTACGAGGACTTTAAAATTATAAAGAACATTAAAAACGAGGCTTGGAGACACTTACTTTGAGCTTGAAAATGAATGAAACCCTAGCTATGGTGACTCTTCAAATTTCAGAACGAGGAGGAAAAAGATGGATAACATTTTTGACTTATTTTCCTTTTTTATTCATTTAATTAACCAAATGACCAAAATGCCCTTAAGGCCTTTCTTTAGAATTTTATCCTCTCATGTTCATTTTTGTCCATCTTGACATATAATGGTCTAATTACTAAATAAGGACCTCTAATTTATGAATTCATTTCAATTAAGTACTCAATGCTTCTAGAACACACATTTTGCACTTTTTGTAATTTAGTCCTAATAACTCAATTGAACACTTTATCAATAAAATTACTTAACGAAATTTTCACACATGCATCTAATCATATCGTAGACCATAAAAATTTATCGCAATGAAATTTTCTATTTCGGATTTGTGGTTCCAAAACCACTGTTCCGTTTAGGCCCTAATTCGGGTTGTTACAACTTTTCTATCATATCACATATCATGCAATAATTTTAAAATATATTTCCTTTCTAGCTCGGATTTGTGGTTATGAAACCACTATTCTGATTCACTAAATTTAGGTCGTTACAGTTATAGTTTATGCATCGCACCAGTTGAAACCTCATGAAAGAAATTATCCTACGCATGATCTAGAATTGGCAACAGTGGTTTTAGCATTGAAATTATGGAGACGTTATCTGTATGGTGAGAAATCTCATATATGTTTTGATCAAAAAATTCTAAAGTACTTGATGACTCAAAAAAACTTGAATCTACACCAAAGGAGATGGTTAGAGTTGTTAAAGGATTATGACTTAACCATTGAGTATAATCCAGGAAAACCAAATATAGTGACAGATGCATTGAGTAGGAAAACTGTGGTAGCCTTGCTGTCTTTTCAAGCTAAGGTGACCATGTCAGATAATAGAGCCTTTTTGGTAGAATTAGTTATAAAACCAACCCATCTCCCAACCCATCTCTCACAGATATTAGAGGAACAGATGAAAGATATTCAGTGTGATTGGTTCAAGCAAAGAATGATGTCTAGAAAAGTAGCAAACCTCAGTATAGGAAAAGATGGCGAGCTTATATACATGAATAAAATGTTTGTGCCAGTGGGGAATAGACTGCTAAAAGAGTTACTTAAGGAAGCTCACCAATGACCTTTCTCACTTCATGCTAAAAGAGTTGGTGGCCTGGTATGAAAAGAGAAATTGTAGAGTATGTCTCAACTTGTTTAACTTGTTAGAGAGTTAAGGCTGAACATCAAGTTCCTTTAGGTAAATTGTATCCCTTGGAAATTCTAGAATGGAAATGGGATAAGCTCGAAACCTATTCTTGTATTCTCGAGTCCACAACATATGTAAGATCTCAGAACCTATTCTTGTTTTCTTGAGTCCACAACATATGCAGAAGCTCGAAACCTAGGCAAAACTCATAACCTCGTATACGAGACTTTTACTACTTTCATCGAGATTTAACCTCACATATACCATTTTGCAACAATCCATTTCAGTTTGGTTTAATTATCAGTTTAGGTACTAATTTGTAGCCAATTCAAATTATTAATGAACATATAGATAGAACTCAATATCAAATTAAATATATTTAAACTGTATGAACTTACCTAACAAAACAGTAATGCTTTAAATACTAGAGACTATTCGACAGTTTTTCCTTTTCGCCTAGGTCAACAACTTGATTTGTATAATAGTTAAGATTCAACATATCAATACCAATCTCAATACTAACCTTCAAATTCATGCTTATAATCTTTTAATTTAATTTTATACAATTTTCTTAAAATTTTACATTTTATTCAATTTAGTCCCTAAAATCGAAAAAAATATAACTTTCACAATTGAGCTTTGTTTTTAATTCCAATTTCAATTATGTCCTTCCACAGCCCTCAAAAATCCAATTTTATAGAAATTTAATGTCACTTTTGACATATTCACAATTTAGTCTCTAAATGCAAAATTAACAAAATTTACTTTATCAAATAGTCCTTAAACATTTCATAACTTCCAAATCTACCATTTTCTATCAAAAACATCTAAAATTTATCAATGGTAACTTTTAAAACATTTAACAATTTAAAAAACGGAGATATGGGTTAGCTGGCCCTAGTTTCAACGATCTCAAAAATATAAAATTTACTAAAAACGGGTAAATAAATCACTTACATGCATTTATTTTTGTTTGGAAGAACCTCAAGCTCTTTCAATGGAATTTTTCGCTTCAACTTTCGGTGCTATGAACTAATGAAGATGATGTCTTCTTTTAGTTTTATTATCTTTAACTTATTTTATTATTAAATTAATATTATATTAAACTAGTTTTTCATCTATTTACATGTACAACAGTCCAATCTTCACTAAAAAGTTTTAATTATCTTTTAAATCCATAAAAAACTTTAATTATATATTTTTCTAATAATAATCAATATTAATGAAAGTTTATACCTTTTACAATTCAGTTCTTTTTCCTTAATTAACTCAAATATCAAAATTTCGAGACCAAATTTCAATCCACTATAAAATAGCTCCTATTTATGAACTCAATTAATGAAAATGAGGTATCGATACCTTATTTTTCAAAACCAATTAACTTTAGGAGCAAATCACTTGCACTTAACTAATTATCCAATTAACAAAAATTATCAGATTAAAAATCAATAAAACACTAAAATAAACTCGTAAATATTATTAGACAATATTTACAGACTCATTCATAAGAATTGTGGCCCTAAAACCACTATTTCTGACACCACTAAAAAATGGGTTGTTACAGTAATCTTGACTAAATTCAATTATCCGAACCCTTTTCTGATTATATTTTAACCCTACGAACATGTGTTTAATATATTTTCAGTGAACAACTTAAAACCGAGTGAAACATTTAAGTAAAAATTCATTTTGACTCATTTAGATGTAGAACAGGGCCCAAAGTATTGATATTAGCACTAATGTATCGATAGCTGGCTTAAGTATCGATACCCCTGTGTTGTATCGATACCGTTTTGAGCTTCGAAGTTAAAAAATTCAAGAAATATCGATACTTCATTCAAAATATTGATACTTTGAGCTTGATATCAATACCAAAATGTCATTCGATGCTTTATTTTATGTCAGGGTTAATTTACCACCTTAGTCCTTCATTTTTTACCCATTTTTAGCCCATGTTTACTTGTCAATTTTAACCATATCAATCCATATATCAAATTATCTCTAAACATCCTTTATTCCTAATTTTATGTACCAATTCATAAGCATGTAATTATCTCATATAATTTTAAGCAAATATCAAGTTTTACAATTAAGTCCATTTGTCTTTTTAGTCTTAAAGCATATCAACTTTATTATCAAAAGTCATTACCCAATCACTTATTGCTTAAACATATGATGTTTTTTAATGAACCTTATGAATATGCCATTAATTCCAATTTTATAAATTTAATTATCAACATTTTATAAATGAGTCCTTTAGAGGACTTACTTTAAAAAACAATTTATCCTATCTACATGACATTATTTCTATTATTATTATTATTATTATTATTATTATTAACATTTACCAATTAATTTGTCAATTAGGGCCTCCTTAATTCATTTCATATCAGCCACTTAGTATTTCAATAAAACATTTGCACTTCATTTATGTATTAGCAAAATCATCCTTTGTAACAATTTCCAGTATTATAAATCTTCAATTATTTTCCTCCTCCTCTCCAATCAACATTCTTAATATTTTTATATATACATAAATCTTTGACTCTTAACATATCAGGCCTATGTGTCATATTAATTAAGGATGATCTAATCATACACACATACTCTTATCAAGACAGTACATTTGAGTGGTAGTCACTAAAATATTTATATCTCGGCCTACAGGATTTAAAATTAAGATTCACCTTTTGTTCTTGAAACTAAGCTCGATGAAATTTTTACCATAAAAATTTCAGAATTTTTACTTAAATCAATTAATCCAGTTTATTCTTCAAAACTCCCACTAGTTATACTAGTGGTGGATGGTGGACTGATGAAGCATGAATAATTTTTCTTCATGTTTCCATAAAAAAAATCTCTTAATTAATTAATATTAAAATATTATAAAAAAAATCTATTAGTCATGATTTCAATCCAACTGTCATAATTTCTTCTTACTTTTCAATTTAATCTAATGGCCCACATTTGTCTATAACAAAAGATATTTCCCATAATTATTTTATTTAAGAAATGACTATTTTACCCTTATATTTTCTCTAAAGTTCCATCCTTTTTATGACATTTTCTTGGTAAAATTTACAATTTAATCCTTCTTACTTCTTCATTTGTTCAATTTGGTCCTTTTAGACTAGAGGTGAGCATGGGCCGAGCGGCCCGACCCGGCCCGAAGGCCCGCCCGAAATATGGGAGGGTTTGGGCAAAAATATAGGCCCGAAAAATGGGCTTGGACAAAAAAATAAGGCCCGTTTAAAAAATGGGCCGGGCTCGGGTAAGGAATTTTTTGCCCGAGCCCGGCCCGGCCCGGCCCGAATTCACTAAAGACAAAAAAATATATTTTTTTAATATTATTTTCTTATTATTTTCTCCCTATTTTGTTACCATTTTACTATTATGTTGCTACTATTTTGTTGTTATTGTTTAGATATTGTATAAAACTTATTTTTTTTGTTAATTTTGTTATTATTTTAAAGACATTTGTTAATTTTGTTATTATTTTAGAGGCATTTGCTTGTTAAGTTGCATCTATTTTATTGTTATTTAAGTTTACATAATTTTTAAAATTTATTTTTAATTTTGTTGAGAAATATTTATTTTGATGTTTTTAGTATTTTTGATGGTTTATATATATTTTAAAATTATATAAAAATAATATAAAAATTAATATGGGCGGGCCGGGCCCGGGTTTTAACATTTTTATTTGGGTCGGGCTTGGGCAAAATTTTAGGCCTATTTTTTGGGCTCGGCCCGGCGCGAGCCTGACAAACGGGCTTAATTTTTTAGTTGGGCTCGGCCCGAACCCGGCCCGGCCCGGCCCATGCACACCTCTATTTTAGACCCTTCCACCCTTAAGATAGTTGCACTATTGGCCCTTCAAATTTTTCATATTTACACTTTAACCCCTCATATTTTAAATATTTACACTTGAACCATAAAAATTTTCATATTTTTATGATTTAGTCCCTGACTCAAATTAATATTTCACAACTTACTTCTTATTTCATTTTTCTCTAACATCCCTTATCCTTTACTTTCTTTATATCTTATTTCACTAAAAAACCTATATCATATTATTTTCAACTAAGGGGGTTTTGGGAATATTACAAAACTTATATATTTTGGTACCTAAAAGTAGCAATGTTAAATTTTTTAGTGTTTAGTTTAAGTTTTATGATTGGTTTGCTGAAAGTTAATTGCTAATATTATTATGTTTGAAATTTTCATAATTTTTTAATAGAATAAAATTAGGGTTAATTGTGAATTTGTTTAATTTTGTATTTCATGTGTTAAATTTAATTTGATAGATGTGATTTAATTCGAGTTTTAAGGTTGATATGTTGAAAGTTAATTACCATTATTATTAGCTAATTATTAATTTTCATCAAATCAACCTTAAAATTTAAATTAAACATTAAAAAATTAATATTGTTAATTTTTAGGTACCAAAATGTTTAACTTTTATTAAATATAGTAAATCAAAGCATAATACATGTACCGTGTCCGATTGAAGAAACAAATTATGCATTAAAGCTAAAAAATATTTTAAAAAAACAAAAGTTCAACTTCCAACAGCGCCCAACGGTGTGATGAAACCAATTTGAAAAGCAAAGATTTCCCTCTCATTCTTCAGTCCATCTTTTCCTGGGGAAAAAGAAGCTATGGTTATCAGCCCGACAGATTCGAACAATTTCTCCAACGCTAACGACCCTCTCTTCCTATGGCTACTGTATTCTTCTCTCTCTTGTTTTCTTACAATTTAAGTTTCTATAAATTGTTTGCTATAAATATTTTTCACTAACTTGTTGCAAATCCAGGTCGATAAAAAAGGAATTGGACGACTGGTATTCAGGGAACCGCTCTGGTGGAGATCTCGACAATCTTTTATCAGATTGTATCTCCACTTTCAAGAACAATGCCCAATACAGAAACGACCTTAGATTTCTTAAGATTTGGTTCCTTTATGTAATTATATCTGCTTACTCTTGCGGTTTAGTTTTGGTTATCGAATTTTCAAGATGCTAGTACTTACGGTTGGTTGAGGTTGATAGCCAATTATTTAATGGTTTGATTTGGTTTTTCGCGTTTTGTATAATTTTATATAGTTCGAGCTTATATGCTTTTACATAGAGAGAGTGAATTAGAAAATTTCTCAACGTGCACGTTTATGGTGGGTGTTTTTGAGGGTTCAGATAACCTCATTGAGTTCTTTTCCCTGCATTGCTTGAATTTTAACGTAGATTTAAGATTTTTTTTTTTTTTTTTTACTTACTACAAGTAATGCTTCGATTATGTTCGTCGATTTGGTACCTTTGATGCATAAGCTTATAGGGGTCTAAATATTGCATTAACTCAATTTTTTTTGTGTGTGTTTCTCTTTCTCAGTTAGAAGGAAGTAAAGATTACGAAAATATTTTTAGAGAAATGGAGGAGAATGAGATATGTATTGGACATTCTCTACTTTATGAGTGGTACGCATATTTTCTTGAAGCCAAAGGGAAGTGGAAGGAAGCACACATCATTTATCATATAGGCATTTCAAGGTTTTTTATTTTTTTCCTCTTTATGTGAATTATAATAGCCATTTTTTTTGGGGATTGATGTTTTGATTATTGATACTTCTATTATGTTTGGAGAATAGAAAAGCTGAGCCAATTGAGAAGCTAAAGTGGGCACAATCCTTATTTGTCAAAAGAATGTCTGAAAGGCTTAATACTTCCTCACTTGGGAAGGTAATTAAAGCTTAACCTTGAATGTTACCATCACATTTATGACAGTAGATGCATGTGTACATGTACAGTAGGTGCAGAATTTGACTTTCTTTTATAATTTATACACTTTAAATTGTTGATGAGAGTTCACTATGCATCACCTTGTATGGTTTTCTGGAAATACCAGGCCAATGCAAAATAATTTCCTCTTATATATGATAATTTTGAAGTTTTTCCTCATAAGATGAAGTTTGAAGTTATGCAGTTATTTTTTCTGAGAGTTTCATGGATTAATAGGCGTTCAGTCTTTTGCATCTTCTCTAAATGACTGCCTAAGGTTTCAACAACAGCCTTTTCCCTTTCACCCTTTTTACAGATGCCTAATGGGGAATCATTGATAAACATTTCACTAATAAAAGAGTCTTACATTACATCACAGAGTGCTCTTCGTTTGAATTTAGAATTAAAAAGCCTGCCTGGGTAAACCCTTGTTTTCTTTCCATTTCTTTTTTCCTTGAGTTTGTTCACATACACGTGCTGCAGGTTGACGGAGGTGAACAAGTTGAGCTTGGCATGAAACTTATTAATCCATGGTCTGCCTTCATCGTTGAAGAGCTTTTAAAGAAGATACATCCACGAATCACGAAATATGATGTGAGAGTTTGCTTAGATTTGTTGCATGTTTCTTCACTTTTTAGTCTTATTCCTGGTTAGTCTTATTCTAGCCTTTTTGACATTTATTTCAGGGATACCACCTGAGTAAGAAAGCTTACTCTGGAAAAGTGGCCTTATCTTCTTTGAAGAAATCATCAAGGAATAAAATTATTGAGATAGGTAATTACTGTGATGCTGCAATATGATTCTGGCTTGATGCTTTGAACTCATTGTGTCGTGTGAAAATTTTCTGACCATAATTGTCAAACCAGATCTATGTAAATAATTAGTGAGATTAAAAGTAAGAAAAAGGTTCACAGTAAACTATGAGATCAAAATTTGCTGCCAACACTGATTTATGGTTTTGCTTAACACCGTGACTATATTTACAAGCAACTTCCTTCACCTTTTCTTGGTTATCTTAGCTTCATATCATTACCTATTTTGTCATATTCCTTAGTCTTTTGCTTACCCCTTCTAAAAATTGATGCAAATTGTGAAATATTGAAGAGAATCTGTATCATAGTGACGAAGCAAGCCTTTTTTATTTTTGGAAAATTAATATATCTCTTGGACTCTTTTTTCCTCTGTATGTGTTATTCTTTTATCTATATTTTCAAAAGGCGGAAAGAAGTATCAGATCAAGGGGTGTGCTGGTCAGGGTGGCTTTGCTCAAGTATTTAAAGCGTATGTCGATAGCAATCCTGATGATGCTGTTGCATTAAAGGTCAATTTCACCTTTGATAAAGATCACAGTTTTATATATTGGACTCTGTTCTAACATTACAAAACTCTTCTTGCAGATACAAAGGCCTGCTTTCCCTTGGGAATTCTACATGTACCGTCAACTGGATGAACGCATCTCAGGCAAACAGGTCCAACAATTCTAGTTGCTTATGATTATACATCATTATCAGTGTATTCTGGCCTGATGAGCTTTTCTGGTTTTTCTAATTTCATTGTATCAGAGATCAAGCTTTGGTTTTGCTCATAAAATTCATATCTATTCTGATTGTAGCATACTCATATGCGACTATCTAGCTCATGGGACACTTCAGGTACGTTTATGTCCTGCTACAGCTCCAGCCAAGCCAAAGGAGGCTTCTCTAACATTTGCCATTGTGTTGTACAGGATGCCATTAATTCTTATGTAGTTACTGGCAAGTTCATGGAAGAGGTATTGTGCATTTATTACACTACAGAGATGCTTTACATGTTGGAAACTCTGCATAGTGTTGGCATCATTCATGGTGATTTCAAGCCTGATAATCTTCTTATTCGCTATTCTAAGTAAGTGTTTCCTTTTCTTTACTATAGGTCATGACTGAATGTTTTGTGCAGCCTTCTTGTAACTGTAGCTTGGTATTTGATGTATTCTGTAAAATCAGTAAATACAATAATGACGTTTATAAAAGGAAAACTAATGACCTTAATGACAATGTATGAACTGTTATTTTCTAGTCTGAGTTTTAAGTCTACCACAGTAAACACTGCATTCCTGATGGTTAAAAGTTTATGACATTGCACTTGATGTTATTAAGAAGCCTTAAATGGGAGTAGCCTGGCGATTTACATGTAAGCAGACCAGCGCACTAATGTATAAGCCATTTGTAACTGTTCATAAAAGTCATGGAGATATTTATGCTGTACCCCTGCTTTTCACCTTTCAAATATATATATTTTTTAAAAAGGCAAAACATTTTCAATACTTATTTTCTAAAGTCCAAAGTTGGCTTCAAAGTGACTGTTAACATTATTTAGTTACAATATGGAATTCATTTGAGCATTTTTATTTACTTACTTAAGTTAATTTTGGGGTTTGACATGTAATACATGGATTTCTAACATTTTCCAGGGATGACCTCTCAGAAGAAGAGTTTAAAGATCGAACTGGGTCTTGGCTTGATCAGGTTTACTGTGTGAATATAAACTATGGAATTTTATAGTTAGCACTGGACAATTAGACCTTTTACTTAAAAGTTCTATTTGGCAGGGTCTTTACCTTGTCGATTGGGGGAGGGGGATTGATCTGCAACTTTTTCCCAAGAACACAGAATTTACTGGTGATTGTCGAACTTCTGGGTTTTGTTGTATTGAAATGCAAGAGAAAAAACCATGGACCTTCCAGGCAAGTCTCTGTTTCATGAACGACTGCAAATTGGTTTCTTTAATTTCCCCAGAATGATTACCTTGACCTTGTTGTGTAATTTGTCAACAGACAGACACATATGGCCTATGTGTTGCTGTCCATATGATGCTGCATAATACTTACATGGAAGTTGAAAGAAAAGCCTCAGATGGTGGCTACATTTATCTACCAAAATCATCTTTTAAACGGTATTGTTCTTTTATCACTGCATATTCATTGTAGTTTAGTTCTGGCACGGATTTCTTAATTAATTTCTTTTGATCCATTGGCAACGGTACTTAGAAATTCACAAATAAATCAAGAGCTGTATTTCCTTTTTATTCTTTTACAAGAGCTGTATTTCCTTTTTATTCTTTTACTTGGTGGTGCCATCTCTGAACTTCCATTATAATTTTGCACAATTGCTTTCAGATATTGGAATGTTGAGCTATGGAAGGCGCTGTTTACAGAGCTGCTTAATGTTAAGCCAGGCAACAATGACATAGAATTGTTGCGTAGCTTGAGGAAGTCATTCCTAGACTACATGCATGACAATCCCCTTCTTATAAAGAAATTAAAAGGGTTGCTAGTGAAACAACGGGGTACCCTGTGCTCTGCTTAGTGCACCTCTCATCATCATTATTCCTGCACAAATTTCGCAACAATAGTTGCAACCCAGAACAGTTTTAAATTGTGAAATCGCTTGATTTCACTATATAATCCATGTAAAGAGCATAAAATCCAACTTAGTTTAGTGATGCATTACTGTAATTTACTAGTATACTAGAAGAATTTACAGTCTGGTGGATATAGTTGATAGCAAAACTCTTCTTTCCAGGGAAACCTTACAAGAGAATCGATTTCCTGATACGTATTGCAAGCTATCCAGCTGAAATTTCTGAGAATGAACTGCTACTAAACTCCTTATGCTAATTAATATTATAGTTTTGGTAGTTATTCATGCCCATGCAGATATAAAGACATGCCAAATAATGTCATTTTTTTTGTAATTAATATTGATATTAATTTTTCTATAATTCATGTGCTTATGCTCGTCCTATCTAATTAATATTAACATTTTTATAAATATTATTATAAAAAATAAAGAACATAAAATAATTTAAATTTTCTAAGTTTCCAATATATAATTATTTTTATTTGAATTTTTTTGAAACTTTGGAAATTTTAATTACTATATGATTTTTTAATATTCTTTTGAAAATTTTCATTTCTTTTCTAGATTAATTTTTGGGTTTTAAACGCTATTTTTATATGTTTTTGATGATTTTTATTAAAATTTATAATTGATATCATACCGTTAACGAAAAAAAAATTATAAAAAAACTTTTCTTTTATAGAATATTTTCGTACATTTTTTCAAAAAGTGGAAAACTCTATTTTTTTTTTTGAAATTGTGTAATTTAATGTTTTTAAGAAATTTTAATATTATATACATACGAGTATTTTATAGTTTTTAATGAATTTTTTAAGAGAAGTTTTTTTATACGTTTTGGATTTTTGGTGAATATTTTGAATATTTGTAATTTTTTCAAAATTTTAAAAGTTTTTTTTTAATTTCTAAATAAGATTTTAATTTTTTTAAAAATGTTTTCAATTTGCTTTGTTTTGAGTTTTTTTAATTTTGGATATTTGATTGAAGCTTTTAATATTTGATTAAATGAGTTTTAGAATTATTTTAGATTTTAACTCACATTACATACAAAAAAACCATCAATTATATTCACATAACGATCAAACATTTTAAAATGATCATAGTGTAGTGTCTTTTCTACAAGTTCTTCCATTGTCCCTTTCTTAAAGCTTTCCCAATAGCGTCTCTTATGCTAAGGCAAATCTTTGGTGACATGTCTTGTATCATCGTGATTTAGGTGTTTTGTTGTGGATTCCCTTAGAGTTGAATCGTACAAGTAATGAAGTTTCCAATATTCTTTTGTTTCTACTAAAGATTTTTTCTTGTCGGTTGTTTAGAGGAGTGAAGTGGTGAAAGAGAGTAAGCGTGATGAGTGCCAAATCCACGAAAAAAAAAATATTCTATGACTAAACAGAATATAAATTCACAATTTATAGGGAGTAGGGTCAATCTCAGGGGAATTGATTTATCCGAATTTGTAATTCGTTATAATTAGGACGTTTTGCAGGTAATTTTTAAACAAATCGAAATTAAATATGAATTAACCAATAACACGAAAGCTCTAGCTTCAAGCGCGATTTTGACTTTGATTTCAAACTGATTTTGAATAATGGATTTTCTCTTCCAACCAATAAGTCAGTTATAGTGATCAAGGAGCAACGTCAAACTAGTGGTGAAGCCACGGGTTTGGCAAGGGCCCTAACCTCCCTAAAATGGAAAATTTTCCATTTAGGTCCTTTATAATTTATAAAATTTTAAAGTAATAATAGTAAAAATATATTTTTTCCCAAAAAAATGATAAAAATTATTTAATCTTTTAAAAATTATAAATATATAAGCTATTAAAATGGTGAAATTGTATTTTTACTATTATAAAAATATACAATTTAATTTTACCCTCCAAAAAATTTTCTAGCTTTACCCCTATGTCAGGCTACCAACCCTTATGCATGTAAATTAATTGCAGGAACAACTTGTCAGTTTACCCTTACCAACTAAATAACCTTGAAAGTAGCTTTCACAATTAAATTCCTTGGCATCCTCGTGATCTAGAAGAACTCGACTCAAATCTACATTATCAACTGTGCAGGTGGTTCAAACTTGATTGTTAACTCCTTTGACAGATCCAACTACTCACTCAATTGATCATGTCAATTTGTTATTTAGTAGAAGATTCAATGGAACAAATATAACAATTATAGATTGTTTCGAATCACCAACAACATGTCGCCCAACATTGAATCGAGGGACACCCTTTTTATTTAAAAAGCTAAAATGACAAGTCTACCTCCTAAACTAAAAAATTAACAAATGCCAAAGTATAAAGTGCAGGTGTGATTCCAAATCTCACGATTTTAACATTGAATTAATTATCAATCTAAAGCTAGAATAATGGTATAAACACTCATGAAAAAATAATCATCAAAAGAAAAATTTTATTGAAAAAAAATAGAACTAAAAAACAACCATGGTGGCTCCATGTGCCCTTCTCCCTTTCCCAGTTCCCACACCCTACCAAAGTATTGGATATAAAATATTGTAAATGTTCAAAATTGAGTCTAAGCTTTTCAAAATAATCATAAATGGGCCTAACATTTACGAAAGTAGGCTCAAATGAAAGTCAAAGCTTTCAAAATGGTCAAATAAGAGCCAAACCTTTTAAAAAATGCTCAAATAAGGGCACGTCTTTTTGAAATTGCTCAAATAAGGGCTTCTCAAATATCGTATATTAGATTTCAAAGTATGATTTTTTTTCTTTTCAAGCAATATTTGATTCAGTTATTATATGTTTTATTCTAAATTCATTAGCATTCACCTAATTTTTACTGCAAATTGTGTAAAAGTGCGTGAAAATCTTTTATTTGAGCACTTTTGTAAATGTTAGACCCTTATATGATCATTTTAAAAAGTTTGATCCTTATATGAGCAACCCCTAAAAGGTTGCGCTCTAATTTGAACATTTGACCTCTAAAATAATAAACCTAAAATCAATCTCCCTTAATAAAATATCTTTACAAACAAATAAAAATAACTATTAAAATAAAATAATTCTAAAATCGAATAAATCTTGTTAGCCAATTTTTGCTCCCATGCCAAGTCTTCCAAGTAATTCATGTTTCCTTTCATATTTTAACACTTTAGACAAGTGTTGCACTTACAAAAAAAATAGTTAATAAATAGAGTGAACCATAAAAAACATGTCAATTAAGCACACTATTAGAGAAATACTTCTTTAAAATGTTTTAGGTGATGATAATTGCAACATTCAATCAAGTCTTCGTCATTCCTCCAGTGGGCAAAATGATGGTTCAAATTCTCTCCAGAGTAGGTGTCATGTTGTTAGGTTATGGACTACTATTGACTGCGAACCATATTTTCTTCTTCCTCAAATTGCTCTTCATTCCTTCTGATTTCTTTTTGTTTGTACTCCTGGATATGAGTCCAAAGGAACTCATTTTGTGCCTACAATTCCCAACATTATTGTATAGTTGGTTGGAAGTGTTAGATCTGGTGTCATAAGTGTAGTATTTTCGTCAATTTACACTTGTAATTTTTTCGAACAAATTGATTAATAAAATTATTCATGATTTACATTAATAATTTGTATACTGTCCTTGTGTGATTCTTGCATGCAAAACAAAATGGAAGCAAATGTTGCTCATTGGTTGTCTAATGTTTAAACTAATACTAAGCGGTATTATGCAGTCGGATCGTAATACTAAAAGATAGCTTGTATTAGTAGACAAACCTAAACATGTCCTTAGTCTAATTGGAAACAAGCAAACCGATTGAAAGACTCATAAGTTGCCTATCAAGTCCAATTATGAAGATGCTTTGTATTAGGCATCGGAGCGGATGACTCCCAGAAGATAGAGACATAGATATGACTGATTGGACTGACAGTACATCAGACAGGACCCAAGAAGAATAGATCCTAAATCTGTTTATGGATTTATTCACTTGTGACATTCAAAATATGGCATACCTAAATCCTGAGTGGATGACGGACTATAGAGTAGATTCTATCTTGAAGGTTCTGGTGAGTTTCTTTTTGCTTCCTTTGGGTTTTTAAAACTCTATGATATGGAGTTGTGTAAGGTAAGTTGCAGTGAAAATATGTTGATATGTTGTATATTAATGAGTCAGTGTTGTGTGTACATGGCCATGGTCATAGTTAATACCCACATTGTGTGCTAGCCCAGTACTAAACTATCTGCGATATGTGAAAATGTGGAAAGAATTTTTATTTATTAATGCCTCCAGAGGGCAGCTTTATTACAAACCAAACTGACAGACCATGGTTTGACCTTACGGGAGAACATGTGTTCAACATGACAAGGAAAATGAATAATACTATGATTTTGACCGATGTGCGATTTTTATTTATGAATTATGGGTTTGAGGCTTGCACAAGGTTGGGTCACAGGTAAACATACATGATTGAAAGAAGTATGTCTGAATATTGGCATGTGTCAACTAAGGATTTTGTGTGTTATGATTGCGATGTGTGCGCCAGTAAACTATATTGGCAGATTGGCGTAATGTTATTATAGGGCATAGTTCAAAAAATGTCTTTATCTTTGATTCAATCAGGAGTAACCTGATATTCATGTCGTGTCTATTGGGAACTTACTAAGTTCAAATGAACTTATTTTGTTACCTTTCTTTCTCAAGCAATTAAGTAGTAGAAGAAGATCCATAGGGGGGACTGCGCTAAAGTAGTGTTTATAAGTAAGCCATTTTTCTATTTTGTATCATGCATAGTTGCTCGGCAAAGGTCGTATATACACGTTTTGTGTATAAATTTTGTCTTTACTTCACAAATTTATTGTTTTGTCTTATAAAGTGTAATTGACCTTGTTAATATTTGAAAGCGCCAAATTCCTCTAATTTGCAGTTTTCAAAACTACCTTTTTCCTAAATGTATTCACCTTTGATGGAGGAGCCTAATCAATGATAGTTCTTTAATTCCTATTACTCTCCTTAAATATGTAACACCAGATGAGAAAGGAATAACCTGTTTAACGTATAGAGTGATTTTTCGTAATTCGATGTAGCAGATTAAACTAGTTTTCATACTTAAAGAGCTTGAATATAAGCATTTTTATTATATTTTAGTTAAGTTTCTATAATTCAGTTGAATTAAGAAAAAAAGTGTAAAATGAGTCTTTTTATGACCTTAGGGGTCGAATGAGGCTTAAAGGTGAGCTAACGTACTTAAGGAGTGTGCAGGATGCCATTCAAAGGCATAGCAACTCAAGACTGGTCGTTGTATTGCAACACGAGAAGTTCAATGTCACAACATAGGGAACAAAATACAAAAATTGCAAGATTGTCTTTGGTGTCGTGACACAGCCATAAGATGTCGCGGCACACCCCTAAAGCCAAACCTGAATTATGCATATTGCCTTCAGTGTTGCAATACAGGCACTAAGGTGTTGTGACACCGGTCCTATACGAGAAGAATTATGAGCGAGGGGCATCTTGTAATATCCCTAACCCGTATCCTTCCTCAAAATAGAGTTTTGAGACATTACTGAAGTTTACAGAACATTTTTAAATAAATTGAGTCAAACACTATTCATTTTTCAAGATTAGTCAAAACGCCCCTTAGTAGGGCTCTCGAGGCCCAAAACATGCATTAGAATCGATTCGGGACCAAATCAAGATCTCCGGGAATTTTTTGCAAAATTTCAAAATTTTTCTCACTTATAAGAGTCACACACCCATGTGGTATGGGACATGCCCGTGTCCTTAACCCGTGTAACTCTCTAACTTGCAACCCATAAAGAAATTTAGGTCACACGGCCAAGTCACACGCCTGTGTGCTAGGCTGTGTGGTTAATTCGAATTTTCGAAAATAGGTGTAGGTTTCATATGGTCGTGTCGCACGCCAGTGTCTCCAGGTCGTGTACCTCACAAGGCTGAGGCACACGCCCATGTTGAGCCCGCGTGCTCGATACAGGGTATTTTGTTTCTTAAATTATAAGATGTAGGGGACACACGGCTCGGCTACACACCCGTGCATCAGCCTATGTGTCACACACGGCCTGACTACATGCCCGTGCATTAGCCCGTGTGTCACACATAGCGTAGACTCACGCCCGTGTGTCTACCTATGTGGACAAAATAAGGCTATTTTCCAAGCCTATTTCTCACCCATTTTCATCCAACACTTGCACCAAACATTTCCAATAGCAACCAACCAATTCAAACATGATTTATAAGTCAATTTAACCATACAATATGCTACTTTATCACATATACACTTATTTTTATTTCTATATTCTTTAACATGCATATTTAAACTAATTAATCCAACCAAATCAACAAACATGCGAAAACCATAATTTTCACCTTATATACATGCCAAAATTAAATCATTATGATAAACGATAAATTATACATATTTTTACCTCATGTTTAGCCTATATTTTGGATGGATTATCATTAATTTTGTAAGAATTGGTGCTCTTAATCTTTCTTTTTCATATCTTATACTCAGGAGAGCATAGGGAAGAGAAAAGAATGGAAAACGGGCCAAAAACCATGAAAATGGGCCAAAATATGTAATCGACACAGCCCAAGGGGTCATCACACGGCCGTGGCACACGGCTGTGCCACATGAAGACCGTACAGTCCAGCCCTCGACAAGCACGGCCAGGGCATACGGCCGTGCCACCTCAACAGTCCCGAACACGGTCTCTTGTTGAAGTACACAGGCGTGGCACACGGGCGTGTTCTAGTCATGAGGAAGAGGAATTTCACTCGAATTTGGATGCTTAGGGGCTAAGAAAGCCATTCTAAACTCTATATAAAGACCCCAGGAGGCAACTCTAAAGATATACTCTCTTCTCTCAAGAAAGAGTGCCATAATTCTGCTAACACAAGGAGTGAAAGTAAGGAATTACTCCAAGGGAAGCCGATTAATTTATCCCAGAAGCCAGAATTCTACATCAAGATAGAGGATCTCCCTAAATTCCTTCAGGGGTTTTTGGGTTCTTTATGTTTTGTTATCTTAATACTTCTGAGATGTTTTCTTTCTTTATTATGAACTAAACCCCTCAAATACTTGAGGGGGATGAAACCTAAGATAGATCTTGTTATTATTTATTCTTGAATTATATGATAAATACTTGAATTGTTCTTAATTATGTTTTCTTTATTCTTAATTTAATAATCCTAGGTATTACTTCAAGAACTTGATGTGCTTAGGCAGAGGAGCAAAAGTCCCTGTTTTAAGAGTAGATCTACCATAATTAAGCAGAGTTGCATGCAACCCTAGACATAGGGCGACATAAATCTGCCGGATTAGGGTCAAACCTAATAGGGGGATCCATAGATCGAATTAATGTAACCTAGGGTGTTAATTAATAAAGAAACTTTAGTTAACAGCCTAGGCCTAGTTGTTCTTAGCCTCGACGGAGGGATTAACATAAGTTAAGGATCTCTACGAATCAAGTCAAGTGAAGAAATCGTCTAGTTCAAGATCAATAACAAGTGAAGTCTAGGTGGATTCTCCCTTAAGTATTGCTCATATCAAGCAGCTTTTCCCTAAAGTTTTCCCCAATTTACTTTTTGTGCACTTTAGTTAGTTTTAGAATTAGTTCCAATCAATCCTCTTTATTTTTAGGCTAGATAAGAGAAAGGAAGTAAGTATTAGTAGTTTTGGTTCCCTTGGGTACGATAACTCGGTCTTGCCGTTAAACTATACTACTGTTCGATAGGTGTGCTTGCCTTTAATATCGTGATATTAGTTAGTTTTGGTGTGATCAGTTTTATAAATTTTATTACTTAATATCGCAAGCATATCACATTACTAGTCATTCCAATGGCTAGGTTACATTCATCCAATTCATCATTAACATTGACACTATTAGCCTATACATGCCACTATACCAAAATAGAACATCTTTATATACCAAAATGAGGCGGTTGATAGTGTGATAATAATCCGACCGTTCTCCAACCTTCCGAGCTTTCAAGCTTCCGAGCACTATAAACATAGAAAATAAAACCTAGTAAGCACTTAGTGCTTAGTAAGTTCATGTAATAAGAAACCATCTTACCATGTATTATCATGTACTTTAATCACATACATAAGCATCCAAATAAATGAATTACTAGCCTATCACACAACTCAAACAAATAAGTTAGTCAAGTAACATTGCATAATCTCACTACTTGGATGAGCTCATCATTTCATGATTTCCATGTATTTACAATTTCCATATCATATGTACATTTTCAAGATAAAATCATTCAAATTCCATGAACCCTTTTCCAAGCTTTGCGTGTTGAATTTATCAAAATATCAATGGATATTTTCATATAGTACACTTAAAGTGTACAAAACTCTCGACCTACCCTTTTCAAATCTTTTGGGAAATCACATAATTCAATCCTTACACAGAGCTACGGTAGTTCCAAAACTTATGTGGAGTTACTACCAATCACTTTAATACCTCGATACTCACACAGAGCTACGGTAGTTCCACAACTTATGTAAAATTACTACCAATCACAATTAAGCAAATCATGTACTTCGATGCTCACATAAAGCTACGGTAGTCCATAACATATGTGACTACCAATCATTACACTTGTAGGACTTTATCTCATAATGCTCGAGAGACTTATCAGGATTACTTGTCCGAGCTAAATCCTGTCTGCAACACATGCAGAATCACCTTTATACTAATCCATCGAATTTTCTTCATTCAACTGGGACTTATCCCTTTTCTCAAGCAATTTCAACATTTCATCATATTTATACATTGAACATTCAATTAACATTCATATCACATATCATGCATTTCAAGCATTTCAAGATTCAATATTAAGTTACACGAACTTACCTCAATGCTTGTTCATATAAAAATCTACTAATCCAAAATCTTTTCTTTTCCCCGATCTTACTTCGTATTTGAGTTTTCCAGATCTATATAAGTGAATTTAATCATCAATATATCGTACGTAATATTCATTTGGACTCAATTTACAATTCTAGGCAAATTTACTATTTTACCCCTAAACTTTTCATTATTTCTAATTTTGTCCCTAGGCTCGATAAATGAAATTCATGCAATTCAATCCTCTTTTCAAGCCTAGCCAATTTTTATATACATCATTTACAGCACTTATATTTCTCAAAAATCAAAATTTTTTTTGAATTTCACAAATTGACAATTTAGTCCCTAAATCACAATTTCATCAAAAATCACTTTATAAAAGTTGTTTAACTACTAACAACCTTTCATTTTCCACCATAAATTTTTAATTTTCAGCATGTTCACCCATGGCACAAATCTTAAACTTTGATAACTTTTCAAATTAATCCCCAATTTAGATAGATTTCACTATCTCGATTTCAAAAATATAAAATTACTAAAAACGGGACATGAAAACTTGCCTAATTAAGCCAAGAAAGTCTCTTCTCTCTCTCCTAGGTTTTCCATAGAATTTTTGCGGATGAAGATGAATAAAATGATGATATTTTCTAATCACTTAATTATCATCTTTTATTTTTTTACAATTCCAATTTAGTCCTTTTCTTTTTCTCAAATTCCATGGATGATTCATCCATAAATATCTATTAACTTTTGATTGATGGTATAATTACCATATAAGGACTTTAATTTTTGAATTCCATAGCCATTTAATCCCTCTAGCTTCTAGAATTCAACTTCTACACTTTATGCCATTTGGTCCTTTTCCTAATTAATCACTAAATCGGTAAAATTTTCCTACCAGTATTTTCATACAACTTTCCTATCATAATATAAACCATGTAATAATATTAAAATAAATTCTCTTTTTATCTCAGATTTGTGGTCATGAAACCACTGTTCTGATTTCACTAAAATTGGGTCATTACACGTTTTGATCTGCACAATGAAAATTAACACGAAAATGTCAGCAAAATTAGGGCTAGGGATGACAACTAACCCTAACTCTATAAATAGTATCATTTAGCACTTGTTAAGGAACAATTTTTACTGTTTAGAATTTTCTTTGTAATTTTAATTTCAGTTTTCTTTTCTTTAGGCTTTAGATTTCTTTTTAGTTATTTTTGTTTGAGTTCTTCAGAGAACTTGATTTGTAGACGCAATCAAACTATTATGGATTTTTGCAATTTCATCAATCAAATACAATTAGGATTCTCTTAAACCTTATTCTTGATTTATTCTTTATGCATGTCTTATTTATCAAGTTCATTATGTTTATGGATTCTATGAGGAACTAATCCTCTTGTGGGGGATTAGTGAGTGGAGGTGTGATTAACTGATTGCTATGTAGGGTTTCCTTAGCGGATCAACTGTTTAAGAGAGGAAGAACTTAAACCCTAGGCTTGACAACCCTAGGAAGTCATTTAGGTGGGAATTAACCCAAAATTGGTATGGTCTATCCGTGAACCCAAAATTGTGAGGTCGAGAGATAAATAGTTCTTGCCGACTCATTAGTTTAATGGAAGATCGAGAGATCTTGCTAGCCCTTGTTGAATTGAAACTCGAAATAGGAATTAGTTATGACCACCAAAGTTAGCTAATCACCCATGTCTAGATTTGATTAAGTTTAAATCAGTTATCCGAAGTCTATTTTATTTATGCAATTTCTATTTCTTTATTTATAAAAACCTAAAACTCTTTTTTTTTTATGTTTTATCATAATATGGTTTATTTAAATTATTAATTAATTGTATTTGCGTCTAGGTTAACTTTAATTTAGTACTCGCCTCCCTTGGGTACGATCCTCGGAGTACTCACCTACTTCGTTGTAAAAAACTATATTATAACCTGACCAGTATACTTGCGAACACCACCTCAAATTCCATATTTTTTAGTAGTATTCACACTTTGGACATTAGTATTGTAATAGGCCAATTTAGCCCAGGCCCACACAAAAGATAATAAACCCCAAAAAAATAAAACAAAGACCAAGTCCAGTCCAAAATTACAAATATATAATTTGGTCAGATCGGAATGGCCCATTACTTGAAAAGATTTAAGGTCCATCTACAAGCTTGACTCATATGGAAATATAATCTTCAAGGATATGCAATCTTAGATATGATACAATCTTAGATATGATATGCAATCTTAGAAGATATGATTTTGTAATCTTAGAGATTTAATTTGTAGATACCTTTTAATCTTAACCGTTGATGTAATTGATCTGTACCGTTGGATTTGGGGAGGCTCAACTATAAATAGAGGCCTCTCCCTTCATTGTAAATCACTGGAGTTTTGGGGAAGCAATAAGAATTCTTGAGAGCATTCACTCAAATTTCTCTCCCTCTTGCGTTCTTATTTTCTGTGGTTTGTTCTTATTTTATTCTTCATTCATCTTCGTTTTTTTTAGTTGCTTTCGTTCGGGTTGGATTTTGGTGGAGGAATTTCATTGAATCCTCATATTGTGAGAGTTAGGTTGACTTAAACATTTTTTTAAACATTTTTTATTAATCCCTATTTTATTGTTTTTCTATTTTTTTTAAAATTTGTTAGATATTTATTTATTTTGATATTTATATATGCATATTCTTTTCGAAAAATTACTTTATTTATTTTTTTATTCATTATTATTTACAATAAATTATTTTATTATAGATCATCATATATTACCTCATTTATTATATATATTATTACTTTAAACCATTTTATATTTAATATCAAACTTTGCCATATTGCTCGTTTTATTAAAATTGTTTTATTGTTTTATTCAAAATTTTTCATATATTATTTATCTTGTATTTTTTATTTCATATTTGATCTTTTTAAATGCCCCTCTCTATTATGCATTTTTTATTTATTTGTTCATTGTTTTAAAATTTAGATTCCATTATTATTATGGTCATTCTTAATTTTTTTTTAGCATTATGATTGTCTTTATTCATGTTATTTGTTATTTTACTTTGATTCTTTCTTTTTAATTGTCTATATTAGCGTTAAATATTAATCAGTTATGCAATATTTTTAAAAAAAATATGTTTATGTTTTTATTATGCATTAGCGCAACATTTTATTCAAATCATTGTTTTAAAATATATCCCATTTAATTGCTGCTTTTTATCCAAAATTTGTTTTTTAAATTAAGGCAATATTTGACATTTGGGAATTTTGAAAGAATCGTGTCCTAACTTACTGGGCTTCGATTTTTCTCATTAAGTCTAAATGATTAAATACCCTTTTCAAGTTAAAACGCGTGATTTTCAAATAAAAACTATATTTGAGAATTTAAGATGTTGCGTCCTAACTTACTGGATGTGATATTTTGATATTTCGATATAGGGATTTCTAAAAATGAAAGATATTTGACGTTTGGGAAATTTGAAAGGTCGTGCTCTAACTTACTGAGATTTGATCGTTTTCTTTTATCCAAATAATTGAATATCTTTTAAAAAAGTTATAAGTTTTTAAAAAAAATCAAAAGGATCATACTTTAAAACCTTTTCAAATCTTCAACACGAGGACATTTAATAATCAATTAGGTACCAATTTTTGGGCGTTACGAGGGTGCTAACCCTTCCTCATATGTAACCGACTCCTGAACCTGATTTCTCCAATTTTTATAGACCAGAATCTTTTTTAAAAAATACCAAAATGTTTCATAATGTGATCCAATCGCACCTGAACAAAAAGGATTGGTGGCGACTCCATTTCTGTTTTCATTTTAAAGTCGACCCCGTTTTCCAAAATTAAAAATGGTTTCGACAGCTTGGCGACTCCGCTGGGGACAAATAAGAGAGTCAAGCCATAAAATTGATTATTTTCTATCCTTTTGTCGAAGTTTGGAAATTTGATTTGGAAAAATTATGATCCTTTTATTACATGTGTTTCCATCATTGCATATGATTGTTATTTTCTCACACACATTGCATTGCATGACCGTTGTGGTCACACACTTAAGTGGGAGTGAGAAACTACTCCTTCGTGAGGTTTTCACCTCCGTGCAGGATAGTGGATCGCTTCTGAGATACACCCGTACCTATGTCTTCGTGAGATTTTCATCTCCGTGCAGCCATAGGGAAATGTATTCCCCTGAACTGAACTCAGTCCGTATGAGCCCATAATAGGTGAGGATCGAGGAATCTGCTGGTTCGGGTACCTCCACTTTAAAACTAAACCACATGTAGAAAACATAAGTGCCCACCCTAGGTAGAACTATGCCAAACCTTAGTGATCACCCAGATATGTGTTTATTTGCTTTATGTTCTATTTCATGTTACTAACTTGTTGTGCTTTATTTTGGTGCATGTCATCTCATATTTTAAAAGGTATCGATTCACAGTCAGTTACTAAATTAGAAAGCTGGTTATGGAGAACGAATTTCTTGATAAAGTGGGAAACAATGCGATTGTCCGTAAATGGTCAGAGGAAACACAACTAGTAAAAGGAGATAGCCTAGCTGAAGGATACACATCAGAATTATGGGACTACACTCGCATCAGTGTGACGCAAAATAATCTCCAGGAGTTAAAGGAAATATGGGATCGATGGAGTAATGAGACCAAGCAGTTGTTCTACTACAACTATGGAAATTTGCCGTACTTGCTTGACATGAAGGTAGATGAACATTTGTTTCGGGCCATCACTCAATATTGGAACCCTGCGTATAGTTGCTTTACTTTTGGAAAGGCTGATATGGTACCCACGGTGGAGGAATATTCAGCTTTGTTGCGTTGTCCCAAGATTCAAGTTGATAAAATTTACTCAAGGGCTGCTTGTTTTCCAACTTTTGTGAGGAAATTGATGAACATCACGGTGATGAGTGAACAGTGGGTCACAGCTAGAATTAAGAAAAAAGGTAAGTGTAAGTGCATCCCATGGAAGGCTCTGAAAGATTTGATTCTAACTCATCCTGATAAGAAAAAGAAAGTTGATGTTTTTGCCTTAAGTATATATGGATTGGTGATCTTCCCTAGGGCATTGGGATATATGGATGAAGCTATTTCAGATCTTTTTAATCGACTTAACAAACAGGTTACACCTGTTTCTGCGATCTTGGCCGAGACGTTTCGATCATTAAATGCATGTAGGAGAGCTGGCGAAGGCAGGTTCATAGGATGTACATAGTTGCTGTTGGTTTGGTTCCACAGTCATTTCTGGAAGGTGGATAAAGTTTCCTATCAGGTTTTTCTCAAGAATTACTCTCCTTTAAAAGAGATTGTGGCAGCATCATGGAGAGATGACGTATCAGAAGAAAATTGGATAGTGCTTCTCCGAAATCTCCAAGAAGATGACATTGAGTGGAGAGCTCCCTGGTTGGTTCCCGATGAAATTTTGTACCGATGTAGGAGTTTTGATGGGGTCCCTCTACTTGGAATTTGGGGAGCCATTGGATATACACCTTTGCTCGTGCTGAGGTAGTATAGATCAAGGCAGTTCATACCAGTAACACATGGGTTGGCTCAATGTGAGTTTTCATACAAGGGAGATAGTTATAAGAAAATGGTTAAGGAGATTTCTAATGCTTGGAATCAGACTTGCCGCATGAAGATAGTGGATGTATGTCCAGTAATGACTCTAGAATATACGGGATGGTGGAGTATAAGAGTTAATGACAATATCCCTGTGCCAAGTTTAGAAGGCGCTCGACCGATTAAAGAATACTTATAAGTGGTCCCATCGGAGTTAGAGATCATAAAGCAAGATTTCGAAAGGAAGAGTTCAGAGTTCAGAAAATGGATAGAAAAGTTGGAAGAAGAAAAAATGCATCTGAGATTAGACGTGGATATTCAGAAACTGGAGGCCGAAAAATTAAGGAAAGAGAAGTGGAAGATTGAGGAAGATCGCGATGATTTGAAGACAGAATATAAGAAGATTCAGCTGTCGATAAAAAGAGCTAGATTGGGGAAGACTTCGGAACATTGGCAACAAGAGATTCGAGAGGAAAAAGCCAAAGCTGATCAATGGGAGAGAAAGTTCCAAGAAATTCAGGCGTGAAACGAGGCCCTCGAAAGGAGTTTGGCCGAAAGTCAGAAAGAGAAATATAGATTAAAGGCTAAAGTGGCTGAACTTGGACAGCCTCTTCATCATCATCGAAGTCGTAACTCTACGATTGAGCTGAAGGCAAGTCTAAATAAGATCGAGGAAATGAAGGGTAAGATTGAAGGGTTAGAATCGGTATTGCAAAATTGTGAACTTCAGATCGAACATCTTGAAGCAAGAGAAGGGCATTGGAAGGAGGAGCTTCATCATTTTCAGGATCAAGTCAGAAATAGGGATTACCTCATGGGTGAAGCCATAGCTCAGATTCAAGAGGTAGCTGATCATCTATAAATCTTGGCGGTATAGGCTGATATATTGAGCAAGAAGTATGAGCTACAGTCCGATCGTGGTCAAGAGTTAGCCTTGTTGCTTAGTAAAGTTAAGACTTTGGGCATTAGGGCGAAAGCATATTTGTAGCTCGTTTTATGTAAAGGATTTTGTTTTCTAATAAAGTTTTCTAAATGAAATTGAATCGAAATTGATGCCTTTTTGCATTCATGCATTTGCATTACATCACATCATATGCATCTAAATCCATAGAAGAACCCTAATTAGGTAAAATATTTTTAGAGTTAACTTGGAAAACATGGAACAAAAGTTGGAAAGATTAGAGCAAAGGCAAATACAAATGCAAGAGCAATTGACCAAAATTCAACAAGATATGCGAGATCAAATGTTGGAGTTCCAAAGAAATGTGATTCATCAGTTAAGTCAGTTATTAGGTCCAGTAATCAACAGTGGGGATGATAATGAAGACCTCGTCTATCCCCCAAGTTTTACCCCAATAAACGTCCAGACTCAACTAGACGCGCATCCGCAAGGGGTACCAGTAATTATTAGACCTCAACAGCAACAGGCCGGTATGTCAGCACCAGTAAACTGTTTGATAGGCTCAGGTCCCAATCCGGGGGGCAATCCAACCAACCCAAGACTGAACTCAGAAAAAGGCCAAATTGCTTCCATCTCAATCACGTATAGGGAGCTGTACCAAATTTTGTTTGGCGCACACGTGGTATCCCCTTTCTACCTAAAGCCTATACAACCCCTATACCCCAAATGGTATGACACGAACACTCAATGTGAATACCATACGGGAATCACATGACATTCGATTGAGAACTGCACTGCTTTCAAAATGGTGATCGAAGGACTTGTCAAAATAGGGGTTGTCAAATTCGAAGATCCTTCTAGTGCAGAAAATCCGTTACCCAACCATGTTGTTAAAGGGGTAAATATTGTGATGGATAGGAGCATAAGATCCTGGAATACATCGAGTTCAGGGCTCTAGTGCAAGACTTGACCTAAACATTAATGACGTATTCGAAGAAGGAACCAAGGAATAAAAGTTTTCGAGCCTTGCATATTTGGGAATGTTTGGAACAGCGAGACTGTGGAAGTGATCCTTGTATTTTTAAGGCTAATATAGAGTAATATTCAAAACACGCTTGTTGCCTTAAGCCTAGAGGCAATAAGAATCCTTTTGTGAAATAGGCTTGTGTCCGAAATTTTTATTTCAAATAAAATGCATCCTTTTTTTGAATAAATATTCTTTTATTCTTTCCACGTATATTTTTTTGTTTTGTTCTTTAGGCTTTCTTTCAGATATTCTTTTATTCATGATCATACCAATAATAATCCTTAGAATCATTCATTCTTTGAAATTTGCCTTCGTACCTACAACAGGTCCTCAGATATCAACGACATGAGCAACGTTGCTATTGACTCAGAATCTCCTTTTTAAGTGAGATATGTGTCTAGGGGAACCTCAGGACTTTGAAGATGATAGAGATTGCAACCTTATTTCTTGACTTGTTAGGAATGGTAGAATAAGATGATAAACAGATCCTGCTTTACAAAAGGATCAATGAACATTGTGAACCTAGGGGAAGAGTAAGAAGAAAAGGTTAGAGCATGCAAAAGCGAGACTTTATTGAGTTACTCAAAGAATTCAAAGATGTTTTTTGCTCGATTATATGTGCCCGGGCTACTAAGATCCATGGATGCTTTTAAGGCTAAAAGAGGTCCGTAGGATGCATGCACGTAGTTTTACAATGGCTAAGCTAAATATGAGGTTCGGGCACTGCTGGTTTACCATGGAAGGGGATTGCATCAGTTATATCGCAAGTGCCGAATTAAAGAAGACAAGCTTTATGTGATGCCTCCATAGATTTTTCATATGTGGGGCATGGATGTTATGAGGCCAATCTCATTAAAAGCTCCTAGCAGACACCGAATCATCAAGAGGGTAAATGTTGCTTCATATGCCAATATTGTAAAGTCGACAATCATCAATTTTCCAAAAAAAAGAGAGATCAGTTGCTGAAAAAGTCGTGTTTTATAGTGCACAACTGTGCAATGTCAAAAGTTTACAGTCTGTTCAAAGATCAGGCGCCATGTAGTAAAGGTTGTCAAAAAAAAGTAAAAAAAAACAAAAGAAAACAACAGAAATTATGGAAGATGACTGGGACTTGTAAAGATTGGCATAAGAAGCTACCACTTACTCTCTATGCTTACGTTGACCAGGACTTTCACTGGGGCAACACCTTTCCTGTTGGTTTATGGAATAGAGGTGGTTCTGCCCATGGAAATCGTGATTCCTTTTCTCCGAGCTTTGATTGAGTCAAGAATTGGATGAAGTAGAAGGAAAGGGGTTTGAAAGTATTCATCATAGTCAAATGTGCCAAAAATAGATGATGATGATTTATGATGAAAATGTTCACCCAAGGAAATTTCATTATGGGGACTTGGTATTAAGGAAGATTCCTTCTATGCAAAAGGATTTCAAAGAGAAATGAATGCCAAACGGGAAAGGACCTTATGTGGTAAAGAGGGTTTTTCCTGAAAGAGTATTGACTTTGACTGAGGTAAACTTATCTAATCCTGCAAATTCAGATGCAGTCCAGAGATACCTAAAAGAGGAGAGGCCAAGGTGAAAACCTGCAAAGGGTGCTTTGTGACCTTCAAAAAAAAGAGAAAAAAGAAAAAGGAAAAAAGAAAATAAAAAAGAAAAAGAAAAATAGAGAGGCCAAGGTGAAAACCCGCAAAGGGCGCCTTGAGACAAAAGGGGTTTTGAGTTGAAAACCTGAAAAGGGCGGCTAAATTTTGATCAAAGCGGGGCAAATGGTAGTCTTGCTATACCTGAATTAACAATGAAGAAGTATGTTACGTCTTGGGGCATTGACAAAGTACTCCGGATCCCCTAAACACATATTAAGCTCAAAATGGTCCTCAAGAAATTGGTACAGAGAAGCTCAGGCTAAGATATCTGGGGCACCTAATTCTTGTCTCACCTATTTTGAATTTGCTAACTTTGATTGCCATATTCTTTTCAAGATACGCCTTAATCAAATCCCTTTTATTGCCTTGGCCATCCTTGATTAATTGTTTTGAGCTATGCTCCTGATTAATTTCTTTCTTGTCCATAGTTATGATCTTTTTCAAGCATTTTATATTGAAATAAAAATTAATGGACTAATAATATTTTCATAAAAGGAGTTTCATATAGTACTCTGGAAATTTCTAGATAATACAAGAAATTGAAATAGGACAATTGTTTAAAGAATTCCCATGTGTAGGGGTCGGAGGTATTTCAGAAAATTGGGACTATCTCTTTTGTCCAAATTAAGGAGTTGAGCAATATTGATCCTAAGAGAGGATCATTTCATGAACATCTCTAGTGGGTCATAACATTCGGGGAATGGTATGACAGACCAAATTGATGGAAAACGTCCAAAGCATACTTTGTGAAGAACGAAGATTGAAACTCTTGATGAACAATGAGCGATGGCACCTGAAATAGGAATTATTCTCATAACATTTTTGCATCATAATATTTTTAATTAGGAAGCATTTGACTCATTTCGATCATGCCATCCAAATCATTAAGCATAAGCATATACCTATTCTACAAGTTATGTAGAAAGCAAATCTGGCATCCTTGAGTTTTGCAAGGAGTAGATTGAAGATAACGATCTGGCAATCCTTATGTTGGCAGGGAGCAGATTGAAGAGAGCAGATCTGGCATCCTTGAGTTTTGCAAGGAACAGATTGAAGATAACGATCTGGCAATCCCTGTGTTGGCAGGGAGCATATTGAAGAGAGTAGAGCTGGCATCCTTGAGTTTTGCAAGGAGCAGATTGAAGACAACGATCTGGCAATCCCTGAGTTTATAGAGAGTAGATCAAAGATTGAACGTCTGGCATCCTTGAGTTTTGTAAGGAGCAGATTGAAGACAACGATCTGGCAATCCCTGAGTTTATAAAGAGCAGATCAAAGATTGAAGGTCTGGCATCCTTAAGTTTGCAAGGAGCAGGTTGAAGATAACAGATCTAGCAATCCCTGAGTTTGCAGGAAGCAGATCGAAGATAGCAGATCTGGCAATCCTTGAGTTTGCAGGGAGCAGATCGAAGATTGAAAATCTGGCATCCTTGAGTTTGTAAAGAGCAGGTTGAAGACAGCAGATCTAGCAATCCCTGAGTTTGCAGGGAGCAGATCGAAGATAGTAGATCTGGCAATCCTTGAGTTTGCAAGGAGCAGATCGAAGATAGCAGATCTGGCAATCCCTGAGTTTGCAGGGAGTAGATCGAAGATTGAAAATCTGGCATCCTTGAGTTTACAAGGAGCAGGTTGAAGACAGCAGATCTGGCAATCCCTGAGTTTGTAGGGAGTAGATTAAAGATAGTAGATCTGGCAATCCCTGAGTTTGCAGGGAGCAGATCGAAGATAGCAGATCTGGTAATCCTTGAGTTTGCAGGGAGCAGATCGAAGATTGAAAATCTGGCATCCTTGAGTTTGCAAGGAGCAGGTTGAAGACAGCAGAATTGGCAATCCCTGAGTTTTCAGAGAGCAGATCGAAGATAGCAGATTTGGCAATCCCTAAGTTTGCAGGGAGCAGATTGAAGATAGCAGATCTGGCAATCCCTGAGTTTGCAGGGAGCAGATCGAAGATTGAAAATCTGGCATCCTTGAGTTTGCAATGAGTAGGTTGAAGACAGCAGATCTGGCAATCCCTGAGTTTGCAAGGATAAGATCGAAGATAGCAGATCTGGCAATCCCTGAGTTTGCAGGGAGCAGATCGAAGATTGAAAATCTGGCATCCTTGAGTTTGCAAGGAGCAGGTTGAAGATAGCAGATCTGGCAATCCCTGAGTTTTCAAAGAGTAGATCGAAGATAGCAGATCTGGCAATCCCTAAGTTTGCAGGGAGTAGATTGAAGATAGCAGATTTGGCAATCCCTGAGTTTGCTAGGAGCAGATCTAAGATTGAAATCTGACATCCTTGAGTTTGCAGTGGAGCAGACTGAAGAGAGCAAATCTTGTCTTCCTGAGTTTGCAGCGAAGCAGATCAAAGATAGTAGTCTGGCCCCTGAGTTTGCAGTGGAGCAGGCTGAAGATAGCAGATCTTGTCTTCCTGAGATTGCAGCGAAGCAGATCGAAGATACCAGTTTAGCATCCCTGAGTTTGTAGCGGAGCAGACTAAGTATAGCGAATCTAGCCTTCTTGGAGTTGCAGTGAAGATTGAAGACACCAATTCTGTCTCCTTGAGTTTGTTGTGGAGCAGACTAAAGATAGAAGATCTGGCCTTCCTGAAGTTGCAGTAAAACAGATCAAAGACATCAGTCTCATCTCCCTGAGTTTGTAGTGGAGCAGAATAAAGATAGTGGATATTACCTTCCTGAAGTTGCAGAAGCAGATTGAAGCCGTCAGACTTATAGTCCAATACCTCTGAAATTGCAGAAGAGTTGGAAGTTATTTGAAGAAGAGAAGGACCGAAAAGTCAGAATCCAACATGACCGAGCAAAATTGGCCTTTTTTTTAGTCCTTGCTCCATTCTCGTTACACGACAATGAGCAAAGAGGGGTAGCTGTAATAGGCCAATTTAGCCCGGGCCCACACAAAAGATAATAAACCCCAAAAAAATAAAACAAAGACCAAGTCCAGTCCAAAATTACAAATATATAATTTGGTCAGATCGGAATGGCCCATTACTTGAAAAGATTTAAGGTCCATCTACAAGCTTGACTCATATGGAAATATAATCTTCAAGGATATGCAATCTTAGATATGATACAATCTTAGATATGATATGCAATCTTAGAAGATATGATTTTGTAATCTTAGAGATTTAATTTGTAGATACCTTTTAATCTTAACCGTTGATGTAATTGATCTGTACCGTTGGATTTGGGGAGGCTCAACTATAAATAGAGGCCTCTCCCTTCATTGTAAATCACTGGAGTTTTGGGGAAGCAATAAGAATTCTTGAGAGCATTCACTCAAATTTCTCTCCCTCTTGCGTTCTTATTTTCTGTGGTTTGTTCTTATTTTATTCTTCATTCATCTTCGTTTTTTTTAGTTGCTTTCGTTCGGGTTGGATTTTGGTGGAAGAATTTCATTGAATCCTCATATTGTGAGAGTTAGGTTGACTTAAACATTTTTTTAAACTTTTTTTTATTAATCCCTATTTTATTGTTTTTCTTTTTTTTTTTAAATTTGTTAGATATTTATTTATTTTGATATTTATATATGCATATTCTTTTCGAAAAATTACTTTATTTATTTTTTTATTCATTATTATTTACAATAAATTATTTTATTATAGATCATCATAAATTACCTCATTTATTATATATATTATTACTTTAAACCATTTTATATTTAATATCAAACTTTGCCATATTGCTCGTTTTATTAAAATTGTTTTATTGTTTTATTCAAAATTTTTCATATATTATTTATCTTGTATTTTTTATTTCATATTTGATCTTTTTAAATGCCCCTCTCTATTATGCATTTTTTATTTATTTGTTCATTGTTTTAAAATTTAGATTCCATTATTATTATGGTCATTCTTAATTTTTTTTTTAGCATTATCATTGTCTTTATTCATGTTATTTGTTATTTTACTTTGATTCTTTCTTTTTAATTGTCTATATTAGCGTTAAATATTAATCAGTTATGCAATATTTTTAAAAAATATATGTTTATGTTTTTATTATGCATTAGCGCAACATTTTATTCAAATCATTGTTTTAAAATATATCCCATTTAATTACCGCTTTTTATCCAAAATTTATTCTTTAAATTAAGGTAATATTTGACATTTGGGAATTTTGAAAGAATCGTGCCCTAACTTACTGGGCTTCGATTTTTCTCATTAAGTCTAAATGATTAAATACCATTTTCAAGTTAAAACGCGTGATTTTCAAATAAAAACTATATTTGAGAATTTAAGATGTTGCGTCCTAACTTACTGGATGTGATATTTTGATATTTCGAGATAGGGATTTCTAAAAATGAAAGATATTTGCGTTTGGGAAATTTGATAGGTTGTGCTCTAACTTACTGAGATTTGATCATTTTCTTTTATCCAAATAATTGAATGTCTTTTAAAAAAGTTATAAGTTTTTAAAAAAAAAATCAAAAGGATCATACTTTAAAACCTTTTCAAATCTTCAACACTAGGACATTTAATAATCAATTAGGTACCAATTTTTGGGCGTTACGAGGGTGCTAACCCTTCCTCGTACGTAACCGACTCCCGAACCCAATTTCTCAAATTTTTATAGACCAGGATCTTTTTTAAAAAATACCAAAATGTTTCATAAGGTGATCCAATCACACCTGAACAAAAAGGATTGGTGGCGACTCCATTTCCGTTTTAAAGTCGACCCTGTTTTTCAAAATTAAAAATGGTTTCGACAAGTATGTCTGAAGGCAGTCAAAGGGAAATCCTTATAACTACTTTTCTTAAACTTTGAAACAAGTCAAAGGTTTTGGATCTATCAATAACGCCCTAGTTCATTGGGTGGACTGTTTGGCTGGTCGGTAAATGCCCAAGCCTTCCTAACGGGCTAAAAAGTGTTACACACAAATTTGGATAGCACGGTGAACAATAGCAAAAGTAATTTGGATGCTCAGGTAAATGTATCAAGGAGCATCGTAATGTTGAACAGGGGCCCAAATTGTGCAAACAGGGGCATCAAAGTGCAAATAGTATAAACATGTGCCTAACCCTATTGGCATTCCAGTTGTATCTTAATTGTTTACTATGTTCAAACGAGCATTTATACAGGATATTGACCATTTAAAAAATAGGAGCACTTCCATGTTTATCCAAAACAGATTTCATAACTAGGTCACATTCATTCAGTATCCACATGAATCATGTTTCACAAGTATATGAGACTTTCAGTTAGATCATTTCTCACCTCTAGTATTAAATTGTAAATATTTCAAACTTTCAATCTAACAATATACAAATATATATATTCACAATTCAATCACAATTAATTTTAACTTTATTAATATATACAAATATATATACAAATCTAAAACCTTAAAAATGGTGGTTTCGGTGGGAGAAAGAAAAATGAAGAAGACCATTATGTTTTATGTTTTAACTTTATTAATTTTATTTTAACATTAAAAATAACATGTAAAATTATAACAAAATAAGCTCAAACCATACCAGTATCTTAAAAATGGCTAATTTACCATTTAAATCTCTAAAAAAACATAATTAACCCTTTTATAAACCAAAATTCAATAGTGATTAAGTTTTATGGGTTTTAGAATTTAGTCATTGTACTTTAATTAACTATTAAATCACGAAAAATGTAATACCCCTAACCCATATTCATGGCCAGACTAGGGTTAAGAGGCATTACCGAATAATTTACAACATTTAACCACATTTTACAAATCAACAATCAATCATAATCAAATATCATCCATTCTCAAACATAACATCCCTTATATAGGTCTACGAGACCCTAGACATTCTTTAGAGAGGGTTCGGGACTAAACCGATCTCGTATAAAAATTTCAGGAACTCAAAAAAATTTTCTAACTTTGAAACGTCACACACCCGTGTGAATAGGCCGTGTGCCTCACACAGCCACTAGATACGCCCGTGTCACAGACCATGTAGAAACAAGGCATACATACTGACCTGGGTCACACGACCAACTACACGCCCGTGTGCCTGGCCGTGTGAAAACTAGAGGGTATACTGACTTAGGTCATACTGCCAGTCACAAGCCCCTGTGTCCAGCTCATGTGCCTATTCAGAATGGCCTCACATGACCGTGTCTGGGCCGTGTGCTCGGCCTTGCCAAACTTGAAGGGTATACTAACTTGGCTGTACGAGCAGTCACATGCCCGTGTGTGAGGCCGTGTGGAATGCCCAGGCTCAACTCAAATTGAACCCTTGAACGACACGGCTGAGACACACGCCTGTGTCTCTGCCGGTGTCGACAAAAATAGGCCATTTACAAAGCCAATTTGCCACACTTTCTCATGCTCACCTAAACAAACCAAAATGGTACCATTTTATCATACAATTAGGCAGCCAAAACATGCTATTTCATAGCCTAAAATCATCAACCAATGCAATACACATTTACTTCTCCAAAACATACCAATTCCATATACTAAAACCATCCATTTTACCTAGTTCCAATACATGCAATTTAATCATCAATTTAACTACTAATTCCAACATCACAAACATACCATTTCTCAAACAATATACCATTTATAATCAACCAAACTCATAATCACCAAATCATCCCAATTTCCATAATAATCTTGCCAATCACATAACCAAACATATATATATATATATATATATATATATGTATATATATATATACATAAGCACATATATGAACATATATCATAAACCAAATTCACATCCAACATTACCATCATTTACAAGTCAACTCTCATGGCTATAATCACAACCAAAATACCATACTAGCTTATACATGCCATATACCATATTTACTCAACTCAAAAGTGCCAAATAGATGTTCGATAGTACGATGATGTTCCCGAAGACTCCCAGATCTGAGCTAGCCTTGATTCACTATAAAACTTAGAAAAATAACACAAAGTAAGCTTCATAGCTTAGTAAGTTCGTATTAACATAATGAGCAACTTTACGATTCATTCACAATTCAATCAATAGAAATTCTAGATGAGACAAATACATTAAATCTCAAGCCATTTGATAATTAGTTCACTAGCTTACCAAGAATTCATCCATTTCATGGATGCAATGTTTATAAACTTTATGTACGTACCTGTATCAACTCGTACCAATCTCATTCTAGCCTACATCTTTCAATTTCTTGTTGAACCATTCGAAATAGAAGTCAGATATTCAAGGATCTCAATCGATAATTACCTATACCATGGACCGTAGCCAAATCAAGGTAACTTATCTTGGAGTACCTATACCATGGCCCGTAGCCAAATTAAGGTAACTCCTCTCCAGAACACCTATACCATGGCCCGTAGCCAACTCAAGGAATAACTCGCACTCAAAGTGCCGATATCATGGCCTGAAGCCAACTTAATACCCTAATGACATGTCATTAATATCTTAGATTATTCCTAAGGTTCAACCGGGAATTTCTAATACCAAATCATAGTCGAATTATTTCGAATTACTGTCGAATCATTATCAAATCATGGTCGAACAAGTCTGTAATCTAGTATTTACAATTTATGCATAACCAAAGCATTTAAAAACAATTATAACAGAGCTCGTTACATATGAACTTACCTCGTGTTTGAAATTGACGGATCGGATCGACTATTCAACAACCTTACTTTTCCCCAGATCTAAATTCGAATCCTTTCTTTCTTAATCTATACGAATTCAAAATTGACTAATTTAATCATCTATGTATTCAATTCAACCCAAAAACACATATTTGGGCATTTTACATATTTGCCCCTAAACTTTCACATTTTTCACCATTTAGTCCCTTTTACTCAAAATCACAAATTAATGAAATTCACAATGCACCGGATAACTATTATGCCCCTAGCAGCCCATAACTTTTATTTATTTCACATTTCAACCACATAATTTCTCATTTTCACAATTTAATCCCTAATATAAAACTTAACTAAAAAATCACTTTACAAAACATGGATATTTATAACCAAGCTTTCATATTTCATTATTAAACATTTAAAACCTCATGGATTCATCAATGCCAACTTTCAAAACATTAAATAGTTTTGCTAATTAGTCCCTGGGCTAGCTAGTACTCGATACGACGATCACAAAAACATAGAAATCATCAAAAATTGAGCTCAAAACCACTTCCAATTTGGACATGCAATAGTCGAACCATTCAAAGCTCTAAAACCCTCTTTTCTTCTTTGATATTCTGTCAAAATTAAAAAGATGAACTAAATTCATCTTTTGTTTTATTATTTAACCTTTTATTTTACAATTTACTTTAATAACCTTAATGAAATAAGTTTAACTATTTAAAAAAATACATGTCCATCTTTGTCGATTAACTTAAATCATGGTCTAATTTCATTATAAGAACCTTTAATTAAAATCTCATAACTATTAAATACTTTTAACAAATAGCACACAACTTTTGCATTTTTTGCAATTAGGTCCTTTTTGCAAATTAAGCAACCAAACGCTAAAATTAACTCACGAAACTTTCACACACATATATTCACATATCGTAAACACCAAAACTAATATTAAAATAATTTTATGGCCTTGGATTTATGGTTCCAAAATCACTGTTTTGATTTAACTAAAACTGGGTTGTTACAAAAATTACTGGACCAAAACTTAATATAACTCAATATTAGACTCATAAATATTATAAAATAAAATTTATTGACATGATTATCTAAAATTGGGGTTTCAAAACCATTGTTTCCTACACCATTGAAAAACGGCTTGTTACACCTAAGATACTCACATTTGGCCATACAAAACGTGTATAGGCGCTGTTTCAACACCAATCGATTAGCCATAGACTTTGTCATGTATAGTTTTTCTAACTTTCTCCATAAGAATGTCGTTTTCTCTATAAGCACCTCCCACAACACATTATTTGCGAGGCACAACTAAATTGTAAACAGAGCCTTCTCATCAAGTTCATCCTATTCTGACTAATTCATATCCTCAGGTTTTTTCCTATAATGACCTTCTTCAGGTCGTATTGAACCAGAATTGTTGTCATTTGAACTTGCCACAAACTAAAATTTGCGATTTCATCAAACTTTTTGATATTATACCTTATTGCCATCCCTAAACGAGTTGATCAATGGAAGCTAAACTAGGCTCTAATACCAATTTGTTGGGGATCGACCTGTATAAACAACGAAATAGAAAAGGTAGAAAAGATCAAACACAAGTTTTACATGAAAAACTCCTCTGAAAATGATAAAAACCACGGGAAAATGAGGTATCAGATTAACATTAATGGAATAAACAAAATGAGAGTACAATGTGTAACACCTCATACTCAGTTTGATCGCCGGACCGGAGCTATGGAACACCAATTAGCCACCTAAATGAGTTTCTGGTCGAACACCAACTGAACCTTCAACACACTATATAAGACAAGTTCAGGTTTAAGAAAACTCAAGCTCACGAACTACCATCGCTTGCTTTATGGTACGCAGCAGTAATGATTTGTGAAGCCTAAGACATGCAAAACAATGCACCCTGTGAAACATAGTAATTTAACTATCAAGTATTGAGGTTCACACCTTACATAACTCACGAATTTTATATCTTTGCAGAGTAAGTCTCCTTAAATAGGGGATGTCTCGCGAATGACCTCTACGCACTTAGATTCATTGAACATGTTTCACGAGGTCTCTCTTTTTCTGCATTCCATTCACTATTAAGGGTTCGCAGGTAGCATTTCGCCAATCGTTAAGGTTCGCACTTTACACAATTCAACAACCCTGTCACTTTGTAGCAACTTTAGCGAGCTCTATATAAGTTAGTCAGTTTTGATTATTTCATACTTTTGCTTGTGGGGAATACTATTAGAAATTAAATACTTAAGTATGAACTTGTAAATTAAGGAAACATCAAACTATGCTTAGACTAAATTTATATACTTAAAACTCACAGCATGTTTGGTTGGCTGTAATAGCTAAGCTATTACAGCTGAATTCAGTGACCCATCCCTATTCCCTTGTTTGGCTGGCTGAATGGGCTATTATAGCCCTATTCCATTCAGCCTTATTACAGCCAAAATTGCTGTTTACCATTCGGCAGTCTAAGCTCAGAATAGCCATTCAGCGTGAAAATTTTAAGTCAGAGTTCAACTTTACCCTTCCATTTCTTTCTCACGTCTAGACCTTTCTTCTTCCATTTCTTTCTCACCTCTAGAGATTTAACTCAAGAGTTGTGCTTGAAGATTTCAACACTGAAGCTTTAAGGCGTAGCCTGCATACGGATGCAAGAAGCCAGGTAACCACCTTCTTTTCCTTGCGGAATCCCCTCTTTTCCACCGCCATTTCTCTTTCTTTACCAGCATTTCCTTCATCATCTTCAACTGTTAAAGCTAAACCTTCTATATTCAGTCACCACCATTTATTCATTGCAAAGAACGTACCATCTTCTTCACTCTTTAGTTCTTCAACGAAGATAATGAAGCAAATTCGTACTGCCTTCAAGATCAAATGCTCATCGGCTTCTTTTTCAAATACTCTTCCATCTGCTCTTCTTTTTTACTGCGATGGTGTTCTCGTTGATACTGATAAGGATGGTCACTGGGTTTCGTTTAATGACACTTTCAATGAATTAAATTCAATTGTTATTTTTATCTTTTTGGGTCAATTTATTTTGTAAATTTTGAAATTTATGGGTTCTTATTTTTTGGTGAAAACTTTGCAGAAAGAATTGGGTGTTATTTGGGATGTGGATTTGTATGGAGAGTTGCTCAAAATTGGTGGTGGGAAAGAAAGGTAATCTAATATCCTCTAGTACTTTTTTTTTCATTTCTTTTTTCAAATTAATTCAAATTTGAAGTTCTCTGCAGCTGTGTTTGGAAGCATGAAATTGAAATTTTAGATTTGCGTATTATTTGTTATGTAAATTGTAAGAATGATATGAATGTATAAATTGTTATGTAAATTGTAGATTTGCGTATTACACATTTTATGCATGAATTTGACACTTTGAATTTGGATATCATTTTATCACACACTAATATTACTAGCCAATAAAACCTTTGGTACTTGTAATGATTGATTCTGATCGAAACTGATAGATATAATTTATTGTAATTTCAAAAAATTCCAAATCAAATCTAAGTTACCAAAAGCAAGCTCAAATAATTCTGTGTTTTGTAGGATGACAGCTTACTTTAACAAGACAGGTTGGCCAGATAAAGCTCCAAAGAGTGAAGAAGAAAGAAAGGCATTCATTGCTTCACTTCATAAACAAAAAACCGAGTTGTTCATGGCTCTTATCGAAAATAGATTGCTACCTCTTCGTCCTGGTGTAGCCAAGTTAGTCCCTCTCTTACTTCTATTAATCCATGCAGTCTTGTTTGACATTTGTGTTCAACGCATATTAAGAATGATATGATCTTCCAAAAGTATGTCCATTACGGGAGATATACCCGTATGCCATATCCAACACTTAGTCGAGTCCAATTAACATTGGACTTCATAGCTTGAATATTTGTGTTTGGTATAGCATTCACTTAATTGTGTAGAGGATTCAAGTTAATCATAAATGTGATATGTTTACAAAGAATAACTTAGAGAAAGTTCGGTACACGGGTCACATGCGCTTATCCGACACTCGCCTTAGTTCAGGAAATGTTGGATTTAATTACTCAAGTGTTTGTGTTTAGCATAACATTCACTAAATTATTTAAAGGATTCAAGTTAACTATAAATGTGACTCTTTAGCATGTTTACTAATAATAGCTTAGAAAAGTTGAGTATGTGAACATATACCCATATCTGGCATTTGCCCGAGTCCAGGTAACATTGCATTTTATGACTCAAACTATTTGTTAGATATAATATTCAAGGATTTGGGTTCATCATAAACGTCGTTCTTTAGTACGTTTACTCACAGCTTTGATTATGAATACCACTGTTCTTACCTCTCTCCAGATTAGTGGCTTCAATGAGTTACCGGCTGGACTACTGCAAAATCAAAAGCAACTTCATCAGTTGCAATTTATTTATTGTAGTCTAAAGTCTTTATCCAATCTGCTGGATAATCTATCCTCCCTTAAATACTTGGGTATTGCAGATTGCTCAATTGAAAGCTTGCCTACAGGACTACAAAACCTCAGCTCTTTAGAAACTTTGAAGTTAGATTGTTGTAACAGCCTTGTATCCCTTCCTGTAAATGGATTGCAAGGCTTATCTTCCTTGTCGTCACTGTGGATTAACAATTGTAAGACATTTGCCTCTTTATCTGAGGGGGTACGATATCTGACTTCACTCCAAGACTTTATTATTAATGGATGCCCAGAGTTAATCTCATTGCTAAGGAGTATCCAACACCTCTCTTCTCTTTAATCTCTGCATATTGTCTGTTGTAGGGGTTTAATTTCTCTCCCAAATGAGATACAACACCTCACCTTGCTTTCAAATTTGGAGATAGAGCATTGCTATAATTTGATGTCATTGCCTCAAGGGGTACGTAACCTCACTGCGCTGCAAAAGCTAATGATCATTGGATGCCCCCAGCTGCAAAGACGGTGTAAAAAATTGAGAGGAGAGGATTGGCCTAACATAGCCCACATTTTGTCCATTCAAATTCAGGTGATTCACTACTATTGAATTTTAATTTTAAATAAGAATATTCTTAATTCTAATCACATTTAAGAATTATATAAAAAGGATTTGAGCATTACATTTTTGTGAATAGAGATCTCTACATCTGCAATATCATTCATATCTTGTTAAAGAATACAGGAGATGCTCATTTTGCTATACTATTTGCAGGTATTCCTAGAATGTGATTTCCTTATCCGTCCATAATTTGCAGAATTCATGAAGTTGAACCCGGAAAATCGAAAACTTGCCAGAGATTGTGAAAGATGGGAGCGTTCAATTCAAAAAATCAGCGGATAAGTTCTTAAAATCAAATTTTAGGTTTCATGATGGGATCATATTGAACTGGGAAATGTAATTGCTTAAGCATTTGTATCATTTGGGACAGCTTTTGCACTGTCATTTTGAAGTACACAGTTTTATTATGGCTGAAATTTGCTATTATTTGGCATCAATTCATGTATCTGCTCTTTTGTTAAGCCTAACAGAAGTTTTTGGTCAGTTGATACCGCAAACTTCTTGTTATCATGTTATTATAAAGGATAAAATAAAATATAAAAAAATGTTTTTTTATTAAAATTGACTATTAAGATAAAATATTCTTAGAGGCAGAAGTTTTTGGTCAGTTGATACCGCAAACTTCTTGTTATCATGTTATTACAAAGGATAAAATAAAATATAAAAAAATGTTTTTTTATTAAAATTGACTATTAAGATAAAATATTCTTAGAGGATTATCATATAGTATGTTAAATTCATTTTTATATTAGCAATTGTGACCTAAGAGAACATGTGAGAGGCTAGATTAAAACAAATATATTAGGTATTAAAATATTCTTAGTAATAATTTATATTAAAATTATTATTAAATATTATTAATAATTATATAAGAATGTTATTAAAATATATATTATTTTATTAAATTGTATTTAATAATAATTATGTTAAAATATGATTAAATTATTTATTTTTATTTTTATTAAAATATATTTAACAATAATCTTATTAAAATTTAATAACAATAATCAACCTACCTACAAAAATTTTGTTAAGGGTACTTTGGTCATTTAAGCATTTTTCATTATACTATTACAACATCTATTCCATTCAACCAAACACAAGAATTCTATTACAGCTTTATTCCATTCCATTCAACCAAACAATTGAATTACTGATTACAGCTCTATTCCATTACAACTCTATTCCATTACAGCTCTATTCAATTACAGCCCTATTCCATTACAGTGAACCAAACGTACTGTCAGGTATCTGTATATAGTTTTACCGGTTCACAAGAGGTATTAAAAACATAAAGAAAAAAACTAAGTCCTAGAATAATCAGCGAAGTCAACAGATAGGAAGATATCTCTAAGCCCAAGCAGAATCTCACATTGCCTTTAAGTCCAGGGTTCATTCGTACCATATATTCAGTGTTTACGCTTCGCCTGGATCACTTACTTTATTGTTACACACCGTGTGATCTAACTGTCTGCAGTGTTTAGAAATGAGTGTGTGAGCTCTTGCAAACTTAGTGAATGTAAAAGAAAACCATATAACACGCACAAAAACATAAGTTAAATAAGAGTTTTAACAAAGTTACTGCTCTGTGAATTGGGTTTGCCATATTTACACGAAGTTTGGTTCGCTGTTATCAGCTATTAGTTAGCTTAAAACAGTAAAACATAATATTTGGAAAACACAATCTTATTCACATGTTCTTTTCAGTTGGATAAATGGATCTTCATATAACCCTTCAATTTGACTCAAAGAGTCCAACATATCTTATAAGCTTAGCATTAATCTAACACTCTCCAACACACCTACATATCCTACTGAATGGAGCTTGGCCTGCCATTCCCTTATTTCCCCTAACTTGTCCCAGTGACTCTCGCCCAAATCACAAAACATAAAGGTGAGTACTCATAATCCTATGGCATGTAACACCCCTTGCCCGAGTTCGATGTCGGAACTAGATGCGAGGCATTATAGGACAATAGCACAACCAATCACTCAAAGACGAACTATAAAATTTCATTCCAATTTAAAATTTATTTATAATATGTCATACAATCCTTAAAATGGGCTTACGAGACCCAAAACATAATTTGAGAGTGGTCTGGGGCCAAACCGAGAACTTAGAAAAATTTTGGAAATTTTGGTTAAAAACAGGGCACACACCCGTGTGAGACAGGGACACGCCCGTGTGGGCAGGCCGTGTGGTCACACACGCCCGTGTCCCCAACCCATGTGGAATTATTGCAAATTTATTTTTCATTTCGAACCTACAGGGGTTTTCACACGGCCAAGCACACACGTGTCCTTGGCTTGTGTCCTTCACACGGTTTTGACACACTCGTGTTCTTACCCCGTGTGCAAAAACTTGGGTATTCTATTTAAGACAGCAGCGTGTAAATTTGGTCACACGGCCATGGTATACACCCATGTGAGTAGATCGTGTGATGTACTGAATCTCCAAAAATTTCATGCAGATTTCACACGCCTTACACACATGGCCATGGTGACCCACCGTGTTCCAAGCCATTTCATACCCTAAAACACATATAAACTTACATAATTTTTATCCCAATGCACTATAACACTTTTAGACACTCATTATAGCCACATGTAACAATTAATCATCGTCTATTAATTCATCCACACACAATCAACCTAACTATTTCATGAATTACCTCATATGGATATACAAACCAATAGCATCATTAGCCATATCACATGGCCTTAATACAAAATAACTTATCAAAGGACATGAACCCAAATGTTAGCCAAACTACTTGACAACTACAAACAACCAAGTCCCTATACATGGCATAATTCAAAAATACATTTTAATATACCAAAATGGGTCTTGATAGAGTGGGTGATCCTCCGACGCTTCCCAAAATCTGAGCTAGTTTGGCAACACTATAAGACAAAGGAAAAAGAAAAGAGGTAAGCTTTAAACTTAGTAAGTCTATATGCAAATAATTGACATTATAATAACATACTCAATTCAAACTCAAAATTTAACATAACACAACTTTAATATTCTTCATGGCTTCACTTTCTCACTTTTACCTTACCAAAGTTCACATACACCTCATGTAAATTATTTACCCATGCACATGCTCGCATACACCCTTGCTCACATATCCACTTACTTACATACGCACTTGCTAACATCCCTGCACTTATACGTCATATGTTTATACAAATCATCTCTTATTAAATTTATCCCATTGAACCTTTCGAATTATCGATCGATACTCGGTGGTTTGAGCATAAAGCTCCACATTATTAAATCGATACATTATAGTTATGGTAACAGCACATAGTTCCACGCTATCCAATCAACACAATGCATTTTAATCGTAGTAACAGCACATAGCTCCACGATGTCAATACAATGCATTTTATTCGTGGTCACAACACATAGCTCCACGGTGCCTAGTCAATTGCACTTACGAGTGGTTTCAGCACATAGCTCCACTCTTTCAATCTGAAGGTTCACTTGAGAATTTCTCATTTAATCTTACTATTTTCCAAAAATCACAATTTGTATTATACCACATTCAATATTCAATTTCATCTCATGTAGTATAACAAAATATTTTACATAATTGAACAAAACTATATTTACAGATGAACTTACTTCGATATAAAATATGTCAAATTTGCGGTTTAGTCCGAAACCTTGCCTTTGCCTCGGTCAAGGTTGATTCCACGTTCTTCTTGATCTATAATGACTAACCCATTCAATATTCACATTGCTCAAATCAGTCCAAAATCTTCATATAGCAAATTTTACAATTTGACCCCTAACTTTTTAAATTTTATAATTTAGTCCCTAGGCTCGATAATTGATTTTCATCCCATTTTCTTGTATTTTAGCCTAGCTGAACCATTTTTCCTCTTATAGTAGTCCATAATTTCCATCATTTCACAATTTATGCACACAATATTTCACCTTTTACAAATAGGTCCTTTTTATAATTTCTCACTAAAATCACCTAGTAAAAGTTGTTCACCACACTTCAAACTTTCATATTCTACCACTAGACATCAAAATACATTTAGGTCATCCATGGGTAAAATTTTAAAAATGAACCCTAGTTCAAATTAGTGGTAGAAATAGCTAGAGCAAGTTACGAGGATTTTAAAAATACGAAGAGCATTAAAAACGGGGCTAGGAGTCACTTACTTGAAGCTTGAAAAGATGAAAAAACCCTAGCTATGGTGCTCTTACAAATTTCGGCCAAGAGGAAGAAGATGAACACCAATTTTGACTTATTTTCCCTTTTTATTTCTTTAATTATCCAAATGACCAAAATGCCCCTCACGCCCTTCTTTAAAATTTTTCCCTTCCATGGGTATTTTTGTCTTAACTCAAATAAAATGGTCTAATTACCACATAAGGACCTCAAATTTAAATCCCCATTTCAATCAAGTACTTTTATGAATTAAAACACATAATTTTCACCTATTGCAATTTAGTCCAACCTATCAAATGGGACATGCAAACAATAGAATTCACCTACCAACATTTCACACAAACATTCAATCACCCAATTAATATCAAGACTCAATCGGGAAAATATTTTTAGACCTCGGATTCATGATTTCGAAACCACTATTCTGTTTAGCCCCTAATCAGGCTGTTACATGGCATGCCATTATATCCAACGGTTTACAAAAGATTATAGGGTCAATACATTTACTTAAACATAAAGCTCACAAATTATGAGAAGCTCGTAAAACACTATTCATATCTAGCTAGCAATATAGAGCTCACATATCATTATTCATAAAAACATATATTTAACACAATCACAAAACAGAGTTTAAAGAAGACTTACTCTCAAGACTTAGGATAAAGCCCTAAGCTCCTGATTAACTCTATGGTTCGCACATACAAGTGGCGACCCCTAAACACCCACCAGTTTGCTGAAAGATTTAAACAAGATTCATCTTTCCCTTGTCTTTGCTTGTAGACGATTTTGTTAGGTTCGCAATTTCACAAATCATACACAAGTCACTAACAGCCGAAGCGCATTAAAACTCATACATAACACAAGCGAACTAAGGTTCACACATACTAGTCTTTTGCCAAACCTAGTTTCCTTTGTTGCGAACTTTCTTAATTACTTTTATACGTCTAACCCAATAGAGAAATAGTGTCTTACCTTTAATCCTAAAAGCTAAACGTTGGGTTCTTGTTTTCATAGAATCTTGACAACAAGAGAAAGAAGTAATCGATGAAGAAATTAGAGAGAGTTTTGTTGTTCAAAAGTATATGGAATTTTTATTGACAAGAGCTTAATTTATAAGCACTAGGTGTTTTGAACTTCTTAGGATACCTTAATAGATAAGAAAGAGTTACACATATGAGTTGTGTTTTGAAGAGGAAAATAAATTGACTTACTAACTTTGGTATAATTTCCTTTTGGCTAATCCTATTTATTTTATAGTCAAGCCCCTACTTTCACTCTCGAGCCAAACCAACGACTGTAGTTCACCAGGCTTATTGGCGACCCCAGCTCGCCAAGCCCACTAGTAACCCCAACTCACCAGTCCCCAAACTCCTAAGTCTTATTCTAGGATGTTACACAATGAGAATACAAAACCCAAGTCTCGAATACAAAGCTCACACCCAAAGCTCTCACTAAAAGGGTTTTACAAGATTCTCTCAAACTCTTACCAAAACTCTATATGCGACTACATCTTGTTACCCTCAAAGAAAAGTCCTTGTTGATTGGTGTGTCTAAATCAGGTTTATAAAGGCCCTTTAAATAGGCTCAATACTAAGGGATAAAATGACTAAAACAACCCTAAAGTAATCAAAGTTCCATTGGAAGAAGAAGTCGTTTTGAGTTGTACAAAACATAGCTGCATAACATCAAGAATCGTTGTGACGTGTCGGCTTTCCTCGTAATGACATTTTCGCCACATCCATTGCCGAAAACCATCACAGCATCCCAACATTTGGGACCTTCTCGTCCTGACGTTGGGCTTGTTTTGGCGTTTCTTCAGTTGCTCGTCAATTCTCATCTAAGATGCCTACAACGTTTCCGATAAATGCGAGGCACGCCCTACAATGTTGAATGATATAGAAACTTAAGAATGTTAAAAGGATTTCAAATTTTCAAAAAAAAAATTATAGTTGAGTAAGAATTAGTATTTAATGTAATTATTTAAATTTTATAAATTTTATGTATAATAATCATAAATTGTGAAATAGTAAATTAAATTTAATAATTAATATTCATAAATTTTAAAAATATTTAATTAAATAAAGTAATAATTATTCCGAAATTGAGAAGTTGAAATTTGATATGATTGAAATTATGTTACTTATGTAAAAAAATGTACTGGTAAATCATTGTACTTATTAATAATTATTTTTTAAAATTTTTAAATATGCATAAAGTTAATAAAATTATTTAAGAAGAAAAAATAATAAATTCTAACATATGTAATAATATTTAAATGGAATATTTTCAATATTTTTGTGGATGTTGATCTTAAAAATTACTGGCTCTTGAAATCCGTTTAAAAAATAAGTTGTACTATATCAAATAGTTAAAATTGAAAAAGCACGTGTTGGTAAAATAAATTGTAAGGCTCCCTTTGAATGATTGATGGGTTTGTTTCTGGTAAGGTTAAAAATAGTAGTAGAGATGAGATTAGATATTATAGTAGTGAGATTAAAATCTGCTGTGCAATGTGTGTTTGGATTCAAACGTAATTATAGCGGTGAGGTGAAAATAGAAAATAACTATTAAGAACATCAAATTGAAATATATAACAAATTATTTAAAATTATATTTAAATTAAATAATAATATATATTTGGTGTTAAATTATAATTAAAAATTATATTTCTATTAAAAATTAAATGTATAAAAGAATAATTATATTATATTTATATTAAAAATATTAATTAAAATCAGTATTATATTAAAATAAAATAATAATAATAATATGGAGGGGTAAAATGTAAATTGTATCCATAATGAGAGGTTTAGTTTATCCAACTGAAACCCCAAGCATCAGTTAAGAAAGAGATGCTCCAGTCGGAAAGAATTATCCAAACAACAAAAACTTTTTAGCCTAAAAATTCCAACGTACTAGGCTTCAGTGCATCCAGGGGGGGCAATACAAAAATATCATTTCTTCTTCAACTATATATAAATAGTAATAGGAAAATGTGTAGAATTAAAATATTTCTTTTATCTGGAATTGAGATTTATAAGTATGTAGAATTGAACACAAAATATACCGTCAGGTGACTGTGGAAATGAAACGTAGAATTACAGACTATGATTAGGCTTAGTATATATATTTATAATAGTATATATAAATATATATATATATATATATATATTTTTTTTTTTTTCGTTGGGGTATTAAGACAAATGTTATATTTTTGGGGGGAATTATGGTAACCCCTTTAAATTTGTAAATAAAATAAGATTAAATATAATTTTATCTTGATATTACATGGAAATGTTGTGAATTAATTTTGATATACATTGACCAACTTAAATTCAATGGATTAATGTAAATATTTAGTTGAATGAATTAAAATAAATACGATTCAATTAAAATGTTTAATTTAAAAACAAAAATGAAACGAAATAGTTAAAATTTTATGAGAATTAACATTTTGTAATATGAGATAAAAATTAATTATATATGTTAATAGAGCTTTAAAATTGTTACGTATGAAATTTCATGATGCTTATAGTTTGACTATCATTCAAGCAATTTCATTTTCTTCAAAGGTCGTTTGACTTCTTGGATGTAAATTGCCTACTATTGCTGAAGTATCAGCACATTATAGGTGACAAATGGTATGCAGAGAAGTGGTTTAGAACTAAAACTTACCTTATTTGGTTAAAAAACTAGACATAATATATACATATATATTAAATATATGATATGATGATGATGATAAATTTACGTACGTAAATAAAGAAAAGTTTAACTGAAAATTTTTAATATTGCTATGATTTTTCCGATATAATTAATTTAATTTTAAAACGATAATCTAATACATACCAGAATCTCATTGGTATGTTACCAATGAGGAAAATGTTGATATACATTCATTGGCAATTTCCTTCAGCATTAATATATTCACTATAATTACAGAAAAAACAAAAGAGTTTTCTTGGGACAGTAACGACACGCGGCGATATCTTATTGTGCCTGACGTCAAATACTTTAACCTATCTATAGAATAATATATTAGATATGATATGATATGTATTTATTATCATTTTAAAATATTCATAAAACTTCTAACCATTTAATTCACATTAAAATGTAATAATGAATCAACTTTAAGCAAAATTTGGTGGGCTTACAGTTGAATGGGATGCCGGCTGTCGCATGGTTGAGATCTGGAAAGCAATTGTTCTGCCGCTATTAATATTCTAAGGAAAACAACAATCGCTTTGAATTCCAACAACCTTTGGAGGAGATCTGAAAGCTTTGTAACAGAGAGTGGCTAGTCGGGTTCAACCATGCTTACAGGGAAGCTAACAAGGTTGCGGCTGCCCAAGATTTTCCAAATAAAAAGATTTACACATCCATCGCTAGAAATTTGCGGATTCTTATTAGACGATCCCAATAATGTTTCTTACGTAATGCCATGTTGATTGATTTGCAGTTTTGTAGGGCTCAGCCCCACTTCATTTGACTACAAAAAAACAAAAGGCGCTACCCCCCTCCATTTGTTGGGAAAATATCTATGTTCTTATCCAAATAATAGTGCTCGACAATATCAGTTGTCTGTTCTTTTCGTTTCTTTTGGTAAGTGGGGGTAATGTAGCTTTTATATCTGGCTATCTTGTTTGTTGTTAACTGCACAACCTGGATAGTGCGCTGCAGACCACTACTCAACTCGAGGCAGTAACAAGCAAGATGGAAAATAGTTCAAAGCAATGGCGTTTCGAAGGGAACAAAAGGCTGAACTCGGCATCAGCAATCAGTGTGCGAGGAGTTCTTGATGTGGTAATTGGAAATCTCAGCACGGATGATCTGAGACCCACCATTCCCCTTGGCAACGGCGATCCCTCTCAATTTGCATGCTTTAGGACTTCCACAACAGCGGAAGAGGCCATAGTTGATGCCGTCCATTCAGCCAAGTACAATGGTTATGCACCTACTGTTGGAGTTCTCTCTGCCAGAAGGTAATATATTTTGACACTTAACTCCGGTTTCTATATATTTACGTTTTCCATATTCATTCAAAAAAGAAAAAAAAACAATCCTGTTCTTGCGAAGAAAATATCAAGAATGGTCTGTTTTATATGTATTTAAAAAATAATAATAATACTTCCAAGATTCTAACAGGGCTATTGCAAATTATCTTAATCGTGACCTTCCATACAAGTTATCTGCGGATGATATTTATGTTACAAGTGGATGCTTACAAGCAATTGAAGTTGCATTAGCAGCCATTAACCGCCCTGGTGCCAACATTTTGCTCCCAAGACCAGGCTTTACATTCTATGAATCTCGTGCTGCATATGAACATCTCCAAGTCCGTCATTTTGATCTCCTTCCTGCTAGGGGTTGGGAAGTTGATGTTGATGCCATTGAAGCTCTAGCGGATGACAACACTGTTGCCATAGTTATTATAAACCCTGGCAATCCTTGTGGAAGTGTCTCTAGCTATGACCATCTGAAAATGGTAAATTAAGTATCTAAATGGTTAGAATTTTTTTTCTTTTATTACTATTATTTTATAAAAATTGAAGATTATTTGAATTAGGTTGCAGAGACAGCAAGAAAGATTGGAATTTTGGTTATTGCTGACGAAGTTTATAGCCATCTTACATTTGGAAGCACTCCCTTTGTGCCAATGGGAATATTTGGATCAATTGTGCCAGTTCTCTCTCTTGGGTCTATATCAAAGAGATGGGTTGTTCCTGGTTGGCGACTTGGTTGGCTAGTAACTAGTGATCCTAATGGCATCCTTCAAAAGTCTGGGGTTAGCCTTCATTTTTTTTTCTGACCATCTCTCTGGCTTATGACAATTAGAAGGACATTTTTAATTTGAAGTACTTTCATTATTCAAGAATCTAAACAGAAATCATAAGATAGTAATGAATGGTGTTAATGTTCTTGTTCCATCACTCTCAGATTGTGGAGTCAATAACAGGCTTTCTCAATATCTCCACTGATCCTGCAACCTTCATTCAGGTTCGTGATGCAAAATGCTTTTCTAGTCCGAAAAATACATCAATTTTCAAAGAGAAAGAACAAATTTAAGCCAATGCATCGCAATTTCCAACCTAAAAGACATTAAAGGCTGTCAGTTTATGGTGCATCATTCTCCAGCACCTTACTATATAGCTTTAATGTTAACACTGGAGAAACATATTTTATAAGCTTAGGTTTGAATGTAAGGGAGTTATTTTTTTATTCTTAATTCTCCTGTTTTTTTTCTCTCGGTTATATATAATTGTATTTTATGCATTAGGGAGCGATTCCCCAAATCCTGGAGAATACAAAGGATGATTTCTTTTCAAAAGTGATTGCGACACTAAAAGAGGCTGCCGATAAATGCTTTGATGGAATTAGGGAGGTGCCTTGTCTTACTTGCCCAAAGAAACCAGAAGGATCAATGTTTGTAATGGTGAGGCCATCAATCTTACGATTTGTCTGCAGAAGATAGAGGACATGTGTATATTGCTAGATATCTACATATTTTGCAGGTGAAGCTGAATGTTTCACTACTGGAAGACATTAGTGATGACCTGGATTTCTGCATGAAGCTGGCTAAAGAGGAGTCGGTCATTATTGTCCCAGCTGGTAAGATAAGAAAAATTCAAGTTTCTTTAACAAAATGTAGGTTTCTAATTACATTTATTTGGTGCAAAATCAAAATATTGTTGTAAAGAACAATTGAAAGAATTGAGGCTCAAGGTGATGGATTTCGATGATCATGATTCTGTGCTTGTGTAAATCTCATGACAAAAGTGCCGCAAAATTATACAGGGATGGCTTTTGGAATGAAGAATTGGCTTCGTGTAACTTTTGCTTGTGAAATCTCAGCTCTTGAAGACGGCCTAAGAAGGATAAAAGCATTTCACCAAAGGCATGTGAGGAAACAGTAAGATTTATTTGTAGTTGGAATGGCAGATGAAACAACATTGTCTTATTTTTCTCTATTTGATGATACCAACATACTGTACAAATTGCAAACCATGGATAATATCGCTCAATATGAATCTCAGTATAACACCTTTGAACCTGATCAGATCGCTAGGTCTGGTTTGTATGTGATCCGATCACTGGGTCCAAATACGAAGATGCTACATTCGTTGTTGGAGTGATTACAATCTTATTCAATTTATTTTAAGTGTCTACATAATCAAATTTGGGTTAATATATGTTTCCTATATGTTTCATATTTATTTCCAAGTCTTATGTGGTTTATAATAGCTTTCTACATAATCTAAGGTTGAACAAGGATTGAAATGCAAATTTTGAAAATTTTCGAGGTGACATCGCAATGTCGAGGGTTTCACGTGGTTCTCCTGTCGTCGCGACGTGCTCCCTATCTCAAAATTTATTTCCACTTTTCAACATTTTTTTCACTTAAATCCCTATCCATAAATTAAAATTTAATTGATCAAATTCATTTCACATCAAGTTCGTATAATATAACATGTTATTCAATAAAAGATAACAAGGTTTATAAAAGTAACATAATTATCAAAGTTTTACAAATAAGTCTTTTAGAGGACTTACTCTTTTTACATACCATAACTATTACTAATATATACCAACCAATTTATCATTTAAGACTTTCTTAATTCATTTTATAGCAATCACCTACTTAGTACCTCAACAATACATTTGAACTTCTCTTATATATTAGCCTTATTTTATCCACATGGGCAAAGACATGGGCGTGTGTCTCAGCCGTGTGTGACACAGACCTAATACATAGGCATGTGACATGGTCGTGTGTCCCCTGCATACTAAAATTCAAAATTGAATACCCAGGTAATTGCACACGGTCTGGCACACGGGCATGTGTCTTGGCCGTGTGACCCAAGTCAGAGAGTTACACGGCTTGAGACACGGGGGTGTCCCTAGCCATGTGAGCCACACGGCCTGACCACACGAGCGTGTAACCCCTGCATCTAGGAAAAACTCAGAGATTTTGTGAAAAATTCTCTGAGTACCCGGTTTAGTCCCGACTCGTTTCTAATACATGTTATGAAACTCGAGGGTTCATATAAGGGACTTTATGTTTGATTTCTGACATGAATACTGTATAAAATGAAATATCTATTTACTTGACCTGTAAATTTCAGTAATGCTTTGTAACTCTGTTCCTGCGACAGATATGGGTTAGGGGTGTTACGTTGTTGGTATCAGAGCTACGGTTTGGTCAGTTCTCGAATTGAACATAGCATATGTGAAGTCTAGAAATACATGTCATTATATAACCTGTGATAGTATGATATCTCCCGACTCTGGTGAGAATTATTTTACTAATAAACAGAGATGCTTTCCAACCGAGCTAATTTCGATAATGTTGAAAGTGATACTCAAGTATTTGATTCAAAAGGTTGTTTATGATGAGTGAAGACTAATAAAGGTATGAACGAATGTTTGAAATGAATATGTTGATGATAAATGTTATGTTATACGTGTATGTGTATATATATATATATATATATATATATATATGAAAGTTAAATTTTGAGGCTTTAGGATCTCCACCCCCTCACCAGTATAGTCTTATACAATGAAACTAATAAGATTTATATTGATTAAGTTCACAAGTAAAACTGAAGAGTTTAGTGACTAAATGATTAATAATGCAGTCAGAGCTGAGAATGGGTTAGCAAGTAAAAATGATTTTAAAAGAGATATCAGTTTTTTCTGAAGATTATTCAGAATACGCAATATCACTGTTAAGGAAAAAGTTATTCATGAATAATCGATTTATTCAGTCGTGGTATTTATAGAATAGATTAACCAGAAATTTCTTTTGAATTAGTTCCTTTAGTGAACTGAATAATGTGGGATTATTGATGACTTTAGTAGTCAGTGGAATAGTGATGAAACTGTAAAGATATCTGAATGCAGTTGTTATAATTGAATATCTTACAGCAATCTCTTCTAGGTATTTTACATGTTCTGTTATTTTTAGAGGCATATGTAAATGTTCATTTTCAAATATTATACTTATCATATAGGAAGGCTGGCTAATTATAATATTAGACGTAAACTATTTTAAGTCTGGTTTATTCATGAGCGGTATTGCTCTATCCTCCTCTGGTTTTCTAAATTATTATGTTTGATAGAAGACTTGATGATAAGATTCATATGATACTATTATTTACTTTTATTGGTTGAAGCTCTGAATTACTGATATGCAATTTATATTGTCTCTATCATAATTGTTTCTAGTGCGTATGTGCAATATTACTCTTCTGGATTTTCTCTAGGATATCATCGATCTTTTTATTATTTAATGTGATTTTTATTCTTGGAGATTCAGTATAGTTTCACATTTTGGATTCCATTATCTCGATTTTCTTGTCATTCTTATGGCCTAATCTTATCTAGTAAACATGGTTTATCTGTGAAAGATATTCATTGCCTGTAGGTAATTACATTTACTATTACAAATACTGACTCGATCATGTAGCTTAGTTATATGTATCACAGATTATAGAAGTTATATTATTGCCCTGGTTGTTATTGGGACTACTTTTGGTTTTTCTCTCCTATGTTAGAGTGCACTATTGATGTTGAGGAAAAGTCAAAGCTTCAGTGTTAATAATTGAAATATCTACGTTGATGACACGGTTATTACAGAAAGATACAAGATTTGAATGGCCTGATAAGTGTTAGTAAAGTTTTGACTAGTTAAAAAGCCCTGTTGACCGAAGCATCAATTCTGATTCAGCCTGAATTGAGTAAGGAATTTGTTATTTAAAGGGATGCATCATTAAATGGTTTAGATTGTGTTTTGATGCACAAAGGCAAAGTAATAGCCTATACTTCTAGACAGTTAAAAATGTATGAACAGAATTACCCGATACATGATTTAGAATTTGCAACTATTGTATTTGCACTGAAAATTGGTAACATTATTAGTTGGTGAAAAATGTTATATGATTACTGATTATAAAATTTTAAATTATCTGATGTCGCAAAAAGGTTTGAATCTAAGACAGCATGGATAGTAAGAGTTATTGAAAGACTAAGATTTGATAATTGATTTTCATTTGGGAAAAGCAAGTATAATTGCCGATGCTCTGAGTAGAAAATCTCTGTTTGCCTTACAAGCAATGAATACTCGATTATTATTATTTGATGATGACTCAATTTTTAGTTGAGCTTAAAGTTAAACCTATGTTTTTACAGCAAATATGTGAAACTCAAAAAAGTGATAATGAGTTGCCAGTTAAACAAGTACAGTGTGAATTAACTTCTGACTTAGAATTTCAAATTAGACCTGATGATTGTCTGTTATTCTGAGGTATAGCCTATGTACTGAAGGATTCAGAATTTGTACAAAATATTTTGCACGAAGCTTACAATAGTAATATGTCTGTCATCCAGGAAATAATAAAATATACAATGATTTGAAAAAGATGTGCTGGTGGCTTAGAATGAAATGTGATATTTCTAAAATTGTATTTAAATGTTTGATATGTCAGCAAGTTAAAGCTGAACATCAAGTACTAGTACCTTTAGGATTTTTACAGTTAATGACAATACCGAAATGGAAATGGGATAAAGTTACTTTGAATCTTGTACCACTGTCTCTGAAAAAGAAAGATGTTATTTGGGTAATCGTTGATTATTTGACGAAGTCTACACATTTGATTCTGGTATGAATGGATTTCTTCCTTAATAGATTGTCTGAATTATATGTTTCTGAGATTGTCAGATTACATAGTATGCCAGTTTCCATTATTTCTGATTGAGATCCACGGTTTACATTCTGGTTCTGAAATAAGTTATAAGAAGCTCTAGGTACGCGGTTACATTTTAATAATGTATCTCATCCTCAAATGAATAGTCAATCTGAATGTGTGATTTAGATTCTTAAAGATATGTTACTGTATTTTAAAATTTGAAGGCAATTGGAAAAGAAATAGAGATATGAGTTAATGACAAAGTATTCTTGAAAATTTCACCATGAAAGAAGTTCTCTGGTTTGGCTGTAAAGGCAAATTAAGTCTACAGTTTATCGGGCCATATGAAATCATTGAAAATAATCGGACTTGTTGCATATCGATTGGCATTATTGCCAGAGCTAGATAGAATTCATAATGTTATTCATGTGTATATGTTATGACGGTATTTGACCAGAGTCGTCACATGATATTTCTCTGATAGATATTTAAATTCAGCTTGACATGACTTACAGTAAGAGACTGATTGAAATTCTGGTATATGAAGTGAAAGAACTGAGAAATAAAAAGATAGCTTTAGTAAAAGTTTTTTGATAATTACACGATATAGGAGCTACTTGGGAACTGGAGGAAACTATGAGAAAGCAATATCTGAACCTCTTTACTGCTAAGATTTCCAAGGACGAAAATTCTTAAAGGGGGAGTTGTAACAGCCCGTTTTTGGTAAAAATTAAAACAGTAGTTTTAGGACCACAAATTCGATTTCGGAAGGGAAATTTATTCTAATATTATTTTATGGTCTATAGTATGATGGGAATGTCATATGAAAATTTCGTAAAAAAAATTTTACCGGTTACATGTCTAATTTGATAAAGGACCAAATTGCACAAAGTGCAAAAGTTGAGTTTTAATAGCTAAAAAGATTAAATAGCTATGGAATTCAAAATTTGAGGTCCTTATATGGCAAATAGACCATTAAAACGCTTAGTGGTTGAGGATGATGATTCATCCATGGAAAATAAAATAAAGAAAAGGACTAAATTGGAAAGTAAAATAATAAAAAGATGATAAATGATTAAATAATGAAAATATCATCATTTATCATCATCTTTCCCAAATTAAATCCATGGAAACCCTAGCCATGGAAACCTAAGCTCAAGCCAACTTATTTTGTTTTATTAGGTAAGTATTCTTGCCTCTTTTTAATGATTTTGATATTTTTGAAATCGGAATAACTTAATCTAGCTATCTCGGGGATTAATTTGAAAAGTTATCAAAATAATAAGGTTTTTCCATGGATAATTATGCATGAATTATGAAGTTTCTTGGTAGAAAATGAAAGATTGTTAATAGATAAACAACTTTTGAAAAGGGAATTTTGATTAAAATGTGATTTAGGGACTAAATTGTAAAAATGTGAAATTTATAGAAAAATTTTGAATTTTATTAAATACATGGGTTGTAAATGTTACATGTAAAATTCGGCTAGGCTTGGAATAAGGATTAAATTGCAAGAATTTTATTTTCCGAGCCTAGGGACGAAATCGTCATTAATTAAAAGTATAAGGGAAAAACAGTAATTTTGCCTAAAATGTAAATTGGACTAAATTGAGTATGAATTGATGTTAAATTTACTCGTATAGATCCAGATAGACCAAATTCAGAGTTAGAACGAGGAAAAGAGAAAATGTCGGATTAGTAGATTTTACGTACACGAACATTTGTCAAGGTAAGTTCGTATAACTAACTTGTGTATATTTATATGTTTGAATTGAATGTGTTTATGTGAATTTTATGAATGTCATAAATATATGAAATGACCACATATCTGACAATGCCCGAAAAATGTCAAGTTTCGTTTAAATAAATGAAAGTCGATGGATACAGGATTTTCCCGTATTGGTTGTAGTCTAGCATATGTTGCGGACACACCACAGCTCGAGAGAGCGTCCCATTATAAGCCCTCTCAAGCTTCTCGTGATATTGTTCTTGTGAGCTTCCCGTTATATGGTTCTTGCGAGCATCCTGATCGGTAGTGATTTTACATGTGTTGCAGTTATACTGCAGCTCTTTGTGAATGTCCTGTTATATGATCGGTTGTGATCCTGCATATGTTCTGGACACAAACGCAGCTCTTTGTGAGTGTCCTGTTATACGATCGGTTGTGATCCTGCATATGTTGCGGACACAAATGCAGCTCTTTGTGAGCGTTCTAATATGGCTCGCTTGAACTTCCTGTTATATGGCTATCCGAAGCTCCATGATAATAACTCTTCGGAGTTACCTGTTAAGCTCAATAAGCTTTCTGTTTTAAACTCTTTGTGAGTTTCGTATTATATAGCCCGGATAAGTTTCCTGATAGGCTTTTTGTGAGCTTCTCGATTAATAGCTCTTTGTGAGCTTCCTATTAGTGCTCGCTTGAACTTGTCGTTTAAAGTTATCCGGTGCTTCTCGTTAAATGCTCTTCAAAGCTACCTGTTATAGGATCTTTATAAGCTTTCCGTTATATAGCCCGGATAAGCTTCCCATTATATGGCTCATATGATCATCCTGTTATATGGCTAGAAAGAGAGCTTTTTATTAATGTGCTCGTAAGAGTACTCTTGAAAATGAATTGACAGATTCTGATTTGTACACTTCGAGTGTACTACCTGTGTATCCATCGATGTTTTCAATAATTCAATGGGTAAAATTTTGACATGAGAAGATATGAACATGAAATGAGTTATTACACGTATTTGCTTGAAGTACATGAAAATGATGATATATGATATATGGAAATATGAGATGATGATATATAAATATAGAAATTGCTTGATGAATATGTTCATCCATGATTATAGAATTGTACACCTCGAGTATACTACCTGTATGGCATAGATATTTCAAATGATTTAATGGGCAAAGTTTCGACATGAAATAACCTGAACTCAAGATGAATTATTATGAAAATGTACTTGAAATGCAGGATTGTGATTTGTATATGTTATATGAATACATGATATGGAAAGTATATGTACATGGAAATCTAATCATTGATGAGCCTATACATGTTTCTTGATATTTGTATGAAATAAGTGACAAACAAGGGTGATGAGGATATGTGTTAGGGCTCCTGATCAAATTGATTGGATGTGCTTTGCATGTTTATCTTGAATATATATATATATATATATGAATGGTAAGTTAATTACCATGTTATACGAACTTACTAAGCATTTTATGCTTACTCTGTTTTATTTTTCCCTATTTTATATTAATTCAAAAGCTCGTTGAATTGGAAGCTTAGCGGAGATCACTCACACTATCCATCGGCCTATTTCAGTATATATGGTAAATCAATTATGGTTATAAATGTTTCAATTATGGTTATTATGGCTTGTGATGAACATGTTGGGTGTATGCTTAAATGGATGATTGAATTAAGTTAGCATATTTGATAAGATATGTCTATATGTTAACTTAGTAATTTAAGTAAGTGTGTATATTTGAATATGAGTTGGGTTAAATGTCCTATAATAGCTTGTGAATGTGATAAAGTGCTGATGTAGATAGAAAACAAGTTTGGGTGATAAATAAGGCTAGGAAATGACCTTATTTTATCCACACGAGTAGAGACACGGGCATGTGTCTCAGCCGTGTGTGAGATACAGCCTAGTATATGGGCATGTGACATGGTCATGTGTCCCTTGCATACTAAAATTCAAAACAGAATGCCTAGTTAATTGCACATGGCCTAGTACATGGGCGTGTGTCTTGGCCGTGTGACCTAAGTTAGGGAGTTACACGACCTGAGACACGAGTGTGTATATGGCCGTGTGAGCCACACTGCTTGATCACACGGGCGTGTGACCCCTGCATCTAAGAAAGACTTTAAGATTTTGTAAAAAATTCTATAAGTACCCGGTTTAGTCTTGACTCGTTTCTAATACATGTTATGGATCTCGAGGTTTCATATAAAGGACATTATGTTTGATTTCTGACATGAATACTATATAAAATGATATATCTATTTACTTGACCTTTAAATTAAGGTAATGCTTCGTAACCTTATTTCAGCGACAGATACGGGTTAGGGGTGTTACATTGCTGGTTAGAGTTTTCAACATACATAGTTGCTCCAACCTCTTCCATAATGTAGTGGCAGTCTTTTTCTTTATCACATCCTGTAAAATTTCGTTAGGCAAATATAGATGTAATTGCGTCAAAGCCTTTTGATTCTTACGCTTATTTTCTTCATCAGTTAATGTCGAAGGCATCTTACTTATCCCTAGCAAGGCATCCTCCTGATCAATCTGTACAAGAACTACCTACATCTTAATTTGCCACAACATGAATCTGGTGTTGCAATCAAACAACGAAATTTCAAACTTCAGTGATGCCATTATCGTGATTGAGATAAGCAACCCAAAAAACTCTGATACCAATTTGTGAAAAATAAAACGTCGATAATGACAATGTATCGCAAACAAAAAAGAAAGAAAAATAAAGAACACACAAATTTTTATGTGGAAACCTTTTCGAGGATAATTCACTATGTTAAATTTTAATGATTTCAAAAGGAGTAGACTATGTCTATTTATAGGTGTGTAAAACCATATTCTAATTAAAATAAAATAAATGTAATGCAGTAAGGTTAAAACACCTTATTCAAATCAACATTAAACAGAGGAAGTATACATCTATTTGAACTTCTCTTACACACTTGTATTTTACCACTTGTATTTTATTTTATCATGAATTTGGGTCACATTTCCACCAAAGGTGTTATTGTCTTTTCATATTTTATAAATAAATACAAAATTATCCATAATAAGATTTGTACCAATGACACCATACATACGAACATTTTTCATTTACCATTTGAACTAAAGCAATTTTTAATATTTATTTAAAACTTTTATAAATATATTTACGTTCTAAATTTTTATATTTGTATAATATAAATAATATAATTGATTAATTTAGTGTCACAAATGATTCCACACTCTTACGCGTGTGATGAGATTTCTAGTATTGATAATGTTAGTGATTGAGTTGATGTCACAAGTTAACTCGATATCAACTCAAGATTGAAGATAACATCATGATAAATAATTGTAATGCATTTAATATTCTTAACATGATGTATTTATGTGTTTAAATTTTTCTTTAATCACAATTTAATTTATTTATTTTAATATTTCTCGCATTGCATGTGTCGTTATTGCATGTTATTTTTAAATACACTCATGTGTTCTCAATGTGTAGTTTCCACCTGCATATGCATGTGATAGATCTTATTGCAATTTTATAATAATTATTAATTTATTATCACTACAACAAAACAGGCTTTTAGCGGCTTTTTTTGGGCTATAGCGCTGCTAAAACAATTTGCGGCGTTTTGATAAGTGCCGCAAAAAATGTCGCTATAGATAACACTGCTAAATTTTGCGGCGTTTATGTGGAAAAAAGCCGCTATAGAACATGACCTTTAGTGGCTCTTTTCCCACAAATGCCGCTATAGAACATTACCTTTAGCGGACCTTTAGCGGCACTTTTCCCACAAACGCTGCTAAAGAACATGACCATTAGCAGCACTTTTCCCACAAACGCTGATAAAAAACATGATCTTTAGCGGCGCTTTTCCTACAAACACCGCTAAAGAACATAACCTTTAGCGGTGCTTTTTCCCCTAAATGCCGCTAAAGGTCATGAAAAATAAAAAAAATAAAATATTATAAAAAGAGCAGATATCAAAGCTTGCAATAAAATCAACACTATTATCACAGCACGCATAACAAGCATTACTTGGATAACAGTTTATATACAAATCTATTCCTATCCCTCTACCAGCTTAAGCAAATCCTTTAGCATTACTTTGATAACAGTTCCTATACAAATCCATTTATGTTCCAGGGGCACAACTAACTTCTATTTGATTGTAATAATCAGCCCATTACTTGTAACGCTACTAATAATGCAAAGAAGTTGCACCTGCATTACTAGCGACATAAGCCCCACTTGAATCTTGAGTGTAGTTTGAATATTGCTGAGTAGTATAATTTGCATATTTACTCCCATTCCATGTAGTAGTCTGATGAGTGTAACTGTTGCTTGGGTAACCTCCAGTTGTCTGATAATCACCAGGATTGTAGTAAGTGCTTTAATAACTTATAGGCCCAACATAAGAAGGTAAATGAATGGCATACTGCTTTGAACAACATATCATCAATAAAACAAAAATAATTTTGTATAAAACGACAAAATTTAATGAACTCCTTTTAAATATATTATTGAGGTTATGGTGCTACAAAGTTGAGAAAGAGATTGAGAAAGTAATTTGTTTTACAAATGTCCTTACCTGCTTCTTATTTTGTCCACCGCAATTCTAAATTGATGTCCTCACAAATAACACTAGAATTCATAAAAGAATAAATCCAATACAGATAAATGCAACAAGATGAGATATAAAACATATCATCAATAAGACAAGATTATATAGTCTTGTATAAAATTTGTATTTGATTTTTAAGTTGAGTAATTATACTTTGTGAGATACCCATGGGATGGGATGGGATGGGATGGGATGGGATGATCCAATATTTGAAAGAAAAATCAACAATTAAATCTATAACTTTATGCATAATACAATATTAATAGCAAAATAAAACTCTTAACAGATTTAACTACTATCATTTGGTCAAGACTAAAGTTTTAAATTTTGAAAAATACTAGAGCTAAAACTGACCAATCCAAAGAATATTTAAACTAAATTGATCAAATTAAGTATAGGAGTACTGGCAAAATATTTATAAAATTACAAATATTTATAAAGTTTCAACATTTTGATCATGACTTGGGGGAACATTTTTCACAAATATCAAGACATTTTATTTGCATGCATAAATCATTTCACTTTTATTTTAACACAATTTTCACTCTATTTATTTTATTGGTCTATTGGAAAAACCCACAATAGAGTGTTTTTTTCCTCATTTTAGTTTTTCCCAGAAAATAGAATAAAAGACAAAGAATTTTATATAGATGGAGACAATAGAAGAGGAATAGTAAATTGGTTTAATTTAAATAAGTTGAATAGTCATACACTTAGAGCATTCTTCCCACCCAATAATAATAAAAAGTTATTCAAAAAATTCACAGAATTGGAAGTCCTTAGTTTGTTATTTTGGCAGCTTAAGGAAAATGAATACCTGTAAAAAAGGGAATGTTCGTGCTCCTCACCACTTTGATTTTATCCTAACCCAAAAGGAATAAACAAAAATGCCACTAAAATCAAATGTAATCATTGTTTCTACTGAATAAAAGCAAAATAAAATCATCACCTTCTACAAATGAACCAAAGATAACAAAGAGAGAAGAAAAACTAACCCAAATTCCTCGTAGTTGCATGAACAATGTGTCCCTTTTGCAGTGCTTCTTGCAATAGGTCCCAGACTAAACACATTTAGCTATGCTGAGTTGAAAGCTACAACAGAAGACTTCAGTCCTTCAAACAAGTTAGAAGAAGGGGGTTATGAAGCTGTCTACAGGGTATGCTATGTTTTACATTTTTAGGATGCAATAATAATCTTTTTTGTGGATCTGAATATTAAACTTGAAAGAAATAATATTTAGCAAACGTGATATTTAATTAAACATTAATAATATGTCCCTGAAAAACAAAATTGTTGTTTTCTTCAATTTTATTGGTAAAATTTAATATAGGTTGAATTATATCCCATAATGGTAGGGAATATAAATGCCAATTCTTTATTTCAATTTGAATGCAAACAAACTACTGTTTCATCACAATTTAAGTATATTATTTAGAAATCTAACAATAGAAATTCAAAGAGGAAGAAAAGAAAAATATTGACTGACTCCTTTTGCTATAGCGCTTTGAACATAGGTAATTAGGACATAAGCCCCGTTTGTTATGAACAACAACAGTCCCAAAATAAGTAGCCATAGCCATAGGCAGAATCTTATAGTATCCAACATCTATGCACCTTAAACATTTAATGAAATGGTAGAATTGAATTACACAACTAATTATAAAGTAATGAACATGAAACAGAGCACACCAATATTATAATTATATATAGGTAGTACCTGCAACAAGTGGAAACAGAGGGAAGATGAGGAGAAGGATCAAAGAGCTGAAGAATAGGATGGAACTTCAAATAATTCCTGTCTAATACTACAACCATACAATATAATTTAGGATTTCAGGGTATATATAAATATATATGTTCATTTTCCATATTCCTACATGTAAATATCTTTAGAATACACACTCTGAAACCTAAACCCTATTCACTACAAAATAGTTTCTTTTACCTATTTTTTCCTTCTAATCTCTCTACGCCAATGACTAAATAGAATCTCCAACCCTAAAGCAACCCCAACTTGTAATGCCTCAAAATTTTGGTTTTCGGCTTTTGTGAACTTATGGCTTGAAATTTTTTGAATATGTTTTTGCGCTTACTTGACGTAAATAATTGTCTGCTTAAATAAGTATGTGCTCTGGGTGTGTTTGGGGAGGTCCCAAATTCAAGCCAAGACTTGGGTTAGATTGTAGGCTTTTATTAAATAAAGCCTAACTCTTGGTGAGAAGGCTTTTAAGTAAAAGTTTGATGGAATATATCAGAATGGGCCTACTGGTCTAGTGGTTAGGTGGAGTGTAAATGTGCAAGAGGTCTGAAGTTCGAATCCCTACGTAAGCAAGGGAGTTTATTTTTGCTTCTAATGGCCAGTAGGAGTTTGAGGCTCAGTGTGATACTGAGCAGTGGAATGAATCAAGGAGTTATCTGGTAGTTGTTTAGTTTTCCCAAAAGTTCCAGATTTCTGACATTTCCCTACCTTTCTATCTGCCATTTCTTTTTCCCAAAAATTATTTGCTGTCGTTTTTACCTTTAAAAATCCCCATTATACTATCGAAAATTTCCTAGTTTTCTTCTTGTTTGTTTTGTTCCGTATTAGCGGGTTTTGCAGATTTTGGACGTGTTAATCACTGGTAAGTTCTTGATTGCCAATCTTGAATGCTATTTTGATTAAGTGTTTAAAGGTTGTGTACTACTGTTTAGGAGGAGATTTAGAGGCTGGAAATTAGTGATCCGACGGTTGAATCGGAGTTGTGCTTGATTTTAGTAGTGGTAAGACAATTTTACAATTTCAAGATTAAGTGTTGAGACTCGATTATGGGTTTTCTAAAGGGATAAATATTCTAATTTTAGGTTCTGGAAGTGCTCAGGAGTGTTTAGGCTTCAATCAGAACCAGGTGTATACTCCTAACACACTGAAAACACGATTCGGCGAAAGTAAAAAATGAGACTGTCGATGCCACACAGACGTGTGGACTGCCCGTGTAGAAGCCGTATGCGAGACACAACTGTGTGGTCAACGAGTGAGGCCGTGCGTACGTCACATGGGCGCGACGGGCATGGGCGTGTCAGGCTGGCTATACCGTGTGCGAGGCACGAGCTAGGCCAATTGGGCCGTGTGGGCCACATGGGTGAAACCACATGGGCGTGTGGGGTTTGGGCCAGGCCGTGTGATCCACAGGGGTAAGGCCAAGTTGGGTCGAGTGGGCCACACGAGTGTGTGGGCCCACACGGGTAGCACATGGTCGTGTGAGCCCATTAATCTGAACTGTTCTGAAAGGTTACACGGGTCGCCCTAGTCGACTGTGACTTGTTAAAGGGGTCGATAAGCATTACTTAGGCCCCGTTATGTGATATGATACTGAAATGTAAGCTAGCTTGTTATATTTAGCATGTCCTATAATACTGTTCTGAACTGATCTGAGTATGTCACGTATGATTTGTTTACTGTATGATAGCATGCTATGTCATCGTTTATGTTGCATTGCATTGGGTTGGGCTTGATATTGGAGAGAAGGAAAACTAAAAGGCTTTTAGCCGTATGTCAGGCAGCTATGCTATATTGACTTGATATGCGTCGTTTACGGTACCTCATGGTGTGTAGGGTTGGATGGGTCGATTATATCTCCATACATGGTGTGTAGGGCTAGGTGGGTCGATTTTATCCCCACATGGTGTGTAGGGTGGACGAAGATGGTGTGTAGGGTTGGTGGGCATTTACTGTACTGATATGATATGCATGCGATTTCTGTATGGGTTAAGGCCCGATTATATCTGATCTGATTTTGTACTGACTGGGCTACAGTCCACACCGATTCTGTCAAGAGCTTAAGCTCGATTTATGATTGATAGACTGATAACTGTTTCATACATGCTTTACTATGGGGATGTACACACTGAGTTTGCGAAAACTCACCCCTTTTAATTTATTTGTCTGTTAGGTAATCCTCAACAGTAGAGGGATTGGTGCTGTGGAAGGCTCGTTGGTGACCACTGAGACATTTTGCTGCGGTTTATGACACTAATGTTTTTACTGTTTTAATTTTATTGGGTTATTTTATGTAAATTAGGATTTGGACTGTTTCGATATTATCTTGAGTTTTAAATTGTTATTATGGATTTATTTTTATAACTGCAAAACGACACATAGACTTTGTTTTTCTAAAATCATCTAAGAGCTTCCACGTAAATGAAAAGGGTTTTAACAAATAACTTGATTATCAGTTTTCTGGCTTAAGTAAAGATAATAACCGGAATGATTTTCAATTTGCTTAAACTTTTCTGAAAGCACTCTCATGTGACGCCGCCAGATTCGGCCATAACGTCTAGGCCGGGTTTGGGGTGTTACACAACTGCCTTCTAAATTTTACTCACTGTCAAATTCATTTCCTGAATCTATGTGCATTGGCTGAGGATTTTTATATGCATTCTTTTCAACAAGTTTATTCACTGTCAGATTCATTTCCTGAATCTTTGCTTCATATGGTTCTTTTTCCTCCTCTGCACACAAAAAAGAACAAAAGGTTTTCATTGTTACCATCCAATCTATTATTTTTCAACCTATAATCAACATATTGATTTAACAAACATCTAAATTCTTCCCCAAAATATGTGTACCTGACAGCTTTTTTCACTTCTTTCCGAGTATTCTCGATACCTTAAATTTGCTCAAATTCGAAGCAAACTTCTAAAAAAAAAAAAGAAGTAAATTAGTACCTAAAATAAATTAAAGAAACGATAAGTGAAAAGAGATCTCAAACCCTAGAACAAACCCTAAGTTACAGCAGTGACGATGGTGGTGGTGCATACAACATTGGCGACACAAGAAGAATAAATTAAAGAAAAAAATAGAAAGAGTGAGAGAGAAAGAGAAAGAAAGGAATGGGGTTTCAACTCAACTCTCTCAAATAAGGATTTTGTCTATGCATTCTAGTGCTTGTGCGTGCATTGCTGTATATTTAATTTGTGGTTTCGAAAAATCAAAGAACAGACTGATAAATAAAATAGAATAACAAGTTGAGAGGATTTTTGGGTATAAAATAGAAGAACAGGTTGAGAAAGGCTGAGAAAGTTTCAAAAGAACTGGGAAAGAAAAGGGAATGGGGGGAGAGAAAAAGAAAAACAAGTTGAAGAAGAAAAGGGAATCAGGAAAGAAAAGAGAATAGGTGGAAAGAAATAAAATGGCGCCGTTTCAATCAAAATTAAAAATTAGTGGTGTTTATGGCAAAACGGCGCCGTTTTATTTAAAATAAAATAATTTTTTGCGGCGTTTTTCTCATAAACGCCGCTAATGCTTGACTTTTTTTTTTTACAATTTTTATATTGAATTATTATATCTTTCATATCATTTTTAAATAAAGAATGGGGTTTCAACTCAACTCTCTCAAATAAAGATTTTGTCTATGCATTCTAGTGCTTGTACGTGCATTGCTGTATATTTAATTTGTGGTTTCGAAAAATCAAAGAACAGACTGATAAATAAAATAGAATAACAAGTTGAGAGGATTTTTGGGTACAAAATAGAAGAACAGGTTGAGAAAGGTTGAGAAAGTTTCAAAAGAACTGGGAAAGAAAAGGGAATTGGGGGAGAGAAAAAGAAAAACAAGTTGAGAAAGAAAAGGGAATCAGGAAAGAAAAGAGAATAGGTGGAAAGAAATAAAACGGCGCTGTTTCAATCAAAATTAAAAATTAGTGGTGTTTATGGCAAAATGGCGCCGTTTTGTTTAAAATAAAATATTTTTTTGCGGCATTTTTCTCATAAACGCCGCTAATGCTTGACTTTTTTTTTTTACAATTTTTATATTGAATTATTATATCTTTCATATCATTTTTAAATAAATAATTTATCAAAATTTAAGTAATATTTAAAAGAATTAGATAAAATTTGAAATCTTTAAATTATTTAAAATTTGAAATCTTTAAAATTTGAAATTATTTAATATATAAATTTAAAAAAATCAGTCATATGCCCAAAAAATTTTAAAATTATTTTAAATAATAGTATTTTAATTTTTTTCATTTAAATAAATATTTTTTAAAATTTAAGTAATATTTAAAAGAATTAAATAAAGTTTGAGATCTTTAAAACTATTTAAAATTTGAAATCTTTAAAATTTGAAATTATTTAATATATAAATTAAAAAAATCAATCATATGCCCAAAAAATTTTAAAATTATTTTAAATAATAGTATTTTAATTTTTTTCATTTAAATAAATATTTTTCAAATTTAAGTAATATTTAAAAGAATTAGATAAAGTTTGAGATCTTTAAAATTATTTAAAATTTGAAATCTTTAAATTTTGAAATTATTTAATATATAAATTTAAAAACAATTAGTCATATACCCAAAAAACTTTAAATTTATTTTAAATAGTAGTATTTTAATTTATTTTCATTTTTAACATATATTTTTCTATGTTTTTACTTTCAAATTTTTTCTACATGTCGAAAAGAATATATGATGGACACTTGGATGATGGGTGAGAATACAGGGAGCAAAACGGCACCGTTTAGTTTAAAATAAAATGATTTTCTATGACGTTTTTATCAAAACTCTAAACCCTAAACCTTAAACCCTAAACCCCAAAACCATAAAACCTTAAACCCTAAGCCCTTGTCATAACTATAGAAGCTAACACCGAAACCTTAAAGTTAAACTTACATCGCAATACAGTTCATATTAAAAAATATGAGATTAATCACTTATATCAATATAAAATTTATTAATTTTTAATAAATAAAAGATGAATGATTTGGGGGATTTAGGTTTAGGGGAAAATTTTAGGGATTTCGGGTATATGGGATAGGATAAAATTGAGGAGAGCAAAACGACACCGTTTCAATTAAAACAAAATGACCTTTTGCGGCGTTTTTCATCTAACGCCGCTAATGCCACTAAAAATGGTGTTAAATGATTTTTTGTGGCGTTTTTATCCTAGTGCCGCTAAAGCTCGACCTATTGTGGTGTTTTTCACCTAGCGCCGCTAATGCTTGATCTTTTGCGGCGTTTTTCTCACAAACGCCGCTATTACTAGACCTTTTGCGGTTTTTTTTATCATAAACGCTGCTAATGATTGACCTTTTGCGGCGTTTTTCTCATAAACACCGCTATAGCTCTAACCTTTTGTAACGTTTTTCGATTAGCGCCACTAATGTATAACTTTTGTGGCGTTTTTGGTCCAAACGCCGCTAAAAGCCTGTTTTGCTGTAGTGTATTTGTAAATTTTGGAGTGATTTAATTCTAAACTTTAATATCTTAATGCTCAATTTGTCCCCGAAATATACTTGTTTTCCTACTTTGGTGCTTAGACTTTTTTTTTAAATCTCAAATTGGTATTTAAACTATCATTTCATTACTTAGTTTAGTCTAATTTTTTGTAATGCTGTTAAAAAATCGATTAACATGTTGCACCAATTAGAATGTGCCATGTGGCAAATCTAACCAGTCAAATAATGCCACTCGCCTTCATGTTTATTAAAATTAAAAACATTAAATTTAAATTTAAAAAATATATAAAAAATAAAATTATATTTTTAAATATTAGAAAATACCTTTGAATTTGATCCACCATTGATCATAGTTGACCGATGTTGATCAACCGTTGACTTTGAATTTTAAATATTTTTCATAAATTCAATCTTTTAAAAATATATATGTATTTTTTATGCAATATTACCGATAGGGGATGGGGGTAATATGGTTTAAACCTATGACAAACAAGTGTTGACAAGAGCTTTAATCACCACATCACTCCATTTATAGGTGCTCATGGGTCGGTTCAAGTCGGGGCTAAGCACGATATTAGCATACTTTATATTTGCCTAAGCTTGGCCTGATCCGAAATATGGGCTTAAAATTTTACCCAAACAAGCCCATATTTTCAAGACTAACCCAAACCCGTTTTAAGCCCACCCATATTATTTTTTAATTTTTTAAAAATATTTATATTATATTATTTTAATATTTAATAATTTTATACATTTTTTATTTATTGTAAATTTTTATATAGTCATCTTAACATTATTTTAATGTTTATATTACAGTAGTATTTTAATGTGTTCTAAATTACATAATATATAAAAATAATATAATATAAAATATTATAAACTTAAAAATGGGTCGAGCCAGACCGAGCTTGGGCCTTAAAAGTTCAAACCTAAGCCAGACCCATATTAAACAAGCCTAATTTTTTTTCAAGGATTTAATATTTCCTCCGAACTCTCCCAATTTCGAGTAAACCTTTAGATCTAGACAGGTAGTCCGGCCATAATATAATTTTTTTAGTTGAACCTGAAAGACCCGTCAAGAAAGAATTAGAGGGGAAGGACAAGGTGAAGAGACCATAAGAAAGGTAATCCAGATAAGGCTAACCCTACTCATACGGTGAGAGAATCTAGAAGGTAGCCCCTATCGTTCGGTCTATGCTGTGGTTAAATTAAATAACTTCATTTTTATATTGTTTTATCTTAATACAATTTTAGTTAAAATATTTATTTATTCGTATTTTTTAATGCAAATGATTTAAAGAAATAATCCAAGCTTGCAACTTTCCACTCTCCACATTTGACGGAAAATAAACAGCAAAAGACCGACAATCAAACAAACCAATCCCAAGTTAGAATATTCCCACCCGTTCATGAAAATAATGGAACTGGCCTTCATACTAGTCCAACTGCAACTTATTAGAGAAGGTCCCTCGTCATGATTCATATCAAGCACAAGAAATATATCTACCAAGGTAGAATTAATAGAAAATAAAACTTCGTTCGCTGCATATAGACAAATATAGTAGTTTTAACATGTGAGGATAAGAAACCAAAAATTAAAAAAAATCATCTAAACACTTTTCTCAGATGGCTTAATCCCTTGGATGGCTCTTTAGCACTAGAAAACCCAAAGGATTTTTAGTCGCTCATTCCTCTCAACTCACCAAACAAATCATTTCAACTCACTCACAAAAATTGAACTACCCAATATTCCATCTTGGAGAGTCCCCCAAGTACCTTCAACTTTGACTAATAACTCATGACAAGGTTTATATTATTAAACCATTACTACTATTACCTAACCGCAAAACTTATGGGCACAAAATGTTGAGGGGGGCTACTTTTTTGCAAAAATCGAAGTCATCAGTGCTGAAATCACAATCAGGTAGTTCACTGGGTTCATCTCCTTCGATCCCACAGATGCTCAGGTCTTCAATGCTGCAATAATCCTCCAAAATCACCCCAGAATCATTGACAAAAAGATAATCGGATGGCTCTTCATCTAAGTTCAGCTCTGGTCCAACTGATCCAGACAACAGTGGATCATCAAGGAAACATAAATCGGGAATCACTAAATTGGCAAAGTTAGCATCAAACCCTTCTTTGTTCGCATCCCCAGAATCATGGCTGCTGTTAAAGAATGAAACAGCTGCAGAAGTATCCAATTCGAGCACTGATGAAGGCGTAGTATGGGATGAAGGGCTCACAGACTCTTCAGATACTGAAGCAACAGAATTACTAGTGTGAGAAGTAGTAGCAGAACAGGAAATGTCATAGGTTTTATCGGAGGAAGCAGTAGCTGCAGCAGCAGCAGCAGCAGCAGCAGCAACAGCCAAAGCCTCGAGTTCCAGCTTTTTAGCATCATATGCCTCAGCGGCATCTTCAAGGGTATCGTAAGTTCCCAACCAAATCCTGGTTTTCTCCAGTGGGTGCCTGATCTCAGCAGCCCATTTGCCCCACTTCCTTCGACGAACGCCAACAGGTCTTTTGGCTTCAACCACAAGGGCATTGTCGTCAAGGGTTGTATCCAAAACTCTTTTTCTTTTGGTTGGGGTTTTACAGTTACTGTCTTGAGAAGAAGCCTCAAACTCCAAGGGTTTTGAGTGGGAAACCAAACCTAAAATAGGAACTCCAACTTCACGAACAACAAGCTTTCCCCTCGGGGCCTTCCTAGTAATAGTCCTCTCAGATTCATCTTCACTAGAAGATGAATCAGTGGCATAAGGGTCATGAAATATAACACGAACTTTTCTAGTCATTTGGGTGTCTTCTTCACTCAATATTGGTTGGGTTTTCTTGGACTTTTTGTATAATTTATTTTTATTAGAGGCTTCTTTTCGAGGTTCTTGCATTTTTATCGACAAAACCGGATAAAAATCTCAACTAAAACCCCCCTCAGAACTACCCTTAAATCAAGAGGAGAGGGAGAACAAAAATATGAGACTATCAAAGCAGTATAAAGTATAAGCCCCTCTCAGAAAGAAGAGAAGATAGAAAAATCGTTGTTTTATGTGAAAACCACCAAAACACCCTACTCCAGAACAAGTCCTGCGAATAAAATAAACAGTAAATTTTCAAATCAGAACACTGAAGAAACCAAAGAAGCAAGTAAAAATCGAAAACGATTGATGACATACTTTTTTGGTCTCAAACGCATTGAAACAATCGGGAGAACAAGATTCAGTCTCTGCCTGTAGAAGCAGAGAGCCAAAGAAGCTTTGATGAACAAGTGAGAACAGAAAACTGTAGAAGAAGAAAAGCAGAGCTGCAACCGAGCCCCAATCAAAGCCAAATCAAACTCAGTCGACATAAATCCGCTAATCAGCCTCCCTCAACTCCCAAAAGCGCAACAAAAGCCACCACCGGAGAACCACAGTCAACAATATCTAAAGCCTCATCAGTGACAAAAAGCTCTCTCTCCCTTCCAAGCCTTCTCGGAGAAACCAAAACCAAAAGATCGTCTCAGACACTGCTAGATATAGCATACGAAAAAAAGAAAAAGTGAGACTACAAACGTACGGATCTAATTTTCCTTTCTCCATAACAAGACAAAAAAGCATACAAGGTAGAGAAACACCAGAGTAAAAAAAAAAAAAAAAAAAACTTTAACGGACCAACGATGGTAACAGACACAAATCTATCTCTATGGTAGGAGAAAGTTCAGGAAAAGATGTCATCGAATACATATTATTTATTTAATAATCGAAAACCCAAAAGGCTATTTCCATTTTCCTAATCGTTACCTGTTAAGGTCTCTCTCTTTCCCTCCAGTGGACAGTGAACTGACTCTGGATTTGTTTTTATTCTACTCTCGCCGTGTCTTCTTCTGTCTCAAAGGCCATTCACCTTTCCCCAAGCAGTCAAAACACCGGTGGTGAAGAGAATTTTTATTTTATTTATGGAAATGAGTTGTCAACTTGTCATGCAGACACATTATGCATGACCATTGGATTACCGATCTTACCATGTCATGCGTATATCATGTTTCACTGTCCCAATATTTTTATTTGCACGAGGTTTGATGGCGTGTTGACTTCACGCGTGAAGAAAGGAAGTGTGGATAGACTGACTAATGTTGGCAGCTTTATTTTGGTAAACGAAGCGCCGCGAGTTGCAACGTACTACGGTACAGTGAAGGATTTTTTATTGGCGCTTTAAATTACAATGTTGCCACTAACGACTGCCCACTGTTTCTTTCTAACCTTCTAACATTCTTTGACTTTTCTTAATTCCTTTTCCAACTTAAATTTAAATTGTTTTCTACGGAAAAGTTCGGTATTTTAGTTAGATTTTGATAAATTATGATATAAAACAGTAATTTTATGTTTTTTTTTATTTTTTTAAATAAGAGAAAAATAAATTAAATCTTTTTTTGAATTTTAATATTTTTAATTAGATTTAAATTGTTTAAGAAGAAAAAATTGAAAATCAGAAGAAAATTTTTAATTTGTAATTCTTTAGCAGTGAAATTATAATTTTATATAATCTATTTTCCTTAATTTTTTTATAGTTATATAATATTGATATTATCTACATTTATGACAATTGCATGCACGGATATATTAATTATTAATAAATTTATTAACAGGTAATAATATTTAAACATGAAATAGTATTTTTTTTCTAACATTTAAACATAAAATAGTTATGGCTGAGATAACATAAATCAAATAACAAAATAAAGCAATAAAGTGTAATTTAATTCCTAAATTAAAATATCCTACTTTGATGTTTGATTTTTTTGGGTTTTTTATAAAATTAATACAAAAAAAAAAACAAAAATAATATAAACCAAAGGTTATGTACCAAAATGGTATATGTAGGGTGGCGCCGCTTCTGTTAGAGGTGTGACCACCCTATTCTGCCACCTCCAGCTATAAAAAAATTAGTTAAAAAAACATAAACGGGTAAAAAAAATAAACTGTTGTGATGTGATACATAAACTGCTGTGATGTGATACATAAACTGCTGTGATGTGATAGGACACTGGTGGAAGGATTGCGACAGGTGGCACTGGTGGAGGGACTGTGATAGGAGGCATCAAAGGAAGGCATGGCAGAGGCGGCACAGCTGATGGGACGTATGCATGCAGATGGTTTTGTTTTTTTCTATATAAGGTTCCCAATTTCATTTTCAACAGCACCACCGAAGGATAAGAAAGAAAGGGAAAGGAGAAGAAGAAAAGAAGAAGAAGAAGGAGAGGGCGGCACTAGTGAGGGGAAAAAAAAAAGAAAAGGAGAATAGAGAGAGGAAAGGAGAAAGAGAAGGTAAATTTTTTTTATAAAATAATGAATTTTTATATTGTTATTGTTGTTATTATTATTGTTGATTTTTATTATTTTTTGTTGTTAGTTACTATTGTTAGTAAAAAAACCCTTATTATCATTGTTAGTTATTATTATTGTTAGTAAAAAACCCTTATTATTATTGTTAGTTATTATTATTAGTAAAAAAACCCTTATTATTATTGTTAGTTATTATTATTGTTGATTTATATTAATTTTGCAAAAATCTTAAAATAAAAATACTAAAATATTATAAAAAGAAAATAAAATACGAAAATAGTATATTTTAAAAAATTAAATACGACATTTCTATTAAATTTCATTGCTATTTGTTGCCGACATTCAAATATGCATCCAATGATTGTTGTCAAGATGATTCCATCGAAATAAATGCATACGAAAAATTGATAATCCATCTTCAATACTCAATTTGTTAAAAATAAACAAAATTTCTCAAAACAATTTCAAACAACAAATAAATTACTTAAATAAAAAAATAATTAATCAATATGCAATTTTTTTCATTCATAAGCTCATACTTTTTCAATTCTCATTTTGTACATGAACAACATTGATCTTTACAATTAACCACTTAAATTCAATTCTATGTTTTCTTCCATCTCTGATCTTATATCTTCTTCTGGCAAATTTTGTAAAAGCCAATTTAAAAATTCTTGATTCTCTTCATATTCATCTTCTACAATCCAATTTGGAAATTCCTCAGGATCTTCTTCCTCTTCAATCTTTATAACGAGTATTGAATTTAGAAATTCTCTTGGTAATTTCCTAACATTTAATTTATCCATCCATGGTATGTCAAACACATTTTGCTTCCCAATCAATTTTCATGAACATATACTTTGTCTCGCTATTTTCCTTACTCCATAAGAGATTATAAACTTCACGAAGTATATAACTAGATTTGTAACGCCCCAAAATTTTAGGGTTTTTGAATTTTGCATGAATTCATTTATGCATGACTTGTTGGTTGAATTAATTATTTGAGTGTGGTTATTGGACCTTTAGGGGGCCTAGGTTTAAGCTTAAAGCCTGATAGAATTTTTAATTTTTAGCTTTAAGTGAGAATGGACTTTGGCAAAGTGGGCTTTTAAATAAATGTTGGGGTTTTATAGCACAAGGAAGCCTGTGTTAAAGTGGCAAGGTGGCGCCACTTAAAACACAGGGAGGTGGCGTGTGGAATCTTGTGAGGGAACCAAAGATCAAATCCCTTGAGGAGCAAGGTTTTTATTTTATTGCATATGCATAGTAGGAGGTGGAATCCAAGTTAAACTCTGAGAGAAGGTGTTTGAGTTGCCCATGGGATTGGACTAAAGAGTGATAAGGGGAGATTTTCAAGAAGAAAACTTAGAGATGAGATGAGAAGGGAGTGTTGGCCGATTATGGGGTTGTTGGAGGTGCATTTCAGCTAGAGGAAAGTAAGGTCAAGCATTTTCGGCTTTTGTGGTAGGGTGTGCCAATTTCTTTTTGCTATTCCTTCGGGATTTACATTTTGGTTTTTCTTTAGTGCCAATTAGGTAGGGTTGAAGTGTACCAATCATACCTCTCTTCTTTTCTTTTCTCCTCTTTTCTTTCTTCAAAAGCCAAAAGTCCTTAGACCCCTAATCTTTTTGGCCGATTGGCACAAGAGCCAAACCTATCTTCTTCTTCTTCTTCTTCTTCTTCTTCTCTTTTCTCCATTGCTCGAATTGGTCTCTCTAAAACCTTTTCTGGCCGATTTCTCAAAAGCCGAAATCCCGATATACTTAGTTTCTGTGTCGATTTCTTCTTTGATCGAACCCTCCTTGTCTCTACTCTTATAAAAACCGAAACCCTCAAGCCTCACATCTCCTTGTCGACCATCTTCTCTATTTTCTTAACTTCTTCTTCTTCTTCCACCTTTTCTTTCAAAACCGAAACCTCCACTCACTCTAGTGTGCTCTTCTCAGAAGCCGAACTCTATCTTCTATTTTCTATTGTTTTCCAACCCTTCCATCTATTCATTCTCTCCCTAGTGCTTCGATTAGAATCAAGTGTAGATTTGGGATTAGGCTAGTGATTGGGTGCTCTCTTCTGTCAAGGCAAGCAGGCGAACTTTTGGGTAAGTGGTCTCCTTTCTTATTGGGTAAGTGGTCTCCTTTCTTATTCTTTTTTTTTCTGGTGTTTGATAAAGAGCTAAAATCCCTAATCTATTACACTTGTCAGCCTTCATCTTTGGAAATTGATTTAAGGTTTTCTCTTGTTGTTTGCTTACGATTCTGTGGCCGATCTTAGGGATTGATCTCATGAAGGGTGTTGGTGGACAAGTGATCGCAAGGTGATCTAGATCTATTTGGTAGATCTCGGCCAAGGTAGGTGTCTATTGGATTATTTGGTTATGGCCGAATACTTTAGGGGTAGATGTTGATAGTTGTAAATCAGATTATGGACTTGACATAGTGATTAAATGATGTAGGTTGATCATTCGAAGGATCTTGATGTAGTTTGCAGACAGGTGTGTAACGATACCCTCTAGTAGATTAGATCGGCAAAAGTCGAAAAGCCGAAATACCGAACTGCCAGCATTTCGTGGACTTGCGAGCGTGCGAATGCTCGTGGGTCGATCCGAAATTATGAATCTGGATTAATGGACGATAAGGGCTGCTGTGCGCTTTTTCGTGCACTTAGGCTGATTTAGGCCACGATGGGCCGGAATTGGGCCCAATAGGCTTACGGGCCCATATGGGTAAAAACATGCGGTAAGTGTTTTCTGGTAAACTGGATATTAAATCTGCAATAATATGTGTAAAATTAGACTGAGCGGGCCACAGTGGCATGTGGGCTTCCTTGGGCCCATTAGGGGTTTTCAGGCCAGATGGCATTATATGAAGGAATGGGCTGTTTGAGTCGCTCGGGACGATGTTAGATCTGCTGGAAGGTCATATTAAGCATAAAACCTAAAAATGTAGCTAAATTACCAAAATACCCCTGAAAGGTGAAAATTACCATTTTACCCTTAGATGCTAAATGACTGTTTTACCCCTAGAAATAGCTGACTATTTTGTATGTTACTGTATCTGATATTCTGTATGCCACGTCATGTAATACTTTGATTTGCATGGGGTTGGGTTATGGATATGGAGGAAGTACTAAAAGTGGCTTTGCCACGTAATCTGCTTAGAGGCTCTGCCTCGTATTTCTGTTCTAATGGCTCTGCCACAATTTCTGTATTAGCAGCTCTGCTGCGACTGTGGTGTGTAGGGCTAGGTGGGTTGAGTTATTCCCCATATGGTGTGTAAGGCTGGTACGGGTGGTGTGAAGGGCTAGATTGGGCTTGGGCTTTGCATATATGCATATATATATATACGCTGATCTGTTTCTGTAATGGGCCCAAGGCCCACTCTGTATCCGAAAAGGGCCAAGGCCCAGGTTAATCTGTATCTGAATAGGGCTTCGGCCCAGACTGAGTTTGCCTGATCTTTGATACTGGTTGGGTTACATTACACACTGAGTTTTCACAAACTCACCCTTTCATTTCCATCTATGCAGGTAACCCCCATCCATAGAGGACTTGGAGCTGCAAGGGATTCAAGGTGGCCACGTGAGTCATACCTCTAGTTTATAGTTTTCTTAAATTTACTTTATTTAGATTTTATTTTTAAATTTCAGATTTAAGTTGTAATAAGGCCGCTCGGGTATTTTGTTTGGGTTTTCTTTATTATTCGTTAGTTTCAATGGTTGAATAGTCAATGCGGGGTTTTGTTTTCAAACTTAATCAAAGGTTTTTCAAAACATGCAATACGTACCGATTGGATAACTTAACATCAATAACACAATAATGAGATCTACTAAAAAATGAAATTTTACTTGGTAATAACTATGGTTTTTAAAACTAAAAATGATTCTTATTTACAAGCTTTTAAACACGATTTAACTACAAACAGCATAACATTTTAGTAAAAAAGATCAAGCTTAGTCAGTTGTCCATGTGACATACCAGATTTGGCTATAACGTCTGGGCCGGGTTTGGGGTGTTACAAGATTTCAATAGGTTCGTGGCACTAATGTCTTCCAAAGTTGGTCTAAAATGATTTGATGGTCCCGTTCTATTAATGTTCCTCTAAGGGTTAAGTATTGCACTTTATTCTTTCAAATCATTTCATGACCCTTCTACAACACTTCTTACATCTTTTTATTTACGGTAATAAGGTGTTGAACAATATCTTCTTCTGGTTTCATTCTGTAATCTTGCACTTCTCTCATCATCTTATCAACTTTCTCCCTTTGTGCTAAAGTTATTATATCATCAGGCAATACCAAATATGTTGCCATTTCTAACAATATCTATAATAGAAATATTTTCAGTTCTTATCATTAATTAACAATTACTTTATAATAGTTTTACTAACATAAAAACTTACAAATATATTAAAAAAAATTAAAACATAACATTAACAATAAACACATGATTAATCTAAACATAAAACTTACTAACAAATCACAATAGACAAAATAACTTTTAAAACAAAATACAAAAATAACACTAAACAAACTATATAATACTAACAAAATAATTTTTTTCTTATCATAATCTATTCTATTTAAAAATAACAAAAAAATTACCTTTTCTTTCTTTCTTCTCTCCTCCCTCTTTTATTCTGCAATTTTTTTTACTGGAAAAATTTACCCTTTTTTTTTCTCTTTTCTTTCTTCTTCTTTCTTTCTTCTCTTCTCCCTCTCTCCTTCTGCAATTTTTTTTACTGGTGCTTACCTTCATTACTACTGATGAGTTAAATAGGGATTTGGGGAATTAGGTGCCGCCTGTGCCACATCTGCAACTAGTCTCACCTCTGCCACGTCCACCACTGGTGCCGCCTCTGCCAGAGGCTTCACTAGTGCCACCTCTACCAGAGGCTTCACTAGTGCCGCCTTTGACATGCCCTCCTCTCCTTTTTTTACCCATTTATTTTTTTAACTAATTTTTTTTGTAGCAGGAGGTGACAGAATAGGGTGGTCATGCCTCTGGCAGAGGCGGCACACCCTACATGTACCATTTTGGTGCATAATTTTGAGTTTGTATTATTTTGGTATTTTTTATATTAATTTAGTAAAAAACCCGATTTGTTTATATATATTAATTTTGAAATTAGTTAGTCAAAAAAATTTTGAAATTTGATTGTTTTTTTCATTTTGATCTTTAAACTTAAATTTTATTAAAGTAACGTGAATTTTAAACTGGTGTCACATCATTTAAGTCACCAATCATATCATTTATTGAGTAATTTTATATTTTATCTTTGATGATAGTTAGGATTGGGAAATAACCTCTATTTGATTATCTTTCCCATAAATATCATCACCAATTTGTTCTTTTACAATTATTTCTTGTGATATAGCCTTAGCATCAGGAGTAGGTGCAATTGCTTCTATATTTTCTGGAGTCACTTTTATCTTCATTGGTCATATTGGTGGATCTATCTTTAACGACACTGTTAATGGACTTCATCATTATTTAAGTATGCTTATTATTAACCCTATAAGTCTTGTTGTTGGAGTAGCCCAAAAAAAATTCTTTTATCACTTATTGTATCAAACTTCTCTTGATACACTCGATCTCTCAAAATGTAATTGGGACTTCAAAAAATATGGAAATATTTCATAGAAGGCTTCCTTCCTTTCCACATATCTATGGAGTCATCATTGTTCTTTTTTTCATCTCTCCAATTGGATTTGAGAAGAGTTGCTCTTTAGAGAACACAGTACGATGAAAGTTGTAAGCTGTGTTCGGGGGGAGAGTTATTGTCTATCGTTGGCCTCTATGGTAGAATCAGTTGGGGGCCTGAGAGGCGGTATTTTACTTTGTGGCGGATGTCAGCGATTCGAGTCCGCTTATCTCTAACTCGTGAACTTAGCCGAAGCAAAGCTATTTGATAGTACCCAATTTTTCTGATTCGATAGTTAGTTCGATCTATGATTTATCACTCATGGACGTTGATAATATCCTTCCATTTCATTTAGCAGCACCTTAGGATGGCATAGCCTTAAATTAAAGTAAAGTAAAGTAAAGTTAAGGGCAAGGTTCAAACTAGGAAAGGCTTATGGTGGATACTTAGACACCCAAAGATGAGAAAGGGTGTAGTAAGCAACGAAATGCTTCGAGGAGTTGAAAATAAGCGTAGACCCAGAGATTCTCGAATAGGTCAACCTTTCGAACTGCTGCTGAATCCATGGGCAGACAAGAGACAACATGGCGAACTGAAACATCTTAGTAGCCGGAGGACATGTTAGGCTTTCAATCAACTTGCTCATTTCTGATTAGACCTAGAATATGTTTAGGTTCATCTACTAATATAAGTCATCTTTCTATATTACGATCCAATCACATAATACTGCTTAGTATTAGTTAAATATTAGATAACTAATGAGTTAATATTTTTTTCCATTTTGCTTTACATGCAAAAACCATTAAGGAAAATGTACAAAGGGTATTACTATAATTTACGGATAATTTTATTAAACCAATCTGTTTGAAAAAAAATACAAGTAGAAAGACGAATATACTACACTTAGTGTATCGCCCTCCACCTGACCCGAATTACTAGATCTAGATATCGGGTGCTTGATCTGCCATGAATTATACTATTTCTTTCATCCTTTTTACACATAACTTTAGCTTGTTTAATAGTTAAATCAAAGCATCTTAGTTTATATTTAGGTTTTCATACTTAAAGTAGTAATTTATGTTTTTTTTGTAGTTTTATTACATATTATATATCTAAATAAGGTTACATGGTCTTGTAGGGAAAATCGGGAGCTAAATATGCATATTTGGGCCAAAACTGATGCCTCTGTCGTGACACTGAGACACCAATATCGCAACATCAAAGATAGAAGCAAAAGCAAAGTCCTGGAGTAAAAATGCCTTTGGTGTCGCGACACTAACCTTCGATGTCGCAACACTGGACTCGATGTTGCAACACCACCCATGCGCGGCCTAAAAAGTCCTTACACATGATAATTGCATTTTTTTAGGGAAATTAGGAGTTTTTGTCCTAGTCGAACTCTAAGGACTTCAAGGATAATTTAGTTACTTTAATATTCCGAGTTTAGCCTATATAAAGGCCATTGTAATAAGTTTAAACACACAATTTTAGAGAGATAAAAATAATTATTAGGTTTTTTTGTTTCTTTCTTAATTTTTACTTAGTTTTTTTTATATTCTTGTAATCAGAAGATCCTTTTCCGAAATGAGACTTCCATGAGGGGAGATTGTTCCGGAACCACATTTTCATCGATAAGTCTATGAGCATCTTTTTTCCTTTATTCTATTCTTTATATCTCTTTCTTTAATATTGTTTAATTAAATGTTTGTGTAAATATTAGAATTAATTTATGCTTTATACATATCTCGAATGTTTCAACTGTTCTAATCTTATTAAATGATTGATAAGTATAAGTTTAATTTAGATTGGTTAGATCTGGTTGAACGTTATTAAACCTTAGGATTGATGACCCTTGGAAGTCATCTAAGTAGGAATTAACTCGAAATTAATATTGCCTACGAAGCATCACTTAGCAGATCAAGGGTTAGGGAAGGAAGAACTTAAACCCAAGGCTTGACGACACTAGGAAGTCATTTAAGTGGGAATTAACCTGAAATTGATATCTCCTATCCGTGAGAATCTTATCTTACCCTCGTCTATACCACATCATCGAGAGGTGAGTAGTCTTACCGTCTAGTTAGGTTAGTAAAAGGTTGAGAAGCCTTGCTAGATTAATTAGAAACCAACTATTTAGAACCCTACATCAATAATTAATTAGGTAAAACAATTGGATCTAGGCTAAAGGAACTTGCGTAGTTGAATAAGGTAAGCTGGTTATGTATTAAATAGACGTAAACCAGCTTAGTTATAAAGGAAAAGAAAACACCCAAATAAGTTTCTTAGGAGTTGAAGACCTTGATAAGACAATTAAATAAAAAGGTGACACTCGTTAGGTTTCAATAAGGCTATAGGTTATATAAATAGATATGTTGGATAGGATAAAGAGGCCTTTCTTCGCTCTTCTAACATTATTATTTGGAGGGGCAAGAAGAGAGATTTCTTCATACTAAAACTGAGATCCTAGACATCACCAATGATTACTCCATGACAAGGTAAGGTTTATAAACCTTCCTATTAAAAAAAAAAAGACCTATAAGAGTACTTGGAGGAGATAAGACCCATATGAGTTTATAAGTCGAATAAAGGTTAAGGATTAACAGATGAGCCTTAATGACATTCTTCTATTCTATTATGCAGTGGTTGCTTGCTATTCGTAACCACCTGGTAAGTCTCTATACTGACTCTTACATGTATGTTGTAGTCTAGATATTTCTGTGTTAATCGACTAAAATATGAAATTGGAACTAGAAAAGCATGACTTTAAGGCTTTGAAAAAGAAAAGAACGGTATGTGTGCATATATGTCTAAAAGCATGAACAAGTCTATTGTAAAAGTGTCTTTCATGAGTAAGTCACTACATGAAGGGTCTATACATGAAGTTTAAGAGGAACATGTTACATGTCTAGAAGCACAAATGCATCTATCATGAACAAGTTTGAAAAGAATAAGTCTGTCAAGCATGAGTTTGCATGACAAGAAACACGAAACTCATACTAAAAGGGTCCATCGAGACTAAAAACACAAATCTCTGATAATGATAAGTCCATGGCCATGGCACTCTAAAACCATATAGTGTAAGACCGTGGCTGGGCCATGACATCATATGGAATATGTAAAGAACGGTTGGGTGAGTACTAACAATAAGGGGCAAACCTCACGACGGTGAGTATTGGCAAATCCCTATCATGAAAAACACCAATTTTTTTATAAATAAGACTTTATGGCTATTTTTGTTAAAGGAAGACTTTATGGTGATCTCTTTTATAAGGAAGTCTTTGTGGCGATCTCTGATATAAAAAAACCTTTGTGGAGATTTTTGTTATAAGGAAGCCTTTTTGACAATCTTTGTTATAAGAAAGCCTTAGTAGCTATCTCTGTTAAAAAGAATGCCTTTGTGGCTATCCCAATTAAATGGATGCTTTGTGGCTATCTTTGTTAAAATGACACCTACATGGTGAAACTCTAAAATAAAGTCCTCTATGGCTATCTTTGGAAAGGAACGCCTTCATGGCGTAATCTGAAGAATGACTTTCTTGATGATCATCTAAAGAAAATGCCTATAGGCAGGCTTTGAATGAATGACTAAAATTGTATTCTAAGAATTTGTAAGTACGGATTAGCTCGAGAAGAAAGGCTAGTATGGAAGGTCATTACGAAGTATGTACAATCGATCAGGTCAAAGTTATGAACAAGAAGCAAAATGGTGAAACCCTTGAATAAAGGCTCAGGTAAAAGAGGGTTTTCTCACTAAGTTTTATTAAACTTACCCCTCTTTATTTTATGTCTCAGGTAAAGGAAGCACCAAGAGGGACGATGCTTGGGCTGCGCTAAAAGAGTGACGAAGTGGACTGATCTATCGTGAGATGTGATGATAAAGTAATAATAATGATCGTACCTAGAAACTAACTATTATCACGATAAAAGACAAGCACACCTATCGAATAGTAGTATAGTTAGTGGCAAGACCAAAATGTCGAACCCAAAGGAACTAAAAGTACTAGTAATAACTTTCTTCCTATTATCTAGCCTAGAAATAAAGGGATGTTGTTTGTAAACTAAAGTTCTAACTAACTAAGGATGCGACAAAGAATAAGTTGAGGAAATACTTTGGGAAAACTGATCGATAAAGACAATACCCAATGAAGAATCCACCTAGACTTCACTTGTTATCTAACTCTGAACTAGACGATTTATTTATTCGACTTGATCCATAGAGATCCCTAAATTATGTTAATATCTTCGTCAAGACTAAGAACAACTAACCCTAGGTTGATTAATTGAAATCTCTTTCTAATTAAAACCCCTAGTGTTGCATTAACTCGATTTATGGATCCCCCTATTAGATTTGACTCTAATCTGGCAGATTTTCATCGTCCTATGTCTAGGATTGCGATCAACTCCACTTAATTGTGTTAGATTTACTCTTAAACAGGGACTTTTGCTCCTCTGAATAAGCACATTCGACTTGAATTAATATCCTAAAATATCAACTCAAGAATTAAAAATACAATTAAGAACAAATCGAAGATTTATCATATAATTCAGATAACAATAATAAGATTCATCTTAGGTTCCATCCCCTTCAGGTATTTAGGGGTTTAGTTCATAATAAAAGAGAAAACATCTCAAAATAAGGGAAACAACAAAACATAAAGAAAACCCAAAACCCCTGAAAGAATTGAAGGGAGATCTTCAGTCTTAATGTAGATCCTTGCTTCTGAGATAGATCAATCAGCTTTCCTTGAGTAGTTCCCTGCCTTCTACTCTTTGTCCCCCCTTTTAGTCGTCTCCTAGGGTGTTTATATAGAGTTTGGAATGTTTTTATTAGCCCCTAAGTAGCCTTTTATGCGTGAAATTAAAACAGGTCACGACAGGGACACGCCCGTGTGGCACGCCCGTGTCACTCAGCCTTATGCCGTGTTTAAGTCTGTTAGAAAGACATGGGCGTGTGGTGTACCTGTATAAGAATGTCCAGGCCGTATTGATTATTGATTTAGGCCTACTTTGCCCATTTTTGGCCCATTCCTTGCTCTTTTCTCTTTCTTATGCTCATCTAAGTATAAAACATGAAATTAAAGGATTAGGAGCATCAAATTCCACAATTCTAATGATAATTCATCCAAAAATATGCTAAGCATGGGATAAAAAATGTATAAATTACGGTTTATCAAATACCCCCACACTTAAGCCTTTGCTTGTCCTCAAGCAAAATCCTCAACTCACAATTAAAATTCGTTCTTCTCAACTTATAATTCTTATCAATAATGTTTCAAACTAATCTACAAGTAATCATACATTGAGAATTCAACTGAAAGAACATTAAAGTCTCAAACAATCTAAGTTGAGAATTTTATCACAGAAACATAGGTTTTCTCCCTTCTTCTAAATAATTACCTTGGATTCAAAATCAACAAGAGCTGACATCCTCATTAAAGATTCACTCTATTCACTCAAAGCGTTAGGGTTCAGAAATTAAGCACTCATTAGTCAACATGAAAAGTTATTACCATAAGCTTGCTTGAAAATCAAATCTCCACCGCTATAGATTGAGATGATACATCGATCAAGAGGTCTTTTAAGGGTTGTAATGGGGCTTTGGTTAGGGGTGTGGATAAAAGCTGAAAGAGAATGTTAGAATCGAGATTGAACTAAAAAATTATCTAACTAGAAAAATCTCTATCACTGAAACATATTCCTAAAATTGAGCTTTTTCTTCATGAATTACATCGTTTAAGATCAAGCGCACATAATTACTTAATATTATGCTAAACATTGAGTTATAACTGAAATTTAAGCCCCTTTTTTTAAGAACAAATCAAATATTTAAACTTTACTAACTAAAAAGGAGAACATAGCTAGATAATTATTCAACTCAAATCTCGACTAAAATAGGGATCAAATCAATTAAGGGGATTTCAACAATAATAGGCTGTTGGTTAATTTTGAGGGTAAATCAATGAATGGTTTGTTAGGCTCAATGGGGTTCACTAAGGGTTAATTGTGAAGGTAGGCTTTTATGGAGTAAGTGGGTTAACCTAAGTGCCTTTATCATCTCGGTATATCAAATCAATGGTGTGGTCTTGACATGTATAATCGAAGCAAGTTCTAGAATAACAAATCAGTATTGACTCACTCATAGCATCAATAAAAGTGAGCATGAAAGGATGTATAGTTTAAAGGCTCAAAAATTTCACCAGAATTATGGCTTTTGATGTCAATCTTGTGAATTTCAAATTTCAAAATAATACCTAAATTTGGGGAAATAACCTAGAAAAATTTTAAATTCTCAAAAATTTCAACTTATCATGCTTGATTCTCTAATGTCTTAAAGTTTGAATAATCAAAGCACAAATAACTATATCTTCATCTTAAACATATTAATAAAGATCATAAATTAATCAAAATTCATTCTAATAGTGATATGGGAAAGTGACTTGAGAGACAAGACAATATTTAGGGATTTGAGAATAATGCAAAAAGTGAAAGTGTATTCCTCCCACACTTAAGATGTACATTGCCCTCAATGTACAAAGATAGATTCATTTAGCATAAAATCATAAGATAGGGAGAGAAGTGAAACTTCCTGAATTTTGGATGAATCCTTAGAGTAGTGAGAGTGAATTTTGGAGGAAAGCTAATTTGATGAACTAGGCAGAGGTGAAGGTGGGAGAGGATACTCCTGTGGTTCCACAATCACAATAAAGATGAGCGTGGTTTAGCAGGACATGGTAGTCGTGGAGTATCTTTCCTCAGTGGATTTATCATTGTATCAATCACCTTGACCCTTTTGAAGTTGCGGATTCAATATTGGCGGAGTTACTCATTAAGAAACAGCAATAAATGGAAGGTTCAAAAATTACTAATAGAAATTTGGATAAAATAAGAACTAAATAAAAATAAAACTAAGGATAAAATAAAATAAAAGTTAAAAATAAAAATAAAAGGGAATAATAAAACTAAATTAAAAGAAACTAGGGTATTTAATTGGGGGTTGGGTCACACGGCCGTATTCCTTTGGGTGTGTTAGTGCACACGGCCATGTCGCACGGTCGTGTTCTAACTTGTTCGCTTCTCCCACGCTCGTGTTCTTATGTGCACGCCCGTGTTCAATTGACAGGTTCGCCCACGGCCATGTCTGCGACAGCCTGAATTTGACCCTATTCAGAACGGTGGTTTCGGGACCACGAATCCGAGTCAGAAAATATTTTTATCTTTATATTATGCATTTATTTTTTGTGAATTGATATCCGTAAAATTTTCGTACATTAATTCGACTGTTTGTGTGCTTAATTTAGTAAAAAGGTTTAAATGCATAAAATGAAAACTTGATGGCTTAATGCATAAGGACTAGAGTGTTAGTAGATTTTAATGTGGGGTGTTTATGTTGTAAATTGCCCTTGGTTATATGTGTTGGACGGTAAACTCCTTAATATATATGAATTTGATAGTTTATAACAAAGGTTAATAAGGTAAATTAAGAATTATCATATATTATAACATAACATAAAAGAAATAATAGAATAAAATAAGGTTGATATGCGTAGTAATTGCCGAAATAAGAAAGAAGAAAGAAAAGCATGGGAGGTTAAGCATTCGACACTTTGAGATTCAATTTGAAGGTATGTTTGATTTTGATTTTTGATAATATTTACATTTTTGGATTCGTTGCTTCATATAGTATAAAACCCATGTTCGAATTTTTGTATATGGTGTGTATTTTGAATGTTGCCAAGGTTGAGAGCTTTGGGAAATTGAGTGTTTAAATTGATAAATTGAAGTGTGCTTAAATTTTTAAGCTTTATCCTAGAAATTTTGATGAATTTGAAGTAGTAGGACTAATATGTTAAAATATTAACTAAAGGGATTAATTTGCTAAATTAATGAAATGTGAAGGATTGTATGTGAAATGGGAGTATTCGGCCAAGGTTTGATATGTGAAATTATTTTAATTTAATGTAATTTGAATGTGGGATTAAATTGCCGAATGTGAAAATTAGTAGGGGTGAAATCGGTAAATTTGCTTAAATGTGTATATTGGATTGAATTGCATAAAAATTTAGTTTAAATGGGTCTCATTTGAAATTTGAAGCTCAAGAAGAAAGGAAATCAAATTCGGATCGGGGGAAAGCTAAGTTAGTCGAGTAGTCAAATCTACTGTTCGTCGATATCCGAGGTAAGTCATTAATCTGTTTTATGTATTAAATTTTACTAATGAATTGATATAGGTGTTAAATTGAATTTTTAGAAGATTACTACATGTTTGCCGAATATGAATTTCAATTGATTATAATACTTACTCTGTGTTAAATGTGATTACCGAATATGAAACGAATGAGCAAATATGTGTTTATATTTGATATTGATGATTTTGGTTGGAGAGTTATTTTAAAAATAGTATGTACTAGCATTTTAGTATATGAACCTTGTATATTTAGTTTAGAAACAAATGGATATTAATGATTTAACTACATGAGAGTATACCTACTTTGAGTTGGATTTGATTCAGGCTTAGTGCCTAGTAGGCTAAGTGCCGGTGTTTGATTCAGGCTTAGTACCTAGCATGCTTAGTACCGGTGAACATATTCAGGCTTAGTGCCTAGCAGGCTTAATACCGGTGAACATATTCAGGCTTAGTGCCTAGCAGGCTAAGTGCCAGTGTTTAATCCAGGCTTAGTGCCTAGCAGACTGAATGCTGATGACTTAAATTCCAAATTATGATTATAAGGATTCAAGTGTAATGGAAGAAGTATTTGAGTGGAAATTTAGCTAAGTAACCTTACATTATATTCGGCCAATTAGGTATGTATATGTGCACGGTTATTTAAATATTGAATAGTTTATGCTATGAAGGTATGTATGAATGTGATTTGGTATTCAAAGTTAAGTAGTAAATTTGGTGAATGTAACATGTATTTGTAATGGGTGAATAATGTTAAAAGGGTGCCGGAATGAGATATGTATAAGCAAGTGTGTATTGAATTAATGAATTCTATTTATAACTTACATGATCTCAACGTGAATCGATGCTATATAAATATTAAAATTTTACGTATTAGTTAATGGCTTATTAAGTTTCGTGAACTTACTTTGAATGCTATTTTTTTTACGTTTAATAGACGTTCGTAGCCAGCTACAAGCTCAGGGATTAGCAGAAATTTTATCACACTATCTTCTGTTTCGGTAGTATCTACTTAAACTCGTCCTATGGCATGTATAGGTTAGACTAAGTCAAATTTTGTATTTTTGGAATGTTGTGTATATATGATATGCCATGCGAAAATGGCTAGTATCTAGTTGTGTGAAATTACAATATTATGCTATCCTAGTTTAGTATTGCTTCGTATTATATGAATTGGAAAAAATATATGTTTATACTCATGAATGATTCGGCCTTGGTTACATCTATAAGATGGAAATGACATGTTTTATAAGTCTTTAAGATTATATTAACAACTTGGTTGATATTGATTTGAGAATGTTATTCTAAGTCTTAGATTTTATATAAATAATGAGTGGATACATATATGCTATATAAATAGTTAAAAATGATGCAAAAATGAAATGAAATGATAGTAGATTTTTGTATGTTTCTTTATGTGAAAGTTTAATGGATAAGATTATGCTAAAAGTGCAATTGGTAATATGATTGTGTATATTTGGCTAATGGAAGAGTATATGACCAAATGAATAGTAACTCCATTTATAAAAAGGTTAGATGGTTTATGACTTATAATGTTTCATGCGCTTATACTATTATTTATTTGATGAGGTTTAGGTTGATAATAACTTAGTATAAAACCATATTAGAGTTAAATACTTTAGGAAGTAAATGCATGACTGTCGTATAGAGAGCTGAACTAATTGAAGCATGGATACTTTCACTAGTAAGTTATATGATTGTATTTATGCTGTTGTATGCTATCAAATGAATTACAGAGTAACTTTATAAAATGTGTTTTATTGTCTAAAGAAATCATTTGTGGATATGTGTATTGTTCTAGTGTTTAATTTAGTGTTGTAATGCCTCGTAACTCAGTCCGGCGACGGATACGGGTGATAGGTCGTTACAATGTCGTATAGCCGTGGCGATTTGTTGAAACCCCATGTCTTACCTTTGGCTTTGGAAATTTAGCTTTGCTTTCACATGGCCAAGGGCACGCTCGTAGGTCCAGGCTGCGTAGGTTAAAAACCTGCACTAAAAACATGAAAAATAGACGGGTTAATAGTGTTAGTGCTCAGGTTGCCTCTCGAGAAACACTTGTTTATAGTCTAAGCTCGACTTATCTCAAGCTCGCACGATCACGGTGGTTTGAGAAGTTGAAACTCCTCTTTCCTGCTATCAGTTTTAGTATCAAAATAAGGTTTAAGCCGAGTATAATTTACCTTGAAAGTGTCAAATTCTTTATGTGTTACCTCGACTATACCATAGGGAAAGATTTTTATTACCGTGAAGGGAGGTGTGTCACCTATATGAAGCTCTGAATTTGAAATTCGAGGGTCCTCCTCCTCTAATAATACCTTATCCCCTACCTTAAATTGATTCTTCTTTACCTTAGAGTCATCATGGTGATGCTTTGGTTCGGCGTGGCATATTTTAGATTCCTTCTTGCTATGGCTTCGCCACTCGTCGAGTTCATCAATCTGTAACATTCGCTCTTCATGGAAGGCTCCCTTGTTGTAGTATGAACTCGACTGTGGCTCAATTGTACTTTCGCTAAGATTATCCTACAAAGAAGGTTGGACAGTAGGATTATTCTTATTACAAGAACTCATAATAACATCTTTATCATTAAAAGTTCTATTAGAATTACGAGCTTACAGAGTAATTGTGTCATCGCCTACGCGAAGTGTAAGTTCACCTGTGCCTACATCAATGATAGTCCTAGCAGTTTCTAAAAAGGGTCGCCCTAAAATTAATGGCACATAACTATCCTCATCTATGTCTAAAATAACAAAATCTACTGGGAATATAAATTTATCAATTTTAACAAGTACATCTTCAATTATACCCCTAGGAAATCTAATGGTTTTATCAGCCAATTGGATGCTCATCCTAGTTTGTTTGAGTTTCCCAAGACCTAGTTGTTTAAACAGTTTATAAGGCATTACATTAATACTAGCCCTTAAATCAGCCAAAGCATTTTTAACATCTAAGCTACCAATTAAACAAGGAATCGTAAAACTCCCTAGATCTTTCAGTTTGTTGGGTAGCTTGTTTTGTAAAATGGCTGAGCAGACTACATTCAGCTCTACATGCGACGACTCATCCAACTTCCGTTTGTTTGCTAAAAGCTCTTTTAAAAACTTAACAGCGTTTGGCATCTGCGAAAGAGCTTCAATAAACTGTAAGTTAATATGTAATTTCTTTAAAAGTTTAAGGAATTTACCGAATTGTTCATCTGTGCAGTCTTTCCTTGTCACATTTGGGTATGGGACACGAGGCTTATACTCTTTAACAATTGGTTCTTTACGACTTACCTCACCCTTACCTTTACTTACCACAGCTTCCTGACTTAGTTCTGATTTGTCTTTAACTAACCCTCCTTCATCGATCATATCAATGGCATGAAGTTGCTCTCTAGGGTTAGTCTCGGTGTTGCTCGGCAAACCACCTTGTGGTCTTTCAAAGACCAACTTAGCAAGCTGGCCTATTTGAGTTTCGAGTCCTTGAATGGAAGTCTGTTGGTTCTTAAGTGCTGTCTCGGTGTTTTGAAAACGAGTTTCTAACATCGAGATAATTTTTTTTCTAACATCTCCTCAAGGTTTGGTTTCTTTTCCTGTCAGTAAGGTGGTTGTTGGAAACCCGGAGGAGGTGGTTGCCTTTGATTTCCTTAACCTCCCCATGAGAAATTGGGGTTGTTCCTCCAACCTGCATTGTAAGTGTTACTATAAAGGTTATTTTAAGGTCTAGAATTGTTATCCATATAGTTGGCTTGTTCATTCTCTATGCTAGGATTGTAGGATGAATAATCTATATTATACACTTCTCCTCTATTTGAATCACACCTCATCACTGGATGTACCTGCTTAGAACCAATTAAACCATGAATTTTTTTATTTAAAAGTTCTACTGATTTGACAGCATTGTGACCGCGTCAACATTAAAAACACCAGCGGCTTTCGTCAACTTTATCCTTATGACTTGCCACTGATAGTTATTCAGTGACATCTCTTCAATAAACTCATAAGCCGCCTCAGATGTTTTATTGTTTATCATTCCACCGGCAACTGCATCAATCATCTGTCTTGTTGAGGGATTCAAACCGTTATGGAAAGTTTAAACCTGTAGCCATAAAGGTAACCCATGGTGAAGACACCTTCTCAATAAATACTTGTATTTCTCCCAAGAATCGTAAAGTGTCTCCAAACCCATCTGCACAAAAGAAGAGATATCATTCTTCAACTTTGTCATTTTAGCCGGCGAAAAATATTTAAGTAAAAACTTTTCGGTCATTTATTCCCAAGTAGTGATTGACCCTTGTGGTAGAGAGTTCAACCACTGTTTAGCTTTATTCCTCAAAGAAAAGGGAAATAACCGAAGGCGAATGGCATCATCAGAAATGCCATTAATTTTAAATGTGTCGCAGGATTCCAAAAAGTTAGCTAAATGTGAGTTAGGATCCTCATCCTGCAAACCATCAAATTGAACAAACTGTTGTATCATTTGAATAGTGTTAGGTTTCAATTCAAAATTATTTGTAGCAATAGCAGGCCAAACAATACTAGATTCAGTACCAGCTAAATTAGGCTTAGCATAATCATACATAGTACGAGGAGCAGGATTTTGGTTCACAAGATCTGCGGCTATCGCAAGAGGTGGTAAATTATCCTGATTTGCTTTCATCTCTTCGGTAGATTCAGTTTCGTCCTCTTCTCCTCGTTCTGTGTACTATAAACTTTGCCTTATTTCTCTTCGGTTTCTACGAACTTTAGCTTCTAAATCGCTATAAAAAAGTAGTGGTCCTCACGGGTTTCTTCTAGTCATAAACTAGAGGCACCTGTCAGAGAAAAAAAAAGGAAAAATTTAGTAAATAAAACTTTAATATAAAAATAGAAAATAAATTGTAATAAAAGTAAAAATGGTTAAAGTAATAGAAATAGAGTGTTCCTAATATCTTAGTTCCCCGGCAACGGCGCCAAAAACTTGATCTATCATGAGATATGATGATAAAGTAATAATAATGATCGTACCTAGAAACTAACTATTATCATGAAAAAAGGCAAGCGCACCTATCGAATAGTAGTATAGTTAGTGGCAAGACCGGAATGTCGAACCCAAAAGAACTAAAAGTACTAGTAATAACTTTCTTCCTATTATCTAGCCTAGAAATAAAGGGAGGTTGTTTGTAAACTAAAGTTCTAACTAACTAAAAACGCGGCAAAGAATAAGTTGGGAAAATAATTTGGGAAAACTAACCGATAAAGACAATACCTAAGGAAGAATCCACCTAGACTTCACTTGTTATCTAACTTTGAATTAGACAATTTATTCATTCGACTTGATCCGTAGAGACCCCTAAATTATGTTAATATCTCCTTCAAGACTAAGAACAACTAACCCTAGGTTGATTAATTGAAATCTCTTTCTAATTAAAACCCCTAGTGTTGCATTAACTCGATCTATGGATCCCCCTATTAGATTTGACTTTAATCCGACAGATTTTCATCGTCCTATGTCTAGGATTGCGATCAATTCTGCTTAATTGTGTTATATCTACTCTTAAACAGGGACTTTTGCTCATCTGAATAAGCACATTCGACTTGAATTAATATCCTAAAATATCAACTCAAGAATTAAAAACACAATTAAGAACAAATCAAAGATTTATCATATAATTCAGATAACAATAACAAGATTCGTCTTAGGTTTTATCCCCCTCAGGTTTTTAGGGGTTTAGTTCATAATAAAAAGAGAAAACATCTCAAAATAAGGGAAACAACAAAACATAAAGAAAACCCAAAACTCCTGAAAGAATTGAAGGGAGATCTTCAGTCTTGACGTAGATCCTTGCTTCTGAGATGGATCAATCGGCTTTCCTTGAATAATTCCCTGCCTTCTACTCTTCGTCCCCCCTTTTAGTCGTCTCCTAGGGTGTTTATATAGAGTTTGGAATACTTTTTTTAGCCCCTAAGTAGTCTTTTCTGCGTGAAATTAAAATAGGTCACGACAGGGACACATCCGTATGACTCAGGCTTAGGCTGTGTTTAAGTCTGCTAGAAAGACACGAGCATGTGGTGTACCCGTGTGAGAATGTCCAGGCTGTGTTGATTATTGATTTGGGCCTACTTTACCCATTTTTGGCCTGTTCCTTGCTCTTTTCTCTTCCTTATGCTCATTTAAGTATAAAACATGAAATTAAAGGATTAGGAGCATCAAATTCCACAATTCTAATGATAATCCATCCAAAAATATGCTAAGCATGGGATGAAAATATGTACAAATTACGGTTTATCATGGACACTTATGTATACAAAGCAAGGATTACACGACATGTCGAATCCAATAGAAACATTTTTTGTACTAGTCTCGAAAATTTATTTGTATGCTTTATAGAGTGAACAGACTGGGTTGGTCGATAAATGAAGTCAACAATATTATTTAGAGGTTGAATAAAAGGGACATTACAAGCCAATGTAATGTGTAGTTAACTTGTTCGCCCATATGTAACTTTGACAGGCAATATAAGAAACAAGATGTATTTCTTTGAAAATTTGTATGTCTTAAGCATTTATAAGCCTGTAATAGTAATGTAACTCCTAAGATTCAGATTCAATGAATCGGGTCAAGTTGAGGGTGTTACGTTTGGTATATCAACTTTACCTTAGAACTTGCATCACAACCAAACACTTATAAGTACAAATTAACTTAGTGAATTTTAACCAAGGTTACCTTTGAACATTTGTTACGGGATTCCTCAACTAGAAGATCCTGAATTTCATTTTAGTCTTTGCCAGACACTTTCCCAACTCCAAGCGAGTACCTATATGCCAAACTCTACACTTGATCCCATATACAAATTTCAACCATTAGGCAGCTTGAAGAATTTACTCCTCAACGCGAGTGTTATTTCTTATTCTCTAGAAAGGTAGAAGCTAGATACATTCCTCAGAGTGATATTTATGCAAAAGTTACTTTCGACGGGTTCTCACAAAAACAAATGTCGAATGCTTTGCTTAGAATACTATACATACAACTATTTTTATTAGTGGATACTTATACAAACAAACATTGGACATTCATCTCAGAATGGTTTACGAATAGATCCTATCTCTGGCAAACTCATACACTAATTCTACATCTATCAGAATATTGATCAGATCATATTTTTGAAACAAACCAGAGATCAACCAATTCTAATGGATGCAATATTTTAAGACATTCTATGGAATCCCATAACACTATATTACATATCGAGAGATGTCTATGATTGGTGAATGCTGTAGAAACCATGTAACCTTTATACTTAGTATGGAAATACTCTGTGTAGCAGACACTTATATTACCCATAACTTCGAGCACATCAAATTCTTTATTTTGGCAGAATCATAGTGGATTCATTTATTAGGTATATGTAGAGAAAAATCTTTCAGAAATTTCTTCAAACCTATATTTAGACCTTGCTACAAAAGCGGGCTAACAGATACTTGCCACTTAGACAATACAAAACTTACCACAAAGGCATTGTAGAATACCCTACAAAGACTTCACAATAACTTCTTAAAAAGGCTCTATTTGGTTGCCACCAAGGCACCATATGAACTGTCGTGTTTGCGATATGGACTCGCTTAAACTCATCATCATATGAGGTTTTCCTATCATCGCCCCAAGACACGTAAAAAACTTAGTATACAAATGCGGCTTGTCCGCCCTTTCCAGAATATGCCATGGCCATGGTCTTTCTTCAAATTTTTCATACTGAAATTCATTTTTACTGTCTCAATGAACTTCATCGAATACCACTACGGGGGTCAAATCTCATATTACATAATTTCCCGACACTTCGTCAAACCCCTATTTCTCCAACATTTTCAATAATGTGTCATACATATAAAATAAGTATACATTTATATAGACTTTACTCATACCCATAATAGAATCATACTTTTTTACATGCTTACCATACATCGATACAATTATATAGCATAATATCCACTCCGTGTACAAACATACAATTACTTCACAAGATCACATGCACTCATGCCTACAATACATCATATATTTATATTCATGTAGATACTATACGAAGATCATACATATACATTTAGATGTCACTCAATGACTCATGCATCGTTACTGGAGCATCAACCATAAGAAGAAACTTTCTAGAATGACTTGTAAGAGTCGAGACTAGGGACTCACATGAGAACTCCCCTTTATTTCAACCCAGAGTTTTTATTCTGATTATCCTACCTGGACCAGTAGTAGCAACTGCTTAAAAGCTTATAAAACTTCCATTAAAATCCCATTTTCAGACAGCTTACTAAAATCTCAATTACAGACGACCCTCATGTAGGGCCTCCTATTCACCCCTACCATTTTAGACCACTTAACATCCTTACTTTTTCAAAATCATAACATACAAAGCTATCAGACTTACCAGGAGATTAAAACATCCACCAATTAACCACATAAAACTTAACTTCCTATTCAATGAAGAAGAAGAGAATATTTAGGTTTAAGAAGAAAAATAAAGCGTAAAACAAAAGGAAGAAAAAATACATTTGAATGTTCCCTTCTTACCATATATATATACTCAATTCCTCTTAGTGGATCTTGACAAGTGTTGAATACATACATAAATTGTCTTTTTAATGCCCTACCAAAACTGCGAAAAATATAAAAGAGAATCTGATGTAGATATTGTTTGACCAACCCATTTCGTTCAACTAACTCCCAACCAATCAAGTTATAAAACTCACATTGCATAGTGTTCGAGCAAATCAGGTGTATCATACCTATGGCGATAACTCTAATAAGTCATGCTTTTGAAGACAACTTTCTCACATACTTAATTTGCACGTCGTGCTCAGTCAGAATTTTGAGGCATACTTTTTAGTAGGCGTACTTTTCTTCAATTAGGAAACACCCAAAGATGAAATCCTTAGATTCTAAATAGGCGGATACATTATGCGCCAGGATTGAACTTGCCAAAATTTTAAAAAGTGGTGAGCTATACTATAATAGTATACTAAAACAGGTAACCTACATATATATTCACCTTTTTCTTGGATCCATCGATTTTGGCGTGTTACAATTAAGGCATTAGATCTAACATTTAATGACCAAATATTACAAATCGGTAACGTTAGTGACCAAATCGTAACAAATTAAACACCAGTTACCAAAATGTAAACTTAACCAAACATAAATGACAATTTTTGTAGTTTACCCTTCATATATATGTATATGCTTGTGATATGAGATAAACGCAAAACTATAATACAAGGAATGATAAATGTATATATTCTTATTAATAAAATTGAGAAGGCCATATTAAACAGTCTCAGATAGAGTTTTGGGTGTAGTTGGAATGCCATAGGATCTATTAAACTAGAGTATCTTTGGCATTGAATGCATATCGTTCAGTAGTTCTTTAGAGCCCTAGGGGTAAAAAATGTACCACTTTAGCATTGGGTGCATTTTATCATATAGTTCTATAAGGCCTTGGGGTTCATGGGAATGTATCATTAGCTCTAGAGTCTTGGGGGTCCATGAGCGTATATTGATACAGTAGTTCGTGTATCCGATCTTGAGTATGTGTATGGTTAATAGGGGTTAAAATTCTTGTTATGATATGTAACGATGATGGAATATGAATATGGATTATAAGTGTTATAAAGAAATGAACCCGATATACTTGATGTGTATATATATAAATGAGACCTGATAAGCATATGAAAGACCATGTAAAGTAAGAATTAAGAATACTACATTAAATAACTAATGAATGATATACTGGTTCGATGTTATGCTTTTTTCTTATATATGTTTACATTTTAATTTTAAATTATGTTAGCACCACTGAGTTCTTATACTTAGCATGTGGATGTGTTTGTTTTGTGCATAGGCACTGAATAGATGCGGGATTAGTTCATGTATTTCAAAGGCATCAAAAGTTTTACAACATAACTTAGCAATGTTTGTGCTTCTTTTAAACTATAATGTTAAGTGGCATGTACCTAGCATGTACCTAGTAATGAATGTTGAGTAATATGTCATTTTAGTGTTATGGTTTAGATTTAATAAGGTTCTAATGGTGAATTCATAACTTGGTTAAGTTTATATGTATATATGTGTTACAATGTTGATAAGCAGTTAATTAGTTATACTTGATTGGATAGATTGAACACAATGATTTTTTTAGTGACTTGGATGTGTATGTCTATATATATGTCAAATGCATGTGGATTAGTGTGTTATTAAGTTGGTCTATGTTTAGTCTCATTTGGATAGCAATTGAATGTCTTAGATTGTACATTATAGATATGTTAGTGTCTCGAGACATCAAGAATGTATCTCAAGATCTCAAGAACAAAAATGACTATTTGGTGTATTTCTAGGTATAAGGCTCAAGACTTATCATGCAAGTCTCCAAACATCATTTTCAAGTCTTGAGACATAGAGGCCTATGTCTCAAGGCAACAAACATCAAAGTTAAAGGTCCAAAATAGGAAAGACATGTCTCATGAACTATCTCGAGGCACGAGACATGTACCTTATTGTCTCAAGACATCATACTTTGAAGTAAAAAGAGAAAAATAGGGGAAGCATGCCTCGAGTCATGGCTTCATTGTCTCAAGATTTAATAATTTATTTTAACAAATTGAGCTAAGAATCATATCCCGACTTCGGGTTTGACCACGTATGACCCCGAGATATTGCAAGTGAATCCATTTGACTTATTATACATGTAATATATTTATATAACATGAAATTTTATTTTTATTCCATGTATACTAGTTTTTCTATTATGTATAGTTGAAAATAGTTTAAGTTGCTCTGGTAACGGATGTGACGTCTTGTATTCGAATCCGACGATTGGGTTAAGTGTGGGGTGTTACATTTGGCCTCTATTTGCTTGATGAGTTTTTTATTTTCTTATTTCAAAGAAGAATTTTCATTAGTAAGATTTGCATTAACAGTGCATATCTGCTCTTATTTTTCCTACATCATCTTGTATGTCTCCAGGAAATCTCCTTTTGATTTTGTTTCACATTCACTATTAGCTTTTATGTTAGTTACAACTGGATTACTGACTGAAGTGGTGAAAGCAATATATTTTTTGACATGTTCCTCTTCCTCATCTAAATTGCTAGAATGGTCCTTGTCACTTTATGTAATGTACAAAGACTTCTTTTTCTTCTTGAGTGTATTAGTGCACTATGCTTGAATGTGTCCAAAGCCATGACATTCATTACCTTATATACCTTTCTTCTTTTTTTTGAGTAGAATCATCATTAATCAGAACACCTTTTTTGTGGGGTGAAAGTTTTTTGCAACATCAAACTTCTTGTTTCTTTTAGACATCTTAAATGCTTTGTTGAAGTTTTGAGTAAGCAAAGCTTTTTACTCTTGGATTTCTTCAATAGCAGCATTACTAATAGTTGCAATTGGGGTTTCAACTTGAAGCGTTGTGTTCTTTTCACCTTTGGATATGTTCTTCTTGGATTCATCAAGGTTCATTTCAAATCTTTGTAATGACCCTATGAGTTCATTAATGTGCATACTATCTATATCATTAGCCTCTTCAATTGAAGTTGTTTTGATGGAAAATCTTTTTCTACTAGTTCTGAGTTTGAGTATTCATTACCAAGTGCAAAAACTTGATTTGACAAATCACATAGTTTGGCATAAAACTCACTAAGGATCTCATTCTCTTACATTCTGAGTGTATCAAATTTGGTGGTTAGCATCTGCTGCTTTGATTGCTTTGCAATGTTAGTTCATTCATGGGTTATTTCAAGAATATCCTAAGCATCTTTTATTGCAATACATTTGGAGATCTTTTTAAATTCTTAACAATTAACTCTACAAAAAATGACATTCAAGGCCTTAGAATTTGTCTTGGATTTTTATAATTTTTCTATTTTTATAGCATATATTTTATGTAATTTTTATGTTCTATTTTTATAAATTTTTAAAAGTTATATATATATTTGATAAAGGAAATTTTGTATATATTTGCTAAAAGAATGCCACATGACGAGCACTCAATAGTTAAACTGCCTAAGACAACCATTATTTTTAAAGGTATTAAAAAATTAAACAAAAATTATAATAAAATAATACTTTAATTTAGCTTATTGAGTCTTAGCTCGATTGACATTAGTGTTGTTGTCAGTGTAGGAGAACATGAGTTCGAGTACGTTGAAGTGCATTATCCTCCTATTTTAAGGGTTGGGGAGGAGGATATGAATAGTTCTAAGTTTTGTATCAAAAAGAGTAGAAATGATAAAAGCCTATAATAAATTTTATATATTTTTGAAATTTTATAAATAATAATGTGAACCAAAATAATTAATATAACGAAATATTAATAAATTTCATTCAAACATACTTTTTTATCATGCGTAAAATATACATATATAAATTTTATTCTTTTAGTAAATATTAATTTGTTATCTCCAATCAATTGAATATATAATATCACTTATATCAATTAAATTAAATTAAAAACAATTGTTTTTTTATTAAAAAATCAAATGTTTTATTAAATCAAATGAGGAATAATTATGTTAAGCATAAATTGTTTTAGATTAAATTATGGTAATGGTTTCTTTATTATGTTTAAACTTAGAATTTAGTATCTATTCTTTAATTTGATATAATTTGTTTCCTCTGCATAATGTTATTGTTAGTTAAATAGTTAATAACCTTAATTGTTTTAGACAAAATATTGAAGTTGAATTTTTTTCTTAAAAATATCCATTTCAACTGCATGCAGAAAAATATATTGTATTAGAAATGAGTTTTAAAGAGAAATTCACATCATCACTTTAATTGAAATAGTTAAGGATGTTAAGTATTTGAAGTAACTAATATCATTATAAAAGTAGAAGACTAAATTATATTAAATTAAAATAAAAAGGCTAACTCTCAAATGTGAGCACACTCGAGAGATCGAAACTACAATTTTATTTTTATCTTATAATAACTAAAAAAAATCGTGTCATTAGTTAATTCAAATAATTAGTACCCTTAATATTTTCAGTAGCCATGTGAATTTTTTTTTTTAAATAACACTTATTCCAACTCGTTATGTTAAAGAAATTTTTTGATATAACAATATTTTTATAAGAAAAATCAATATAAAAAATTCATCAAAGCTAAATATTAGTTATTCGAATTAATTAATATCATTATAAAAATAAAGAATTAAATTATGTAAAATTAATATATAAAAATTAATCTCAAATATGAGTATAATAAAGAGATTAAAACTAAAAATTTATCATTATGATTGTAGTGACAAAAAAATATGATTGGACGTGTGTCACGGGGAAAGCTCTTAGGCCTTCATTTTATATAGATAAAAGGAATTGACATGTGATTCACCATGGCTGCTCCTCCTCTCCTTTTCATTGTAGAAAAGTGATTAACTTTTAGTCCCTTTATTACGTTTAAATGTGGCATTAATTTTTATATTTTGATTTTTAAAATAATTTAGTTTTTATATTTTTATAATATTATTAATTAATCTAAATAGTTAATATTTAATTTTTTATTAAAATATTAAGTGGTTATATATAATTTAAATATACTAAGAGTTTTAAAGACGGAGATGCGACTTCCTATTTCTTTTAAGTTTCTCTTGCTTTTTTTTCTTTTACATTATATGGTCAAATTTTAATTTTGGCTCATATATTATTGATCGTGATCTGATGAAGTAATAAAATTGATCGTACCTTGAAACTAACTATTATCATGATAAAAGGCAAGCGCACCTATCAAATAGTAGTATAGTTAGTGGCAAGACCGGAATATTGAATCCAAGGAACTAAAAGTACTAGTAGTGACTTTCTTCCTATTATCTAGCCTAAAAATAAAGAGGGGGTTTGTGTAAACTAATTTACTCTAAACTAAACTAAGGATGTGACAAAGAGTAAATTGGGGAATTGCTTTGGAAAAACTGAATGATAAAGACAATACTTAAGGAAAAATCCACTTAGACGTCACTTGTTATCTAACTCTGAACTAGACGATTTCTTCATTCGACTTGATCCGTAGAGATCCCTAAATTATGTTAATATCTTCGTCGAGAATAAGAACAACTAATCCTAGGTTGATTAATTGAAATCTCTTTCTAATTAAAACCCTAGTCTTGCATTAACTCGATCTATGGATCCCCATATAAGATTTGACTCTAATCCGGCAGATTTTTGTCGTCCTATGTCTAGGATTGCGATCAACTCCGCTTAATTGTGTTGGATCTACTCTTAAACAGGGACTTTTGCTCCTCTGCCTAAGCACATTCGACTTAAATTAATATCTCGGAAATATCAATTCAAGAATTAAAAACACAATTAAGTACAAATCGAATATTTATCATATAGTTCAAATAATAATAACAAGATTCATCTTAAGTTTCATCCCCCTCAGGTATTTAGGGGTTTAGTTCATAATTATTAAAGAGAACATCTTAGAAGAAAAAGAACAACAAAACATAAAGAAAACCCAAAACCCTTAAAAGAATTGAAGGGAGATCTTCAGTCTTGATCTTGATCCTTGTTTCTGAGATGCATCAATCGGCTTTCCTTCGAGTAATTCCCTATCTTCTACTCTGAGTCTTGGTGGGGATACTGTACACTTTTGTAGTTGCCTCCTAGGGCCATTATATAGAGTTTGGAATGTCTTTCTTAGCCCCTAAGTAGCCATTTCTGTGTGAAATTAAACTTCATCTCGATAGGGACACGCCCATGTGGCACGCCCGTGTGAATCGAGCCTAGGCCGTGCTCAAGTCTGTTAATGTGGCACGCCCATGTGGTTTGCCCATGTGCTGAACTCCAGGCCGTGTTGATTATTGATTTGGGCCTATTTTGCCCCCTTTTGGCCTATTTCTTGTTCTTTTCACTCTCCTATGCTCTCCTAAGTATAAAACATGAAATTAAAGGATTAGGAGCATCAAATTCCACAAATTCAATGATAATTCATCCATAAATGTGCTAAATGTAGGATAGAAATATGTATAATTTACAGTTTATTAAATACCCCCATACTTAAGCATTTGCTTGTCTTCAAGCAAAATTTCAACTCACAATTAAAAATCATTCTTCTCAACTTATAATCCTTATCAATAATGTTTCGAATTAATCCACAAGTAATCATACAGTGAGAATTCAACCGAAAGAAAATTAAAGTCTCAAACAATCTAAGTTGAGAATTTTATCACAGAAACATAGGTTTCCTCCCCTCTTCTAGGTAATTACCTTGAACTCAAAATCAACAAGAGTTGACATCCTCACTAAAGATTCACTCTATCCACTCGAAGTGTTTAGGGTTCAGAAACTAAGCACTCATTAGTCAACATGAAAAGTTATTACCATAAGCTTGCAGGAAAATCAAATCTCCACCACTATGTATTGACATGATACATTGATTAAAAGGTCTTTAGAGGGTTGTAACGTGGCTTTGGTTAGGGGTGTAGTCACAAGCTGAAAAAAAGGGTTAGAATCAAGATTGAACTGAAAAACCATCTAACTAGAAAAATCTCTATCACTGAAACATATTCCTAGAATAAAGCCTTTTTCTTTTGGATAACATCGTTTAAGAACAAAAGCTCAGAATTATATGGAACTATGCGAAAAATTGGATTACAACTAAAATATACATATGTTTTTTTTAAGAACAAATCGAATACTTTACAAACTTAACTAACTGAAAGAGAGAACATAGATAAATAATTATTCAATTCAAATCTCAACAAAAATATGGATCAAAGTAATTTAGGGGAATTTTAACCAAAAAATGGGTTATAGGTTAATATTGAGGGTGAATTGTAAAGAAGAATGGTTTGTTAGGCTCAAAGGGTTTTACTAGGGGTTAATTGTGAAGGTAGGCTTTTAATGGAGTAAGTGGGTTAAAACCTAGGTGCCTTTATCATTTCGGTATATCAAATCAATGATGTGGTCTCGACATGTATAATCGAAGCAAGTTCTAGAATAACAAATCAATATTGACTCACTCAAGTCAATAATAAAAGTGAGCACGAAAGGATGTATGCTCAAAAGGCTCAAAAATCTCACCAGAATTATGGCTTTTGATGTTAATCCTGCGAATTTCAAATTTCAAGATAATACTTAAAATTGAGGAAAACAACCTAGAAAAATTTAGATTCTCAAAAATTTCGACTTATCACGCTTGATTCTCTAATGTCTTAAAGTTTGAATAATAAAAGCATAAATACCTATGTCTTAATCCTCAACATATCAATAAAAATCATAAATCAATCAGAATTCATTCTAATTGTTAAGGCCAAGATTTAAGGATTTGAGAACAATGCAAAAAGTTAGTGGCAAAAATTTTTAGGGGTTCGAGGATAATGCAAAAAGTGAAAGTGAGTCCCTCCCACACTTAAGATGTATATTGCCCTCAATGTACAAAGATAAAGTTACTGAAAATAGAAGCATAAAATCATAGTATAGGGGAAGAAGTGAAACTCCCTGAAAATGGGATGGTATCCTCGAGTTGGAAGTGTGGAAACTTGTAGGAAAGGGTGTCGTGCCAAAAGTGTATTATCGTGGTGGCTATGATCGTGGTCGAGTAGGACCCAGCAGTCGTGGTAGGGTTTTCCCATTAGATTTGGATTTGAGCTTTTAGACTCTTTGAAACTGCGATAGCATTAATAAAATTTTAGGGAATTTAGATTAGCGCAATTTACTCGTTAGGAAATATCCGATATGAAATGGTAAAAATAAATTAAGCTAAGTTCTTAAAATATTGAAATTCAAATAATGAAAACGATAAAGTTTAAATAAAATAAAAGGAAGAATAAAAATAAAAAGGAAAATAAAAAAAAGATAAGAGGACTCGAGAGTCCTAATCCTCAGATGGTTCGTGAGGTGGGGATGGCGGTGAGATGTGAAGATGCTGACAAATCTGATAAAGGGTAGCATCAATATGATCAAGGTGTTGAAAACACTATTGCTCGAATTGTGTAAAGCGCTCAGAGATCTCAGAATCTGAAGCTGCCACATGAACTGGACGACGAATGGGCAGTGGCTCCTCGTGAGATGGGGGGACATCATCAGTAATGTCCTCTGGGTCCTCCTGCTCTATGGATTGAGATAAGCGGTATTGTGGAGGATCTGTCCCGCGTCAGCGCTCGATCATCCTCATATGAAACATGCTTTGGATGCCCTACAGGGACATCTGGCTAATGAGAGTATAAGAGGATGTTTGGGCTGCTGTATTGAGGAGGCCGAAGTGGTGGGCCAGGCGAGTTACATATGGGCCCATCGAGATCACACCCCTATGATGTCGCTCAGTTTGATATTGAATGGCGTGGGCAATGAAGTAAGCGAGGTCGAGTACGTACCTATGCGCCATGTTCCACAAGAAGTATGTGTCGTGGGTGTTAACGACGCCGTTGCTTTCTCGTCTACCCGTCAATGTATACACGAGTAGGGCATGATGGTACCTTAGCGAAGGGGTGAGAGCTGTCGCCTTGGAGCCACTAGGGTCGTAGGTAGCCAAAACAAGGACTAGGGCCTGCCAACACTTTGATGGAGAGAAGTGTATATGGCGGTGAAGCTTGGAAAGGTCTTCGTCTTCCATGAATTGCTTATAGTTCCCGTGATATGCCGAACTCAGGTACACTAAGCTTTCAGACTAAGCCCCCGAGGCAGAACTGGACCGTCCCTGGATTGTCATATCTGGACATGACTGTCTGGAGGTGGAATATGGAGCAGAGCTCTAAAGTAAGCTCGAGGTATGTAGGCTTGATGATCTGAAAGAATTGGTCACACGGGTCTATTATTAACAAGGCCCGAACTGTGTCTGCCAATTGGACCCGCTTTAATATGGCCCAATCAATACACCTCCCCACTCCGAGGGGCCTCACTCTTAGAATTTGAAATAGTTCCTCTTGGAAACTTTGCGGGAACTGAAGGAAGGGGTGTCTAATTTCAGTGGTGGCTCTAGAAGAGGAACCACTGAGCCCTTTTTATTTTTTGGAGGCGGGAATAGTGGTTTTCTTTCCTTTTGATGATGGCATTGTTCCTGAAAGCAAATAAGAGTAATGAAAATAGAGAAAATGAACATAAACTATGAATACTCATAAATTTCTAAACTAATTAACAGATTAAACTAATCAAGACTACTAAATACTTAATGCAAAAAATAAATTCGGTGTCCTAAGCATAGATTTTAATCAAGACAATGGAGATAGCAATAACTATAGCAATATATACTAAGTAGCAATCACTTAAGATAGCTAAAAATGGTAACCAAAGAATAGTTCAAAATGGCATGATAAGTATCCCTAAATCAATCATGCAAAATGTATGAGTATCATATAAGTAATAAACTAAATGAATCAATGAAAGTAAAATAGAAATTAAAAATCAAAAATAAAATTAATGATTAAGAGAAAAGGGAGAAAGTGGAACCGAAAAGGGTAATGTTAGGGCGGAGCACGATCATGGAGGTGCTACACAGTTGTGGTGGTGCTGGTTAGGTCAGCGGCGGTGCAAAGAATGACTGGTAGGAGCGGCGATGGAGAGGGATTAGGGTTTTGAGTGGAGAAGATGATGAATAGTGAGGGGTTTATATAGAAATTGGGGCACACGGGCGTGTCATATGCCAATGTGAATCATTTTTAGCTCGTATGGTTTGAATTTTAAGGGTTTTGGCACGTCTGAATCGTGGCACACGCCCGTGTTCTTTGGGCGTGCCGTGTTGCACAACCGTGTCCTGCGATGTTCGCTTCTCCCACGCCCATGTATAGGGTCACACCCCGTGTATAATTTGGCAGGTTTGACCATAGGGTTAGGGCACGGGCGTGTCTCCTGCCCGTGTCAATTTAGTAGGTTCGACCGCGCTCTGAGAACACAGGCGTGTTGCACGCCTGTGTCGATTTGTCAGGATTGACCACGGCCACATCACACGACCGTGGCTATTTGTCGCAGCCCGTGTGTTGGGAAAATTTTTTCCTACTTATACACGGTTGTATCGCACGGTCGTGTCATTGCCCATGGTGTCCCCACGACCTTAGGCACGCCTGTGGGCATGGCCGTGTGGCTTGAAAAACCTGTATTCAGGAAGTTAGTTGATGAATTAGAGTTTGAGAGCTTTAAATAAAAGAAATTTACTATGTTAGTGCTCAGGTTACCTCTCGAGAAGCGCTTGTTTATAGTCTAAGCTCGATTTCTTTCAAGCCTGCACGGTCATGGTGGTTTGAAGAGTTCGAACTCCTCTCTCATGTTATCAGTCTCAATATCAAAATAAGGTTTGAGTGGAGTATAATTTACCTTGAAAGTGCCCAATGTCTTATGTGTTATCTCGACTGTACCATAGGGGAAAATTTTCATTATCGTAAAGGGAGGTGTATCACCTGTATGAAGTTTTGAATTCGAGATTTGAAGATCTTCCTCCTCTAAGAATACCTTATCCCCTACCTTAAACTGATTCGTTTTTACCTTAGGGTCATCATGGTGATGCTTCGGTTCGGCATGGCATTTCTTAGGTTTCTCTTGGCGGTAGTTTAGCCACTCGTCTAGTTCTTCAATCTGTAGCATTCATTTTTCATGTATTGTTCCCTTGTATGGACTCGTCTGTGGTTTGGTTGCACTTATGTGAAGAGTATCCTGCAAAGAAGGTTGGACGGTGAGATCATTCTTATTACAAGAACTCGTAATAATATCTTTATCATTAGCAGTTCTATTAGAATTACGAGCTTGCAAAGTGATTGTGCCATTGCCTACACGAAGTGTGAGTTCGCCTGTGCTTACGTCAATTGTAGTCCTTGTAGTTGCTAAGAAGGGTTGCCCTAGAATTAATGGTACATTGCTATCCTCATCTATGTCTAAAACAACAAAGTCCACTAGGAATATGAATTTGTCAATTTTAACTAGCACATCTTCAATTATACCCCTAGGAATTCTAATGGTTTTATCAGCCAATTGAATGTTCATCCTAGTTTTTTTGGGTTTTCTAAGACCTAATTTTTTAAACAGTTTATAGGGCATTACATTAATACTGGCCCCTAAATCAGCCAAGGCATTTTTAACATCTAAGCTACCAAGTAAACAAGGAATCGTAAAACTCCCTGGATCTTTTAGTTTGTTAGATAGCTTGTTTTGCAGAATGGCTAAGCAAACTACATTCAGCTCCACATGAGATGACTCATCCAGCTTTCGTTTGTTTGTCAGAAGCTCTCTTAAAAACTTAAAAATGTTTGGCATCTACGAAAGAGCTTCAATAAACGGTAAGTTAATATGTAATTTCTTTAAGAGTTTAAGGAATTTACCAAATTGTTCATCTGTACGGTCTTTCCTTATCGCATTAGGATATGAGGCACGAGGCTTATATTCTTTGACAACTTTCGGTGTTACTTACCTCACCCTTTCCTCTACTTACCACAGTCTCCTTACTTGACACTGATTTGGTTTTAGCTAACCCTCATTCATCAATAGTGTCGATGGCATAGAGTTGCTCCTTGGGGTTAGTCTTGGTGTTGCTTGGTAAACTACCTTGTGGTCTTTTAGAGATTAGCTTAGCGAGCTAGCATATTTGAGTTTTGAGTCCTTGAATGGATTCTTGTTGGTTCTTCAGTGCTGTCTCGGTGTTTTGGAAATGGGTTTCTGACATGGAGATAAATTTCGTGAGCATCTCTTCGAGGTTCGACTTTTTCTCTTGTTGGTAAGGTGGTTGTTGAAATACCGGAGGAGGTGGTGGTCTCTGATTTCCTTGGTTACCTTGTCCTCCCCATGAGAAATTTGGGTGGTTCCTCCAACCTGCATTGTAAGTGTTACCATAAGGGTTATTTTGAGATCTAGAATTATTACCCATATAGTTGGCTTACTCGTTTTCCATGCCATATCCATAGGTGAGGTACTCAGAATTGCCCATGTTTCCTTTAATGGAGTCACACTGCATCACTGAATGTACCTGCGTAGAACCAACGAAATTATCAATCTTTTTATTAAGAAGTTCTACTTGATTAGAAAGCATGGTGACCGCATAACATTAAAAACTCCGGCATCTTTTTGCGGCTTTGTTCTCAGGACTTGCCACTGATAGTTATTCAATGACATCTCCTCTATAAATTCGTAAGCTGCTTCTGGTGTTTTGTTATTAATTGTTCCACTGGCGGCTGCATCAATCATCTATCTCGTTGAGGGGTTTAAACCGTTGTGAAAAGTTTGAACTTGTAACCATAGAGGTAACCCATGGTGAGGGCACCTTCTCAATAAGTCCCTGTATCTCTCCCAAGCATCGTAGAATGTCTCTAAATCCATCTGTGCAAAAGAAGAGATATCATTCCTTAACTTTACCATTTTAGCCGGTGAAAAATATTTGAGTAAAAATTTTTCGATCATTTGTTCCCATGTAGTGATAGACCCTCGTGGTAGAGAATTTAACCACTATTTAGCTTTATTCCTTAAGGAAAATGGGAATAACCGAAGACGAATGGCATCATCAGAAACGTTATTTATTTTGAATGTGTCGCAGAATTCCAAAAAATTGGCTAAATGAGATTAGGATCCTCACCCTGCAAACCATCAAACTGAACAAACTGTTGTATCATTTGAATAGTGTTAGGTTTCAGTTCAAAATTATTTGCAGCAATAGTAGGCCTAACAATACTAGATTCAATACCAGCTTAATTAGGTTTAGCATAATCATACATAGTACGAGGAACAGGATTTTGCTCGATAAGATTTGCAGCTACTACAGGAGGTAGCTGATTATCTTGATTTGCCTCCATCTCTTCAGTAGATTCGGGTTCTTCTTCTTGTCCCTATTCTGGGTACTGTAGGCTTCTTCTTATTTCTCTTCGGTTTCTACAAACTATGGCTTCTAGATCACTATTGAACAATAAAGGGCCTGTCGGGTTTCTTCTAGTCATAAACTAGAGATACCTATCAGGAAAAACAAAAAGAAAATTTTAGTGAATAAAAACCTAAAATAAAAATAGAAAATAAATTGCAATAAAAGTAAAGATGGCTACAGTAATAGGAATCGAGTGTTCCAAATATCTTAGTTCCTGGCAACGGCGCCAAAAACTTGATCGTGATCTGATGAAGTAATAAAATTGATTGTACCTAGAAACTAACTACTATCACGATAAAAGGCAAGCGCACCTATAGAATAGTAGTATAGTTAGTGGCAAGATCAGAATATCGAATCCAAGGAACTAAAAGTACTAGTGTAATAAGCCCATTTCGCCCGGGCCTATACAAACCAAAATCAAACCAAAATAAAAACCAAAATATAAACCAAAAATAAAACAGAAAATAAAATAAATAAAACCAACAAATTTATAGGTCCAAATTCCCAATAAACCAGTGTCCATTTACGTATAGCCCAAAATAATAAATCTAAACCTAAAATAGCCCAAATTTATATGACCCAATAGCCCAACCATCGGATAAACCCAAATGGCCCAAACACAAAATTAATTTTCGGCCAACCCTAGCCCCTAAACACCCTAATAGCCTCCGAACCCTAAGCCTGAGCCGAACAGAGACTAGATGTTGCTCGTGCTTTTGCACCTCTGCCCTCTCCAGCTGGTTGGTTGATACTTGCAAAACAAGAATAACAACCAATGACAGAAAGAAAACAATACCAAGATTGACAGCAAATTACAGCAAGAAATAACAGAAAATGGAAAATAATTTGTAATTTCATTTTTTTTCCATTTCGGCTATAAAAGTCGAATACATTCATTGTAAATAGATCGAATTTTTTTGTGTATAATGCACACTGAGCAAATAAAAATAAAACTGAGAAATCAAAATTTCGAGGGGATTCCTTTTTTTTTTCTTTTGTATACACACTTATATTGAAACAGAAATCAATCAAAAATTGAAGGTGATTTCCGATTTAGATTCTGGTTTTCAGCTCTTTCTTTTCCTTTGATTTATCGTGTTATTCTTGTTGTATGTATCAAAATAGAAAGAAAGTATAAGAGATTTACCTTATTTGGTGCGTCGGTCCCTGGTTCTTCATTTGAATCGAAGTTTAAAAGGTAGTTTTTATTTTGAAATAAGGACGCTTTTGAATAAAGGTTGCAAATATGGTATAACGGGCCTTCTTATGACACTATCCATCTATTTCAGTGGCAGAATAGTGTCGGACGACTGATTTTGCTTTGTTCTCTGCTCGGCTGAATGGTGAAAGGGGTTTAGGTTTTACTTCTATTTTTTAGAAAGTGGCAGGAGGCTTTAGTTCTAGGGTTTCATTTTAATTTTATAAATCTCTTGAAACGACACCATTTAGGGCCTAATTCAATGGCTCCAAAACAGTGCCGTATAGACCTTACCCGATGACCCGACACATATGCGGCCAAATCTGTGCATTTTAGGTCTCCGAGGGTATATTTGCACGATCGATCCCTCCATTACGCGCTTTTGTTCAATCGAGCCTTATTTCAATTTCTTCTATATTTTAATTTTTCCATGAGATTTGCTTTCTGTTTCAAATAAGTCCACATTCAAACGCATCGTTTCAGGATTTGGTTTAATTGCGTTTTTTGTCCTTTCCAGTTTACGCACACTTTATTTATGTCCTCGTCTCTGTTTTAATGTTTTAAATTGTTCTTTAGATCTTGTTTTCAGTTTAATTATGCATATGTCATTCATAACATATTCAGTTAGGAGCATTTGATTCATTTCGATCATGGTATTCTAATCATTTTGCATAAACATAAGCACATAAAACCGATTCTACAGGACAGGTCCCCCAGAGGATGGTGTAGCAACATCAGTGAATTTGTAGATTTTGTCTTCTTGAGTTTGCAAAGAAGCGGATCGAAGACACCAACCTTATCTCCATGAAATTGCAGTGGAGCAGGTTACAGTTGCAAGTCATATTTTCCTGAAGTTGCGGTGGAGCAGACTAAAGATTGTAGATCTTATCTCCCAAAGCAGTAGTGGAGCAGATCGAATTTGGCAAATTTTATCTCCATGTATCGGCAATGGAGCATATTTAAGCCCAAGCCTTATCTTCTTGAGGTAGTAAGGGAGCAGACTGAAGATCGTAGTCTTATTTTCCTGAGGTAGCGAGGAAGCAGACTAAAGGTTTCAGATTTTGTCCCCTCGAGACAGTAGTGGGGCAGATTGAAGATTTTAGATCTTGTTTCCCTAAGCAGTAGTGGAGCAGATCGAATGTGGTGAATTTTATCTCCCTAAGCAGTAGTGGAGCAAATTGAAGCCATTAGTCCTATCTCCCTAAGTAGTAGTGGAGTAGGTTGAAGATTGTAGATCTTGTTTCCCTAAGTAGTAGTGGAGCAGATTGAAGACATTAGTCCTATCTTCCTAAGCAGTAGTGGAATAGGTTGAAGATTGTAGATTTGTCTCCCTAAGCAGTAGTAGAGCAAATTGAAGCCATGAGTCCTATCTCCCTAAGCAGTAGTAGAGTAGGTTGAAGATTGTAGATTTGTTTCCTTAAGCAGTAGCGGAGCAGATCGAAGACGACGAATCCTTATTTCGTTGAAGTTTCAGTCGAGAAGATTGAGGTTACAAATCTCTTCTCCCTGGATTTCTATCTCCTCAAAGTTCCAGTGGAGTAGGTTGAGGCTACAAATCCCTCCTCCCTGAGTTTACATAGATGATCAATCTATATTTCTTTGAAGTTTCAGTAGAGAAGATTGAGGCTACAAATTTCTTCTCTCTGAATTCTTATTTCCTCGAAGTTCTAATGAATTTTAGTAGAGAAGATTAAAACTACAAATCTCTTTTCCCTGAAGTTACATTGGAGCCACGATTATTATCTCCTTGAAGTTTCAGCGGAGTAGATCGAAGTTACAAATCTCTTCTCCTTGAGATTTTGTTGGAGCGAAGCAATAATTTCTATACCCTGAAGATGCAGTGGGTAGGAATGAGGCCATTCAAAGAAAAGAAATGCCAAGAAGTCAAGATTCGACATAACCGGACAAAATTAGCCTTTTAAGGTCTTTGCTCCATTTTCGTTACACAACAATGAGCAAAGAGGGGGCAGCTATAATAGACCCATTTCGCCCGGGCCTATACAAACCAAAATCAAACCAAAATATAAACCAAAATATAAACCAAAAATAAAATAAAAAATAAAATAAATAAAACCAATAAATTTATAGGTTCAAATTCCCAATAAACCAGTGTCCATTTATGTATAGCCCAAAATAATAAATCTAAACCTAAAATAACCCAAATTTATATGACCCAATAGCCCAACCATCGGATAGACCCAAATGGCCCAAACACAAAATTGATTTTCGGCCAACTCTAGCCCCTAAACACCCTAACAGCCTCTGAACCCTAAGCCTGAGCTGAACAAAGACCAGACGCTGCTCGTGCTTTTACGCCTGTGCCCTCTCTAGCTGGCTGGTTGATACCTGTAAAACAAGAATAACAACCAACAACAGAAAGAAAACAATACCAAGATTGACAGCAAATTACAGCGAGAAATAACAGAAAATGGAAAATAATTTGTAATTTCATTTTTTTCCATTTCGGCTATAAAAGCTGAATACATTCATTGTAAACAGATCAGATTTTTTTTGTGTATTATGCACACTGAGCAAATAAAAATAAAACCGAGAAATCAAAATTTTGAGGGGATTCCTTTTTTTCTTTTGTAAACACGCTTATATTGAAATAGAAATCAATCAAAAATTGAAGGTGATTTCCGATTTAGATTCTGGTTTTCAGCTCTTTCTTTTCCTTTGATTTATCGTGTTATTCTTGTTGCATGTATCAAAATAGAAAGAAAGTATAAGAGATTTACCTTATTTGGTGCGCCGGTCCCTGGTTCTTCATCTGAATCGGAGTTTAAAAGGTATTTTTGATTTTAAAATGAGGATGCTTTTGAATAAAGGTCGCAAATATGGTATAACGGGCCTTCGTATGACATTATCCATCTATTTCAGTGGCAGAATAGTGTCGAACGGCCAATTTTGCTTTGTTCTCTGCTCGGCCGAATGGTGAAATGGGTTTAGGTTTTACTTCTGTTTTTTAGAAAGTGGCAGGAGGCTTTTGTTTTAGGGTTTCATTTTGATTTTATAAAGCTCTTAAAATGGCACCGTTTAGGGCCTGATTCAGTGGCTCCAAAACGGTGTTGTATAGACCTTACCCGATGACCCGACCCATATGCGGCCAGATCCGCACGTTTTAGGTCTCCGAAGGTATATTTGCGCGATTGATCCCTCCATTGCGCACTTTTGTTCAATCGGGCCTCATTTCAATTTCTTCTACATTTTAATTTTGCCATGAGATTTGCTTTCTGTTTCAAATAAGTCCACATTCAAACGCATCGTTTCAGGATTTGGTTTAATTGCGTTTCTTGTCCTTTCCAGTTTACGCACACTTTATTTATGTTCTTGTCTCTGTTTAATGTCTTAAATTGTTCTTTAGATCTTGTTTTCAGTTCAATTTAAGTTCGTTTTTTAAAATTTTGTTTTACTTTAATTGATTATATTTGAATTGAGTTTTTTGTTTATTTGTTTTTTATCTTGTTGAAGATATAAATATTTTATTTCAAAACTCTCTTCTAGGTGCATATTGGATTCAAGGTTGATATAATATTAGATGTAAATATTCTTTCACATTGTTATATAAATATATACATAAAAATTTTATTAAAGTTGTTTTCATTTTTTGTATATACTATTTTATGTATATTTTAAATTATATATATATTAATTTAAATGTATCTGAAAATATTTATACATTCATGTACTTTCATTCAAATTGTTTTTTTTATATATTATGATTTTACTTCTATACTTGTTTGTTTCTAAACTTTCCCATATTATTACATATTATGCATGTAAATTTATATTTATTATTTATTATATTGTTTACCTTAATTTTCTTTTAATAAATATCCGTTCTGAAATTTATTTATATTGTTTTGCATATTTTCATTGATTTTATAATTTGTGTCAAGTTACTACATGTATAATTTGTTCATTTACATATAAAATACTTTTTAATATTTTTTTATATTATTGATTGCGGATCTATTTTCCTTTAAACTTTTGGTTTAATTTATTCAATTTGTTTTTTATATTGTTTTTTTTTTTTAGATTTTTGGTTATGTTGTAGTATCACTATAAATGTGTCTATCTTGATTTGCATATTTGTATCCCTACATTGCTACTATTTATTTGTATAATGTGTTGTCCTTGTACATTGTTCTATTGCTTGACATTGGCGTTTCATGTTTTCAAATAGCAATCCAAATTTTAGTGCACATAAATCGATTCATAGATTTTTTTTTTTTTTTTTGCTATAAGCAAGTTGAATAAGCACATTTTAATTTGGTTTCAAAGTTGTACTTAAAAGCCATCGAAAATAAGGTAATATTTATTGTTTGGGAACTCGAGAAATTGTGCCCTAACGTGTTGGGTTGCCATTTCTCGTTTGACCAAATAATTAAATATCCTTTTAATCACATATTTTGGAAATTATAAGACGATCTCGGTTTTGAGAGTTTAAAAATGTTATATCCTAACGTGCTGGATATGGCATCTTATTCCTTCGGAACGAGTAGATCTTAAAATCTAATTCGAAGTATTCAAATATTCTTTAAAAGAAATCACATTTTAAATCTTTTCAAAACTTTCAATATTGGGACAATTATTGATCAAGGTGGTACCAATTTTGGGCGTACGAGGGTGCTAATCCATCCTCGTACGTAACCGACTTCCGAACCCTTTTTTTTTACATGGACCAAATTTTTATAAGGTGATCCAATCACACCTAAACAAAAAGGATTGGTGGCGACTCCATACTTTTAAATTCGATCCCATTTTTCCAAAATAAAAATGGTTTCAACAACTAGTAATGACTTTCTTCCTATTATTTAGCCTAAAAATAAAGAGGGGGTTTGTGTAAACTAATTTACTATAAACTAAACTAAGGATGTGACAAAGAGTAAATTGGGGAATTGCATTGGAAAAACTGAATGATAAAGACAATACCTAAGGAAGAATCCACCTTGACTTCACTTGTTATCTAACTCTGAACTAGACGATTTCTTCATTCGACTTGATCCGTAGAGATCCCTAAGTTATGTTAATATCTTCGTCGAGAATAAGAACAACTAATCCTAGGTTGATTAATTGAAATCTCTTTCTAATTAAAACCCCTAGTCTTGCATTAACTCGATCTATGGATCCCCATATTAGATTTGACTCTAATCCGGCAGATTTTCGTCGTCCTATGTCTAGGATTATGATAAACTCCGTTTAATTATGTCGGGTTTACTCTTAAACAGGGACTTTTGCTCCTTTGCCTAAGCACATTCGACTTAAATTAATATCCCGGAAATATCAATTCAAGAATTAAAAACACAATTAAGAACAAATCGAATATTTATCATATAGTTCAGATAATAATAACAAGATTCATCTTAGGTTTCATCCCCCTCAGGTATTTAGGGGTTTAGTTTATAATTATTAAAGAGAACATTTTAGAAGAAAGAGAACAACAAAACATAAAGAAAACCCAAAACCCCTGAAAGAATTGAAGGGAGATCTTCAGTCTTAATGTTGATCCTTGCTTCTGATATGGATCAATCGGCTTTCCTTCGAGTAATTCCCTGTCTTCTACTCTGAGTCTTGGCGGAGACACTGTACACCTTTATAATTGCCTCCTAGGGCCTTTATATAGAGTTTGGAATGTCTTTCTTAGCCCCTAAATAGCCTTTTCTGCGTGAAATTGAACTTCATCTCGACAGGGACACGCCCATGTGGCATGCCCGTGTGAATCGAGCCTAGGTCGTGCTCGAGCCTGTTAATGTGGCACGGCTGTGTGGGTTGCCCATGTGCTAAACTCCAGGCCATGTTGACTATTAATTTGGGCCTATTTTGCCCCTTTTTGGCCCATTTCTTGTTCTTTTTACTCTCCTATGCTCTCCTAAGTATAAAACATGAAATTAAAGGATTAGAAGCATCAAATTCCACAAATTTAATGATAATTCATCCATAAATGTGCTAAATGTGGGATAGAAATATGTATAATTTACAGTTTATTAATTATGCTGTTTTTTTTAATATAACTTGGTTCCTCTAGTTTTTGAAGTAGTTAATATTGTTAACTATTTCGATTAAAATCATGATGTCAATTTTTTTAATAACACTACTCTAATGAAAAAAATTATTTTATCACGAATTCAAATGAGTGTTTTAAAGAAAGAAAAAAAAACCTAATTATTATGAATATATTATTAAGTGGATGTCTATCATGATCAAGATAAAGTTATAATGTACTTTAAATTCTAATAGTTATTAGAATTGGATCTCTACTTCTTTTATACTTCTTACGCCTATAAATAGAGACTTTGATGAAGCATTATAATAATCCCTTTTGATCAATAAAGTACATCTTGCTTTCATATTTTCTTTATTCTTTATTCTCTCTATCTCTCTTTATATTTTAACACGTTATCAGCATGATCTTGCTCAAAGTGATAGTTCCTTTTATCGACGATCAAATTTATCCTTCATGATTTTCAATATCTTTAATGGCAAGATGCAAAGTTTTTACAATTTCTTTTATTTAGTGTTTCATATCTTATTATTATTTTTCATTCTTCTTTCATTATACGTTATCATTGTTTTGATTAACTTATTTTACTTCTTGTTCTTAAGAATGGTGAAAGATTTGATATTGTTATCTATATGAAATCAAGAAGTAAGATTCACTCTCAAAGTTTGCTTTTTTATATTTGCTTGGGATGATCTTGTTTTCTTCATTACAAAGGATAATCACAACTTCACATCTATGGTAACGTAAATCAATCTAATCAACTTCTTTTGAAATTTGATTTGATTTCTATTAAAAAGTTCAACTTATATAATTCACTAACTGTATCTCTATGAATTTATAAAACCCTTCACGCATTTAGTTATTGGGATTTTTCTGTAGAGATAAATATTTTTTATTTTTAATATAATTTATTGGTTTAATTTTTATTTTTATTTTGATTAAGATATATGATTATTGCGAAATGTGAGTAAAAATGCTTGTCATGAACTTTGAGTTATTCACACTGTCTGCGATAATTTTATATCATTGTAAAATTTGAGATGAAATTATGTCATAAAAGGTGGAGGTTAGAAAATGTTTATGTTTAAACTTTTATAGCTGTAAAGTTATTTTAATTTGACATTATTTTGTTGTGGTATGATATATAAAATATATATTATCTAACCACAATAATTTATTAGTGACATGAATTTATTATTTGTTACGTTTAATATATGTTTTATTTATTCCTATTCATTTTATTTTTATATGAATAACTACAATTTTATTTAAAATAAATTAAGCATTCATTAAGGTTATACAATAAAATGATTATATGCTCCTGAAGAGCTAATATTGCATCAAACTTGTAAAAAGCTCTTTAAGAGCTTATATTTTAGCTCATTGTGATGCAAGATTTTGTAAAATATAATATTGTTTTTCAGATCAAGAAGATATATGTTGAATAAAACCTTCATGTGTTTTACATTAAAACCATATATATAAATAACATGAGATACTCATGTATTTGTATTATATATATTCCCCGAAGGAATACATTACACTATATGATTGAAATATCTAATGTGCTCCTGCCGTAGCAATATTATGAAAATGACTTTAACAGTATTTTCGAGCGATCTCATACCTTCTAGTGGTTAAACAAATTAATAAGTTACTAATGAAAAACTATAACATTCTTCTTACTAGTTTTGCTTCATTCTCTGAAGTGAATGTAGCACTACATAACAATTATGAAAAATGAAAAAATAGAGATCATGATTATTGTTGTAATTGAGGATGATTGGAGACTAGTCATGACAACATGAATATATAGATTTTGATTTGACGCATGTTTTGCGATGGTGATTTTGAAATAAAGAATCAATGGAGGCGTTTAGAAGACTATTCGACTAGATTTATTGCATTCCCTGAAATAAATGCAAACATAAAGAAAATAAAAGATATAATCATAGACCATTAAAAGTGGGAACATAGTAATAAATAAGAGAACAATGAGAGTTCTCAAGATAACTTGTCAAAGGGTAAAGATAACTTATGTTATCAATGTGATATGAAAGATTATTGGCCACATATGTGGCATATTGATAAACCATAATTATAACATATTTTAAACCCATGCTTAGCATATTTTTGGAGGAATTATCTCATAATTTGATGAATTTGATGCTCCTAATCCTTTAATTTCATGTTTCATACTTAGGTGATCATTGGCAAGTGAAAAGAGCAAGAAACGGGCCAAAAACGGACAAAATAGGCCAGAATTAGAATTCAACATGGCCTAGACACTTCTACACGGGTACACCACACGCTCGTATGTGACACACGGGATGGCCACACGCCCATGTGTCACGGCCGTGTCTACCTAAAACCAAGTCAGTATTGCACACGGCCTGAGCACCTTCACACGGGCCGGTCACACGCTCGTGCCCCTGTCGAGCCTTGTTTCAGTTTCATGCAGAGAAGGCTAATTTTTGGGTATTCTGGGCATTCCAAAGTCTATAAAAACACCCTAGGAAAGGATTAAAGGGGACACATAGGGCAAGAAGTAAGGAATTACTCGAAGAACGCCGATTGATTCATCTCAGAAGTAGGATCTCCATCAAGAGTGAAGATTTCCCTTCAATTTCCCTCGAAGTTTTTGGGTTCTTTATGTTTTGTTGTTTTCCAATATTTGAGATGTTTTACTTTATAAACATGAACTAAATTCCTTAAATACCTGAGGGGGATGAAACCTAAGATAAATCTTATTATTTTCTAAATTATATGATAAATACTTGGTTTGTTCTTAATTATGTTTATTAATTCTTGTGTTAATATTTCAGGATATTAATTCGAGATTGAATGTGCTTATTCAGTGGAGCAAAAGTCCCAGTCTAAGAGTAGATCCAACATAATTAAGCGGAGTTTATTGCAATCCTAGAGATAGGACGACGAAAATCTACCGGATTAGAGTCAAATCTAATAGGGAAATCCATAGATCGAGTTAATGCAACACTATGGGTTTTAATTAGAAAGACATTTTAATTAATCAACCTAGGATTAGTTGTTTTTAGTCATGAAAGAGATAATAACATAAATTAGGGATTTCTACGGATTAAGTCAAGTGAAAAATCGTCTAATTCAGAGTCGAATAATAAGTGAAGTCTAGGTGGATTCTTCCTTGGGTATTGTCTCAATCAATCAAGTTTCTACAAGTATTTTCTCAATTTACTCTCTGTGCATTCTTAGTTAGTTAATTAGTTTAGTTTAAAACAAATCTCATTTATTTTTAGGCTAGATAATAAGAAGAAAGCTAATACTAGTACTTTTAGTCTCTGTGGGTTTGACATTCCGGTCTTGTCATAAGCTATACTACTGTTCGATAGGTGTGCTTACCTTTATCATGATAATAGTTTAGTTTTTAAGTACGATCATTATCACATCACATATGCCTAAATATTGTGTTTCTGTCAATATTCTTTGAGGAAGGATATGAGAATGTAGTAATAAATTCTATCATTATAGATAGAAAGTATTTATCTTATTTGGTACTAAAACAAACAAATATTATTCCAATATTTGATAGTACAAAATTAGTCGAAAGCCTAGAAGAGCTAATATATTAATATCTTGTGATGGTTAATCCATTGGTTTTAAATGATATTTATAATGTATCTTATATTGAGATTGTGAATGAGGAAAATATTATATTTCATATGAATCATTATTGCTATAAATATCTATTTTGAAAGGATGAAAAAGAGAGGATTTGATTATTAATTTATATTTATTTTATAATCTTTGTGATCTTCTTTTTTCATCATCTCCATTAAGGGGTTGATAGCAAAATATTTGACCGTGAAGATCTATTTATGAGTAATAAAATATGATAATTTTATCTAAAGCTCGTTATGGTTGGATGCACTTGAAGTTGCAAATTTTTTTTAGATATTTAAAGATTTTGGCATATTCCCTGAAGCGAATATCGCATATAATTGTTTAGAAATTATATTTATTTTGTTGACCTAGTGACATTATAATATTCACATTTATTTAGACATTTCATGTAGTAAATGTCACAATAGCACTTATATGTAGATACAAAGTAAAATGAACGATAGTAAAATTATTAATTTGTTACAATTTAGTACAATTGAAACACATATTAAAGTAAACCAGAAGTTTACTAATACAAATATATTTACTATTTGGCGTGACCGGTTTGGCCATCTTGGATCATGTATAATGCGAAAATTAATTAATAACTCATATGGACATTCATTAAAGAACCAGAAGATTTTTTAATTTAGAAGAATTCTCATATGTTGCTTGTTCTCAATGAAAATTGATTATTAGAAACTTACTAGCTAAAGTTGAGATTTAATGTATTGCATTTCTGAAACGAATATGGGCCCATTCATCCACCATGTGGATGGTTTTGATATTATATAATTTTGGTAGATTCATCTACAAAATAATCACATATGTGTTATCAATTTGCAGCATGTCGTTTGCAAGATTGATTGTTTAAATAATTAATTTCAGATCATGCAATTAAGACAATTCATCTTACTAATACTGATGAGTTTATGTAACGCCCCCACGCCCGAGACTGTCACCGGAGTCGAGCTTGAGGTGTTACTACACATAATTTACCATTTTAAACAACTTTACATTCTCTATTTTGATTTTCGGAATAAGCAGTTTATCTGCATCATGGTTGCTTGAAAAATCATATCTTGAGTTACGAAACTTGAAATCAAGATCCGTAAATTTTACCTGAATCTAGACTCATGTATCTATCTGATAATTTTTTTCTAGAATTTTTGGCTGGTCTGATTAGTACAGTTTATTAGTTAAAGTTGCCCCTGTTTCAGAACTCAACTGCACTGACCTCTACTTATTACAGACCACTTTTCTCCTTGTACAGAATTCATATGACTATGCCGTTTGTTTATCTTAAAACTAGGCTCAATAAGAATTCTGAACATATAAAGTAATTCTCATAATTATTTTTGTACAATTTATGGTGAATTTCCAAAGTTGGAACAGGGGATCCAGAAATCGCTCTGGCCCTGTTTTACTAAAACTCAGATATCTCATAAAATACAATACCTTTACCTGTTTTGTTTGTTCCATATGAAAATAGACACAATAAGCTTTAATTTAATATTTATTCACCATAAAACCATGTTTCTATTATTTTTAGTGATTTTTCAAACTCACGTCACTGCTGTTACAATGTTCTGTTTTTAAGCTACTTTCACATTTTTCCTTAATTTCCATGTGATAGTTATCACTCAAGCATACATACTATCATACTTGTATATCATTAGCCATTTCATTAGCTATTCACTACCAAGTATTTACATCCCATTCATTGAACATGTCATAAGACATCCATATCAAAAGAAGCCAAGTCCCTATACATGCCATACACGAAAAGAAACGTCTAACTATACCGATAGGATTCCTCGATAGTGTGATCGGATCTCCGACGTTTCCTTTGATCCCCGAGTGGCTTGACAAGAACTATAAGAAGAAAGAAATAAAGAGGGTAAGCACTAGGCTTAGTAAGTTTACAAGCAAATAAATTACAACATTCATCATATGGGATAAGTATGCAAACTATCATTTAGCATTATAAGCTTTCTTTACATCTCATTTTCTGCCTTCTTCTTCTTCACTTACCTTCTTTCTTACCTGACCTTTCATTATTCAAGATTACAATCTACCTTTCCTTTGCTGATAATTCACTGTACATTTACTTGAATAATGGCCCGTTGAACCACTCGGAATACTAAGGATACTAGGGTCGTTCTTGTCTAACAATATCCTGCCAATGCCATGTCTTTGACATGGACTTACATGAATTATTCCTGTCTCCAATGCCATATATCTAATATGGACTTACATGGCTCAATCCTGTCTCCAAAGCCATATATCTGATATGGACTTACATGGCTCATTCCTGTCTCCAAAGCCGTATATCTAGTACGGACTTACATGGCTCATTTCTATCCTGTCTTGTCCTGTCGACCCCTAATGTCATGACATTTCGTATCCTAACATTCTTAAGGTTCAATCGGGACTTTCTACTGCTTTTCTCTGTCATACCACCTTATATTCAACTTGATTATTTTCATAAAATGAATATATAAATGCTGGAAAATGACAATAGTAATGTAAAATAACAGAATATTGCATTTATTTACCTTAAACTTACCTCGATACCAAATGTGACTAAACTTTACAATTTAGTCCTTTACTTTTTCTTTTCCCCGACCTACTTCCGAATTTCGTTCTTCTTGATCTGTAATAGCAAATTTAACTTATTTAATATCAACATTTATCAAAACAGCCCTTTACTCAAACTTTGGCAAAATTACATTTTTGCCCCTAAACTTTTGCATATTTACACTTTTGCCCCAAGACTCGGAAATCAAAACTTATCACAAATTCTTGTATTTTAAGACATGCTGATCATTTATTTACCAACATCATCTTCAAATTCCTACTATAACATACACTTGTGTACAATAGGTATTTTTACCAATTAAGCCCTTTTACTCGTTTTTACCTAAAACCGAGTAGCTCAAGTTGTCTAGCATAATTTAAAACCTTATATTCTATCATAAAACATCAAAATACACAAATTTCACCTATGGATATTTTTCCAAATATGAACCTTAACTTAAAATATTGCTAACATAAGCTTTATCGAGCTACCGGGACTACGAAAACGTAAAGAACATTAAAAACGGGGCTTGGAATCACTTACTATGGAGCTTGGAAGCTTGAAACAAACCCTAGCTATGGAAAACTCTTGAAATTTCGTGGTAATGAAGAAGATGATCAATTTTGTGTTATTTTTCCCTTTTTATTTCATGTTAATATCCAAATGACCAAAATGCCCCTTCTTACTAAACTTTCAAAAATTCCATCCATGTCCAAATTTTGTCCATGAACTTAAAATTGGCCAAATTACTATTTAAGATCTCCTAATTAATATTTCAAAGCCGTTTCATACTAGAAACTTCTAGAATGCAAGTTTTGCAACTTATTCGATTTAGTCCCTAATTTTAAATTAAGCACTTTACGCATAGAATTTCTTCACGAAATTTTCACACCATCATGCAATCATAATATAGACCTCAAAATAATTATAACATAATTATTTCTATCTTGGATTTGTGGTTACGAAACCACTATTCTGATTAGGCCCTATTTTGGGATGTTACAGTTTATATATCAATCTTTTATTGATTGAGTTTGAAAAACTTTTGTAAAATTTTGTGCATAATGTTTTAGAGAAATTATTAATTAAACACCTCTGATTAATGTCTAAACTATTACTTATGAGAACTAAACTTTCTATTTCAACATAAGATTATGTTGATTTACGTGTTATATGCATCAAGCCAATAAGTTATAAATACTCTCATTACAATTGGTTTTTTATCAAGAGCTAAATATTTCCCATCTTTGAACTTTTCTATGTGCATATATGTTCCAATTGCTCAACCACAACGCACAAAGATGAGTGAATCCTCAAAAAAAGTTGGGAATATATATTAATTACAAGTTTCAATAATGACATGATTTGTGATTACAATTTTGATTCGATAGTTTCCCCAACATTAAGGGGAAAAAATAATAACTTGTAATGAGCTAGGGGGAGAATAATTTGAACCAGAAGTTTAATATGGATAACTTATTACAAGTTAACTGTTAGATGTATTTACAAACTTAATGAGAATAACCAAGTGTTATATACCATCTAATATTTTAATTTGAATCAAGGTCCCAGTAGAACAATCAGTTGGAATAAATAATAGATTGATCAGTTCCAAATATGAAAAGTCTTCTAGATGGTTATATAATAGAGGCGGGTGCTCCAGAAGAGTGGGACACAACTATAAGTAAAACTTCAGAAGATATTCAGGTACCTAAAAATGAATTTTAAAATAATAAAAATAAGAGATCTCGATAAGTTATGTCAATTTGAGAAAATATAGAACCGAATAATAAAAGTGGTCGATAATGATTTTGCATGCAATATTATTATTGAAATAATGAAATAAAAGGAGAATCTTGAAAAAATCTATTGAAAAATATAGATATGGAATAAATTGATCAAAATAGAAAGACGCAACTCAAGTACAATTAAATTCGTGGAGTTTTTAGACCAGTAGTCCAAATATCTAAAGGTATAACGCCAGCAAGGATGCAATTGAAGTAGTTTTACAAAAGAGGAATAAAAACATGAAGTTTTTCGCTAAGTCCTGGCATTGATTATGAAAAGATATAATATTCTTTTGTGGTGGATGGAATAACCTTTAGATATATTATTAAGTTGACAATTCATAAAAGATTTAACTTGCGTCTAATGGTTATTGTTACAACCTTTTATGAATCACTATATAGTAAAGTTTATATTAAAATCCTTGAAGGATTTAGGATACTAGAAGCATATTGAAATTCTCGAGAAATTGTTCATTTATATGAATTAAAATAATTTGAACATATGTGGTAAATTTGACTTAGTGAATAGTAGTTGAAGGAGGATTATAAAATGATCCAAAATACCTATTTCTGTTTTTATAAAAGAATCATGATTAAAGTTTGTTATGATTATTGTTGAATCTCTTGAAGAGATCAAAATATATTTCCCCAAATTTTCCTCACTCATGACTTTTAAAAGAATGGTAATATAAATGCTTAGCAAATACATTCAAATAGTCATTTGAAAAACTAGTATTCAAGATTGAATACATAGAACATGAGAAAATATGTGATGTTTTCATGAGAGGGAGTAAATACGTGTTGCACTCTTTTTCCCTTAATCGAGGTTTTGTCCCATTGGGTTTTCCTGGTAATATTTTTAATGAGGCAGCATATTATGCGTATTATAAATTGTGTACTCTTTTTCTTTCATTAATTTTTTATCCCACAAGGCTTTTCCTAATAAGGTTTTAATGAGGCACATTATCTACCAATAGACATCTAAGGGGGAGTGTTATGAATATCATATTAAGTGGATGTCCATCATGATCAAGATAAAGTTTTAATGTACTTTAAATTCTAATTGTTATTAGAATTAGATCTCTACTTCTTTTATACATTTTATGCCTATAAATAAAGACTCTGATAAAGTATTATAACCATCCATTTTGATCAATAAAGTACATTATCTATTGTTTTCTTCTTTATTCTCTCCATCTCTCTTTATTTTATGACACTAATAAATATTTTCAACATTATTTTTATTATTACATGACTAACAGAATCAATGTTTTTTAATTTTCAAAATGTCACCCGATTACAGTGAATCTAATAGAAGAATTTTAATAATAGTAATAAGTAGAACTAAATTTTTACATTTGAAATGTAAAAAGAATATATAAATTCTTGAAAATAAAATTAGGGACCTAAATTTTGAAGGTATAAAGTGTATAAAATATTAAAATATTAAAATATTAAATTTTTAATAATTCACCAAGTGTGTAAACAACCATCCCAGTTTGTATAAGAAAGGACAGTTCTAGATTCTATGTTCTTTGCTATAATTCCAATGGAAGGAGATGATTGTATTTGGCGTAATGCATTTTAAGTTGATAATTGAAGCAACAACGTGAAAAGGAATTTGGCCAAAGTCCAACTGGGTTGAAAGCTAAATATAGGAGACCTCAAATTTGCAATCGGCATTTTAAGCTACAAGCGTCAATGAACAAGCATGTAATGAAGTTTTAACCCTCAACAATGAAAAGCTTAAAACGACACCAAAAGTCGGGAGAAAATTATCAGCCTTGTATCCCCATTTTCCAGGACATGGAAAAGTTCTCTCCAACGGGTAATTTCAAACCTGTAATATCTACCATCAAGGACTTGTTATTTTCTTGTCCATCTTCAAGACCTCGCAGGTGCTTTTGTTTCATTGAGCTCAATTCTAAGTTGCAAGCATCAGGGGCTACGGAACTTCCATTAATTTCAAGAGCAGATATCTTTTCACTTCCACCAACCCCCAACACAGTTACCTTCTCAATTATCCAACCCTTGTCTAAGGCAAACTTGCCCTCCTCAACTTCAGACCAAACCTTCACAATTCCCTGGTCCAGGGTTGCATATAACTCCACATAAGTTGAATACCCGTTTCTGAGTTTCATTTCTGGAAGTTCATCATTGTCGAGATAGAGGCTTCCTTTGGCTTCTCCTTTGCTTTCACCAGCAGGGAAACTCACTATGAGAGTGAAGGGTGTCATTCTGGCTTCCTTGGAGACCATTCCACCCTGTTGCATTGGTAGTATGGTATTCTGATATAAATGCACATTAACCACGTGCAAGGGCGCATCGAGGGTAAAGTACTGTCCCTTTGACACAACGGTTTGAGTCATATCAAAAACATTGTACCAAGAGCCTGGGGGAAAAAGTGCTCTAACATTTGTTTCCCCCTGCTCAAGGACAGGAGACACCATGAGACTACTTCCTAGTAAGAACTGGGTGCTCAGCCCATGACATTCTTTGAAAGCAGGAAATGAGAAGAAAAGTGGCCTGGCTATTGGTGCTCCACTTATATGAGCAAAATAGGTCAGAGTGTAGAGGTAAGGAAGAAGCTTATACCTCATACCTAGAGCATTTTGAGCAGATTTGGTTACACTCTCCCATTGATACAGCTCCTGTCTAGGAGAGTAGTAATTTGCATGATCCCTAGAGAAAGGGTAGAAAGCACCGACTTCGATCCAACGGTTACACAATTCTTCTGTTGGAGCAGGATAGAAGCCACATATATCTGCACCAACCATTGGAACCCCAAATATACCAAAGTTCAGCACTGTGCCTATTGAGTACTTCAAGTCTTCCCAAGTACCCTTATTATCACCAGTCCAATGAGCAGCATATTTTCCTGAACCAACATAAGTAGAGCGAGACAGTATAAATGGTCGTTTTCCCTCGAGTCCTTGGAGTGCCTTGTGAGTTGCTATAGCTTGAGAGAAGCCGTAAAGACTATGAGCATCATACTCTAAAACACCATTGTAGTGAACTGCACTAGTTGCAATAGTTTTGAACCCTATTGGTACCTGTAACCCTGAAGCATTTATCTTATATGGTGGATCATCCCATCTTGTCTTAGTTATGTTCTTGCAGTCCAAGCAACATTCCCAACCAGGTCCTGTCCCACTTGGACACTGCTTGCCTTCTGGAATGGTGCACTTCCCGCTACAGAAATTTGAAGCTTCATTCATGTCAATCCAGAGGCCATCAACAGGGACAAGTTCATGAAAACGTTGAATTTCATCACTCCACCATGCCACAGTTTTAGGGTTGAGGAAGTCTGGGAAATTAACAGCCCCAGGCCACACTTGGGCTAAGTAGGGCTCTCCCTCATACTTGATAAATACATCATTGGCAATTGCTCTTTGGTATACACCATAACTAGAATTAACACCAATCCCAGGATCAATAAGGACGATATATTTCATGCCTATGCTATGTATTTTTTCAAGGAATGCAAGAAGCTTTGGACGAGGGTAATTGATGGGGTTGAGAGTGAAATCCTTATGGCCGTCCATATGATCATCATCATTCCAGATTACATCCAGTGGGATCTTGGCCTTCTTGTAGTTCTCAACAACATTTTCAACTACAGAGAGGTTATGATAGCCCCATCGACATTGGTGAAACCCTGTACGTCAAATTTTAAAGAACAGAAATAGCATTCAGTACAGCAGGAGAAGAAAATACTTGAGTTAGCCAGATCATTTAAATCAAATAGTGCAAACTTCAATGAAGACAAGAAAAGCAACTGTATTATGTTCTCTCTTCTTTTTAAATTAGCCCAACAATTGTAAAAACTCTAGCCTCAAGGTCACATGAAAGTCTTACTGCTTATTTCTCAATTAGTCGTTAGAAAACTATTATACTTGGTGCTTCTGCAGTGGGGAAAGGCGCAGAGGTGCTAGTTTTTAACTTTTATCATGCATAAATCTACCAACACAAAAGGCGCCATAACATCAAGGGAAGCACAAATAGTTTACTTTAGATACCCTCAGCCACAGGGTAAGGATTCTAGATAGAGCTTTGGACCAAACGTAATAAGTGCCTGATCAAGGTAGGGCAGGCTTACTAATTAATTATCACAGCATTGTGGTAATGATGTGAGAGTGGCCATCCCATTTCTATCTCAAGTAGGTAAGACGATAGTGCTCTTATGGGAATTCCACAAGTTGCCTTTTACTTAATGGGTTAGCACTAACAGGTCAAAAGAATATATTACTAAAACTTGGGTGTCGGATCAGATATATGTTAACCTTTTTAAAATTTTCTTCTATGTATTTAGAAAGTCTTCAAATACTCCTACTCTGTGCTCATGCCCATCTAACAGTAAAAGGGAAAACACTAGGACAATAATCAACATGATCGTTGATGTTATCTCATTCTCCCATAAAGACCTAAATTGCCAAACGTCATTTTATCATTGAAAAGGTTGCTTCCGGAGAATTAACACAGCAACACATAGATAGATGGGGACTTGAAAAGAGACAATAAAGTGAATACATATATGGGTCCGACCAATCCACCAACCCATATTAAAATGACAACACTATATTTCCACTTTAATACATTAGACAAATGGCAGATATAATCATGAACCGAGCTGAATAAGAAATCATGTTAGCTGGCTAAATCTTCCAAGGCACAAATTTGCCTAAAACCTTATTCATCACTCCAAGGTTTCCTATATATTAATCATAATCATACCCCCATAAATGGCCTATTATATATTACCAAAAAAAAGGCAGAATATGGTTTATTAATCTAACCTTTTAACTTCAAACAAAAGAATGAAGACCATAGTGTTATCAGAATGAAAGGGCATAGTACCTAGAGACCAGTAAGGCATGGGAGCAGGCCTGCCGATAAATGAGGTGTATTGATCAACAACGTCGAGGGGAGTGGGTCCTACAAAGAAGTAAAAGTCGAAAACACCACCAATAAGCTTATAAGTCAGTGAATTTCCTCTGTAAAACACATCCATGCCATTGCTGTTCAACAAGAGAACAGCATGCGCATATGGCTTATCACCCACATTCCTCAACTCCATATAAACAGGGTGGGACCCATACAAATCAGTGTTGAGATTAATGGCTGACACATCGGTTGTGTACAATGTATAAGGGTCATTTGGATACAGCTTGATTCCATGAGGTTGTGTGTTCTCTCCAAGTCCATACAGTGAAGCGTCTTCAGGCAACTGAGTGGAAATCTCCAAGTACTGGTCTTTGAACACCATTTCTCCGAATGAGTCTGCACCACCTGAACTGGAATTAAAAAGGGTCTGCCCATTGGATCTCCTTGTTACCGCAAAGCTAAAAGGGTCAACTGTGTGGAGGAATATCAGCTCAGACCCTGCAATCTCTAACACACTTATAGGCTTCTTTCTTGATCTCCCAATCGCTTGTTTCGGTGCAGGTGGTTGGTCTCTTGGCAAAAGATTGTATGGAACTTCCCATCTCTGCTTCTCTGCGTCTGTTATGTGCACCCTCAAACGATTTTCACCCTCATGTCTGCAAAATAAAAAAGAAGAAAAAAAAAACAGTAGCTATAACGGTGAGCTACATTAAGAGCAAATGTACATTCAAAACATTAACAGTTGCGTGACTTTACGGTGGATGATTAACTCACTTGACATAGAGTTGCAAGAGAGGAATATCAGGACCATAAACGTTGTTCTTTTGGTTAACCTGAAGGTGACCCAAGAAGCCACCGTCAGAGGTCTTTTCAATGGAGATCAAACGGTAGCCTTTGCCAATCCTAATGGGAGCAGCGGAGGAGGAAGATGATGAATATCCTCCGGAGAAACATGATATTAAAACGAGAAGAAGACAGAAGGAGCTCAAAGTCAAAGAAAGTAATGAAATGGGGAAGGGCATTGCTTAGAGAGGGGAGAGGAGAGAGTAAGAAATAAAGCAAATGATAAGGGAATTAAAAAGGACTACTTAAGACTGAAGAGGATGATGAGAGAAGGGAAGTGATTGGATGCATGACATTGACAGCATGAGTGGGGTGGACTTAGACACGTGATGAACAATAGCATGGTGTGTGACTGTGAGCTTGAGTCCAGAGGTTCTTGCTTATTTGATCTAAAAGGAGTGGTCCCACTGCTAACATAGGCTTTGATTTTGGTAGTAAGTTTGATTTTTTTTTATGGATAATAAATAATAATTCTTTTGTTAAGGATACTTAGGCGACGTTGAATATTAGACCTTAAACAATCATTCTCGGGGATGCTTCAACAGCAGCATATAGTTTTCTCCCTTCTACTGCTAAACTGAATAAAACAAACAGTAATGAATATCCACTTGTAAGTTCTGTTTTCACTGGAGACTACCTAGGAAATATGAATAGAAATCCTCCGCCTCCTAAACAAAATGGCGCCACATGCTCTTTATTTTTTCCATTTTAATTGTAATTCATGTTTTAAGTTTAAAATTTATAATGATTTAGGTTAGTTTTTAACTTATTATAAATGTTTTTGTTATTATTTTTATTTTTATATTCTATTAATTTTACCTATTCTATAAATAAAAAATTTACAATGACTTGAGTTAATTTTTATATTTTATAACTGTTTTTATTTTTATATTATATTAATTTTAATATTTCTCCAATTAACATATAGTTTAAAATTTTAGTTACAATTTTATTCAAGATTTTTTTTAAAAAAGAAAACACTTATTTTATAAAAAAATGAGTTACAACTAAAAGAAAAAACGTGGCATAACTTGATTAGGGAGCTAGTTGTTTAGTTGAAACTCATATTTTTTATAAAATAAAAGTTTTTTTTTTAATTTGGATAAAATTCTTGTTAATTTTTCAAACTATATTATTAATTTGAGAAAGATGGAAAAAAATATAATATAAATATAAAAACAATTATAATAAATAAAAAATTAACCCAAGTCATCATATATATTTTAATTTAAAGAATAAAAAATGGATATAATCGAAGATTGGACTAGTTTAATAAGTTAAATTTTCACAAGTTAATTATTATTATTTTTCATTAATTTAGTTCTCTATTGAAAAATAAATACTGAAATCGAAAATTTGATTTAGGGAAAAAATGAGTTTCATTGGTTTGAATTTGCTTTAAATCTAACTTTTTTTAATTATATAATACTTATATCTATTATGTGATTTATATATAAAAAATCAATATAAAAACTTATTGATGAAAAAGTAAATTGATTGGTTTAACATTTTAGATTTAATTTAAGAATCAATTTATCAAAACTCAACTTACTAAAGTAATACGAGGTAATTTTTCCTATTTTATATTTTTCATGAATTAAAAATTAATGATGAATTAACTTAAATTCTTCTATTCTTAATTTATTTTTAGTATTTTTATTTTTCTGTTTATTTTAAGTATTTTACCATTAATATATAATTTGAAAATTGAGTTATGATTTTTTTTATTAAAAATAGTTCACAAATTTAATTTAACAAAAGAAAATGCGTTTTTTTTTTTTATAAAAAAGACAAGAGTTATAACTTTTGTTTTTCAAATTCAGTATTTTTCTTTCTCAAAAAATTAACTTGATGAAAAAAAAAAAACGTCAACTTGTCAAAACTCAAAGTAGCTCTATAATATAAATTAGAAAAATATGATAACTTTGATTAAATTTTTATTTATTATATTATATTAGTTTTAACGGATTAGTATGTTGTCTACTATTAGTGAAGTTTTTTAACTCCATAAATAGAGTTTAGTACATGACATTGTTTGTTTTAATTTTTTTTTAATTTTTTTAAAATTTTTAATATTCTTTCAAAACACATTAATATGTATAAAAAATATGTATCACCTTAGATTCACTTGCTGTGTACAACACCTTTGATTCACCAAGATATGCATTAAAAATTATGTTTGCACTCCCATACGACAGAGCAACATGTCATGCTAATGGTTGCAGCATTCCCATCCAAATATAAAAAAAATCTTAAAAAATTTCACATCACGGGACATAAAGAAGTTCTTAGAATTCAAATCATATAAAAACCAAACTTTTTTGCCAAAGGGTTAGCCAGCAAAAACATATTCGACTTCGATTAGCAAACTTATTACCCTTAGAACGTTGATTATGAGCAAAACATTAGAAATCAAACACACGAAAATTGACAAATAAAGGAGGGCTACCAAACAACATTTCATTAGGTGTTTTATTGTGAAGAAGATATGAAGGAGTTCGATTAATGAGATGAGAAGCAAAGAACACACACTCCCAAAAAAAGATATAGGCAAATTTCCTTGGAAACGCAAAGTACAATCTACATTTAAAATATGTTGATGTTTCCTCTATAACAACTCAATTTTCAGTGGTGTCGGAAACAGTCGTTCGAGGCCACCAAATCCGACGAGTAAGCTCAAATTTATTATTTAATATTTACGAGTCAAATATAGTATTAAAAATATTTTTGAATTGGTAATTTGTATTTTATAATGATTTATTAGGTCAAGTAGTTTTAGAAAGTGAGGTATTGGGACCTTGTTTCCATAAATCGAGCCGTAAATATTTTTATAAATATTTAAGGAGTGTCATTAAGATGGTATTAAAGTTTTGTTAAAAAATTTTAACGTTTCGATAGTTAATTAATTAAAAAGGATTAAATTGAAAAAGGTGTAAAACTTGCTAATTATAATAATTAAGTGATTAAATGGCTTGATTAATAAAAGTGGGAGGACTTAAGAAACAATTATACCTAAAATAAAAAGATGAGGCGACATAAGAAGAGAAAGTAATAAAATAAAGCCATTTAATGGCAAAATGGTAATTTAAGTAAAATTAAAACAAACAAATAGAAAATTCTAAAAGTTTTTATTGAGTTCATCTTAAATTTGGCTCAAAAACAGACATAGGAGAGAGCTTAAGCTGGTTCTTCATATTTTTGCTTCATGTGAGTTCAATTCTTACTCGTTTCTTGTAAATTTTATGTTTTTGAGATTGTTCTAATTAGGTCCAACTAAATCTTACCTTAGTTTTTGATTTTATTATAAATTTTGGAAGTTACCATTGATGAATATTAGATGTTTTAGATGAATAACATGGATTTAGAGCTTTGATTGTGTTGTATGATGATTTTCTAAAGGGATTTTGTTAAATATTATTTTAGGATTAAATTGTGAAAATTAATGTTAAAATATTAGGGTTTGATAGTGAATTTTTGGTTTATTAAGGGTTGTATAATGGCTTAGAATATCTGAATAAATTATTGATTGAGTAATGTTAAAATGAGTTAATTTGATAGATTAACTAATTAAAGTATTAAATGGTAAAAATTATAAAAGTTTGGGGTAATTGTGTAAATTAAAAAAATAAAAGGGTATTAATTGTGAAATGAATTGGAAGTGAAATATATTCTAATTAATGAGTAATTTTATATTTTAGATCAAGATCTCGTAGAAACTCGTGAAAAAAGAAAAATAGCAGAATAGTCCCTGAACTTCTACAATTGCTACAATTCAGCCTAAGTAAGTTCGTACGGTTAAAAAATTTAATATCTTGTATAAATTGATGAATGGTATTATTTAATTATTCTATTGTTGGAATTAAATTATTGTTGGAATTATAATATTGAATTGGATTTCGGTTTGAATGGAACATGGGATTTGAGTACATTAGTATTTTGGTGTATGATGGTATTGAAAGGAGACAATGACATTTTTCCCAAGTAAAACGGGGTTCAACATTTGTTACGAACTCTCATGTTTTACTTTCTATTCAACTCTTATGAGTTTTTGTTCAGCTCTTACGAGCTTCTATTCAGCTTTCGAGCTTCTGATTGGTGTATTTAGGAGGCCCAGCTCTTATGAGCTTCTGTTGACGATGTACGCTTATTCGTAACTCGTTCTTCAATTTGGGAAAGATTTTGTAAGGTGATTTATTTATTGAAATTGAAAGAAATGTTATTTATTTTTGGTAACGACTTGAAAACGGATGTATTCATTGATTGAAGTTGTGATTGACAGGGAGTTATTGTGAATGATTTTTATTATTTGTTTTACTATAGTTAGTTCGGTAAGATTTTTATTTATCCCATTGAACTTACTAAGCTTTTAAGGTTGGACGATTGGATCAACGCTCAAGACACACTATCCAGCTTATTCCGATAGTTTTTGAAACGTTCAATATAGTTTATATGGCATCTATAGGTTTTTGTACGGTTTAGTCAAGGCTTGGCTTGTGAAAATATTATGATAGATATTTTGTTTAAATAACTAACTTACATATTGGTATGAGAATGAGGTATATTGTGATATGTGTATGAGTGTTATATGTATGTATGTAATTGAATTATAGTGAACTTTGCTAACTTGGTTAGGTAAATAATTAGGTAAGTTTAGACATTTTCTTTTTAAAGTTATCATTTAATGTACTTAATGGCATATTAGTTGATGTGGTGATAATACATGTTTAAGACATAATTTTAGCTTGTATTGAATGTCTTGTTATAGCTTGTTGATGTGCAATTTGTTGAGGCTAGGTTGGTGTCAATTTGGGTAAGAAATGTGAAATAGAAATTGGCCTATTTTCGTCCACACGGGTAGGGAAACGGGGGTATGTATCAGTCGTATGACACGCGGCCAAGTGACACGGCCGTGTGTCCCCTGTATCTTTTAAGAATGCAAGTCAATATGTTCACATGACCTGGCACACGGGCGTGTGACTTGGCCGTGTGACCCAAGCCAAAGAGTTACACATGTACGGACACTGGCTGGGCAAGACCATGTGTCCCTATTTTGAATGTCCACACGGCCTGAGACACAGGCATATCTCTCGATCGTGTGAGTCACACGGTCATGTGACCCCTGTAATGTTAAAAATTTTAAATAATTCTAAAGAAATTTTGAGTTTTCGATTTAGTCTTAACTTTTTTCTAATATGTATTTCGAGCCTTGAGGGCTCATTTAAGGGACAATATATAGGATTTTTTATTGGTTTTATTATGAATATTGATATGTAATGAAACATTTGAAATTTCTATCTGATTGATCCGTAAGCCCTGGTAATGCTTAGTAACCCTGTTTCGGCAATGAATACGGGTTAGGGGTGTTACATTTATTGGTATTAAAGCTACGGTTTAGTCGATTCTCAGACTGAACGTAGCGTGTGAAATGTCTAGAATTACATGCCATATGAATCTGTGATAGTGTGATGTGTATGATTCGATCTAACATTTGTTTTCTTATAGATTGTAAAGATGTCAGATGGATCTAATCGTACTGACAATGATGAGGTTAACAGTACAATACCAACTTTTGAACATGGGATGAGTAGTAATGTCCCGATTCTTTCGGCTCAGGAACGTGAACTTAAAAATATGTTCTTTGGGTATATGAACCAGTGGTTTAGTGAGTTTATGCAAGAAAGAAATCTGACTCAGCAAGCTCTACCCCCTACTATACCACCTGTTGTACCTCCGGTTGCACCTCCACCTCCTCCAGTGATTGAACCTAATAAACGTACTCCGATCGAGAAACTTAGAAAGTGTGGTGCTGAAAAATTTTGGGGTAGATCAAAGGATGATCCGGTTAAAGCTAAGTACTAACTTCAAAATATAATAAGGGTTTTCGAAGAAATGGCTTGCTCTCCTGATGATTTTCTTAGATATATTATTTCATTATTAAAAGAGGAAGCGTATAGCTGGTGGTCGACAATAATTGTTGTGGTGCCGAAGGAAAAAATTTCCTAGGAATTTTTCTAGACCGAATTTAAAAAGAAATATGTCAGAAAAAGGTATCTGGACAAGAAAAAGAAAGAATTTCTTGAGTTACGTCAGGAAAATAGATCAGTAGTTGAATATGTGAGAGAATTTGTATATCTTAGTAAATATGCTTGAGAAATTGGGCCTACTGAAGAAGAATGTGTATCCGGTTTGAAGATAGTCTGAATGATGAAATTTGAATGATGATCGGAGGTAATGAAATATGAGAATTAGTTATCTTGTCTGATCGTGCACAGAAAATGGAAGAAGTGTATAACTAAAAGATACAATGGGGTAGGTGAAATCGAGAATTTCACAAGAGAGGTTCTTCCAAGTCATTTTCGGCATCATCAGCGAAAAAGACTAAAGATGATTTTAGCCGAGGTATCTCAATGCCTGAACGTTCAAATAAAAACAAGATGATTCAACATGATTTCAGGGTACCTACTAGACCAGTTGATAGTGTGGATAGTGTACAAAATACTCCGAAGCCTAAATTTAGATATTGAGAGAAATATCACCTCGGTGAGTGTAGAAGAAAAACAGGAGGCTATTATAGATGTGCATCAACTGATCATTTTATTCGTAATTTTCCTAAATTGCCAAAAGAAGATGAAGATTAGAAAGAAAAACAAATGTCTACCTCTAAGAAAAGTAGATATTTGGGCCAGAATAGTGCTACCGAGACTACTCATTGGGGAATAAAAGACATTGTTATTCGATTAGAGGCTAAAACACTTACTTGTACCTATGCCATTCGAACTAGAGAGAAAGCTACTACTCCAGATGTGATCGCTGATACATTCTATCTATTTGATGTTACTGTGTATGTATTGATTGGCCTTGGGTCAACTCATTCATATATTTGCACTGCATTAGTAATGAAAAAGAAGTTGCCTGTTAAATCTACTGATTATGATATTCAAGTTACAAATCCACTAGGTAAAAGTGTGATATTTAATTTAGTCTATCGTAATTGTCCACTGAAGGTTAATGGCTGTCAATTCTCTGCTAATTTGAAGTTGTTACCCTTCCGGGAATTTGATGTTATCCTGGGTATGGATTGGTTATCTTTGCATGATGCTGTGGTAAATTGTAGATAGAAATGTATTGATTTGAAATGTCAGACAAGAGAGATGATTTCAATTGAGTTTAAGGATCCGAAAGATATTGTTAGAATTATTTCAGCTTTTTCTGCTTAGAGGTTAATATGAAAAGGTAATGAAGCATTTCTAGCATATATCCTTGATACCTGAGATTTAGAATCAAAGCTAGATCAATTACCAATTGTTAGTGAGTTCATTGATGTATTTTTTAAAGAATTACCAGGTTTACCTCCTGATCGTGAAGTTGAGTTTGTGATTGATTTGATTCCTAGAATTGTACCAATATCAATATCACCGTACCATATGGCACCAGCTAAACTAAAAGAATTGAAAACACAGTTGCAAAAGTTATTAGATCGAGGGTTTATTCGACGAGCATGTCTCCCTAGGGTGCACCTGTTTTGTTTGTAAAAAAGAAATATGGCTCTTTAAGGTTGTGTATAGACTACATAGAGTAGAAGAGAGTCACAATTAAAAATAAATACCCTTTGCCACATATCGATGATTTGTTTGATCAATTGAAAGGTGTCGCAATGTTCTCGAAGATAGATCTCAGATTCGGGTATTATCAATTGAAGGTTAAAGACTGCTTTTAGAACTCGTTATGGTCATTACGAGTTTCTGGTAATGCCATTTGGTTTAACTAATACCCCTGTTGCTTTTATGAATTTAATGAATCAGATCTTTCAACCTCATTTGGATAGATTTATTGTTGTGTTTATTAACAATGTACTAATCTATTCCAAGACAGAATTTGAGCATGTACAACATTTGAGGATCGCACTACAGACTTTAATAGAAAAACAGTTGTACGCAAAATTTAGTAAATGTGAATTTTAGCTTCGTGAGGTTGGATTTTTGGGTCACATAGTATCAGCTGAGGGATTCAAATTGATCCGAGTAAATTTTTTGATTGTGATAAACAGGAAAACTTTGAAAAATGTCTCAGAAGTGTGAAGTTTTCTGGGTTTAGCAGGTTACTGTCAATGTTTTGTTAAAAACTTTTCAATTATTGATTTGTCGATGACCAAATTATTACAAAAAAAATGTTGAGTTTGTTTGGTCCGGCAAGTGCCAACAGAGTTTTAATCAGCTGAAAAGAATGTTGACGGAAGCCCCAGTCTTAAATCAGCCAGAATCTGGAGTAGCATATGTTGTTTATAGTGATGCGTCTCTCAATGGTTTGGGTTGTGTATTGATGTAGTCAGGAAAGGTAGTAGCTTATGCTTCTCGAAAATTAAAGCTACATGAAAAGAATTATCCTACACATGATCTTGAGTTGGCTGTGATCGTATTCGCTTTAAAGATTTAGAGACATTATTTATACGGCAAAAAATGTCACGTGTTTACAGATCACAAAAGTTTAAATTATTTGATGACTCAGAAAGAATTGAATTTAAAACAGAGGCAGTGGTTAGAATTACTAAAATATTACGATCTGGTTATTGATTACCATCCTAGAAAGGCTAATGTAGTTGCAGACGCACTTAGTTGAAAATCGTCATTGTTTACACTTCGAGCATTGAACGCTCATTTAACTCTTAATGAAGATGGTTCTGTATTAGAAGAACTGAGAATGAAACCTATATTTCTACAACAAATTCGGAAATTGCAAGATGATGATCCAAAGTTGGTGTTGAAACGACAGATGGTTCAGAATAATTTGGATTCAGAATATAGTGTTGATGATAGTGGTACATTGCGTTATCGTGATAGAATTTTTGTTTCGAATAATTTAGATTTGAAAAATGATATTCTTTCTGAAGCTCATAGTAGCACATACTCTATTCATCCAGGCAGTACGAAGATGCATTATGATTTGAAACCGATGTATTGGTGGCCGGGTATGGAACGAGAAATTTCTGAGTTTGTAGTTAAATGTTTGATTTGTCAGCTGGTGAAAGTAGAACATCAGGTAGCAATAGGTTTACTACAACCTGTTATGATTCCTGAATAGAAATGGGAGCGAGTCACTATGGATCTTGTATCTGGCTTACCTGTAACTCCGAGAAAGAAAGATTTGATCTGTGTGATTGTTGACAGATTGACTAAATCGGCACATTTTATTCCAGTCAGAACAGACTTTGCATCAGAGAGATTAGCGGAACTATATATATATATATATCTAAGATTGTGAGATTAACGGAGTTCCACATCTATTATTTTAGATCGAGATCTGAGATTTACATCGAGATTTTGGAGTAAATTTCAAGAGGCTCTTGGTGCTGAGCTTAATTTCAGCACAACATTTCATCCTCAGACTGACGGGCAATCAGAACGAGTGATTCAAATTCTAGAAGATATGTTAAGATGTTGTATACTCAAATTTAAAAGTTGATGGGAAAAATATCTACCATTAGTTGAATTCGCATATAATAATAGTTATTAATCCAATATAAAAATGACACTATTTGTAACACCTCAAACCCGGCCCTGACGTTATGGCTGAATCTGGCGATGTCACATTGAAGGGTTGCTTTAAAAAAAATGGTTTAGTTAAAAACTTAGTTCGAACGAAATATGCTTGATAGGAATTTACTTAGTTAAAAATTCGAAGAATTAACTTAAATGAAATAATTAAAAAAACATGTTTATTAAATATAGCGGTAACTAAATAAAATCCCAAGTAACCTATGAAATCGAAGATACATAGCCTTATTACATCACAGCAGAGATTTAAAAGTAATTATCATAGAACACTTAATAAATCTAAATTGAAAATTCCCAAGTAACTTGTAGGGTGGCTATCTCTGAGTCCTCTCCCGCGTCGAGCCGTCTATTGTGGATCACCTAAAATATTAATAATAAGGGTGTGAGTTTCGAAACTCAGTGTGTACGACCCTTGGCAATCCAATCAATTCATTATACACATATCACATTGGGCCTAAGCCCTAACAATATCGGTGGCCTTAGCCCACATTAACCTCATATCATACCAGAATTACATGTATGCAAAAGTTCCTATCCCAAATCCAACCGCTACACACCACCCGTATCAGCCCAACACACCTGTGGGGATGTCTACATCAACCCACCCATCCTCTACACACTAATGGTAGCATACACAGCGGCACTATTCGCGTTGCAGCAAGGCTGCTATATATGTACGGTGTAGCCAAGCTACTCAATGGCTTAAAAGCCTACGGTGGATCCACAGTCATCAATCGACTATGCGATCCTCAAAACACTTCCTCCGTATCATCAAAACCCACTCAAGTGCAGCATACAATTCATGAATACATCATACACATTTTCACACATTTTCACATATTAATCACTTAGGGGTATTTTGGTCATTTCACTACCCAAGGGTATTTTTGTAAATCTACCCTACAGGGGTATTACGGTACTCCTACCCTACAAGGGTGTTTCAGTAGTTCTACCTTACAGGGCATTTTCGTAGTTCTACCTTAGAAGGGTATTTTTGTAATTTTATCATAAAAGGGTGTTTTCGTAATTTTAACCTAGAAAGGTATTTTCATAATTTCCTAATGATACATATTTTAGTTATAGATTTTGGCTCATCAACAAGTCCTCGCGGCTAAGATAAACGGACACTGTGCACCAGGTAGGATTCAAGAGAAGAGGAGGTGGGTCACTCAGACCGCTTAAGTACCAGGCTCTTCCATGATCCAATCCTAGACATGCATATGTCGGTTGCCACACCTTAGTCTATTGACTTGCAACAAGTCCTTGCGACTAAAATGAACGGACACTATGCACCAGGTAGGATTCAAAAGAAGAGGAGGTGGGTTACTCGGATCGCTTAAGTACCAGGCTCTTCCATGATCCAATCCTAGACATGCATATGTCGGTTGCCACACCTTAGTCCATTGACTTGTTCATAGACATGTTTATTACCTAGTTAAGTTTTATGAAAATTTGAGAGTCCATTTAACTAGGTCTAAAGTCCATTAAACTCTAGCATGCATTTCTACAATCCCACAAAGCCCAAACATGCTTATTAAGCCCATTAAGCCCAATCATGCTTATAAAGCCCATTAAGCCCAATCATAATCCAACATACAATTCATGCATATCATTTCATCATAGAATTTCATATCACAATTTTGCCAATTTGGGCCCACAAATTCGGCAGGCCCGTACGGGATTTCGGGATTTCGGCTTTTACCGTTTCACCGTGTGTGTAGTGTTTGTACACACCTGATTGACGACTCGCACCTACACTATCCTCAGTCTTGACCTACAATTAAAACCACTTCCAATTAACTCCAAACCTTACAAAAACTTTATCAAATTCCGAAGCCTTACCGTAGCCTTACTGTGAACCTTCAGCTTTTCTAGCATTTCCTTAGCGAATAGTCTCGAATATTCCTAGATCTGCATCAACACACATATTTTATCAACCTCAGGTGACTCTCTTCCACACGAGTCACCCTTATGGCTACACATATATTCAGCCACCCCCTTAAGAAATCGAAATTGAGAATGAGACACTTACCGAAACTCGCCTTCAAACTAACGGCCTAGATATCTACTGTTTAAGCAATCGGCTTTTCAACACTAGCTTAAGGATGTAAATCAAAGACGAATAGTGATGAAGGAAAAGAAATTGGCAAGGAACCACAAGTATTTGGCTTTTAAGAAAAAAAAGGGAACTACTAAAGGTTTCGGTAAACAATAGATGGCTATTTGGCAAAGGAAAAATTCGGCAAAGATGGAACAAAGGGGAGAAGGAGGATTTGGCAAGAGGAGGGAAGAAAAATGAACTATAGCAAAGTAAAGAAAACCCTACTATGAAATTCGGCACTCCTTAAATAGGCAATAGCCGAACCTAGCCCTCCTTAGAGTCAAATTCTGTACCACCACTTCTTCTCTTTAATCTCCTAATATCTCTCTTTTATCATTACCTTAAAATTCTCTCATGATCACTCCCTAACAGAGTCCATACCAATGCCACTACTTGCCTCCTAAAGCAAAAAAAATAAAGCCTTTTAATCGATCCCAAATTCAAGGCCCATTACTTCTAGGCCTAAAATTCGGGGCGTTACACCATTTAAAGCTCTTTACGAGAGAAAATGTAAAACACCGTTGTATTGGTCTGAGTTGAGCGAATCCAAAATGGTAGGAGTTGATTTGATTCGAGAAAATGAGGATAAAGTTTGAATTATTCGGGATAGTTTGAAAGCCGCATTTGATTGTTAGAAATCATATGTGGTTCTGAAGAAAAAAGATATTGAATTTGCTGTTAGTAATCGGGTATTCTTAAAAGTCTCTCCCTGGAAGAAAGTGCTACGGTTCGATAGGAAAGGAAAGCTGAGTCCGAGATTTACTGGACCGTATGAAATTGTTGAAAGAATTGGTCTTATAGCTTATAGATTAGCTTTGCCTTTGGAACTCAAGAAAATCCATAATGTGTTCTACATATTGATGTTAAAACGGTACAGATCTGATCCTTCACATGTCATTCTTCATAGTGAGATTGAGTTACAATCAAATTTGACGTATTCAGAGGAACCAGTGAAAATTTTAGCCCGGGAAGTCAAAGAATTGTAGAATAAATAAGTACCATTAGTAAAAGTCTTATGGCATCGACATGGTTCAGAAGAAGCTAGCTGGGAAATAGAAGAATCTATAAGATCACAATATCTGAATCTATTTTCAGGTAACAATTTCGAGGACGACATTTCCTAAGGGGGGAGTTGTAACAACCCGATTTTCAGTGGTATTGGAAACAGTGGTTTGAGGCCACCAAATCCGGTGAGTAAGCTCGTAAATTTATTATTTAATATTTACGAGTCAAATATAGTATTAAAAATATTTTTGAATTGGTAATTTGTATTTTATAATGATTTATTAGGTCAAGTAGTTTTAGAAAGTGAGGTCGGGTCCTTGTTTCTATAAACTAAGCCATAAATATTTTTATAAATATTTACGGAGTGTCATTAAGATGGTATTAAAGTTTTGTTGAAAATTTTTAACGTTTCGATAGTTAATTAATTAAAAAGGATTAAATTAAAAAAGGTGCAAAGCTTGCTAATTATAATAATTAAATGATTAAATAACTTGATTAATAAAGAAGGGAGGACTTAAGAAACAATTATACCTAAAATAAAAAGATAAGGCGACATAAGAAGAGAAAATAATAATAAAATAAAGCCATTTAATGGCAAAATGGCAATTTAAGTAAAATTAAAATAAACAAATAGAAAATTCTAAAAGTTTTTATTGAATTCATCTTCAATTTCGGTTCAAAAACAGACATAGGAGAAAGCTTAAGCTAGTTCATATTTTTGTTTGATGTGAATTCAATTCTTACCCGTTTCTTATAATTTTTATGTTTTTGAGATTGTTCTAATTAGGTCCAACTAAATCTTACCTTAGTTTTTGATTCTATTAAAAATTTTGGAAGTTACCATTGCTGAATATTAGATGCTTTTGATGAATAACATGGATTTAGAGCTTTGATTGTATTGTATGATGATTTTATAAAGTGATTTTGTTAAATATTGATTTTAGGATTAAATTGTGAAAAGTAAGGTTAAAATATTAGGGTTTGATAGTAAATTTTTGGTTTATTAGGGGTTGTATAATGGCTTAGAATATTTGAATAAATTATTGATTGAGTAATGTTAAAATGAGTTAATTTGATAGATTAACTAATTAAAGTATTAAATGGTAAAAATTATAAAAGTTTGGGGTAATTGTGTAAATTAAAAAAATAAAAAGGTATTAATTGTGAAATGAATTGGAAGTAAAATATATACTAATGAATGAGTAATTTTATATTTTAGATCAAGATCCCGTAAAACCTCGTGAAAAAAGAAAAATAGTAGAATAGCCCCTGAACTTCTGCAATTGCTACAATTTAGCCCAGGTAAGTTCGTACGGTTAAAAAATTTAATATTTTGTATAAATTTATGAATGGTCTTATTTATTTATTCTATTGTTGGAATTGCATTATTGTTGAAACTATAATATTGAATTGGATTTCGGTTTGAATGGAACACGAGATTTGAGTACATTCGTATTTTGGTGTATGATGGTATTGGAAGGAGACAATGGCATTTTTCTCAAGTAAACCGGGGTTCAGCATTTGTTGTGAACTCTCGTGTTTTATTTTCTGTTCAACTCTAATGAGTTTTTGTTTAGCTCTTACGAGCTTCGTTTTAGCTCTTTTAAGTTTATGTTCAACTCTTATGAGCTTCTATTCAGCTTTCGAGCTTTTGATTGGCATATTTGGGAGGCCTAGCTCTTATGAGCTTCTATTGACAATGTACTCTTATCCGTAAGTAATATGGTTTATATGGCATGTATAGGTTTATATGGCATGTATAGGTTTTTGTACGATTTAGTCAAGGCTTGGCTTGTGAAAATATTATGATAGATATTTTGTTTAAATAACCAACTTACATATTGATATGAGAATGAGGTGTATTGTGATATGAGTATGAGTGTTATATATATGTATGTAATTGAATTATAGTGAACTTTGGTAACTTGGTTGGGTAAATAATTAGGTAAGTTTGGACATTTTTTTTTAATGTTATCATTTAAGGTACTTAATGACATATTGGTTGTATGTAGTGATAATACATGTTTAAGACATAATTTTAGCTTGTGTTGAATACCTTGCTGATGTGCAATTTGTTGAGGCTAGGTTGGTGTCAATCTGGGTGAGAAATGTAGCATAGAAAATAGCCTATTTTCGTCTACACAGGTAGAGACACAAGCGTGTGTCTTAGCCATGTGTGACACATGGCCAACTAACATGGTCGTGTGTCCCCTATATCTTTTAAGAATGCAAGTCAGTATGCTCACATGGTCTAGCACGCAGGTGTGTGACTTGGCCGTGTGACCTAAGTCAGAGAGTTACACGGGTTGTGTAATGACCCAAATTTCACGGGAACCGAAATGTGAGTTTAGGGACTCTGTCTTAGGAAAACAAGTCCATAAATATTTATTAAAAATATTTACGAAGTTAGTTATAAGTTGAATTAGATTTTGGTTAAGTGAATTTAGTTTAATTAGAAGTAATTATTGGGAAGGATTAAATTAAATGGAGCATAAAAGCTTAATGATAGAATGGAGAAAGGTTAAAGGTTAAAGGATTAAATTAGTAATTAAACCAAATTAGTGAAATGTGTATGTTGGAGAATAAATACATGTGCAATAAAATAAAAAAATGTACAAGTGTATAAATTAATTTGATTTACTTATAATTTAAGTAAAAGATATTTTATTATTATTATTATTATTATTATGTAATATTATATTATTATATTTAATAAATAAATAGTGCCAAATGTATGATAATAAAATAATACATGTGTACATATAGGTATTATACACATGTAATATATTCATTTGATATTAATTAGATATTTTGAATTATTAAATAATTAAGTATTAAGTAAATAATAAATAAAACATAAAAATAAAAAAATAAAAATATAGAAAAGAGTATAGAGAAGCCATGAAAATTTGGAGAAAGAAAGAAGAAAAGAAAAAAAAGAGGAGAAATTAGGGTTTGAAAGCTTGAAAGTTAAATTGTTAAGTCAATCAAGTCCCTTTCTTTGTGATTTTGATGTTTTTGAAGTCCTAGAGTAAAGTACTCTTGAATTTAATTTGAAATATTGAAAGTTGATAGACTTTTGAGTAGGGTTTATATTGAACAACTGATGAAATTAAGGATTAAATTGATAGAATTGTTAATTAAAATTGATTAAAGGATTAATTTGTAAACTAGGCTATAAGTTTTGAGTTTTAGGGGCTAGATTGGAAGAAATTCGAAATTATGGAAAAATGGTGAAAATTTAATTGTTATATTGAAGTTTTGATGGAAATCGAATAAGAAAATAATGTGATTTGTAAAAAGGAAGAAGATGAATGTGGGTAGGACAAATTTGGAATTATGATAAAAGTTGTTTGGAAATTTAATATTTAATGTGAAATGTGTGTGTAATTAATAATTTGGAATTATATAATTTTGTAGCAAACAAGGAACCCAAGACGTCGAATACGAAGGGGGAAGAAAAAGTTATTGAGGAGTAGCTCGAGAAAAATATCGGTTTGTATTACCTTAATTCAAGTTATTATTTAATATGTGTTTAATTTTACTATAAGTGCATAGAAAATGAAATAGAGGCAAGTATTGACATTTGAGTTGAATGTGAATTAGGTTATTGGATGAATATATATATATATATATATATATGTTTGTGTGAAATTGAATTGTATATTGATTAGTAGTGAATTTGAATTGAGAAAGAGTATTTGAATTGTAAATTGAATGTGATTATTTGAAATGTATATGGATTGAAATTATGAAAAAATGATTGAATTGAAATGTGATTCAGAAACCCTATTAACTAGTCGGGCTAGGGTGGATATAGTTGGCATGCCATAGGATTGGAAGTGTTCAGGGATTCTTCGACCTCGAGTCGATGAGACACTTGGTGTGTCATTATATTGCTTCAGATAGATTCGATGAGGTGTTGGTCGCCACTTTGCTTCAGCTTAGCCGATGAGACGTTGGTCGTCACTTATTTGTTTCGAACTATCCGATGAGGCATTGGTCGCCATTCTGGTGTGTTTGGTTGGATCCGTGTATCCGCCAAGGTCCGAGTCAAGTTAATAGGGTAAATAAGTGAAATGATATATTTTGAATAAATGTGATTGGGCTATTGAAAGAAATGAGAAAGTGAATTTGTGAAATAAAGTATGATATGAGATTTGTGATATGAGATTGAATGCATGAACCAAAAGTTCATGAATTGTTCATATTTGAAATGTGAATTGAATATTTATATGAGATTGAGAGATGAACCAAAGGTTCAGGAATAATTGGAAGTCTTGTTGATGAGATAGTGATTTAAATATTGGAATTGATACAATGGAAATATGATAGCTTGGTATACAATTATATGTATGATTTATGTATGATATGATATATTATTGTTGTTATAATTTGAATTATGGTAATACCACTGAGTATTTTCAATACTCAACGTATGGTTTGTTTTCTGTGCGTAGGTTAGGTCAAGTTAAAGTTTGACTCAGCATCCGAATCAATCCCGGCTTCAGCTCAATTTTGGTGATGAATCAATCTTTTGGTAAATGTGGCATGTATTAGGTTTGGTGTTTGCCACTTGTAAATGCTTTATGTTTTAAATGTAAATGTGGTTTATAACCCTTAAAAAGTTTTTAGTATGAATGAATGAATATTTGCTAAGTTTGAAAGGTATAATAATGTTATTTGATCAAGATTTATAAGTCAATGTTTTGGGCATGAATTAGGTGTGTTTAGTAGGTGAAAGTAGCTTAAAAATGATGAAAAATTAGGTTTTCACATGGCCAAGTCATATGGGCGTGTGCCCCTATTTTTAAAGAAAAGTTTTCAAAGTTCTTAGTTTAGTCCCAAATCACTTCCTAAGCATATTTTGGGCCTCGTAGGCCCATACTAAGGACTTTTTGATGGAATTTGGAAAGTTTTAGATTAAAACACAAATTTATGACTCGATTTTGTTCGTTTACTAGTATAAGTTCGGTAATGCCTTGTAACCTTGTTTCGGCGACGGTTTGAGGTTAGGGCGTGTTACAGGTTGGACACGACCGTGTGTCCCTATTTTGAATGCCCACATGGCCTGAGACACGGGTATGTCTCCTGACCGTGTGAGTGACACAGCCTGGTCACACGGCCATGTGACCCTGCAATGTTGAAAATTTTAAATAATTCTAAAAAAAATTCTCTGAGTTTCTGATTTAGTCCCGACTTGTTTCTAATATGTATTTCGGGCTTTGAGGGCTCGTTTAAGGGACACTATATATGATTTTTGATTGGTTTTATTATGAATATTGATATGTAATGAAACGTTTGAAATTTTTGTCTGATTGATTTGTAAACCCTAGTAATGCTTAATAACCCTGTTCCGGCGATGGATAAGAGTTAGAAGCGTTACATCCTCTCCACTCACCCATTTTGTTGAGGAGTATCAACATAAAATGTTTGAAAAATAATGTTATTTACAAGAAAATAATCCTGTAGACAATTAAATTTCGTCTTATTATCACTTCACACTTTATTTGTTGAGAGAATTGACGATCAACCATAGCAATGAATGACATGAAAACTCTAAAAACATTATTTTTATTAACCAATAGATATACCCAAACAACACAAGAGAAATCATTAACCAATTTCAAAAAATAATGAGATCCACCAGATGAAGTAGTGTCGTTAAACCCTCATAAGTCACAATGAACTAATTTAAAAATACAAGTGGCTTTTGTTCACTAATTGGAAAGTTATTTCTAGTCTGCTTAGCATAATGACAAATTTTGCATGAATTATTCAGATGATTTCTAGAGTTACTAACATAAGGAAGTAATTTTACTACTTTCTCGGAAGGCTGACAGAATCTTTTATATCAAAGTTCCAAAGAGGATGAAGCTTCAACCAAAACCGCTTTGACCATCGAAACCTACTGAAAGTAGTAAAGTCCATCTCGTCTCTCACCCGCTCCAATCAGCTCCCTTGAATGAAAGTCCTGAATAGCACATATGTTAGTAGAAAATTGGACAAAACAGTTCATATCATCATTCAACTGGGAAACCAAAATTAAATTGCAGTTTACTTTAGAAACGTAAAGAACATGTTTTAAGTGAATTTTGTTCATCAATTTAACCATTCCTTTTTGGGTAGCCACCATTGTTTGATCATCAGGGAGCCTTGCGGGACATGCTACAACATCTTTCACATTCATCAAACACATAAGATCACATGTAACATGATTTGAACACTCGTATTGGAAATACAAAAATATACACACTTTTTCATGCCCTTTTAACTCAAATTCATACAATTTCGTAGTAATTTTTGTCAAAAAAATATAATAATTATAAAATAATTTAATTTACTTAAATTATTAACATGTTGAATTTTAATTAATTTTATAATAAATTTTTATTAATTTTGATCATTTTCGACATATTCATACAAAGGGCGAAAATTGGCTCGGCAGACACTGCCAGAAGTGCAAAACCAAGAAACGATTTTTGCAGCATCGAGGTGAATTAATTTTTCAGCCGAAGATGGTCCAAAATATGAATATTAATTCATAATATAATTAATTTTAATTTTAATCCAATTTATTTTAGGTTAAATAATTATTATTAATTAATTATGAAAAGAGGCCCAGTTGAGCTGAACTGAGAAAATCGATCCAACCGAACAGTGGGCTGCCCAAAACTATCCCACATGCTGACTCAATCAGCTTGTGTGGCTGATTATTTGGTTTACAAAACAGCCCTTGAAGACTTCTTGAATCTGCATTTAAACCCCTTCACTTATCATGCCTTTTTAGATTTGCCCATACTTTAAAATAGCAAGTTTGAAACCTTCAAACTTGCCACATGTGTGGCCGACCATGGGGGGAGTCTATGGCTGCTGATTTTTGCTATTTTTAGCAGCCATCTCAACCTATAAATACCCCCTGGCTGCTCATTTCAAACACACCTTAAAACCTCTCATCCTTTCACTTCTCTCTACAAAACCCTTCATTTGTTCTTCATTTTCCTTCCCATTCCTTTGCCTATTTCACCTATTGGAAAAGAGTCCTTCAACCACCATTTGAATCAGCATTCAAGTGTTCGTGGAAGTCTCGGTTCAACAAGAACAAGCGGAGAAAGAGGAGCGGAGCTAGTCAAGCCTCGGAGAAATACTGGATTTGATTCTTGTTCCTTATCCTTTTAATTCTACTGTTGTTGTTATGAACATGCCTATGAATACTTGTGATGTTGATATGTTTAATTTAATTAATATGACTTAAATTTAATCGTGTTAGGTTGATTGCATTTCGTCCACTTGAATTATTAAAATTATATTTATGTTGTTATAGGTCTTGGTAAAATGTTTGATTAAGTAAAACCATGACTAAGTTATTCTTGCATTATAATTGTAAGGTGACTAATGAATTAATTATTTAAACATGTTGAAATTGTAATTAATTGACACAATATTTAATCTGTGCATGTTTAATCCTCTAAGGTAGCTCAGGGTTAAATTAGCGACGGTATTAAACAATACATTAACCTTGCATAACTTGCAACATTATTATGATTAAACTGTTTTAAGGTAGGAATACATTATTACCTCACTTAATCTTTTATGTGATAATGAAGATTGATTAATTGTTTAAATTGGCATTGAAAAATGTTCAAGAGATTAGTTAATTTAAAAAGTATGTATGAGCAGTACTTAGCAAATTACCGAGTTGCCATGAATTTATTCCTAACAACATAAACATGAGTTTGGTAATTCTAAGTTAAGAAATGTAATTAATCTAACATAATTATGTCATCTTGATTAAAATCATTTTTTTGAAATCATGCATTGGAATTTTTATTTTTATTTTATTTTATTTTACTTAGTTAAATTTTAGTTTTTAATCACTTCCTTAAAATCAAAATATTTTCTTTACCAAAGTATTTTTAATTGCATTCATAAATAATTCTTTTTATAGTCCCTGTGGGTATGATAACTTGACATTTACTTGTCATTTTATTACTTGTTGGGATTATGTACACTTGCACGTTTCCGTCGTTCCACTTATCAAAAATCCAATTATTCTTGAGCTGACCATTCAACCGAGTGGAAGTTGATTGTTTATTACTGAACACCATCAGAAGAGACTGTCATTGCTTAATAGTAAAACTAGGAGTGTGACCCCCTTGATGGTGGTAGAGGAGAAGAAAAAGACTCGCCGCTAGCCATTTAGAATGATGAAAAAAATTGTGTCAAAAACCTTCTTAGATGCCATGATAATATCCTATAATATCCCATTAGGAATATTTGCTATGAAATAATATCCTATAATATCCCATTAAGAATCAAATTACTAAAAGATAATATCTAATAATAATATCCTAACACACATGATAACATTTTACTTACTTGTAGAGTTTTTAAACTCCACTATCAGTGCACTAAATAATTTTTCAATTTTAATATTTCTCCTATTAGTATATGATTTGAAACTTAATTACTATTTTGTCAAATAAAAAATAAAAACACTTTTCTTTTATAAAAAAATGAATTACAACTAAAAGAAAATAAAAAAAATTCAACGCGTAATTTTGAAGGGCACAGATGGGGGCAAGGTTTTGGGGTAGGTGATTTTCATTCGGGAAATATTAGGTAAGGATCTAATTTACAAGTTCTTCAGGAGTTGGAGATTTTGGCAAAATTAGTGAGTTTCTATATTAGATATCACCTTTGGATGAGATTTCTTTTCATTTGGTTTCTAGAATTTATAATGTTTTTAGGGAAATTAGTTGTTATATTGTTAATGGAGTTTTTGGATGGCACAGATAAAATTAAAAAATTAACAAGTATTTAAGAGATATAGTAAAACATTAAAAAAAAGAAATAGGTGTAAATTTTTTAAAGATATTTGTAAAAAAACAAATACTCACATTTTTTATTTTGTAAAAAATTAATATTTTATGATAATATTATTATGACGTCCTTGTCTAACACTTGGCAAACAATGAATGGCTGAAAGCCTCAACCATTTTATTTAATGCCAAAAGGATTAAACCAATGGATGACGGATAACTTTAGGTTTTTATTTGTGTAAAAAAACTTCAAAGATGAAAGTGAAAAAAGTGATATACTTTATATACTAAATGGTTCATTAAGTTTTTTTATAATTTACTTTAAGTTAATTATAGTTGAATTAATATAAAAAATCGTTTATTGATTTCTCAATCATTAATTAAATTCTTCAACTCCAAAAAGAAGTAGACGAGAGTTAAACGTGTTCATATGTCGGGTTTAAGTTTACATTTTTTAATCTCAGGTTCACCTAGTCCAATCCATTTTACTATTTTGAAATAATAATAAATGTTTTATATTTATATTATAATATATTTTCATCATTAAGTTTAAATAAATTTTTTTTGTTTTTTTAAACAGTGAAACGAGTCATTTGGGCGAGCTTGGTTTAAGGCTCGGGCTAGAATTTTTTTGAAATCGTGCCTTAACCATGAATGCCTCTATTGGTAATCTGTGCTTAGATATACAAAAGGCTTACACAGTTCTCAGACAGAAAATAGTCTTATTTATATACATCAAATTAGTATGAAAATCTCCAACACAAAAAAATACAAAAAAGTTTAACATTCATTTCATTAACTAAAAGAATTGCCATGCAAAATCGACTTAAACCTATACAAGACATACACTTAAAACAAGTAAATGACCTATACTAGACAAAAACCTAAAGGTCGTTGATTCTAATGTCACGGGGCTAGAACTTTAGTCTGGCAAAATGTGTAACCTTAGGTGGTTTCTTTACTTCAAATCTGCCTAAGTCAGCCTTACTCTCAAAAATAAGAATTCACAAAGGAAATTCTCTAAGTGCCACACTCGATTATCCTTATTGTCTCAAAATTTAAGGAAAGTTAGGATTAAATTTAATGAATTGGAGAATTGTCGAGCTTCGTCGATGAAACTTAGAAATTTTAGTGGTCGAATTATGATTAGTTGGATCTCGATTCTGGTTTAGTTAGACTGGAACTAGCTATCTTCCTAGTGGGAGACAAAATAATTAGCATTGATTGGCTAAAATGGACTAGGAGACTGTGCAAACTTTGGGTATAAATAAATGTATGTGGAGAGGAAAGAATTCTCCTGAAATTAGCTGATAATGTCCTTCTTGTCTGCAACATCTTCTTCAATTGCACCAAAAAAGAAGAGGAGGTTGGAGAAAGCTCTACATGAGGTGGTAAATGCGAGGTTCAAAGTTTGGGAAGTCAAGAATTCGATAAACTGGTAAGCCTTAAGCCTCATTGTACCCGTGGATTAGAGGAAAGAGAAGTAAGAATTCTCGAAATATTTTTGTGGTTTTGGGTTTTTAAGGTTTGAATACCTTCAAGTTAACAGATAAATGATTGTTATGCTTAATTGTCAAGACAAATGAGGTTTTTGGCATGGACAAGCTAAATGGTCGAGGATAAAGGAAGCAAGGTGAGTTTCTACACTTTGTCTTGGGTGGTTGATGAGATTAAGTTGTTAATTGATTTATGTTGTGACTATTCTAGGTTATTTGAGTCTGTCGTTATGTGCTAAAATGGTGACTGGGCATACTATGAATGCATAATCTTATACAAGTATATGAGTATTTGTATGTATGATCATTGAATGTTAAGCGGATATTACATGATGTTGAATATGTGGCGTACTTTATGTCATGTATTAAGTACCTTGATTGCATGAAATGTATGAGTATCTTGTATACGGAGTACAAATGTATTTACCTTGAAGGAGTAGATGAAGATAGGATTAATTGGCATATTGGAGGAATGAATAGGTCAAAATAGGGATCCAAGAGGGTTTGGGTAAAAATGTAGAATGTTATTAACTGACTCGTTAGAATGACATTGTGACGATGGTCTATCTACTCTATGAAGCGACATCGCGATGACGGTAAGGTCCTTCGGCCGACATCGTGGAAACGATTATTAGGTCATTCGAGGCAACACCTCAAGTGAAGTTTAATATGTAAGACCATAGCTTGGCTATGGCAACAAAGAGAGTCTACTAGGATGTTAAACATGAGTTCTTACTGTGTAAGACCATAGCTCGGCAATGGCAACAAATGGAGTCAGCTAGGACGTTAAACATGGGTTCCCATTGTGTAAGACCATAGCTAGTCTATGGCAACAAAGTGAGTCTGTTAGGATGTTAAACATAGGTTCTTACTGTGTAAGACTATAGTTCAGCTATGGCAACAAAGAGAGTTTTCCAGGACGTTAAACATGGGTTCATACTATATAAGACCATAACTTGGATATGGCGTCAGGTAAAGTCCATAAAACGTTGAGCTAGAAATCTAATAGGACAAGGTAATAGAGATCGTTGTATGACTCGCTTAGAGAGTAACATGATCGGACGAATACAATAGGTCTGAAAGCGCGAGTAAACGAGATAGTCCAAGGATCTGCCAAATTACCAAGATAAGAAAAGCGAGTAGGAATATCTGAGAATACAGGTAAGCCTATTAACGAGGGATCCCACCAAACTGTCACGAAAAGGAAACTAGAATATACGACTCTTAACAATGGAGAAGGAAATATGAAGGATACGTATGTTGAGGAATGAAGTATCCGCAAGTTAGAGATCACAAGTCTAAGTGAGTAAACCTGAACTTGGGAGTGATAATAAGATGATCAAGTGGAACCTAAGCCTAAGGGTTCGCCGATAAAAAGGCAGCCAAAGACAGGTAAGTCTCATAAGGTTCACTCAAAGTTAATGATCGCTCAAATGGTTTGATTGTAGTGTCTATCAAGAATATATAGAGAAGAAGAAAGTTAACTAGGACTAGGTAACACCATTTAGACCACATGGGGTTAAGAAAAGAAGGATCCCGTCAAGGGCTACTTTGAACAGATAATCTGCTGGAAAGTTGTAGAGGTTACAGTTCGTTAGAAACTATATGTTAATTCCAGTTATTCAAAAGATTAGAACAAGATAAACTAATAGCTAAGGGTCAGATCGTAAAGTACAACTCCACTAAGAGGATGAGACTTCCACTTAGTCAACATTCAACATGTTCAAACTGTGAGTCTAGACTAGAGGAAGGGTTAAGGTGGAAAAATCCTAAATTTGATTTTTTTGGATAAACAGATCAGGGTAAGGATCTGAATTTAAGGAGAACATTAGTGGAAGACAACCAGTGGTAGGAAATGAACTTTATATCTAAGTATGTGGATATCGGTGTGAGTTAAGCTGGATAAGTTACAAATGAAACTAGGATGCAGAGGAATTAGGCTAAGGCCATAGAGATCCATTATCGTAAAAGGAATATTATACATATAAGATAGAGAATAAGTCTGCCAGTGGCAAACTACGAAAAAAGGGTAGGGCAACGACTACGCTTGTGGGATCTGTAGAAGGCCAAGGATAGACAGGGAGTTAAAAATTTTTGTTTTAAATTTTATTTCTTGAAGATTACGAAATATTGTTGTGCACTATTTCACAATACCTCACGAAGTTCATTTGAACTTATGAATTGACTGCCTATTTACAGGATAAAAGTTTGACTTAAGAATCGAGTAGAGGGACCAAGTCGAACACTACCAGTTTAAGGGACGGGCGTGGATGTCATTCATGTGTATAGAGGGGCTCCCTTAAAGGCTTCGCCTTGGGGATCAAGTTAAATGTAACAACCTTTATTTTAAATTTTTGTGTTGTAAATACTGCTAAGTTTAGGAGGCTATAAATTTAAAGAGTTATAATTATTAGTATAGTTTGCTGTGTAATTTAAGAGTTTAAGTATGTAATTATAATAGAATCAAAGACATCACTAAGTAATTTGGGTCCTTGTATCATCTAATACCCCAACTTTGTGAATGGGTAGGGTTTAGGGTGTTACAATAAGACACCAAAATCAAGCAGAAGCAAGCTCAAAAGACAATAGAGATCGAATTGAACAGAAAAACTACAAGAAAGTAATGCATACGAGGTTTTTGAGTAAATGCTCTCAAATATATTCAATAACTATGAATGGGATGATTACAAATGAGGGGGAAGGCCTCTATTTATAGTTGAACTCCCTAGATCCAACGGTACAATTTAAATTATATCGACGGTCAAGATTAAAGCCTATCTACAAGATGAGAGTCCTAAGGGATTTAAACTCTACACAGTTTAAATATTCAACATGGTAACTATAGTTTTACTGGAGTGTTTCATTGGGCCGCCACCAAAGCTTCAAGTAGATGGGCTTCTCTATGTGTTTTACAAAGTAGGTCAATTCAAGTAGGTCAAACAAGTCTCATTTAATCAATTGACTTCCATGAAATGTTCTGTGTGCATTGGTCATGGGCTTTGATCTACGGCTCGTGACACTAACATAAAGTCTAGACATGATAGGCTTCTAATAATACAAACTACGCCAAGGTTTTTTTTCGTCATGGGTGCAAAAAGAGATTCTCGCTTGTACCTCGAAAACTTAGGTCATAAATGTCATGGAGCGTGAGAGTCCCCTACCAAGTTTTCACTTGCCTTGCACTAGATCCATCATAACAAGAAAGTGCTTATCATGTTGGTATCGTAGAACGAGCATAACCTATCAGTATTCTATACTACATCCTATAATAATAGGAGGAACCACCTTCTGCTACTCTTAGCATCTTCAATATTATAGGGTAACCAACCCTGCACAACCAAACCAAAATACATGGCAACATCGTACTACCCACCTTAAAGGTGACTTCGAAATCTTTAGCCTTAACGCAAAATGGTGACAAGATCACCAACTCAAAACCTCCATAGAAGGCACATTGTCGCCGCTTGGCCACCGCATAAAGCCTCCCCTTCCATTGGAAAAAAATCCCCAACGTAATAGCTCAGTGCAACACCTATTTGTAGAGGCCTTGAAGTTGAAGACCTTTAGCCCTTAAATGGAAGGAGGGCCATAACCCAACAAAAAATGAAGTTATGAAGAAAAAAAAGAGAGATAAAAAAACAACGAGAGCTAAGAAGAGAAAGGAAAAAAAAAAAAAAACAATAAGATAAGAGGCCTTCGAAAGAGGAGAGGAGTTGCAACGATCGACTAGGTTGTCAACCATGCAAGTGGTAGATCGAACAAAAAAAACCAACGCCTTGATATTGCAAAATGAAAGAGAAAACCTATTAAGAAAATATTAATTTCTTATTTAATTTTCTAACTTAAAATGTTTAGCCATTTAGATAATCCAAAAAGAGTTGAAGGTAAATGAAAACAAAACAAAAATCAAAATCAAACTGGATTTGGTTGTATACTGGTCTCGTGATCTTCATTAAATAATGTCAGTTTTTGACCTTTGTCATTTCTATATGTACATATTTACTTTATAAAATTTAAACAACCATAGAAATATACGTAACATCGCGGTAAAATTATCATAATAGCTCGTGTATTATGTTTCATATTGTATTTTGGTTTTTCGAACAAGAAAATAGGTAAGCTCATCTTTGAATATTAGATAAAAGGGTAAAATAATATTTATATTAAAATTATTCTATTAAATGTTTATTTTGATGTTTTATATATAAATTTATTTAATTTAATCTTTATTTTTTTATTTGGAGTAATGTAATTTTTTAATATTTTACCGTTACGAATTCAAACGCTGTTTAAAGTAAAAATAAAAAATAAAAAACTTTGAAGTTGTAGAAATGCAAAACGAATTCAAATTTCTTTTAAAAACATTCAAACAAGTTTAAAATGGGTGAGATTATTGGTGGGATTCATTAGTGCTCTCGTCAACTGATGGAAATGATAGTAAATAAGTAGACTAGGAGGCATAGGTAAATAGCGAATGCTACATATATTTATCTCTTCATTTTGGTGGAATCTGTTTAATCTTTAGAAACTACCAAGTATCAATTGTCTCTGTTTGTTATTTCTCTTTGTTCAAGCCTAAGTGAATGAGTCGTCTATGGTTTTAGTTTTTTGTTCAACTTTCAGAAAAATTCCAATTCATTTAAAACAAAAGAATAGTTGGGGCATTGAGCATCATTGCAGCGGAAGAACAATTTTAGATGAATCTATATGCGAGGTAATGGATCTAAGATAAAGTTCAAAGAATTTGAGTAGATTGAATCGAATCCGGCGCAAAAATTGAACCGCACCAACTTTTGTTTCCAGCTTTATTCTATCCACCCAATCAACAGGAAGATAATCCTCTCTAAACTTTTTTTACAAAGTTTTCTTGAAATTTTCTCTTCTGCTACATAGATCATTTTCAGATAAAGTAATCAAGAAGGGATAATTAGATTTTTTTTTTTAATTCAAAACTGATTTCAATAACATTTATCATATAGATTTTTAGAAATTCAAACTAGAACGTGATATTTATTAAATTATTTCAACTTTTTCAAAGATTTTTATTTAATTAAATTATTTGTATCAATTATTTTCATTTATTATTATAACTGCTACTCTCTTCCAAAACAAGGTTTTGGTTTTCAATCTTAATAGCTCCTATCAAAATTATATACTACATTAAAAGGAGGCATCAACTGTAAAAAATTATGAGTTTCTAGTAGCTAAAAGTTTCTATATGAATAATAAGGATTTAATATTATTGATTAACTCTTTCTTATTCGAATTTTATCATGTAATATGTATGAATATTATGATATTAGAGTTGTCTCGATTGTGATTGACCCACCAATTCAATCTCCTCCAATATTATCAGAGTTGTACCATTATCCATCGTTTTCTCTAGAAAAAGAAAGGTTTGCTTTATATAGTGCTGCACTCTCTGACTCATGACACATGCAACCTATTCAAATTAGAATTTCTCTAAACTATGATTTACATTAATTTTTCTATTAATAAAATATCAATTATATATATATATATATATATATATATTATTAAAAAAAGTGTTATTAAGAATCTCCTCCGTGTCCGGTTGAAGCATGCTCCTAAGCTTGGGCAGCTGAAGAGAAAAAAAAAAAACATAATATTCCCATTAATCAATAAGCGATCTACTGATAAAAACTCAATGATACAATTAGGCATATCATTCAATCAAAAAAAAAAAAAAAACAATAGAACTAAGAAAAATACTGGACACATTAGAACCAACCAACTTAACCAAAGTGTGAGAAACGATATTCCCAACATGCAGCACATGTTGAAAGTGAATAGAGATAAGCATGGGGCAAAGTAGTTTAATCTCATATACCAAGGAACTCAGGCTGGAATGAGCACATCCTTGCAAGTAAATTGATAAGAGCTACCTACTTTGATTCCAATTCAGTAGACAAAATACGCTGTTGTTGGCATCATTGACTCACAAATTATTACAAATTGTAATCAATTGATTCAAAATTTTGAACTCTCAACTCCTCAGCTCCCCTAACCAAACCGATTCTTAAGCATTCCAACAAGATACGCCAAACTGTGACACTACTTGCATTGCTTTTCCCACAAATACCATCTTCAATAATCCCTCTCTCTACCCAAATTCAAACCAATCGTAACCATTGGAAGAAAAAGCTTGACTTTTTGGATAATGGCAAGATAATTATTTTACTTCCATTTGTTATCATCTTATAATAATGAGAATTTACAAACGGATTTAAAATGTGAAGTAGTATATGTTTCATATATTTATACACATCACCTAAATAGCCTGAAAATTAAACAATACATATATTTCTTATGGTTTCATTTCCTGTGAAATCAAATGAACATGTATGTTCCTTCTCATTTTATGAAGTGCCCAAGCTCATGAAGTTTTCGAGACCATTCTATTCCCATGGCTAATCACTGAACATGAATGAATTATGAAGGTCGTGTTTTGGCATAATCCATAAATGCTAGTTATCGTGAGGTCTAAAATTTAGAAATGAAGAGCACCAGGGCAGGGCAGCAGCAAAAAGTGATAAACTGGTCTTCAAAATGGACCGGAAAGCCATCGTCATGATTATCATCTTTTTATCTTTATCTCCATAAAAGGATATTTATCTTCTTCAAGCAATGGTGGGCCACCTACTGGTTCCATTGCAAGCCTCAGCATTAACTTGATATTTATTTAGTCTTTGGTCCCATCCCATTGTATATCTTTCTTTTTTATGTAAAAGAGACAATAAAATATCCTATCCCATTATATATCACTCATTCTTAGTGCATGTCACCTCCTCCATCAATATTTACTGCAATGGTTCCACACTCTACTAGTCTTTAGTAATTATTATGAGTTTGTCCACTACTCAAAAGTGGACTGCATTTTGAATATGAAGTTTAAACATCATTTAATGGGTTTTAAGTTATCTAATACATGATTTATATATATGTATTTAACACTCCCTTTTTGAGTTAAAAGTAAAGCAGATAATGAAGATACAAATTTTTTTTTTTTTTATATTTGGATGTCTGTAATAGTTTTTATTATAAAGTCAAGATTGATGTAGAATCAACCTTTTTTTAATTTTAATTTTATTTTTTATAATAATTTTTTATCTTAAAATTTATCGATTTAGTTCTCTATACTAATCTTTTATCCTAAATTTTAGTAAAATTAATTTTATTCTTAAGTAAAATAAAAATAATAAATTTTAATTAGCATATTATATCAATATGTTAATTTAAATTTTGTATAAAAATATACTAATCATATTTTATTGATGTAAATAATCATTAATAAATAAAATTACATTTATAAATTTTATTAAAGATATGATGTAAATCCCACTCATGTAAACTACATAAATCACCACTCTAAGTTATCATTTCTATTAAACGGCTGATGTCCCACTGATATGGCCGTTAACTTAATGACAAGTATTTTAGAAGTTTTTTCACGTAAATTTTCATGTTATTTATTTGTTAAAAACTAAACAAAATAAAGATCATTCCATCTCTAATAATCTTCTCGATCACCTTTGCTGGAACAACTTTCTTCGCCTTAGGACTCACCGGATTCTTCTTTTTCTTCCTAACAATCCACTTCTTTTTGGGCGGGTAGCTCATTTGTCACCTTCCTCTCCGACGTAGCTTATTGCGACCATGGACAAAGAAGCTGAGATGGAAAATAACGGTGCGACGATCGGACTGGAACTGTTGCAAAAACAAAACTGGAAATGGAGGGCAGAACTGTGCTACCATATACGAAACTGTTGCAGAAAACTACTTTTAGAGGCCCTTTAAGTTTTTAATTTTTTACTTTTAATATTATGATTAGTGTTTAGAAAAAGGATAAATTTGTGTTTGGCCCCCTCCAAAGTTTTTCAAAGTTTTTTTTAATTTGATATCTTTTATAGAATTCATAAATTTTGATGATAAATTTAGTAACATTTTTAGTTTACTTTGACAAACTAATATAAACCAGTATCTAAATATTAATTTGGTAAAAATAACGTTTAATAATTGCAATATCTAAGTAAATTGTAATGACCCAAAAATCAATGATTTGGAACCCCGATTTTGTAAATCGGAATCGTAAATATTTTTATTAAATATTTACAGAGTTATATTAGAAGTGAATTGAATTTTGGTCAAGTAATTTTGTTAAATTAGTGTTTAATTACGGTATAGGGACTAAATCATAAAAGCGTTAAAAATTCAATTCTTAAGGAATCTACAATTAGAATTTAGTGTGAGGGCCTTGTATAACAATTATACCACTTAAGTGGGGTTAATGGACGGTTGTATTAAGAATTGGATGTATTTAAGGTTAAACTTGTAATTTAATAATTATGTTATAAAACATTATCATAAAATTTTATCATAAGAAATAATATATTAGCGGATTGAAAGAGAAAAGTTTATTTTCATCTTTCATCAAACTGAATTGAGCTAGGGGGAGAAGCGAAGAAAGGGTTCTTTAAGCATTAAGTTTCAATTGGTTAGTCAATTTAGTCTTTTTTTTTTTGTAATTTTTATGTTTCTAGAATCTCGGGAGCTCAAGTTAGCTGACCCATGTTGTATTCCACAATACTATTAAAGTTTGAGGATGTTACCATTTTTGAATGGTTGAATTTTTAGGGACCAATTTGATAGATTTTAAGTTTAGTATTGAAAAAGAACTAAATTGTAAAGTCAATTGATGATTTTGCGCAATAGGGACTAAATTGCAAAAATTTTGAAATTTGTGGTAGAAATGAGAAATAGGGATTTAAATTAGGCCTAGAATGAAATTGGTATAAAAATTAGAGGTTAAATTTGAAAGTTATGTTAGTCTCGGTTTTAGGGACTAAATTGAATAAAATGCAAAAGTTGAATAAAATCAAAATTGAATGTGAAAATTGCTGTGTATTGATAATTTTATATTTTTTTAGTCCATAGCTAATGTTGACCTGAATTCCTCAAAAAAGAAAGGGAAAAACAAAGTCGTTGACGAATAGTTTGGAGTTTACGATTTGTGTTTCTATAATTCGAGCTAACTTGTAATTGTTCCATGTTGACTTGTTTGTGCATGGTAAGAATGTAAGGTGAGATCTTTGTTAAATCAAGATGTATTGGATTGATTTGAAATGACGATGATAATGAACACTAATTTGAATATATTTGAAAAATATGTGTATTTATACAAATATGAAATTGAATATATATTGAGATGGCTATTGTTGCCTGACTGCCTATAAATGTGTTATCGTTTATAGTTAAATAATAAACCAAAAATATAAGAAATTAAATCAGCGGTGTCTGCAAGTGTACGGGTCAAATTGTAATATAGTTTAGTACAATGAAATACTTTGGAAGTATTCCGAGGATCGTACCCAAGTGATTGCAGATTGGAGAACTCGTTATTAAATTAATTACATAAAATAATTATTCATCTAATCATGTGACGAATTAGTAGTGTGAATCCAAATTAATCTTTTAATTAAAATAATTAAAGTAACTAACCTAAACTAACCTAATGAAATTTCTTATTCCTAGTGTCAACAATGTGAGCCTCTAGCCTATGATTGATTAAATCCCTAATTAATAAACAAAAGATTAATTAGCTATTCATTAACTAGAATTACCTCCCAGTTTTTACTAATTAATTAATTGACGGATGCTTACTTATCTCCCGACCTCACTTTCTCCACCTGGATAAGTACGATTTACTCGGTTCGACTTATCTCCCGATTTGTCTCCTTTATGATTACTTATTAAGGTTATCAAACCTAACCATTTAAGAACACATAATTTATACCAACTAATCCTATTAAGAACCCTTATTCTTTTGTTAATTAATCGACTTGATTAATTAATTAGTTCAATAAACAAATCATGCGAAATATGAATAAAGCACAATAATCTATTCGATTATTCATACAAACTTCATTTGACTAGATTAAAGAAAAATAAATAAAAGAAGAGAAGAGAAGAGAAGAGACAAGAGAATGCACATGAATAATTATACTGAAGCACAGATTCGGAGTAATCTCCATTCGCAAATGTTTTCACATTGGAGTAGAATCTTTTGACTACGGAAGACTAAAAAAAAAAAACTAAAACTAAAACACTAAAGAAGTGTTTGATGAATAGGTTGATGGATTGATGCCCTAATTTGTGCACATAAGCCTCTTATTTATAGGCTAAAGATATGCACTTTATGCCCAATATACCCCTGATATGCACCCGATACTATGGGTGAAAGTAAGAAATAAAATCTCTGAGAATCTGCTAAAATATGGTTACTGACGTTATCCTTGCTTGGAGCCCACGTTCAGGTTTTATGGCTCAACACAAGGTTGTGTGCTCCAACACAGACCTTGCGTGTTGTGCCATACACATTGCGTATTGCACCACACAAGACATTTTGTGGCTTTGGGCATTTTTCTCATGCTTTCATGGTTTGGGAAACTTGTGCATCACTCACCCCAAGTTCCTATGTCAATTGGGCCCAAAATTAAGCCTTCTACACACTTAAATACCCAAATTAAATCTACCTAAGACTCGTGTTGGCCTAATAGGTTATCAACACTCAAAAATGTGTTAAAAACACTTATTTTTATTAACTTTTAATTCTAACCTACTAATACTGAAAATATAATAAATAATTATAAAATGCCTAGAAAACAAGCTTGTTAAGTGCAGAAATGACCTAAAATAACTATTACAAGTGATGTCAGGCCACTTACCCCCACATTTAAGTCCTTACTTGTCCTCAAGTAGGAAAAAGAAAATAAATAAGATCTATAGCTAAACAATATACTTGAGCCGTCTTAATACACAAGATTGGATCGGAGCATCGACACTAAGAAGATTTGCTTAAATATATAACTCTAGCTAGAAATTTAAACAATTTAAAGTTATTTACTCCTAAATGGATTAGTTCAATAAATTATAAAATAAACAAATCAAAGAAAATTAAATATATATTTCCATCAAAATGTATATATGAATGGTATTTATTTTTGCAGGAGATAGTTAGTTTGAAAATTTTTTCCTACTTGGTTTATTTTTATCCATGCTTTGAACTCTAATACAGTAATATTTCCCCAATAAATCTTATGATGATTTATTTGTTTGTTTATTTGTGCCAATACAATCGAGATTTTTCCCAAACACTTTTTTTATAAGGGTTATACTAGTTATACTGCATCGTTTCAATAACCATGGATTTTACCGAGTATTTTCTTTTTACTTCGAACATCTTATATTTCTACAAATATAATTACTTATTCATATCTACCTTTACCACTAGGTAAATTTAATCTCTTTTTTCCTATTTACAGTCTAATAAATTGAACTAATTAGTGTAAATATAAACAACCTAAACTATTTAATTTCAAGCTAGATTTACAAATTAAACAAACAACCTAGGTATATGCTCTTAACCAATCACTTGTATTTCTACAAGCTCAAGCACTAGCAAAACACATAAATTAAAAATTAAAAATGACTAAAACAAACAAAAAAATAGAAAAAAATTAAAAATTTTCCTATTTCACCCCCACATTTTATTCGACACATTATCCCTAATGTGCAATTAAAGCTAAAGGAAAAAGGTTACCCGATTGACATGGTACATACAATCACAATTGGTGGGCCTTATCCTCCTTGCGATTTCGGCTTGAGATGGTAATGCCGTAAAAAATATGCGGTTCCTACAAAGAAAAACTAAACATACAATATATATAAAATGTAAATCCAAAATAAAATAAAAAATGTTTTAGAAATAGTCAAAATCAAGTTCCAATGCCTCCATCATTGGTACTTTACCCCTCTTGCGCCTTGTCGACACTTTAGTAGCCCGCCTTCCCAAAGTCTAGACCGAGCTGTAATGACTATAGTCGTGAATCACCACACCCTTCGTTGATCAGTGGTTTGGTCAAAATCCCGCTCATACTGGTGGCACGACCGGGGTCTCCTCCTCGTCATCATCATCATCATCCTCTTATTCATTGTCCTCACCGCCTGGTAGTGGAAATCTCTTGAACATATCTAGGAGTGACATTGGCGTTGGCCATCCATTCTATTCCGCAATATGAATCCGAATATTGCCCATGTCTTACATCCCTCGTGTCTACCACTCCAAGACAAGCATGATTGTGAGTCCCATCATCTTTGATGTTTGAGCTTTACTCTTTCTCTTGGTCGGCCTTTGGAGATCGTACAAAGCTTTTCCCACTATTTTGTTCGACTATGTCTCTCTTCTTGCTCATCAAAGATGCTAAGGGCTCTAAACCTCTCTCATGAAGAGGAGATTTCCGCCGAATGGTTCAAAGATAAGTTTCGAGCTGCCTTTTTCTATGATTGAAATTATTAGCTACCGGTTTTGTGCTGGAAAGGTAGCTGCTAATCTTTCAAAGATTACAAAACAAGTGAACGATGAAGGAAGTGTAGATTTCTGACGAGTGGGATGTCAGGGGTTGTAGGTTTCTTATGGACGCTTGGACACTGTGGTGGCTGCTAAGGATAATATATGGAAGTTGTCTAAGGTATGACTTGCTGTGTAAACTTTGGATAGGTCTCTGAAGATCACGTCGGACCAAAAATAGAAAGTTTCTAAAAATGGTTTGTGTGGCACAACACAAAGTAGGTATGGCGCCACATGATAGGAATTTTCCTATATTTTTTCTCCGAATTGGTCGTGTCACGTCACAAGGTAGGCATGGCGCGACACGACTCTAATTTTTCATGTTTCCTGCTTTGAAGTGTATGTTGCACCATAACATTATTATGTTGCGACACGGCTCCAATTGAACCTCTCTAGGACTTGCCAAATTCTGTCAATTGTCCGTAGTTTCCTTCAAATAACTCCTAGCTCTTCTATTACTCTCGGAACCTGTTTTCTTCCAATTCTAACATCAAATTAAAAATATAAATCCTAAAATCTAATTAATAATAAAAACAATGGAAAATAAAATTTAAAATAAACAAAATTTAAAAGTGAAGTTTTTTTGGAGTTCAGACAATCCATATCGCCCTTGAAGAAGAATTGCCAACCTCTAGCCTATGATAAATTAAATCTCTAATTAATAAATAGAAGATTAACTAATTTAGAATACGGGCTTCAATATGAATTAGCTATTAATTAACTAGTATTACCTCTTGAGTTTTACTAATTAATTAATCAATGGATACTTGTTTATCTCCTGACCTCACTTTCTCTGCCTGGATAATTACGATTTACTTGGTTTGACTTATCTCTAGATTTGTCTCCTTTATGATTATTTATTAGGGGAATGAAACCTAACAATTTAAGAACATATAATTTATACCAACTAATCCTAATATGAACTCTTATTCTTTTGTTAATTAATCGACTTAATTAATTAATTAGTTCAATAAATGAAACATGCAAAATATGAATAAGGCACAATAACCTATTCAATTATTCATACAAACATCAATAGGTTAGATTAAAGAAAGATAAACAATAGAAGAGAAGAGAAGAGATAAAAGAATGCTCATGAATAATTATATTGAAGTGTGGATTCGGAGCAATCTCCACTCACAAATGTCTTCTGTAACACCCTCTAACCCCCAACCGTCGCCGGAATAGGGTTACAAGGCATTACCAAACTTATACACTAGTAGACGGATAAAAACGAGACATAAATTTGAGTTTCAATCTAAAATTATCTAATTTCCATTAAATAGTTCTTAATATAGGCCTACGGGGCCCAAAATAGGTTTAGAAAATGATTTGGGATTAAAACGGGAACTTTGAAAATTTTTCTTTGAAGACAAAGGCACATGGCCGTGTGGCCTGGGACACCCCCGTGTGGCCTGCCCGTGGGCAACACTGACTTCCCCCACACGGCCTGGGCACACGCCCATATGTTTTGGCCGCGTGAAAACATCATTTTTCATTATTTTTAAGCTATTTTCACCTACTAAACATACCTATACCATGCCCAAATCATTGACTTATAAATCTTAATCAAATACCATTCATTTCATTTTCAAACTTAACAAAAACCCATTCATTCATTCCAAAAACTTCTTAAGGTTTATAAACCACATTTACATTGAAAATATTAAACATTTACAAGTGACAAACATTAAACCTAGTACATGCCACCTTTTTCAAAAGATAGATACGTCACCAAAATTTGAATTGAAGCCGGGATTGATTCGGATGCTGAGCTTGACCTTAACTTTACCTAACCTGCGCACGGAAAACAACCGTACGCTGAGTATTGGAAATACTCTGTGGTATTATCATAACTCAAATTATAACAACAACAACGATATATCATATTATACAAAAATCATACAAATAATTATATACCAAACTACCATATTTCCATATTTGATTCACAATTTCTTCAATCACATACAAATGCTCAATTCACATTTCAAACATGAACAAATCATGAACCTTTAGTTCAATTCCCAATCACATATACATATTCAATTCACATTTCAATATTAACTATTCAAGAACCTTGATTCATGCCTTCAAACTCATAACACAATTTCATTTCCCATTTCATTTCACAATATCACTTTCACTCTTCATTCAATGGTTCAAATGAACAAATTCAATTGATTTTCTCATTTCACTTAATTACCCCTATTAACATGACTCGGACTTTGGCGGAAACACGGATCCAACCAAACACACCATATTGGCACCCAGTGCCTCAGCGGATAGTTTGAAGCAAAGTTGACACCCAGTGTCTCATCGGCCTAGCCGAAGTAAAGTGGTACCCAGTACCTCATCGAATCTATTCGAAGCAATATGACACTCCAAGTGTCTCATTGACTCGAGGTCGAAGTAACCCTGAACTCTTCCAATCCTATGGCATGCCAACTATATCCACTAAGCCCGACTAGTTAATAGGGTATTGAATTCCTTTCTCTATTTCAATCAAATTCACATAATCACATATTTCCACTTTGAACACTTTATGAACCTTTAGTTCATGTATTCAATCTCATTGCACTAATTTTATTTCACATTTCATCTCATAAGAACACTTTCAAAATCAAATACACTTTCCATTCACGTTTCACATTCTAATTCCATTCAATTCAATATCATCAATTTGAATTAATTCCAGTCACATTCAAATCAAATATAACTACTTATTTCAATTCCAATTACATGCACATATATTAAATAAATTAAACATATAATAGTAAATAATTTGAATTATGATAACACAAACCGATATTTCTCGAGCTACTCCTCGATCACTTTTTCCTTCCCCTTCGTATTAGATGTCTCGGTTTCCTTGTTTGCTACGAAAATTAGCATAATTACAATTAATTAATAACACACATATTTTATACAAAATAATAACTTACCATGCAACTTTTGCCTAAATACCAAATTTGTCCTAACCAATTCCATCTTCTTCCTTTTTACAATTCCTTTCATTTCCTTATTCAATTTCCATCAAAACTTCAATATAACTATCAAATTTTCATTATTTTTCCATAATTTCGAATTTCTTTCAACTAGCCCCTAAAACTCAAAACTTATAAGCTAGTTTACAAATTAGTCCTTAAATCAATTCAAATCAATAATTTTATCAAACTAATCCCTAATTCCATCATTTACTCAACATAAACCCTACTCAAAAGTCTATCAACTTTCAATATTTCCACACAAATTCAAAAGTATTCAACTCTAAGGCTTCAAAAATATCAAAATCACAAGAAAATGGCTTAATTAAACTTACCAAATAATCTCCAAGCTTTAAAACCCTAATTCTCCCTTTTTCTTTTCTTTCCTTTCTTTCTTCCCCAAATTTTCGTTTGTTTCTCTAATATGTTTCTTTGTTTTTCTTTCTTTTCTTTCTTTGTTTTATTTTAATTTCATTTACTTAATTTAATTTATTATTAATAATAAAATATCTAATTATAACTAATTATATACATACATTTGTATACATACATGTTATTACACATGTAATCATCATTACCATACACTTGTCACCATCAAAATTAATTAATAAAACATAATATTACATAATTATTAATAATAATTATAATAAATAAATAAATATCTTTTACTTAATAATTAAGTAAATACATATATATTATACATTTGTACCAATAATTTAAAAACACATGTATTTATTCTCTACCTTACACATATCACTAATTTAGTTTAATAACTAATTTAATCCCTTAATATTTTTCTATTCTATAATTAAACTTTTATACTTTATTCAATTTAGTCCTTTTTACTAATTATTTCTAATTAAACTAAATTCACTTAATCAAAATCTAATTTAACTCATAACTAACTTCGTAAATATTTTTAATAAATATTTATGGACTCGTTTTCCTAAGACGGAGGCCCTAAACTCACTTTTCCAATGCCCGTGGAATTTGGGTCGTTACAGTTCTCTCCCTTTTAAAAAATTTCGTCTTTGAAATTTACCTGAGAATAGATGGGGGTATTGAGCTCTCATAGTTTCTTCCGGTTACCAAGTTGCTTCCTCCATATTATGACTTCTCCATAACACTTGTACTAGAGAAACTCGTTTATTTCTCAATTCTTTTACCTCTCGTGCTAGAATCTCAACTGGTTCTTCTTCATACGACAAATCTGGTCGGATTTCAATATCTTCAGTAGAAATAACATGAGAAGGATCTGATCTATATCTTCGAAGCATGGAAACATGAAAAGCGTCGTGAATCTTCTGTAACTCCAAAGGTAAAGCCAACCGATAAGCTACCGGTCCAATTCTCTCCACTATTTCATATGGGCCAATATAACGAGGACTTAATTTACCTTTCCGGCCAAATCTCAACACTTTCTTCCAAGGAGAAACTTTAAGAAATACTTTGTCTCTAATAGAATATTCAATATCCCGTCGTTTCAAATTGGCATACGATTTTTGTCTATCAAAAGCTGCTTTTAATCTTCCTTGAATCTTCTTGACTGTTTCTTCTATTTCTTGAATCAATTTTGGTCCAATTACTTTTCTCTTATTCAACTCTGTCCAACACATAGGTGATCGACATCTTCGACCATACAATGCTTCATAAGGAGCCATTTGAATAATAGATTGAAAACTATTATTGTAAACAAATTCAACTAAAGGCAAATAACGTTCCCAACCTGATTCAAAATCAATAATACAAGCCCGAAGCATATCTTCTAAAATCTGAATTACTCGCTCAGATTGCCCATCAGTCTGCGGATGAAATGCAGTACTGAAATTAAGTCGTGTACCCAATGGCTCATGTAACTGCTTCCAGAATCTAGATGTGAATCGAGGATCTCAATCTGAAATTATCGATGCCGGAATACCATGTAATCTAACAATTTCCCAGATGTATATTTCAGCAAGTTTTTGCAATGACCAATTTGTTCTGATTGCTATAAAATGAGCTGACTTGGTAAGTCTATCAACTATCACCCAAACTGCATTCTTTTTACTTGCTGACAACGGTAATCCCGAAATAAAATCCATCGTGATGCGATCCCATTTCCATTCAAGAATATTAATAGGCTGAAGTAGACCGGTCGGTACTTGATGTTCTGCCTTTACCCGCTGACATGTAAGACATTTACCAACTTATTCAACTATGTCTCTTTTCATTCCGGGCCACCAATACAAATCTTGCAGATTACGATACATTTTTGTGCCTCCTGGGTGTAGAGCAAATGAACCATCGTGTGCTTCTCGGAGTATTAATTCTTTCAATTCAGATTTAGCTGGGACACAAACTCGATCTCGGTACCTTAAACATCCATGTGCATCAATGCTAAAATTTTCTACCGTACCAGTCTGTATCATCTCTCTTTTCTTTATCAACTTATCATCTTCTAACTGAGCTACTTTTATCTGATCAAACATTACCAGCTTTATTCTCAACTCGGCTAACAAACTTCCATCATTACTAATATTGAGCTGTGCAAACATTGCTCTCAGTTCAATTGTAGCTTTTCTACTTAATACATCAGCTACTACATTAGCTTTTCCCAGATGGTAGTCTATAACACAATCATAATCTTTCAGAAGCTCAATCCACTGTCTCTGTCTCAAATTTAATTCTTTCTAAGAAAGAAGATACTTCAAGCTTTTATGATCAGTGAAAATGTAGCATTTTTCACCATAAAGGTAATGTCTCCAGATCTTCAGAGCAAAAATCACAGCTGCAAGCTCCAAATCATGAGTTGGATAATTACACTCATGTGGTTTCAATTGGCAAGATACGTAGGCAATGACCTTTCCATCTTGCATCAATACACAACCTAAACCACTTAATGAAGCATCACTGTATATAATAAAATCTTTTCCCGACTCTGGTCAAGTCAAAACCGGTGCCTCTGTTCGCATTTGCTTCAATATCTCAAAGCTTTTCTGACATTGATCATCCCAAAATGAAAGAAACATTCTTCTGTAGCGCTTAGTCATTGGTAAAGCTATTTTCAAAAATCCATTTATGAATCTTCTATAGTACCCAGCCAAACCAAGGAAACTACGTACCTCAGATACATTCTTCGGAGCTTTCCACTGAACTATGGCTTCTATCTTTTTCGGATCAACTCTGATTCCATCTGCCGATACCACATGTCCCAGAAATACGACCTCTAACAACCAGAATTCACATTTACTTAATTTCCCATACAATCATTTTTCCTGCAAAATCTGTAGCACTATTCTGATATGTTGGTCATGTTCTGCCGCTGTCTTTGAATAAAGCAATATGTCATCAATGAAAACCACAACAAATTGATCTAAATATGACTGAAATATACGATTCATTAGATCCATAAAAGCAGCTGGGGCATTAGTTAACCTAAATGGCATTACTAAAAATTCATAATGGCCATACCTTGTATGGAAAGCTGTCTTTAGCACATCACATTCTTTTACTTTCAACTGATAGTAGTCGGATCTTAAATCAATCTTTGAAAATACCGAAGCTCCTTTCAACTGATCAAATAAATCATCAATGCGAGGAAGTGGATATTTGTTCTTGATTGTCATCTTATTCAACTGTCTATAGTCAATACAGAGTCGCATCGAGCCGTCTTTCTTTTTAACAAATAATACTGGAGCTCCCCATGGTGAAATACTTGGTCGAATAAAACCACGATCTAACAAATCTTGTAACTGTACCTTTAACTCCTTCAATTCTGTAGGTGACATGCGATATGGAAGTATAGAAATTAGAGCCGTACCTGGGTACACCTCAATAGCAAATTCAACTTTTCTATCTGGCGGCAAACCCAGTAAGTCTTCAGGAAATACATCAGAAAACTCGCAAACTGTACGAATTTTACTGCATTGACTCCCAACTGAATCTAAATTAATAACATAAGCCTAGTATGCTGTGCAACCCTGCTGTAACAACTTATTAGCCTTCATTGCTGAAATAACACGTGTTAACCCACTGCTTCGAATACCTTTTACCTCAATAATTCTTCCATTTTCAACCTGAATACTAAACTTATTTTTGTAACAATCCAAAATCACACCATGTTTAGACAACTAATCCATACCCAATATTACATAAAAATCTCCAAAAGGCATAATCAACAAATCAACTAGAAAAGTTTCATTCTGAATTTTCAACGGGAATCTCGGACCAACTTGATTTACTACCACCGTCTATCCCAACGGACTCGACACCTCTATAGTTACTTTAGATATCTCAGAGTCTAATTTCCTCAACTCAACTAGCTTTGAATTAATATATGAATGCGAAGATCCAGGATCAATTAAAGCATAAACAGGTTCAGAATATAATAAGAATATACCTGTTACAACATCATACGCATCACCTTCTTTGCGAGTGTTGACTATATATGCTCTAGCTAGTACTCGAGCCTCAGATTGCTGAGTAACAATGTCTCTCCCTCTTCTTGTACCTTCTCCTCTAGATCTGCCCAATCCTCTACCTCTAATAGTAGAGCCCAATCTCCGTGATGTCACAGGTGTAGCACTGTCAGCTTTCGAACAATATCTGATAAAATGGTCTTTAGATCCACATCGAAAACAACCTCTAGCTAATTTCCAACATTCACCCCTATGTTTCCTCCCGCAATGTTCACAGTCTGGAATAGTAGCATCTCGGAGCGGACCTCTTACACTACCAGTGGACACTGTAGTTTGTTTTGCCTGACTCTTTCCTCCTCTATCCGATCGGAAACTAGATTTCCATCCACTTCAAGAATCTTTAGATCTTTTCGGTAAAGGATTCGAGCTGTAGTTCCAACATGTTTTCCAACTGATTTATAAGATTCAGACTTTTTATCAAGTCCTAAGACTTGTTCTACCATCTTAGCCCACTCAATCAAATCAACAAATTCAGTAATTCGATGAGATACTAATAACACCCTTATTTCATCTCTTAATCCCCATAAGAATCTTTTACAGCTATCAGCTTCAGTTGGTACGAACTCTGATGCATATCTACCAAGTCTTAAGAACTCCCGTTCATAGTCCACTACTGTCATTTCACCTTGTTTCAGAGTTAAAAATTCTTGTTTCTTGTCTTCTATATACATGTCCCCAATATACTTCTTTTGGAATTCTTTTTGGAATAGATCCCATGTTACCTGATCAGTTGGCAAATGTCGAAACACAGATTCCCACCATAAATATGCCTCACCCTGTAGCAAAGATACAACACATGACAAGCTTTCTCGTGGAGTACACTCTAACTGCTGTAAAATTCTTTTTGTTACCTCCATCCAGTTTTTAGCTATGGACGGATCAACTCCTTTCAGACCCGAAAATTCCATGGCACCGTATTTTCTTAATTCCTTAATGGGGGCCCGTCTAGGAACAGGTACAGATGTAGTAGCAGGTACAGACTCTGCTACTCGCTGAAGAGCATCAGTTAATACTCTTACTATATCAGAATCATTTCTACATTTTTCGTCTCTCTCCCTAATGTTTTCTCTTTCTACATTGGGAGGCTAGTTTCTAATCGGATTTACACTGGGTGTAGCTGATTCACTTTCGTCTAAATCATATGATTCTTCATTCATTTCTTCATTTATATCACCAAGGTGTTCATTAGACATCTTTAATCTATAAAACAAAAACAATGAAATACGTTAGCATCCAAAAATCCCGACTCAGTTTTGACTTGACTGTGGCATGTACTTCTAGAGTCACTTACGAGCTTGATTTAGTCTGAGAATCGGCTAAACCTATAACACTGATACCAAAAAATGTAACACCCTCTAACCCCCAACCGTTGCCGGAATAGGGTTACAAGGCATTACCAAACTTATACACTAGTAGACGGATAAAAACGAGACATAAATTTGAGTTTCAATTTAAAATTATCTAATTTCCATTAAATAGTTCTTAATATAGGCCTACGGGGCCCAAAATAGGTTTAGAAAATGATTTGGGATTAAACCGAGAACTTTGAAAATTTTTCTTTGAAGACAGGGGCACATGGCCATGTGGTTTGGGACATGGCCGTGTGGCCTGGGACACCCCCGTGTGGCCTGCCCGTGGGCAACACTGACTTCCCCCACACGGCCTGGGCACACGCCCATGTGTTTTGGCCGCGTGAAAACATCATTTTTCACTATTTTAAAGCTATTTTCACCTACTAAACATACTTATACCATGCCCAAATCATTGACTTATAAATCTTAATCAAACACCATTCATTTCATTTTCAAACTTAACAAAAACTCATTCATTCATTCCAAAAACTTCTTAAGGTTTATAAACCACATTTACATTGAAAATATTAAACATTTACAAGTGACAAACATTAAACCTAGTACATGCCACCTTTTTCAAAAGATAGATACATCACTAAAATTTGAGCTGAAGCCGGGATTGATTCGGATGCTGAGCCTGACCTTAACTTTACCTAACCTGTGCACGGAAAACAACCGTACGTTGAGTATTGGAAATACTCTGTGGTATTATCATAACTCAAATTATAACAACAACAACGATATATCATATTATACAAAAATCATACAAATAATTATATACCAAACTACCATATTTCCATATTTGATTCACAATTTCTTCAATCACATACAAATGCTCAATTCACATTTCAAACATGAACAAATCATGAACCTTTAGTTCAGTTCCCAATCACATATATATATTCAATTCACATTTAAATATTAACTATTCAAGAACCTTGATTCATGCCTTCAAACTCATAACACAATTTCATTTCCCATTTCATTTCACAATATCACTTTCACTCTTCATTCAATGGTTCAAATGAACAAATTCAATTGATTTTATCATTTCACTTAATTACCCCTATTAAAATGACTCGGACTTTGGCGGATACACGGATCCAACCAAACACACCATATTGGCACCCAGTGCCTCATCGGATAGTTTGAAGCAAAGTTGACACCCAGTGTCTCATCGGCCTAGCCGAAGTAAAGTGGTACCCAGTACCTCATCGAATCTATCTGAAGCAATATGACACTCTAAGTGTCTCATCGACTCGAGGTCGAAGTAACCCTGAACTCTTCCAATTCTATGGCATGCCAACTATATCCACTAAGCCCGACTAGTTAATAGGGTATTGAATTCCTTTCTCTATTTCAATCAAATTCACATAATCACATATTTCCACTTTGAACACTTCATGAACCTTTAGTTCATGTATTCAATCTCATTGCACTAATTTCATTTCACATTTCATCTCATAAGAACACTTTCAAAATCAAATACACTTTCCATTCACGTTTCACATTACAATTCCATTCAATTCAATATCATCAATTTGAATTAATTCCAGTCACATTCAAATCAAATATCACTACTTATTTCAATTCCAATTCCATGCACATATATTAAATAAATTAAACATATAATAGTAAATAATTTGAATTATGATAATACAAACTAATATTTCTCGAGCTACTCCTCGATCACTTTTTCCTTCCCCTTCGTATGAGACGTCTCGGTTTCCTTGTTTGCTACGAAAATTAGCATAACTACAATTAATTAATAACACACATATTTTATACAAAAAAATAATTTACCATGCAACTTTTGCCTAAATACCAAATTTGTCCTAACCAATTCCATCTTCTTCCTTTTTACAATTCCTTTCATTTCCTTATTCAATTTCCATCAAAACTTTAATATAACTATCAAATTTTCATTATTTTTCTATAATTTTGATTTTCTTTCAATTTAGCCCCTAAAACTCAAAACTTATAAGATAGTTTACAAATTAGTCCTTAAATCAATTCAAATCAATAATTTTATCAAATTAATCCCTAATTCCATCATTTACTCAACATAAACCATACTCAAAAGTCTATCAACTTTCACTATTTCCACACAAATTCAAAAGTATTCAACTCTAAGGCTTCAAAACTATCAAAATCATAAGAAAAGGGCTTAATTAAACTTACCAAGTAATCTCCAAGCTTTAAAATGCTAATTCTCCCTTTTTCTTTTTTTCCTTTCTTTCTTCCTCAAATTTTCGTTTGTTTCTCTGATGTGTTTCTTTTTTTTTCTTTCTTTTTTTCTTTGTTTTATTTTAATTTCATTTACTTAATTTAATTTATTATTAATAATAAAATATCTAATTATAACTAATTATATACATACATTTGTATACATACATGTTATTACACATGTAATCATCATTACCATACACTTGTCACCATCAAAATTAATTAATAAAACATAATATTACATAATTATTAATAATAATTATAATAAATAAATAAATATCTTTTACTTAATAATTAAGTAAATACATATATATTATACATTTGTACCAATAATTTAAAAACACATGTATTTATTCTCTACCTTACACATATCACTAATTTAGTTTAATAACTAATTTAATCCCTTAATATTTTTCTATTCTATAATTAAACTTTTATACCCTATTCAATTTAGTCCTTTCTGCTAATTATTTCTAATTAAACTAAATTCACTTAATCAAAATCTAATTCAACTCATAACTAACTTCGTAAAGATTTTTAATAAATATTTATGGACTCGTTTTCCTAAGACAGAGGCCCTAAACTCACTTTTTCGATGCCCGTGGAATTTGGGTCATTACATTTTCACATTGGAGTAAGATCTTCCGACTATGGAAGAATAAAAGAAAACTAAAGTTAAAGAACTAAAGAAGTGTTTGATGAATAGGTTGATGGATTGATGCGTTAAGTTGTGTACAGAAGTCTCTTATTTATAGGCTAAAAGATGTGCCCGATATATCCTTGATATACTCCCGATACTTTGGGTGCAGGTAAGAAATAAAATCTTCAAAAATATACCAAAATATTGTTGCCGACGTCATCCTTGCTTGTAGCCCACGTTCAAGTTTTATGGCTCAACACAGGTTGATGTGGCTCAACACAAGTTTGTATGTTGCAACACATTCCTTGCGTGTTGCGCCACACACATTGCGTGTCGTGCCACACAAGGCATTGTGGCTTTGAACATTTTTCTCATGCTTTTATAGCCCGATAAGCTTGTACATCACTTGCCCCAAGTTCTTACGTCAATTGGGCCTAAAATTAAGCATCCTACAGACTTAAATACCCATATTAAACCTACCTAAGACCCGTGTCAGCCTACTAGGTCATCAACACTAAAAAATGTGTTAAAAACACTTATTTTATTAACTTTTAATCCTAACTAATACTGAAAATATAATAATTATTTATAAAATTCATAGAAAACAAACTTGTTAAGTGCAAAAATGACCTAAACTAACTACTACAAGTGACGTCAGGTAATTGCCATATGTGGGATAAATGTATACATAATGTAAATTGATGTGAATTGATGTATTGGTTGATAATAAAATATGCAATGAATACCCTATTAACTGTTCGGGTAGAGTTAGATATAATTGGAACACCATTGGATAGGAAGAGTTCAGGGTTACTTCAATTACAAGTCGATAAGGCACTGGGTGCCAAATTGGTGTGTTGGTTGGATCCGAGTATCCGTCTGAGTCCGAGTTGTGTTAAGGGGGAATAAATGATAAAAAAAAATGTTTATAATGAAAATGGTGATGTTGAGTAAGTTCTCAAGTTTAAGTGAATGAATATTCTATAAGAGATGTGAATTGGTATTGGGATGGCAAATGGTTAGAAAAGGAAAGTGTTTGTGGAAAATATTGAAACAATGACATATAAGTTCATTGACTTCATAAATTTGAGAATGGTAATAGATTGTGCTATCACATGATGGTAATAGATTGTGCTATCACATGACTTGAAAAATCAGGGATATGTGAAGTGTTTATCATGTTTTCATATTGGTAAATTGTATTAATTTGTTCCAAGAATGTAATAAATGATCATGGCATGTTAGATTGCATATCAACATTTATTTTTAACTTATGCCACTAAAATGATTTATGTTATGTTTAATTGTTCGGATTATAGAAATACCACTGAGTTATACTCAATGTACGGTTTGTTTTTGGTGCATAGGTTAGATACTTTATGATTTGATCATCAACTTAGCATCTATTGGCAATCTCAGAATCAATTGTTGGTGATGTTTTAAATTTTGGTCATGGCATGTACTAAGGTGTCATTTGGGCATTTAATGTTTTATTTTGGGATTCTTGTAGCATTTTGAGAAATTATGTATATGTATATATGTATGTCATGGCAATGATCATGAAAATGGAATCTTGATGAGTAGTTTGACTTGTATATTTGTTTGCTTAGATGGTGATATGATGATGTGCCAAGGAATAGATGTATAAGGTAATTTATAAGCTTATGTATGCTTGAAATGTTTTGGTAGACTTGATGCATAAATCATGAGATTGCTTGGATGACTGTTTGATGCATTACTAGTTGGTAATTGAGGTGTCATAGAAGGTTTATTGGATTGATATGTATGTGATCTTTTGGTCAGTTTTGAATTGTTGATTGAGATGCCAAATTCTGGCATATTGGTTAGGTACTTAGGTTGATTGTTATAAGTGATATTTTGGTATGATTTTGATGCTTTTTAATTGGTTGAAACATGATTTAATGGTTATTTGGGGCCTAAGTGATTTAAGGTTGAACACTTGTATCGAAAGATATTTTTCAGGTACACACGGCCTGGTACACGACCTGGCACACTACCATGTGCCTTACATGGTACCAGACATGACTATATGGTTTGTAGAATTTAGATGATTTTTGGCGCACACGGCCACAATTTGTTACATGGTCTAGCGACATTGGCAGTGTGAAATATTTTTGATTTTGTACACTTTTAACCCATATGACCATGTTGAGTATACACAATTGTTTGCACAATCATGTGACTCTAACCCCATACGATATTAGTTTGTTGCACGGCTTGCCTACACGACCGTGTGTCTAATCTCGCATGGCCTTAGCATTTCCACACGGTCAGAGGACACAGCCGTGTGACCCCTGTTTACAGAGTTTTCCCATCTTTTTATTTTTACTTCAAATTGATCCCTGTATGATACCAGGTTGGTTTTAAGCTTTCATAAACTCCATATAAACTCGAAATTGATTGAATTACATGTTATACTTGATCATATTTGATGTAATGATTTTTTATTGAGATTTTGAATTATAAATTGCATGTGATTGTTTGGTATTTGTTCATAGCATCCTATTGCTCTGGTTCAATGATTGAACCGGGTAAAGGGTGTTACATAAATGGTATCTAATTATTAATTAGGTAAAAATAAAGTTAAATAATTATAATTTCTAATATAAATTAAGCATTTAATTTATTTTGTTTTCTTTAAAATTTTTAATTATTATATTGAATTTAAAAATAACTTATTCAAAGTAGGCAAAACCCTCTATCAATAATTCTGGCTTCGCCCCCTGCATAAGAGCCCATTTTATACATTCTTTCTCAAATTGCCATCACCAGTTCATACATGAAAAAGTCAAAAGAAATAAAACCCCTGTACTTTTGGAAATAAAAAAAATCTAAAGATTATAAAAAGTAAAAAATAAGGTGGAAATGTGCAAAGATGAAGGCTTAATGAGGAGAGTGATCTGGATGAAGTATAGGAGTGAGATTGCAATTTGGTAAGTGTTTTGAATTTGAATTGCATTACTTGTTCTTTTATAGTGGATTACTCTTTGGATAAATCCCTGCAAACGTAAGAAATTTTCGAACTATGTAACCAAACTTCTGAACGTAATTGTTAAACAAAAATCTAAAAAGGGAATTCAATGATTTTCATTGTTTATAATGCAAACAAAATTTCAAAAATAAAACCATTTAAAAGCAAATAAAAAGAAAAGCATTATTGGAAAAAAAGAATTGAAGCAAAACTTGGAGAAACCCACAATGCTTAAATATTCAATTTCTGAATGGAGATGTGATAGGGATAATCGAATGCTTCGAATACTTTTCAACATAATGGTGTTGAGGATTGTGAATTGTGATATGATGTTGGCCAACATTAGCAACTTAACTATAGTGATAGATTCCAGGGTCATTTCATTCATATATCTTAACGAGTGGAAAAATGGATCAGAAGTATTTCATTCATTTAGCTCTGCAACATGAAAACCACATAGCCCATAATTTTACTTGGAGCGTAACAATTTATATCGGCCTTAAGGCTTAAAATCAAAAATCATTTATATGAATAGTAGGCCCAATTTTCCTTCTTTTCTCTTTTTACTTTTTCGATCTATTTAAGGACTGCTGTTCTATGTTGAGTATGAGGTAAGCGAAGAGATAGGGATGCGGGCTGGCTTAGCATTAACCTAAAAATAATAGGTAAAAATTGAATTTCATAGTTTATGTTTACTAAGAGCTTGATTTGATAAGTGATACAAATTTAATCATTAAATTTTTTTATTAATCGTTAAATTGGTAAACATAAATAAATTTAAATTATTATAGTAATTCTATATTTTCTTTAAAAAAAAGCAAGTGTATATCTTTAAAGGGGCATTTACTTCATGAATTTTTATATTGTTAGTTGTAATGTAAGATTTTGGGGTTAACATTTATTTCATTATTTTTTCATTTATTAATTTTCAATACAATGATTATCATTATTCAAATGTATAAGATCTATGTAGAATCTATCTATTAACTGTAAAATGGCTCAATCACGTATGCAATTAAAAATTGTGGCATTTTGTCTAATGCATCAAAATTTTATACTCATGAAATATACAGGTGCTTTGAGAAATAATTTCTTGATGGTGTTCCATTAATATAGAGAGAAATTGCGCAGAATGATACATATTATATTTTTGAAGTAATGATGGATGAAAATAGTTCAAGAGTTCGAACGGTTCATTTTAACAAAGCCACCATAGAGATTCATTGTACATGCAAGAAGTATGATTTTTGTGGCTATATGTCGCGTGTGAATATGTAATACAAATGTGCAAGTATGCACGTCGAATCAAGTAATAAAGTGATAAGTGAGATCGTCTTCACAGGGATCGGAATAGGTAAAAATATGGTTTAGTTATTACTATAAACTATACTAATTAGGCTTATGGCAAAGTAAACAAAATAATGATTTGAAGTGAAGTATTAATGTACGAAATATAAAAATCAAATAATGAATAAAATGCTATGGAAATTCTACGAGACAAAATTGAGAGGATTGATGCTGTTGAATGAGAAGGTTGGAATTACTTGGATTATATCTTAATAACATTATAATGTCATGGCAAAATCTTGACCAAATTACTGTTCAGAGTATAACTACTGCATTCTGCTTCTTCCGAAAGCTAGAATTAAAGCTATCATTCTAAGTTTGTATGTCTACAGGTCTCAAGAATAATAGCTAACAATATTTGTAATGCCCCGAATTTTGGGCTTAGAAGTTTTGAGATTTGGAGTAGAAGGATAGCAAGGAGGATGCACATATGAGTTAAGTTGTGCATTCTAGTGACAAGAACGAGCCTACTAGTCTGGTGGTTAAGTGAGTGTTAGTAAACTTCAAGGTTGTGGGTTCGAGTCTTATGTGTATAATTTAGAAATATTTTTTTTAACTGGCTTTAAATTAGTATTTTAATTTTCTTTTAATTTTTATTTTATTACAATCATTCTATTTTATTATTATTATTATTTCTATTTTCGTTTTCACGTTTCCCTCTCTTTCTCTTCAACTTGTGATTCTCTTGCTTTCGAAAATAAATTCTCGAAAACGATTCTAGCTTGTGATGTTGGAAATTCTACTCCTCTGTCATCATCTCTTATCGCATAACAGGTGTAGGATTTAAACTTTAACTACGCTACTTTATTGTTTAATTAATTTTGCAAAATTTCTATTCAGCTTTCTCAACTGAGCTCTAACCCTCTTGTTTTGGGTCTACAATTGTTGTAAGAGAGGGAAAACCCCTTTTGTGGAGGTACTCTTGATAGGGTTAAGGTTAGGGGTGGAATTGGTGGCAAAAATAGTAGTATTGGGGCTATTTTAGGGTGGTTTATGATCACCCTAACTGCCACACGGGCGTGTGTTTAGGAACTAGGGTTCCGGCCTAAATTGGGTGCCACATGGCCTGGCCACACGACCGTATGGTTGACTTGGGTATTTTATCGTTTTTCATACAACCGTGTCCTTTAGGCACACGGGCGTGTGAATTTGGGAATTACGGGTTTGAGTTTTGGAGTCACATGGCCTGGCCACACGGCTGTGTGGCTGATTTGGGGATTAGGGATCCCACACGGGCGTGTTTTTTGGAATATGGCACACGGGCGTGTGAGATCCTCACACGGCTGTGTTTGCCTTGTACCTTATTTTAATGAAATTGGACAGTGAGTTACACGTCCTGTTCACATGGCCGTGTCCCTGCCTCACATAGGCGTGTGCCTTTGACACACGACCGTGTGCTACCCTTTTCACGGGCTTTTGGACCCCCACATGGCCTAGATTGCTCCACACGGCCGGAGCACACGGGCGTGTTGCCCTATTTCGCCAAATTTTGATTTTAGGTCAATTTAATTGTAATCGCGTCTCTATGTGTTTCGAGCTCTCGACTAAGCTTTACTGAGGGTAATTACGACTCTGATTGGGGCTTGATACTGAATTCGAGTTATGAGTGTGCACATGATTGATTCTGAACCCGGTTAGCTGTGTGAGTATGTGTGCAACTAGTTCTGTCTGATTGTTTGACTATGTGTCACTGATATGTGAGGTTATATTCCAATTGATACTGAACTTAAGTACGAGTGTACTCGTTTCTGATTCTGATTGACTGAATGTGGGTGACTGTTTCTGATTGACTATCTGAATCGTATTCTAAATTGGTACGACTGTTTACGTACATCTGCATACATATATTTGCATAAAGTATTTTGAGTGGAGATTTTGAAGAGAAGGAAGATTGAGACTGACTAAATCGGTAGCTGAACTGTTGGTTGTTAGCCCCTACTACCCAGAGAGTCGTGGGTGGTTCCAATACCCTGAGGGTCATGGACAATGCAAGATGGTCATCGTTGTCGGACAACCTGGGATGACATCGTATCGGTATAGCAGATTACCGCATTGCACTGTACTGCATGTACGTTAGCTACGCTACATACCATTAACTGAACTAGCAGTTTTACTGCAACCTATCAGTATAGTAAATTACCACATTGCACTGTATCGCATGTATGCTAGCTACGCTACGTACTACTATCTGATTTGGCAGTTCATACTGCATGTCTGTACAGAGGTTTACCACATTGCACAGTATAGCTTATATGCTAGCTTTACTGCGTAGTATACGAGACTGGCAGTTTATCTACACACTATTAGCCCCAATACCTAAAGGGTCGAGGGTAGTCCCAATACCTAGAGGGTCGTGGACAATCCTGATGGCCATCGTTGCTGGGCAACCCGGAATGACATCAGTTGGAGTGCAGGGTTGGATAGACCTTATGAGGTCTTAAGTGGAGTGATTGGTGGGACGAGCTTAAAGCTCTTATGAGGAGTGATGGGGGACGAAGAGGTGTGTTGGTTGGATGGTTAGGAATTTTATAACTCATTTGCATTCATATACATTTGATTGATCTGTTTGACTGAATTGAACCTTGTGAGTGGTTAAGAATTACTGATACCGTGACTGAATGTGATACTGTGACTGAATGTGTTACTATTTGACTGAAAGGCGCTTATGCCTATGTGGATTCTATAAACTCTGACTGTATCTGATTGACTAGACTGATACTTATGATTGTATGAGAATTACTAATTTTGTGACTGTTTGGGAATTACTGCTACTGCGTCTGAATGGTATGTGAGACCGTGTGTGTCTGATTGACATATATGACTGAAAAGTACATATGGTATGTGTTCGACTTTAGGCGAATTCACTCAACTGTCACCTGTTTGTAAGTATGTTCTGCTTCTGAACTGCTTCTAGTTCCCTGTTTCTGTTTCTGTAGTTTAGCTGGTTTGATCTCACACTAAGCTCGAGTAGCTCACCCCCTCTTCTATTTCCGTTTTCAAGTACATTTTAAAATTTTAGTTGCTAGACTAAGTATGGGGAGGACTTAGACAGGCTCGTAAACCATGGTTTCTTAGTTTTGCTTCCTATTGTGATTTTCTTGTTTGATAAACTTATGAACTGTAAGGTTTTATTAAGTTGTGGTACAACTTTCATTATACGTTTTATTCGTACATTTTAGACTGGTAACCTTTCGAAAAAAGTTTTAAACGGTTATTGGTTTTTGGCTTGCTATGAAATAAATGTTGTCAGAAACGTTTCTAAGTTATAAAGGGGTTTGTTTTTGTAAAATTTTCTCACGATCACTTCGGTGATCAATATAGCATCCCGAATTTAGTCTAGACTTTTAGACCGAGTTTGGGGTGTTACAATATTCTCCCTTACTCTGTACAGATCATAACTCTATGTTTAGAGTGCTACGAGTATTTACTCGTACCATTTGATTATGATCCAACTTATGTAACCTTTTTAGAATTAAATCAAGTCTAATGATATACCATGCATTCATCTATGTCTAGAGCTTGCGTGCATATATTTAAATAATCCAAATCAAGTAAAATAGTAGATCTATTCAAAATATCACCATGATCATTAAATATATCAAGAAAGATCTAATAATTCCAACCCAAATGACAATAGCTCATGGGTTGGGATTTAAAATCCAAAATTAGAATAACATTCAACATTATCGTTAACAGTTTAAAAATTACAGAAATTAATTAACAGAATGAAGGTAGAACTGTGGGAAGCTTTCACCACTCTAGCTTTAACTTCGACACTACTAAATTGTGTAGGACCCAAGGCTGATTGATCGTCTCTTTCCTTGCATCTCTACTCTCCTCTTAAGCTGCTACCTTTTCCCTTTTCTTTGGAATTTTTTTCATGAGTTTTTCTAGAGAGAAAACTGCTCTCCAAATCCCCCTCCATATCCTCGTGTCCTTTTTCTTTTCTCTTTCCTCTTTTATAGTGTAGGCCCTCTTCTCTCAGCACACACTTTTTCCCCTCTTTTTTAGGTGGATTTATTTGGTAAACGTCCATCTAGCTGAGAGTGATGAGGACTGAGTGATACGTCAATATTTTCCTGGAATTACCGTGGCATTTATGTTGGCAAACCATCTAACCTTTTGCCATGAAAATATCTCACTTCCTTCATTCTCTTCCTCATTTTTCTCATTTTCTTCATCCTTCCTGCACCTGTTGCATACAACAACCAATTCTCTTCTTCCCAACAGTAAAAGTAATATGAAATGACATTTAAGGCACAATCCAAACGTTATTATGCAACATTCTAAAAATAACCTAAAAATGTAAATATATCTACTTAAGTACAACTATTTAATCAAGCTTAGAGGTTCGAAGTATAACTCTTTTCAAGAGTTATCACCATCTTAGCTCTTATGCTTTATGAATTCTTAGTGTTAAAAGTGTCAAGAAAATTTTTTATCAGTATATCTCTCGAAGATGAACTAAAGATGCTAAAAAAATGTATGGTGGTAATGTTTCTGAGTTTTCACAACAGTATAATACGGAGGCTAAAGTTGTATTTTGTAATTGTATGGTTCGATTTGCTTATGATTTGATTATAAAAAGTTAAGAAAATGAAAAAACAAGACGTCTTTGTCAGAATATTTTATATCGAGACATGAAAGTTGAGAAAGAATTGACAAAGTTATGTGTCTCTAAGAATCCTGAGCTCAAAGAGAATGAGACAAATGCAAAAGCAGTCATTCGATCTAGTAAGTTATCTATATAATTAAGAATTTTAAATGCTTTATGCTTTTCTTACATAAATGATAATTGTTCTTTTTTTAATTTAGAAAATGTAAAGAGTTCAATAAATTGATTCGTGTAAACTATGACCTTGTATCTTTCTTGGCTTAGCATCTTTCTTGCTCACCAAATACTTAATAGTAGAGTGATTCGTGTAGACTGTGACCTTGGTACCAACTAGATAAGAGTGAAATTTATCGAGTACGAACACCACAACCAATAACTCTTTTTCCGTGGTGGTTTAGTTAAGTTGTGTATCCATTAGAGTTGTATTCATATAATAGATTGCATGAAATACCTTGTCTTTCTTTTGCCCCAACACTACTCCCACAACATAATCGCTGGTGTCACACATGAGTTTGAAAGGTAGTGTCTATTCTGGAGCTATTACAATTGGTGCTGCTACAAGTCATTTTTTCAATTCCTCAAAAGCTACCAAATAATGTTCATCAAAATTGAAAGGTCTATTTTTCTCTAGCAAGGTGCATAAGAGTTTAGATATCTTCAAGAAATCTATAATGAATCTTTTATAAAATTTCACATGACCTAAAAAACTTTGAATACCCTTGACACTGGTGGGAGGTGCAAAATTTTCTATTACCTCAACTTTTGGTTTGTCAACTTCAATCTCTTTTTGGATACTTTATGCCCTAGAATAATGCCTTCACAGACCATGAAGTGGCATTTTTCCTAGTTCAGAAAAAGATTTGTTTTTTCACAACGGCATTGAACCAATTCCAGATTTTTTAAGCGATCCTCAAAATCATTGCCAAACATAGAGAAATCATCCATGAAGCTTTCAAGAAAGTTTTCCACCATGTCTGAGAATATTGCCATCATACAATGCTGAAAGGTTGTTGGGCATTAGATAACCTGAATGACATCCGTCTAAATGCAAAAGTTCCATATGGACACGTGAAGGTGGTCTTCTCTTAGTCACTAAGAGTTATAGTAATCTGATTATGTACTGAATATCCATCCAAGAAATAGTAGAATGCTTTCCTAGCTAATCTATCCAACATTTGATCAATAAACGATAAGGGAAAGTGGTATTTCCTAGTTGCCTTGTTCAGCTTGCGATAGTCCATGCATACTCTCCATCCCGTGACAGTGTGAGTCGGAATGAGGGTATTGTTATCATTACTCGCTACTGTTACACCTCCTTTCTTGGGTACACGTTATACAGGACTCACCCATGAGTTGTTTGAAATTAGGTAAATAATGCCAACATCGAGCCATTTGATAATCTCTTTCTTAAAAAGTTATTCCATGATGGGATTCAACCTTCTTTGCTATTCAATAGAATTACTACGGCAATCCTTCAATAAAATTTTATGCATGCATAGAGCAAGGCTGATTCCCTTGATGTCGGCAGGTGTCCATCCTAATGCCTTCTTAGATCAGTGAAGAACTTCTAACAACTTGACCTCTTACTTGGGTGTTACCTCCAAAGAAATTACTACCAGCCTGAAGAACTTCTAACAACGTGACCTCTTTCTCGGGTGTCAACTCTACAAAAATTACTACTAGCAAAGTGTTGTTATCTCCCAAATATGCATATTTTAAATGCTACGGTAAAGGTTTCAATTCCAATGTGGGAAGTTCCCCTATAGAAGGTTTAGGAGGATTAAAAGAGTGATCTGATAAATCCAAGGATTCAAACTTCTTCCCTAGTCTATCCACAAGTTGCTTGGCTTCCATAAGTTCACCAATGTCCTCAAAAATTATTGTGTTACTCCACTCAAGTGAGTGTTCATCACTATCAAAATTGCTATGGAAAAATTTTGCAAACTCTTCCTCTACTGCTGTTTCTATCAACCCAATGACGTAGCATTCTTCATTCTCATCAGGACATTTTAAGGCATCAAATACATTGAAGTAATATGCTAATCATTTACCCTCATGGTTAGTTTGCCTTTCTTCACATCAATTAAAGTCCTACCAATAGTAAGAGAGGTCTTCCAAGAATAATTGGCACATCTTGGTCAGCTTCACATTTTAAAATAAGGAAATCTATAGGAAAAATAAATTTATCTACTCTTATCAATACGTCTTCAATTTTACCTTCCAGATATGCCTAGGATCAATTAGTTAGTTGCAACGTAACCGTAGTAGGTCTTACTTTCTCAATTCCTGTAACACCCATTACCCGTATCCGATGCTGGGACAGGGTTCTAGGCATTACCAAACTTAAACACTAACATTCATGGAAAATTGAACTATGAATTTCAATCCAAATTTAAAAATTTTCATTTAAACTCGTTTTGTCCCTATTACGGGCCTACGAGGACCAAAACATACTTTATGAATGGTTCGGTACTAAACCAGGATCTTTAAAACACTTATAAAAATTTTCATTAAATTAGCGCCATATGTCCGAGTGACTTGGGACACGCCCATGTGGGCAGGCCATGTGGTCACACACGCCCGTGTCCCCGCCCGTGTTAAAAACATCGAGCATTCTGTTTATGACGTCAACATACAATTAGGGGCACACGGCCAAGTCACACGCCCATGTGCTAGACTGTGTCCTCCACACTACTGAGACACACGACCGTGTCTCTACTCGTGTGGCCAACACTTAGGCTATTTTCCAAGCCCTTTTGTTGCCCTTAATTATTTACACTCTTATACATTTCAAAGACACATATCATACCCTCAATTATTCTTAACTTACTCATTAAACACATGTAATATATCACTATCCATTCATGAAAAACAAACATAATCACATCACACAAGATCTTAACACATGTATGCATAAATAGGTTTACATATTCATAGCCAATATAAGCCACATCTCATGGCCATATATAATGAAGCAATATAAGCTAAGACATTTGGCCAAATCTTAAGAATACATATTACCAATAGCTAAGCCTCTATACATGCCACTCACTCGAAAACACTTAAGGTTTTTCATTACTCCGAATTTACAATTTGATAGTGTGATGCTGCCTCCGACGATCTCTAACCCCAAGCCAACATGACAACACTAAGAGGAATGGAAAGGAAGGAGTAAGATTTATAGCTTAGTAAGTTGGCATATAATAATAAAAAATTAATTAATATGATTTTACTAATCCTCACAATGTATTCTTAAGATATTCCAATCATTACCTCACATGATTTCACTTTTTACTCATGTTCATCTTAAGCTATCTTACTAAGTCCTAGTCATTAAATTAATTATATCTTGAGTTACAGAACTCCAAATTAAGATCCGCAAATTTTTTTTGAAACTAGACTCAAATATCATCTTACCATAAAATTTTCAAAATTTTTGGTTTAGCCAGTCAGTATAGTTTATTCTTTAAAGTCTCCCCTATTTTACTGTCTAACAGTTCTGACCTCTCTTCACTAAAAATTGATTATCTCATTATACAAAATTTAGATAAATTTCTATTTATTTCTCTTGAAAGTAGACTAATTTAGATATTTAGGAATATAAATTATATGCTATAAATATCTTTATAAAATTTTTGGTGATTTTCCAAAGTTAGAACAGGGGATTTCCGAAATCATTCTAACCTTGTCTCACAAATTTTAAATATCTCTTAATATAAAATTCTTTGCTTACTCTGTTTCTTTTATAAGAAAATAGACTCAATAAGCTTTCATTTCATATCTCATTCAGCCTCTAGTTCAATTCACACAATTTTTGGTGATTTTTCAAAATCACGTAACTACTGCTGTCCAATACTGTTTGATAGCTAATTTCACTCTTTCATAATTTCATTGTCTTAACTTCTTTTTTAGACATACATATTATCAATCAAGTTTGTCACATTCTCATACATCATAGATATAGGCCTATATTCACAATGTCATCCTGATATGTATAACTTACTCATGCTTATTCTTATCGACAATTCACATTATACCGGGCTCATTTCTCGTAATTTCTCATGTGTACCTGTATCACTCATCACATAACTTTGATCTTTCTCATCTTTAACATCAAGTTTAATTCTTTTCCCATTGAATCACTTAGAATACCAAAGGATACTCAGAAATGTCATTCACATTATAGAATGCCAATGCCATATCCCAGATATGGTCTTACATGGGACCTCACATTGATGCCAACACAATGTCCCAGACATGGTCTTACATGGGATCTCATCTCGATGCCGATGCCATGTCCCAGACATGGTCTTACACGGGATCACTTTTAGATGCCAACACCATGTCCCAGACATGGTCTTACAGGGGATCTAAAATCTCGTCTTGGTGCTGACGCCATGTCCCAGACATGGTCTTGTACGGGACCTCCTTAATCTCATGTCATGACAATGGTATCCTTTGTATTCTTAAAATTCAATTGGGATTTTCTTACTTGTAAAAGCTTAGTCAATATACACTTAATCACATATCTTACGGTGGTAACTAAGCCCACAATTTCACATAATGACAATAATCATAATGAGTATCTTTAAACACAAGATTTCAATTCATCCTCATGTCATCATGCATCATAGACCTATTTTTCAATCAATTCTTATACATAGCACCTTAAACATATAATTAAACATAATTGAATTAATATACCAATTTAGGCTTTAAACATAAACTAGAACAATATTGCATTATTATTATCACACCAACTTACCTCGGACGCGAAACTGGCTAATTTTTTTGACTTGGTCCATAACCTCATTCTTTCCTAATCTAAGCCTGAATCTCATTTTCCATGATCTATAATATCACATTTAGCTCAATTTACATTTTTGTCCCTAAACTTTTACATAATTACACTTTTGCCCCTAGGCTCGTAAATTGATTTTTATTCAATTTCCTTGTATTTTGGACTTTATTTAATTTCCTTGTATTTTAGACTTTATTTAATTTCCTTGTATTTTGGACTTAGTCGAACCATTTTCATAACTATAGCAGTCCACATTTCTCATTAAATCACACACTTATGACGAATTTTATAACTTTTACAATTTAGTCCTTTCGGATGTTTTCGTCGAAAATCACTTAGTAAAAATCGTTCCTTTAACCATAAACATGCATAATCTACCATAAATCATCAAAATGCACAAATTTCTAACATGGGTCAAAACCTAGACCTTCATCATATCTCAAAGAAATGGTAGAAATAGGTAGATTATGTTGCAAGGATTTCAAAAACGTGAAAATCATTAAAAACGGCGCTCGAATACACTTACTATTGAGCTTGAAAGCTTGAACAAAACCATAGCCATGGCTTCCATGCAACATTCAGCCAACCCATGAAGAAGATGGACACTTTTTGGCTTTTATTTTGTCTTTTAGTTTATTTAAAAGCCAAATGACCAAAATGCCCTTCACTTAAAACTTTGATATTTTACCCTTCCATGCCTATTTTTGTCCAAAATTTTAGAATTTGGTAAAATTTATATCTAAGGACCTCTTATTAGTATTCCAATTCAATTTCATGCTAAAAGCTTCTAGAACTCAACTTTTACAACTTATTCAATTTGGTCCTTAAAATCAAATTGGACACTTTTCACATAAAATTTCTTCATGAAATTTTCACACAAGCATACCAACATGTCATAGACCTTATAATAACCATAAAATAATTATTTCTACTTCAGACTTGTGGTCTCAAAACTAATATTCTGACTAGGCCTAATTCGAGATGTTACAATTCTTAACTTCTTAAAAATAGACATAGGCATTAGATTTGCACTCGCTCCTAAATCACATAATGCCTTACCAACATAATGATTTCCAATTGAAAATAGGATAGTGAAACTCCCTGAGTCCTTCAACTTTGGAGATAATTTATTCATCAACATTGCTGTGCACCTTTCAGTGAGAGCAACAGTCTCAAATTCTCCCAATCTGCGCTTCTTTGAGAATATATCTTTCATAAATTTTGCATAATTGGGCATCTACTCCAAAGCTTTTACTAACAATATGTTGATGTGGATTTGTTTTAGGACATCTAAAAATCTTTTGAACTGGGCATCTTGTTTACAATTGTTGAAGTGCTGAGGAAAAGGTGGAGGTGACCATTCTTCAGGTTGCTGATATTGTTTTGCTGTAGTATCTTGTTGGCAACACGATTTGATTCTGTTGCAACAGTCTTCTGTTTAGCCTTTCTAGTTGCAATATATTTTTTAGTTGATTCTAAATTCTTTCCATGGCGAAGTCTAGAGTTGTCCTCTCTTGTAGTGGTGTCTTGAATAACATCATCCAATTGTGTCCAACTTCTAAGAGTGATGGCCTTGCACTGTTCCTTCCCTTGTGTTATTTAATTCTCGGTATTGCTTAGCAATGCTCCTTGTGGCCTCGAATTTATAGTATTCGCTACCTGCCCCATTTGATTCATAAGAGCTCTAATAGGACACAGCCTGGCTCTGAATTACAACATCATTCTTGGCAATATATTCTTTCAGCAAGGCTTCAATAGAGGTAGAAGATGATGCTTGACCCTACTGGACATTTTACCTTGGAATAGGATGATTATAACCAAGCGGTGCATTATTAACATTCTTTCTCACAACATTATTTAAATTCTTTGCACCTTGATTATTCCAACTAAAGTTCGAATGTTGCCTCCACCCGCAATAAACACACGATAGTTCGGTTGATTTCATCTCCTAGACTATAGTGAGCATCTTCATTGTTTTGATCATAGTAGCTAAAGAAGATACCTAGGCTGTCAACAAAGTGATTGCATCAAGCTTAATGGTGCCAGCAGCTCTCCTACCTGTCCCAACTCTCGTGGTAGGATATTGATAACATCGTTGGCAATATTTTCCAAAATCTCATATGCTTTATTATAAGATTTATCCAACAAAGTATCATTTGCAGAGGCATCGACTACCCTTTTTTTATGTTCATTCAACCCATTATAAAACATCTCCATCTGAGTCCAGAACTGGAATCCATGCATCAGACATTTTCGAAGTGATTCTTTAAATCGTTCCCAAGCTTTATATAGCGTTTCATCCTTCGAATTCCAAAAAGATGTGAAGTCATTTCTAAGCTTGGCATTCATATTTGGTGGATTATACTGTAGCAAAAATCTCTAGCAAAGATCAGTCCATGATGCCATTGTTTCCGACAATAAAGCATTCAGCCACGCTCTTGCACGATCTTTTAAAGAATAGGGAAATGGTTTAAACCACAAAGCATCTTTAGGAACACCCTGTTGTCAAAATGAGTCACAAACTTCTAGAAAAAATCTTAAATGCAGTCTTGGACCTTCAGCGAGTAATCCACCAAACTGTCCTACTGTTTACAACATCTGAAACATTATAGGCTTCAACTCAAATTGCTGAGCTTGTATATGAGGTCTTACTATCCTTGGATTTAGGTCATCTAAAATTGGAACTACATGCTCTCAAATTGGTCTATCTCGATCGTCTATCACACGATGAATAGGAGGATCAACATCCCGACCATTTAGATTCAATGGATCATTCAGACTAGGATCATTCCCTTCTCCTCCTTCGTAAAGTTCTCTTGATCTTTGGGGCAAAAGGATACTCTTCGTTAGCTGGAAGGCCTCTTCTCATAGACTGAGAGCAAAACTGTAGAAATTAAATACAACTAAGTTAGCTAAAACTAAGAAAACAAAAGAAAATAACAAAACCAAATTTCACCAATTGCCAATCCCCTATAATGGCACCAAAAACTTATCGTGTGCGAAATGGTATGCGAATTGTGCAAGTATACACGTCGAATCAAGTAATGAAGTGATAAGTGTGATTGTTTCCACAGGGATCGGTTAGGTATAAAATGTCTAAGTTATTATAATAAAGTATGATTAATGTTATGAAAAAAATAATGATACGAATGCAGTGGTAATTTGAAGGAATAATGATGTATGCACTATATGTAACTGATAAATAATGGAAAATGCTATCACAAGACAAAAGTAAGAATGCAATGGAAATTTCGAGAATAATTACGTGAATAATATGCAAACGAACAAGTAAACAACTAAAAATGTTATGGCAAAGATACTATGGAAAAGGATAGAGGGTTTATGATGTTGATTTGGAAGGTCAGTATTACTAATAATCTACCCTTACTGACAATAATGCCTCGGCAAAACCATACTCAATCTACTGCTCAGAAGAGTTTTAAAATGGTCTGCTTCTTTCAGGAACAAGACTTCAAGTTACCTTGCCTTAAGTGATATATGTCTATAGGCATTTAGCACGGTACCTTGCACTATTTTGTTTTCTTTCTATATGAATTCTACTCTATGTTTAGAGGCTGCTACAAGTATTTGATCGAACACTTGCTCATATCATTCAATTTCAATCTCATTAACCTTGTCAGAATTAGATTAATTTAATGAACATGTTGTACATCCATCTATGTCTAGAGTTTGCAAACATGCAATTTTGTAAAAAACCATTGAATGAAACAATGTATTTGAGTTATTAAAGAAAATAAGTGTTTCATCAAGTAATCCCAACCCTATGAGATTTAGCTCATGGCTTGGCAATTAAAATTCAAATCCAAAGTATCATTCAACATCATTTTCATCAAATCAATTCACGAAGAGTAATCAAGAAATAGCGGAAGAACTTTAGGAAGATAACTTTCGCTTATCCACCCCACACTTTAGCGATACAGTGTCTTGTGGTGGTTGAGAGGGGCTGCCTTTGTCTTTCTCTTCATGTCTCTACTCAGCAACTATCCTCTATTTTTTGCCTAAGGATCTCCTTTTTTTCTCTTTTTTTTTGCCCCATTTAGGGTTTCCTCCTTTGGCTTTTATAATCGTTTTCCCTAGGGTAAAGCCAATAGCCCATGATTTCCTTCCCTCTTTTTCAGGTAGATATATCTGGTACAAGTTCAGCTGGGCCTAAGGCCACTATGCTTTGAGTGCTAACTGGACATCTTCCTGGCATTGTCACGGGATTTGTATTGATAAAATATTTATCCCTTTGCCTTGACAAACCTTCACTCTACTTCTTGTTCCTCATCCTGCATCTGCCAATCCACCATCACACAACCCTTCTACAAGCAATTAAAAATAACTAACAATTAAGTACATTCCAAGCTCTTAATGTAATGGTAAAACAAGAAAAATACTAATGGAATGTCCTAAAATGTAACTAAATGTACCTAAGTATAGACAATTAGCTAGATCTAAAGGCATGAAATATAATTCTTTTCAAGAGTTATCAATTATCCAAAAATCTGAATAAGAAAAGGCAAAACTATGTCATTTTGATAAATGTTTACCATTTCTAAAGTCAAAAGTCAAAACCATTAAGTTAAAAGGCAAAACTACGTTGTTTTGATAAATGTTTACTCATTAAATTATAAGGGAAAACCATTATATTGTTTATGTAGTTAAATAATCTTGTACTTTGTCTACTAGTTAAATAATCGGCCCATGTAAATGCAACATTGAGTATAAATAATAGGATTTGTTAACTCGACTCGACTTGACTTAATTTTTTGACTTGATTCGAAAAAAATTCAAATTGAGTTTGGTTGCTAAAATAGGATTCGTCAACTCAACAAACTCAAAATTTTTTTACTCGATTCAACTTGACTCGATCTAATACTCACCCCTAGTCGAGGTTAAACCTTTAAAATGACATCAGATTACTAGTCAAAGCTAAATCTATGCCACATGTATCTTCAAGTCTGCAAGAAATCCTGGATCTCAGAATCATCAGGAAATAACATGTAACCATTTGTATAAGAGTCTAACTAAGTTCATCGGGATGCTTTCATTTTGTATTATCATTGACCTTCCTTCGTGTTATAATACATTATTTCTTCTCTATATATTTAACATACCAAAGTTGACTTACCAAATTTTCAATTATATAATTAAAAAATAAAAGAAAAGAAAGTTAAATAATGTTCATATTGTATGAACTTACCTAGTGAAATGATAACATGGCACGGTAGAGTCTACTCAACAACTTTTCCTTTCCCACGATCTTCTTTAGGTACATTCAAATATTAATCTATAACATAATTTTAGTTCAATTTTTATTAACCATTATCATTCATTAGCTTCTGAAACATATAAGTAGTTTAATTCCATCACTCTAGCTTCCTTTAAAAATCCACGACCATTTCCGTTGCCGCCCCTTCCTTAACCATAGCCTCTCGGTAGTTGTGGTCCACTTCGCACTGGTTGAGCAACTCTCTGTTTAGCAGCTTATGGCTGAGCTGGCCTCTGAGGATAGTCTTTAACTCTATAATCCTTGGATCCACACCGGAAACATGCCCCAGTACGCTTCCAACACTCACCTAGATGCACTCTACCATAATCCCAGTAAGCCTGCGGTCTAACCATATTTACCGGAACTGCTCGAACCAGTTCGTCCACTCTAGCCCTTTTTACATTTCTACCCACGGCACCCGAGGGTCCAGAATCCCTCCTGAATTGATTTCGGTCCTTCTCACAGTTCTACTGTTCAGTTTGTTTCACCTCCTCGGCTATCTTAGCTTTTTCCACTAAAGTAGCAAAGTTTCGCTCCCTCTGCGGAGCTATCAGCACCCTAAGCTCATCCCTAAGGCCATCCCCAAATTGTATGCTACGTTCATACTCAGTAGTAACTATCCCACTAGCATACCAGCTCAACCTTAAGAACTCAGCCTCGTACTCCGCAACAGACTTATTACCCTGGGTCAGGTTTAGAAATTCCTTCCTTCGGGCATCCACAGAGCTCTCCCCAACGTACTTTCTTTTGAAGGCCATCTTAAATAGCTCCCAAGTGACCCGCTCAACTGGGGTACTATCTCTTACAGTGATCCACCACTGGTACGCCTCATCTCGCAGCAGAGATACTGCTCCCTTCAGTTTCTACTCCACTGAGCAATCCAAATCATCTATGATTCGCTCCGTGGCCTCCAACCAGTATTCGGCCACATTTGGGGATACTTCAGATACGCCCTTGAAGATCTCTGCTCTGTTAGCTCGGAGTCGCTTAGAAATAGACCCTCGATTCACAGTCCCCATACTTGCTCCGGTGACCCTTTCCAGAACCCTTAACATCGCCTAGGACAAAGCGTCGTCCCCTGCAGCCCGATCATACGACCCGGTCTCAGTCGCTGGTGGTACTCGTACCTCCTCAGCTAGCATATGTCCCGAAGATGAAGATCTAGCTTGTACACTACCTCGGCCACATCCATGGCATCGTCCACGAGCTGCCCTCATACTCATATTGTATTATCTGATTACAAATTTTATGAATTAGTTTAGTATTTCAGTGTTTATTACAAATGTCTTATGTACAGATGGTATTTCAGAAGTTTTTTTTCACAGAATCGTAGCCTAGCTACAGTCTCAGTGCTCTAGGGTTTTCAGTTTCCCCTAGTGTCTTAGTCTCTACAGTTTCAGTATTGCCCTAACTATAGATTCTTAGTAGGGTCTTAGTACTATCTACAGTAATATAACAGTATTTTCAGTCAGGTACAGTATAGTAAGAATACTTACAGACTTGGCGCCGGAGATTCAGTGTGCCACTTTTCGAAATCCAAATTTCAGAAAACCAAACATTGCAAAAATAACTTTTGTACCCAAAAGAAAACCTTTAGTAAAAACACAAATATCTTGAAGGAAATCAATTTGAAAAGGGTTTTCCTACGAAATTTCAAAAACCGTTTTCTTTAAAATATCTTTTTGGGCCTTTGTTTAAATTTTATGAAAACTTTTGGACCCGATCCACAACCGAGTTGTTCCAATTGGGCTCTGATACCACTAAATGTAACACCTCAAACCCGGCCCAGACGCTATGGCCAGATCTAGTGTGTCACATGGACCGTGAATTACTAATTCATTAAACTTTAATCCGAACATAATAATCACAATTAAAATAAATATAATAAGGTTTTAACCGAAAATTATAATTACATTAATTATAATAAATATTTCCGTAAACTATATTTATTTAAATTTATATACGAACCAAATTCTCTTGTTCTTTTATTGATAGGTGATATGCTCGCGATATTAAGTAATAAAATTTATAAAAACTGATCACACCAAAAACTAACTAATATCACGATTTTAAAGGCAAGCGCACCTATCGAATAGTAGTATAGTTTAGCGGTAAGACCGAGTTATCGTACCCAAGGGAACCAAAAGTACTAATACTTACTTCCTTTCTATTATCTAGCCTAAAAATAAAAGAGGATTGGTTGAAACTAATTCTAAAACTAACTAAAAGTGCACAAAAAGTAAATTGGGAAAAACTTTAGGGAAAAGCTTATTGATATGCGCAATGCTTAAGGAAGAATCCACCTAGACTTCACTTGTTATTAACTTCTTGAACTAGATGATTTCTTCACTTGACTTGATCCGTAGAGATCCTTAACTTATGTTAATACCTCTTTCGAGGATAAGAACAACTAATCCTAGGTGGTTAATTAAAGTTTTCTTATTAATTAACACCACTAGGTTGCATTAATTCTATCTATGGATCCCCCTATTAGGTTTGACCCTAATCTGGCAGATTTATGTCGCCCTATGTCTAGGGTTGCATGCAACTCCGCTTAATTATGGTAGATCTGCTCTTAAAACAGGGACTTTTGCTCCTCTGCCTAAGCACATCAAGTTCTTGAAGTAATACCTAGGTTTATTAAATCAAGAATGAAGAACACATAATTAAGAACAATTCAAGTATTTATCATATAATTCAAGAATAGATAATAACAAGATCTGTCTTAGGTTTCATCCCCCTCAAGTATTTGAGGGGTTTAGTTCATGATAAATAAAGAAAACATCTCAGAAGAAATAAGATAACAAAACATAAAGAACCTAAAAACCCCTGAAGGAATTTAGGGAGATCCTCTGTCTTGATGTAGAACTCTGACTTCTGAGATGAATCAATCAGCTTCCCTTGGAGTAATCCCTTGCGTTCACTCCTTGTGTTGGTAGATTTATGTCGCTCTTTCTTGAGAGAAAAGAGTATTCCCGTAGCGGGAAATAAGCACACCCTTGAAGTTGCCTCCTAGGGTCTTTATTTAGAGTTTAGAATGGCTTTCTTAGCCCCTAATTATCCTTTTTTGAGTAGAATTGAACTTCCTCATGATAGGGACACTCCCGTGTGCCACACCCGTATGGTTTCGACAAGATGCTGTGTGGGCCTGTTGAGGGTGGCACGGCCGTGTAGCCTGGCCGTGCTTGTCGGGGCTAGGTCGTGTTGGACCTTGTGTGGCACGGCCGTGTGCCATGGCTGTGTGGTGAATCCCTAGGCAATGTCGTTTTCTCATTTTGGCCCATTTTCTCCGTTTTTGGCCCGTTTCTCGTTCTTTTCTCTTTCCTATGCTCTCCTGAGTATAAGACATGAAATAGAAGAATTAAGAGCACCAATTCTCACAAATCTAATGATAATTCATGCAAAATATAGGCTAAACATGAGGTAAAAATATGTATAATTTATCGTTTATCAATAGGTTTGGGGTGACTCAGCAAAATCATATTAAGGGTTTTAAAGTCAAACAGGTTATTTAATTTATGAAAATCCTATCCACTATCATTTGGAGTTTAATTCTTTTAGAAGATCTTGTTATACTGTCGTTATTACTAAATTATCCACTTGTCACGTAGAGAAGGTTTTGAAAACGTTTGTTAATCAATTTTTTTTATAAAAACCTGCGCAGCCTCAATCTATCAATTTTAGACAAGTAACAATCAAATAATTAAAAACCAAAGTAAAAATAAAAATAACCAATGAGTAACCTTATTACACTTTTAAACCCAAATAACTATGTAATACTGAAATAAATAATTTTAGGAAAAATATAACCAAGGTAGTTTACGTGGCCACTCCGAATCCCTCCAGCTCCAAGTCCTCTAAGGTTGGGGCTCACCTACATGGATGAAAAGAAATGGGTGAGTTTGTGAAACTTAGTGTGTAAGCTAAACCCAACTAGAGTCCAGATCAGTTCAAGTTTAACTGGGCCTAAGCCCTATCTAGATACAATATTAACTGGGCCATAGCCCTATCCAGTAAACAATAATTATTGGGCCTTAGCCCTATTCAGAAATCAGTGTATCCCTTAGGCCCATTACGGTAACAGAACAGTATTTATGCATGTATGCAAAACCCAGCCCAATCCAGCCCTAGACACCACCTGTACCAGCCCTACACACCATTTGGGGAATAACTCAACCCACCTAGCCCTACACACCACAGTCGCAGCTTAGCTGCTTAATCAGATAACGTGGCCAAGCCACTAACAGTAATACGAGGCAAAGCCTCTATCAGTAAACGTGGTATTTCCACTTAGCACTTCCTCCATCAAAACCCAAACCCATGCAATAGTACATTATGACATGGCATACAGTGAGCAAATATATTTTAACATGCAAGTTAGTCAACTTAACCCTAGGGGTAAAATGGTCTTTAAGCATCTAGGGTAAAACAGTAATTTTTCCACCCTTAAGGGGTATTTCAGTAAATTGCCAATTTTTAGGGTTTCATGCTCGTTACAGTTTATTAACAGCTTTAATGTCATTTAAATAACTTATTTAGCCCATTTTATAACTCAGAGTCATCGGGCCCTAAAACCCCTAATGAGCCCAATAGTGTCCACTAGCTATTACGGCCCACTAAGCCCATATTTTACGTCTGTTTCAGCAGTTAACAGTCAAACTAGTATAATATACTTACCGTTCATTTTCAGCCATATGGGCCCGTAAGCCCATTTGGCCCAACTTCAGCCCTTCGAGACCTAAAACCACCAATGTGCACGAAAATGCGCACACACCATTCTTACCATTTTTTATTACTGATTTTACCGATTCAAACTGACCCACGAGTGCTCGCACGCTCGTAAAACCTCGAAATGCTAGAATTTCAACATTTCAGCTTTTCAGCTTATGCCGATCTAGTCTACTAGTGGGTGTTGATTACACACCTGTTTTTGCGATAACTACGACGAGATTCCTCACGCGATTAATCTACAATCATTTGTAAACACACTGTTAACTAAAACTCAATCGGAAATAATGAAATCAACATCTACCCTATTCGGCCAACACCATCTAAGGCCCTTAATCCCTTACCTTTGCCAAAATCCACCACTAGATCTAGATCTTGTTTGCTCCAACGGTCCTAGCCCTCAATAATCCTCGATAGGTAGCCTCTGTTCCACACTAGAGCATAAGAAACCAAAAAAGAAGACTAATATAAGTCATAGCCACAATCGACAGTTGCCCAAAGGAATTAGAGGTTTTCGTCTTTTCTTGAGTCACAAGTTAACGAATGAAGGGTTTCGAGTACTTACCAATGCTTTATCTTACTCAAAAAAAAGTCTCCAAATACCAGCCTAGTCCAGATCTCTTGTAGATCTAACCGGAACACGAGTAGAAAATAGATCTAAGTGATCTAAAGATTCGGCTTTTAAGAACAAAGGGGAAGTAAAAGAGAAGAGGTTGAAAAGAGATTTCGATCTGCTTCCAAATGGAAATAAGAAAGGTTTAGTTAAGGGAGAAATCGGCACAAGGATTACATTTTTCGGGATTTCGGTTTAAGAAAAGTCGGCTAAGGAAGAAATCGATAAGTAACTTGTTATTTCAGGTTTTGTGATATTCGGCCAAAGTGGGAATCAACAAGAGAAGATTTTAGGGAATCAGTTTAATCGGTTGAGAAGAGAAGAAGAAGAGAAAGAAGAAATGAGAAAGATGACAAAAATGAGAAAGAGGATGATTGATTTGGTTTGGGAAGAGAAGTGATGGAAGGGTTCGGCTCTTTGGGTAAAACGGCACAAAAGGGGTTTGTAGGTCTTGGTTTCGGCTTTTGAAACATAAGGGAGGAAGGAAAAGAGAAGCAAAGAGCACTATACCTCATCGGCAGAAAGAAGTGTCCCACTTTGTCAAATCTCGAAGGCTAACTACTAGAAGAAATCAGCACTTACACTCCAATTGCCGAAAATGCAAAAGCCTAAGGTCCTAACCGAACTTGCCTTTCCAAAGTTCTCTAATTGGCCAACTCTTGATCCTCCCAATCAACTTCTAAATTTTCTCCCCTTATCCCTCCTTGATGCAATCTTCTGAGCACTTCAAACTCCCTCCTTTAGAGTTTCACTTAAGGTCCATCACATGCCTTGCACATGCATTAAAAATAAAACATCACATTGCTTACCATAAGACTTGAACCTAAGCTCCTGCACAACTTCCACACGCCCCCCTTGTGTTCTAAATGGCGTTACATTGCCACCTTACCACAGGCCATCTTGAGTCTTAAATTACCCCTATTTTTTTAAAAGCCCACTTAGTCAAGGCCCCTTCTCCCTTAGGTCTAAAGTTTTAAAAATTCTACCGAGTTTTAACTCGAACTTGGGCCTTCGAAAGGCCCACTAACACACTCAAAATATAAATTAACACCTCTAGACAAGCAAAAATTAAATTCACGCAAAATCCCAAAAATCCTGAAAGCTAGGGTGTTACATAGAAACTAACTATTCTCACGATGAAAGGCAAGCGCACCTATCGAATAGTAGTATAGTTAGTGGCAAGGCCGGAATGTCGAATCCAAGGAACTAAAAGTACTATTAATAACTTTCTTCCTATTATCTAGCCTAGAAATAAAGAGGGGTTTTGTTTAAACTAATTAGCTCTAAACTAAACTAAGGACGCGACAAAGAGTAAATTGGGGAATTACTTCGGGAAAACTGAATGATAAAGGCAATACCTAAGGAAGAATCCACCTAGACTTCACTTGTTATTTAACTCTAAATTAGACGATTTCTTCATTCGACTTGATTCATAGAGATCCTTAAATTATGTTAATATCTCTGTCAAGAATAAGAACAACTAACCCTAGGTTGATTAATTGAAATCTCTTTCTAATTAAAACCCCTAGTGTTGCATTCACTCGATCTATGGATCCCCCTATTAGATTTGACCCTAATTTGGCAGATTTTCGTCGTCTTATGTCTAGGATTGCGATCAACTCCTCTTAATTGTGTTGGATTTACTCTTAAACAGGGACTTTTGCTCCTCTAAATAAGCACATTTGACTTAAATTAATATACTAAAATATCAACTCAAAAATTAAAAACACAATTAAGAACAAATCGAATATTTATTATATAATTCAGATAAAAATAACAAGATTTGTCTTAGGTTTCATCTCCCTCGGGTATTTGGGGATTTATTTCATGTTTATAAAAGAATACATCTCAAAGTAAAGAAAACAACAAAACAAAAAGAGAACCCAAAACTCCTGAAAGGATTGAAGGGAGATCTTCAGTCTTGATGTAGATCATTGCTTCTGAGATGGATCAATCAGCTTTCCTTGAGTAATTCCTTGCCTTCTACTCTGCGTGTCAGGCTCCCCCTTTAAGTCTACTCCTAGGGTGTTTATATAGACTCCAGAGTACCTTCCTTAGCCCCTAAGTAGGTTTTTCCGCGTGAAATTGAAATTCGTCACGACAGGGACACGTTCATGTGGCACGCCCGTGTGAATCAAGCCCAGGCCGTGTTCAAGTTTGCTAATGTGGCACGGACGTGTGGTTCACCCGTGTGAGGAACTTCAGGCCATGTTGATTTCTTACTTTGGACCATTTTTCTTTATTTTTGGCCCGTTTCTCGTTCTTTTCACTCCCCTATGCTCACCTAAGTATAAAACATGAATTTAAAAGATTACGAGCATCAAATTCCACAATTCAAGGGATAATTCATCCAAAATTATGCTAAGCATGGGGTAAAGATATGTATAAATTTTGGTTTATCAGATACATTCCTCCGAGTAATGTTCATGCAGAAGTTACTTTCGGTGGTTTCTCATTCAAATAGACATTAAATGCTTTGCCTAGAATACTATACACACAGTTATTTGTCTTGACGGATTCTTATACAGATAAACGTTGGATACTCATATCAGAATTGGTTACAAATAGATCCTATCTATTGCGAACTTATACACTAATTCCACCACTGGTAAAATACTGATAAGATCATATCTTTAAATCAACCTAGAGAACAACCAATTCTAATGGATGCAATATTTTAAGATATTTAACAAAATACCAGAACATTATATTACATAGTGAGAGATACCCATATTTGATAGATATTGTAGAAGCCACGTAACCTTTATACTTAGCATGGAAATACTCTGGCTTGACAGACACTTATACTACCCATAACTTCAAGCATATTGAATTCTTAATCCTAGCGGAAACATAGTAGATTTGTATATCAAGTATCTGTAGAGAAAAACCTATCATACATTTCTTCAAACATAATTTTAGACCTTACCACGAAAACAACATAATAGATTCTTGCCAATATGATACAGAACTTACCACAAAGACATTGTAGGATACACCACAAAGGTATTGTAGAATAGGGCACATAAACATTGTAGATTACACCATAAAGACATTACAGGATATGCCACAAAGGCTCCATTTAATATGTCGTAATGGCTTCATAGATTATACCACAAAGGCTCTAAAGAATACGCCATAAAGGCATCATGGATTATGCCACAAAGGCTCCATAGAATACGCCATAAAGCCATCATAGATTATGCCACAAAGCCTTCATAGAACATGCCATAAAGGTGTCATAAATTATGCCACAAAGGCCCCACAAAATGTGCCATAAAGGCATCATAGATAACCTATAATAGCCCTTTTTTAGTAGTGTCGAAAATATTGGTTTCGGGGACAGAAATTTGACGAGTAAGTTCATAGGATTTTTAAATGATAATTTATGTTATATAAGCAATTTATTAAGTTCAAGTGGTAAAACCCTAAAGTCAAGTAGTTTTAGAAAATGAGGTATCGGGACCTCGTTTCTATAAACCAAGTCGTAAATATTTTTATAAATATTTATAGAGTGTCATTAAGGTGGTATTAAAGTTTCATTGAAAACTTTTAATGTTTCGATAGTTAATTAAGCAAAAAAGACTAAATTGTAGAATATGTAAAATTTGATCACTATTTGATTTGAGTGATTAAATGGTTTATTGAATAAAGGAAAAGGGTCTTAAATGGTAATTAAACCATTTAAAGACTTAGTGGACATATATGGACATGATTTGGTGATTTGTTTAATTACTAACTAAGGCTAAAAAGGTAATTTGATAAATTATATTAAAAATAAAATAAAAACAAAAGGCTAAATTATAATCATCTTTTTGGTTTCTTCTTCAACAACCGAAAACACTATGGAATAAGGATGAAGGTTCTGGAAATGGTGGTTTTCTCTTGCATGGTAAGTAATTCTTACCAGTTTTTAATAATTTTTATGTTTTTGAGATAGTTGCAATTAGGTCAAGCTAGTCCGTACCTTCTATTTTGAAACTGTTAAAGATATTGAATGTTTCCATTGATGAATCTATGTGATTTTAGTTATTAAATGATGAATGTGAAATGTTGGTTGATATTTAAAAGTATTTTATTAAATAATTTTGATGAATTATCCGCTTAGGGACTAAATTATTGAAATAGCAAAAATACAAGGATTTGTTTTGAAATTATCACAAATGTGGGCTGTTTTGGGTGCCATGAATATTCGAATGATGTGAATTGGCATTAAAGATGGTTAATTTGCATGTTTTAGGCTCAGGGACTACGTTGAATAAAAGTAAAATTTTAGGGGTAATTTTGTAAAAATATCAAAATCAATAAACTGCATAAGATACATTGTTTTACTGTCTAAATTAATAGATTGAATAATTATTAATTTAGATCAAGATCGAGTGGAAAGTCGAGGAGAATGGAAAATTACGAAAATATCTTTATACTTTGTCATTTTTGCAATTTAGCCACGTAATTTTGTACATTTAAATAGCGTTTTAAATTTTTGTTTTAAATGCTATCATGTTACATTAACATATCATGTATCGATGAAAAAATCCAATGACGTGTCAACGTCCATTGAATATGAAAAGGGATAGTTTCGACTATCGACTATGAAAGGGATGGTGACGACCATCAACTATGAAAAGGGATAGTGATGACCATAAAATATGAAAAGGGATAGTTTCAACTATCGACTATGAAAGGGGATGGTGATGACCATCGAATATGAAAAGGGATGGTTTCGACTATCAATTAAAGAAAAGAGATGGTATCGATCATCATTTAGCACACTTGTGTGAGCTCCGTTAAGGGTTCTGATTGACTTCACTATGAAAATGGAAAGGTATGATGTACGAATGATCAAATTATGAATATTCATGATTATGAAAGTTATGATTTAAGTGATGCTATTTTTATGTACCATATCTTATCATGTGATGATATTGCTAAGTTATGTGTTCAATCACTAGCTTGTGACTTTTGTAAATGTTATGTTTATGTTTTTTTTGTTATTCAAATGAAATGGTAAGTGTTCAATATAAACCAAGACATATGTGTATGAAACTTATTGAAATGGTAATACATGGAAAACATGATATGTTATGAAGGATGACAAATCCAAAAGGATCATGCTCAAGTATAATGATTATCCATGTTAAGTTCACATGAATTATATTCAAATATGCTAACATGTGTTGTTGTTGGTGCTTAGGCTTGTGCCAAGTTTATGATTGAATTATATCATGTTTAATCTTAATGAAATACATTGAAATGGTAAGTGCTCAATTAGTAACGTGCTTATGTTATTGTTTAAATGCACTATCTTGTAGTCATGGTTGATGTTATGCTTATAACTTGCGTGTTAAGCAAATGAAATGGGTGAGGAAAGGTAAGGAAATGGTAAATTTATAGTTGAAAGGAAATTTGATGAAAATGGAATAATGAGTTTGAAAAAGGTACTTATATGTGAGAAGTTTTCGTATGCTATGGATGAATATACTTATATCATGGATAAATGTACTAAGTCGGGAATTGATAATGTTTTTTAGGCTTATGATAAGCATTGAGGAATGGAATGAAAAGAAAGTAAATTGAAAAGTGTATAATCTTATAGAAAGGTTGATAATTATTTATTAAGTCCCATAAAATTCTGTTATGTTATGAATGATAAATATATGGGACATTAATGAACTTACTTATTTGTGAGTTGATGATCATATTGATTTATGAATCTTATGGCATTGGCATAGATTTATGTTTTTTCTATAAAGGTTATTATTAGAATGGAATATTATGCTTAAAATTTATACGAGCTTACTAAGCATTCATTTCTTGCATAATTATTGTCCTTTACTTTATAGATTATCGAAAGCTCAATCGGGTTGGAAGCTAATTAGAGATTTATCATGCTATAAATTAATTTTAATTGGTATATTTTGATACTTTGGTAGTGGTTATAATGGCATGTATAGGTGGACTATGTCTAATGTTTAGTTAATGATATTGGCATGGAATGTTGCTTTGAATTTGTGAAACTTATGTTATTTTGATGCCTTGATGGTTAGTGTGCTTTTGGCACTTTACTATTTAATGATAGGCATTTATATGATCAACTGGATGCCTGGTTTTAAGGCCAAAGTGGTATGGGTTGGCATGTTTGAAAATTGATCATTTAGGGCAAGGTTTGATATGAAATTTAATCATGTATGTTTGGTTGAATTACGACAATTTGGACATAAATTTGGTATGTATATATATTGGATGTTGGAACCATTTGGTAGTGGCTAGGTTTGTGTCATTTATATGGTTTTGATGCATGAGAGAAGTGGTTCAAATAGTAAAGTTATTTGGCTATGGCATGAACCGAATATGGTAAAGTTGGTATGTGTTAATTGTGGTATGTTTTGGTATGGAAACAAGTTAGTTGCTAAATGATTAAATATGCACATGTTTAGGTATGATTAATATATGTGTTTAAGGTGCCTTTATGGCATATTGGTTGAATGGAATTTGGTCATTTGAAATTGGTCATTTTATGCATGTTTGAACATGTTTTAATACCTTGGTCATATGTGCAAATGGCTTGTAAGAATGTGCTTGAATTGGGTGAAAGAAATGGCTTGAATTTGGCCTATTTCTTGTCCACAAGGCCTAAGAAACAGGCATGTGTCTCAGCCGTGTGTGATACATGGCCTTGTAGGTTTTTAAAGGTTACATTTTAAGAGTTACATGGCCTGGCACACGGCCGTGTGGCTTGGCTTTGAGACCCTAGTTAGAGAGTTACACGGGCACAAGCATTGGTTGGGACACAACCATGTCTTCCTACTTCAATGTCCACACAGCCTAAGACACGGATGTGTGTCTCAGTCGTGTGAGTCACACGACTTGGCCACACGATCGCATGACCCCTATAGTGTGAATATTTCCATCTTTTTCCATGAAGTTTTAAATGTTTCTGATTTAGTCCTGAATCATTTCTAAAGTGTTTCTAAGGCCTCGAGGGCTCAAATTAGCGACATTATGAATGTGTTTGAATGGAATATGATATGACTCTTGAAATGTTTTGTAATGAATGTTTTGATGTTACAGTTTTATGGTAATGCTACGTAACCCTATTTCAATGACAGATATGGGTTAGGGGTGTTACATTTAGTGGTATCAAAGCTACTGTTTAGTCAGCTATCGGACTGAACGTAGCATGTATAAAGTCTAGAAATACATGCCATTATATAACCTATGATAGTGTGATATCTCCTAACTTTGATGAGATTATTTCATTTTTAGATAGAGATGTTTTTCAATCGAGCTAAGTCGATAATGCTGAAAGCGATACTCAAGTATCTGATTAAAAGGTTGCTAATGATGCATAGAACTCATAAAGGTAAAAGTAAAGATTCATTATGTTATGTTGTTAGTGAAAGATATGTTTGATGTGTATATATGAGAATCAGATATAATATCTAAAGAAGAAGTTATTCATTTGTAATCGACTTATTCTGGTATAATATCTAAAGAATAGGTTAACCAAAATTTATTTTGAATTGATTTCTTTAGTTGAACGGGATAATGCGGGATCATCGATGACTTTAGTAGTCATGGGATAGTGTTCTAACTGCAAGTATATTTGAATGCAACTGTTATGGCAAAGTATCTTACAACGATCTCCTTAGGATATTCGAATATGCTCTTTTATCCTCAGAGACATATGCAATTGTTTGTCTTGAGATGCGGTTCTTATCATATGGAAATGCTGGCTAACTATAACGTTAAATGGAGGTATTGTTAATCTGGTTAATGAGCGACATTGCCCTATTTTTCTTTGCCATTCTATTTCATTATGTTTTGTAGAAGATTCGATGATAAGACTCATATGATGTTATTTTTCTACTTTTACTAGTTGTTGCTCTGCTTTATATATATGTGCAATTTATGTTGTCTCTATCGTAACTGGTTCCAGTGCATATGAGCGATATTCTTCTTCTAGATTTTCTTTGGGGTATCATTGATCTCTTTATCATTCAATCCGATTGGAATTCCTGGAGAGTCAATAGAGTTTTATATCTTGGATTTCATTATCTCGGCTTTCTTATCGTTCTTATGGTTTATTCTATCAAATGAGGTTCATCTATAAAGGATATGTATATTGACTTGAGATAAGTATATCGATTACAAATATAATTCCTGGTTGGATCATGTGGGCACGATGATATAGAACTCAGATTTATAGAGGTTGTGTTACTACATTGGTTGTTATTGGGACTACATTCAGTTTTACTTTTTTGTTTCGGATTTGACTATTGATATTTGAGGTATTGTTCTATCTATACGATGGTAATACCAGTCTTATTATAGCACTGTGGTTTTAATGCATCTGATGGTTGCGACTCCAGTATGGTTCAAAGCTTCGATGTTAATAACTGAAATAGTTATATATATCTCCTTTCTAGCTTTCATGAAGGGGTAAGCAACAGCAAAAGTATAGATGTGGAAGATTGAGCCTAACTTTGCATATTAAATTCTCATTATTCAGGTAATTTTGGATTATGTCAATGAGTCAACATGGGATGTTATATTTTGTTTGAGTTAATGCAGTTGTGGTGATCTTTGGTTGGTATTCTGAAATGTTATTATATGATTGATAAGATTGATTCAGTTGTTTAAGTCAGAATGAATTATTCTCAGGAAAAGTTAGATGAGTTGAATATATTCGAGTACGTCTCTAGATTTGGGAATAAATTTTGCAAATTCACTGGTAAATCGACAGACAGTCAGAATGAAAGATTCATATTCTAGAAGACATGGTACAAGAATATATCATTCACGGGTAAATGATATTGTTTGAAGCCTTTCGTGAAATGAAATGTTCATCGGTTAAAAGTTACATATGCAAATGCGTCGAACATTGGTTAGAGTCTATTGTAAAAATTTCAAACTTTAGCTAAACGCCATGAATTGTTTAATATGCCTAGAATTTGATAACTTGGGTTTTCTTTTGGTTATGTTTTGACAGATGATTGTTTGAAATTTCTCGGTATTAATGATGATAAAGTTATGACAAGAGCACATTATAGCTGTTCAATTATGTCCAAATTTAGCATCAAATTCTAATATGAGATATGAACCGAAACGAGTTATGATTGATATATTTATGGACTACCATTAAAAAGGGCAAAAGAAATATTTGACATGATGACTTTTATCAGGTGAGAAATTTCGAAGACGAAATTTTCGTAAGAGGGAGAGTTGTAACAACCCAATTTTCAGTGGTGTTGAAAATAGTAGTTTTGAGGCCACAAATTTGTCGATTAAGTTCATAAATATTCGAGTCAAATATGGTTTTATAAAGGTTTTTGATATGATAATTTATGTTATATAAGTGATTTATTAAGCTCAAGTGGTAAGATCCTGAAGTCAAGTAGTTTTAGAAAATGAGATATCGAGACCTTGTTTGTATAAACCAAGCTATAAATATTTTTATAAATATTTACGGAGTGTCATTAAGGTGGTATTACAGTTTCATTGAAAAATTTTAATGTTTCGATAGTTAATTAAGAAAAAAAGACTAAATCGTAAAAGATGTAAAATTTGATCACTATTTGATTTGAGTGATTAAATGGTTTATTGAATAAAGGAAAAGGGACTTAAATGGTAATTAAGCCATTTAAGGATTTTGTGGACATATATGGACATGGATTTGGTGATTTGTTTAATTATTAACCAATGCTAAAATTGTAATTTGATCAATTAAATTAAAAATAAAATAAAAACAAAGGCTAAATTATCATAATCTTTTTGGTTTCCTCTTCAACAACAGAAAACAGCATGGAATAAGGATGAAGCTTCTGGCCATGGTGGTTTCCTCTTGTATGGTAAGTAATTCTTACTCGTTTTTAGTAATTTTTATGTTTTTAATATCGTTGCAACTAGGTCCAGCTAGTCTGTACCTTTTATTTTGAAACTGTTAAAGATATTGAATGTTTCCATTGATGAATCTATGGTATTTTAATTATTAAATGATGAATTTGAAATTTTGGTTGATATTTAAAAGTATTTTGTTAAGTAACTTTGATGAATTATCCGATTAGGGACTAAATTATTGAAATAGTAAAAATACAAGGATTTGTTGTAAAATTATCACAAATGTGGGCTGTTTTGGGTGCCATGAATATTCGAATGATGTGAATTGGAATTAAAAATGGTTAATTTGCATGTTTTTGGCTTAGGGATTAAATTGATAAAAGTAAAATTTTAGGGGTAATTTTTTAAAAATATTAAAATGAATAAATTGCCTAAAATACATAGTTTTACTGTCTAAATTAATAGATTGAATAAAATTATTTATTTAGATGAAGATCGAGTGGAAAGTCGAGGAGAATTGTAATTACCAAAATGCCCCTATACGTTGTCATTTCTGCAATTTAGCCAGGTAAGTTCGTACGTTTAAATAGTATTTTAAATTATTATTTTAAATGCTATCATGTTACATTTTCATATAATGTCTTGACAGAAAAGGGATAGTTTCGACTACCGACTATGAAAGGGATGGTGACGGCCATCAAATATGAAAAAGGATAGTTTCGACTATCGATTATGAAAAGGGATGGTGACGACCATCAACTATGAAAAGGGATGGTGATGACCATCGAATATGAAAGGGATGGCTTCGACCATCGAATATGAAAAGGGATGGTTTCGACCATCGATTAAAGAAAAGGGATGGTTTCGACCATCAATTAAAGAAGAGGGATGGTTTCGATCATCGTTTAGCACACTTGTGTGAGCTTCGGTAAGGGTTCTGATTGACTTCACTATGAAAAATATGGAAAGGTATGATGTATCAATGATCAAAGTATGGATATTCATGATTATGAAAGGTATGATTTAAGTGATGCTATGTTTATGTACCAAATCTTATCATGTGATTATATTGCTAAGTTATATGTTTAATCACTAGCTTGTGACTTTGGTAAATGTTATGTTTATGTCTTTTGTGTTATGCAAATGAAATGGTAAGTGTTCAATATGAACCAAGACATGTGTGTATGAAACTTATTGAAATGGTGATACATGTAAAACATGATATGTTACGAAGGATGACAAATCCAAATGGATCATGCTCAAGTATAATAGTTATCTATGTTATGTTCACATGAATTATATTCAAATATGCTAACATGTGTTGCTGTTGGTGCTTAGGCTTGTGCCAAGTTTACGATTGAATTATATCATGTTTAATCTTAATGAAATACATTGAATTAGTAACTGCTCAATTGCTAATGTGCTTATGTCCATGAAAAGGGTGGAATAAATCAATGCATGTAATTTCTTATGCAATGGTTGATTATGTACTTTATTCCAAAAGAGCTATGTTTAAATGCACTGGCTTGTAGTCATAGTTGATGTTATACTTATAACTTGTGTGTTATGCATATGAAATGGTTCAGGAAGGGTAATGAAAAGGTAAATTCATAGTTTAAATGAAATTTGATGAAAATGGAATAATGAGTTTGAAAGAGGTACTTATATGTGAGAAATTTACGTATGCTATGGATGAATATACTTATATCATGGATAAATACACTAAGTCGGGAATTGATAATGTTGTTTAGGATTATGATAAGCATTGGGGAACAAAATGAAAAGAAAGTAAATTGCAAAGTGTATAATCTTATTGAAAGGTTGATGATTATTTATTAAGTCCCATAAAATCCTGTCATGTTATGAATGATAAATATATGCGATATTAATGAACTTACTCATTTGTGAGTTGATGACCATATCTATTTATGAATCTTATGGCATTGGCATAGATTTATGTTTATTCTATAAAGGTTATTATTGAAATGGAATATTATGCTTAAAGTTTATACGAGCTCACTAGGCATTTATTGCTTACAAAGTTATTTTCCTTTACTTTACATATTATCGAAAGCTCAATCGAGTTGGAAGCCAGACAGAGATCCATCACACTATCCATTGATTTTAATTGGTAGATTTTGATGCTTTGGTAGTGGTTATAATGGCATGTATAGGTGGACTATGTCTAATGTTTAGTTAACGATATTGGCGTGGAATGTTGCTTTGAATTTGTGAAACTTATGTTATTTTGATGCCTTGATGGTTGGTGTGCTTTTAGCAGTTTAATGCTTAATGATTAACATTTGTATGATCAAGTTGATGCATGGTTTTATGGCCGAAGTGGTTGAGTTATCATGTTTGCAAAGTGATCATTTAGGGCATGTTTTGATATGAAATTTAATTAAGTATGTTTGGTTGAATTATGACAATTTGGACTTAAATTTGGTATGTATATATATTGGATGTTGGAACCATTTGGTAATGGCTAGTTTGTGTCATTTATATGGTTTTGATACACGAGAGAAGTGGTCCAAATAGTAAAGTTATTTTGCTATGGCATGAATCTAATATGGTAAGGTTGGTGTGCGTCAATTGTGGTATGTTTTGGTATGGAAACAAGTTAGTTGCTAAATAGTTAAATATGCACATGTTTAGGTATGACTAATGTATGTGCTTGAGGTGACTTTATGGTATATTGGTCAAATGGAATTTGGTCATTCGAAATTGGTCATTTTATGCATGTTTGAACATGTTTTAATACCTTGGTCATATGTGTAGGTGGTTTGTAAGAATGTACTTGAATTCGGTGAAAGAAATGGCTTGAATTTGGCCTATTTCTTGTCCACATGACGTAAGACACGGGTGTGTGTCTCAGCCGTGTGTGACACATGGACAAGCAACACGACTATGTGTCCCCTGTAGGTTTTTATAGGCTGCATGTTGAGAGTTACATGGCTTGGAACACGGGCATGTGGCTTGGCCGTATGACCCTAGTCAAAGAGTTACACTGGCACGGACACGGGCTGGGACACGGCCATGTGTCCGTACTTCGAATGTCCACATGGCCTGAGACACGGATGTGTGTCTTTGCCTTGTGAGTCACACAACATGGCCACACGGTCGTGTGACCCCTACAGTGTGAATTTTTCCATCTTTTTCCATGAAGTTTTAAATGTTTTCGATTTAGTCTCGAATCATTTCTAAAGTGTTTCTAAGGCCTCGATGGCTCAAATTAGGGACGTTATGCATGTGTTTGAATGGAATATTATATGATTCATGAAATGTGACTTAATCGCCCTTTCTAAAATGTGACTTAATCGCCCTTCCTAGAATGTGTCGTGGCCATGGTCTTTCCTTAGAATTGTCGTATCAAAATTCATATTTATTGTTCTGATGGAATTTGTCGAAACCACAACGGTGTCAATATCATATTACATAATTTCCCAACACTTCGACAAACTGCCATTTCTCCAACATTCTCAATCATGCATCATATATAGAGCATAAGTACACATTCATGCAGACCTTACTTTTACTTATAGCAGATTCATATTTCTATGCATACACATAACATATCAACACAATCATGTAACACAACATATGCTCCAATTATGATCATATAGTTGCTTTAGAGAAACACACATACTCATGCATACAACACATCCCACCCTTAAACTCATACAGATACGATACGAGTATCACAAATACACGTTCAACAGTTACTTTAAGAGACATCCATCGTCAATGAAACATCACCACTAACTTTCTAGAATGACTCGTAGGGTTCGAGGCTAGGGACTAACCTAAGAACTCACCTTCACTTCGAATTAGAATTTCTATTCTGATGATCCTACCTGAACCAACAGTAACAACTATTTTAAAGATTATGAAACTTCTATTAAAATCTCATTTACAGATAGTTTACTAACATCTCAGATACAATTGACCCCCAATTAGGGCCTTTTACTCACACTTTACTGTTTTTATTTCTCTTAACATCTTTACTATTTGAAAACCGTAACATGTATAGCTATCAGCCTTGCTAGGAGGTTGAAACATCTACCCATTATCCCAAAAACCTTAGCTTCCAATTTAACAATGAAGAATTAGCTTCTAATTTAATGATGAAGTAGAGAATGCTTAGGCGAAAGAAGAAGAACCAGAGTGTACAACAAAGGAAGAAAATAAAAACATTTGAATGTTTCTTCTCACCATATATATATACTCAATTCCTCTCAGTGGATCTTGAAAAGTGTCATATGCATACAGAAATTGCCACTTTAATGCTCTACCCAAACTGGGAAAAACATAAAAGAGAATCCATTGTAGATACTATTTGACCAGCCTTGTCCATTTAGTTGACTCCCAACCAAACAAGTTACAGAACCCATATTGCACAGTGTTCAAGCAAACCAGGTACGACATACCTTTGGCGAAAACTCTCATAAGGCATGTTCTTAAAGATGATCTAGTCTCCCATAACTCTCTCTCTCTTTCACCCTTGATATGCATGTCTTGCTTAGTCAAAATTCTAAGACGTACTCTTTGGTTGGTTTACTCTTCTTCAATTGAGAAAATGCCTTAAGATGAAATCCTTAGATTCTAAATGGGTGAGGACATTACGCATGAAGGTTTAACTTGCCAAAATCCTAAAAAGTGGCAGACTATACTACAATAGTCCGTTAAATCAGATAACCTACATATATATATTCGCCTTTTTCTTGGATCCACCGATTTTGGGGTGTTACATTATGGGACATTGAAATCATATTCTAATCATTATATAAGCATAGTTTAACACATTCAACCATATGTTTACAATCACGAACGCAACAATTTATATGTCATGCATCATTTTTCTTACTTAAGATGCAAGCAATGTTGGAAAAATCCAATTAAGAAAATGATTTTCAGTTATAGCAGAAGTTTAAATTTTTTGAAAATGGAGCTAGTTTGTGATATTTATAGCAACAAACCTTTTCCCAAAAAGTACTTGTGTATTGTATGAGACAGATCTGTATCATTCTTGGCTTTCAACCGAACGACTTTCTCCGCTATCCTCGTACCCCAAATTGCATCTAGTATGGGCTCGAACAACAAGAACCAAACATAGAACAAAAAATGATTTATTACCTCATTAGGAAACTAGTTCTCTTGATAGAAATCAATAGAAATTGTAATTCCCAAAAAATATAATTTATTTTTAAAAATAAATTTCCACTACTTTTTGATTCATCTGTTTATTAGGAGAGTAATTTGTGCAAAATCACTATAGGCAACTTATTTGATTCATCTGTTTCAACCCAAAGAATCTCACCATTTTCACATTTCAACTCAAGGGTTTTTTGTCTACAATTTACCTTGGCATCATGTAATGTCAACCAATCCATACCCAAAATAAAATCAAACTCATCAAATGGAAACAACATCAGATTAGTCAGAAAACAGTGACCTTGAATCATCAAAGGACAATTCTTGCAAACCTTATCAAATAACACATATTTGCCTAAAGGGTTTGACACTTTAATCACAAATTCAGTAAGTTCAATAGGCAAACTCTTACGAAATACTAAATTTGTAACACCCCTTACCCATATCCAACGTTGGAATGCAGTACGAGGTATTACCGAACAAAAACTCACGCAAAATAATCAATTTTAAACAACTGAAATACGTCCCAATTTGAAACTTTTTCGAAAAATCCTACGAGGCCTAACTCGTAGTTTAGAAATGATTTAGGACCATTTTGGACACATACAAATCTATCAAGAAAATCCGCTACAAATAGGGCGCATGCCCATGTGGAAGGGCGGCATGCCCGTGTGGCCGCTAGCCATGGTCGTGTTAATAGCCCGTGTACCTCACACGGCCTAAAGAATCTGGGGACACACCCGTGCCCCTTGCCCGTGCAGAATTATTTTCCAACATCAACCTATAGGGGTTTCCACACGGCCTGGAGCACGCCCGTGTGCCCATCCCGTGTCCTCCACACAGCCATGACACGCCCGTGTCACGGTCCGTGTGCAAAAACCTTGACATTCTGTTTTTGACGTCATCACTCCCACGGCCGTGGCACACGCCTGTGTGCTGGTCGTGTCCTCCACACGGTTGAGACACACGGTCATGTCTCATGCCCGTGGGAAATACTGATGGCATTTAATTCTATCCATGCAAGGTGCAGGTGACACACAGTCAAGCCACACGTCTATGTATAGCCCGTGTGTCTCACATAGCCTAGACACACGCCTGTGTGTCTACTCGTGTGGGCGATATAGGGCTATTTATCAAGCCCTTAGCCACCCTAAAACACATACAAACATAATCTCAATCTTCATACATCATAACATAGCACCAATACTCATCTAAATATCCCTAAATAAATGCCCATACATCAACCAATTCATGCTAGATATGCATGCATAAACTATTAAGCAAAATGCCTAAATTTTCATGTAAGTCATTTTCATTTCACTAGGCAAATTGGATAGTTTTAGGCCAATTCCAAAGGCCATTTACAAAATGATCTTCATAAGACAAATGGCCAACACAATTGGCTAACTAGAGTATTTTACACAAAATGACCATAAAACTTATACATGCCATTACTTAAAACACAAAACATAACTATACCAAGTGTTTCAGTTGATAGTGTGTACGATGCCTCCGACATCCTTGGATCCCCGAATTACTTAGGTGGCTCTATAAGAAATTGGAAAGGAGAAGGCTAAGCGTAAAGCATAGTAAGTCATAAGTAAATAAATATCAACAATTTACCCAGTCATGATAAATTTTCATTTCATTACAAATTATGCATATATCAAGAATAGCTACAGCATAACTTACTCGATTCCATCCTTTACTAATCATACAACATGCTAGTGAGCTCACATTTTATGCATTACACTAAGTACCTGCATCACTTACAAAGATCATCAGAATATCTCACAACTAAACATTTACTCTGAATTTTCCTGTTGAACTATTTAGAATGAGAAAGGATATTTATTAGGCCTCAACATAGGGTATTGAGCCGATTCCATATCCCAGACATGATCTTACACTAGCTCTCATCTATCAGTGTCGATGCCATGTCCCAGACAGGTCTTACACTGACACACAACAAGCTGACGCCATGTCCTAGACAGGTCTTACACTGGCTTGTATATCTCGAGGCTGATGCATGTCCCAGACATGTCTTACACTAGCTAACATCTCGAAGCCGATGCATGTCCCAGACATGTCTTACACTAGCTCACACACATCACCCAATTGTCATGGCATGAATATCCAATTCTATTCTAATTATTCAACCGGTCTCTATTACACAAGCTTTCATCACTTGGTAACTAAACATCATCGTTCAACATTTCATGCTCAAATAGTATTCTCATAAGCATCTCGTAGACATAAGTTATCAATTTATGTCAATACGATGAATTCATGCATAAAAATTAGAAATGTTACATTATTTACCTACAACTTACCTTGGTATACAAAAATGAATGTGGCTAACCGGTTAAATCAATTTGCTTGGCTTTCCCCCTGTCTAAGATTGGATTTGGCAATTCTTGATCTATAATAATAAAAATTTACTAATTTAATCACCAATTCAAACTAAACAATCCAAAATTTGCAATTTGGCAAAATGACAATTTTTCCCCTAGACTTTGGCAAAATGACTATTTTGCCCCTAGGCTCGGAAATTGATTCTCATCAATTTTCTTTATTAACCAAGCCCAACCAAACTCTCTTTCCACTCTTATGGAAACCCAACATTCTTACTATTTCACACATTTTGTTCCACCATTTACTAACTTTGCAACTAAGTCTCATTCTATGTGTTCTCATGCAAACTCTTTCACACAAGTTGTTTATTTAACAACAATAGCTCATTTTCTTCCCACAAATTCCAGCAAACATCACTTATATATTCATGGCAAAAATCAAGACTTTCAACCAAAATGCAAGATATACCCCTCAATAGATAGCCCATGCTATAAGGGTCTCAAAAGTACAAAAAATACTAAGAAAAGTCATCAAAATCACTTACTTATAAGAGCTTGAAGTTGCTAAAAAATTTTGCTTCCAAGACCCCCAAAATGGCTAATAATTTTCGGTAGTAGAAGAGAAGAAATGAAGGAGATGGAAACTAGGCTAATATGCTATTATTAAATTGTCAAATATCCCACCTAAAGCAAACAAACTTTGACTTTTCCTCTCTTCTCTTGTCGTGGCCGGCCACACTAGAAGAAAGGGGTCTTTTTCCCCTTTAAAACCCTTAAATTTTAACTCTCTAGCTATATTACTCAATTTACTAGAAATTACAACTTTTCCTTTTATGTGATTTAGTCCTTTTTCGCGATTAAGCCTTCAATCGTGTAAATTAATTCATCAAAATTTTATGCATACATATAAAAATACAACAACACATAATTTAACATTGAATTAATTTTCTTAGACCTCAGGAAGTGATTTTGAAATCACTATTTTGGCTAAGCCCGGTTTTGAGCTGTTACAAAATTCACACAAACATAGGAACGAGTAGACCGGGGATCAATCAATGTAATAACATGAATATCATAGAGAGCAAATGTACTAGTAATCACATTGAGAGATGATGCATCCTCACGAGCATGTATGGCATAAGCTCTAGCGGGTGCTCTAGCTTTTGGCCTCACAGCTGAATATTTCATTACACTTTTGCTGCTAGCTCCACTTCCGGCATTTCTCGGTGGTCTACCTCTGCTGGCAGTATTACCTTGTCTAACACTATGAATTTTTTCTTCTTCAGCCTTCTCTGGGAAATCTTTAATATAGTGCTCTCGAGAACGACACTTGTAACAAGCTTGGTTAATTACCCAACACTCGTCGGGATGCCGTTTGCCACAATGTTGACATTCAGGTCTATTGGATCTAACATTACCCATACTCGCCATTGAAGTAGCTTGAGTTTTAGGACCCGAATATGATCTCCCACGGTCTCAAAGTGAATATCCAGTTGAGACAATCAATCGAGGATTCATCTCTTTGGACTTCCTTGACTGAGACTGGAATGACTTACTCATTAGCCTTTTTCTTGCATCTCAGGCCCCAATCACAACTTTTCTTTTTTCTTTGTTCAGTTCTTCGGCCTTGCAAACTTGATCAACCAACACAACAAATTCCTTCAATTCTAAGATTCCAACTAACAGTCTGATGTCCTCATACACATAATGGCCTTAGTAGAGACACATTCCTGGGAATACTTGCTGAGTCTAACAAATTCACGTTCATATTCTGCCACAGACATTTTACCTTACTTTAGCTTGAGAAACTCTTTCTATTTCTGATCAATGAACCGCTGGGTTATGTACTTTTTTCTGAATTCCTCTTGAAAGAAATCCCATGTAACCCTTTCTTTCGGAACCACGAATACTAGTGTTTTCCACCAATGATATGATGAATCCCTTAGTAAGGATATAGCACATTTCAAGCATTCTACGGGAGTACAAGAAAGTTCATCAAATACCCGAATAGAATTCTCAAGCCAAAACTCTGCTTTCTAGGGATCATCATCTATATTAGCTCTAAACTCTTCAGCCCATTGCTTTCAGATCTTATGAACCGGAGGCTTATTCAATCTTACCAAATCAACACCTTGAGGAGCTACGGGTTTCGGTTGAGGAATGGGAGGGGGTGGAGGAGGTTGAGCATTCAGATTTGCTTTCAACTGGTGCAGTCCCTTGCATGGGAGCTTGCGCGTTACTCTCTTCGTCATCAGCTACAGCTCGGTCGGGATCCATTTACTATACAAAAACATAATTTAAATTTTCAGGAGTCACCACACTCCCACAATTATGGCATGTATAGATAGACTTTCACACACGTTATGCTAGTCCGAGAACTGACTAAACCATAGCTCTAATACCACTAAAATGTAATACCTCTTACCCGTGTTCGACGCCGGAACAGGGTAGAGGCATTACCAGAACAAAACACATATAGTCAAACTAAACTGAGACATAAAAATTACATTCAAATTTAAAACTTTTCAATTTTCATTACATACTCATTCAACCCAATCATGCATCTCATAAATTGCATCATCATAAACATATGACTTGACTAATATTAGCCAACATCGATCGCCTTATACAAAATGAGCTATCAAATATTAAAGGCCAACATTTTAGGCCAAATCAGTTATGACATATAACAAAATAACCAAGTCCTCTATACATGCCATAATTCTAAATATTTATTTCAAAATACGAAAAGATTAATGATAGTGTGGATGGATCTCCAACGATCTCCGTATCCCGAGCTAGCTTGGTGACACTATAAAACAAGGGAAAAGAGAGGGGAGTGAGCATATAGCTTAGTAAGTAGGTATGTAAATAATAAACAAATTATTAACATGCTTTTATAAAATCTCAAAATATATTTTCAAAATAATACAATCATAACTACACATAGATCCACCATTTACTCAAGTTCAAAACAAGCTATCTATTCAAGTCATAGTCACTAAATTATTTATATCTGGAGCTACGGAACTCCAAATTAGGATCTGCTAAATTTTTTTGAAACTATACTTACATATATTCATACTATAAAATTTTCAAAATTTTTGGTTTAGCCAATAAGTACAGCTTATTCTTTAAAATCTCCCCTGTTCTGCTATCTGACTGCTTCGACCCCTCTTCATTAAAAATTAATTATCTCCTCATACAGGATGCAGATGATGTTTTTGTTTATTTATCTTTAAAATAAACTCATTAAGGATTTTAAAAATATAAATTACAACCTATAATTGTTTTTGTGCAATTTGTAATGATTTTCCAAATTCAGAGTAGGGGATTCCAAAATCAATCTGACTCTGTTCCACGAAAATTTAAATATCTCATAATATGAAATTCTTTTCCTTACATCATTTCTTTTATGTGAAAATAGACTCAATAAGATTTAATTTCATATCTTATTCAACCTCTAATTCAATTTCCACCATTTTTGGTGATTTTTCAAATTCATACAATTGTTGCTGTCCAAAATTGTTTTATTGCTAATTTTGCTCTTTCATAAATTTTCTTTGTATTAACTTTCATATTAACACTTACCTATATCAACCTTACCAAAGTTTGATCACGTATCGAGTATATTGCCCATAAGTTTACGCACACATACCCGTACTTATTCATCACTTAGTCATATTCATTTACACTTAGTCATTTCCCGTTGAACACATCGGAGTATTAATGGATACATCGGGATGTTTCACATAGTGCCACACTTGTAGCCAAAGCTACTTCATTTCACAAGTTTCACATAGGCTCGTTCTCGATCTAATTACATTAGCACAATGCCATGGACTTATTTCACTTAGATGCCATGGTCTTATTTCACTTAGTACAATGCCATGGACTTATTTCACTTAGATGCCATAGATTTATTTCACTTAGCACAATGCCATGGACTTATTTCACTTAGGTGCCATGAATTTATTTCACTTAGCACAATGCCATAGACTTATTTCACTTAGGTGCCATGGATTTATTTCACTTAGATCCTTAGTGGCATGTCACTTGTATCCATTTATATTCCTAAGGTTCAACCAGGAAATTTCTCACTTATTGCCACTTTGTCGAATACATCAAATAGTCATTCAATATTCAGCCATATATCATAAAATATATCAAAATATTAAAACATAAATAAAACGATGCATTATTTACATACAAACTTACCTCGGTGCAAAGTATAGCAATTTTTGCAATTTAGTCCACAATCTTTTCCTTTCCCCGATCAAGGTCTATTCCACGTCTTTCTTGATAATCGAGCTTGGAAGCTTGAAATACCCTAGCTACGTCTTCCTCATGTGAAATTCAGCCAAGGGGTTGAAGATGAGCAAAAATTGGCTTTTAATTTGGCTTTTTAATTCATTTAATCACCAAATTACTAAAATGCCCTTAACTTAAACTATTCTATTTCACCTATTTCATGTCCATTTTTGTCCAAAAAATTAACCAATGGTCTAATTACCTTTTAATGACCTCCAATGTAAAATTTCATAGCAATTAGAAACCTCTAGCTTCTAGAACTCAAGTTTTGCACTTTTTACAATTTAATCCTTTTAACTAAATTGAGTGCCCAAACATCAAAATTTTTGAACGAAATTTTCACGAAATCATTCCGTAAAATTGTAGACCATAAAAGTATAAGAATATTAAATTTTTCCTCGTCAAATTTGTGGCCCCGAAACCACTGTTTCGACAAAGCCCAAAATCAGGCTGTTACAAGTTCGATTCTTAGACATGTATACCAAAAGACGTATATAAGTTCAAAGGAACTTAGTAGAGCTCACTTATTGTTACCTTTAAACGGTGTGGTAGAATTCTTCGACTTAAGGGTATGGATTCCTTCTTAGACCTTGGAAAAAAACTTTTTTAATTCCTGATTGTTAGATAACTGTGTGTAAATCTCTACACTTAACCACCTTTTACACGTTTCGCCCAATTGGTAGATCATAGAATTCACCCCACAATTTGAATCCCATTACACACTTTCTTTATAGATGGTAATTGAATGCACTCCTCAGAATGATACTCAGCGGATGTTATTCTTGACGGATTCTTTTATAGGACCCAATGATTATCAGAACACTAGTTACATCGTATCTTCAGATCAGTCCAAACAACTAGACTTGCTTAGAAGAATATAACATTTTAATCCAGGCAATAAAATCCCAGATAATGCCTTAAATATGCCCAAGTTTTCCATAAGGATGGAATGAAAACTCATCATCATGGTTTTCCAAATGATACGCCACAAAGGCTTTCCAAATGATATGCCACATTGGCCTTATCATGAGTATATAGTCCTGGCGGACATTATGTTTACGATTTCGGTGAACTAATACAATAGAAGCTGTGGATCCTCACTCACATGGCCTTACGTCGTCTTTCCATTTTGGTGTATAATCAAATGATTCCATGGGGCCTCACCCACATGGTTTTACATATATTATATTTGTCAGTAGGTCAGGCTGTGATCTGCTAGTTCAGTTTGCAATAAAACTACTCTATCGAAAGCATCACAAATAAAGTTTCTTTCCACATTTTCATATAACACATATTTATCACACTTACCCACACTTAATGATCCAACTCATCACAATGGAGACACTTATATAAATATTATTCATTTTATAACCGAATCATACTTTCTAGTACATAATTCCCATACATTTATACCACACATCACCATATCATACAGCACATTGTTTACTTCATTTTCGTTTTTATAGATACTTCTCAGAAAACACACGTACCCATATTTACATCACTTTACAAGAATTTATACTTGTTCTTAGGAACATCAATAATAACATAATCAACATAAAATGACAAGTAGGTGTCAGGTTCAAAGGCTCACCAGAGACCTACCTTTACTTTGAATTGGAGTTTATATTTCGATTGTGTTCTGCAAAAAGTGGTGTTCAGAAAAAAAGTGTGTGTTCTGCAAGCCAAAAAAAAAGAAGAAGAAAAGTAGAAGAGAAAACAATTACTTTTAAAGAGACCAACCTTCATATTTTCTTTGATCGGAAGTTCATTTGATGCCCGTTGGAGCTAATTTTTTTATGGTAGCTAGTAGACACGAATATATTTAATGCCTACAATCTGATTTTTATTTGGGGTAATAAAACTTTGGGTTTTCTTTACTTTCAAAGTTAGGCGCTTTTTGGTGATATTCTCAACTTTTCTCTTAAAGTTTGCTTGAGATTAGTTGTTGATAGCATTTTTTGAGTTATATACCTTTTATTGTGGCTTGGTTGTGATCTTGTAGCAAGAATTTGATCATAGTGGAATTTTTGGTGGACTTTGAAAGTCCTATGGTTTTTACCATTTTCTTTAAAGGAGTTTTCCATGTAAAAATTGTGTGTCTCGATTTATTTATTTTGCTTATGGTATTGTTGTTTATTTTCCCTAATTGTTGTCATATTGTATTATTGGGTTTACCATAATTATCAAATTAATTTTTCGGGAGTGAAAGAATATCGATTATGCTTATTCAATATTTCACCATGTTTGGTTTCTTCTCAATAACATTGTTTATGTAAAGCAGAGGAATCAATGGAATTTTGTTCCAAGAAATAGAAGCAAACTTGGTGATGAAATTATATTCTACTAACTAACCCCATCTCGTACAAAGAAAATATTTGTTACTTTTCCCCCAAGTTCTATTTATTTTTTTATTGTCCATTGAGAATTTGGAGTTTGGATGGTATTTTTTTCTGTTTAGTTTTTCACTAAATAGTTACTTGTCTTTGCTTAAAATTCATAGCCAATTTTTATAATTATTATTATTCGATTATTATCCTATTTTTCTTTACCATTAAATTAAGATTTTATAAATTATTTGTATCTTGTTATATCCAAATCACTTTTTCTCGGTAAGGGTCGTAAAAGAAGACTCACTTTGTCTTACTTAAATTGAACCAACAAAGTAATTAAGCATTCATCTAAGTAGGAGATCACCTTTTCAAAGTCTCATAACCATAGTTAAATTTCGAGAAAACTTATTTCAAATAAGCTCATCCCATATCAAGTCACATACTTGGGCTATTGTACTAATTTGATAAGATAGAGTATGCATTAGTTCTAGTTACATCCTATCACATTTAATTTCACTTTATTAAAGCTCTACACGATCCTATCTCTAATCTTGTTTAGTAGGACATGCATTCAGCGAGACCTACATGAGACTCTAAATTCCTCTATTTAAAACTCTTCTATTGACTTCACAATAAAACTCTTCTCTCTAGTTTTGATTTGTAGCTCTCAATATTATAGTGCGGACCACTAAAAGCTTCTATCACCAAACGTTGTATCAATATATTGTTAAAATATTTATCTATATATTCACATAACACGTATGTAATGAAACTAGGAAAATGGCTTTTATATTAATATATTTTACAAATAAACTACTGTATGATGCAAATAAATTTGAATGGAACATCAAAAGACATCATTATTACCCATTATAAATACCTACTAACTGTTAGATTAACAGGTAAAAGAAGATGGTGAAATGAATGAAGGATATCTTGGGTCAGAATTGGATAAGACGAGTTCTTTTGTGGTGGGTTTTCAAGATTGAAGAGGAAGAGGATGAAGAAGATGCCAATTATCCTCAAGAAAAGATCCATCAAGGAAATGGTGCTGAAGTAGAGCTAGGAAAGGTAATTGAGCCAAAAACTGAGCTAAAAGCTGAAAAGAACACAAAACATGTCCTCATGAAGATACAATTCCTCTCGCGGACAAGCGAAAAATGGATGAAGCAGAATTTTTAAGTTTTCTAAACTTATTTAAATCGCTTAATGTTAATTTGCCTCTCATCGAATTAATAGAAAAAATTCCTACATACACAAAGTACTTAAAAGAAATAATGGCTAGGCATAGGAAACTTAAAAAGGGAGACCAAATTAACATATATGCATCCTGTAATGCAAAAATCACTAAATAGATACCCCAAAATTAAAAGACTCAAAGAGTTTCATAATTTTGATAAAGATAGGGGACATACACTTTAGTAAGGTCCTATGTGACTTAGGAGCTAGTATTAATTTAATGTCCTTATCAATATATAAGAAACTCGAGTTAGGGGAGCTAAAAAATACACATATCACACTTAAGCTAGCTGACAGATCTTTGGTACAACCGAAAGATGTGCTTGAAGATGTGTTGGTTAAGGTGCAAAATTTTATCATCCCTGTTGACTTTGTGATTTTAGACTTTAAGGAATATTGTGAGATCCCTATTGTGTTAGAGAGACCTTTTCTAGCCATATCTAAGTCCACCATTGACTTAGAAAATAATGAGCTAATCATGAAAACTAATGGTGAGACTGAAGTATTCAAATATGGTCCCCTATAGAATGAGGGATGTAAGGAAAATTTCGAGAATATATGTTATAAAATATCTGTAAATTTTCCTAACGACCTTGATCTCGGAAAGGTGTATTCTGTGATTAATGTAGGTTGAAAAAGTAAATTTAGAGAGTGATATAAAACAGAGCACGATGGAATGGCACGACATACGTTGGACAAATTAATATAAACAAACAAGGAATAGTACGTCCATGAACAAACTTACGGATGAATTCGACAACCATATGTGACGATTTAACAGACACTACATTAACTGTGTTGTAATATATTATAAATTTAATTTTTGATAAACTTAAATATTAATAATTAAATAGGAGTAGGATTAAATAGGTAGCTTATGACCTAATTTTAGTGAAATAATTTGGAAACAAGGTAAAGGCATACCCAACACCTTGAAAATCAAGAAATCAAGCTAAAAACAAGGTCGATTTTGCAACATGGAACCTCCGTGTCACAACATTGACCACAGATTTGAGAAATTAAACAATTTAACTCGATGTCGCGACATGGGTACCCTTGTGTCGCGACATGGTACCCCTGTGTCGTGACATTGCAACAAAAATCTACAGGGTTGACCTAACCCGCTGCGCAACCTATCAGCCAACCATTACTTTTACCCAATTTTTAACATAAAATAACGCTCTTATTTAAACTAAAAAAAACCTTTAAACACTAATCCAAAACATTTTTTAACTCTAAAACCTCCCAACCTTTCTTAAAACCTTTTAACTCCCAAACCCTTATTTCTATTCCCTCTTTTTTTTTTCTTTTTCTTTTGCTACAAAATTTCGTCATCATCTTTTGCTCTTATTTTGTGCGGGTATAAAGCTCTACTTTTACGAGGAATTTGCAACAAGATCATACAAGGAACAACAAGCATTCAATGTAACATGGTTAAGGGTTCCCTTTTGATTTCTACTATTACATTGCATTGCTCATTTTACAAATCTATTGCTTGATAATTTGTTAATCTAATTAAAAACAATAGCAATATGCCTCTTAGAAAAAACTAGAAGAATGAATGAACAAGAAAAACTGGTAAGCATAAATCCTACTAATTTTTGGAACCTGAACATCGAAATTATTTTTCTCGCACTCCAAGGGAAGACGTTTATACAAGAGATGGGTTTCAAACCATCAATGCTCTTGTGTCAAGAGATTTGGGCATGAGTCTAGTGTCATAGGTGGGAGCATTTTTGCGTAACCCCAAAATAACCTATTGTTATCCTTGTAGTACAAGAATTTTATGCACCATTTAGAGACCAGGAGTCTAGGAGACCTCATGATGCCATTTAGGAAAGTATAACTATCACATCCCATGTTTCTATTAATATTTACGTAAGGATGAGAAAAAGGAAGTGAAATGGTCTAGTGGTTTAATGCTACTTAGCTATCCTAGTGGTCTCAAGTTTAAGTCCCCTTATTCACACTCTTTTTATTTAATTTTTTAAACATTTTTTCCAATATGTTTTTAGTGCTTGTCATCCACTCCATTAGTCACCATAATTTGAAGGATTCCTTTCCTCTATTAAGAGTTAAACTTACCTTAAGTTAAGGGATCATGATCCACTTTTCACTTCATGTCTCCTTCTTCTTGCCAAAACTTCTTACCTTACCTTTAGTTGAGGTTAATTGAACCTAGTCATTATTAACCAAACAATTCCTCTCACTTCCTACCTCTTGGTCATACCTACCTCCTTCTCCTCCACGTTTTCGAATTTTTTTCTCCATACTCATCTATCCCTTCTCTCCTCTTTCTTTTTCCATTGCCATTGTCAATCGCCATCGTGACCACCGTCACACGCCATCATGGGTTCCTCTCATCCTTTATTTTTATTTTCTTACTCCTTCCCTTTGTGTCGAACCACTCTAGTTTCTTTCCTTCACTCATTGCTAGACCACCACTCCCTCGATGCTGGACCGACATTATACTGTCGTCACTGCCGCTGCCGGTGACCAATTTTTTTCCCTTTTCTTCCTCCTCAATTTTCCTTATCATTCCTCATATTGATTAAACTTACACTCTCTCTTTGCTCTACTGATTCTTTTAGATTGATCAACACTTTGATCTCGTTCCTTTTTGGATTCATTGTTCATCTCGATTTAATCAAATTTTAAGTCTGGGTTATTTTAATTGTAAACTCATCCTCTTGGTGATTTCATCCCTTGGTCGATTGGTATATTGGTCATAGAGACAATTATATTTTATCATTTATTTATTGTCGTATTAATACTATTCCTTACAATCTTGAAGGACCAAATGATAATCATAGGTGAGACCCCTAAGTTCGCATTGGAAATCATCTTTTCAAGAAGTCCAAAACCATGGGGTAAGTGTTGGTGAGGCTATTAGTAATCAATCTATTAATGATAAATTATTTTCAATCAGATCCTAATCAATAAATATTACTCATTTGCTAGATACGTCTTTCGAGTTAGATCAAAGCGAAATCGTTAATAAGGATTGTGGCAAATAAGATCTACTATAAAAGGTGAAAGATCGATTCTACTTATTGTTTGTGATATAGTTGTCGAAACCATTTTTATTTTGAAAAACAGGAGTCGACTTAAAAATGAAAAATGGAGTCGCCACCAATCCTTTTTTTTTAGGTGTGATCGGGCCACCTTATAAGATATTTTGTTTTATTAAAACATTAATTTTGGCCTTCAAAATTCAAGAAAATGGGCTCGGGAGTTGGTTACGTACGAGGAAGGGTTAGCACCCTCGTAACGCCCAAAAATTGGTACCAAATTGATTAATTAATGTCCTAATGTCAAAAATTTGAAAGAAATTTTAAAATATGATCCCTTTTTAAAAAAGGTTTGTATAATTCAAATTAGATGTTGAGATTCTCTTATCTCGAAGTGATAAAATATCACATTCAATACGTTAGGATACAGTATTTTAAACCCTCGAATCCTAAATCATCTCTTGATTTTCAAAGCTCATGCATTGAAATTTAAAAGGATATTTAGTTATCTGGTCAAACAAAAAATCAAAACCCAGCACGTTAGCGCATGATTTCTCGAATTTCCAAACATGAAATATTGCATTGTTTTTTTAAAAAAATCTTTACCTCAAGATAATGAAATGTCACATCCAATGAGTTAGGACACAATATCTCAAATTCCCGAGAATAAGCTTTTATTTGAAATTCGTGAATTTAATCTTAAAAGGGTATTCCACTATTTAGGTCAAATAAGAAAAATCAGAATCCAGTAAGTTAGGACACGATCTCCCGAATTTCTAAATGTGAAATATTACCTTTATTTTTAAAAAAATCCTTTTTTATGCATTTAGATGAAAATTAGTGAGATACTAAGAATAATACATAAATACAATATTATACAAGTAAGTGACAATGATAATATAAAAAATAATAATAAATCTAAAGTTTTATGATTAAAAAAAAAAGATATGAATAAATGTCAAAATAGAGTAAATGTATATATAAACAAACTCATGGTAAGTAAATATATAAAGAAAGGTAATAATATTAAAAATAGTAATTAATATGAACTATCAAAATATGTTAATAATAATAGTAATAAAAAAGAATAATAAAAATAATAAAATGAAAATAATAGTAATAAAATAATGATAATATATATAATAGTAAGATATAATAATATTGAAATAATAATAATAGTATATTAATAACAATAATCGAAAATAATAATACTAAAAAATATAAATAATAAAACATGTTAATAATAATAGTAAAAAAGTGTAAAAAAAAGGCCTAAGCCAACCTAACTCCCACAATATGAAGATTCAACGAAATTCCTTCACCAAAATCCAACTCAAATGAAAGCAACTAAAAAGAAACGAAGATAAACGAAGAACAAAATAAGAACAACCCACAGAAAATAAGAACGCAAGAGAGAGAGAAATTTGAGTGAATGCTCTCAAGAATTCTTATTACTCCCCAAAACTCAAGTGATTTATAGTGAAGGGTACAGATCAATTATATCAACGGCTAAGATTAAAGGGTATCTACAAATAAAATCTCTAAGATTACAAAATCATATCTTCTAAGATTGCATATCATATCTAAGATTGCATATCCTTGAAGATTATGTTTCCATATGCGCCAAGCTTGTAGATGGGCCTTCAATCTTCTCAAGTAATGGGCCATTCCGATTGGGCCAAATGATATATTTGTAATTTTGGACTGGACCTGGACTTTGTTTTATTATTTTGGGTTTATTATTTTTTTTGTATGGACCCGGGTTAAATTGGCCTATTACAATAGTTATTTTTTATCTATTAATAAATTAATTATAACCAATTATGAGCACACTGAATAATCAAAGAAGAGTTGAAATACTCTTTACAAAGAACCCAAGTAAGTGACTCTATCCAAAATACATTTTGTTAAATGCATGAGATATGTGATATGAAGTGGCTATTGTTATAATAATAATGTATGTATAAATCCTGTTCTTATGACATGTGTTGCATGGCTCATGTGATATATTTGTTGATTCAAGTATGTGATATATATATATGAGTATGTGAATATTGATATCTATAATCTAATGTGAGAAGCTTAACTAAACATGTTAAAGTGATGACTAGTGAAATGTGATTATGTGAGCATGTCCACATGCCTAGTGTTAAAAGTGATTCACATGTGTTTAAAAGTGAAATTGTCATGCCACATACATGGGTGGGATTTTGTGAAAGGTAGAAGTAGTGGCAGTATATCTGCAAATCAGTGGTGGCTTGTCCATAAATTTTATCAGTGGTGGCTTACCTACAAAAGTGTTATTAGTGGCAGTTTATTTGCAAATCAATAGTGGCCTATCCAAAAATGGTGTTACGAATGGATAAGTTCTGGGGAACTTGATATATTGTGTGTAGCAAAGATAGGTAGGAACTTTTTATAAAATGTACATTGGTTTTAAATATTCATCGGTATGTCCATGCATAAGTATCAGTGTTATAAATCATGAATCTTATGATGTTTGATTGATATATTTCGATATGTATGTAAATATTTTTGTGTTGATCTCACGCTGAGCCTTTTAAAGCTCACCCACATTACTTGTGTGTTTTAGATAATCCTCGTGGTTAGGACTTGGAATCGGTCATCGAAGATGCTCTCGGAAAGTGGTTTTCATGATTATGGATTTTTATTATCATTTGGACTTTTATAGACTTTATAACTTTTGTTTGGGATTTTATTTTGCAATATACTATTGAATTGTGGAATAGTATTTTAAATTTTGGACATTGGACAATTTGCATTTTTATATTATGGATTAAATAATTTGACATTTTTCTTAATAAAATCATTTTTTACAAACTCAATTTATCGAATTTGAATTAGAGGATAATTAAGTTGTTTTACAAATATTTAACAAGGTTTCTTTCAAATTTACATTAAAAATATTGTATTTAAGAGAATTACAAATACGTGTCTTTTTTTAAATTAAACCAATTTACCTTAACTCAAGTTTTTGCCACACCTATGGCCCATGTAATCGCTTAGATTGGGTCATAAAGTCTAGGCCCGGTTTGAGGGGTTACAATAATAGTTAGAGGTAAAGAGGTGCAAGTCACCCCTAGGGAAATTTGTGAATTTTACAATGCACTATCCTATGTGTCTGATTTTATTGATAACACTGATTTAACATATTTCAAAGAAATAGATATGGATAACATTGTGAATTATTTAACCAAGGGTAGGGGTGAATGGAAGCACTGACCGGGTACCGATGTCCCAACTTCTTCTAACCAAACAATTATGTTTCTAATTGCAAAAATATGGATGCAATTTTTATGCACTCGGATTGCACCTACTCTAAATATATCTAATGTTAATACTTTCTGAGCTATTTTGTTGTATGGTATTTTGCAAAAAAAGAAACATGTATGCATCGAGAGATGGATCTATAATAGCATAAAGGGAGGCATAAGTGGCTAGAAGGTCAAGGTCTTCTTCCTCTACCTAGTGATGGCACTATACATAAAGGTTAGGGTTCCAATGACAATAAACAAGCAGTTCATGAGGCTAAAAAAAAGCTAGGTCAAAGATTCAATGTATACACAATACGTCGAGCTTAAAATAAAATAAATTAAGGATTGGAACCAACATCAAAAAGAAAAGATGGATGTTTCACTAAAAAGGAAAACAACATCAACAGCTTGGAGAAGGTCAAAGAGAGGTAATATCTCGAACTTAGAGTGGGTGATAAGGTGGATGCAAGATATAGGGCCAGTAGGGTAAGAGTTTGCATGACAAAATAGTATGTGAATACCCGATTTCCCACAAACAAATACGAGCCGATGGAATTCCATCAACCATCTGAGGAACAAGGAGGCGAGGAAGAAGAAGAGAATGATGATGACAAGGAAGATGATGAGGAGGAGGAAGATGAGTATTGTAAACTTGAAATTATGTAGGGTTTTTCTATATATTCTTACCACTTTTTTGACTTAATAAATATGTTAATCTTGAGTAATTGTTATTAAAATAAGTGATTTTTACTTAATTATTCATATTGGATATGAATTTATAAAGTATTTGAAATTATGCTTAATTACATGATTTTCGTACATAATTTATATTATTTTCATGTTAATTATTAATATATGAATTTTCACTATATAGTAGAACCATGGAAGATGAGATTAATATAAATGTTGCATGGACATGCACATACCTACTCTATTTGGATGGCAAGACCATGTAAAACTGGGTCATAGAGGTGTTAATTCGACCTAGTAAAAGATGTGCTAAAAGATGGACATGTCTGATTAATTATTAGACTGAGAAACTGTCCGATAAGGAGTCAAGCCCAATTTTTGGCACAAGTAGATGGCTACCCAAAAATAAGCTTTGGGGTATTTAACTGATGGTCCTTGCAGTTAGAAAACTATTAGAAATTGGCCCACCAACTTGGTCTTTGAAACCATCCACCTTATGGCTATTAATAGCATTGTTTTGAATTCAAAAACAAGCATCCAAGTCATCGCCTTTTCCACAGTTTGTAGTCGGCCATGTATGAGAGAAAAGAGAGGGATTTTGAATTATACTTTTAGATAACTTTACCCTTGCCTTCACCTATAAATACCACACACTTTTCCACTTCTCAAGGAATCCCTTAATTCATTCACTACCATTCTCTCATTTCCTCTCTTGTTCTCTTTTCCCTTGCATAGTCGTTCCATCTCCCTTTCCATTCTTTAGCCAACAAAAGCTTTGTCAAGACACTACCTTGGCCGGCAACATTAAGAAACCTTAGCAGAAGAGTAATGAGTAGAACAAAAGAACATGCCAATCGAAAAGATCCAAAAGGCTACTGAACTAAATTAGAGTTTACCTTTCCTTCTTGTTATTTAATTTAATTTAATTATATTTGTTATGTGTTTATTGTTCTTGACATCAACAATGTTAGTTTAATTCTATTTGTCAGGATGATTATGTTAATTCAATAATATTTATTGATTCATGTTTAACATGTTTGTGCCTCAGTCGATCATGTTTTCAATTAAAATCAAGATATATTTCATTCATATGTGATTAGTTGCATTCATATTAGCTAAGCGATCCTAACCAGACGAAAACTATGTCCCCAATCCATGTCTAAAGTTGAGAAATTAGCATGGGCATTGAACACGCCCATGCCTGAGACCCGTGGTCGAACCTGCTAATTAAACACGGGTGCGTGACATCATACACGGGCGTGGGAGAAGCGAACAACGCAGGACATGGTCGTACGACACAGCCGTGCGACCCAACACGCCCAAAGAACACGGGCATGAGACAGCTTTTAGGGGTGCCAAACCCTAAAATTTCGAATCACATGGGCGTGTGCCATGCTCGTGTGACCCAATTTCTATATATACTTCCCCTAAATTTCACTATTCATCTTCTCTTACCCTCAAAAACCTAAACCGTCGCCCCTTCAGCCGACCACAGCTCCGGCCACCGCTCTCATAACTCTCCCCTTTTCACTCCTCTTACTCCTCTTACTCCTATTACTCCTCTCTCTTTTCCCTTCACTCAAAAACTCCCAAACTACCCCCTCCCCCATTCTCTACCCACCCATAGTCAAAAACCACCAACCTCCTTACCTCTCCACCACCATCACCGCCGACAACCCACCACCACCTAAACACTAGCCTATGCAGACCACGTCCGTGCCACTACCACGCCCGTGCACCGACCTCACACCACCTCCGGCAACCATCACCTGCCCTATTGGTTCCCATTTTCCCCCCTTCTTTTAATTGTTATTTTTATCTTATTTATTTATTTATTTTTCATTACTTATTTACCTCTAATATGTTTCTCATAATCTATTAACTTTGATTACTTTCATGCCATTTTGCACTTTTCTTTTACAGCCATCTCATCAGAAGTTCCTCTTAATCACGATTTTCTTGTGCAAATTGCTTACCATAACAGCCATCATCTTCATTGTTTTGCTAGTTCTATGCCTAGGATACTTCGAATAATTAATCTACTTATTGAAATTAACTTTTGCATTGAGCATTAGTTAGTTCTTGATTGAACATGCTACTAAAATAATTTTTGTTAGTTCGTTACTCGATTGATTAACTCATGAATATTGATAGTCTTTATCCATTTTTTTCAATTGTTAATCCTTTGCTTTTTCAGGTACATAATGTCTACTTCACGTGGCAAGAAAACTACCGTCCCTGCTTCGAAAAAGCGTAAGGGACTTGGTGCTACCTCGTCTAGTGCCACCATTGAGATTTGACACCCATTCCTCTAATTCCCGCAAGGTTCCCAAGACGAACTATTTCAGATCCTTAGAGCAAGACCACTTGGAGTGGGGCGATGTATTGACTGGGCCGCACTAGAGTAGGTCCAGTTAGCAGAGGCGATTCGAGCCCTATTATCTACGGATCCATGGGACCAGTTCTTCGAGATCATCGAGCCCACATACCTCGATTTCACTTTAGAGCTCTGCTCCACGTTACACCTACAGACGGTCATATCCCAGTATGACAATCCCCGAACGGTCCAGTTCTGTCTCGGCGGTTTGGTACGCCAACTAAGTGTACCTGAGTTCGGTGTCGCTTTAGGCCTATATACCAACAGATTTATGGCGGAAGAAGACCTATCCGAACTCCATCGTCACATACACTACTCTCCATCAAAATGTTGGAGGGCCCTGGTCCCTGCTTCAGCCACCTACGATCCCAGCGGCTCTAAGGCGACGACTCTCTCCCTATCACTAAGGTACCTACACGCCATCCTCGTACATACATTGATTGGGAGACGCGAGAGCACCGGTGTCGTCAACACCCACGATGCCTATTTTCTGTGGAGTATGGCACACGAGCACGTGTTTGACCTCGCCTATTTTATCGCCCTCACCATTCAACATTAGACAGAGCGACATCGAAAGGGGGTAATTTCTATGGGCCCATATATGATGCGACTCGTGAGACACTTCGGTCTCCTCAACACCGTGACACAATCATCCTCTCTCACTCTTATAGGCCAGATGTCCCTACAGGGCATCCAAAGCATGCTACACATGAGGATGATTGAGCACCGACGTGGGACCGATCCTCCTCAGTACCATCTAACTCGATCTACTGGGCAGGAGGACCCAAAGGACATTACCCTCCATCTCACGAGGAGCCACCGTCTCAACCACCGCCATTTCACTGTCCAGTTCATGCGGCTGCTTCACACTCTGACATATCTGAGCGCCTTACACGATTCGAGCAACAGTGTTTTCAACGCCTTGATAACATTGATGCTACTCTCTATCAGATTTGCTAGCATCTCCACATATCACCACCACCCCCACCTCACGAACCATTTGAGGATTAGGACTTTCGAGTCCTCTTATCTTTTTCTTTATTTTTCTTTTTATTTTGTTCTTTATTTTTATTTTATTTTTATCTTTCTTTTTTAATCTTCTTTAGCTTTATTTAAACTTTAATATTCTAATATATTTTGAACATTTTATATCAGCTATTTCTTAACGAGTAACCATGCTAATTTATATTCCCTAAAGTCCTATTGATATTATCGCAGTTACATAGAGCCTAAAAGCTCAAAAGTACTCTGTCAAATCCAACTCTAATGGGAAAACTACTCCATGACTATCATGTCCTGCTCAAGCATGGCTATAACCATAAAGTTTTTGACAGCAATTGTGGATAGACAATCTCTACAAACTCGGAATACCCTCCTCCACCATCACTTTTGCCCTAGCCTTAGAATCAAGTTTCCACACTTCCAACTCAAGGATACCATCCAATTTTCAGGGAGTTTCACTGCTCCCCCTATCTTATGATTTTATGCTTATATTTTAAATAAACCTATCCTTGTACATTGAGGGCAATGTACATCTTAAGTGTGGGGGGACTCACTTTCACTTTTTGCATTGTTCTCAAATCCCTGAATTCTGTCTTGTCTCTCAAGTCACTTTCTCATATTAGTATTAGAATGAATTCTGATTTATTTATGATTTTTATTAATATGTTTAGGGTTAAGACATAGGTAATTATGCTGTGATTATTCGAACTTTAAGACATTAGAGAATCAAGCATGATAAGTTGAAATTCTTAATTTTTTTCTAGGTTATTTCCCTAAATTTATGTATTATCTTGAAATGTGAAATTTACAGGATTGACATCAAAAGCATTAATTCTACTGAGATTCTTGAGCCTTTTGAGCATACATCCTTTCATGCTGACTTTTATTGTTTCTTTGAGTGAGTCAATTTTGATTTGCTGTTCTAGAACTTGCTTCGATTATGCATGTCAAGACCACATCATTGATTTGATATGTCAAGATGATAAAGGCATTTAGGTTTAACCTACTTACTCCATAAAAGCCTACCCTCATAATTTAACCATTAGTGAACCCCTTTGGGCCTAACAAACCATTTATTGATTTACCTTAATATTAACCCATAAACCTGTTTTTGATTCTTTGAGAATTTCCCTCACTCTAATTTGATCCCATTTTTGTCGAGATTTGAGTCGAATGATTATCTAGCTATGTTCTTTCCCTTTATTAGTAAAGTTTAAGTATTCGATTTGTTCTTAAAAAAAATCGGTTGTAATTTAAAAGCTTAGCATATTATTTTGTAATTATGTACTATGGATCTTAAACGATGTTATTCATGAGGAAAAAGCTCAAATTTAGGAATATATTTCAGTGATAGAGATTTTTCTAGTTAGATGATTTTTTAGTTCATTCTCGATTCTAACCCTCTTTTTCAGCTTGTGACCACACCCCTAACCAAAGCCCCGTTACAACCATCTAAAGACCTTTTGATCGACATATCATCTCAATCTATAATGGTGGAGATTTGATTTTCATGCAAGCTTATGGTAATAACTTTTCATGTTAACTAATGAGTGCTTAATTTCTGAACACTAAACACTTCGAGTGGATAGAGTGAATCTTTAATGAGGATATCAACTCTTGTTGATTTTGAATTCAAGGTAATTACTTAGAAGAGGGGAGAATACCTATGTTTTCTGTGATAAAATTCTCAACTTAGATTGTTTGAAACTTTGATGTTCTTTTAGTTGAAGTTTCGATGTATGATTACTCATGAATTGATTCGAAACATTATTGATAAGATTAATAAGTCGAGAAGAATGATTTTTAATTATAAGTTGAGAATTTTGCTTAAGGACAAGCAAAGGCTTAAGTGTGGGGGTATTTGATAAACCATAATTTATACATGTTTTTACCCCCACGCTTAGCATAATTTTGGATGAATTATCCCATGAATTGTGGAATTTGATGCTCCTAATCCTTTAAATTCATGTTTTATACTTAGGTGCACGTAGGAGAACAAAAAGAATAAGAAACGGACCAAAAATGAAGAAAATGGGCCAAAGTAAGAAATCAACAAGGCCTGGAGTTCCTCACACGAGTACACCACACGCTCGTGCCACATTAGCAAACTTGAACACGGCCTGGGCTCGACTCACATGGGCGTGCCACACGGGCGTGTCCCTATCATGACGAGTTTTAATTTCACGCGAAAAAGACTACTTAGGGTCTAAGAAAGGTATTCCGAAGTCTATATAAACACCCTAGGAGCAAACTTAAAGGGGGAGCTCGACACACAGAGCAGAAGGCAAGGAATTACTCAAGGAAAGCCGATTGATCCATCTTAGAAGCAAAGATCTACATTAAGACTGAAGATCTCCCTTCAATTCTTTCAGGAGTTTTGGGTTTTCTTTACGTTTTGTTGTTTCCCTTATTTTGAGATGTTTTCTCTTTTTATTATGAACTAAACCCCTAAATACCTAAGGGGGACGAAACCTAAGAGGGATCTTGTTATTGTTATCTGAATTATATGATAAATATTCAATTTGTTCTTAATTGTGTTTTTAATTCTTGAGTTGATATTTCAGGATATTAATTCAAGTCGGATGTGCTTATTCAGAGGAGCAAAAGTCCCTGTTTAAGAGTAGATCTAACACAATTACGCGGACTTAATTGCAATCCTAGAAATAGGACGACGAAAATCTACCAGATTAGAGTAAAATCTAATAGGGGGATCCATAGATCGAGTTAATGCAAAACTAGGGGTTTTAATTAGAAAGAGACTTCAATTAATCAACCTAGGGTTAGTTGTTCTTATTCTCGACGGAGATATTAACATAATTTAGGGATCTCTACAGATCAAGTCGAATGAAGAAATTGTCTAATTCAGAGTTAAATAACAAGTGAAGTCAAGGTGGAGTCTTCCTTGGGTATTGCCTTTATCATTTAGTTTTTCCCAAAGTAATTCCCCAATTTACTCTTTGTCGCATCTTTAGTTAATTAGAAGTTTTAGTTTACAAACAACCTCCCTTTATTTCTAGGCTAGATAATACGAAGAAAGTTATTACTAGTACTTTTAGTTCCTTGGATTCGACATTTCGGTCTTGCCACTAACTAAACTACTATTCGATAGGTACACCTGCCTTTTATTGTGATAATAGTTAGTTTCTAGGTACGATCATTATTATTACTTCATCACAATCACGATCACCTACCTCGCCAACTACTTTGCGACAACTATCTTGAAGCTTATATAAAAGGAACAATTAAGTACATGTATCAAACAACATGCATAGGTTTGGACATAATCCATATAATTAGCTTGCCTATCAACCCTTCACAGGGTAGGCGAAGCACACATCATTATTTACTTAGTAATTCCATCAAAGTACATATAGCCACAACTCGTATATTTCATAGAAGTTTATCCTTCCTCATGATTCATTTAATTTATTTACTAAGACCAGTCAATGACTTTTAACAAAGGCTTTAACTATTAATGGATCGCATTACATATATAAGTGACAAGAAAGAAAAGGAGTTATTCTACGAGCTTAATTAACAACAAGCTAGGCTTGCAGAAACGGATAACATGTAAGATAAATATTTGACAAATTTTGTATATATCACTTTCAAAATAGGAAAAATAAAACAATAATGGTTTGCATCATGAAGGAAATTTTAACAACAAATTATTAAATACTTTGGCTAATATTCTCAATCAACAACCCCACATTGCCTTTATGTCCTAGAGTTTGACCTAAGGACATACTCAATTAGAATGACGGATCTCTTGCTTTGCCACTTCACACTTGTGAGACCTATCTACCTAAAGGGGTAAAAGAGAGGAGTGGGTGAGCTTTAGTAAACTCAGTGAATGTTTCAAAGAACCGTAAGCATACATGAAAACATAAGTTATGCAAGAGCATACTAAAATAAACATATATAATTATATGACCTAAGCTCGTCAACCACCTTTGCAAGCTTGGCTCGCCAAATAATGTAATCCCAGTCGCATCATGTTTCAATACTCTTCAACGACATCGAAATTGGCCCAAGCATAAGGGGCCTAAGTGCAAAATGAAGCTTTAATTCCAGTTTGTTAATTTGGTTGCTAGAATAAGAACTTTGATTTATTTATTTTACTTATTTTAGTTATTATAATATGAGTCTTTAATTATGTCTTGTTTATTAAATGCATCTTTAATTAATGTCTTGGATTATTGACCTACATCTTTGAATTAAAGCTTCATTTTGCACTTAGGCCCCTCGTGCTTGGGCCAATTCTGATGTCATCAAAGAGTATCGAAACATGATGCGGCCGGGATCGCATCACCAAAAAGACATTTGCAAGCATGGCTCGCTAAAACATATTTGTGAGCTTGGCTTGCCAAAACGTATTTGCAAGCTTGGCTCGCCAAAATATACCTGCAATCTTGGCTCGCCAAAGCATATCTACGAGCATAGCTCATTAAAAAATATTTGTGAAATTGGCTCACTAAAACATATTTGCGAGCTTGGCTCACCAAACCATATCTATGAGCTTAGCTCGCCAAAGCATATCTACAAGCATGGCTCATCAAAAAATCTGCCTCTCATGTTTTCCTTATATACAAGCAAACTCATGTGCGTCATACTACACAACCATTATCAAACTTAATCACATGTATTAACATTTACATATATCATATATAACAAAACATATAATTACTATTTTGATGACCTGCGAACATGTTCATCTGAACATATTCATTCACACTTTCATATACACGTTGGACAAACAAATCTCTTTATAACACCTCAAAATGACTCAATGAGTCTTAACATGTCCCATAAGTGTAGCATAAAGCTAACACTCTCCATTACACCATGATGTCCCATTAAATGGAGCTTAGCTCGACATTCCCTTATTTCTCCTAACCTGTCCCAGGGCCTCTCACCCAAATTATAAACATAAAGGTGAGTACTCATAATCCTATGGCATGCCAACTATATCCAATAGTTTCAAAGATCGCAATACCAAAAAAGCCAAATTTACACATTTAATAATTTACAGTTCTAACACAATCTTTGCAGTGTTTACTGTGAGCTCACTATAGCATAATCACTTACCTAGCAGTTTTGCGAGCGCATCATAACACAAATACATACCTCGCATATCGTGAGCTTATTATAACACAATCAAACACCTCACATATTACGAGCATACCTCACCAAATACTATTCACATTCTTCATATAACAAAACATAGTTTAGGAAAAAAGCTTACTCTCGAAATCTTAGGTCAAAGGCTAAGCTCTTGGTCAACACTATGGTTCGCACATACTAGCAGCAACCTCAAGAACACTCACTTGCCTGGTTCGCAAGAAAATTTACACAAGCTTTGCCTTGCCTTCTACTATGCTTGTAGATGGTTCCATCGGTTTCACCACTTCACAAACACAATACCTATGTTACTAGTAGTCAAAACACATCAAGGTCGCAGTGCGACCCTAGTTTGCATAAACCCAAACCTTTACTAGATTTTTTGAACCCAATTTTCTTAAACCAAACTTGTTCCTATTGCTTACTATCAATTCTTAAACTTTTAACCTTATCAAATCAAGTTGAAAAATACTTTAAAACAACATGTTTACTTTAAAAATATGAACTTCACCATTAACAACCCAATTTTGACTAAAACATGTGATTCTTCTTTCAATGAATCAAAACACGATTTGAAAAGATGGAACTCATAAAAAACAATGGAGAAACAGAATCTTACCTCACACAATAAGAAAAGTGATATGATTCTTTGGACTTATGAAAACTCAATAGAAAAAGGATGAAGAAAATTGATAAAATATTCTTGGGGTTTTTATAGAGAGGGTTTTGATATTAGAACCATAATTAGACTAAAAGAGAACCAAAGTGTTTGGGTGTTGGAAGGATTTCCAAACAACGATATAACTCTACAAAAGGGTACGTGCATAACTTTGTTTAAATTAAAGGAAGAACCTTACTTTTAAAACAATGGCTCAATTACATATGAACTACTTCTAACCTTTACCCTTTTGCAATTTAATCCTTATCTTTTAATTAACCTATTTCGACCCAAATTAATAAAACACGGTTCACTAGCCTAAAACTTCTAGGCCTAATTTCAGGATGTTACAGGGTGCCAAAGTAGGTCTAAAGGTAGACTAATATGTTTAGTGAGTGTGTAAAACACCAGTCGGAGGCACAAAGACAGTGGTATGTCTGCGATGTTGCAACATAGCGAACAGAGTACCAAAAGGAGCAGCCTACCTTCGATTTTGTGACAAAACCATAGGGTGTCGTGACGCAGCCCTGAAGATATGCCCTAGCTAGTACATTGCCTTTAGTGCCACGACACAGGCCAAAGGATGTCGTGACACAGACATGACGAGGTCACTTAATAAGCCAAGGGTATTTTCATATGCACAATAAACTTTAACGTGAAATAGTCAACCTAATTAGGTTAAGGATCAACGACCAACCCTAGGCCTATAAATAGAATTGTTCTGAATACTTTAGAAAGAGCTTTTTACTTAGTTTTATTTTTACTTTCAATTGCAATTACTTAGTTTTATTTTTACTTTCAATTGTAATTACTTAGTTTTATTTTTACTTTCAATTATAACATAGATTTCTTTACAATTGTAGATTTTATTTAAGTTTTCTAGTTTGTTCTCCATGGGGATCGGATTGTAGATCAATCAACTCTTCGACAAATTATTGTTTGTGCTTTTATTATTATATTAGGATTTTTCTTATATTTGTTCTTGAATTATTCATAATGTTTATCTTTTTAATAAATTACATTGCATGTGCTAAATCCATGGGGAACTAATCTAGTAAGCCTTTATGTAGGGTTTATTTGCGATTTAGCTAGTTGGGATAGGAAGAACTTAAAACCCTAGGCGTGATGACTCTAGGAAGTCATATAGGTAGGAATGAACCCAAAATCGGTATTGTCTATCCATGAAAACCTTACCCCAATCTAGTCGGACTGTGACATTGAGAGATAAGTAGTTTTTGCTGACTTATTAGGTTAGTGGAAGTCTGAGAGGCCTTACTAGGTTAATGACTAGTTGATTGAGTAGAACCCAAAATAGGAGTTAATTATGAACACTGAAGCAAGTTAGTCTTCTATCATTTAATCTGATAAAATCTGCAATCTATTATCATTAAATAGCTTTTCTCATCACCTTAGGATCAATCATAATATAATTTAATTTAATTACTAACTAGACCTATTAGCGTAAAAGTTAATCTTAGTTTAGTCTCGCCTCCTTTGGGTATGATCCTTAGAGTACTCCAATACTTCATTGTAAAATTATATTACAACCTAACTCGTATACTTGCAGACACTGCCTTAATTCATATCTTTAGTTACAGTATTTTCACTTCTAACGTTGGTACGTCGGGAGGCGGTTAAGTCCCTAGGTGCATACCACAATACCAAAATAAAATGAACTATACAAACTTTGTTGTCAAAAACGATAGATTGGATGTTGATTCCGCTTCTCGGAGCTTCAAGAAATACCTACACCTGCACATAGAACAAACAACCGTACTCTGAGCGATAAAGCTCAATGGTACTTTTAATGATTCAAGATAATATAACATAAGGTAACATTTATAACATGCTATGATATTTATAATCTCAATGCCTACTAATACATATTCTATATTATAATAATTAGTATATAATCAATTATATGTGAAGGTATACAATTATCAAGGCAAACTAATTCAACTATCATAGAAAAGAATAATCAAATCCAATTACATATATCAAACCTATCTTAGGGCCTTTAGCTACCAACATCAATTCAAATTTTAAAACGTTCAAAATCCATTGATAAACAATAAATTATACAGATTTTTACCTTATGTTTAGACTATATTTCGGATGGATTATCATTAATTTGTGAGAATTGGTGCTCTTAATCTTTCTTTTTCATATCTTATACTCAGGAGAGCATAGGGAAGAGAAAAGAGCGGAAAATGGACCAAAAACCGGAGAAAATGGGCCAAAATGTGAAAACACATGGCCCAAGGGGTCATCACACGGCCATGGCACACGGCCGTGCCACACGAAGACCACACGATCCAGCCTCGACAAGCACGGCCAGGCTACAGGGCCATGCCCCAATCGACAGAATCTCACACAGCCTCTTGCCGAAGTACACGGGCGTGGCACACGGGCGTGTTCTAGTCATGAAGAAGAGGAATTTCACTCGGATTTGGATGCTTAGGGGCTAAGAAAGCCATTCTAAACTCTATATAAAGACCCCAGGAGGCAACTCTAAAGATATACTCTCTTCTCTCAAGAAAGAGTACCATAATTCTGCCAACACAATGAGTGAAAGTAAGGAATTACTCCAAGGGAAGCCGATTGATTCATCCCAGAAGCCAGAATTCTACGTCAAGACAGAGGATCTCCCTAAATTCCTTCAGGGGTTTTCGGGTTCTTTATGTTTTATTATCTTAATTCTTCTGAGATGTTTTCTTTCTTTATTATGAACTAAACCCCTCAAATACTTGAGGGGGATGAAACCTAAGATAGATCTTGTTATTATTTATTCTTGAGTTATATGATAAATACTTGAGTTGTTCTTAATTATGTGTGCTTAATTCTTGTGTTAATAATCCTAGGTATTAATTCAAGAAACGGATGTGCTTAAAACAGAGGAGTAAAAGTCCTTGTGATAAGAGTAGATCTACCATAATTAAGCGGAGTTGTATGCAACCCTAGACATAGGGCGACATAAATCTGTCGGATTAGGGTCAAACCTAATATGGGGAACCATAGATCGAATTAATGCAACCTAGGGTGTTAATTAATAAAGAAACTTTAGTTAACAACCTAGGCCTAGTTGCTCTTCGCCTCGACGGGGGGTTTAGCATAAATTAGGGATCTCTATGGATCAAGTTAAGTGAATAAATCGTCTAGCTCAAGAACCAATAGCAAGTGAAGTCTAGGTGGATTCTCCCTCAAGTATTGCTCATATCAATCAGCTTTTCCCTAAAGTTTTCCCCAATTTACTTTTTGTGCACTTTAGTTAGTTTTAGAATTAGTTCTAATCAATCCTCTTTTATTTTTAGGCTAGATAATAGAAAGGAAGTAAGTATTAGTACTTTGGGTTCCCTTGGGTACGATAACTCGGTCTTACCTCTAAACTATACTACTATTCGATAGGTGTGCTTGCCTTTAATATCGTGATGTTAGTTAGTTTTGGTGTGATCAGTTTTATAAATTTTATTACTTAATATCACGAGCATATCAAGTTTTTGGCGCCGTTACCAGGGAACTAAAATATTAAGAAAACTCGATTTCTATTACTTTAGCCGTTACTATATTTATCTATTTTCAATTTGTATTTTATTTTTCTTTTATTTTATTTCATTTTATTTTTCTTTGTTTTCTTTTTCTTTTAGGTATTTCTAGTTTATGACTAGAAACAACCCAACAGGACTACTACTTTTTTACGAAGATCTAGAAGCGACAGTTCGCAGAAATCATAGAGAAATTAGACGCAGCCTATAGTATCCAGAACAAGATCAAGAACAAAGGCCAGAACCTACAGAAGAGATGGAAGCAAATCAAAACGTTCCACCACCTCCCGCAATAGTCGTGCCACTAGCAAATCAAGAAGAAGCTCCTCGCACTATGTATGATTATGCTAAACCCAGTTTGGCTGGTACCCAAACTAGCATTCTTAGACCTACTATTGCTGCTAATAATTTTGAATTAAAACCTAACACTATTCAGATAATACAGCAATTGGTGCAATTTGATGGTTTACAGGATGAAGATCCAAATTCACACATAGCCAATTTTTTGGAACTTTGTGATACTTTTAAAATTAATGGCGTTTCTGATGATGCCATTCGCCTAAGGCTATTTCCATTCTCTTTGAGAAACAAAGCCAAATAGTGGTTAAATTCTTTACCACGAGGCTCAATCACCACATGGGAATAGATGACCGAAAAATTTTTACTTAAATATTTTCCTCCAGCTAAAAAAACTAAATTACGAAACGATATCTCTTCTTTTGTGCAGATGGATTTAGAAACACTATACGATGCCTGGGAGAGATACAAAGATCTTTTGAGAAGATGCCCTCATCATGGTTTACCTTTGTGGCTACAAGTTCAAACCTTTCACAACGGTTTGAACCCATCGACGAGACAGATGATCGATGCAGCCGCAGGAGGAACAATCAATAATAAAACACCAGAATCAGCTTATGAATTTATTGAAGAGATGTCATTGAATAACTATCAGTGGCAGGTCATGAGGACAAAGCCGACAAAAGCTGCAGGAGTTTATAATATTGATGCTGTCGCTATGCTTACTAACCAAGTAGAACTTTTAAATAAAAAGTTTGATAATTTTTTTGGTTCTACGCAGGCACAAGCAGTGATGCAGTGCGGCACAACTTAGGCAAACATGTTCACTCCTGACTACTCATCTTCTGCCAATGGCACAGAAACCGAGCAAGCCAATTATATGGGTAACAATTTTAGATCTCAAAATAATCCATTTAGTAACACATATAATGCAGGTTGACGAAACCATCCAAATTTTTCTTGGGGAGGTCAAGGGACTCAAAGACAACAACCCCTTCAGGGATTCTAGCAGCCACCGCCGCAACAGGAGAAAAAGCCCAACCTTGAAGAGATGTTTACCAAATTCATGGCCATGTCAGAAACCTGTTTTCAAAACACTGAAACGACATTAAAAAATCAGCAAGCATCAATCAAAGGCCTTGAGAATCAAATTGGTCAACTCGCCAAGTTAATATCAGAAAGACCACAATGTGGACTTCCAAGTAACACCGAGACCAATCCTAAAGAGCAACTTCACGCCATAAATGCAACAGATGAGGAGGCATTAACCAAAGACGACCCAAAGTTATGCGAGGAACCTAAGGTGAGTAAAGGTAAGGTAGAGGTAAGCAACAACAAGCCAGACATCAACGAACACAAGCCTCGTATACCATACCCAAGAGTGCTTCAGAAAGACCTCACCGATGAACAATTTGATAAGTTTCGTAAACTCTTAAAAAATTTACACATTGACTTACCATTTGTTGAAGCAAGTTTGCAGATGCCAGACGCGGTTAAATTCTTAAAAGAACGCTTGACAAACAAGTGAAAGCTAGAGGAGAAATCTCATGTAAAATTAAATGTAGTTTGCTCAGCTATTCTACAAAATAGACTACCGACCAAACTAAAAGATCCAGGGAGTTTCACTATCCCTTGTTTACTTGGTAGCCTAAAGGAAAAAAATGCTTTAGCTGATTTAGGGGCAAGTATAAATGTCATGCCTTATAACCTGTTTAAACAACTAGGTCTTGGAACGCCTAAGAAAACCAAGATGAGCATTCAACTAGCTGATAAAACTATTAGGGCACCTAAGGGAATAATTGAAGATGTAATTGTCAAAATTGATAAATTTATATTCCCAGTTGACTTTGTTGTTTTAGACATTGACGAGGCTAGCAATGTACCCTTAATTTTAGGGCGACCATTTTTAGCAACTGCTAGAACAAAAATTGATTTAGAAACAGGTGAACTCAAATTACGAGTAGGTGATGATACAGTCACCATACGAGCTCACAACTCAATTAAAACTATAGACGAGAATAAAGATTTGAGTCCCTATAAAAACACTAAACTCACCACACAAACTTCTGTGCAGGACGCCCTCTACATAAAGATAACGCAAGCACTGGCAAATTCACCTACAGGAGATGAACCAGAAAAGCAAGTGCTCCAGATCGAGGAACTAGATGAGTGGCTAAACTTTCACGAGAAACCCAAAATATGCCACACCAAAACGGAGTATCACCAAGATGACCCTCAAGGATAACCAGATCAACTGAAGGTGGGGGATAAGGTAATCTTAGGGGAAGACGATCCTCGAATCTCAAATTCAAAAGAACATACAAGTGATACACCCTACTTCACGGTAATAAAAGTCTTTCCATACGGCACGATTGAGGTAACTCACCCAACCCAGGGTACTTTCAAGGTAAATGGTCATAGGCTTAAACATTATAGAGGTGCAAATTTTAAAGATAAAAGAGAGGAGCTTCAGCTCCATGAAATCCCTCCATGATACATCCGAGCAGAGTCGAGCTTAGACTCTAAATAAGTGTTTCTCGGGAGGCAACCCGAGCACTAACTTAGTAATTCTTCATCTATTTTTTTTAGTATTTTTCATGCATCACACTAACCCCTTTTTAATGCAGAGATTTAAGACCACACGGCTAGTCCCACGGGTGTGTCCCAAGCCGTGTGAACCCTTTAAATAGAGACACGGTCGTGTACTGAGGCCGTGTACAAATAGAGCATAATTTTTTCCCAAAACACGGGCCACCGATATCTCGCCACGACCGTGCGATATGGCTGTGACAACTCAACACGAGCTACCAACAACACCCTACGGCCATGCGACACGGCCGTGGCAACCCTGCAGTATCAACACGGGCTCACACAACTCCACACGCCCGTATCCCCAGACCGTGGAAGACACTGTCAAATTTCACACGATCGTGGAACCTATCACACGACCATGTGAAGCACGAACATGATCACACACGGCCGTGTATCCCTTCACACGACCGTGTGAGTGACGAAGAATCGATCTCCCATGGCCGTGTACAACATTCCCACGGGCGTGTACTTCGAACCAGGCACGCCAAAACCTCTAGATTTCGAAAGACACGAGCAAAACACGACTCACAAGGGCATGTGGCATGCCCATGTAACCCCAAAACTATAAATAGGGGCCACTATTCATTTTCTTCTTCACTCAAAACCCCAAATTTCTCTCATCCAAACTCTTCCTAACCACCATAAGCGCCGCCACAGCCCTTAAAACACCACCATACCTGAAATCAACCGCCCCACGCCCATGTAAACCCACCCCACGACCAACCCACGACCGTGCAACATCAAATTTGGTTCTATTCTCTCATTTTTCTCCTTTATTCATTTATAGTTCATTTTCATTAATCAATTATGTCATTTTACTTTATTCTAGATGTTTAATCAAGCATGGAATTAGGAAAATTAGGAATTAGGAAAATTAGGATGAGTAATCTAGAATTAGATAGAACACATTTGGATTGCATGCCACTTAATTTCAACTTTTGCTTGCCATTTAGAACTCATTTCATTTGCCATTTAAATTCATATTTGTTTGACATTTTCTCATACAATGAGTATATACATACCCATAGTTCTTAGTTTTGTTACAAGTTTCAACATGATTAGATTCTACTATTTAGGTTAATCCTCATTTTTTTTTTTGGGGAACATTGTCATTTTAATCTACATTTTAATTATTATCTATCTAGTTAAATTTCAATTTTTAGGACTAATGCTTGTTATTTTCAGATACTATGTCGTCATCACGCGGTCAGAAAACTACCGTCCCCATCTCCAAGAAACGTAAGGGGCCAGAGAGTTCATCAACGAGACCCACCTCCGAGGCTCGACACCCATTCATCACATTTTCCCAAGCCTCGCAGGAGGAGCATTATCAATTACTCCAAGCTTGCACTATATCCACGGGCCACTGCATAGACTAGGGCGACCTTGAGCAAATCCATTTGGTGGATGACGTTTGAGCCCTACTAATGACCGAGCTATGGGAGCAGTTCTTCCAGATTATCGAGCCCACCTACTTATAACTCACCCTCGAGTTCTGCTCCACCTTCCACCTACAGACTGTGATGACCAGATTCAATGACCTAGGGACAGTCCAGTTCCGTCTAGGAGGACTCGTGCGGCACCTCAGCGTGCCAGAGTTTGGCACAACACTTGGGCTCTACACAGAGCAATTTATGGTAGACGAGGACTTCCCCACCCTTTCTCGCTACATCCATATCAGACCAGTCGACTGTTGGAACAACATAGCCCTAGGGCATCAGAAATATAACCCCAGCATCAGTAAGGCGACCGCCCTCGTTCCCTCTCTGAGGTACATTCATGCTCTCCTTGCTCGCACTCTTACAGGTAGACGAGAGAGCACAGGCGTCGTCAACACTCACGACGTCTACTTTCTGTGGTGCATGGCAAACGGGCACGTCATTGACTTAGCATACTTCATCGCACAAGCTATGCAGCATCAGATGGAAAGGCACCATAGAGGCGTATTATCCATGGGGCCCTACATCACACGTCTGGCTCATCACTTCGGGCTCCTCAACACCGTAGCCCAGACATCCTCCTACACTTTGATTGGTCAGATGTCTCCCCAAGGCATCGCAACGATGTTACACATGAGGATGATTGAGCGGAGGCCAGGAGGGACCCCCCTTCAGTTCCGACTCGTCCAGGAGAGAGAAGACCCAGAGGATATTACTGATGATGTCCCACCACCACAGCTAGCAGAGGACGCACCCACCGAGCCACCACCCTCTCGCCGCCCATCTCATGCAGTAGCCGCCCACGCTGACTTATCTGAGCGCTTCTCACAGTTCGAGCAGCAATGCTTTCGGTGCCTCGATTATATCGACGCCACCTTAGAGCAGATATGCCAGCACCTGAGCATCAACCCACCGCCGCGCGATCCATCAGAGGATTAGATTTCTCTAGTCCTTTTAACTTTATTTTTTTTATCATTTATCTTATTTTTATTTTACTTTATTCTAAATTTTAAACAATGATCTTTATTTTCACCTTTCTTTTTAACTTTCTTTTCCTTTTCCTTTTTAAATTTTCTCATTTTACCTTATGCATTATTTATTCTTAGTATTTTGTTTTCTTTATTTTATTTTATTTCTTTTCCTAACGGCCTCACCCTAACAAGTAATTTCCATTGTTCCAAATTCCCCACAACTAATAAATTCTTTCACAGTTTCAAAGGAGCCTTACAACTCAAATCTCTATGAAAATGGGAACACCCTGCCACAACTGCCGGCTCTTCCAATTCCAATATCCGTCTCACAAATTCATCCAAAATTCAGGGAGTTTCATACCTCCCCCTATCTTATGATCTTATGCTTTTATTGCTACTAATGTTATCTTTATACATTGAGGGCAATGTACATCTTAAGTGTGGGGGGGGACTTACTTTAAATCTCTATATTATCTGTGAAAACCTTGAATTCTGATGCTTTGTTCTTAACTGCATTATCTTTAGTCTTCTATTAGGGATATATTCTGATTAATTTATGATTTTGATTTATATGTGAGAATTAAGACATAGGTGCTTGTACTTTGATTATTCAAACTCTAAAACATTAGGGAATTAAGCATGATAAGTTAAAATTTTTTAGAACCCCAATTTTTTTTATAAGTTCTTTTCCTTAATTCTAAGTGTTATCTTGAGAATTGAAATTCGCAGGATTGACATCAAAAGCCATAATTCTGGTGAGATTTTTGAGCCTTTTGAGCATACATTCTTTCATACTCACTTTTATTATTGCTTTGAGTGAGTCAACACTGATTTGTTATTCTAGAACTTGCTTTGATTATACATGTCAAGACCACATCATTGATTTGATATACCAAGATGATAAAGGCACCTAGGATTTAACCTACTTACTCCACAAAGGCCTACCTCCATAAATTAACCCCTAGTGAACCCCATTGAGCCTAACAACCTTTTCTTTGAGTTACCTCTAATATTAACCTATAACCTATTTTTGTTGAATTCCATTCAATTACTTTGATCCTTATTTTTTGTCGAGATTTGAGTTGAAATTTTTATCTAGCTTTATTCTCTTTTCCAGAATGTAAAATTTTATCCAATTTATTGTATTAAAAAAATAAAAAAATAAAAAAACAAATGTATTAATCCAGTTGTAATATAGTCCAATAGTTTTGCATATTTCTATTTTAAGGCTACCAAGGTGGAAATGATGTTATCATAAGAATTAGCCTAAAGAATATGTTCCAGTAATAGAGATTTTTCTAGTTAGATAATTTTTCAAATTCAATCTCGATTCTAACCCTCTTTTGTAGCCTATGACAACACCCCTAACCAAACCCCATTACAACCATTGAAAGACCTTTTGATCGATGTATCATGTCAATCTATAGTGGTGGAGATGTGATTTTCTTGCAAGCCTATGGTAATAACTTTTCAGGTTGACTAGAGAGTATTTAATTTTTGAACCCTAAACACTTCGAGTGGATAGAGTAAATTTTTAGTGAGGATGTCAACTTCTGTTAATTAAGATTAAGAGATAATTACTTAGGAGAAGGGAGAAAACTTATGTTTCAATGATAAAATTCTCAGCTTAGAGTGATTGAATCTTTAATGTTCTTCTAATTGAATTATCATTGTATGAATACCTGTGAATTAGTTTGAAACATTATTGATAAAGATTGTAAGTTGAGAAGGATGATTCTTTATTAGGGATTGAGATTTTGCTTGATGACAAGTAAAGGCTTAAGTGTGGGGGAATTTGATAAATGATAAATTATACAGATTTTTACCTCATGTTTAGCCTATATTTTGGATGGATTATCATTAATTTGTGAGAATTGGTGCTCTTAATTTTTCTTTTTCATATATTATACTCAGGAGAGCATAGGGAAGAGAAAAGAGCGGAAAATAGACCAAAAACTGGAGAAAATGGGCCAAAATATGAAAACGTATGGCCCAAGGGGTCATCATACGGCCGTGGTACATGGCCGTGCCACACGAAGACCACACGGTCCAGCCTCGACAAGCACGGCCCCCAATCGACAAAATCTCACACGGCCTCTTGTCGAAGTACATGGGCGTGGTACACGGGCGTGTTCTAGTCGTGAGGAAGAGGAATTTCACAAGGATTTAGATGCTTAGGGGCTAAGAAAGCCATTCTAAACTCTATATAAAGACCCCAAGAGGCAAATCTAAAGATATACTCTCTTCTCTCAAGAAAGAGTACATAATTCTGCCAACACAAGGAGTGAAAGCAAGGAATTACTCCAAGGGAAACCGATTGATTCATCCCAGAAGCCAGAATTCTACGTCAAGACAGAGGATCTCCTTAAATTCCTTTAGGGGTTTTCGGGTTCTTTATGTTTTGTTATCTTAATTCTTCTGAGATGTTTTCTTTCTTTATTATGAACTAAACCCCTCAAATACTTGAGGGGGATGAAACCTAAGACAGATCTTGTTATTATTTATTCTTGAGTTATATGATAAATACTTGAGTTGTTCTTAATTATGTGTGCTTAATTCTTGTGTTAATAATCCTATGTATTAATTCAAGAAACGGATGTGCTTAAAACAGAGGAGCAAAAGTCCATATGATAAGAGTAGTCTACCATAATTAAGCGAAGTTGCATGCAACCCTAGACATAGTACGACATAAATCTGTCGGATTAGGGTCAAACCTAATATGGGGAACCATAGATCGAATTAATGAACCTAGGGTGTTAGTTAATAAAGAAACTTTAGTTAACAACCTAGGCCTAGTTGCTCTTCGCCTCGATAGAGGGTTTAGCATAAATTAGGGATCTCTACGGATCAAGTCAAGTGAATAAATCGTCTAGCTCAAAAACCAATAACAAGTGAAGTCTAGGTGGATTCTCCCTTAAGTATTGCTCATATCAATCAGCTTTTCCCTAAAGTTTTCCCCAATTTACTTTTTGTGCACTTTAGTTAGTTTTAGAATTAGTTCCAATCAATCCTCTTTTATTTTTAGGCTAGATAATAGAAAGGAAGTAAGTATTAGTACTTTTGGTTCCCTTGGGTACGATAACTCGGTCTTGCCGCTAAACTATACTACTGTTTGATAGGTGCGCTTGCCTTTAATATCGTGATATTAGTTAGTTTTGGTGTGATCAGTTTTATAAATTTTATTACTTAATATCGCGAGCATATCATCCATTCATTATGATTTTTAATATCAAGTTCATTTTATATCAAAATCCGTTTAACATCTCGTTTGAACCTCTTTTTGGGGTTTATCGATTCATTCTTATTCATTTCGATATTATATTCTATATTAGTATATTTCATTATATTTTTAACTTTTCCAATTTCAAATATAATGTTATGCTCGATGAATACCTAATAAAATGGACTCCGATACACGAGTAAATTACACCACATCAAAAAGCTCGTAGAAGCTTAAGCTACAACACATTAAGGCACTGAAGTGCAAAGCCCAAAGTCATCAAATGCATATTCATATGCTAATACATCCCTCTACCACACCATATTACACTTGATGATTCACAATAAATGCTAGATCCCGGTATAATCTGTAATGATCTCCATACAAACACATATCTCGTACAAGCACCCATAAAACCCTATTGTCATGCCAATCGTATTCTAACATTTTATTGAGTTTACAATGGCATCAATTATATATATAAGTATTTTCATACCTGTAATCATTTTACTCGCATACTCATACCTTGTGTTCGGTCACTTATGTATTTTCGTACCCTGTACAATGTTCTATTGCATAACAATTATTTTGCAATTTATATTGTTTCCTAGTCAAATTAACAATCACAACCCAATTTCTTCATCAAAAACACATATTTCATATTATAAGATACATTTCAATATAATTTTCATATCACATATCATAATTTTGAGTACTTTATATCATTTCTCATTTTATTCATTTTGGTCCTTTATCTTGATGCTCCATATCCAATTCAATCAGAACATTTAGACTAACCTCAATGGTAAATAAAAAGTAAACATGCATCTAAAATCAAACATTTCTATCCCAAATCATAAAAGTACAAATCGAGGTTTCGTGCATCACTAGTTGACGATTTTTGTTTTTCCTTTCCCTCGGTTGTTTGTTGTTGTTGTTAGCTACGAATACATAAAACATATCATACAATAAAAATCAAAATCAAATACTAATTCACACAAAATTTTCAATTTATTCAATTTAGTCCCTAAAATTGAGACAAACATAACTTTCAATTTAGGGCATCGAATTGAAATTTGATTTCCCCAAAACTCATTTTATTCAATTACAAAAAATTCATGATAGTTTATCATTTTATTCAATTTGGTGCCTAATATACAAAACTAACAATTAAGTTTTACAATTTAGTTATGTTCATAAACTAAGTTTAATTTCTAACAATTTCACACCAATTTCATTCAATTCTCAACAATGGTAACTTTCAAAACTTTAACAGTTTTACAAATTAGTACATGGGTTGGCTAATTCAAGCTTCAATGACCTAAAATCTATACAAATTACAAGAAAATGACTTGATTGTACTTACAATTTTATAGCAAAAAGCTTCAGGACACAAAAATGGTGTTTTTTCTTTTGTTTTTCTTCTTGGCCTATTTGAGAAGATGAATCTTGCATCTCTCTTTCCACCAATTTCTATTTATATTATGTTTTACTTTAATTAAACTAGTTTAATTATGTTAATCCTTAATTATTTAAGCTTAATCACTAATTAAATTAAGTAAATGACATCATCAATCACCTCCCACTAACATATATTTAAATTAGGTTTATTTGTTATTTTATTCCTTTAGTTAATTGCTATTTAAGTCTTCAAGCCTTATCCTAATTAAAAACCTATAACGATTACACTTTTGCAATTTAGTTCCTGAGCCTTAATTACTCACAATTTCGGCTAAATCACTTAACCAAATGTCAATTCATCAGTATAATAACTCCGTAAATTTTGTTAAATATTTACGGACTTGGTTTATGGAAATGGAGTCTTGAACTATCTTTTTCGATATCACTGAAAACTTGGTTATTACATTTTCAAAAGACAAATGACAAATGTTCCTAAAAGGTAAGAGTTTATCAATTGAATAATGATAATAAGGTCAAAATTTGACATTGGAAAAGAAAGTATGAATAGTAAAATTTTAGTAAAGATTAAATTGAAATTTTGTGAAAGATTAACTAAAAGTTTAAATTTATTATTTTAAATAAAGGGGAAAATCTTAAGAAAATATTTTTTTATTGATGTGACATGGATATGAATTGATAGGTGGAGTAAAAATTTTCTAGATTGAAAAGTGTTGAAAAGTATATAAACTAAAGTGTAATTTTACCATTTTGTGAGAAAAGGGCTTAATTGTAATTATACCATGAATAAATAATATCTACCTAAGTAATAATTACTTAGAACACATAAATTCGCCATGTATTAAACAAATGAGTGATGGAAAAATGTGAAATGACTATTTCACCCTTATTTCTTAAATATGAAAAAAGATAATTTAAAAGGTAATTGGGTCATTTTATCATTAAATATTATTTTTAAATTTTAAATTACAAGAAGTGTGATACTTTAATCGGAAAAATTATAACCATTGGATTAAAACCATGCGATTATATTTAAACCCTTGATGAAATTAGTTAAATAATTAAATGTTAAATAAAGAAAAGTAAAGAAAATTCTAGAAATATGAAGAGAAATCATTCTCTTCTATAAAAATCCCAATGTGGGGTGCAATGAATAGAGGAGAGGAGAGATTTTTTTTTTTTTTTTTTTTGCGTTTAATTCAATTTGGTTCTTTTCTTGTCAAACATATTTTTCACCTAAAATTATTTGAAATTAAAGTAAGATATCACATCCAAATCTAATTCAACAGTGTCCTTTTATATGAAACCAAATATGAAGGCTTGAAAATGAAGATGGAAGCGGGAGAAAGATTGGGTAAGAAGTTTAAATTATTATGTTATATTTATTTGAGTGTTTAATTTGATGAGAAATTGTAAGAATTATTTTTTATAATTATTTTATATGTCTAAGTAAAAAAAATTATGTTTATGTATGAAGTAGATGATTTTATGAATAATTTGGTTGATGATTTTAAGTGAATAATTGAAAAAAAGAAAGTGTGGAGTTCTTTTACTAAAAATATTTTAATTTGGAACGAATTACTTTGAATGATGAAATTGTGTATTTATTATGTTAAAAGTGGTAAATATTTATTTGAATATTATTTGGATGAGTAGGTTAAAAAATGATTTATTAAGTGATTAAATGGATAAAAAAATGAAATAAGGATCAAATTGTAAAATTTTAAATTCTAAAGGTTGAGTAGTGAAATCTGAAAAGTTGATGTAGTAACTAAATTGTATGAATGTGAAAAATGAAAATTTGGAAAGTTGAGCAAAAAAATAGTAAAGGTTAAAACCATAGAGACTAAATTATAAAGATTTCAAAATATGAGCTTTGGGACAAATTGATATTATTTGAAAATTTACAATTATGAAAACAAAAAAAATGAAAGTTTATTGTTCGAAAATCAGAAACTAATTTATGGAAAATTTGACAACTTGAATTAAAAAAAATAACAGTGTTGAAATTTGAAAGGTGCACTCAATTTTTGAAAATTACATGGACTTGTGGCAACTTTTAACCTATAAAAATAAGATCGGCGGATTTTAACAAACATAGTGAAAATCGAAATTGGCAGAAAATGAAGGTTTCCGTCAAAACTCTCAAAGGCACTCACTTCGATATCGAAGTCAAACCAGAAGATGCGGTTCGCTTCTCTCTCTCCCTCTTTTCCCAGGGATTTTACGTTTCTTGACTAGGGTTTTCCGTTTTCCCCTGTATTTGAACATTAATTCGCATTCATCTAGGACTGTATTAGGTGGACTTCTTATGCACGTAGTTGAATTACCATGCCTGAAATGTAAAATCGGAGATCTTGAATGATCTGTTCAATTTTAGTGTCTAATTTATTGAATATGTTGATTTAGCTTGTTGAATAGTCTAGCTACTTCGATTAAGGTTTAGTGGACTGATACTCGTGTAGCTTGAACGGCGGTATCATTTTCTTCTGGCGACAATTAGCAATTAAGTACTTCTTCCTACGTAATGCTTTTTTCTAGTTCATTGAAATTAGTAAATAATACTTTGATTTGTAGGCTTCATTTTAGCATCAGTATTTCATTAACTTGTATCATTGAATATTGATGCATAGATTGCCATGTAATTTCTAGTTGTAGTGTGCTAGATTTAGGTTTAAACTGGGGTATACACAAGCTTTGAACATTGAAATTTGCTAATCTCACATTTTGGAATGTTCTTTTGCTTTTTTTATTTTTTAAAATCAGTGTGGCTATAAACACCGGATTAAATGTACAGAGGCTTCTTTAATAGATCTTCTATAACCAAGGATCAAATTCTTCATTCCACGTTGACATCTAATCAAGGGTTGTGTTTTTTAATGATGTGGATTTTCTAACAATATAAATAAGCTATTATTATTATTATTTTTTTTGCTACTTTTTATGCTTTTAAGGTTTATAAATACATATATATATATGCACAGACATGAAAGTCTTGGGATAAAATGCATTCTGCCTTTTACACTACTATGTCACTTGGTATTATACAATTCCGCTGCTAATGCTTGTCAATTCTTTCAGGTTGCGGATGTAAAGAAGAACATAGAAACTGTTCAAGGGGCAGATGTTTATCCTGCTGCACAACAAATGCTTATCTATAGGGGAAAAGTTCTTAAAGATGACACAACACTGGCTGAAAGCAGTGTCACTGAAAATAGCTTTATTGTGATCATGTTGACAAAGGTGAATTGGTTTCAATATCCTGGTTTTTATGTTTGTAATCTTTCATCTAACATGTTCTAACTATTCTGACCAAAGTATGCTGACTTTGTCTTAATAAATGCCTAACTGACATAAATTTTTTTCAAACTGTTGTTGAACTTGAAAGTTATCTTAGTTATAACTTATGATGGAGTGTTGTATCATTTTATTTTTCTTTTGAAATCTGGTTGTTGCTTACCTTTAGGTGCATCTTATAAATCATTTTGTTGCAAAACTAGAAAATTTTCTTTACATCACTTCTCAAGCTTTTACCTACTTGTATTCGTATCTGCATTTATTTTTCATGACTGTCATTTTCATACTAATAGTGTCCTTTTTGCTTTAAATAAACTAGAATAAGGTTGCATCTGGGGAGGGTTCAACTGCTTCAGCCGCTCCTACAATGAAAGTAAGATTATAATTTTGTCACCTCTCTTACCGCTACTTGCATGCATAATTGCTCGTAAGCATTGATCATCTCATTGTCACTGTACCTTTTTAGCTATATTTCTAAATACATTTGCGATTGATATGACGTGAAAAGCGTTGGGGGTTCTGTTTTTGCTGTGATGGTAGATGTTCTTTACTTCAATGCTATGAACTAGAACTTGAAGTGATAGTCAAGCATCTTGAACATTTATAATTTGTATACGAGTTAATCATTAAAAAAGTTGTAGGTAGGAAATAGAATGCTTTTAAGATTTTGGTTTTTCAGATATGGCCCAGGTTTGAGTTGTTTTGTGTCCAACTGCTTGCTATCTTACACTATTGAGCTATAAACATAATGCATAATTTGGAGTCTAAGTTGGTGTTATCATCAAATTCAACCTTAAATGTTTATGAGTGAGTTACATAATCTCTTATCCATGTTTCTCAATTTCACAACTGTTTTCCCATGTTTCTCAATTTCACAACTGTTTTCCCTTTCTCCTTTCCAGTAGCATATCAACATGAAAGCTAATGGCCACTATCCTATTCTCTCCTCATTGACTCTGTCTAGAACAATTCAGCTTGAGCCATGAACTCTCACGAAATCATTATGTGAATTTAGATTTGATCTTAAAATTTCTTGTTGAGTATGAATATAAATGTCTGTTTTCCCCACACTATACAATCTTTAGGGTATGCTGCTTCTGAAAACCATGCCTGTATGCAAAGATTATTGTTGAGTGAGTAGTGATTTTGGATTCTTTTTAGGCTCCTGAGGCAAGTAGGCCACCAACTGCTCCAGCACCAGCTTCTACTGCACCTGTTGCAACGTCAGCTACGTAAGTCCTGCTATTCTACACTTTTGGTCAGACACAGCACCTTTGCAATTGATTAATTGCTTATTATTTTCTTTTTCAGGGCTGCACTTGCTGCTGAATCTGCTCCTGTTGCTTCAAGTACTCCTCTGTGAGTAACTTACTCTTGATAGTAACTTTCATGCTTCTTATTTGAAGGACAGAAGCTTGCTTTTGATTTAATCAAATTGCTTTTTGTAGGAGAGATCTTGATTTTTTCCTCATTTTCCTTTGCATACTAGTAATATCTTGAATAATGTCTTTGGAAACAGGTCAGATTCTGATGTTTATGGCCAAGCAGCATCTAATCTGGTTGCAGGGAGTAACTTAGAGGGAACAATCCAACAAATTCTTGACATGGGTGGAGGGACCTGGGACAGGGACATTGTTGTCCGTGCGCTGCGTGCTGCTTATAATAACCCAGAGAGAGCTGTTGAATATTTGTATTCTGTAAGTACCTTCCTTGTATCTTGAAGAATATGTGCTTTCTTGCATGCTTCTAGTTGCTGTAGTTTTATTGTTCTCCTTAATGTAGATGTGGAAATAGCATAATAAGCCGAGCTCATCCTGGGAGGTTTTCTTGGAATGATGATTATGCCATTTTTGTCATTTATAATTTGATGTAATTCTATTTGAAACTTGGCTTTCTCCTTGCTATGATTTATTGGTTGATGATGATTAAATTTCTGTTCACCCAAACATGCTTCCTCTGTTCTATTTTGCTAGTCCTTTTTGACTTGGTGGATAGGTGTGCGGTAATTGTGAATTTTCCTTTGATGAGAACCTTTTTTACTCCCCCTTCCCCCCAAAAAAAATGTTAGCAGGAATGTTGGATTTCAATCATATGGTGTGTCTTAACTTTTTTCCCCTTGGGAATGGTGGGTTTTAATGATATTTTATACTGCACTTTTTTTTTTTAAATTTTCAACTAAAACAAGCATTCATTTTGTTTCCTAAGCTGCTTGTCATCTCGTCGTAAATTATTATTGCAAATACTAGGGCATCCCTGAGCAAGCTGAAGCTCCACCTGTGGCCCGTGCTCCTGTAGTTGGGCAAACCATTAACCCTGCAGCACAACCTCAACAGCCTGCACAAACGGCAGCTATTCCGACAAGTGGACCAAATGCAAATCCCTTAGATCTCTTTCCCCAGGTAAAATTGTCATGCGATAGACTTTTGATAAATTTGATGATAGGCAAATGAACCAGTGACTTGACAGCCTTTAATTTATACAGGGCCTTCCCAACATGGGTGCAAGTGGTGCTGGGGCTGGCTCTCTTGGTTTTTTACGGAGCAGTCCACAGGTCTCTCTCTTTCTCATATTTGGTTGTATATGGGCTTGTTAGCATGACTGTCATGTAAATACCTATCTAGGACTACACTCAGTTTGCAATTCTCTTTTCAGTTTCAAGCTTTGCGAGCGATGGTGCAAGCCAACCCACAAATATTGCAGGTTATTTTCTGGTCCATTGTTTCCCCCTTCAATCCTAGTTTGTTTTTCGTTGTCTTTTCATCTTTTGTTTTTTACCTTTCACCTTTCCTCAATGTCTCCCTTTTTTATATTTTTGGCAGCCTATGCTTCAAGAGTTGGGGAAACAAAATCCTAATTTAATGAGACTTATTCAAGAGCATCAGGGTGACTTTCTTCGCTTGATCAATGAACCTGCTGAAGGTGGAGAGGGGTGAGTCTTCTTGTTTTAGTTGCTCATTTCTTGAACTTATATACTGTATGTATATCAAGTGCTTATTTGACATCTCCTGTTGTAAAGAAACATTTTGGGGCAATTGGCTGAGGCGATGCCACAAGCTGTTCAAGTCACACCTGAGGAACGTGAAGCCATAGAACGGGTATGTCATCTTTTACATAAAGACTGACTTGGATGTGTTCACTATTCTCTGTAATCATGTATTATTTAGCTATCTTCCCCACTGCCTCTGGAAATGCCTTCCATTTCCTTGGCCTTTATCTGAGTTATGAAATATGCATCACATCTTTCTTTTAGGTAATGGTTTTGCTTTTAGACGATTAATAAACTCAAATTTGTCGCATTGATCTTGTGCCTACAAATACTTTTGTAGTCTCCTTATTCTCTTGTTCATTCCCCATCTCTTGCAGCTTGAAGCAATGGGGTTTGACCGTGCAACTGTGCTCCAAGTGTTCTTTGCGTGCAACAAGAATGAGGAACTTGCAGCCAACTACCTTTTAGATCATATGCATGATTTTCAGGATTGAGTTGGTAAAAGAAATAGCTTGGGGAAGTACAATATCATTTTATCTTTCGTTCTTTGGGGGTCCATTGTCATTCATGTTCCCCCTCCCCTCAAAACTCTACCGACTTTATTCTTAATCAAGTGATGTAAGTGTTTGGTGTAGAGATAAGGGATGTGAAGATGTTAACTTCATTTTTTTTTCCTTTTTCTTTTTATTTCCGAAGGACCCATTATTTATAACGTTATATACAAGTTTCTTTCTAAGCCTGTGTGTATTGTACTTCACATTTTATGCTATTATAAGCACTTGCCACAAGGAGCTCCACCCAACTTTCAAGTTTTTCGATCAACACTCTTCCCTAAAATACCTTGTGCATGAATTTGGTAGCCCGTCAGAATGGTTAGAGTTGGCAGTGGAAACTCTAAGATCGTGTAAACAGTTTGAATAATATGCAGTGAAATTTTTGGTCGCAAAACATGTAAAATTTTCTATTTTCCAAATATGTTGGCCATGTATTACAGCTTTAGTGTATTCGTAATATACATTATTGAATATCAAAATTATCGGTTTCATATAACGTAAATAAATATCAATATCAATATCTTAAATATGGCCAATTATAAGTTATATTTCATATTTGTTTAATTATTTTGGCTCCTATTAATTGACTCGGACTTAAGGACGGATAGACAGATCAAACCATCAATACATTAGAATATGCATGTAACACCTCACACTTGACTCAATTGTCAAATCCAAATATGTGATGTCACATTATGTTGCCGAAGTAACTCAAGTTATTTCATTACATAATCATAAAATTTAAATTATAATTACCATTCAAACAAATTTAACCATAATCAATCATACTAGCAATTATTCATTTGTAATGTTTAAGTTTCAAATTCATCGTTATACGGAGTTAGAAAAAGTCAAATTTAGAGTTAGAACTTGAATCCAAACTCAACTATCAAATTTCAATGTTGTGTCTTGAGACAAGCCTCATTTTAATTTAGGTATTTTAACTTTGAAGTTAATCTGTCTCGAAATTATGTCTCAAGATCAACCTCCTATGTTTTCCGATTTTTGCTTCAATGTTTGAATGTCTTGAGACAAGGGGTTCTTGTCCTGAGACGTAGAGTAGGACAAAATCTATTTAGCTTTGATGTTCTCTTGTCTCAAGACAAAGATAATTTGTCTTGAGACCTAGGAACAATTGTCTTGAGCCTATACAAATTGTCTTGAGACCTGAGGCTCTTGAATGCAAAATTTAAATGAAATTTGATCTGGCGGTCTCAAGATTCAATGAACAAATGGTCAAAAATCCTATTCTTCTAAGTGTTAAATACCTTAACCAAATGAACTTAAACCTACCTAAAACTTACCACAAAACATATTCATCCTATTAACCTATCTAAACATGTTTAAACATTACCAAATTATAACCTTCAATTGATCATTTTCAAACCATCCAATTTGTACATTCAAACTCACATAATCAAGCATTATTAACTTGTAATCAAAAGATGAAATTCGACCATAAAGACATTATAGGCCAAATTACCAAAAGTACCAAATCATCATTAAGAGTAACAACCAAACCAACTTAAGTACATGCCCGAAGACTCAAAACACATATATAAATATAAAAAGTATTAGATGCCTTTCGAGCTAAGTTAGAGAAATTGGATTCTTGGGCTCAAGTCTATTGAAGCTTTTGCTCGTGACCTGCGCACAGAACAAACAAAACAATACGCTGAGCAATAAGGTTTAGTAGTTCTAACATGATATAAAACAACAATCAATTATAAACAAAATAAACAGATACATTAAAAATGAAATTCAACCATAATCTAAATCATTTTTACATTCCTTGTCTCATGCTTTTATTATCTTGCTTTATGCTTATTATCATTTCATATATCAACATTTAAATTCATCTATCATTCTATCTCAATTAGATGCAAATTTAAGCATAACATATGTCATTCCACTTTTTCATTTCTTACCCAAATCCATTTATTCATATTATCACCATATTGATCCTTGATCGCCTCTCGATGTGCAAACGTTGAGAGTGTAAAATCGTGTAAAAATATAAAGATAATAATTAAGTGTAGTTTTTGCAAGCGAACAGGTCATGTTGTAATATAGTTAGTTTACAACGAAACACTTGGCAAGTATTTTGAAGATTGTACCTAAAGGATTGCAAATTGGAGAAATTCATAATGAAATCAATTACAAAAAATAATTACTAATTTAATCGAGTTACAAATTAGTAGTGTTAATTAACTAAGACTAAAGCTAACCCTAGGTTAAGTTAATAGGCTTTTCCTATTCCTTGTTTTGACTACGCGAGCTACTTGGCCTAGGATCAATTGTGCTGCCTGATTATTGTAACGCGTAGGTTTGTGCAATTGTACACAATCGTTATCAAGTAATAAGTAAGTATCGACTTATCATCTCCATAGGGATTGTATTTATGTTAAATCACTTAATTGTAAAATTATATTAACAACTTGGTAAATTTAAAAACATAATATGATTGAGAAGTGATGATTAAAATTAAATATATTAAACTAAATGCAATGATCCCCAATACAAATTATCCTAAATATGCAAACTATATGAATGAAATAGATTTTAGCAAAATTAAACATAATTTGCAACAATTATAACATAAATAAACTAGGACAATTACTTTAATTAAACTCAATTCATTATCAACATGCTTAATAACATTCGGAAAAACATTCCATGGCAACTCGATCTTTCATGAGTATGGAAACCACATTAGGTCCTTTCGGAATCCTTTACTTAGTAAATACGCATTTTACTGATCCTTATTTACTAAGAGTTTCTTAGCATTTGTGTGAGGTAACAGGGACGTGTTAGGTTTGAAACAGTTTAATCACACAAATCTAAAAACTATGCAGATAACAGAGCTTGGTTAGAGTTGTTATGCAACCTACAATTTAATCGGGTTAGGATCTAAATTGAGCATGCACATTTCAATTATGCGTCCACTAGCCGTCGTTTGGTTAGGATCGCTCAGCTAATTTAGGTGCATTCCAATTGTAACACCCTTAACCCACGTCCGTCGCAGATACAGGGATTTTGAGTATTACGGGTCAAAAATTATAACTCATACTTCAAACCATACTCTGAAAATTAACCAAGTCATTATTAATTATTTTTTAAAATAATCTAACCAACTAATATATATGTCTCTATATCATTTATCATCTTACAATTATTCAACCGACTATTTAACCGAATATAAAATCTACTAACCATTCCTCATTATCGATTCATATAACCGACATTACAAATTATTTACCATAAAACTTACCTCCCAAATTTAAGCTTATAACATGACCGAATAAAACTATCTATTTTATCATTAGGATCAAGCCATTTTCTCATGGCTATGTACATATAAAATTACAAAGCTAGGTATATCAAGACTAGCCTATACATGCCATAATTCCGAAATGTAACTTCATAAAATACCAAAGGTAGACGATAGTGTGATAAGCTTCTCTTCCCGAGCTCGGATCTGGAATTCAAAATCTATAAATAAAGTAAAAAAACGAAAACACAAAGTAAGCTATTACAGCTTAGTAAGTCATAAGCAATTAATAAATTATTAATATAATGATTCAAATAAATTTGACTAAACGATAATTTCATTTCCACACTTAACCCCATACCTAGCATTTCAATAATAATGCATATACTTTCATACACAATTTACATATTAACCGAATGCTCGATTAATTAAATTAACCAAAACGCTGTCTAAATTTCAAAGCCAAAATGTCATGTTTTGACCAAATAACCTTACCTTACATCTATATACAGGTTAATGGATCATTATATATAATATCTCATATTCAAGAGATATCCCAAAAGTATACGAAATGTTTGTCCACTAATACTCACTCCATATTCCCATGCAATTACCATATAGACAAACACATCTAGAAACTTTGACTCAAACAAGTCATTCACATTACCTTGTCCTACATGTATACATATCTTTAACCCGAATATGATTAAACACATACTTAAACATATAGTTCCATTCACTTCATTCATAGCTCAATTCTTAGTTCAAATAGCATTCCAATGGCATTGATAATTTGTTACAGCATAATTAAGCCATACTTATAAAATTTAATACCAAACATTTATCTAAACAAGGGTTTTAATTTTTTTTTCAGTCACACATTAACTTATTGACCTGCTCGATATCACATAGGCCATACTTGGCCGAATATAGATGTACTTCCCTATAAACACATTCAAAGCTCACCTTTAAATATCTACTAATCAGATGTATAAAAATCCTTTAATAACGATATGAATTTCACATTTAAATTATTCCTCATGTAACATTAGGCCAAATATAAGATCAATATCACACATTAATATCATTTTTTTATACATTAATCCACATATAAGTTTCCATATACACAATCACTACCATTAACATCATTTATAATTTACACCACATGTCACACAATCAACTTAATTTATTTTCAATTAGGTAAATAAATTATCACATACCTGGTCGCTTAAACTCTTATCCACAATTGACATTACATTTGCATGAAATCTTCAAAACATAAGCTCATATATTATTCACATTATAAATCGTTTTCAACTACCTCAATATAACTACTAATAAAACCATCCATCACTTTGATTCACATTCGGCAATATCAACCCACACCATATGTACACTTCAATTATATCAAGTCACACACACACACACACACACACATATATATATATATATATATATACGCTTTATTAAATTCATGATCAGCACTATAATTAACTTCAACCTCAACTTAATACCGTATCCACTTAATTCATTTATTCAAGGTAAATTCGAAAATATCAATTGCACAAGCTAATACCAATCATTCATAGTCACACTTGTAAACGCAATATATATATATATATACTCACCTATGTGGCCGCTTATAAAAGGTCACATAGCTCCATTACCATTGTTCCTTACTTGTAATGAATTGAACCTGTATAATTACTGACTTAAAAATAATTCACCGGCATAAAATCTGCTAAGCAAGAGCCTTAATTCATCACTAGCACAAGCCTGTTAAACTCAAAGTCTGTTATTCATTACCGGCAATACGCTTGCTAGGCACGTAGCCCGATTCAAAATCACCAGCTTATAGCTTACTAGGCCTATGGCCTGAATAATACCATATAAAAAAAATCAATTCATAATGTTTCACACATATCGAATCATATACTTTTAATTTCCATGTAACACAAACACATCATTAAACCTTAGTATCATTTGAATACATATGTATATATATATCACTACTAAAATTTCATTTCATATTCCCATTCGGCTATATATAAACACATATATACATATCAACCATTAGAGCTTATTTCTTTCTTCCATTTGGCTACATAAAAACACATATATACATATCAATCATCAAAGCTTATTTCTTACTTCCATTCAGCTATATAAACACATATATACATATCAATCATCAAAGCTTATTTTTTTACTTCCATTCGGCTATATAAACACATATATACATATCAATCATCAAAGCTTATTTTTACTTCCATTCGGCTATATAAACACTTATATACATATCAATCATCAAAGCTTATATTTACTTCCATTTGGCTATATATATATATATATACATATTGATAAATTCCTCATGATACATATCATAATATATTCAAAGGTAATCCATGTTTACCTACTTAAGACTTACCTCAACAATTTGGTACGATTATATCGGCTACTCGGCTAACTTCATTTTTCCCCGCTCCAAGTCTCGTTTATTTGAATCTTGAGTGTCGAAACCATTTTTTAGGGTTTTGGAAAAATGGGGTCGACTTTTAAAAAATAAAACGGGAGTCGCCACCAATCTTTTTAGGTGTGATTGGATCACCTTATAAAACGTTTTGTTTTAAAATCATTAGTTTTGGTCTACGAAATAAAGAAAACGAGTTCGGGAGTCGGTTACGTACGAGGAACCAAAAATTGGTACCTAATTGATTATCAAATGTCTTCTAATGTCGGAAATTTAAAAATTTTAAGATGCAATCCTTTTTAGAATATTTTGATTTTTGAAAACTAGGGTTCACTTGTATCAAACAAATCAAAATATCACATCCAGTAAGTTTGGACGCAATATTTTTAAGACATTCGAAACTAAGCTAGCCCATTTTTGAAAATCTCTATCCCGAAACGACAAAACGCCATATCCAGTAAGTTAGGACTCAACGCTTTAAAATTCCGAGACAGTTGCTCGTATTTTGAAAACATTAAAAACTTAGAAAGGTGCTTAACTATTTGAACTCAACGAGAAAAGTTGCAACCCAGTAAGTTAGGGCACTACTTTTCTTGAAGCTTTCAAATACCAAGCATTGCCTTTTATTTTTGAAAACTTTTGGAATCTCGTTTTTTAAATTAATGCATGAAGAAGCATATATATATATTATAACATACAAGATAGAACATTGCAATAATAGGTAGATAGAACATGCATTTAAACAATATGATAGCATTAATATAACGGACATACATTAGATACATACACATTTAAAGTTACACAACATCATACATGAGAAGATATTCGTAGTATATTTTGAAGATGAATAAGCAAAACCTAAAAACATGCAAAATAATAATTAATTCAAAGATAATGCATGATATACAATTCGACATATATACAAAACAAAAAAACAAATACAATAATGTATAAAAAAATAATAATATAGTAACATATGTATCAAGCAATCAACACTTAGTAAAATTATGAAATTAGCATTTAATACATAGACGATTTAAAAAAAAAAAAAGGTTTAATTCATATTAAAATATAAAATGAAGTGAGTAATTAAAAAAATGTATATATAATTAAAATACAATTTAGTAATGTGTGATAATAATATAGTATAAATAATAACTTTAATTTTAAGATTATAATAAAATAATAATATATATAAAAAAATATGATATTGCACTATATAAAATATATAAACATTTAATAATACATAAAAATATAATATTTAATAATGAATTTAAAAATAGATAGAATATAATAGTATATAAAAATAATAATATAATAAATGAAATAATTTATAATATATAACATAAAAGTGTAAGTTTTTAAAATAATGTATAATATAAATAAATAAATAATAAAATAAATATAAAATATAAGTTAAAATATAAAATATAATAATTTATAAATTTTTAAAAAAAATAAATAATAATGAATAATATATAATAAATTAAAAATAAGTTTAAAAGTATAAAAGGGGTAAAATTAAAACGAATTAAAACTTGTAGGGTTAATTAAAAAAAAAAAGAAATCGGGGGCCATTTGGAAAGCACGTTTGAATTGAGGGATTCACTGGGCAATTCGCCCTAATCCCCAAAACGGCACCGTTTCCCCAATTAAGCCTTAAAAGGCCATTTAGGACTAAATTGAGACAAAAATAAACTGTTAGAGCCAAAATTTTAATAAAATAAAAATGAAATTATAATTTAAAAAAAAGGAAGGGCCATTAGGGCAATTAGCCCATTATTAAAAAATCCTTCCCGGGTCACGGGTCAACACGCGGATCTTGGGGCCCTAAAACGATGCCGTTTTTGGCTTATGGGACTAACCCAAAACGGTGTCGTTTTGGTAGGGCTATATATGCCAAACCTATGCCTTAAAATCATTTTGGTACCCCGATTTAAAAAAAAAAACTCAAAAAAAATCTCTGAAACCCCTCTGGCCCTCGGAACTCCGGCCTGAGGGCCGTCCTGGCTCGTCCTTGGGCTCCGGCGTGCATGGTGCTCACGCACTAATGCGCCGTTATCAGGACCATTGTACACGGTGGCTAGGGTTCGAAAAACCCTCTCTTTTTTCGGAGATTTTCAGATAAGTATCCCTTTCCCTTCCGTTTACCTTGGTTTTTGCTTTTTTTTGGAAAAAAGATTCGATGTGCATGCAAACAAAAGAAATACACAGGTAATAAAAAAAACGATCTGTTTTACCTTTCTAAAGAAACAGCTTTCCCTTTTATATATGCTTTAAAAAAATACAACTATTTGCTTTTCTCTGTTTTCATTTTTCTCTCTATTTGATTTTTTTTTTTTGTATCTCCGTGCCCCTTTTTACAAGTGAGATGACAGGTTTTATAACCTTATTTCATTACATATTCTGGGAAAGAAATCTATGATTTCTTTTCATTTCTCGTATACCCTATCTACTGTATCTTCGATTGTGATCTGCTGTAATTTCTTTGTTCTGATTTCTTTCCTTTTCTTACAGGTGACCGCAAAAATCTCGGTGGTGATCGTGCTGGCCGCGACACAACATTGAAATTGCGGCCCACTACTGGAGGCGTGATCGGTGGCCGGGCTAAAGTGTCGTGGTGCTTTGAAGGGTCCTTGGGACAGTGCATTGATGGTGCGTCGGTTCGGGAGCTGTCCCAGCATTGATGGCCTCGATTCGGGGAGTTGGTCAGACGCTCCCCGATACTTCCAGAAGGTGTTGCGGCGCAATAGTGCTCAGGAAACCCTAGGGTTCCCTGTTCCTCTTAAATTATTTGGGCTGCTAATGTATACGGGTCAAGGGTGTAGGGGGCTTGCTGGGTAATAGGATTTTAAATGTTGGGCCAATAGTGTTTGGGCTCTGTAAATGGACTTTCAAATGGACTTTTTAAAATAAATAAATATTTATTTATTTAATTTTCTGTTTTTCTTTTTTGGTTCTTTAAGGCCCGATCAAATTTGGGCTATTACATTGAGCTTAATTAAGAACAATTTATCTATTTAATCAATTGATCCACTTATATTTACTCAAGATTATATAACAACAAAAATATTAATTCACACAACAGCCCTTGTAGATTCGGACTTTAACAATTTGGTCCTATCAACCTTAACATAACAATTACTTAACATTTCTACCTAGTGTATTTCAGCCGAATATTCCCTTAGACTCACCAAGTCCTTACAAATTCAATTTCACTAAAATATCAAGAAATACAAATTTATCAAAGAACATTTAGACCGAATGTACTTCTAACACTCCTCAAATCAATATAATGCATGAATTAACTCCATATTACCCAATCTACTAGATTACCATATGAAAAACATCCATCTAACACATATACTTTAAATTTTTAGCTTCCATATTAAAATCTAACATGTTTCCTTCATAGCCGAACATGCAAATAACAACCAAAACAAGAATTTCAAGGTGGGCTTTGCATCAATCTAAGCAAGAATTACAAATTCATTTAAATTTATAAAAACTAACATCAAATTTTACCTTAATTATGCTTGTAAATATGCCAAATACTCAAAGAAAATGCTTCTTCTCTATTTTCTCCAAAATCGGCTCCCAAAAGATGAACATGCAAAGGCTTTATGTTTTATTTTATTAAACATATATTCACACTTTATTGATTTACTAATTTACCCAATACCAAACACATGCATAAACCATTTAACTTATGGTTTTACCGTCCATTATAACAAAAATGGTTTAATAACCATGCAAGCACTTAATGCTTAACAACCACATACTATTCGGCACTATTAAAACTATCCATCAAATTTTCAAAGTTTATCAAACAAATCCTTTTTAATTAATTAAACACTCAAACAATCAAATTTTCATACGAAACTTTCACACCTACTAATTCGCATATAATAAACACGGAAAATAATATTTAAAATTTTTACTAACTCGGTTTCGTCGTCCCGATACCACTCGTTCCAATTAGGGCTAATTAAACCATTTAATAATCATATAAAATATGGACTTGAATGTCCACTAACATAATTAAAGGTAAATTAACAACTTAAGGCCTTCCATTTAAAAAGCCAAAGCTATTTAACCCTTTTAACACATTGAACACCTATTTTTCGCTTTACGCGATTTAGTCCTTTTTACCGAATTAGCTATTTAAACGGTAAAATCTCTGTACGAAACTTTCACACAATGTATCTATCATGCTGTAAAACATATTAAAGCAATAAAGTTAATATTTTGACTCGGTTAAGTGGTCCCGATACCACTTGTTCCAACTAGGGTCTAAAATGGGCTGTTACACCAATCACATATGAACGAAATACAAACTTGATTTTAATTGAAAACATGATCGATTGAGGCACAAACATCATAAGTATGAATCAAATAAATATTATTTAATCAAAGCAATCATCCTAGCTTAAACAAAATTAAGCTAACATTGTTGTAAACAAGAACACAGAACACATAGCAAACATTTTCAAATTAAATTAAAGAAAAGAAAGATTAAACCCAAATCAAAGTGGCTATCACCCAGGACTCTAACTGACGAGGGCTCCTTCGTTCCTTTGCTTTGCTCCTTTGTTGATGGCTCTCCAAAGTAGCCGACCAAGGGCTCTTTAAGAGGCTTAATTGCTAAAATCTCTATGAAGAGATAATGCTAGGCGTGGGGAATGGAAAATGCTAAGAGAATTGAAAGAAAAGAGAGAATGATGAGGGATGAGGGATGATGGATGATGGATGATGGATAAATGGTGAAATAGGGTCTTATTTATAGGTGAAGAGAGGAGAGTAGTTTGCTAAAAATAACTGGGTTTATCCTTTTCAAGCTTCTTCAATGAGTGGCCGACCATGATTAGTGAATTTTGGCTTGATTTCTAAGCAATTCAAATGCCATAACAACTCAAGAATGAGACTCGGTCAAGTGTAAATTGTAACACCCCTTACCCAAGTCCGTCGCCGGAGTCGAGCACGAGGCGCTACCGGACTTTACTTACTCAAACGGGCATAAAAATTTGCTTTTTAAAATTTATTTATTTTTATTCGTTCAATACGTCCCTAAAAAGGGGTCATCAAAACCCTAAATCATGGTATTGAAATAGTTCGAGACCAAACCGGGATCAATCAAATATTACCGGTTACTTAAACGAGCCAAAATGAATTATTTCTCTATTCCTTATAAAACTGTCCAACTGTATCACAGTTACAAAAAAAATCATATCTCGAGTTACGAAACTTGAAATCAAGATCTGTAAATTTTCCCTGAATCTAGACTCATGTATCTATTTACTAATTTTTTTCTAGAATTTTGGTTCAGCCAATTAGTACATTTTATTAGTTAAATTCTCCCCTGTTGCACAGTTTGACTACTCTGACCTCTGTTCACTACAAATAAATTTTCTCTCTGTACAAAACTCAAATAGGCATGAAGTTTGTTTTATTAAAAACTAGACTCAATAAGAAATCTAGGAATATAAATTATAACACCTAATTATTTATGTACAATTTATGGTAAATTTTTAAAGTTAGAATAGGGGATCACAGAGTCAGTCTAGAGCAGTCTCACTCAAGTGCAAATAACTCATAATATACTATACTTTTCCTTACGATGTTTCTTCTACATGAAAATAGACTCATTGAGACTTAATTTCATGCCTCATTCACCTTTTAATTACATTTTTACTATTTTTAGTGATTTTTAAAATTCACGTCATTGCTGCTATTTGAATCTGTTTTTAAATTACTTTCACCTTTTTCATAGTTTCCTTGTAATAGTTACCATTCAAGCATACATACTATTAAACATGTGTATGATTAGCCATTCCATTAGCTATTCACTAACAAGTATTTACACACCATTCATTGAACTTATCATATCAAAAGAAGCCAAGTCCCTATACATGCCATACACGAAATGAAACATCTAACTGTACCAAAATGATTCCTTTAATAGTGTGATCGGATCTCCGACGTTCCTTTTGATTCCTGAGTGAGCTTGGCAATAACTATAAAAAGAAAGAAAATAAAGAAAGTAAGCACTAGGCTTAGTAAGTTTACAAGCAAATAAATTACAACATTCATCATAAACGATAATTATTCAATATATCACCTAGCATCATAAGCTTTCTTTACACCTCATTTCCTACTTTCTTCCTTATTCACTTGTCTTCTGTCTTACCTGATCTTTTCAGTACTCATGAATATAACTTACCTTTCCCTTGTTGATAAATTTTCCATAATTTAACTTGTACAATAGCCCGTTGAACTGCTCGAAATACTAGGGATATTTGGGTTTTCCTGTCTGATAATAATCTGCCAATGCCATGTCCTTGACATGGACTTACATGAAATGTTCCTGTCTTTCCAAAGCCATATATTTGATATGAACTTGTATGGATTATTCCTGTCTCCAAAGCCATATATCTGATATGGGCTTACATGGCTCATTCATGTCCTGTCCTGTCAACCCCAAATGTCATGACATTTGTATCCCTATATTTCTAAAGTTCAACGGGACCTTTCGATACTCTTTCTTTGTCATCTCGTCTATGATTCGACTTTGAATATTTTCGTAAAATAAATGTATAAATGCTAGAAATCAACAACATTAATGTAAAATAATGAAATATTGCATTTATTTACCGTAAACTTACCTCAATACAAAATATGACTAAACTTAACAATTTAGTCCTTTACTTTCTCTTTTCCCCGATCTACTCCCGAATTTCGTTCTTCTTGATCTATAATAGCAAATTTAGCTTATTTAATGCTCACATTTATCAAAACAGTCCCTGACTCCAACTTTGGCAAAATTACATTTTTGCCCTTAAACTTTTACATATTTACATTTTTGCCCCAAGGCTCGGAAATCAAACTTTATCACAAATTCTTATGTTTTAAGACATGCTGATCATTTATTTACCAACAACAACCTCAAATTCCTACTATAACTTGTACTTATGAACAATAGGTATTTTTACCGATTAAGCCCTTTTACTCGTTTTACCTAAAACCGAGTAGCACAAGTTGTCTAGCATAATTTAAAACCTCATATGCTATCATAAAACATCAAAATAAACACTTTCACCTATGGGTATTTTTCCAAATATGAACCCTAGCTTAAATTATAGCCAGCATAAGCTTTATCGAGCTACCGGGATTCCAAAAACGTAAAGAACATTAAAAACGGGGCTTGGAATCACTTACTATGGAGCTTGGAAGCTTGAAACAAACCCTAGCTATGGAGAACCCTTGAAATTTTGTGCTAATGAAGAAGATGGACATATTTTGCCATCTTTTTCCTTTTTTTAATCTTTTAATTACCAAATGACTAAAATACCCTTCATGCCTTTCTTTGAAAATTTTTCATGTACAAGCCCATTTTTGTCCAAAATTTTAGAAATTGGTCAAATTGCTATTTGAGACCTCCTAATTAATATTCCAAAGCAATTTCATACTAAAAGCTTCTAGAATGCAAGTTTTGCAACTTATTCAATTTAGTCCCTACTTTCAAATTAAGCATTTTATGCATAGAATTTCTTCACGAAATATTCACACCATCATGAAATCATATCATAAACATCAAAATAATTATAAACTAATTATTTCTATCTCGAATTTGTGGTCACGAAACCACTGTTCCGTTTAGGCCTTATTTCGGGATGTTACATTTCTCCCGTTTAGGGATTTTCGTCCCCAAAAATCTTACCTGTGAAGAGATTTGGGTACTATTTTCGCATGGCCTCTTCGGGCTCCCATGTAGCCTCATCAACCCCATATCTATTCCATAAGACTTTCACAAGAGCAATACTTTTATTCCTTAATTGCTTTACCTCTCGAGTTAGAATTTTTACCGGTTCTTCACCATAAGTCATATCTGGCTGAATCTCAACCTCTGTCGAAGAAATCACATGTGACGGATCTGACCGATAACGTCATAACATCGACACATGAAACACATCATGAATCTTTTCTAACTCAGTCGGTAAGGCTAATCGATATGCTAATGGCCCAACTCTCTCAATCACTTCAAACGGTCCAATAAAACGTGGACTTAGCTTGCCTTTCCTACCAAATCTGAGAACCTTTTTCCACGGGGATACTTTCAAAAATACCTTGTCACCAACTTGATACTCGATCTCTTTTCTTTTTAAATCTGCATATGACTTTTGTCTGTCTGAAGCTACTTTCAAACAATCTCTGATAGCTTTCACTTTTTCTTCTGTTTCTTTAACTAGATCAACACCATAAATCTGGTTTTCCTTAAGCTCTGTCCAATATAAAGGTGTACGACATTTGCATCTATACAAAGCTTCATAAGGTGCCATCTTCAAACTCGACTGGTAACTATTATTATAGGTGAACTCTACCAATGGTAAATACTTTTCCCAACTGCCTTGAAATTCCAATACACAACATCTAAGCATATCTTCAAGTACCTGAATAACTCTCTCTGACTGACCGTCGGTCTGAGGATGAAAAGCCGTACTAAAACTCAACTTTGTACCCAAAGCTTCTTGTAACTTTTTCCAGAACCGTGAAGTAAATCTCGGATCTCTATCTGAAATGATCGATAATGGTACTCCATGTAGTCTAACTATCTCTGAAATGTACAACTCGGCCAACTTGTCAAGTGAATAATCCATACGAACTGGGATAAAATGAGCCGACTTAGTTAGCTTATCAATCACAACCCATACAGCATCTTTCTTTTTCGGTGTCAACGGCAACCCTGTCACAAAATCTATAGTAACTCTGTCCCATTTCCACTCTGGAACTAGCACAGGCTGCAATAAACCCGATGGTACCTGGTGTTCAGCCTTTACCTATTGACAGATCAAGCATCTAGAAACAAATTTTGAAATATCTCTTTTCATTCCTACCCACCAGTACAATTTCTTCAAATCATTATACATCATTGTACTACCTGGATGAATAGACAAAAAACTGCTATATGCTTCCTGTAAAATCTTTCGAATAAGCTCATCATTCTTTGGTACACATACTCTGTCTCTAAACATCAAACAACCATCAGAACCAATCCGAAAATCTGATTCTATACCTGACTCACATTGAGCTCTTTTAGCTTGTAACTCACTATCATCTTTCTGAGCTTCGCAAATTTCTTCAAGAAATACCGGTTTAGCTTCAACTCAGCTAAAATAGAACCATCATCTGATATGCCCAAATTGGTATTCAAAGCTCTCAATGCAAATAAAGTTTTTTTACTTAAAGCGTCAGCAACTACATTGGCCTTACCCGGGTGATAATCAATCACTAACTCATAGTCTTTAATCAACTCCAACCATCTTCTTTGCCTTAGGTTCAAATCTTTTTGATTCATTAAGTATTTCAAGCTTTTATGATCGGTGAATATCCGGCACCTTTCGCCATACAAGTGATGTCTCCAAATCTTTAACTCAAATACAATAGTAGCTAATTCCAAATCATGCATCGGATAATTTTTCTCATGTGGCTACAATTGTCTAGAGGCATAAGCAATTACCTTTCCTTCCTGCATGAGTACACAACCGAGCCCATTCAAGGATGCATCACTGTAAATCACAAATTCTTTACCCGGTTCTGGCTGTACTAAGATAGGAGCTTCAGTCAACAACGCCTTTAACTTGTCAAAACTCTGCTGGCACTTCTCAATCCATTCAAACTTAACACCTTTTCGTAGCAATCTCATCAACGGGGTAGCTATCATAGAAAATCCCTCTACAAATCGTCTATAATAACCGGCTAAGCCAAGAAAGCTTCTAACTTCTAAAATATTCCTGGGAGGCTTCCAATCGATAATGGCTGAAATTTTGTTCAGATCAACACTAATACCTTCACCTGAAACAATATGTCCAAGGAATCCAACTTCTCGGAGCCAAAACTCACTTTTGCTGAACTTAGCATACAACTGATTATCTCTCAGAATCTGTAAAACTGTTCTCAAATGCTCTGCATGTTTAGTCTTATCATGAGAATAAATCAAGATATCATCAATGAACACAATTACAAACTCGTCCAAATACGACCAAATATCTGGTTCATTAAGTCCATAAAAATGGCAGGAGCATTAGTTAAGCCAAACGGCATCACAAGGAACTCATAATGACCATACCTAGTTCGGAATGCAGTCTTCGAAACATCTGACTCTCTAACTCGTAGCTGATAATATCCAGATCTCAAATCTATCTTGGAAAACACAGTGGCTCCCTTCAATTGATCAAACAAATCATCAATTCTAGGCAATGGATATTTGTTCTTGATAGTTACCTTGTTAAGCTGCTGATAATCTATGCACAATCTCATTGAACCATCTTTCTTTTTCACAAATAGCACTGGTACACCCCATGGTGAGCTACTGGGTCATGCAAAGCCTTTATCAGTTAATTCCTGCAGCTGAGCTTTCAATTCTTTCAATTCCAATGGGGCCATTCTATAAGGAGCAATAGAAATAGGTGTGGTACCTGGAATTAACTCAATACCAAACTCGATTTCTCTAACAGAAGGCAAACCTGGTAATTCTTCCGAGAATACATTTGTATACTCGCACACCATGGGCACTGATTCAATTTTTAGTTCTGGATCTTTAGTATTCAATACAAAAGCAAGATAAGCCTCATACCCCTTTCTCAAACATTTCTGAGCTGTCATAATAGAAATCATGGTAAATGAACCATCTGACTCATCTGAATTAACCCGAAGAATTTCACCATTTTCACATTTCAACTCAATGAATTTCCTTCCACAATTTACTACCACATCATGTGCAGTCAGCCAATCCATACCCAGAATAACATCAAACTCATCAAACGGCAATAACATGAGGTCGGCCAGAAAACAGTGACCTCTAATCATTAAGGGGCAATTTCTACATACTTTATCTACCAATACATACTTGCCTAGTGGATTCAATACTTTAATCATAAATTCTGTAGATTCTATAGGCATGCTCATACTAGGCATCAATTTCATACAAACATAGGAATGGGTCGAACCCAGATCAATCAAAGCAATGACATTAATATCATATAAAGAAAATGTACCCGTAATTACATCAGGGGAGGATGCCTCTTCGCGAGCACGAATAGCATAAGTCCTTACAGGTGTTCTAGCATCTGGTCTCACTGTTGAGTCTCTAGAGGTGCCTCTGTTACTCGCTCCTACTCCTGGGTTCCTCGGTCATCTGCCTCTAATAGGAGCATTTCCGGATCTCATTCTCTGTATTACCTCTCGTTTAGCCACCTCTTGACATTGTAGCACAAAATAATCTGGAGCACCACACTTAAAACAAACATTCTCATCTGCTCGATAAAGACCATAATGAAGTTTACCACACCGTGGACACCCTAATCTACCCGGCCTGACATTACCTACACTCGCAGTCGATGTGGTCTGAGCCTTCGAGTCCTTAAATCTGCTACCTTTATTTTGACTAGAATACCCAGCCGAAAAGCTAGATCTGGTAGAAAACTCTTTGGGCCTTTTGGATGTAGCCTAAAATGACCTGCTCATCTGTCTTTTCTTTGTATCTTGCGTCTCAGTTTCAACTTTGCCTTTTCTCTTTAATAGCTCCTCTGCCTTACAGGCTCTCTCAACTAGAACAACGAACTCTTTTATTTCTAGGACACCCACTGACAGCCGGATATCATCATTTAACCCATCCTCAAACCTTTTACACATAATAACCTCTGTAGACATACATTCTTGAGCATATTTACTGAGTCTAACAAATTCACGCTCATAATCAGTGACTGTCATATTACCTTGTTTCAGTTCTAAGAACTCTTTTCTCTTCTGATCAATAAACCTCTGGCTGATGTACTTTTTACGAAATTCCTCCTGAAAGAAATCCCAAGTGACCCTCTCTTTCGGTACAATTGATACAAGTGTCTTCCACCAGTGGTAGGCTGAGTCTCTAGGGAGTGATACTACACATTTCATACATTCCTCAGGTGTACGGGATAATTCATCAAAGACTCTGATGTTATTTTCCAGCCAAAATTCTGCTCTTTCTGCGTCATCATCTTTTGTTGCTTGAAATTCTTCTGCCCCTTGTTTCCTGATTTTATCAACTGATGGCTTTTCCCTTTTCACTGTACCTGTGACTGGGGGAGCTTGAGCTACATGGGTGGCCTGAGGATCATGAGGGGGTGGAGGTCTAACAGCCGGATTCGTACGAACGAACTCGGCAAACCATTCATTCATCATGTGGAAGAAGGCTTCTCGAGCCCCTCCTCCCTGATCAACTGTCACTGGCCTATCCTCAGGTGGCACTACCCTTTCCGTGGGAGCAGGTATATTACTTTCTACCTCATCTGCCTCAGCTCGTTCGGGATCCATAACTATAAAATAAAAGCATTTCAAAATCGTCAGGAGTCGTCACACTATCAAAATACAAGTATGGCATGTATAGCTAGAATCTTGCTCATGCTAACTATTCCGAGAATTGACTAAACCTCTACTCTGATACCAATACATGTAACACCCTTTACCCAAGTCCGTCGCCGGAGTCGAGCACAAGGCGCTACCGGACTTTACTTACTCAAACGGGCATAAAAATTTGCTTTTTAAAATTTATTTATTTTTATTCGTTCAATACGTCCTTAAAAAGGGGTCATCAAAACCCTAAATCATGGTATTGAAATAGTTCGGGACCAAACTGGGATCAATCAAATATTACCGGTTACTTAAACGAGCCAAAATGAATTATTTCTCTATTCCTTATAAAACTGTCCAACTATATCATGGTTACAAAAAAAATCATATCTCGAGTTACGAAACTTGAAATCAAGATCTGTAAATTTTCCCTGAATCTAGACTCATGTATCTATTTATAATTTTTTTCTAGAATTTTTGGTTCAGCAAATTAGTACATTTTATTAGTTAAATTCTCCCCTATTGCACAGTTCGACTACTCTAACCTCTGTTCACTACAAATAAATTTTCTCTCTGTACAAAACTCAAATAGGCATGCCATTTATTTTATTAAAAACTAGACTCAATAAGAAATCTAGGAATATAAATTATAACACCTAATTATTTATGTACAATTTATGGTAAATTTTTAAATTCAGAACAGGGGATCACTAAGTCAGTCTAGAGCAGTCTCACTCAAGTGCAAATAACTCATAATGTACTACTCTTTTGCTTACGATGTTTCTTCTAAATGAAAATAGACTCATTAAGATTTAATTTCATTCCTTATTCACCTTTTAATTACATTTCTACTATTTTTAGTGATTTTTAAAACTCACGTCATTGCTGCTATTTGAATCTGTTTTTAAATTACTTTCACCTTTTTCTTAGTTTCCTTGTAATAGTTACCATTCAAGCATACATACTATTAAACATGTGTATGATTAGCCATTCCATTAGCTATTCACTAACAAGTATTTACACACCATTCATTGAACTTATCATATCAAAAGAAGCCAAGTCCCTATACATGCCATACACGAAATGAAACATCTAACTATACCAAAATGATTCCTTCAATAGTGTGACCGGATCTCCGACGTTCCTTTCGATTCCCGAGTGAACTTGGCAATAACTATAAAAAGAAAGAAAATAAAGAAAGTAAGCACTAGGCTTAGTAAGTTTACAAGCAAATAAATTACAACATTCATCATAAATGATAATTATTCAATATATCACCTAGCATCATAAGCTTTCTTTACACCTCACTTCCTGCTTTCTTCCTTATTCACTTGTCTTCTGTCTTACCTGATCTTTTCAATACTCATGAATATAACTTACCTTTCCCTTGTTGATAAATTTTCCATAATTTAACTTGTACAATAGCCCGTTGAATCGCTCGAAATACTAGGGATATTCGGGTTTTCCTGTCTGATAATAATCTGCCAATGCCATGTCCTTGACATGGACTTACATGAAATGTTCCTGTCTTTCCAAAGCCATATATTTGATATGGACTTGCATGGATTATTCCTGTCTCCAAAGCCATATATCTGATATGGGCTTACATGGCTCATTCATGTCCTGTCCTGTCAACCCCAAATGTCATGACATTTGTATCCCTATATTTCTAAAGTTCAACGGGACCTTTCGATACTCTTTCTTTGTCATCTCGTCTATGATTCGACTTTGAATATTTTTGTAAAATAAATGTATAAATGCTGGAAATCAACAACATTAATGTAAAATAATGAAATATTGCATTTTTTTACCGTAAACTTACCTCAATACAAAATATGACTAAACTTAACAATTTAGTCCTTTACTTTCTCTTTTCCCCGATCTACTCCCAAATTTCGTTCTTCTTGATCTATAATAGCAAATTTAGCTTATTTAATGCTCACATTTATCAAAACAGTCCCTGACTCCAACTTTGGCAAAATTACATTTTTGCCCCTAAACTTTTTCATATTTATACTTGTGCCCCAAGGCTCGAAAATCAAACTTTATCACAAATTCTTATGTTTTAAGACATGCTGATCATTTATTTACCAACAACAACCTCAAATTCCTACTATAACTTGTACTTATGAACAATAGGTATTTTTACCTATTAAGCCCTTTTACTCGTTTTTACCTAAAACCGAGTAGCCCAAGTTGTCTAGCATAATTTAAAACCTCATATTCTATCATAAAACATCAAAATAAACACTTTTCACCTATGGGTATTTTTCCAAATATGAACCCTAGCTTAAATTATAGCTAGCATAAGCTTTATCGAGCTATCGAGATTCTAAAAACGTAAAGAACATTAAAAACGGGGCTTGGAATCACTTACTATAGAGCTTGGAAGCTTGAAACAAACCCTAGCTATGGAGAACCCTTGAAATTTTGTGCTAATGAAGAAGATGGACATATTTTGCCATCTTTTTCCCTTTTTTAATCTTTTAATTACCAAATGACTAAAATACCCTTCATGCCTTTCTTTGAAATTTTTTCATGTACAAGCCCATTTTTGTCCAAAATTTTAGAAATTGGTCAAATATCTATTTAAGACCTCCTAATTAATATTCCAAAGCAATTTCATACTAAAAGCTTCTAGAATGCAAGTTTTGCAACTTATTCAATTTAGTCCCTAATTTCAAATTAAGCATTTTATGCATAGAATTTCTTCACGAAATCTTCACACCATCATGAAATCATATCATAAACATCAAAATAATTATAAACTAATTATTTCTATCTCAGATTTGTGGTCACGAAACCACTGTTCCGTTTAGGCCTATTTCGGGATGTTACATAAATCTTCGGGAAAATGTCTAATTTCTTCAATATTGCAAGGACCTTGTGCAATTAAACCAAGAAGTGGTTTCTGTGGACAGCCATGTGTAGCCGAAATTGGGTTGACTTGGTCTCCAATTTGGACAGTTTTTGTAATGCAACAAAGCTATCTGGCCTATCTAAAATAAATCAATACATTAAAGGACCAAATAATATAATTTATCCACTTTAAATAATTAATTAAAATCTAATTTATTAATGAAATATTTTAAAATGAATTATTAAATATAATTTCATATTTTATTATTTAATTTAATCATGCATGGCGCACTTTATGTCTTAAAAATGTAATATACACAAATAAATATAAAATAAGCCATTTTATGCATGAAAACTATATAATAAAGCATAAAATCACATTTTAATAATTTTTAGGTCCTAATTTTATATTTTCACATATTTCATTAATTTATTAAACAATTACTTAGTTTTAACAACGAATTTAAGTAAAAAGGTGATAAATTACATATGAAAATTCCTATATATTTTCCAGTTTACACACCCCCAAACTTAAATCATTGCTCGTCCCGAGTAATGTTTATGCATAGCAAAAGTTCTTGCTAAGGTAAAATTGCTAACTGTGTAAGTAGCATCAATCTTTGTCCCATAATCATGCATTAATAACTTCATGTTCATAGATCTTCTTTATTAACAAGTAATTCATATGCAAACATTTTTAGAATTTTATACTAAGTTTCAAAATATGCCAACATGAATCATAGTTTGTATGTATGTCACAACCACAGATAATATTCTTTATTCAACATAATTTCTCATCAATCAAGCAAAACAATCATAAGGCTTATTTATGATCTTCATATGTTAAACTTAGTACTTCCTCTCCACTAATGTAGGTGACATAATCATCAAATCAATAGGTCTTTTATAAGGTTGTAATAGGGCTCGGTTAAAGGTAGGGATTTTAAGAGATGAGTCATTTCGGTTTCAAAATCTTAACCTTTAACTTTGTCTTGGATTTCTCGAAATACAACCTTTTTCTTTAAGTGAACCTTTGGAACACCCCCAAACTTATTTTGAACTCATACTCATACATTTTTCTTTTTGGAGACTAAGCAAACTTTTCTTCGCTCTTTTTTTTTTTTTTAGCATGAGCACATAGATTTTTTTGAAAATTTCCTCAAATGTTAATTACCAAGACAACTTTAGTTAAGATGGGTACACAAAATTAGGATAACTTGAAAAGATGGTAATATGGCTTATAATGTAGGTTTATTGCAATAAACAGGCCTTTAAGCTCAAAATTACAGTTTCAAGGGTCTAATGCTTGAAAAGGCTCAAACGATCCAAAGAAATAGTGCCTATATCATTTTAGATTTTTATGTCCACTAAGATTTCGCCTCAAGAAAGTTACTAAGTCAAGCTTTTTCAACGGGTGAAGAAGTAGAACTTTCTTTCGCCTGGTTATGATCCGATCTGTCTATTCTATGAAATTTTGAGTTAGCACTCTAAACATATAAACCTTCATGCATGTCTAATCTCAAGAGAAACTAAGTTTTCATGGAAAACATTACCTAAAACTAAGATCATACAAGCATTCCATTCTTCATGATAACATACATTCACTCAGATAGAATCATTATTCATGCTTGCATACAAACTATCTTATTAAAAAATTTCTCTAAACATTCATTTATTAAAACATACTTATGAAAGAAATGATTGAAACATACTTGAAAATTTTAAAAATTTAAGCAATTTATTTGCCTTACCCCCATTTAAAAAGAAGCAATGTTCTCATTGCAAGAACAAAGTAATGAATGAAAACTGAACACCAGGTAGGGTTGTAAAGAAAGAGAGGTGAGTCATTAAGACTGCTTAAATACCAACTATTTCCTAATAACCCAATCCTAGACATGTTCATTCTCATTACCACATTACTTAGTCTTTTTCTTTCTAAAGAAGTGTTAAGTTTATTCATGCTTGTTATGTTTTATTCTACAGAAATTAAATCCTAATTATGAAAGAAATAAATTTCTAAAGCCCTAAAAAAATTAAATAAATAACAAGACAAGAATCCCCCCTTTTATTTTTCTGACTCATTCCTTTTGTCTTCTTCAGCTCTATCTCCGCTTGCATAATCAGTATCTTCCGTCCATGTCTCAAAGATAGCACCTGGGAACTCAGGAACAAAAGTGTTAGAGATATTTTTAAAAGTATTTTGAATTGAATGATCTCTAATTTTTGCACATTTCTAGTAAGTTTGTTGTTGTTTGTGCATAAACTTGCACATATCCATCATAATTGACAACTCTGATTTCTTTGAAGTACTTGCAGAAGTCGGCGTTGGAGTTGAAAATTTAGGTTTAACACTTAGCTTGACTGTTTCTTCTTCTGGCTCAACCTTTGGTTCAGGGTTTGCAGATCCTTCAACTGGTTTAGGAATGTTCAGTTCCTTATCAGATTATTCTTCTTCAGTGTCTGTAACTGAATTAGCTTCAGTTTCAGTTTCATTTGTTGACTCCTTGGTATCTGGCTCAGTTGGCTCTTCTTGCTCGCCTTAATTTAGCTCATGCACTTTCTCTAGTGACCTTTCAAGATTATGATTTGTAATGCACCCTTGAACATATTGCCCCTTCAAATTTGCTTGTGTTTTAACATAGGCCCTTAAGCAAAGTGAAGTGATTAATGATGGGAAATAAACACTTCCTATCTTCTTTTTAGCACAATCATGGATCTCCTTGAGAATAATTTTCCTAACATTAATGGACTTTTCTATCAAAATTGCATATAACAAGAGCATCCATTCCATCGAGATGGTGGAACTATGTGAGATAGGCATAAAACTATAGCAAACAAAATAAAACCATACCTTTGCTACTAGTTTTAAGTATTCCATTTGGAAAGAATGGCTCCCAAACTTTCTTATAATCCATTGAAATCTCAATTGGTCACAACATCAAGCACTTATTGAAGAAAATCCCAATTGATATTGTTCATCATAGGGTAGTACTCACCTTCTTCAACATCAAGTAAGTTAAACAAATCATGGATGGACTTAGAAGTAAGAGGTACCTTTTTCTTTTGAATGATGACCTCAGTAGCATCTTGCATAGTCAAACTAGTATAGAACTCTCGGACTAGTTCATCATCGTGAAGTAAACGAGCATCATAAAATCGTTCCCACTTGAGAGCATTAATTTTCTTTCTAGTCGGTATAGGAACAACCATCAAATCATGACTCTTCAAGTTAAAGCCTTTTTTCGGTATCATAAGTCGATGCTTGAAGATTGAATCAAATCTCTCTTTCACTTCTTCATCGATCAAAATCGGGTTTGTAGGAGTAGTCTTTGAAGATCAACTTCTTTTGCGAGACATGGTATCTTTTCCCGAAAATTTGGCAAAGTTTCTGCACAAATGGGAAAAGAGAAATTGGCAAGGTGGGTAAGGACTTGCTATGACAAAAACCTTGCGACGGCAAGGATAGTGTGGCAGTAACAACAACATGCAACAGCAAGGGCGGTGTGTGGCGACAGCAACGTTGGTGCTTCGGCAATCTTCTTGCAGCGACAATAGGTGATTTTGGCAACAAGGCAAGAGAAACTAGGGTTTCTTTCGGGATTTGAGGCTAGCGGCACAAGAGGGATATTTAGGGATTTTTAAGGTTAAGCAAATTACTTTGAGAGATATGAAAAACAGTAGAATAAAGAGGGGTTTATAGAGGAAAGGATTAGGGCAACATGTAGCAAAAATTTAGCTACATTAGGGTTATTTGGGTGACAAGTAATAGGAGTGGCGGCAGAGTATGGATTTTTCCCTTCTTTTTGTTGTCCTGGGCCTCAAACTCAAACTGTATTTATAGACTTACTCAAGAAAAAAATTAATTAGTACTTGGGCCAAATTTGACCTCCTTTATTAACATAAAAATTTAAACTTTAAACAAAACAAATGAAACTTAAAAATTTTAAATCTTAATTAGAAAATTTCTTCTTAACAAATTACATTAAATTAATTCCCAGGAAAGGTTAGAGGGGTCAAAGCGGTCCCGCTTAAGTTCCAATCTCCTTAGATAGAATTAATTAAATGTACTAACTTAAGAAAATAAATTCTAATTATTTATTTATTTACAAAACGAGTTCATGAAAAACCAAGGGTTTGTTAATTTGAATGAGGATTCAACTCACTCAACTTCACCATCCTAGTAGTATTTGAGACGTTGACTATTAGCTTTAAACGTACCTCCGTAATTATCGTATAATTCAATAGCTCTATAAGGATAAACTCAGTAGATGGTATAGGGTCCTTTCCATCGGAATTTAAGCTTCCCAGGAAGTAACTTCAACCTTGAATTAAACAACAAAACCTTCTAACCTTCTTTAAACTAGCGAGGTTGTATATGACTATCATGCCATCTCTTTGATCTTTCTTTACACATTTTGGCATTCTCATAGGAAAACAACCTCAGCTTTTCTAACTCATCAAGTTGTAATATCTTTCTCTCACCAGCTTACTTAAGACCAAAGTTCAACTACTTCAAAGCCAAGTGAGCTCTATTCTCCAACTCTAATGGCAAATGACATGCCTTTCCAAAAACTAACCGATAAGGAGTCATTCCTAACGGTGTCTTAAATGTTGTTCGATAGGCCCATAATGCATCATCGAGCCTTCCAGACCAATATTTTCTACTAGGGTATACTACCCTTTCAAGGATACCTTTGATTTCACGATTCACTCTTTCAACTTGCCCATTAGACTGGGGGTGATAAGCAGTAGCAATCTTGTGCTTCACATCATATTTTTCAAGCAACCACTTAAGCCATTTGTTCACAAAGTGAGAACCTTCATCACTAATAATAGCTCTTGGTGTCCCAAATCGTGTAAACACATGCTTATGTAGGAATCGCATGACTACCCTAGCATCATTTGTAGGGTATGCTTCAGCTTCAATCCACTTGGATACATAGTCCACAGCAACTAAGATGTAATTGTTCCCATACGAAGAAGGAAACGGGCCTAAGAAGTCAATGCCCCATACGTCGAATAATTCAATCTCTAAAATCTTTATCAAGGGCATCTCATTCCTCCTTGATATATTTCCGGTCCTTTGGTATTTATCACAGTTCTTCACATAAGCATAAGCATCTTTAAATAGTGTAGGCCAAAAGAAACCTGCTTGCAAAATCTTTGCTGCAGTACGTGAACCACCAAAATGCCCCCACTTAGAGATGAATGGCAATGATACAAGATTTCAGCAATCTCACTTTCAGCTACACACATTCGGATTATATTATCTGCACACTGTTTAAACAAAAACGGATCCTCCCAAAAATAATACCGACTATCATGAATGAATTTTTTCCTTTGTTGGTATGTCATTTCTCGAGGAATTATTCCACATGCAAGATAATTGGCAAAATTAGCAAACCAAGGTGCTTCATGAATTCGACTTACCTCAAATAAGTGTTCATCTGGGAAATTCTCGTTGATAGGCACACATGATCGAGTTATCTCATCTTGCTCCAACCTTGACAGATGATTAGCTATTTGATTTCCAACGCCTTTTCTGTCTTGGATCTCAAGTTCAAATTCTTGGAGTAAAAGTATCCAACGAATTAACCTCAGTTTCACATCTTTCTTTGTGAGCAAGTATTTAATGGCAGCATGGTCAGTAAATACTGTAAGTTTGGTATCTATAAGATATGAGTGGAATTTGTCAAAAGAAAAAACTATAGCAAAGAGATCCTTTTCAGTTACCGTATAATTGAGTTGGGCTCCCGTCAAAGTTCTACTTGCATAGTAAATAGGGTGAAACAATTTTTTTTTCTTTTTTAACCTATCACAGCTCCAACAGCATAATCTCTTGCATCGCACATCAACTCAAAAGGTGAGCTCCAATCACGTGTAACAATTATTGGGGTTGAGATTAACCATTTTTTTAGATCTTCAAAAGCTTTCAAACATGCTTTTTAGAAATCAAACACTGTATCTTTCTCTAACAACAAACACAACGGTTTAGAAATTTTCGAGAAATCCTTGATAAACCTTCGGTAAAAATCAGCATGGCCTAAGAAACTTCTGTCTCCTTTCACATTAATTAGGGCTGGTAATCTTTAAATTACGTCTACCTTTGCTTTATCAACTTCAATTCCTCTCTTTGAGATTTTATGCCCTAAGACAATCCTTTTCTTAACCATAAAATGACATTTTTCCTAGTTAAGGACAATATACGTCTCTTCGCATCTTTTCAGTACCTTAGCCAAATTACTCAAACAAATATCATAAGTGTTATGAAAAACAGAAAAATCATCCATGAAAATCTCAACAAAATTTTCAACCATATCAGTGAATATTGCCATCATGCATCGTTGAAATGTTGCAGGTGCATTGCATAAACCAAAAAGCATTTTCCTAAAAGCAAAAGTATCGTACGGACAAGTAAAGGTTGTTTTATATTGGTCTTCTGGAGCTACAACTATTTGGTTATATCCCGAATAGCCATCTAAAAAAAATAGAATTTATTACCTGCCAGTTAATCTAACATCTGATCCATAAATGGCAACAAAAAATTGTCCTTTTGAGTAGCTTTATTCAACTTTCTGTAATCAATGCAAATTCTCCAACTAGTAATAGCTCTCATTGGAATCAACTTGTTACACTCATTTTTAACAATCGTGATTCCACCTTTCTTCAGCACACATTGCACCGAACTTACCCACGAACTATTTAAAATAGGATAGATGATTCTTGCATCTAACGATTTGATCACTTCCTTTCTCACAACTTCTTTCATAATAGGATTAAGCCTCATTTGCCCATCAATTTCAGCTCTTTCACCTTCTTCTAAGATAATTTTATGCATGTAAAAAGAAGGGCTTATACCTCAAATATCAACTATGGTCTAACCAATTGCTTCCTTAAATTTCTTTAGAACAGTAATTAGTTGCTCCTCTTGATCTTTCATCAGTTCTGTTGAAATAATCACAGGCAAAGTGGAACTGTCACCTAAATAAACGTATTTCAAATAGTAAGGAAGTACCTTTAGTTCAAGTTTAAATGGTTATTCAATTGACAACTTGTGTTGCATAAATTCTCTAACTTCCAATTCCAACGGTTCAAACCGTGTGGATTGAGTAAAATTTCTTAGATTGGCTTCCATCAAAGCCATGTTTTCTTCACCTCCTTCATCCTCCAAAGGGTCAAGATCTAAGGCTTTCTCCAATGGATCTTCTTCAAAATTGCTTTCTATAGAAACCAAGGTTTCTATCTCTTTCATAACTGAACACTCTTTTGTCGGATCGGGAAATTTCATCGCTTTAAGAATGTTAAAGGTTACTTGATCGTCTTGAACTCGCATGGTGAGTTCACCTTTTTGCACATCAATTAACATTCTTTCCGTGACTCAGAAAGGTCTCCCAAGGATGATCAACCCTTCCTTATCTACTTCAAAATCAAAGACAGTGAAATCAGCAGGAAAAATAAATTTATCGACTCTTTCCAAAACGTCCTCGATCTTTCCCTCGGGACATGCTAAAGATCGATCCGCTAGCTAAAGCGTCACAGTTGTAGGTCTTACTTCAGCTATCCCTAGCATCTTGAAAATAGGCTAAGGTATCAGGTTGATATTCGCTCCTAAGTCACACAAAGCTTTACACAGTAAATTTCACCAATGTTACAGGGTATAGTAAAGCTTTCTGGGTTTTTCAATTTTGACGGTAGTTTGTGTTGTAAGAATGCACTGTACTCCTTTGTCAAGGCAGCAGTCTCATACTCACTCAATCGTTTCTTTTTGGACAGTATATCCTTCATAAACTTCACATAATTCAGAATTTGTTCTAAAGCCTCCACCAATGAAATATTGATGTGTAATTACTTCAGAACATCCAAAAACTTCTTGAATTTCACCTCATGTTTTTGCTTGTGTTGCTGCAATCTTTGCGGATATAGAGGTGATGGAACTTTCGGTTGAATCGGATAACTCTTCTGAGGAGGTAAATCTATATCCAAAGAAGATGTTAAAGTATCTGAATTCACTAAGTTAGGATTTACCTTGTCAGTTTTTGTAGATTCTGACTCTTTTGGTGTAGGAATTTTAACAGCTGGTGGATTTTTCTTAACGAGCTTATCTTCGACATAAATTAATCGGGGTTCCAGAATTTTACCACTTCGCAATGCCACTACCTTGATATGTTCTTTACCTAAATTTCTTGGATTCTTAGTATTGCTCGGCAAGGTTCCTTGCAGTCTATTATTAAGCTCCGTAATTAACTGACCCATTTGGTTTCCAAATTTTTCAGTATTGCTGCTTGGCTCTGGATCAAAGCATCATTCTTTACCATGTATGTTTTCAACAAGTTCTCTAAACTATTTGATGACTCAGCTTGAGGTGGTTTTGGAGCTTGCTGATTAAACCCTTGAGATTGGTTGGGTCTATGCTGCAATAAGTTGTTGTTCGGTTTATTTCCTACGTTGCTCCAAGAAAAGTGAGGATGATTACGCCATAAAGGATTGTAGAAGTCAGACTGAGGTCCTTGTCCACTCTTATTTTAATATTGGTTCCCCACATAGTACACTAACTTAGGATTTGATGGACAATTCTCAAAAGAATGACCTTCCCCATAGTACATATAGGAAACTACTTCAAACAAACTTGGTGGTTGAGCTGCGAAATTATTAGCACTATTAGCAGTAAACTATTTTAACATAAAGGAAATAGATGATACCTGATTTGATAACGAAGTGAGGGGTCAACTTCGTGAACTCCGGCTACACATCTTCCTAAAGCTGTTTGATTTGTTGGCCATTGATAGTTATTCCTTGTAATCCTCTCGATGATCTTATAAGCCTTATTATAAGACTTGGACAAAATTGCACCATTCACAAAAGCATCTACCATCAATCTTGTATGTGCATTGAAACCATTATAGAATGTCTCCAACTGGATACAATGAGTAATCCCATGATGAGGACACTTATAAAGTAACTCCTTGAATTGCTTCCAAGCTCATATAAAGACTCGTCATCCAATTGTTGGGAAGTTGTGATCTCGTTCCTCAACTTAGCATTTTTGCTAGGTGGGAAACACTTAACCAAAAGTCTCTCTGCTAATTCTCGCCATATAGATATAGAACTTGGCGGCAATGAATTGAGCCATGCTTGTGCTCGATCTCACAACGAGTACAGAAACAACTTCAACCTTAGTGCATATTCAGTCATACCGGTTATCTTGAATGAATCACTCACCTTCATAAACAATCGAATGTGGAGATGTGGATCTTCCGTGGGCATACCACTAAATTGACCCACCATTTGGAGGATTTGAAACATCACTGGTTTCAATTCAAATTGGGTTGCCTCAATATCTGGCCTTCTAATTCCTAGATTTAACTCACTGAAAAGTGGCACAGCATATTGTCTGATGCATCGATCCTCATCATCGGCAATGAGGATGGGATTTCGTACAAAATCAGCTTCATTACCTTAGTCTTGATTCTGATTTCCAAGGTCCATCTCGACTTGTCTTTGAGCTGTTCATTCACATCTTCTTTGTCTGAAAGTTCACTTAATTTCAGGGTCTACAGGGAGTAAATAGATAATCTGACCTATGCTCATAAACACCTTAAAAGAAAATCACAAAATAAAAAATAATAAGTTAGTAATGTTAGAAATAAACCAAATTGAAAGTAAATAATTTCACAAAAAATGACTATGGCAATAGTTCACAATCCCCGGCAACGGCGCCAAAAACTTGTAATGCATAGGTTTGTACAAGTGTACACAGTCGTTATCAAGTAATAAGTAAGTATCGAGTTATCGTCCCTGATTGTGATGAGATGAAGTAATAATATCTGATCGCACCTATAAACTAACTAATATCACGATAAAAGGCAAGCGCACCTATCGAATAGTAGTATAGCTAGTGGCAAGACGAAAATATCAAATCCAAGGAACTAAAAGTACTAGTAATGACTTCCTTCCTATTATCTAGCTTAAGAAATAAAAGGGATTTGGTTGTAAACTATTTTAAACTAAACTAAAGAAACGACAAAGAGTAAATTGGGAAATTGCTTTTGGGAAAACTGATTGATGAGGGCAATACCTAAGGAAGAATCCACCTAGACTTCACTTGTTATGTAACTTTGAACTAGACAATTTCTTCATTTGACATGATCCGTAGATATCCCTAAATTATGTTAATACCTCGATCGAGGATAAGAACAACTAATCCTAGGTTGATTAATTGAAATCTCTTTCTAATTAAAACCCCTAGTCTTGCATTAACTCGATCTATGGCTTCCCATATTAGATTTGACTCTAATCTGGCAGATTTTCGTCGTCCTATGTCTAGGATTGCAATTAACTCCGCTTAATTGTGTTGGATCTACTCCTATACAGGGACTTTTGCTCCTCTATATAAACATATTCGACTTAAATTAATATCTGAAAATATCAATTCAAGAGTTAAAAACACAATTAAGAACAAATCAAATATTTATCATATAGTTCAGATAACAATAACAAGATTCGTCTTAGGTTTCATCCCTCTTAGATATTTGGGGTTTTAGTTCATAATTATAAAAGGAAACATCTCAGAACAAATAAAATAACAAAACATAAGAAAACCCAAACTCCTGAAAGGATAGAAGGGAGATCCTCTATCTTGATGTAGATCCTGGCTTCTGAGATGGATCAATCAGCTTTCCTTCGAGTAATTCCCTGCCTTTAATTCCCCGTCTTAGCGAGACTTATGTACACCCTCGTAGTTGCCTCCTAGGGTCTTTATATAGAGTTTAGAATGTCTTTCTTAGCCCCTAAGTAGCCTTTTCCGAGTGAAATTGAACTTCCTCACGACAGGGACACGCCCGTGTGCCACGCCCGTGTAAGTCGATGTGGAGGCCGTGCTCGGGCCTTTTAATGTGGCACGACTGTGTGACACGCCCGTGTGGTGAACTTCTAGGCCGTGTTGATTCCTTACTTTGGCCCATTTTCTCTGTTTTCGGCCCGTTTCTTGTTCTTTTCACTCCCCTAAGCTCACCTGAATATAAAACATGAAATTAAAGGTTTAGGAGCATCAAATTCCATAATTCAAGGATTAATTCATTCATAAATGTGCTAAGCGTGAGGTAAAAACATGTATAATTTACGGTTTATCAAATACCCCACACTTAAGCATTTGCTTGTCCTCAAGTAAAATCTCAATTCACAATTAAAAATCATTCCTTTCAACTTATAATCCTTATCAATAATGTTTCGAACCAAACCACAAATGATCATAAATTGAAAATTCAACTAGAAGAAAATTAAAGTCTCAAACACTCTAAGTTGAGAATTTTATCATAGAAACATAGGGTTTCTCTTTTCTACCTTTTAATTCAAAATCAACAAGAGTTGACATCCTCACTAAAGATTCACTCTATCCACTCAAAGTGTTTAGGGTTCAAAAATTTAAGCACTCATTAGTCAGTCTTAAAAGCTATTACCATAAGCTTGCAGGAAAATCAAATCTACACCACTATGTATTGATTTGACACATCGATCAAAAGGTCTTTAAATGGTTGTAATGGGGCTTTGGTTAGGGGTGTGGTTACAAGCTGAAAAATAGATGGTTAGAATCGAAATTGAATTGAAAAATCATCTAACTAGAAAAACCTCTATCACTGAAACATATCCCTAGAACTAAAGCCTTTTGGATGACATCGTTTTGGATTTGGAAGCTTATAATAGAAATATGCAAAAATATTAAATTACAACTGAAATATGAATTACAACTGAATTAAATGTATATACATATTTTTTTATTAAGAACAAATAAAATAACAATAAATTGAATATTTATAAACTTTACAAACTGAAAAGGAGAACAAAGCTAAATGATTATTCAACTCAAATCTTGATAAAAATAGGGATCAAAATAATTGAAGGGAATTCAACAAAAACTGGATTTTAGGTTCATATTGAGGGTAAGTCAAGGAATGGGTTGTTAGGCTCAATGGGTTTACTAAGGGTTAATTTATGAAGGTAGGCTTTTATGGAGTAAGTGGGTTAAACCTAATTGCCTTTATCATTTCGGTATATCAAATCAGTGATGTGGTCTCAACATGTATAATCGAAGCAAGTTCTAGAATAACAAATCAGTATTAACTCACTCAAAGCAATAATAAAAGTGAGCAGGAAAGGATATATGCTCAAAAGGCTCAAAAATCTCACCAGAATTATGGCTTTTGACGTTACTCCTGCGAATTTCAAATTTCAAGATAACACCTAAAATTGGGGAAAACAACCTAGAAAAATTTAAATTCTCAAAAATTTTAACTTATCATGCTTAATTCTCTAATATCTTAAAGTTTGAATAATCAAAGCATAAGTACCTATGTCTTAATTCTCAACATATCAATAAAAATCATAAATCAATCAGAACTCATTTTAATAGGGGATTGAGACTAATGCAAAGAGTGAAAGTGGAAATTCGAAATTTGAGAACAATGCAACAAGTTAGTGGCAAAAATTTTCAGGGGTTCAAAGATAATACAAAGAATGAAAGTGAACTTCCCCCCATACTTAAGATGTACATTGTCCTCAATGTACAAAGATAAAGCTACTAACAATTAAATCATAGGATAGGGAGAGAAGTGAAACTCCTCGAATATTGGATGAATTCCTTGAGTAGTTAAAGCTGAACTAGAGAAAGGGCTATTTGAAGTTCATGATTCTGGGTGACTGAAGAGAATAGCACAACTGTGTGTAAAATTCAAGTATTACTTGATAAAAATTGGAGTGTAAAAATAAAAGGAAAAAGGGAGGAATATAAAATAAAGAAAATGAAAATTGAAATTAATTAATAAGGATTTAGTTCCACGGCCATGGCGCACGCCTTGTGTTGGAAATTTTTTTTGTCCTATTGGTGCACGGCCATATCGCACGGTCGTGGCTTTGCCCATGGTGTTCAGACGACCTTAGGCACGCCCGTGGGCATGGCCGTGTGGCATGAGAAACCTACATTCAGAAGGTTAGTTGATGAATTAAAGATTTTAAACAAAAGTACTTTACTATGTCAGTACTCGGGTTGCCTCTTAAAAAGCGCTTGTTTATAGTCTAAGCTCAACTTTTCTCAAGCTTGTTCGGTCATGGTGGTTTGAAGAGTTGAAACTCTTCTATCCTGCTTTCAATTTTATTATCAACATAAGGTTTGAGTCGAGTATGATTTACCTTGAAAGTGCCGAGTGTCTTGTGTGTTTTCACTGTACCATAAGGGAAAATTTTCATTACCGTGAAGGAATGGGTGTCACATGTCGGATCTTTTGAATTTGAAATTCAAGGATCTTCCTCTTTTAAATATACCTTATCCCTTACCTTAAATTGATTCGTTTTTATCTTAGGGTCATCTTGGTGATGCTCTGGGTTGGTGTGGCATAATTTGGGCTTCTCTTGTTGATAGTTCAGCCACTCATCTAGTTCCTCAATCTGAAGCATTCGCTCTTCATGCATGGTTTCCTTGGATGGACTCGTCTGTTGTTTGATTTGACCTATGTGAAGGGTGTCTTGCAAAGAAGGTGGAATGGTGAGATCATTCTTATTACAAGGACTCGTATAAATATCTTTATCATCAACAATCTTAATCGAGTTTCAGCCTTGTAAAGTAACTTTGTCATCACCTATACGAAGTGTAAGCTCGCCTATGCCTACATCAATTATGGTTCTAGCAGTTGCTAAAAAAGGTCGCCCTAGAATTAAGGGTACATTGCTATCCTCATCAATGTCTAGTGCAACAAAGTCTATTGGGAATATAAATTTATCAATTTTGACAAGCACATCTTCAATTATGCCCTTTGGAAATCTAATGGTTTTATCAGCCAATTGGATGCTCATCTTAGTTTATTTAGGTTTTCCAAGACCTAGTTGTTTAAATAATTTATAAGGCATTACATTAATACTAGCCCCTAAATCAGCTAAAGCATTTTTTATGTCTGAACTACCAAGTAAACAAGGAATTGTAAAACTCCCTGGATCTTTTAGTTTGTTGGGTAGCTTATTCTATAAAATAGCTGAGCACACTGCATTTAGTTCCACATGAGATGTCTCTTCTAGCTTTCGTTTATTCGTCAGTAGCTCTCTTAAAAACATAACGGTGTTTGGCATCTGCGAATGAGCTTCAATAAACAGTAAGTTCATATGTAATTTCTTTAAAAGTTTAAGGAATTTACCAAATTGTTCATCTGTGCAGTTTTTCCTTAGCGCATTTGGGTATGGGATATGAGGCTTGTACTCTTTGATAATTGCTTCTTTGGAAATTACCTCGTCTTTACCTTTACTTACCACAGTCTCCTTACATGGCTCTGGGTTGGTTTTGGTTAACCCTTCCTTATCTATTGTATCCACGGCATTAAGTTGCTCCTTAAGGTTAGTGTCGGTGTTGATTGGTAACCTACCTTGTGGTCTTTCAGAAATTAGCTTAGCGAGCTGGCCTATTTGAGTTTAGAGTCCTTGAATGGATGCTTGTTGGTTCTTCAGTGTCGTCTCGGTGTTCTGGAAACGGGTTTCTGACACGGTGATAAATTTGTAAGCATCTCCTCAAGGTTCAACTTTTTCTCTTGTTAGAACGGTGGCTGTTGAAATCCTAAAGGGGGTTGTTGCCTTTGATTTCCTTGTCTTCCCCATGAGAAATTTGGGTGGTTCCTCCAACCTGTATTGTAAGTATTACTATAAGGGTTATTTTCAGATCTAGAATTATTACCCACATAGTTGGCTTGCTCAGTTTCTATGCCATATCCATAGTTGGGATTTTCAGAATAGCTCATGTTTCCTTGAACTGAGTCGCACTGCATTACTGGGTGTACCTGCGTATAACCAACAAAATTATCAATCTTTTTATTAAGGAGTTCTACTTTATTAGAAAGCATGGTGACTACATCAATATTAAAAACTCCGACAGCTTTTTGTGGCTTTGTTCTCATGACTTGCCACTGATAGTTATTTAGTGACATCTCTTCTATAAACTCGTAAGCTGCCTCGGCATTTTGTTACTTATTGTTCCACCAGCGGCCGCATCGTTCATTTGCCTCGTCGAAGGATCCAAACTGTTGTGAAATGTTTGAACTTGTAACCACAGAGGTAACCCATGGTGAGGGCACCTTCTCAATAATTCCTTGTATCTCTCCCAAGCATCATAAAGTGTCTCTAAATCCATCTGCACAAAAGAAGAGATATCATTCCTTAATTTTGCTGTTTTAGCCAGCGGAAAATATTTGAGCAAAAATTTTTCGATCATTTGTTCCCATGTAGTGATAGACCCTTGTGGTAAAGAATTTAACCACTATTTAGCTTTATTTCTCTGGGAGAATGGGAATAACCGAAGACGAATGGCATCATCAGAAACGCCATTTATTTTAAATGTGTCATAGAATTCCAAGAAATTGGCTAAATGAGCGTTAGGATCCTCATCCTACAAACCATCAAACTGAACAAACTTTTGTATCATCTGAATAGTGTCAGGTTTTAGTTCAAAATTATTGCAGCAATAGTAGGCCTAACAATACTAGATTCAGTACCAGCCAAATTAGGTTTAGCATAATCTTACATAGTACGCGGAGCAGAATTTTGCTCAACAGGATTTGTGGCTACTACATGCGGTAGTTGTTTATCGTGATTTGCCTCCATCTCTTTAGCAAGTTCAGGTTCTTCTTCTTGACTTTGTTCTAAATATTGCAAGCTTCTTCTTATCTCTCTGCGAGTTCGACGAACTATAGCTTCTAAATCGTCGTCAAACAATAATGGGCCTCCTAGGTTTCTTCTAGTCATAAACTAGAGATACCTAGAAGGGAAAGGTAAAAAGAAAATTAAAAATCTAAAATAAAATAAAATAAAAGAAAATAATTTGCAATAAAAGTAAAAATAGCTAAAGTAATAGGAATCGAGTGTTCCTAATATCTTAGCTCCCCCGCAACGGCGCCAAAAACTTGATAGTGAGAAGATGAAGTAATAAAATCTGACCACACCTATAAACTAACTAATATCATGATAAAATGCAAGCGCACCTATCGAATAGTAGTATAACTAGTGGCAAGACCGGAATATCGAATCCAAGGAACTAAATGTACTAGTAATGACTTCCTTCCTATTATCTAGCCTAAGAAATAAAAGGGATTTGGTTGTAAACTATTTTAAACTAAACTAAAGAAATGACAAAGAGTAAATTGGGAAATTTCTTTTGGGAAAACTGATTGATGAGGGCAATACCTATGGAAGAATCCACCTAGACTTCATTTGTTAGCTAACTCTGAACTAGACAATTTCTTCATTTGACTTGATCTGTAGAGATCCCTAAATTATGTTAATACCTCCATCGATGATAAGAACAACTAATCCTAGGTTGATTAATTGAAATCTCTTTCTAATTAAAACCCCTAGTCTTGCATTAACTAGAACTATGGCTCCCCATATTAGATTTGACTCTAATCCAGCAGATTTTCGTCGTCCTATGTCTAGGATTGCGATCAACTCCGCTTAATTGTGTTGGATCTACTCCTATATAGGGACTTTTACTCCTCTGTATAAGCACATTCGACTTAAATTAATATCCCAGAAATATCAATTCAAGAGTTAAAAATACAATTAAGAACAAGTCAAATATTTATCATATAGTTCAGATAACAATAACAAGATTCATCTTAGGTTTCATCCCCCTTAGATATTTGGGGTTTTAGTTCATAATTATAAAAGGAAACATCTCAGAATAAATAAAATAACAAAACATAAGAAAACCCAAAACTCCTGAAAGGATAGAAGGGAGATCCTCTATCTTGATGTAGATATTGGCTTCTAAGATGGATCAATCAGCTTTCCTTTGAGTAATTCCCTGCCTTTAACTCCCCGTCTTGGTGGGACTAATGTACACCCTTGTAGTTGCCTCCAAGGGTCTTTATATAGAGTTTAGAATATCTTTTTTAGCCCTTAAGTAGCCTCTTCCGAGTGAAATTAAACTTCCCCATGACAGGGACACGCCCGTGTGCCACGCCCGTGTGAGTCGATGTGAAGGCCGTGTTCGGGCCTGTTAATGTGGCACGGCCGTGTGACACGTCTGTGTGATGAACTTCCAGGCCGTGTTGATTCCTTACTTTGGCCCATTTTCTCGGCTTTCGGCCCGTTTCTTGTTCTTTTCACTCCCCTAATCTCACTTGAATATAAAACATGAAATTAAAGGTTTAGAAGCATCAAATTCCACTATTCAAGGAATAATTCATTCATAAATGTGCTAAGTGTGAGTTAAAAGCATGTATAATTTTTGGTTTATCAGTCCCCACAGGGATTGTATTTGTGTTAAATCACTTAATTGTAAAATTATATTAACAACTTGGTAAATTTAAAAATACAATATGATTGAGAAGTGATGATTAAAATTAAATATATTAAACTAAATGCAATGATCCCCAATGCACATTATCCTAAATATGCAAACTATATGAATGAAATAGATTTTAGCAAAATTACATATAATTTGCAACAATTATAACGTAAATAAATTAGGAGAATTACTTTAATTAAACTTAATTCATTATCAACATGCTTAATAACACTCGAAAAACATTCCATGACAACTCGATCTGTCATGAGTTTGGAAACCATATTAGGTCCTTTCGGAATCCTTTACTTAGTAAATACACATTTTACTGATCCTTATTTACTAAGGGTTTCTTAGCATTCATGCGAGGTAACAAGGATGTGTTAGTTGTGAAACATTTTAATCACACAAATCTAAAAACTATGTAGAAAATAGAGCTTGGTTGGAGTGGTTATTCAACCTGTAATTTAATCCGATTAGTATCTAAATTGAGCATGCACATTTCAATTATGCATCCACTAGTCGTCGTCTAGCTAGGATCGCTCAGCTAATTTAGGTGCATTGCAATCATGTATGAACAAAATACAGACTTGATTTTAATTGAAAACATGATCGATTGAGGCACAAACATCATAAGCATGAATCAATTAAATATTATTTAATCAAAGCAATCATCCTAACTTAAATAAAATTAAGCTAACATTGTTGTAAACAAGAATAAAGAACACATAGCAAACATTTTTAGATTAAATTAAAGAAAAGAAAGATTAAACCTAAATCAAAGTGGCTGTCACCCAAGACTCTGACCGACGAGGGCTCCTTCGTTTCTTTGCTGATGGCTCTCCAAGATGGCCGACCAAGGGCTCTTTAAGAGGCTTAATTGCTAAAATCTCTATGAAGAGATGATACTAGGCATGGGGAATGGAAAATGCTAAGAGAATTGAGAGAAAAGAGAGAATGATGAGGGATGAGGGATGATGGATGATGGATGAATGGTGAAATGGGGTCTTATTTATAGGTGAAGAGAGGAGAGTAGTTTGTTAAAAATAGCTAGGTTTAGTCTTTCAAGCTTTTTCAATGAGTGGCCGACCATGATTAGTGGATTTTGGCTTGATTTTTAAGCAATTCAGATGCCATAACAACTCAAGACTAAGACTCAGTCAAGTGTAAATCTTCGGGCAAATCTCTAATTTCTTCAATATTGCAAGGACCTTGTGGAATTAAACCAAGAAGTGGTTTGTGTGGGCAGCCATGTGTAGCCAAAATTGGGTTGACTTGGTCTCCAATTTGGACAGTTTTTGTAATCCAACAAAGCTATCAGACCTGTCCAAAATATATCAATATTAAAGGACCAAAGAATATAATTTATCCAATTTAAATAATTAATTAAAACCCAAATTATTAATGAAATATTTTTAAATGAATTATTAAATATAATTTTATATTTTATTATTTAATATAATTATGCATGGCCCACTTTATGTCTTAAAAATGTAATATACTCAAATAAATATAAAATAAGCCATTTTATTCATGAAAACTATATAATAAAGCATAAAATCACATTTTAATAATTTCTATATCCTAATTTCATATTTTCACATATTTCATTAATTTATTAAACAATCACTTAGTTTTAACAACTAATTTAAGTAAAAAGGTGATAAATTACATAGAAAAAATCCTATATATTTTTTAGTTTACAATTATTAACTAAGTCAATAATTACCTTTAATTAAGTACTTACCACTATTAGCTATGAATACCCTCTTGGTCCTATCTTCAGTAAGGATTACCACCTAAGATACCCTATTGGTCTCACTTAGGCTTACGGATACTCTCTTGGTGTCACTTGTGTAGGTCTTCTACTAGGGGCGTCACTTCCTAGTATACTATGTACTATTGAATAAATACTCAAGTTTAGGTTATTATTTACTTAATCAATTAATTAGGTTTAATAGTTGAAACATGCGAGATATGTATAAAGCATAAACTCATTTTGATATTCATACAAACATTCAATAATCAAAGTTAAAGAAAGAGATATAAATAAGAGAATAAGGCAAGAGAATGCTCATGGATTAATTGATGTAAAACTACAATTTGAGAACAACCTCCGTTCACGATAGTCTTGCTTCGAAATAGGATCTTCTGATTAAGAGAACATAAAAATTACTAAGTAAAAACTAAGAGAGAAATAAAAGCTAAATAATAATCTATGTCTCCCTCAATTTATGTTTAATGTGTTGCTCTGAGATATTTTTTATAGATTATATGTATTATGACCTAATTAGGTCAAGTAAAGACGACTAAAATTGTTAATTTAGGTTCTACATACGAAAACACCCTCAGTTGATATTTGGCCTTGTTGCAGCTGTGTCGTGACACCCTTTAGCTTGTGTTGTGACATCGAAGGTAGTATACTTTTTTTGGCACATTCAAGGCTATGTCGCAACATCCCCTGGTATGTGTCATGACATAAAAGTTAGTATGCTTCATAGGTAGTTTGGAAGGTGTGTTTGCAACATCCCAGCAGTGTGTTGTAACATAGAAGGTAGTCTACTAACTCCTCAGCCTAAATTGATGTCCTGCACACTTAATCAACACATTAGTCTTCCCTTAGGCGCAGATTGGCCTGGAAGGTCATAAAACACATAAAAATGCTCATTTTATTAACTAAATACTCTAAATAGAAACTTAACAAAAACAATACTTATTTGCTAAAAACAAGCTCCCTAAGTGTCGAAAAGGACCTAATTTGCCACAACAAATTGTGGCAAATCAGCCCTCAAGGCTCATAATAATCGTATCACATGGTCTTTCACATGCTATCATCAATGTTATAATGATCATATACAAATTTCAATTCCACATTAATTATTCAATATCATTTGCCAATTTGCATGTTTTATAATCCCTATTAACCGAACATAAACTCAAGATGGATACATGGATCCTCCAACCATCACAACAATATAACTAGCACTGAGTGCATCATTGGCACATCTGAAGTATATTGCGGTCCATGCCTTATCGGTATAAAATGAAGTAAATATATAAATGTGCCTAGCACCTCATCGATACATCCCAAGTGTACTGTATGCTTCGTGCCTCATTGGTATAAATCGAAGTAAAATATCGTACACTAATCCAATGGTATGCCAACTATACCTGACTAAATCTGAAATCATTAATTGGGTACTCATTATTCCAAACCAGGTATTTCTCATGTCACAAGTCAACATATTCGATGGAGAAACTTTTAGAAACACTTTCTCACTTATGACATATTCAATTTCAAAACCGGCCCCTTGTTTGGTAGTTTTAAGTTAGTAAAATTTTTGGAAAATTCCCAGGAGTGGAGGTTCATTTCTTTGGTAGAAGTCTATGAAATAGGCTATAAGGATCCACTAAGACAGGGTCGATAACTGCCCTGGTACGTTGTTGTACTCTAAAAGCATTGAAAAAGAACATATTTAGAGGCAGATGGAAGCCAGATTCTAATAAAATAAGAGGAAGGGTGAAATCTTGAGTGTTGTCATTGAGATGAACCTCGGTGGTATTTTGATGTCGTAGGCAAAGTTTGGACAACAGAAGCCTCAGACTATTAAGAATCGGTTCTCTTCTTCTTGGGTTTTGCTACATTCATACATAGGAGTAGAAGCTCGGGAATGAGTAGTTTCAAGCTCTTGAGGTCCAAAGATGGTGTAATTTGTAGGGGGTTAAAGTTTGGCTACTATAACACCCCTAACTCGTCTGCATCACTGGATTAGGGTTACAAAGCATTACCGTACAATACAGAACGTTTAACTTCAATATAGAATATTAATTCAAATTACAAAGTGAATAACAATTACACAATTGAATCATAGTAATAATACTCATTTGGGCCTTAAACCATGCATTTGGGGCCCCAAAAATGATTTAAAAATAATCGGGATCGATTTGAATAAATAAAAAATTTTAAGAAAAACATAAAAATTGTAAGAACAGGGGTCACACAGTTGTATGATGTAGCCTAGACCATGTGACTACAGACATGGCCATGTAGCTATCCACAAGCCTGTGTGATTATAACCACATGCCCATGTGTGTGGAACATGTAACTCACTGACTTGGTACACACAGTCGTGTCTCAAACTATGTACCAGACCATGTAACTCACTAACTTAATACACGGATGTGTCTTAGATCGTGTGTAACCTGCACCTAAAATAAAAAGTGACATACGACTGTGATAGCCATGTGATAGCCAGGCCATGTGAGTCACACAGCCATGTGATAGCCCGTGTCCTAAGCCGTGTGCTCCATAATTAACCCCTAAAATAAGCCTTTTCAAAACCAAACCTTGTCCAGCAAGCTACTCCAGTTGTACATACATTCAACGGACCTAAACACACTTCAAACATTCATAAACATACCAATTCAATCAATGTAACACCCCAAACTTGGCCCAGATGTTACGGCCAAGTCTGGTGCGTCACATCACCTACGGCTAACCATGTTACCTAGTTTTAAGAGAAAATTTTCGATTTATTGGTGAACGTCCTATCCTCTACCAATTATTAAGAGATGATTATAACATTTAATTTGCAGCTCAATTGCATCGTGTGACTGGTTTTGAAAACGTTTGATTAACTTTAAGAAAAACTAGCATAGCTATATTTGAAATAATTTAAGTAATGTAAGAATAAGTAATTAAAACCCAAATTAAAAATAAATAGAGCGGCCTTATTACAAACCCAAATTTAAAATAAAAACGATTAAATAAAAAAAAGGAATAATTAACTTAAAACCAGAAACGCAGTATTGGTGGCCACTCTGAATCCCTCCCAGGTCCAAGTCCACAGTCTAGGGCTCACCTGCAAGGATGGAAAAAAAAGGGTGAGTTTGGAAAACTCAGTGTGTAACGAAAGCCCATCCAGAGCCCAAAAACAGCTCAAGCCCACTATGCCTAAGCCCTAACCAATCTCAGTGATAACTGGGCCGGAGCCCTATCCAGATACAGTAAATTGAGTCGAAGCCCTATTCAGTATTCAGTTACTGGGCCATAGCCCTATTCAGATATCAGTGTAGCCCATAGGCCCATAACAGTAACAGACATAAATTATGCATGTATGCAAGGCCTAAAGCCCATCCTAAATCCATCCGCTACACTCCACCTGTACCAGCCCTACACACCTTGTGGGGAAACTACTCAACCCACCTAACCGCTACACTCCATAGTGGCAGCATAGCTGCATAATCAGATAATGTGGCCAAGCCACTAACAGAAATACAAGGCAAAGCCTCTTTCAAAAAACAGAATGGGCAAAGCCCTTTTCAGATATCAGTACGAGGCAAAGCCTCTTTCAGAAAACGTGGCAATGCCACTTACACTTCCTCCATCAACAATCCTAGTCCCAAGCAACAGATAATCATGACATGGCATATAATGAACAGAAACAGAAAACATGCATTTCAGTCAAATTTAACCCTAGGGTAATACAGTCGTTTTGCACCTAGGGGTAAAATAGTAATTTTGCACCTATAAGGATATTTCAGTAATTTCATCAGCTTTTTTAGGGTTTTATGCGACTTTCAGTTATTGGCAGTCTCATTTCCATTTCAGTAACTTGACTAACCCATTTTAATAGTCTTTAGCTATTGGGCCCTAAAACCCCTAATGGGCCCTACAGTGTCTATTAGCTACTTAAGCCCATTTAGTCCAAATTTTATGATTGATTTACCAGTTTTAGCAATTTTGGACCTAAAATCTACTAGAACACGTTTATTGCATTATTTCACCCATATGGGCCCGTAAGCCCATTGGGCCCATATTCAGCCCATCGAGGCCCAAACTTACCGAAGTGCACGAAATCGCGCACTCACCAACCTTATCGATTTCGATTACAGATCTACCACTTCCAACCAACCCATAAGCGTTCGCACGCTCGCTAGCCCACGAAATGCCAAAATTTTGGCATTTCAACTTTTCGCCTTTTGCCGATTTAGACTACAGAAGGGTGTTCGATACACACCTGATTTGCGACAACTGCTAACGAAATCTCCTACAGTATCCTACAATCGATCACTCCAACTCTTAGAATACAAATCAGTAATAACCAAACCTAATAAACACTTACCATATTCGGCCATAATCACCTAAGGCCCTTGAGATCTTACCTTTGCCGAAATTAGTGACTAGATCTAGATCTAGTCGTTCCACTTGTCCAAACCCTCAATCTGAAGCCCCTAGATTACTCTATCACCAAAATAAGTCAAGTGTTAAACCCCTTAGAGCTTTAAGCCCCAATCGACAGCCTCCCTAAACCTCTAGGGATTTTGGCTTTTCTAAATCCCAAAATAACGAATAGATCTGAGATGCCGAGTACTTACCACAGGTTTTCCTTAATCAAAGCGATTCTTCTCCTCAGATCTGATGCAGATCTAGCCCCTAAAAACTAGCAGATTTCGAATCTTAGAGATCTAAAGATTCGGCTATATGTCCCTAAAAACTATGATGTTTTTGGCTTTTGGAACTGTGAAGAGGAAAATGATTAGGTGTGGTGGTTTTGAAGTGGTGTTGCCAACAGGGGTTGGGGTTTAAAGGATGTAAAAAATCAGCCAAAAGAGATGAAGAAGATAGGAGGATTTTGGCTAGAAGAAATCGGCACAAGAAGTAGCCTTTCGGGATTTCAGCTTTTAGTAGTTGATGGGTTGAGAAGAAAAGAATGGCAGGTTCAGTTTTTGAAGAGAAGAAAAGGGAAGATAAGTAAGGAGGAGAGGTGGTTTCAGCTAAAGAAGAAAAGAAGAAGAAAAGAATGGAAAGAGGGGAAGGGAATAAGTAAACGGCACAAGAGGCAACCTTACCTACGTTTTTGGCTTTTTGGTACACTAAGGAGAGGATAGATCAAGGGTGAAAACTCTAGGTGGCTAACCCTAATTCACCAAGACAGAAAAAGAAATAAAACCAACCCTAACGACTACCTAAGCAAACTGCATAGCCTCCCCAAGGCCCTAGCCGAATTCTACTTAAGTCCCATCACATGCCCGGCACATGCCCAAAAATAAAAGTATCATCTGCTTACCTTGTGACTTGAACTCTGGCCCTTAAACCCAGTCCACATGCCACTTTTTTAGGAACTTAGTGGCCCCACCTTGCCACCTTACCAAGGGCCTCATTGTGTCCTATTTCACTAACTTTTTCTTAAAGGCCCATTTAACTAAGTCCCATTCACTTAAAATCCAAAATTGATATTTCTGTAGGGTTTTAGCTTAGACTTGGGCCTCCTAAAGGCCCACTAACACACTTAAACATAATTTCAATAACCGAAACACCAAAATTTCAAGATTTCACCAAAATCACAAAAACCCAACAAATCTTGAAAATCAGGGCGTTACAATCAACCTAAATCCTATAACCAATATGCAATTCAAAGGCACCTCATTTCATACCATAACAAAATCAATTAAGAACAAAACTATAATGCCACATCTCAAACACAAAACATAGGTAAAATAGCTACCAAATGACAACAATTGTCAATCCATTCCACCATTCAAATTAAGCATACCAAAATGACCATATTCATATAGCTTTTAACATATAAACAAACCAACTACACCATATATGCATACAACCATTTATAAAAGTAACCAAAACACCCAAAAGCATAAATGAACTTAAACCTGATACATGCCATTTATAACCATAGTTCAAAATAACCAAAAACAACCAAAGTGATTGCTAGATAGTGTGATAAGACTCCAACAAGGTTCCAATCGGTTGAGCTTCTGATGATCTACAAAACAAAGGAAAATCAACCACATAAGCATTTAATGCTTAGTAAGTTCGTATTAGTTAAACTTCAATTTATCGAACATCAATTAACAATCCATACAGCCATGCCCATTTCATCAATTAACATAAAACTTTCCTATGCACCATAATTCACATGGTTAGTAGAAATCATGAAAACATAACATCTCATATACTAAGAAATAAACTCTATACATTTCTTTGTCATCACATAGCTACATATCATTCATTACATTTCATAAATTCATACACATTTTACCTTTTCAAATGAACATTAGCAACAATGGATTCTTATACATGCCTTTCCATCATCCTTTTCTTACCCGTCGAACCATCTAGAATTTCATTGGATACTTGAGAACGCTCACACATAGTGTGTAACACCTCAGACCCGACCTAGACGTTATGGCTAAATCCGGAGGTGTCACATGAAATGGGTTTGAAAATGGTGTCGTTAAGTTTAAATCATACTAGTTAATTAACCCTCATCGCTTTTATACATTCCAAAACTCTTATTCAGCTACTCGCTTAAAGGTAACACTTATTTGTAGTGGAAGTTTTTAAAATCGTTGTGTTTTGGAAAATCGTTCGAAATTTTTAGAAAACCTTTACTTTTGGTAATTTTGAGTTTTATCGAGTTTGTATAAATGAAATCATAAAGCGCAGTCAAACCCAAATTTAAACAACAGTTCGAAAAGTCCAAATTTTACATAAAAGTACCTAGAAATGAATCAAAAACTAAAGTAAAAACCATAACCAAATTTAGTTCTTGTCATGTGGTCACTGTTGAGTTCTCTGTTGCACTGATTCGTCTAAGACTATGGATTACTTGTACAGATCAAACAGAAAGGGGTGAGTTTACGTAAAATCAGTGTGTAACCCCACAGAATTAAGTATGCACACATACAAAATATCAGATATCAGACGGATACAAATTCGGGCCTAAGCCCATTACAGATACAGATGCAGACTCGGGCCTAAGCCCTTATCAGATATAGATAAAGATGTGGAAATCAGAATCAGAAATCAAAAATCAGAATCCTACCCCCATCCTCTACACACCACCCACCCAGCCTTACACACCATATTGTACCAATGCGGCACATAAAAGATATAATGCAGCCATGCTGCCAGATAATATACGTAAATTGCCTTTCAGAATACTTCCTCCAATATACATCATCTCATCCCCAATATCAGATACAGAAATATACAAATACGGATAAACAGACTAGCATGCTCACATGCTTACATATAGCATATATAGATAGCAGATATGCATATAATAGTGCAAGTAAACAAGCATCAATATCCTAAAAATATCAATTAATCAAATCATACGATTTAGGGTTTATTTAGCCCTTACCGACCCTATAGTAGGCCCACAGTCATTTGGTACAACCCGTGTAACCTTAGGGAAAAATCCAGCATTTTGGGTCATATGCCCGTGTGGCCCAAATGCCCAGATTTTTCTTGCCCATGTGGATCACACGGCCTGGCACAAAAAATCCACAGGCCCATGTACCCCACACGCCCAATCTGACCTAACCAGTGTGGCTCACATGACCACACTTCGGCCACCACACGACTGTGTCTTACGCACGGCCTCACCTTCATAGACCACACGGCCGTGTCTCACACACAACTGCCACTTGGCCTGCCACACGCCCGTGTGACATCGATAGTAGCCTTTTTCAGCTTTTGCTGAATCCCATTTTCCTGCGGTTCAGGTACACACATGATATGGTTTTGATGCAAAATCACTCTTAAGACCTTGAAACCTAATAAAGAAGCATCCAAAATCGATTTAGTAGCCAATTTTACGAATTGATACCAAAACCCAAAACAACACTCAAAACTTACCGATGACAAAAACCACTGCTAATACCGTTTAAGCTAATGGTGCAAAATTCACTGAACATAGCCTTATCCTACACCAAAAATATGCAGAAATCAACTTTTTATCGAACGCCAAAACCAAAGATTAAGCCCTATCCAACGAGTTGAAACAAAAATATGTTACAAACGCTAAATAACACTTATCAGAACAACGCAAAATCGAATGAAAGAGCAGGAAGGACACGATCCAAGATAATAGAATTGAATGGAGGAAGAGGAAAAAGGGAATAATTTGGAGAAAAAGAAAATGTCAAAGAAGGGCTGAATTTCGACAGGAGAGGGGAAATTTGAAAATTCCAAAAGATAAAATAAAAATAAAAATAGACGATATCTTGAATCCCCTAAATCACTCCCCACTAACCCACTAACGACCTACTTCTCAGAATTTCAATTTCACTCAAACTGCCCCACATGCCAGACATCCAGAAACAAAAAAAAAAAATCACTCTCCTCGCTCGCATAGGAGTTCAAACTCAGAACCTCTAGCACACAAACTCCCTTACCACTTGAACCAGTAGGCTCATTCTGACATGGTTTTACAATTAATAAAATATAAACCCACTAAGCAAGGATGAGGCTTAAGTCAGAAAAATACCAAAATTTTTCAAAGATAGGGCTTGAACTTGGGACCTCTCACACACACCTAGAACACATAACCATTAAAGCAGATACATATTTGTCTCAACTATTTACCAAACCAAAAATAAATTACTTGGGGCATTACAACTCTACCCCCTAAAATAAATTTCGACAGTGAAATTTACCTGATCAAAACAGATGAGGATACTGCTGACGCATTGTGTCCTTAGGTTCCCATATAGATTCCTTAGTGCTATGATTTCGCCATAAAACCTTTACTAACGGTAAGGATTTCTTCCTCAGAACTTTAACATCTCACTCAAGAATCTGAACCGGCTCCTTCTCAAAAGTTAGATCCGATCTAACCTTGATATCCTCCACAGAGACTACGTATGACGGATCAGACCGATATCGCCTCAACATCGAAATGTGGAAAACATCGTGAATACTGTCTAACTCTAGAGGTAGCTCCAACTAGTAAGCAACCAGTCCCACTCATTTCAAAATCCGATACGACCCAGTAAACCTAGGGCTTAGGTTGCCGTTACGACTGAACCTCAGAATTTTCTTTCATGGAGAAACTTTAATGAACACGAAGTCCCCCACAGAATACCCAATCTTCCACATCTTCAGATCTGTATAGGAATTTTGCCTATCAGAAGCCGCTTTCAAGCGATCCCAAATTAGTCTATCCTTATCCTTAGTCTCAGAAACTAACTCAAGACACAAAACTCGACGCTCACCTAACTCTGTCCAACACAGTGGAGTGCGACACTTACGACCATACAGAGCCTCATAAGGTGCCATCTAGATGCTAGACTAGAAGCTGTTATTGTAGGCAAACTCAGCTAATGGCAGGTAATCCTTCCAACAATCTCGAAAATCAATCGCACAACTCCGAAGTGTATCCTCCAATATCTGAATCACCTTTTCAAATTGACCATCAGTCTGAGGATGGAACGCAGTACTGAAGTCTAACCTTAAACCCAGAGCCTCGTGTAATTTCTTCTAGAATTGAGAAGTGAAACGAGGATCTCTATTGAAAATAATCGAGACAGGTACCCCATGCAGTCTTACTATCTCAAAAATATACAGCTTCACCAAGTTTTGAAGAGAAAAGTCTACCCGCACCGGAATGAAGTGAGCAGACTTGGTCAATCGGTCCATGATGATCCAAACAGAATTCTTCTTAGTGGGTGTCAAGGGCAACCCATTAACGAAGTCCATCGTTACTCGTTCCCATTTCCATAAGGGAATCTTAACTGGTTGTAGCAAACCTGAAGGTAACTAATGCTCAACTTTAACCTGTTGACATGTCAAACATCGAGCAACGAAGTCTATAACCTCACACTTCAAACCTGGCTACCAGTACAATTTATAAAGATCACGATACATCTTATTACCGTAAGGATGCATAGCATAAGGGCTACTGTACGCCTCTCTCAGAATCGACTGTCTCAAATCCACATCATTTGGCACACAAATCTAGCCTCGAAAATACAACACACCATCAGAGTTTAGCCCAAAATCCAAAGTGCTGCCACTCTCAACCTGACGAAACCATAAACTCAGAGACTTATCCCCTAACTGCTTAACCCGAATCTGATCAATCCAAGTCAGCTTAACTTGTAACTCGACTAACATACTCCTATCATAAAACAAACTTAGGCGAGCAAACATCGCCCTTAGATTAGTCATCGCTCTCTGACTTAGAGCATTGGCCACTACATTGGCCTTACCAGGATGATACTCTATCATACAATTATACTCTTTGCGTAGCTCAATCTAGCGACGCTACCTAAAGTTCAACTCCTTTTGAGTAAGGAGATACTTATGGCTCTTGTGATCCGTGTAGATAATACACCTCTCACCATACAGATAATAGCTCCAGATTTTCAAAGCAAAGACTACTGCAGCTAACTCGAGATCATGCATCGGATAGTTTGCCTTGTGTGTCTTAAGCTAGCGGGACGTATAAGCCATAACTTTTCCATATTGCATCAGTACACATCCCAAACTAACGTGCGATGCATCACTGTATACCATAAATTATTTACCGGATTCAGGCTGTATCAGAACAAGAGCCTGAGTCAAAACAGATTTGAGCTTCTCAAAGCTCGATTGCTATGCATCAGTCCAGACAAAAAGAACCCCCTTACGTAGAAGCCATGTGCCCTAGAAAGGTTACTTCACGCAACCAGAATTCACACTTACTAAATTTAGCGTAAAGTTGTTTACCACGTAAAGTCTAAAGTACCACCCTAAGATATTCGTCATGTTCATCCTCAGTCTTGGAATAAACCAAAATATCGTCAATGAAGACCACGATGAATTGATCTAGATACAGCTGAAACACTCTATTCATCAGATCCATAAACACTACTGGAGCATTTGCCAGACCAAAAGGCATAACTAGGAACTCTTAATATCCATAATGAGTCCTAAATGTAGTTTTATGCACATCAGCTTCCTTAACCCTCAACTGATGATACCTAAAACGAAGATTAATTTCAAAAAACACTGATACCCTATGGAACTGATCAAACAGATCGTTGATCCTCGGAAGTGGATACTTATTCTTAATAGTCAGCTTATTCAATTGCCGATCATCTATACACATCCTCATGGTTTCATCCTTCTTTTTAACAAATAGAACCGGTACTGCCCATAGAGACATACTAGGTCGGATGAAACCACGATCCAACAACTCTTGAAGTTAAGCCTTAAGTTCTATAAGCTCCTTCTGTGCCATTCGATAGAGAGTAATAGACACTGGAGCTGTACCTATAAGAAGCTTAATCCTAAACTCCACTTCTTAAATCGGAGGTAATCCTGGTAACTCCTCAAGAAAGACGTCTAGAAAATCCTTTACAGTTCTGATATCCCCTAAAGAAGAGTCCCTAGAAACCATAACACTGACATAGGCCAGAAATGCCTCACAGCCCTTTCGCACCAACTTCTCGGCTACAAGAGCAAAGATTACGTTAGACAGATAATCTCAACGCTCACCGATTATTACCACCTCATCATTATCCTTAGTCCTTAGAACGACCTTCATAGTCATACAATCCAGGTTGACTCCGTGCTCAACTAACCAGTCCATACCCAAAATCAAATCAAATTCTTTAAACGACAGCTCCATCAAATTCGCCAAAAATTCAACCCCTTGCACCACTAGCGGAACATCCCTATACAGTTTACTAACTTTTACAGACTGCCCTAACAGACTTTTCATAGTAACCTCGCTAGAAGTACTCTCAACCGATAACCCCAGATTTTTAGAAATAGAACAAGCTATATAGGAATGAGTAGATCCTATGTTTATCAAAGTAATGTATAGTACATCAAACATAAAGAATGTACCAGTGATGATGTCAGGAGCATCTATATCCTCTCAGCGTCGAGTATCATAAACCAATGCAGGCTACCTCACCTCAGCCTGACCGGTACATCTGCCCGGTGCTCTTTGGCCACAGCCATTACCATTACCACCCTAGCCTGTCCATGGCCCCTAGGTGGCTGCTAAACTACTCTATGCGGCTGCCTAGAACTTGATCCTAGAGTTTGCACCTGATTAGCCCTCAGTAGACACCCTCGAATGTGGTGCTCTAAACACCCACACCTCAAACAAGCCTCAATCCTCCTTTAGCACTCGCCTCGATGGCGTCTACCACAATCCCCATAGGGCAGCATCCCTGTAAAAGCAACAGGGGTTCCCACTCTAACGGGTGCATCAGATCGAGCCTTTTTCTTAGGCCTCTGTATAGAACTCGAGGGCTCCGAATCCCTCTTGTTCTTACCTCTCTCCCTATCTCTATTTTGGCACTCCGCGCACTTAACATCTTCGGTGATCTTCACCTTCTCAACCAAAATAGAAAACTTGCGCTCCCTCTGCAGAGCAATCAGAACCCTTAAATTATCTCTTAGGCCATTCTCAAACCTAACACACCTCTCATACTCAGATGCCACCATGCCTCGAGCGTAGCAGCACACCTCAGAAATTCGGCCTCGTACTCAGCCACAGATCAGTCACCTTGCGTGAGATGCAGGGACTCACGCCTACGAGCATCAACGTAGCTATCTCCTACATACTTGTTCTAAAATGCAGTCTTAAAGAACTCTCAAGTTAGACAATCAGGCTGAGTGCCCTCTTTAACGTAGTCTTAAAGAACCCCTAAGAGACTGTACCCTTCAATTTCTGTTCAGGGGTACAATCCAGATAATCCATAATTCTCTCGGCGGCCTCCAACTAATACTCAGCCACATTAGAGGTGACTACTGTGACACCCTTAAACAACTCAGCTCCATTCGACCGGAGTCGCTCAGTTACCGACCTTTTGCCCCCAGATCTAGAATTGAGCCAGCGATCTTCTCCAATATCCTCAGCATGGCTCCGGACAATGCGTCATCCCCAGCCGTATGATCTTGAGACCTACTCTCAGTAGTAGGTGAAACCGACGTCTCACTCGTATCTAGATTCGGCATACTATCTAGAGATGAGGACTCAGCTCGAACCCCCCTACGGCCTCTACTACAGCCCCGAATACCACGAGCGCTCATTGTCTAATTCAGATTTCTCTGCATTAACAATTTTATACATCAGTTTCAGTATTTATTAAGAGATGTTTCATGTAATAAATATTAGAAGTTTAGTAATGTTTTCATAAGTTTCAGTCTCTATTTATTTCACTACAGTTTCAGAGAGTACTAACTACAGTGTTTTCAGAGTATGCTATCTATAATATTTCAAAATAAACTATTTAAGTTTTAGAATACTTACAGGATTGGCGTCGGAGACTCGGTATACCACATACTTAATTGAGAATATTTCAAACTATTTGAAAACCATTTCTTTAAAATCAAAATTTTGGAACCCAAAATTCATAGCCGAGTTTTGCAACCTGCGTTGATACCACTAAATGTAACAACCTAGACCCGGCCTAGACTTTATGGCCGAATTCGGAGATGTCACATGAAATGGGTTTGAAAATGGTGTTGATAAGTTTAAATCATACTAGTTCGTTAACCTTCATCGCATTTATCCATTCCAAAACTCTTATTCAGTTACTTGCTTAAAGGTAAAACTTCTTGGTAGCAGAAGTTTTTAAAACCGTTGTGTTTTAGAAAATTGTTCAAAATTTTTAGAAAACCTTTGCTTTTGGTAATTCTGAGTTTTATCAAGTTTGTAGTAATGAAATCATAAAATGTAGTCAAACCTGTAACATCTTGATTTTGGACCTAGTCGGAACAGTGGTTTCGGGACCACAAATCTAAAAAGGAAAAATTTATTTTTATTATATTTTTATGGTCAACAATTTTACAGAATGATTTCACGAAAATCTCATTCAAAAATTTTGACGTTTGAGCACTCAATTTTGTCAAAAGGACTAAATTGTAAAAAGTGCAAAACTTGAGTTCTAGAAGCTGAGGTGTCAAATTGCTATGAAATTTTAAATTGGAGGTCCTTAAATGGTAATTAGACCATTGGTTAATTAGTTGGACAAAAATGGACATGAGATAGGTGAAATAGAATATTTTTAAGTTAGGGGTATTTTGGTCATTTAGTGATTAAAATTAATTAAAAACAAAATTAAAAGCCAACTTTTGTCCATCTTCAACCCCATGGATGAGTATAGCAAGGGGAAACCATTGCTAGGGTTTTTCAAGGTTCCAAGCTCCATTGTAAGCCCGTTTTAGCCCCATTTCTAATGATTTTTACGTTTTTGAAATCCCCGTAACAAGATCTACCTATTTCTACCATTAATTTGAGATATGGTTAAAGTCTAGGGTTTTGACCCATGATGAATATGTCTGTATTTTGATGATTAATGGTAGATTATGCATGTTTATGGTTAGAGAAACGACTTTTACTAAGTGATTTTCGGCGAAATGTCTAAAAGGACTAAATTGTAAAAGTTATAAAATTTGTCATAAGAGTTTGATTTAGTGGAAATTGTGGGCTGTTATAGTTATGAAAATGGTTCGTCTAGGCTTGTATGTTAAAGAAATTGAATAAAGTTCATTTTACAAGCTTAAGGGCAAAAATGTAAATATGTGAAAGTTTAGGGGCAAAAATGTAATTTTTCCACAATATGATTTTTGGGTCACATTGAATAATGTGACTAATAAGTGAGCTAAATTTGATATTATAGAGCACGAAAAACGATATTCGGGCCTAGAACAAGGGAAAAACAAGTATTTGACGATTAAGTTCTTTTTTCACCATTTTTGGTATCAAGGTAAGTTTGTATGTAAATAATGAATCATTTTTACTTACGTTATCATATTTTATTATTATTTTTTTGAAATGTGGCTGAATATTGAATGAAATTGACAAATATCGGAAGTGAGAAATTTCCCGGTTGAACATTAGGAATAGAATATGATACAAGTGACATGTTACTAGTGCCTCAAGTGTGGTACTATGTGAAGGCCACTTTGTGAAGAAAGATAGCTTTGGTCACAAGTGTGGTACTATGTGAAGGCCACTTTGTGAAGAAGGTAGCTTTGGCTACAAGGGTGGTACTATGTGCAAGCCACTGAGTATCCGTCATTATTTCGATGTGTTCAACGGGAAATGACTAAGTGTAAACGAATATGACTATGTGATGAATACGTGCAGGTATGTGTGTATAGACTTATGAGTAATGTGCTCGATATGTGATCGAACTTGGGTAAGGTTGCTATGGAGTAAGTGTTACTATGAAAGTTAATAGAAAGAAAATATGAAAGAGTAAAATTAGCAATAAAACAGTTTTGGACAGCAGCAGTTTTGTGACTTTAAAAAATCACCAAAAATGGTGGAAATCGAATTAGATATTGAATAAGATATTAAATTAAATCTTATTGAGTCTATTTTCATATAAAAGGAATGGTGTAAGCAAAAGAATTTTATATTATGAGATATTTGAATTCTTGTGAGACAGAGTTAGAATAATTTCAGAATCCCCTGTTTTGACTTTGAAAAATCATTAAAAATTGTACAAAAATAATTATGGGTTATAATTTATATTCTTAAAATACTTAATGAGTCTATTTTCAAAATAAACAAATTGGAACATTATCTGAATCCCTTACGATGAGATAATTAATTTTTAGTGAAGAGGGTTCGGAACTATCAGACAACGAAACAGGGGAAACTTTAAAGAATAAACTGTACTTATTGGCTAAACCAAAAATTCTAGAAATTTTATGGTAAGGAGATATGTGAGTCTAACTTCAGGGAAATTATCAGATCTTAATTTGGAGTTTCGTAGCTCAAGATATAAATAATTTAGTGATTATGACTTGAGTAGACAGCTTGAGATGAACATGAGTAAATAGTGGAACTATGTGCAATTATGATTGTAATATCTTGAGAACATATTATGAGGATTGGTAAAAGCATGTTAATAAATTGTTTATTATTTTCATATGAACTTACTAAGCTTTGTAGCTTACTCCCTTTCCTTTCCCATATCTTATAGGATGGTATGATAGCTCGGGTTGGAGATCACCAGAGATGCTATCACGCTATCAAGCTATCATGTTGGGTAAATGAGTGTAAACCTTTGAGTCTATGGCATGTATAGGGACTTAGTCATTTTGTGTATGTGTTATTGATATGGCCAAATGTATTGGCTTGTAATGATTAAGGGTTTGATTTGGTTTATAGCCACATAAATTGGTTCACATTGGCCAATTGGGTTGTAAACCTATTTATATGTGCGTGCACAAGTTATTGCCTTTGTTGATGAGTGAATGCCATGTTCAAGCCATGTTTATGGATGTTCATTGACAATTAATGTCATGTTAAATGCTATTGAGATGTATAAGTATGTGAATGAGGTTTGAGGGGGGCAAATGGCTTGGAAAATATCCTTACAGTTGTCCACACGGGTAGACACACGGGCGTGTGTCTAGGCCGCGTGTGACACACGGTTAGCCCCATGGGCGTGTGAATAGGCTGTCTGTCCCCTGCACCCTAATTTTTACAAAATAGAATGTCCAGTAGTAAACACACGGGCAGGAACATGACCATGTGTCTCAACCGTGTGAAGGACACGGCCTTAGGACATGGATGTGTAACTTGGTCGGATGCCCCTAAATGGTTGATGATGTCATAAATAGAGAGTTCACGGGTTGAGGACACGGGCGTGTCTCGAACCACATAGGCATGTGTGATCACACGGCTAGCCCACACGGGCATGTGACTCTCCAAAACATGAAATCTTTTTAAGTGTTGTAAAAATTTTGAAAGTTTTCAGTTTAGTCCCTAACCACCTCAAATGTATGTTTAGGGCTTCGTAGGCTCGTAATAGGGACGTTACGAATATGTTTGAAAAGTTTTAAATTGGATGCAAATTTTACGACTCGAAATTGTATGTATAAGTGTAATTAAGTCTGGTAATGCCTCGAACTCTGTCTCGACGTGGATACGGGTAAGGGATGTTACAAAACCCAAATTTAAACAACAGTTCGAAAAGTCCAAATTTTACATAAAAGTACCTAGAAATGAATCAAAAACTAAAGTAAAAACCAAAACCGAGTTTAGTTCTTGTCATGTGGTCACCGTTGAGTTCTCCGCTGCACCGATCCGCCTAAGACTATGGATTATCTATACAGATCAAACAGAAAGGAGTGATTTTACATAAACTTAGTGTGTAACCCCACAGAATTAAGCATGCACACATACAAAATACCAGGTATGTAACACCCTGAATTTGGGCCTAGAAGAATTAGGTTTTGAGCTTGGGTTCGAATAAGTGAAAACCTGAATAAATTGAGAACTTTTAAATATTATTTTTTAAAGAAAAAAAAAAGAGAAAGAATTTTGAATTAAATTGTTATTAGTAAATTTTTACTGTATTTATTATAACTGATGTTTTTTTTAAATTTATTATTAATGATATTTTAAATTTTTATGAAATTATATTATTATTATTATCATTATTAGATGCAAATATATTTATAAAATTAATGTTGTTAATTTAATGTTTAAATTAAATTATTAGAAATTCTACTGTATTTATTTTTACTGATTTATGAAAATTATAATTATTATGAGATAAAATTATTACTGTATTTGAAATTTTTATTTATTAGATAAGGAAAAAAAAACATATTTATAAAGTTATTATTGTTATTATTATCATTATTATATTTATTTAAAAATATATATGATATTATTTTTGGTGTTTAAATTTAGTTTCTAAATAAATTTAGAAGTGATTATAGTGTGGGAAAAATCTTGGTTCAACCCAAAACTCTAGGAAAAAAATTATTAGATTTTTCCTCTTAAAGAAATCTGGGCAATAAGGGGTTATATATAAATTGGGCTAAGATTGGTCACAAAAAGGAGTGTGGTGTAGTGGCAAAGTAGCGCCACTTAAGGGACAAGGAAGCAAGGGGGTCCAAGGTTCAAGTCTTGGTTCTTGCAATTTATTTTGGTTTTTCTTTTAAATAAATCTGGAAGCGAGTGAGCGGCCCTTAAAGATAAATGCGTTGAACTTATGACACAAAGGAGCTTGTGTCCGAGTGGTGGTGTCTTGGCATGGCTTGTCGAGAGGTCTATGGTTCGAATCCCTTTGCTTGCAAAGGTTGATTATTTTGCTAATACTTTAGTTTTTGAAGGTTGATGGAGGATCCCACATCGGGAAGCTAGCATGGGAGTAGGCGAGAAGTTGGCTTTAAATAGAGCGATCCATGAGGAGAGTAGGCATGCCTTTCTTGGCTTACCCCTTTCACTTGAAGCGTGCTCGTTGGGGTTAGGCATTGGATCATTCGTTGATCTGTATGCCGTTGGGTCATAATGATAGTGACCGTAGTTGATCGACACCCTCGGAGAGTCAAGGGTGCGATTATTGTTGGCTTCTGGGCATAGCAGCGTTCAGAGGGTGGATTAGCTTCAGATGCCTATCAGGTGTGTATTTCTCACTACTCTAGCGGTAGGACAGCTACTTCGGGCTCGATGGGCCGAAGGGGCCATGTAGGCCCAATGGACCTACGGGCCCATTTGGACAAGTTGTTTGATTGTGTAGTAAATATTGGACTAGACTAGGTGAATCGTATATCTGTAGCTAGATTTGGGCTAAAAGGGCCACACGAGCGTGTGGGCCCATTTGGGCCGAGAATGAGCCTTAGGCCCATTCGCATTGTTATCTCTGTTTAGAATACTTTAATTTACCAAATTATTGAAATACCCTCGACTTGTAAAATTACCAAAGTACCCCGATTTGCAGAATTACCGTTTTACCCCCGATTTACAAAATTACTAAAATACCCTTAGATTACAAAATTACTGAAATACCCTTAGTTTACAAAATTACTGAAATATCCCTGATTTATAAAATTACCAAATTACCCTCGATTTACAAAATTACAAAAATACCCCCGATTTGTAAAAGTACTATTTTACCCCTAATTTGTAAAAATACCATTTTAACCCTAATTTGTCAAATTACCGTTTTACCCTTGATTTGTAAAATTATCGTTTTACCCCTGATTTGTAAAATTACTGTTTTACCCTTGATTTGTAAAATTATCGAAATGCCCCTGTAGGGTAGAATTACCGAAATTCTCCTGTAGAGTAAAATTACCATTTTGCCCCTAGGGTGTTAAATGACTGTTTTGCCCTTGTGGGCAAGTAACTAACTTAGACTGTGTATTATTTAGCGAAGAAGGTGATCTCGCAAGGAACTGAAGGAATCTATTCAACCAGATCTAGATCTAGTAGATTCAAATCGATAGAGGTAAGGTTTCATGGCCATTAAATGTGTGGCCGAGTATGGTAAGGAATCTTAGCATCGGTTTTCGTAGTTTATTTGGTTAATCATTTAAATAATGAACTGTAGGATAATCGCGTGGAGATCTCGTCATCGTTCATCACCAAGCAGGTGTGTAACTTACCCCTTGTAGTAGCTTAGATTAATGTCGGCTGAAAAGCTAAAATGCCGAATCCCGGCAGCATTAAATTTCTGGTAACGAGATAAACAGTGAATAGGTTAGAATACAATGGGCTCGGTTAACGAAATCGATGGAACAGGTAAGAGTACGATTTTGAGTATGTTGGTAAGTTGGGCCTCGATGGGTTGAATTAGGCCCAATGGGCCTACGGGCCCATTTGGAGTAAAAATTGCTAAAACGGAATTGTGATAAATGTATGATTAACCCAGATAGAACAATAGTAGTATTTAGGCTAAATGGACTTAGAAGGCTAAATCAGTACTCGTTAGGCCCATTAAGGGTTTTGGGCCCAATAACTCGATTTTGTTAAAATAGGCTAAAAATTTCTGTTTTAATTCTCCGGAATGTTGAATAAGTATGAAAAACCCTAATAAGTGTTAAAATTACGTAATTACCCTTATAGCTTAAAAATGACTATTTTACCCCTAGGTAGAAATGACCATTATACCCCTAGGGTTGTAAAATGATTATGTTGATTGTGATATTGATATTTTTCATGATATGCTATGATATGCACATGATATGCACATGATATGCTACGATATGTATACGATATGCCATGTTATAATCATTACATGCATGGGTTGGGTTTATATGATTGGAGGAAGTGTTAAAGGGCTTTGCCCCAGTATACCGAAAAGGGCTTTTGTCCCAGTTTACCGAAAGGGCTTCTGCCCCAGTTATTAAAAGAGGCTAGGCCTCCAGTTATATGATAAAGCAGCTATGCTGCCAGTGGAGAGTTTGGTTGGGTGGGTTGAGTTATTTCCCACATGGAGAGCTTGGTTGGTACGGGTGGAGAGTAGCGGATGGAGGGTTGAGTAGTCTCCCCAAATGGGCATGCATACATACATTATTATTCATATTTGATATTGAAATGGGCCTACGGGCCCTGTGATTTATAGTAAAGGCTTCGGCCTAGTGACATGACTTATGAAAGGCTTCGGCCCAGTATATGTTTTATTAAAAAAGGCTTCGGCCCAGTAACCGTTAAATGAAAAGGCTTCGGCCCGTATATGTTGAGACCGAATTAGGGCTTAGGCCCAGTATGTTGATACTTGTTTAGGCTCCGAAAGGGGACTTGTTACACACTGAGTTTCCAAACTCACCCTCTTTCTTTAACCTTGCAGGTGAGCCTTAGTTGATGGACTTGGAGCTGGGAGGGATTCACAGTGGCCACACGGACTGGACTGATGGTTTTTAATTAAGTTAATTATTTCAATTTAATCTTAATTATTTATTCTTGGTTTTGGGTTGTAAAAGGCCTCTTTAATTATTTTTATTTTGGGTTTTTATTCTTTACTTATTTAAATTGGTTTTAGCTTACGTAGGATATTATTTAAATCGAGTTGAAAATAAATGATTTTAAGACGTGATTTTTATAAAAGTTACTTGTTTTCAAAATAACACGATAACCAAGAAAAGCTTCCGCAATTTTAAATGATCTTGTAGATAAATATTTCAAATAGCTAAAGTGTGGCAATGGTAGTGTGCATGTCTAGGAGTGGATCCAAGAAGAGCTTGGTACTTAAGCAGTCTATTCGACTCACCTCCTCTTTTCTAGAATCCTACCTGGTGCCCAGCTTCCATTCACTTTAAGTCTTAACGAAAAAGGTCAAATTTATTTGATACTTAAATCGTTTTCAAGATAACATGTTTTATAAAGGTTACAAATCAGATTCTTTTTCGATATTTTATCTATTTTTAAAATAACATGTTTTTGCAAACTACAAGGGTTCATAAGCTTTCATAAAACTTTTACAAAGGTTTCAAACGATGATTGAAAAGGGATGATCATTTCAATAAATCCCGTTTTGGGAAAAAAATAAACACAAACTAAGGTTTTATACAAGTTTAACGGTAAGAGTTTTTTAAACATTAAAGAAGGGTTTTCAATGAAAACACGGTTTTCGAAAAACACTTCAATGTGACACATCAGACTTGGCCGTAACGTCTAGGCTGGGTTTGGGGTGTTACATTTAGTGGTATCAGAGCCAAGTTGCAACAACTCGGCTGTGGGTGGGTCCAAATAGGTTTTCAAAAAAAATTTTAAATGTAGGCCCAAGAAGGGTATTTTTGGAAATCAGTTTTTGAAGATTTAGAAAAACTCTTTGTCTTCAAAATATACATGTCTTAAAAGTTCGATTTTGAAAAGTTTAAATCTTCTTGAGTTTTCTAAAGTTTCGTATTTGAAGTGGTGGCACACTGAATCCCCGGCACCAAGTCTGTAAGTGTTTTTTTATATATATATACTGTACTGTACTGAGATGATTCTGTAGATAGAACGAAGCCATTGATATGATACCGTAGATAGGGTAGTAATAAAACCGTAGAGACTGAGACAGAAGAAAGCTAAAAACCCTAAATGAGACTGTAGCTAGGCTATGGTTCTGTAAAGATAGAAGCTTTAAAATACTATCTTTGCATAAGACATGTGAATAATAGTAAAATTTTTGGAATCCTTATAGATAATTGATATGTGTACTGGTAATGTAGAGTATTGATATGGATTCTGAGGGTAAGCAAAGTTTTCCAATTTCGGGTAGCAGTAACTCGGAGCCTGGTGCTGAGGCACTGGTCGAGCTAGTAAGGAAAGTGGTAGAAGAAGTTTTGGATACCATAATTAAGAAAATTAGGGAAACGCTTCAAGCAGGGTGCTTGGAGTGTAAGAAGAGGAAGGATCCTAGTTCCCAAAGGACAGAGTCTCGTTCGGTGAAACATGCAAGGGCACGACCTAATTTTTTGACCTACAAGAACTGCAATAGACGTCATCCGGGTGAATGCCATAGGGAGAAAAAGGCATGCTTTATATGTGGGTCCTTAGAACATCGAGCTCTTGATTGCAAAGCTTATTCTAGTTAAGAATGTGTGATGGTTGGATACGAATTGTGTGCGCTAGTGGTAATGTTTATTTACTTCAGTAATTAGATGTTCGGGGTCGTAATTATTCAGGTTAGAGTGCGCAGCGATAGCGTAGTGGCATAGTGTTGCACGATTATTTTATTAGTTGGAATTTCGAGGACGAAATTTCTTTAAGGAGGGTAGAGTTGTAACACCCTGAATTTGGGCCTAGAAGAATTAGGTTTTGAGCTTGGGTTCGAATAAGTGAAAACCTGAATAAATTGAGAACTTTTAAATATTATTTTTTAAAGAAAAAAAAAAAGAGAAAGAATTTTGAATTAAATTGTTATTAGTAAATTTTTACTGTATTTATTATAACTGATGTTTTTTTTAAATTTATTATTAATGATATTTTAAATTTTTATGAAATTATATTATTATTATTATCATTATTAGATGCAAATATATTTATAAAATTAATGTTGTTAATTTAATGTTTAAATTAAATTATTAGAAATTCTACTGTATTTATTTTTACTGATTTATGAAAATTATAATTATTATGAGATAAAATTATTACTGTATTTGAAATTTTTATTTATTAGATAAGGAAAAAAAAACATATTTATAAAGTTATTATTGTTATTATTATCATTATTATATTTATTTAAAAATATATATGATATTATTTTTGGTGTTTAAATTTAGTTTCTAAATAAATTTAGAAGTGATTATAGTGTGGGAAAAATCTTGGTTCAACCCAAAACTCTAGGAAAAAAATTATTAGATTTTTCCTCTTAAAGAAATCTGGGCAATAAGGGGTTATATATAAATTGGGCTAAGATTGGTCACAAAAAGGAGTGTGGTGTAGTGGCAAAGTAGCGCCACTTAAGGGACAAGGAAGCAAGGGGGTCCAAGGTTCAAGTCTTGGTTCTTGCAATTTATTTTGGTTTTTCTTTTAAATAAATCTGGAAGCGAGTGAGCGGCCCTTAAAGATAAATGCGTTGAACTTATGACACAAAGGAGCTTGTGTCCAAGTGGTGGTGTCTTGGCATGGCTTGTCGAGAGGTCTATGGTTCGAATCCCTTTGCTTGCAAAGGTTGATTATTTTGCTAATACTTTAGTTTTTGAAGGTTGATGGAGGATCCCACATCGGGAAGCTAGCATGGGAGTAGGCGAGAAGTTGGCTTTAAATAGAGCGATCCATGAGGAGAGTAGGCATGCCTTTCTTGGCTTACCCCTTTCACTTGAAGCGTGCTCGTTGGGGTTAGGCATTGGATCATTCGTTGATCTGTATGCCGTTGGGTCATAATGATAGTGACCGTAGTTGATCGACACCCTCGGAGAGTCAAGGGTGCGATTATTGTTGGCTTCTGGGCATAGCAGCGTTCAGAGGGTGGATTAGCTTCAGATGCCTATCAGGTGTGTATTTCTCACTACTCTAGCGGTAGGACAGCTACTTCGGGCTCGATGGGCCGAAGGGGCCATGTAGGCCCAATGGACCTACGGGCCCATTTGGACAAGTTGTTTGATTGTGTAGTAAATATTGGACTAGACTAGGTGAATCGCATATCTGTAGCTAGATTTGGGCTAAAAGGGCCACACGAGCGTGTGGGCCCATTTGGGCCGAGAATGAGCCTTAGGCCCATTCGCATTGTTATCTCTGTTTAGAATACTTTAATTTACCAAATTATTGAAATACCCTCGACTTGTAAAATTACCAAAGTACCCCGATTTGCAGAATTACCGTTTTACCCTCGATTTACAAAATTACTAAAATACCCTTAGATTACAAAATTACTGAAATACCCTTAGTTTACAAAATTACTGAAATATCCCTGATTTATAAAATTACCAAATTACCCTCGATTTACAAAATTACAAAAATACCCCCGATTTGTAAAAGTACTATTTTACCCCTAATTTGTAAAAATACCATTTTAACCCTAATTTGTCAAATTACCGTTTTACCCTTGATTTGTAAAATTATCGTTTTACCCCTGATTTGTAAAATTACTGTTTTACCCTTGATTTGTAAAATTATCGAAATGCCCCTGTAGGGTAGAATTACCGAAATTCTCCTGTAGAGTAAAATTACCATTTTGCCCCTAGGGTGTTAAATGACTGTTTTGCCCTTGTGGGCAAGTAACTAACTTAGACTGTGTATTATTTAGCGAAGAAGGTGATCTCGCAAGGAACTGAAGGAATCTATTCAACCAGATCTAGATCTAGTAGATTCAAATCGATAGAGGTAAGGTTTCATGGCCATTAAATGTGTGGCCGAGTATGGTAAGGAATCTTAGCATCGGTTTTCGTAGTTTATTTGGTTAATCATTTAAATAATGAACTGTAGGATAATCGCGTGGAGATCTCGTCATCGTTCATCACCAAGCAGGTGTGTAACTTACCCCTTGTAGTAGCTTAGATTAATGTCGGCTGAAAAGCTAAAATGCCGAATCCCGGCAGCATTAAATTTCTGGTAACGAGATAAACAGTGAATAGGTTAGAATACAATGGGCTCGGTTAACGAAATCGATGGAACAGGTAAGAGTACGATTTTGAGTATGTTGGTAAGTTGGGCCTCGATGGGTTGAATTAGGCCCAATGGGCCTACGGGCCCATTTGGAGTAAAAATTGCTAAAACGGAATTGTGATAAATGTATGATTAACCCAGATAGAACAATAGTAGTATTTAGGCTAAATGGACTTAGAAGGCTAAATCAGTACTCGTTAGGCCCATTAAGGGTTTTGGGCCCAATAACTCGATTTTGTTAAAATAGGCTAAAAATTTCTGTTTTAATTCTCCGGAATGTTGAATAAGTATGAAAAACCCTAATAAGTGTTAAAATTACGTAATTACCCTTATAGCTTAAAAATGACTATTTTACCCCTAGGTAGAAATGACCATTATACCCCTAGGGTTGTAAAATGATTATGTTGATTGTGATATTGATATTTTTCATGATATGCTATGATATGCACATGATATGCACATGATATGCTACGATATGTATACGATATGCCATGTTATAATCATTACATGCATGGGTTGGGTTTATATGATTGGAGGAAGTGTTAAAGGGCTTTGCCCCAGTATACCGAAAAGGGCTTTTGTCCCAGTTTACCGAAAGGGCTTCTGCCCCAGTTATTAAAAGAGGCTAGGCCTCCAGTTATATGATAAAGCAGCTATGCTGCCAGTGGAGAGTTTGGTTGGGTGGGTTGAGTTATTCCCCACATGGAGAGCTTGGTTGGTACGGGTGGAGAGTAGCGGATGGAGGGTTGAGTAGTCTCCCCAAATGGGCATGCATACATACATTATTATTCATATTTGATATTGAAATGGGCCTACGGGCCCTGTGATTTATAGTAAAGGCTTCGGCCTAGTGACATGACTTATGAAAGGCTTCGGCCCAGTATATGTTTTATTAAAAAAGGCTTCGGCCCAGTAACCGTTAAATGAAAAGGCTTCGGCCCGTATATGTTGAGACCGAATTAGGGCTTAGGCCCAGTATGTTGATACTTGTTTAGGCTCCGAAAGGGGACTTGTTACACACTGAGTTTCCAAACTCACCCTCTTTCTTTAACCTTGCAGGTGAGCCTTAGTTGATGGACTTGGAGCTGGGAGGGATTCACAGTGGCCACACGGACTGGACTGATGGTTTTTAATTAAGTTAATTATTTCAATTTAATCTTAATTATTTATTCTTGGTTTTGGGTTGTAAAAGGCCTCTTTAATTATTTTTATTTTGGGTTTTTATTCTTTACTTATTTAAATTGGTTTTAGCTTACGTAGGATATTATTTAAATCGAGTTGAAAATAAATGATTTTAAGACGTGATTTTTATAAAAGTTACTTGTTTTCAAAATAACACGATAACCAAGAAAAGCTTCCGCAATTTTAAATGATCTTGTAGATAAATATTTCAAATAGCTAAAGTGTGGCAATGGTAGTGTGCATGTCTAGGAGTGGATCCAAGAAGAGCTTGGTACTTAAGCAGTCTATTCGACTCACCTCCTCTTTTCTAGAATCCTACCTGGTGCCCAGCTTCCATTCACTTTAAGTCTTAACGAAAAAGGTCAAATTTATTTGATACTTAAATCGTTTTCAAGATAACATGTTTTATAAAGGTTACAAATCAGATTCTTTTTCGATATTTTATCTATTTTTAAAATAACATGTTTTTGCAAACTACAAGGGTTCATAAGCTTTCATAAAACTTTTACAAAGGTTTCAAACGATGATTGAAAAGGGATGATCATTTCAATAAATCCCGTTTTGGGAAAAAAATAAACACAAACTAAGGTTTTATACAAGTTTAACGGTAAGAGTTTTTTAAACATTAAAGAAGGGTTTTCAATGAAAACACGGTTTTCGAAAAACACTTCAATGTGACACATCAGACTTGGCCGTAACGTCTAGGCTGGGTTTGGGGTGTTACAAGGTATCAGACGGATACAAATTCAGGCCTAAGCCCATTACAGATACAAATTCAGATTCTGGCCTAAGCCCTTATCAGATACAGATAAAGATGTGCAAATTAGAATCAAAAATTAGAATCCTACCCCCATCCTCTACACACTATCTCCGGCCATCCCTACACACCATGTGGGGTTTAAAACACCCACCCAGCCCTACACACCATATTGTACCGATGCGGCACATAACAGATATAATGAAGCCATACTGCCAGATAATAAGCGTAAATTGCCTTCAGAACACTTTCTCTAATATTCATCATCCCATCCTCAATATTAGATACAGAAATATACAAATACGGATAAACAGTCTAACATGCTCACATGCTTACATATAGCATACATAGATAGTAGATGTGTAGATAATAGTGCATGTAAACAAGCATCAGTATCCTAAAAATATCAATCAATCAGATCATACGATTTAGGGTTTATTTAGCCCTTGCTGACCCTACAGTAGCCCCACAGTCGTTTGGGATGACCCATGTAACCCTAAGGCAAAATTCAGCATTTTGGGCTCACATGCCCGTGTGGGTCCATACACCCGTGTGGACTATGCGTGTGGGCCTAAACGCCCGTGTGGCCCACACGACCAATTTGACTTAGCTCGTGTGGCTCACACGGCCACACTCCAGCCACCACACGATCGTGTCTTGTGCACAACCTTACCTTCATCGACCACACGGCCATGTCTCACACACAGCCTACCACACGGCCAGCCACATACCCATGTGACATCAACAGTGGCCTTTTTTGGCTTTTTCCGATTCCTATTTTTCTACGATTCAAGTACACACCTATTACGATTTTGATGCAAAATCACTCCCGAGACCTTGAAACCTAAAAAAGAAGCATCCAAAATCGATTGAGCAGCCAATTTTCTAAATCAGTACCAAAACCCAAAACAACACTAAAAAGTTACTAACAACAAAAAACACTGCTAATATCGTTCAAGCCAATGGCGCAAAATTCATTGAACACAACCATATCCTACACCAAAAATATGCGAAAATCAACTTCTTATTGAACGCTGAACCAAAGATTAAGCCCTACCCAACAAATTGAAACAAAACTACGTTACAAATGCTAAATACCACTTACCAGAACAATGGAAAATTGAACTAACAAGTAGGAGGGACACGATCCAAGATAACAAAACGAAGGGAGGAAGAGGAAAAATGGAATAATTTAGAGAAAAGAAAATGTCAAAAAAGGGAAGAATTTCGGCAGGAGAGGGGAAATTTCAACATACCAAAAGTTAGAATAAAAATAAAAATAGAAGATATCCCAAATCCCCTAAATCACTCCCCACTAACCCACTAACAACCTACTTCTCAGAATTTCAATTTCACTCAAACTCCCCCACACGTTAGACGTCTAGAAACAAAAAGAATCACTCTCCTTGCTCGCACGGGGTTCAAACTTAAAACCTCTAACACATAGATTCCCTTACCACTTGAACCAGTAGGCTCATTCTGACATGGTTTTACAATTAATCAAATATAAATCCACTGAGCAAGGATAATGCTTAAGTAAAAACAAAAAACCAAAATTTACCAAAGATAAGACTTGAACTTGGGACCTCTCACATACACCGAGAACACATAACCACTAAAGCAAACAGATATTTGTGTCAACTATTTACCAAACCAAAAACAAATTATTTGGGGCGTTACATAGTGTGCCTTTTCATGTAATCGTAACCTTTCCTATTCAATAGTGCTTACACGAGCTGTAAAATGGGCTTGCTCACACGAGCTATAAAATGGGCTTGCTCATACAAGCAGTGGGTCAAAATGTTAGCTACTCGATGCTGCTTATACGAGTTGTGGAAAATCCGTAACAAATGCAAGACCTCAGCCATCGGTAGCACATTCAAGACTAACACCCAAAATCGTATAACCCTAGTGACATGTCATTTGTATCCAAAGAATTCTTAAGGTTCAAACCAGATTACTTAACCATTAATTGTTCAAAACATCGTGATATTTTCGAGTCCGATTTATATTCAACATGTTATAACAAATAATCAAATCAAACTATAATTAATAAGATTATAATTCATACGAATTTACCTCATTATTACGATTGTTTAATAGAGTTGAAAATTAATCCAACACTTAGCTTTGCCTCGATTTAAATCCAGTTGTTGCGTATCTTGATCTAAATAATAATTTCATTCAATCAAGTACTTCAAATAACTTCAATATTCAATTCAATCTATAATTCATATTATTTTAAAATTACAAAATTACTCCACCTACTTTAACTTTTTTAGAACTTAGCCCTTAAGCTAATAACTTGAAATTTAACCATTTTTTAACCTAATCCATGATAACCGATTCTTTCCTAAGCTTCAATAATCTACATTATTCTATACAATATACATGAAATTTATGAATTAAGTAATTTAATCACTAAACCTTACATTCAAAAAAATCCACTTAACAAATCATGATCATTTAACAACCAAATTTAATTATCTTACACTTATCATCTCAAACACATCAATTTCATTCATGGAAAAAACTCCAACCTTTAAGATTTTTGCAAATTACTCTCCGGGCTAAATAGATTAAGCTAAAGGGATAACAAAAACATAAAAATCATTAAAAACAAGACTAAAAAACGTACTATGTAGGAACAAAACACCATAATTGAAAGCTCCCTATTCTCCACAATAGTTTTTAGTTTGAGCAAAGCAAAATTAGAAAAGATGATAGCCATTCATCTTTTCTTTAAGTCACTTATTTGATTCTTACTATTTTGCCCTTATGTTATAACTTAATAATTAACATAAACATGTCCATAATTTTCCACTATCATCAAGTATGGTGTAATTACCATCTAAGTACATTATCTTGAGATTCCATAGCCATTTGAATCCTTTAACTAATAGAAATTAACTTTTGTACTTTTTACAATTTAGTCCTTTTTACCTAATTAACCATTTAAACTTCAAAATTTCTTAACAAAAATTTAATACTACCTTACATTAACCCTATATACATTAAATAAATATTAAAATAATAACTCATTCATCAGAGTCGTGGTCTCAAAACCACTATTTTTGACACTACTAAAACAGGTTGTTACAACTACTCTAGTTATGGCCTTTACCACGAATACTCATCTTTGAAATTCTTGTATGAAAATAAGAAAAAGGAATGAGAAATAAAAGGAAATAATATTACTTTAAGGAATCTAGAAAATTAGAAAAGACGAAGACAGAAAGAGAAGTTAGGAAAGCTGTTAAGAAAATATGAAGGTTTGACGAATGTGTAGAAGAAAGTTTAGAGTTTTTGTTCTATAGAGATAAACGTGCTCAAGAAGTTATTTTGTGAAAACTGTTTACATTCTCTAATGCAAGCCTGACATTTTGTGAAAACTGTTTACATTCTCCAATGCAAGCTTGACCTTGGTCAAAGAGGTAACCATGCGGTGTCTATACCCGAGTGTTTAACTACCAAAATTTGATTTCATTCAAAAAAGCAGTCTAATGATATCTTTTTAAGACTTTTGAAGGGTATGTCAGTAAGATGGAAAAAAATTGAAGTGTGGGTGAGGGAATCTATATCATTGTTAATTTATGCTTGTTGTGAGGAACCAAACATCGTGGTAATTAAAATCCTATAGGGGATAAAAATTTCGACGATAAAATTTTATTAACGGGGAGAGAGTTGTAATGCCTCAATTCTAGCGGGAACAAGGTCTAGTGTAGTCTTTTAGAAATATGTTGGCACCGTAGTATTCGCCTAAGTACCCCTTCTAGCGTATTGAGTTGGCAGATACAGTTATGAGTTTAAGTTAGTGAGGGCTCTATGCTAGATTACTATGATTGGTTGGAAATAGGATGTAATCAAGTAAATCATTATTGAGGGTATGAGTCAACGTCAGAGGTATAACACCTTTTTCTCTGTTGTATTATTCAGATTAAGTTACAATGTAAACTGGTTAGAGTCTAACCGAACGTGAACTAAGATAGTTAATTGAAGAGAGAAATACTTAATTAAGTTTATCGAAATTTATAAACTTTGATAAGACAATTCAATAGTGATATGACATTTGTCAAGTTCCAATAATGACCTATATTATATTAATAGGTTTTCTAATTTTAATAAAGAGAGTTCTCTTCTTTTCTCTTCAAACATTGAAAACTAAGGCTAGATGGAATGGAATTATTCCTTTAAGCTGGATCTAAAACCCTAGATTCTACTAGTGATTTTTCCATGTCGAGGTGAGTTTTATAACTTTAGTAGGTCTGCATGAATGCCTAAAAAAGCAAGGCCATGTATATGGGTTATTTGTGTTTCAAAAGATGGGAAAGGTTATTTGAATGAGTTTTGATGGTGTCCTTCATTTTTAAAAGGTAGTGGTTGCAGCAGTTCCTAAGTGGGTCTTGGATCTAGAACTCAAGCTACTACACATTTTTGTCAGGTGAGTCTTTAAACTGACTCATGTATGTAAACTATTTATTTTAGATACTTCCATGAAGAACCATATGAACTGCAAACTAAAACTAAAAAAGAATGGTATGATGAATATGTTGATGTGTGAATATTATTTAAGAGTTGCATGTATGACTCGTATAAATCTTATTGGTATAAAGTATGTGATAAAAAATATGAAGTTGAAGCTTGATTATATGGGCATGTTTTGAATGTATGAGGTGAATAGTATGTTAAGTTTAATGATGTTAATGCATGAAAGGCCTATTAAGTGTTTGTCTGTTCATCGTGGCAGAGTCTAAAGGGTCCGTCAAGACTTTAAACATGATTTCTAAAAGGAAAGACCATGGCTATGGCACCATATTGTGTAAGACCATATCTGGTGGGCTATGGCATCATATGGAAAGAACTAAAGAAAAGTTATTACCTAATGGGTTCTCTACGTGACTGATACGTCTCGCGATATTAAGTAATAAAATTTATAAAACTGATCACACCAAAACTAACTAATATCACGATATTAAAGGCAAGCGCACCTATCGAACAGTAGTATAGTTTAGCGGCAAGACCGAGTTATCGTACCCAAGGGAACTAAAAGTACTAATACTTACTTCCTTTCTATTATCTAGCCTAAAAATAAAAGAAGTTTGGTTGAAACTAATTCTAAAACTAACTAAAAGTGCACAAAAAGTAAATTGGGGAAAACTTTAGGGAAAAGCTGATTGATATAAGCAATACTTAAGGGAGAATCCACCTAGACTTCACTTGTTATTGGCTCTTGAGCTACACGATTTATTCACTTGACTTGATCTGTAGATATCCCTAATTTATGCTAAACCCTCTGTCGAGGCAAAGAGCAACTAGGCCTAGGTTGTTAACTAAAGTTTCTTTATTAATTAACATTCTAGGTTGCATTAATTCGATCTATGGTTCCCCATATTAGGTTTGACCCTAATTCAGTAGATTTATGTCGCCCTATGTCTAGGATTGCATGCAACTCTACTTAATTATGGTAGATCTACTCTTATCACAGGGACTTTTGCTCCTCTTCTTTAAGCACATCCGTTTCTTGAATTAATACCTAGGCTTATTAACATAAGAATTAAGCACACATAATTAAGAACAACTCAAGTATTTATCATATAACTCAAGAATAAATAATAACAAGATCTGTCTTAGGTTTCATCCCCCTCAAGTATTTGAGGGGTTTATTTCATAATAAAAAAAGAAAACATCTCAGAAGAATTAAGATAACAAAACATAAAGAACCCGAAAACCCCTGAAGGAATTTAGGGAAATCCTCTGTCTTGATGTAGAATTCTGGCTTCTGGGATGAATCAATCGGCTTCCCTTGGAGTAATCCATTGCTTTCACTCTTTGTGTTGGAAGAAATATGGCGCTCTTTCTTGAGAGAAAAGAGTATATCTTTAGAGTTGCCTCATGGGGTCTTTATATAGAGTTTAAAATGGCTTTCTTAGCCCCTAAGCATCCAAATCTGAGTGAAATTCCTTTTCTTCACAACTAGAACACGCCCGTGTGCTTCGACAAGAGGCCGTGTGAAAGTTTGTCGATAGAGACACGGCCGTGTGGCTTGGCCGTGCTTGTCGGGGCTGGACTGTATGGTCTTCGTGTTGGGCCATACATTTTTACATTTTGGCCCATTTTCTCCAGTTTTTGGTCCGTTTTCCATTCTTTTCTCTTTTTTATGCTCTTCTGAGTGTAAGATATGAAAAAGAAAGATTAAGAGCACCAATTCTCACTAAATTGATAATAATTCATCCAAAATAAAGGCTAAACATGAGGAAAAAATATGTATAATTTATCGTTTATCAGTGACCCAGGATAGTGAGCGACAAACTTCGTGGAATGTGAGTCTACATGATCCCTGTCATAAAAACGCCAGAAAAATGGAAGCTTTTGTGGCGATCTAAAAAATGGATGCCTTTGTGGTGATCTAAGAAATGGAAGCCTTTGTGGCGTAATAAGAAATGAAAGCCTTCGTGGCAATCTAAGAAATGGAAGCCTTTGTGGTAATTTTAAAAAAATAGAAGCCTTCGTGGTGATCTAAAAAAATGGAAGCTTTTGTGGCGATCTAAGAAATGGAAGCTTTTGTGGCGATCTAAGAAATAAAAGCATTCGTGGCGATCTAAGAAATGGAAGTTTTCGCGGCAAATCTTGTAAAGGATGCCTTTATGGCGCACTCTAAAGAATGGCCCTTGTGGCAGCCTTCTGAAAGAAACGCCTCTATGGTTGACCCTGAAAGAAAAAATGATTACCATAACATATTATGAAGTAATGGAATTCTTGACGAATAAGGAAGAAGCAATATGAAAGGCAGATTCTGGACTTAGAGCCTTCATGGAAAAGAATAAAGGATATGCCCTTACGGTGGGTTATGAAGGAACATCCTCTATGGTTAATCCTGTAGAGAAAGTTTTATGACACACACAAATTAGGCTACTCTTATGGTGTGTTCTAGAAAGGCTTTTAAGAATAAACCATGAAGGACACCCTTTGTAGCAGAGTCTATACTAAGTTATCGATGTATTTCTTATTATTCTTAACTGTAAACAGTAGGATTAGTAAGCACGAAACATATCTATGAGTATTCTGATAAGGTACTCGTTATGATTAAGATTTGTATAGAGATAGAGTTTTTAAGAGACATAACGAAGCAATGAGGATGTATTCTAAAAAAGAACGTAAACATTATACACTCGAGAGGAAGTATATATCATTTGTGTATGGGTCTCTTCCTAAAGTTGAGGAAGTTATGGCTTACTAAATGGAGAATGCATGTGAGGTCTTAAAGGCACTGATAAGAAGGAAATGGTCTCAGAGTAAGGTATGGTAACAAACGTGAATAAAGAAATGGAAATTGAAGCAGCTTTTGTTAAAGATGCGATGAAGAATAAGAGCAATAAGATGGTTCTGGAAACACTAGATGTGGCATGCAAGTATAGTTCAGGTAAATGGTGTCTGTTTCAGTAAGTCTATTCAAATTTATCTCTATGTGTTATGTTACAGGTGGGTTTTTAAGGGTCTTGCTTGGAAGGAAGAAGACTACATCGAAGGAGTGGTGTATAGGACTGTTATGCATACAGAGCGAGCTTGATGGCTGGATCAAGTCTGCGCTGATAATTATAGATATTCCTATAGGAGATAACTATGTAGGTTAGGGCATCAGTTTAGTCCTAATTGTAATTAAATTCTCTATGTATACCATTTGAATTTCCTCATTGTTTACACTTTTGTATTTTATTAAAAATTTTGAAATTTATTAGTTATAATATTTGATAATTTGAATAGTTAGGCTTAAGTACTTTTTATTATAGTGGTAACACCCAAGATTCAGGTTTGATCCACCGGACCAGGTTTGGGGTTTTATAAGTTTGGTATTAGAGTCTGATTTAGCCAGTTCTCAGATCAAGAAACAAAGAAGCCTTGTATTCATAATACACTGAATTCGGTAGAGTTCCTCAGGTATGTTGAGAATTTTCTCATTTATAAGATTGATGCATTAATAGTGACTTAATGAAGAGTAGTTAAAAAGAACAAAAAAGATAATAGAAAGGTAAAGGATCACTTCATTAATAAAAAGAGATGTTATACAAGGCAAAAGGCAATAAAAGAAAAGATGGGATAAAAATAAAGAAATTAGTCCTCTCATTTTAAGTGATATCCAGTAGCCTTGGTGGGGACCACTTATGTTGGCTCCATTTCTCCTAGAATTTGCTCTGAGTCATTAAGCTCCTCAAGATTATTATCACCATTTATTTTGGGCGAGTTAGGAATAAAAAAACCAATAATTTGTTTCCATTTTGATTGGAAATCTTCCCACTTTTTGTCCTTGGGGTTGTAAACATCAAAGCCTAATGAATCTGTAGAAACATCTCGAAGAAAGTCAAAGTCCACTTGACTCAAGTCCATAGGATCGATGACCACTTTGGCGTGGAGAACTAGGTTAGCCTTCCACTCTGGTAGCATCTCAGTTAAGTTCCTCTTCATGTCCTCTTGATATTTCTTGAAGGTTTTTTCATTGGATTGGTGAAGACTATCAAACTTCGTGCAGCTTCTGGGATTAGAGTTGTTACCTCAATGACGACTCATTCTTCTCTAGTGACTCGACTCTATTTTCTAACAGTTTGCACTTATCTTTTATTTCCTTGTTTTTAAGCTTCTAAGATATGACACATGTGTCAAGGTGCTCAACCTTACTTTTAAGATCATGCTCCTTATTACATTGCTCTTCTATTGTCTTCAATTTTGACTAAATTGAATCTTCGAAGTTGGCAACTATGGCCCTATGGAAATTGTGGAACTCTTGAAAAGATCCACTCAACAGCCTACTTGACAGATAGAGCTTTAGCAGATTTGGCCAACTGAGAAAAATGAGATAAACTTGACTTAGACACAATGTGAGAACCGAAAGCCTCTTTTCATTTTTGAGGGATCAGATCATATTGGCTGTGAAAGATCAAACTTAAAGAAAAAGGGGATGACCTTGAAGCATAAAGGTTACACTAAGGAAAGAACTCATCACTTCCAATAAAGGAAGAATGTGGTGGTTAAGGCATTGAAAGGATCATAGGTGGATCTAATAGTAAAGGTTCAGCTAGGGTATCAACTTGAGAAGGGCCTGTATTTTGGATAAGGGAACCTACAGTTTAGGTGGGTTCCTCTGGGACCACTGGTGTAGCTGGTAATGATGGAATCGACGAAGAAAGAACTTTTGGACTAAGAAGTCCTTTCTAGAGTCTATGCTAGTTGGGTTGTGCATGCTAACTTTCCTTAGTATTTGGGGCATCATCACTTGCCCTAGGCCTCTTCTAATGCTTCTTAGTCACAGGTTTCTTGGAATGAACAGTTGAATCACTCTTCTTAGTACGAGATTGGTTCATAATGGCTCTAATATCCATCCTTGGTGTTTAAATGGGCAAAGTATGAGAATCTGGAATAGATCCTGCACCACCAATGCAAATGTTAGGTTCACTTGAAGAAGAAGAAGTTGTAGGATAAATAATAGGAGTAATGAACCAATTCTGGGAACGTGTAACATCTTGTTTTTCAATAGTGTCAGAAATAATAGTTTTGGAACCACAAATCTGAAGAGTAATTTCATCATAATTATTATTTAATTCATATGAGTCAACTATAATTTTATATTGAATTTTGATTTGATAAATTTTAACTTATTGAACAAATAGTAAAGATAAGTGGTTTATCTCAAAAGTCAAGTGGTTTTGGAAAATGATGTATCAGGACCTCATTTCTATAAGTTGAACTCGTAAATATTTTTATTAAGTATTTACGGAGTTATTATATTGATATGTGAAATTCGAAAATTTTATTATTTGACTAGTTAATTAAAGAAAATAACTAAACCGTAAAATATGTAAAACTTAATCGCTATTGAACTTTATTGGTTAAATAGCTTAATTAGTATATGTGTGAGGATTTATGAAGTAAATATACCATCTTTTATTGGTGTGGACGGTTAACATTTTTTTTTGTTATATTTTATACATTAAATTAAAAGTTAAAATATTATAATAAAGAAAAAACATAAAAATAATGGGTTATCATCTTCCTTATGGTACTTCCATCGAAAAACCAAACTAAAACCTTCATTTCAAGAGCTTGAAGATGCAGTGGCTTTGGTTGTATACATGTAACCAATTTATTTACCTGTTTTTAATAATTTTTATGTTTTTCAGGTCGTAGCTTAATCTAGTTAGCCCAGGGACTATTTCGTAAAACTATTAAAAATTTTGAAACTTACCATTGATGAATTTTAGATTTTTTTGAGATTAAATGATAAATTTTTAATCTTGGTTGTTGATTAGGACTATTTTGTAAAGTGATTTTAGTTAATTTTAATTAAAGGACTGAAATGATAAAATATCAAATTTGGCATGAAATTCTTGAGGATTTTGAATAATTATGGGCTGTAATTGTTTTGTAACACCCCAAACTCGGCCCAAACATTACGGCCAAGTCTGGTGTGTCACATGAAAGTGTTATTCGAAAACCATGTTTTCAAAGAAACCCTTTTTGAGGAAACTTGTTGCAAACTAAAACTTGTGTTTGTTTATTTTCAAAACGTGGTCAACTAAAAGTTAATCCCTTTTAAAAACATTATTACCTTTAAAACCTTCTTTGTTGCGAAAGCTTAATTTAGTTAGTTGCGGAAGACGTAGTGTTCGAAAACAGTTAACATTTTGGAAAACCGCGATTCACCTCTAGCAGATATAAATCAAAGTAAACAAAAACCTTAAAATAATAATCCAGAAATTATAAAAGGCCTTATTACAAACCAAACCCAAAGTAAAGTACTTGAGAGTAAATAATCAAAACAGAAAGCATAAGCAGTGTGTGGCCTTCTCCGAGTCCCTCGCAGCTCCAATCCGTCTAAGACTGGGGATTACCTGAAAGGTTAATAAACGGGGTGAGTTTACGAAAACTCAGTGTGTAATCCCCTACTGCAAATATGAACAGTCAGTCATGTAAAAGAATTAAAAAATTTGCCTTACCACAGTTCCAGTATCAATTGGGCCTTAGCCCATTATAATAGACTGCACCAGATGGGCCTTAGCCCGTTACAGAATCAGAAAACATTATCAGAACTACAATCAGAATGAGAATCAGAATCAAAATCAAAATCAGAATCAGAGTTAGTATCAGTATCAGAATCAGAATCGGAATCAAAATCAGTATCAGTATCAATTAACAAAATCAGAATTAGAATGTGAATGATGCATGATGAATGTAAAGCCCAATATATGTGGGAAGACTACTCGACCCACCCAACCGCTACACACCTCCCATACCAGCCAACACACCATGTGGGGAATAACTCGACCCACCCAGCCCACACACCACAAATGCAACATAGCTGCCAGAAACAGTAAATGTGGCAAAGCCACCAGTATCAATAATTGTGGCATAGCCACCAGTAATAGTGAATGTGACATAGTCACCAGTACAGTACTTCCTCCGGACAAAATCCCAACCCATGCAACATGTCGTGTATGCAGGATATCATGCCCATATTTAAATCAAACAATCACAGTCAAGTCATTCATATCACCAACATATATTCACAATCAAATCCATCAAACACATAGTCCAAGTCAGTCACTTGCCCACAAAGGCAAAATAGTCATTTAACACCCTAGGGGCAAAATGGTAATTTTACCCCACAGGGGTATCTCGGTAATTCTACCCTATAGGGGTATTTCGGTAATTCTACCCTACAGGGGTATTTCGGTAATTCTACCCTACAGGGGTATTTCGGTAATTCTACCCTACATGGGTATTTCGGTAATTCTACCTCACAGGGGTATTTCAGTAATTTTAAAAATCAAGGGTAAAACGATAATTTTACAAATCAGGAGTAAAACAGTAATTTTACAACTTAAGGGTAAAACGGTAATTTTACAAATTAGGGGTAAAATGGTAATTTTGTAAATTAGGGGTAAAATAGTAATTTTGCAAATTAAGGGTAAAACAATAATTTTGCAAATTAGGGGTAAAACAGTAATTTTGCAAATTAGGGGTAAAATAGTAATTTTACAAATCGAGGGTATTTTTGTAATTTCGTAAATCGAGGGTATTTTTGTAATTTTTCAAATCGAGGGTAATTCGATAATTTTACAAATCGGGGGTATTTCTGTAATTTTGTAAACCAAGGGTATTTCAGTAATTTTGTAAACTAAGGGTATGTCAGTAATTTTGTAAATCAAGGGTATTTCAGTAATTTTGTAAATCGAGGGTAAAACGGTAATTCTGTAAATTGGAGGTACTTTAGTAATTTTACAAGTCGAGGGTATTTAAGTAATTTGGTAAACTAAAGTATTCTAAATAAAGATAACAATGCGAATGGGCCTAAAGCCCATTCTCGGCCCAAATAGGCCCACACGCTCGTGTGGCCCTTTTAGCCCAAATCTAGCCACAGATATGAGATTCACCTAGTCTAGTCCAATATTTACTACAGAATCAAACAACTTATCCAATTAGGCCTGTAGGCCCGTTGGGCCCACATGGCCTCTTTCGGCCCATCGCGGCCCGAAGTAGCCGTCCTACCGCTAGAGTAGTGAGAAATACACACCTGATAGGAGACTGGAGTTCATCCGCGCTCCAAGCACTTTTAGCCGACGCCCAACCCAAACGAGCCCGCCATAAAGCGAAAAGGATCAGCCAAGAAAGGTACCTTTACTCCCCTCATGGTTCTCCCTATTTAAAGCCAGCTTCACATCCACTCTTTATGTTAGCTTCCCGATGTGGGATCCCCCCATCATCAGAGTTTAAATTCAACACCAACTCTTGTCATCCTAACATAGCAAAATATATAAATATTTGCTTGCAAGGGGATTTGAACCCAAGTCCCCCTTGCTCATGACACCACACTCCTTGCTCTCCCTTGCTAATGACGCCACAGCCACTCCACCACTAGGCTCTTTATGCCAAATTTCAACCAAAAATATTCTTAAGGCTACCTACTTACATCTAGGGTTTAATTTACCTAAAACCAAAATTTTTGCTAGAGTCCAGGTTTGAACCTAGGACTTCTCCAACACTTCTTAAGACCCTCAATCATTGAAACAAGCCTTCATTTATGAAATTTCATGCACAAAAAAATATTATAAGCCGCCTTCAACTGATCCCATGCTCAAGGCCCAAAACTTCTAGGCCCAAATTCAGGGTGTTACATGTTTAAAGGAAAATTTGGCTATCATGAAAATTGGTGAAATTATGATAATTGAAAGTTTCGGATTTAGGAACTAAATTGAACAAAAGGTAAAAATTTAGGGTAAAAGTGTAAAATGTTGATTAAAGGTCAAATATGTGAATTTAAGTGTTTAAAGTATTTGAATTGGTTAATTGAATGAAGTTATTATATTTAGATTAAGAAATGAATCAAACGGACTATAATCGTGGAAAAAGGAAAGATGGCGGAATAAATATCAGTGTCGCGCTCGTAGCCCTTTTTTATTAGGTAAGCTCGTAACTTGGATAAACTAATTAGTTATTGTTTTGGTAAAATAATATCTATTTACGTATGTTGGGATCAAGTTCATTGACTTGAAAAATGAATAAGACCATAGTTGAAAGACACTATAGCAGTATACCAAAAAATGAATAATACCATAGTTGAAAGACACTATGGCCATATACTGGAAAATGAATAAGACCATAGTTGAAAGACACTATGGCACTATACCGAAAATGAATAAGACCATAGTTGAAAGATACTATGGCATCATGTCGGAAATAAATAAGACCATAGTTGAAAGAAATTATGGCATCATATCGGAACTGTGTAAGACCGTGGCTAAAAGACGCTATGGCATCCTTTGTATAGTTGTTTATCAAGTAATATGTATCGGATGTTAAATACATTATATAATATGAACATGAGATGGATGTTTTGAATTTCATAGGTTATTTATGAATGTTAAATGTATAAAATGAAGTAGATATATAAAACAGTTATATGGAATGAGACATTGAATGAAGAAATTGATATGAATTATTGAAATGAAATATGATTTACAAAATGATTATGTGTTAAATGTGTAATATGAAATGGTTACATGAGATGGCTAATCGAAATGGTGATATATAGAAAGAATATATGAAATGATTATATGAATCAGTTATATGGAAATAGTTATATAAAGTGTTTATACAAAATTTTTATATGGATAGATATATAAAATGAGACATTTGAAATGAACACTTGAAATGGGAAATGTGAAATGTTAAATGAATAGATGTTGGATAAATGGTACATCTAATGTGTTTACTTGTATATGTTTTATAACATGAAAAGATTAAAAGTTTCGTATATGTGAACTCACTAACCTTGTGAGACTTGTGATGTGTATAGGTAATGAATGAACGCATAACCATGATATTGAATTATCTTGTAAAATGTTTAAATTACATCCTTTCGGTAAACTAAAGTTTAAGTTTATTAAGAACTTACTGAGCTTTAGTAAGCTTACCTCGTGTTGGTTTTTCTTCATTGTAGATCATCGGATTCAAGCTATCGATTAGATTGCTTTTGGAGATCACACTATCCGGCAACTTAACAGATAACTAATTCTTCACTTTGGTCTGGTTATAAATGGCATGAAAATTGGGTTTTGGTATATATATGTTATAAGCATTACGGATATGTTTTGTATGAATTGAGGTATTAGATGTGTTTATTGATGTGAATCTTAATTAGTATTTTGGTTGATTGTGGTGTGTGATGGCAATGGTATGTCTATATAAGTGTTTTTGACCATTTTTTATATGCCTTATGGTAGTAGTTGATGTTTGGTTCATTGGATGTGTATAAAATAGATGCTTAGATATGTTTGATTGGTTTATAAGGTAGGAACATGTGTATATTGAAAGTGAATTTGGATTAGTGTTTGATTTGTGGTACCAATGTGGGCATATTAGTTAAGCACATAGGTTGTATGTTTTTGGCATGTTTAGATGTGTTTTGAAAATGTGAAAAGGTGAAAAGGTTGGATATGGTTTGTTTTGGTGCCTAAGAAATGGTTGATGAATTGGCTTGTTTTTTGGGTCATTTTGGATGCACACGATGTAACGACTTTAAAAGTACGAGTATCAAAAAATAAGTTATCGGATCTCCGTTTTCAGTAAACGGACTCGTAAATATTTATTAAAAATATTTATGAAATTAGTTATGTGTTTAATTAGGCTTTGATTAGATGAATTTAGCCTAATTTAAGATAATTAGTAAAAAGGACTAAATTGAAATAAGAGATAAAAGTTAAATTATAGATTAGTAGAATAAAAGAGGGACCAAAGTGGCAAATATGTCATTCCTCAAAGTTGAGGCGGCATATCTAAGATTTTTATACTTAATTAGTAAATTAAATTATTATTATGATTGTTTATTAAATATTATTATGAATTAAAATAAGACAATTGTATTTTGATGATTGGTACATGTGTAATAATGTGTATGGATACAAGTGTAATATATATATTTGTTATTAAATAGATATTTATATTTATTAAGTAAAATATAACTATTAGATAATTAATTTAATTATGAGATTTTTTTTTTAGTAAACAAATTAAAAAGAGACAAGTGTAATTAAAGCATTTGTTATTAAATAGATTTTTATAACAACAATAATTATAAACTAATATATATATATATATATATATATATGTGTGTGCGTGTTATAAAAGAAAAGAAAAGAAACAAAAACATGAGAAGAGAAACAGAGAGTAGACGTGAAAGAAAGAAAGAAATGGAGAAGGAAAAGAAAAAGGGGAAATTCAGAATTTAAGGCTTAAAGCTTTAATAGGTAAATCAATTAGGCCCTTTCCTTTTTAATTTTGATATTTTATAAGCTTAGAATAAAGTTTTGATGTATTTAAGTTAAAGTCTTTGAAGTTTTAAGGTTTTGAATATGGTTTATGTTGAATTAAAAAATGAATTAGGGATTTAATTGAAAGAATTTTAAGTTAGAATTGGATAAATGATTTAATAAGATATAAGAAAATAGTTTTGGGCAGCAACATAAGCTTAACTTTGAAAAATCATTAAAAATTGTAGGAACCGAATTAAAGGGTGAATAAGGTATGAAATTAAAGCTTGTTGAGTCTAATTTTAGATAAAAGAAACAGAACAAGCAAAGGAAGTCTATAGATTGAGATATTTAAATTTTTGTAAGACTGGTTCAGAATGACTCCGAAATCCCCTGTTCTGTATTGATAAAATCATTAAAAATTGTACAAAAATATTTATGAGTTGTACTTTATATGTTTAGAATCCTCAATGAGTCTAGTTTCAAGAGAAATAGACGAGAACATTATTCGAGTCCTGAGCTATGAGATAATTGAACCTTAGTACAGGAGGGTCGGAACTGTCAGACAGTGAATCAGGGGTAACTTTGAGGAATAAACTGTATTAATTGGAAAAACTAAAAATTCTGGAAATTTTATGGTAGAAAGGTACATGAGTCTAGTTTCAGGGAAAATTAACGGAACTTGATTTGGAGTTTCGTAGCTCTAGATATAAACAATTTAGTGACTGTTGCGCAGGAAGACAGTTTTAAAAGAATATATGAGTAAATGATAGAATTGGGTATAAAGAATGTAGAATGAAAAGGAAGAGTAGGAATTGGATAAAAATTCAATTATTTAAATTTTAATGCTGTAATTAATAATGTAAATTATTATTTTCGTAGCAAGTAAAGAACTCGAGACATCGAGCGAGGAGGGAAAAAGAGAAAATAAATGAGGAGTAAAAACAAGAAATCCAGGTTAGTATTACTATAATTCGAATTTTATTAATTGTTAAATTTTAAATTAATATACATGACAAGCAAATTAAGGTAAGTATCAAGATTGAATTGAATTTATTATTAGTAAATATTGAATATTGAATAATATGTTTAGTAAACAAAATAAGGTTGAGATTGAGATTGAATTAAATAAAATTGAATTATATGTCAAATGAACGGAAATTTATGGTAATATGATCTGAATTAAAAGAATTAATGTGGTATTGAAATACATATTGAATTGGGAAACCGATTTGAATTGTGAATATGAGGAATTATGAATTGAATGATATTGAAATGAAGTGTATATGTATAAGTATTTGATGGAATATATGAATAATTATGATTGGAATTGAATGTGATTATTTTGAAATGTATATGGAATGAAAGTATGAGAAGTTGATTGAGTTGAAATGTGAATTGAAGTGAAAATATCTGATTTTGTGAAATTGAAACAAATTGTGCTTAAATTGAAAAATATGTGAGAAAATGTGGCCAAAGAGCAAATGATGTGAATTTGATTGAAAATATGAGAAAGTGATTGAAATTACTATGTGATTCCGATACCCTATTAACTAGTCGGGCTTAGTGGATATAGTTGGCATGCCATAGGATTGGAAGAGTTCAGGATTACTTCGACCTCGAGTCGATGAGACACTTGGAGTGTCATATTGCTTCGGATAGATTCGATGAGGTACTGGGTACCACTTTACTTCGGCTAGGCCGATGAGACATTGGGTGTCAACTTTGCTTCGAACTATCCGATGAGGCACTGGGTGCCAATATGGTGTGTTTGGTTGGATCTGTGTATCTGCCAGAGTCCGAGTCAAGTTAATAGGGGTAAATAAGTGAAATGATAAACTCCGAATGATTGTAATTGAGCTATGGAAAGAAATAGTAAAGTGAATTTATGAAATGAAATATGAAATGAGATTTGTGCTATGAGATTGAATGCTTGAATCAAAGATTCATGAAGTGTTCAAAGTTGGATTATAAATTGGAAATATTATATGAGATTGAGAAATGAAACTAAAGTTCATAATTTGTGTGAAATTTATATAAATAAATAAAATGAGAATTTAATTGAAAAGAATAGTATAATTGAATTATATAATTTGAATGTGAATTTGATATGTGAAAATGAAATTAAGATATGATATCTTAAAATATGAGCTAAAGTTGTAAGAATTGATTAAATTAAGAGATGATATATGAAATTAATTAGTTGGAATTGTTATTGAAATATGACTTTAGTAAGAAAAAATTGCAATAGAATTAATATTGAATAAAGTGATAAAATTTAGTGAATTGCATGTGATACGAAAGGAGCTAATGAAATGAGATATGAAAGATTCAATGAAAATTTGATAATGAATTTATGTATGTATTGGATTAAATACAAGCCTTGAAATAGGGCTTATTATTATTAAATAATTTGATTTAAAGAATGAAATAGTTATTAAGTAATTGTAACACAAATTGAATGTATATAAGATATTGTATAATTTGAATTATGGTAATACTACTGAGTATTCCCATACTCAGCGTACGGTTGTTTCCATGCGCAGGTTAATTAAAGACAGTATCCGGTCTAGCATCTAGATCAACCCCGACATCAGAGAAATTTTAATTATGTACCTTACCTTAGATAGTTGTGGCATGTACCTAGGTAATGAATATGTTAAGTATAAGAGTCTTATGATGACGGTTGTGAAATAATGATCTAAATTGGTTTAAGTATAAAAATGGAAATAATATGACATATTAAATATAAGTATGAAATGGAATTAACTAAAGTTTATTTTTATGAATTTAATTAGTGTATGTATGATTAATGAACAAATAGATAAATAAATTAAAGATGGTTAGATATGTTAATATATGTAAATATGTTGGTTGCTACATAAATTGTACATTGATTTTTGGTTGAAATGTGCAGGAAGGTTAGTTTAGTGTCTAAGACTCATAATTGAGTCCACACGGCCTGGCACACGGGCGTGTGGTTTGGCCGTGTGAGGAAAATCAGAATGCTCCATGGGTAAGGGACACGGGCGTGTCCCAAACCATCGCGGCCATGTTGAACCATACATTTCATCAACACGAGCATGTCATGGAGTCACACGGGCGTGTCTCCAATCCACACGGGCGTGTGAGCCCAGTATTTGAGAAAATTTTAAAATGTTCGAAAAATTTTCTGAGTATTCGAATTAGTCCCGAACTACTTTTAACTCGTATTTTTGGATCTCAAAGATCCATATATGGGACTATAAGGTTATTTTATATTATGTTAATAATTATGTATATTGATTATAAATTGTCCGGTAGTTCCGGTAATGCTCCGTAACCCTGTTCCGGCAATAGTTCGGGGTTAAGGGGTGTTACACACGACCTGGGACACGGGTTGTCACACGGCCATGTGCCACATACGACCACCTCACATGGTCGTGTGTCTTATTGATTTTTAAGTGAAAGATTTTTCACATGGGTTCAGTTTGTTATATGACTTGATGACAAGGTTGTGTGGCCCTATTTTCGAACTGTACACAGTTTGGTCACACGGCCTAGGTTCTATCACACGTCTTGGCCACACGGCCATGTGACCTCTATTTTCAATTGTTTCTACATTTTTTTATTTCGTTTCAAATTGATCCTTGTGTGTTCCCAAATTGATTTTAAGGTTCTATAGGCTCGATTTAAGGTCATTTAGGTATGAGTACTATGATTATTATATGGACATCGATTTAACGGAAGTAGGGGCAGATGGAAGACGACTTCTAATAGAATAAGAGGAAGGATGAAATCTTCACTGTTGTCATTGAGACAACACATCGGTGGTATTTCGATGTCATAAGCAAAGTTGGGACAACGGAAGCCTCTGGCTATTAAGAATCGATCCGCTTTTTCTTGGGTAGTTAAATTCTCCATGTATACCATTTGAATTTCTTCATTGTTTACACTTTTGTATTTTATTAAAGAGTTTGAAATTTAGTAGCTTTAATCGTTGGTAATTTGAATAATTAAGCTTAAGTACTTTGTATTATTGTGGTACCACCCAATATTCGAGTTTGATTCATCGGGCTAGGTTTGGGGTGTTACACAAATTTTGTTGAATGATCAACTACAACCCAGATGACATTTCTTTTATTCGATGAAGTTGGTAAACCCACACTGAAATCCATCATGATTCATTCTCATTCCCACTCAAGAATTGAAATAGGTTGAAGTAAACTAGAAAGAACCTGATGTTTGAATTTAACTCATTGGTGAGTCAAACACTTTGTGATGGTCACTAAACTAACTATAATTACGACAAAGGCAAGTGCACCTATCGAACAATAGTATAGCTATGGGGAGTAGGGAATATTGTATCCACGAGGACTAAAAGCACTAGTAATTACTAATTTTCTATTATTTTGCCGATAAATTAAAATGTTTGTTTTTAATCTAAATATATTAGTCTAATCTAACTACGAATGCAACAGAGAATGAAATAGAAAAATAATCGAAGATACTCAATAAGATATTCAATACCCAGGAAAAAATCCACCTAGACTTAACCTATTATTATGAATCTAAATTAAATAATTTATTCACTTGTGCGTTGATCCATAGAAATCCCTAAATTATGTTAATATCTCTTTGGAGAGTAAGAACAACTGAATCTAGGTTGATTAATTGAAATCTCTTTCTAATTAAAACCCCTATTGTCGCATTAACTTTATCTATGGATTCCCCTATTAGATTTGACTCTAATATGGTATATTTATGTCGTCCTATTTCTAGGATTGCATGCAACTCCACTCAATTATGTTAGATCTACTCTTAAACAGGGACTTTTGCTCCATTGAAATAAGCATATTAAACATGAATTAATATCCCAAAAATATTAAAACACGAAATAAGCATACAAAATTGAGAACAAGAATCAAGTATTTATCATGTAAATCAGAAATCAAATAATAAGATTTATCATAGGTTTCATCTTTCCTAGGTATCTAGGGAATTTAGTTCATAATATGGAATGAAAACATCTCAAAATTAGGATAACAACAAGACATAAAGAAACTCAATAAAATTTCGAAAGAAATTAAATGGAGATCTTCAATCTTGAAGGAGATTCGCTTCCGAGTTGAATCCGATGGCGTTCTTCGAGTCTTTTCTTCAATTTTCTTTGCGTCCCTCTCGTTAGATCTTCTTCTAATTGTTATTTATAGATTTTAGAATGCTCAGAAAGCCTAAAAATTCAATTTTTCTGTGTGTTTGGAAAACAGGGTGTGATATCGACACGAGATGGCACATGGGTATGTAGCCAGCCTGTGTGGAAATGCCCAAGCCATGTGGATACTAGAAACAACTCTATTAGTCCGATTTTGGCTCGTTTTTCGCTCCTTTCGTTCCCTATGCTCACCTAAGTATAGAAACATGAATTTCAAGGATTAGGAGCATTAACTTCACTAATTCACATAATAAATCACCCAAAAACACATTGAGAATGGGATTAAAATATGTTACTTTTATGACTTATCACTTTGCGACATATTCAACAATTTATCTTTTCATATCCGACCACCAATACGGCTCTTGTAAGTCATGATACATTTTCGCACCACCAGGATGCATAACAAGTGAGCCATCGTGAGCTCCATGAAGAATAAATTATTTTAACTCAACATTATTAGGTATACAAATTCGATTATAGAATCATAAGCAATCATCGTCATCAATTATAAAATTCTCAACACTGCCCTATTGAGCAAGTTTTCTTTTCTTAAACAGCTTGACATCCAAAAATTGGGCTTCCCTGGTTTGGCCGACCATCATTGATTTCACTTTCAATTCAACTAACAGGCTACCATCGTCGTAAATGCTCAATCGAGATAACATTAATTAACATCTCGATTTTTAGTGGTGCTAGAAAAGGTGGTTTTAGAACCCCCATTTTCATAACCGAGTCCATAAATCTTAATATTTATTATTTACGAGGTTAGCATAGAAATATATTAAAGTTTGTTTTAGTAATTTTTTCGAATTGATAGTTAATTTAGGTACATGGACTAAATTGTAAAAATCTTATGTTATATATATTTTTTAAATAACTAAAGGATTAAAATGGTAATTAGACCATTTTAAATTCCCAAATGTTGATGAATGAAGTTAAAATCCACGTTTAATTAAATTAATCTTGATTTATTAAGTTTTAAAAAAGTATATAAGTTGAATATAAAAGAAAAATACACATTATAGTCAAGATATCATAACATTATCACAATACATTTTCATTATCACAAGTATATACATGTTGAACATATCTCAACTGAATTTGAGTAGTCAAGTTTAAACATACATCATATCATGATGGATACCATTTTTATTTGATTAACTACCTATTAAAGCATAATTGAAATCAAATTATGAGAGCACAAAACTAGAATAATTATTTGTTGATGCCTTTTGTTTTTTCTTTATCCTCAAATGTCTCAACATTGTTTTTAGCTACATTCGATAAATTCAATTACGAAAATTCATTGGTTTCACACATTACACATTATAACATACAAATTAAATATGAAATGTACTTTTTTCAGTTTAGTCCCTCAAAACTCTAATATTTGAAACACTCATATCTCATTATCTACAAGATTAAATCAAAATCTAACTTTGTAAATATTGTACGGAACCTCAAGCTATCAATAAACACAAAAAATCTTCCTCACTAACCTTAAGCACTCAACCGTCGAACTTCAACCAAAACCTTATCACTTAAAACTATCTAAATGCATAGGCTATGCTCATCAAGTTTCATAAATTAAAATACATTCAAAATTCAAATGGTAATTGGAGAAAAGATTAAAGGAAGGAAAACTGAAGAAATTTCCTTTCTTAAGCAAGTTCGATGGAGAAGAAGGGATAAAATGAAGCTTATTTCTCCTCTCTCTCCCCTTACACATTCCTATTAAATTTACTTTAACTATCATAATTTAAGATATAATCAATGGCTAGAATTTTATGCATAATATCTAAACGGAAATCAATGGTTGTGATCGACCACATCCATTATCACTATTTAATTTATGGTTAATTTCTACTCAAGGCCACAGTTTAATGGTATGCAAAGGACCTACTCAATTTCTAATCATTTCTTTCTATTTCACTAAACTTACAATTTGATCCCTATACTATAACTAATAACTGACCTAATTTAATTCCACTTAATAAATTGACCCAACAATTTTTGTATTCAAGACGTGACTAGTCAATTCTAATTTTTGACCAACTCAATTTAAGAAATTCGATCTTAAAATTGAAATTTTCAACACTATTACAAATTGGACCATTACAAGTAATGTCTTAAGTAGCTTATTACATGCAACTATAGCAACTATCCCGAGTTATTACATGCAATGTAGATTATTACTGGCTATTATTTTGGAAAGGTTGAATCGGATAAATAGGAATTTTTTTCCTAGGGTGTGTCTGAAAAATCTAAGAAAATTCATCATTCGAGCTGGGATAAATTTACACAAACGAAGGTTAATAGTGGGCTTGAGATAAAAGTTTCAAAATTCAGGAACAAATCTTTTATGATGAAGCTGGCCTGGAGAATTCTTCATGAATAAGATAAGCTTTGAGTTAGTGCTCTTTATATCTCTCACCTCAAATCTATTTCACCTACTTGGGCAACTCTTAAAAGAGTCTACATACTTTTCCAAAGTGGGCTACGGTGGTCCATTTGTAATGGGCATTATGTGAATTTTAGGGTGGATAATTGGTACAGGCTTGGATCACTTAGATCATTTGTGATTGGCCTATCAATGAAGATGATTTTTCAATGTCTTTTAAAGCTGCCAAAGACTTGTTGAAGAACATTGGCCCTAATGCTTTATCCGTTCAAATTCCTAACGATTTTCTTGTTGTTTCCCTCAACACTGTAATTTCATTTAATCCGAACTGTGGTGATATACTGTGTTGGAATCCTTCGAAACAGATGACACCTTTTCCCTTTCTAGTGTTTATAACTTGGCAGCTCTGAGTGTGATTAAAGACCATTTGAGAATAAAGATAAATGGAACTGCCTTTGGAAATCTAGAATTTCCCCCAAATTAAAAATTTTCCTCCGAAAATGTGTAAATACTCTACCTATCATAAGCTTTTTGAATCGTAGAGGATTCAACTTCAATGACTTGTGTACTTTTTGCAAACAAGCAACGACAATATCTCCCATAACTCAAGAGATAGCGACATGGTGAATGAATGGTGGTTTGTCACCATGTTGCATAGCCATCGTCTTCCCCCTTTGTCGTGTAACTGGGGGTGTTGGATTTTTTCCAACCTTAAATCCTAAAGTTGGCCCTCTAATCCTAAACTTCCTTCGTACCTTGTCTTCTCTTTTACTCTAAGGGAATTATTACTTCTTAGGAATGTTGTCTCCTTTAATAGCAATGCTAGGCAATGTAGTATCAGGGAGCGAGCTTTGGCTGGTGCATGTGAATTATTTGCTGTCTCACTAGCTTTGAAGGTAAATACCCACCCTCTCAAGGGATGGTTAATTGGCAGTCGCCTCGTCAAGGATAAAAAAAGCTCAATACTTACTGATAGATCATCACTTGGCAATCACGGTAAAGTAGGGGCGGGGGGATTATAAAAAATCATGCTAGTGGTTGGATTATAAAAAGTAATCGACATATCCCCGAAGTTTGTAGCATCGAGGCTGAGTTGTGGCGTTCCACGATGGCATCAAACTTCTTAATTTGAAAATCTCTCACTTAGAAGTAAAAGTCGATAACAATTTCATTCATTTCTAATGTGTTTATTACTAGTTATTTTCTTGTAACATTGCTTAATGATTATAGGATGTTTCGTTCTATTCTAAATACTAAAACCAAACATATTTTCAAAAGAAAGAAATTAGAGTGCGAGTGATGTGACAAGATTAGGAAACAACCTTTCTCTTTATAACCCTTTGTAACATATTAATTATGATTTCGTTATTGCATGTAATGAATCTTTGATGGGATTTTATCTCTTATTTTGAAAGAGGCCTTCAACCCAACTGTTGAGGGAATAATTATGTAATCTTTCTTTTCTATCCAAATTCCTTTTATTTAAAAAAAAAAAAAAAAAGAGTGGCGCCTTTAGTTTTTTTCTAGTGCTACCATATATTCCTTGCTTGCCAACATTTCTCTCCTCCTCCCTCCCCCATATATAAATGGTTAAAATTTGCTACAAATCCTTATACATTTCAAAAATTAAAAATTTAATCCATATTTTTTATTTTATAATTTTAGTTTTTTATTATTTTAGATTTTAAAATTTATTTAAACTCAATTGTTACCATTATTAATTTTTTGGTGAAGTTTAAAATAAAAAATTCACTTCGTATCTATATAATTAAACACTTAAATTTATATTTAATTTAAATTTAATAAAAAATTATAAATGTTAACAGTTTAATCAAAAATTAAAAATCTAAACAAAATTCCATTAAATAAAACTACAGGATCGACGGACTCGTAATTTTCCTAATTTTCATGAAATAAAATAATTTGATCTAAATTCCTTATTTTCGAAAAGCAGACTCGTGGAACATTTTAACATATATAAATAGGATCGGCGGATTTTGACAAACGTAGTGAAAGATCGAAATTGGCAGAAGATGAAGGTTTCCGTCAAAACTCTCAAAGGCACTCACTTCGATATCGAAGTCAAACCAGAAGATGCGGTTCGCTTCTCTCTCCCTCTTTTCCCAGGGATTTTACGTTTCTTGACTAGGGTTTGCCGTTTTCCCCTATATTTGAACATTAATTCGCGTTCATCTAGGACTGTATTAGTTGGACTTATTATGCACGTTGTTAAATTACCATGTCTGACATGTAAAATCGGAGATCGTGAATGATTTGTTCAATTTTAGTGTCTAATTCATTGAAGATGTTTATTTAGCTTGTGAATAGTCTAGCTACTTCGATTAAGTTTTAGTGGACTGATACTCGTGTAGCTTGAACCGCGATATCATTTTCTTCTGGCGGCAATTAGCAATTAAGTACTTCTTCCTACGTAATGCTTTTTACTAGTTCATTGAAATTAGTGAATAATACTTTGATTTGTGGGCTTCATTTTTGTATTAGTATTTCATTAACTTGTATCATTGAATATTAATTCATAGATTGCCATGTAATTGCTAGTTGTAGTGTGCTAGATTTAAGTTTGAACTGGGGTATACACAAGCTTTGAACATTGAAATATGCTAATATCTCATATTTTGCAATGTTCTTTCACCTTTTTTTGTAATAAAAAAAATTAGTGTGGCTATAAACACCGGATTAAATGTACAGAGGCTTCTTTTAGTAGATCTTCTATAACCAAGGATCAAGTTCTGCATTCTATGGTTACATCTAATCAAGGGTTGTGTTTTTTAATGATGTGGATTTTCTAACTATATAAATAAGCTATTATTATTTTTATTGTTTTTTGCTACTTTTTATGCTTTTAAGGCTTATATATGCATATATATATGCATAGGCATGAGATTCTTGGGATCAAATGCATTCTGCCTTCTTCCTTTTACATTACTTTGTCACTTGGTATTATACAGTTCCGCTGCTAATGCTTGTCAATTCTTTCAGGTTGCAGATGTAAAAAAGAACATAGAAACTGTTCAAGGGGCAGATGTTTATCCTGCTGCACAACAAATGCTTATCTTTAAGGGAAAAGTTCTTAAAGATGACACGACACTGGCTGAAAACAGTGTCACTGAAAATAGCTTTATTGTGATCATGTTGACAAAGGTGAGTTTGGTTACAATATCCTGATTTTATTGTCTGAAATCTTTCATCTAACTTGTTCTAACTTTTCTGAACTTTGTCCTAATAAATGCCTAACTGACATTTATTTTCACACTGCTGTTGAACTTGAAAGTTATCTTAGATATAACTTATGATGGAGTTTTGTATCATTATATTTTTCTTTTGAAATCTGGTTGTTGCTTTCCTTTAGGTGCATCTTATAAATTAAATTTTTGCTAAACTAGGAAATTTTCTTTGCACTATTTTTCAACCTCTTGTATTTGTATCTTAATTTATTTTTCAAGACTGTCAGTTTCATACTAATAGTGTCCTTTTTGCTTAAATAAACTAGAATAAGGGTGCATCTGGTGAGTGTTCAACTGCTTCAACAGCTCCTACAAAGAAAGTAAGATTATAATTTTGTTATCTCTCTTACTGCTACTTGCATGCATAATTGCTCGTAAGCAGTGATTGTCACTGTACCTTTTTAGCTACATTTCTAAAGGCATTTGCAATTGATATAACATGAAAAGCGTTGGGGTTCTGTTTTTGCCGTGATGGTAGGTGTTCTTAACTTCAATGCTATGAACTAGAACTTGAAGTGATAGTCAAGCATCTTGAGCAAATATACTTTGCATACGAGTAGATCATCAAAAAAGTTATAGGTAGCAAATAGAATGCTTTTAATATTTTGGGTTTATAGATATAGCCCAGGTTTGAGTTGTTTTGAGTCCAACTGCTAGATATGTTGCACTATTGAGCTACAAACATAATGCATAATTTGGAGTTTGAGTTGGTGTTATTACCAAATTCAGCCACCTTAAATGTTTGAGTTAGTTACATAATGTCTGTTTTCCCCCCACTATACAATCTTTAGGGTATGTTGCTTCTGAAAACCATGCCTGTTTGCAAAGATTATTGTTGAGTGAGTAGTGATTTTTTATTCTTTGTAGGCTCCTGAGGCAAGTAGTCTGCCAACAGCTACAGTACCAGCTTCGACTGCACCTGTTGTGACATCTGCTGCGTAAGTCCCGCTATTCAACACTTTTGGTCAGATACAGCACCTTTGCAATTGATTAATTGCTTGTTAATTTCTTATTCAGGGCTGCACCTCCCGCTGAATCTGCTCCTGTTGCTTCGAGTACTCCTCTGTGAGTAACTTATTCTTGATAGTAACTTTCATGCTTCTAATTTGAAGGACAGATGCTTGCATTTGATTTAATCGAATTGCTTTTAGTAGGGGAGATCTTGGTTTTTTTTTTCCTTTTTTTCCTTCGCATAATTGTAATATCTTGAATAATGTCTTTGGAAACAGGTCAGATTCTGATGTTTATGGCCAAGCAGCATCTAATTTGGTTGCAGGGATTAACTTAGAGGGAACAATCCAACAAATTCTTGACATGGGTGGAGGGACCTGGGACAGGGACACTGTTGTCCGCGCCCTTCGCGCTGCTTATAATAACCCAGAGAGAGCTGTTGAATATTTGTATTCTGTAAGTACCTTCCTTGTATATTGAAGAATTTGTGCTTTCTTCTGTGCTTCTAGTTGCTGTTGTTTTATTATTCTCCTCAATGTAGATGTGGAAATAACCTAATTAGCTGAGCTCATCCTGAAAGGTTTTCTTGCAATGATGATTATGCCATTTTCGTCATTTATAATTTGATGTAATTCTATTTGAAACTTGGGTTTCTCCTCACTATGATTTATTGGTCAATGATGATTAAATTTCTGTACACCTAAAATATGCTTCCTCTGTTCCATTTTGCTAGTTCTGTTTGACTTGTGGATCAGTGTCTTGGAATTGTGTATTTTCCTTTGATGAGAACTTTTTTGACTCCCCCTCTCCCTCCCCCCCCCCCCCCCCCCCCCCCCCCCCAAAAAAAAAAAAAAAGAAAATTGTAAACAGGAATGTTGGATTTCTATCATATGGTGTGTCTTAATTTTTTCCCCCTTGGGAATGGTGGGTTTTGATGATATTTTAGACTGCACCCTTTTCTTTTCTTCTTTTTAATTTTCAACTAAAACAAGCATTCATTTGTTTCCTAAGCTGCATCTCATCTCGTCATAAATTATTGTTGTAAATACTAGGGCATCCCTGAGCAAGCTGAAGCTCCACCTGTGGCCCATGCTCCTGTAGTTGGGCAAACCACTAGCCCTGCAGCACCACCTCAACAGCCTGCACAAATGGCAGCTATTCCTACAAGTGGACCAAATGCAAATCCATTAGACCTCTTTCCCCAGGTAAAATTGTCATGCGGTAGACATTTGATAAATTTGATGATGGGCAAATGAACCAGCGACTTGATTGCCTTTTATTGATACAGGGCCTTCCGAACATGGGTGCAAGTGGTGCTGGGGCTGGCTCTCTTGATTTTTTACGGAACAGTCCACAGGTCTCTCTCTTTCTCATTTGGTTATATATGGGCTTGTTAGCATGACTGTCATGTACATACCTACCTGCCTAGGACTACACTCAGTTTGCAATTCTCTTTTCAGTTTCAAGCTTTGCGAGCGATGGTGCAAGCCAACCCACAAATATTGCAGGTTATTCTCTGGTTCCTTGTTTCCCCTCTTCAATCTTCATGTGTGTGTTTCATTTTCTTTTCTTCTTCCTTTTTTCCTTTCACCTTTCCTCAATGTCTCCCTTTTTTATATTTTTGGCAGCCTATGCTTCAAGAGTTGGGGAAACAAAATCCTAATCTAATGAGACTTATTCAAGAGCATCAGGGTGACTTTCTTCGCCTGATCAATGAACCTGCTGAAGGTGGAGAGGGGTGAGTCTTGTTGTTTTTAGTTTCTCATTTCTTGAACTTATATACTGCATGTATATCAAGTGCTTATTTGATATTCCTGTTGTAAAGAAACATTTTGGGGCAATTAGCTGAGGCGATGCCACAAGCTGTGCAAGTCACACCTGAAGAACGTGAAGCCATAGAACGGGTATGTCATCTGTTACATAAAGGCTGACTTGGATGTGTTCACTATTCTCTGTAATCATGGTTTATTTAGCTATCTTCCCCACTGCCTCTGGAAATGCTTTCATTTCCTTGGCCTTTATCTGAGTTATGAAATGTGCATCACATCTTTCTTTTAGGCAATGGTTTTACTTTTAGATGATTAATAAACTCAAATTTGTTGCATTGATCTTGTGCCTACAAATATTTTTGTAGTCTCCTTATTCTCTTGTTCATTCCCCATCTCTTGCAGCTTGAAGCAATGGGGTTTGACCGTGCAACTGTGCTCCAAGTGTTCTTTGCGTGCAACAAGAATGAGGAACTTGCTGCCAACTACCTTTTAGATCATATGCATGATTTTCAGGATTGAGTTGGTAAAAGAAACGATTAGGGGAAGTACAATATCATTTTCTCTTTCGTTCTTTGGGTCCGTTGTCATTCATGTTCCCCCTCCCCTCCCCCCAAAACTCTACCGACTTTATTCTTAATCAAGTGATGTAAGTGTTTGGTGTAGAGACAAGGAATGTGAAGATGTTAACTTCATTTTTTTTTTCTTTTTTTATTTATTTCAGGACCCATTATTTATAACGTTATATACAAGTTTCTTTCTATGCTTGTGTGTATTGTACTTTTCATTTTATGCTATTATAAGCACTTGCGACGAGGAGCTCCACCCAACTTTCAAGTTCTTCGATCAATACTCTTAGAGGTCTAGACATGGAAAAGACTAAAGCATTATGACGCAGCCAAATTTTCCATAAGGCGAAGGTAAAAACAATGGACTAAGGAATCGTTGGGTGGTGAACTCACACTTTTGAAGTGACATTTTCTTCGGCCCATTCCCCCCAATTACTCCGTTGAGGGCTAACTCAAAAGTGAAAATGAACAGAATTTCATAATTGCTGGACAATATGACATTCCCAGAACAAATGAGCAATAGATTCATGTTCAACATTGCGAAAACAAGAAGATCCACTAGGTTCATACCTCGACGGATCATAAAATATCGGGTTGGGAGAGCTGTCCACCGACATTTTTGAAGGAAGAACTTTTAACTTTGAAGGAAGACGAGCTTTCCAAATCAAATTCCAGAGAGTTAGTTGACTACCCGGGACTACCCGAGGAAGTGTCAATTAGAGGTGTGCATGGGCCGGGCTACCCGGCCTGGCTCGAAGGCCCGCTCGAAAAATGTGAGGGTTCGGGTAAAATTATAGGCTCGAAATATGGGTTTGGGCAAAAAAACGAGGCCTGTTTAGAAAATGGGCTGGGCTCAGGTAAACCTTTCTTGGCCCGGGATTGGCCCGAATTATATACTAAATATATATTTATTTTTAATTATATTTACATTTTATTTTTAATTTTAATATAACCACTTTTTATTATATTTTTAATTTGTGTATTGTTTTAAGAATTGTTTCTCATTTTTTATTTATTTCTTATTTTAATATTTATTTTTATGTTTTTAAATCTATTTGATTTACTATATTTTAAAATTTTTTATTTAATGAAATAAGCTAAAAAAATTTAATATGGGTCAGGCTGGGCCGGGCTCGGGCTTAACAATTTTATTTCGGGTTGGGCTTGGACAAAATTTTAGGCCCATATTTCGGGCCGGGCCAGGCTTAGGCCTAGAAAACGTGCCTAAAATTTTGTCTGGGCCTGGCCCAAACCCGGCCCGGCCCGGCCCATGCACACCTCTAGTGTCAATAGAGGGAGTACTAAATGCTAGGATGAAAGAATAAGCATTAGCCAAGGCAAAATGTTCTAGATTTTGGACAAATATCGAATAAAAATCACTACGATCCTAGCTATTGCAGACTTGCTCGAAAGACCAAAACTCCTCCAATGGTGACAGGGGGCCTTGTACAAGATTGCGGAGAGCGGAGGGGGCCTTGTCTTGACCAATTATCACTAAAAAATTTCATTGTTCTACCATCCTCAATAACTTATTTCATCCCTAACTCAATGAAGTGGCTAATCTTCTTCAAAGAGGGTGTATTCCGTACAAGGTCTAGATTACTAGCGTCAGTGATGTATTTTAATATAAGGATTTTAGCCCAAAGGGTAGCCTTCTCCTGGATTATTCTCCAACCAAGCTTTATTAGCAAAGCTTGATTTTTAATTCTTGCTTTCGATATACCCAAACCTCTATAGGCTTTAGGTTGTACGACCAAATCCCACTTTAGAAGTTGTCCATGATTTGTGTGATCATAATTTCTCCAAAGAAAATTCTTGTTGATACGGTCTAGCTGACTATGAATACTAGAGGGGAGTAAACAACACTGCATGTAATAGTTTTGGATGGAGGCCATTGTTGACTAGATAAGAACCAACCTTCCAAGGGATAGAAAATTTGCTTTCCAATAGTTTAGCTTGTTATGGATTTTATCAACAATAAAATCATAGCCATGTTTAGTGACTCTCCTCATGTGCATAGAGAACCCAAGATATTTCCCTAAAGCATTGGATATGCTTGCCTTTCGAGAGTCCGCACATTTAGGGGAAAAAGCCACCTTGGATTTCTCAAAGTTTATAGTTCGTCTAGATTCTGCCATGAACAGCTAAATGATCCTTTGGATAGAGGACACTAACGTAGCATAATTTTTTTGCAAACAAAATGAAATCATATGCAAATAATAAGTGAGAGAACCAGGGTACACTCCTAAAGGGTTGGATAAGAGGCCAAACTTGTTGATCCACCACTCTTGAAATTAACAGGCTAAGTAATTCCATACATATAATAAATATATAAGGGGAGAGTGGGTCACCTTATTGGACTCCTTTTGATGGTTTGAAGCTATTCAATTTAGATCTGTTCAACAGTTCCGAGGTGGATGTCATCGAAATACAATTCATTATCAACTTGACCCAACTAGGGGGAAACCAAAGAATGTAAGAACTTTATGAATAAAGCTCTGTTGCAGCTTATCGTAAGATTTTTCTAGATCTAATTTAATAGTCATAAGATCTTTTTCCTATTACAACGAGAAAGGGAATGACAAATTTCTTGCACTATCACTATATTATCCGAAGATAACCACCTAGGGAGAAAACTACCTTGGACCGAGGATATAATGTCATTGAGGATGGGTTGAAGACACATAGCAAGGATCTTCATGATAATTTTATAGGAAGTATTGCATAAGCTTATTGGTCAGAATTGTGAGATCGACGCAACTTCCATAGATTTGTGAGTAAGTGCGATTGAAGTTTTGTGTAGCTCATTAGGGATCGTAGAGTTATAAAACACCTTCAAAACTAAATTAATCACTTTATGCTGAACCTTTTGTCAACAACGTTGGTAAAAGAAAGGGTGTAAACTATTCGGTCCAGGAGATTTTTTAGGTTTGAAAGACCAATCTGCCTTGACAATCTCAACCAAACATGAAAAAGAGGAAAAATTTTGGTATCAGTTTATACTATAAATATAGCACAACCTGACTTTGATACCAATTGTTAAAAAAAATCTGGTTCGAAAATTATTTTCTTACACAATAGAAAATAAAAATTTGAAAACCAAGTCAGTTTGTGATGTTTATAATAATAAACATTTTTTGAAAAGTACTTGTGTTTTGTGTGAGATGGATTCTTGATGTTCCTAACTTTCAACCAAATGACCTTCTCCACTATTCTCAACCACGAACTGCTTCGAGTGTGGGCTCAAACAATTGTAAATCAAACACAAAACCAAAAATAATTTCCTTACTTTCAATAGAAAAGTAAATCTCTCTCTTACAGAAACAAGTAGAATTGTTATTTCCCCCAAAAAATTATACTTAAAAATAAATTCTAACTATTTTCAGACAAAATAACATCTTAAAGTTGTGTTTTTATCCCTACTAATGCTATCTATTTACAAGGAGAGGAAGTGGAACTCTAGTTGAATTAGTAGAACAAGGATAATAATTATTTAATAGAAAAACCAATCCCCTATTTTAACTAGGAGAGAGGGGCGACTAATAGGTGTGTCTCCCCTCATATGTACTGTAATGGGGATTCGGGCCTTTCTTATATTAGGTCTAATTATATGTGCTTTTTTAACTTTTAGCCCAACACATTATAATTTAGTCCAACCTAATACGTGTTTTTCTATTTCCCAAAATAAATATTGTTTATTAAATTAATTAAATAAATTGATTTTTCCAATTAAATAATTTTCTCAACCCAATTCTAATTCTGTTAAAATCATGACAAATTTACGGTAAAAGACTAAGAGAAAATATATTTAATTCCTACATTTAACGGATTCACAATAACCAATTAATTTAATTCTATTCTCAGACTTTAATTAATTAAATAATAATTCGAAAAACTTAAATTAATTCTCAGATCATTTTCATACTTAGTGAGAAACCACATTCATTTCTAAATGTAACCCATGTCTATAACTTTATCATTTCTATCCATTTATGTTCATTTGATTTAACATGCAATTCATTTCTGATTTCAACAAGCTAGCGAAGGGACCGATTGGACATATGCAATTAAGACTCAAATGATTTATAATTAAGTTCTAGCTTTTTGCCTATTAATTATAAACTCATTTAGTCATGAAGTCGTTTCACTATAGTATCGTGACTGAGCTTTCCTTCATAACATACCATTACGAAAGCTACTCGATTAGTGTTTGTCTAATGACATTATCATAAGTGTGTTACAATCTCTTTGGGATAAATTCATTCTCCCAATATGATCCTATCTTATCTCATGGTAACTATTATATCTTCCTTTATGAAATGTCAATTATTATCAAATAGTAATTAAGTCATTTGTCACAAAGACAAAAGATCAGTGTCCACGTTTACTTTTCATCTATCATGTAATGCTAATGAGAGGATATTATTTACCCATGTCTTGGGTTATGAATTCCACTATTGTGAATGATGCTACATACTACAAAAGTCATATACCTAATGCACTAGCTTTTGATTCCTTATCTATTCGAACTTAGACTTTTACTTATCAAATATATAAGTCACGCATACTGACTGTCTATAAACATGTTTCGTTTATAGTATAAATATCACACCAAAAATATATAAAAGTAAATCAGCAATGTTTACAAGTATACGGGTCAAATTGTAATATAGTATATATGTTCAACGAAACACATAAAGTATTCCAAGTATCGTACCCAAGGGTTTGCAAATTTGAGAAACTATTATTAAATTAATTACAAAAAATAATTACTAATCTAACCGAGTCCTAAAGTAGTAGTACTAATCCAAAACAAAATATTAATTAAACTAATTAAATTACTTAACCTAAATTAACCTAATGAAATTTCCTATTCCTAGTGTCAACAGTGCGAGCCTCTATCCTATGATCGATTAAATCCCTAATTAATAAATAGAAGATTAACTAATTCCAGAATTTGAGTTATAATATGAATTAGATATTAATTAACTAGTATTACCTCTCAGCCTCTACTAATTAATTAATCGACGAATACTTGCTTATCTCTTGACCTCACTTTCTCCACCAAGATAAAATATGATTTACTCGGTCAAACTTATTCCCCAATCTCGTTTAACCTATGATTACTTCCTAGCGTTGTCAAGCCTAGGGTTTAGGAATGCGCAATCTATGCCAAATAATCCTATTATGAACCTTATTTTTTTGTCAATTAATCGACTTGATGAATTAATCAATTCAATAAACGAATCATGCAAGATATGAATGAAGCACAATAATCTATTCTAATATTTATACAACGATTAATTGGTCAGAACAATGAAAATATAAATAAAAGAGTAGAAGAGAAAGACAATAGAATGCTTATGAATGGATATATTGAAGTGTAGATCAGGAGTAATATTCACTCACAATTGTCTTCACATCAAAATAGAAAAGTTTCGACTAAGAAAACATAAAAATAAAATATAAAGAAAACTGAATGAGAAAAACAGTCTGTCAAGTCTGCACCCCCAATTCTAGTGACCCTAAGGTTGCTTAGATAGGATACAGGCTACTTGGTGACCACTCAACCTTAGATACACTTAGATAACAATTAATACAATATTCTGATAAATGTTAGGGTCCAAATAAGGAAATATCCTAAAAAATTTGTCCAAAGAATCAACCATATTTTGGCTTGCCATCATCACATCATCGTGAAGTGGGAAGACTCCTCATCACAACGTCTCCACCGTGAAAATCATTCCCATCTTGATCTTATTTTCGTTACAAGTGAAAGCTCCTTGTCACGACGTTAAGAGTATTTTCGGAGTGTAGGGTTAGATGGGTTTTTCGAGGTCCTATATGGAGTGATTGGTTAGACAAGCTTAATAGCTCCTATGAGGAGTGATTGGGGGATGGAGAGGTGTAACACCCCAAACCTGACCTAGATGTTATGGCTGAATCCAGCGTATCACATCGAAGTGTTTTTCGAAAACCATGTTCTCATTGTAAACCCTTCTTACTATTTAAAACTTCTAGCCATTCAAAATGGGTATAAAACCTAAGTTAGTTTATTTGTAAAAATGTGGTTCATTGAAAAGTTATTTTCTTATTAAAACATTGTTTTTTTTAATTTCCAAAACATTGTTTGTTGCGGAACCATTTCGAAAGTGTTGCGAAAACGTAGTAGTTTGAAAACAGATTGGTTTTGGAAAATTGTGCTTTACTTCTAGCGGATATAGTTCTAAATAAACCATAAATCCCAAATTAAAATCTAGAAAATTAAGAGAAATGCCTTATTACAACAAAACCTAAATAAAAAGAAATGCAATTAAAGCAATGTAATCAGAAATACGAGAAACAAATGTCCATAGTGTGGCCACCTCCGAGTTCTCCAATACGTCGAACCACCTTCACCGAGGATTACTTGAAAAATTAAAAAGAGGGGTGAGTTTAAGAAAAATTCGTGTGCACTACCCCTAACAATCAATTAACATACATCACATCAATCTGGGCCTAAGCCCATTAGGGTAACAATGGCGAATGGGGCTTAGCCCGCAATAGCCTCAGTTGGGCCTAAGCCTAAAGCAATATCAGAATCAATGTATGTAATGCATATAAGCCCCAACCAACCTTGTACTCCGTGTCCCGTCCAACCCTACACTTCTGTAAAGATTAAATCGACCCACCCTGTAATGCCCCCAACGCCCGAAACCGTCACCGGAGTCGAGCTTGAGTTGTTACTAAACAAAATATACCAATTTAAACAACTTTACAAAATCCATTTTCATTTTCGGAATAAACTGTTTTCCACGTCATAGTCGCTCAAAAAAATCATATCTCAAGTCACGAAACTCGAAATCAAGATCCGTAAATTTTTCCCGAATCTAGACTCATATATCTATCTACTAATTTTTTTCTAGAATTTTTGGCTGGGCCATTTAGTACAGTTTATTAGTTAAAGTTTCCCCTATTGCAGAACTCGACTGCACTGACCTCTACTCATTACGAACCACTTTTCTCCCTGTAAAAATTTCATATGACTATGAAGTTTATTTCTCTTAAAACTAGACTCAATAAGGAATCTAAACATAAAAATTAATCCTCCTAATAATTTTTGTACAATTTATGGCGAATTTTCAAAGTTGGAACAGGGGATCCAGAAATTGCTCCGGCCCTGTTTTACTCAAACTCAGATATCTCATAACATATAATCCCTTCACCTATTTCGCTTCTTCCATTTGAAAGTAGACATAATAAGCTTCAATTTCATAACTAATCCATCATCAAATTCGATTTCTATGATTTTTAGTGAATTTTCAAACTCACGTCACTACTGTTATGAAGTTCTATTTTTAAGCTACTTTCACATTTTTCCTTAATTCCATGTCATAGTTATCACTCAAGCATACATACTATGAGCCACATCACAATAGATAATAACACACAAGCATAAGAATAATCATATAGATCCATAACATGATCAGCCGACGTAGGCCAATTTACAAGAATACATACTACCTTAATCTCAAGCCAATGCCTTTGGCTAAATCATAATATTACGTACTCCACATTACAACCCTATACATGCCATAGACTCAGTACACTAGGATTTACTTACGACGATAGCATTAACTTGACAGTGTGATAATATCTCTGACGGCCTCTAACCCGAGCAAACCTGGCAACCCTAGGGAATATGGGAAAGAAAAGGGGAGTAAGCTTTACGCTTAGTAAGTTCATATGAAAACAATAAGCAACTTATTAACAAGCTTTATCAATGTTTACAACAAAATCTCAATATCATCAAGAATAAAAGACTCATTCCAATTCATTAAGATAATCCATAGATGTACAATAAAGCCAATTCTATTCATATGCTCTTGTATCTTATTTTATAAGTTCACACATGTTAGTCCATATGACTCCATGTATGATCCTATATAAGAATTTAACATATAATTCATATCCATTAGCAATCGTTACCATGAAGTCTTTTAGTCCGAGACTTTACTCGCCTCGTCATCGAGACCTTTAGCTCGGGTAAACTCTATACATAGCCATCGGGTCTCTAGCCCAGATATAATCTCCGCATATAGCCTTCGGGTCTTAACCCGGACATAATCTCCGCGTATAGCCTTCGGGTCTTAACCCGGACATAATCTCCGCGTATAGCCTTCGGGTTTTTAATCCCGGATTCACATCACAGAGTCTTATGTATTCACATGTTACCACATTTCACATAGCAAAATCACATTTGTAATTCAAGTCCACTCATTCGCATATAGACATATAACATGCTCAATGACTTTGTGTCGTAAACATCATTCAAGTCTAATACATATATTCTTCTTTTACTAAACTTTTAGCTCAATAAGCAAACACATACATAAGCATATGTCCCCAATCTCTTTCTTTGTTTAATTCTCTAATAGCCATTCGGCTACATAACAAACATGTAATAGGTTTCTTTCTCAATAACCTTATTATGATAAGAACAATGGGACATCATTCATTTATCATACAAGTATATCATGGCATTTAAAATTAAATACCAAATTCAATTACTCAAAACTTACTTGTTCCAATGGAATATCATATTCCATCAAATTCCCAATGCATTCCATCATCACATAATTGTTTTCAACACTTGGCATCACTTTCCATATACAATATTTCCAATAAAGAAAATCCAATACCAACATAGCAAGATAATTTCCAAAAAATATTAGTAATAACATGAATATCATGCTTATTTAATCATACGAACTTACCTTGAAGGCAATTCCGGTTAATTACTCCATTTTAGTCCATAATCTCATACTTTCCGATTTAGGCCCAAATCTCGCTTTTCTTGATCTAACATGATAAAATTCACTCATTTAATCACTAAATTAATTAAAACAATCCAAATTTCACAATCTTAGCAAAATGACCATTTTGCCCCTAGACTTTTGCAAAATGACCATTTTGCCCCTATGCTCGAAAATTGATTTTTATTCAATTTCTTCACTTCTTAAGCCTAAATAAACCATTACAAAACCATAGAAACTCATAAATATCATTTTCACACACATTAGCACTTATTTTACAACTTTGCATAATAACCCCCTTTTAAGGCATTTTCATGCAAATTTCTTTCACAAAGGTGTTTATTAGACAAATACAACTCAAATTCTTCCATAAAAACTCAGCAAACAACACATATATGTTCATGGCAAAAGCCTAAACTCTTTATCAATTTGCAAAATAGTCCACTCTTTTGAAAGCTCATGCTTTAGGGGTTCCAAAAATGTAAAAATCATCAAGAAAAGACATTAAAATCACTTACTATCAAGGGAGATGAGTTGCTGAAATTTTCCAGCTTCTAAACCCTTATTCTTGCTGCCCATTTCGTGGAGAAGAAGAAGAAATGAAAGAGATATAACATTTTATTCTTTTTTTCTTATTTTATTACAAAATATCTTACCCAACATTTTTGACTTTTCTACTCTTCTATTCTCTTGGCCGGCCATTCATTTTTAAAGGGCCTAATTCCCTTTTAAAGACCCCCAATTTTAATTCTAAATCAATTTAACACCTTTATGCATTAATACACAACTTTTACACTTTATGCGATTTAGCCCTTTTTCGAAATTAAGCTAGAAATCTCTAAAATTAACTTATCAAAATTTTCATGCACCTTTAAAAAATATGCTATATCACAGAGAATAATATCAAAATAATTTTCTCCGGCCTCGGAATAGTGGTCTCGAAACCACTGTTCCGACTAGACCCAAAATCGGGCTATTACACACCCATCCCTACACATCCAATGTAGCACCGGTTGCGACACTAACCAATAATACAGCAGAGCTGCCAAAAGTATAAGCGGCTTAAAGCCACTGGTAGGTCCACAGTTGTCTCGGGCAACTCGTGCGACCAGGTCCACAGTCGTCTTGAACGACTCGTGTGACCTTAACAGATCAAACACTCCCTTAAATTACAAGATCTCGTCCCCATGCAGCATAAAATCACACATGAATGTAAACATAAATAATAGATGGCATCCTTAATCAAATACATATCACATAAAGGTATTACAGACATTTCACCCTACAAGGCCATCACGGTCATTTTGCAATTTGGGGTCAAACTATACATACCGACCCATCAGTAGGTTCACAGTCGTCTCAGGCGACCCGTGTACCCTTTTTCAATCAAAATGTTTAATTGGGCCCAAAACCCAATACATAGCCCAATTGGGGCCCGCATGCTCATTTGGCCCATTAAGCCCAAAATCAACCTTATCCATGTGAACGACATAGCTAGGTCCAGTATTTCTACATATCCACGATAACGACCCGTGTGGGGCCCACGAGCCTATTAGGCCCAACGGTCCTCTTTGGCCCAAAATCGGCCTAAGCCCATGAGGTCGCTCATAGTGGCCTCTACTATCGTATTAGATTTTCCACACGTGTGTTCGCACGCTCGTGTGACAACCATTGCCGAACTTTCGGCTTTTCAGGATTTCGGCATTTCAGCTTTTCGCCGTTCTACGATCTATTAGAGTGAGTACACACCTAGATAGTGAAAAGCGCAAACTCCTACGAGCGTCAAACCTACAATAAATCACACTTTGCCATCAATCCCATTTCTAATAATATGATCAACCTCCAAAGCCTTTTACTAACAAACTATCAAAGAACTCAAAACCCTTACCTTGATTGAATGTAATACGACCTATAACCCTAAGATCGCTTAATAGAATCAATCCACGTTCCTTGTCGCAAAAACTGTGACATAAGAATAGCTTATCAGCTAAGATCGCCTAATCTAAGGGTATGTGCAAACCCATAACACACAACCCCTAGATTAGGGGAAGGAGTATTCGGCCATACAAGAACGCAAAAGACGTGAACAATCATTTTAGAGAATATATTTACATAGATTGATAAAATAGAGAGAACAAGAACAAACGTACTTATCATTCAACAGAGTCACTTTCAAACTACCACTGATCAAAGAAGGAGAAGTCAAAAGCCAATAATAGGGTCTAAGTTAAAAGAAAAAGAGAGAGAAGGATCGACAAAAGTCGAGACATAAATGGAGAATAAAGGAAGAAAGGTGAAATCGGTTGCATTTATGAGAGGGAGAAAAGAGAAGAAAAAGAATTGTATTCGATACAAAAATGAGAGAGAGAAGCAGAGATTTGACAATCAGGAAAAAGAAAGATTGAGAAGGGAGGGCAAGGATCGGCTTAAAAGAAAGAAAATGAGAAATGCCTAAGAGCAAAGTGCCTATTCGGCCTAACAAGAAAAAGAAAGGTAGAATTCGGTCACCAAGAGAGCAAGAACATGCGCCAGAGCCAAAATCCTGAAGATGAAGGAATACCAAACATGAAAGAAAGCAAATTCAGCAATTGCCAAAACTAAAAAAAAGTGCTCAGCCTCTCAAAAATACCCAAAATCGATTTTCCTAGAGTGTATAGACCAAATTCGGCACAACTACCTCATCTCTATCCAACCCTTTCAAATTTACTATTTTTCCTCCATAAATCACTCCATAATCCACTCCCTGATTTCCTCTTCAACCCCCTTGATTCACTCTAAGACTAATTCAGACTGCACTCGGTAGAATTCGAATCCAACTCAACCACTAGCCATCCAAAGATGCAAAATAAATACCCATCATAATACTATGGCAACACTTAAACCCTTGACCACATACACACTCCTAACACCTCCTTGCCATTTGACCACATGCTTCTTTATGTCACTTTTTAACCTCAATTATTTAAAAGGCTTACTACCTAGCATTCAAGGTTTTATTCACTTAAAACCAAAAAATTTGCCAAAGCCCAAGTTTGAACCCAGGACTTCTCCAACACTTCTCAAGACCCTTAACCACTGAAGCAAACATATATTTGTCACTTCTTGCACAGCAAAAATTCTTGTGCCGACTTCCAAAAGCTCCCCAAGCTCAAGGCCGTTTCTTCTAGGCCCAAAATTTGGGGCGTTACAAGAGGTGTGTTGGCTGGATGGGTGGGTATTTAATTCAATTGCATTCATGCGCATTGGTTGATTGTTCTGTGTGTTGGATTGTTTGTTTGTTCTATTCGATTGAAAAGCGCTCGTGACTAAGTGAGTTTTATGGACTCTGATTGTAACTGTCTGACTGATTAACTATTGTTACTGTGACTGAGTGGTACTTGCGATTGTGTGTCTGAGTATGTTTTAATATGCTCTAAATACAGATATCTGCCGGTACGTCTGTTTTGTATGTATCAATTGGTACTGTATAACTTTGTAAGTATGTTCCGTTTAGGGTTTAGGGTTTCTCCATTTACTAAGGCCTCATATAGTATTTATGAGTATAATCATTCGAGCTCGTAAAAGAAACTATTATCTTTTTATTTCTTTTTTGAACAAATGTGAGCATACTTTTTTTCCAACTCACATTGTTTTTCTTTTTCATCGAGATTTTCTCGATTGACTTTTTGTCTTATTTTTTTACAAGCTCAAAATCTTGTACTCAGTAGACCATACAATTCCTTAGTCACTCAACTTTTTCCTTTTCCTTTGAGACCACTAAGATTTATCTACCTAATCCCTCAATATCGATGGTTGGACGTCTAAATCCGTGCAAGAACTAAGAAATAAAGGATCAAGTAAATTATCTATTAGGCTTAGGGTTTCATTTTTGGTTCATCAAGAAAATGGATTAAGGCTCAAAGTAGGCACTAGGGAAAATATTTATGGAATAGTTTTTAGGCTAAAAAATTTCTACCAAACAATGCCTTTGTACCTCCCTAGGTAATTATATACATGGATAAAATAGGCCAAGTTTATGAATTTCTAAAACCTATAATTCAATTAAACATACATGTTATTTATATACTTATTTATCATATGGTATTGTAACACCTTCCACCCGACCCGAATCACCGAGTCTGGATATAGTGGGGTCCATATAACAATCCTATTGTGGGGTAGTTAAATTGTCATATCATGACAAGAACCACTGATGGAGGTCATAGGTCTTGTTTAGGGACCTTCTCCTACTCAAATTTTTTAAAAACATGCAAGGTTTTAATGTTTGATTTCAATCATGAATGAATAATATATGCATGGCAAGTACATGTGACATTCTTCCTTAAACTATATGACATGCTTATCATACATATGCATGAACATACATTCATAGTCATATAAATATCATGATGCTTATCATATATATAAAAGCATATAAATTTAAAAGACTCTGACTACTCAAAGTTTCCATGATTCCATCCTTAAAAAAATAAAAAATTACAAAATTCACCTTAAAGCATACTTTGGGTCTTCTATTTTGTCACCATAGACTTGTAGTACAATATCGATTCACGTTTTCATCGTCATTGTCTTTTTGCAGCCGTTTTGTATCACTGTCTCCAAACCACCATTACCGACCATCGCCGGGTTATCTCAAGTCACCATCGAATTGCCTCTAGCCACTGTCATCAGCCTCCATCACTGACCCTTGTCGTTGATCATCATCGTTAGACCACCGGCAGTCGCTTGCTTCCAGACCACTGTTGGTCTCGTGTTGGTTTGGTTAGGTCAGGTTTGCATCGTCTTGATGGCTTAGATATATCTCAGTTCTCTTAATTTCGTTGAAAAATTTAGGTAACAAAATTTCTATGTTTGTTTCCAGCTCAAATATTTTATTCTAAAATAATAAAATTAGACTATGTGTGAAGATGATAGTCCACGATCTAAAATATACATGCCCGATAAATTAATAAATTTAATTTAATTTTCTAGGAATCACAACTTTGGCAAAATTATTTTATCATACATAATAATAAAATAATATCATAAATTCATTCCTTTAAACATGCATACAATTACAAGAATGGCACATCTTATCAAAATAAAACTATAAGCATAACACAACCCGGCACTTTGATATCAAATTTTGGAAAAAATAAATCCGATTCGAAAAAGATTTTCTTGCACAGTGAGAAAAATTTGAAAATCGTGCCGATTTGTGATATTTATAGCAATAAACCCTTTACCAAAATTGCACTTGTGTTTTTAGCTAGATGAATCCTTCTCGTTCTTGGCTTTTAATTGAACAACCTTTATCATTATTCTCATACCATGAACTACTTTGAGTATGGGCTTAAACAATTCAAATCAAACACAAAACCAAAAATAGTTTCCTTAACTTTTAGTGTGAAAATGAAAATCTCTTCTCAATAGAAATTGGCAAAAATTTATTCTAGAAAATAGATTTAATATTTGAGAATTAACTCTCACTATTTCCGGGTAAAGTAACAATATCTTTGAGTTCTATTTTTACCCCTATCGATGCCATCTATTTATAGGGAAAAGAAGTTAAACCTTTGTTGAATTATAGAAATGTATTTCCACTGGAAAAATGAAGTCCTATTCTAACTAGAATTATAAGGGATGTCAACCCTAGTTAATAATACTAGGCATTGTTGTCCCTCCCTTTAACATATGAGGCTTTTAGGCCTCTCTCATAACAGGTTAAATTACAAGTACTTCCTGAACTTTTAACCTGGTACTCTATAATTTGATCCAACTTGATATTTGTTTTTTCTCTTTCCCAAAATCAATATCTTAATTTATTTCCAATTAAATAATATTCTCAACCAAATTCTAAATCTGTTAAAATCATGACTTTACCGTAAAAAAATTTATGAGAAAATATATTTAATATTTCTACATTCAATGGGTTCACTATGACCAAATGATTTATTTCCATTTTCGAACTTCATTTAATTCAAAAACCATAAATTCATTTTCAGGTTATTATATTTTGGAGAAAACCATATTCATTTCCAAATGTTTCTCATTTCTCCATTTTCACCATTTCTATTCATTTAATTCAACATGCAATTTATTTATGGTTTCAACAATATAGTGGAAATACTGATTGGACATATACGATTAGGGCTCAAATGATTTATAATTAAATTCCCCCTTTTCGCCTATTAATTATAAACTCATTTAGTCACGAAGTCATTTCACTATAGTATCATGATTGAACTCTCTCCAACAGCATACCATTACGAAAGCAACTACTCAGTGCTCGTCTAATGACCTTGTCATAAGTGTGTTACCCTCATAGGATATCATTAATCTCTTTGGGCTAATATTTTTTTCCCAATATGATCCTATTTTATCTCATGGTAACCGTTACATCTTCTTTCATGAAAGGTCAATCACTATCAAATAGTGATCAAATCATCCATCACAAATATGGATGACCCTTGGCCACATTTAATTTTCATTAACCATGAAATGCCAATGAGAGGATATCATTTACCCATGTTTTGGACTATGAATTCCACTATTGTGAATCATGCTACATACTACAGAAGTCGTACACCCAACGCACCAGCTTTTAGTTCCTTATATATTTGAACTCAAACTTTTACTTACATCAAAGTATACGAGTCACACAGACATAGTCCGTCATCCACTTAGGATTTAGGTATGCCATACTATAAATGTCACAAGTGAATAAATCCATAAATGAATTCTGGATGTATTCTTCTTCGGTCTAGTCTAATGTACTATCAGTCCAGTTAGTCACATCTATGTCTCTATCTTTTGTGAGTCATTCATTTTGATGCCCAAGATAAAACATCTCCCCAATTGGAATTGATAGATGGCAAATTAGTCTTTTAATCGGTTTTGCTCATTTCTGATTAGACTAAAGACATATTTAAGGTTCATTTACTAATATAATTTTTCTTTTCATATTACAATCCGACCACGTAATACCGCTTCGTATTAGTTTAAACATTAGACAACTAGTGAGCCAATATTTGCTTCTATTTTACTTTGCATGCAGAAACCACATAAGGAAATTTTTACAAATAATATTAATATAATTCATAATTTTTTTATTAATCAATTTGTTTGAAAAAAAAATACAAGTTTACAAATGAATATACTACACTCAAGGCATGAGATCTAACACTTTCCTCTTTTGTCGTGTAACTAGGAGTGTTGGATTTTTTTCGACCTTAAATCTAGATCTCTAATCATAAACTTCCCTGACACCTTGTCTTCTCTTTTGCTTCTTAGAAATGTTGCTACCTTTAATTGCAATGCTAGGTAAGGTAGAATCAGTGAGAGAGCTTTGGTTGGGGCATGTGAATTCTTTGTTGTATCACTAGCTTTGAAGGTAAATACCCACCCTTTTCAATGATGGTTAATTGGAAGTTGCCTTGTCAAAGATGGAAAAATCTCAATACCAATGGATCATCACTTGGCAATCCCAATAAAATACTGGTGGGGACAATTATTCGAGATCATGTTGGTGGTTTAGTTATAAGAAGTTATCGATATATCGCCAAAGCTAACATCATCAAGGCTGAGTTGCGTGCGTTGTGAGATGGCCTTAAACTTGTTGTTGATTTGAAAATCTCACATTTAGAAATTGAATTCTATTGTACTGTTGTTGTTTCTTTTATTTCTAATATGCTTATTACTAATCCTTTTCTTGCAATGTTGATTAATGATTGTAGACTGTTCTGTGCTTCTATCTCGAATACTAGAATCAAACATATTTTCAAATAAGGAAATCAAAGTGTTGATGCTGTAACACCCTATACCCGACTTGATCACTGGACACAATCAACCCAAGATACTTAACAATAATTCTATATTAATTTACTTTCAACTTTTAAATGCCAAGATAGGTTTCTTATATAACAACATGTTAAAAAATATCATTATAGATAAATTTTCTACTGTTTCTAAAGTTCTTACAATCAAATTGCCTTATTGAGTAGGTTTAAGTTTATAAGTATACAACAACTTGGGAATTAAAACTTCTATAAAAGCCTTCTTATTCGAACCCTGAAGCGTAGCCTGGGTGCCACTTTAAATGCATAGTACAGCTATGGCACCATTTGCGTAACTTGACAATGTTTGGCATGGTTCTTCCCTAACCTTTGAATCATTCCTTAATCTTGCATACAAATCAGGAAAATTGTAAGTTCAGATGAACTTAGTGAGATTCTGTACATCAGAAATAAAAGGCTCTCAACTTTTGGGTAAATAAGAAAAAGAGTATAGAATTTAAAAATCCTTGACAAAACTTAAAAATTTTGTGATAACACTAAAGTAGCCGATGCTCATGTGTTCTTTGAACCAATCGTTGGCAGATATACTGGCTGATCTGATCATAGGTGCACTCTTTTAAACAACCCATTTCTGGGGCCCAACCTTGTCTAGCTCTATTTTAGGCTCCTATTTTACGTTTTTGGCTCGACTAATCAAGGTACTATATAAGCGAATATGCGGTTTGACGACTACTTTTGGTAGACTATCAGATATCTTGCCACAACTGTGGATCCTTACTCTAATCTTTTCGTTCCACCCTGAACTCTGAATAGACTTACTACATTACCCTGATAATTTTCTTTTTGTGACTTATCCTGTGCTTAAACCCTTCTTCTAAGGAAGACCCATTTATTGAGAATCTTATTTGCTATCTTAAATTTGAGATTTGGCTGATTCATGATCACCTTGTTCTTTACGGACTTGTACTCGTTAATAATCCCAAAGGACTTTCCCACTTCAGACCGTTCTACTAAAATACTCCCAGTAATAGATAGTTCCTTGCAGATGATTTCTTTCTTAGATTTCCCTTGGTAGGATTTCACATTTGATAGTCCCAAGAGGACTTCCCCTCTCTATACAATCCTGACAGACTTCCGTTTCTTCTATTATTTCCTGATGGACTTTCTACTCTAGATAGTCTTTGATGTTTTTCTTTCTTAAGAAAGTCCTCAGCAGACTTTCCTCTTATTCTAGTGACCTGTTTACCCATGAATACTTAAGATTAATATTTGCATAATCATCTCAATTATTACAACCAAAAACTTGTGTACTTATCGAACTTTGGTGAACCTTTATGGAGGATACTTATCTGCAAATACTTGAAGGAATTGCTCCTTCCTCTCACATATACCCGTGTTAAGACATTTTTACCAGTTCTACTTACCTTTGCATTTTGGAGAATCCTTTTATTATCATGTTTGCCTGCATTCGCAGATACGCCACGCTCATTCTGTTAGAATTTTTGTTGTGTGAATCATATAGTGCTTTCCCTTTTTTTTATGCATTGACAGGTTTCCTGCTTACCATCCTGGGAGACTCCATTTCACCAAAAAATGTACCTATTCACCACTAGATTATGTCATGGCTAACCATGGACTTTTGATTTTGAAAAATTAGTAAACCCCTTTCAAAGTGCCATCCCATAGGGCCTGTATGTCATTTACACAGTATCACCTTAAAGGTCCTATATATCGTAGTCATGGTGTCACCCTAAAGGACTAGTAGATAATTTTCATCATGGTGTCGCCCTAAAGGACTAGTAGATAATTTTCATCATAGTGTCGCCTCGAAGGACAATTAGATAACTGTCGTCACATTGTCATCCTGAAGGACCAGTACATATCTGTTCTACGATGCTGCCAAACTCCCTTATATCCCATAACAATTTGTCAATTCCTTCATTATGCTAATTTTTCCTATCTTCATCTAACTGTCATAATAACTCATTCCATTCTTCTCATTTTAAAAACATGTTTTTCACACATAGTAATTCACTTATTACTATAACATATAACATGCCATATTTCAATACATCAATATTGGTTTGCTACAATTTGTTGAAATAGATTAAACCATTTTTCATACTTAAGGAGCTTGAATAAAAGCAATTTCATCATGTTTTACTTAGTTTTTCACTTTTATTTATGAAATAATAAAGAGTGTAATTGGAATCGTTTATATGACTTTAGGGCCAAAATAGGTTAAAAGAAGATTAACATGTTTGGTGAGTGTGCGGACATCATTCAGAGGTATGAGAACACAAGATTGGTCGCCATGTTCTAACATGAAGGTTCGACGTCACAACATAGTGAGAAGTATACCCAAAATAACAAAACTACCTTCAGTGTCACGACACAACCCTAAATCTAAGCCTGAGACAAGTAAACTGCAAACAATGTTGCGACATAGGGCAGAGGATGTCGTGCCACCAGCCTGATGTGAAAAATTAATGAGCTGAGACTGTTTTGGTCCATACAATGAACTTTAACATAAAAATGTCAGTCAAACTAGGGCTATGGACGATAGCCAACCCTAAATCTGTAAATAGGTTTCACTAAACACTTCTTAGACAACTTTTCTATATGTTTAAACTTTTATTCTAGTTTAGGTTGCAAATTTTATTTAGTTTTCAGTTTTTAGTCCTTTGTAATTAGGATTTCTTTTCAATTTTATTTTCACTTTTGTTCGACGGAGAATCTGGTTGGTAGATTCATCAAACTCTTATTAAAAAAATGCTACTTTTCAACCTCTTTATCTATAGAAACGCTAATAGAGGGCCAAACCAAGTGACCATACTGTATGTGGTCAAAGACTGGATTAAATTGAAGGAGAGATGCAGTCAATGCAAACTGAAGTGAAACAGGTGCAGTTTAACTACACCCAAACGATAAAAGTATTGACAAGACTAGAAGATCAGATGAGCCAATTGATAAGCATAATTGGGGATAACAAAAGGAAAATTGACACCGGGATCACATTAAAGCAATTGTGTAACAGCACGATTTTGGGTCTAGTCAGAACAGTGGTTTCAGGACCACAAATTCGATGGGAAAAATTTATTTTTATTATATTTTTAGGGTCTACAATTTTACGGAAAGGTTTCGCAAAAATTTCGTTCAAAAATTTCGACGTTTGGGCACTCAATTTAGTCAAAAGGACTAAATTATAAATAGTGCAAAAGTTGAGTTCTACATGTTAGAAGTGTCTAATTATTATGAAGTTTTAAATTGAAGGTCCTTAAATGGTAATTTGACCATTATACTTTGATTTGGACAAAAATGGGCATGAGTAGAAAAAAATCTCAAGAAAGGACAAAAGGGCATTTTTGTCATTTGTTAATTAAAAGAATTAAAAAGCCAAAATCAAGCAAAAATGTTGTCATCTTCTTCATATCCTGGCCGAATATACCATGAACTACATGGCTAGGACTTTTTCAAGCTTTCCAAGCTCAATAGTAAGTGATTCCTAGCCCCGTTATTAATGTTCATCGTATTTTTAAAATCCTCGTAACTTGCTTTAGCTATTTCTACCATTATTTTGAGCTAGGGTTTAAGTTTAAAAATTTACCCATGATGAATAATTGTGTATTTTGATGATTAATGGTAGATTATACTTGTCTATGATGAGAGGAACGAGTTTTACTAAGTGATTTTCGATAAAAACGTCTAAAAGGACCGAATTGTAAAAGTTGTAAAATTGGTTATAAGTGTATGAATTAGTGAGAAATGGGGACTGCTATAGTTATGAAAATGGTTCGACTAAGTCCAAAATACAAGAAAATTGAATAAAAATCATTTTACGATCCTTAGAGCAAAATGTAAATATGTGAAAGTTTAGAGGCAAAAATGTAAATTTTCCATAATATGATTTTTGGATCACATTGAGTAATGTGACTAATAATTGAGCTAAATGTGATACTATAGATCATGGAAAATGAGATTCGGGCTTAGATTGGGAAAGAACAAAGTTATGGACCAAATCGAGAAAATTTGTAACGCCCAAAAAATATAGGGGTTGTAATTTTGCATGGTTTGACATAAGTGCGTGATTAGCATGTTGGCTAGGAAATTTGGGTGTGTTTGGGAGGTTTTTTGGAAGCCTGGGTTTAAGTCCTGCCTTTGGCAAAATTTTAATTTTTGGGCTTGAGAGAACTTGGATGTTAGCTTATAGGACTTAATTTTAATTGTTGTTATTTCATGGCACAAAGCGAGTCTGTGTTGGAGTGGCAAATGGCGTCACAAGCATGGTAGGAGTGTGTTCGAATCCCCTTACAAGCAAAAGGTAATTATTTTGCTACATAGGGGTGGTAAGAGGTGGAGTTTGATGTAAACTCTTGAAGGTTGTTGTGGACTTGGTCAGAGGAAGAAATTTGAATTGGTTATAGTTATTTTTTTGAATTTGAAATTAGGGAGTTGGAGTGAATCATGGAGCAAAATATGAAGTGAATCAAAGGATTTGAAACTTGGGAGAGTTGTAGCCGAAAGTGGTATGTTGCATGTGCAAATTCGGCTAGTGTGTCTGGGAGTAAGCATTTTTAGCATTTGGTGGGAGTGTAGGTGCCGAGTTCTTCTCTAGTTTTTTGGGTTTGTTTTATTTTTTTCATTTTGTGCATTGTTTTTCCCTTGTGCGTTTTTGTAAGAGAGCTCTTATGCTCTTTCGGGTTTTGTTAAGTGTAGGTCATTGTGCCGAAACCCCTTTTTTCTCAACTTTTCTTTTCCACTTTTACCAAACCATATTATTTTGCTCTCTCTTCTTTTTCTAGCCTCTAACCGATTGTTGCTTCTCTTGAATACCCCATTTCCTTTCTCTTCTCAAAATTTTCGTAGCGCCAAACTTATCATCTCTCTACCCTAATTCTCTATTGATTGAATTGAACTCCTCTTCTATTCTTATTCTACCGATTGGTGCCACTTTCATTGCCTTTTGTCATTACCATAGACCCCTTTTCTTTTTCACTTCTCTTTTATTCCTTCTATTTGTGTTTAGTCGATTATAACTATTCTATTCTAGAAGATTCCCTCATTCTTATTCTTTTGGGTACCTTGGCCGAATACTACTTTCCTGCTACCTTCACTTTTGACTTTGAGTCGGTGGCAATCTTCTGGCATTCAATCGAAATCTCCTTCTCTAGCAATTAAGTTTGGTAAGTGTTTTGCCTATCATTTTAATTAAACTTGTTCGTTCTTACCCTTCTCTTAAATGGCCAAATCTTCTTTTCTTCTTATGGTTGATTCTGTTGGGGTACCATGTCTGCAATAGGATCATTGTTTGCTGAATTCTCTAAAGGTGAAGGATATCCCCAGTGACTCAGCGGCTTATCTTTCATCATTCAATCGTTTACTTGGGGGTAAGTGCTTTGGCTAATCATTCCTTTGGTTAGTGTTAGATTTCTGAGTCTATCTTGTAGTTAATCTTGTCTAATGGTATCTATTAGAATACAGATGTATGTTTGATCACGTGATTCATTCACTTAGTAATCTTAAAAGATTAAGGATACTAGTTCAAGCAAGGCATTGGTGCTTTAATCTAGTAGTGTCGTGACAACAATGTTATTACAGGTGTGTAACCACACCCTTTATTTTTGTAATCGGCAGAAGCTAAAAAGCCGGAATGCTGAAACGTCGGCATTCGGGGCCTTACGAATGTGCGAATACATGTGGGGTGAACCGAGCCTACAAATTGTAGGCAATAGACTGTAGGCGCCTTCGTACGTGTTTTTATGGACTTGGGCGATTATGGGCCCAATGGACTTGCAGGTCCGCATGGGTAAAATACTTGGTAGGTGATCTTGATAGCTTGGTATATGAGGCTTGGAATGCCGAATGTGAATCTGGACTGAATGGGCCATACGAGCATGTAGGCCCACTTGGGCCCAATCGCGGGTTTAGGCCCATATACACTATTTTGGCCGTGTAGGTTATCTGAGTCGCTCAAAGCGACGATAGACTTTCTAAGAGGTTATGATAGGTACAGAGACTCCAGAATTGAGTTAATGACCAAAATACCCTTGAGGGGTCAAATTATCATTTTACCCCCGACTGCTTAAATGACCATTATACCCCTAAAGGTAGGTTGACTGATGAAAATAAGATATAGGCATGACTGTATCTATGTCTAATAATTTGCATGCACATCGTATTTATTGATGACATGTTACTCTGCATGGGATGGGTATGATTGGAGGTAGCTCTGTACTAGTGGCTATGCCACGTAATTCTGTTAATAGTGGCTTCGCCACGTAATCTAATTCTGGTGGCTCTACCACATTTTCTGTTAGCAGTAGCACGACTGCGCCATTGGTGTGTTGGCTGGGTGGGTCGAGTTATTCCCCACATAGTGTGTTGGCTGGTACGGGTGGTGTGCTGGTTGGTTTGAGTTGGGTTACATTCATGTTCTATTCTGGTTTTGCATTGGGCCACACTGTTTTTGTATAGGGCTTAAAGCCCAGTCTGCTCTACTACTGTATAGGGCTTCGGCATAGTCTGTTTTGCATGTCTGATTACTCTTACGGGTTGGGGAGTTACACACTGAGTTTTCGCAAACTCACCTTTTATTTTACTGTGTAGGTAACCCTCAACCTTAGTCGATTTGGAGTTGCGAGGGACTTGAGGTGGTCAAATGACTATTGCAATTGGATTTGACTTCATTTTTAAGTTTCAGTTTGGGTTTGTTTATGTAGTAAGGCCATTTAGGAGTTTCATTTTACTTAGTTGTTTTAACTGCTAGTCTAGGGAAACGAGTTTTCAAAATTAATAATCATTTTCTCTAAAACACACATTTTAATCTATATGGTTTTCAACTAAAGAAGCTTTCGCGAATTTAATTCAAACTAAAGAACCAACAATAACAAAAATGGCAAGTGATTTGATAGACCGATTTTGAATGGAAAAAACATTTTATCATGAAAACGGGTTTTATCAACAAGTAAACATTTAGAGAATACTTCGATTTGGCATATTAGATTTGGCCTTAACGTTTAGGCCGAGTTTGGGGTGTTAAATTTAGTGGTATCAGAGCCAGGTTACAAGATTCGGCTTTAGAATGGGTTTTCAAAAAAATTCCACAGAAATGGGTTTTTAAAAGCTTTTCTAAAATTTTGGTTTTTGGAAGAGATGACTTTTGGAAAAGAATTTGAATTGTTTTAAAACGATGTTACTAAAAGTTTGGTACATCGAGTTTGTGACGCCAAATCTGTAAGTTCTCTGATATTATATACTGTTATAGACTAAACTGTGATTCTGAGAAACTATTATAGACAGTGGTACTGTATTAAAACTCTATAGTTAGAGTAGACTAAGACTGTAGGAAAATTAAGACTGTAGAGGATTGAAAACTATAGTTGGACTCCAATATGCAAAAGCAAAACTCTAGCAACTGCCTTTTTCATAAAACATCTGTAATAATTACTGAAATTATGAACTGATTCATAAAATTTTTAAAACAGATTAATCGTAAATCGAAATGAGCATACGGGGTACTCGCGTAAGGGGTACACGTGGCCGCGGTAGAGGTTGAGGGAGTGCTAGCGCTGGGTCTTCAGCGTCGGGCCACATGCCTACTAGGGAGGCACTAGCATCGCCAGTGACTAAGACGGGGTCTTATGATCGAGCTGCAGAGAATGATGCTTTATCACAAGCGATGCTTCATGTCCTAAAGAGGGTTGTCGGAGTGAGCATTGGATCCGTGGGCCGAGGATCAATTTTTGAATGACTTCGGGCTAATGGAACGAAAATTTTCTGAGGTGTATCTGGTATAGCCCCAAATGTAGCGGAGTATTGGTTGGAGGCTACGGAACGGATAATGGACGACCTCGACTGCACAGTGGAGTAGAAACTGAAAGGAGTAGTGTCTTTACTATGAGATGAGGCTTACCAATGATGGCTCATTGTGAGGGATGGTACACAGGCTGATCATTTAACATGGAACTTCTGTAAGATGGCCTTTCAACAGAAGTACGTAGGGGCGAGTGATGTGGATGCTCGCAGGAAGGAATTTCTGAGTCTGACCCAAGGGAACAAAATTATGGCAGAGTACGAGGCAGAGTTTCTGCGACTAAGTCAATATGCCCGGGGAATTGTAGCAACTGAGTATGAATGCTATGTGCGTTTCGAGGATGGTCTCTGGGACGAGTTACAGGTGCTGATAGCTCCACAGAGGGAGCGGGGTTTTGCTACTTTTATTGAGAAAGCAAAGATTGCTGAGGACGTGAAGCTCTCTAAGCGCCAAAATCGTGAGAAAGATAAGGGCAGGTTTAAGAGGGATTCAAAGCCCTCGGGTACTTCTAGAAGGCCTATTAAGAAGGCTAGATTTGATAGGCCAATTCGAGCAGTCCTTATTACCGTTGTTCAACCGCAGACTTGCGCGAATTGTGGGAAGTCTCACTAGGGGGAGTGTTGGAGACGAACCGGGGCGTGCTTTAGATGTGGGTCTAAGGATCATTAGGTCAAGGATTGTCCTCAGAGGCCAGGGCAGATGCAAGCTGTAGAGCAGAGGTTTGTGCAGCCAATGAGAGGCGGCTAGTAACCACCGAGAGGCCGTAGTCAGGCCAGTGGTGGAAACAGTAATGGACATGGTCGTGGAGCATTAGGCAGAGGTGTTGGTAATACTGAGGCACGACAGCCAGCCTTGGTCTATGTTGCTCGTCGTCGAGAGGATGGTGATGCCCCTAATTTCATAACCGGTACGCTTATGATTCATAACATGTTATACACTACTTTGATTAATATTGGGTCTACAAACTCTTATGTTGCATGTAATGTGCGTGAGATTTTGGGTATCTAATTTGAGAATACTGTTAGTGAAATGTCTGTGTTAAGTCCACTGGGACAGTCTATTAGGGTAGACAAATTGGTTAGAGACGTGCCCCTAGAAGTTCAAGGTATAATCTTTTTAGCGGATTAGATGGAACTACCATTTGGAGAATTCGACCTTATCTTGGGTATGGACTGGCTAGTGAAACACCGTGTGAATTTGGATTGCGCTGCTAAGCGAATGGTGTTGAAGACTACTGAGGATAAGGAGGTAGCTATAATAGGGGAGCGATGGGACTATCTGTCTAATGTAATGTCAACATTAAGGGCTGAAAGGTTAGTTTACAAGGGTTGTGAGGTATTTCTAGCGTATGTGAGTACTTCTAATTCTGGAAGTCCTTCTGTGGGAAATGTTAAAACTGTCAAGGAATTTTTGGATATATTTCCTGATGAGCTTCCTGGGTTGCCTCCAAATTGTAAGGTTGAATTCGGAATTGAACTATTGCCTGGAACAGCTTCGGTGTCCATCGCCCCTTATGGGATGGCACCGAAGGAGCTGGTGGAATTAAAGGCTCAAATTTAAGAACTGTTGGATTGAAGTTTCATTTGACTGAATGTATTTTCGTGGGGAGCACCGGTGTTATTCGTAAAGAAGAAGGACGGGACTATGCGCATGTGTATCGACTACCATTAGTTAAACAAACTGACTATCAAGAACAAGTACCCCCTGCCAAGGATTGACGACCTTTTTGATTAACTCAGAGGAGCTTTAGTTTTCTCAAAGATCGACCTCCGATCTGGGTACCATCAGCTAAGAGTTAAGGAGGTTGATGTGTACAAGACCGTATTTAGGACTCGGTATGGGCACTACAAGTTTCTAGTAATGCCGTTTGGGCTTACGAATGCACCAGCAACTTTTATGGACCTCATGAACTAGATATTCCAAACTTATCTAGATCGATTTGTGGTTGTCTTTATAGACGATATTCTGGTGTATTCGAGAACTGAGGAGGACCATGATGAACATCTTCGGATCGTTCTGCAAAATTTGAGGGAGAAGCAGCTATATGCGAAATTTAGCAAGTATGAGTTCTGGCTGCGAGAAGTGACATTTTTGGGTCATGTAGTATCTGCTGAGGGGATTAGGGTGGATCATCAAAAAATTGAAGCTGTATTGAATTGGAAACCACCAAGGACTGTATCGGAAATTTGAAGCTTTTTGGGTCTGGCGGGTACTACAGACGTTTTGTTGAGGGGTTTTCTATAATTATTGCACCGCTAACTAAGTTCCTGCGTAAAAGGGTACCATTTATTTGGACTGATAAGTACCAAGAGAGTTTTGAGAAATTGAAGGAAGTTCTGACTAAAGCCCCTATGTTAATACAACCGGAGTCTGGGAGGGAATTCACTGTGTATAGTGATGCGTTACACATTGGACTGGGTTGCGTACTGATGCTGGAGGGTAAAGTGGTTGCTTACGCATCACGTCAACTTAAGCCTCATGAGACGAATTACCCCACTCATGATTTGGAGTTAGCGGCGATGGTGTTCACACTGAAGATCTGGAGGCATTACTTATACGGGGAGAAGTGTATCATTTACACGGATCATAAAAGCCTCAAGTACCTCCTTACTCAGAAGGAGCTAAACCTTAGGCAACAAAAATGGATAGAGTTGCTTAAGGACTATGATTGCTCGATCGAGTATCACCCTGGTAAGGCTAACGTTGTAGCTGACGCACTGAGCCATAAGGTTGTATTTGATTTGAGAGCAATGTTTACTCATCTTAGCTTCTTGATGATGGAAGTCTATTGGCTGAACTTTAAGTAAGACCGACGTGGACTGAGCAGATTAAGGAAAGGCAGTTATTGGATGAATCATTGGTTTCTTGGTTTCGACAGGTTGAGAATGGGGAGACTTCTGATTTTGGGCTGAACAGAGAGGGAGTTTTATGTTTCCGTGGAAGAAGGACTTTGATCTGAGGCAGTCTATACTGCAAAAGGCACATAGCGGTCCATATGCCATGCATCCTGGTGGAAACAAATTGTATCGAGATCTACGTGAACTATATTGGTGGCCAGGGCTAAAGCGCAAGGTTACTGAGTTTGTGGGTAGATGTCTGACATGCTAGCAAGTTAAGGCTGAGCATCAACTACCTTCTAGGCTACTTCAGCCAGGCAAAATTCCACTCTGGAAGTGGGAGAGGGTAACCATGGGTTTTGTGTGTGGGCTACTCTTGACGCCTTCTAAGAAGGACTCGGTGTGGGTTATTATGGACAGATTGACTAAGTCTGCCCACTTTATACCGGTTCGTACCGACTATTCATTGCAAAATTTAGCAAAGTTGTATGTGGCAAGATAGTGCGATTTTATGAGGTGCTAGTTTCTATCATTTCTAACAGAGACCCTAGATTCACATCTCAGTTCTGGAAGAAGTTACACAAGGCACTGGGTACAAGGATGGATTTCAGTACTGCCTTTCACCCTCAGACAGATGGACAGTCAGAAATGGTGATTCAGATACTAGAAGACATGCTGAGAAGTTGTGTAATTGATTTTCGTGGTAGCTGGGAAGATTATTTACCATTGGTAGAATTCGCATATAACAATAGTTATCAGGCAAGTATTCAGAGGGCACCATATGAGGCTTTGTATGGTCGTAGGTGTTGTACGCCTACGTGTTGGACTAAATTGGGTGAGCATCAAGTTTGGGGACTAGAGTCAGTTGCGGATACTGAAGACAAGGTTAAGCTGATTAGAGATCGGTTAAAGGAAGCATTTGGTAAGCAGAAGTCATATGCTGATTTGAAGCGCAAAGAGATTGAATACTCTGTGGGAGATCTAGTATTTTTGAAAGTTTCACCTTGGAAAAAGATTTTAAAATTTGGATAGAAGGGCAAGCTAAGCCGTCGATTTATTGAACCTTACTGAGTTATGAAGCATGTTGGACCGGTTGCTTATCAGCTAGAGTTGCCTCCGGAATTAGATAGAATTCATCATGTGTTCCATGTCTCCATGCTGAGATGATACCGCTCTAATCCCTCACACATAGTGCCAATTGGGGAGATCGAGGTTAAGCCTAATTTGACCTTTAAGGAAGAACCAGTGCAAATTATAGATCGTGATGTTAAGGTATTAAGGAGGAAATCTGTTCCTTTGGTCAAGGTGCTCTGGCGTAATGACGGTTCATAGGAAGCCACATGGGAGCCTGAAGAGGCGATGCGACAACAATACCCTCACCTGTTCTGACCAAGTAAATTTCGAGGCCAAAATTTCTTTAAGAGGGGTAGAGTTGTAACGCCCCAAGTATATAGGGGTTGTAATTTTGCATGGTTTGACATAAGTGCATGATTGGCATGTTGGCTAGGTAATTTGGGTGTGTTTGGGGGTTTTTAGGAAGCCTGGGTTCATGATCGTGATTTCAATAAAGTAATAATAATGATCGTACTTGGAAACTAACTATTATAATGATAAAAGGCAAGTGCACCTATCGAATAGTAGTATAGTTAGTAGTAAGACCGGAATATAGAATCCAAGGAACCAAAAGTACTAGTAATGACTTTCTTCCTATTATCTAGCCTCAAAGAAAATGAGGATTTGGTTGTAAACTAACTAATCTAAACTAAACTAAAGACACGACAAAGAGTAAATTGGGAAATTACTTTGGGAAAACTGAATGATAAAGGCAATACCCAAGGAAGAATCCACCTAGACTTCATTTGTTATCTAACTCTGAACGAGACGATTTCTTCATTCGACTTGATCCGTAGAGATCCCTGAATTATGTTAATATCTCCATCGAGACTAAGAACAACTAACCCTAGGTTGATTAATTGAAATCTCTTTCTAATTAAACCCCTTAGTGTTGCATTAAATCGATCTATGGATCCCCTATTAGATTTAACTCTAATCCGGCAGATTTTTGTCGTCCTATGTCTAGGATTGCGATCAACCCCGCTTAATTGTGTTGGATCTACTCTTAAACAGGGACTTTTGCTCCACTGGATAAGCACATTCGACTTGAAGTAATATCCTAGAAATATTAATTCAAGAATTAAAAACACAATTAAGAACAAGTCAAATATTTATCATATAGCTCAGATAACAATAACAAGATTTGTCTTATGTTTCATCCCCCTCAGGTATTTAGGGGTTTAGTTCATGTTTATAAATGAAAACATCTTAGAGTAAAGAAGATAACAAAACATAAAGAAAACCCAAAACTCCTGAAAGGATTTGAAGGGAGATCTTCAAACTTGATGTAGATCCTAGCTTTTGAGATGGATCAATCGGCTTTATTCGGGTAATTCCCTGTCTTCTACTCTGAGTCTTGGCGAGGACTCCATGTGTCCCTTTTTAGTCATCTTCTAGGGTCTTTATATAGAGTTTGGAGTGTCTTTCTTAGCCTCTAAGTAGCTTTTTCCATGTGAAATTGAAACTCATCACGACAGGGACACGCTCGTGTGGCACGCCAGTGTGAATCGAGCCCAAGCTGTGTTCGAGCCTGTTAATGTGGCACGGTCGTGTGGGTAACCCGTGTGATGAACTCTAGGCCGTGTTGATTATTGATGTGGGCCTATTTTGCCCTTTTTGGCCCGTTCCTTGCTTTTTTCTTGTCCTTATGCTCATCCAAGTATAAAACATGAAATTAAAGGATTAGGAGCATTAAATTCCACAATTCTAATGATAATTCATCCAAAAATATGCTAAGCATGGGATAAAAATATGTATAAATTACGGTTTATCAAAAACCCCACGCTTAAGCCTTTGCTTGTCCTCAAGCAAAATCTCAACTCACAATTAAAATAATTCTTCTCAACTTATAGTTCTTATTAATAATGTTTCGAACTAATCCACAAGTAATCATACATTGAGAATTCAACTGAAAGAACATTAAAGTCTTGAAACAATCTAAGTTGAGAATTTTATCACAGAAACATAGGTTTTCTCCCCTCTTCTAAGTAATTACCTTGAATTCAAAATCAACAAGAGTTGACATCCTCACTAAAGATTCACTCTATCCATTCGAAGTGTTTAGGGTTCAGAAATTAAGCACTCTTTAGTCAACATGAAAAGTTATTACCATAAGCTTGCATGAAAATCAAATCTCCACCACTATAGATTGAGATGATACATTAATCAAAGGGTCTTTAGAGGGTTGTAATAGGGCTTTGGTTAGGGGTGTGGTTACAAGCTGAAAGAAAAGGTTAAAATCGTGATTGAATTGAAAAATCATCTAACTAGAAAAATCTCTATCACTGAAATAAATTCATACATTTGAGCTATTTTCTCATGACTAACACCGTTTAAGATCTATAGTACATAATTACAAAATAATATGCTAAACATTTAAGTTACAACTGATTTTTTTTAGAACAAGTCAAATACTTTACAAACTTAACTAACTGAAAGGGAGAACATAGCTAGATAATTATTCAATTCAAATCTCGACAAAAAATAGGGATCAAAGTAATTAGGGGGATTTCAACCATAATGGGTTGTTGGTTAATATTGAGGGTAAGTCAATGAATGGCTTGTTAGGCTCAAGAGGGTTCACTGAGGGTTAATTTATGGAGGTAGGCTTTTATGGAGTAAGTGGGTTAAAACCTAGGTGCCTTTATCATCTTGGTATATCAAATCAATGATGTGGTCTCGACATGTATGATCGAAGCAAGTTCTAGAATAACAGATGAACATTGACTCATTCAAAGCAACAATAAAAGTGAGCATGAAAGGATGTATGCTCAAAAGGCTCAAAAATCTCACCAGAATTATGGCTTTTTATGTCAATCCTGCGAAATTCAAATCACAAGATAATACCTAAATTTGGGGAAAACAACCTAGAAAAAATTTTAGATTAACAAAAATTTCAACTTATCATGTTTGATTCTCTAATGTCTTAAGGTTTGAATAATCAAAGCACAAATATGTATGTCTTAATCCTAAACATATCAATAAAAATAATAAATCAATCAGAATTTATTTTAATTGTTAAGGCCAAGATTCAAGGATTTGAGAATAATGCAAAAAGTGAAAGTGAGTAAATTTAGGGATTTCCTGAGAGTGAACTTAATAACCCCCCACACTTAAGATGTACATTGCCCTCAATGTACAAGGTTAGATTTTACTAACAATATAAGCATAAATCTTAAGATAGGGAGAGAAATGAAACTCCTTGAATATTAGACGAATTCTTTAAGTTGGAAGTGTGGAAACTTGTAGGAAAGAGTGTCGATCCACAATCTCTGTGCCAAAAGAATATTATAAGTAGTATCGTGTTGGCTATGATCGTGGTTGAGTAGGACCCAACAGTCGTGGTAGGGTTTTCCCATTAGAGTTAGATTTAAGCTTTTAGGCTCTTTGAAACTGCGATAGCATTAATAAAATTTTAGGGAATGTAGGTTAGCACAATTTACTCGTTAGGAAATAGCCAATATGAAATGTTTAAAATAAATTAAGTTAAGTTCTTAGAATATTGAAATTCAAATAGTTTAAGTAAAATAAAAGGAAGAATAAAAAGAAAGAAGAAAATAAAAAGGAAAATAAAGTAAAAGATAAGAGGAATCGAAAGTCCTAATCATCGTGAGGTGGGGGCGGTGTTGAGATGTGGAGGTGCTGGCAAATCTGATAGAGAGTAGCATCAATGTGATCAAGGCGCTGAAAACACTGTTGCTCGAATCATGTAAGGTGCTCAAAGATGTCAACGCGTGAAGCTGCTGCATAAACTGGACGACAGATGGGCAGTGGCTCCTCGTGAGATAGAGGGACATCATCAATAATGTCCTCTGGGTCCTCCTGCTCGGTAGATTGTGCTAGACAATACTAAGGAGGATCGATCCCACGTCGGCGCTCAATCATCCTCATGTGTAGTATGGTTTGGATGCCTTGTGGGGACATCTGGCCAATAATAGTGGGGGAAGATGATTGTGCTATGGTGTTAAGGAGACTGAAGTGGTGAGCCAAGCGAGTCACATATGGGCCCATCGAAATCACCCCCTATGATGTCACTCTGTCTGATGCTGAATGGCAAGAGCAATGAAATAGGCGAGGTCGAGCATGTGCCCATGTGCCATGCTCCATAAAAAATAGGCGAGTAGGCCGTGAAGGTACCTCAGTGATGGGGTGAGAGCTGTCGTCTTAGAGCGACTAGGGTCGTAGGTGGCTGAAACAGGGACGAGGGCTTGCCAGCACTTAGAAGGAGAGAAGTGGATATGGTGGTGAAGCTCGAAGAGGTTTTCCTCTTCCATAAATCTGTCGGTATATAAGCCCAAAGCTGCACCGAACTCAGGTACGCTGAGATGACGTACCAAACCACCGAGGCAGAGCTGGACCGTTCCGGGATTGTCATGCTGGGACATGACTGTCTGTAAGTGGAAGGTGGAGCAGAGCTCTAGAGTGAGCTCAAGGTAGGTAGGCTCGACGATCTCGAAGAACTGGTCCCATAGGTTCATCGATAATAAGGCCCGTATCGCGTCTTCTAGTTGGACCTGTTCTAGTGCGGCCCAGTCAATACATCGCCCCACTCCAAGCGACCTTGTCCTAAGAATCTGAAATAGTTCCTCTCGTAAACCTTGTGGGAATTGAAGGAAGGGATGGCAAATTTCTATGGTGGCACTCGAGGAAGTACCGCCGGGTCTTTTTCGCTTCTTGGAAGCGGGGATGACGGCTTTCTTGCCTCGTGAGGATGACATTATGTACCTGGAAAAATAGAGAATTAACGAATGTATAATAATTAACAAAGTCTATCATAAGTTAATCAACTAGGTAAATCAATTTCGCATTTTTAGTAGCATGTTCAAGTGAATGTTCTAAATATCCTAAAACTAACAAAGAAATGGGTACTATATTATTGTTGAGATAGTTACAAATAGCAGAAAATGAGATTGCAAAATGGTATGAGATAAATCTAAAATGGTATATCATGAAAAACATATGAAAAATAAGAGAATAACTAGATAAACTAAAAAAGAAAATAAAAATAAAAATAACAATTAAAAGGAATGAAAGAAATGAGAACCGATATGGTAAGTGATGGTGGCCGGAAGTGATGTGAGGGTAGTGCACGGGCGTGGTAGTGGTGCACGGTCATAGACTGTGTAGGGTAGTGGTTTGGTGGTGGTGGTGGGCCGCCGACGGTGATGGTGGTTGTGATTTGTGAAGGGGAAAGAACAGTATTGGAAGAGAAGCGATTTGGTGTTTTGAGTGAAAAGGGATGAAGGAGAGGGGTAGGAAACGGAAGGGGAAGGATTAAGAGGGTGGTGGCCGGAGCTGGAGACGGTGGAGGTTGTGCCTCGACTAAGGTTGTTAGGGTTTTGAGTGGAGGAGATGATGAATAGTGAGGGGTTTATATAGAAATGGGGGCACACGGGCGTGTCACACGCTTGTGTGTCTCGTGTTCAGCCCATGTGTCTCGCAAATTAGGGTTTTGGGCGGGCTTGATTCGCAGCCCACACCCGTGTTTCTTAGGCGTGTTGGGGCACACGGTCGTGTCACACGGTCGTGTCCCTTGTTGTTTGCTTCTCCCACACCCGTGTATGAGGTCACATGTCCGTGTCAATTTATCAGGCTCGACCACGAGCATCAAGCACGGCCGTGGTGCATACCTGTGTTGATTTAACAGGTTCGCCCATGGCCTTGGGACACGGGCATGTCGTATGCCCGTGTTAATTTAACAAGTATGGCCACGGCCACATCGCACGACCGTGGCTATTTGTCGAAGCAAGTGTCTTGGGAAAATTTTGCCCTGTTTGAACACGGTCGTTTTGCACGGCCGTGTCTCCGCTCATGTTGTGCCCACGACCTTAGGCATACCCGTGGTCCTGGCCGTTTGGCTTGAAAAACCTGCATTCAGGAAGTCAGTTTATGAATTAGAGGTTAAAAGATTAAGTTAAAGAAATTTACTATGTTAGTGCTCGGGTTGCCTCCCGAGAAGTGCTTGTTTATAGTCTAAGCTCGACTTCTCTCAAGCTTCCACGATCATGGTCGTTTGAGGAGTTCAAACTCCTCTCTCCTTCTATCAGTTTTAATATCAAAATACAATTTAAGTCGAGTATAATTTTCCTTGAAAGTGCCAAATGTCTCATATGTTATCTCGATTGTACCATAGGGAAAAATTTTTATTACCGTGAAGGGAGTTGTGTGACCTGTATGAAATTTTGAATTCGAGATTCGAGGATCCTTCTCCTCTAATAATACCTTATCCCCTACCTTAAATTGATTCTTTTTTACCTTAGGGTCGTTATGGTAATGCTTTGGTTCGATGTGGCATATCTTAGGTTTCCCTTGGCGGTAGTTTAGCCACTCGTCTAGTTCTTCGTTTTGCAGCATTCGTTCTTCATGGATTGTTCCTTTGTTATCATATGAATTCGTATATGGCTCAGTTGCACTTCCATGAGGAGTACTCTGCAGAGAAGGTTGAACAGTGAGATCATTCTTATTACAAGGACTCATAATAAAATCTTTATCATTAACAGTCTTATTAGAATTACGAGCTCGCAAAGTAATTGTATCATCACCTACACGAAGTGTAAGTTCACCGGTGCCTACATCTATTATAGTCCTTACAGTTGCTAAGAAGGGTCGCCCTAGAATTAATGGCACATGGCAATCCTCATCTATGTCCAAAACCACAAAGTCCACTGGGAATATGAATTTGTCAATTTTAACCAGAACATCTTCAATTATACTATTAGGAAATCTAATGGTTTTATCAGCCAATTGAATGCTCATCCTAGTTTGTTTGGGTTTCCCAAGACCTAGTTGTTTAAACAGTTTATAAGGCATTACATTAATACCTGCCCCTAAATTAGCCAAGGCATTTTTAACATCTAAGCTACCAAGTAAACAAGGAATCGTAAAACTCCCTGGATCTTTTAATTTATTAGGTAGCTTGTTATGCAAAATGGCTGAGCAAACTGCATTCAGTTCTACATGCGACGACTCGTCTAATTTCCGTTTGTTTCCTAGAAGCTCTTTTAAAAACTTAATGGCGTTTGGCATCTGCGAAAGAGTTTCAACAAAAGGTAAGTTAATATGTAATTACTTTAAAAGTTTAAGGAATTTACCGAATTGTTCATCTGTGCGGTGTTTCCTTGTCACATTAGGATATGGGACACAAGGCTTATACTCTTTGACAAATGGTTCTTTGCGACTTACCTCACCCTTACCTTTACTTACCACAGTTTCCTGTGTTGGCTCTAATTTGGTTTTAACTAACCCTCCTTCATCAATCGTGTTGGTGGCGTGGAGTTGCTCCTTAAGGTTAGTCTCGGTCTTGCTCGGCAGACCACCCTGTGGTCTTTTAGAGATTAGCTTAGCGAGCTGGCCTATTTGAGTTTCGAGTCCTTGAATAGATGCTTGCTAATTTTTAAGTGTCGTCTCGATGTTTTGAAAATGGGCTTCTGACACGGAGATAAATTTCATGAGCATCTCCTCAAGGTTCGGTTTTTTCTCTTACTGGTAAGGTGGTTGTTGAAATACCGGAGGGGGTGGCGGTCTCTGATTTCCTTGCTTACCTTGTCCTCCCCATGAGAAATTGGGGCGGTTCCTCCAACTAGCATTATATGTGTTACTATAAGGGTTATTTTGAGATCTAAAATTATTACCCATATAGTTGGCTTGCTCATTTTCCATGCCATATCCATAGGTGGGGTACTCAAAATTGCTCATGTTTCCTTGAATTGAGTCACACTGCATCACTTGGTGTACCTGCGTAGAACCAAATAAACCGTCAATCTTTTTATTTAAGAGTTCTACCTGATTTGATAGCATTATAACTGCGTCGACATTAAAAACTCTGGCAGCTTTTTGCGACTTTGTTTTCATGACTTGCCACTAATAGTTATTCAATGACATCTCCTCTATAAACTCGTAAGCTGCCTCTGGTGTTTTGTTATTGATTGTTCCACCGGTGGCTACATCGATCATCTGTCTCGTAGAAGGGTTCAAACCATTGTGAAAAGTTTGAACTTGAAACTATAGAGGTAACCCATGGTGAGGGCACCTTCTTAATAAGTCCTTGTATCTCTCCCAAGCATCGTAGAGTGTCTCTAAATCCATCTGCATAAAAGAAGAGATATCATTCCTCAACTTTTCCATTTTAGCCGGTAAAAAATATTTAAGTAAAAATTTTTCCGTCATTTGTTCCCATGTAGTGATAGATCCTCGTGGTAGAGAGTTTAACCACGGTTTGACTTTATTCTCAAAGAAAAAGGGAATAACTGAAGACAAATGGCATCATCAGAAACGCCATTTATTTTGAATGTGTCGCAGAATTCCAAAAAGTTAGCTAAATGAGCATTAGGATCTTCATCATGCAAACCATCAAACTTAACAAACTGTTGAATCATTTGAATAGTGTTAGGTTTTAGTCCAAAATTATTTGTAGCAATAGCAGGCCTAACAATACTAGATTTAGTACCAGCTAAATTAGGTTTAGCATAATCGTACATAGTGCGCGGAATAGGATTTTGATTTATAGGATCTGCTGCTACCACAGGAGGTAGCTGATTATCCTGATTTGCCTCCATCTCTTCAGTAGATTCGGGTTCTTCTTCTTGTCCCTGTTCTGGGTACTGTAGGCTTCTTCTTATTTCTCTCCAGTTTCTGCGAACTGTGGCTTCTAAATTATCGTCAAAAAGCAAAGGTCCTGACGGGTTTCTTTTAGTCATAAACTAGAGATACCTATAAGAGAAAAGCAAAAAAGAAAGAAAAATTTAGTAAATAAAACCTAATAAGAATAGAAAATAAATTGCTTATAAACGTAAAGATGGACAAAGCAATAGAAATCAAGTGTTTCTAATATTTTAGTTCCTCGGCAACGGCACCAAAAACTTGATCGTGATTTTGATGAAGTAATAATAATGATCGTACTTGGAAACTAGCTATTATCGCGATAAAAGGTAAGTGCACCTATCAAATAGTAGTATAGTTAGTGGCAAGACCGGAATATCGAATCCAAGGAACCAAAAGTACTAGTAATGACTTTCTTCCTATTATCTAGCCTAAAAGTAAAGGAGGATTTGGTTGTAAACTAACTAATCTAAACTAAACTAAAGACATGACAAAGAGTAAATTAGGGCATTACTTTGGAAAAACTAAATGATAAAGGCAATACCTAAGGAAGAATCTACCTAGACTTCACTTGTTATCTAACTCTGAACTAGATGATTTCTTCATTCGACTTGATCCGTAGAGATCCCTGAAATATGTTAATATCTACGTCGAGACTAAGAACAACTAACCCTAGGTTGATTAATTGAAATCTCTTTCTAATTAAAATCCCCTAGTGTTGCATTAAATTGATCTATAGATACCCTATTAGATTTAACTCTAATCCGGCAGATTTTTGTCGTCCTATGTCTAGGATTGCGATCAACCCTACTTAATTGTGTTGGATCTACTCTTAAATAGGGACTTTTGCTCCACTGGATAAGCACATTCAACTTGAACTAATATCCTGGAAATAGTAATTAAAGAATTAAAAACACAATTAAGAACAATTCAAATATTTATCATATAGCTCAGATAACAATAACAAGATTTGTCTTAGGTTTCATCCCCCTCAAGTATTTAGGGGTTTAGTTCATGTTTATAAAAGAAAACATCTTAGAGTAAAGAAGATAATAAAACATAAAGAAAACTCAAAACTCCTGAAAGGATTTGAAGGGAGATCTTCAATCTTGATGTAGATCCTGGCTTCTGAGATGGATCAATCGACTTTCTTCGGGCAATTCCCTATCTTCTACTCTGAGTCTTGGCGAGGACTCCATGTGTCCCTTTGTAGTCATCTCCTAGGGTCTTTATATAGAGTTTGGAGTGTCTTTCTTAGCCTCTAAGTAGCTTTTCCACGTGAAATTAAAACTCGTCACGATAGGGACACGCCAGTATGGCACGCCCGAGTGAATCGAGCCCAGGCTATGTTTGAGCCTGTTAATGTGGAACGATCGTGTGGGTTACCCGTATGATGAACTCCAAGCCGTGTTGATTATTGATGTGGGCCTGTTTTGCCCGTTTTTGGCCTGTTCCTTGCTCTTTTCTCTTCCTTACGCTCATCGAAGTATAAAACATGAAATTAAAGGATTAAGAGCATCAAATTCCACAATTCTAATGATAATTCATCCAAAAATATGCTAAGCATGGGATAAAAATATGTATAAATTATGGTTTATCAGTTCAAGTCTAGCCTTTGGTAAAATTTTAATTTTTTGGCTTAAGGGAACTTGGATGTTAGCTTATAGGACTTAAGTTTAATTGTTGTTATTTCATGGCACAAAGAGAGCCTGTGGTGGAGTGGCAAATGGCATCACAAGCATGGTAGGAGTATGTTCAAATCCCCTTGCAAGCAAAAGATAATTATTTTGCTACATAGGGGCGGAAAGAGTGGAGTTTGATGTAATTTCGGCTAGTGTGTCAGGGATTAAGCATTTTCAGTAATTGGTGGGAGTGTAAGTGCCGAGTTCTTCTCTAGGTTTTCGGGTTTGTTTCTTTTTTTAAAATTTTGTGCATTGTTTTTCCCTTGTGTATTTTTATAAGAGAACTCTTGTGCTCGTTCGAGTTTTGTTAAGTGTAGGTCATTGTGCTGAAATCCCTTTTTCCTCAACTTTTCTCTTCCACTTTTACCAAATCACATTATTTTGCTCTCTCTTCTTTTTCTAGCCTCTAGTCGATTGTTGCTTCTCTTGAATACCCCATTTCCTTTTTCTTCTCACAATTTTTGTAGTGCCAATATCATCTCTTTACCTTAATTCTTTCTTGATTGAACTCAACTCCTCTTCTATTCTTATTCTGCCGATTGGTGCCACTCTCATTTCCTTTTGTCATCACCATAGACCCATTTTCTTTTTCACTTCTCTTTTATTCCTTCTTTTTGTGTTTAGCCGATTATAACCATTCTGTTCTAGATGATTCCCTCATTCTTATTCTTTTGGGTACCTTGGCCGAATACTACTTTCTTGCTACCTTTATTTTTTACTTTGAGTCAATGGCAATCTTCTGGCATTCAATCGAAATCTCCTTCTCTAGTAATTAAGTTTGGTAAGTGTGTTGCCTATCGTTTTGATTAAACTTGTTCGTTCTTACCCTTCTCTTAAATGGCCAAATCTTCTTTCTTCTTATGGTTGATTCCGTTGTGGTACCATGTCCGCAATAGGATCATTGCTTGCTAAATTCTCTAAAGGTGAAGGATATCCTCGGTGACTTAGAAACTTATCTTTCGTCATTCAATCGTTTACTTGGGGGTAAGTGCTTTGGCCAATCTCTCCTTTTGGTTAGTGTTACATTTTTGAGTCTATCTTATAGTTAATCTTGTCTAATGGTATCTATTGGAATACAGCCATACGTTTGATCGTATGATTCATTATCTTAGTAATCTTAAAAGATTAAGGATACTGGTTCAAGCAAGGCGTTGGTGCTTTAATCTAGGAGTGTTGTGACAACAGTGTTATTACAGGTGTGTAACCACACCCTTTATTTTTGTAATCAGCAAAAGCCAAAAAGCTGGAATGCCAAAACATTGGCATTTGATGCCTTACGAGCATGCAAACAAACGTTGGGTGAACTGACCCCGCAAATCGTGGGCAATAGACTGTAGGGGCCTTTACGTGTTTTCATGGACTTGGGCCATTATAGGCCCAATGGAATTACGGGTCCGCATGGGTAAAATACTCGATAGGTGATCATTGATAGCTTGGTATATGTGGCTCGCAATACCGAATGTGAATTTGGACTAAATAGGCCATACGAGCGTGTGCCCATTTGGGCCCAATAGCGGGTTTGGGCCCGTATACACTGTTCTAGCCGTGTAGGTTATATGAGTCGCTCAAAGTGACGATAGACCTTCTAAGAGGTTATGATAGGTACTGAGATTCCAAAATTGAGTTAATGACCAAAATACCCCTGAGGGGTAAAATTATCATTTTACCCCCGACTATTTAAATGACCATTATACCCCTAAAGGTAGGTTGTCTGATGAAAATAAGATATACGCATGATTGTATCTGTGTCTGAGAATTTGCATGCACATCGTATTTATTTATGACATGTTAGTCTACATGGGATGGGTATGATTGGAGTAGCTTTGTACTAGTGGCTATGCCACGTAATTATGTTAATAGTGCTTCGCCACATAATCTAATTTTTGTGGCTCTGCCACGTTTTCTGTTATTAGCAGCACGGCTGCGCCATTGGTGTGTTGGCTGGGTGGGTCGAGTTATTCCCCACATAGTGTGTTGGCTGGTAGGGTGGTGTACTGGTTGGTTTGGGTTGGGTTACATTCATGTTCTGTTCTGATTACTCTTACCAGTTGGGGAGTTACACACTAGGTAACCCCCAGACTTAGTCGGTTTGGAGCTGCGAGGGACTCGGGGTGGCCACATGACTATTGCAGTTGGATTCGACTTCATTTTTAAGTTTCAGTTTGGGTTTGTTTATGTAATAAGGCCATTTAGGAGTTTTAATTTTTTTTTCCTTATTCGGTTTTTACTTAGTTGTTTTAACTGCTAGTCTAGGGAAATGAGTTTTCAAAATTAATAATAGTTTTCTCTAAAACACGTATTTTAATCTGTAAGGTTTTTAACTAAAGAAGCTTCCGCGAATTTAATTCAGACTAAAGAACCAACAATAACAAAAATGGCAAGTGATTTGATAGACCGATTTTGAATGGAAAAAACATTTTATCTTGAACACGGGTTTTATCAACAAGTAAACATTTAGAGAATACTTCGATGTGGCATACCAGATTTGGCCGTAACATTCACGCCGGGTTTAGGGTGTGACAAAATTAGCTACTTTCGCGTCTGAGGTAAGTTGGTGTGATAATAATAATATAACATTATTGTAGTTTATGATTAAAGCTTAAATTGGTGTATTAATTCGATTATGTCGAATTAAATGTTAAAGTACTATGTGCATGAATTGAGTTAAGAACATTGTCTATGACTTGATGACATTATAATAAATTGAAATTTATGTTATTTTCCATGAGATATATTGAGATTATTTCTATAGAGAAATGATAAAGTTATTATCGAGAAATCCCAAACATATGTTAAAGAATACGAAGAATACTGTAGTCATGACATGAGCATTTGTAGGTCCCGTGTAAGACCATGTCTGGGACATGGCATCGGCACCAAACTGGGATACCATGTAGGACCATGTCTGGGACATGGCATTGACATCGAGATATGGTCCCGTGTAAGACCATGTTTGGGACATCACATCAACACCGAGATGAGACTTAGATCCCCTGTAAGACCATGTTTGGGACATGGCATGGGCATCTAAGAGAGAGATCCCGTATAAGACCATGTTTGGGACATGGCATCGGCATTAGTTTATGATCCTGTTTACGACCATGTCTGGGACATGGCATCGGCATCGGCCTTCGATCTCGTGTAAGACCATGACTGGAACATGGCATTGACATCGATATAAGATCTCATGTAAAACCATATCTGGGAAATGGCTTCGGCATCGACATGTTATCCCATGTAAGACCATATCTGGGATATGGCATTGGCATCTTACCATGAGAATGACCTTTGGGTATCTTTCGGTATTCTAAGAAATTTATCGGGAAAAGTATTCGAGTTAATGAGTTTAACGAGAAAGACTAAAGTTTTGTTATGAGTGATACAGGTGCACATGATTAAGTTACGAGAAAATGAAATTATAATGATATGAGTGTAATGGTAAGAAAAGCATGAGTAAGTCATGAGAATGAGCAATGTGCTTGAAATATGAATGAATTTCTGTTGTGATTATAAACAAGTAATGCATATCAAGATGATCCTATAATGACTTTGTGAATATAGGTCTATCTCTATAATATATGAGAATATGATAAATTTGATTTATAATTGTTATGTTTAGAAAGATGTTAAAACAATGAAGTTATGAAAGAGTGAAATTAGCTGTTAAACAGTATTGGACAGCAGCAATTATGTGATTTTGAAATATCCCCAAAAATAGTGTGAATTGAAGTAGAGATTGAATGAGGGATGAAATGAAAGCTTATTGAGTCTATTTTTTTTTTATAAAAGAAACAGAGTAGGCAAATGAATTGTATATTATGAGATATTTAAGGTTTTATGAGATAGGGTCAGAATAATTTTTGAATCCCCTGTTCCGACTTTAAAAAATCACCAAAAATTGTAATGCTTATGATGTATAATTTTATTCTTGAAATCCTAAATGAGTCTACTTTTAAGAGAAATAAATGGAAATATTATCATAATCCTATATAATGAGAAAATAAATTTTTAGTGAAGAGAGGTTAGAACTCTTAGATAGCAAAACAGGGGAGACTTTAATGAATAAACTGTACGTATTGGAAAAACTAAAAATTTTGGAAATTTATGAAAAATAGATATATGAGTCTAGTTTTAGGGAAAATTTACGGAACTTAATTTTGAGTTCTATATCTCGAGATATAATTAATTTAGTGACAATGGCTCAGGAAGACAGCTTAAGATAAACATGAGTAAAAAGAGGAAACATGTGAAATAATGATTTTATTTCCTTAAGATCAAATTGTGAGTATTGGTAAAATTCATATTGATTAATTGTTCATTATTATTTACATGCCAACTTACTAAGCTATAATGCTTTCTCCCTCCTTTCCATTTTTCTTAGTGTTATCAGGTTGGCTCGGGGTTAGAGATCGTATGAGATGGTATCACACTATCAAAATGGTAAGTTTCGGGTAATGTCAAACCTTAGGTGTTTACGAATGAGTGGCATGTATAGGGACTCAGATATTGGTAATATGTATTCTTAAGATTTGACTAAAGATAGTGGCTTATATTGCCTCATTGTATAAGGCCGTGAGATGTGGCTCATACTGACCATGAATATGTAAACTTATTTATGCATTCTTGTGTTCAGATCTTGTGTGATATAATTATGTTTGTTTGTCCTCAATGGTTAGCAATATATTACATGTATTTGAATGTGTGAATGTGAAAATAAATAAAGGTAACAAAAAGGGCTTGGAAAATAGCCTAAGTGTTGGCCACACGCGTAGAGACACGGCTGTGTGTCTCAGCCGTGTGGAGGACAAGGCTTAGCGCACGGGATGTGACTTGGCTATGTTCCCCTACATGTTTGATGACGTTATAAATAGAGAGTTAAATGGGTGGAGGACACGGGCGTGTCCTGTGCCACACGGGCGTGTGAGACCACGCGGCCTAGCCACACAGGCGTATGACTCTCCAAAATATGGAAATTATATTTGTGTCTCAAAAGTTTCTAAAGTTATTGGTTTAGTCTCAAACTTTTACTAGTGTATGTTTTGGGCCTCGTAGGTCCGTATATGGGACATTAAGATGGAAATTGAAAAGTTTTAATTTTGAACGAGAATTTATGGCCCGGTTTAATGAGTTTAAGTATGTTTAACTCTAGTAACACCTCAAACCTTGTTCTGGAGTCAGATACGAGTAAGGGGTGTTACAGTTAGTGGTATCAAAGCTATGGTTTAGTTAGTTCTTAGACTAACCTAGAATGTGTGAGAGTCTTGCTATACATGCCACAAATTTATGATAGTGTTATGTCTCCCGATGCGAATGAGAACTGTCTTGTTTAAACAGAGATACTCTCGAACTGAGCTATATCTGATCATGTTGATAGTGTCATTAAAGTATTTAAGCAATGCAGTTATGATGAGATGAAACTTAGAAAGGTATGAATAGAAATTTATTATATGTATGCGTTAATGTACGAGGTGAAATAATCATAAGTTGAGAAATGTGGAAAAGTAGAATAAAGTGAGTTTATATGGTGATAAACCTTTCCATGTTTATTTGGCATGCATATGATGTTACGTACCCAACATATTTGATTAAGTGAATATGATAAGCAAGTTTAATGAAATAGACAGAATTTGTGTTTATGTACACTTGCTCGAACACGCATAAAATAGTATGTTCATATGGTAAAATCTTATGTTTAAGTGCTAATCTAGAGACAATATGATGTTTTTTTTATGCTTTTACTATTGAGCTACGAATGCTACAATGGTATTAAAATAGAATTTCAAGGTTAGATTGAGTAGAACGCAGGAAACAAGTACGACTGTTCAATGAGGAACTGATAGATAAGACCATGGTTAGACCATGGCAATACATGCTAGTACGTGTAAGACCATAGCTAGGCTGATGAGATGTAAGACCATAGCTGGGCTATGTCATTGTGATACGTGTAAGACCATGTCAAGGACATGGCATCGATATGAGATTTTGTATAAGACCATGGTTGAACCACTGCCTCGAGTGAACGACATACTCAAACCGGTAAGGCGTTCTCTAATTTGACAAATGTGGTAAGGAAATTGAAGCTAAGTGTTGGAAGTTTAATTAGATATTAATATTGAGCTTGAGTAAGTAAGCCCATTGTTTGAAATCGTGGATGGCAAAAAACATTTGTATAATAAATAAGCATGTTAATTTGCTTGAAATGAACTATGTGATTTTGATTATACCACGTCAGTGATGAAAGCTAAGTCGTATATGTGTGCTAAGAGAGTCAAGTTAGAGGCTTTAGGACCTCACCCTTACCGGTGTTGTCTTATGACGAAATTTTGCAAGAATTGTGTTGAATAAGTTCATAAGTGTGAACTAATGAGCTCGGTAGTGAAATAAATAATGCATACAAAATGAGAATAGTTTGGAGAGTGTATTCTCTCCTATATAAAGAAAGTCCAAAACTGATGTATTTTTAGATTTGATAATGAGAATGTGGTGATTCTGATAGCCGAATTTCTGTAACTTTCATGAAAGGATTTGACAACAGTAAGGTATAAATGACGAGAGCATAAGCTCATAATTTTTTGATGGATTTTTATTACAGAAAGTTCGATCAAAACTGATAAGTTTAATCAGGATAATTGTTTCCTTGAGCTAATATGGTTGCAAGACCTTTAAATTGCTTGTTAGGAGAATTGTGAACGAATGTATGTGTTTAAGTTGAGGTAGTAGTATGAAGAAAAGAGTGTTTTGACATGTTATCATTCGATAATTCACATCAACCTAATTGCTCTCATCGACGTAAGCTAGTTTATTGAAATGTGATTATAGTTATATGTACTTAGGCATGTCCTCTGCTAAGAAACTAAATTTTGTGCACTCACGAATATATATATATATATATATATATAGATATTGAAGGATAGCCTGATTGATGAAATTAAATTTTGGAAATTTAAATTCAAATGTATGCCTATTGGATTGTTTTAATCCAGTGAAGTTATCGTGAATTAAAGCTGTGCCGAATAATGAAGTCATCACATTATGAATGTAACGCCCCTCACCCAGGCTCGATGCTAGAATCGAGTACGAGGCATTATCAAATTTACGAACACTCAATCTCTCGATATCGACTCATAACTTTCACAAAAATTTAAAACCTTTTTGATCTTATTCAAAACACTCTTATTATGGGCTTACAAGGCCCAAGAGGGTCATTGGGTACGATCTGAGACTAAACCGAAACCTTTCGAACACTTGTGAAAATTTGACTTAAAATAGGGCACACGCCCATGTCCCAAGCCTGTGCAGAATTAATTTTTCATTTCAAACCTACAGGGGTTTTCACATGGCCGAGCACACACCCATGTCTCTAGCTCGTGTCCTTCACGCAGCCTCAACACGCCCGTGTCCTCTCCCCATGTGAAAAACTGAGACATTCTGTTTATGACGTCATAGCAAAAACTTCGTCACATGGCCAGGCCACACGCCCGTGGGCTAGGCCGTGTTTGCCACATGGTTAGGACACACGGCCGTGTTGTTAACTCGTGTATTTACTACAGAATATTAAATTTTCATAATTTCAAGTGCAGGGGACACGCGACTTATTCACACGTCCATGGGCTGGCCGTGTGTCACACACGGCCTAGGCACACGTCTGTGTGTCTACCTGTGTGGACAATTATACGCTATTTTCCAAGCCAATTGCCACCCTGAAACACAAACCAATTCTAACCAACTTTGCCATTTCTCAACATAGTACATTAACACATCCAAACATGCATATTCTTCCATGTCACATTTCACATATACTTAGCAAAATTGCACTAACACATTACAATGTTTTATCAAAATATGACATAACAAATTTTGGGTCATTTCAAATGGCCAATTGCCCAAAACATTTCCTACAACATTTGACCTCTAAGGCCATGACATATGACTGAACCACTAGACCATTTATACATACCATAACTATTTAAGAATCATAATTAAATACCTAAAAGAGCTTGTTGATAGTGTTGACAGAATCCCGATGATCACCAAACCTCGAATGAGCTTGACGAACCTATAAGGGAAGGGAAAAAGAGAAAGGGAAGCTAATAAGCTTAGTAAGCCTATATGCAAAAATAATGAGTATTTTAAACAATAATCCATATAGTAGAGTGAGCATCACAATGGTCACATTTGGTTTGAATATCACTTACTCTTTAACCTTACCACAAAGCACAATAAATACAATAGGAGCTTAGCACTTATAATATTATTCACACAACCTTTACATGCACAATCTTTAACACATGGTCAAGTTGTTTCTCATACAATCATATAATATCACTTTTGTACACTTGACCCGTTGAACCACGTGGAATACTAAAGGATGCTTGGATTAAGGCACAAGTGCCACACATATAATGTAGCCGAAGCTACCGATGATTTGTAGCCGAAGCTACCACATAACATATAGCACATGATGACTCAATGACGAGCAATTCTCAGGTCTACTCACACAAGCTAATGGTGTAGTCGATACTACTCAATGCTGCTCACACAAGCTGACAAGTATCCGCAACAAATGTAGGATTTCCTAGCCACTAGTAGTCGAACTAGACCAGCACCCGAAATCACACATATAATCAATCAATCACTGACAATAAAATCCTAGTGACATGTCACTTGTATCTTAATAATTCTTAAGGTTCAACCGGGACTTTTCTTTACTTAACAATTTTGTCACATTTCTCATTCAATATTTCGATATAGAATTCAAAAAGTTCAAGATATTTAAAAATAAAGAAAAGAAATAAAACATAATAATGATATTAACCCATTATTTGTATATGTGACTTACCTCGGGCCAAAATGCAATCCTTTTCAATTTAGTCTGATACCTTGCCTTTTCCACGGTCAAGGTTGATTTCACGTCGTTCTCGATCTATAACATCAACTTTAGCTCGTTAATATCTACATTACTCATTTGGACATAAAATCATCATATGGAAATTTTTACCATTTTACACCTAACTTTGCCAATTTTTACAACTTAGTCCCTAGGCTCGTAAAATGGAATGTATCAACTTATTTACACTCCTAAGCTTAGCCGAATGTATTTCCCCTCATACCAGCCCACAACTTTCAATATTTCATAATTTATGCACATATTTTAACCTTTTCATTTTAGTCCCTAAAGACATTTCCATGCAAAATCACTTGGTATATGTTGTTTACTACACATCAAACCTTCATTTTCTACCATTAGACATCAAAATGGTTTCATGTCACATATGGGTAAATTTTTAAAAATGAACCCTAATGTCCATTAATGGTAGAAATAGGTAGCCCAAGCTTCAAGGATTTCAAAAATGTGAAGAAAATTAAAAAAGAGACTACATTGCACTTACTTGAAGCTTGAAAAAGTTGAAAACCCTAGCTATGGTGTTGTTGAGAAATTCGGCCAAGGTAGGAGAAAGATAGACAAAATTCTGGCTTAGTTTTCCCTTTTTATTTCATTTAATACCTTAATGACCAAAATGCCCTTAATGACATTCTTTACAAATTTTTCCTTCTATGGGCGTTTTTGTCCATCATGCCATAATATGGTCTAATTACTCAATAAGGACCTCTAGTTTATGAGTTCAATTCAATTTCACATTAAAAGCTTCTAGAACAGATGTTTTGTAAATTTTGCAATTTAGTCCTAACATTCAATTGGGCACTTTATCAGTAAAATTTATTTACCAAAATTTTACTCATGCAATCAATCACATACTAAATCTTAAAACTTTATCAGAATAAACTTTTCTATCGAATTTGTGGTCCCAAAACCACTATTTCATTTAGGCCATAATTCGGGTTGTTACAATGAAAATCCGAATGATCTATGCATGGTAACAAAGATTTAAACATATGATAGGACTATTAGCTAAAACCCTAGTGTTGAGTTCAGTTTGAATTGAATGAAGAATTTGTGATCTTTCAGTGTGGTATTATTGAACTGATTGGAATAAGTCTTATTACAAAAATATAAGATGATAGTTTGTATGTTCAGACGATTAAAGTCGTATTAGAAAGAATTGTTCGACTAAGTGATTTGAAGACGACTACTTTTATGCCTGTGTTGGAAGTTTGATAATATCATGTGTTCGACGGAAAAGTGTCATATACTCCCCGATCATGATGGCTTAAAGTGCCTAATGCTACGGAAAAAGATTTGAAGTTTAAGGCTTTGTCAGTGGATTAAGATAATGAAAGACTACGAGAAAATCTTCGAACAATCTTTGATAAAGCAATTATAGTTACAGAAACTTGGATGAGAAAATTTTATATATTTTGTAAGTACTAGGTACTTGGCTGATTTTAATTGGTGAATGTCTAGATTCTAGTTATATTAAATGCTAAAGCGTGGTTTTCCTTGCGAAGCTAAGAAACTTAGAAATGTGATAGTGAAAGACAATCTAAATGAGTTTAGAGTGAGTTTATTTCTGATGTTAAATTCTAGGTCGGACATAATCCCTGTTGTTATAGATATGTCGGGATAGAATATGCATATTGATGAATCCAAAACTTATATAGAAGTTTTAGTACAAGGCTCAGTAGTAGCATGTTTGTTCATCCAAGAATAATAAAGTATACAGTTATATGAATAGATGTTCTAGTGATTGAGTATGTATCACGATCTATTTGAGTTGATGTTCAGATGTCTGATTGTTAGCAAGTAATTCAAAATAAAGTGTATTCAGGACTAATGCAATTAGTGACTAAACGGGAGTGATGACAAGATAGAGTTATCATAAGTTTTGTATCCGGATTGTTGTAATCTCTGAAAAGAAAGATGTTATCTGGAGTACAGATGATTATTTGGTAAAGATCCGTAGGATCATTTCAGTATGTATAAAGTTCTTACTCGATGGATTACTAAGTATATGTTTTCTGGAGAGAGTAACTTAGATTTTGATGATGTGTACTGGCATTGTGTGTTAAAGTTTAAAGGTTACTGGAAAGAAATAATACGAGGTTAAATTGATCAGTGATTCTAAAGAGTTAGTGAAAGTGTTTCATGACAATTGGAAACAATTTCTCCTAGTAAGATTTTTGGGGACGAAAATCCCTAAAGAGGGGGAAGAGTTGTAACAACCCAATTTTGGGCCTAGTTGGAACAGTGATTTTGAGGCCACAAATCTGACAAGGAAAATTTTATTTTTATTATATTTTTATGGTCTACAATTTCACGGAAAGATTTCACAAAAATTTCGTTCGAAAATTTCAACGTTTAGGCACTCAATTTAGTCAAAAGGACTAAATTGTAAATAGTGCAAAAGTTGAGTTCTACATGTTAGAAGTGTCTAATTGTTATGAAGTTTTAAATTGAAGGTCCTTAAATGGTAATTAGACCATTATACTTTGATTTGGACAAAAATGGGCATGAGTAGAAAAAAATCTCAAGAAAGGACAAAAAGGCATTTTTGTCATTTGTTAATTAAAAGAATTAAAAAGCCAAAATCAAGCAAAAATGTTGTCATCTTCTTCATATGCTGGCCGAATATACCATCAGCTCCATGGCTAGGGTTTTTTCAAGCTTTCCAAGCTCAATAGTAAGTGATTCCTAGCCCCGTTTTTAATGTTCATCGTATTTTTGAAATCCTCGTAACCTGCTTTAGCTATTTCTACCATTATTTTGAGCTAGGGTTTAAGTTTAAAAATTTACCCAAGATGAATAATTGTGTTTTTTTATTATTAATGGTAGATTATGCTTGTTTATGATGAGACGAACGAGTTTTACTAAGTGATTTTTGACGAAAACGTCTAAAAGGACCGAATTGTAAAAGTTGTAAAATTAGTCATAAGTGTATGAATTAGTGAGAAATGGGGACTGCTATACTTATGAAAATGGTTCGGCTAAGTCCAAAATACAAGAAAATTGAATAAAAAACATTTTACGAGCCTTGGGGAAAAGTGTAAATATGTGAAAGTTTAGGGGCAAAAATGTAAATTTTCCATAATATGATTTTTGGATCACATTGGGTAATGTGACTAATAGTTGAGCTAAATGTGATATTATAAAATATGGAAAACATGATTCGGGCTTAGATCGGGAAAGAACGAAGTTATGGGCCAAATCAAGAAAATTAGTTACTTTCGCGTCCAAGGTAAGTTGGTGTCATAATAATAATGCAACATTGTCATAGTTTATGATTAAAGCTTAAATTGGTGTATTAATTCGATTATGTCGAATTAAATGTTAAAGTATTATGTATATGAATTGAGTTAAGAACATTGTCTATGACTTGATGACATTATAATAAATCGAAATTCATGTTATTTTCTATGAGATATATTGAGATGATTTCTATAGAGAAATGATAAAGTTATTATCGAGAAATCCTGAACATATGTCAAAGAATATGAAGGATACCGTAGTCATGACATGAGCATTTATAGTTCCCGTGTAAGACCATGTCTGGGACATGGCATCGGCACTGAATTAAGATCCCATGTAAGACCATGTTTGGGACATGGCATTGGCATCGAGATGTGGTCTCGTATAAGACCATGTCTGGGACATTGCGTCGGCACTGAGATGAGACTTAGATCCCCTGTAAGACCATGTCTGGGACATGGCATGGGCATCTAAGAGAGAGATCCCGTATAAGACCATGTCTGGGACATGGCATTAGCATCAGTTTATGATCCCGTATAAGACCATGTCTGGGACATGGCATCGGCATCAGCCTTCAATCTCGTGTAAGACCATGTCTGGGAAATGACATTGACATCGATATGAGATCCTGTATAAAACCATATCTAGGATATGGCTTCGGCATCTTACCATGATAATGACCTTCAGGTATCCTTCGGGATTCTAAGAAATTTATCGGGAAAAGTATTCGAGTTAATGAGTTTAACGAGAAAGATTAAAGTTTTATTATGAGTGATACAGGTGAACATGATTAAGTTATGAGTAAATGAAATTATAATGATATGAGTATAATGGTAAGAAAAGCATGAGTATGTCATGAGAATGAGCAATGTGCTTGATATATGAATGAATTTCTATTGTGATTATAAACGAGTAAGTAATACGTATCGAGATGATCTTATAATGACCTTGTGAATATAGGTCTATCTCTATAATATATGAGAATATGAATAATTTGATTTATAATTGGTATGTTTAGAAAGAAGTTAAAATAATAAAGTTATGAAAGAGTGAAATTACCTGTCAAACAATATTAGATAGTAGCAATTACATGACTTTGAAAAATCCCCAAAAATGGTGTGAATTGAACTAGAGATAGAATGAGATATGAAATGAAAGCTTATTGAGTCTATTTTCTTATAAAAGTAAAGGAATTTTATATTATGAGATATTTAAGGTTTTATGAGACAGGGTCAGAACCAACTTTGAATACCCTATTCCAACTTTAAAAAATCACCAAAAATTGTATAAACATGTTTATAATGTATAATTTATATTCCTAAAATCCTAAATGAGTCTAATTTTAAGAAAAATAAATGAAAATTTTATCTGAATCCTATATAATGAGAAAATCAAATTTTTGTGAAGAGAGGTCAGAACTATCAGATAGCAAAATAGGGGAGAATTTAATGAATAAACTGTACTTATTGGAAAAACCAAAAATTCTAGAAATTTCATGACAAGTAGATATATGAGTCTAGTTTTAGGAAAAATTTGCAGAACTTAATTTTAAGTTCTGTAGCTCAAGATATAATTAATTTAGTGACAATGACACAAGAAGGCAACTTAAGATAAACATGAGTAAAAAGAGGAAACATGTGAAATAATGATTTTATTTCCTTAAGATCTCATTGTGAGTATTGGTAAAAGTCATATTGATTAATTGTTAATTATTATTTACATGCCAACTTACTAAGCTATAATGCTTACTCCCTCCTTTCCATTTCTCTTAGTGTTATCAGGTTGGCTCGGGGTTGGAGATCGTCGGAGACAGTATCACACTATCAAAATGGTAAGTTTCGGGTAATGTCAAACCTTAGGTGTTTACGAGTGAGTGGCATGTATAGGGACTCAGATAATTGTAATATGTATTCTTAAGATTTGACTAAAGATAGTGGCTTATATTGTTTCATTGTATAAGGCCGTGAGATGTGGCTCATACTGACCATGAATATGTAAACTTATTTATGCATTCATGTGTTAAGATCTTGTGTGATATAATTATGTTTGTTTGTCCTCAATGGTTAGCAATATATTACATGTATTGAATGTGTGAATGTGAAAATAAATAAGGGTAACAAAAAGGGCTTGGAAAATAGCCTAAGTGTTGGCCACACGGGCTGAGACACGGCCGTGTGTCTCAACCGTGTGGAGGACACAACTTAGCACACGGACATATGACTTGGCCGTGTTCCCTTAAATGTTTGATGACATCATAAACAGAGAGTTACACGGGTGGATGACACAAGCGTGTCCTAAGCCAAATGGGCGTGTGAGACTACACGGCCTGGCCACACGTGCGTGTGATTCTCCAAAATGTAGAAATTATATTTGTGTCTCAATAGTTTCTAAAGTTATCGGTTTAGTCCCAAACTATTACTTGTGTATGTTTTGGGCCTCGTAGGTCTGTATATGGGACATTAAGATGGAAATTGAAAAGTTTTAATTTTGAATGAGAATTTATGGCCTGGTTTAATGAGTTTAAGTATGTTCAAGTCGGGTAACGCCTCGAACCTTGTCCCAGCCTCGGATATGGGTAAGGGGTGTTACAAATTGTGCTCTATTTGAGTAAAGTACTCAGTAGCCTAGAGAACCCAACTCAAGAGGAGGGCAAGAAAGATGTTGATGATCTTTGAGAAGAAGCTCCCCGAAATAATGATGCTGAACTAGAACTAGAAAAAGTAGCCGAGTCAGTAGTTAAGTCGGTAGCTGAGCCAAACATAGAACCCGCACTAACCAAGGTACCATTCCCCTCATAATTAGAGGATAAATGGAAATGGGATCAAGTGAAATTTTTAATTTTTCTAAAATTATTCAAGTCACTTAATGTTAACTTACCTCTAATAGAAGTAATTGAAAATGTTCCTAAATACGCCAAGTACTTAAAAGAATTTATGTCTAGGAGTATGAAAAATAAAATGGGTGTGCAAGTTAATATAGATGCATTCTGTAGTGCGATGATTTCTAAACAGATACCCCAAAAACTAAAAGATCCTGGTAGTTTTGCAATTTCTATAGAGACAGGGGATATTAACTTTAGTAAGGCTCTATGTGATTTAAGAGCCAATATAAATTTGATGCCCTTATCGATATACAAGAAACTTGGGTTAGGGGAACTTAAACGCACACATATCACATTGCAATTAGCTTACAGGTCTTCAGCAAAATGAAAAGGAGTACTTGAAGATATGTTGGTTAAGGTGTGTAACTTTATCATCCCGATCGATTTTGTAATTATGGACTTTAAGGAAGACCGTGAGATACCTATTATGTTAGATAGACCATTTTTAGCCATGTCAATGTGCACTATTAATCTAGAAAATAATGAGTTAATCATGAAAATCAATGGTGAGACTGAAGTATTCAAATGCGGTCACCAGCAGAATAAGGGAAGTAGGGAAAAGTTAGGGAAAACATGTTTTGAAATATTTGTAAACATCCCTAATTACCTTGAGTTGGAAAAGGTATTTGTGTGATAAGCGCAGGTCGAAAGAGTAGATTCAACGATCGAAACAAGGTGGAGTGGCATGATGGATTTTGGACCAACATAGATAGAAGATCGATTAAAGGTGCATCCAAGAATACACTGACTAAGCTAACAGACGAATCCGGCAGCAATACTTGATATTTTTTTTTGTGTATTATTGTATTTTAATAGACTTACAGGCAGTTTAGGAATTAATTTTATTTAAACTATCTAAAAATATGTTATGAACATTTTGAAACTCGAGAAGAAGGGCCAAAATAGAGCTGATGTCGTAATATGAACCTGACCGCCTCCGGACATACCAACATCTAGAGTTTGAATACTATAACTTAAAGATATGTAATTAAGGCAGTGTCAGACGGGTCAGGTTGTAATATAATTACAATGAAGTAGTTAACAACTCTGAGGATCGTACCCATTGAGGCAAGTACTAAATTAATGTCAACCTAAACAAAAATAGAAGTAATTCGTAGTTTAAATAAATTATAGTATGATAAAACATAAAAGAATATTTTTGGGGGTTTTATAAAGAATGAAATAAAAATAACAAAAGGAAAGTGAGCTTCGGAAATATAAATTTTAACTTAATCAAATCTAAGTATGGGTGATTAATTCACTTTGGTGATCATAACTAATTCTTATTTCAGGTTTCTACTCAATCAACTAGTTGCTACCCTAGAAGGATCTTTCGATCTTCCACTAGACTAACAAGTCGGCAAGAACTACTTATCTCTCGACTTCACAGTTCAGACTAGTTTGGGGTAAAGGTGTTCACGGATAGGCCATACCAATTTTGGGTTAATTCCTATCTAAATGACTTCCTAGGGTCGTCAAGCCTAAGGTTTAAGTTCTTCCTCTCCCTAACAGCTGATCCGCTAAGAAAACCCTACATAGCAATTAATGAATCATACCTCCACTCACTAATCCCCCATAAAAGGATTTGTTCCTTGTGGATCTCATGTACATAGTAATCTTGATAATAAAGATAAACATTAATAATGAATCAAGATAAAGTTTTAAGAGAAACCTGAATTGTATTGATTGAAGCACAGAATCTACAATAGTTTGATCATAGTTACAAGTCACGTTCTTTGATAAACACAAAATAGAACAGATCTGAAATAAACCTAACACCTAAAATAAAGGAAAAACTAAAGACTAAATATACAAAGAAAATCTTAAAATGTAAAAGCTGTCTTAAATAAGTGTTTTAAGAGCCTATTTATAGAGTTAAGGTTGCTGTCGTCCTCAACCCTAGGTTAGCTAACGTTCTCGTGTATTAATTTCCATTATACGGACCAAAATGCCCCTAATGTTGCAACACCTTAGTTCTTGTGTTGGGACATCAAAGGTAGTATGCATGGTTCAAGGTTAACTTTAGGGGTGTGTCATGACATCCCTTGGCTATGTTGCGGCATCCAAGGTAGTATAGTTGTTTTCTAGTATTCTGCTCCCTATGTTGCGACATTAAACTCCCCGTGTTGCAACATAGTGACCAGCTTTGAGTTCCAATGCCTTTGAATGTGCTCTTGCACACTTACTAAGTACGTTAGCTCGCATTTAGGCCTCACTCAGCCCCTTAGGTCAATAAAAGATCAAAATGCACTTTTTATTGAATTTAACTAAACTAAGAAAACACAAGTAAAATATACTAAAATTGCTCATCTTCAAGCTCCTCAAGTGTTAAACTAGTTTAATATGCTACACTGAATTACAACAGATCAAACTCCCCCACACTTAAGTCATTGCTTGTCCTCAAGTAAAGCAAGACATAAATATAAACATAAAAGACGACCCTTGAACAAGTATAGTACAAAGATTGGTTTTGGAGTACATAACTAGGCATTTTCATGTTTACACATAATCCTAAAGTGGTATATAAACAGCTTACCAATAACTCTTGAAAAGAGTTATATTTCATGCTTTTAAACCTAGCTAATTGCTTATACTTAAGTACATTTTGTTTCATTTTAGAACATTTTAGTTAGCATTTTTAAATATTGCATTAGGACTAGGACTGTGTTGGAATTAGGTGCTTTTAGTCACTTACGATTGAGTTTTTTCATCTAGTAGGAACATGTTTTTGAACGAGAAAATAAAAAAGTGAAGTTTTTTTAGGGCAAAGTGCAGACAGTTTGCCAGCTTGGATGTTGTGACAATGCCAGGAAGACCCAGTCAACATTTTACGCGTTGCAGTCTCGGTTCAAATTCAAACTTATACCAAATAAATCCCCCTAAAAGAGGAGAAGATAATCGTGATTTATTAGTCGACCCTAGCCTAATCTATCTAAATACCGAAGAAGGGTAAAAAAAGGAGAGAGAGATCCTTAAGAGTAAATAAGGGTTCGGCTGCGTAAAGGAAAGGAAGTTGAAGGCAATCCTTCTTAGCCATCACAAGATGCATTGCTGCCAAAGAGTGGACTAGGCAAGCAAAAGCTGTTTCTTGAAGTTCTTCCATTATTTCCATTAATGTTCCTTCAAAATATTAAATTAAAGTAGTGGAACGCAATGTCAGATAATATTTTCATTTGGAATTTTATTTCACATCTCATGAGCTAAATCTCATAGGGTTGGGATTACTTTTGATGAAACTTTAACTGTTTTATAGTGCAATATATATCTGATTTATTTTACTATTTCATTTGATTGTTTTTATTTCGTAATTTAAATGCAACGATCTTTAGACTTAGAAGGTTGTTGACATACTATAAACTGATTCTAATTCTGAAAATGTTAGATTGGTTGGATCAATATTAAATGAAATAAGCAAGTATTAGATAGACACTTATAGTTGACTCTAGACATAGAGTCATGATCATACAGAAGGAACCCATCCAAGATATCTAAAAAGCCTATAGACACAAGCAAGGTAACTTGAGGTTTTGCTCTCGTGAGAGGCAGGCCATTTTAGAACTCTTCTGTGCAGTAAAGTTTTCAACCACTGATGTGCAGCATCTCTCAGAAGTGATCCAGCGCATTTCACACATTCCTCTAGCCTGTAAGATAATTCATCAAATACTCGGATTGTATTTTCTAGCCAAAACTAGGCAGTTCAGGATCATTATCAATAGTAGCTCTAAACTCTTCAACCCCTTATTTTTAGATCTTATCAACTGGTGCCTTATTCAATCCTAAAAGTTCCACAATTTGAGGAGCTATAGGAACCGGTTGGAGATTAAGTGGGGTGGAGGTTGTTGAGGAGCCAGATTTGTTCTAACAAACTCCGTAAACCACTCGTTCATCATTTAGAAGAAGGATTCTTTGGCCTCTCCTCCCTGACTACCTGATACGGTTCTCGACTCAAATTGCGCTACTCTATGAATGGAGGCTGGCGCATACTTTCAACATCATCAACTACAGCTCGATTGGGATCCATTTACTCTAGGAAAACACAATTTAAAACTGTCAGGAGACATCATACAATCACAGGTTATATATAGCATGTATAGCTAGACTCTCACTTGCTACATTATTTCTAGAATCGACTAAACCGTAACTCTGATACCAATAAATGTAACACCCCTCATCCGTATTCAACATCGAAACAGGGTTACAAAGCATTACTAGACTTATTACACAAATAAACTTACAATTCACATACATTTTTACATTTCATGTAATTATCACTCAAATACGTTCACATTGTCCCTATTAGGGGCCTATGAGGCCCAAATTATACATTATAAGTAGTTTGGGACTAAACTGATAACTCAAGAAAATTTTAAGAAAAACTTTGAAAATTTTCATATACAGGGCACACACGCTCGTGTGTCCAAGCCATGTGAGAAAGACATGCCCGTGTCGTAGGCCATGTGGACATAAAAAGGCTATTTACCAATCCATCTTGCCACCCAACTTGTACACACCTACACCAAGCCAAATGACACCAAAACATGGCATAAATAGGCACTCAATTTGTGGTCCTGAAACCACTGTTCTGAGTATTATTTTCTCATAGCTTCCTCAGGTTCCCTCGTAGCTTCTTCTACCCCTTGACGTTGCCAAAGTACCTTGCCTAAAGCTACACTTTTATTCCTCAGCTGGTTGATCTCTTTAGCTAGAATTTTGATTGGTTCTTCGCTATACGTTATATCAGGTTGAATTTCAATCTCAGTCAAAGAATTATGTGCGATGGATCTGATCGATATCGTCGAAACATCGACACATGAAATACATTGTGGATCTTTTCTAACTCTGACGGTAATGCTAGCCGATATGCTACTGGCCCTATTCGTTCAATAATCTCGTACGGCCCGATAAATCTCGAACTTAATTTGCCTTTCCTACCAAATCGACGAATTTTCTTCTAGGGAGGTACTTTCGAAAAAACTCTATCGCCAACTTGAAATTCAATATCTTTACGTTTCAAATCCGCATAAGATTTCTATCAATCTGAAGTTGCATTCAAATTGTCGCAAATTACTTTCACCTTCTCTTCGATTTCTCTGATCAAATCAACCCCGTGAATCTTTTTCTTACTAAGCTCGGTCCAGTATAATGGAGTTTGGCGTTTACAACCATACAATGCTTCATACGGTGCCATCTTTATGCTCGATTGAAAATTGTTATTATACGCAAATTCAACCAACGATAAATATTTTTCTCCTAGTTGCCTTCAAATTCTAAAACACAACAACGCAACATATCTTCGAGAATCTAAATAACTCTCTCAGATTGACCGTCGATTTGCAGATGAAATGCGATACTAAAATGGAACCACGTACCCAAAGCTTCTTGCAATCTCTTCCAAAATTGTGACGTAAACCTCAGATCTCCTTCCGAAATAATCAAAACTGGCACCCCATGCAATCTAATGATCCCAGAAATGTACAACACAGCCAATCTATCAAGTGAATAGTCTGTACGTACCTAAATGAAATGTGCAGATTTTATCAAACGATCTACAACAACCCAGATAGCATCTTTCTTCTTCAGAGATAGGGGTAGCCCCAATATGAAATCTATTATAACTCTATCCCATTTCCACTCTGGTATCATCACAGGCTGTAACAATCCTAAAGGCACTTGATGTTCAGCTTTGACTTGTTGACAAATCAAGCATATCGACACAATGTAACGCCCCAAATTTTAGGGTTTTTGGAATTTTTGCTTAGATTGATATTTGCATGTTTGGATGTGCTAAATTGATGTTTTGAGTGTGTTTAGGGGGCCCTTGAAAGGCCTGGGTTAAAGCCTAGCTCCGAACAAAATTTTAATTTTTGCCTTAAGTGAATCTGGACGTTGGTAGGTAGGGCTTATAAATAAATGATGAGGTTCCATGTCACAAGGAGCTTGGTGGTGAAGTGGCATATGGCATCACATGTGGGGCTTGGAGGTGGCGTCATTGGTAAGGGGGTCAAGGGTTCAAATCCCCTTGCAGGCATGATGCGTTTATTTTGCTAATGGGAGTTGGCAAGTGGTTTCTGAAGTTGGTTGAAGATTTGGTAAGGATAAAGATGACTTAGTCTTGGATTGTTAAATTAGAATTCAAATTGAAATTGGAGTTAATCAAGGAGAAAAATAAGGGAGATTTTCAAGGAGTTGGATGAGGGGGAGGTTGTGGCCGAATTTGGGAGAGGTTGAGTAGACAAAATCAGCTAGGGCCTTTTTCATTTGGCATTTTTAGCAAATAGGGAGTAGAGAGCTGAATTCTTCTTTTCTTTTCAAAATTACTTTTGCCGATTTTGACATTTTGACCACATTGGTGTTTCTTGTTTTTCCAACTTTTGGCAAGTAAGCTGAACCTCATTTGCTTTATTTTTGTTCTCTTAGTCGAAACCCCTTTTCCCTCTCTTTTTCTTTTCTCTTTTGCTTCATCACCTAGGGTTGAGACATCTAGTACCGAGTTCTCATTTACCTACTTCCCAAAAGCCAATTCTCCTCTTTTTTTTCTACTTAAGTCTCATTACCAAACCTCCATTCTTTTCTTCTTTCATCTTTCCTTAAGCCTCTAGCCGATTAATGTTTTTTTGAGTAGCTTTTTTCTTTCCCTTCTCTTATTTATCATTGCCGAACCCTACATCTCCATTTCATTATTCATTCTCACCATTCCTCTCATTTGTGCCGAATCCCACTTTGCTTTTCTCTATTCTCATATTTTCATCCTCTCTCCAAATTCTTGTTTACTTTTTCAACGTGGGTTGCCGAAACACTCATTGCTGAACCCCATTAGCTAGTTAACATAGTCTTGATAGTCGAATACCCTAGTTACCAAGTGTTTATTGCACCTTTGAAGATTGAATCAGGGTAAGTGCTCCTTGTCTTAGATTTCAGCTTTTGATATTAGGGCTTACTCTTAAATAAAGTTTCAGTTTAGGGGATTAATACTCCTTTAACTCACTTCTATTGGTTAGATTTATCAATAATCATAGGTGCCTAGATCTGTCGACATTCAATCGAATACTGGTGGTACTCCTTAGTCGCAAGAGATAGTAGACAAGCGAAGCGGTGATAGGTAATCATTGAACAAACCCTTGATTATGGTGTTTCTATGCATTGGTTAAGGTATGAATTAATGTTTTTATGATAATAGGGTGAACGCATGTCGACAGTTGGAATCGCAAAAACAGGTGGTAACTACACCCACTAATAGCGTAGATCGGTAAAAGTCAAAAAGTCGAAATGGCAAAATGTCAGCATTTCGAGGCCTCACAGGCATGCGAACGCTTGTGGGCCGATCTGAACTCACAAACCATGGGCGTTTGGCTGTTAGGGCCTTTGTTTGCATTTTCGTGCACTTGGGTTGTTTTGGGCCTCGATGGGCAGAAATGGGCCCAACGGGCCTACGGGCCCATATGGGTAAATTATGCGCTAAGTGATGGTTGGTATGTTAGATGTTAAAGGTTTGCGATATTGCATGTGAAATTGGACTAATTGGGCCATACGAGAGTGTAGGCCCACCAAGGCCCAATAGGGGTTTTGGGCCCGTATACATTGTTGGAACTTATAGACTTTCTGAGTCGCTTGGAGCGATGTTAGACCTGCTAAATGGTCGTATTAGGTGCTGAGACACAGAGACTTATTACGTGCTGAGACACAGAGACTTAGTAAAATGACCGAAATACCCTTGAAGGGTAAAATTACCATTTTACCCCTAACTACCTAAAAGACTGTTATACCCTTAAAAATAGGTTGTTTGATATATGTATAATTGTATCTGTATCTGTTAATCTGTATGCATGTTATACGTAGTTCTGTTAGTCTACATGGGGTTGGGTTTAAAATCGAAGGAAGTTTTGTATAGTGGCACTGCCACGTAATCTGTTTAGTGGCTTCAACACGTGTTATGTATCTAGTGGCTCTGCCACGTTATCTGTTATTAGCACTTGGTTGCACATTGGTGTGTGGGCTGGATGGGTTGAGTTTTTCCCCACATGGTGTGATGGGCTAGTACGAGTGGTGTGATGGATGGATTGGGTTGGGTTGGGATTTTCATACTGTTTTGTTCTTTATCTGTAATGGGTTGGGCCGACTATTAGGCCGAATCTGTTTCTGAATAGGGCTTCGGCCCAGTCTGATTTGTTAGTCTGATCTATAATATTGGTTGGGGAGGTTGCACACTGAGTTATTACAAACTCACCCTTTTATTTTTACATATGCAGGTAACCCCCAACCATAGAGGATTTGGAGCTGTGAGGGACTCGAGGTAGCCACATGACTTCTGCTTCTGGAACTCGTTTTTATTTTTATTTTTATTTCTATTTCATTTTGGTATTATTTTTGTAATAAGGCCATTTTAGGTGTTTTTATTTTGTTGCACTGTTAATTTGCTTTAAACCAGTAGATTAGGATACTCGGGTTTTCAAAATTAGTAACGAATGTTTTCAAATAAATCTTGCGTAATGTTTTCAGATAATAAGATGACTTCGAATAATGGAACACAACAAATACAGCTAATAAAATTTTATTTACACATACTCAAACTTATAAAAATAGTTTTAATCTGATTTCGTTCAAAGCATCCAACTGTCGAAACAAGGCTTTTTAAAATAGAAGAAACTATTTATCAAGGTGTCTGATTTCAAATAAACCATCCATGTGACACACCAGATCTGGCCATAACATCTGGCTGGGTTTGGGGGTTACACACAAACTCTGAAATATCTCGTTTCATGCCTGACCACAAGTATAACTGTTTCAAATCATTATACATTTTAGTACTCCCTGGATGCAAAGTTGAACAACTACTGTGTGCTTCGTGTAGGATTTTCTGAATAAGCTCGAGATTTTTTGGTACACAAATTCTACCTTAAAACATTAGATAATCATCGGATCCAATCTGATAGTTTGAATCACTAGTCAACTCATACTGTACTCTTTTAGCTTGTAACTTGTTATCACACTTTTGAGCTTCACAAATTTGCTGAAGAAATAATGGTCTAGCTTTTAATTTAGCCAAAATCGATACATCATCAGACATCGTCAATCATGTATTCATCGCTCGCAAAGCAAATAAAGACTTTCTGCTTAGAGCATCTGCAACCACATTTGCTTTCCCCGGATGATAATCGATCATTAACTCATAATCTTTCAGCAACTCAAGCCATCTTCATTGTCGCAAATTCAAGTCCTTCTGAGTCATTATATACTTCAAGCTCTTGTTATCTATAAAGATGTGGCATTTTTCATCGCATAAATGATGTCGCCAAATTTTTATTGCAAACACAATGGTGGCCAACTCTAAATCGTGGGCTGAATAATTCTTTTCATGCGGCTTTAACTGTCTGGAAGCATAAGCTATCACTTTACCCTATTGCATCAAAACACAACCTAAACCGTTCAATCGTGTGTCACTATAAATCACAAATTCTTTACCCGAGTCAGGTTGGACCAAAATTGGTGCCTCAGTTAACAATGCTTTCAACTTCTCAAAACTCTATTGGCATTTCTCGGACCTCTCAAATTTCACTTCTTTCTACAGTAATTGAGTCATCGATGTAGCAAACAATGAGAATCCTTTTACAAAACATCAATAGTAGCCAGCTAATCCCAAAAAACTTCTAACTTCAGATATGTTTCTCGGTGATTTCCAATCAACAATTGCTGAAATTTTGCTCAGATCAACTCGAATACCATCTACTAAAACAATATGTCCCAAAAATCCAACCTCTCGAAGCCAAAACTCACATTTACTAAATTTAACAAACAATTGCTTATCTCTCAAGGTTTGTAGCACAATTCTCAAATGATCAGCATGTTCAAACTCATCTCGTGAATAGATCAGAATGTCATCAATGAATACAAGAACAAATCTGTCCAAATACGATCTAAAGATTCGATTCATCAAATCCATAAAAAATGCAGGAGCATTAGTTAATCCGAATGGTAAAACAAGAAATTCATAATGCCCGTACCTTGTTCTGAACGCGTTTTTGGCACATCCGAATCTTTGACTCTCAACTGATAATAGCTCGATCTCAAATCAATCTCTGAAAACATTATTGCTTCCTTTAACTGATCAAATAAGTCATCTATTCATGGTAAAGGATATTGTTCTTTATCGTAACCTTGTTGAGTTGTCGATAGTCAATACACATTCTAATTAATCTTTCTTTCTTTTTTACAAACAATACTGATGCATCCCAGGGCGAAAAACTAGGTCGTATAAATCCTCTATCTATTAACTCTTCCAACTGAGCTTTCAAGTCTTTTAACTCTATTGGAGCCATTCTACACGAAGCTCTCGATATTGGTGAAGTTCCTGGTAATAACTCAATAGCCAACTCAACCTCTCTGATTAGCGGTAACCCTGGTAACTCTTTTGCAAACACATCCGGATATTCACAAACAACTAGTACTGATTCAATTATCAATTTAGACACTTTTGTATCCAAAACATATGCTAGATAAGCATCACAACCTTTTCTCACGTATCTTTGAGTTAACATCGATGAAATCACAACAGGCAATCCAATCAACTCATCTGATTCAATTCGGAGAATTTCAGTATTCTGACATTTCAATTCAATAATCTTTCATCTACAATTCACAACAACATAATATAGCGTCAACCAATCCATACCCAGAATTACATCGAATTCATCAAACGGTAGCAACATCAAATCAGCCAAAAAATAGTAACCTCGAGTCATTAAAGGACAGTTCTTGTAAACTTTATCAACCAGGACATACTTGCCAAAGGGGTTCGATACTTTAATCACAAATTCAGTAGACTCAACAAAAAAATTCTTACTAGAAACTAAATTCATGCAGATATATGAATGAGTCGATCCAGGATCAATCAAAGTAATCACACTAGTGTCATATAGAGAAAATGTATCGTTGATAACATCCGGAGATGACGCATCTTTATGAGCGCGAATAGTGTAAACTCTAGCAGGTGCTCTAGCCTCAAATCTCACCAGCAGAGTCATTTGTCACTGCTTTGCTACAAGTTACATTTCCCACATTTCTTGGTGGTCTTTCTCTAACATATGTGATACTCAGTCTTGCATTCTGAAATTGATCTCTATCAGGTAACTCAAGGCAATCACGAATAAAGTGATCTTGTGAACCACATTTGAAACAAGCTCGATCATTCATTCTACATTCACCAGGATGTCGTCTTCTGCATCGTTGACATTTAGGTCTATTGTTTCTCACACTACCCACACTTGACACTGAAGTAACTTGAGCTTTAGAACTCGTCTTTTGCCTTTCACGGTTTCTATCTGAATACCCCTTTGAAGCTGTCAACCGATTATATGAATCCCGTGATTTTTTTGACAAAGAGTGATAGGGTTTACTCATCGATCTCTTTCTTGAATCTCTAGTTTCAGAATCAGCTTTTCTATTTTCTTCGCTAAGTTCTTCAGCTTTGCAAGCTCTGCCAACTAGTACCACAAATTCTTTCAATTCCAAATTCTCGATTAACAGTCTGATGTCTTCATTTAACCCATCTTTAAATCTTTTACACATGATTGCTTTAGTGGAAACACATTCCCGAGCATACTTACTAAGTCTCACAAACTCTCGCTTATACTCAGTCACGGACATACGACCCTGTTTCAATTCTAGAAACTCTTTGCGCTTCTGGTCAATAAATCACTGACTAATGTATTTCTTTCTGAACTCAACTTCAAAGAATTTCTTTCGGTATTATAGATACTAAAGTACTCCACCACTAATATGCAGCATCTCTCAAAAGTAATACAACGCATTTCACACATTCCTCTAGGGTACAAGATAATTCATCAAATACTCAGGTTATATTTTCTAGCCAAAACTCAGCTCTCAAGATCATCATCAACAGTAGCTCTAAAATCTTTAGCCCCGTATTTTTGGATCTTATCAACTGGTGGCTTATTCAATCGTAAAAATTCCACACCTGAGGAGCTATGGGAATTGATTGGGGATTAGGTGGGGGTAGAGGTTGTTGAGCAACCGAATTTGTTCTATCAAACTCCGTAAACCACTCTTTCATCATCTAGAAGAAGGCTTCTTTGGCCTCTCCTCCTTGACTACCCAATACGGGTGTAAACTCAAATTGCGCTACTCCGTGAATGAAGACTGGCGTTTACTCTCAACATTATCAACTACAGCTCGATTGGGATCCATTTACTCTAGGAAAGCACAATTTAAAACTATCAGGAGACATCACACAATCACAGGTTATTTATAGCATGTATAGCTAGACTCTCACTTGCTACGTTAGTTCTAGAATCGATTAAATCGTAGCTCTGATACCAATAAATGTAACACCCTCACCCGTATTCAATGTCAAAATAGGGTTACAGAGCAATACCGGACTTATTACACAAATAAACTTACAATTCACATACATTTTTACATTTCATGTAATTATCACTCAAATACATTCACATTGTCCCTATTACAGGCCTACGAGGCCCAAATTATACATTACAAGTAGTTTGGGACTAAACCGATAACTCAAGAAAATTTTAAGAAAAACTTTGAAAATTTTCATATACAGGGGACATATGCCCGTGTGTCCAGGTCACGTGTCTCACACGGCCAAAAGACACGCCCATGTCACAGGCTGTGTGGACATAAATAGGCTATTTACCAAGCCATCTTGCCACCTAACTTGTACACACCTACACCAAACCAAATGACATTGAAACATGGCATAAATAGGCATTCAATTAACGTCAATCAAGCATAATCAAATCATTTAAAAACCAAAATATACAAGGCACACAAATACCACAATATACTATTCAATTCCATGCTAAAATCAAATTCTTAATTCACCTACCTAGCTAACTTCATATATGTACCTTCCTACTTCTAATCACATAAATATCAATTCACAACAAGCATTAATTTATCCATTTCCAACCACATATCAACATGACCATTTACATAAATATTTACACAAGCAAATCAACCAAAATAAGCCAACTCACATGGCTATACACAAAACAAGACACTTATCATTTACAAGCCAATTCAAATGACTAAAATCCATAACTAGCATATACCAAAATGACCAAAGCTCCTATACATTCCATATAACCATGTACATAAGCTCAAAAGTACCAAATGATAGCTTGATAGTGTGGTGAAGTCTCTGACGATCCCCGAATCTGAGCTAGCTTTGAAATCACTATAAAACATGAAAAAAATACATAGAGTAAGCTATAAAGCTTAGTAAGTTCGCATAGCAATAAATTTAACTTACCAAAATGCACAATTTAAACATTTAAACATATCATAACATGTCTCATATTGAACCAACGACCTACCACATTTTCATTCACAAGGTTAGATATGAAATTCACAAGTCTCTTCCACTCAATGCTCATATAGTCTCTATACATACCTGTACCAACTTGCATCAGTCTCATACTCATCCACATCTCGGTTATACTCATTGAACCATTCAGAATACTATTGGATACTCAGAAATCTCACACCCTAAGTGCCACATATATAGCTGAAGCTATTTCAATCACATATCACATAAAATGCTCACTCTTGAGCTATCAACGGGCTTGCTCACACAAGCTGTCAATCAAGACATAGCTACACAGTGCTGCTCACACAAGCTATCACGTAACCACAACACATGCCAGTATACTCAACCATCAGTAGGACGTATAGGACCAATACCCAAATCACATAATCACAGTAACCCTAATGTCATGACATTCGTATCCTAAACTATTCCTAAGGTTCAAACGGGATTTCTCACTGGCCATATTGTCGTTGAATATGTTCGTAAGGTTGTATTCACAATTTATGCAATATCAAAGCATTTGAAACACAAATATAACAATGCTTATTACATACGAACTTACCTCGGATACAAAAATGATGAATTTGATCGATTAATTTGAAACCTTGTTCTTTCCCTAATCTAAATCCGTATTTCACTTTTCTTGATCTATATGTAATAAAAATTAACCTATTCAATATCATTCTATTCAATTTAGTGTAAAATACACATTATGGAAACTTTACACTTTTGCCCCTACTATTTCACATGTTTATAATTTAATCCTTATTTCATAAAAACACAAATTCATACAATTTCATACCAACCCATGCTAACCGAATTTTCCTTATTAGCATATCATCCCATATTTTTCATTTATTCACACATATAACTATGGGTTTTACACATTTCTCAATTTAATCCTTAATTTGCGTTTTCACTAAAAATCATTTAACAAAACTTGTAAATCTAACAAAAAAGACTTATTTTCCATCATCAACTATCAAATTACTCACATATTCATCAATGGTCAAACTCAAACACTTTAACATTTTCTCAATTTAGTCCCTGTACTAGCTAGACTAAGCTGCAACGATTTCAATTGTGGTCTCGAAACCATTATTCTGATTTGACTAAAAATGGGTTGTTACACTATTGTTATTGCCATTACATTTCTACTTTCACTTTTGCCATAGAATTTCCAATCACTCATCAATTTCGTCTATCGCATACTTCACTGCATACTTTCCTTAGTTTACCATTCATCAGTCTTGTCATAGCATTAACTAGATTATAATAACTTGACCACTTTTGTGCCTCAATCTAATCCTCGTGGGAACGATACTCACTTATCACTTTATTACATGAACCGACGTGTATACTTGCACAAAATCGCATATCATTTTACACGTGAAACTTACCACTCCAAATATCAAACACCTAAGTTCAATATATTACAATGTACACAAGCATTAAGGTTTTCAACCATATGCATCCATCAACAAATCATATATGTAATTTGATTATACTAGCAGAATACAAATAATCGTGAAAACAATTACTTAGTATGATGTCAATTGATCAATAAGTCTACCTAGGTCACATAAGGCTTTTCAACTTCTATCGTTCTGAAGCTTAGGACAGGTGGAAACATGAAAATATACACACTTTTCATGCCTTTTTTAACTTAAATTAATGCAAATTCAGAAAAATTCTTGTCTAAAAATAATTAATTATTATAAAATAAATAAATTGTACTTAAATTATGAACATTCTGAATTTTAATTAATTTTATACTTAATTTTGATTAATTTTGATTATTTCGATAGATTCGCACAAAAGGCAAAAAACCACTCAGCAGATACTGCTAGAAGTGTAAAACCGAGAAGCAATTTGAAGCATCAAGGCAAATTAATTTTTCAGCCTAAGTCGGTCCAAAATTATGAGTATTAATTCATAATATAATTAATTTTAATTTATATCAAATTTAATTTGGGTTAAATAAATTATTATTAATTAATTACAAAAAGTAGCCTAGTTGAGCTAAATCGAGTGAACCAAACCAACCTAGTATTGGGCAGCCCAAAACCATCCCATGTGTTAACCCAAATTAGCTTCTTGGCTGATTAATTAGCTTGCAAAATGGCCCGTGAATACTTTTTCAAATTGTAAACAAACCCCTCCATAAATGGTGGCTTTTTAGATTTGCCCCAAGCCTAATTTAGCAAGTTTGAAAATATCAAACTTGCCACATGTGTGGCTGGCCAAGGGAGGGATCTTTGGCTGCTAATTCTAGCTATTTTTAGCAACCCTCTTCAGCTATAAAAACCTGTTTAGGCTGATCATTTGAAACACACCTCAAACATTCTCATCACTTCTCTTTTCTCTTAACTTTCTCTCTTCTTTTCCGTTACAAATTTCCTTTATTCTCTTGCCGATTTCTCCTCTTGGAAAAGAGGCATTCATCAGCCATTTGGAGCAACATTGAAGTGTTCATAGCAGCCTTGGTTCGACAAGAACAACCGGAGAAGGAAGAGTGGAGCGAACCAGTCAAGCCATAGAGAAACACCATATTTGATTCTTGTTCCCTATCCTTTTAATTTCTGTTGTTGTTATGATGAGAATATCTATGAATATTTTTTGATGCTGAAATGTTTAATTTAATTAATTTGGCTTGAATTTAATTCATGTTAGGTTGATTGCATTTCGTCTACTTAAATTGTTAAAATTGTGTTTATGTTGTTATAGGCCTTGGTAAGATGCTTGATTAAGTAAAATAATGACTAAGTTATTCTTGCATTACAATTGTGAGGTATCTAATGAATTAATTATTTAAACGGATTGAAATTGTAATTAATTGACACAGTACTTAATCAGTGCATGTTTAATCATCTAAGGTAGCTGAGGGTTAAATTAGCAACAGTATCTAGCGATACATTTGCTTGCATAACTTGCAAGATTATTGTGATTAAACTGTTTCATGATAGGAATAATTTGTTACATCACGTAGTCTTTTATGTGCTTATTAGATTGAATTAATTGTTTGAATTGGCATAGGGATATGTACAAGAGATTATTTCAATTTAATAAGTACACATGTGCATTAACATATTTGCCTATTAAGATTTGTTTAATCGGTTGAATTGACATAGGGATAAGTCAAAAGATGAATGGAATTTGCTAGGTAAGTATGTTCAAAAGTTAGCAAATTACCCAGTTGCCGTGAATTTATTTGTAACAACATAAACATAAGTTTAATAATTCTAAGTTAAGATATGTAATTAATCTAACACAATTATGTCATCTTGATTAAAATTGGACTTTGAAATCGTGCATTAGAACCCTTATTTTATTTATTTTACTTAGTTTAAAATCTTAGTTTTTAATCACCTCTTTAAACCAAAAAAATTTTCTTTACCAAAGTGTTTTAAATTGCATTCACAAATAATTCTTTTCATAGTCCCTATGGGTACGATAACTCAACATTTACTTGTCACTTTATTACTTGTTGCGATTGTGTACACTTTCACATTTCCATTGTTCCAAGTTTTTGGTGCCGTTGTCGGGGACTGTATTAAGAAGTCATCATCTGTGACATTTTGGTTTATTTTTTTGTTCAATTTTATCTTAATTAATTTTTCATTGATTATTTCAGGTGTTTATGAGTATTGACCGAATTATTAATTTACTCCCCATAGACCCTGAGATAGAAAGAATATTGCAACAGCGAAGAAGACAAGCAAATTAGAGAAGGACCGAAGCGATGAACCTTGAAAATTTGAATCAAGGAAACAGAGCAAACCCCGCTCAAAATCCTATCCTTATTGCTGATGATAGGGATAGAGCTCTAAGATAGTATGCCGTACTAGTGTTTCATGCTCTTAATCCGAATATTAGGAAACCCGAAATCAAGGCACAACAATTCGAGCTGAAGCTAGTCGTGTTCCATATGCTTCAGACAGTGGGCCAATTCAGTGGAATGCCTACCAAAGATCCTTATCTTTATTTAAGACTGTTTATAGAGGTGAGCTATTCTTTTAAGTTAGCCAGAGTACCTAAAGATGCATTACGATCGAAGTTGATCCCATATTCGCTAAGGGGCAGAGCTTGAGCCTGGTTGAACTCATTGCCACCAAATGCAATTTCCACATGGCAAGAGTTAATAGAAAGATTCCTTATGAAGTATTTCCCGCCTAGCAAGAATGTTAAGTTAAGGAACGAGATCACTGCCTTCCAACAAATGGATGATGAGTCCTTGTTGAGGCATGGGAAAGGTACAAAGAGTTATTACGAAAGTGCCATCATCATGGAATCCCATATTGCATCCAACTTGAGACGTTTTATAATGGTCTCAATGCTCACACGAGGATGGTAGTGGACGCTTTTACTAACGGTGCTCTCCTTTCTAAGTCTTATAATAACACTTATGAAATCATTGAGAGGATTGCTAGCAACAATTATTAATGGCCAACCAATCGAGCAACATTAGGAAGGTGAGTTGCTAGAATACATGAAGTAGACGATCTTCCTTCACTCGCATTTCAGGTATCTTCAATATCCTCAATGTTAAAAACTCGTACCACTAATGGGCTAATAGTTTTGCGGCACAGCCACCAAACCAATTTGAAAATATAGCCTGTGTCTATTGTGGGGAAGGAAATTTGTTTGAAGAATGTCCATCAAACCTAGAATCCATATACTATATGGGTCACCAGAACTAAAATCGAGGAAGGCAAGGACTAAAATCCAATTTCTATAACCCATCATGGCAAAATCACCCAAATCTCTCCTGGAGTAACCAAGGGGCTGGAACTAGTAACAGTTACGTTCAACCTAGACCGACCGAGCCACCTAGTTTCCCTCAACAAAGTCAAAAACCAACCCAAGCTAAACCATCCAATGGCTTAAAAAATTTGTTGAAGGCATACATAGCCAAGAATGATGCCTTAATTCAAAGCAAAGCAACTACATTAAAAACTCTGGAAAACCAAATAGGCCAGCTTGCAACTGAACTCAAAAACTGACCATAAGGTGCTTTACCTAGTGATACAGAGAATCCGAGGAATCCAAGGAAGGAACATTGTAAAGCATTGACATTGAGGAGCGAAAAGACATTATAACCCAACATAATTGAAGTTGAAAAGGAGCAAGCTAATGCTCATGACTTAGAGGAAGTTCAATCGAGTGTTGAAATTATGGTTTCACCAGAACCAGAATCTGTAAAATCTGACAAGGTAACTTTAGAACCAGTTAATTTTGATCAACTAACAACTCCATTAGATGCATAATTGCCACAGAAGATGAATCAGCCAGTTCCAGTAAAGAAACCTCCACCACAATACCCTCAAAGACTTTAGAAGCAGAAGTACGAAATTTAGTTCAAGAAGTTCCTAGACATACTCAATCAACTTCATATCAACATATCGTTGGTTGAAGCACTTGAACAAATGCTGTAACACCCCAAACCTGGCCCATACGTTATGGTCGAATCTGGTGTTGTCATAATAAAGTGTGAAGCGTAAAAAAATTGTTGTTGTTGGAAACCTCAAAACCAATTTGTTATTAACCGGTGATTCTAAAACAGGTCGTTTGTTTTCAAAATACGCGTCATTTAAGAGTTATTCACTTTTAAAACGTGTTACATTTAGAAAGCCTAATCTTTATTTAGCCTCTTTGTATGAAATAAAAGAAGATTTAAAAATCTTTCGTTATTATCAAAAGTTCTTCCCTTAAAACATTATTAGTTTCAAAATCTTGTTTATAGAGTAAGCTTTTTTAAGACAGTTGCATATTTGCACGAATTTTAATAAAACGTTTGACTTGTTTTGAAAACCTCATTTACTGCATCTACTAGCAGTTATAAAACAAAGTAACAAAAACCCCAAATTAAAAATAAAATCTAAAAGAGGCCATTATTACAAAAAAATACCCAAATGATCAAAACATAATTATAAAAATACCAAATTGAATTAAACGAGTAGTGTGGCCACCTTTGAGTCCTCCGATGCACCGATCCGCATAAGGTTGGGGATTACCTGCACAGTTAAACAAAGGGTGGGTTTACGAAAAACTCAGTGTGTAATCCCTTAACAAACAAATAGTCAATCATACAGTAGATCAATGCAGTTTGGGCCTGAGCTCGTTACAGTATCAGTATCAGTGTGGGCCTTAACCCATTACAGTAATAGTATCAATTGGGCCTTAGCCCATAATAGTAACAGTATCAATTGGGCCTTAGCCCATAACAGTATTAGAAATCAGTATGCATGATACATGTTATCCAAAACCAACCCTGCACACTAACTCTGTCCAACCCATCACACCATGTAGGGATAAAATCAACCCACCCAACCCTACACACCAATATTAGGACCAATTGTGGCACTAAACAGTATTGCAGCAAAGCTACCAGTAATATGTATAACACAAAGACATAGTAGGTCCACAGTCATCTTGGACAACTCGTGCAACCTTATAGGTAATATGAACGGCACAAAGCCATCAGTAATATGAACGGTACTATGCCATCAGTAATATGAACGGCACTAAGCCATCAGTAGTATGAACGACATGGCATGCTCAAATACAGTCATATACGAAATAAGGGTAAAATCGTCATTTGTCACATAGGGGTATATTAGTTATTTTACCCTATGAAGGTATTTTGGTCATTTTACCCAATAGGGGTATATCGATCATTTTACATTATGGGGGTATATCTGTTATTTTACCCTATGGGGGTATATCCCTCAATTTATCCTATAAGTCAAAATAAAGCAAATGGGCCCAAGGCCCATTATGTGACCCATGTGGTCTAAAATAGCCTAAGCCCATGAGATCGCTCACGGTGGCCTTTTTACAACACGAGCGATTGCATGCCCATATGGCCTCATATGTCATATTTTTTGGCTTTTCAGCTTTTGCCGATTCACAGTTAATACAATGTGAATACACACCTGATGCGATTTGAACCGTGCGCCCAAACCCAATTGATCAGTGAAAACAAAAAGGCGCTATGGGTGTTCAGCTAACGTAAAAGGAAAAGAACAGAGAAAAGAAAAGAGGGATTAATGAAGTAACCAAGTGGGCGAGAATAGAAGAGAATCAGCTAAAGTAAAGAATGCAAGAAAAAGGAAGAAGAAGTCGGCCAAAAGAGAACAAGAAATGCGAGAGAGAATAGAAGAAGGAATCGTACAGGGAGTCGGCTAACCAATTATTTGACCGAATAGGGGATTAAGGTGCACAAAAAGCAAAGAAATAGAAATAAACCTGAAAGATCCCCAAGCAAGAATCGGTTAAAAAAGTAGAAAAGAACTCCAAAATGATCACTATAACCGAAATGGAAAGTAATTCCCTCAAGGCCGAATTCTGAGTGTCTAGAGTTCCCCAAACGGCATTAATTCTTCCTCCCCTTAAATTCCCATTTTTCCTCCGTTAATTTCTCCTAAAATCTCTCCAACCTCTCATCAAATCCCATGATCCACTCCTTAACCTCTCTATGACCAATTCAAACTCCTTTCAGCAATGTTTCGGTCCAACTCTACTACCTACACAGATTGAGTAGCAAAATAAATACTACAGTGCATTGCCACGACTTGAACCTCAGACCTCAGAAACACCCCACACGCCACTTACCACTAGACCACTAGGCTTTTTGTGTCATGGTTTACCCATATTTAACTATAAGCCTATTGGCCCAAAGCTAGGGGTTTACTCAATAAAAATAAAATTTTGCTAAAGCCTAGGTTTGAACCTAGGACTTCTCACACGTCTCAGGACACATAACCACTATAGCAGACAAACAATTGTGTCACTTTCTTACACAACTAAGCATTTATGTGCAGTCTTCTAACTGTTCCCTTGCTCAATACCCAATACTTCTAAGCCCAAATTCAGGGCATTACAATTTACCCCTCCTTAAAGAAATTTCGTCCCCAAAATTTCCAACTATCAGAACAGTCGCCCCACACAGACTTCACCACCATGCTTCCGCTGCGCACTTTCATTCCAGATTAAGTATATGGCCAGACGACGAGGACCCAACTTGAGCACCTCTACGACCTCTACCACGGCCTCTTGTACCTCGCCTGCACGCACCTCTTATGCTCATGTCTATTCGTGTTTTATCTAAATTAACAGTTTTATGCAAATTGGTTTATAGTTTCAGTGTTTATTAATGATGTTTTATGGAGAACAGTAATTTAGAGTTTGTTTTCGTAGATCACAGTCTCATTATAGTTTTCAGTTTCCTAGGGTTTTCAGTTTACTCTAACTAGAATATTTCAGTACAATTTACTATCTACAGTAGTCTCAGTATTTTCTATCAATGGCAGTTTCAATCAAAATCAAAATACAATTTTCATAGAGGACTTACAGGATCGGTGCGGAGACTTAGTGTACAACATATTTAGTAAAATAGAAATACTTCAAAACATTCGAAATCGTTCTTTTCAGTAATTTTCAAGTTACAGAAAAAGCCCAAATCCACAGCCAAGTTTTGTAACTTAGCTCTGATACCACTAAATGTAATACCCCAAACTCGGCCCAGACGTTATGGCCGAATCTGGCGTTGTCACATTGAAGTGTGAAGCGTAAAAAAAATTATTGTCGTTGGAAACTTCAAAACTAATTTGTTATTAATCGGTGATTTCAAAACGGGTCGTTCATTTTCAAAACGTGTGCCATTGAAGAGTTATTCACTTTTAAAACATGTTATCGTTTGGAAAGCCCAATCTTTATTTAGCCTCTTTGTATGAAACAAGAGAAGATTTAAAAATCTTGCGTTATTATCAAAGTTCTTTCCTTAAAATGTTATTAGTTTCAAAATCTTGTTTATAGCGGAAGCTTTTTAAGACAATTGCATATTTGTACGCATTTTGATAAAACGTTTGACTTGTTTTGAAAACCTCATTTACTACATCTACTAGCAGTTATAAAACAAAGTAACAAAAACCTCAAATTAAAAATAAAATCCAAAAGAGGCCATTATTACAACAAAATACCCAAAAGATCAAAACATAATTATAAAAATACCAAATTGAATTAAATGAGTATTGTGGCCACCTTTGAGTCCTCTGATGCACCGACCCGCCTAAGGTTGGGTATTACCTACACAGTTAAACAAATGGTCAGTTTACGAAAAACTCAGTGTGTAATCCCCTAACAAACAAAAAATCAATCATACAGTAGATTAATGCAATTTGGGCCTGAGCCCGTTACAGTATCAATATCAGTGTAGGCCTTAGCCCATTATAGTAATAGTATCAATTGGGCCTTAATCCATAACAGTAACAGTATCAATTAGGCCTTAGCCCATAACATTATTAGAAATTAGTATGCATGCTGGATGTTATCGCAACCAACCCTACACACCAACTCCGTCCAACCTATCACACAATGTGGGGATAAAATCGACCCACCCAACCCTACAAACCAAGATTAGTACCGGTTGTGGCACTAAACAGTATTGCAGCAAAGCTGCCAGTAATATGTATAGCACAAAACCATCAGTAGGTCCACTGTCATCTTGGGCTACCCTTGCAACCTTATAGGTAATATGAATGGCACAAAGCCATCAGTAATATGAATGTCATCAGTAATGTGAACGACACAAAGCCATCAGTAATATGAATTGCACCAAGCCATCAGTAGTATGAACTGCACCAAGCCATCAGTAGTATGAATGGCACTAAGTCATCAGTAGTATGAACAGCACTAAGCCATCAGTAGTATGAGTGACACTAAGCTATCAATAGGTCCACAATCGTCTTGGGCGACTCGTGCAACCTTGACAATACAGTACACTTCCTCCAAAATAATAATCCCATCCCCATGCAACATGTCATGCATCAAATCATAATTTCATACATGGATGCAACATACATACGACATGGCATGCTCAAATACAGTCATATAGGAAATAAGGGTAAAACAGTCATTTGTCACATAGGGGTATATCAGTCATTTTACCCTATGAGGGTATTTCGGTCATTTTACCCTATGGGGGTAGATTGGTCATTTTACACTATGGGGGTATATCGGTTAATTTATCCTATAAGTCAAAACAATGTAAATGGCCCAAGGCCCATTATGCCCATGTGGCCTCATATGTCATATTTTTTGGCTTTTTGGCTTTTATCGATTCATAGTTAATATAGTGTGAATACACACTTGATGCGATTTGAAACTAATCCTCATTCTGAACACTCTTATTCCTGAAGAAAAATCAATATGACGTCTGATTAGTTTCTTAACTCATATCACCAATGGGTTCCTACGAAGTTCCAAATTGATCACAATTTTCTTACCAGAAATCAACAATAATTGCACCCATGGTTCTTAGGAGATGTGCGAATCAACCTGGACCACCACCTACACAAGAATCACCACCTTTATAATAGACTTATACTTGAAGTAAAATACTATCCGAAAACCGTTACTCAAAAAGTAACAGATGGCTCTTTATAACACACTTTAAACCACTTACCAACAACGATAGAGTAGATTGCAGATTAACGATGTAACGAATCAAAGAATCCAAAATGGGGATTAATCAGTATTCAACCAACGAAGAGTAATTTAAGGATAGTAAAGAATAAACCGTGCATCCGAACCCAATTGATCAGTGAAAATAGAAAGGCGCTATGGGTGCTCAGCCAACATAAAGGGAAAAGAATAGAGAAAAGAAAAGAGGGAGTAATGAAGTAACCAAGTGGGCAAGAATAGAAGAGAATCGGCTAAAGTAAAGAATACAAGAAAAAGAGAGAAGAAGTCGGCCAAAATAGAACAAGAAATGCGAGAGAGAAAAGAAGAAGGAATCGCATAGGGAGTCGGCTAACCAATTATTTAACTGAATAGGGGATTAAGGTGCACAAAAAGCAAAGAAACAGAAATAAACCCGAAAGACCCCTAAGCAAGAATCGGCTAACGAAGGCAGAAAATAACTCCAAAATGATCACTGTAACCAAAATGGACAGTAATTCCCTCAAAGCCGAATTTTGAGTGTCTAGAGTTCCCCAAATGACATTAATTCTTCCTCCCTTCAAATTCCCCTTTTTTCTCCCTTAATTTCTCCTAAAATCTCTCCTACCTCCCATCAAATCCCATGATCCACTCCCTAACATCTCCATGACCAATTCAAACTCCCTTCAGTAGTGTTTCGGTCCAACTCTACTACCTACACAGCTTGGGTAGCAAAATAAATACTCCCTTGCATTACCACGACTTGAACTTCAAACCTCAAAAAAACCTCACATGCCACTTACCACTAGACTACTAGGCTTTTTATGTCATGGTTTACCTATATTTTACTATAAGCCTACTGGCCCAAAGCTAGGGGTTTACTCAATAAAAACAAAATTTTGCTAAAGCCTAGGTTTGAACCTAGGACTTCTCATACTTCTCAGGACACATAACCACTGAAGGAGACACACAGTTGTGTCACTTTCTTGCACAACTAAGCATTTATGTGCAATCTCCTAACTATTCCCTTGCTCAAGGCCCAATACTTCTAGGCCCAAATTCAGGGCGTTACAAATGCCGAACTATGTCAAATTCATAATGGATATCCTATTTAAAAAATGAAGACTTGGAGAATTTGAGAAGGTAGCCTTGACAAAGGAACGCAGTGCATAACTTTAAAATAAACTATCCCCAAAGTTAATGGATCCTGGATGTTTTACCAAACCTTGCAACATTGGAGCAACATATTGTGGTAAGGCACTATGTGACTTGGGTGTGAGTATCAACCTGATGCCCATGTCAATATTTAGAAAGTTGGGGATAGGTGAAGTTAGCCGACTACGGTTACACTTCAATTAGCAGATCGATCTTTAGCACATCCAAACGAAATAATTGAGGAAGTATTGGTACATATAGACAGATTTATCTTTCCTATTGACTTTGTGATTCTAGATTTTGAAGAAAACAAAGAAGTGCCAATCATCCTAGGAAGACCGTTCTTAGCAACCAGAAGGACCCTTATTGATGTGCAGAAGGCCAAACTTACTATGTGTGTTCAAGATGATCAGGAAACATTTAATGTTTTTAAGTCTATGCGTTTTCCTGACACAATTGATGATTATTCTGTAGTGTCTGATTTAGAGGATTTAATCGTGGAGAAGGAACTCAACTATATTGAGGATCCATTAGAATAAATTTGACATCAGACCCTCCGAATGATGAAGAGGAGGACAAATACTTAGCTTTGCTAAAAGCTAATCAAAGGGGATTTAATTTGCAATCCCATTTTAAATCTTTGGAATTAAAAAACAGGGATTATACCCAACCAAAAGTGTTAATCGAGGATCCACCTAAATTAGAACTCAAGGTACTTCCTTTACATTTAAAATATGTTTATTTAGGTAACGCTTCTACTTTGCCTGTGATTGTTTCCACAGAATTAACTAATGAGCAAGAAAAGAAACTCATCTTAGTATTGAAACAATTCAAGAAGGCTATCGGATAGACCATAGCCAATATTCATGGTATTAGTCCGTCTGTATGCATGCACAAGATTATCCTATAAGATGGTGAAAAAGGGATGATTGATGGACAACGAAGACTGAAACCCATCATGAAGGATGTAGTAAAAAAAAAGAAATCATCAAGTGGTTAGATGCTGGTATAATTTACCCCATCTTAGATAGTTCATGGGTAAGTCTAGTCCAATGCATGCTGAAAAAAGGAGGTATTACGGTCGTTGAGAATGAGAATAATGAATTGATACCAACTAGAACGGTTACGGGATGGAGAATTTGCATCAATTCTCAAAAGCTGAACAAGGCGACTAGGAAAGATCACTTTTCTTTGCCGTTTTTGGATCAGATGCTGATAAACTCGCTAAGGAAGACTATTACTATTTTCTTGATGGATACTCGGGGTATAATCAGATTACAGTAGCACCGAAAGATCAAAACAAGACAACATTCACTTGCCCTTACGGTACATTTGCATTTAGATCCATCCCATTTGGTTTATGTAAATCACCTGCAACATTTCAAAGATGTATAATGTCTATTTTTACTGACATGGTTGAGAAATACTTGGAAGTCTTTATGGATGATTTTTCAGTATTCAGAGATACATATAATGATTGTCTAGCCAATCTAGCCAAGGTACTAAGGCGATGCGAAGAAACAAACCTTGTACTTAATTGGGAAAAGTGTCATTTTATGGTACGAGAAGGTATTGTTCTAGGGCATTGGATAACAAGACATGGAATCAAGGTAGATAAAGCAAAGTTAGATGTTATTGAGAAACTCTGACCTCCAACATCCGTAAAGGGTTTTAGGAGCTTTTTGGGCCATGTCGATTTCTATTGAAGATTTATCAAGGACTTCTCAAAAATTACTAAACCCTGATGCAAATTATTGGAGAAGGACACAACGTTCAAATTTGATGAAGAGTGCTTAAGAGCTTTCAACAATTTGAAAAGTTGATTTGTTTCAGCACCCATAATTGAAGTGTGACGCAAGTGACTTCGTGATAGGAGCTATCATGGGCCAGCAAAGAAACAAAGTTTTTCATCCCATCTACTATGCAAGTCAAACTCTAACAAGAGCTCAACTGAATTACACGGTAACAGAGAAAGAGTTACTTGCTATTGTGTTTACTTTTGACAAGTTTCTATCTTATCTTGTAGGTACCAAAGCGACTATTTATACTAACCACTTGACAATTAAGTATTTACTTACCAAGAAGGACGCTAAGTCGAGACTGATCCGATGGGTACTTCTACTTCAGGAGTTAGATCTAGAAATTCAAGATCAAAAGGGAGTAGAAAATCAAGTAGCAAACCACTTGTCCGTCTTTTGGTCACAAGTACATATTGGTAGCAGTAGACTATGTGTCTAAGTGGGTTAAGGCTGAAGCATATCCGACAAAGGATACTAAAGTTGTCATGAAGCTTTTGCAGAAGCATGTGTTTATAAGGTTTGGAACCCCAAGAGCCATCATCAGTGATGAAGGGTCCCATTTTTTGAACAAGTGGTTGAAATGGTTACTCAACAAACATGGAGTGAAGCACAAGGTTGCCACAGCTTACCACCCGCAGATGAATTGGCAAGCTGAACTGGCAAATAAAGAGATTAAAGGCATACTTGAGAATGTAGTTTGCCTGAACCGACGAGATTGGTACAAAAGACTGGATAATGCTTTATGGGCCTACAGCATACAAGACACCTTTAGGGATATCACCCTGTAGGTTGGTCTTTGAGAAAGCCTGTCATTTGCCCTTAGAGTTAGAGCACAAAGGTTACTTGGCTCTTCAACAACTCAACTTGGATCTTAAGCTAGCTAAAGAGAAACGGATGCTCCAACTCAATGAGTTAGAAGAATTCCGAATGTTTTCATACGAAAATGCCAAATTACTCAAGGAGAGACTTAAGAAATGGAATGACAAGCACATTCGAGTTTGAGAATTTAAAGCAGGTTAGCAAGCCTTGTTATTCAATTCCAGATCAAGGTTTTTTCTAGGTAAGTTAAAATCTCGATTGTCTGGTCCATTTACGATTCACCGAGTCTATCCATACGGAGTTGTCAAACTTTAAGGTAAGGGAGGTAATTTTCAGGTTAATGCTCAGTGCTTGAAACATTACTAGGGAGATAAAATTGAACGGGATCAAATCTAGTTCATTTTAATATTTCTTGATTTTCTTTTAAATAAATGATTTAGGGAATATTTTTTGGATTAGTATGTTTAAATAAATTCTATCTAGGAGATTGGAACTTAAGCGGGACCGCTTGTGACCCCTCCAATCTTTCCTATGAATTGATTTTAACATAATTTTTCGAGAAATTATTCCTTAATTGGCAAAACAAATTTTTAAGTTTTTCAAATAAAATGGTCAATTTTGATCCAAGTTTTAAATTGCAACTTAATTTAAATTTTCTTTAAGTCTAGAGACTTAATTGAACTATTTTCAAATTTTGGTTGCTCTCTTCATAAATACTAAAAATTAGATGCTTCTCTTTGTAAATATTTCCAAAAGGCATCAAGAATAAATGTTTTTAATTTAATAAAAAATGATAATCATTAATATATAATTATATCCATTATAATATGTATTAATTATTATCAACTTTGCATAAAATTAGGATTAGTTTAAATTTAATCATATTTAATTTAATAGGTTTTTATTTTAATAAATTAATAGCAAATAATAAGTTAATATGTATTTTATTAATTATTAATTATTGTTAACTTTGAGTAGAATTATAATTAGAATATTTTAATTATTAAAAGTGTTTTAAGAATTCTACTTTAATTCCTACTCCTCTCACTATAAATTCCACACACTTTTGCCATTCTCTTCACTCATCCCACCTAGCACCCTAAACTCACAAAAATTCCTTAAGTGCTGCAAGACCCTAACCGTACACTGCTTAAGAGCCATTCGGCCAGTAGCCCAGCTCCATCGCACGCCGCACGCCCTACTCAGAACCTAGCAGCTGCTCTTTCGTACCACCCTGAGCACATCCAGCTCTAGCTACCCACGCCAGGCCTGCTTGACGAAGGACCCGCGCGCTGCTGCTTTTAGCCCAGCTCGCGCACTGCTGCCTACTCCCACGCGCATCCACCCGCACGCCCTAGCAGTGTTCCAGCACTTGTGCAGCACACCAACCTTGCACCTATACCATTAGCCAATAACCCTCATCTCCTACCCTAATTCGACACCTTTCGATTCATAAATATTTTCTTAGGAGTTCTTAATTTTTACAAAAAAGGTGGTAAGATAAATTTTCTACTAAGTTTTAATTTTATTCAATTATTTAATTTTTCTATTTATTGAATTATTAATAGATTATATTAATTAATTTTTTGAGAAAATAATTGTTTCCATCTTATGTCCATGTTAATCATGCCTTGCAAAAGAACTCGTGCCTCTACCCAACTTGACGAATTACAAAACAAATTCCACTGTGAAGAAGCCAAAGCGAGATACAAAAGTATTTTCAAGAAACAACAGATGCATCCAGAGAAAGGCTTTACACTAAAAGAGAGCAATTATATTGATTTCATGGTGCGTATTCGTCAGGTTAATAAAACTCTCAATTGGGAGTTCTTTTGTGAGAAAAGACCTAGTGTGGATAAGGAGTTAGTTTGTGAATTCTATGCAAATTTAACCTCAAGTGAGTTGACGAAAGCTTCGGTTTGTGGAATCAAGGTACCAATGACTTCAAATGCAATTAATGAATTCTTTGAATTACCTAATTTTGAAAACAGTGAATATTCTACCTTGTAGAGCAATATTAAGCCTGAAAATCTACAAGAAATTCTCGAGGAACTTACAGTTCCAGGTTCTAACTGGATTGTGTCAAAATAAGGAATTCACACTTGTCGAAGAGAATATTTGACACCACTTGCGAAGTTATGGTTCTATTTCATCCGATTTAGCCTTATTCCTAGTTCACATGGGACTACAATCTCATTAGAGCAAGTGGTCTTATTATACTCGATTTTAACTAGAAAGACCATTGATGTGGGGAAAATCATCCTAAGAGAAATACGGAATTGTGATGTTAGACATTTTGGCCCAGCTTACTTTCCCTTTATGATAACAATTATGTGCTTAAAAGCTAAAATTCTTTCAAATGTAAAGAAGATAGGGTATAGCCAGGGCACAATCACAAATTGGGACCTCTATCGAATAGCTGGAGATTGTGTTCTACAGCAACGAGTTGAAGAAAGTGAGGATCCCGAAGAAGAAGAAGAAGATCCCACAGAGATCGAATTACTGCAATCAGTTGAAATCCCTAATAAGGTAGAACAATGGAACCAAAAGCCGAACATGATGTCACCACTCTAATGTTCAGAACTCAATCTCCTCACCAAGATCTTTGATATGAGCTGTCAAAGTTGATGGATATAATGCAACATATGCAGTGGCAGCAACAAGCTAGTTGGAGATACTCAAAAATAAGGGATGACTTGATGAGAAGTGCTCTTACGAAAATTTACAATGACCTATTTATTTTTGTGCCTGAGTTTCCAGATTTCATATTTGAACCATGGAGTCCACTATCAAAGAAGGAGCAAAGTGATTCATGCAAAAAAAAAAAAAATAGATGATGGAGCAAAAGAGGAATCGAATTCGGAAGGATCCGCAATTAAATAAAAAGGGGGTCTTGACTTTATTTTATTTCTGTTCTTAGGTTATTTTAAGATTAAGTTTAATTAGGAATTTTTATTTTTTGCATAATAAAACAAGAGGTGGAAATCATTAATAAAAATGAACAAGTCGCAAAGTATAAAGTGTGGCAATAGATATATACATGTTTAGGATTGGATTTAGAGAGAGCTTGGTACTTAAGCAATCAAATTGACTCTCCTCTTTTCTAGAATCCTACCTAGTGTATAGTATCTATTCACTTTAAACAATGAGGACATTGTCCATCTTAAGTAGGGGGACCGAAAATTTGAAATTATTTTCATTTAGAATAAAATTTTCTTTCAGTTATGGTTAGGTTATATTTTGTTCAATAATTTAAAATTTTGTTAAGTATGCTAAACTTCAGTATAAATAAAGTTTGATTATTTTAATAAATTGTTATGTTAGCTTAATAATGACATAAATGTATTTTTAATAAAGCATGCAAATTGTACCATAAATTTTTAGTTCCTTAGGAAAGTTAGGCATGCATGAAAGTTTAAGTCTCTAGAATTGGCTTAGTAGTTTCTTGAGGCGAAATCTTAGGAAGCATGGGAAGTTGAAAATGATTTAGGCAACTTTTGTTTGGATCGTTTGAGCCTTTCAAGCCAACCTTGATGAAATTTTATCCGTTGAAACCCAACTTTGAGAATATATGGCCTAATTTTATATGAACCCTTGCAATACTTAGCCATCACTTCTCTTTTAATTACCTTTAAATTGTCCCAAACACTAGACTTAGTACTATTCAGAATGTTCTTCAAAAATAAGTTTGGGGGAGATAAAAAGAAGCGTCAAATGCTCAAAAAAATTTTAGTACATACAACAAAATGCTTGTAATTTGAAAAAAAAAAAAAAAGAAAAATAAAGAGAGCATATGTACTTGAAAGAAAATAGATATACAAAAGAGCATGTGCAGCAAAGTAAGTTGGTGTATTGAAGGTAATTATTCCAAAGGTCCGATTGAAGCTGAGTCTAGGGTTTTTGGCCTAAATTTATCTATCTTTTACCTACCCCTAGCCTAGCCACGTTACAACCTTGTTAAAGACCTATTGATTCAAGTTTCTATGCTACCTACATTAGTGGAGTGAAATTGCTATGTTCAACATATGAAGGCATAAGTTAAACTTAATAATTGCAGCTTAATCTTGAATAAGGGAATAAAATCAAATTGGTAGGGATTAACATGTCTTTATTAGGAAGCATTTAGTCTAAATTTTACTATCGTAAGAATGATCGAGATTAATTTGAATGATATGTATACATAAGTAGCATAATTATAAAATTTATTATTCTTGAGCATAAATATACCAAATTCATGATTGTTGGGAAGAACGTTGTTCTAAAAGAATTTTTCAAAGGTGTTTCCGAGAAATTCTTTTCAAATTTGTGCATTACTTAGGACGAGCAATAAATTAAGTTTGGGGGTGTGGAAACACAAAAATATACACACTTTTTCATGCCTTTTTTAACTCAAATTCATGTAAATTCGATAAAATTCTTATCAGAAAATAATTAATTATTATAAAATAATTAAACTGTACCTAAATTATGAAAATTCTAAATTTTAATTAATTTTATACTTAATTTTTATTAATTTTGATTATTTTCGACAGATTCGCACAAAGGGCGAAAAACGACTTAGTAGACACTCTAGAAGCATAAAACCGAGAATCAATTTGAAGCATCAAGGCAAATTAATTTTTTAGCCTAAGTCGGTCCAAAATTATGAGTATTAATTCATAATATAATCAATTTTAATTTATACCCAATTTAATTTGGGTTAAATAAATTATTATTAATTAATTATGAAAAGTGGCCCAGTTGAGCTGAACCGAGTGAACCAAACCAATGGAGTATTGGGCAGCCCAAAACTATCCCATGTGCTGACCCAAATTAGCTTCTTGGATGATTAATTAGCTTGCACGGTGGCCCTTGAAGACTTGTTCAACTTGCAAACAAACCCCTCCACAAATGGTGGCTTTCTAGATTTGCCCCAAGCTTAATTTAGCAAGTTTGAAAATATGAAACTTGCCACATGTGTGGCCGGCCAAGGGGGGGCTCTTTGGCTGCTAATTCTAGCTATTTTTAGCAGCCCTCTTCGACTATAAAAATCCCCTTAGGATGATCATTTGAAACACACCTCAAAAATTCTCATCTCTTCTCTTTTCTCTTAACTTTCTCTCTTCTTTTCCGTTCCAAATTTCCTTTATTCTCTTGTTGATTTCTCCTCTTGGAAAAGAGGCATTCATCATCCATTTGGAGCAACATTGAAGTGTTCATAGTAGCCTTGGTTTGACAAGATCAATCGGAGAAGGAAGAGTGGAGCGAACTAGTCAAGCCACGGAGAAAGACCGGATTTGATTCTTGTTCCCTATCCTTTTAATTTTTGTTATTGTTATGATGAAAATATCTATGAATATTTATGATGTTGAAATGTTTAATTTAATTAATTTGGCTTGAGTTTTATTCGTGTTAGGTTGATTCCATTTCTTTTGCTTATATTGTTAAAATTGTGTTTATGTTGTTATTTGCCTCAGTAAGATGCTTGATTAAGTAAAATCATGACTAAGTTATTCTTGCATTACAATTGTGAGGTAGCTAATGAATTAATTATTTAAACGAATTGAAATTGTAATTAATTGACACAATACTTAATCAGTGCATGTTTAATCACCTAAGGTAGCTGAGGGTTAAATTAGCAACGGTATTTGGCGATACATTTGCCTTGCATAACTTGCAAGATTATTGTGATTAAATTGTTTCAAGGTAGGAATACTTTGTTACCTCACATAGTCTTTTATGTGCTTATTATATTGAATTAATTGTTTGAATTGGCATAGGGATATGTACAAGAGATTATTTCAATTTAATAAGTATGTATGTGCATTAACATATTTGCCTATTAAGATTTGTTTAATAGGTTGAATTGACATAGGGATATAGTCAAGAGATGAATGGATTTTGGTAGGTAAGTATGTTAATAAGTTGGAAAATTACCGAGTTGCTGTGAATTTATTCGTAAAAACATAAACATGAGTTTAATAATTCTAAGTTAAGATATGTAATTAATCGAACACAATTATGTCATCTTGATTAAAATCAGATTTTGAAATCGTGCATTAGAACCCTTATTTTATTTATTTTACTTAGTTTAAAAATCTTAGTTTTTAATCACCTCTTTAAACCAAAATCTTTTTCTTCACCAAAGTGTTTTAAATTGCATTCATAAATAATTCTTTTCACAGTCCCTGTGGGTACGATAACTCGATATTTACTTGTCACTTTATTACTTGTTGCGATTGTGTACACTTGCACATTTGCATCGTTCCAACAGGTATGGAATTCAAGAACAAGAAGCATCGATTGCCTCCAGACGTACCCACATCCAGGGTTAAGGTGTTCACGGATAGACCATAACAAATTTGGGTTAATTCCCACCTTAATGACTTCCTAGGGTTGTTAGGCCTGGGGTTTAGGTTCTTCCTTTCTTGAAAAATTGGTCTTCTAAGAAAACCCTACAAAACAGTTAATCAATCATACCTTCAATCACTATTCCCCCACAGGTTGGATTAGTTCCTCATGGATCTAATAAAAAATATAAACTTTATAAAACAAAGAAGCCATGAATAATATTTCAAGAGTATAAAGTTTAGTAGAAGCTTGATTTGTATTAGAATTTAGCACAATGTCCTCACAAGGTTTGATTGTGTTTCACAAATTTGATCTCTCCCACAAAAGAAAATAACAAGAACTAAAATTAACCTAAAACTTAATAAGGGAAAAACTAAAGACTAAATCTAGGAAGAAAATTATACAATACAAAAGCTCCCTCCCGAACATGTGCAAAATGAGCCTATTTATATACTTTAGAGTAGTCGTCATCCTTAACCCTAGGCACCTACTGTCCTTATGCTTAGCATTTGATTGTGTAGACTAAAACGCCTCTGGCTCGTAATTATTTCCCAAACAAAGGTTATGTTGAGACACACCAGATCTTGTGTAATGACATCGAGGGCGGTATGCTCATTTTCAGGGTATCTTTAAGGGTATGTTGCGATATCCCCATTTTGTGACGCGACACCGAAAGAAGTCTTAGAATTCTTCTACTCTTCTTCCTATACTGTAACATCCAATGCTCTGTGTTGCAACATAGCGACAAGTATTGAGTTAGCACGCCTTCTAGTGGTCTCCTGCATGCTCATAAAGTATATTAGCTCATCCTTAGACCTCTTTTGGCCTCTAAGGTCAATAAAAGACTCAAATTACACACTTTAGTAAATTTAACTAAATTTACAAAAATGTAATTAAAACTTAACTAAAATGCTTATGCTCAAGCTCCTAAAGTGTGAAAACTAGTTTAATCTACTACACCGAATTATAGCAGATCAAACTCTCCCACACTTAAATCATTGCTTTTTCTCAAGCAAAACAAACAAAAAATAGTAAATGAAAAGACGACCCTTGACCAAGCATGGTAGAAATGTTAGCTTTGGAGCATATGAATAAGCATTTCAGATTCACACATAATATTGGCATGATATATAGCTGACTTACCACTTTTGATATCAAACACCTATGTTCAGTATATTACAAAGCATACAAGCATTAAAGGTCTCAAACATAGGAATCCATCAATAAATTATATAAGTAATTTGATTATCCTAGCAGAATACAAACAACCATACATGCAATTATTTAGTTTGATTTAAAATTATGAATAAGTCTACCTAGATCACATGGAGTTTTTTAGCTTGTAACGTTTCAAGGCTAGGATTGGTATGGATTTTAATATCAGTAAGCATCAGATAGTTTCAAGCATGAAAATGGTTTGGCACATCGTATTGTCCCATATTCTCCCTTTAATTGACCCTTTCCCACTCACCACCTTATTTCTCATTCCCTCACCTTTCTTTTATCTCCTTATAGGAAATCTTAGCATCATATAGTAACTACAACTAGCTTATAAGTTTTTGTGCAATAGTGATCAAGTTTTTCTATAGTTGTGACTTTGTCACTTTTCTTTCTTTTTCATAGTAACTCGTTCATAATTGCTTTTATTTTTCACGTATTCTTTCTCTACTTGTTTAATTTTCTTTTCGAATATGTCTTTTTTGCACTTTTAAGCTAACCTATAATCACTATACTCTACTAATCTTTCATATCACTTTGTTTTTATAAAACTACCATAATGTATCTATTTAACCCTCAATATGTATGGTCAGACATCTATAATCATGCAATTCAAGACTAAAGAAAAGGGTAAGCACAAATCATCGTTTTTATCTCACGTCTTGTACAGAAGTTCATCAAGAAGTGTTTTTTGGCTCAAAGTAGATACTACGGATGAATAAATAGGATTAGCTTTTCAGCTTTGGGTGTATGCCAAAGAATGCCTTAGGTCATCCCTAAGTATCTCAATATTCACAAATTTAGTCAACCAAACAATCATAAATTCAACAATTTATCATTTATACTAGCATACTCATTTCCTTGTATTCTCTATATCATTTGGTGCAATCAATTGCTTCATACCTATTTACAATGTAATATATAGAACTTAATAGTCTAATAATAAAAAATTTAAAATCACTCGTCCTCATGCCAAATTTACTGTAAATACAATCAACCTATGTACATGCTCCTAACCAATCACTTGTACTTCTACAAGCTCAAGCACACAAATGATAAGAAAAATCGAAGAAAAGAAAAAAAATTAAAACAAATTTTCTATGTTACCCCCCACACTTGAGATAACTCATTATCCTCAATGTGTAGCCCTAAAAAAAAAATAAGGAACGAAGTTACCCTATTGATCGTGATAGTTTCGTAGACTATTGGTGAGTACCTCTGTACACTCGAAATTATATAGGGTTTTCTATATATTTTTACCACCTTTTTACTTAATTATTTTGTTTATCTTGACTAATTATTATTGAAATAGGTGAATTTTAATTAATTAGTACTTTTGAACATGAATTTGGAAAGTATGTGAAATTATGCTTAATTACATTATTTTAATGCATATTTTATATGAATTCATTTTAATGTATTTTTCACCATGTAGAAGGTCCATTGGAGACATGATTTAAATAAATAAAAGATGGTCATGCACAAATTATACATATGGATGGCAAGACCATGCAATTTTGGGCATAGGGTTGACTATTTGACCTAGTAAAGAAGGTGATGAATGATGGACATATCTGTTAAGTTATAGGACTAAAAAAAACTATCCAACAAGGAGAATTAAATGCCCAATTTTAGCAATAGAAGACGACTGCCCAAAATATGTTTTGAAATATTTAATGGAAAGTCCCTATAATTGGAAAATGATCAGAATTTAGCCCAACAACTTCCTTGTTGAAATTGTCCACTACATAGCTATTTTTAGCTTGAATTTAAAATTCAAATTGAGAAGACTTGGTCATCCCTTTTCCTTGAAGCATGGTCGGCCACATGAGAGAGGGAAGGAAGATAATTTAAACCTATTTTTAGTAAATTCAAACCCTTAGCTTCACCTATAAATACCTTGTCATCCCTCACTTCTAAATCATTCATTATCACCCAACAGTTCTCTCTCTTTCTCAATAGTTTCCTTCTCCCTTTTTTCCCTTGCATAGCCACCCATCCCCTCTCCAACATCTAGACTCAAAAGCTTTTTCAAAAGCAATCTTTAGTCAGATACCTTCTAAACCCTTAGAAAAAGAAGCTTCAATTAGAATGGAGGAGCGCTTCAGTTAGAATAGATCCGAAAGGCTACTGAACTGAGCAAAGTTGAACACATCAATCAAAATAGATCTGAAAGACTGTTGAACTGAGTCTACTCTTTCCTCTTGTCATTTATTGTAAACATGTTTGCTTTGAGTTTTATGTTTTTGACATCAACTGTGAAGTTTTAATTCCTATTTGCTAGCATGATTATATTAATTTAATGATATTTATTTAATTCATGTTAACATGTTTTGCGCCTCAATCGATTATTTTTTCAATTGATATCATGATGCATTTCATTCATACGTGATTGGGTGTAGTCAAATTAGTTGAGCAATCCTAACCAGACGACGACTAGTAGACGCATAATTGAAAAGTGCAATGCTTAATTTAGGACATTAAAACCAAGTTAAGGTTCATAATATCTTTAGTCAGCTCTATTATCCTGCATGGTTTTTAGATTTATGTAATTAAACTGTTGCAAACGTAAATATCCCTATGACCTTGCATAAATGCCATGTAAGCCTTAGTCTAATATGATTAGTAACATGCATATTTAACTAGGTAAAAGATCTGAGAGGACTTAATTTGGTTTCCAAATCCATAAGAGATCGAGTTGCCATGGAAATAATTCCGAACATGTTAGCATGATGAAAGTAAGTTGATTTGATTAATATAATTATCCTAGCCCATTTAATGTTGATTGTTTACATTTAGGTAAATTACATCTAGATTAGTTTTGCACTAGGGATCACTCTTACATTTAACTTATCTAGTCATCACTATCCAAATTTATTGAGTTTTTTCATCAATTTGTTAATTATAATTTTGCAATTAATTATTTAAGCTTATACAGTCCTTGTGGAGACGATAACTCATTTTTACTTACTTCTTACTTGAACGACTACGTACACCTGCATAAACACGTTACAATTTGTTACAACCTCCTCCTTTGATCATTGATAGCTCAAAATCATTGCACTTCTACCATGTGGGTTTCCCGCAAAGAAAATTTAAACACAAAACAACCACTAGTCTATTATTACTCCTACTCCTAACAATTTAAATTAAAAAATGATCCCCAAATTTGATGCAATATTTAAAAAAAAAATTATAAGTTTAATCATCCTCCTCAAAGACTTTCTCATCATCTTCCTCCCTCTTCTTAGTTCTTTCTTCCTCTTCACACTCATGCTCCTCTTTTTCCTGTACTAGATGTGTTAGCCCAAACATATTTGACGTATAATTAGGTACCCTAATATTGCTTTGCCACACGAATTCCTAAAAAATTAGGCCCAAATCCTTCATCCAGTGCATCATCCAATCTAGGTTGGGATGATTCCTCTCGCCAATTTCTTGTTGAGTGGTCAATTCTGCTTTCTTTTGAGATGAAGTTGGAGAGACCATCATCTTTTGCTGGCGTTTATTCCATTCATTAATCAGTTTAGCCCAAAGCTCAATATACTATGTATACAATGTGTCACCAATTATACTTTGTGTAACGCCCCAAACCTAGCCCAGACGTTATGGCTGAATCTGGCGTGTCACATCAAAGTGTCATTCAAAAATCGGATTTGTCAGTAAAAGTTCATTTAATGTTCAAACCTTTTTGTGTTTGTGTTTATCAAATCATCCCGTCAAAAACTTCCCAAAATTTAGATTTGTTGGCAAAAATCCAAATTTAATTTAAAACCCATCTAGTTTTTAATGTTTGAGAAAAATTCAACAAATTATGTTATTATGAGTTGAAAACATCTTAGTGAAACAATTGCCATATTTGTTATCGTTAATTTGTTAGACTGATCAAAACCATGGAAGCTTTTCTAATTGAAAACATGAAGTTTAAATATGCGTGTTTTTCTTTGAAAACAGTTCTTAATTTGAAAACTTGTTTATTCTACTCTAGCAGTTTAAAGTAAGAAATCAAAGCCCAATTAAAAGTTAAATCCTCAAATGGCCTTATTACAAAAACAAAAAACAATATGTAATTTATGTGAATAAATTCAAAAGCAAAATAATAGCGATCGTGTGGCCACCTTCAAGTCCCTCTACCGCCCAAATCGTCTAAGGCGGAGGATTACCTGTACAGTTAAAAGAAAGGGTGAGTTTGTGAAAACTCAGTATGTAACCCCCCATCAGTCAAACAAAACAGTGCATGCAGATACAGTCTGGGCCTGAGCCCTATTCAGTACAGAACAGTCTGGGCTTTAGCCCTATACAGTAATAGTGTAGGCCTAAGCCCAATATAGAGTCAGTACAGCATAATAATGCAACCTATCCCAATCCAACCAACACACCACCCGTACCAACCAACACACTATGTGGGGATAAAATCGACCCACCCAACTAGCACACTAATATCGCAACGAAGCTGCTAGCAGTAATAACACAGCAATGTTGTTAGTGATAGTAAACATGGCAAAGCCACTAGAATCAGAATATGTGGCAAAGCCACCAGTAATAGAAAATACGTGGCAAAGCCACTATTAAGTACTTCCTCCATATCAAAATCCCAACCCCATGCAGAATGTCGTGACATAAATATTACATGTATGCAGTATGTCATACTCAGAATCATTCATATAAATATCATACGCACATCAATCAACCTACCACTAGGGGTAAAACAGTCTTTTCATCAGCTAGAGGTAAAATGGTAATTTTACCCCTCAGGGGTATTTTGGTCATTTAACTAATTTTGGGGTCTCGATATAGATAACATCCCTTTAGAAGGTCTACAGTCATCTCGAACGACTCAGGCGACCTAAGCGGTCATAACAATGTAAATGGGCCAAAGTCCCATTACTCGGCCCAAGTGGGCCCACACACGTGTGGCCCATTTAGCCCAAATTTAGTCACAGCTATCTAATTTACAAAGCCCAGTCTAATAATTGTCGCTTATCATGGATTTTATACGCGTGGGGCCCATTGACCCATTGGGCCTACACGGCCCATTTCGGCCCAACGAGGCACATAACGGCCTAAGCCCACGAAAATGCACGTGAAAGCCTCTACAGTTTGTGCCCATGATTTGTGGGCTCGTGTGACAGCCCTATTTTCGACCCTAGTCGAGAAGTGGTTTCGTGACCGCTAAACCGAGTCCTTAAATTTGTTGATTTTTCTTTATTTTATTATTTTCTAGGTCTAATTTATGTGTTAAATGTGTGTGTGAAATTTGTTGGTTCGAATGTGACAAAAATCAATATGAATTTATTAATAAGGACTTGGTTGAACAACTCAGAAACTTAGCTAGACAAATTAGAATGACTAAAATAAGATAGGCTAAAAAAAAATGGGTTTGCATGTCAATTTCCTCCTTAGAAGAAAGTGGCCGGCCATGCTTATGATTCTATTGGTTGTGTTATTATTTTATATTTTATAAATTAAGTTAGTGGAGATGATATCATAATAGAAAAATAAAGTAATGAAAGAAAAGAAATTTTGATTGAATTTTTGTTCTTCTTGCCGTAACTTGAAGAAAAGAAAAGGGGGGAATATTAAGCCACCATTTGGTCATTCTTTGCTTCAATTAAAGGTAAGAAATCTTGTTAGTTTGTTTAGATTTTATGAATTCAAGTTGAGTGACAAGCTTATGGTTTAGCCCAAGCATTAATTTTTGGTTTGGTTGTAAATGCTCCATTCGGTCATAGTAGAACCGTATAGGATTTGGTTGCTCTTGAGTTTTATGGTATATGTAGGGTATTATGGAGTCTTGGGAGGTGTTTTGAGATTAAAATTTCATGAATTCATGAAGGCATGTTTGAATTCTATCAATTTTGTTTTGAATGGTTTTTGAATCAAATAGGAGCATTCGGCCATGGAAGTTGTGATGTTTTGATGTTTGGGGAGGATATTTCTTTGTTTAATTGAGAAGAAGAACGTTTTTTATTGGGTTGTAAGTTAACAATTTGGTAGTATGCTTTTATGATAGCCGAATGGAAATGTGGATGTTGAGTAATTGAGCATTCGGTCTTAAAATAAATATATATATATATACATTAATATATGTGATTCTTAAATAACATTGTTCTAATAGTGTCTTTGGGTGATAATGAAATAAAAGGCAGTTTAGTTTAATAAATAGAAGAAAGTTTGGAAGTGAAGTACATTCGGCTATTGAGGTGATTGTTCAAAATGTGCTTAAAATTTAGAAATTTACATAGGTGTGTATCTTGTAAAGTATGGTACTGAATTGGAAATAATTTTATTATAGGTATTTTGGGTTATGGCCGAATGGGATTTGGAAATCTTTTAAAGGGAGAGGTACTTTTGATAAGTACATATACTTGTGACCAATAGGGCACTTGTGTAATTATATATATATATATATTTTTTTTTTAAGAGATGCATTCGGTATGTGGGTTGGTGATTATGCTTGTGAACCGAATAAATATATATATGTGTAATGTATAGGTGAGTGCCGAATGATACCAACTTTGATGTGCATATTTACCTAGCTATGATTTCGTTGTAATGGAAGGTGAATATGCATTGGGCCTAATATGGATATACGTATATGGGTGTGTATGTGTAATAAAGAGATTGTATTTATATTCCTTGACTTGTTCAAGTAAGGAGGATGAGTGTTTAATGAAATTCAATTTTTGTTATTCAATTAAAGCTCAAGAACATAGAGGAACGACATCGGATAAGGGGAAGGCAAAGGTGACAGAATAGTCAACCCGTAATTAATCAGAAAAATACGAGGTAAGTCTTTGAGTAACAAACTTTAATTTATGACATGATGAAATTTTAGTACATATGTATATTATATAAATTCAGACTTAAGAGGTATACTTGAATGTTGTCGTGGCAAAGATAATGTACGAAATTGATGGAAGTGGCATGTGAACTTTGAATTTTGTTATATTTTGAAGTGAAATTGCGCTCTTTGTTTATAACTAGTAATTTAAATGTGATATGATACATATACGTGCACATGGTGAACGTAAATGGGGATATGATCCGAGCTTAGTCTCGAAGGGCTTTCGAGCCAGTGATATGATCCGAGCTTAGTCTCGAAGGGCTTTCGAGCCAGTGATATGATCTGAGCTTAGTCTTGAAGGGCTTTCGAGCCAGTGGTATGATCCGAGCTTAGTCTCGAAGGGCTTTTAAGCCAGTGTTATAACCGGACTTAGTTTCGAAGGGCTATGAGCCAGTGTTGGAATCGGGCTCGGTCCCGAAGGGCAATCGTGCCTACGATATAAAATAAATGTTGAACCAATGCATACAATTGTATTATTGACCGTAAGATAGTTAGGTATGCATCTTACCCTTGTTCGAGAACTTTATTGTCTATGTGTTGAAATTTTGAATTCAGTGGGAATGCTTGATATTTTTTTTTTGTGGAAAGTTACCGAACGTATATGACCTGATTATGATGTGTGAGTTCTGAACTAGAGGAGTGCAACTATTCGAATATGGATTGTATGGTTTTAGCATAAATTTAGCCTGATTTCTTGAGATGAATGTATTCGGCTATAGTTGAATTTAGTTGGCAAAAAGTTGACTTCACTTTTGTATTATGTACCATAAAAGTAGTATCTTCGGCCAAGGGATGAAATAAACAAACTTAGATATTACTATGCTACTCCTTCAAATAACTTTGTTACTTCAAACTTACTAAGCATATGATTGCTTACTCTGTTGCTCTTAACTTCCTGTCTTTTAGGTCTCGCACGTCAGCTATGGTCTCGGGGAAAATCTTAGGATTTTTTAGTCATCTACACTATCGAAACATCTTTTGGTATTAGTACTAAACTTGGAAAATGGCATGTATAGGCTTGATATTTTTGTTGCTAATTAATATCCTTTGATGATGTAATTAAATTGAGCCATGCGAAAATGGCTCACTGAAACATCTTACTTTTATGGTTATAGTGTTAACTTGATTTCATTATATGAATGAATGTGAAAAATGCATGGTTGTAAGCTAGTTCGGAATATATCATGAAATTTTGTTATACATAATTTTGATCTATGAAATATATGTGGTGAGTGAGGCAAGTGTCGATACTTGATATGAATATTGTTTTGAACATAGTCAATCTGACTAGTTGATTTTGGTTGATGAGTCTTACCAAACTGTGACATGTATACTTCTTTATGTTTCGTAAAGGTCTTTATGTATGTGATCGTGGTCTTAATTGAAATGGTTAAGGGAGATCATGATCTCAATACGTGGGTGTCGAAATATGATTTTATTAATGGCATAAACCGCGTGAGTGAGTTTTTGATAAATTAACCGATGGTCCAGTGATGTCTCGTGACCCTCCTATGATGGGAACGGGTCTAGGGGTATTACAGCTCGGTTTACCTCATGAGCGTTCGCACGTTCGTGAGGCCTCGAATGCCGAAGTTTTAGCTTTTTAGTTTTTCGGCTTTTGCCGATTTATAGTAGAGAAAGGTGTGATTACACACTTGTAACATTTCGAAATAGGGCCTAAACGGAACAGTGGTTGCGAAACCACGAATCTGAGATTGAAAATTTTATCCGATTATTTTTTATGATTTACCGAGTGATTAGATGCATGTGTTAGAATACTGATAGAAATTTTCATGAATTGCATGTTTAATTTGCCTATTAGGGCTTAATTGCGAAAGTTGATAAATATGAGCTCTAGATAGGAAAGGATTAAATTGAAGAGCATACTTAAAGTAGAGGTCCTTAAATGGAAATTATACCATTAGGTTTTCATGGACAAAAATAGACATACATAGGTAGAAATAACCAAAGTTTTAATGAAGGGCATTTTAGTCATTTGGTAATTAAAAGGAATTAAAAGGGCAAAAGATGGCAAAATTGCTATCATCTTCTTCAAGTGGCTGAACCTTATGTATCACCGTAGCTAGGGTTTGTTTCAAGCATCCAAGCTCCATAGTAAGTGATTCCAAGCCCTGTTTTTAATGTTCTTTATGTTTTTGGAGTCTCGGTAACTTGATTTAGCTTATTCTAGCAATAATTTAACCTAGGGTTCATATTTGGAAAAATAAACATGGGTGAAATGTGTTTATTTTGATGTTTTATGATAGAATATGAGATTTTAAATTATGTTAAACAACTTGTGCTACTCAGTTTTAAGTAAAAACAAGTAAAACGACATAATCGGTAAAAATACCTAATGTTCATAAGTACATGTTAGAGTGAGAATTTGATGTTGCCATTAAGGGAAAATGATTAGCATGTCCTGAAACATAAGAATTAGGGAAAAGTTTAATTTCCAAGCTTTGGGGAAAAAGTGTAAATGTAACATCCTAATTTTTGGGGCTTAGTGATTTTGTGTGATGTTTTGTAAATTTTTAAAATATTGAGATGTGGTCGTGGAATTCATATTTAGAGGGTGTAAATGGGCCTATGGAAGGCCCATGAGTTGGCCAAAACCCTGTGGAATTTTTGAATTTTGGACTTAAGGAGCTAGGGGTTGGTGATAGGTGGTCTTATTAAAAGTTGTGGGTAAAATGTATCACAAGAGAACCCCTGGTGGAGTGGCAAAGTAACGCCACAAGGGAGCTAAAAGTGTGGCGTGTGGAACATGGAGGAAGGCCTGGGTTCAAGTCCTAAGATGAGCATGTATGGTATTTTATTTTTAATGTTTGGGTAGGCAGGAGTTTGTGGTCAAGTGGAACTCTGATGGGTGGTGTTTGATTTAGTCATGAGAGGGATTTGTGGAGTGATAAGGGGAGCATTTTTAGGAGGGATAAGGGGAGAGATTGTAGGAATCCCGTATGGGAGCAAGAGTTGGCCGAAAAAGGGGCTCTATGAGTGCAAATTCGGCCAAAGACCTTGGTTTTTGGCATTTTCGGCAGTAGGGGTTAGAGTATGCCGTTTTCTTTTGGTTAAAGCACTCAAAAAAATCCTTTCTCTTCTTCTTTTCTTCCTCAGCCGAAATCACCACTTCATCTACCCATTTTCTTCTCATCATTTGCCAAAGCCGAACCACATTTCTCTCCCCATTCCTTTTTGTTAGCCGAATAGCGCATAAGCCAAATCCCGAAGGGATCCAAGAGGGGCAATCGATTTCTATGTAAAGGTAAATTCTATCCTTTCTTCTTTTGACCGATTTCTATTCTTTCTAAAGCCCTTAAACTTTTCTACCAACACACCTTTCTAGCCGTAACCATCTCTTGTTTTTGTGATCCAAAAGCCGAAGCACAACACCTATTGGAGACTTGGTGGCCGAATCTTAGGATCTTTGTGGGGCGACTTCTACTGGTGTTTGGGAGCTTGGAGTTGTGTCGAATCTGATTTAATACAGGATTGAACCATTGGTGTAAGTGAACCCTCGGTAAGAGTTCGAAACCTTAGTTATATTTTGATGTTATGGATGATAAGAAAAGCCGAACTCCCTAAGGTTTAGGGAGATTGTCGATTTGTAGTCTAGGCTATATTAAGCCTTCTTCTTTCGTTTTATGGTCTCTTGTAGCGAAGCAAACAAACCTTGAAGGAACAATAGATTGGAGAATCGGTATTGAATAATCCTAGTTCAATCGTCGAATCTTGCGGAGGTAAGAAATCTATGGCGTTAGGGATAGTGGCCGAATGGTATTGATGGGTCTAGATTATTGCTCGTTTTGGTTTCAAACCTGATATGTCTAATATACAAATGTAGGACAAGCGCGTGGTATACTTTGAGGAATCGATCGTCTTTAAAGCAGGTGTGTAACATACCCCGTAATAGCCTAGGTTCATATTGTATAAAAGCCGAAACATCGGATTATGTTGTTGATGTAACCTGTAAATACGAGATGATGTGTGGATGAGTTCAATTGCGATGAACACAGTAAACGGAAGGGAAGGAACAGGTAAGAGTACAATTTCGTACAGTTCGGTACGTTGGGCCTCAATGGGCTAAAATAGGGCCCAATGGGCTTGTGGGCCCATTTGGGTAAAGATGGGTAAAAATGGAATTTGATTGAAATGCATGTTAAATTTTTATTACCGTTACGTAACTTGGGCTAAAAAGGGCCTAAATGACTAAATCGGCTACGAAGGGCCCATTAGGGGTTTTGGGCCCAATAACTTGAATGCACTATAATAGGCTAAAAACGGTTATTTAAACACTTGGAATTGATGAATAAATGTGGGAAAACCATAATAGTTAGTAAAATTACGAAATTACCCCTAAGCATGGGAAATGACTATTTTGCCCCTATATGAAAATGTCTATTTTACCCTTAGGGTTTCATTCTGAATATGATGATTGTGATATTGTTATTTTACATGCTATGACATGATATGCACATGATATGCTATGACACATGCACGATATGCCATGTTTTTACTCATTACATACATGGGTTGGGATTATTCGATGGAGGAAGTGTTAAAGGGCTTTTGCCCCAGTTTACCGAAAGGGCTTTTGCCCCAGTTTACCGAAAGGGCTTTTGCCCCAGTTATTAAAAGAGGCTTGGCCTCCAGTTATATGATTAAGCAGCTATGCTGCCAGTGGAGAGTTTGGCTGGGTGGGTTGAGTTATTCCCCACATGGAGAGTTGGTTGGTACGGGTGGAGAGTAGAGGATGGTGGGTCGAGTAGTCTCCCCAAACGGGTTTTGCATACATACATGTTTTGTCATATGTGATATTGAAATGGGCCTAAGGGCCATACCGTGTACAGAAAGGCTTTGGCCTAGAAATATGAAATTGAAAGGCTTCGGCCCAGTAACAGTTAACCGAAAGGCTACGGCCCAGTATATGATGAAAAGTTAAAATTTGTGCAAGTGTGGATTTGGGCTCTGAAAGGGCTTGTTGCACACTGAGTTTTCAACTCACCCCCTTTCTTCAACCTTGCAGGTGAGCCTTGATGTGGAGACTTGGAGCCGGTGGGAATTCAGAGTGGCCATGATGTGTAGTTGGACTTTCTTTTAAAAGTTTTAAATAAATTTTATTATTTATTTTTGGGGTTGTAATAAGGCCATTTTAACTAATTTCTTTCTGGATTTGGTTGGTTTTGAACTTTGAATTCTGCGTTATTATTTATATCTTAAAATGGGCTAGATCTAGGTTACGTTTTTAAACAACTCTCACTTTTCAAATCTTACAAAGATAAAATATAACATTTTAACTAAGGCATCACTTTGAACAAACACCATCTCGAGACATTTTCAAAATTTCTGATAACCTAAAGTGTGGCAATGGTTGTGGGCATGTCGAGGATTGGATCCAATCAAGAGCTTGGTATTTAAGCAGCCTTCATGGCTCACCTCCTCTGTTTCGGATACCTACCTGGTGCACAGCTTCCATTCACTTTAGTCTTTTAAAAATCATCATCAAATCCTTTAAGAGAGGTTTAAAATCAGAACTTGTGTTTTTGTTTCAATGTGACACGTCAGATTTGGCCATAACGTTTGGGCCGGGTTTGGGGTGTTACAGTAAATATGCAAAAGTTTAGGGTAAAAATTGTAATTTTTCCAAAGTTAGTGTTAAGGACTGCTTTGATAAATGTGAGTATTAAATAAGCTAAATTTGCTAATTATAGATCAAGAAGAATGAAATTTGGGGATAGACTGAGGAATGAAAAAGGTAGAAGATTAAGTTGTCAAGTGGATCGTATTTTGCTTCGAGGTAAGTTTACGGTAAATAAATGTAATATTTCGATATTTTATATTAATGTTGTTAATTTCCAGCATATATACATTTATTTTATGAGAATATTTCAAGTTGAATCAATGATGAGGTAACAGAGAAAAAGTATCAGAAAGCCCGTTTAAACCTTAGGAATGTATGGGATACAGAATGTCATGACATTTTGGGTTGAGACAGTTGAGGAACATCCCACGTAAGTCCATATCAAACATATGGCATTGGTAGGCTGAGACAGTTCAGGAACATCCCATGTAAGTTCATATCAGATATATGGCTTTGGCAGGATAGGGAACATCCCATGTAAGACCATGCCTAGAGCATGGCATTGGCAGGCTATTATCAGGCAGGAAAACCCAAGTATCCTGAGTATTCCAAACAGTTCATTGGGATAATATACAGGCTATGTTACAAGAAAGTTCAGGTAAAGGAATGATAAGCAGGAAGGTTAAAGAGTAAGTGGAGAAGTAAAATAAAGATTTTGTTAGTTGATGGTATAATATGAGTATATTTATACTTGGTGAATGTTGTCATTTATTTACTTGTAAACTTACTAAGCATTGTAGCTTACTCCTTTTTCCTTTCTCTCTTTTATAGTGTAGCCAAGCCGATTCAGGAATTGTAAGGACGTCGAAGTTCGTCTCACACTATCAAAGGCTATCTCTGTATTTTGTAATTTGAAATGTTTTGAGTTATGGCATGTATAGGGACTTGGTCATTTTGTGTGAATGTCCTTATGATATGATTAAAGAATGGCATGTGAATACTTGATAGTGATTAGCTATTGAATGGCTAATTAAGAACATGATTTGATGTTATGTATGCCTAAATGATAGTTTATGCAAAGAAATGATGAAGGAGTAAAAGTTGACCATGAAACAGTTTTGTCACAGCAGCAGTGATGTGAATTTTAAAGATCACTAAAAATTGTATAAATGGAATTAAATGGTTAATGAGATATAGAATTAAAGCTTATTGAGTCTATTTTCATAGGAAAGAAACAGAGCAAGCAAAGGAAGTCTATATTCTGAGATATTTAAATTCTTGTGAGACTAGTTTAGAGGGACTTCGTGATCCCCTATTCTGATTTTAGAAATTCACTAAAAATTGTACAAAAATAATTATGAGTTATAACTTATATTTATGGATTCCTTAGTGAGTCTATTTTCATTAGAAAGAAGCAAAACCAGTACATGAAAACTGTGCTATGAGATAATTGATTTTTAGTGAAGAGAGGTCAGGTCTGCTGGGCTACAAAACAAGAGAAATTTTAACTAATAAACTGTACTAATTACCCACACCAAAAATTCTGGAAAAATTATGGTAAGAATATATATGAGTCTAGTTTTAGGGAAAATTTACAGATTTAAATTTTGAGTTTTGTAACTCAATTTGTAATTAATTAAGTGACTGTTACGCAGGTGGACACTTTTATTATGAACAGTGAAATAAATTGTTTTAATTTGTGTAAGTAATTGTAAAATTTTTAAATGTTCCCAGTTTGGTCCCGAACCGTTCCAATTGCATGTTTAGGGCCTCGAGGGGCCATTTTAGGGATATATTGGATGAATGTGAATGAATTAATTTTAAAAGAAAATTTTTGTGCCCTGAACTAGTAAGGTAAGTCTGGTAACACCTCGTGCTTGATTCTGGCGACGGTCTCGGGTAAGGGGTGTTAAAACACCTGATTGTGAGCACTTGTGAAACTCCAAAAACACGACAGTCTCGGGAAAGGGGTGTTACAACACCTGATTGTGAGCAGTTGTGAAACTCCAAAAACACCAACCTATATTCAATCTAAATATTCAATTAGCCCTTAAATCGTTAATATACTCAATCACTTACTCCATGATAACACAAACATCACTTACCACGACTAGAAGATTTACCCCTCATATATTGTCGGCTCGAAACCAGTTATTCACACCTTGGTGAATAACTGAATTATCAAAATAGATCTATTAGTCCCCAACAAATCGCATAAGTGTGGCCTAAAACCACCACTATCACTTTAGGAAGAATAAAGCACATTCGGCCTAAGCCTAAAGTAAGATAAGGTAACGCATTTACCTTAATGGAATAACAAGGAAAAGGCTTGATCGCTTTCCAGAATATTTGCCTTTGCCACTTCTCGTGAAACCCTAAAACCCTTCGATCCAAAATAAGAAACCTATAATCTGTAATTAGAGAATATGGAAGAGGGGTATTCGGCTTAAAGAAACAGAATAGGAAAATCAGACTGAATAAAAGAAATTATAGGAACACCTACCTCTAGGCAGAAGTTAATGCCAAAATCAAAATGACCAATACTCATGGTAAAGCACATAGATAATCGGCCAAGAACACTCAATAAAAAGGAGAAGCCGAAAGGAAATGGTGAGAAGAAGAGAAAGATTATCGGTCAGAGAAGGAATCCAGAGAAGAAAGCAATAAGGTGGGAGTGGCAAAGGGGGTTGAACTCGGTGAAGCACAAAAAGAGTGAAAATGAAGGTCTATGGTGTATTCGACTAGGTTTTGGAAAAGAATGAAATGCCAAGATGAAAACGGAGGGAGAGATGGAGGAAATGATTTGGTTTAGAAGAGGAACAGAAAAGAGAGGAGTCAGAGAAGAAGAAGAAACTATGTTCGACTTAGAAAAAGAGAAGGAAAGAAAGTGTACGAAAATAACAAAATGGCAGAAGTTGAGAACACATTCGGTGTCACAAGTTGGCTTTCAATGGTCAATTCGCCAGTGCACGAAAACGCAAGAGGAGAGAAAGAAACCAAAACGTAGAAAAAAGAAAAAACCAAAATGTCAAAAAATGGATTCGGCACCTACACACTCTCAAAATTGTTGAAAAATGCACACCTATAACCCCCTTAGCCGAATTTTGCACATTCAACTTACCCATTCGGCTACAACTCTCCCTAGTTTTGAATTCCTTGATTTTTTTCATACTTCTCTCCTCTTATCCCTCTTTGATATCCTCCACAACTTATTCCAAGGCCAGTTCAAACTCTCACTCAACAGAGTTCGAATCCACTTCAACCACTTGTCGTCCCATGTAACAAAATAATTATCCCTAGCCTGCCATGGGATTCGAACCCAAGTTCTCTCAGTAGCCAAGTCACGCCACTTGCCACCAAGCCACAAGGCTTTTTGTGACAAAAAAACATGCGCTATTATTTATAAGGTCTATGTGCCAGTGTCCAGGTTCATTTAAGAACAGATACTAAAAATTTTACCAAAGCCAAGGCTTGAACCTAGGCTTCTCTAACACTCCCAAACACACCCAAATCACCTAGCCAGCACGCCAAACATGCATTTTATGTCGAATAATGCAAAATCACAACACCTAGATTTTTGGGGCATTACACTTTGGGATGGCTTCATTGATTATTCCATGGATGTCATCGACACACCTTCTCCTTTACATAAGGTCATCACTAAGTGAGGAAAGAAGACTTCCACTCTCTAGCCACTAACACATCGCTTCATATTTTTGTATATCCATGTCCCGATGCATACCTATTTTTTCTGCAAAATAGCATAAAGCAAAACCAATCGAAAAGTATTGACATTAGAAACATTCAAAGCAAAATTTATTCTAGTGCACAGAAATTGAATCCACATTATTACTTCAGGAAGTATTATTACATGATTAAAGGAGGTTGGAATATCAGTACCTGGGCAACATTTGCATTCACCTTTCCCCTCTGTTATGAAGTTTATAATGTTGTCATATTTGTATCTTGAAAATATTTCAAATCAATTTCTTCTATAAAATCTTTTTCATAAAATGGAGCATTATAAAATTCACAATTAACCTAAGGGGTAATTCATACATCTTTCCCTCGCGTAGGTATAGTTTCCCATGTATGACCTTCGGCTTTTCTAGACTCTTGGTCCCATAAGGATGCATAAAATTCCTAAACTATAGGGACCACGACAAAGTCCTTCGGGATCATTCAAAAATGTTCCCATATATGATATCTAACTAAAGGTCTTATCTCTTGACAGAGAACCATCGATAGTTCAAATCCACTCTTTTGAATAAATATTTTTCCTTGAAGTTCTAGAAAATATTTTTCACCAGTTGGATCCAGTAAATTAGAGGGGTTCAGAACTGTCGATAGTTCCAATTCATTGATTCTTCTCACTTTTCTTGGAGGCATTTTGAATATTGTTCAAGTTTAATAATTAATGAACTAATAGGCAAATTTTCCAATGAAACAATAAAAATAGGAGTTAGGAACCCTTAACCTTGGAAAATGATGTGTTGGAGTCCTTATAATATTCATTTGTGGTTGCTCCTTTTAGTTCTTCTCATTTGTTTTTGTATCAAATAGAGATGAATAGAAGAAATTTTATAGTAAACTAGTAAGAAGAAGTAAGAAGGAGTTTTAGGGTTTATGAAAATTAAAAAGTTTTAAGGTGTTTAAAATGTTAAGATTGGTTTAGGTGGTGGTTTAATATGTTTTTGGGTTTTAAAAAAGGTTTTTTAAGGTTAAAATTGGATTAACAAGGTGTTTTAGTTGGCTGGTTTACGCGGTTGGGTCAGGTCAACCTTGCAAAACATCCTCAGTAGTTTGTCGTTGTCTCAACATTGAGGAATCTTTGGTGTCACAATACATAGAGTCTATGTCGCAGCATCGAATTGGTCTTCTCAATTCCAATGATTCTAGCCTTGGTGTTGCAACACAGGATTGCAGTGTTGCGACACTGGCCTTATTTTTGCCCAAACTTCCAATTTCTAAAGTGTCACAGTTCCTATAAAACATAAATTTCATAAAAACTAAAATCTAGACTGAAAAGTTAGTTAAATATACAATAATTTACAAATAATTAAATATCAATTTAAATTATCAAGTTTTATTGTCGGATTCATCCGATAGCACCATTAATACATATAAGGACGTTTTTTTGGTTCTTTCAGCATTAGTCCATCACCCGTCGTGTCACTCCACCTTCTTTCATTTATTTCTTTCTCAGAATCTATTCTTTTAACCTACATTGATTGTAGGATGTATGTCCTTTGATTCGGGATTATTAGGGTTAAAAGCAAATAATTCATTACAATACTCCTCTAGTCCCTTTTATTTCCTCACTCTATTGGTGACCACATTTAAAAATTTTTATTCCACCATTGATCTTCATAGTTAATTGATTTCTGCGGTCCTCCCCAAAGTCTAAAACTACAAAGTCCGCAGAAATGATAAAGTTGCATACTTTGACTAACACATCTTCTAGTATTCCTTTCAGATGTATTGAAGATTTGTTAGCCAACTGTAGTGTAATTTGTGTATTCTTGAGGTCCCCTAATCCAAGTTCTTCACATATTGATAGGGGCATTAAATTGATGCTAGCTCCTAAATCCTACAATCTAAAAATTTCCTAATTATTCTATTAATATGCAAAAAATTAAAATTAAATCAGTGACGTTACCTCCCTAGAAATGGTGCCAACAACTTGATTGCCTCCGGACATACATACTAACATCTAGAGTGTGAATACTACTACAAAATATATGGAATTTGAGGCGGTGTTTACAAGTATACAGGTCGAGTTGTAATATAGTTTGGTTACAATGAAACACTTCGTAAGCATTCTAGGGATCGTACCCAATGGAGGCTAGTATTAAATTAATTCTAACCTACACGCTAATAGATCTAACTAGTATTTAAATTAGTTATAGTACGATAACATAAATAAAAGGGATTTTTGGGATTTTTATAATAGTAAAATAATAATAAAGAAATAAATAACAAGAGATTGAAAAGTAGAATTAATCAAATCTAATTATGGGGTTATTAGCTCGTTTTGGCAATCCCCATCAATTGTCACTTCGGGTTCCTCATAAAGAAATAGTCATTATTTCAGTACGATCTTCTGATCTTCTACTAACATAATGAGTCAAAAAGAACTACTTATTTTCCAACCTTACAATCCAGACCGGCTTGGTGTGAAGGTGTTCACGGATAGGCCATACCAATTTTGGGTTAATTCCCACCTTGATGACTTCCTAGGGTTCTCAAGCCTAGGGCTTTGGTTATTCCTTTCCCAAATAGTTGATCCATTGAGTAACCCTATAAAATAGTTAATAGATCATACCTCCACTCATTAATCCCCTATAGAAGGATTAGCTCCTCATGGTGTAACACCCCTTACCCGAGACCGTCGCCGGAGTCGAGCACGAGGCGTTACCGGACTCAACTTACTCATTCGAGCATAGAAATTTGCTTTTAAAATTAATTTATTTTTATTCATTCAATATATACCTAAAAAGGGTCATCGAGACCCTAAATCATTCTATTAAAATGGTTCGGGGCAAAACCGAGATCAATAAAATTTTTCCGATTGCTTAAACGAACCAAAATAAATTATTTCTCTGTTCCTTATAAAGTTGTCCAACTGCAGCACAGTCACTAAATAAATCATAACTCGAGTTACAAAACTTGAAATTTAATTCCGTAAACTTTCTCTAAAACTAGACTCATATACCTTCTTACTAAATTTTTTATATAATTTTTAGACTAGGCAATTAGTACATTTTATTAGTTAAATTCTCCCCTGTTACGCAGTTTGACTACTCTGACCTCTGTTCACTACGAATTAGTTTTCTCTCTGTACAAAATTTAAATAAGCATGCCGTTTATTTCAATTGAAATTAGACTAAATAAGGAATCTAGGCATATAAATTATAATGCCTAATTATTTATGTACAATTTATGGTGAATTTTTAAATTCAGAATAGGGGATCACGAAGTCAATCTGGAGCAGTCTCACTCAATTGCAAATAACTCATAATATACAACTTTTTTGCTTACTCTGTTTCTTCCACATGAAAATAGACTCATTAAGCTTTAATTTCATGTCTCATTCACTATTTAATTCTATTTCTACTTCTTTTAGTTATTTTTCAAAATCACGTCACTACTGTTATTCGAATATGTTTTTAAGCTATTTTCACCTTTTTCATGGTTTCCATGTGATAATTACCATTTAGGCATACATAGTATTAAACCTATGTTTGATTAGTCATTCCAATAACTAATCATCAACAAGTATTTACATACCATTCATTAAACATAACCTAAGGACATTCATACCAAAAGAAACCAAGTCCCTATACATGCCATACGCGAAATGAAACGTCTAGCTATACCAAAATGATCCTGTTGATAGTCTGACTGGATCTCCGACGTTCCTTGCGATTCTTGAGTTGGCTTGGCAAGAACTATAAAAAGAAGGAGAATAAAGAGAGCAAGCACTAAGCTTAGTAAGTTTACAAGTAAATAAATCACAACATTCACCCTAAATAATAGTTAATCATAATATCATCAAGTACACCTCATTTCTTACCCTCTTCCTTATTCACTTACTTTCTTTCTTACTTGATTATTCAATAAACTCATGAATATAACTTACTTTTCCTTTGCTGAGAATTTCCTGTACTTTAACATGTACAATAGCCCGTTGAACCACTCGGAATACTAAGGATACTCGGGTTTTCATGTCTGATAATAGCCTGTCAATGCCATGTTCTAGACATGGTCTTGCATGAGATGTTCCCTATCCTACCAAAGCCATACTTTTAATACGGACTTACATGGGATATTCCTATCCTGTCTGATAACCCAAAATGTCATGACATTCCATATCCCAAACATTCCAAGAGTTCTAACGGGGCTTTCTGATACTTTTTCTCTGTCATCTCGTCTTTGGTTCAACTTCGAATATTTTCTTAAAGTAAATGTATATATGTTGGAAATTAACAATATTAATGTAAAATGATGAAATATTGCATTTATTTACCGTAAACTTACCTCGATACAAAATACGGTTAAACTTGACAATTTAGTCCTTTACTTTTTCCTTTCCCCGATCTACTCCCAAATTTCATTCTTCTTGATCTATAATAGCAATTTAGCTTATTTAATACTCACATTTATCAAATTTTGGTAAAATTACATTTTTGCCCCTAAACTTTTGCATATTTACACTTTTGCCCCTAGGCTCGGAAATTAAACTTTATCCCAAATTCTTATGTTTTAGGACATGCTGATCATTTATTTACCAACAACAACCTCAAATTCCCACTATAACATGTACTTATGAACAATAGGTATTTTTACCGATTAAGCCCTTTTACTCGTTTTTACTTAAAACCGAGTAGCACAAGTTGTCTAGCATAATTTAAAACCTCATATTCTATCATAAAACACCAAAATAAACAAATTTCACCTATGGGTATTTTTCCAAATATGAACCCTAGGTTGAATTATTGCTAGCATAAGCTAAATCGAGCTATTGGGATTCCAAAAACGTAAAGAACATTAAAAACGGGGCTTGGAATCACTTACTATGAAGTTTGAAAGTTGAAGAAACCCTAGCTATGGAGACATATGAAGTTTCGGCCAAGCTTGATGAAGATGAACACTTTTTGTCATCTTTTTCCCATTTTATTCTTTTAATTACCTAATGACTAAAATACCCTTAGTGCCTTTCTTTGAAAATTTTCATGTACAAGCCCATTTTTGTCCAAAATTTTTGAAATTGTTCAAATTGCTATTTAAGACCCTCTAATTAATATTCCAAGGCAATTTCATACTAAAAGCTTCTAGAATGCAAGTTTTGCAACTTATTCGATTTAGTCCCTAATTTCAAATTAAGCACTTTATGCATAGAATTTCTTCACGAAATTTTCACAAAAATCATGCAATCATATCATAAACCTCAAAATAATTATAAAATAATTATTTCTATCTCAAATTTATGGTTTCGCAACCACTGTTCTGTTCAGGCCCTATTTTGGGATGTTACACATGGAATCAATAAACATCATAAACTTCATACTGAATATATGCATAAAGAATAAAACAAGAGTAAAGTTTAGAGAATTCTGTTTGTATTTGATATATGAAGTGTTGGAATCCTCAACTATTTATTTGCATCTACAAATCAACTTCTCCGATGAACACGAATGAAAAGAACTAAAAACAAGTTTAAACCCTAAGAGAAAGAAAAATAAACTCAAATCTAAATTTTACAAAAGAAACTAATAACATGAAAAGCTCTCTATAACAAGTGCTGAATGGGTCTATTTATAAATTTAGGGTTGTCGTCGTCCTCAACCCTAGGTCAGCTAATGTTCTCGTGTGAACCATTTAATTGTGCAGACCAAAATACCTTAGCTCATAAGTGCTTCCTGTATAGGACCGATGTCGCAAACCCTAGTGCCTGTGTCACGACATCAAGGGCAGTATGCTCATATTTAGGGTATCTTCAGGGGTGTGTCGTAACATCCTCAGGCCGTGTCGCGACACCAAAGGTAGTCTTAGAATTCTTCTATTTTGCTGCCTATGTTGGGACATCAAACTCTCTATGTTGCAACATAGCGACCCGTATCGAGTTAGCATGCCTTCTAATGGTCTCATGCACACTCACAAATTATATTGGCTCACCCTTAGGCCTTATTCAGCCCCTAAGGTAAATAAAAGACTCAAATTAAACTTTTTATTGAATGTAAATGAAATTATGAAAACTCGATTAGCACATAACAAATGTGCTTGTATTCAAGCTTTTCAAATGTGAAAACTAGTTTAATTTGCTATACCAAATTATAGCAGATCATGTACCCACGTCCAGAGTAGAAATCCTGCACAAAATATATGAAAAAGGCAGTATCAGCAAGTACACAGGTCAGGTTGTAATATGGTTACAATGGAGTAGATGAGTACTCTGAGGATCGTACCAAAGGAAGGCAAGCCCTAAATTAATTCTAACCCAAACCTAACTAGATCTAATTAGTACTTTAAATAGATTATATTATGATGAATAAAAAGAAAGATTTTGATTATTATACTAATAATAATAAAAGAAATAAATAAGCACAAGAAATCAAATAATAAAATATATCAAATTAGGGCATGGGTGATTAGCTTGCTTCAGTAATCATAACCAACTGTTGCTTCAGGTTTTCTTGTTCAATCAACTAGTCAATATCCCAACAGGATCTTCCGATTTTCCACTAATATAACTAGTCAACAAGAACTACTTGTCTCTCGAGCTCACTATCCAGACCAGTTTAGGGTTAAGGTGTTCATGGATAGGCCATATCAAATTTGGGTTAATTCCCACCTTAATGACTTTCTAGGGTTGTCAGGCCTAGGGTTTAGGTTCTTCCTTTCCTAAATAGTTGATCCATTATGAAAACCCTACAAAATAATTAATCAATCATACCTCTACTCGCTAACCCCCTAATGGAGGATTAGTTCCTCATAGATCTAATAAATAGTTTAAACTTGATTAAAAGAGTAAACATTAATAATAATTCAAGAGTATAAAGTTTAGCAGAAGCCTGATTTGTATTAGAATTGAGTATAGAATCCTCATAAGGTTTGATTGTGTTTCATAAGTCTGATCTCTCCCACAAAAGCAAATAACAATAACTAAAATCAACCTAAACCTAAGAAGAGAAAACCTAAAGACATAATCTTGAAATAAAATTATTCAATACAAAAGCCCCTCTCTAACATGTGTTAAATGAGCCTATTTATAGACTTTAGAGTGGTCATCATCCTTAAATTAAGGCCAACTGTCATCCCTGTTCTTAAGATTTGATTGTATGAACCAAAATGCCCCTGGCTCATAATTATTTACCGTACAGAGGTGATGTCAGACACACCAAGTCCTGTGTCACAACATTGAGAATAGTCTTGGAATTCTTTTATTATGCTTCCTATATTGCAACATCCAATGCTCCGTGTTACAACATAGCGACCAGTGTCAAGTTAACACACCTTCTAATGGTCTCACTACACCAAAACAGACTTTTAGCGGCGTTTTTAGTGGCGTTTGGATAAAAAACGCCGCAAATATTATATATTAGCGGCGCTTGCAAGAAAACGCCACTAAAAACAGAGCATTAGCGGCGTCTTTGGAAAAGCGCCGCGAAAAACTAGGGAATTAGCGGCGTTTTTGGAAAAGCGCCGCGAAAAACCAGGGAATTAGCGGCGCTTTTGGAAAAGCGCCGCGAAAAACCAGGGAATTAGCGGCGTTTCTAAAAGCGCCGCGAAAAACCAGGGAATTAGCAGCGTTTCTAGAAAAGCACCGCGAAAAACCAGGGAATTAGCGGCGTTTTTGGAAAAGCGCCGCGAAAACCCAGGGAATTAGCGGCGTTTTTGGAAAGCGCCGCGAAAACCCAGGGAATTAGCGGCGTTTTTGGAAAAGCGCCGCGAAAAACCAGGGAATTAGCGGCGTTTCTAGAAAAGCGCCGCTAAAATTTGAGTAGCCATTTTTGTTTAGGGACTCGTGTCGATTTGTTCTGATTTAATTTTCATATTTTTTTCTTATTCTTGTTTTGAATTATATTTTCATAGTTCTTATTTTTGGTTTAAGATTTAATAATATTTAAGGTTTAATGTCTATGGTTTAGGGTTTTATGATTTAGGGTTTAATATTTAGCATGTTAATTTTATAGTTTAGGGTTTGTTATTTTGGGTTTAATTGGAGTTTAGTGTTTAGTGTTTATGATCTAATGTTTAGTGATACTAGGGTTTAAAAGTTAGGGGTTAAGGGTTTATAGTTTATGTTTTGTGGTTTATGGGATAGGGGTTGAGGGTTAAGGGTTTAGTACTGTTTGTGATTTATAGTTTGTGGTTTAAGGTTTTTTATTTTATAGTTAGGGTTAATTTAGGGTTTAGGGTTTAGGGTTAGGGATTTTAGGATTTAAGCAATCATTAATAATATTTTTTAATTAATTTTGTACCTTAAGGTTAAAATACTATTATTTTAAATAATTTTAACTTTAAGGTTAAAATGCAATGTCAGTTTAACTATATAATTAGGTTTCGGTGTTTAACTTCTGTAGTTATGACAAGGGTTTAAGGTTTAAGGTCTAAGCTAGGTTTATGATTTTAGAGTTTAGGATTTGGAGAGGTTTTGAGGTTTTGGTTATTGAGTTTAGGGTATTATTTTAGATTTTAATTTATAGTAAAAAAATAAATAAGATAAATATAAATTATTATTTTAAAAGAATATATATCAAAATGGGTTTTATCCCAAAAGCATAAATGAAGAGTGGGTTAGTGTGCAAATGTGTAAATGAATTATAATTTGATCTAGATATTGATATAATTAACATCATTTTTTATTCATATATTGCATACATAAATATTTATATTTATTCAATATAAAAGATCTCTCCATGAAGAGACATGAAAATTCCTATATATAAGAAAGAGATTTCATTTAGAAATTATACCAACAATTAATCAAAATTATACTCAGCACTTAGTGGACTATTTTTTTTAGTGTAAAACACAAATAGTCATCATGTTTCATTGTATCCTCAAAGTTTATTTTCTTGAAACTTATTTGTCAAACTTAAACATAGTGGCTTGATACATACCTTGGAGCCTCGTCATATTTCGTCATTTTCTGTTTGAATTGTTGTTCATGTTTCATTCGTGTGTTCAAGATTTTCTTCATTGAAAATTTGTAGTAACATATTAAACCATACATACATCAATCACACAACATATTACGATTCAATGTCCTGAAGAGATTCACTTCTCGACACTTAAATAGTATTTGTAAAGCCACTTAGTAATTAAATTTGAGTATAATTGTTTGTAAGTACACTTAGTATTTCAATTTATAGCACAATCACGATTTTAGGTGAAAACATATTACGTAAAAGAATAAAAAAAATTTGAGTATAATTACTTATAAATATATTTAGTATTTCAATTTATAACACAATCATGATTTTAAGTGAAAAGCATACTACTTAACAAAATAAAAAAATAAAAAAATATTTTAATTAAAATGGTAAAATTCAGCATTTTGGAAACCATATTAATATTAGGTTTCAAGGCACATTAATTATTGATTTGTATAAATTTTATATGTCATAGGACAACGTTTAGTAGTTGATAATTTTTCCCAACTTTATCCCTAAACTTTGATAATTTATATCTTCAAAACAATATTTCTTAATTTATAGAATGAAAATGCTTTTGGTAATTTCTTAATTGAGTGGAATTTAGTTAATCGATGATACTAACTCAGTCAACTATCTAATATTTAGTATAAGTATAGATATAAATAGAAAAGATACAATAGATAGATATATAAGAAATAGTGGTAACATTTTAAAAATAATTAATAAAAATTAAATTGTGACACACTCAAGACGTGGGTAAACAATTTTATGTAACAAATATTTGAATAGTTTATCAATTAAAATGAAAATTTTTATAAGGTTTAAAGGTGTAAAAAACTTTCAAACTTTTTCAAAAAAAAATTAATTAAATCCCTTTTTTTTGCACTTAATTAGGTATTAAAACTTTCAAAATGCATAAAAAAAAGCCTTCAAACTTAAAAAAAAAAGGAAGAAGAAAAAGTTAAATAGCATACAAGGGGGTTAAAAACTTAAAATCGTTTTAATATAACGACCGATAAAGCTACACCGATAATCTTAGGTCTTAAAACGATTCAATTCCACCCCACCAAAGCGAAAACCCTAGAAAAACTCACAGCAAGCTAAAGCCATCAGATATAATGGCGGTAGGGCTCAGGCTCTTCACGGCAAGAGCTGGAAACGGCGTTGGAGAACCGATTGTCGATACAGATAACGGTGAGGAGCTTGTTCACGTCCAACCTTCCGTCTCCGTTGCAGTCGGTAACCGTGCCCCGGAATCCCCAGGCACTCTCTACATAACCACCAGGTACCTTCTTACTCTAATTCTTGCATGTAATCATCATCATTTCAATGGCATTTAAACTGACCATTCATCATTTTTTTTTTGTTTCTGGTTTGCGCGGTTCCAGGCAAGTGATTTGGCTGAGTGAATTGGACAGAGAAAAGGGCTACGCCGTTGATTTCCTGTCTCTGTCGCTGTACGCCGTTTCAAGGGACCCCGAGGCTTACCCTTCTCCCTGTATTTACACTCAGGTTTCTTATGCTTTTCTTTTTTCGAATTTCTTTCTTTTTGGTCTTTGATTTTCTGATGATGTTTGTTGTTAATCATGCTTATGGATAAAACAACATGATCTTGTTTCTATGTGGCTGGTTGATAGCTTGGGTACCGGTTTAAATTTGGTTGATTAGTGCAAAGAAAGGAAAATAGAACTTATTATGGATTGTTGATATGTACAATTAGGCTGATGAACCAAGCAATACAGTGGCTCCAAATCTTGAATCTTGGTAGTTATCTTAGTTTTATACTGACATGATGTTTAGAGGTATTGAGTTCAATGTGGGATTTAGCTGCCAGCCTAATTTTGTAACAAATATCTAATTATCTCATTTAGCTTGTTTAAATTTTTGGGTGGAAACAAAGTTCAACAATACAGAAAACTCAACTTTATTTAGGAATACCAACTTTTTATCATAAATAAAGTTTCAATTTTATACTTTAGAATGCATTGTCATTACTTCTGTGTATTTTCAATGGGGATATTAGTGTAGCTTGTAGTAAAGAAGCCCTCTCTTTCTCTTTCTTTTTCCTCCATTATAAAAGCTTTTATGCCTTGAACTTTTTTTGGTCTGATATTAGCATGCTTCTTTTGTCCCATTATATGTTGTCTGATTAAGGTCTTTTTGTCTGAAGATTGAAACTGAAGCTGATGAAGTTGAAGATGAGTCTGAGGACTCGGATTCCGAATGTAGCGAGGTTTTAGATTTGTCCAAGATCAGAGAGATGAGGTTTATTCCTTCAGATGCTAACCAATGTGTGTTGATTCAGTATTTCCTTCTACTAGTTCTTAGATTGTTGTTTCTGTCTGTAGTGATAATTAATACTGACTTATGTATATGTTCTGTAAAAGTGGATACACTTTTTCAAGTATTCTGTGAGTGCACTGAACTAAATCCGGAGCCCATTGAAGGTGAGTTCCAGTTATAAATCAAGAAATGTATTTTCTATTGTATGGACATTTTTTTTCTTTCAGTGACTGAATGGCGATTTACTGTTTTTGTTTATACCTTATTTAGAAGGAGCAGAAGAGGGACATAATTGGATTTTTAGTGCTGATCAGTTGGAAGATGAAGCTGGAGGTATGGAATAGACAACACGAATACCTTCTTGATTGCCTCTCTCAATGGTTTCCTTATATGCTTGCATGCTCTTTACATCTCTAATCACATATTGTATCTCCAGCTGGTGATGATGTGGAATGGCATTTCTCCCAGAATCCAACAAACACAATCGGTCATTCAAATGGTCACCATGACCTAGCTAGCAGTGTTCTTGAGGTATGCTAGTTACTGTTCATTCCGCATGGTGCTGGAACATTTGTGAAATTCATTCCTGTTTGGCTGTAAATTAATTTTGCCAACACTAGCAAATCCTAATGCTTCAAACTTGATCAAATAAAACTTTTGGAACTGCAAATTTTGTTTTGCGTATATATCTGTTTTTTTGTTATATACATTTTTTACTTCCGTTTTTGCTTTGCTTCTTGGGATTGTCTCATTTCTGCAAAAAACTTGCAGCTTCAAATCAATGATCAACGCTTTGAGGATGCCGAAGAGATGGAACAAGTTACAGATACTGGTCATCACCATTAATCACAGCAGTAAGTTCCCATATCATTTTTGCCTGTTAATCCGTAAGGCAAAGAGTGAACTAAATGCATGTGTTAATTTTTAACTGATTTTGCGCCCATAGCCTAAGTTTTGTTGTATGTTATGAATGTTATCTTTTCTAAGAAACTAGTCATTTGATTTGAATGTGCTGCTTTAGGCATTAATATGCTATCCTATTTTTCCATGAAAATGAACTTACCGCATGGCATTAATATGTGCTGTTGATTTTACCTGTGAATTTTACCTTCATTTGTTTTTTTTTACTGTGTTTTAGTTGTAGAAATTAAAATATTTGAAAAAAGTTTGCTTATTCATCAATTTACATTTGAGATAACCTTGATTCTAAAACTTGGTTTTGAATATTTTTCAGGTTATTAAAGAGAGTAAGATGGCATCTAATTTCACAGCCATGTCATCAGTTGGCTCATTCGTTGCACATAATGGTCTGGTCATGAATAAGAAGCTTTCATCTTCTTCCAACAGATTGTCATCTTTAGCATCCATTTATTAGTTGGGTCCCTAGAACATAAATGGGTTTGTATAACAACTGTTATCAAAGTAATGCTAAAGGATTTGCTTAAGATAGTAAAGGGATAGGAATGGATTTGTATATAAATTGTTATCCAATTAATACTTCTTGTGCGTGCTTGCTATGATAATAGTGTTGATTTTATTGCATGCTTCTCTTTGATATCTGCTGCTTTTTTAATATTTTAATTTTTTTAAATTTTTTATGACTTTTAGCGGCGTTTTTTAGAAAAGCGCCGCTAAAGACAAGGACTTTTAGCGGCGTTTTTTAGAAAAGCGCCGCTAAAGACAAGGACTTTTAACGGCGTTTTTAGGAAAGCGCCGCCAAAGACAAGGACTTTTAGCGGCTTTTTTAGGAAAGCACCGCCAAAGACAAAGACTTTTAGCGGCGTTTTTAGGAAAGCGCCGCCAAAGACAAGGACTTTTAGCGGCGTTTTTATAAAAGCGCCGCCAAAGACCAGGACTTTTAGCGGCGTTTTTTTACCAGTTTTAGTGGCATTTTTTGCGGCGCTTGTGAAAGCGCCGCTAATACTTTTAGCGGCGCTTAAAAACGCCGCTAAAGGCTTAAAAAAACGCCGCTAAAAGTCTGTTTTGCTGTAGTGTCTCTTGCATGCTCATAAAGTATATGAGCTCACCTTAGGCCTCTTTCGGCCCCTAAGGTCAATAAAAGACTCAAATTACACACTTTGTTAAATTTAACTAAATTTATGAAAACATAATTAAATCTTAACTAAAATGATTATGTTCAAGCTCCTAAAGTACGAAAACTAGTTTAATCTACTACAACAAATTATGGCAGATCAAGCATCAAAATAGTTTCAAGTAGGAAAATAGTGTGGCACATTGTACTATTCCCTATTCTCCCACTTAATGACCCTTACCAGGTCACCACCATATTTCTCCTTCTCTTACCTTTCTTACTTCTCCACATAGGCAGTCATAACATAATATAGCAATTATGACTAGCTCATGAGCTTTTGTGCATCAATGACTGAGTTTTCTACTTTTCTAACTTTGTCACTTTTTTATCTTTTTAATACATCTCACTCACAATGCTTTTTTTTTTATGTACTTTTCCTACTCATTTTGATTTTCTTTCTGAAATTTTCTTTCGTTGCACATATTAGGAAACTTGTCATCACTATACTGATTCTTTCTATTTCACTCTTTTTTTTACAAAATCCATCATGACGTATCTATTTAACCCTCAATACGTATGGCTAGAAGTCTATATTTATGCAGCTCAGGACTAAAGTAAAAGGGTAAATACAAAGTAACATTTTTGGCTTCGGTTTTGTATGAAAGTTCATTAAGAAGTGTTTTCTAGCTCAGAATAGGTACTAAGGATAAATAGATAGGGTTAGCTTTTTTACTCTGGGTGTATACCAAACAATGCCTTAAGTCATCCCTAGGTATCTCAATGTTCACAAATTTAATCAATCAAACAATCATAAATTCAACTATTTATCATACATACTAGCATTCTAGTTTCCCCGTATTTTTTATATCATTTGGTATATTCAATTACTCAATACCTATTTACAATGTAATATATAGAACTTACTAGTCTAAAAATTAAAAATTTAAAACCATTCACTATCATGCCAAGTTTATAGTAAACACAATCAACCTATGTACATGCTCTTAACCAATCACTTATATTTCTACAAGCTCAAGCACGCATTTGACAATAAAAATAAAAGAAAAAGTATAAAAACAAAATAAGAAAAAATTTCCTATGTTACCCTCCACACTTTAGATAGCATATTGTCCCTAATGTGCACCCTTATAGATAAGGAAATAAGTTACCCGATTGATCGTGACATTGTCGTAGTCTTATGATGGTTGCTTCCTACCTTGTTCGTTAAAAGCTCAAAAATGTCATGCTTTCTTTCATGTAAAGTTCCTACATAGGAAACTTGAAAATAGAATATATATAAATCTACTATTACTCCTACTCCTAAAATAAAAATGAAAATCATCCCAATTATTTACAATAGAAAAAAAAATTAAAAGTTCATTTAATCCTTTTCCTCCTCTTGGTAATCCATCTCATTCCCACCTCTTCAGTGTCCTCCTTTTTACTAACTTCCCCTTCCTCGGTTCATTGTTCTTCTACTTTAGACAACATTTGTCTAGCGGATAATTTTGTACTCTCATATTATTCTGTCGCTCGAATTCTTGAAAAACTAGGCTCGTTTCTTGCAACCATCTTATCAACCATTCCATCTTTGGATTGCTACTCTCGCTTGTTTCTTTACGAGATGTCAATTTGGCCTTTCTTTTAAGTTAAGTTGGGACATCCATCTTTTCATTTTGGCATTTTTCCAATCCCTTATTTTCTTTCCTTAAAGCTTAATATATTGCTTGTATAATGAGTCTCCTATGAGACAAGGCTTCATGAACTATTTAGTATTTGTCATTGGAACTTCGCCCTTCTTACACAAGGTCGTCACTAAGCGAGGGAAAATGACCCTAACATTCTGGCCACTAGTGTATTGCTTCATATAATGGTAGATTAATGTCCCGAAGCACACCTATGTATTCTTGGTCGAAATCTTTTGATTCCTCATGAAATTTCCATGCACATTCCTTGCTAACGTAATGTGGCTGTTCTTAAGAAGGTTGAATCCTTGTTGTTATCTTGACATTGGGATTTGTTTGCTTCAAGTGGGAAAAAAGTACCTATAAGAAAATACGATGACAAGAAATAAAAAATATGCAATATAGTATAAAGGAAATAAAATAAAATAAACATTAAAGTAATAAAAGAAATAAAACAAAATTTAAAACAAGAAATAGAAGTTCTTTAAAGATTGAGACGTTCTACGTTGCCACCATAAAAGAACTTCTAGCTAGTTCTCAACACCTTGATCTGACGTTTGTTTTTCTATTGATGTATATGAACTAGTCACTTTGGTTTATTCTAATGATTTTATCTTATTTTTTCCCGTCGTGAAATCCACATTGTCGGCCATTTAGTACCAAATTCGAGCCAACCCCAAACATTTTTGAGATATTATTGCCTCGAGCTTCCTCCTCTCCCTGTTATATGATGCTTTGGTTACTTGAGTCTTGTTGCCGTTGTCGAATGAGAATGAGTCAAACTACTCGACTTTTTTAGTTGGAACCTTATGTGCTATTGCCAGAAAGTGTATTAACTCTTCTACACTTTCATTCAATATCAGTTTAACCTCTATGTTAGTGTTTAATTCATCTTTTACTTATACCTCTACAGTTAGATCTATTGCTATGTCAATTGGATCAGAGACCGTTTCAACTATGTTCAACTCATCCCCAGAATCTTTAGTTCTAAGCTCAAGTTGAATCTCATCATGGCTATCGGTAATACCATGGTTCTTATGATCCAAGTTGTGAATGTTAAACATGTCCTCTTTGATGTGGCACTTCAAATATTTTTTTCAGCATTTGCACCATCATGTCTAACATGTTTGATAAGACCTCAAAGTTGACCATCATTGTGGTTTCACATGAAAACATCTCAGACAAATCATAAGGAGGCTTGTCTGAATGTTTGGGCATATTGTAAAGCCCTGAATTTGGGCCTAGAAGTATTGGGCCTTGAGCAAGGGAACAGTTAGGAGATGACACATAAATATTTAGTTGTGCAAGAAAGTGACATAAATGTATGCCTGCTTCAATGGTTAAGTGATTTAGGAGTGTTTGGGAGTGTCTGAGAAGTCTAGGGTTTAAGCTATAGCTTGGACAAAAATTTTATTTTTATTAAAGTAAACCCCTAGCTTTGGGCCAATAGGCTTATAATTAAATATGGGTAAACCATGACACAAAAAGCCTAATGGTCTATTGGTAAGTGGTGTGTGGATGTTTCCTTAGGGTTTGAGGTTCGAGGCTTGGCAATGTAAAAAGGAATGATTATTTTGCTCTCTTGCCATGTGAAAAGTATAAGTTGACTAAAACTCTGCTAAGTTGAGTAGAGTTTGAATTGGTCTTTCAGGAGATTTGAGGAGAGAATTTAGGAGGAAAAATGGGGGATTTGGATAGTGGTTGGTTTGGTTATTGAGGAGAGATTGGTGGAGTAAACCAATGGAGGTTGAGGTGTGAGAGAGTGTGTGCCAATTTTGAACTGTAAAGCACTTAGGAATTTCAGTTTTGGTAAGTGAGTACTCTATTTTTGATTTTTGTGAGTTTCCTGAGTACTCTCTGCTTACTTACGGCTTCTAACTTTTCTTTTAGGTCTTTTTGTTTTTGGTTGTGGGACAGGCGAGTTTACAAGTGACCATTTTGGTATTTCGTTTGTCTATTCTTTGCTTCTGCTGAATAGGCATCCCTCTCTTTCTCCCAATCGATTTTTCTCTTGGTTGTTTACTTCTTATTTCCCTCTCGTTAAAGATTTGCCAAATTTTCCCCTTCTCTTTTTTGTTCTCTCGATTTGTTTTTCCCTTTTTACGTTGATACCTTAGCTGAACACCTAGTCTCACTCTTCCTACTTTACTTTCAGTTTGGTGCCATCATCTTCTTCTTTTGTGTGGTGGCCGAATACCTGTATCTCCTCTTCCTCTTTACTCGTTCGGCCTTCTTCAAGTTCTCCTTCTATTTTGCTAGAGTCGAATACCCTTTCTCTGCATTCGATCAAGGTAAGTTTTCTTTTCTGTTGGGTTTATAGTTCTTTTCTTCTCTTTCGTCACTTTCTATTGAAATAATTTTCCTTTAACATCCTTTATCTCTGTCGACTCTGCTAGGGGTGTTGGTATATCTCACGTCTAGAGTGGCCTTTATAGGCCGGTTATTGCTACCCATCTTTCTATGGACTACATTCGGTAAGTTATCTTTCATTTGGTTTAAGTTATTTAGGCCTAGTTATGGTTAACAAGAATGGATGGTAATGTAGATTTCTACCAAGGATTGTGATGTTAACCTTGACCAACGGTTTATAAGAGCTAAATCACATTCGTTCTGTGTGGGTAAGTTTTGGTGAATATTGTGGGATAAGTACAAGAGGGGACTTTAATCCTTTGTCAAATGACTAATGGAACATCTTAACTGAATGTAGGGTTTGGTGTCCTTAGATTAACTGCACGCTTTCAAAAACATGTGTGCTTTCACACTATGTTAACAGTAGGACAGCAAAAGCCGAAAAGCCGGAAGGTACGACAACTGATGGTACACGAGCGTATGAACGCGTGAGTTGAAAATTGAGCCCACGAAATGTGGGCAGATAACAGTAGAGGCCACCATGAGTGATCTCATGGGTTCAGGCTGTTTTAGGCCATGTTGGGCCAAAATGGGCCGTGTGGGCCAATGGGCTTGTAGGCCTCACATTGGTAAATCTCACGGATGTGTGGGAAATAATAGACCCAGCTGTGTCATTCACATGGCCAAGGTCATTTCTAGAATTCGTGGGCTACATGGGCGAGTGGGCCCACTTGGGCCACATCATGGGCTTTAGGCCCAATTATTCTGTTTGACTATTAAGGGTTGCATGGGTCGCACGAGACGACTCTGGACCTAATGATGGGTCGGTAAGTGTACCTGGACCCCAAACTATAAAATAACCAATTTACCTAAGGTAAAATGACCCATATACCCCCGTAAGGTAAAATGACCGATATACCCTGTAGCGTAAAATAACTGATATACCCCCGTAGGCCAAAATGATCGATATACCTCATAGAGTAAAATGACCGATACACTCCCGTAGGGTAAAATGATCGATATACCCCCATAAGGTAAATTGACTGAAATACTCTCATAGGGTAAAATGACCGAAATACCCCCATAAGGTAAAATGACTGAAATACCCCTTTAGGGTAAAATAACCGAAATACCCCTATAGGGTAAAATGACAGAAATACCCCCATAGGATAAAATGATCGAAATACCTCTATAGGATAAAATGACCGATATACCCCCATAGGGTAAAATGATAGAAATACCCTCATAGGGTAAAATGATCGAAATACCCCTATGTGACAAATGATTGTTTTGCTCGTACTTTGTGTATGACTATTTTTTAGCATGACATTTTGCATACACTATGATATTATGTCATGACATATGGCATTGCATGGGGATGGGTTATTATGGACGTAGGAAGTGTTCTGTTATTATGGCTTTTAGCCATCCTGTTTTTGCTGCGATATCGATTAGTGCCACAACCGGTGCTAATCTTGGTGTGTTTGGCTAGATGGGTCGATTTTATCCCCACATGGTGTGACTGGCGGGACAAAGTGGTGTGTTGGCTAGATTGGGGTGGGATTTCTATTGCATTTTTGTTCTGATCCTACTATTGTATTAGGCTAAGGCCCACGTGATACTGTTTACTGTAATAGGCTAAGGCCCACCTGATACTGTTACTGCATACTATTCTACAAGGGATTACACACTGAGTTTTCATGAACTCACCCTTCTATTTAACTGTACAGGTAATCCCCCAGTGTTAGGCGGTTTGGTGCTGCGAGGAGCTCGATGGTTGCCACACATCCGTACTGGTTTCCTATTAGCTTTGGATTTCATAAATATTTCATTTGGGTTTTTGATTTGTAATAAGGCCTTTTTATGATTTTAATTTTTTAATTGTTTTTTTTACTTGCTCGACATAACTTACTAGAATAGGAAAAGTGAATTTTCAGAATAACAATTGTTTTTCAAAGTCATCACAATTTCGCTACAAGTTTTTGAAAAGCTCTTGTAAGAAACCTAATCTCACTTTATTAATGACTTTTTAATATGGCTAATGGTTTAACAAGCTTATTTGAGAATTAACAAAGAGACTTCAACTTGCAATCAAGTTTTATAAACAAGATCAAGTTTTCAAAAAGCACTTCGATGTGACACCGCTAGATTCAGTCATAACATCTAGGCCAGGTTTGGGGTGTTACATTTAATGGAATTAGAGCCAAGTTGCAAAACTCTGCTATGGAATTGGTTTTCAAATCTTGAATTTCAATAAGTTGCATTCAAATATGTGAAGTGTTTTGAGATATTTCTTCTGAAAAGTGTGGCAGCTGAGTCTCCGGTGCCAAATCTGTAAGTCTTCTGAATACTATTGTCTATTTAAAACTAAAATGCGGTTAGGAAATACTATGACTACTTTAGGAATTAGACTATACTGAGGTACTCTAGTTAGAGTAAACTAAAAACCGTAGGAAAACTGAAATTTGTAGTAAGCCTACGATCTGCGAAAACAAACTCTAAGCTTATTATTTTTCAAAAAACATCTATTAATAAACAATTGGAACTGTAAATTGATCTACATAAAACTGTTAATAAGATAAAACACAACTCGATAACTAATACCAGAGGTACTCGCGGAGGGGGTACAAGAGGCTGCGACAGAGGCCATGAAGGTGCTCGAGCTGGGTCTCATTATCGTGTGGCTAAGTATTGGGTTGACGCATTGCCCCGATCTATCTATAGACTATACTGGAAACACTCAGGTTAAGTGTGGTATGGATTTGGAATCAAAGTGTGCAGCGGGAGCATGGTGGTGAAGTTTCTGTGGTGCGACTGTTCTGATAGTTGGAAATTTCAGGGACAAAATTTCTTTAAGGAGGGGTGAATTGTAACGCCCTAAATTTGGGCCTGGAAGCATTGGGCCTTGAGCAAGGGAATAGTTAGGAGACGACACATAAATATTTAGTTGTGCAAGAAAGTGACATAAATGTATGCCTGCTTCAATGGTTAAGTGATTTAGGATTGTTTGGGAGTGTCTGAGAAGTCTAGGGTTCAAGCTATAGCTTGGAAAAAAAATTTGTTTTTATTGAAGTAAACCCCTAGCTTTGGGCCAATAGGCTTATAATTAAATATGGGTAAACCATGACACAAAAAGTCTAGTGGTCTGTTGGTAAGTGGTGTGTGGATATTTCCTTGGGGTCTGAGGTTCGAGGCTTGGCAATGTATAAAGGAATGATTATTTTGCTCTCTTGCAATGTGAGAATTATAAATTGACTGAAACTCTGCTAAGTTGAGTGGAGTTTGAATTGGTCTTTTGGGAGATTTGAGGAGAGAATTTAGGTGGAAAAATGGGGGATTTGGATAGTGGTTGGTTTGATTATTGAGGAGAGATTGGTGGAGTACCTCAAGGGAGGTTGAGGTGTGGGAGAGAGTGTGCTGATTTTGAATTGTAAAGTACTTAGGAATTTCAGTTTTGGCAAGTGAGTACTCAATTTTCAATTTTTGTGAGTTTCCTGAGTGCTCTCTTCTTACTTGTGGCTTCTAACTTTTCTTTTGGGTCTTTTTGTTTTTGGTTGTTAGACAGGCAAGTTTACAAGTGACCATTTTGGTATTTCATTTGTCTATTCTTTGCTTCTGCCGAATAGGCATCCCTCTCTTTCTCCTAATCGGTTTTTCTCTTGGTTGTTTACTTCTTATTTCCCTCTCTTTAAAACTTTGCTGAATTTTCCCCTTCTCTTTTCTATTCTCTCAATTTGTTTTTCCCGTATACGTTGATACCTTGGCTAAACACCTGGTCTCACTCTTCCTACTTTACTTTCGATTTGGGGCCATCATCTTCTTCTTTTGTGTGGTGGCCGAATACCTTTATCTCCCCTCCCTCTTTACTCGTTTGGCCTTGTTCAAGTTCTCCTTCTATTTTGCTAGAGCCGAATACCCTTTCTTTGCATTCGATCAAGGTAAGTCGTCTTTTCTGTTAGGTTTATAGTTCTTTTCTTCTCTTTTGTCACTTTCTGTCAAAATAATTTTCCTTTAACGTCCTTTATCTCCGCCAACTCTGCTAGGGGTGTCTATATCTCTCGTGTCTAGAGTGGCCTTTATAGGCCGGTTACTACTACTCATCTTTCTAAGGACTACATTCAGTAAGTTATCTTTCGTTTGGTTTAAGTTATTTACACCTAGTTATGGTTAACAAAAATGGATGGTAATGCAGATTTCTACCAAGGATTGTGAAGTTAACCTTGACCAATGGTTTATGAAAGCTAAATCACATTCGTTTTGCGTGGGTAAGTTTTGGTGAATATTGTGGGATAAGTACAAGAAGGGACTTTAATATTTTCTCAAATGACTAATAGAACATCTTAACTGAATGTAGGGTTTGGTGTCCTTGGATTGACTGCACGCTTTCGAAAACAGGTGTGTTTTCACACTATGTTAACAGTAGGATGGCAAAAGCCGAAAACTAGAAGGTACGGCAACTGATGCTACACGAGCACACGAATGCACGAGTGGAAAATTGAGCGCACAAAACATGGGCAGATAACAGTAGTGGCCACCATGAGCGATATCATGGGTTCAGGCCGTTTTAGGCCACGTTAGGCCGAAATGGGCCGTGTGGGCCAATAGGCTCGTGGGCCCCACACGATTAAATCTCACAGATGTAATGGACCCAGCTGTGTCATTCATATGGCCAAGGTCGTTTCTGGAATTTGTGGGCGACAAGGGCGTGTGGGCCCACTTGGGCCACATAATGGGCTTTGGGCCCAATTATTCTGTTTGACTGTTAAGGGTTGCATGAGTCGCACGAGAGGACTGTGGACCTACTGATGGGTCGGTAAGTGTACCTGGACCCTAAACTGTAAAATGGCCGACATACCCTTGTAGGGTAAAATGACCGACATACTCCCGTAGAGTAAAATAACCAATATACCCCTATAGGGTAAATAGACTGACCCTCGTAGGGTAAAATGACCGATATACCCTCGTAGGGTAAAATGACCGATGTACCCTCATAGGGTAAAATGATTGAAATACCCCCATAGGGTAAAATGACCGAAATACCCCCATAGGGTAAAATGACCGAAATACCCCCATAGAGTAAAATGGCTGAAATACCCCTATAGGGTAAAATGACCGATAAACCCCTAGGGTAAAATGACCGAAATATCCTCATAGGGTAAAATGACCGAAATACCCCTATGTGACAAATGACTATTTTGCCCTTAATTTGTGTATGATTGTTTTTTAGCATGACATTTTGCATACACGTATGATAATATGTCACGACTTATGGCATTGCATAGGGATGGGTTATTATGGATGGAGGAAGTGTTCTGTTATTATGGCTTTTTGCCATCCTGTTTATGGCTTTTAGCCATCCTGTTTACCGGTAGCTTTGCTACGATATCGATTAGTGCCGCAACTGGTGCTAATCTTGGTGTGTTTGGCTGGGTGGGTCAATTTTATCCCAACATGGTGTGATTGGCGGGACGAAGTGGTGTGTTTGCTAGATTAGGGTGGGATTTCTGTTGCATTTCTGTTCTGATTCTGCTACTGTATTGGGCTAAGGCCTACTTGATACCGTTTACTGTAATGGGCTAAGGCCCACCTGATAATGTTACCACATATTATTCTATAAGAGATTACACACTGAGTTTTCGTAAACTCACCTTTCTATTTAACTGTACAGGTAATCCCCAGCGTTAGGCAGTTCGATGCTGCGAGGAGCTCGATGGTGGCCACACATCTATACTAGTTTCCTATTAGCTTTGGATTTTATAAATTTTTCATTTGGGTTTTTGAATTGTAATAAGGCCTTTTTATGATTTTAAGTTTTTAATTGGGTTTTTACTTGCTTGACATAACTTGCTAGATTAGGAAAAGTGAATTTTTAGAATAACAACTATTTTTCAAAGTCATCACTATTTCGCTCCAAGTTTTTGAAAAGCTCCTGTAAGAAACCTATTCTCACTTTATTAATGACTTTTTAATATGGCTAATGGTTTAACAAGATTATTTGAGAATTAACAAAGAGACTTCAACCTGCAATCAAGTTTTATAAACAAGATCAAGTTTTCAAAAAGTGCTTCAGTGTGACACCGCTAGATTCGACCATAACGTCTAGGCCAGGTTTGGGGGTGTTACACATATCATGTTATTAAGTGTTAGAATTTGTAGATTGCAAATACATAATTACTCTTGAGCACTTATTAGAATGTGATGATTTATTCAAAAGATACATTTGATTCAATGAGACATGTTTTTCTAAGAAGTATGTCCAATAGAAATCAAACATAAGGATTGTGACTCTTCAAAATAGTGTCTATTGAGTGTATATAAATAGAGGGTCTATGGTGCTTACAAATTAAAATTACAATCAATCCTATTTTAAGAAATTAAAGTAAGAGTTAGGGAATTCCTCGATTTTTCTAATCAAAGGAACTTCAAAAACTTCATTGTATCCCGAGAGGACCTTTGTCTTAACCCTCGAGTAACTTTGTCTGGGGGCAAATAGTTCTTTTTGGAAAGTGTCACCCACGTCTAAAAGTATACTGTTTATTTCAATACCATCTTTGGATCTATCTTCTCCACTTTATATATCTAACAATAAAAAAGAACTACTTTGAAGATGGCGACGAAGGCTATCACTGCATTCAAAGTAATGAACCAAGAGTTTATGAAACTTGATCGATTTGATGGTTCAAACTTCAATCATTGGAAGGACAAGATGTTATCCGTTCTTACTGTCTTAAATGTGGCATACATTCTGGATCCAAACCTACAACCCATGGAGAACCCCACCCTCAATACAAACCTTGAAGAAATTGCGAAAATGGTTGAACTCAAGAAGAAGCATGAAGAAGACAATTTCACATGTCATGGACACATTTTCAACACCTTGTCTGATTGATTGTATCATCTCTACATGTCGATGCAATCCCTGGTGGAAATATGGAAAGCTCTTGAAGAGAAATACAACACCAAGTAACAAGATACTGATAAAGTTTTAATAATGAAATATTTTGAATTCAAAATGCTCGATAGCATCCTAATAATAGATCAAGTCCATGAATTACAAGTCCTTGTAAGTAGGCTTCGTGACTTGAAAGTTGTTATTTTGGAATTGTTACAAGTCAGATCTATAATCTCGAAGTTGCCCTCGTCTTGGAACAATTATCGGAAGAAACTTTTGCATATGGTAAAGGACTTCACTGTGGAGAAAATACTTAGGCATTTGCATATTGAAGAAGAAACTTAGAAGCGTGATGCAGAGTATCTTCCCTAAAGTTCTAAAGTGAACCATGTGAGCAACTCCAAGAACTCTCGAAATGGCAAGCGAAAGGCTACATCCGAGACCAATGACATGCAAGACAAGAAGAAAAAATCTCACAATTGTTATAATTGCAATAAAAAAAGACATTATATAACTTCTCAAAAAGAAGCAAGATGCCATAACTTTTAAAGCCAACATGGTAGGGGACATGGACTTAGTAGCCATGGTTACGGAAGGGACTGAGTGTTTGGAGATTGGTATGATTACTGAACTTAACATAGCCATTACTGGTAAGTCTTATAATTGGTGGCTCGACTCCAGAGCTATTTTCCATGTGTATAATGATTGACAACAATTCAAGAGTTATGAACTAGTACAAATCGTGAAGTGCTTATAGGCAACTATCAATGAATTAAGGTGCTCAGTCAAGGGACGGTGGAACTTAACTTCACATCTAGGAAGAAATTGACTTTGACCAATATGTTGCATATTCTCGATGTGAGAAAGAAGTTAATGTTCGCGACTATTCTGTGTAACAAGGGATTTAAGATTATCTTGGAATCTGATAAGTTTGTCTTGCTTTAGTGTCCGCTTTAGTGTCCGCGAGGGTATGTTTATGTTGAGCATTGATATGAATAAAGTTAATTATTTTACTTGTATTGTTGAATCTTATCCTTTGTGGCCAGCGCATTTAGCACATTTTAAATTTAAAACTTTACAATACATGCAAAACAATGGTTATATAAGTCTCAGTAATGATGAGTTTGTGGATAAATGAGAAATTTGTATTCAATCAAAAATTACTAAGAAGTTGTTTCCTAAAAAGTGTGAAAGGAATTTGCAAGTGTTAGATTTAATTCATTTGATGTTTGTAAATTAAACGGAACTCTAACAAAAGGTGGAAAATGATATTTTATCACTTTTATAGAAGACTTTTCTAGATTTAGTTATGTGCATCTCATGAGAAGTGAAGACGAGGCGTTTGATATGTTTAAACATTTTTAAAATGAGGTTGAGAATTTATTTAGTAAGAAAATCAAAGTGCTTAGTGATAGAGGTGGTAAATATTTTTCAAATGAATTTAATGTATTTTGTGAGGAATAAGGTGTGACACATGAGTGTTTCGTGCCTTATACTCCGCAACAAAACGGTTTGGTAGAAAGAAAGAATTGTACTTTAGTAGATATGGTTAACTTAATGTTGTTAAATGTTAAACTTCGATATAATCTATGGTGTGAAGCATTATTGATTACATGTTATATTCTTAACAGAATACCATAGAAAAACTCAAAGTATCTCCATATGAGTTATGGAGGGGTCGGATGCCAAACTTAGATTATTTCAAAGTATGGGGGTGTTTGGCTTACTATAGAGTTCTCGACCAATGGAGAACAAAGTTAGGTCCAAGAGTCATCAAGGGTGAATTCGTTGGATATGCCCAACACTCTAAGGCTTATCATGTTCTTGACTTAATGTCAAATACAATAATTGAAACAAAAGATGTTGTATTCATTGAAAATAAGGTTTTCAATGATTCAACAAATTCAGAAAAAGAATATCAACCAATGATCTAAAGTGATCAAACCAAAAGAAGTCTTTGTGATAATAAGGATATAGAGTCGAGGAAAAGTTAAAGAGTGAGGAAAGTAAAGAACTTTGGTGTTGATTTCATTTCATTACAATCTCTAGCATTACTTGTTAAGGGAAATAGAGAATTTGTAATTAGGAAGATCCCCATAATGTTTAATGTAGATGGTGATTCACAATCCTATGGTGAAACCATGACTTTTAGGGATGCATCATTTTGGAAAGATGCAATCAATGATGAAATGGATTCAATATTATCCAACAATACTTGGATTAGGCATGAAATTGGCTGAAATTGGGTTGTAAATGTTGCATAATTTGTGCTTGTAGGTACTAAACATTTTGGCATGTGAAAGTGGCTTAAACCAAGCCTATTTTGTACCATACAGTACGAGCACACGAGCGTGTGACTCGATCATGTAACCCTATTTTGTAGCTTAGTTGGACAGTATGGCACATGAGCTAGACACACAGTCGTATCTGGTGACCGTGTGGCCAACTCAAGATGATACACAGTCTGGACACATAGGCATGTCTAGTGACCGTGTGACCCTAGTCAGTGTTGCACACGGGCTAAGGTGAATTGGGAGGCATAGTCGTGCAAAGCAGACAGCCTAGCCACACTGGTGTGTGCCTTCTTTCAAAGGAAAAATTGTTATATGATTCGTAAAGTTATCAAACGTTATCGATTTAGTCCCGACTCCTTTTTAGTGCACGATTGAGGTCTCGTAAACCTTCTAAAGGGACTTAATAATGATGTTTGAATATGATATGATGATGATGATTTATAAGCTTGTGAAATGTTTAAAAAATGTTTTGAATGTTCGGTAATACCTCGTAACCCTCGTCTGGTGATAGATACAGGTTAGGGGTGTTACATAAGCGGCATTACCGGACTTGTAACTTAGATCAGAATAGTATATTATCAAACAGATAACATATACCATTTTAATCCAATAGTTTTCAAACATTCATAATCAAATCATGCTTTAATCAAACATATAAAAATCTAGTAATACAATAGGGACTAATTCAATAACATATAAAAGATATTGGAAAACTTAAGAAAATCTTCGAAAAGGGTCACACGACCGTGTGCCCAGGCCGTGTGCCTCACATGGTCACCAGACACGCCCATGTGTCTAGCCGTGTGAAAATAGGGCATACATACTGACTTGTGCACATGGCCACAAGACACGCCCGTGTGTCTCGCCTGTATGAAAATTAGGGAGCTACTCACTTGCACCCACGAACACAAGACACTGCCGAGTGCCTAGCCCCTGTGGCATGCTGTCCAAAATAACTAAAGTGTAGGGGTCACATGGTCGAGTCACACGCCCATGTTCTCAAGCCGCGTGGCACAAAATAGGCTTGATTTAAGCCATTTTCACACCCCATTTGATCAAGTACCTATAATCATCTATTACACAATATTTATAAACATAAACAAGCAACCAATTCAGCCAATTCGAAACACATCATGTACTTTTGTATAATCAACCAATTCAATGCCATAAATATAGCGCAAACATGTACAAATTTATAAATATTCACTTCAAGTCAATACCTACACTTCATATCTCAATCTCATCTTAATACACAAATAACCCATACCAAAATGACCATTTCATTTTCTCCAAAACATACCATATAGCAATTCATTCAAGGCTAATATATATATATATATCACTTCCACATCAACCAAAACAAAGTTATTTACCACAAGTAAGTACCATCTCATCATTACCAATACATTCACATATCATATAAAAAGACATATCATATAAAAGTATCATACCAAAGCATCATTTTCAAAATTCAAGCCATATCACATAGCTTGAACATGTGCCAAAATCATACCAATTTCATTAACAAAGATAGCCATACAATTTTACATATAAACTAACCTATACATGCCATATTTATATCATTTACAAAGGTTCCAAAAAATACCAAAAGCATGCTTGGATAGTGCGATATCAATCTCTGACTTCGTCTAAAATCGAGCTAGCTTCTGAAATCTATAAAACATGGGAAAAATAAATGGAGTAAGCTTAGTAAGCCTGTATAATATAGAATTAAACTTACCAATATGACATTAAACTTTTAAAGTAATACAAAACCAAATCATTTGGACAACTGCTGTAACACCCTAATTTTGGGCCTAGAAGAATTGAGCCTTAGGCGTGGGTGCTTTTAAAATTTTCGAGAGTATGATAAAGGCATAAATTGCATGTTAGAATGGTCGGGCTTGTGATTTTGAAGTATTTAGGGGTCTCTATGAAGTCCTGAGTTCGAATTTTGGGTTAGGAAAATTTTTGTTTTTCAGCCTTTAGGGAACCCTAACCCAAGAGTTATGACCTTTAAATAAATGGAGAAGAAATAGGACACAAGAGAGGTTGTGGTGTAGTGGCTAAGTGGCATCACTTAGGGAGCAGGGAGGTGGCGTCATTAGCTAGCAAGGGGATCCTAGGTTCGAGTGCTAGCATGGTAATATTTGGGGATTTAATTTTTACGCTATAGATGGCTAGTAGTGGCATTGGAGTTGAACTCTAAAGGAGAGAAATTCAAGGAAGAGATTAATAGAGTGACAAGGGGAGAATATCTTGGAGGAAAATTAGGAGATGGGGTGTGTGAAGAGTTGGTGCTGATTTGGGAAGTAAGGAGTGTGTAAATTCGGCTTAGAGGAGTAAATGAGTGTCGTTTTGGGGTCTTTTAGGGGGTATTACGAATTTTCATTGTTGGTTCTTAAGGGGTATTGCCAAATTCTCTCTTTCTTTATTGCTTTTGCCAAAACCTTCTCCTCTCAAATTCCTTGTTGCTTCATCATTCTTTTCCTTGTTCCTTAACCTTGGCCGATTGGGTGCTAAACCAATTAGCTGATTTCTTTTCTTATTTTGTGTCGAATGCTCTCCTTTTCTATGTGGCCGAATCCCCTGTTATGCCATCACCAACTTTGTTTTTGTTTCTAAACACCAAAAATGACATCTCCTCTCTTTCTTCTTAATTATGGGATCGAATCTTTTTTTCAAGTCTCTACCGAATTACTCCTAGTGTGCTTTGGGTTTGGTAAGTGCGCTTATCTCTATTTTCAGTTTTGGTGGTTGGTCGAATGTTATTAGGAGTTGTAAGGGTGACTATGATGGATGTTAGTCATCTGCTAAGTCAATCATTAATAATAAGAGTTTTTACAACGCAGATCTAGGAATCGATCGGGGCTAGCAAAGGGTGAAAGTTTGATTAGGTTCAATCGCGCAAGGTAAGGAGAAGTGGTATGATTTCGGCTTTTGGTAATAGTATTTGATAAGTGTATGATTAACTATTGAGTGACATTAATTGTAGGTTTGTGGCTAAGGAGTTCGCAGCGCGTTTTGTTAGCAAGTGTGTACACACATTTCATACACACAATAGATCGGCAAATCCTGAAATGCCGAAATCCCGAAAAGCCGAAATGATGAAAAGCTGAAGGTTTGGCTACTGTAGTTTTGCGAGTGCGTGAACACTCGTATGAGGGTAATCAATACAATACCAGAGACCCCATGAGCGATCTCATGGACTTGGTTCACGTTTTGGCCAACTGGGCCAGAATGGGCTAAATGGGCCAACGAGCTCGGGGGCCCAAATAAGCAAAAATTGGTAAATTAGTAATAAGCGATGAGCTGATTAAGTTGGTTGTATGGCTTGGAATAGATTTGGGCCTGATGGGCCATATAAATGTGGCTCGGCCTAGTGGGCCATATAAATGTGATTGGGCCTAATGGGCTATATGAATGTATGTGGACTCGTTAGGTTTATGTAATGGACTTTTGGGCTTAGTATCTAATAATTGTTTCAGCAAACATAAAACTTAATTAACCAATTAAGTGTAACTGTGGACAAGTCACAGGGTTAAAGTGTGGCAATGGGTATATGCATGTCTAGGATTGGATCTAAGGAGAGCTTGGTACTTAAGCGGTCTTAATGACTCACCTCCTCTTTTCTGGAATCGTACCTGGTGCATAGTATCTGTTCACTTTAGCCAACGGGGACTTGTTGATGAGACAAGGTACGTAACTAAACCCATGGTGTTAAGAAATTACTAAAATACCCCTATAGGGTAGAATTACTGAAATACCCCTGTAGGGTAGAATTACTAAAATACCCATGTAGGGTAAAATTACTGAAGTACCTCTGTAGGACAAAATTACTGAGATAACCTTGACTTACGAATTACAGAAAAACCCTTAGTTGGCAAATTACCAAAATACCATTACGTGCCATGAGTATGACTTATGCATGCTATATGTTATCTGTTGCATTCATGTGTTATTATATTGCATATCGGCTGGGATTATGATTGGAGGAAGTGTATATAAGGGTCACACGGTCGCTTGACGACTGTAGATCCACCGACGGCTTTATAGCCACTGCAGGCTTTTTAGCCACCGAAGGCTTTATAGCCACTGAGCAGCTAGGCTGCAACAATAAGTAGTGCCGCAACCGGTGCTACACCAAATATGAGCAGCTATGCTGCAACGATAAGTGGTGTCGCAACCGGTGCCATACCGAGTGTATAAAGATGGGTGGGTTGAGTATCTCCCCACAGGAGTGTAGGGTTCGAAGAGGGTGTATAGGGCTGGTTATGGGAAATTGCACATTGCATAATCATATTGATATTTGATAAATGATAAATTATACATATTTTTACCTCATGTTTAGCCTATATTTTGGATGAATTATTATCAATTGTGTGAGAATTGGTGCTCTTAATCTTTCTTTTTCATATCTTATACTTAGGAGAGCATAGTGAAGAGAAAAGAACGGAAAACGGGCCGAAAATGATGAAAATGGGCAAAAATGCAAACACAACACAGCCCAAGGAATCACTACACAGCCGTGGCACACGGCCGTGTAACATGAAGCTCACACGGTCCAGCCCTCAACAAGCACGGCCAGGCCACACGGCCATGCCTTTGCCGATAGACCCAAACTGCCTCTTGTCGGAAGTCACACGAGCGTGGCACACGGGCGTGTTCTAGTCGTGAAGAAGAGGAATTTCACTCGGATTGGGATGCTTAGAGGCTAAGAAAGGCTCCCCAAAGCTCTATATAAATACCCCAGGAGGCAACTCTAAAGGGTGTTTATTTCCCGCTAAGGGAATACTCTTTTCTATCAGGAAAGAGCGCCATATTTCTGCCAACACAAAGAGTGAAAGTAAGGGATTACTCCAAGGGAAGCCAATTGATTCATCCCAGAAGCCAGAATTCTACATCAAGACAGAGGATCTCTCCAAATTCCTTCAGGGGTTTTTGGGTTCTTTATGTTTTGTTATTTTAATACTTCTGAGATGTTTTCTTTCTTTATTATGAACTAAACCCCTCAAATACTTGAGGGGGATGAAACCTAAGACAGATCTTGTTATTATTTATTCTTGAATTATATGATAAATACTTGAATTGTTCTTAATTATGTGTTCTTCATTCTTGATTTAATAATCCTAGGTATTAATTTAAGAAACGGATGTGCTTAAAGCAGAAGAGCAAAAGTCCCTGTGATAAGAGTAGATCTACCATAATTAAACGGAGTTGCATGCAACCCTAGATATAGGGCGACATAAATCTACCGAATTAGGGTCAAACCTAATATGGGGAACCATAGATCGAATTAATACAACCTAGGGTGTTAATTAATAAAGAAACTTTAGTTAACAACCTAGGCATAGTTGCTCTTCACCTCGAGATCTCTATGGATCAAATCAAGTGAATAAATCGTCTAGTTCAAGAAGTAAATAACAAGTGAAGTCTAGGTGGATTCTCCCTTAAGTATTGCTTATATCAATCAGCTTTTCCCTAAAGTTTTCCCCAATTTACTTTTTGTGCACTTTTAGTTAGTTTTAGAATTAGTTTAAATCACATCTCTTTATTTTTAGGCTAGATAATAGAAAGGAAGTAAGTATTAGTACTTTTAGTTCCTTTGGGTACGATAACTCGGTCTTGCCACTAAACTATACTATTGTTCGACAGGTGCGCTTGCCTTTAAGGTCGTGATATTAGTTAGTTTTGGTGTGATCAGTTTTATAAATTTTATTACTTAATATCGCGAGACGTTATCAAATTTTTGGCGCCGTTGCTGGGGAACTGAAATATTAAGAAAACTTGATTTCTATTACTTTAGCTATTATTTATTTATTTATTTTTAGTTTTTATTTATTTATTTTTATTTTCTTTTAAATTTTTGAATTTTCTTTGCTTTTTCTTTTTAGGTATTTTTAGTTTATGACTAGAAACAACCCAACAGGCCCACTACTTTTTGACGAAGATCTAGAAGCGACAGTTCGCAGAAATCGCAGAGAAATTAGATGTAGTTTACATTATCCAGAACAGGAACCTGAGCAACAGCCAGAACCTATAGAAGAGATGGACGTGAATCGAAACGTTCCACCACCTCCAACACTACCAGCAAAACTAGTAAACCAGGATGAAGTTCCTTGTACTATGTATGATTATGCTAAACCTAGTTTGATTGGTACCCAAACTAGCATTATTCAACCTGCTATTGCTGCTAATAACTTTGAATTAAAGCCTAACATTATTCAGATGATACAGCAATTTGTGTAGTTTGATGGTTTGCAGGATGAAGATCCCAATTCGCATCTAGCAAATTTCTTGGAATTTTGTGATACCTTTAAAATAAATAGCGTTTCTGACGATGCCATTCGCTTAAGGCTATTTCCATTCTCTCTGAGAAATAAAGCCAAACAGTGGTTAAATTCTTCACCACGAGGCTCAATCACCACATGGGAGCAGATGACTGAAAAATTTTTACTTAAATATTTTCCTCCAGCTAAAACAGCTAAATTACGAAACGATATCTCTTCTTTTGTGCAGATGGATTTAGAAACACTATATGATGCCTGGGAGAGATACAAAGATCTTTTGAGAAGGTGCCCTCACCATGGGTTGCCTTTGTGGTTACAAGTTCAAACCTTTCACAGTAGTTTGAATCCATCAACAAGGCAGATAATTGATGCGGCCGCCGGAGGAACAATCAACAATAAAACACCAGAAGCAGCTTATGAGTTTATAGAAGAGATGTCACTGAATAACTATCAGTGGCAAGTCATGAGGACAAAGCTGACAAAAGCTGCAGGAGTTTATAATATTGATGATGTCACTATGCTTACTAACCAGGTAGAACTTTTAAATAAAAAGTTTGATAATTTTGTTGGTTCTACGCAGGCACATCCAGTGATGCAGTGTGACGCAATCTAGGGAAATATGTTCAATCCAGGTTACTCCTCTTATGGACATGGCATGGAAACTGAGCACACCAACTATATGGGTAACAATTCTAGACCTCAAAATAACCCTTATAGCAATACTTACAATACAGGTTGGCAGAATCACCCAAATTTTTCATGGGGAGGACAAGGAAATCAAAGACAACCACCTCCTCCGGGATTTCAACAGCCACCTCCACAACAAGAGAAAAAGCCGAACCTTGAAGAGATGTTCACAAAATTTATGGTCGTATCAGAAACCCATTTTCAAAATACCAAAACGGCACTGAGGAACCAGCAGGCATCCATTCAAGGACTTGAAACTCAAATAGGCCAGCTCGCTAAGCTAATCTCTGAAAGACCGCAAGGTGGGTTACCAAGCAACACTGAGACTAATCCTAAGGAGCAACTTAATGCTGTGGATACGATAGATGATAAGGGGATAACCAAAACCAACCCAGAACCATGCAAGGAGCCTGTGGTAAGTAAAGGAAAGAATGAGGTAAGTTACAAAGATGAAATTACCAAAGAATTTAAACCTAGTATCCCATACCCAACTGCACTAAATAAGGACCGCACAGATGAGCAATTCGGTAAGTTTCTTAAACTCTTAAAGAAATTACATATCAACTTACCATTTGTTGAAGCAATTATGCAGATGCAGGAATACGCAAAATTTTTAAAGGAACTTCTCACAAATAAAAGGAAGATGGAAGAACTATCCACAGTGGAACTCAACGAGGAATGCTGAGCTATTCTCCAAAATAAACTGCCAACCAAACTGAAAGATCCAGGGAGTTTTACTATTCCTTGTTTACTTGGTAGCCTAGACGCCAAAAATGCTTTAGCTGACTTAGGGGCTAGTATAAATGTCATGCCTTATAAACTGTTCAAACAACTAGGTCTTGAAAAACCTAAGCAAACCAAGATGAGTATTCAACTGGCTGATAAAATTATTAGGTTTCCTAAGGGAATAATTGAATATGTGCTTGTCAAAATTGATAGATTCATATTCCCAGTTGACTTTTTTGTTTTAGACATTGATGAGGATAGCAATGTACCCTTAATTCTAGGGCGACCCTTTTTAGCAACTGCCAGAACAATAATTGATTTAGGAACAGGTGAACTTACATTACGTGTAGGTGATGACCAAGTTACCTTACAAGCTCGAAACTCGATTAAGATTGTTGATAATAATATAGTCACGAGTCCTTGTAAAAACACTGAACTCACCACCCAACCTTCTGTGCAGGATACACTCCCCATAAAGGCAACCGAATCACAGACAACTCCATCCAAGGGAGATGCACCTGAAAAGCGAATGCTTCAGATCGAGGAACTAGATGAGTGGCTGAACTATCATGAAAAGCCTAAAGTATGTCAAACCAACCCAGAGCATCACTAAGACGACCCTCAGGTACAAACGAATCAACTCAAGGTAGGGGATAAGGTAATCTTAGGGGAAAACGATCCTCGAATCTTGAATTCAAAAGAGCATACAAGTGATACACCTTACTTCATGGTAATGAATATCTTTCCCTATGGTACAGTCGAGATAAAACATGAGTCATTCGGCACTTTCAAGGTAAATCACACTCAACTCAAATCTTACGTTGATAATGAAATTGTAAGCAGGATAGAAGAGTATCAACTCTTCAAACCACCGTGAACGTACAAGCTCGAGCAAAGTCAAGCTTAGACTCTAAATAAGTGCTTCTTGGGAGGCAACCCGAGCACTAACTTAGTAATTTTTCATCTATTTTGATTTTACTATTTTTCATGCATCAACTAACCCTTTTTAATCCAGAGATTTAGGACCACACGACCATGCCCACGGGCGTGTCCCCAGGCCGTGTGAACACTTCAAACAGAGACACGGTTGTGTACCGAGGCCGTGTATAAATAGAGCACAAATTTTCCCAAAACACGGGCCACCGATATATAGCCACGGTCGTGCAATATGGCCATGGCAACCTTTCGACTTCAACACGGGCTACCAACAACACCCCACGGCCGTGCGACATGGCCGTGGCAACCCTGCAGGATCAACACGGGCTTGCACAAAGCCCTACGCCCATGTCCCTAGCCTGTGGAAGACACTGTCAAATTTCACACGGCCGTGGAACATATCACACGACCGTGTGAAACACGAACACGATCGTACATGGCCGTAGGAGAAGCAAACATCGAAAGGACACGGCCGTGCGACACAACCGTTTACCTCAACACGCCCTCACAACACGGACGTGTGTCTCGAGCCAGGGGCGCCAAAATCCCTAAGATTTTTGTTTTTCCATTTTATTTTATTTTATCTTTTTCTTTTTCTTTATTTGAATTTTAGTATTCTCAGAACTAGTTTATGTTATTTCAATTATTTTATATCGGTTATTTCCTAACGAGTAATTGTTCTAATCCTGAAATACCTAAAATCCCTTAAGTGCTATCGCAGTTTCAAAACCATGAACTTCAAGTATTCCTTCCTCCAAGACAACTTTCACAATTCAAAGGTTCCATCCAATATTCAGGGAGTTTTACTACTCTCCCTAACTTATGCTCTTGTGCTTCTATTGCTATTAATGTTATCTTTGTACATTGAGGGCAATGTAAATCCTTATTGTGGGAGGGGAACTCACTTTTATTCTTTATATTATCTTTGAAATCCCTGAAAATTGCTCTCAAATTTCGAATTCTCTGCATTATCTTTAAATCTCTTGTTAGGAATTAATTCTGATTGATTTATGATTTTTCTTGATGTGTTGAGAATTAAGACATAGGTGTTTATGCTTTGATTATTCAAACTTTAAAACATTAGGGAATCAAGCATGATAAGTTGAAATTTTTGATAACCCAATTTTTTTCATAAGTTCTTTTCCTTAATTTTAAGTGTTATCTTAAGAATTGAAATTCGCAGGATTGACATCAAAAGCCATAATTCTAGTGAGATTTTTGAGCCTTCTGAGCATACATTCTTTCGTGCTCACTTTTATTATTGCTTTGAGTGAGTCAATACTGATTTGTTATTCTAGAACTTGCTTTGATTATACATGTCGAGACCACATCATTGATTTGATATACCGAGATGATAAAGGCACCTAGGATTTTAACCCACTTACTCCACAAAAGCCTACCTCCATAAATTAACCCCTAGTAAACCCCATTGAGCCTAACAACCTTTTCTTTAACTTACCTCTAATATTAACCTGTAACCCATTTTTGTTGAATTCCATTCAATTACTTTGATCCCTATTTTTTGTCGAGATTTGAGTTGAAATTTTTATCTAGCTTTATTCTCTTTTCCAGAATGCAAAATTTTATCCAATTTATTGTATTATACTTGAGTTGTTCTTAAAAAAATTAAAAAAAAAACAAACAAATGTATTAATCCAGTTGTAATATAGTCCAATAGTTTTTGCATATTTCTATTTTAAGGCTACCAATGTGGAAATGATGTTGTCATAAGAATTAGACCAAAGAATATGTTCCAGTAATAGAGATTTTTCTAGTTAGATAATTTTTCAAATTCAATCTCGATTGTAACCCTCTTTTGCAGCCTGTGACAACACCCCTAACCAAACCCCATTACAACCATTGAAAGACCTTTTGATCGATGTATCATGTCAATCTATAGTGGTGGAGATGTGATTTTCTTGCAAGCTAACTTTTCAGGTTGACTAGAGAGTACTTAATTTTTGAACCCGAGTGCATAGAGTGAATTTTTAGTGAGGATGTCAACTTCTGTTAATTAAGATTAAGAGATAATTACTTAGGAGAAGGGAGAAAACTTATGTTTCAATGATAAAATTCTCAACTTAGAGTGATTGAATCTTTAATGTTCTTCTGATTGAATTATCATTGTATGAATACCTGTGAATTAGTTTGAAACATTTATTAATAAAGATTGTAAGTTGAGAAGAATGATTCTTTATTAGGGATTGAGATTTTGCTTGAGGACAAGCAAAGGCTTAAGTGTGAGGGTATTTGATAAACGATAAATTATACATATTTTTACCTCATGTTTAGCCTATATTTTGGATGAATTATTATCAATTGTGTGAGAATTGGTGCTCTTAATCTTTCTTTTTCATTTCTTATACTCAGGAGAGCATAGAGAAGAGAAAAAACAGAAAATGGGCCGAAAACGATGAAAATGGGCAAAATGCAAACACAGCACGGGGAATCACCACACGGCCGTGTGCCACGGCCGTGTAACATGAAGCTCACACGGTCCAGCCCTCGACAAGCATGGCCAGGCTACACGACCGTGCCTTTACCGATAGACCCACACGGCCTCTTGTCGAAAGTCACATGGGCGTGGCATACGGGCGTGTTCTAGTCATGAAGAAGAGGAATTTCACTCGGATTGGGATGCTTAGAAAATAAGAAAAGCTCCCCAAAGCTCTATATAAGGACCCCAGGAGGCAACTCTAAAGGGTGCTTATTTCTTGCTAAGGGAATACTCTTTTCTCTCAGGAAAGAGCGCCATATTTCTGCCAACACAAAGAGTGAAAGCAAGGGATTACTCCAAGGGAAGCCGATTGATTCATCCCAGAAGCCAGAATTCTACATAAAGACAGAGGATCTCTCCGAATTCCTTCAGGGGTTTTTGGGTTCTTTATGTTTTGTTATTTTAATACTTCTGAGATGTTTTCTTTCTTTATTATGAACTAAACCCCTCAAATACTTGAGGGGGATAAAACCTAAGACAGATCTTGTTATTATTTATTCTTGAATTATATGATAAATACTTGAATTGTTCTTAATTATGTGTTCTTCATTCTTGATTTAATAATCCTAGGTATTAATTTAAGAAACGGATGTGCTTAAAGCAGAGGAGCAAAAGTCCCTGTGATAAGAGTAGATCTACCATAATTAAACGGAGTTGCATGCAACCCTAGATATAGGGCGACATAAATCTGCCGGATTAGGGTTAAACCTAATATGGGGAACCATAGATCGAATTAATACAACCTAGGGTGTTAATTAATAAAGAAACTTTAGTTAACAACCTAGGCCTAGTTGCTCTTCGTCTCAAGATCTCTACGGATCAAGTCAAGTGAATAAATCGTCTAGTTCAAGAAGTCAATAACAAGTGAAGTCTAGGTGGATTCTCCCTTAAGTATTGCTTATATCAATCAGCTTTTCCCTAAAGTTTTCCCCAATTTACTTTTTGTGCACTTTTAGTTAGTTTTAGAATTAGTTTAAATCACCTCTCTTTATTTTTAGGCTAGATAATAGAAAGGAAGTAAGTATTAGTACTTTTAGTTCCTTTGGGTACGATAACTTGGTCTTGCCACTAAACTATACTATTGTTCGACAGGTGCGCTTGCCTTTAAGGTCATGATATTAGTTAGTTTTGGTGTGATCAGTTTTATAAATTTTATTACTTAATATCACGAGATGTATCAATATTTTTATGATTTGGGCTAAGGCCTAAGGCCACTGTATGTTGAGATATGGGCTCAAGCCCAACCGAGGCCACTATGGGCTAAGGCCCACATTGTTTAATGCATGTTATGTGTCTATCGAGGGATGTACACACTGAGTTTTGGTAAACTCACTCCCTCTATTTAATTTTTCAGGTGATCCTTAGTAGGCGACTCGACGTAGGAGAGGACTCGGAAGTGGACACACTGCAAGATGATTAATAATTTAATAGTTTTATTTATTTTATTTTATTATTAATTAGTATTTGGGTTGTGATCATGATTGCAATGAAGTAATAATAATGATCGTACCTATAATCTAACTATTATCACGATAAAAGGCAAGCGCACCTATCGAGTAGTAGTATAGTTAGTGGCAAGACTGGAATATCGAATCTAAGAAACTAAAAGTACTAGTAATGACTTTCTTCCTATTATCTAACCTAAAAGTAAAGGGGGATTTATTTGTAAACTAACTAATTCTAAACTAAACTAAAGATGCGACAAAGAATAAATTGGAGAAATTACTTTGGGAAAACTGAATGATAATGGCAATACCTAAGGAAGAATTCACCTAGACTTCACTTGTTATTTAACTCTGAATTAGACGATTTCTTCATTCGACTTGATCCATAGAGATCCCTAAATTATGTTAATATCTCCGTCGAGAATAAGAACAACTAACCCTAGGTTGATTAATTAAAATCTCTTTCTAATTAAAACCCCTAGTTTTGCATTAATTGGATCTATGGATCCCCTATTAGATTTGACTTTAATCCAGTAGATTTTTGTCGTCCTATGTCTAGGATTGCGATAAACTCCGCTTAATTATGTTGGATCTACTCTTAAACAGGGATTTTTGCTCCTCTGAATAAGCACATTAGACTTGAATTAATATCCTAAAATACCAACTCAAGAATTAAAAATACAATTAAGAACAAATAAAATATTTATCATATAATTCAGATAACAATAACAAGATCTATCTTAGGTTTCATCCCCCTTAGGTATTTAGGGGTTTAGTTCATAATAAAAAGAGAAAACATCTCAAAATAAAGAAAACAACAAAACATAAAGAAAACCCAAAACTCCTGAAAGGATTTAAGGGAGATCTTCAGTCTTGATGTAGATCCTCGCTTCTGAGATGGATCAGTCGGCTTTCCTCGAGCAATTCCTTGCCTTCTACTCTGTATGTTGGGGTCCCCCTTAAGTCTGCTTCTAGGGTGTTTATATAGACTTCGGAATACCTTTCTTAGCCTCTAAATAGCCTTTTCCGCGTGAAATTAAAATGAGTCACGATAGGGACACGCCCATGTGGCACTCCCGTATGAATCGAGCCTAGGCCATGTTCAAGCCTGCTAATGTGGCATGGCCATGTGATGCACCCGTGTGAGGAACTCCAAGCAGTGTTGATTTCTCACTCTGGCCCATTTTCTCTGTTTTTGGCCCGTTTCTCGTTCTTTTCACTCTCTTATGCTCACCTAAGTATAAAACATGAATTTAAAGGATTAGAAGCATTAAATTCCACAATTCAAGGGATAATTCATCCAAAATTATGCTAAGCATGGGGTAAAAACATGTATAAATTACGGTTTATCAAATACCCCCACACTTAAGCATTTGCTTGTCCACAAGCAAAACTCACAATTAAAAGTCGTTCTTCTTAGCTTATAATTCTTATCAATAATGTTTCGAATCAATCCATGAGTAATCATACATTGAGAATTCAACTAAAAGAACATCAAAGTTTCAGACAATCCAAATTGAGTATTTTATTACGAAAACATAGGTATCTCCTCTTATTTAAGTAATCACCTTTGATTCAAAATATTAGAGAGTTAACATCCTCACTAAAGATTCAATCAAATCACTCGAGGTGTTTAAGGACAACAAATTAAGCAGTCAATAGTCAATATGAAAAGTTATTACCATAGGCTTGCATGAAAATCAAATCTCCACCACTATATATTGAGATGATACATCAATCAAAAGGTCTTTAGAGGGTTGTAATGTGGCTTTGGTTAGGGGTTGTGGTCACAAGCTGAAAAAGAAGGTTAGAATCAAGATTGAATTGAAAAATTGCCTAACTAGAAAAATACTAATACTGAGAAATTACATTCCTGAATAGATGATCTTAGAATTTGAATTTTTATTCATGAATAACATCGTTCACGTTCAAGCATAATTTCATTTCGTAATAATATACTAGCGGCAGATCGACAACTGAAACAAATTTGTCTTTTTAAGAATAAATCAAGTATTCAAACTTTACTAATAAAGGGTAAGAACATAGCTAGATAATCATTCAAATCAAATCTCGACAAAAATGGGGATCAAATTAGAGTGAGGGAAATTCTCAAAGAATCAAAAATAGGTTTATGGGTTAATATTAAGGGGAAATCAATAAATGGTTTGTTAGGCTCAAGGGAGTTTACTAATGGACAATTAATAAAGTTAGGCTTTTTATGGAGTAAGGAGGTTAATCTTAAGTGCCTTTATCATCTTGGTATATCAAATCAATGGTGTGGTCATGACATGCAATAATCGAAGCAAGTTCTAGAATAACAGTTCAAAATTGATACACTCATAGCAACAATAAAAGTGAGCAAGAAAGAATATATGCTCTAAAGGCTCAAAATCTCACAAAAATTATGGCTTTTGATGTCAATCCTGTGAATTCCAAACTTCAAGATAATACCTAGACTTGGGGAAACAACCTACAAAATTTTTAATTCTCAAAAATCAACTTATCATGCTTGCTTCTCTAATGTCTTAAAGTTTGAATAATCAAAGCACAAATATCTATGTCTTGATGCTAAACATATCAATAATAATCATAAATCAATCTGAATTCGTTGTAATAGGGATATGAGAAAGTGACTTGAGAGACAAGACAAAATTCATGAATTTGAGAATAATGCACTTCATAATCCCCTCCCTCGCACTTAAGATGTACATTGTCCTCAATGTACGAAGATATGTAAAAATATAAGCATAGATCATAAGTGAGGGATAGAAACGAAACTCCCTGAATTTTGGATGCATTTCTTAGACTAGTGGAAGCTAAATTTGAGAAGGGACTACTTGAAATTCATGATTCCGGGCTACTAAAGAGAATAAACACAACTGTAGGGAGAATTAAAGTATTACTCGATAAGAAATAAAGTGAAAAATAAAAGTATTTACAAGGAAAAGGAAAAATATAAAGTAAAGAAAATTAAGAAGGCAGATAATTGAAAAGTAAAAATAAAAGAAATTGGACTCAGATGTCCTTATCGTCAGATGAATCATGAGGTGGTGGAGGTGGCGATGAGAATTGAGTGGTTTAGGATAGGGGATTGGGCACATAGCCGTGGCACACGCCCGTGTGCCCTGGGTCTAACCCGTGTGTTTCGTAGACTTATGGTTTGGCCACGGGTGATAGGCACGAGCGTGTCACACGCTCGTACTAATTTCTCAGTTTCAGACACGGACGTGTTGAACTCCCATGTTAATTTGGTAGGTTCACCCACAGCCATATCATACAACCATGGCGATTTGTCGAAACCCGTGTCTGGGGAAAATTTTCGCCCCGTTTTCACACGGCCGCATCATACGGCCGTGTTTACATCCATGGTGTGGCCACGGCCTTAGGCACACCCGTGTGCCTGGCCATGTGGCTTTGAAAAATCTACATTTTAAAGACTTAGTTATTTAGATGTTAAAGAAATCAACATTGTTAGTGCTAGGGTTGCCTCCCGAGAAGCGCTTATTCAGAGTTTAAGCTCAACTTACCTTGCTTGCATCTTTACTAGGGTTCATGGAGCCTAAGCTCCTCCCTATCATTCTTAAAATCATCTCCATTATATAGTTTGAGTAGATGACTGTTTACCTTGAAAGTGCCGTGAGTTGGATGTGTTACCTCAACTGTACTGTAGAGAAGAATACTTTGAACTATAAATGGGCTTGACCATCTCGATTTTAGCTTTCCAGGCAATAATCTAAGCCTCAAATTGTAAAGCAAGACAAGATCGATCGCTAGCTTTAAACTATTTGGGTGGCTTTAGATGAGCATCATGGCGTCGCTTTGTGGCTTCTTTGTATAAGCGTGAGTTTTCATATGCATTATAGCGCCATTCATCCAACTCGTTTAACTGCATGAGTCTCTTTTCACCTGCAAGATTAGAATCAAGATTTAGAAATTTGATAGCCTAAAACGCCTTATGTTCTAGTTCAAATGGTAAATGGCAACTTTTCTCGTAAACGAGTCTATATGGAGATGTTCCTGTAGGAGTTTTGAATGTAGTTCTATAAGCCCATAAAGCATTATCTACTTTTATTGCCCAATCCTTCCTATTTGACTCTACTATTTTTCTAAGATGCGTTTCAGTTCTCTATTAGCCACTTTAACTTGTCCACTGGTTTGGGGGTGGTAAAGGGTAGCCGTTTTATGGTGCACTCCATATTTCCTTAGGACTTTTTCAAACTGAGCGTTACAGAAATGAGTTCCTCTATCACTAATAATTGCTCTAGGTGTTCTAAATCGAGAAAAGAGTTTTTTTAGGAATCTTACTACCATTCTAGCATCATTAGTAGGTAAGACTTGGGCTTCTACCCATTTAGACATGTAATCAACTGCTACTAAGATGTATTTATTTCCAAACGAACTAGGGAATGGACCCATGAAATCGATGCCCCATACATCGAATATTTCACATTCAAGATTATATGTCTGAGGTATTTCATCAAGTTTAGAGATATTACCTGCTCGTTGACATTTGTCACAAGAAGTAACATACCTGTTGGCGTCCTTAAATAATGTTGGCCAATAAAAACCTGATTTGAGTATTTTATGGGCGGTCTTAATTCCACTATAATATCCTCCTGTTGGTCTTGAATGGCAGTGTTCCAAGATTTTGTTTGCTTCTGTCTGTGTGACGCATCTTCAAATGACTTGATCTGCACATATACGAAAAAGAAAATGGACTTCCCAAAAGTAATTTTTCACATTAGTAAAGAATCACTTCTTTTGCTGATGTGTCAACCCTTTTGGGGTTACGTTAGCAGCCAAGAAATTTGCGATGTCAGTAAACCAAGGTACCTCAGATTCAGATACGACTAAGAGTTGTTCTTTAGGAAACGAGTCGTTTATCTCGACCTCATCAAGTTCTTTGAGATGTGGATCCTCAAGCCTAGAAAGGTGATCAGCTGCCAAGTTTTCAGCTCTTTTTTATCTTGTATTTCTAAATCGAATTCCTGCAACAATAAAATCCATCTTAATAATTGAGGTTTTGCATCGGACTTAGTTAAAAGACAACGAAGAGTGGAATGATCAGTATAAACAATGACTTTAGACAATATCAGATCTGGTCTAAATTTGTCGAACGCAAAAACCACTGCTAGCAATTCTTTTTCTGTGGTAGTATAGTTCTCTTGTGCGGTTGTTAGAGTTTTGCTAGCATAGTAGATTGGCTGAAAATGCTTGTCTCTTCTCTATCCAAGAACTGCACCTACTGCAAAATCACTCGCATCATATATTAGCTCAAAAGGTAAGTTCTAATTAGGTGCAATTATAATCGGAGTATTAGTAAGTTTCTCTTTTAGAGTATTAAATGCTTCTAAACATTTCTGATCAAAACTAAAGGCCACATCTTTTTCTAGTAATTTTGTTAAAGGCTTCGCTATTTTAGAAAAATCTTTAATGAATCTCCTATAGAAACCAGCATGTCCTAAAAAGCTTCTAATTGCCCTAATTTAACTAGGGGGAGGTAGTTTTTTAATGGTCTCAACTTTTGCTTTATCAACCTCAATCCCTTTACTAGAAATTTTATGTCCTAACACAATACCTTCTCGAACCATAAAATGGCATTTTTCCCAATTGAGAACAGGATTTGTTTCTTCACATCTTATTAAAACTTGTTCTAAATTCTTAAGGCAAAGATGGAAAGAGTTACCGAATACCAAGAAGTCATCCATAAATTCCTCCATGATATCCTCCACGAGTTCGTCAAAGATGGCTAGCATACAACACTGAAAAGTAGAAGGAGTATTACATAATCCAAAAGGTATTCTACGATAAGCAAACGTACCGTATGGACAAGTGAATGTCATCTTCTCTTGATCTTCAGGAGCTATTGGGATTTGGAAATAGCCAAAAAGTCCATCCAAAAAGCAATAGTACATATGTCCTGACAGTCTTTCCAACATCTGATCAGTGAAGGGTAATGGAAAGTGATCTTTTCTAGTGGCGTCATTCAATTTCCTGTAGTCAATGCAAACTCTCCAACCTGTGACCGATCTTGGAGGGATTAATTCGTTCTTTTCATTGGCAACAACAGTCATGCCACCTTTCTTAAGAACAACCTGCACAGGACTTACCCAAGCACTGTCAGAAATAGGATAAATAATTCTAGCATCTAAAAGTTTAATTACCTTAGCCTTGACCACTTCCTTCATGTTGGGGTTCAATATTCTTTGAGGTTGCACACATGGTTTATATTTATCCTCCATCAAAATTTTGTGAGTGCAAAAAGAAGGTCTGGCTCCTTTAGTGTCAGAAATTTTCCAAGCTATGGCTTTTTTTTTGTTCTCTTAACATTTGGATTAATTCCCCCTTCTCATTGGGTTGCAAGTTTGAACCAATAATTATAGGTAATGTAGAATTGTCTCCCAAAAATGCATATTCTAAGTGTTTGGGTAATTGCTTCAGTTCTAGTTGGAGAGGTTCGTCAACAGAGGGCTTTTGTCTTAGTTCATCATTAATCTCAATACCCTCATAATCGATTTGTCTTAGGGAAGGTTCGTTGGAGTTTAAATCAATTATTACCTTTCCCATCTCAGTGGTGACTTCTTCCTCCCCCCCACTTTAAACGAGACACAGTTCCAACGTGTCTTTAAGAGTAATTTCCTGAAAAGAGTCTTGAACAGAATAATCAATGGAATCGATAAAATAACAAGAATCATCTTGTTCCCTAAAGAATCACATGGCATCATAAAATTTAAACACGATTTCTTCATCACCTATCCTAAGCACAAGTTTACCATCCCCTACATCAATAATAGCTCTAGTAGTAGCTAAAAATGGGCGTCCTAGGATTAAGGGTACCTCAACATCCTCATCCATGTCAAGCACAACAAAATCAATAGGGAATATAAATTTATCAACCTTAACTAATACATCTTTAATGATACCCCTAGGATATTTAACAGATTTATCAGCTAATTGAATACTCATCCTAGTGGGTTTTGGTTCCCTTAGACCTAGATGCTTGAACATTTTATAAGGCATTAAGTTAATACTGTCACCTAAATCTGCTAACGCCTTCTCAATATTTAGACTACCAATTAAACAGGGAATAGTAAAACTTCCTGGATCTTTTAATTTGGTTGGCAATTTGTTCTGTAGGATTGCTGAACATTTCTCGTTAAGTTCCACTATAGACAGTTCTTAAAACTTTCTTTTGTTTGTTAGAAGCTCCTTCAAAAACTTTGCATACGTGGGCATCTGCGAAATAGCTTCAACAAAAGGTAAGTTAATATGTAAATGTTTAAAAAGTTCAAGAAATTTACTGAATTGAGCATCTATGCGGTCTTTCTTCAACTTTGCTATGTATGGGATGGGTGGCTTGTATTCCTTAAGTACCGTTGGGGCTTTTTCTTTAAGTTCTGCCTCCTCAATATTCTCCTTGTCAGGCTCTTGTAACACCTTCTTTTCAGGTTTAGTTAGTGTCTTCCCATTCCTTAACATGACTACTTTAACATGCTCCCTAAGATTGGATTCAGTATTACTCGGTAAACTACCTTATGGTCTATTAGATATCATCTTGGCAAGTTGACCAATTTGATTTTCAAGGCCTTGAATTGATGCTTGCTAATTTTTAAGTGCCGTCTCAATATCTTAAAATGGGTTTATGATATTCAGATAAATTTCTTGAGCATCTCTTCAAGATTTGGCTTTTTCTCTTGCTGGTAAGGTGGTTGCTGAAATCCCGGAGGAGGTGGTGGCCTTTTGATATGCTCGCGATATTAAGTAATAAAATTTATAAAACTGATCACACCAAAACTAACTAATATCACGATATTAAAGGCAAGCGCACCTATCGAACAGTAGTATAGTTTAGTGGCAAGACCGAGTTATCGTACCCAAGGGAACCAAAAGTACTAATACTTACTTCCTTTCTATTATCTAGCCTAAAAATAAAAGAGGATTGATTGGAACTAATTCTAAAACTAACTAAAGTGTACAAAAAGTAAATTGGGGAAAACTTTAGGGAAAAGCTGATTGATATGAGCAATACTTAAGGGAGAATCCACCTAGACTTCATTTGTTATTGGTTCTTAAGCTAGACGATTTATTCACTTGACTTGATCCTTAGAGATCCCTAATTTATGGTAAACCCTCCGTCAAGGTGAAGAGCAACTAGGCCTAGGTTGTTAACTAAAGTTTTTTTATTAATTAACACCCTAGGTTGCATTAATTCGATCTATGGTTCCCCATATTAGGTTTGACCCTAATCTGGCAGATTTATGTCGCCCTATGTCTAGGGTTGCATGCAACTCCGCTTAATTATGGTAGATCTACTCTTATCACAGGGACTTTTGCTCCTCTGTTTTAAGCACATCCATTTCTTGAATTAATACCTAGGATTATTAACACAAGAATTAAGCACACATAATTAAGAACAACTCAAGTATTTATCATATAACTCAAGAATAAATAATAACAAGATCTGTCTTAGGTTTCATCCCCCTCAAATATTTGAGGGGTTTAGTTCATAATAAAGAAAGAAAACATCTCAGAAGAATTAAGATAACAAAACATAAAGAACCCGAAAACCCCTAAAGGAATTTAGGGAGATCCTATGTCTTGACATAGAATTCTAGCTTCTGGGATGAATCAATCGGCTTCCCTTGGAGTAATTCCTTACTTTCACTCCTTGTGTTGGCAAAATTATGGTACTCTTTCTTGAGAGAAGAGAGTATATCTTTAGCGTTGCCTCCTGGGGTCTTTATATAGAGTTTAGAATGGCTTTCTTAGCCCCTAAGCATCCAAATTCGAGTGAAATTCCTCTTCCTCACGACTAGAACACGCCCGTGTACTACGCCCGTGTACTTCGACAAGAGGCCGTGTGAGATTCTGTCGATTGGGGCACGGTCGTGTGGCCTGGCCATGCTTGTTGGGGCTGGACCGTATGGTCTTCGTGTGGCACAGCCCTGTGCCACCGCTGTGTGATGACCCATTGGGCCGTGCATTTTCACATTTTGGCCCATTTTCTCCTATTTTTGGTCTATTTTTCGCTCTTTTCTCTTCCCTATGCTCTCTTGAGTATAAAATATGAAAAAGAAAGATTAAGAGCACCAATTCTCACAAATTAATGATAATCCATCCATAATATAGGCTAAACATGAGGTAAAAATCTATATAATTTATCGTTTATCACCTTTGGTTTCCTTGCCCTCTCCATGAGAAATTGGGGTGGTTCCTCCAACCTATATTATAAGTGTTGCTATAAGGGTTATTTTGAAATCTAGAGTTGTTACCCATATAGTTGGCTTGTTCGTTCTCTGTGCTAAGGTCATGGGATGAATAATTTGTGTTGTACATTCTTCCTCCATTTGAATCACACCTCATCATTAGATGTACCTGCGTAGAGCCAACTAAACCGTCAATCTTTTTATTTAAGAGTTCTACCTGATTTGATAGCATTGTGACTGCATCAACATTAAAAACCCTGGCAGCTTTTTGTGGCTTTGTCCTCATGACTTGCCACTGATAATTATTCAGTGACATCTCTTCTATAAACTCATAAGCCTCCTCAAGTGTTTTGTTATTGATGGTTCCACCGGCAGCTGCATCAATCATCTGTCTTGTTGAGGGATTTAAACCGTTGTGGAAAGTTTACACTTGTAGCCACAAAGGTAACCCATGGTGAGGGCACCTTCTCTGCAAATCCTTGTATCTCTCTCAAGCATTGTAGAGTGTCTCTAAATCCATCTACACAAAAGAAGAGATATCATTCCTCAACTTTGCTGTTTTAGCCAGCGAAAAATATTTAAGTAAAAACTTTTCGGTCATTTGTTTCCAAGTAATGATAGACCCCCGTGGTAGAGAGTTCAACCACTGTTTAGCTTTATTTCTCAAAGAAAAAGGAAATAACCGAACGCGAATGGCATCATCAGAAACGCCATGAATTTTAAATGTGTCACAGAATTCCAGAAAATTAGCTAAATGTGAGTTAGGATCCTCATCCTGCAAATTATTAAACTAAACAAACTGTTGAATCATTTGACTAATGTTAGGTTTTAGTTCAAAATTATTTGCAGCAATAGTAGGCCTAACAATACTAGATTCAGTACCAGCTAAATTAGGCTTAGCATAATCATACATAGTATACGGAACAGGATTTTGATTCACAGGCTATGCGGCTACCACAGGAGGTAGTTGATTATTTTGATTTGCTTCCATCTCTTCGGTAGATTTGGGTTCTTCCTCTTGTCCTTGTTCTGGGTACTGTAAGCTTCGCCTTATGTCTCTTCGATTTCTGAGAACTGTGGCTTCTAAATCGCTATCAAACAATAGTGGTCCTGACGGGTTTTTTCTAGTCATAAACTAGAGATACCTATCAGAGAAGAACAAAAAGAAAATTTTAGTAAAACCTAAAAATAAAAATAGAAAATAAAATGCAATAAAAGTAAAAATGGCTAAAGTAATAGAAATAGAGTGTTCCTAATATCTTAGTTCCCCAGCAATGGTGCCAAAAACTTGACATGATTGTGATGAAGTAAAAATAATGATCGTACCTAGAAACTAACTATTATCACGATAAAAGGCAAGCACACCTATCAAGTAGTAGTATAGTTAGTGGCAAGACTGGAATATCGAATCCAAGGAACTAAAGGTACTAGTAATGACTTTCTTCCTATTATCTAGCCTAAAAGTAAAGGGGGATTTATTTGTAAACTAACTAATTCTAAACTAAACTAAAGGCGCGACAAAGAATAAATTGGAGAAATTACTTTGGGAAAACTGAATGATAATGGCAATACCTGAGGAAGAATTCACCTAGACTTCACTTGTTATTTAACTCTAAATTAGATGATTTCTTCATTCAACTTGATCAGTAGAGATCCCTAAATTATGTTAATATCTCTGTCAAGAATAAGAACAACTAACCCTAGGTTGATTAGTTGAAATCTCTTTCTAATTAAAACCCTAGTTTTGCATTAACTGGATCTATGGATCCCCCTATTAGATTTGACTCTAATCTGGCAGATTTTTGTCGTCCTATGTCTAGGATTGTGATCAACTCCACTTAATTGTGTTGGATCTACTCTTAAACAGGGACTTTTGCTCCTTTGAATAAGCACATTCGACTTGAATTAATATCCTAAAATACCAACTCAAGAATTAAAAGCACAATTAAAACAAATCAAATATTTATCATATAATTCAGCTAACAATAACAAGATCCGTCTTAGGTTTTGTCTCCCTTAGGTATTTAGGGGTTTAGTTCATAAAAAAAGAGAAAACATCTCAAAATAAAGAAAACAACAAAACATAAAGAAAACCCAAAACTCCTGAAAGTATTGAAGGGAGATCTTCAGTCTTGATGTAGATCCTCACTTCTGAAATGGATCAATCGGCTTTCCTCGAGTAATTCCTTGCCTTCTACTCTGTGTGTCGAGGTCCTCCTTAAGTCTACTCCTAAGGTGTTTATATAGACTTCGGAATACCTTTCTTAGCCTCTAAGTCGCCTTTTTCCGTGTGAAATTAAAACGAGTCACGACAGGGACACGCCTGTGTGGCACGCCCACGTGAATCAAGCCCAGGCCGTGTTCAAGCCTGCTAATGTGGCACGGCCGTGTGATGCACCTATGTGAGGAACTCCAGGCTGTGTTGATTTCTCACTCTGGCCCATTTTCTCTGTTTTTGGCCCGTTTCTAGTTCTTTTCACTCTCCTATGCTCACCTAAGTATAAAACATGAATTTAAAGGATTAAGAGCATCAAATTCCACAATTCAAGGGATAATTCATCCAAAATTATGCTAAGCATAGGGTAAAAACATGTATAAATTATGGTTTATCAGGTTGTAATAAGGCCTGTAAATTTTTGGGTTACAAATTTGGGATCTTATATGTGGTTTTATAATTGCTAGAGGTAAAAAAACGAGTTTTACCAAAACATCCTCTATTTTAAATTAAGCTTCCGTAACGATTATGATTTTATAATTAATAACGTCTTTAATAGGGAATAATCTTTTTAAAACCGCATTGGGAATTGATCAAACGCAAACTGAGGTTTTACACAAATTTTTAAAAGAATGGTTTTCAATGAAAACTTGGTTTTCAAAAAATACTTCAATGTGACATGCCAGATTCGGGCCTAACTTCTAGGCTGGGTTTGGGGTGTTACAACTGCCTATTCATCACATTCATCCAAAGGTTAGTACTTATCCAAATCATATATATCCATGTATAAGGAAGAAATCAAACATATCTTTCATGTAATTCTTCAATACATATCTTATATCTTGTAAAACATATAAACCATGTAACCATATAATTCATGTATCAATTCATTTATATCTCATATATTCATATAACATGTAATCAACGTAATCATGAAATTCTTATATCATATAAATCATGTTCATCATATATCTCATGTAACTTGTGATCTTTATGTTCTATATCCATATATTACCCGTTGAACCTTTGGAAACATCAATGGATACTTGGGTGAGACACACTAAGTGTATATATTTGTAATCTGTCAATTCATCATATATGCTCTTTCGAGCCATGTATAGTATGCTCCTCCTAAGCTAGTAACGGTAAGCCCGAAGACTGAACTGTAAGCCCGAAGGCTAAACTGTAAGCTCAAAGGCTGAACAGTAAGCCCGAAGGCTGAACGGTAAGCTCATGAGCTGTGGTGAGTCTGCAACGAATACAGGAGCTTGACCAAACGGTAGCCCTAGTGACATGTATGACTTTCTATGGTTCAAACAGGACTCGATTTTTAATCTAGGCATATAACCAATAGGCATTTTAATCCAATAATTTATTTATACACTATACAAGTATTTGATTCAACAATTAAAAATATATAAACAATTTGATTCTAATTATACGAACTTAACTCGTAAAAGCTCCTAAATCTGATATCTACTCGTCTATCTTTTGTTTCCCCTGATCAAGTTCCGGTATTTATTTATCTTGATCTATATATTATCAAATTTAACCATTTATTCACCAACACATTTAATTTAATCAATATACATTTATTTTGGCCTATTTACAAAATAGCCCTTGTATTTTCATACTTTGACATTTTAGTCCTTAATACAAAAAAATATGCAAAATACACAAAATCTCCCTAAACCTATTCGTAGTTGAATGTTCATGTACTCAATATCAACCCATATTTTCAATTATTTCACATTTCCAACTACAAGATTTTTATCTTTTTCAATTTAATCCTAAATACTCAATTTTGTCAAAAATCACTTTATAAAACTTGTATATCTACTAACAACCATTAATAATATTTTAAGAAATATCTAAATAAATATGTATTCAACAATGGCATTTTTCAAAATCATCAATAATTTCATAAATTGAGGTATAGACTAGCTATACCGAGCTGTAACGAGCTCAAAAACATAAAAATCTTTAAAAACCGAGCTTAAACCGTACCGTAATTGAAGATCAAAGTTGTCGAACCTTAAAACACAATGTAAACTTCTTTTTCACTTTGATATTCAGCTAAGATGATAGAATAATGAACTATTTCATGCTTTTGTTTTATTAAACATATAATATTAAACCATTTACTAAAATAACCTTTATAAACCAATTAAAACTTATATAAAATATGGACATAAATGTCCAATATCATTTAAAATGGCCTATTTACCATTTAAGGCCACTATGATCAAGAACCAAAGTCAATTAAGCCACTTTGATAATTAAACACATGTTTATCACTTTACGCGATTTAGTCCTTTTTACCGAATTAACTATTTAATCGATAAAATTTCTTTACGAAACTTTTGTACGGTAATTCTGTCATGCTGTAAAGCTCATTAAAATAATAAAAATAATATTTTGACTCGGTCAAGTGGTCCCGAAACCACTCGTTCTAATCAGACTCAAAGTTGGGTTGTTACAACTCTCCCTCTTTAGGGATTTTCGTCCCCGAAAACATTATCGGTAAACAGGTTAACGTACTATTTTCGTATAGCTTCCTCAGGTTCCCACATAGCTTCCTCTAAGCCGTGTTTACTCCAAAGAACTTTCACAAGTGCTATACATTTATTTCTCAACTTTTTGATTTCTCGGGCCAAAATCCTAATCTGTTCTTCATTGTACGATAAATCTGACTATATTTCCACATCAACGGGAGAGATCACATGTGACGGATCGAATCGGTATCAACGTAGCATCGAAACGTGAAACACATTATGTATCTTTTCAAGTTCAAATGGTAATGATAGTCAATAGGCTACAGGTCTTATCCTTTCAACAATTTCATACGTCCCGATGAATCACGCACTTAACTTTCCTTTCCGGCTGAAATGAAGAATTTTCTTCCATGGTGACACTTTCAAGAATACTCGGTCTTTGACCTGAAACTCTATCTCTTTACATTTCAAATTCGTGTATGATTTATGTCTATCAGATGTTGCTTTTAAATTATCGCGAATCACTTTAACTTTTTCTTGCGTTTCTCTGATCAATTCAACCCCGTGTATCTTCTTCTCACTCAATTTTGTCCAGTATAATGATGTTCGACATTTACGATCGTATAAAACTTCGTACAAAGCCATTTTCAAACTCGTCTGGAAGCTGTTATTATAAGCAAATTCAATCAGAGGTAAGTGTTTCTCCCAACTACATTCAAATTCAAGGATGCAATATCGTAACTTATCCTCTAAAATCTTTATAACTCTTTCAAACTGACCCTCAGTTTGAGGATGAAAAGATGTACTGAAATTTAATTTTATTCCCAGAGCTTCTTGTAATTTCTTCCAGAATCTCGATGTGAATCTCAGATCTCTATCGGAGATAATAGACAATGGTACACCATGTAATCCTACAATCTCAAACAAGTACAATTCAGCTAGTCTATCCAAAGAGTAATTTGTACGTACCAGTATGAAATGAGTAGATTTTGTCAATCGATCCACTATAACCTAGATTGCATTTTTCTTTTTCGGAGTCAATGTAACACCCAAAACTCGACTTAGAAGTTAGACCCAGATCTGGCGTGTCACATTGAAGTGTTTTTTGAAAACATTGTTTTCACTGAAAACCCTTCTTATTTAAAAAACTTTGTTGCCAACTAAACTTGTGTTTGTTTATTTCCAAAACGTGGTTTATTAAAAGTCATTCTCTTGTAAAAAAATTATTACCTTTAAAACCCTCTTTATTGCGGATGCTTAATTTTAAAATAGTTGCCGAAACGTGATTTTTTTTAAAACAGGTGTTGGTTTGGAAAAACCGTGTTCTACTTCTAGCAAATATAAAACAATAAATAAAATTCCAAATTTAAAATCCAAAACTAATAAAGGCCTTATTACAACCCAAATCAAAATACTTTAAAAGTAAATAATCAAAACAGAAAGCATAAGTAGTGTATGTCCTCTCCGAGTCTCTCGCAGCTCCGATCCGTCTAAGGCTGAGAATTACCTGAAAAAGTTAATAAATAGGGTGAGTTTATGGAAACTCAGTGTGTAATCCCCTTACTAAGGTACCAGTCAGTAAACAATAACAGAAACGGTCTGGGCCTGATCCCTTTAACAGAGACAGCACAGTTTAGTTCAGAACATAAGTGGGTCTAAGCCCAATACTAATCATTTGGATCTCAGCCCATATCAGAACCAATTGGGCCTAGCCCATATTAGAAATAGAGAATAACTGAATGATACATGCAAACCCATCCAACCAACACACCACCCCGTCCAACCCTACACAGTTTGTAGGGATATGATCAACCCACCCATCCAACATACCAAGCTTAGCACCAGTTGCGGCACTAAGTCAACAGAACGGCTCAAAGTCGTAAATAGAACAGTTTACAAATCATAAACAAGATGGCATAAAGCCATAATCATACGCGTGGCACAAAGCCATCAATAACAAGTCTATAATCGGCACAAAGCCTGCGATATCGGCACAAAGCCTTTGGTAATGGCACAAAGCCCATAGCTACGGCACAAAACCCACAATAACAGCACGAAGCCCATAATAACGGCACATAGCCTTCGGTAACATGATCGGCACTCAGCCATCGATAGGTCCACAGTCATCTCGGGCGACCCGTGTGACCTCATCAATTCAATATGAATGTACGGCTATTAAGCCTTTGGTGGGTCTATAGTCGTCTCGCACGACCCGTGCAACCCTATTAGATCAGATCTTCCTCCATACAATATCCCAACCCATGCAATATGTTATGTATACAGAATGTCAAGCTCATAACCGGTCATACAACCACAGACAAGTTATTCATATCATAAACATATAATCACAGTTAAACTAGTCCAATCATAGCACACATCAGTCATTTACCCTCGAGGGGCAAAACAGTCATTTTACCCTCCAAGGATATTCTGGTCATTTTGCACCACAAGGGTATTTTGGTAATTTCTCACTACAGGGGTATTTCAGTAATTTTACACTACAAGGGTATTTTGGTAATTTTACACTACAATAATATTTCAATAATTTTACAACCTCCAAGGAGGTCTACAGTCGCCTCGAATGACTTCAGCAACACAAACGATCACAATAGTAAAAATGGGCCCGAGGCCCATTGTTGGTCCAAGTGGGGCCCATATGCACATTTGGCCCGCTAAGTCCAAAATCTACCCTAGCCATGTAATCGACATAGCCAAGTCCAATATTTCCACATATCCATGATAAACATAGCCTAAAATCGGCCTAAGCCCATGAGATCGCTCATGGTGGCCTCCACTATCACATCGGACTATCCACACGCGCGTTCACACGCTCGTGTCGCAACCGTTGTTGAACTTTTGGCTTTTCAGCATTCCGACATTTCTGCATTTGCTGATCTACCATCTATTCAGCGAAGTACATACTTTCGGCTTTTCAGCCGATCAACACTTAGAATAGGGTGAGTAGATGCCCCTTTGGCTTTTTAGCCAATCAGCAAACATAACACCCATTTACACACACCTTCAGCTTCTAAGCCGATCAATAAAAACAGGGTTTGATACACACCTGCTATGGATCTATAGTTGAAAACGCTTCCGAGGCCCAACACCTATGATGACAAGAATCCCATCATCAATTCATATTCACAATTAATCTAAAACCTTAATAGCGAAGATACTACTCTTACCTTAATCGAATAATAGGAAAACGGTTCCCATACCTAAATACCGCCATAAAACTTCTTCTTCACATGAGGAAATTTGAGGATCAACTAAAATAGCACACCTAAAAGAAAAGAACCAGAATCAATTTCAAGGAAAAGACAAGGGAGAAATATTCAGCTTTAACGCAGAGATAAAAAGAAAAAGATTAAGAAGCATGAGTCAGAATCGATGGCACTTACGATTACCAAAGAATAAACACTAAACCGAAATCAGAAAAAGAGAGAAGGAGAAGAGAAATGGTCAAGCCAAACGAAACTATGAAAACGCAATGAGAGGAAAACAAATGAAAGAAGTACTTGGTCCCCTCTAGAGTCTCGGTCATAAGAGAAAACAAGGAGTAGAGAGCAATCAGTCATGGTTGAAGAAAGGGAAGGCAGAGAAACAAATAGCACAAAGAAAAGGGGAAAGATAAGAAATACCGTCGGCCAAAATTATAAGAAAGGAGGGGACAAAGGTTCGACCAAAAAATGTAAGTAAGGAAAAAGCCTATATGCAATTCGATCACAAAGGTAAGGCACGAAAAAGAAAAAAAGAAAAGAAGATAGAAACAATTTGGTACTCAAGAGAAACTGAGAGTTGCTATGAAATATGTCCAAAAATGCTCTCACAATGCGTAAAATACATGTCAAAGAATCCCCTAGCTGCAATCACCTACTCAAGCTACCCAAAGACTTCCAAATTCAGCCAACTCCTTCCCCTCATCCAACTCCATGATTTTATCTCTCCATAATTTGCTCCATAACCCACTCTTCTAATCTTTGACCAATTCTTCAACCAACTCACTGGAATTTGAATCCACCATAAACACATGCTGCCCCAAGAAGTAAAATAAATAACCTCTGCATGCAATGGGATTCGAACCCAAGGCTTCTCAGTACCCAGTCACGCCACTTGCCACCAAGCCACAAGGCTTTTTATGCCATAACTTGTCCTTACAATTTTATAACGCCTACATGTCCAAGTCTAGGTTTATTAATAAAACAAAAATTATGCACATGCTAAGACTTAAACCTCAGACCACATGCATACTCCTAACTCCACCTTGCCACTAGACCACATGCTTTATTATGCCACATTTTACCCAAAAATATTCTTAAAGCCTACATACTAACATCTAGGGTTTTACTCACTTAAAACCAAAATTTTTGCCAAAGCCCAAGTTTGAACCCAAGACTTCTCCAACACTTTTCAGGGCCCTTAATCCACTGAAACAAGCCTTCATTTACAATAATTCTTGCACACAAACTTTTATGTGTAGCCTCTTAGCGACTCCCATGCACAAGGCCCATTACTACTAGGCCCAAATTCAGGGCATTACAGTCAGGGGCAATCCTAATACAAAATCTATAGTAACTCTGTCCCATTTCCATTCTGGAGTCATCACTTGCTATAATAAACCTGACGATACCTGATGTTCAATTTTTACTTGCTGATAGATTAAACATTTCGATACAAACCCTGATATATCTTGTTTCATTCCTGATCACCAGTACAATTGTTTCAAATCATTATACAATTTAGTACTACCAGGATGAACAGAAAAACGACTATCATGTGCTTCGTGTAAAACTTTCTGAATGAGTTCAGAATCTTTTGGTATGCAAATTCTATTCCAGAACATTAACATCAGTTCAAATAGTAATTTCAGAATCAGAATTAGACTCACATTGCAGTCGTTTAGCCTATAGCTCGCTATCATTTTTCTGAGCCTCGCAGATTTGTTGCAGAAATACCGGTTTAGCTTTTAACTCAGCTAAAATAGATCCGTCATTACATAACATCATCTGTGGATTCAAAGTTCGTAAAGCAAATAGAGATTTCTGGCTCAAAGCATCAGGTACAACGTTAGCTTTTCCCAGATGATAATCAATTACAAACACATAATCTTTCAGTAATTTTAGCCATCTCCATTGTTGCAGATTCAAATCTCTTTGTGACATCAAATACTTCAGGCTTTTATGATCTGTGAATATTTGGCATTTTTCACCGTATAGATAGTGACACCAAATCTTTAATGCAAAGACTAAAGCGGTTAACTCGAGATCATGAGTCGGGTAATTCTTCTCGTATGGTTTCAACTGTTGGGAAGCATAAGCTATAACTCTTCTGTCTTGCATCAATACACATCCCAATCCATTTAACGATGCATCACTGTAAATTACAAACTCTTTACTCGATTTTGATTGTTCTAAAATTGGTGCCTCTGTTAACAATGCCTTCAACTATTCAAACCTCTGTTGACATTTCTCAGTCCACTCGAATTTCATATCTTTCTAGAGTTATCGAGTTAACGGAACTGCAATCATCGAGATACTTTCACAAATCTTTGGTAATAACCCCCTAAATCCTAAACTTTGGACTAATTTGATAACATATAAAAGATATAGGAAAACTTAAGAAAATCTTCAAAATAGGGTCACACGACCATGTGCCCAGGCCGTGTGCCTCACACGGTTACCAGACATGTCCATGTGTCCAGGCCGTGTAAATCCAGGGCATACATATTGACTTGTGCGCACGGCCATAAGACATGTCCCTGTGTCTCGGCCATGTGAAAATTAGGGAGCTACTGACTTGCACCCACAGCCACAAGACACGGCCGTATGCTAGCCCGTATGGCATCCTGTCCAAAATAACTAAGGTGCAGGGGTACACGGTCGATTCACACGCCCGTGTTCTCAAGCCGTGTGGTACAAAATAGGCTTGATTTAAGCCATTTTCACACCCCATTTGATCAAGTACCTATAATCATCAATTAAACGACATTTATATACATAAACAAACAACCAATTCAGCCAATTCAAAACACATCATGTACCATTGCATATCAACCAATTCAATGCCATAAATATAGCACAAACATGTACAAATTTATAAATATTCACTTCAAGTCAATAGCTACACTTCATATCTCAATCTCATCTATTTCATACATAACATAACCTCATCTTAATACACAAATAACCCATACCAAAATGACCATTTCATTTTCTCCAAAACATACCATATAGCAATTCATTCAAGGCTAATATATATATATGTCACTTCCACATCAACCAAAACAAAGTTATTTACCACAAGAATGTGCCATCTTATCATTACCAATACATTCACATATCATATAAAAAGACATATCATATAAAAGTATCATACCAAAGCATCATTTTCAAAATTCAAGCCATATCACATAGCTTGAACATGTGCCAAAATCATACCAATTTCATTAACAAAGATAGCCATACAATTTTACCTATAAACTAGCCTATACATGCCATATTTCTATCATTTACAAACGTTCCCAAAAATACCAAAAGTATGCTTGGATAGTGCGATATCAATCTCCAACTTCATCCAAAATCGAGCTAACTTCTGAAATCTATAAAACACGGGAAAAATAAATAGAGTAAACTTAAAGCTTAGTAAGCCCGTATAATATAGAATTAAACTTATGTAACACCTTGAATTTGGGCCTAGAAATATTGGGCCTTGAGCATGGGGAACAGTTAGGAAGCTGCACATAAAAGTTTAGTTATGCAAGAAAGTGACATAAAAGAATGTTTGCTTCAGTGGTTAAAGGATTTAGGAGTGTTTGAGAGTGTCTGAGAAGTCTAGGGTTCAAGCTGTAGCTTCGGTAGAAATTTTCTTTTATTGAGTAAACCCCTAGCTTTGGGTCAATAGGCTTAGAATTAATTATGGGTAAATTATGACATAAAAAGAGCTTGGTGGTCCAGTGGTAGTGGCATGTTAATCTATTAGGGAGCTTGAGTTTGAGTCACACTATACGCAAAATAGTATTTATTTTACTTCCTTGCTGTGTGAGCAGTGGAGTTTGACTCAAACACTGCTAGGTGGTGAAATTCGAATGAGTCATAGAGAAATTTGAGGAGAGATTTGGGGAGTTAATCTGGGATATTAGGAGAAAATCAAGGAAAATTTGAATTATAGGAGTGTTGGAGTCGATTTTCATTTGGGGTTTCTCTTGGTTTTTCTTTTGCGGTCGTTTTAAATCTTTTTCTTTTCTCTGTTTTAAACTTTTACTTGGCTTAGGTTCTTTTCATTCACTGTTTAAGGGTAGCCGAATTTTGGCCTCTGACCATTCGGGTATTGTTTTGGTTCGATCTTCTTTTACTATCTCTTGGCCAAGTACATATCTTCCTCCCCTAATCTTTGTTATCAGTTTTTCTCCTTTCCATCTTTATTACCAAATTCATCTTATTCTTCTCTTTAATCTACTTCAGCTTTCTTTCTTTTGTAGCCTCTCATTCTCGATTCATTTGGTTTGTAATCACTCTTCTATTTTGTTTTAGCCGAATGCTCCATCCCTCCTTCCGTATTGTTTCGGCTTTAACAATTGATTCTCCGATCAACCAGGTGTGTATTTTCTCAGTTGTAGCTTCTATTTGCTTTATGCCACAATAAACTTCTGTCTAACATGGTTCATTCTTTTTACCATTGATTGTTTCAAGGGGGTGTTTAGGCTAGGCCTTGTCTCAGCTGCATCGTGTGAGCATTCTAAGGTTAGGTCGATTGTCTCTTTTCCTAATCTAGACTCTACATTTTAGGTAAGTGTTTTCTCTTCAAGTTTAAACTATTCAATTGGTGGATGGTTATTAAGAGATTATGATTGTAATGCAGCTAATCGATAGGGAACGTGTGATCAGTTCTCGTCGGTCATCTAAGGGAAACAAATCATTTATTATTCAATCAAGGTGAGTAAGAATTGACGTTTTGGGATTAAATGGTTGTTAATCCTATTGGTTATAAGACTGATTGTATATTTTGATTGAATATAGGTCCGGAGCTCGTGGATCATAGCACGTTTTCACAAACAAGTGTGTATTCACACTGCTTTAACCGTTGAACGGAAAAAGCCGAAAAGCCGAAACTATGGTAACAGATGCCGCACGGGCGTGCGAACGCACGTGTGGTAATTCGAGCCCATGAAACGTAGGCGTATGACTGTAGAGGCCACCATGAGCGATCTCATGGGCTTAGGGCCATGTTGGGTCGAATGGGGCCGTGTGGGCCCATGGGCCTCACACGGGTAATTCTCGCGGACATAAGGAAAATGTTGGAGCTGGCTGTATCGTTCACATGGCTAGGGTCATTTTTGGGCTTAGTGGGACACACGAGCGTGTGGGCCCCACTTGGGCCACATAATGGGCTTTGGGCCTAATTGTACCGTTTGATTGTTAAAGGCCGCATGGGTCGCACGAGACAACTGTGGACCTACTGATGGGTCGGTAAGGGTACCTAGACCCCAAACTGAAAAATAACCGATATACCCCTTTAGGGTAAAACGATTGATATACCCCCATAGGGTAAAACGACCGATATACCCCCATAGGGCAAAACGACCGATATACCCCCATAGGGTAAAACGACCGATATACCCTCATAGGGTAAAACGACCGATATACCCTCATAGGGTAAAACGATCGATATACCCCCATAGGGTAAAACAACCGATATACCCCCATAGGGTAAAATGACTGATATACCCTCATAGGGTAAAACGATCGATATACCCCCATAGGGTAAAATGACCGATATACCCCCGTAGGGTAAAACAACGGATATACCCCCGTAGGATAAAATGACCGATATACCTCCGTAGGGTAAAATGACCGATATACCCTCGTAGGGTAAAATGACTGATATATCCTCGTAGGGCAAAATGACTGATATACCTTTGTAAGGTAAAATGACTGATATGCCCCCATAAAATAAAATGACCGATATACCCTCGTGGGGTAAAATGACTGATATACCCCCATAGGGTAAAATGATCGATATACCCCTATAGGGTAAAACGACCGATATACCCTCGTAGGGTAAAATGACCGATATACTCACATAGGGTAAAATGACCAATTTACCCCCATAGGGTAAAATGACCAATATACCCCGTAGGGTAAAATGATCGATATACCCCAATAGGATAAAATGACCGATATACCCCCGTAGGGTAAAATGAACGATATACCCCATAGGGTAAAATGACTGATATACCTTTGTAAGGTAAAATAATCGATATGCCCCTATAGGGTAAAATAACCGGTATACCCTCGTAGGGTAAAATGACTGATATACCCCTGTAGGTTAAAATGATCGATATACCCCATAAGGTAAAATGATCGATATACCCCCATAGGGTAAAATGACTGATATGCCTTATAAAGTAAAATGACTGTTTTGCCCTTACTTTGTGTATGATTGTATTGGAGCATGCCACGTTGTATGTATGTTGCATCCATGTATGATATTATGATACTATGCATCACATATTGCATGGGGATGAGATTATTGTAATTGGAGAAAGTGTACAAAAATGCACAAATGGCCTATAGCAGAATTCAACACTACCAGAGTGAAGAGAGGTAAAAGAGAATAGGAGTCCAACAATCAGTGACAAAAACAAAACTGACCGAATGAGGAAACTCACAACCAAAACTAATTACTAGGGTGCCTAGAATCCCAATTTGGCACGCCTACTCTTTCACACCCCCACGTCCCTTGATTTCCTCCTAAAATCCCTCAACCACATCACAATCCCATTATTCTCTCCATAAATCCATCCGAACATCACTCCCTCATTCAAATTCTGCAGCATTTCAGTCAAACTCCACCACCTCACAGCACAGGTGGTAAAAATAAACACTCCATAATACAGTATAAGACTCAAACCTTAGACCTCAAGAATACTCTACACGCTACCTACCACTGGACCACAGGCTCCTTTTGTGTCACATTTTAACCACAATTATTTTTAAAGCCTATATGCTGGACCCAAGGTTTATTCAAGAGAAAAACAAAAATTTTGCATGAGCCAATGCTTGAACCCAGGGCTTCCTAGAGACTCTCAAACACTCATAAATCACTTAACCAATAAGGCAAACATGCGTTTGTGCCACAAGATACAGAAATTAAAAATTTAAAATTTTTGGGCGTTACACACCCCATTTTGATGATTGACAAACTATTTTATTTTGTGGATTTGTAAAATAATTAATTAAGATTTTTATTTTATTTAGGAGTAGGAGTAATAGTAATAGTATTTTATTTTTTTTTGGTTTTGAATTTTCTATGTAGAAACCTCCCATGAAGGAAAAATTACATTTATGAGCTTTCAACGAATAAGGAAGTAAGTACCCACTATAAGAATACGTCAATGTCACGATCAATTGGGTAACTTCACTCCTAATCTATTTAAGGGTTGCACATCAAAGACAATGTGCTATCTAAAGTGTGGGGGGTAACATAGGAAATTTTAGTTTCATTTTTACACTTTTTCATTTATTTTTCTTGTCAAAAGTGTGCTTGAGCTTGTAGAAATACAAGTGATTGGTTAAGAGCATGTATATAGGGTGATTGTATTTACGATAAATTTGGCATGATAGTGAATGATTTTAAATTTTCTGTTATTAGACTACAAAGTTTTATACATTACACTGTAAATAGGCATTAAGTAATTGAATATACCAAATGACAGAGAATATATAGAGAAATGAGCATGCTAGTATGTATGATAAATGGTTAAATTGTGATTACTTGATTGATTAAATCTGTAAATATTTAGACATCTAGGGATGACCTAAGGAAGCCAACCTTATTCATGAATTCTTAAAACCCATATTTGAGCTAGAAAACTCTTCTTGATGAACCTTCATGCAAAACCCGAGCCAAAATATGAACTTGTACTTACCCTTTTTCTTTAGTCCCTGAAATGCATGAATTTAGACATCTGGTCATACGTATTAAAGGATAAGTAGAGACATCATGGTGGTTTTGTAAATATAAGAGTGAAATAGAAGCGTTTGGGGTGTTACAATAAAAGTCACAAGAATTAGAAACTTCAATAATTAACGCACAAAAATTCATGAGCTAACAATAGTTTTTTTATTATGTCGGGACTTGCTACATGGAGAAATAAGGTGGTGAGTGGGCAAGGGATATTAAGGGGAAGAATAGGGAACAATGCGATGTGCCAAACTACTATCGTGCTTGAAATTGTTTTGATGCCCTTTTTATTGAATTCTATACCAACCTTAAGCTTTAGAACATTACAAGCCGATAATTCCTATATGACGTTGATAAAACTATTCATGAATGGACATTATATCAAGTAATTGCAATAATGGTTGTTTGTATTCTGCTAGCATAATCAAATTACCTATATGATTTAGCAATGGATCCATATATTTGAAGACCTTATTGTTTATATATTTTGTAATATATTGAACTTAGGTTTTTAAAGTTGAGAATGGTAAGTCATTTATGTTGGATTGTCAGTACGCCCTGTGGCACAACGAAAAAATTATTCCGATGACCATCATCCAAGGATCCAACGAGGAATGAATCGGGTTGAAAAAAAATTAGAAATATACCTTTAGCAATCTAGTTTCCTTCATGGTGTCAGTTTCAAGCCGTAACAGAATCATTTCGGCATCTACGTAGTCCACTAAGTCAAGCATGAACAACAAAACTCTTTGAACTTTTCAGAGAAAATTCAAAGACTGGCTGCTAGACCACTTGAATTTTCCTTACTTCTCAGTCGCATCATCAAGGATCTTTTTCCTTTTATTAATCACATATAATAAAAATGGAATAATTCTCTTTTACTTCTAGAGAAAATCATGGAAGGTATTAAAGTTTTCTTCTTTCCAAAAGAATATTAACTTCCATAAATATTAACTCTGGAAAGTAGTTACGAATCATATTCGCTAGGAGATACTGTTAGTCAGGCGATACAGTCCGCCAGACAATACTGTCCGCCAGGCGATACTGCCTGCCAAAGATGTATATAGGAGGGTATATGCCCAACGTTTTGTATGAAGTCTATTCGCTTTAACCATAGGGTGTGACCTTGTAGGTTATTGTAACACTAGTAGAAATACTAGAACATTTCTAATGTTACAAGTAATGAGCGACATCTAGCAATGCATCATTGCAACCTAAGTTACAAGAAGTTGTGATTCGACATAAATTTTCTATGATAAACTTTTTATGTATTATATCATTTTATCCTTTATATCTAGATTGGACGCAAGTCATGGTATAGTCACACTTGTATAGTCCAATCTCATAGTTTTTAATATTTTGAGTAGACTACAATAAGCAAATAAGTACGATATCTCATATCAACTTATTTGAGCATGGCCATGCATTTCTAGTCTCACTGTATCAAGTGGCCTAAGATATTACTCCCATTATGTAGGAGGGATAAATCATATTTTGATCAATCATATCCCACTACATGGTTTGAGGTATATCCAATATTAGTCTTTATAGTACAACCTATTATAGTAGACGTTTAACCACATCAAAATATACAACTCAAAATGTTAGGACAATGATGATCTCAAATTTGAGGATCATATACATAGTGATCACTCTGAGTAATGTTGTGACTATTACATAATAATCTAATAAACATACTCATAGTGAGTCAATCCAATATGTTGTTCTTTAACACATACTCATGTATTGATTTTGACATTCCTATGTCAATAACGACATTTTATCATCAATCAACTACATATTAGTCTCAATGTATTAGCACTGTCCAAACCCATAATAATACTTGACTAAAGACTTTTTAAGAATGATCATATTATTCTTAGGACTTTATTATTAATAATTTTATTTATACACACAAAAATTGAAATAACAATGGCAATATCTTATATTAACAACGTCAATGTCTTATATTAACATTAAGGTAAAGACGAGTATGTAATTACAATAATCTCATGCTAGAATTACATGTATATATGATTATTCCTAGTTATGCGTTCCAAAACTGGTATTTGTATCATATTTACTCAAGATTTGTCTTTTATTTTTCAATTTTTATGTTTTCTTGCTTGAGGACATGCAATGACTTAAGTGTGGTGGAGTTTGATCTGCCATAATCTGTTGTAGCAGATTAAACCATTTTTCACACTTAGCTTGAATAAAAGAAATTTCATCATGTTTTGCTTAATTTTTCACTTTTTGTTATCAAATAATAAAAAGTTTGATTTGATTCGTTTATATGACTTTAGGGGCCAAAATAGGCTTAAAGGAAGACTAACGTGTTTGGTGAGCATGCAGGACACCATTCGAAGGCATGAGAACATGAGCTGGTCGCCATGTTGCAACACAGAGTTTAATAACGCAACATAGTAAGCAAGATACCTAAAATAGCAAGATTGCCTTCGGTGTCACAACATAGCCAGAGGATGTCGCGATACAGCCCTAAATCTGAGCTTGAACAAAGTAAACTGCCACCAATGTCGCAACACCGACTTGACATAAAAAATTAATAAGCTAAGAGTGTTTTGGCCCACACAATGAAATTTAATGTAAAAACACCAACCGGACTAAAGCTATGGATGATAACCAACCCTAAATCTATAAATAGGCTTCACTGAACACTTTTTAGATAGCTTTTCTGTGTCTTTAAACTTTTATTCTAGTTTAGGTTGCAACTGTTATTTAGTTTTCAGTTTTTAGTCCTTTGTAATTAGGAGTTCTTTCAATTTATTTTAACTTTTGTCCGGCGGAGAATCTGATTGGTAGATTCATTAAAACTCTTGTGGATTTTTGTGCTTTCAAATCATCAATACAATATAGGATTTCTCTTAAACTTTTACTCTTGATTTATTCTTCATGTTTATCTTCTTTATCAAATTTATGTTGCTTATGAGATTCATGAGGAATTAATCCTCTTGTGGGGGTTTAGCGAGTGGGGGTTTAGCGAGTGGATGTAGGAGTAATTAATTTCTATGTAAGGTTTCTTAGCAAATTAACTTTTTGGGATAGGAAAAAATTAAACCCTAGGCCTGACAACCCTAGGAAGTCATCTAGGTGGCAATGAACCAAAAATTTGTATTGCCCATCCATAAACCACTTACCCCAATCCGGTTTGGACTGTGAGGTCGAGAGATAAGTAGTTCTTATCGACTCATTAGTTTACTAGAAGATTGAGAGATCCTGCTAGGTTAGTGACTAGTTGGTTGAGTAGAGCTCAACATAGGAATTAGTTATGACCACCGAAGCGAGTTAGTCTTCCATGCTTAGATTTGAGTGATTTAACAAAATTTTCCATTTTTTATTATTTTATTCTATTTATTTTTCTTATAAAATAATTTCTCTTCACTTTATGTTTTACTGCAATATAATTTAATTAAAATATTATTTAGATCTATTAACGTTAGAGTTATTATTAATTTAGTATTCGCCTCCCTTGGGTATGATCCTCAGAGTATTCGGCCATCATTTTGTCTCCCATTAAGGAATCAGCTGGTTCCAACATAACCAAACTAGAATTGGTTCCCAACTAATTACCAATCAACCACCAAAATTTTCCACGTTTTCCAATAGAACCCTCTAACTTACTATTTTATTCAATCAACTCTTAGCTCTCTATTAATTTTTGGGACTTAAAGAAAACCGGGTGTGACAAATGTTGTAGCAAGACTAAGGAACAACCTTCTTGTTTCATGGCCCTCTAGATGGTCCAATTAGTTATGATTTTGCTTTTTTTTTTTTTATAATAAATCCCTGATGAGATTCTCTCTTATTTTGAAAGAGGCCTTCGGCCCTCCCATTAGGAAAACAGTTATGTAATCTTTCTTTTCTATCCAAGTTCCTTTTATTACCAAAAAGAAAAAAAGTAGTAGTGTCTTTAGTTTCTTCTAGTGTCACGGGTTGCACAAAGAAGCCCACAATCGGAGCACATTTTGATGTTCCCTTTTGTTCATTGAGGGTCATTTGGCCTGATAAGATTGACCCATTGCTTGGAAGAGACTCAAGGTCTATCTGCTTGGATCCTGGCTAAATTGTAAACATTGTATTTTACCAAGGTAATTATTATAAATCCTAAAGGATAAACATATATACAATTTAAATCCCATAGGACTCTTTTATTATAGATAAGAACTAATATCAACCATTGATGTAATTCGATCTGTACAGTTGGATTTGGCGAAGCTAAACTATAAATAGAGTCCTCTACCTTCATTTGTAATAATTCAATTCTTGAGTTAAAGAATATATTGAGAGCATTTACTCAAACACTTGGTGTGCGATATTTCTCTTTGGCTTTTTTGTTCATTCTTTGCTCATTCGTTTTTAGCTTGCTTCCATTTTGCTTTGGTGTCTCAGAGAATTTCTACAATAATTTTCAATTTTCGAGAGTAGGCTGACTTGGATGGGATTTCAACCCAAGAAATCGCCTAAAGCCGCGCTGTTGGCCAAACTAAATTTCTAGCCCCATGACATTAATACTACCATATATTCCTTGATGGTCAACATTTCTCTCCTTCTCCTATATATAAATGGTTAAAATGTGCTACAAGTCGTTGTACGTTTCAAAAATTAGGAATTTAGTCCATATATTTCTATATCATGGATTTTAGTTCCTCTACTTTTCAGATTTCAAAATTCATTTAAATCCAATTGTTAACATTATTAATTTTTTTTGTTAAGTTTATTGCTATGACATTTTTGAAATAAAAAAAGTCAATTCATACCCATGTAATTAAAAAAAAGACTTGGTAATTAACTTGAATTTAATAAAATAATAATAATATTAACAATTAAACCTAAATTTTAAAATAGAGATAAATTTTAAAATTATACATGAACTTTGATTTAATGTGCAATTGTATACATAAACTTTAATTTGGTGCATAAATGTAAAACTCTAATTGTGATTCAAATATATACTTGAAACTTTAATTTTGATTTAATTATATACATTTAAAGAAATAAAACATCAATTTATTTTTATATGGGATAAATATAATTATTTATATATACAATATATAAACATAAAATAATATTATATCAATAATTATGTTAATTATTTATAAAAATTAAATCAAATCAAAATTTTATATATAAAATTACACAAAATTAAAATTTATATATATAATTATATATAAAACCATAATTCATATATAATTTTTAGAAATACCCTTTGAAAATATGAAAAAGAATAAAAGCTAAATTCCTTGAAGTAAGAGTACCATGTCCATATTCTCAATTTTAAAGAAGTATAGGTACTTGTGCCACATTTTAACCTATATAAATAAGATCGGCGGATTTTAGACAAACGGAGTGAAAGATCGAAATTGGCAGAAGATGAAGGTTTCCGTCAAAACTCTCAGAGGCTCTCATTTCGATATCGAAGTCAAACCCGAAGATACGGTTCGCTTCTCTCTCCCTCTTTTTCCAGGGATTTTACGTTTCTTGACTAGGGTTTTCCATTTTCCCCTGTATTTGAACATTAATTCGCGTTCATCTAGGACTGTATTAGTTGGACTTATTATGCACGTAGTTGAATTACCATGCCTGACATGTGAAATCGGAGATCGTGAATGATTTGTTCAATTTTAGTGTCTAATTCATTGAATATGTTTATTTAGCTTGTGAATAGTCTAGCTACTTCGATTAAGTTTTAGTGGACTGATACTCGTGTAGCTTGAACGGCGGTATCCTTTTCTTCTGGGGACAATTAGCAATTGAGTACTTCCTACGTAATGCTTTTTACTAGTTCATTGAAATTAGTGAATAATACTTTGATTTGTGGACTTCATTTTTGTCTTAGTATTTCATTAACTTGTATCATTGAATATTGATGCATAGATTGCCATGTAATTTCTTGTTGTAGTGTGCTAGATTTAGGTTTGAATTTGAGTATATACAAGCTTTGAACATTGCCATAAGCATCTCATATTTTGCAAAGCTCTTTCACTTCTTTTTAATTAGTGTGGTTATGAACACTGGATTAAATGTACAGAGGCTTCTTTTAATAGATCTTCTATAACCAAGGATCAAGTTCTGCATTCTATGGTTACATCTAATCAAGGGTTGTGTTTTTTAATGATGTGGATTTTCTAACTATATAAATAAGCTATTATTATTTTTATTGTTTTTGCTACTTTTTATGCTTTTAAGGTTTATATATACATATATACATCCATATACATGCACAGACTTGAAAGTCTTGGGATAAAATGCATTCTGCCTTCTGCCTTCTGCCTTTTACATTTCTTTGTCACTTGGTATTATACAATTCTGCTGCTAATGCTTGTCAATTCTTTCAGGTTGCGGATGTAAAAAAGAACATAGAAACTGTTCAAGGGACTGATGTTTATCCTGCTTCGCAACAAATGCTTATCTATAAGGGAAAAGTTCTTAAAGATGACACGACACTGGCTGAAAACAGTGTTACTGAAAATAGTTTTATTGTGATCATGTTGACAAAGGTGAGATTGGTTACAATATTCTGATTTTTATGTTTGTAAATATTTCATCTAACTTGTTCAAACTTTTCTGACCAAAGTATGCTGACTTTTTCCTAATAAATGCCTAACTGACATCATTATTTTTCACACTGCTGTTGAACTTGAAAGTTATCTTAGTTATAACTTATGATGGGGTGTTGTTTCATTATATTTTTCTTTTGAAATCTGGTTGTTTCTTTACTGTAGGTGCATCTTATAAATCAATTTGTTGCTAAACTAGAAAATTTTCTTTGTGCTACTTTTTGACCTTTTACGTACTTGTATTTGTATCTGAATTTATTTTTCATGACTGTCATTTTCATACTAATAGTGTCCTTTTTGCTTAAATAAACTAGAACAAGGGTACTACTGGTGAGGGTTCAACTGCTTCAACAGCTCCTACAAAGAAAGTAAGATTGTTGTTACCTCTCTTACTATACTTGCATGCATAATTGCTTGTAAGCAATGATTGTCACTGTACCTTTTTAGCCACATTTCTTGAGACATTTTGCAATAAATATGACATGAAAAGCATTGGCATTCTGTTTTTTCCGTAATGGTAGATGTTCTTTATTTCAATGCTTTGAACTAGAACTTGAAGTGATAGTCAAGCATCTTGAACAAATATAATTTGTAAATGAGTAGATCATCAAAAAAGTTATAGACAGCAAATAGAATGCTTTTAAGATTTTGGATTTTTAGACATGGCCCAGGTTAGAGTTGTTTTGTGTCCAACTGCTTTCTATGTTACACTATTGAGCCGTAGACATAATGCATAATTTGGAGCTTGAGTTGGTGTTATTACCAAATTCAACCGCCTTAAATGTTTGTGAGTTAGTTACATGATCTCTCATCCATGTTTCTCAATTTCACAATTGTTTTCCCTTTCTCCTTTCCAGTAGCATATCAATATGAAAGAATATTGACTCCTTAGAACAATTTAGCTTGGGCTATTAACTCTCACAATCATTATGCAAATTTTGATTTGATCTTCAAATTTCTTTTTGAGTATGAATATAAATGTCTGTTTTCCCCCCCACTATACAATCTTTAGGGTATGTTGCTTCTGAAAATTGAGCCTGTATCCAAAGATTATTGTGGAGTGAGTAGTGATTTTGGATTCTTTGTAGGCTCCTGAGGCAAGTAATCTGCCAACAGCTCCAGCACCAGCTTCTACTGCACCTGTTGCAACGTCAGCTATGTAAGTCCTGCTATTTTACACTTTTGGTCAGATACAGCACCTTTGCAATTGATTAATTGCTTATTAATTTTTTTTTCAGGGCTGCAGCTGCCACTGAATCTGCTCCTGTTGCTTCAACTACTCCTCTGTGAGTAACTTATTCTTGATAGTAAATTTCATGCTTCTTATTTGAAGGATAGAAGCTTTTGATTTAATCGAATTGCTTTTAGTAGGAGGGATCTTGAGTTTTTCCTTGTTTTCCTTTGCATACTTGTAATTTGTTGAATAATGTCTTTGGAAACAGGTCAGATTCTGACGTTTATGGCCAAGCAGCATCTAACCTGGTTGCAGGGAGCAACTTACAGGGAACAATCCAACAGATTCTTGATATGGGTGGAGGGACCTGGGACAGGGACACTGTTGTCCGCGCCCTTCGTGCTGCTTATAATAACCCAGAGAGAGCTGTTGAATATTTGTATTCTGTAAGTACCTTTCTTGTATCTTGAAGAATATGTGCTTTCTTGCGCGCTTCTAGTTGCTGTTGTTTTATTGTTCTCCTTAATGTAGATGTGGGAATAGCCTAATATGCTGAGCTCATCCTGAGAGGTTTTCTTGGAATGATGATTATCCCATTTTATCATTTTTAATTTGATGTAATTCTATTTGAAACTTGGCCTTCTCCTTGCCATGATTTATTGGTCAATGATGACTAAATTTCTGCGCACCCAAAATATGCCTCCTCTGTTCCATTTTGCTGGTCCTTTTTTACTTGGTGGATAAGTGTGCGGGAATCGTGAATTTTCCTTTGATGATAACTTCTTGACTTCAACCCCCCCCAAAAAAAAAACCAATATGAACAGGAATGTTGGATTTCTATTTCAATCATGTGGTGTGTCTTAATTTGTTTTCTGGTGGGTTTTAATGATATTATATACTGCACTCTTGTCTTTCTTTTCTTCTTTCTTTTTTTTTTTTTAAATTATAACAAGCATGCATTTTGTTTCCTAAGCTGCTTGTCATCGTGTCATAATTTATTGTTGCAAATGCTAGGGCATCCCTGAGCAAGCTGAAGCTCCACCTGTGGCCCATGCTCCTGTAGTTGGGCAAACCACTAACCCTGCCGCACAACCTCAACAGCCTGCACAAACGGCAGCTATTCCTACAAGTGGACCAAATGCAAATCCATTAGACCTCTTTCCCCAGGTAAAATTGTCATGCGGGAGACCTTTGATAAATTTGATGATGAGCAAATGAACCAGTGACTTGATGGCCTTTTATTGATACAGGGCCTTCCCAACATGGGTGCAAGTGGTGCTGGGGCTGGCACTCTTGATTTTTTACGGAACAGTCCACAGGTCTCTCTCTTTCTCATTTGGTTGTATATGGGCTTCTTAGCATGACTGTCATGTAAATACCTACCTAGAACTACACTCAATTTGCAATTCTCTTTTCAGTTTCAAGCTTTGCGAGCAATGGTGCAAGCCAACCCACAAATATTGCAGGTTATTCTCTGGTCCCTTGTTTCCCCTCTTCAATCCTAGTGTGTTTTTCATTGTCTTCTCATCTTTTATTTTTTACCTTTCACCTTTCCTCAATGTTTCCCTTTTTTATATTTTTGGCAGCCTATGCTTCAAGAGTTGGGGAAACAAAATCCTAATTTAATGAGACTTATTCAAGAGCATCAGGGTGACTTTCTTCGCTTGATCAATGAACCTGCTGAAGGTGGAGAGGGGTGAGTCTTGTTGTTTTTAGTTGCTCATTTCTTGAACTTATATAGTGTGTATGTATATCAAGTGCTTTTTTGACATCTCCTGTTGTAAAGAAACATTTTGGGGCAATTAGCTGAGGCGATGCCACAAGCTGTGCAAGTCACACCTGAGGAACGCGAAGCCATAGAACGGGTATGTCATCTTTTACATAAAGGTGACTTGGATGTGTTCACTATTCTCTGTAATCATGGTTTATTTAGCTATCTTCCCCACTGCCTCTGGAAATGCCTTCATTTCCTTGGCCTTTATCTGAGTTATGAAATATGCATCACATCTTTCTTTTAGGCAATGATTTTACTTTTAGATGCTTAATAAACTCAAATTGTTGCATTGGTCTTGTGCCTACAAATACTTTTGTAGTCTCCTTATTCTCCTGTTCATTCCCCATCTCTTGCAGCTTGAAGCAATGGGGTTTGACCGTGCAACTGTGCTCCAAGTGTTCTTTGCGTGTAACAAGAACGAGGAACTTGCAGCCAACTACCTTTTAGATCATATGCATGATTTTCAGGATTGAGTTGGTAAAAGAAATTGCTAGGGGAAGTACAATATCATTTTCTCTTTCGTTCTTTGGGTCCATTGTCATTCATGTTCCCCCTCCCCTCCCCCCAAAACTCTACCGACTTTATTCTTAATCAAGTGATGTAAGTGTTTGGTGTAGAGACAAGGGATGTGAAGATGTTAACTTCATTTTTTTTCTTTTTTCTTCTTATTTCCAAAGGACCCATTATTTATAATGTTATATACAAGTTTCTTTCTAAGCTTGTGTGTATTGTACTTCACATTTTATGCTATTATAAGCACTTGCCACAAGGAGCTCCACCAACTTTCAAGTTTTTCGATAAATACTCTTCCCTAAAATACCTTGTGCATGAATTTGGTAGCCCGTCAGAATGGTTAGAGTTGGCGGTGGAAACTCTAGAACCGTGGAAACAGTGAATAATATGCAGTGAAATTTTTGGTCGCAAAACATGTAAAATTTTGCTATTTTCCAAACATGTTGGCCATGTATTACACCTTCAGTGTATTCCTAATACATTATTGAATATCAAAATTATCGACGCCCCCTTAAGGTATTAGCGTCTCATTTCATATAATGTAAATAAATCTTAATCTCAATATCTTAAAAATAACCAATTGTATATTTTAATAAAAAATTTTGTTTGAAATGATGATTTAACGTGTCATATTAGTTCACTGTTATACTGTTAACAGTAATTAACGTTCAGTAACTAAAATGTTACAACACGATAATGTAAGTGACTAAAACGTAATATTTCAAATATAAATGATTAAAATGTGCATGAATTTGGTAGCCCGTAAGAATGGTTAGAGTTGGCAATGGAAACCATAGAACCGTAGAAACTGATCGAATAATATGCAGTGAAATTTTTGGTCGCAAAACATGTAAAATTATGCTATTTGAAGAACTTGTTGGCCATGTACACTACTCTAAGATGTGGCAAAATGGTTCGAGATCGGGTTATTTTTGGATTTGGATTATTTAAGGTTTGATTGGAAATTGATTCAAATTATTTAAGTCCTAATTATATATATTTAATTAGTTCCTCTTTTAGTTCAAGATAACTTTGTATGGATTGCTAGCTTAATACAACTTTGTATGGATTGCATAATAAATGTTGCATAAATGAATGTACAAAAACAACGAAGAGGAATAAATTTAATGTATTACTATAGAGAAATAAAGGTTTGTTAATAATGTAAGAAATAATAAAGTGATAATTTAGTAGTGAATTTAGTAATGTAACAAAAATAACATACCATTATGAATATTGAATTTAGTAATTTAACAAATAAAGGTATGTTGTAAAAAAAAATACATACGATTATGAATATTGAATTTGGTAGAGAATATATAAATAAATGTATGTAACTAATGTAAAAAATAATAAAGTGATTACTGAATTTCATGAAATTAAGGATCAAATTATTAAGAGTGAAAATTTATTTATTTGTCATAAATTGATAAGTGAATAGATGTGGTATAGTAAAATTACTATAGAGATGACTAAATTGTAAAGTGTATAAAAGGTGTTATGTGAAATTAATATTGTGATTAAAGACTTAAATTGTAAAGTGTATAAAAGTTACTATGTGTGCTAAAATAGTGAAATAAAATATTTAAGTGAGGGGTTATAAGAAAATAAAGTGTTTAATGATAGTGAATTGAAATCTAAAGTGCTGTGAATATATGTTATGCTTGTATTTTTATGAATTGTGAATAAATTGAACATGTGAAATAAAAATGTAGTGAAAGTGTTTATGTGATTCAAAGTGAATAAGTAATATGATACAAAGTGATATATGTGTAATATATCAAGTATGTTATATGAAAGTGATATATGAATAAATACCATAGTGAACTCATAGGAAATATGATATATGATAATGAAATCATTTGGAATTGAGAGGGTTTGGGGGTTCGAATGGGAACCAAGTTAGTGATACGGGGGTTTGGAGGGGATTAGAAAAGGAGGATCGGGTTATGTGATGTGTTTACTAGAGTTCCTGTATACTTTTCTAGATTTCCCATTATCATAGTTCTGTTATAGACCGAGAGTTTGTCTTTGGCCTAGATTTTTGCATTGTATTGAAATTATTGAACTCCTTTGAGAGTCATTAATAATTCAAAAGTGATATGTGAAAGTAAAAGTGTATGTGGATGTGTAATAATATGTGAAAAAAAAAGTGAACATGTGAATTAAGTGTTTATGTTATTTTTGTGAAATGAGAAAAAGATATTGATACGTGAATGTGAAAGTTAATTAGTGATAATATATGTTAAACTAAAAACTATAAATTATAAAGTTAATTTAAATGATTTTATGTTTTGGAAATGAATTAAAGTTTAACTATATCATTGAAAGAAATTGTGTGAATAAATATTATTAAAATTAATTTTTTATATATATAAGGTAAGATTGAATTCAATTGAGTACTTACTAAGCTATTCACGCAGCTTAACGCGTTTTTTTTAAACACGTAGGTGATGGATAATTTTTGAAAAGAATCGAGGATTGCTACTTCAATTTGGTATGTACTTAGTTTTGTTAGTAAAAAATGTGAATTATGTGTGAATGATAATGTTTTGTGCTATAAGTTACCTTGATTAGAATAAAACAATAATATGTTTAAGTGGTGGATTTAGTGTTTAAATGTAGCATCTCTTATTCGAATTAGGTGAGAAGTGTTACATTGATGTTGCAACCTAGAGTTCTCTAACCCTAAGTTCGTGACATCACTTTTGCATGTTGCGACATTGGTCTTGTAATGTTGCAACATTGACCCTAGACCTGGATTGAAGAAGCCAAGGAAGGTCAAGACTTACATCCCTCAATGTCATGACTTAGAGCCTTTTGATTCACATGTCGCGACACTAGTCCTGAAATGTCTCTGCATCAGGTTCATCACAACCAAAACCAAAAGGATTACATGAAGACTTTCTGGATAAAACTTGTCTTAGTTAAGTTTAAAGATAGGGATATTTTTGTAATTGAAGAATTATCATCACTTTGTCTATAAATATCATCATTAATCAACTATTTAGGGAGGTTAGAAAGTTAATATAGTTTTTAAATTAGATTATTTTTATATAATTGCTGGAACTTTAGGTTAAATTAGTCCAAAGGTCATTTTCTAGGTTAGTTTTATTTTTTACAAAATGTCTTTCAAATCTTTGTTTTTCTCTTTTCAATTGATGGTTTTATCAATTGGGCATTCAATAATTTCGAAGATTGAAGTTTTTTCTACCGTGGAATCAAGAGTTTTTTTTGCACTAATCCTAAGCATTTATCAAATTTTACAATTTCATCCTTATACTTTTTTTTATTGTATGAAATTAAATTATTTATTTATTTGCATTATTGTATGAAATTTCAGTTCGAGTCATTAAAGCTGTCATCCTGGGAGTACAAGCAACCCAAACCGTCAATAGAAGAACCATTTGAGATAGACCTAAAGGTTGTGAAAAGCCATATGAAGGATATCGAGTGGACCATTTCAAATATTCGAAGTAATTATCCTTATTCGTACACTCACAAGTTATTGCTAGGAGTAACTGAAAAGGTGTCTATCGAGGGACAGAGGAGCTTGATTCAATATCAAATATTTGATTCCAAGAAACTCAAGTCTCAATGTTTAAAAGAGGGGATCATTTATCCCATCTATGATAATTTTTGGATGGACCTTGTTCAATTTGCGCCGAAGGAAAGAGGTATCATGATTGTGGAAAATGAAAATGACGAGTTGATTCCAACAAGGATGGTTACTTATTGGCGAATCTTTGCAAACTACAAGAAGCTAAACAAGGCTACCAGGAAAGATAATTTCTTGTTTCTTTTCCTAGATCAAATACTTAACAAAATCGCTGGGTAAGACTTTTCCTTCTTTTTAGATGTGTATGATTGGTATGACAAATGACCATTTGACACCTCCTTGGTTAAAGACGATCCCCAATAACATTAAGAGAGTTCTCTCTTTGTCATTATTTTATATTGTCAGTTTTGTTTTTTTATTTGAATAAAATGGCAGACTTAGATAAAATTCTCATTGGATTATTATGTTAAAATAAATTATGTCTAAGAGATTGGAATTTAAGTGGGATTGCTTGTGACCCCTCTAACATTTCTTGGAATTTAATTTTAACATAATGTTTCAAGAAAAAATTTTCTAAGTGGCAAAATAATTTTTAATTTGCTAAATAAAAGGGTCAATTTTGATCCAAGTTTCAGTTTTCTGCTTTATTTTCAAATTATTTTCTAGTACAAGTATTTAATTTAATTGCCTTCAATAAATAGTTATGTTTTCAGTAAATATTTTAAACAACTAAAATAAAATTTTTTTAATTTTATTTTTAATAAATAAGATAATAAGAAATAATATATTAATCGTTATTAACTTTGTATATCATTAGGAGTAGTAATATTTTAATAATAATTTAAGCTTATTTTTATTAGAGTTTATGTTAACTTTTACCTCACAATTACTTTAAATACCACCACCTTCCCTCTCTATTCACATCACCTACCAACCGAGGGCCTTACCCTTTTTCCCTTTTCATCGCCACATATCACCTACCTTAACCCCCCAACCATCGACACCCCTACCTGCTAGCAACAACAGTCGCACGCCCTAGTTGTTAACACCTTGCATCGCTCCTCTTTTGTTGCAGCATTGTCTAACCCTACAAGCCACCATTCGACCATCTGCTAGAAGCTACCAAGCCATCTCACCTTCTATGTCAACTGCCTAAATTGTCATTAGCCATCCAACCAACCCTTACCCGACACCAATTGCTTCACCCTCAAATTATTTTCTTAAGTTCTTATTAGGTTAATTACAAAGGTAGTAAGAAATTTCTTTCCAAAATTTTAATTTGATTTGATTATTTAAAATTTCAATTTTATATGAATTGATTATATTTTATTCTAATTAAAATTTGGGAAATTATTTTTTCCATCTTATGTGATGTTCAAGTTGAACCATGCCTCGTAAAAGAACTTGTTCCTCTATTTAAGATGAAGAATCACAAAACAAATTCTATTGCGAAGAAGTTAAAATGAAATATGAGAGCATCTTTAAGAAAAAAACAAATGCTTTTGAAGAAAGGTTTTACTTTGGGAAAAAGTCACTACACTGATTTCATGGCAAGCATTCAAAAAGTTGCTGAGGCTCTAAAGTGGGAAGTGTTTTGTGACAAAAGGCCAAATTCAGACGATGAGTTAGTTCTGGAATTTTATGCAAATTTGACCTCAGGTGCATTAACAAAAGTTTCCATCTAAGGAATTAAGGTACCCCTAAACCTGAGTTCCATTAATGAATTTTATGATCTACATGATTTTGAAGACGATGAATATTCTTCCTTAATGGAAAATATTGAGGTGGAGAAATTGTAATAAATCTTACAAGAACTCACAGTTTCGGGTTCTAAATGGGCTATGTCGAAACACGGGACTCATACTTGTCACAAATAATACTTGACCCCATTAGCGAATGTACGGTTTTATTTTTTCTAATTCAATCTTATGCCTATCTCACATGGGACTACAATTTCAGTAGAACGAATGATCTTGCTATACTCAATTATGATAGCAAAGACCATTAATGTGGGAAAGATCATTCTTAAATAAATTGAAATTGTGCCGCAAGATGTTTGGGTCCAGCCTATTTCCCTTTTACAATAACAATTTTATGTTTCAAGGCTAGTATTCGTGCAAATGTAAAGAAGACAGGATAAAATCTAGGTACAATTGCTGATTGGGACCTTGTCTAAGTAGTAGAAAATTCTATTCTTCAAAAGCGAGCTGAGTTGATCGATGACACCGAAGAAGAGGAAATTCTTATAGAATCAGAAACAGCGCAGCTAGTTGAAAATCCTGACTTAGCAAATCCAATTGAACCAGTCCTCAAACCTGACATGACTACCCCAACGTTTAAAACTCATTCTCCTCACCCAGATCTTCGAGATGAGCTGTCAAAATTTTTGGATTTAATGCAACATATGCAGTGGCAGCAACAAGCTTATTGTAGTTACTAAAAAATACGAGATGACTCAATTAGAGATGCTTTTAAGAAAATAATTCACAAACCATTTGTTTTTGTTCCTAAATTTCCAGATTTTATATTCGATCCATGGATTCCAATGTTGAGGAAGGAACGAGGTGATTTAAGCAAAAAAAAGGACAATGAAGCAAAAGATGGGTTGGATTTTGAAGGGTCTGCAAATAAATAAAAAAGGGGATATTGTCTTTACTTCATTTTTCTCTTTTAGGATATTTTAAGTTTTTTATTTTTAAGATTTCTTAGGATATTTCTATTTCTTGCATAATAAAATAAGATGTTCAAATCATTAATAAAATTGAACAATTTGAAAAGTAAGAAGTGTAGCAATAGATATGTACATATTTAGGATTAACTATTTCTAGGAAAAGCTTGGTATTTAAGTAGTCAACTTGACTCACCTCCTTTTCCTGGGATCTTACCTAGTGTACAGTATCTATTCACTTATGTATTTTTGATCCATATTGTTTTTAACAATGGGGACATTGTTCTTCTTAAGTAGGGAGACCACAAATTGAAATTATTTTTTTCAAAATTTATTTTTCGTATCCAATTATGATTAAGTTATATTTTGCTCAAAAATTTGAATTTTTGTTTATTATGTTAAACTTTGGTATAAATAAAGTTATATTATCTCAATAATTGTTATGATTAGTTAAATTATTACATAAATGCTAGTTTTAATAAAGTATGTAAATCAAACCATGAAATTTTTAAATCCTTAGAAAAGCTAAGCATGCATGAAAGTTTAAGTCTCTAGAATTGACTTAATAATTTCTTGAGGCGAAATCCTAGGAAGCATTGAATTATGAAAATGATTTAGGAAAACTTTTATTTGGACCGTTTGAGTCTTTCAAGCCAACCTTAATGAATAATTATCCCTTGAAACCCAACTTTGAGACTATATGGCTTGATTTTATTCGAACTTTCAATAGTAAGTCATCCCTTCTCTCATAATTATCTCTAAAATGTCCTAAACATTAGACTCAATCTATCCAAAATATTCTCTAAAAATAAGTTTGGGGAGTTGAGAAGAAGTATCAAATGCTCAAAAAAAATTGTAGTACATACAGTAATATGGTCGAGTGTGTTAAAAAAAGAGAGCATATGTACTAGTAAAAACAGATGTACAAGGAGCATGTGTACTCAGATGTAAAATTAGTTGGTAAATTTTAAGGTATTTATTCTGAAGGTCCAAAGCAAGCTGAGTCTAGGTTTTTTAGCTTAAAATTATCTATATTTTACCTATCCCTAGTCAAGCCACGTTACAACCTATTCAAAAGACCTATTGATTCAGATTTCTGTACTAACTACATTAGTGGAGAGAAATTGCTAAACTCAATTTATGAAGGCATAATTAAACTTAGGAATTGTAGTTTAGTATTGAATGAGGAAATACAAGTTAATTGGTAAGAATTTAGTATATCTTTATGAAGAATACATTTAGTCTATTCTTGCTATCATGATAATAACTGAGAATAATTCAAACAATGTGTATACTTGAGTTGCATAATTTCAAAATTCTTGTTCTTGAGCATAATTACACTAAACTCATAATTGTGGGAAATGATTTTTGGAGAAATTTTTCAAAGGGGATTTTCTTAAATTTCTTTTGCAATTTGGGGGTGTGAAAATACTAAAATATATAGACTTTTTTAGCACCTTTTGAGCACTAATTCATGCAATGTCTAAGTAATTTTTTTCAAATCTTATATTTTTATTATAAAATAATTAATTTGAGCTTTATTTATAAAAAATTGAATCTTAGTTATTTTATAATAATTTTCATAATTTGGGTTATTTTTAACAGTTTTGCACAGAAGGTGAAAAATTAGGTCAGCAGTCATGTAACAACCCATTTTTAGTCAAATTAGAATAATGGTTTCGAGACCACAAATTTAAAATAAAAATAATTATTTTATTATTATTTTAATGTCTACAACATGATAATATGATGGTGTGAAACTTTTATTAAGAAATTTTATTGTTTGAGTGTTTAATTTGATAAAAAGGACTAAATCGCGTAAAGTGCAAAAGTTGAGTTCTATTAGGTAAAGGTGTCTAATAGCTATAGAACATTAAAGTAAAGGCCCTTAAGTAGTAATTAGACCATTTTTTGTTTAAGTGGACATTTATGGACATTATTATTGTATGTTTTAATGTTATAATAAAGGATAAATTAGTAATTTGTAAAATACCTTAATGTAAAATAAGGTAAACATGAAAATGTCATCATTCTCACTTCATATTCACCAAAAATTAAAATAAAAAGAAGTCATGGAAGCATTCTAGGGTTCAGTCACTTTAAAAGCTAAATTGGTGAGTGATTTTCATCCCGTTTTTAATGATTTCTATGTTTTTGAGATCGTTGCAGCTTAGTCTAGCTAACCCAGGGACTAAATTGAGAAACTGTTAAAGTGTTTGAGTTTTAACATTGATGAATATGTGAGTAATTTGATAGTTGATGATGGAAAATAAGTCTTTGTTGTTAGATTTACAAGTTTTGTTAAGTGATTTTTAGTGAAAATGCAAATTAAAGATTAAATTGAGTGGTTATATGTGTGAATAAATGAAAAATACAAGCTGATATGCTAATAAGGAAAATTTGGTTAGCATGGGTTGGTATGATATTGCATGAATTTGTGTTTTTATGAAATAAAGATTAAATTGTAAAAATGTGAAATATTAGGGGCAAAAGTGTAAAGTTGTCTTAATGTGTATTTTAGACTAAATTAAACAGAATGATATTGAATATGTTAATTTTGATTACATATAGATCAAGAAAAGCGAAATATGGATTTAGATCGGGGAAAGAACAAGGTTTCGGATTAATCGATCAAATTTATTGTTTTGGCATCCGAGGTAAGTTCGTATGTAATAAGCATTGTTATATTTGTGTTTTAAATTATTTGATATTGCATAAATTTTGAATACGACCTTGCGAACAAATTCAACGACGATTTGGCGAGTGAGAAATCTCATTTCAACCTTAGGAATAGTTTAGGATACGGATGTCATGACATTAGGGTTATTGTGATTATGTGATTCCGGTGATGGTCCTGTACATCCTACTGGTGGCTGAGTATATCGGCATGTGTTGGGGTTACTTGACATCTTGTGTGAGTAGCACCGTGTAGCTACATCTTGACTGACAGCTTGTGTGAGTAGGCCCGTTGATAGTTCAAGAGTGAGCATTTTATGTGATATGTGATTGATATAGCTTCGGCTATATATGTGGCACTTAGGGTGCGAGATTCCTGAGTATCCAATAGTATTCTGAATGGTTCAACAGGTATAATTGAGAGGTGGATGATTATGAGATTCATACGAGTTGGTACAAGTATGTACAGAAATTATACGAGCATTGAATGGAAGAGAAATGTGAATTTCATATCTAACCTTGTGAACGAAAATGTGGTAGGTTGTTAGTTCAATATGAGACATGTTATGAGATGTTTAAATTTTTAATTTGTGCATATTTGGTAAGTTAAGTTTATTGCTATACGAACTTACTAAGCTTTATAGCTTACTCTGTGTATTTTTCTGTGTTTTATAGTGATCTCAAAGCTAGCTCAGATTCAGGGATCGTCAGAGACTTCATCACACTATCAAGCTATCATTTGGTACTTCTGACCTTATGTATATGGTTATATGGCATGTATAGTAGCTTTGGTCATTTTGGTATATGCTAGTTATGGGTTTTAGTCATTTGAATTGGCTTGTAAATGATACGTGTCTTGTTTTGTGTATAGTCATGTGAGTTGGCTTATTTTGGTTGATTTGGTTGTGTAAATATTTGTGTAAATGGTCATGTTGATATGTGGCTGGAAATGGCTAAATTAATGCTTGTTGTGAATTGATATTTGGAGTACCATATGGTGGAAATTTGAAGAATTGATATGTATGTGATTAGAAGTAGGAAAGTACATATATGAAGCTAGCTAGTTAGGTGAATTAAGAATGTGATTTTAGCATAGAATTGAATAGCATATTGTGGTATTTGTGTGCCTTGTATATGTTGGTATTGAAATGGTTTGAATTATGTTTGGTTGAGGTTAATTGAATGCCTATTTATGCCATGTTTTGGTGTCATTTGGCTTGGTATAGGTGTGTACAAGTTGGGTGGCAAGATTACTTGGTAAATAGCCTATTTTTGTCTACACGGACAGAGACACGGGTGTATGGCTCAGTCGTGTGTGACACACGATCAGGTGACACGGTCATGTGTCCCTTATAGCATTTAATGAAAATAAGTCAGTGAGTTACACGGGCTAGTCACACGGGCGTATGGTTGGCCATGTGATCCAACTCAAGGAGTTACACAGGGTAGGACACGAGCTGGGACACGACCATGTGCTCCCATTTCGAATGTCCACATGGCCTGTGACACGGGCATGTCTTTTGGCTGTGGACACACGGGCGTGTGTCCCCTGTATATGAAAATTTTCAAAGTTTTTCTTAAAATTTTCCTGAGTTATCGGTTTAGTCCCGAACTACTTATAATGTATAATTTGGGCCTCATAGGCCCGTAATAAGGAAAATTTAAATGTATTTGAGTGATAATTACATGAAATGTAAAAATGTATGTGAATTGTATGTTTATTTGTGTAATAAGTTCGGTAATGCTCTGTAACCCTATTCTGGCGTTGAATACGGGTGAGGGGTGTTACGAGTCACCTTGAAAGAATTAATTGACGAGGCACATTGAGAGCTCAAGATGATGAATTAAAAATCATGGAGGACTTAAATTTATGCTCTTGGACTTCCTTAAATTAGATGACCCAATTAATTTTTTATTGAAGAAAAATGGGTAGCTTGAAGTAGAGAAAAGGACCTAAATTCAGCAAATAAAGAGATAAGATGAGCAAGCCCAAGAGAGCAGCCCAAACCTTCCATCTACTGACCCAATCAGCTAATTTTGGCTGATTTTAACACTTACGAATCAACCCTTCAACTGTTCCTAAATGTCGTTCAAACCTCTTCTCTTTTTGTGCATTTCTTTTCTAGCCGCAAGCTAAACATAGCAAAACCAATTCAACCTCTCCTTCCACCTAGCATGGCCAGCCATAAGGAAGGGGATTTGGTGTTATTTTTAGCTAATGCATGCTACCATCTCCCACTATAAATACCTCTCATCACCTCTTTATTTTTCATCAACTTATTCATCCATACAGCTCTTTATTCATTTCCCTCTTTCACTCTCTTTACCTTTCCAATTTTCTTTCTTCCCTTGCCAATTTACCCTTTTGAAAAAGAGCTAGCTGATAAACCATAATATATACATATCTTTATCCCACATTTGGCACATTTATGGATGATTTATCAATTGATTTATGGAATTTGATGCTCCTAATCCTTTATTTTCATGTTTTATACCTAGGTAAGCATAGGAAAGTGAAAAGAATGAGAAACGTGCCAAAAACAGGCCAAATGGGCCAAAATTAGAGTGCAACACGGCCTGGACCTCCAAACACGGGATATCTACATGCTCGTGTCAATTTAAAAGTGTTGAACACGGCCTGAGCCTGAGTCACACGGGCATGTCACACGGGCGTGTCCCTGTCGTGACTTGTTTTAATTTCACATAGAAAAGGCTACTTAGGGGCTAAGAAAGGTATTCCAGAGTCTATTTAAACACCTAGGAGAAGGCTAAGGGGACACACAGAGTAGAAAGCAAGGAATTACTCGAAGAACGCCGATTGATCTATTTCAGAAGTAGGATTTCCATCACGGTTGAAGATCCCCCTCAATTTCTTTTAGGAGTTTTTGGGTTTTCTTTATGTTTTGTTTTTTCCCTATTTTAAGATGTTTTCTTTTATAATTATGAACTAAACCCCTAAATACCTGAGGGGGATGAAACCTAAGACGGATCTTGTTATCAATTTCTGAATTATATGATAAATACTTGATTTGTTCTTAATTGTGTTATTAATTCTTGTGTTAATATTTCAAGATATTAATATAAGTTGAATGTGCTTATTCAGTGGAGCGAAAGTCCTTGTTTAAGAGTAGATCCAACACAATTAAGCGGACTTGATCGCAATCCTAGACATAGGACGACGAAAATCTGCCGGATTAGAGTCAAATCTAATAAGGGAATCCATAGATCGAGTTAATGCAACACTAGGGGTTTTAATTAGAAAGAAATTTCAATTAATCAACCTAGGGTTAGTTGTTCTTAGTCTTGAAAGAGATATTAATATTGGATTTCTACGGGTCAAGTCAAGTGAATAAATCGTCTAGTTCAGAGTCTAATAACAAGTGAAGTCTAGGTGGATTCTTCCTTGGGTATTGTCTTAATCAATTAGTTTTCCCAAAAGTAATTTCCCCAATTTACTCTTTGTCATGCTCTTAGTTAATTAGTTTAATATAATTAGTTAAAACAAATTCTCTTTATTTCTAGGCTAGATAATAGAAATAAAGTTATTACTAGTACTTTTAGTTTCTGTGGGTTCGACATTCTGGTCTTGCCACTAAACTATACTACTGTTCGATAGGTGCGCTTGCCTTTATCGTGATAATAATTAGTTTTTAGGTACGATCATGTTACTTTATCATCACACACATGATAGATCAAGTTTTTTGTGCCATTTCCGGGGAAGTAAAATATTAGGAACACTCGATTTTTATTACTTTAGCCATTTTTACTTTTCCTGCAAATTACTTTTTAGTTTTTTTTTACTTACTAATTTCCTTTTCTTTTATTTGTCCCTGATAGGTGTCTCTAGTTTATGACTAGAAGGAACCCGTCAGGACCTTTGCTTTTTGATAATGATATAGGAGCTATAGTTCACAGAAATCGAAGAGAAATAAGGCGAAGCTTACAGTACGTAGAAAAAGGGCAAGAGGCCAAAATCGAGTCTACCGAAGAGATGGAGGCAAATCCGAACAATCCACTACCTCTTATGGTAGCCGCAAATCCTGTGAATCAAAATCCTGCTCCTCGTACTATGTATGACTATGCTAAGCCTAATTTAGCTGGTACTGAATCTAGTATTGTTAGGCCTAATATTGCTGCAAATAATTTTGAACTTAAACCTAACACCATTCAGATGATTCATCTATTTGTTCAGTTTGATGGTTTGCAAGATGAGGATCCTAACACACATTTAGCAAACTTTTTGGAATTCTGCGACACTTTTAAAATAAATGGCGTTTCTGATGATACCATTCGCCTTCGGTTATTTCCTTTTTCTTTGAGGAATAAGGTTAAATAGTGGTTGAATTCTCTACAACGAGAGTCTATCACTACTTGGGAACAAATGACCGAAAAATTTCTTTTAAAATATTTTTTGCCGGCTAAAACGGCAAAGTTGAGGAATGATATTTCTTCTTTTGTGCAGATGGATTTAGAAACACTTTATGATGCATAGGAGGGATACAAGGACTTATTGAGAAGGTGCCCTCACCATGGATTACCTTTATTGCTACAAGTTCAAACTTTTCACAACAGTTTGAACCCCTCAACAAGGCAAATGATAGATGCAGCTGCCGATGGAATGATCAATAATAAGACACCTGAGGAGGCTTATGAATTTATTAAGGAGATGTCACTGAATAATTATCAATGGCAAGTTATAAGAACGAAGCCACAGAAAGCTGCCGGTGTTTTCAATATTGATGCAGTCGCTATGCTTTCTACCCAAGTAGAACTTTTTAATAAAAAGATTGATGGTTTAGTTGGTTCTACGTAAGTACATCTAGTTATGCAGTGTGACGCGAATCCTAAGTACTCTCCCTATGCTCATGGCATGGAAAACAAGCAAATGAATTATATGAGTAATAATCCTCGACCTCAGAATAATCCTTATAGTAACACCTACAATGCAGGTTGGAGAAACCACCCAAATTTTTCATGGGGAGGTCAAGGGAATCAAGGAAATCAAAGGCCACCACCTCCTCCGGGATTTCAGCAACCTCCTTTCCGGCAAGAAAAGAAACCGAACCTTGAAGAGATATTGGAAAAATTTATATCAGTGTCATAAACTCGTTTTTAGAATACCGAAACTGTAACACCCCTAACCCGTATCCGTCGCCTGATTAGGGTTACGAGGCATTACAGATCAGAAGATAGATCAAACTAGTCATTCATTATCAAACATGAATAAATAATATAATCACTTTTACTAAACTTTTTCAATCATGCCTTTCCTAATCACTTGACAAATATCTTACCCAAAAAGTAACCAACTGAAAATCATCAAGAATCATATTGCATGTGATTCACGAATATAAAACTCATCCATGTGACTTACTTATACCATAAATAAATTATAAAACAAAATCACTTTGCATTTGACATCCTCTCATGATCATACCCGAAAGCATATATGCATATTTCAAAAGAGCATTTCATCTAACCAAAATATGCTATAAGCCGATTACACATGATTGAACAAATATGCTATAGGCCAATTATACATCATGCGAAATTAATACTATTCATTTGGTAGTTTCTTTAAGCTATAACCGAATATAAGACTATCCTAAGCTTATGATACATTGCTACTTCATGTAATCAAAAACCAAAATTAACAACAACGAATATTTATATAATGATCAACCACATAATTTCATCAACCATACATTCATACTTAGTAAATGAGCAAGCCATTTTCGCATGGCTTAAATATATACAAATTCAAAATTAAACTTGTTTCAAAAGAGAGTTAATTCTATACATGCCATCTTTCAAAATATAGACTTTTAAAAGTACCAAACAGTGACGATAATGTGGATGACTTTAGAATTGATCCCTGAGCTCGTAACTTTCAACCGTGATCTATAAAACAGAAAACAGAAGCACTCGAAGTAAGCTAATTAGCTTATTAAGTATTAAGTAATTAAACAACTCCATTAAATGATCAAATCATTTCATATAAATCAAATAGTGCCATTAAATATACTTTAACTCAAATAATTTATCTAGGCCGAATATTCAAGGTCAATTATCCCATCACATGTATCCTAAGGTTCACGTTAAACAAAATATCTCGTATGGCCGAATACACACGTTCAATATAATCTCACATATAATTTCACATTTAACTATATATATACTAATTCAATATAAGCTTTCATTCAACCGAATATACAAGTTCCAGTTAACATGTATATTTACTTATGCCATAAATGGCCGAACATTATACCATATATCCATTTATTCATAACCTAGTTTCATGGGGCACAAACTTGTTTGATCACATTCAGTTAAATAACCATCTTTCAAATACATTTTACATGCCTTAAATCTCATGATAAAACACATACGTACCTTATTACGAGCTAACAATATTGTAGCTCATATTTAGCTTTTCCATTCGTTTTAACTTATGTAATAACACATTAATCCAGAGTCTCGAAATAACACCCCGCATATTGCTCGCCAAGTACCAAATTGATTTGAATACAATGGTACAATGCGTGCTAGGCTTATAGCCCAAAATTCATCACTGACACAAGGCCTGCTAGGCTTATAGCCCGATACTAATTCACCGGCATTACGCCTGTTAGGCTCGAAGCCCGAAATGATCACCAGCTTTGAAGCTTGCTAGGCCAAAGGCCCGAACACAATATATAAATCACAAATCAAGCTTTCGCTCACATTTAAAACATCTACTTTCAAATTCCCATATAGTACAAACACATAGTAAAAGCTTAGTACCATTCGAACATAACACTTATCAAATACTATTTGACTATATAATATATCATTTATATTTTTATTCACTAACACATTCAGCCTTGTACACATTTATACGATAAAGGTTAATTTTCCATAATAATGTTTAATCACTTAAAACATACCTCGGATGTCGTCGAACAATTACGAATCTGCTATTCAATTATTTTCGCCTTCCCCCTATCCAAATTTGGCTCTCTTTGCTCTTGAGCTTAATTAAGCTTCTTCAATGGCCGAATATCCCTAAACTTTTCTATTTTTCTTTTCTTTAGCTTTCGGCACAACCAAGGGAAAAATGAGCAACCATTTCATGTTTTACTATTACATGCAAATTCTCAAATATTACTTTACCAAATTAGCCCTATTAATATCATTACTCTTCCACCATGTGATGGCCGAATGTGTCCATTCATAGTTTCCTTGGTCTAATTGTTTCTTAAACCCTCCAACATTATGCAACAACCACAATTCAGCACTCACACATATTCTACCTAATTTTTGCTTCTATGTAATTTAGCCCTTAATTAATAATTCAACATCCAAACAACAAAATCAAGACACCAAATTTTCACACATGATAATTCACATATAATAAACACAAAAAATAATATTTTAAAAATTTTTTGACTCAGTTTCGTGGTCTCGAAACCACTTTTTCGATTAAGGCCAAAATAGGGCTGTCACAACTCTCCCCCCTTTAGGGATTTTCGTCCCCGAAAATCTTACCAGCGAATAGGTTAGGGTAACGCTCTTTCATTGAGTCCTCAAGTTCCCAAGTTGCTTCTTCGATTCCGTGTTTAAGCCATAATACTTTCACTAACGAAATTTTCTTATTTCGCAGTTCTTTCACCTCGTGAGCCAGAATACGAACCGGTTCTTCCTCATAACTCAGATCAAACTGAATTTCAATCTCTGATGGATTAATCACATGTGAAGGATCGGATCTATACCATCTAAGCATCGAAACATGAAAAACATTGTGAATCTTTTCAAGTTTGGGTGGCAAATTTAATTTGCACGTAACCGGCCCAATTCTTTCTAAAATCTTATACGGTCCGATAAATCTCGGGCTCAACTTGCCTTTACGGCCGAATCTGAGTACCTTTTTCCACGGCAAAACTTTCAAAAACACTTTATCCCCAATCTGATACTCTATATCTTTACGTTTCAAGTCTGCATACGGTTTCTGACGATCTGATGCTGCTTTCAAACTTTCACGAATTACTTTTACTTTCTGTTCGGCCTCTTTAATCAAATCAACTCCGTAAATCTTATTCTCACTGAGCTCGGTCCAAAATAACGGTGTACGACATTTACGACTGTACAAAGTTTCGTAAGGTGCCATTTTGATACTCGATTGAAAATTATTATTATATGCGAATTCAATCAAAGGCAAGTATCGTTCCCACGAGCCACTAAACTCAAGGATGCAACATCTCAACATATCCTCGAGTATCTGAATAACTCGCTCAGATCGACCATCTGTCTGGGGATGAAAAGTGGTGCTAAATGCAACTTGGTACCCAATGCATCTTGCAATTTCTTCCAAAATCGCGATGTAAATCGGGGGTCTCTATCTGAAACAATAGAAGTAGGTACCTCGTGCAATCTCATAATCTGAGAAATGTATAATTCAGCTAGCTTATCGAGTGAATAATTTGTACGAATAGAAATAAAATGAGCCGACTTGGTCAATCTATCGACAATAACCCAGATCGCATCTTTCTTGCTCGGTGTCAATGGCAACCCAGATACAAAATCCATTGTAACTCATCCCATTTCCACTCAGGTATCAAAAAAGGCTGAAGTAATCCTGAAGGTACCTGATGTTTCGCTTTCACTTGTTGACATATCAAACATTTCGAAACAAAGTCAGAAATGTCTCGTTTCATACTGTGCCACAAGTACTGACGTTTCAAATCATTGTACATTTTTTGTGCTACCAGGATGAATTGACATTTGACTGCTATGAGTTTCATTCAAAATCATCGGAATAAACTCTGTATTTTTCGGAACACACAATCGATTCTTGAATCTCAAACAATCATTGGCATCAATCAGAAACTCTGAATCCTCTTTCAAAATACATTGGGCTCATTTTACGATCAATTCATCATCAACTTTTTGAGCTTCCCGAATTTGTTGCATCAACATTGGTTTTGCTTTTAATTCCGCTACTAACGCATCATCAACGGACATAGATAAATGTACATTCATTGCTCTCAAAGCAAACAGTGATTTTCGACTTAAAGTATCAGCAACCACATTAGCCTTTCCCGGATGATAATCAATGACGAGCTTGTAATCTTTAAGTAACTCAAGCCACCGTCGCTGTCTCAAATTCAAATCCTTTTGGGTCATTAAGTATTTAAGGCTTTTATGATCGGAATAAACGTGTCATTTCTCTCCGAATAAGTAGTGATGCCGAATTTTCAAGGCAAATACAATAGCAGCTAATTCGAGATCATGAATCGAATAATTTTTCTCGTGAGGCTTTAACTGTCTCGAAGGATAAGCAACAACTCTACCTTCTTGCATCAAAACACAGCCCAAACCATTCAGAGATGCATCGCTATAGATAACAAATTCTTTACTCGATTCTGGCTGAACTAATACTGGAGCTTCGGTTAAAAGAGCTTTCAACTGATCAAAACTTTTCTGACACCTTTCTGACCACTCAAATTTGATATCTTTCTGAAGTAACTTTGTCAACGGTGTTGCTATCATCGAGAAGCCTTTCACGAACAGTCTATAGTACCCGGCAAGTCCTAAAAGCTTACGAACTTCCGAAACATTCCTTGGAGGCTTCCAATCAAGTATAGCTGAAAATTTACTCGGATCAACCCGAATACCTGATGCGGATACGACATGTCCCAGAAAACTAACCTCTCTCAACCAGAATTCACATTTGCTAAACTTTGCGTAAAGCTGCTTGTCTCGCAAAATCTGTAACACCAATCTCAAGTGTTCGGCATGCTCAGTTTCATCACGTGAATAGATCAGAATGTCATCTATAAACACAACTACAAACCGATCTAGATACTGTCTGAAAATCTGGTTCATTAAATCCATGAAAATCGCAGGGGCATTAGTGAGCCCAAACGGCATCACTATGAACTCATAATGTCCATACCTCGTTCTGAAAGCAGTTTTAAGCACGTCAGAGTCTCTAACTCGCAACTGATAATAGCACGATCTCAAGTCTATCTTCGAAAATACTGAAGCTCCCTTTAGCTGGTTAAATAAATCATCAATTTGCGGTAACAGATATTTATTCTTTATCGTTACTTTATTAAGCTGACGATAATCGATGCACATTCTCATTGTTTTGTCTTTCTTTTTTCACAAATACACTCGTGCACCCCAAGGTGAGAAACTCAGTCGAGCAAAACCTCTATCCGTCAACTCTTGCAACTGAGATTTCAACTCTTTCAATTCAGTTGGTGCCATACGATACGGAGCTATTGAAATCAGAGTCGTTCCTGGTACTAGTTCTATACCAAACTCCACTTCCCGAATAGGTGGCAACCCAGGTAATTCTTTGGGAAATACATCCAGATACTCACATACAACTGGCACAGTCTCGAGCTTCTTTTCTAATACTTTACTATCCAGTATATACGCAAGATAAGCTTCACACCCCTTTTTCATATATTTCTACGCCAACATCGAAGATATTACTGCCGGTAATCCACTCACATCAGTAGACTCAACTCGAATTATTTCATTATTCGGACATCGCAAATCAATTATTTTTCTTTTGTAATTCACTACGGCATTGTGCATAGTTAACGAATCCATACCGAGAATGATATCAAACTCGTCAAATGGCGATAGCATTAAATCGGCCCGAAAACAAAAATCTCGAATCATTAGGGGACAGTTCTTGCATACTTTGTCAACTAACACATACCGGCCCAGAGGGTTTGACACTCGAATCACAAACTCAGTAGACTCAATAGGTAGAGTCTTATTGGATGCCAAAGTTTCACACACATAAGAATGAGTCGAACCGGGATCGATCAAAGCAATAACATCAGTATCATAAAGAGTAAAGGTACCAATGATAACGTCTGAGGAGGAAGCCTCCTCACGAGCACCTATGGCATAAGCTCTGGCAGGTGCACGAGCCTCAAATCAAACAGCAGTATCTTTAGTCCCTCTCTGACTGCCACTAGCATTACTCGCATGTCTAGGTGGTCTACCTCGTGCTGTAGTGTTACGTGGTCTCCCACTCAGATCAGTATTCTGCTCCGCTAATTTAGGGCAATCTCGGATAAAATGATCTGTTGAGCCACATTTAAAACAAGAGTGATCATGCAATCTAAAGCTCCCCGAATGCCATTTCCCACAATGCTTGCACTTGAATCTATCCTGACGATCATTGCCTACACTAGCAACTGATGTAGCTCGTGTACTCACAGGAGGTCGATCGCGATCTCGTCTGGAAAAACTCTAAGTAGTCTTGGATCGGCCCGATTCATCTCGAAATTTCTTCGATGACTGTTGAAAGGTTTTCCCCGAAGATCTTTTACGAAATTCTCTAGCTCCAGCTTTTCTTTTCTCTTTTCCGAGCTCTTCAGCTTTACAAGCTCGTTCAACAAGTATCACGAACTCTTTGATTTCCAAAATACCTACTAACAATTTGATGTCTTTATTTAACCCGTCCTGAAAACGCTTACACATGATAGCTTCAAACGAAATACTTTCACGGGCATATCTACTAAGTCTTATAAATTCTCGTTCATATTCTGTAACTGACATTCGTCCCTGTTTAAGCTCAAGAAACTCTTTGCGCTTTTGGTCAATAAATCTCTGGCTGATATACTTTTTACGGAACTCTGTCAGAAAGTATTCCCATGTAACCTGCTCTTTCGGCACTGTCGAAACCATTTTTAAGGTTTGGAAAACGAGGTCGACTGTTTTAAAAACAAAAATGGGGAGTCGCCACCAATCTTTTTAGGTGTGATTGGACCACCTTATAAAACATTTTGGTCTACGAGTTTTAGAAAACAGGTCCAGAGTCAGTTACGTACGAGGAAGGATTAACACCCTCGTAACGCCCAAAATTGGTACCAATTGTTTAGTTTTCTGTCCTAATGTTGAAACTTTGAAAAGATTTAAAAGTATGGTCCTTTTTAAAATCTGAACAATTTGAGTTAAAATTCGAGATTCTTTTTGTTCCGAAAGAATATAAACATCACATCCAACATGTTAGGACACGATGTTTCTTAATTCTCGTAACTAAAATCATCTCGTAATTTACAAAATTTATTTAAAAGGATATTTTAGGTATTTAGACAAACGAAAAATCGGAACCCAGCACGTTAGGGCACTATTTTCCGAATTTCTAAACACAAAAACATTGCATTGTTTTGAAAATACTTTTGAATTAAATGAAAAAAAATGTTTTTTTTTTTAAAACAATGATGCAAGCAGAAATATGACATTAATATATGGCAAGATATAACTACTAAACAATATAAATTACAATATATATATACACTAACGTTTCATGCAAATTTAAATAGTTCATGGCAACATAAGATAATGGATTCAAAAAAATAACTATGTTTAAAAAAAAATGAACAAACCCATAATTCGAAGAGATAAATAAAAAAATAAGTTAATTATAACATTTTTAAAACGAAAAGTATATAAACTAAAACAAACTTAAAAGAGGTAAAATGTCAAAGAAAATGAATGAGGTATTTAAAAACAACAAATAGATATTGTGATAAAAAAATAAATTTTAAGAAAGGTTAATACATATATATGTACAAGGATTTAATACATTTTTTTTTTAAGAATGATTTATAACATATACATATATTTATAAAAAACAAAACTTTGTATTTATAATAATTTATTTTAAAATATCATACTATATATTAAAAAATAATACATAATATTTAATAATAATACTAATTTTAAAACAATACATAATATTTAATAATACAAATTTAAAATAATAAATGGTAATAATATACAAATTTTAAAATGATACTTATAATATAATAATATATGGAAATAATGATATAATAAAATATATATAATAAAAATAATTATATATAAATAATATATGAAAATAATTGTATAAGATAATGTATATAAAAAAACAATTTCATGTATATAAAAGTTTAGTATGATATAAATAATATATATAAAATATTAAAACAAATAAGTAACGATCTAAAATTACATAAAAAGGAAAAAAAAATAATAGAAAAGGACTAAATTTAAAGTTTAATAAAACCCTGGGAAAAATTAGGAAAAGAAAAATTGAATTTGGGCCCTTATTGAAACGCGCGTTAAAAGAGAGGGACTCACGGGGCAAATTGACCCTAATCCCAAAACGACGCCGTTCCAATTTCTGCTTTTAAATTGGCTCAAGGAAGAAATTGAGACCAAACAAATTTTCGGGGTTAAATTAAAAATAAAAGAAAATTTAATTTGGATGAAATCATAAACAGTAAAATTGCGGAAGGGCCTATAGGGCAATTAGCCCTTTTTACAAAAACACGCGGATCCTCCCTGGATAATCGGGTCAACGCGCGGGTCAGGCCTTGAAACGACGTAGTTTTGTGCTTATTCAATTAAGCCAAAACGACGTTGCCAAAACGACGTCGTTTTAGTAAGGCTATATAAGCCTAATTTAAGCCAAAAATTCATTTGAGTCTGTTTTAAAAAAAAAAAAACTTAGAAAGCTTTCCAAAAAAAAGGTCTGCCCTCCGAGCTCCGGCTCCGATTTGGCCGAGCTCTGGTAATCGGGCTACATGTGCCCATGCGCCGTCGTCGATTCGGTCGTATATGGCGGCCGGAAGCTGAAAAGCTTTGATTTTTAGCACGAATCTGAAGGTAACCTTCCCCCCTTTTTTTTTTACGTAATATTTGATGTAAATAAAAAAGCAAACAACAAATTCCTTCAAATGTTTCTATTTCAATTGAAAATAAAAAATAAAAGCATATAGAATAATAGAAAATCACTTTTTTAAAAAACTTTAACTTTATTGCTTGAATCTGTGTTTTTGTGTTTTGTATCCGTAGTCTTACATCGTTCTTACTCGGGCCTTTAATAGCCACTGTAATATTACAATTTTGGTTAAAAAATAAATCTTTCGATTTCTTGCCATGCTTTTTGTTTCCTTGCTGCTGTTTCCTTTCCTTTTTTTTGCAGGTGAATGAGAAAATCACGGCTGTGGCAATGAAGGCTGCGCATGAAGCTTGCTGCGCGAAGAGAGGGCTAGGGTTTCTAACCCTAGTTGAAAAAGTAAGTTTTGGGCCTCTTGGGCCTTCGGGTTTTTTAAAAATTTGGGCTGCCGTTTATTGGGTCTAGCATAGGCCTGGGGTAATTGGGCAGCAGTTGTAAGTGGGGTCTGGGTAGTGTTTGGTTACTGGGCTATTTGGGTGTAATGGGTATTTGGGTTTAGTTTTAATTTTGGTTTAGGCTAATTGGGTCACGGGTACATAGGGCCTGTAATTTTGAGTTGTACAAGGACTATGGACATTTAGTTCTATTTATGTTATTTCTGATTTTGCATGATTTTGGGCCAGGCAAAAATGAGGTGTTACAACTGCCCCTCTTTGCTCATTGCAGTGTAACGGGAATAGAGCAAAGACTACAAAAAGGACCAATTTTGCCAAGTCTTCCTAAGTTTTGGCTTCTTGGTCTTTGTCTTCTTCAAATGATTTCCAACCCAACTGCAACTTCAGGGGTATTAGACTCTAGGTCTGATGGCTTCAATCTACTCCCTACAAGTTTATGGAAGCCATGCTGATATCTTCGATCTACTCCCTGCCAACTCAGGAATGCCAGATCTGCTATCTTTGATCTACTCCCTGCCAATACAGGGATGCCAAATCTGTCATCTTCGATCTGTTTCCTGCCAATACGGGAATGCCAAATTTGCTATCTTCGATCTGCTCCCCGCTTATACAGGCATTGCCAAATCTACTATGTTTGATCTACTCCCCGCCCATACAGGGATTGCGAAATTTGCTATCTTTGATCTGCTGCCCGCCCATATAGATATGCTAAATCTGCTATCTTCAATCTGCTCCCCGTCCATACAGGGATTGCCAAATCTGCTATCTTCGATCTGCTCCCCGCCCATACAGGGATTGCCAAATCTGCTATCTTCGATCTGCTCCCTGCCCATACAGGGATGCCAAATCCGCTATCTTCGATCTACTCTCTGCCCATACAGAGATGCCAAATCCGCTATCTTCGATCTGCTCCCTGCCCATACAAGGATGCCAAATCTGTTATCTTCGATCTGCTCCCTGCCCATACAAGGATGCCAAATCTGTAATCTTCGATCAGCTCCCTGCCCATACAGGGATGCCCAATCTGTTATCTTCGATCTGCTTCCCGCCAATACAGGAATGCTAAATCTGCTATCTTTGATCTGCTTCCCGCCAATACAGGAATGCCAAATCTGATATCTTCGACCTGCTTCCCGCCAATACAGGAATGCCAAATCTGCTGTCTTCGATCTGCTCCCTGTCAATACAAGGATGCCAAATCTACTATCTTCGATCTGCTTCTCGCCAATACAGGAATGCCAAATCTGCTATCTTCGATCTGCTTCCCGCCAATACAGGAATGCCAAATCTGTTATCTTCGATCTGCTCCCTGCCAATACAAGGATGCCAAATCTGCTTTCTACATTGTTCTATAACCTGTAGAATGCTTATGCTTAATGATTAGGATGCTATGATCGAATTAAATCAAATACTCCTAATTAAACATATTATGATGCAAAAATGCTATGAGAATGATTCCTATTTCAGGTGCCATCACTCATTTGTTTATCGAGGTTTTAACTTTGTTCTTCTTGAAGTATCAACCACCACATGCTTTGAATCTTTTCCATTAACTTGGTCTGTCATATCATTTCCTGAATGATATGACCCACTGGAGATGTTTGTGAAATGATCCTTTCTTAGGATCGATATTGGTCAACTCATTAATTTACCCCAATCTCTATGTGGGAATTCTTAAACAATTGTTCTGTTTTAGTTTCTTGTGTTATTTAGAAATTCCCAGAATAATATGCAAAACTTCTTTTGTGAAAATATTATTAGTTCATCAATCATTATTTCAATGCAACATGCTTTATAAATAATGACAACAAATAATTTGACCTTTTGAGGATAATTTGATTCAAATGAATTATCAAAAATACAAAGGAAATTAGTGTAGGAACATATCTTTGAGAAGAAAAAGAATCTAAAGATAATAAATGAAACGGAAACTAGATGCCCTAGATATCGCAACTTGGGTTTCTATATACAAACTCCATGAAGACTGCTTTGAGCTTAACATGTGTTTTAGAAGATCCAAAGTACTTTGTTGATGCCCCGGCATGTAACATACTTCACTTCTTGTTGATTTCAAGTATAGCAAGACCACTGTATGCCTTTCAAAATTTGAACCGCCCTGTCGGGTTTTCAACTCAAAACCCCTTTGGTATCAAGGCGCCCTTTGCGGGTTTTCACCTTGGCCTCTCCTTTTTTTTTTTTTACTTAGAAGTCTCAAAGCGCCCTTTGCGGGTTTTCACTTTGGCTTCTCTTCCCTTTTAGGCAAAATATTTCTTTACTGCATCTGAATTTACAAAATTGGGTAAATTTTTCCCCTCCATCTCGGCCAAAATCAGTGCACCACCAGAGAAAGATTTCTTTACCACATATGGCCCTTCCTAATTTAGTATCAATTTTCCTCTGAAATCCTTTTGTATGGGAATGATATTTTTCAGGACAAGATCCCCCTCGTGAAATTCTCTTGGACGAACTTTTTTTTCATAAGCTCACATCATTCGCTTCTGAGACATCTGACCATGACGAATAGCCCTTAACCTCTTTTCTTCAATCAAGTTCAACTGATCATATCACGATTGAATCCACTCTACTTCGTCTAGTTTTACTTCTGACAAAATTCACAGAGAAGGTATTTCCACTTCAATGGGTAAAACTACCTCCATCCCAAAAACCAACGAGAAGGGAGTTACCCTAGTAGAGGTTCTGATAGACGTTCGATAGACAAAGAGCTCAAATGGAAACTTCTCATGCCAATATTTGTAAGTCTCAGTCATTTTCCCCACTATCTTCTTGATATTCTTATTTGCCGCTTCCACTGCCCCGTTCATTTTTGGGCGATACGGAGACGAGTTATGATGTTTGATCTTAAACTAACTGCAGACTTTTGCTATCATGCTGTTGTTCAAGTTCAATGCGTTGTCTGATATGATCCTCTCAGGCATTCCATATCAACAAATAATCTCATTTTTCAAGAACCGACTGACTGCTGACTTAGTAACACTTGCGTACGAAGTAGCCTCCACCCATTTCGTGAAGTAGTCGATAACCACAAAGATGAAACGATGCCCATTCGAAGCTTTCGGTGAGATCTGCCTAATGACATCCATGCCCCACATAGAAAAAGGCCATGGAGAAGTCATAACATGTAAAGGTGAAGGTGATACGTGAATCTTATCACCATAGATTTGACATTTATGGCATCTTTTGGCATAGTTGATGCAGTCTCCTTCCATAGTAGACCAATAATATCCAAATCTCATGATTTGTCTAGCCATCATGAAACCATTAGCATGTGTCCCACAAACACCTTCATGCACCTCTTCCAGAATTTTCCTAGCTTCCACAGTGTCAACACATCTCAAAAGCACTTGATCTTTCCTTCTCTTGTACAGGATATCCCCACCCAAAACATAATCGCAGGCTAACCTCCTCAATGTTCTCTTGTCATTCTCAGTTGCCTGTTCAGGGTACTCACAATTTCTCACATATCGCAATATATCCTGATACCAAGGGTGGTCATCCTTTTCCTCTCCTTCGATGTTACAACAATGAGCTGGAACCTCAAAAATACTCATCTGAATAGGTCTCACATTCTCTTCCTTGCTTACTTTTATCATGGAAGCCAGAGTTGCCAAAACATCTGCCATCTGATTTTCATCCCGTGGGAGATAATTGAAAGTAATGTCGTCAAACTCCTCAAGTAGCCCCAAAACTACCCTTTGATAATTAATCAATTTAGGGTCTCTTATCTCCCATTCTTCCTTGAGCTGGTAAATCACTAATGCGGAGTCTCCATATACTTCCAGTGTTCTAATTCTGTGCTCTATGGCTGCGTGAATTCCCATGATGCATGCCTCATACTCGGCTATATTATTGGTACAGTTAAAATTCAGTTTGCACGTGAATGGATAATGATCTCCCTTTGGGGATACCAAGACTGCCCAAATTCCGTTTCCTACAGCGTTTGATGCCCCATCAAAGTTCAGCTTCCACGGATACTCTTCAGTAGTTGCCACATACATCAACTCTTCATTGGGGAAATCAAAGCTCAATGGTTCATAATCTTCTAGAGCTCTGCTAGCCAGAAATTCTGCTATTGCGCTTCCTTTTATAGCCTTTTGACTTACATAAACTATATCAAACTCAGAAAGCAATATCTGCCACCTTGCCATTCTTCCATTTAAAGCAGTTGACTCCATCATGTATTTTAATGGGTCAAGTTTTGAAATCAACCAAGTTGTATGATAGAGCATATATTGCCTCAATCTTCGAGTTGTCCAAATCAAAGTACAGCACAGCTTCTCAATTGGCGAATATCTCATCTCACACTCAGTGAATTTCTTACTGAGGTAATATACCGCCCTCTCTTTTCTTCCTGACTCTTCATGTTGACCGAGCACACATCCCATAGAATTAGTGAACACAGACAAGTATAGTATTAACGGTCTATCTGGACTGGGCAGAGATAATACTAGAGTATTTGACAAGTACCGCTTGACTTTATCGAGAGCATTCTAGCATTCTTCATCCCAAGTACCTTGATTGTGTTTCTTAAGTAGGCGAAATATGGGATCACATTTCTCAGTCAGTTGTGAAATAAACCGAGTAATGTAATTTAACCTTCCAAGAAAACCTCAAACTTCTTTCTGAGTACGTAGTGGAGGTAATTCTTGTATGGCTCTGACTTTATCTGAGTCAACCTCTATTCCCTTTTCACTGACTACAAAACCCAATAGTTTTCCTGACCTGGCTCCAAAGGTACACTTTGCTGGATTGAGCTTCAATTGAAATTTCCTCAATCTTAAAAACAATTTCTTCAAGACTTCAATGTGTTACTTCTCTATTTTAGATTTGGCAATCATGTCGTCAACGTACACCTCAATCTCTTTGTGCATCATATCGTGGAACAAGGTTACCATAGCCCTTTGATATGTTGCCCCTGCATTCTTTAACCCAAATGGCATTACCTTATAGCAAAAGGTACCCCACAATGTTATGAAGGTGGTTTTATTCATGTCTTCAAGATGCATCTTTATTTGATTGTACCCTGAAAAGCCATCCATAAAGGAAAACAACGAGTAACTTGCCGTATTTTCCACCAAGTATCAATGTACGGTAGGGGAAAATTGTCCTTTGGGCTAGCTTTGTTCAAATCTCTATAATCCACGTACATTCGTACCTTTCCGTCCTTCTTAGGGATAGGTACAATGTTAGCTACCCATTCTGAGTACTTAACCTCTTGCAAGAACCCATCATCAAACTGCTTCTTGACTTCATTTTTTTATTTTCAACACAATATCAGGCCTCATCCTTCGCAACTTCTGTTGGATTGGCTTGCAATCCTCTCTTATAGGAAGGCGGTGCACTACAATGTCAGTATTCAATCCGGGCATATCTTGATATGACCATGAGAAGACATCTCTGAATTCCCACACTAACTCAATAAGATCTCGCCTTGTCTCTTTGGTTATGTGCGTCCTGATTTTCACTTCTTTCCCCTCCTTCAAGGTTACGTTCTCCACTGCCTCTTTCTCATGAGGCAAAATTTGCTTCTTTTCCTACTTTACCATTCTTAACAAATCTGGAGACACGTCATAATCCCTATCACATCCAAAATCCTGAGGTTCCTCTAAACACATGTCTTGCTCAAAAGAGAATTCAGGATTCGTAATATCATTGCTCATGTCATTGATATCTAGAGACTTGTGGGGCACGAAAGAATGTACAATGAATGAATGAATTTAAAAATAACTATTCACGTGTTATGAATGAGATGAAAAAAAATTTGAAAAGAATTAAAAGGTCAAAAAAATATTTATTAAAAGAATAAAAGAATATTTGCTCGAATTGATAATAAAGATGTGTTTTATTGAAACAAAATTTCTAAACATGAGCCTATTTCACAAATGAAATCTTATTACTTCTAGGCTTTAGAGTAACAAGAGTGTTCTAAGAATTACTCTGTAAAATTTCTAAAGACTACAGGAAGTTCTTCTGCAGTCCAATTGTTTAATGAGCTCCCCGGTTTGTAAGGACGAATGCCCTCAAGGTTTCTTTGTCCCGTCTCTTCATCATGTATGGCATTGACGTGATGACTTCCATTTTTAAGTAACCCTCTCTCAGGGTGAATTATCCCTCCTGATACAAAAGTCTGGGATATGTGAGGGAACGTCATCAATTCCTATTCGACTTCCTTTCCATTCAACCGCGCCCTTCTTCTTTCTTGACGCTTCTCTATTTCCTTCATTCTTTGTTGATGATCCGGCTTGAAACCTAAGCCAAAACGGTCTCTTTTCTCCTTTAGTTCTAGAACTTGAATTCCTCCTTAGAGATATCTTCCCAATCCTCTTCCTGGTAAGGCTCCTTTCCCCACCATCATTTGTAGACCCATCCTTATGGTTTTGGATATCTTGGGCACTGGTACCTCATTCCCCTTCGAAATAAATGTTGCGTTGACGAATTCTAAAGAGCGAAAAGAGCATCCAATGGCCTCCTCATTTGCCTCCACATAGGGCGCGTTACTAGTAACAGTTGTTATGAAGTCCTCCTCCACATTTATAGTAATCAACCGTCTTTCTGTCACTAATTTCAATTTTTGGTGCAAAGACGAGGGCACCGCTCCCGCCGAATGTATCCAGGGTCTCCCCAACAAGCAATTATAGGAGGGCTTGATGTCCATCACTAAGAAATAGACTTCATATGTGTTCGGTCCGATTAGCAATGGTATATCAATCCTTCCCATCACTTTTCTCTCCGTGCCATCAAATGCTCTCACTATGTTATGGCATGTTTTTATGTGAGAACTATCCATTGGCAACTTATTCAATATGGATAATGGCAAGACATTCAGAGCCGATCCATTATCAATTAGCATACTGGGCAGTGTATATCCTTTGCAACGAGTGGTGATGTGCAAAGCCTTGGTTGATCCCATTCCCCCGGGTGGAATCTCATCATCGTTGAAATAGATAAAATTGTCAGCACTTATGTTACTCACCAAGTGATCCAGCTTGTTGACCGATATATCGTTAGTAACATAGGTTTCATTAAGCACCTTCATTTGTGCCTCACGATTCACTTCTAAACTCAGAAGTAATGCCAACACTGATATACGAGCCGGTTGTTTGCACAATTGCTCAACCACGCTATACTCACTGTGCTTCAAGAATTTCAAAAACTCTTTAGCCTCCTCCTCTTTTACTGGCTCGTTGATGAGTACCTCAGCCCCTTTTTCTTTCTCGACATCTAAGGTTTTTGCTTTCATAGGCTCAACTCTGACGGCCCTCACACCATAACGCTTCCCATTACGTGTGTAGAATCCTTCACCTTGGACCTCCTTGGAAGTATTAGCTATATTTTCTCCTTCCAGCATTGTCACATTACAGTCATAATTCCAGGGCACCCTTTTGTTATCCTCATAAGGAAAGGAAATAGGTTTTTGAATGATGACCTTTGGCACTATTTGTGCCCCACCTTCATTATTCCTCGGCTGAGAAATAATGTTTCTTGGATAGTTGGTTCTTTGATTCATCGGTTCTTCTTCTGACGCACATATGTATCCTCCATCTAAGCCTTCTTCATAAAATTCCAACTCTTTATTATCCATGAGGCTTTGTACCAAGGCCCTAAACTTGACACATTCCTAAATTGCGTGCCCCTCCTTTTTGTGGTACTCACAGTAATCCCCTACTCCTTTACATCCTCCTTCAGAAATTAACATTCCTCTTTCTGTCATTTCCCTTCAAACTTCCTTTAACGGGGTCCTCACTTTAGCGATGTTTTCCTTGATCTTTCTTACGATATTCTCCCTGATTGCATTTACTCCCTTATCCCCATGGTTAGGTAAAGGGTTTTCAGTACTAGGGGTATCATCAAATTTCACGATCCCCATCTTAATGAGCCTTTCTACAGTTTTCTTGAAGTCAGTACAATTTTCAATCGAATGCCCCTGTATTCCCACATGGTATTCACATTTAGTGTTTACATCATACCATTTGGGATATGGGGGTTGCAGTGGTTTTAAGTAAAAGTGAGCCACCACGTGTGCATCAAATAGACTCTGATAAAGTTCCCTATACGTCATCGGAATAGGTGTGAACTGGATCTTTTCAGAGTTCTGTCTCATACCAGATTCATGCCTTTGTGAACCCTACTGCCCAACAATAGCTGCTTTAGGTTGACTAACCGTAATTGACTTCGTATTATAATTTCTTGCATTGTTCACCTCATTATCCTTTCTCATTGGGGCTGATCTCTTAGCAATTTCCCCTTCTATCTTACCACCTCTTATGGCTTTTTCAATCATTTCTCCCGCCATAACTATGTCTGTAAAGCTTTTGGTGGTACTCCCTATCATATAAGTAATGAAATGGGCCTTCAAAGTATTAATGAAGAGCATTGTAGTCTCATTTTCTAGGAAAGGTGGCTGAACTTGCATTAGGCTTTTTCTCCATATTCTGTAGAGTGATTCTATCCGGTGTCATGTCCGTCACATGACTATACTGATTCATGAAAGCCTGTGCTAGGTCTCTCCAAGAACCAAACCTAGCACGGCTCAATTGATTGTACCATCTGGATGCTGCTCCCACCAAACTATCTTGGAAGCAGTGTATCAACAGTTGATCATTACTTACATATCCCGTCATGTGTCTACAAACATAGTAATGTGGGCCTCAGGGCAACTAGTCCCATTATACTTCTCAAATTTAGGCATCTTGAACTTATGGGGAAGCACTAAATCCGGGACCAAGCTCAAATCTTTAGCATTAATTCCTTGATGACTATCAGTATTTTCCAAAGCCTTGAACTTTTCCTCTAACCATCTACAACGATCCTCTAACTGCCTTGAAGATTCAATTAACATTCTTTCCCTCTCAGCTATGTCGAGATCAGGGATGATAGGGTTGGCCTGGTTTTCTCCTGGGTTAGAACTCGATCTAGCCTGAAAATTCATGGGCACTTCATTATTAACTTGTGCTTGTTGAGGTCTTATTGTGACAGACGGCCTCTGGGGATGCGCCTCAGGTTGTGCTTGCACATGAGGTGGAGTAAAGCCTGGAGGATAATCCTCATTATCTTCCCCAATATGAGTCATAGGGCCTTCTCATTTGTCCATTGCCCCACTTATCAATTGGGCCATTTGAGCCATCATATTTTGTTGAGTCTCTACCATCTGTTCTCTCATCTCTTGCTGGAGCTTTGCTAACTGCTCCTGCATCTGATCTTGCATATCCCTCTAGATCTGTTCAAGTCTCTGATCCTTATTCTTAGTTTTGGCGCGTGTACCGTAATGATGTATAGTTTCCAGATTTTTCTCTCTTCTATAATAACTTCCACTAAGTAGGGTCTTTTTATAGATTTAAATGCATATGATGTAATGTAATGTAAATGCATGGATGCAAAAAGATATCAATTTTGATCCAGTTTCATTTAGAAAACTTTATTTAAAAAATAAAAATCTTTACACAAAATGGATTACAAATACGCTTTCGCCCTTAGGCCTAAATCTTTAACCCTACTAAATAATAAAGCTAACTCTCGACCCCTATCTGACTCTCGCTCATACTTTATACTTAACATATCCGCTTGTGCTACCAAAACTTGCAAATGATCAGCTACTTCTCGAATTTGGACTATGGCCTCACCTATGAGGTAGTCTCTATCTCTGACCTGATCCTATGAATGGTGAAGCTCTCCCTTCAAATGTCCTTCTCTTGCTTCAAGTTGCTTGATCTGGAGTTTATAGTTTTACAATACCGACTCTAACCCTTCAATCTTGCCCTTCATTTCCTCGATCTTGTTCAGACTTGCCCTTAAATCAGCTGCGAAATTACGACTTCGAAGGTGATAAAGAGACCGTCCAAGTTCAGCCACTTTCATCTTTAATCCTTGTTCATCCTTCTGGCTCTCTGCCAAACTTCTTTCTAGGGCTTGATTTTGTGCCTGCATTTCTTGAAACTTCCTCTCCCAACAATCATCTTTGGCTCTTTCTTCTTGAATCTCTTGCTGCCACTGCTCTAAAGTCTTCCATAATCTGACCCTTTTCTTCGACAACTGTATCTTCTTATATTCCGCCTTCAAATCATCTCGGTCTTCTTCCACCTTCCTCTTTTCTTTCCTTACTTTCTCAACCTCGAGTTTCTGAATGTCCACGTCTAGACTTAGGTACATCTTCTCTTCCTCCAACTTCTCTATCTTCTTTCCAAGCTCTAAACTCTTTCTTTCGAACTCCTGCTTTATAATTTCTATCTCTGACGGAACCACCCGCAGACACTCCTCCATCGATCGAGCACCCTCCGAACTTGGCCTAGGGATGTTATCATTAATCCTTCGGCTAAACCACCCCTTGTACCCTAGAGATGTCGTCGGACCCTGAGTTAGAACTTTCACACAGCAAGTCCGCTTCCAAGCCTCAGCAATCTCTCGAATCTTCTTCTTATAATTATCTCCCTTATACGAAAATTCACATTGGGCTAATCCTTGTGTTGCCAGTATACACTGCCTTACTTTATATTGCCTTAATACGAGCAACGGCGTATATCCAACCGCTCCACAAACTCCAGGAAGAGGCACCAATCGAAATTCCTACACCATAGGGGACCGTGTCAGGAACCATCCAAGAAGCTTTCCACTTAACCTCCTCCTCTCGAAGATTTTGTAGAATTTTCATCCATCTTTCTTCTGATATATCATCTCTCCTTGGCGTAGCTACTGCATCCTTCAAAGGGGAATAATTTTCAAAGAAAACTTGGCAGGGCACTTTATCAATCTTCTAAAAGTGACTATGGAACCACACCATCAATAACTGTGAGCATCCAATAAACCTTCCTTCACCTACCCTTCGGCATGCACTCAAGGATCTAAAGGTCTCAGCTAAGATCAAAGGTACAGGCGTGACCTGTTTTCCGAGTCGGTCGAACAAAATAGTAACTGCCTCATCAATGTGCCTCAAAGCTTTGGGGAAGATTACCAACCCATAAATACTTAGGGCCAAGACATCAATTTTCCTCCTCATGTCTGGGTGTGCCAATATCAAATCCCTCAAACTGGCCCAAGGAATGCATCTACCATCACCTTTTTGCTGGATTCGAGCTGTGACACACTGCTTACTCATCCCTGTGATACTCATCAATTTCTTCACAAAGGTTAGAACAATAGCAGGCCTAAAGTAAGCTTTGTTACCTCAGATCCTCGGACAATGGAGCAGAGTCGTATACTCCTCCAAAGTAGGCACTAAATCTACATCTCCAAATGTAAAACAATTATAGGCAGGGTTCCAGAACTGTACCATAGCTCGAAATAGATGCTTATCCACCTTAACGTCAACCGAGTAAGGTAAATCACGGTAATATTGGTGGAACAGCTGCTTAGTCTCGTCATCCCACTGAGCCCATATATCTTTCAACTCCTGAAGCTCGTTCTGTGCCACGCTGATACGAGTGAAGTCCCACAACTCTAACATATACCCCTCAGTGATACTATCTCCTTTCTCTAATTGGGTATTTTCGGACCATGCATGGATTGTAGCGTTGTCCTCCACTTTATCAAGATATTCATTCTCTATAACAAAACTTCCTAATTTAGAAATCGAATTGTGAATCGACACCTTTAAATGCTTAATGATATGCAATGACAACAAAAATAAAATTGGCTAGTGACAAGTATATAAGACATAATTCAAAGAGAATAGAAAATAAACAAGTACCTATATGGGTAATCGCTATGGGACAACATAGTTCTACCTAAGGCGAGCTCCTAGGGTTCACTATATGTGTTTTCGGTTCTAAAGGAAAAGGGTACCTGAACCAGCAGATTCCTCGATCCTCACCCATTATAGGCTCATATGGACCAAGTTCAGCTTAGGGGGATACATTTCCCTATGGCCATGCGGAGATGAAAATCTCACGGAGACATAGGTACGGATGTATCCCAGAAGCAATCCGCTAGCCCATGCGGAGGTGAAAACCCCACAAAGGCGTAGCTTCTCACTCCCACTTAAGGGTGCGACCACAACGGTCATGCAATGCAATGTGTGCGAGAAAAATAAAAATCATATGCAACAAACACATGTAAAAAGATCATAATTTTTCAAATCGAGTTTTCAAATTTCGACAAAATGATAGAAATTAATCAATTTTACGGCTTGACTCTTTTATTGTCCCCAGTGGAGTCGCCAAGCTGTCGAAACCATTTTTAAGGTTTGGAAAACGGGGTCGACTATTTTAAAAACAAAAATAGGGAGTCGCCACCAATCTTTTTAGGTGTGATTGGACCACCTTATAAAACATTTTGGTCTACGATTTTTAGAAAACAGGTTCGGGAGTCGGTTACATATGAGGAAGGATTAGCACCCTCGTAACGCCCAAAATTGGTACCAATTGTTTAGTTTTCTGTCCTAATGTTGAAACTTTGAAAAGATTTAAAAGTATGGTCCTTTTTAAAATCTGAACAATTTGAGTTAAAATTCGAGATTCTTTTTGTTCCGAAAGAATATAAACATCACATCCAGCACGTTAGGACACGATGTTTCTTAATTCTCGTAACTAAAATCATCTCGTAATTTACAAAATTTATTTAAAAGGATATTTTAGGTATTTAGACAAACGGGAAATCGCAACCCAGCACGTTAAGGCACTATTTCCCGAATTTCTAAACACAAAAACATTGCCTTGTTTTGAAAATACTTTTGAATTAAATGAAAAAAATGTTTTTTTTTTAAACAATGATGCAAGCAGAAATATGACATTAATATATGCAAGATATAACTACTAAACAATATAAATTACAATATATATATATACACTAACGTTTCATGCAAATTTAAATAGTTCATGGCAACATAAGATAATGGATTTAAAAAAATAACTATGTTTAAACAAAAATGAACAAACCCATAATTCGAAGAGATAAATAAAAAAATAAGTTAATTATAACATTTTTAAAACGAAAAGTATATAAACTAAAAAAAACTTAAAAGAGGTAAAATGTCAAAGAAAATGAATGAGATATTTAAAAACAACAAATAGATATTGTGATAAAAAAATAAATTTTAAGAAAGGTTAATACATATATATGTACAAGGATTTAATACATTTTTTTTTAAGAATGATTTATAACATATACATATATTTATAAAAAAACAAAACTTTGTATTTATAATAATTTATTTTAAAATATCGTACTATATATTAAAAAACAATACATAATATTTAATAATAATACTAATTTTACAACAATACATAATATTTAATAATACGAATTTAAAATAATAAATGGTAATAATATACAAATTTTAAAATGATACTTATAATATAATAATATATGGAAATAATGATATAATAATATATATAATAAAAATAATTTTATATAAATAATATATGAAAATAATTGTATAAGATAATGTATATAAAAAAACAATTTCATGCATATAAAAGTTTAGTATGATATAAATAATATATATAAAATATTAAAACAAATAAATAACGATCTAAAATTACATAAAAAGGAAAAAAATAATAGAAAAGGACTAAATTTAAAGTTTAATAAAACCTTGGGAAAAATTAGGAAAAGAAAATTTGAATTTGGGCCCTTATTGAAACGCGCGTTAAAAGAGAGGGACTCACGGGGCAAATTGACCCTAATCCCAAAACGACGCCGTTCCAATTTCTGCTTTTAAATTAGCTCAAGGACCAAATTGTGACCAAAACAAACTTTCAGGGTTAAATTAAAAATAAAATAAAATTTAATTTGGATGAAATCATAAACAGCAAAATTGCGGAAGGGCCTATAAGGCAATTAGCCCTTTTTACAAAAACACACGGATCCTCCCCAGGTAATCGGGTCAACGCGCGGGTTAGGCCTTGAAACGACGTCGTTTTGTGCTTATTGAATTAAGTCAAAACGGCGTCGTTTTAGTAAGGCTATATAAGCCTAATTTAAGCCAAAAATTCATTTTAGAGTCTGTTTAAAAAAAAAACTTAGAAAGCTTTCCAAAAAAATGGTCTGCCCTCCGAGCTCCAGCTCCGATTTGGCCGAGCTCTGGTCATCGGGCTATACGCGCCCATTCGCCGTCGTCGATTCGGCCGTATATCGCGGTCGGAAGCTGAAAAGCTTCGATTTTTAGCGCGAATCTGAAGGTAACCTTCCCTTTTTATTTTTTTTTACGTAATATTTGATGTAAATAAAAAAGCAAACAACAAATTCCTTCAAATGTTTCTATTTCGATTGAAAATAAAAAATAAAAGCATATAGAATAATAGAAAATCACCTTTTTAAAAAACTTTAACTTTATTGCTTGAATATGTGTTTTTGTGTTTTGTATCCGTAGTCTTACATCGTTCTTACTCGGGCCTTTTATAGCCACTGTAATATTAAAAGTTTGGTTAAAAAATAAATCTTTCGATTTCTTGCCATGCTTTTTGTTTCCTTGCTGCTGTTTCCTTTCCTTTTTTGCAAGTGAATGCGAAAATCACGGCAGTGGCAATGAAGGCTGCGCATGAAGCTTGCGGCGCGAAGAGAAACCCTAGCTGAAAAATTAAGTTTTGGGCCTCTTGGGCCTTTGGGTTTTTTAAAAATTTGGGCTGCCGTTTATTGGGCCTGGCATAGGCCTGGGGTAATTGGGCAGCGGTCGTAAGTGGGGTCTGGGTAGTGTTTGGTTACTGGGCTATTTGGATGTAATGGGTATTTGGGTTTAGTTTTAATTTTGGTTTAGGCTAATTGGGTCACGGGTACATAGGGCCTGTAATTTTGGGTTGTACAAGGACTATGGACATTTAATTTTATTTCTCTTATTTCTGATTTTGCATGATTTTGGGCCGGGCAAAAATGAGGTGTTACAGGCACGATTGAAATTAGAGTATTCCATCAGTGGTAGGCAGCATCACATAATAGAGACATGGCACACTTCAAGCATTCATCGGGTGTACATGATAATTCATCGAAAACGCGTATAGTATTATCAAGCCAGAACTCAGCTCTCTTAGCATCATCAGTAACTGTGTCTCTAAACTCTTCAGCCCTATATTTTCTAATTTTATCAATCGAATGTGTCCATTCATAGTTTCCTTGGTCTAATTGTTTCTTAAACCCTCTAACATTATGCAACAACCACAATTCGGCACTCACACATATTCTACCTAATTTTTGCTTCTATGCAATTAAGCCCTTAATTAATAATTCAACATCCAAACAACAAAATCAAGGCACCAAATTTTCACACATGATAATTCACATATAATAAACACAGAAAATAATATTTTAAAATTTTTTTGACTTGGTTTCGTGGTCCCAAAACCACTTTTTCGATTAAGGCCAAAATAGGGCTGTCACAAAAATAGCACTTAAGAACCAACAAGCTTCAATTCAAGGAATTGAAAATCAAATTGGTCAACTTGCCAAGATGATATCTGATAGACCACAAGGTAGTTTTCCGAGTAATGCTAAACTCAATCCTAGGGAACTCGTTAAAGCAGTCACATTAAGAAATGGGAAGACACTAGCTAAACCTGAGAAAAGAGTGCACAAGAGCCCGACAAGGAAAACGTCGAGGAGGCCGAACCCAAAGAAAAAGCCCTACCGGAACTTAAGGAATACAAACCACCCATCCCATACCCAGCAAAATTAAAGAAAGACCGCATGGATGCTCAGTTTGGTAAATTTCTTAAACTTTTTAAACAATTACATATTAACTTACCTTTTGTTGAAGCTATTTCACAAATGCCCATGTATGCAAAGTTCTTAAAGGAGCTTCTAACAAACAAAAGGAAGTTTGAAGAGCTGTCCACGGTCGAACTCAACAAAGAATGTTCAGCTATCCTCCAAAACAAACTACCGACTAAACTGAAAGATCCAGGAAGTTTTATTATTCCCTATTTAATTGGTAGTTTAAACATTGAACAGGTTTTAGCTGATTTAGGTGCCATTATTAACTTAATGCCTTATAAAATGTTCAAGCAGTTAGGCTTAGGGGAACCAAAACCCACTAGGATGAGTATTCAATTAGCTGATAGATCTGTTAAATATCCTAAGGGCATCATTGAAGATGTGTTAGTTAAGGTGGATAAATTTATATTCCCTGTTGATTTTGTTGTGCTTGATATGGATGAGGATGTTGAGGTACCCTTAATCTTAGGATGCCTATTTTTAGCTACCGCTAGAGCTGTCATAGATGTGGGCGTTGGTAAACTTGTTCTTAGGGTAGGTGATGAAGAAATCGTGTTTAAAATTTATGATGCTATGCGATTTTCTAGGGAATAAGATGATTCTTGTTACTTTATTTATTCTATTGACTATTCTGTTCAAGACTCTTTTTAAGAAATCGCCCTTGACGACACGTTGGAATTGTGTTTCATTCAAGGTAGGGGGAAGGACAAAGTTACCACTAAGATGGAAAAGGTAATAGTTGACTTGAACTCTAATGAACCTTCTCCAAGACACATAGATTATGAGGGCATTAAGATAAATAATGAACTGAGACAAAAGCCCTCTATTGATGAACCTCCCAAACTAGAACTCAAGAAATTACCCAACCACTTGGAATATGAATTTTTGGGAGATAACTCTACATTATTGGTAATTATTGCTTCAAACTTGCAACCCAAGGAGAAGAAGGAATTAATCCAAGTGTTACGAGAACATAAAAATGCCATAGCTTGGAAAATTTCTGACATTAAAGGGATTAGTCCTTCTTTTTGCACCCACAAAATTCTGATGGAAGATGAATTCAAACCGTGTGTGCAAGCTCAAAGACGACTAAACCCCAACATGAAGGAAGTTGTCAATGCTGAGATAATTAAACTTCTAGATGCTAGAATTATTTATCCTATTTCTGACAGTGCTTGGTTAAGTACTGTGTAGGTTGTTCCTAAGAAAGGAGGCATGACTGTTGTTGCCAATGAAAAGAATGAATTAATCCCTACAAGAACAGTCACAAGATGGAGAGTGTGCATTGATTACAAGAAATTGAACGATGCTACCAGAAAGGATCACTTCCCTTGCCCTTCATTGATCAGATGTGGGAAATACTGTTAAGACGTATGTATTACTGTTTCTTGAATGGACTCTCTGGCTATTTCCAAATCCCGATAGCTCTTGAAGACCAAGAGAAGATGACATTCACATGCCCATATGGTACGTTTGCTTATCATAGAATGCCTTTTGGATTATGTAATGCTCCTGCTACTTTTCAGCGCTACATGCTAGCCATCTTTGACGAACTTGTAGAAGATATCATGGAGGTGTTTATGGATGACTTCTCGGTATTCGGTAACTCTTTCCATCTTTGCCTTAAAAATTTAGAACGAGTTTTAATAAGATATGAAGAAACAAATCTTGTTCTCAACTAGGAAAAATGCCATTTTATGGTTCATGAAGGTATTGTGTTAGGACATAGAATTTCTAGTAAGGGGATTGAGGTTGATAAAGCAAAGATTGAAACCATTGAAAAACTACCTCCTCCTAATTCGATTAAGGCTATAAGAAGTTTTTTAGGACATGCTGGTTTTTATATAAGATTTATTAAAGATTTTTCTAAAATAGCTAAGCCTTTAACTAAATTATTAGAAAAAGATGTGCCTTTCATTTTTAATCAGGAATGTTTAGAAGCATTTAACACTCTTAAAGAGAAATTAACTAATACTCCGATTATAATTGCACCTGATTGGAATCTACCTTTTGAACTAATGTATGATGCGAGTGATTTTGCAGTAGGTGCAGTTCTCAAACAAAGAAGAGACAAACATTTTTAATCAATTTATTATGTTAGCAAGACTTTGACAGCCGCTCAAGAGAATTACACTACCACGGAAAAAGAATTGCTAGCTGTGGTTTTTGCATTCGACAAATTTAGACCTTATCTTATTTTGTATAAAGTCATCGTTTATATTAATCATTCTGCTCTTCGTTACCTTTTAACTAAGTCTAATGCAAAACCTCGACTAATAAGATGGATTTTATTATTACAGGAATTTGATTTGGAGATACAAGATAAAAAGGGGGGCTAAAAATCTTGCAGCAGATCATCTTTCAAGGCTCGAGAATCCACGCCTCAAAGAAATTGACAAAGCCGAAATAAACAACTCGTTTCCTGAAGAACAACTCCTAATTGTTTTGGAATCTGAGGTACCTTGGTTTGCTGACATTGCAAATTATTTAGCTGCTAACATAACCCCAAAAGGGTTGACGCATCAACAAAAGAAGCGATTCTTCGCTCATGTGAAAAACTACTTTTGGGAATATCCTTTTCTTTTTCGTATACGTGCAGATCAAGTCATTCGAAGATGTGTTACAAAGACAGAAGCATACAAGATCTTGGAACATTGCCACTTAGGACCAACAAGGGGACATTACAGTGTAACCAAGACCGCTTATAAAGTGCTCGAATCAGGTTTTTATTGGCCTACACTATTTAAAGACGCCATCAGGTATGTTACTTCTTGTGACAAGTGCCAAAGGACAGGTAATATCTCTAAAAGTGATGAAATGCCTCAAACATATATACTGTCATGTGAAATATTCGATATATGGGATATTGATTTCATGGGTCCATTCCCTAGTTCGCTCGAAAATAAATATATCTTAGTAGCAGTTGATTATATGTCGAATAGGTGGAGGCCCAAGCTTTACCTACTAATAATGCTAGAGTGGTAGTAAGATTTCTGAAAAAACTCTTTTCCTGGTTTGGATCACCTAAAGCAATTATTAGTGATAGGGGTACTCATTTTTGTAATGCTCAGTTCGATAAAGTTCTAAAGAAGTATGGAGTGCACCACAGAATAGCTACCCCTTACCATCCACAAACTAGTGGCCAAGTCGAAGTAGCCAATAGAGAACTTAAACGACTCTTAGAAAAGACGGTAGAATCAAATAGAAAGGATTGGGCGATGAAGGTAGATGATGCTTTTTGGGCCTATAAGACTGCTTTTAAAACTCCCATATTAACATCCCCTTATAGACTTGTTTATGGGAAAATTTGTCATTTACCTTTTAAATTAGAACATAAGGCATTTTGGGCTATCAAATTTCTGAATCTTGATCCTAAACTTACAGGTGAGAAACGACTAATGCAGTTAAACGAGTTAGATGAATGGCACAGTAATGCATACGAGAACTCTTGATTGTAGAAGAAAGCAACAAAACGACGCCATGACGCTCGTTTACAGCAACCTAAGCAATTTGAAGCTGGTGACCTTGTCTTGCTTTACAACTCGAGGCTTAAATTATTCCCTGAAAAGCTTAAAACAAGATGGTCATGCCCATTCGTAGTTCAAACTATTTTTCCCTACGGCACATTTGAGGTAACACATCCGAACCACGGCATTTTCAAGGTAAACAGTCATCGACTTAAACTTTATAGAGGTGAGGATTTGAGGAATGATAGAGAGGAGCTTAGGCTCCACGAACCTTCATAAAAGGTACACGCAAGGTAAAGTTTAGCTTAGACTCTAAATAAGCGCTTCTCGAGAGGCAACCCAAGCACTAATGTTGTTAATTTCTTTAAGTTTCAGTTTATAACATTTAAATCACTAACTGAGTCCTTAAACATAGGCTTTTCTAAGCCACACGTCCAGGCACACGGGCGTGCCTAAGACCATGGCCACACCACGGGTAAGAACACGGCTGTGCGATATGGCCGTGTGAAAACTAAACTTTGAAATTTGGAAAACTTACTGAGACACGGGATGTGAGAAAGGCACACGGGCGTGCCTATCACCTGTGGGCAACACTGCCTAAGAGCGCATGGCCATTCAACCAAACCCCATTGCCGTGCCCATATGCCATGGTTGAACCTGCAAAATCAACACGAGCGTGCAACACGCCCGTGTCCATTACTCGTGGGTGAAACTGAGAAAAAGCACGGGCACTTGAACCAACTACACGCCCGTGCCTATAAGCCGTGGTTAATACTGATGAAAGGCACACAAGCATGCAACACGCCCGAGCTTGAAGACTATGGTCGACACTGATTACCTAAACATGGGCATGCGAGGGAGAACACGAGTGTGGGAGAAGAGAACAAAGTAGGACACGGCTGTGCGACATGGCCGTGTAAACCAACACGCCCAAAGAACACGAGCATCAATCACGAATCAGGTGCACCCAAACCCTAATATCACGAAACACACGGGCTAAAACCAGGGCACACGGGCATGGCCCACAGCCGTGTACCCCAACACTATTTAAACCCCTTTTACTATTCACCTTCTTCTCCAAAATACTCTACTCTCAAACCCTAGCCCCCTTGAGCCGCCGCCGTGGTCTCTCCTCTCCCTCAACTTCGGTTACTCTCCTCCCTTCCTCCCTCCTCTTTCTTCCTCCTCATAACTTTTCCCACTACAAAAACCCATTCCACCCACCATTTCATCTCCCTAATTTCCTCCACTTACAAATTCCACCCGCCGCTGTCGCAACTCCGGCCACCACCCCTTCTTCATCGGTTTCCCTTTTTCTTTCTTTTTCTTTTGATTCTTTTCTTTACTTATTATTTCTATATGATTTAGTTATTCTTATTTGAATTTATGGTTTAATCTTTTTACTAGTATTGATAATCTATTGTCATTCTTGTTTATTTACTTTCATCTAATAATGCAATTTTCTTAGCTTGATTTCGTTAATGATGACTGTTAACTTAGTCTCCGGCATTAGGATTCCAATATGTCAGATGTTTACTTGGAGACTCTTTTCTTAATTTTGATTGCCCAATTGATTTTGTTATTTCCATTTTTTTTGTTTTAATTTCACATTATAGGCCATTTGATTTAAACTTTCAGCACATGCTTATTCGTTGTTTTCTTTTAGGTACACCATGACCCCTCTACGTGGAAAAGCTAAGGCTACCGTTCCCGCGTCGAAAAAATAGAAGGGGTCTGGTTCAACATCTTCGAATGCAACCACTGAGATACGCCACCATTTTCTATAATTTCCACATGGGTCCCAGGAAGAATTATTTCGGATCCTTCGAGCACGACCCCTCAGTGTAGGACGGTGTATTGATTGGGCTGCCTTAGAGCATGTCCAACTCGCTTACGCAATTCGAGCCCTATTAACTATTAATCCATGGGGGCTTTTCTTCGAGATTGTCAAACTAACGTATCTTGAACTTACATATGAACTATGTTCGACCTTCCACCTCCAAACAGTTATCTCACAATTTGACGATCCCGGAACGGTCCAGTTCCATCTTGGTGGTTTGGTACACCAACTAAGTGTGCTTGAGTTCGGTGTCGTATTGGGACTTTATACCAAGGAGTTCATCGATGATGACGACTTCTCCGATCTCCATCGCCACATTCATTACCCCCCTTTTGCTTTTTGGAGGGCCCTAGTTCTTGCTTCAGCTACTTACGACCCTAGCCGCTCCAAAGCGACAGCTCTCTCTCCATCATTGAGGTACCTTCACGCCATCCTCGCGCACAAATTAATGGGTCGACGAAAGAGTACCGGCGTCATCAATACTCACAATGCCTATTTTCTATAGAGTATGGCGTACGAGCACATTTTCGACCTTGCTTACTTCATCACACTCGCCATTCGACATCAGACAGAACGACATAGGAAAGGGGGCAATTTGTATGGGCCCATATGTGACACGCTTAGCGCGATACTTCGATCTCCTCAACGCAGCGGTGCAATCATCCTCCCTCACCCTCATCAGTCAAATGTCTCCACAGGGCATCTTGAGTATGCTCCACATAAGGATGATCGAGCAACGACGTGGATACGATCCTCCTCAGTACTGTCTAGTTCAATCCACTGAGTAGAAGGACCTAGAGGACATTACTGATGACGTCCCTTCACCTCAAGAGGAGCCACCATCTCAGCCATCACCGATCCATCAGCTAGTTCATACGGCTGCTTCATTGACAGATCTCTCTGAGTGATTCACATAATTCGAGCAGTAGTGCTTTCAATTATTCGATCATATTGATGCTACTCTATAGCAGATCTGTCAACACTTCTACATTTCATCTCCACTGCCCCCACCTCGTGAACCATCTAGCGATGAGGACTTTTGAGTCCATTTATTTTTATTTTTATTTGTATTTTTACTTTTATGCTTCTTTATCTTTATTTTTATTTTTATGTTCTACAAAACTATATTAATTTATCTTGAAATTTTATTTTTTCTTTATGGCTGTTTCTTCATGAGTAACCCCGGTAATATATGCCCCTAAAAATACTATTGATGCTATCGCAATCTAAGGAACTCAAGAGCCCAAATCCAGCTCTAATGGGAAAGGTACTCCACGACTGCCATGTCCTGCTCAACCACGACCATAGCCACCGCAACACTAAGTATAATATTCTTTTGGCACAGCAATTATGGATTGGCACCCTCTATCACCACCGGAGTATCCTCACTTTTGCCCTAGCTACAGATACACCTCAGAATCAAGTTTCCACACTTCCAACTCAAGGATTCCATCCAAATATTCAAGAAGTTTCACTTCTCTCCCTATCTTATGATCCTTTGCCTTTATTTTGTAAGATCCATCTTTGTACATTGAGGGCAATGTACATATTAAGTGTGGGGGGAGTAAATTATATCATTATTAGAAAATTCCTGAATTTTGCCTTATTCTCAAATCCCTAAATCTTGGCTTTCACTATTAGAATGAATTTGGATTGATTTGTGATTTTTATTTATATGTCTTGGATTAAAACATAGGGAGTTATGCTTTGATTGTTTAAACTTTAAGTCATTAAAGAATCAAGCATGATAGGTTGATTTTTGAGAATTAAAATTTTTTCTAGGTTGTTTCCCCAAGTTTAGGTATTATCTTGAAGTTTGAAATTCACAGGATTGACATCAAAAGCCATAATTTCTGTGAGATTTTGAGCCTTTAGAGCATATATTCTTTCTTGCTCACTTTTATTGTTGCTATGAGTGTGTCAATATTGATTTGTTATTCTAGAACTTGCTTCGATTGTGCATGTCGAGACCACACCATTGATTTGATATAGCAAGATGATAAAGGCACCTAGGTTTTAACCCACTCACTCCATAAAAACCTACCCTCATAATTAACCATTAGTGAACCCCCTTGAGCCTAATAACCCATTTATTGATTTACCTTTAATATTAACCAACAGCCCATTATTGTTGAAATCCCTTTAATTAATTTGATCCCCATTTTTTGTCGAAACTTGATTTGAATAAATTGCTTAGCTATGTTTTCTGTTCTCTAGTAAAGTTTCATATTTGATTTATTATTAAAAAAAGAAGTTGTTCAATTGGTTGATTTGTCGTTAGCATTACAAAGCTATGCTTGAGCATGAACGATGTTATTTATGAGGAAAAGTTCAATTCTAGGATCATTTATTCAGGAATGTAATTTCTCAGTATAAGTATTTTTCTGGTTAGGTAATTTTTCAATTCAATCTCGATTCTAACCTCCTTTTTCAGCTTGTGACCACTCCCCCTAACCAAGCCACGTTACAACCCTCCAAAGACCTTTTGATTAATATATCATTTCAATATACAGTGGTGGAGATTTGATTTTCATGCAAGCCTATGGTAATAACTTTTCATGTTGACAATTAAGTGCTTAATTTATTGTCCTTAAAACACCTCGAGTGATTTGAGTAAATCTATAGTCAGGATGTTAACTCCGTGTGATTTTGAACTAAAGATAATTACTTAGATAAGGGGAGATACCTATGTTTTCGTGATAAAACGTTCAACTTGGATTGTTTGAAACTTTGATGTTCTTTTAGTTCAACTCTTAATGTATGATTACTTATGGATTATTTCAAAACATTATTGATAGGAATTATAAGTTGAGAAAAATGAATTCTTATTTGTGAGTTAAGGATTTTGCTTGAGGACAAGCAAATGATTAAGTGTGGGGGTATTTGATAAACCATAATATATAAATATCTTTATCCCACATTTGGCAGATTTTTGGATGATTTATCAATTGATTTATAGAATTTGATGCTCCCAATCCTTTATTTTTCATGTTTTATACCTAGGTGAGCATAAGAAACTGAAAAGAACGAGAAATGGGCCAAAAACGGACCAAATGGGCCAAAATTAGAATGCAACACGGCCTGGACCTCCACACAAAGGATATCCACATGCCCGTGTCAATTTAACAGTGTTGAACATGGCTTGAGCCCGAGTCACATGGGCATGTCACACGGGCGTGTCCCTGTCGTGACTTGTTTTAATTTCATGCAGAAAAGGCTACGTAGGGGCTAAGAAAGGTATTCCAGAGTCTATTTAAACACCTAGGAGAGGGCTAAGTGGACATGTAGAGTAGAAAGCAAGGAATTACTCGAAGAACGCCAATTGATCCATTTTAGAAGCAAGATTTCCATCAATGCTGAAGATCCCCCTTCAATTTCTTTCAAGAGTTTTTGGGTTTTCTTTATGTTTTGTTGTTTTCCCTATTTGAAGATGTTTTTCTTTTATAATTATGAACTAAATCCCCTAAATACCTGAGGGGGATGAAACCTAAGATGGATCTTGTTATCAATATCTGAATTATATGATAAATACTTGATTTGTTCTCAATAGTGTTATTAATTCTTGTGTTAATATTTCATGATATTATTATAAGTTGAATGTGCCTATTCGGTAGAGCAAAAGTCCTTGTTTAAGAGTAGATCCAACACAATTAAGCGAAGTTGATCGTAATCCTAGGCATAGGACAATGAAAATCTGCCAGATTAGAGTCAAATCTAATAAGGGAATCTGTAGATCGAGTTAATGCAACACTAGGGATTTTAATTAGAAAGAAATTTCAATTAATCAACCTAGGGTTAGTTGTTCTTAGTCTTGAAAGAGATATTAACATAATTTAGGGATTTCTACGGATCAAGTCAAGTGAATAAATCGTCTAGTTCAGAGTCTAATAACAAGTGTAGTCTAGGTGGATTCTTCCTTGGGTATTGTCTTAATCAATCAATTTTCCCAAAAGTAATTTCCCCAATTTACTCTTTGTCGTGCTCTTAGTTAATTAGTTTAATTTAATTAGTTAATACAAATTCCCTTTATTTCTAGGCTAGATAATAGAAAGAAAGTTATTACTAGTACTTTTAGTTCCTGTGGGTTAAATATTCCGGTCTTGCCACTAAACTATACTACTGTTCGATAAGTGCGCTTGCCTTTATCGTGATAATAGTTAGTTTTTAGGTACAATCATATTACTTTATCATCACACACATGATAGATCACTAGCACATCCCTTGGAGCAGCAACAATCAAGTATTCATGAATGCCTTGGATCAATAGAACAAGTAGAGAAGAGGAGAAGCGCACTAGATTGGCTTCAGAACAATACTGAGATTTGTTTTCTAGTTCCTTTCTCTTAATCTATTTTTTTAGTTTATGTTCTAATCATGAATATGAATACTTATTGGGTTGATGTTCTTAAATTATTTAAAATGACTTAAATTTCATTCGTGTTAGATTAATTGCATATTGTCCAGTTAATTTGTTAAAATCATGTTTGTATTATTATAAGCATTGGTAGTTTGTTCAATTAAATAAAACCATGGCTATGTTATACTTGCATTTTAATTTTAAGGTAACAAAAAAATTAATTATTAATCGGATTGAAATTATAATTAATCGATACAATATTTAATTGGTGCATGTTTAATCTTCTAAGGTTGTTGAGGGTTAAATTAGCAATGGTATTAAACAATACTTTAGCCTTGCATAACTTGTAAGATTATTTTGATTAAATTGTTTCAATATAGGAATATATTGTTACCTCACTTTATCTTATACTTGCTTATGAAAATTAATTAATTGTTTGAATTGACATGGAAATATGTTTAAGAGATTAATTGATTTAGTAAGTATGTGTGTGCATTAGTTAACAAAAGACCAAGTTGCCATGAAATTATTCGTAACAACATGAACATAGGTTTAATAAATCTAAGTTAAAGAATAAAATTGATCTAACACATTTATGTCATATTGATTAAAACCATTTTTAGAAATCATTCATTTGGAATTTTATTTTCTTGGTTAAACACTTAGTTCATTTAGTTTTCATATCACCTTTTTCAAATCATCATTTAGTTTTCATATCACCTTTTTCAAATCAACATATTTTTCCTCACCAAATTGTTTAATATTTACATTTAATAAATAATCACTTGCACAATCCCTGTAGGTATGATAACTTGTAACACCCGTACCCCTAATCCATCACCTAATTAGGGTTAAGAGGTATTACTGAACAACCAAAACAAGTTTCAAGCATTACACATTTATCAATCATACAACATCATTCCATCATCAATCTCATACATAAAGTCCCCTTACAAAGTCTACGAGACCTTAAACATGCGTAACAAATAAGCCGAGACTAACCATTAACATTTGAAAGTTTTAAAGACTTAAGAAATTTTTTCTTTGATAAACAGGGCACACGCTTGTGTGGCTAGGCCGTGTCCTCCACACAACCGTGCCTCACAACTCACCTTAGCCCGTGTGCAACACTGACTAGGGTCACACGGTCTCTAGATACACCCATGTGTCTAGCCCGTGTGTCAACTGATAAACTATAAATTATACATATTTCTATCCCACATTTAGCACATTTATGGCTGAATTATCACTGAATTTGTGGAATTTGATGCTCCTAATCCTTTAATTTCATGTTTTATACTTAGGAGAGCATAGGAGAGTGAAAAGAATGAGAAACAGGCTAAAAACAGAGAAAATGGGCCAAAGCAAGGAAACAACACGGCCTGGAGTTTGTCACATGGGTGAACCACACGGCCGTGCCACATTAACAGGCTTGAACACGGCCTAAACTTGACTCGGCATGCCCGTGTCTCTATCGTGATGAAGTTTAATTTTACGTGAAAAAAGCTACTTAGGGGCTAAGAAAGACATTCCAAACTCCATAAAAAGACCTTAGGAGGCAACTACAAGGACGTACAGTGTCTCCGCCAAGACTAAGAGTAGAAGACAGGGAATTACTCGAAGGAAGCCGATTGATCCATCTCAGAAGCTAGGATCTACATCAAGACTGAAGATCTCCCTTCAATCCTTTCAAGAGTTTTGGGTTTTCTTTATATTTTGTTATTTTCTTTATTCTGAGATGTTTTCTTTTATGAACATGAACTAAACCCCCAAATACCTAAGAGGGATGAAACCTACGACAAATCTTGTTAGTGTTATTTAAACTACATGATAAATATTCGATTTGTTTTTTAGTTGTGTTTTTAATTCTTGAACTGATATTTCCGGGATATTAATTTAAGTCGAATGTGCTTATGCAGAAGAGCAAAAGACCCTGTGTAAGAGTAGATCCAACACAATTAAGCGGAGTTGATCGCAATCCTAGACATAGGACGACAGAAATCTGCCGATTAGAGCCAAATCTAATATAGGGATCCATAGATCGAGTTAATGCGAGACTAAGGGTTTTAATTAGAAAGAGATTTCAATTAATCAACCAAGGATTAGTTCTTCTTATTCTCGACAGAGATATTAACATAATTTAGGGATCTCTACAGATCAAGTTGAATGAAGAAATCGTCTAGTTCAGATTTAGATAACAAGTGAAGTCTAGGTGGATTGTTCCTTTGGTATTGTCTTTATCAATCAGTTTTCCCAAAGTAATTTTCCCAATTTACTCTTTGTCATGTCTTTAGTTTAATTAAGATTAGTTAGTTTACAACCAAATCCTCATTTATTTTTAGGCTAGATAATAGGAAGAAAGGCATTACTAGTACTCTTGGTTCCTTGGATTCGATATTCAGGTCTTGCCACTAACTATACTACTATTCGATAGGTGCGCTTTCCTTTTATCGTGATAATAGTTAGTTTCCAGGTACGATCATTATTATTACTTCATCGAAATCATGATCAAGTTTTTAGCGTCGTTGCCGGGGAACTAAAATATTAGGAACACTCGATTTCTATTACTTTAGCCATCTTTCCTTTTATTTCAATTTATTTACTATTTTCTTCTTAGGTTTTATTTACTAAATTTTTCTTTCTTTTTTTCTTTTCTCTGACAGGTATCTCTAGTTTACGACTAGAAGAAACCCGTCAGGACCTTTGCTTTTTTACGACGACCTAAAAGCCACAATTTGTAGAAATCGTAGAGAGATAAGAAGAAGCCTACAGTACCCAAAATATGGACAAAAAGAACCCGAATCTACTGAAGAGATGGAGGCAAATCAGGATAATCAGTTTCCTCCTGTAGTAGCCACAAACCCTGTTGAACAAAATCCTGTTCTACGCACTATGTATGATTATGCTAAACCTAATTTGGCTGGTACTGAATCTAGTATTGTTAGGCCTACTATTGCTGCAAATAATTTTGAACTGAAACCTAACACGATTCAAATGATACAACAGTTTGTTCAGTTTGATGGTTTGCAGAATGAGGATCCTAATGCTCATTTTTACTTAAATATTTTTCGCTGGCTAAAATGACAAAATTAAGGAATGATATCTCTTCTATTGTGCAGATGGATTTAGAAACACTCTAGGATGCTTGAGAGAGATACAAGAATTTATTGAGAAGGTGCCCTCACCATGGGTTTCCTCTATGGTTACAAGTTCAAACCTTTCACAACGGTTTGAACCCCTCAACGAGACAGATGATTGACGAAGCCGCCGGTGGAATAATCAATAAGAAAACACCAGAGGCAGCTTACGATTTTATAGAAGAGATGTCACTGAATAACTATCAGTGGCAAGTCATGAGAATAAGGCCGCAAAAAGCTGCCAGAGTTTTTTATATTGATGCGGTCACCATGCTATCCAATCAGGTAGAACTTCTTAATAAAAAGATTGACAGTTTTGTTAGTTCTACACAGGTACATCTAGTGATGCAGTGTGACTCAATCCAAGGAAACATGAGCAATTCTAAGTACGCCACCTATGGATATGGCATGGAAAACGAGCAAGCCAACTATATGGGTAATAATTCTAGATCTCAAAATAACCCTTATAATCATACTTACAATGCAGGTTTGAGGAATCACCCAAATTTCTCATGGGGAGGACAAGGTAATCAAGGAAATCAAAGACCACCACCCAAATTTATCTCCGTGTCAGAAACCCGTTTCTAGAACACCGAGACGGCACTTAAAAACCAATAAGCATCTATTCAAAGACTTGAAACTTGATCTCGTGATTGTGATGAAGTAATAAATTGATCGTACCTAAAAACTAACTATTATCATGATAAAAGGCAAGCACAACTATCGAATAGTAGTATAGCTAGTGGCAAGACCGGAATATCAAATCTAAGGAACTAAAAGTACTAGTAATAACTTTCTTCCTATTATCTAGCCTAAAAATAAAGAGGGAGTTTGGTTATAAACTATTCTAAATTAAACTAAAGACATGACAAAGAGAAAATGGGGAAAATTACTTTGGGAAAGTTGATTGACGAGGACAATACCTAAGGAAGAATCCACCTAGACTTCACTTGTTATCTAACTCTGAACTAGACGATTTCTTCATTCGACTTGATCTGTAAAGATCCCTAAATTATGTTAATATCTCCGTCGAGAATAAGAACAACTAATCCTAGGTTGATTAATTGTAATCTCTTTCTAATTAAAACCCCTAGTCTTGCATTAACTCGATCTATGGATCCCCATATTAGATTTGACTCTAATCCGACAAATTTTCGTCGTCCTATGTCTAGGATTGCGATCAACTCCGCTTAATTGTGTTGGATCTACTCTTAAACAGGGACTTTTGCTCCTCTGCCTAAGCATATTCGACTTAAATTAATATTCCAAAAATATCAATTTAAGAATTAAAAACACAATTAAGAACAAGTTAAATATTTATCATATAATTTTGATAACAATAACAAGATTCGTCTTAGGTTTCATCCCCCTTAGATATTTGGGGTTTTAGCTAATGTTTATAAAAAGAAACATCTCAGAATAAAGAAAATAACAAAACATAAGAAAACCCAAAACTCCTGAAAAGGATTAAAGGGAGATCTTCTGTCTTGATGTAGATCCTGGCTTCTGAGATGGATTAATTGGCTTTCCTTCAAGTAATTCCTTGCCTTTAGCTCTCCATCTTGGCGGGAAGACTGTACACACTTGTAGTTGCCTCCTAGGGTCTTTATATAGAGTTTGGAATGTCTTTCTTAGCCTCTAAGTAGCCTTTTCCTCGTGAAATTGAACTTCATCACGATAGGGACACGCCAGTGTGCCACGCTCGTGTAAATCGAGTCTAGGCCGTGCTCGAGCCTGTTAATGTGGCACAGCCGTATGGGTTGCCCGTGTGCTGAACTCCAGGCCATGTTGATTTTTTGCTTTGGCCCATTTTCTCCGTTTTCAGCCTGTTTCTTGTTCTTTTCACTCTCCTAAGCTCACCTGAGTATAAAACATGAAATTAAAGGTTTAGGAGCATCAAATTCCACTAATCAAGGAATAATTCATCCAAAAATAGGCTAAGTATAAGGTAAAAATATGTATAATTTACGGTTTATCAAATACCCCCACACTTAAGCCTTTGCTTGTCCTCAAGCAAAATCTCAACTCACAATTAAAAATCATTCCTCTCAACTTATAATACTTATCAATAATGTTTCAAACTAATCCACAAGTAATCATACATTGAAAATTCAACCGAAAGAAAATGAAAGTCTCAAACAATCTAAGTTGAGAATTTTATCACAGAAACATAGGTTTCCTCCCTTCTTCTAGGTAATTACCTTGAACTCAAAATCAACAAGAGTTGACATCCTCACTAAAGATTCACTGTATTCACTTGAAGTGTGTAGGGTTCAGAAATTAAGCACTCGTTAGTCAACATGAAAAGTTATTACCATAAGCTTGCAAGAAAATCAAATCTCCACCACTATGTATTGACATGATACATCGATCAAAAGATGTTTCAAGGGTTGTAATGTGGCCTTGGTTAGGGGTGTGGTCACAAGTTGAAAAAGATGGTTAGAATCGAGATTGAATTGAAAAATCATCTAACTAGAAAAATCTCTATCACTGAAACATATTCCTAGAGTAAAGCCTTTCTCTTTTGGATAACATCATCTAAGAGCAGAAGCTCAAAAAATTACATGGAAATATGCAAAACATTGAATTACAATTGAAATATACATATGTTTTTTTTAAGAACAAACCAAATATTTATAAACTTTACAAGCTGAAAAGGAGAACAAAGCTAGATAATTATTCAACTCAAATCTTGACAAAAATAAGGATCAAAATACTTAAAGGGAATTCAACAAAAAATGGGTTATAGGTTAATATTGAAGGTAAGTCGATGAATGGTATTTTAGGCTTAGTGGGGTTCACTAGGGGTTAATTTTGAAGGTAGGCTTTTATGGAGTAAGTGGGTTAAAACCTAGGTGCCTTTCTCATTTCAGTATAGCAAATCAATGATATGGTCTCGACATGTATAATCGAAGCAAGTTCTAGAATAACAGATCAACATTGACTCACTCAAAGTAACAATAAAAGTGAGCACGAAAGGATGTATGCTTAAAAGGCTCAAAAATCTCACCAGAATTATGGCTTTTGATGTCAATCCTGTGAATTTCAAATTTCAAGATAACAGTTAAAATTAGGGAAAATAACCTAGAAAAATTTAAATTCTCAAAAATTTCAACTTATCATGCTTGATTCTCTAATGTCTTAAAGTTTGAATAATCAAAGCATAAGTACCTATGTCTTAATTCTCAACATATCAATAAAAATCATAAATCAATCAGAATTCATTCTATTTGTTAAGGCCAAGATTTAGGGATTTGAGAACAATGCAAAAAGCTAGTGGCAAAAATTTTCAGGGGTTCGAGGATAATGTAAAGAATGAAAGTGAACTCCTCCCCACACTTAAGATGTACATTGCCCTAAATGTACAAAGATAAAGTTAGTAACAATAGAAGCATAAAATCATAAGATAGGGAGAGAAGTGAAACTCCCTAAATGTTGGATGAATTCCTTGAGTTGGAGGTGTGAAGATTTTTAGGGAAAGGTGTTGATCCATAATTTTTGTGCCACAAGAATATGATGATCGATGTCGTGGTGGCTAGAGTTGTGGTCATGTAGGAACCGGCAGTCGTGGCACGGTTTTCCCATTAAAGATGGGTTTGAGCTGTAAAACTCCTTTGAAACTGCGATAGCATTTAGATTAGCACAATGTACTCGTTAGGAAATAGCCAATACTAAATATTTGAAATAAAATAAACTAAGTTCTTAAAATACTGGAATTCAAATAATGAAAACGATAAGGTTTGAATGAAATAAACTGAAAAAGTAAAATAAAAAGGAAAATAAAGAAGAAGATAAGAGAACTCGTGAGTCCTAATCTTCAAATGGTTCGTGAGGTGGGGGCAGTGGTGTAAGATGGAGATGCTGACAAATCTGAGATAACGTAGCATCAATGTGATCAAGGCGCTAAAAACACTGTTGCTGGAATTGTGTTAATTGCTCAGAAGTGACATAATCTGAACCTGTCACATGAATTGGATGGGGAATGGGTGGTGGCTCCTCGTGGGATAGGGGGACATCATCAGGAATGTCCTCTGGGTCCTCCTACTCAGTGGACTGAGATAATTGGTATTGAGGAGGGTCGGTCCCATACCGGCGCTCGATAATCCTCATGTGAAGCATACTTTGAATGCCCTGCGAGGACATTTAGCCAATGATAGTGTAGGAGGATGTCTGAGCCTCTGTGTTGAGGAGGCCAAAGTAGCGGGCCAGGCGGCTCACATACGAGCCCATCGAGATTACACCCCTTCGATGCCACTCGGTTTGGTGCTGAATGGCATTGGCGATGAAGTAGGCAAGGTCGAGCACATGCCCGTGCGACATGCTCCACAAGAAGTAAGCGTCGTGGGTGTTGACAATGCTGGTGCTCTCGCATCTACCCGTCAATGTGTGTGCGAGTAGAGCATGTAGGTACCTCAATGATGGGGCAAGAGCTGTCGCCTTGGAGCGACTGGGGTCGTATGTAGCTAGAGCAGGGACCAGGGCCTGCCAACACTTAGACGGTGAGAAGTGGATATGGCGGTGAAGCTTTGAGAGGTTTTCCTCCTCCAAAAACTGCTTGGTGTATAGACCCAGTGCGGTACCGAACTCTGGTACACTAAGCTGTCGAACAATACCTCTGAGGCGGAATTGGACCGTCCTTGGATCGTCATATCTCGACATGACCGTTTGGAGATGGAATGTTGAGCAGAGCTCTAAGGTGAGCTTGAGATATGTGGGCTCGACGATTTTGAAGAATTGGTCTGGGCAATAGGGCCCGTACTGCGTCTGCTAATTAGACCCGTTCTAATGCGGCCCAATCGATGCACCTTCCTACTCCGAGGGGTCTCGCCCTTAGAATTTGAAATAGTTCCTCTTGGGAACTTTGCAGAAACTGGAGGATGGGGTGTCTAATCTCGGTTGGGGCTCTAGAAGAGGAACCACCGGGACCCTTTCGCTTTTTAGAGGCGGGGACAGTGGCTTTCTTTCCTCTTAACGATGACATAGTTCCTAAAATAAAAACAAAATGAAAAACTATAAATATGGGCATGTTTTGTCATTATTCATAACTAAGTGATAACTAACGATAATCAAGACTAGATTTTTCAATTAGGAATACAAAAATTAATCCTAGGAAAGTAATTCGTTATTCGATTCATTCTAAGTATAGAATTGAACAAACTAATGAAGACAATTGTTGCTAAAAATGAGTTTTTATCATCTATGTGTGATAAAATCAATGGCATGATATGGCTTGAGATGGCAGCAAGAGAATGATTCAAAATGGCATTATTCTAAGGCAATAGATCATGGGTATTGCATGGATATCAAATAGGCATTGAAAGAATAAAACATGTATGAATGAATGAAACAATAATAAAAATAAAACTAATTAAAAATATAAGCAAAGATTAAGAGAAAAGGGGGAAAGGGGAACCAAATGAGTAGTTGTAGGGGTAGAGCACAGTCGTGCTGGTGCTTGTATGGGCGTGCTGGTGTGGCCTAGGTCGGCGGTGGCACTAGGAAGGGCTTGTATGGGTTGTGGGTGGAGTGGTTTTAGGGTTTTGAATAAAGAAAATGATGAATAGTGAAGGGTTTTTATAGAAATTAGGGCACACGGGCGTGTGAATCGTTTTTAGCCCGTGTGGTTCGAATTTCAAGGGTTTTGGCGCGCCTGAGTCATGGCACACGCTCGTGTTCTTTGGGCGTGTTAGGGTACACGACTGTGTCACACGATCGTGTCCTTCGATGTTCACTTCTCCCACACCCGTGTATGGGGTCACACGCATGTGTATGGATTGGCAGGTTCGACCACGGGGTTAGGGCATGGGCGTGTCGCCTGCCCGTGTTAAATTAACAGGATTGACCATGGCCTTGGAACACGGGCGTGTCGGACGCCCGTGTTGATTTGTCAAGATTGGCCATGGCCACCTCGCACAGTCGTGGCTAATTATTACAGCCCGTGTCATCTTGTCAGGATTGGCCACGGCCACCTCGCACGGCCGTGGCTAATTGTTGCAGCCCGTGTGTTAGGAAAATTTTTATCCTGTTTGTGCATGGTCGTATCGCACGGCCGTGTGTTTGCCTATGGTGTCCACACAGCCTTAGGCACGCCCGTGGGCATGGCCGTGTGGCTTGAAAAAACCTGCATTTTAGAGGTTAGTTGATGAATTAGAGAGCTTAAATAAAATACCTTTACTATGTCAGTGCTCGGGTTGCCTCCCGAGAAGCTCTTGTTTATAGTCTAAGCTCGACTTCCTTCAAGCTTGCTTGGTCACGGTGGTTTGAAGAGTTCAAACTCCTCTCTCTTGCTATTAGTCTCACTATCAAAATAAGGATTGAGTCGAGTATAATTTACCTTGAAAGTGCCAAATGTCTTATGTGTTATCTCGATTATACCATAGGGGAAAATTTTCACTATCGTGAAATGACGGGTATCACCTGTATGAACTTTTGAATTCGAAATTCGATGATGTTCCTCCCCTAAGTATACCTTATCCCCTACCTTAAATTGATTCATTTTTACCTTAGGGTCATCATAGTGATGCTTTGGTTCAATGTGGCATATTTTGGGTTTCTCTTGTCGATAGTTCAGCCACTCGTCCAATTCTTTAATCTGTAGCATTCATTTTTCATGGGGGTCCCCTTGGATGGACTTGTCTGTTGTTTGATCGCACTTATGTGAAGAGTATCCTGCAAAGAAGGTTGGGCGATGAGATTGTTTTTATTATCAGGACTCATAATAATAACTTTATCGTCAACAGTCTTATTAAAGTTACGAGCCTGCAAAGAAATTTTGTCATCACCTACACGAAGTGTGAGCTCACCTGTGCCTACATCAATTATGGTTCTAGTAGTTGCTAAAAAGGGTCGCCCTAGAATTAGGGGTACATTGGTATCTTCATCTATGTCTAGAATAACAAAGTCTACTGGGAATATAAATTTATCAATTTTGACAAGCACACCTTCAATTACACTCCTAGGAAATCTAATGGTTTTATCAGCCAATTGGATGCTCATCTTAGTTTGTTTAGGTTTCCCAAGACCTAGTTGTTTAAACAATTTATAAGGCATTATATTAATACTTGCTCCTAAATCGACTAAAGCATTTTTAACATCTAAACTACCAAGTAAACAAGGTATTGTAAAACTCCCTGGACCTTTTAGTTTGTTGGGTAGCTTATTCTGTGAAATTGCTTAGCACACTGCATTCAGTTCCACATGAGATGACTCATCTAGCCTTCGTTTGTTCATCAGAAGCTCTCTTAAAAACTTAACAGCTTTTGGCATCTGCGACAAAGCTTCAATAAATAGTAAGTTAATATGTAATTCCTTTAAGAGTTTAAGGAATTTACCGAATTGCTCGTCTGTGCGGTCTTTCCTTATCGCATTAGGATATGGGACACGAGGCTTATATTCTTTGACAACTGGTTCTTTGTGACTTAACTCGTCCTTACCTCTACTTACCACTATCTCTTTACTTAACTCTGTTTTGGTTTTAGCCAACCCTTCTTCATCAATTGTGTCGATGGCGTGGAGTTGCTCCTTAGGGTTAGTCTCGGTGTTGCTTGGTAAACCACCTTGTGGTCTTTTAGAGATTAGCTTGGCGAGCTGGCCTATTTGAGTCTCGAGTCCTTGGATGGATGCTTACTGGTTCTTAAGTGTCGTCTTGATGTTCTAGAAACGGGTTTCTAACACGGAGATAAATTTCGTGAGCATCTCCTTAAGGTTCAGCTTTTTCTCTTCTTGGTACGGTGGTTGCTGAAATTCCAGAGGAGGTGATGGTCTCTGATTTCCTTGGTAACCTTGTCCTCCCCATGAGAAATTAGGGTGATTCCTCCAACCTGCATTGTAAGTGTTACTATAAAGGTTATTTTGAGATCTAGGATTATTACCCATATAGCTGGCTTGCTCGTTTTCCATGCCATATCCATAGGTGGGGTACTCAGAATTGCTCATGTCACACTACATCACTGGGTGTACCTGCATAGAACCAACTAAACCATCAATCTTTTTATTTAAGAGTTCTACCTGATAGAAAGCATGGTGACCATATCAACATTAAAAACCCCTACAGCTTTTTGTGGCTTTGTTCTCAAGACTTGCCACTGATAGTTATTTAGTGACATCTCCTCTATAAACTCGTAAACTGCTTCTAGTGTTTTATTATTAATTGTTCCAATGACAGCTACATTGATCATCTGTCTCGTTGAAGGGTTCAAACTATTGTGAAAAGTTTGAACTTGTAACCATAGAGGTAACCCATGGTGAGGGCACCTTCTCAATAAATCCTTGTATCTCTCCCAAGCATCGTAAAGTGTTTCTAAATCCATCATTCCTTAATTTAACTATTTTAGCCGACGAAAAATATTTGAGTAAAAATTTTTCAGTCATTTGTTCCCATGTAGTGATAGACCCTCGTGGTAAAGAATTTAACCACTGTTTAGCTTTATTCCTCAAGGAAAATGGGAATAGCCGAAGACGAATGGCGTCATCAGAAACACCATTTATCTTAAATGTGTCACATAATTCTAAAAAGTTGGCTAAATGAGCATTAGGATCTTCATCCTGCAAACCATCAAACTGAACAAACTGTTGTATCATCTGAATAGTGCTAGGTTTCAGTTCAAAATTATTTGCAGCAATAGTAGGCCTAACAATACTAGATTCAGTACCAGCCAAATTAGGTTTAGCATAATCATACATAGTACGAGGAACAGGATTTTGCTCGACAGGATTTGCGGCTACTACAAGAGGTAGGTGATTATCTTGATTTGCCTCCATCTCTTCAGTAGGTTTAGGTTCTTCTTCTTGTCCTTGTTCTGGGTATCGCAAGCTTCTTCTTATCTCTCTGCGAGTTCTACGAACTGTGGCTTTTAAATCGTCATCAAACAATAATGGTCCTCCTGGGTTTCTTCTAGTCATAAACTAGAGACACCTAGAAGAGAAAAAGAAAAAGAAAATTTTAGTAAATAAAAACCTAAAAATAAAAATAGAAAATAAATTGCAATAAAAGTAAAAATGGCTAAAGTAATAGGAATCGAGTGTTCCTAATATTTCAGTTCCCCGGCAACGGCGCCAAAAACTTGATCTCGTGATTGTGATGAAGTAATAAATTGATCGTACCTAAAAACTAACTATTATCACGATAAAAGGCAAGCACACCTATCGAATAGTAGTATAGCTAGTGGCAAGACTGGAATATCGAATCCAAGGAACTAAAAGTACTAGTAATGACTTTCTTCCTATTATCTAGCCTAAAAATAAAGAAGTAGTTTGGTTATAAACTATTCTAAATTAAACTAAAGACACGACAAAGAGTAAATTGGGAAAATTACTTTGGGAAAACTGATTGATGAGGACAATACCTAAGGAAGAATCCACCTAGACTTCACTTGTTATCTAACTCTAAACTAGACGATTTCTTCATTCGACTTGATCCATAGAGATCCCTAAATTATGTTAATATCTCCGTCGAGAATAAGAACAACTAATCCTAGGTTGATTAATTGAAATCTCTTTCTAATTAAAACCCCTAATCTTGCATTAACTCAATCTATGGATTCCCATTCTAGATTTGACTCTAATCCGGCAGATTTTCTTCGTCCTGTGTCTAGGATTGAGATCAACTCCGCTTAATTGTGTTGGATCTACTCTTAAACAGGGACTTTTACTCCTCTGCCTAAGCATATTCGACTTAAATTAATATCCCGAAAATATCAATTCAAGAATTAAAAACATAGTTAAGAACAAGTCAAATTTTTATCATATAGTTCAGATAACAATAACAAGATTCGTTTTAGGTTTCATCCCCCTTAGATATTTGGGGTTTTAGTTCATGTTTATAAAAAAAAACATCTCAGAATAAAGAAAATAACAAAACATAAGAAAACCCAAAACTCCTTAAAGGATTAAAGGGAGATCTTCTGTCTTGATGTAGATCTTGGCTTCTGAGATGGATCAATCAACTTTCCTTGAAGTAATTCCCTGCCTTTAGCTCTCCGTCTTAGCGAGAAGACTGTACACCCTTGTAGTTGCCTCCTAGGGTCTTTATATAGAGTTTGGAATGTCTTTCTTAGCGCTTAAGTAGCCTTTTCCTCGTGAAATTGAACTTCATCATGACAAGGACATGACCGTGTGCCACGCCCATGTGAATCGAGTCTAGGCCGTGCTCGAGCCTGTTAATGTGGCACGACCGTATAGGTTGCTTGTGTGCTAAACTCCAAGCTGTGTTGATTCTTTGCTTTGGCCCATTTTCTTCGTTTTCGGCCTGTTTCTTGTTCTTTTCACTCCCCTAAGCTCACCTGAGTATAAAACATGAAATTAAAGGTTTAGGAGCATCAAATTCCACAAATCAAGGAATAATTCATCCAAAATTAGGCCTAAGCATGAGGTAAAAATATGTATAATTTACAGTTTATCAAAACTCAAATATGTCAGCTCGCTAAGCTAATCTCTGAAAGACCACAAGGTGGTTTACCGAGCAACACTGAGACTAACCCTAAGGAGGAACTCCATGCCATCGACACGATTGATGAAGGAGGGTTAGCTAAAACCGAATCAGAGCCAAGTAAGAAAACTGTGGTAAGTAGAGGTAAGGGTAAGGTAAGTCGCACAGAACCAGTACTCAAAGAGTATAAGCTTAGTGTCACATATCCTAATGCGATAAGGAAAGATCGCACAGTTGAGCAATTCAATAAATTCCTTAAACTTTTGAAGAAATTACATATTAACTTACCGTTTATTGAATCTCTTTCACAGATGCCGAACACCGTTAAGTTTTTCAGAGAGCTTCTAACAAACAAACGAAAGTTGGATGAGTCACCTCATGTGGAGTTGAATGCAGTTTGCTCAGCCATTTTGCAGAACAAGCTACCTAATAAACTAAAAGATCCAGGGAGTTTTATGATTCCTTGTTTACTTGGTAGCTTAGATGTTAAAAATTCCTTGGCTGACTTAGGAGCAAGTATTAATGTAATGCCTTATAAATTGTTTAAACAACTAGGTCTTAGAAAACCCAAACAAACTAGGATGGGCATTCAATTGGCTGATAAAACCATTAGATTTCCTAAGGGTATAATCGAAGATGTGCTAGTTAAAATTGACAAATTCATATTCCCAGTGGACTTTGTTGCTTTAGACATAGATGTACCATTAATTCTAAGGCGACCCTTCTTAGCAACTGCAAGAACTATAATTGATGTAGGCACAGAAGAGCTCACACTTCGTGTAGGTGATGATACAATTACTTTACAAGCCCGTAATTCTAACAAGACTGTTAATGATAAAGACTTTATTACGAGTCCTTGGAATAGAAATGATCTCACTGTTCAACCTTCTCTGCAGGATATTCCTCATGAAAGTGCAACTGAGCCACATTCAAATCCATACGATAACAAAGGAATCATCCATGAAGAACGAATGCTACAGATTGAAGAACTAGACGAGTTGCTGAACTACCACCAGAAGAAACCTAAGATATGCCACACTGAAATAGAGCACCATCATGATGAGCCTACAGACAAACAAAATCAATTTAAGGTAGGGTATAAGGTATTACTAGAGGAGGAGGATCCTCGAATCTTGAATGTAAAGCTTCTTAAAGGTCACACACCTCCCTCATGGTAATGAAAATCTTTCCCCAGAGTATGGTCGAACCTGTTAAACTAATACGGGCAGGACACAAGCTCGTGCTTTAACCCCGTGGTCGAACCTATCAATTCGTACACGGGCATGTGACCTCATACACGGGTGTGGAAGAAGCAAACATCAAAGGACACAGTAGTGCGACATGGTCGTGTGCCCTAACACGCCCAAAGAACACGGGTGTGTGACACTAATCAGGCACGCCAAAACCCTTAAAATTTGAACCACACGGGCTAAAAACAATTCACACGAGCGTGTGCCACGCCTATGTGCCCTAATTTCTATATAAACCCTTCACTATTCATCATCTTCCTCACTCAAAAACCCTAACCCCTCTTCCACCACCACTCATTCCAGCCACTCCTTATGCCGCCGCCGATCTAGCCCAAGCCACCACGCCCGTGTAGCACTTCCACGACCGTGCTCCACCCTAACATCTACCTTATTGGTTCTCCTTTCCCCCTTTTCTCTTAATTTTTACTTTATTTTAATTATTTATATTTTCATTGTTACATTTATTCAGTTATTTAACCTATTTACTTATATGATTCTCATACATTTTCCATAATTGATTTGGAATACTTCTCATGCCATATTATAATCTCATTTTTCTGCCATTTATAACTATCTTAGCAATAATATAGTACCCATTACTGTGATAGTTTTAGGATATTTAGAACATTCAGTAGAACATGCTACTAACTTATGAAATTGAGTTCCTGAGTTGATTAACTTTTTATTTTTTATTATTATGCATTCATTAATTCTCTATTTCTTTTCAGATATATAATACCGTCCTCACGTGGCAAGAAAGTCGTCGTCCCCGCTTTCAACAAGTGAAAAGAACCCGGTAGTACCTCCTCTAGTGCCACCAGGGAGATTCGACACCCATTCTTTCAATTTCCACAAGGTTTCCAAGAGGAACTGTTTCAGATACTAAGGGTGAGGCCCCTCGGAGCGAGTAGGTGTATTGATTGGGCTGTATTAGAGCAGGTCCAATTGCCGGACGTAGTTCGAGCTTTACTAACGACAGACCCATGGGACCAATTCTTCGCAATCGTCGAGCCCACATACCTCGAGCTTACTCTAGAACTATGCTCCACATTCCACCTCTAGACGGTAATGTCCAGATATGACGATCCCAAAACGGTTCAGTTCCGTCTCGGTGGTCTAGTCCGACAGCTTAGTGTACTTGAGTTCGGTATAGCACTGGACATATATACTAAACAATTCATGGAAGAAGAAGACCTCTCCAAGCTTCACCGCCACATCCACTTCTCTCCAACCAAGTGTTGGTAGGGCCTGGTCCCTGTTCCAGCCACCTACGACCCTCGTCGCTCCAAGGTGATAGCTCTCGCCCCATCACTAAGGTACCTTCATGCCCTACTCGCACATACATTGACCGGCAAACGAGAGAGCACCGACGTCATCAACGCCCACGACGTATATTTCTTGTGGAGCATGGCACACAGGCACATGCTTGACCTCGCCTATTTCATAGCCCACGCCATTCAGCATCAGACAGTTTCAAAAAGCCTAAAAGCTCAAATCCAAATCTAATGAGAAAACCCTGCCACGACTATTGGGTACTACTTGACCACGATCATAGCCACCACGACACTACTTAATACTCTTTTGGCACAGAGATTGTGGATCGACACTCTTTCCTAAGTTTCCACACTTCCAACTTAAGGAATTCATCCAACATTCAGGAGTTTCACTTCTCTCCCTATCTTAAGATTTATGCTTATATTGTTAGTAAATTTAATTTTGTACATTGAGGGCAATGTACATCTTAAGTGTGGGGGGATTATTAAGTTTTATCAGAAAATCCCTGAAAATTACTCACTTTCACTTTTTGCATTATTCTCAAATCCCTGAATCTTGGCCTTAACAATTAGAATGAATTCCGATTGATTTATGATTTTTATTGATATTTTTAGGATTAAGATACAGGTATTTGTACTTTGATTATACAGACTCTAAGACATTAGAGAATCAAGTATGATAAGTTGAAATTTTTGAGAATTTAAAATTTTTCTAGGCTGTATGTCCCCAATTTTAAGTGTTATCTTGAGATATGAAATTCGCAAGATTGACATCAAAAGCCATAATTCTGGTGAGATTTTTTAGCCTTTTGAGCATACATCCTTTCGTGCTCACTTTTATTATTGCTTTGAGTGAGTTGATAAATCGTAAATTATACATATTTTTACCTCATACTTAGCCTATTTTTGGATGAATTATTCCTTGATTTGTGGAATTTGATGCTCCTAAACCTTTAATTTCATGTTTTATACTCAGGTGAGCTTAGGGGAGTGAAAAGAATAAGAAACGGGCTGAAAAAGAAGAAAATGGGCCAAAGCAACGAATCAACATGCCTGGAGTTCACCACACGGGCATGTCACATGGCCGTGCCACATTAACAGGCTCGAGCACGACCTAGCATCGACTCACACGAGCGTGGCACACGGACGTGTCCCTATCGTGATGAAGTTCAATTTCACGAAGAAAAAGCTACTTAGGGGCTAAGAAAGACATTCCAAACTCTATATAAAGACCCTAGAAGGCAACTACAAGGGGGTACAATCTTCCTGCCAAGACGGAGAGCTAAAGGCAGGGAATTACTCGAAGGAAAACTGATTGATCCATCTCAGAAGCCAGGGTCTACATCAAGACAGAGGATCTCACTTCATTCCTTTCAGTTTTTAGGTTTTCTTATGTTTTGTTATTTTCTTTATTCTGAGATGTTTCTTTTTATAAACATGAACTAAAACCCCAAATATCTAAGGGGGGATGAAAACTAAGACGAATCTTGTTATTGTTATCTGAACTATATGATAAATATTTGACTTGTTCTTAATTGTGTTTTTACTTCTTGAATTGATATTTCTGGGATATTAATTTAAGTCGAACGTGCTTAGGTAGAAGAGCAAAAGTCCCTGTTTAAGAGTAGATCTAACACAATTAAGCAGAGTTGATCGCAATCCTAGATATAGGACAACGAAAATCTACCGGATTAGAGTTAAATCTAATATAGGGATCCATAGATCGAGTTAATGCAAGACTAGGGGTTTTAATTAGAAAGGGATTTCAATTAATCAACCTAGGATTAGTTGTTCTTATTCTCAACGGAGATATTAACATAATTTAGGGATCTCTACAGATCAAGTCAAATGAAGAAATCGTCTACTTCAAAGTTAGATAACAAGTGAAGTCTAGGTGGATTCTTCCTTAGGTATTGTCCTTATCAATCAGTTTTCCCAAAGTAATTTTCCCAATTTACTCTTTGTCATGTCTTTAGCTTAATTTAGATAGTTTACAACTAAACCCCCTTTTATTTTTAGGCTAATAATAGGAAGAAAGTCATTACTAGTACTTTTAGTTCCTTGGATTCGATATTCTGGTCTTGCCACTAGCTATACTACTATTTGATAGGTGCGCTTGCCTTTTATCGTGATAATAGTTAGTTTTTTTAGGTGCGATCAATTTATTACTTCATCACAATCACGAGATCATGAGTCACTATTAATCTGTTATTCTAGAACTTGCTTCGATTATACATGTCAAGATCACACCATTCATTTGATATACCGAGATGATAAAGGCAACTAGGTTTTAAACCACTTACTCCATAAAAACCTACCTTCATAAATTAACCCCTAGTGAACCCCCTTGAGCCTAACAAGCCATTCATTGACTTACCCTCAATATTAGCCTATAACCCCTTTTTTTTTTTTTTGAAATCCCCTTAATTACTTTGATCCCTATTTTTGTCGAGATTTGAATTGAATAATTATCTAAATATGATTTCCATTTTAGTTAGTTAAGTTTGTAAAGTTTTCAGTTTGTTCTTAAAAAAAATCAGTTGTAACTTAAATGTTTAACATATTATGTTGTAATTATAGCTCTTAAATGATGTTAGTCATGAGGAAACAACTCAAATGTATGAATTTATTTCAGTGATAGAGATTTTTCTAGTTAGCTGATTTTTCAGTTCAATCTCGATTTTAACCTTCTTTTTCAGCTTGTGACCACACCCCTAATCAAAGCCCCGTTACAACCTTCTAAAAGACCTTTTGATTGATGTATCATGTCAATACATAGTGGTGGAGATTTGATTTTCATGCAAGCATATGGTAATAACTTTTCATGTTGACTAATGAGTACTTAATTTCTGAACCCTAAACACTTCGAGTGAATAGAGTGAATCTTTAGTGAGGGTGTCAACTCTTGTTGATTTTGAATTGAAGGTAGTTACTTAGAAGAGGGGAGAAAACCTATGTTTCTGTGATAAAATTCTCAACTGAGATTGTTTGAGACTTTAATTTTCTTTCAGTTGAATTCTCAATGTATGATTACTTGTGGATTAGTTCAAAACATTATTGATAAGGGTTATAATTTGAGAAGAATGATTTTTAATTGTGAGATGAGATTTTGCTTGAGGACAAGCAAAGGCTTAAGTGTAGGGGTTTTTGATAAACTGTAAATTATACATATTTTTGTCCCACATTTAACACATTTATGGATGTATTATCATTGAATTTGCGGAATTTGATGCTCCTAATCCTTTAATTTCATGTTTTATACTTAGAAGAGCATAGGAGAGTGAAAAGAATGAGAAACGGGCCGAAAACGGAGAAAATGGGCCAAAGCAAGGAAACAACACGGCCTGGAGTTTGTCACACGGGTGAACCACACGGCCGTGCCACATTAACAGGCTTGAACACGGCCTAAACCCGACTCACACGGGCGTGCCACACAGGCGTGTCCCTGTCGTGATGAAGTTTAATTTCACGTGAAAAAAGCTACTTAGGGCCTAAGAAAGACATTCCAAACTCTATATAAAGACCCTAGGAGGCAACTACAAGGACGTACAGTGTCCCTGCCAAGACTAAGAGTAGAAGACAGGGAATTTCCCAAAAGAAGCCGATTGATCCATCTCAGAAGCCAGGATCTACATCAAGACTGAAGATCTCCCTTCAATCCTTTCAGGAGTTTTAAGTTTTCTTTATGTTTTGTTATTTTCTTTATTCTGAGATGTTTTATTTTATGAACATGAACAAAACCCCAAATACCTAAGGAGGATGAAACCTAAGACAAATCTTATTATTGTCATCTGAACTATATGATAAATACTCGATTTGTTCTTAATTGTGTTTTTAATTCTTGAATTGATATTTTTGAGATATTAATTTAAGTCGAACGTGCTTATGCAGAGGAGCAAAAGTCCCTGTGTAAGAGTAGATCCAACACAATTAAGCAAAGTTGATCGCAATCCTAGACATAGGACGACGAAAATCTACCGGATTAGAGTCAAATCTAATATGGGGATCCATAGATCGAGTTAATGCAAGACTAAGGGTTTTAATTAGAAAGAGATTTCAATTAATCAACCTAGGATTAGTTGTTTTTATTCTCGATGGAGATATTAACATAATTTAGAGATCTCTACAGATCAAGTCGAATGAAGAAATCATCTAGTTCAGAGTTAGATAACAAGTGAAGTCTAGGTGGATTCTTCCTTGGGTATTGTCTTTATCATTCAGTTCTCCCAAAGCAATTTCTGGATTTACTCTTTTTTGTGTCTTTAGTTTAATTTAGATTAGTTAGTTTACAACCAAATCCTCCTTTATTTTTAGGCTAGATAATAGGAAGAAAGTCATTACTAGTATTCTTGGTTCCTTGGATTCGATATTCCGGTCTTGCCACTAACTATACTACTATTCGATAGGTGCGCTTTCCTTTTATCGTGATAATAGTTAGTTTCCAAGTACGATCATTATTATTCCTTCATCGAAATCACGATAATCAACCTAAGTTAGCCACACGGTTACCAGACACGCCCATATGTCTAGCCCGTGTGCTATACTGACCTCTATGCCTACAAAACAGGGGTCACACGATCACTAGACACGGCCGTGCATCTAGCCCCTGTACCATTCTGACCAAATTACCTAGAAAATAGGGGTCACACGGTCGAGTCACACGCCTGAGTGCTCTGACCGTGTGACACAAAATAAGCTTGGTTTAAGCCATTTTTCACACCCCAATTTGCCTTGTACCTATATGAAACAATATGCAACATTTACAACCCAATTTCAGCCAATTTGATGCCTAATACAAACATCAATATATCCAATTCAATATCAACCAATTCATACATCTTTTCCATATCAAAACATACCATATATCAAGCCATATTCATAACCAAACATGTACATCATAACTCAATCATTTACCAACTCAATTCATGATTAAATCTTATGAAAATTTCCATTTGGTTTATACCAAAATGACCATTTCCAAATAGGCTATATATACTTCATAAATCATACCATAATTTGCATCCTTTTGACACATACCAAAACATGCATATGCTCATACTTAGTTAGCCAAATCACTTGACATAACTTATATACAACCCAAATTGTATTCATTTAACCCCTAGCCTATACATGCCATACTTATCTATTTACAACCACAGAAGGTACCAAATTGAGTTCGGATAGTACAATGAACATCCTCGACGATTCCCGAGCGTTCAGTAGCTTCGATAATCTATAAAATAGGAGTGAACACACCAAGTAAGCATTAAAAGCTTAGTAAGTCATAAGCAAGTAATTCATTACACAATCTCATTAATAAATTAACCATTTATTCAATTCAAACCATGAACATAACATCACAAACCTTAATACATGGTACCAAATTGAGTTCGGATAGTGCGATGAAGATCCTTGACGATTCCCAAGCGTTCAGTAGCTTCAATAATCTATAAAATAGGAATGAACACACCAAGTAAGCATTAAAAGCTTAGTAAGTTATAAGCAAGTAATTCATTACACAATCTCATTAATAAATTAACCATTTATTCAATTCAAACCATGAACATAACATCACAAACCTTAATCCATGCCTTATAGCATGGCTTACCCAAATACATGGACATTCTTCCATGATTTAAATGAATTCATCATATAGTCCTCATATACAAATACATACATCATACGTACCTGATCCATCCGTACTAACCTTTTCCATGTTCACAACTCTAACTTATTCATTGAACCATCCAGATTAAAAGTTGAATTTACGAACATTTTATCTAATAAGTACCTATACCATGGCTCATAGCCAACTCAAGGTAACTTATCCCAAAGCACCTATACCATGGCCCGTAGCCAAATCAAGGTCGCTTCCTCGAAATACCTATACCATGGCCCGTAGCCAAATTAAGGTATTTCTCACACCCGTAGTGCCGATATCATGGCCCAAAGCCAAAAATTATATCCTAGTGACATGTCACTACATTTCGAAACTAATCCTAAGGTTCAACCGAGCTCTCTCTATATCATCTCCTTTAATATCACATCCATAACATCCATTTCACAATCTTCACCTCATCCAAGGTTTCATTCATCACAATTCATACGATAACAATGCAATTACCATCATTTATAGAGAAATTACTACTTATGAACTTACCTCGAGTGTGGTTTGTCGAAATAAGTCAAATTACTCGTTGACTTTCGATTTCCCGCGATCCAATTCCGGATTTAGCTTTTCTTAATCTATATGTATTAAAATTAACTCATTTAATCACACATTAAATCCATTCAATTCAAGAACACATATTTAAGGCACTTTACAAATTAGCCCTCACATTTTCACATTTTGATATTTAAGTCCCTATTCAACAAAATCATCAAATACACCAAATTTCTTTTTAATCTAGCATAGCCAAATTTTCCCATAGTCTCATCAAGCCTACATAATTCATCAATTTCATATTTTAGTCCCTCTATATTTCATTTTTACAATTTAGCCCTATTTAGCTAAATTCATCAAAAATCCAAGAATAAAATATGTTTATCAAACACATATCTTTCGTAATTCATCCAAAAACATCATAAAACCTACCATTTCATCAAAGGCACATTTCATAAACATCATCAATTTTCCAAATTACAATATGGGCTTTATAGTAAACTAAGCAACAATCTCAAAAACATAAAAATCATTAAAAACCGAAGTGGAACATACCTTAATTTTGGTTTAGCAATGGCCAAATGCTCAAAATCTATAAACCCTTGTTTTTCTTTTGTAAAATCGGTGGAAGAACACAAAATGGCCTTGATTTTATGCTTTGGTTTTATTTTATTCATATTAATAATTCAATTACCAATTTAACCTTTGTTTAATAAACATATAAAACAAGGTCATTAATGTCCACTCATTCAACCAATGGTCTATTTGCAACATAAGGACCTTTTATTTAAAAGAACACAACAATTTGGCCCTTAATTAAATAGAAGGCCACTTTTGCATTTTCTACAATTTAACCCTTTTTGCAAATTAAGCACTCAATTGATAAAATTTTCATACGAGATTTTCTCACATGCTAATTCACATATTATAAGAAAGGAAAATAATAATAAAATATTTTCTAACTTGGATATGTGGCCCCGAAACCACTTTTTCGACTAGGGTCTAAACTGGGCTGTTACATAACCCGACATACTTGTCACTTTATTACTTGTTACAATGGTGTACACTTGCACATTTTCATCGTTCCAGTATGACACTTGTTCAATGTCCTTAAGCAAGATGAGTCATATTTATATGTGAGTGTGTGTTCTGAAATGAGGTTCTTCCTTCTTTTTTTTTTTCCTTAGGTGGTATATACTAAAACCTTTCTTAAATCTGAATGTATCCTACCTCTATGATCTAGAGGCTAATGTTCTTTTTTTATGACCTGTAGTTACTTCACATTAGGGTAAGTATTTCAGCTATGCATGTTAAGTACTGAATGAGTAAATCTATATATGGTAATTAAACAACGAGATTGTAAGTATAAGGTTTCTGCATGGGACTGATATTGATTGAAATGATAAGTAATTTGTATGTACAATAATATTAATGGTGAAATTATGTTTCTAAGAAATGGTTACTGTTGGTTTGTGATGGATATCTAGATCTGGAGCTTTTAACTACATTAAGTAAGATTCAGGTAAGTTTCATACTGACTCCTGCATGTATATTGTTCATATTGTGAGTCATCTATAGAAAAACGATTGAATTATAGATTTGAAGTCATGAAGATTATAGTATGTGACGATTGGGTACGAGTATTGAAACATTATAGTATGGTTAAATATGTATATGTTTGAAATGTATGCTATAAGACACGTGTTCTGTTTGGGTGTATGGTTGAAATTAGATTATGTCAATGCGTGAAAATTTTTTCAAGAAAGTTTGTGTCTGTTCACTGCGGCGGTGTCTAATGGAGTCCATCGGGCATTGAAAGAAAGAGAAGTGACAAAACCATTCTATGAGATACGAACCTTTGTTAAAGTCAGAGGAGTTAATGTCCCAGTAACTAAAAGAAGTATTTTTCAGTTTTATGATGCTCCATATTATTATCATGATTACTTGTACAAAACGGATCTCAAGAAATTTAAGAATGTAAACATAAACGAGATTTTGATATTCTTAACAGAAGGAAAAAAGTATGGACATATAAAATGGCAACAGCAATACCTAAGACATTCAATCAAGTATTAATGACCCTAAAAGCAAAAATATGGATGAAATTTGTGTGTTCAAGGATCTAGCATACAGCTGATCTTTTAGCTATTAACCCGATCCAAGCTATCTTAGTTTATGCCAACATGCAAAAGAAGCAAGTATGCATTGATACATAGATATATCAAAATATGATCAAATCTACACGAAATAAAAAAAAAAAAGAGAACATTCTTTCCGCATCTATAGGGTTATGTAAAAGAGTAGGAGTGCCAATGGAGTATATGGATAAAGAGATGAATCCTACGAAGAAGCTGCTAGGAGATAATGTTTATGAACAGTACATGATTTTATAGAGGAAACAAAAGCAGGAGAGGAGAAGACAAGGACTCCAAGAGGAAGATGAATAATGCATAAAAATATATATTTAGTAGATTTTTTTAGGTTCAAATTCTATTAAGAAATTAAGTTTATTTTCATGATATTGTAATTGGTAATGTTTAATAAACTATTAGAACTCAATTGACATTTATAAATTTTTGTACAAACTTGTAACACCCCAATTTTTCGGGTTTTTGAATTTATGCTTGGATTTAAATTTTGCTTGGCTTGATGTGCTATAGTGATGTGTTGGGTGTTTTTAGTAAACCTTTAGAAGGCCTAAGTTTAAGATTAAAGCCTGGCAAATTTTTATTTTTGGGCCTTAGGGGAGAATGGACCTAAGCTAGTTGGGCTTTTAAATTAATATTGGGATTTTAAGACACAAGAAGGTCTGTGGTAAAGTGGCAAGGTAGCGCCACTTAGAGCTTAAGGAGATGGCATGTCAAGGCTTGTGAGGGAGCTGAAGTTCGAATCTCTTGATAAGCAAGTGTTGTCTTATTTTTATGTTTGTGCATGGTAAGTGGCGGACTCCAAGTGAAATACTGAAGGAAGAAGTTTGAAGTGCTCATGGAATTGGGTGAGGAGTGATAAGGGGAGGTTATCTAAGAGAAAATTTAGGAATTTTGAAAAAGGGGCAAGAGTTGGCCGACTAGGGGACTTTGGAATTGCAAGTTCGGCTAGGGATCTTAGGCATTTGCGTTTTCGCCTTTTTTTGAGTGTATGAGCCGATTACCTTTGGTTGTTTTCTTTCGGGATTTATTTTGGTCCTTTTCTTGGTTGTCGAATAGGTATAGTGGTGAGGTTCTTTCATTCTTTCTGTCTCCTTTCTTCTCTAGTCAATAAAGCCGAACATTTTGAGCACCATTCCTCTCTTGCCGATTTCTTCCTTTTGGCCAAACCTACCCTTCTTTTGTTTCTCTTCTTTCTTTTCAAAAATCGAAAAACCCAAAATCCCTAAAGTTTCTTTTGGTCGACTACCATAGGACCTAATCTAGTTCTTCTTCTTTCTCTTCTTCCCTTCATTAGTAGAAATCTATTATCAAGAATCACATTGGTCAAATATCTCCAAAACCCGAAACAAATAAGTCTTTCGCCGGTTTCTCCCTTGACCAAATCTTTCTCATTTTTACTTGGAAGCAAACCGAAATCTCTTCTCAACCTCTTCTCTTTTTCTTTCATATTCTTTTCTCCCAAAAACTGAAACTTTAATTCTCTCTAGTGATCTCTTCTCAAATCGAAACCTTCTCTTTTCTCTATGTGGATTCGTTCAACCTCTTTGATCTATTCTTGGGATTTGGTTAAGTTGAGGGTAGATCTGGGATTAGAGGGGTGGAAATAGCATCTAGCAATCGTGAAATTGATCTAGAGAATCCCAGTGGTAAGTATTCGAATCCCTTCTCTCGTAATCTTGTGACTTAAGAAAAGCCGAAAACCCCTATCTTTCTAGGGTGGCTATCGGCTTTGACCCCTTTTTGGTTAAACACCTATTTTAGCCTTTTCTTTTGTTCTTGCGTGTGTTAGTTCGATAAAGGGGCAATCTAGCAAGGAGTAGGGGAGGCTAGGCGCGTTGAGGCATTCTAGATCTAGATCTAGTGGTTAGATTCGGCAAAGGTAAGTGTGGTGATGTTTAAGTTGGCCGAAAAGGTATGTTAGGGTGTTATTAATTGTTCAATTGGATTATAGTTGATGTATGGTTAAAACAGTTGTAGGTTAATCGTTCGAGGGATTCCAGCAAACTTCGCAACAGCTGTGTAATCGACACCCTCTAGTAGACTAGATCGGCAAAAGCCGAAAAGCCAAAATGCCGAAATGCCAGCATTTCGAGGGCTTGCGAGCGTGCGAGCACTCGTGGGTCGGTTTGAAATGGTAAGGTTGGTATTCACGATTGTGAAGACTGTTGTGCGCATTTTCGTGCATTTGGGTGGTTTTGGGCCTCGATGGGTCGAATTTGGGCCCAATGGGCCTACTGGCCCATATGGGTGAAATCAAGCGGTAAGTATATTCTGGTAATCTGGTTATTACATCTGCTAAAACATGTGTAAAATTTTGACTTAATGGGCCACAGTAGCTTGTGGGCCCCGTCAGGCCTATTAGGGGTTTTAAGGCTCGATGACTCTGTATTAATGAAATGTGCTAGTTAAGTCACTCGGACAACATTAGATCTGTTAGTAGACTGTAATAAGCATAAAACCCAAAAACCTAGCAAATTACTGAAATACCCCTAAAGGGTGAAAATTACTGTTTTACCCCTAGGTGCTGAAAGACCATTTTACCCCTAGGGTTAAGTTGACTGATTTGCATGCTACTATACCTGATATTTTGTATGCCATGACATGTATATTCTGATTTGCATGGGTTGGGATATTATTATGGAGGAAGTGCTAAAAGTGGCAATGCCACGTATTCTGCTTAGAGGCTCTACCTCGTATTACTGTTCTGGTGGCTTGGGCACGATATCTGTTTAAGCAGCTTTGCTGCGACTGTGGTGTGTAGGGCTGGGTGGGTTGAGTTATTGCCCACATGGTGTGTAGGGCTGGTACAGGTGGTGTGTAGGGTTGGATTGGGCTTGTGTTTTGCATACATGCATATAATACTGTAATCTGATCTGTTACTGTAATGGGCCCAAGGCCTCACTGTTTTTTGAATAGGGCAAGGCCCAATTAAAACTGTATTTGAATAGGGCTTCGGCCCAGTCTATGCTTGAACTGATCTCTAACACTGGTTGGGTTAGCTTACACATTGAGTTTTCACAAACTCATCCTCCTTTCTTCATCTTTGCAGGAGATCCCCAACCATAGAGGACTTGAAGCTGTGAAGGATTCGAGGTGGCCACGTGATTCTCTTTTCTGAATTTACTTTATTTATAGTTTCTTTCTTTTTCTTTCAATTTGGATCATTTTTTTTCAAGTTTTAATAAGGCCGCTTGTATTTTTATTTGGGTATTTCTGTTATTTTTATTTATCACTTGTTTAAAACATTAGACTAGTTGCGCGGGTTTTTATTTCAAATTTAACAAACGTTTTTAAAACATACAATACGTGACAAATGGGTAACCTAATAACGACGACTCAATGGTAAGATCTTTTAAAAGTAATCTTTAATTGGCAGTGGATAGTTTTTTTTTTATAAACTAAATAAGTTTTTTTAAATAAAGGTAATACAGTTTGCTAAAGCCAACATAACAATTATTCAAAAGATCAAAGTGTAATTAACTGTCCATGTGACACACCAGATCTGGCCATAACGTCTGGGCTGGTTTGGGGTGTTACAAAACTCCTTACATAGTAGAAACACAAACAATGTAAATTTTCAGTAATCAACAGAGGAAGCACTCATCAAATTACATACGAAACTATTACAATCAATCGGGTACCTTCTTTCCTTTATCCTTATGGGGTCCTATACATTGAGGACAATGTATTTTCTAAAGTGTAAGGGAGTAACATAGAAAATTTTTGTTTAGTTTTTACGCTTTTCTTTGATTTTCCTTGTCAATTATGTGCTTGAGCTTGGAGAAAAACAAGTGATTGGTTAGGAGCATGTACATAGGTTGATTGTATTTACAATAAATTTGGCATGAGGATAGGTGGCTTTAAATTTTTTATTATTAGACTTAAGTTTTATATATTACACTATAAATAGGCATTAAGCAATTGTAAACTCGAAATTATATAGGGTTTTTTATATATTTTTACTACCTTTTTACTTAATAAATATGTTTATCTTGAATAATTATTATTAAAATAAGTGAACTTACTTAATTAGTAATATTGGGCATGAATTTATAAAGTATGTGAAATTGTGCTTAATTACATGATTTTTGTACATATTTTATATTATTTCATGTTAATTTATTAATATGTGATTTTTCACTATGTAGGAGGACCATTGAAGATGTGATTAATGTGAGTGAAACATGGACATGCACAAATAAATTCATGTGGATGGCAAGACCATGCAATTTGGGTCATGAGGTTGATAATTTGACCCAGTAAAAGAGGTGCTAAAAGATGGACATGTTTACAAAGTTATTGGACTAAGAAACTGTCCAACAAGGGTGAACTGAAGTCCAGTTTTGGAAAAAGTAGATGGTAGCCCAAAAGCAAGCTTTGGGGTATTTAATTGAAGGTCTTTACAATTAGAAAATAATCAAAAATTAGCCCAACTACTTTACTGTTAAAACCATCCACCCTATGGCTATTAATAGCCTTAGTTTGAATTCAAATTGAGGAAACTTAGTCATCCCCTTCTCCTTCAAATATGGTCGGCCATGTATGGTAGAAAAGAAGCAATTTTAAATCTATTTTTAGCTAACTCTACCTTTTACCTTCGCCTATAAATACCATGCACCAATCCCTTAATCCATCATCCCTCAAAACTCATTTCTCTTCTCTCATTATCATTTTCTATACATTCCATTCCCTTTTCCTTCCCTTGCATAGTCGTCCATTCCCTTTCCATCTTTTAGCGACAAAATCTTTGTCAAAAGCATTTTTTGTCCAACCACCTTAGGCACTCCTTAGCAAAAAAAGCATCAAGCAAAAAAGAGGAGCGCATCATTCAGAATAGATCCTAAAGTCTACTAAATTGAATAGAGTTTACTCTTTCCTCTTGTTATTTATTTTAATCATGTTTGCTTTGAGTTTATTGTTTTTGACATCAACGATAATATGTTAAATCTTATTTTCTTGGATGATTATGTCAATTCAATAAGATTTATTTTATTCATTATAACACCCCCAAACCCGGCCTAGATGTTACGGCCGAATCTAGCGATGTCACATTAAAGTGCTTTTTGAAAACGATATTCCTCATTGTTGATAAAAAAACTCGTCCGAAGGTTAAAGCCTCTTTGTTAATTCTCAAATCAACCCGCTTAAGGTATTTTTCGAAAACATGATTCCGTTTGAAAACTCGCTTTATAAAAAAAAACCTTATTACAACTTTATCAGATATTTGTTAATCACATTTACACGTTGTTGCACTTAAAAAAACAATTAATGTTTGTTGTAGAAGCTTAAAAACAGTGTTGCGAAAACGTGACCGTGATGTTTTGAAAATAGTTAAAGTGTTGGAAAACCGCGCTCTATTTCCAACAGGTATAAATCATAATAAATAAAATCCCAAAATAACAGTTAAAAATTAAAGAGGCCTTATTAGAAAAATAAATAAACCCAATTTGAAATTACTGTAAATCAAAGTCGAATCTGAAAACAGATGCAGTTGTGTGGCCACCCTCAAGTCCCTCGCAGCACTAATCCACCTAATGCTGGGGATTACCTGTACAGTTAAAAGCGGGGTGAGTTTATGAAAACTCAGTGTGTAATCCCCTAATATAAAAACAAGCAGTCAATCAAATACACAGAATATAGAAGCAGTCTAGGCCTGAACCCATTATAATAGACAGTACCAGATGGGCCTTAGCACATTACAGTAGCAGAATCAGAAGCAGAACATAAGTGAGCCTAAACCTAATACAGTATCAGTTCAGAACAATTATGCAACAGTGCAACCCACCCCAATCCAACCAACACACCACTCTATACCACCAACACACCATGTGGGGATAAACTCGACCCACTCAGCCAGCACACCAATATCGCAGCAAGGCTGCCAGATAATAGAATCGCAACTTAGCTGCCAGTAAGATAAATGGCTTAAAGCCATCAATAGCAGCACAAAGCCTTCAAAACGGCACAAAGCCTTTAGTAACGGCACGATCTTTTGGTAATATGAATGGCACTAAGCCATCAAGAATATGCGTGGCACAAAGCCATCGGTAAAATAGACAGCACTAAGCCATCGATAATATGCGTGGCACAAAGCCCTCAGTAGAATAGACAGCACTATCTTGCACAACTAAACACCTATGTGTCGTCTCCCAACTGTTCCCTTGCTAAGGCCCAATGCTTCTAGTCCCAAATTTGGAGCGTTACAATTCATCCCTCCTTAAAGAAATTTCGTCCTCGAAATTTCCAACTATCAAAGCAGTTGCATAAACCAAACTACACCACTACACTTCCGCTACGCACTTTGATCCTAATAACACTAACACACACCCAAAATATCTATCCATCGGATAGATATCACATGTATGCAATTTCTACATTTCCAGAACACACCGAATAAATACTAAATCTAAATTCAAGCGTTTCAGTTTACTCTAAGTAGAGTGTTTCACTACAGTCTAATATCTAAAGAAATAACAGTATTTCTTTCTACTGTATTTCAGTGCAAACAAGTAACAGTTTCAGAATGACTTACAGAATCGACGTCGACTCGGTGTGCCACACTTTCAGTAAAACATTTTCAAGTCTTTAAATCATTCAAAAATAACTTTTAGAAATTCTAAAAACTAAAAACTCATTCCACAGTCGAGTTTTGTAACCTAGCTCTGATACCACTACACCATAAGCTCTTTTGTGTCACACTTTATCCTCAATTAATTATGAGGTCCACTTTCAAGCACCAAGGGTTTTATTTACTTAAAACCAAAAATTTTGCTAAAGCCCTGGTTTGAACCCAGGACTTTTCTTACACTTCTCAGGGCCCTTAACCACTGAAACAAGCCCTCACTTATGTCACTTTTTACACAGCAAGTATTCATATGCCGACTTTCAAATGCTCCCCATGCTCAAGGCCCAATACTTCTAGGCCCAAACATGTTTAGGCCTCATTCAATTATGTTTTCAATTAATATCATGATGCATTACATTCATACATGATTGGGTGTACTCAGATTAGTTGAACAATCCTAACCAGGGCTAGTAGACACATAATTGAAAAGTGCAATGCTAAATTTAGATCCTTAAACATGACTAAGTTGAGGTTAGTAATATCTTTAGTTAGCTCTATTGCATTGCATAGTTTTTAGGTTTATGTAATTAAACTATTGCAAATGTAAATGTCTCTGTGACCTTACATAAATGCTAAAAAGCCCTTAGTCTAATATGATCAGTAAAATGAATATTTCACTAAGTAAAAAATCCAAGAGGACTTAATTTGGTTTACAAACTCATGAAAGATTGAGTTGCCATGGAAGTATTTCCGAACATTGTTAAGCATGATAAAGTAATTTGAATTTATTAATATAATTATCCTAGCTCATTTAATGTTGATTGTTTTTGTTGCTAAAGCTATTAATTCATATATTTAGGTAAACTACATCTAGATTAAAATTGCATGGGGATCAATCTTTGCATCTAATTAATTTTACTTAATTTAAGCATCACCATCAAAATTATTGAGTTTTTACATCAAATTGTGAATTTATAATTTTGCAATTAATTGATTAAGCTTATACAATCCCTTTGGAGACAATAACTCATTTTACTTACTGATTACTTAAACGACTGTGTACACTTGCACATATTTCTCGTTACAGCAATCAAATGTACCAAATGATATAAAGAATACAAGGAAACAAGCATGTTAGTATGAATGATAAATTATTATATTTATGATTGTTTGGTTGACTAAATTTGTGAATATTGAGATACTTAGGGATGAACAAAGGCATAGTTTGGTATACACCCAAAGCCAAAAAGTTAACCCTATTTATTCATCTTTAGTACCTATTTTGAGCCAGAAAACACGTTTTTATGAACCTTTATACAAAACCCGAGCTAAAACTGATAACTTGTGCTTGCTATTTTCTTCGATCCTAAACTGCATGATTATAGACGTCTGGCCAATACATATTGAAGGTTAAATAGTTACATTAAGGTGGTTTTTTAAAAATAAAGCGATAGGAAATATCAGTGGAGCATAGTGATTATAGGTTAGCTTAAAAGTACAAAAAGAAAATTAAACGAGTAGAACAAGTTCGTGAAAATAAAAGTAATTGTCAGTGAGGTACTGTGAAAAAGAAAGAAAAGTCACAAAGTCACAAATATAGAAAAACTTGTTCATTATTGCATAAAAAAAAACCTCGTAAGCTAGCCATAGTTACTATATGATGCTGAGATTTCCTATGCGGAGAAATAAGGAAGGTGAGAGAAGGAGAAATAAGGCAGTAAGCGAGAAAGGGTTATTAAAGAGAAGAATAAGGGACAATATGATGTGTCAAACTATTTTTGTGCTTGAAATGATTTGATACTTACTATTCTTGAATTCCATACATGACCTAAGCCTCAGAACATTACAAGCCGAAAAGCCCTATGTGATTTAGGTAGGCTTATTCACAATTTAAAATTATATTGAATAATTACATTTACAACTGTTTGTATTCTACTAGGATAATCAAATACCTTGCATAATTTTTTAATGGATTCCTACATTTGAGACCCTTAATGCTTGTATGCTTTGTAATATACTAAACTTAGGTGTTTGATATCAAAAGTGATAAGTCAGCTATATATCATGCCAAGATTATGTGTGAATATGAAATGCTTATGTGCTCCAAAGCTAACATTTGTACCATACTTGCTCAAGTGTCGTCTTTTTATTTACTGTTTTTGTTTACTTTTCTTGAGGACAAGCAATGACTTAAGTATAGGGGAGTTTGATCTGTCGTAATTTAGTGCAGCAGATTAAACTAGTTTTCGCACTTTAGGAGTTTGAATATAAGAATTTTTGTTAAGTTTTAAATATGTATTCACAATTTTAGTTAAATTTAGTAAAATGTGTAATTTGAGTCTTTTATTAACCTAAGGGGCTAAATAAGGCTTAAAGGTGATCTAATATACTTTGTGAACATGTAGGACACCACTAGAAGGTGTGCTAACCTGATATTGGACACTGTGTTGCAACATAGAGCAATAAATGTCGCAACATAGTGAATAGAATAGAAGAATTCCAAGACTACCTTTGGTGTCGTGACATAGCTTAAGAATGTCACGACACACCCCTGAAGATATCCGAAAGATGAGCATACTACCCTCGATGTCGTGACATCACCTTTGTACAGGAAATAATTACGAGCCAGAGGCATTTTGGCCAGTACAATCAAACATTCAGCACGAGGATCACAGCTAACCTAGGTTAAGGATGACGACCACTCTAAAGTCTATAAAATAGGCTCATTTAACACATGTTATGGAAAACTTTCGTATTGTATAATTTTCCCCTTAGATTTAGTCTTTAGTTTTTCTCTTTTTTTAGACTTTATGTTTATTTTGGTTTTGTTATTTGTTCTTGTGGAAGAAATCAGATTTGTGAAACATAACCAAACTCTATGAGGATTCTACACTCATTTCTAATACTCTTGATTTATTAATCATGTTTACTCTTTCTATCAAGTTTATATTGTTTATGAGATCCATGAGGAACTAATCCTCCTATGGGAGAATAGACGGTAGAGGTATGATTAATTAACTATTTTGTAGGATTTTATTAGTGAATCAACTATACAGGAAAGGAAGAACCTAAACCCTAAGCTTGATAACCCTAAGAAGTCATTAAGGTGGGAATTAACCCAAATTTGGTATGCCCTATTTGTGAACACTTTAACCCTGAATCAATCTAGACTGTCAGACGAAAGATAAATAGTTCTTGTTGACTTATTATTTTAGTGGAAGATTGGAAGATCCTATCGGGATATCGACTAGTTGATTGAACAAGAAAACTCAAAGCAATAGTTAGTTATATTATTTGATTTCTCGTGCTTTATTTATTTCTTTTCTTTCTTCATTATTATTAGTATAGATCACCAAAACCTGTCTTTTTATATCATCGTAATATAATTCATTTAAAGTACTAATTAGATCTATTTATGCTTACCTTAGAATTAATTTAGTGCTCAACTCCTTTAGGTACGATCCTCAGAGTACTCATCTACTATGTTGTAACTATATTACAACCTGACCCATATACTTGCAAATACTGCCTTTTCATATATTTTGTGCAAGATTTCTACTCTGGATGTTGTTACGTCCAAAGGCAGTCAATAGATCACACAATCTTATTATTGATTCGGTATTTTTTAATCATTTTAAAGCTTAATTTTGTGGCATGTATATAGGTTTTATGTAATTGTTAATTTTGAATATTGGCATAACTTTAACTCTATCTTGTGCTTGATTTTGGCAATGTTAAGTTTAATCTAAATGGTGAGTTTTTTGGCAAATATGGTTCAATTATGAATGAAAGTTAAAATAGCTTGTTTAAACATAGATTAACATAGTTGAGAAGTTACTTATTAGTGGCTAGTTGATTGGATGAATGGTTTGTGATTGAATAAGTTGAAATGGTAAGATTTGGTGCTAATTTGAAGTTTTGTTAAAATGGTTGAATTGAAATGGTTAGAGGCAATATTTTAGTACATGTTTGAAATGTTGTTGTGCAGGAAAAGTTACGTAAATATGCATCTAATGTAAAGAACAGGAGGTATCCATGAAATAGGTACCAAATGGCCTAAATTTTACGAAAAATAGAGTCCACATAGTGACGACCAATTTTCCTCCTCGTAATGTTGGCCAACAATAAGTCACGTCATGACATTAGGTGGCTTGAGGTCACAACATGACAAAATGTTCGGTGACGTCATGACGTGGAGGAAGTGGCGTCATGTTGTCAGCCTTGAAATTTTGAAACTTTGCAATTTGGTCATATTTCATACTTGAGTCAACAAAAGAGCTTTTGTAAACTCGATTAAGGGTCGAATTTAATTTTGTATCATAATGTGAAGGTGCTTATGATATGATTGAATGTCTGAATGATTTATTTACGGTATCTTTAACAATAGTTGCTCCTCCAACAAATGTGGCATCCTATAGCTCAGACCCAATGATTGGGTCAGGCAAAGGTTTTTACAACCAAAGTGTATAAATTGTATAATTGTTGTGAAATTTTTTTTAATAATAGATAACAGAGGGTCCTATAAGGATGTGATTGAGATTGGTTTCGAAATTGAAGCTTAAAATTAAAAGATATTGTTATTTCAATTTTAATGACTAAATTGAATAAAATGTAAAAATTTAGTGAAAATAAAATTAAACTGGTTCATTCATATTAGGGGTTGATATAAAAATATTTGGTATTGATAAATTAAATCAAATAATTGTATAGATCGAGAATTGAACCAGATCGAAGATAATCAAGGAAACGTCAAAATTATGGAATTGTCTTTAAAGATACAATTTGCTTGTTGTTTTGGTAGGTAAGTTTATATGGAACTTACTAATTCTGTTTTATATGATGTTGTACTGTAGTTATTCTATTGACATGTTTAGTCTCAAATGAAATTGGTGAAATTGGCATAATTGGCTTATTTTATACTAAATTGTAGAACATGAAAATGTTGGCTATTATGAAAGGGTACAAGGTACCAATATGAATGTTAAATGCTTACAAGATATATATGACAGGTGTATACTGATACATGATTTGAAATGATATTATTACAATAATGATGACCGTGTGAACTTAGTAAAATATTAGGATACGTATGACATGCCATTAGGGTTAAATATGAAATCGATTTAGGGGTATACATGATGATATGGGATCCAACATTTATTCTAGATTCTAGATTTATATGTATCATTATTTTGACCTAGACTAGTAACCTCGATACGAAGTCAACTTGTGTGAGCAAATTTGTTATACTGTTAGCTTGTGTGAGCAATATAATCTTATGTATCGGAGTTTGATTTACTAAGGTTCTCTTTGGCAAAACTTTAAATTAATGAAAATGGAAAGATTGAAATGAATTGAATATAGATAAAATGATATATTATTTCAAATGGAAATGTGATTTATGATTTCTTATCTATTCAACTTGATATACAAATGAACTAACCTATTGGTTGTAAATGATTTATGTGTTAGTTATTTCAAGATATATTAAAGAATGCTATATTGATCGCCATTGTGTTAAATAATTAGCTTATTGAGTCGTTAAGGTAAATTAAGTAAATTTCATATGAACTTACTAAGCATCCAATATGCTTACTCCATTATTTCCCCTTTCCTTGTAGATTGTTACTTTGCGAAACATGTCAAGCGGAATGTTTACCTTACAATATCTCATTTTTGAATCGATAGTTTTTTATCATTTTAAGTCCAGATTTGTGGCATTTACATAGGTGTTTTGCATATGTTAACTTTGAACGTGGAACATAGCTAAGATCTACCTAATGCACAATTTTGGCAATGTTAATGTCTTGACGAAATGGTATGTTTTGGTAAATGGTTTGTGATGTGTATGTAGCAATTGAGTAGGCATATTTGGATATGAATTAGTGTTGACAAGTTGGAATTTAGGTGATTGTTTGATATATATATATATATATATATGCCATGTTAATAAGATGATATATCTAATGGTTGATTATAAATTGATAAGACGTTGATTGTATTATTTGCACTTGTTTTGTCATGTGTTTTGAAATGTTTTGATGCAAGTGAAGTTAGTCATTTGTGCAAAAAATCATATGTTTATGTGGAAGCTTGAAATAGGTATCAAATGGCTCAAATTTTACCAAAAACAAAGTCCACGTCCTGATGTGCAACTTAGCTCGTTGCAAAGTCGACCAAAATAGTTAGTCACTTCGGGACATTGAATGACCTTAAATTACAGCATGACATACTATTTTAACAACATCATGATGTGGAGAAAGTGGCTTCACAAATTTAGCCCTGAAGTTTTAAAACTTTGGAATTTGGTCATTTTTCGTGCTTGGGTTATCAAAAGAGCTTTCGTAAGCTCAATTGAGACTCAAATTTGATTGTTTATCATAATTTAAAGGTAATTGACTTGTATTAGAATTTATAAATGATTTTTTTTATTACAAACTTGACCGCAGTTTCTTTAGAAATGAATGTGGCATCTTATAGCTTGGACTCAGCGATCGGGTTAGGTGAGAGATGTGACATTTAGTGGTATCAGAGTTATGGTTTAGTTGATTCTAGGACTAAAATACAGCTTGTGTTGAGTCTAGAAATACATGCCACAATTATTTGCAATAGTGTGATGCCTTGTGATTCGAATTGACTCTATTTTCATATAGTTAAACCATGTCGTCCGAATTAAATTGAGCCATACTAGATTAAGTCAATAGTAATATTCATGCTTTCAATCAGGGATCTGCCTAGAGTTTGCCAATTCTGTAAAGGCCTAGAAACAAGGAAAAAAATGTCTTTTTTCCATATGATGAACAAGTGGTTCACTTAGTTCATTGGAGCTAACCCTTCAACTCCACAACCCCAAATGCACCCTTCTCCCTCAATTGTGCCTCCTGTGGCACCCCTTGTCCTCAAAATCTTAATCTAACCTCCAATTGATAAATTCTAAATATGAGTTCCTTATTCCTCCTTTAGCCATTCCTGAGATTCCTACTAAATCCGTCAATATTGCAGACCCTTCTACATACATTTTGGCATCTCTTCTCGCAGTTCCAAACTTGGACACTAGTCCTCCAACCTCACATACTTCCCCAATTGGCTCTCTCTACTACACTCCTACTAGCAAGGTACAAATCTTCTTTTCTTGGAGGAAACACATTGGTGTGGGACAATATCCCTTCTCCCCCTTGTTGTTCGGCAAAGGCAAGACAGGGATTTACTCTTGGAATTAAAATAATTAGCCTACCCCTCTTCTTTTTCCAATGGTATTCACAAACCTACCCTACCAGAGTTGGTGGGTTCTTTTTCCATGATGGTTGCAGGTGTGGACTTATGAGTTGGTCTCTCCAAAGGACTTTTGATGAGATCGAGGCTCGGTAAACGGAATCTGAGAGGAGAATTCTCTTTGGCAAGCAATCTCTTAACCAACTCCACTAATCGTATAAAGCTGTTGTCTACCAAAATCATGAGCTTACACAGTCTATCTCCATTTGGGAGACTAAGTACCAAGCCTCGATTGTCCAATAAAAAGAGTTAAAAGAGAGGGTTTGTCAGCTGTAAGCCCTTGAGAAAGAGTACCTCGCTAAAAAAGAACAGATACAAAGGGAGAACAAAAAGCTCTAGAGAATTTCATGACAAATACTAACACGAACATTCGAGCATTTCTGCCTAGCTTGATGTCTAACTTAGTGCTACATGTACAAGTCGCTATTGGTCACTTCGATTTGCATTGTGTGAACTTTAATTGCATGAGAAAACTCACAAACACTGACCTTGACTTCGACATTCTAAACCCTAAGGGGGCTAAATAGGAAGAATTCCAAAGAAAATGGAAGGAATCTGATACTCTTTTATGATCAAGACTTACAGCTATCCAACTCTGCTTCCTCAAAAAAGACTGACCTAGAAAAAACCCCAAGGATGCCGCCACTTCTCCCACTCAATGGAAAAATTGGAATTTTGCTATTGTACCCTACACTGACACTATAATTTAATAACATTTTTCTTTACCTTCTTTACTTGTCTTTCACATCTACTTTATTTAGTTTTATCCCTTATGTTGTCTTTGAAATGCATAACGTCAGGCTTGCAACAGTTCGCCAATCTGCACCCAACTTTATAACACATAAAAACTTTACAACAACAGAAGGGACTAAGCCAGATCCAATGTAGCATGCATATAACGGCTACTCCTTACCTTCCTATGTCTAGAGGATCAGCTAAATTAAAGCTCTGATACCACTAAATTGTAACACCATTTTCCCAACTCAAAGAGTCAAGTGTCACAAATAACCTGAGTTACTTAACTACAAATCTAGCTTCATTTATTTAAAAATTTAAGTACATGATGATTAATCTAAATTTATCATATGACTATGATATCTTTAATTAACAACAGGTTTCAAAACGGGACTACAATTAAAATTTCTACAAGTTTTAGGGTTCTTACATCAAATCTTTTTATCAAGCATGAATAGTTAATTACATTAACTTGAAACTTAGTACTTTAATATAAATACACTTAAGCAATTTCCCCTAATGTGTAGCCTCTTAAGGTACCCCTCTATACGCATGGTACAACTATGACACCATTGACATGAGCTTGATGTTGTCTAGCTTGGTCCATCCACATGATCTTCGAGTCACTCATTTACCCTACATTCCAAACAGTACATTTGTAAGTTCATATGAACTTAGTGAGATCCTGCACAGAAAAATATATAGAAAAATCTTAAATTGTTAAGTAAATAAGAATCAATGCATAAGTGTTTTAGGAGATTCCGCGGGTTTAACTAGCATTGTTGATGTCCATACGTACTTTGAACTAATCATTAGTGGACATGCCAACTGGTTTAGTCATAAGCGTGCTCTTTCAAAAAACCTTTTTTCTAGGACTTGACCTAGTATAGCTTCAACTCAGACTTCCAATTTTGCCTTCTTGATTCGACTCATCTTAAGATAACCATATATGCAATCGAGCGGATTGGGGTCAACTATTAGCAGACATTCAAATATCTCACCACCTGGAAAATTCCTCCCTGTCTCCTTTCATTTCATGCCAAACACAATAAGACATGTCATGTTGTCCTAGCATGTTTACTAATATTCTTATTTACGGCTTTGAATATTAGATTTGGCTGATAAATAAGCACCACTTTCATTGCGGACTTGCACTTGCAAGATAATCTCGTAGGTTTTTCCCCTCTTTAGAACATTCTTCTAAAATACTCTTAAGAACAAATAGTTCCCGACAAATTATATCTTCCTCAGTTTTCCTTTGGCAAACTTCTACCCTTGATATTCTTTTGTGGGCTTCCCCATTCTATATGGTCTTGGTAGAAATCTTATATCACACTAAATGTTGGTTTACTCACCAAACTCTGGCGGATGCTTAAATACTTTGGAGAAAATACCACTTCCTTTCACATATATCACATTTAAAATACTTCTACAATTCCTCTTACCTCCGTATTATGGAGGATCCTTTTATTAACATACTTCCCATTGTTTTCAAATGCGTTATGATCATCATGTCAGATTGCTCACCACGCGAGTTATATAATGACTTCCCTTTTTATCCCATGAAAGGCTTCCCTATTTACTATTTTAACAGACTCTATTTCGTCATAACGTGTACCTGTTTACCACCAGGTCGTGCCATGGCTAACCATAGACTCTTGATTTCAAAAAATCAATAAACCCTTTCAAGTTATCACCACGAAGGACCTGTATACCGTTTACATGGTGTCATCTTGAAGGACCTATATACCATTTACACGGTGTTGCCCCTAAAGACCAGTAGATAATGGTCAACACGGTGTCGCCCCAAAGGACCAGTAGAAATCTATTCCACAATGCCACGAAACTCTATTCAATCCGATAACAATCAGTTTATTCCTCTATTACACCAATTATTCATATCTTCATCTACCCTATCAAAGTAACACCCTCCGAACTCTGCATTTTCTAAACATACATTTCACGCAAGTCATTGTACTTATTATTATAACATATAGTACGCCATTTACCAATAAGACAATGCACAACCACATTTGGCATCCAAAGAACATACTTGTAATGATCCATATATTTTCACAACTTTATGCATGCATGGCATACTCATTCACTGTGATCATAAACTGTAACGACCCAAAATTTCACGGGCACCGGAAAAATGAGTTTAGGGCCTCCGTTTTAAGAAAAATGAGTCAGTAAATATTTATTAAAAATATTTATGACATTAGTTATGAGCTGAATTAGATTTTTGATAAGTGAATTCAGTTTAATTAGAAGTAGTTATTAGAAAGGACTAAATTGAATAGAGTATAAAAGTTTAATTATAAAATAGAAAAATACTAAAGGATTAAATTAGTTATTAACCAAATTAGTGACATGTGTGTGGTAATGAATGAATACATGTGTTTTTAAATTATTGGTACAAATGTATAATATATATATTTATTAAGTAAAAGATAATTATTTATTTGATATTATTATGTATATATTATTTTATTTATTTAATAAATAATGGTGCCAAATGTATAATACATGTGTACATATAGGTATTATACACATGTAATATATTTATTAGTTATTATTTAGATATTTTATATTTATTAATTAAGTATTAGTAAATAAAAGAAATAAAAGAAAAAGAAAGAAAAAGAGAACAAGAGCAAACAAAATAGCAGGGAAAGAAGAAAGAAAGAAGAAAAAGAAAGGAAAAAGGGAAAATTTAGGGTTTTGAGTTTCAAGCTTAATTTGGTAACTTAATTTAGTCCCTTTCTTTATAATTTTGATGTTTTTGGAGTCCTAGAGTAAAGTACTCTTGAATTTGTGTGGGAATGTTAAAAGTTGAAAGACTTTTGAGTAGGGATCAAATTGATAGAATTATTGATTAAAATTGATTTAAGGACTAATTTGTAAACTAGGTCATAAGTTTTATGTTGTAGGGGTTAAATTGAAAGAAATTCGAAATTATGGAAAATGATGGAAATTTGATAGTTGAATTGAAGTTTTGATGGAATTTGAATAAGAAAATGATGTGAATTATAAAAAGGAAGAAGATGAATGTGGTTAGGACAAATTCGGTATTATGGTAAAAGTTGCATCGAAAGTTATTATTTTATATAAAATATGTGTGTTATTAATTAATTATAATTATACTAATTTTCGTAGGAAACAAGGAAATCGAGACGTCTAATACGAAGGGGAAAGAAAAATTGATCGAGGAGTAGCTCGAGAAATATCGGTTTGTATCATCATAATTCATATTATTTATTGTTATGTGTTTAATTTTATTTTATATATATGCATGGAATTGAAATTGAGACAATTAGTGATATTTGATTTGAATGTGATTGGATATGATTGATGAATATGTACATTTCTATATATGTGTGTGAAATTGTTTTATGAATTATATGTGTATCAAAGTGAAAATGTATGACGATGTGAATTGGAAACAATTTGTGTTTGAAATGAGAAAGATGTGAGAAATGTGACCAAAGTGTTAATTGATGTGAATTTGAATGATCGTGAGCAATTGATAAGTAAATTTTGAAGTGGAAATGAATTTGATATTGAAAGTGAAATTACTATGTGATTCCAATACCCTATTAACTAGTCGGGCTAGGGTGGATATAGTTGGCATGCCATAGGATTGGAAGAGTTCAGGGATCCTTCGACCTCGAATCGATGAGACACTTGGAGTGTCAAAATGCTTCAGATAGATTCGATGAGGCGTTGGTCGCCACTTTACTTCGGCTATGCCGATGAGACGTTGGTCGTCATTTATTTGCTTCGAACTATCCGATGAGGTGTTGGTCGCCATTTTACTTCGGCTAGGCCAATGAGGCGTTGGTCGCCATTCTGGTGTGTTTGGTTGGATTCGTGTATCTGCCAAGGTCCGAGTCGAGTTAATAGGGGAAAATAAGTGAAATGATAAATTTGAATAAATGTGATTGAGTTATTGGAAGAGATGAGAAAGTGAATTTGTGAAATAAAGTATGAAATGTGATTTGTGATATGTGATTGAAGGCATGGACCAAAGGTTCATGAAATGTTCAAAGTTGAAATGTGATTTGAAATATCTTATGTGATTGAGAAATAATTCAAGGATTTATGAATTGTTAGAAATCTTATTGATGAGATATTGAACCAAATATTGGAAGTGATAAAATGGAGATATGATAGCTTAGTATGAAATTATAATTATGATTTGTTATTATTTGTTTATGATATGATATGTTATTATTGTTATAATTTGAATTATGATAATACCACTGAGTATTTCTAATACTCAGCATACGGTTGTTTTCCGGGCATAGGTTAGGTCAAGTTAAAGTTTGGCTCAGCATCCGAATCAATCCCGGCTTCAGCTTAATTTTTGGTGATGAATCTATCTTTTGAAAATGTGGCATGTACTAGGTTTGGTTTTAGTCACTTGTAAATGCTTTATGTTTTGAATGCAAATGTGGTTTATAACCTTTAAGAACTTTTTGGTATGAATGAAAATTTACTAAGTTTGATAAGTATGACGATGTCATTTGATCAAGATTTATAAGTAAATGAGTTGGGCATGAATTAGGTCTATTTAAAGGGTGAAAGTATCTTAAAAATGAAGAAAAATCATGTTTTCACACGGCCAAGACACATAGGCATGTGCCCAGGCCATGTGGCAAAGTCAGAATTGCCCACGGGCTAGTCTCAAGGCCGTGTGTAACAAGTCAAATCTGCCCACGGCCTGGCCCCATGACCATGGGAGCCCCACAGGCAGGCCACATGGGCATGTCTCAGGCCACACGGGCATGTGCCCCTATTTTCAAAGAAAATTTTCCAAAGTTCCCAGTTTAGTTCCAAATCACTTCCTAAGCCTATTTTGGGCCTTGTAGGCCCATATTAAGGACTTTTTGATGGAAATTAGAAAGTTTTAGACTTAAACTCAGATTTATTTTTCGATTTTGTTCGTTTACTATTGTATAAGTCTGATAATACCTTGTAACCCTGTTCCAGCGACGGTTTGGGGTTCGATGGTGTTACATAAACAACCATGAGATTCAGATTGAACTTATAGCAGACACACGAGTAGAACATTCCAACACATCAACAACAAACACCCAAGTGGAGTACAGGAACTCATTTTAAACCCTTTTATCCTCGCTAGCTTAGCTTATACAAATGCCAAAGCCTCATTTGTCTTGGCAGCTAAGCATGACAACCATATATATATATATATATATATATATATATTGTAACACCCTTAACCTGTATCCGTCGCCAGAATAAGGTTACAAGGTATTACCTACCAAAACACGACTATCAAACATTCACAATTACACAAATGACATGATATCAATTATACTCTATAATTTAAGAATTTTTAACCATTTGCTCACGAATTCATATTAAAATCTAATCAACAATTTTTCATACTTCAATAAATACGATATTCAAAATCATATTAAACATTAATCATAATTGAAAACTTATAACTATTTCATTGTAATTCTCATTATAACACATGCATACTTATCATTTAATAATAAAGCAAATCGAATAAACATATCACCTTTATAAGCATTGACCACACATGATCATTTCATGAAATATTAATTAGCAAAATGATCAAGCCATTTTCGCATGAATTTCATATACATACCAAAAATCAGTCTTGTTTACAAAATGGTTTAACCTATACATGCCATAACTATAAGTTTAGTTTCTAAGGGTACCGATAAACAAACGATAGTGTAGATGACTTTGCCAACGATCCCCGAGCACGTAACGGCCAGCAAATCTATAACCAAGATAAACAAACACACACGTTAAGCTAATATATATAGCTTAGTAAGCATTAAGCAAGTTAAACCTTTGATTCACAATGATAACTTTATACTTATACATTAATTTCAAATAACAAGTTCACATATGCATTTGTGTTCACATAAATATAATCAATAACTTCAAAATCTCACATCTTATCATATGAAATAGAACATATGCTTTCAATAAGTAGTTTCATCTTAACCGAATATACATAATTGCATCACAATTACTTCTTTGATTTCACAATTATCTTGGCTTATACAATTTCGTATATAAAAGCAATCGTATACCAAAATTTCCTTATTCAACTTTCGCATATCTCCCAAAGTCATTTATAAGGCCGAATATACATAATATCATCACTTTACATAAACTTCTCATCAATTAAAATGAAATCAATTCATTCATCTCTCAAACAATAATTCACTAGTACGTACCTGAGCAACTTAATTCATTTAGTGTACTCAGTATCACATCGGCGCAGAGTTTCTTAAACTTAAACTTTTATCAATTCACCGGCAATTGGCCTGCTAGGTTTTAAACCCGAACTCATCACCGGCACGAAGCCTGCTAGACTTTAAGTCTGAATTCATTCACCGACATTTCGCCTGCTAGGCTTGAAGCCCGAAATATTCACCAGCTAAAAGCTTGCTAGGCCAAGGCCTGAACATCGTACGATAAATTTTCAATGTTTTTGCACACGTTTAAACTTACATTTCTTAGGCTCATATATCATAATCACATCAATTATTTTCTAAAATCATGCAAATATGGAGTTATACACTTCAATCACTTTTCTTTCATTTTACATTTAGCATTCGATAGATAATACATAACAATGTCACTCACATTCATTTCGTACTAGTTATTTGGTTCCAATAGCACATCACATACTTTAAAGTCATATTGGTCATTCGGCATCTAAATGCAAAGCAATGTATCATACTTTCATCTTTGCCATTCGGCAATTCATATAATTCAAGGAATTGTCTAATTCTTCTAATACATCGTATTATAATCAAATGCAAGGTACGTTTAACTGCTTAAAGCTTACTTCGAATATCGTCGAACAACTACGGATCGGCTATTCAACTAATTTCGCCTTTCCCCTATTCGAATTTGGCTCTTTTTGCTCTTGAGCTATATTAAACAAATTTTTAACTTGTCACAAGTCAATCACTCAAGCATCATAATCGGCTATGGCAGTATTCATTCAAGACATAAAAATAAGTGCTTACTTAAGGATGTAAGTACATATATATGTCAAATATTCATTCTTGACCATTTTATTATACTTTTACTAAGCCAAAGTTCACATAAATTTAACATCAGACTATTATTCTCTTCCAAGGTCATAAAACCATCCTATGATTAACTATATACACCTTTATATATAATACACAAAATTCCCACTTAATATCACTTCCATAAACATTTGGCCAAACACGAATTCTTATAAACGCATATATTTCCATTTCAAAACACCAATACACCATCAAGTTGTACCTAACTATAATGACCGAATGCACATAACTCTTAAATTTATCCTTAACAAAATTTATCAAGCTTACCAATAATTCGACTTCTCACAAACCGTACATTCAAGTATATAAACAACAATTACTCAACTAATTGCTTAAGTCTACATTCGGCAACTATACACACATAAACACCCTAGCCGATTACCACTTATCATCTAATTCACAACTTCAATCATCTCAAATTACAAACAATTACACAATTCATTGACTAAGGGGGTCATTCGGCAATCATACAAGCATAGGTTAACACTTAGGCATTGGTTTCTAATTTTTAACAAAAATCCTATAATAAATCACATTAGCCGAACGCAAACTCTCATTTACCATAAAAATCCAAGTTTACCAAGCTCAAACTCATCTACCATCAACCCTCAATACAAAACATCAAAAATTCCATGAATGAAACACAAGCATCCATGGCCAAACGCACATATCACAACCGAATTCAAAATTTTCTCATGAGCTATGACTAGAACTTGTATTTCAACTCAAATTCACAAAATTTACAACAAATAACATCAAAATCATGCCTTAATTAGAACATTTCAAAGCCGAATGCCCTTGTTCTTTTTCTTTTCTTTTTCCTTGGTGAAATCGGCAAAAACAAGAAAATGTATGCATGCTTTTTATGTTTTATTTCTTTAACAATTATTAGATTTATTGGATTACTAATTTAACCCTTATAAATTCATTCCCTTTCCACTATCTAAAGGCCAATTTCGTTGATAGATTTATATACACTTACTTTGTTTTTATCACCTATTTTCTTTGATTTATTTTATTCACCTTTCATATTATAAATATTAACATGCACGTAATAACATTTACTAACTCCCACTACCGTACACAAATTCTTAAATGGCTTATTTGCCATTCAAGTCTCTTATATTAAAGAAACATGTCACTTAAACATTTTCATTATAGCATACATATAAGTTATTTGATGCAAATTAATCCTTTCTTAGTAATTAAGCATCAAATCCTCAAAATTAATCATGAAACTTTAACACATCAAAGTTCACACAATTAAAACACAGAAAAATAATATTCAAATATTTTTCAACTCAGTTTCATGGTCCCGAAACCACTGTTCCGAATAGGGTCAAAAAAGGGCTATCACAACTTTTCCCCCTTAGGGATTTTCGTCCCCGAAAATCTTACGAGCGAATATGTTAGGGTAACGTTCTTTCACTGAGTCCTCAAGTTCCCAAGTTACTTCTTCAACCCCGTGTTTGAGCCACAACACTTTTATTAACGAGATTTTCTTATTCCGTAGTTCTTTCACTTCGCGAGCCAGAATACGAACTGGTTCTTCCTCGTAACTCAAATCAGACTGAATTTCAATCTATGACGGGCTAATCACATGTGAAGGATCGGATCTATACCGTCTAAAATCGAAACATGAAAAACATTATGAATCTTTTCAGGTTCGGGTGGCAAATTTAATCTGTACGCAACCAGCGTAATTTATTCTGAAATCTCATACGATCCGATAAATCTCGGGCTCAATTTGCCTTTACGGCCGAATCTGAGCACCTTTTTCCACGGTGAAACTTTTAAAAACACTTTATCCCTAATTTGATACTCTATTTCTTTACGTTTCAAGTCTGCATACGATTTCTGACGATCTGATGCTGCTTTCAAACTTTCACGAATCACTTTTACTTTCTGTTCGGCCTCTTTAATTAAATCAACTCCGTAAATCTTATTCTCACTGAGCTCGGTCCAAAACAACGGTGTGCGACATTTACAACCGTACAAAGCCTCATAATGTGCCATCTTGATACTCGATTGAAAACTATTATTGTGTGCGAATTCAATCAGAGGCAAGTATCGTTCCCATGAGCCACTAAACTCAATGATGCAACATCTCAACATATCCTTGAGTATCTGAATAACTCGCTCAGATTGACCATCTGTCTGAGGATGAAAAGCGGTGCTAAAATGCAACTTGGTATCGAATGCCTCTTGCAATTTCTTCCAAAACTGTGATGTGAATCTCGGATCTCTATCTGACACAATAGAAGTAGGCACCCCATGTAATCTCACAATCTGAGAAATGTACAATTCAGCTAACTTATCGAGTGAATAATCGGTACGAACGGGAATAAAATGAGCCGACTTTGTCAATCTATCAACAACAACCCAGATCGCATCTTTCTTGCTCGGTGACAATGGCAACCCAAATACAAAATCCATCGTGACACGATCCTATTTCCACTCAAGTATCATAATCGGCTATAGCAATCTCGAAGGCACCTGATGTTCCGCTTTCACTTGTTGACAAATCAAACATTTCGAAACAAAGTCAGAAATGTCTCGTTTCATACCGTGCCACCAATATTGACGTTTCAGATCGTTGTACATTTTCATGCTACCAGGATGAATTGACATTCGGCTGCTATGAGCTTGGTTCAAAATCATCGAAATAAGCTCTGAATTTCTTGGAACACACAATTGATTTCTGAATCTCAAACAATCATTACCGTCAATCTGAAACTCTGAATCCTCTTTTGAATCACATTGAGCCCGTTTAACGATCAAATCATCATCAACTTTCTGAGCTTCATGGATTTGTTGCATTAACATTGGTTTTGCTTTTAACTCCGCTACTAACACATCATCAGCAGACATAGATAGATGTACATCCATTGTTCGAAGGGCAAACAGTGATTTTCGACTTAGAGCATCAGCAACCATATTAGCCTCTCCCGGATGATAATCAATGATAAGCTCGTAATCTTTCAATAATTCTAACCACCGTCATTGTCTCAAATTCAAGTCTTTCTGAGTCATCAAGAATTTCTCTCCGAACAAGTAGTGACGCCAAATTTTTAGAGCAAAAACAATAGCAGCTAATTCAAGATCATAAGTCGGATAGTTTCGCTCGTGAGGTTTTAATTGTCTCGAAGCATATGCAACAACTCTACCTTCTTGCATCAAAACATAGCCCAAACCGTTCAAAGAGGCATCACTATAAACCACAAATTCTTTACCGGATTACGGCTGAACTAACACTGGAGCTTCGGTCAAAAGAGCTTTCAACTGATCAAAACTTTTCTAACACTTTTCTGACCACTCAAATTTGACATCTTTTTTAAGCAACTTTGTTAACGATGTTGCTATCATTGAGAAGCCTTTCACGAACCGTCTATAATACTCGGCAAGTCCCAAAAAGCTCCGAACTTCCGAAACATTCCATAGAGGCTTCCAATCAAGTATAGCTAAAATTTTACTCGGGTCAACCCGTGATAAACGATAAATTATACATATTTTTACCTCATGTTTAGCCTAATTTCTGAATGGATTATCATTAATTTTGTGAGAATTGGTGCTTTTAATCTTTCTTTTTCATATCTTATACCCAGGAGAGCATAAAGAAGAGAAAAGGACGGAAAACGGACCAAAAACGGAGAAAATGGGCCAAAATAAGAAAACGACACGACCCAAGAAGTCACCACACGGCTGTGGCACACGGCCGTGCCACACGAAGAACACACGGCCCAGCCCCCGACAAGCACGGCTAGGCCACACGGCCGTGCCTCCATCGACAGACTCTTACACGGCCTCTTGTCGTGGCACACGGGCGTGTCCCAATCGTGAGGAAGAGGAATTTCACTCAGATTTGGATACTTAAGGGATAAGAAAGCCATTCTAAACTCTATATAAAGACCCCAGAAGGCAACTCTAAAGAGATACTCTTTTCTCTGAGAAAGAGCGCCATAATTCTGCCAACACAAGGAGTGAAAGCAAGAAATTACTCCAAGGGAAGCCGATTGATTCATCCCAAAAGCCAGAATTCTATATCAAGACAGAGGATCTCCCTAAATTCCTTCAAGGGTTTTTGGGTTCTTTATGTTTTGTTATCTTATTTCTTTTGAGATGTTTTCTTTATTTATCATGAACTAAACCCCTCAAATACTTGAGGGGGATGAAACCTAAGACAGATCTTGTTATTATTTGTTCTTGAATCATATTATAAATACTTGAATTGTTCTTAATTATGTGTTCTTCATTCTTGATTTAATAATCCTAGGTATTACTTCAAGAACTTGATGTGTTTAGGCAGAGGAGCAAAAGTCCCTGTTTTAAGAGTAGATCTACCATAATTAAGTAGAGTTGCATGCAACCCTAGACATAGGGCGACATAAATCTACCGGATTAGGGTCAAACCTAATAGGGGGATCCATAGATCGAATTAATGCAACCTAGGGGTGTTAATTAATAAAGAAACTTTAATTAACCACCTAGGATTAGTTGTTCTTATCCTCGACGGAGGTATTAACATAGGTTAGGGATCTCTACGGATCAAGTCAAGTAAAGAAATCATCTAGTTCAAGAAATTAATAACAAGTGAAGTCTAGGTGGATTCTCCCTTAAGTATTGCTCATATCAATCAGCTTTCCCTAAAGTTTTCCCCAATTTACTTTTTGTGAACTTTTAGTTAGTTTTAGAATTAGTTTCAACCAATCCTCTTTTATTTTTAGGCTAGATAATAGAAAGGAAGTAAGTATTAGTACTTTTGGTTCCCTTGGGTACGATAACTCAGTCTTGCCGCTAAACTATACTACTGTTCGATAGGTGCGCTTACCTTTAAAATCGTGATATTAGTTAGTTTTTGGTGTGATCAGTTTTTATAAATTTTATTACTTAATATTGTGAGCATATCAAGTTTTTGGCGCCGTTGCCGGGGAACTGAAATATTAAGAAAACTCGATTTCTATTACTTTAGCCATTACTATATTTATTTATTTTCAGTTTTTATTTATTTTTATTTTTATTTTTATTTTTATTTTTCTTGATTTTTCTTATTTTTTATTTTTTATTTTATTCTATTTTTCTTTGCTTTTTCCTTCTAGGTATTTTTAGTTTATGACTAGAAACAACCAAGCAGGACCATTGCTTTTTGACGAAGATTTAGAAGCGACAGTTTGCAGAACTCGTAGAGAGATTAGACGAAGCCTACAATATCCAGAACAAGGACAAGAACAAAGGCCAGAACCTACAGAAGAGATGGAAGTAAATCAAAACAGTCCACCACCTCCCGCAATAGTCGCGCTACCAGAAAATCAGGAAGCAGCTCTTCGCACTATGAATGATTATGCTAAACCTAGTTTGGCTGGTACCCAAACTAGCATTATTAAACCTACTATTGCTGCTAATAACTTTGAATTAAAGCCTAACACTATTCAGATGATACAGCGATTGGTGCAGTTTGATGGTTTACAGGATGAAGATCCAAATTCACACATAGCCAATTTTTTGGAACTTTGTGATACCTTTAAAATTAATGCCGTTTCTGATGATGCCATTCATCTAAAGCTATTTCCATTCTCTTTGAGAAATAAAAATAAAGCCAAACAGTGGTTAAACTTTTTACCACGAGGCTCAATCACCACATGGTAACAAATGACTGAAAAATTTTTACTTAAATACTTCCCTCCAGCTAAAACAGCTAAATTACAAAACGATAGCTCTTCTTTTATGTAGATGGATTTAGAAACACTTTACGATGCCTGGGAGAGATACAAAGATCTTTTGAGAAGATGCCCTCATCATGGGTTACCTTTGTGGCTACAAGTTCAAACCTTCCATAATGGTTTGAACCCATCAATACGGTAAATGATCGATGCAGCCGCAGGAGGAACGATCAACAATAAAACACCCGAAGCAGCTTATGAATTTATTGAAGAGATGTCACTGAATAACTATCAGTGGCAAGTCATGAGGACAAAGCCGACAAAAGCTGTAGGAGTTTATAATATTGATGCTGTCGCCATGCTTACTAACCAAGTAGAACTTTTAAATAAAAAGTTTGATAATTTTGTTGGTTCTACGCAGGCACAGCCAGTGATGCAGTGCGACGTAACCCTAGGAAATATGTTGAATCCGGACTATTCATCTTATGGACACAGCATGGAAACTGAGCAAGCCAACTATATGGGTAACAATTCTAGACCTCAAAATAACCGTTATAGTAATACTTACAGTGCAGGTTGGAGAAATCACCCCAATTTTTCTTGGGGAGGACAAGGAAATCAAAGACAACAGCCTCCTCCGGGATTTCAGCAGCCTCCACCACAGTAAGAGAAAAAGCTGAATCTGGAAGAGATGTTCACCAAATTTATAGCCGTATCAGAAACCCGTTTCCAAAACACTGAAATGGCACTAAAGAACCAGCAAGCATCAATTCAAGAGCTTGAGAATCAAATCGGTCAGCTTGCAAAATTAATTTTAGAAAGACCACAAGGTGGACTACCAAGTAATACTGAGCCAACTCCCAGAGAACATGTCAAAGCAATTACTCTGAGAGATGGGAAAGTACTAGCTGAACCAGAAAAGAAATCTACTCCAGAATCTTCCGGAGACAAGGCAGAGTAATCCAAGGAAAACACTCCACCAACAATCAAGGAATACAAACCGCCCATTCCATATCCGGCAAAGTTGAAGAAAGACCGTACAAACGCTTAATTTGGTAAATTTCTTGAAATTTTTAAACAATTACACATTAACTTACCTTTTGTTGAAGTAATTTCGCAGATGCCAAAGTATGCGAAGTTCCTTAAAGAACTTCTGACAAATAAAAGGAAGTTGGAAGAATTAGCCACAGTGGAACTCAACGAAGAATGCTCAGCTATTCTCCAAAATAAACTGCCAGCAAAACTGAAAGATCCAGGGAGTTTTACTATTCCTTGTTTAATTGGTAGTTTACTTATTGATAAAGCCTTAGCTGATTTAGGTGCTAGCATTAATCTCATGCCTTACAAAATGTTCAAGCAACTAGGTCTAGGGGAACCAAAGCCCACTAGGATGAGTATTCAACTAGCTGATAGATCTGTTAAATATCCTAGGGGAATCATAGAAGATGTGCTCGTAAAGATAGATAAATTTATATTCCCTGTTGATTTTGTTGTGCTTGATATGGACGAGGACATTGAGGTACCTTTAATTCTAGGACGTCCATTCTTAGCCATTGCTAGAGCTGTTATTGATGTAGAGGATGGTAAATTAGTACTTAAAGTTGGTGAGGAAGAAGTCGTTTTTAAAATATATGATGCTATGAAATTTTCTAAAGAACAAGATGATTCCTGTTATTTTGTTGATATTATTGATTACTTTGTTCAAGATAAGTTTCAAGAACTTTCTATCGCAGACACGTTGGAACTGTGTCTTGTTCAAGGTGGGGGAGAAGACGAAGTCACCACTGAAATTGAAGAAGTAAGAAAGGAGCTAGATTCTAATGAAATCATCATAAGACACATAAGTTATGAAAGTATAAAAATGAATGATGAGTTAAGACAGAAACCTTCCATTGATGAACCCCCTAAATTAGAGTTGAAGCAACTACCAGATCATTTAGAATATGCCTTTTTAGGGGAAGATTCAACTTTACCAGTCATTATCGCATCAGATTTGAGCATTGCAGAAAAAGAGGAACTACTTCATGTGTTAAGGGAACACAAGCATGCTATAGCTTGGAAAATTTCATATATTGAGGGAATTAATCCATCCTTTTGCACCCACAAAATTTGGATGGAAGATGAATATAAACCATCGGTGCAAGTTCAGAGACGATTGAATCCCAACATGAAGGAAGTCGTAAAAGCCGAGGTTGTTCCTAAAAAGGGAGGCATGACTGTGGTGTCTAATGACAAAAAAGAGTCAATACCTACAAGAACAGTCACTGGATGGAGAGTTTGCATTGATTATAGGAAGCTGAATGATGCCACTCAAAAAGATCATTTTCCCTTACCTTTTATTGATCAGATGTTGGAAAGATTATCAGGTCACATGTATTATTGTTTCCTAGATGGCCTCTCTGGTTACTTCCAAATCCCGATAGCTCCAGAAGATCAGGAGAAAATGACATTTACATGCCCATACGATACGTTTGCTTATCGTAGAATACCTTTTGGTTTATGTAACGCTCCTGCTACTTTTCAGCGATGCATGCTAGCTATCTTCAATGAATTCGTGGAAGACATCATAGAGGTATTTATGGATGATTTTTTATTTTTCGGTAATTCTTTCCAACTTTTTCTTAATAATCTAAAACGTGTTTTGATAAGATGTGAAGAGACAAATTTAGTGCTTAACTGGGAAAAATGTCACTTTATGGTTCAAGAGGGTATTGTATTAGCACATAAAATTTCTAGTAAAGGGATAGAGGTAGATAAAGCAAAATTTGAAACCATTGAAAAATTACCTCCCCCTAATTCAGTTAAGGCTATAAGAAGCTTTTTAGGACATGCCGGTTTTTATCGCAGATTTATTAAAGATTTTTCTAAAATAACTAAGCCTTTAACAAAGTTGCTAGAAAAAGACGTGCTTTTCAACTTTGACCAAAAATGTTTAGACTCTTTTAACGCTCTTAAAAAAAAGTTAGTCAATGCCCCGATTATGATTTCACCTAATTGGAATCTACCTTTTGAACTAATGTGCGATGCAAGTGATTTTGTAGTAGGTGCAGTTTTAGGACAACGAAGAGACAAGCACTTTCAACCGATCTATTATGCTAGCAGAACTTTGACAGCCGCTCAAGCAAATTATACTACCACGGAAAAAGAATTGCTAGCCATTATTTTCGCATTTGATAAATTCAGATCTTATTTGATTTTGTCAAAAGTCATTGTTTATACCAACCATTCTGCTCTTCGTTACCTTTTAACTAAAACTGATGCAAAACCTCGTTTAATAAGATGGATTCTATTGTTGCAAGAGTTTGATTTAGAAATAAAGGACAAGAAAGGAGCTGAAAACCTAGTAGCAGATCACCTTTCAAGATTAGAAAACACGCAACCCAAGTACCTCGACAAAATAAACGATTTGTTTCTTGAAGAATAACTCCTATCCTTAGCAGATGCAACAGTTCCTTGGTTTGTTGATTTTGTAAATTATTTAGCAGCTAACATAACCCCAAAAGGGCTGACCCATCAGCAAAAGAAGCGATTCTTCGTTGATGTGAAAAACTACTTTTGGGAAGATCCTTTTCTTTTTCAAATTTGTGCAGATCAGGTTGTTCGAAGATGCGTTACTGAAACAGAAGCGTACCAAATTTTAAATCACTGCCATTCAGGACCAACAGGAGGACATCACAGTGGAGCTAGAACTGCTCATAAGGTACTCGAATCAGGCTTTTACTGGCCTACACTTTTCAGGGATGCCAACAGGTATGTGACCTCTTGTGATAAATGTCAGCGAATAGGTAATATTTCTCAACATAATGAAATGCCTTAGAACTATATCCTTTCATGTGAAATATTTGATGTATGGGGTATTGGTTTCATGGGTCCATTCCCTACTTCATTTGGAAATAAGTACATCCTAGTAGCGGTAGATTATGTGTCAAAGTGGGTGGAAGCCCAAGCCTTACCTACTAATGATGCTAGAATGGTAGTACGATTTTTGAAGGAACTTTTCTCTCAATTTGGAACACCTAGGATAATCATTAGTGATAGGGGCACACATTTTTGCAATGCCCAGTTTGAAAAATTTTTAAAAGGTATGGGGTACACCATAAAACAGCTACCCCTTATCACCCACAAACCAGTGGCCAAGTCGAAATGACAAATAGAGAACTAAAACGCATCTTAGAGAAAACAATAGAAACGAATAGCAAAGATTGGTCAAGAAAGATAGATGATGCTTTATGGGCTTATAGAACTGCTTTTAAAACACCCATAGGTACATCTCCCTATAGAGTTGTCTACGGAAAAAGTTGTCATCTACCATTTGAACTTGAACATAAAGCATTTTGGGCTATCAAATTCTTAAACCTTGATTTCAAGCTTGCAGGTGAGAAAAGATTAATGCAGTTAAATGAACTAGAAGAATGGCGTTGCAATACCTACGAGAGCTCATGACTATATAAGAAAGCCATGAAGCGACGTCATGACAAAAGACTAAAACAACCTAAGCAGTTCAGAATAGGTGATCTTGTCTTACTCTACAACTCAAAGCTGAAACTATTTCCTGGAAATCTCAAGTCAAGGTGGTCAGGTCCATTCACTGTTCAAACTGTCTTTCCATACGGCACAATTGAGGTAACTCACCCCAACTACGGTACATTTAAGGTAAACAGACATAAGCTTAAACACTACAGAGGTGAGAATTTTAAAGATAACAGGGAGGAGCTTCAGCTCCACGAAATCCCTTCGTGACACATCTAGTTAGAGTCGAGCTTAGACTCTAAATAAGCGCTTCTCAAGAGGCAACCTGAGCACTAACTTAGTAAATTTTCCTTTATTTTTGATTTTAGTATTTTTATGCATCAACTAACCCTTTTTAAATGCAGAAATTTAGAACCACACGGCCTTGCACACGGGTGTGCCTCAGGCCATGTGAACAATTAAAGCGGAGACACGGCCGTGCACTGGAGCCATGTACAAACAGAGTGAAAATTTTTCCCAAAACACGGGCTGTCGATAAATCTCCACAGCCGTGCGACATGGCCGTGGCAACCCTTCAACTTAAACATGGGCAAACCCCGAGTCACACGGGCATGTTCCATGCCCGTGTGACCCAAAAACTGTAAATACGAGACCACTATTCATCTTCTCCTTCACTCAAAAACCTAAATCCTCTCACCCAAACTCCTCCCCAACCACCATTAGCGCCGCCTCCAACCCTCGAACCACCACCACGCTTGTAAAAGACTACCCCACGCCCGTGCAACTTCACCCCATGACCATTCGACCTCAACCCACGACCGTGCAACTCTATATTTGGTTCTATTTTCTCATTTTTCTCATTTTATTTATTTATATTTCATTTTTATTTAGTTAAATTTTACTTTCAAGCATAGAATTTGTTACACTAGGATGAATAATCTAGAAGGTTAGAGAACATATTAGGATTGCATGCCATTTATGTTCATAATTGCTTGCCATCTTTCTTATACATTTAGTATAAATACATACCCATATTTCTTAGTTTTTCTACAAATTTAAAATGGCTAATTTCTACTATTCAGGTTAGTCCTCATTTTATGTTTTCTTAGGAACATTGTCATCCTAATCTACATATTTATTATCTATCTAATTTAATTCCAATCTTTAGGACTAATCCTTGTTATTTTATTTCAGATACTATGTCGTCATCGCGTGATAAGAAAACTGCAGTCCCCGTTTCAAAGAAATGGAAGGGACCAGGTGGTTCTTCCTCCCGACCCACCTCCGAAGTTCGCCACCCATCCATCACATTCTCCCAAACCTCGCAAGAGGAATTGTTTCAAATACTACGGGAATGCCCATTGAGCGCTGGCCGATGCATAAATTGGGCAGCACTAGAACAAGTAAACCTCGCTGATCCAGTCCGAGCCTTACTCATGACGAACCCTTGGGAGCACCAGATCATCGAGCCTATATACATAGAGCTCACCCTCGAGTTCTGTTCCACATTCCACCTCCAGACCGTCATGAACCAGTTTGATGATCCCAGAACGGTCCAGTTCCGTTTAGGAGGTCGCGTACACCATCTGAGCGTACCAGAGTTCGGCTCAGCACTCAGGCTCTACACGGAGCAATTCCTGGAAGAAGAAGACTTCCACAACCTCTCCCGTCGCATCCATCTCAGGCCAGTCAACTGTTGGAATGAGATCGCACCGGGGCGTCAGACATACAATCCCAGTAGCAACAAGGCGATCGCCCTCGTCCCCTCTTTGAGGTACATCCACGCCCTCCTTGCACATACTTTGACGGGCAGACACGAAAGCACAGGCGTCGTCAACATTCATGACGCCTATTTCTTATGGAGCATGGCGAATGCGCACCACATCGACCTCGCCTATTTCATCACGCACGCTATGCAGCACCAGACTGAGCGTCACCACCGGGGCATCATATCCATGGGCCCTTACATCACACTCTTGGCCCGTCACTTTGGGCTCCTCAGTACATCGGCCCAGACATCCTCATACACCTTAGTGGGCCAGATGTCCCCACAGGGCATCTAGACCATGCACCACATGAGGATGATCCAGCGCAGGCCAGGAGGCAACCACTTTCAGTATCGCCTCATCCAAGAGGGCAAGGAGCCAGAGGACATTCCTGACAATGTCCCACCACCGGAGGAGGATGCACCAGACGTGCCACCACCACCTCGCCACCCAGCTCGTACGGCAGCCTCCCATGCTGACCTATCTGAGCGCTTCTTACAGTTCGAGCAGCAACTCGATAATATCGATGCCACCTTACTGCAGATTTGTCAGCATCTCAACATCACTCCACCGCCGCCGCGTGACCCACATGAGGACTAGAGATGTCTATTCCTCCTAACTTTATTTTTATCTTAATTTTTATTTTTATTTTTATTTTAACTCTGATCCCTATTTTTACCTTTTCCTTTCTTTTAACTTTATTTTCCTTTTCCTTTTTATTTTTAATTCACTTTATCTTTTTCATTATTTGAATATTAGTATTTTTAGAACTTAGTTTATTATTTTCCTTTTATTTCTTTTTCTATTTTTCATATCGGCCAATCCCTAATTAGTAATTTCTATTAATCCAAATTTCCCATGACTAATAAATACTTTCGCAGTTTCAAAGGAGCTTTACAGCTCAAATCTCTACGAAAATGGGAACACCCTGCCACAACTGTCGGCTCTTCCAATTCCAATATCCGTCTCACAAATTCATCCAAAATTCAGGGAGTTTCATGCCTTTCCCTAACATATGATCTTGTGCTTTTATTGATACTAATGTTATCTTTATACATTGAGGGCAATGTACATCTTAAGTGTGGGGGGGAATTTACTTTACCTTCAGTCCTTACACTCTCTTTGAAATCCCTGAACTTTTTCTAACATTTTGCATTATTCTCAAATCTGCATTATCTTCAGTCTCCTATTAGGGATATATTCTGATTGATTTATGATTTTTATTGATATGTTGAGAATTAAAACATAGGTGCTTGTACTTTGATTATTCAAACTTTAAAACATTAGGGAATCAAGCATGATAAGTTGAAATTTTTGAGAACCCCAAATTGTTTTCATAAGTTATTTTCCTTAATTCTAAGTATTATCTTGAGATTTGAAATTCGCAGGATTGACATCAAAAGCCATAATTCTGGTGAGATTTTGAGCCTTTTGAGCATACATTCTTTCGTGCTCACTTTTATTATTGCTTTGAGTGAGTCAATACTGATTTGTTATTCTAAAACTTGCTTCGATTATACATGTCGAAACCACATCATTGATTTGATATACCGAGATGATAAAGGCACCTAGGATTTAACTCACTTACTCCACAAAAGCCTACCTCCATAAATTAACCCCTAGTGAACCCCATTGAGCCTAACAACCTTTTCTTTGACTTACCTCTAATATTAACCTATAACCCATTTTTGTTGAATTCCATTCAATTACTTTGATCCCTATTTTTGTTGAGATTTGAGTTGAACTTATTATCTAGCTTTATTCTCTTTTCCATATTGTAAAGTTGTAAATATTCAACTTAATGTATTATACTTGAATTGTTCTTTAAAAAAAAGTATGTATTAATTCAGTTGTAATCCGTAATAGTTCAAATAGTTTTCGCATATTTTAAGGCTACCAAGGTAGAAATGATATTATCACAAGAATTAGCTTGAGAAATATGTTCTAGTGATAGAAATTTTTCTAGCTAGATAATTTTTCAGTTCAATCTCGATTCTAACCCTCTTTTGCAGCCTGTAACAACACCCCTAACCAAGCCTCGTTACAACCATTACAAGACCTTTTGATTGATGTGTCATATCAATCTATAGTGGTGGCGATGTGATTTTCTTGCAAGCCTATGGCAATAACTTTTCAGATTGACTAGAGAGTGCTTAAATCTTGAACCCTAAACACTTGGAGTGGATAGAGTGAATCCTTAGTGAGGATGTCAACTTCTGTTAATTAAGATGGAGAGATAATTACTTAGGAGGAGGGAAGAAACTTATGCTTCAATGATAAAATTCTCAACTTAGAGTGATTGAATCTTTAACGTTCTTCTGATTGAATTTTCTTTGTATGATTACCTGTGGATTAGTTTGAAACATTATTAATAACGATTGTAAATTAAGAGGAATGATTCTTAACTAAGGGTTGAGATTTTGCTTGAGGACAAGCAAAGGCTTAAGTGTGGGGGTATTTGATAAACAATAAATTATACATATTTTTACCTCATGTTTAGCCTAATTTCCGAATGGATTATCATTAATTTTGTGAGAATTAGTGCTCATAATCTTTCCTTTTCACATCTTATACCCAGGAGAGCATAAGGAAGAGAAAAGAATGGAAAACAGACCAAAAACGAAGAAAATGGGCCAAAATAAGAAAACGACACGGCCCAAGAAGTCACCACACGGTCGTGGCACACGGCCGTGCCACACGAATACCATACGGCCCAGCCCCCGACAAGCACGGGCAGGCCACACGATCGTGCCTCCATCAACAGACTCTCACACGGCCTCTTGTAGTGGCACACGGGCGTGGCACACGAACGTGTCCCTGTCGTGAGGAAGAGGAATTTCACTTGGATTTGGATATTTAGGGGCTAAGAAAGCCATTCTAAACTCTATATAAAGACCCCAGGAGGAAACTCTAAAGAGATACTCTTTTCTCTAACGAAAGAGTACCATAATTCTGCCAACACAAGGAGTGAAAGCAAGGAATTACTTCAAGGGAAGCCGATTGATTCATCCCAGAAGCCAGAATTCTACATCAAGACAAAGGATCTCCCTAAATTCCTTTAGAGGTTTTTGGGTTCTTTATGTTTTGTTATCTTATTTCTTCTGAGATGTTTTCTTTATTTATCACCAACTAAACCCCTCAAATACTTGAGGGGGATGAAACCTAAGACAGATCTTGTTATTATTTATTCTTGAATCATATGATAAATACTTGAATTGTTCTTAATCATGTGTTCTTCATTCTTGATTTAATAATCCTAGGTATTACTTCAAGAACTTGATGTGCTTAGACAGAGGAGCAAAAGTCCCTGTTTTAAGAGTAGATCTACCATAATTAAGCAGAATTACATGCAACCCTAGACATAGGGCGACATAAATCTGCTGGATTAGGGTCAAACCTAATAGGGGGATCCATAGATCGAATTAATGCAACCTAGGGGTGTTAATTAATAAAGAAACTTTAATTAACCACATAGGATTAGTTGTTCTTATCCTCGATGGAGGTATTAACATAGTTTAGGGATCTCTACGGATTAAGTCAAGTGAAGAAATCATCTAGTTCAAGAAATTAATAACAAGTGAAGTCTAGGTGGATTCTCCCTTAAGTATTGCTCATATCAATCAACTTTTCCCTAAAGTTTTCCCCATTTTACTTTTTGTGCACTTTTAGTTAGTTTTAGAATTAGTTTCAACCAATCCTCTTTTATTTTTAGGCTAGATAATAGAAAGGAAGTAAGTATTAGTACTTTTGGTTCCCTTGCGTACGATAACTCAGTCTTGCCGCTAAACTATACTACTATTCGATAGGTGCGCTTGCCTTTAAAATCGTGATATTAGTTACTTTTTGGTGTGATCAGTTTTTATAAATTTTATTACTTAATATCGCGAGCATATCAACCCGGATACCTGATGTGGACACCACATGCCCCAGAAAACTAACCTCCCTCAACCAAAATTCACATTTACTGAACTTCGCGTAAAGCTGTTTGTCTCGCAAAATCTGTAACACTAATCTCAAGTGTTCGGCATGCTCAGTTTCATCGCATAAGTAGATCAAAATGTCATCTATAAACACGACCACAAACCGATCTAAATACTATCAGAAAATCCGGTTCATTAAATCCATGAAAACCACAGGGGCATTAGTGAGCCCAAACGGCATCACCAAGAACTCTACTGTCCGTACCTCGTTCTGAAGGCAGTTTTAGGCACATCGGAGTCTCTAACTCGCAACTGATAATAGCCGGATCTCAAGTCTATCTTTGAAAATACTGAAGCTCCCTTTAGCTGGTCGAATAAATCATCAATTCACGGCAACAGATATTTATTCTTTATCGTGACTTGACGATAATCGATACACATTCTCATAGTTCCATCTTTCTTTTTCACAAATAACACTGGTGCACCCCAGGGGGAGAAACTCGGTCTAGCAAAACCTCTATCTGTCAATTCTTGCAACTGAGATTTCAATTCTTTTAATTCGATCAATGCCATACGATACGAAGCTATCGAAATATGAGTCGTTCCAGGTACTACCTCTATACCAAACTCTATTTCTCGAACAGGTGGCAATCCAGGTAATTCCTTGGGGAATACATCCGGATATTCACAAACCACAGGTACGGTTTCAAGTTTTCTTTCTGATACTTTACTATCTAGAACATAGGCAAGATAAGCTTCACATCCCTTTTTCATGTACTTCGGAGCCAACATTGAAGATATCATCGCCGGTAACCCGTTCAAATCAGTAGACTCAACTCGAATTATTTCACCATTCGAACATCGCAAGTCAATTGCTTTTCTTTTGCAATTCACTACAGCATCGTGCACAGTTAACCAATCCATATCGAGAATGATATCAAACTCGTTAAATGGCAATAACATCAAATCGGCCCGAAAATAAAAATCTCGAATCATTGAGGGCAATTCTTGCATACTTTGTTTGCTAACACACACCAGCCCAAAAGGTTTGACACTCGAATTACAAATTCAGTAGATTCAACAGGTAGAGTCTTACTAGATGCCAAAGTTTCACACACATAAGAATGAGTTGAACCGGGGTCAATCAAAGCAATAGCATCAGTATCGAAAAGGGTGAAAGTACCGGTAATAACATCTGGAGAAGAAGCCTCCTCGCGAGCGCGTATGGCATAAGCTCTGGCAGATGCACGAGCCTCAGATCGAACAGTCGTATCTCTAGTCCCTCTCTGACTGCCACTAGCATTACCCGTATCTCTAGTCCTGAACAGTCTCGGATAAAATGATCAGCTGACCCACACTTGAAACAGGAGCGATCATGCAATCTTCAGCTCCCCGAATGGCATTTACCATAATGCTTGCACTCGGATCTATTCTGACGGTCATTGCCAACACTAGCAACAGAGGTAGCTCGTGTACTCACAGTAGGTTAATCGCGATCTCGTCTGGAAAAGCCCGAAGTATTCTTGGATCTACCTGAGTCATCTCGAAATTTCTTTGATGACTACTGAAATATTTTTCCCGAAGATCTTTTACGAAACTCTCTAGCTCTAGCTTCAACTTTTCTTTTCTCAATTCCGAGCTCTTTGGCTTTACAGGCTCGCTCCACAAGTACTACGAACTCTTTAATTTCCAGAATGCCTACTAACAGTTTGATACCTTCATTCAATCCATCCTCGAAGCATTTACACATGATAGCTTCGGAAGAGATACATTCACGGGCATATCTGCTGAGTCTTACAAATTCCCGTTCTTATTCTGTAACTGACATTCGGCCTTGTTTAAGCTCAAGAAACTCTTTGCGCTTTTGGTCGATAAATCTCTGGCTAATATACTTTTTGCGGAACTCTATCAAAAAGAATTCCCAGATAACCCGCTCTCTCGGAACAATTGAAACTAAAGTATTCCACCAGTGATAGGCAGCATTACGTAGCAAAGACAAGGCACATTTCAAACATTCATTGGGTGTACACGATAATTCATCAAGGACGCGTATAGTATTATTAAGCCAAAATTCCGCTCTCTCAGTATCATCAATAAGTGTGGCTCTAAACTCTTCAGCCCCATATTTTCTAATTTTATCAACCGGGGGCTTATTCGATCTCAACGGATCGGTCACAGGAGGCACAATAGGTATTAGAAGCGGATTATTCGGGGGTGGGGGTTGTGGAACAGCCAGATTAGTTTGAATATATTGAGTGAACCAATCACTCATCCTAGCATAGAAGGCTTGTTTCGCCTCCTCATCTTGATTACTCGCATTCGACTGAGAGTCATTCGGCGCTGTCCCTTGCCCGAAAGCAGGCGCTACGCTCTCAATATCATCTACTACAGCTCGATCGAGATCGGGATTCATTTACTATACGAAAAACACATTTCAACTGTCAGAAGTCATCACACTATCGTATTAACACATTATGGCATGTATAGTTAGACTCACACCCGCTACGTTAGTTCTAGAATCGACTAAATCGTAGCTCTGATACTAATAAAATGTAACACGCTTAACCTGTATCCGTCACCGAAATAGGGTTACAGGGTATTACCTACCAAAACACGACTGTCAGACATTCACAGTTACACAGATGACATGATACCAATTATACTCTATAATTTAAGAATTTTTAACCATTTGCTCACGAATTCATATTAAAATCTAATCAACAATTTTTCATACTTCAATAAATACGATATTCAAAATCATATTAAACATTAATCATAATTGAAAACTTATAACTATTTCATTGTAATTCACCTTATAACACATGCATACTTATCACTTAACAATAAAGTAAATTGAATAAACACATCACCTTTATAAGCATCGACCACACATGATCATTTCATGAAATATTAATTAGCAAAATGATCAACCCATTTTCGCAAGACTTTCATATACATACCAAAAATCAGTCTCATTTTACAAAACGGTTTAACCAATACGTGCCATAACTATAAGTTTAGTTTCTAAGGGTACCGATAAACAAACGATAGTGTAGATGACTTTGCCAATGTTCCCCGAGCACGTAACGGCCAGCAAATGTATAACCAAGATAAACAAACAACACGTTAAGCTAATATATATATAGCTTAGTAAGCATTAAGCAAGTTAAACCTTTGATTCACAATGATAACTTTATACTTATACATTAATTTCAAATAACAAGTTCACATATGCATTTGTGTTCACATAAATATAATCAATAACTTCAAAATCTCACATCTTATCATATGAAATAGAACATATGCTTTCAATAAGTAGTTTCATCTTAACCGAATATACATAATTGCATCACAATTACTTCTTTGATTTCACAATTATCTTGGCTTATACAATTTCGTATATAAAAGCAATCGTATACCAAAATTTCCTTATTCAACTTTCGCATATCTCCCAAAGTCACTTATAAGGCCGAATATACATAATATCATCACTTCACATATACTTCTCATCCATTAAAATGAAATCAATTCATTCATCTCTCAAACAATAATCCACTAGTACGTACCTGAACAACTTAATTCATTTAGTGTACTCAGCTATCACATCGGCGCAGAGTTTCTTAAACTTAAACTTTTATCAATTCACCGACAATTAGCCTGCTAGGTTTTAAACCTGAACTCATCACCGGCAAGAAGCCTGCTAGACTTTAAGTCTGAATTCATTCACCGGCATTTCGCCTGCTAGGCTTGAAGCCCTAAATATTCACCAGCTAAAAGCTTGCTAGGCTAAGGCCCGAACATCGTACGATAAATTCTCAATCTTTTTGCACACGTTTAAACTTACATTTCTTATGCTCATATATCATAATCACATCAATTATTTTCTAAAATCATGCAAATATGGAGTTATACACTTCAATCACTTTTCTTTCATTTTACACTTAGCATTCGATAGATAATACATAACAACGTCACTCACATTCATTTCATACAAGTCATTTGGTTCCAATAGCACATCACATACTTACTTTAAAGTCATATTGGTCATTCGGCATCTAAATGCAAAGCAATGTATCATACTTTCATCTTTGCCATTCGGCAATTCATATAATTCAAGGAATTGTCTAATTCTTCTAATACATCGTATTATAATCAAATGCAAGGTACGTTTAACTGCTTAAAGCTTACCTCGAATATTGTCGAGCAACTACGGATCGGCTATTCAACTAATTTCGCCTTTCCCCTATCCGAATTTGTCTCTCTTTGCTCTTGAGCTATATTAAACAAATTTTTAACTTGTCACAAGTCAATCACTAAAGCATCATAATCGGCTATGGCATTATTCATTCAAGACATAAAAATAAGTGCTTACTTAAGGATGTAAGTACATATATACGTCAAATATTCATTCTTGACCATTTTATTATACTTTTACTAAGCCAAAGTTCACATAAATTCAACATTAGACTATTACTCTCTTCCAAGGTCATAAAGCCATCCTATGATTAACTATATACACCTTTATATATAACACACAAAATTCCCACTTAATATCACTTACATAAACATTTGGCCGAACACGAATTCTTATAAACGCATATATTTCCATTTCAAAACACCAATACACCATCAAGTTGTACCTAACTATAATGACCGAATGCACATAACTCTTAAATTTATCCTTAACAAAATTTATCAAGCTTACCAATAATTCGACTTCTCACAAACCGTACATTCAAGTATATAAACAACAATTACTCAACTAATTGCTTAAGTCCACATTCGGCAACTATACACACATAAACACCTTAGCCGATTACCACTTATCATCTAATTCACAACTTCAATCATCTCAAATTACAAACAATTACACAATTCATTGACTAAGGGGGTCATTCGGCAATCATACAAGTATAGGTTAACATTTAGGCATTGGTTTCTAATTTTTAATAAAAATCCTATAATAAACCATATTAGCCGAACGCAAACTCTCATTTACCATAAAAATCCAAGTTTACCAAGCTCAAACTCATCTACCATCAACCCTCAATACAAAACATCAAAAATTCCATCAATGAAACACAAGCATCCATGGTCGAACGCACATATCACAACCGAATTCAAAATTTTCTCATGGGAAATGACTAGAACTTGTATTTCAACTCAAATTCACAAAATTTACAACAAATAACATCAAAATCATACCTTAATTAGAACATTTCAAAGCCGAATGCCCTTGTTCTTTTTCTTTTCTTTTCCCTTGGGGAAATCGGCAAAAAAACGAAAATGTATGCATGCCTTTTATGTTTTATTTCTTTAAAAATTATTAGACTTATTAGATTACTAATTTAACCCTTATAAATTTATTCCCTTTCCACTATCTAAAGGCCAATTTCGTCCATAGATTTATATACACTTACTTTGTTTTTATCACCTATTGTCTTTGATTTATTTTATTCACCTTCCATATTATAAATATTAACATGCACGTAATAACATTTACTAACTCCCACTACTGTACACAAATTTTTAAATGGCTTATTTGCCATTCAAGTCCCTTATATTAAAGAAACATGTCACTTAAACATTTTCATTATAGCATACATATAAGTTATTTGATGCAAACTAATCCTTTCTTAGTAATTAAGCACCAAATCCTCAAATTTAATCATGAAACTTTAACACATCAAAGTTCACACAATTAAAACACAGAAAAATAATATTCAAATATTTTTTGACTCGATTTCATGGTTCCGAGTTCCGAATAGGGTCAAAAACGGGCTGTCACATATATATCATTTAAACCAAAGGTGTTCAAACCTTCAAACCTCGAATCCATTATTATACAGAAGCTTTGCAAGAATCCTTACTTCTGTTTTTCCTCTAATTCATGAGTACAAAGAGACATGGGGATTTACCAACTTACTACATTATTTACTTTCCAGACTTGAGTCTTACATTTACCACCCCATGCAAAGCTTTCCTTAACTCTCTCTTCCTCGAGCAACCAAAGAATACAATGCAGATGAGAAGAGAATATAAATAGAACAGGGAAGATTTTTTCCTCTACTGAATAAGACTTCTTACCTATATATATAACACTTCTCGCATGATCACCAAAGCCCCAATTAAACCATCCATCGGCAATCATTTTGTCCCCCACTAAGGAACCAACCAGTTCCAACATAATTGAACCAGAATTAGATCTCAAATAATTACCAATCAGCCACAAAAATTTCCAACTTTTCTAATAGAGCCCACCCATTTACTATTTTATCAAATTAACTCCCAACTCTCATTTAAATACAGGACTTTAATGAAAACCAGGTGTGACATCTATAATTCAAATAACAAAGTGCAAGTTAAAATCATTTATAATATTCAACAAATATGTCTTTCATATCAACTGCAAAACATCATGCTAAAGTACTATATTATCATACCATTTTCTGAATCGAATTGATTGATTCATCACAATTCTATATAAATCTTCTAGACTTATAAATTCGGTTCACATAATATTTTAAAGTAGTAATTCATTTTATATACTATTATCAAAATTAATTTTTAAATCCATATTAACATAACTCGGACTCAAACAGATACAAGAATCAACCAACACACCAATTTGCCACCTAGTGCCTCATTAGAAAATCCAGAGTAAATACATTGCGCCCAACGCTTATCAATATAACTGAAGTAAAAGTTGCACCCAACACTTATTGACCTATAGTTGAAGCAACCTGCACTCAATACATCTGACTGCCTCTGGATGTACTAACGTCTAGAGTATGAATACTGCAACAAAATATAAAGAATTGAGGTGTTGTCTGCAAGTATACGGGTTAGGTTGTAATATAGTTTTTACAATGAAGTAGGTAAGTACTCCGAGCATCGCACCTAAGGGAGGCAAGTACTAAATTAATGTTAACCTAAATGCAATAAAATTAATTGGTAGTTTAAATAACTTATAGTACGATGAAACATAAAGCAGAATTTTTGGATTTTTATAAATGATGAAATAAAAGATGATAAATAAAGTAGACTTCCAAAAACTTAATTTATAAACTTAATCAAATCTAGACATGTGTGATTAGCTCATTTTGATGATTATAACTAATACTTATTTCAAGTTTCTATTCAATCAACTAGTCGTTACCCTAGCAGGATCTCTCGACCTTCCACTAAACTAACAAGTCGGCAAGAACTACTTATCTCTCGACCTCACAATCCAAACCAGTTCAGGGCTAAGGTGTTCACAGATAGGCCATACAAATTTTGGGTTAATTCCCACCCAAATGACTTCCTAGGGTTGTCAAGCCTAGGGTTTAAATTTTTTCTTTCCCAAACAACTAATCCGCTAAGAAAACCCTTCATAATGATTAGTTAATCACACCTCCACTCCCTAATCCCCCATAAGAGGATTAGTTCTTCATGGAATCCATAAACATAGTAAACTTGATAATAAATATATGCATGAAAAAATAAATAGAATAAGGTTTAGAGAATCCTGATTGTATTCAATTGATAAAGCACAGAAATCCTTAAACATTTTATTGTGTCTACAAATTAAGTTCTTCGAAGAACATGAATGAAAAGAACTAAAAAGAAATCTAAACGCTAAGAGAAAGAAAAAGAACTGAAAACTAAATTACAAAGAAAAACTTTGAATATCTAAAGTCGTCCATAACAAGTGTTAAATGAGCCTATTTCTAGATTTAGGGTTGTCGTAGTCCTCAATCCTAGGTCAGTTGATGCTTTCGTGTTAAACATTATTGTGCAAACCAAAATGCCCATGCCCCGTAAGTGTTCCCCGCATAGGACCGATGTCGCGACACCCTAGTACCTGTGTAGCTATATCGAGGCCAACATGCTCATATTCAGGGTATCTTCAAGGGTGTGTCACGACATCCTCAGGCCTTGTCGTGACAATGAAGATAGTCTTGGAATTCTTCTATTTTGCTCCCTATGTTGTGACATCAAACTCTCCGTGTTGCAACACAACGACTAGCATCAAGTTAGCACGTCTTCTAATGGTCTCCTGCACACTCACAAAGTATATTAACTCAACTTTAGGCCTCATTCGGCCCTAATGTCAATAAAATACTCAAATTACACTTTTTATTGAATGTATGAAATTATGAAAACTCGACTAAAACATAACAAAAGAGCTTGTATTCAAGCTCCTTAAATGTGAAAACTAGCTTAATCTGCTACATCGAATTACGATAAATTAAACTCCCCCACACTTAAGCCATTGCTTGTCCTCAAGTAATGTAAACATATAATTAAAATAAATGAAAAAGAAGGTATGAAAACAAAAAGGAAAAAAATTTAGTTGGAAATAAAAGTAAACTAAACTACAAAACCTAAAAAAATAAGTACTTGGTTTCTTTCTTTAAACAAGCTAGAATTAGTGAAGATGGCTGTAAATAAGAACCTCACACCTAGACTCCCCCACATTTAACTTTTTGCTTGTCCTCAAGAAATTCAAGTCTAGACACATAGCATGCAATAAGAAGACATCCCTTAGATTTTATTACTACTAAGAACATGATTGTCAAATATGAAAGGTATAACAATTCTTATCACACAAGTAACTTAATTTTGATAGTTCGATGCTTTGAAATTTTTTAAAGCGAAATAAGATTAGTTTACAAAGTTACATTACTAACAAATTAGAATTAATTCGCATGACCAAATATTTCACTATATCATCATTAATATAAATAAAAAAGATATCTAGTGGACACAATCATGTGAACAAGAAAATATTTGTTGAGTATAATTGTTAGCAATTCCGTAATATTACGCACAGAGAACGCTTAAGTCACATTGGTCTTCTAGGCTTGTAACGGTTTGAAGCTTAAAACGGTATGAGTTCGAAGAAAGATATGGCTCAAAACGATTCAAACACTAGAAATAGTTAGGCACATGACATTGTTCTCTATCTTTCCCCTCAATGTCCTATCCAAGCTCACCGCCTTTTGTCTCCCTCTCTCACCTACCTTATCTCTCCATGTAGGAAAATACAATATAATACTAGCAACTATGGTCGACTTAACGAGTTTTGGTGCACTGATGATTGAGTTTTCGCTCACTTTTGTGACTTTTTGTTTTTTCACTTGACTTTTTACTCTTTTCTCAGTCACAGAGTTTTTTGTTTCTATTCTATACTATTTTCATACATTTTTACTTTTGAATTTTTTTCACACATTTTTGCCTAACCTATAATCAATATATCACATTGTTCCTTCCTTTGTCGCTCTTTTTCTTTAAACCACCATAATCTATCTATCTAAACCCTTAATGTCTATGGTCTGACGTCTATTTCATAATGTATTAAAGGACTAAGGATAGTGAAGAGTTCGAGTTTTATGTATGGTCTTTGGGTTTCAATTTTGTTGGTTCATCAAAAAGGAGTTATCAGGCTCAAATAAAGAGAGTAGCGATTCATATCATTAAGGTTTGGTCATTTGAGAACTGACTATTCAAATAATGCCTTAGGTCATCCCTAAGCATCTCACCATACACAATTTCTTTCATGCTTCAAATTATAATGAATGAATAAGAATCAATTCAAGCATTCATGTCTCTAAGACTATCTATAAAACTTATATCTGATATGGCATCACCAAACATTCTTACTTAGGTACTTCTAATCTATTATGCAATTTAACTTAGGTAACTTAATCAATTTCCCTTAAAATAATCAAATTATCTCATATCAATAAAAAATTCATAATTGACAAAAATCATTACATGCTTCATTATTTTCAACCACTATCCACTATGTTAATATAATCTAAGCACCATGCAACAAAACAATAATATTTGTAAAAAATAATACTAAAATAAAGCAAAGAAAACACATAAACAAAAACACACAAAATAATCTTATGCACTTCCCCCCACACTATAGAACATACATTACCTTTAACAAAAAATAGTGCAAACAAGAAAACTTCCCAAAGCAGGTCAGATCCTTGTTGTTATGACAATCTCAAGATTTCTGTACTCCAGCAGATGAAAAGGTACCTAAAAAATTACTACGACAAGAAATATGAAATAAAAATAAAAATAAGAAAAAGAAAAAAAGTGTTGAAAATGGATGATAGAACGTCTAAAAATATTCGGATGAACTTGGGTTTTCATGTTGCAATGTGCATTCTGCCTAGGATGTCGTGACATTAGGGTGCAATACCAAGCCCAGTTTCTAGCTTCTTTGATTTTTTTCTCAATTTTATCCCACTATAGTATCTACTTCTAAAAAAAACTTGAACACAAATAGCATTAATACTAAAAAATAAAAATAACTAAAAATAACAAAAAAAACAAAAATAAAGAAAACCAAAAAATAAAATAAAATGTATAAATTCTTTAGAAATTGGGATGACCCGTATCGCCACCATAGAAGAACTTGCATCTAGTTCTTGACATTTTCATTCGACGTTTGTTTCTCTGTTGAGTATATGAACCAGCCTCTTCAGTTGATTCCAATGATATTGTCTTATTTTCGATCGATACGACATCCACTTTACAAGCCATTTGGTACCAAATCTGAGCCAACCCCAAATCACTTTCTAAGGTATTATTGCCTCAAGCTTCCTTCCCTCCATGTCGCATTAAGTTTTGGTCCCTCAAGCTTTATTGTTTTTGTTGGATGAGAATAGATCAAACTCATCAACTTCTTCGACTAGCACCTTCTTTGCTACGACCAGAAAGAGTATTAGTTTTTCTACAATTTTATTCAATATTTGCTTAAGCTCCATGTTAGTGGTTAGTTAATCTTCAACTTCTACATTTACAATTAGTTCTACCGCTATGTTAATTGGATCAGAGATCATTTCAGCTATGTTCAGTTCATCCTCATGGTCTTTAGTTACAAGCTCCAGTTGAATCTCACCATAATTCTCATCATGGTCATTGATAATACTAGGGTTCTCTTGATCCAAGTTGTGAGCGTCAGAAATTCCTTTTTCCTAGAAGGCAGTGCTTTGTATACTTCTTGCATCATTTTAATCATTTGCGCCATCATATCTAACATGTGTGACAATACCTTAGAGTTGTTTGTCCTGGTGATTTCATACGAAGGAATCTCACACGAATCACTCAAAGGCTGTTTGAATGTTTGGGCATATCATGATCTTCTTCAAGTGCCTCATACAAATTATCAATAAACTCAAATGGATGTTTGACTATATCAGTACCTTGTTCATTACTCTACTGGTATGTTAAGACTTCATTTCTTCTTTGGTTCATCTCGATCATGAACAATTTTTTATTTTCCAGGATCTATCATTCTTCATATACTCTCTCATTATATATTTATTCATCAAAGTCTATCTTCTCATTGAACCACATGTAATCAGTTTCATCCATGTTTGAATGATTTTCTCGGATTACTCCCTATAGATCAGTGACTGACTAAACAAGTATTACTTTCTTCCAAGGCATAAACTAAAGTTAACAAAGAAAAAAATGAGTTAGTAAAACTAAATTAATAATATTAAAAGTACAAATCATATCCATAATTCAAAATTTTCCTAATTATTCTTATTAAAACAAAAAAATTAAAATCAATTTAGTAACGTTGCCTCCCTAGCAGCAGCACCAACAACTTGACCGCCTCTGAACATACTAACATCCAAATTGGAGAGTATACCAGTCAAGTTGTAATATAGTTTTTACAACAAAGTAGGTAAGTACTCCGAAGATCGTACCCAAGGGAGGCAAGTATTAAATTAATGCTAACCTAAACGCAAATAAAATTAATTATTAGTTTAAATAAATTATAGTATGATGAAACATAAAGAACAATTTTTGGATTTTTATAAATGATGAAATAAAAGATGTATAAATAAAGTAGACTTTGGAAAACTAAATCCTATTTAAGGTTTCTATTAAAGCAACTAGCCTTACCCTAATAAGATCTCTCGATCTTCTACTAAACTAACAAGTCAGCAAAAGCTACTTATCTCTAGACCTCACAGTCCAAACCGGTCACGGCTAAGGTGTTCACGGATAGACCATACTAATTTTGGGTTAATTCCCACCTAAATGACTCCCCATGGTCGTCAAGCCTAGGGTTTAAATTATTCCTTTCCCAAATAGCTGATCCACTAAGAAAACCCTTCATAACAATTAGTTAATCACGCCTCCACTCCCTAATCCCCATAAGAGAATTAGTTTTTCATGGAATCCATAAACATAGTAAATTTGATGATAAATATATGCATGAAAAAATAAATCAAGAATAAAGTTTAAAGAATCCTGATTGTATTTGATTGATGAAGCGCGAAAATCCTCAAACGTTTGATTGCGTCTACAAATCAAGTTCTCTGAAAAACACGAATGAAAAGAACTGAAAAGAAATCTAAACCTTGAGAGAAAGAAAAAAACTAAAAACTAAATTACAAAGAAAAACTTTAAATATCAAAAGTCATCCATAACAAGTGTCAAATGAGCCTATTTATAAATTTAGGGTTGTCGTCTTCAACCCTAGGTTAACTAACATTCTTGTGTTAAACATTTGATTGTGCAAATCAAAACGCCCCTAGCTCATAAGTGCTTCCCATACATGACCGATGTCGCGATATCCTAATGCTTATTCGCGACATCAAGGGTAGTATGCTCATATTCAGGGTATCTTCAAGGGTGTGTCGCGGCATCCTCAAGCCGTGTCGCGACACGGAAGACAGTCTTGGAATTCTTTTATTTTGGTCCATATGTTGCAACATCAAACTCTCCGTGTTGCAACACGGTGACCAGTATCGAGTTAGCATGCCTTCTAATAGTCTTCTGCACACTCACAATGTATATTAACTTACCCTTAAGCTTCATTCGGCCACTAAGGTCAATAAAATACTCAAGTTACACTTTTTATTGAATGTAAATGAAATTATGAAAACTCAACTAAAATATAACAAAAGTGCTTGTATTCAAGCTCCTCAAATACAAAAACTAGTTTAATCTGCTACACCGAATTACGGCAGATCAATATCCTATGGCATGTCAACTATATTCAATTTTGCCCGAATAGTGGCAACAAATCATCCAATTCATAATATAGCTCAATTTTGCATTTCATATCTCCAATTCATCAACCAAGTCATCAATATATACATAGCATAACATGAGTCATCTCAATTCACATTCAATTTCATAATTTCATCAAGTTATGCTATTTTTAATTTTATTCAATTTAGTCATCTCTCTATAATCAATAAATTCATACAAATATGATTCGATCAATCATATTTAACTTACCTTAGGATCCTACCATGCAAATAATAGAAATATACATCAATTCAAGTAATTTGAATAATAGAAATATTAATTGAACACTCGAGTTACTCATCATTGGATCTCGTCTTTCCTTTCCCTCTTGAAGTTCCCAAATCGTCTGTAGCTACAAATTATAATCTAACAATACATAATATTAAATTCCAGTCCAAATCACAACCAATTACAAAAACACACACATTTTACAATTTAGTCCCTAAAACCAGGACTAGCATAACTTTCAATTTAAAGTTTCAAATTGAAATTCAATTTCACTATTATTCATTAAGGGCCTCCTATTTCCTATTACTACTATGAATTTTACATTTTATTCACTTTATCCCTAATGTACAAACCTATCAATTAAGCTTTACAATTTAGTCTTTTTCACATCTAAGCTTGAAATTTATCAATTTAACTCCTAAAACTTTCAATTCTCTACAACGGCATCTTTCAAGACTTTAAAAATTTTACAAATTGGTTAATGGGCTATCTAAATCAAGCTCTCATGACCTCAAAAACATAAATATTACAAGAAAGTGTAATGCCCCCAAATTCCTATTTTTGTTTTTATGAATATGTGACACAAATATCTATCTATTTTAGTGGTTATGTGTTTTGGGTGTGTGTATGAGGTCCTAAGTTTAAGCCATGACTTGGACAAATTTTGGTATTTTTCTGAATTAAGCCTTAACCTTATTCAGTAGGCTTTTATCTAAATGTTTGTAAGTATATATCAGAATGGGCCTACTGGTTTAGTGGATAAGTGGAGGGTTGGTGCGATGGAGGTCTTGTGTTCAAGTCTTTCCATGAGCATTATTTTTACTTGTTCAACCGGAAGAGTTTGTGTTGGATTAAAAATCTGAGTAGTAGATGTAGTAGGGAGTTTGGTAAAGAGAATTAAGGGGAAATATTGGGGGTTATCAGATTTTCTGAGCATTATCATTTCTTTATGGCAAATTTCAAATTTTCCCAAACCTCTCTAACGCCATCTCTTCTCCCTTCTTCTTCACCTTCTTTCAATTTTCTATTGACAAACCCTATTCTCCATTCCCATGCTGTTTTTTTTCATGTTTTTGATTCCCCATCCACTTCTAAATTTTTTTGGCTCATTAATTGGCTATTGTACATTATCAATAAGTTTCAATTCTTGCTAATCTAAACATTTCTGGTTGCTTTCCAAGAGGGGTTCCTTTTTGGTGTTTAGGATTAATCAAGGGACTGCAAATCGTTCCCAATCAACGAGTTGAGTGCGTGGATTTCTCGTTTCGATCAAAGGTAAGGGTTTCAATAGTTAATGGATGAATGTTTCATTACAATATTGTTTAAGTCTCAATTACGTTACTGAAATTGGGGTTTTGAATTATCAATTTTTGGTACTAGAGTGTTTGGGAGTGTTTAGACATCAAAAACGATAGAGGTGTGTACCCAAAAACACAGAAAAAGGGGTTTTAGCGAAAGCTGAAAACCCCACTATCGACGCCACACGAACGTGTGATCACTTGTGTGGTAAACCGTATGCCATAACACGGGCGTGTGATCAATGAGGCCAGTCCGTATGTGTAAGACATGGACGTGTGTTGGCTAGATAGGTCGTGTGTGACATACGGGCTAGCCTAATTTGGGTCGTGTGGGCCATACAGGTAGTCCACACTAGCGTGTGAGATTCTGGGCCAGGCCTTGTGATCCACACGATCAATGCTAATTTGAGTCATATGGGCCCACACAGGCAAGCCACATAGGCATGTGAGCCTATTTAACTGAAATGTTTTCTAAAGTTGCACGGGTCGCCCAAGTCGACTGTGAACCTACTGTAGGGTCGGTAAACACTACTTAGACCCTTAAACGTAATAACTAAATGTACGATATATGTACTGAGCATGATGATTGTATGCATGTATTCTGAACTGTATTTGAATCTGATAATTATGTGATAGCATGCCATTTATTGTATGTTTGCATTGCATTGGGTTGGGATGATAATATTTAGAGGAAGTGTACTGAAAGGCTTTAAGCCTATCGATTGGCAACTCAGCTGCATTATACTAATTTGTGTCGCGTTCGGTACAGCTTGGAGTGTAAGGCTGGGTGGGTGTTTTACACCCCACAGGAAGTGTAGGGATGGACGGAGATGGTGTATTAGAGGCTAGTGGGTAGGACTCTATTTTCTGATCACTGCATACATGGCTGTTACTGTGATGGGCTAAGGCCTAATGCATATCTAATACTGAAACTGAAATGGGCTAAGGCCCAAACTGCTACTGAAATTGAAATGGGCTTAGGCCCAGACTGCATTTGACTGTTTACTGTGATTTACTGTATGCTATTTTCTATGGGGATTACACACTAAGTTTACGTAAACTCACCCTTTCTATTTAATGTGTGCAGGTAATCCCTAAACTTAGACAGATCGGTGCAGAGGAGGACTCAGCGATGGCCACACGGTTATTGGACTATTTATTTACATTTATGGTTTCTAATTTAATTTAATTCATTTTTATTGTAATTTGGGACTTTTCAGACTTTTTCCCCAGTTTGTGGATTTTATAACTGTGCAACTTAACAAACAAATGGATTTTACTAAAATAAATAGGTTTTCCTAAAATGATTGGATTTACTTAATTACATCAGTTTTCTTAAAACAAATGATTTCGAAAGCTTCCACTACAAATTACGTTTTAACAAATCGACTTAACTGGCAAGGTTTTTAGAGATATTAAGAGTTAACTAAAAATAGACAAATCGAAAATGTTTTGACACGACGACTTAGTTTTCAAACACCCTATCATGTGACATCGCCAGATTCGACCATAACGTCTAGGCCAGGTTTGGAATGTTACATTTAGTGGTATTAGAGCCAGGTTGCAAATCTCGGCTGTGGATTTGAGTTTTAAAATTTGGTTTTTAAATAATTGAATTTCAAAAGATTTGAAATGATTTGACTATGTATATGGTAAACCGAGTCTCCGGCGCTGATCCTATAAGTATTCTGAAACTGTGATATGTTTAAACTGAAAATACTATAGATAGTATATTCTAAAGCTACTGTAGGTAGTATACTGTAAAAACATTTTAGTTAGTGTAAACTGAAAACTGTAGTAAAACTAATAGAAACTACAACATATATTCTGAAACTACTATAGGTAGTATACTGTAAAAACACTTTAGTTAGTGTAAACTGAAAACTGTAGTAAAACTGATAGAAACTACAACATATGAAAACAAACTCTGAATTACTGAAATTGTTTACATAAAATATCTATTAATAAATATTGAACTATAACTTATTCATAAAGCTCATAATACAGATAAATCTGAGTTAGACAATAAGCACACGTGGTACCCACGGAAGTGATATTAGAGGCCGTAGGGGGGCTCGAGTTGAGTCTTCCTCTTCTCGGGATAGTATACTGAATCTGGACACTAGTGAGACACCGATGTCACTGACTACTGAGACGGGGTCGCGCGATTGCATGGTTAGGAACGACACATTGTCCCAGGCTATGCTAAGGATATTGGAGAGGGTCGCTGGGCCCAATACTGGATATGGGGTCGAGGGTCGGTTACAGAACAACTCCGATCTAATGGAGCTGAACTTTTTAAGGGTGCCACTGGAGTCACCCCTAATGTGGCTGAATACTGGATAGAGGCCACCGAGTGCATTATGGATGATCTTGATTAAACCCTTGAGCAGAAATTAAAAAGGTGCAGTCTCGCTGCGATAAGGCGTACTAATGGTAGTTGACTGTTAGGAGGGCACCCATCCCGAACGTCTAACTTGGGAGTTCTTTAAAAGTGCCTTCCAAGGAAAATATGTCAGAGCTAGTTACATGAATGCTCGTAGGAGGAAGTTTCTGAACCTTACTCAGAGAGACTGATCTATGGCTGAGTATGAGGCTGAATTCCTAAGATTAGGCCGTTGTGCTCAGGGTATAGTGCCATCGGAGTATGAAAGGTGTGTCCGCTCTAAGGATAGCCTCAGAGATAATTTGAGGGTTCTGATAGCTTCGTAGAGGGAACGAGATTCTTCTGTTCTGGTCGAGAAGGTGAAGATTGCTGAAGATGTTAAGCACGCTGAGTGCCAAAACTGAGATAGAGATAGAGGTAAGAATAAGAGAGATTTGGAGCCCTCGAGTTCTGTACAGAGGCCTAAGAAAAAGGCTAGAATTGATGGGCCAGTTAAAGCTGGGCCCCTTATTATTACTACTAGACTGCAGCTATGTGCAGATTGTGGTAGACGCCATCAAGGCGAGTGTTGGAAGAGGACTGAGGCGTGTTTGAGGTGTAGGTCACTAGAGCACTGTACTCGGGAGTGTCCACTGAGGCCCGATCTGAGGCAAGCTCTGGGTACTGGTATTGTACAGCCACAGAGGGTAGTTCAGTAGCTACCGAGAGGCAGTGGTCAGGTTAGAGGTGGTAATAGTATGGGCCATAGACAGAGAGCACCGAGCAGAGGTGCTGAACAGACTGAAGCGAGGCAGCCTGCTCTTATTTATGCTGCTCATTTCCAAGAGGATAAAGATACTCTGAATGTCATTACGGGTACGTTCTTAATTTTTTATGTACCTTGCTTTGCATTGATAGACATAGGTTCCACACTTTCCTATGTAGCTAACACCGTATCTGAAAAGTTGAGAATTTTGGTTGAGAGCACTACGAGTAAAGTTATTATACTGAGTTCGTTAGGGCAGTCCATCCAAGTTAGTAAATTGTATAGAAACGTTCTTTTAGAGGTTCAAGAGACGATATTTCTAGTTGATTTAATGGAGCTTCTGTTTGGGGAGTTTGAACTGATATTGAAGATAGATTGGTTGGTTAAGCACCGTATTAGTTTGAACTGTGCGACTAAGAAGGTCGTTTTGAGAACTGAAGAGAATAATAAGGTAGTCGTGATTGGAGAACGTCAGAACTATTTGTTTAATGTGATCTCTGCACTGGTAGCTAAGAGATTGGTTCGTAAGGGATGTGAGGCATATTTAGCCTATGTCAGTGTTTCCATTTTTAGGAACTTTACGGTTAAGGACATCAGAACTATAAGGGATTTTCCAGATGTTTTCCCTGAGGAACTACCGGGTTTACCTCTGAACGAGGAAGTAGAATTTGGGATTGAGCTTCTTCCTGGTACAGCTTCGGTGCCTATCGATCCCTATCGAGTGGCACTGAAAGAGCGTACGAAGCATAAGGCTTAGATTTAGGAGCTGTTGGATCGTGGGTTCATCCACTCTAGTGTGTCTTTGTGGGGAGCACTGGTTTTGTTTGTTAAGAAGAATGATGGATCCATGAGGATGTGTATTGACTACCGGCAACTTAATAAGTTGACCATTCAGAATAAGTATTTACTTCCGAGGATTGATGATCTGTTTGATCAATTTCAAAAAGCTTCGGTATTCTCTAAGATTGACCTTCGATTTGGATATCATCAGTTGAGGGTCAAGGAGGCTGACATACATAAGACCGCATTTAGGACTCGTTATAGTCACTACGAGTTCTTAGTGATACCTTTTGGACTGACTAATGCACTGGCAACTTTCATGGATATGATAAACTGAGTGTTTCAGCCTTATATGGATCAGCTTGTGGTGGTATTCATCGATGACATATTGGTGTATTCGAGGACTGAGGATAAGTATGATGAGCACCTTAGAGTTGTTCTTCAGACTTTGAGGGAAAAGCAACTCCATGCTAAGTTCAGCAAGTGCGAGTTCTGGTTACGTGAGGTAACATTTCTGGATCATGTGGTTTCTGCTAAGGGGATTCGAGTTGATCCTTGAAAGTTTGAGGATGTGTTAGATTAGAAGCAGCCTGAGAACGTGTCAGAGATCTACAGTTTTTTAGGACTAACGGATTATTATCGGCGGTCTGTGGGAAGTTTTTCACTGATTGCAACGCCCTTAACTAAGCTGTTATGTAAGGGTGTACCGTTTGACTAGACTGTTGCGCAGCAAAAGAGCTTTGAGAAGCTCAAGACTGTTCTGACTGAGTCTCCTGTTCTGATATAGCCTGAATTTGGAAAAGAGTTCATAGTTTATAGTGATGCATCACATGTCGGTTTGGGATGTGTGTTGATGTAGGATGGTAAGGTGGTAGCATATGTATCTCATCAACTTAATAATCATGAGATAAACTATCCGACGCATGACTTGGAGTTGGTTATCGTGGTATTTGCACTAAAAATTTGGAGGCATTATCTGTATGGTGAGAAGTGTATCATCTATACTGATCACAAAAGCCTCAAGTACCTCCTTACTCAGAAGGAGTTAAATATTAGGCAGCATAGGTGGATTGAGTTACTTAAAGATTATGACTTTGCTATTAAGTACCATCTTGGAAAGGCCAATGTGGTGGCGATACACTGAGCCATAGAGCTATGATTAATTTGAGAGTAATGTTCGCTCGACTTCGTCTATTTGATGATGGTAGTTTTTTAGTCGAGCTTCAGGTTAAACCAACTTGGATTGAGCAGATTAAGGGTAAGCAGTTGGAGGATAAGTTTTTAGATCTTCGATTCTGATAGATTGAGAGTGGTAGCATTATGAATTTTGGGTTGAACTCTGAGGGTGTGTTGTGTTTTCTTGGACAGATCTGTATTCTGAATAATACTGATTTGAGACAGTATATACTGAGAGAGGCACATAGTAGCCTTTACGCTATGCATACTAGTAAGAATAAAATATACCAAGATCTCCGCGTGTTATACTGGTGGCCAGAATTGAAACGAAAGGTTACTGATTTTGTGGCTAGAGGTCTGACATGCCAACAAGTTAAGGCTGAGCATCAGTTGCCTTTGGGTTTGCTGCAACTGGTTAGGATTCCTCTATGGAAATGGGAGCGAGTAATGATGGACTTTGTTAATGGGTTGCCCCTAACACCCACCAAGAAAGATTTTGTTTGGGTCATCATGGATCGATTGACCAAGTCCGCATATTTTATCCCGCTTAGAACTGATTATTCATTACAAAAGTTGGCGAAACTTTACATATCGAAGATAGTGAGACTGCATGGGGTACCTATCTCAATCATTTTTTTATAAGTATCCTCGCTTCACGTCTCGGTTTTAGAAAAAGTTACTTGAGGCTCTAGGTTCAAGGTTGGACTTCAGTACTGCGTTCCATCCTCAGACCAATGGTCAATCTGAGAGGGTGATTTAGATATTGGAGGATATGTTGAGGAGCTGTGTCATTGATTTTCGAGGCAGTTGGGAGGATTATCTGCCGCTAGCGGAGTTTGCCTATAATAACAGTTCCAATCTAGCATTCAAATGGCACTTTATGATGCTCTATATGGTCGTAAATGTCGCACTCTCTTATGTTAGACTGAGTTGGGTGAACGACGTGTTCTGGGTCCTAAATTGGTTTCTGAGACAGATGATAAGGTTAAACTGATTCGGGATCGTCTGAAAGCGGTTTCCGACAGGCAGAAATCTTATGTAAATCTGAAGAAACGCGAGATCGAGTATTTTGTAGGGGACTTCATATTTCTCAAGGTCTCACCATGAAAAAAGTTTTGAGATTCAGTCGGAAGGTAAGCTGAGCCCTAAGTTTATTGAGCCGTACCGGATACTAAAATGAGTAGGACGGTTGCTGATCAGTTCGAGCTATCTCTAGAGTTGGATCTTATTCATGATGTATTCCACATCTCGACGTTGAGGCGCTACCGCTTTGATCCTACTCATATTGTCCCTATTAAGGAGATTGAGGTAAGGCCAAACTTGACCTTTAAGGAAGAACCGGTTCAGATTCTGAACCTCGATGTAAAGGTTCTGAGGAAGAAATCTATTCCATTAGTGAAGGTGTTGTAGCGTAATCATAGCCCTGAGGAGGCTACGTGGGAGCCTGAGGATGCAATGCATCAGCAGTATCCTCATCTATTCTGATCAGATAAATTTTGAGGACGAAATTTTCTTGTAGGGGGTAAAATTGAAATGCCCCTAAATTCCTATTTTTGTTTTTGTGAATGTGTGACATAAATATCTATCTGCTTTAGTGGTTATATGTTCTGAGCGTGTGCGTAAAGTCCCAAGTTCAAGCCATGACTTAGGCAAATTTTGGTTTTTTTCTGAATTAAGCCTTAACCTTATTCAGTAGGCTTTTATCTAAATGTTTGTAAGTATATATCATAATGGGCCTGCTAGTCTGGTGGATAAGTGGAGGATTGGTGCGATGAAGGTATTGTGTTCAAGTCTTTGCATGGGTATTATTTTTGTTTGTTCGTCTAGAAGAGTTTGTGTTGGACTAAAAATCTGAGTAGTGGATGTAATGGAGAGTTTGGTAGAGAGAATTAAGGGGAAAGATTTGGGGGTTATCAGATTTTCTGAGCATTATCGTTTCTTTTTAGGAAATTTTAGATTTTCCCAAAGTTCTCCACCTCTCTGACGCTATTTCTTCTCCTTTGATTCTGGTTGCTTTCTAAGAGGGGTTCCTTTTTGGTGTTTAAGAGTTAATCAAGGGACTGTAAATCGTTCTCAATCGACGAGTTGAGTACGTGGATTTCTCGTTTTGATCAAAGGTAAAAGTTTTGATAGTTAATAGATGAACGTTTCGTTATAATCTTATTTAAGTCTCAGTTATGTTACTGAAATTGGGGTTTTGAATTGTCGATTTTAGGTAGTGGAGTGCTCGGGAGTGTTTAGACATCAAAAACAATACAAGTGTGTACCCTAAAACGTAAAAAATAGCGTTTCGACAAAAGCTAAAAACTCCACTGTCGATGTCATATGGGCGTATGGTTGCCCGTGTGGTAGGCCGTGTGCCATAACACAGGCAGGTGATCAATGAGGCCAGGCCGTGCACACAAGACACGGCCATGTGATGGCTAGATAGGCTGTGTGCTACACATGAGCTCACGAGCTAGATTGATTTGGGTTGTATAGGCCACACGGGCGTGTGGGTCCACACCAGTAGTCCACACAGGTGTGTGGGATTCTGGGCTAAGCCGTATGATCTACACAGCCAAGGCCAAATTGAGCTGTGTGGGCTACATTGGCAAGCCATATGGGCGTGTAAGCCCATTTAACTGAAATGTTTTCTAAGGTTGCACGGGTCGCCCAAGTTAACTGTGAACCTACTGTAGGGTCGGTAAGCACTACTCAGACCCTTAAATGTGTGAACTGAATGTCTGATATATGTACTGAACATGATGATTGTATGCATGTATACTGAACTGTATTTGAAATTAATAACCATGTGATAGCATGTCATTTATTGTATGTTTGTATTGCATTGGGTTAGGATGATGATATTTGGAGGAAGTGTACTGAAAGGCTTTAATCCTATTGACTGGCTGCTCCGCTACAATATATATATACTGAAAGGCTCTTAAGCCTATTGACTGGTAGCTCAACTGCATTATACTAATTTGTGCCGCGTTCAGTACAGCTTGGAGTGTAGGGCTGGGTGAGTGTTTTAAACCCCACAAGAAGTGTAGGGATGGACGGAGATGGTGTATTAGATGCTGGTGGGTAGGACTCTGTTTTCTGATTAGTGCATACATAACTGTTACTGTGATGGGCTAAGGCCCTAATGCATATTTGATACTAAAATTGAAATTGGCAAAGGCCCAAACTGCTATTGGAATTGAACTAGGCTTAGGCCCAGATTGCGTTTGACTGTTTACTGTGTTTTACTATATGTTGTTTTCTATGGGGATTACACACTGAGTTTACGTAAATTCACCCCTTCTGTTTAATGTGTACAGGTAATCCCCAGACTTAGGCGGATCAGTGCGGCGGAGGACTCAGCGGTGGCCACATGGTTATTGGACTATTTATTTGCATTTATGGTTTCTAATTTAATTTTAATTCATTTTTATTATAATTTGGGACTTTTTGGACTTTTTCCTTAATTTGTGGATTTTATAACTGCGCAACTTAACAAACAAACGGATTTTACTAAAATAAAAGGGGTTTTCCTAAAATGATCAGATTTACTTAATTACATCGGTTTTCTTAAAACAAATGATTTCGAAAGCTTCTGCTACAAATTACATTTTAACAAATCAACTTAACTGGCAAATGGTTTTTAGAGATATTAAGAGTTAACTAAAAATAGACAAATCGAAAATTTTTTGACACGATGACTTAGTTTTCAAACACCCTATAATGTGACATTGCCTGATTCGGCCATAACGTCTAGGCCGGGTTTGGGGTGTTACAGAAAAAGACTTAATTGCACTAACCAATTATTAATTAAAAGCTTGAAACCCTTGTTAATGCGTCTTATTCTTCTTTATTAGTTTGGTTGGGGAAGATGATTTTTCTCGTTCTCCCCACCGAATTGCACATATATTATAATTAAATTAGTTAATTAAGTAATTAACCTTAGTTTAATATATATAATACTTAATTTATTGAATCTAATGATAACATGCTTATGTCGTCCACTTCTTAATGTTTAGACATGGTATATTTGATATTTTGAACCTTGGGTTATTTGTAATTTAAGTCCTCAAGCCATTTTCTAATTAAAAATCTATAGCAATTGGACTTTAAAATTTAGTCCCTAGATCTCAATTAAGCCCTAATTCAGTTAAATTACTTGTCCAAAAATTTACGAGCTCGATTTATGGAAACAGGGTCTTGAAATTGTATTTTTTGACACTATTAGAAACTAAGTCGTTACAAATTTATTTACTTTCTAATTTATTGATGTAATATGCTTTTATTGCTTAATGATTTTATATTATGAGATTGATTTATATTTAACACCACTATACTTTATATGCTCAACGCGCAGTTTGTTTGTACCATGCATAAATATTAGGAGAACACGCAAGTATTTGTTCTTGTAGTCATAACATTTGAGCTCTTGAGTCTCAACTGCATTCATTGAACTTTTGTAATTCTTTTCTTTGGCGTTAGGTTATAGGCATTTACCTAGGTCCCTTTTACATGTCTTATACTTATATCTTTAAGGTTTTGATACGTTTAGTATATTTGGCATGGAATGAAATATTTTGGTTTGTCTTGTTTCTTTTGGTCACATTTACTTTGGATTTGGAATGTTAATTGTATATGGTGAATGAATGGTTTTTAACTTATATTTTACTTGCCTAGCCAAATAATAATTTATTATGTTAGATGACTTGCAATTGTATGTTTTAGTCTTGTTTTCGCATGTTAAACATGTTGGAATTGGTTTGGTCACATGTTGCATGTGTTTGGGTACCTCTAAAGGTTAAATTACATGACTTACATTACCTTTTTTTTTTTTTCATTTTTGGGTTAGTGCTTTGAGATATCAAGAACATGTCTTGAGACCTCAAGAACAAAAATAAAATTCCATCCATTTCTAGGTGCATGTCACAAAACATAACACAATAGTTTCAAGACATAAGGCCTTAAGTCTGAAGACATAGAGATTTTGTCTCGAAACATAAAACATTGAGCTAGTTTAGCGGATATCCAGTCCAAAAACTTAAGATATGGTTTCATTGTCTCGAGACCTTAAACTTCGAAGCTAAAATTCTGAAACAGGGGAGGCATGTCTTGAGACATGGCTTCACTATCCTGCATTTTGCTAGTTTGACTTAGGATTCGTAACCTAGCTCCATTTTTGGCCCTTTTTTTACGTAGGATTGTTGTGTACGAGCCTAATTGACTTCATTTGTGTGTTTTTAATACTCGTATTCTCCATTGAATTTGCCACACTTGCTCTATTTTTAGCTTCAATAGTTGTTTTCAATCATCTCTTTAAGTTACTCCAGCAACTGATTGGCTTCTTGCACCCAATTGAATTCCAAGTCGAGCATAAGCGGTTACAATATAGATATATGTGCCTTTTCTTATAAGTTTTTTTTAATAAGGGATAGAAGTAAGAATTGTTCAACTATCAAATTTAATACTAATGTTAATTGAACAATTGAACATAAATCTTTTGCTTATGTCATGATTTGACCTCTAAATTATATTTTTATTTTTACTTTTATCCTTGAACTATTATTTTCATCTTGATAACCAAAATAAAAATTAAAGTTACTAATAAGAACATGATACATGACAAATTCTTATCAGACACATTATTTTTGTAAGTAAAGTAGGCTCATACCATTACTTACACTTTTTTTTTACCAATTTGCTTTTAATTCAATCAAATTGATAATAAATATTGAAATAAAAAGGTTAAAATATGTATAGGTCTCTATACTATTCACAAATTTGAAATTTAGTCTATATACTTTTATTTTAGAAACCCTGTCCCTCTACTAAAAAAAATCATATAATGAACCTAAATTTAACAAAATAATTTTAATAATGTTAATAATTGAATATGAATTTTAAAATCTGACAAATAGATAAATTAAAATTTTAGAAATAACAATAGAAGAACTAAATTTCAAATTTATGAAAGGTACTGGGACTTATGAGAAATTTTAAACAAATTAAAAAACAAAAAAGAAGGTATATTTTATCGAGTTAAATGAATAAGAAAATATTAAAATAAAATATTAAGAGTTTTTTTTTTTTTCAGTTAAATGGATAAGAAAATATTAGAATAAAAATAACAAAAAAGAAGGAAAGAATATTTGTTACCGTTCGATGAAAAATAATACACGTGTCAAATGATTACAGCATCCATCACTTAATCGAAAAGTACAGAAGCAGCGCACGTTTCGGCTTTAGAATTGGAATAGAAGCAAGTTTCTTCTAGTACTACCAGATATTCCTTGCTTGTCAACATCTCTCTCCCTCTCCCATTTTTTGGCGGATTTTGACAGACCGAGTGAAAGATCGAAATTGGCAGAAGATGAAGGTTTTCGTCAAAACCCTCAAAGGCACTCACTTCAATATCGAAGTCAAACCCGAAGATGCGGTTTGCTTCTCTCTCTCCCCCCCCCTTTTTCCTGGGATTTTACGTTTTGCTGACTAGGGTTTTCCGTTTTCCCCTATATTTGAACATTTATTAGCGTTCATTTAGGACTGTATTAATTGGACTTATTATGCACGTTGTTGAATTACCATGCCTGAAATGTAAAATCGGAGATCGTGAATGATTTCTTCAATTTTAGTCTCTAATTTATTGGATATGTTGATTTAGCTTGTTGAATAGTCTAGCAACTTCGATTAAGTTTTAGTGGAATGATACTCGTGTAGCTTGAACTGCGGTATCATTTTCTTTCGGTGACAATTAGAAAATAAGTTCTTCTTCCTACGTAATGCTTTTTACTAATTCATTGAAATTAGTGAATAATACTTTGATTTGTGGGCTTCATTTTTGTAGTAGTATTTCATTACCCTGTATCATTGAATATTGATGCATAGATTGCCATGTAATTGCCAGTTGTAGTGTGCTAGATTTAGGTTTGAACTGGAGTATACGCAAGCTTTGAACATTGCCATAAGCATCTCATATTTTGCAATGCTCTGTCACTTCTTTTTAATTATTGTGGCTATGAACACTTGATTAAATGTACAGAGGCTCCTTTTAATAGATCTTCTATAACAAAGGATCAAGTTCTGCATTCTATGGTTACATCTAATCAAGGGGTGTGTTTTTTGAATGATGTGAATTTTCTAACTATATAATAAGCTATTATTATTTTATTTTTTTGCTACTTTTTATGCTTTTTAAGGTTTAAACACACACACATGCACCGATATGAAAGTATTGGGATAAAATGCATTCTGCCTTCTTACTTCTGCCTTTTACATTAGTTTGTCACTTGGTATTATACAATTCCGCGGCTAATGCTTGCCAATTCTTTCAGGTTGCAGATGTAAAAAAGAACATAGAAACTGTTCAAGGGGCAGATGTTTATCCTGCTGCACAACAAATGCTTATCTATAAGGGAAAGGTCCTTAAAGATGACACGACACTGGCTGAAAACAGTGTCACTGAAAATAGCTTTATTGTGATCATGTTGACAAAGGTGAGATTGGTTACAATATTCTGATTTTTATGTTTGTAAAATTTATCTAACTCGTTCTAACTTTTCTGACCAAAGTATGCTGACTTTGTCCTAATAAATGCCTAACTGACATTATTATTTTTCACACTGCTGTTGAACTTGAAAGTTATCTTAGTTATAACTTATGGTGGAGTGTTGTATCATTATATTTTTCTTTTGAAATCTGGTTGTTGCTTTCGTTTAGGTGCATCTTATAAATCAATTTGTTGCTAAACTAGAAAATTTTCTTTGTGCTACTTCTTGACCTCTTACCTACTTGTATTTGAATCTGAATTTGTTTTTCATGACACTGATTTTCATACTAATAGTGTCCTTTTTGCTTAAATAAACTAGAATAAGGGTGCATCTGGTGAGGGTTCAACTGCTTCAACTGCTTCAACTGCTCCTACAAAGAAAGTAAGATTATAATTGTCACCTCTTACTGATACTTGCATCCATAATTGCTCGTAATCAGTGATTGTTACTGTACCTTTTTAGCTATATTTCTAAAGGCATTTGCTATTGATATGATGTGAAAAGTGTTGGGGGTTCTGTTTTTGCCATTTTGGTGGATGTTGTTTACTTCAATGCCATGAGCAAGAAGCTGAAGTGATAGCTAAGCATCTTGAGCAAATATAATTGAATAGGAGTAAATCATTAAATAAGATATAGGTAGCAAATGGAAGGCTTTTAAGATTTTGGTTGTTCAGATATGGCCCAGGTTTGAGCTTTTTTTTGTCCAACTGCTTTCAATCTTTCATTAGTATAAACACAATGCATATAATTTGTAGTCTGAGTTGGTGTTATTACCAAATTCAACCACCTTAAATGTTTATGGGTTAGCTACATAGTCTCTTATCCATGTTTCTCAATTTCACAATTGTTTTCCTTTCTCTTTTCCAGTAGCATATTGTTATGCGCCTTGGTGTAGGATCTAGTCACAGGTCTAGACGAGAAAGAATTCTTGCTTCGACCTATGGTTACTCAAAAGGCAGATTCGTCCTTGACTGAACCCCCTCTCAAAATAACTTTCTTTTTTATAGAATAATTGCTTATCTCTTTATTTCATATTGGCAGCCTTTTATAGAATGTTAATAACAAAGGAAAGAATTCTAATAGAATTCCTAAATTAGAGTTTATGAAGGAAATAAAAAACCTAATAAAATAAGTAAAACTAAAACTCCTAAAGAAATTAAATAAATGTAAAACTCTAATTCCTATTCCTTCTCTGATATTGTTTTCCAATGAAAACATCCATATCATTACTCCCCCTCTTAGAGTTGAGCTTGTCCTCAAGCTCAAATTCAGGATAAACTTTAGAACTTATCCAAAATCATCTATCTCATCATCATCTTGCTTGCCTTCAACATTTGGTACTTCTATCCAAAATAACCTTTTACATTTGTGTCCCATGGAATAAGACTCGTCACAATTATAGCATAGCCCTTTAGCCCTTCTTTCCGCCATTTCTGTCTGTGTCAATCTCTTAATAAATGGTGCAAAAGAACCTATTTTGCCATTGTTCCCTGTTGGTTCTGTTGTTTGTCCCCCTCCCTTTGCAATGCTCTTAGTTGTTGGAATGATTGAATTGCTGCCTGTGTTTTGGGAAGTTGGCCAATTCAGGATGGCTCAAGATGACAGTTTGGAAGATACGTTTTGTTAACGTCCCAATGTTCGAGCCATATTTATTGCAACTCCAAGGTTTTCCGGTTGTTGCATCTCAATATCAATTCTAAGCTCCTCCATCAACCCGACAATAAAGAGGTTTACTTGTTGTCAAGGTTTAAGATCAGTAGTCCTAGCCAATAGTGATTGAAATTGGCGTTGATATTCCTCTACAGTCTCAGTTTGTTTAAAGTTGGCAAGTTCTCCCAAGGGGTTATTACTCATAGGTGGCCCAAACTTGACATGACAACACTCTCTGAAGCGCTCACAATCTAGATTTGCCTCCCCTTCTTCGATTTGATCAAACTACAATTGTGCCTCTCCTAAGAGATGGAATGAAGCTAAGCCTACTTTGTCTTCTTCGTTGGTCCGTTGATTGCCAAAAAATTTTTCGCATCTTTTTAACCATCAAGGATCTCCAACACCATCATAAGTGGGAAATTCCATCTTAGAGTACCGTGGCACCATGCCCCCACTGTGTTGCGAATCTGAATTTCTTTTCTAGCCTCCATTGCTGTCCTGTTCTTCATTTTTTTTTTTTTTGAATCCCCTTTCGTTATCTTTTGGACTGAAAGAGATAACATTGCCATCTGCTCCTCTAATGCTTGTTGCCTTGTAGCCATTTGTTCCATAAATGCCTCCAGCTTGGCTGTCAAAGTTTTTTCGTCACCCATGACAGCTTACTCCGATACCAAGTTGTTATGCGCCTTGGCGTAGGATTTAGTCACAGGTCTAGACGAGAAAGAATTCTTGCTTCAACCTATGGTGACTCAAAAGACAGATTCGTCCTTGACTGAACCCCCTCTCAAAATAACTTTCTTTTTTATAGAATAATTGCTTATCTCTTTATTTCATATTGGCAGCCTTTTATAGAATGTTAATAACAAAGGAAAGAATTCTAATAGAATTCCTAAACTAGAGTTTATGAAGGAAATAAAAAACCTAATAAAATAAGTAAAACTAAAACTCCTAAAGAAATTAAATAAATGTAAAACTCTAATTCCTATTCCTTCTCTGATATTGTTTTCCAATGAAAACATCCATATCACATAACAACATGAAAACAAATGGCCTTTATCCTATTCTCTCCTCATTGACTCCATCTAGAACAATTTAGCTTGAGCTATGAACTCTCACAAAATCATCATGTGAATTTTGATCTTCAAGTTTCTTTTTGAGTATGAATATAAATGTCTGTTTTCCCCCCCACAATACAATCTCTAGGGTATGTCGCTTCTGAAAACTTAGCCTGTATCCAAAGATTGTTGTGGAGTGAGTAGTGATTTTGGATTCTTTGTAGGCTCCTGAGGCAAGTAGTCTGCCAACAGCTCCAGCACCAGCTTCTACTGCACCTGTTGCAACGTCAGCTATGTAAGTCCTATTCTACACTTTTTGGTCAGATACAGCACCTTTGCAATTGATTAATTGCTTATTAATTTTTTTCAGGGCTGCACCTGCCACTGAATCTGCTCCTGTTGCTTCAAGTACTCCTCTGTGAGTAACTTATTCTTGAGAGTAAATTTCATGCTTCTTATTTGAAGGATGGAAGCTTTTGATTTAATCGAATTGCTTTTAGTAGGAGGGATCTTGAGTTTTTCCTTGTTTTCCTTTGCATACTTGTAATATCTTGAATAATTTCTTTGGAAACAGGTCAGATTCTGATGTCTATGGCCAAGCAGCATCTAACCTGGTTGCAGGGAGTAACTTAGAGGGAACAATCCAACAAATTCTTGATATGGGGGGAGGGACCTGGGACAGGGACACTGTTGTCCGCGCCCTTCGTGCTGCTTATAATAACCCAGAGAGAGCTGTTGAATATTTGTATTCTGTAAGTACCTTACTTGTATCTTGAAGAATATGTGCTTTCTTGCGTGCTTCTAGTTGCTGTTGTTTTATTGTTCTCCTTAATGTAGATGTGGGGATAGCCTAATAAGCTGAGCTCATCCTGAGAGGTTTTCTTGGAATGATGATTATGCCATTTTGTCATTTTTAATTTGATGTAATTCTATTTGAAACTTGGCCTTCTCCTTGCCATGATTTATTGGTCGATGATGATTGAATTTCTGCACACCTAAAATATGCCGCCTCTATTCCATTTTGCTGGTCCTTTTTGACTTGGTGGATAAGTGTGCGGGAATTGTGAATTTTCCTTTGATGATAACTTTTTTGACTTCACCCCCGCCCCCCCAAAAAAAAAAGTGAACAGGAATGTTGGATTTCTGGTGTGTCTTAATTTGTTTTATGGTGGGTTTTAATGATATTGTAAACTGCACCCTTAGCTTTCTTTTCTTCTTTTTTTTTTTTAAATATAACAAGCATGCATTTTGTTTCCTAAGCTGCTTCTTGTCATCGTGTCATAAATTATTGTTGCAAATGCTAGGGCATCCCCGATCAAGTTGAAGCTCCACCTGTGGCCCGTGCTCCTGTAGTTGGGCAAACCACTAACCCTGCAGCACAACCTCAACAGCCTGCGCAAACGGCAGCTATTCCTACAAGTGGACCAAATGCAAATCCATTAGACCTCTTTCCCCAGGTAAAATTGTCATGCGGTAGACATTTGATAAATTTGATGACTGGCAAATTAACCAGTGACTTGATGGCCTTTTATTGATACAGGGCCTTCCCAACATGGGTGCAAGTGGTGCGGGGGCTGGCACTCTTGATTTTTTACGGAACAGTCCACAGGTCTCTCTCTTTCTCGTTTGGTTGTATATGGGCTTGTTAGTATGACTGTCATGTAAATAACTACCTAGAACTACACTCAGTTTGCAATTCTCTTTTCAGTTTCAAGCTTTGCGAGCAATGGTGCAAGCCAACCCACAAATATTGCAGGTTATTCTCTGGTCCCTTGTTTCCCCTCTTCAATCCTAGTGTGTTTTTCATTGTCTTTTCATCTTTTGTTTTTTACCTTTCACCTTTCCTCAATGTCTCCCTTTTTTATATTTTTGGCAGCCTATGCTTCAAGAGTTGGGGAAACAAAATCCTAATTTAATGAGACTTATTCAAGAGCATCAGGGTGACTTTCTTCGCTTGATCAATGAACCTGCTGAAGGTGGAGAGGGGTGAGTCTTGTTTTTAGTTGCTCATTTCTTGAACTTTGTATGTATATCAAGTGTTTATTTGACATCTCCTGTTGTAAAGAAACATTTTGGGGCAATTAGCTGAGGCGATGCCACAAGCTGTGCAAGTTACACCTGAGGAACGTGAAGCCATAGAACGGGTATGTCATCTTTTACGTAAGGGCTGACTTGGATGTGTTCACTATTCTCTGTAATCATGGATTATTTAGCTATCTTCCCCACTGCCTCTGGAAATGCCTTCATTTCCTTGGCCTTTATCTGAGTTATGAAATATGCATCACATCTTTCTTTTAGGCAATGATTTTACTTTCGGATGATTAATAAACTCAAATTTGTTGCATTGATCTTGTGCCTACAAATACTTTTGTAGTCTCCTTATTCACTTGTTCATTCCCCATCTCTTGCAGCTTGAAGCAATGGGGTTTGACCGTGCAACTGTGCTTCAAGTGTTCTTTGCGTGCAACAAGAATGAGGAACTTGCAGCCAACTACCTTTTAGATCATATGCATGATTTTCAGGATTGAGTTGGTAAAAGAAATGGCTAGGGGAAGTACAATATCGTTTTCTCTTTCTTTCTTTGGGTCCATTGTCATTCATGTCCCCCGTCCCCTCCCCCCAAAACTCTACCGGCTTTAATCTTAATCAAGTGATGTAAGTGTTTGGTGTAGGGACAAGGGATGTGAAGATGTTAACTTTATTTTTTTTTCTTTTTATTTCCGAAGGACCCATTATTTATAACGTTATATACAAGTCTCTTTCTAAGCTTGTGTGTATTGTACTTCACATTTTATGCTATTATAAGCACTTGCCACACGGAGCTCCACCCAACTTTCAAGTTTTTCGATCTATACTCTTCCCTAAAATACCTTGTGCATGAATTTGGTCTCCCGTCAGAATGGTTAGAGTTGGGGATGGAAACTCTAGAACCGTGGAAACGGTATGAATAATACGCAGTGAAATTTTTTGTTGCAAAACATGTAAAAAATTTTGCTATTTGCAGAACATGTTGGCCATGTACATTAGTCTAAGATGTGGCAAAATGGTTCGGTATGGATTGGGTTATTGTTGCATTTTTGCTCAAAGTGTCAGTCCTATGAATAGTAGGGTTAAATCATGAACATTGATAATATATATAAATACTCGAATGTTTCCTTTAATGAAACACAGAACATTACTCAATAATTGGTTTGATGAGCGTGGACAAACTTTTGATCATCAGATTTTTCAGTTTTCTAGTTTTCTTCAGTTTCAAAGCAGATAATGGCTCACCAAATAAGAATTTTCCCTTCCATCTTTTGTCCGAATAGGCTAGAACATCAAGTTCAGATAGTCTACCCAACGAGGTAGACTTGTTCGTTAGATGATTAACTGATAGACAGAAAACTTTGGTAACGCGACTCGTCAGGGAGTCTCCGGTCCTTTAGACCTAAATGTATCCACTGGTCAAGGGTTGCTACCTCCCTCTAACCAAGAGGAACCCCCGCAGTAATTTTTTGCTCTCAGGAGTAGATGAGGTTCATGAGGGAGAAAATGGCTATACAGGAGGCACGGTTTGAGCAACAACAGACTTTTTAATAAGAATTATTGAAACAGAATGAGGAGTTGAGAATGAATGTAGACTCTGACACTTTTGACTTTCATGACAACGTGACTGTGCAGAATGAAGCTCTGGGCATACATGTAAGGAATAGCAAAGCGAGATAGATGAGTTGCCACGAGATGTACGAGTGTTGCACCTCGAGTCTCAAGATATGGATTGGCTATTCTGTCTAACAATCCATTTGCTCCTAAGAGAGCAACGATAAACTTACCGTGTGATTTCAAAGTCCCAAAGGACATGTTTGAGGGGAAAATGGACCCGTGAGCTTATATGATGCAATACAATGACTACATGAACGTATTGAGAGCATCGGATTTAGTAAAATGTAAGGCCTTTACTATGAAGCTTAAGGGAAGTGGGAAGGATTGGTACTTTTCCATTCCTTGGGGCTCAATTCGAAGCTTCTCTCAGTTGGGCTAAATGTTTTTGGAAAGGTGCAGGGCTTATAGAACAATCATGAGCACACCTATGGAACTAATGTCGGTGAAACAAAGAGAGAGTGAGTCCCTCCAGGCTTATGTCAAGTGATTTCATGTAGTAATTCTGAACACGAAGAATTTAGAGGATTAGTGGGATATTGATGCCTACATAATTGGGGTACAAAATGACCACATATAATACTCCTGTACTGATAACAAACGGCAGAGTTTTACTGATCTCTACGAGCGGGCCGATAAGTTTGCAGAGGCAGAATAGATCAAGAGGGAATCATGTGGCACTTTTTAAAAGGAATACAAAAAATTTAAAAACCGAGAGGGAGCTCACAACAAGCAGGGTCCTCCTAACCAATTGTTGTGAGCGAGAGGTGGTGGACAACAAAGAAGTCAAATGCATGGTAATTCCCTCAAGGCTCCCTAGAGATCTTAGTCAGAGCATACCAAAAGATATATCCCCCATGGCAGGTTCAAAGTTTATACTCCTTTGAACGCTACTCACACTTACATTTTGAACTAGATAAAAAGCCTTGGGATTCTACTTAAGCCATCTCTAATGAGGCACAACACGAGGAGATCCAACTCGAGAGATAGATGTGTCTTCCACAATGATGTTAGGCACAAGACTGAGGATTGTTTCACCCTGAAGGATGCCATTGATGAAGTAGTGAGAAACAATGAGCTCGCTGAGTTTGTTGATTATGGTGTTTCCCAGCAGGGTCAAAGTTCGCGGGACGATCCTAAAGGTAAACAGAATGTTAGGGGTACCATCCATATGATAGTTGGAACGAATGAAGAGTGGTCAACCTCTAGCACTAAGAGGAAGGCACACCTCAATGGTGTCATGCCTATCGGTTCACCCAAGAGGCCGCACCAACAGGAGAGATAGAAAGTGGACTTCACTTATAAGGATGAAGAGTTAATGTGTGATGAAGATGGAAATGATCCTATGGTAGTGACAACAATCATTGTCGGTTTTGAGGTGAAAAGGATTCTTGTGGATAGTGGGAGCCTGTTGAGGTTTTAACTTAGGATGCTTTTCAAAAAATAGGGTTAAAGAAGAAGACACTGAAGAAGGCGAGCCAGCTGTACGTGTAACACCCTATAACCCTCATCCGTCGCCGGAATAAGGCTACTAGGTATTACCTTACGAAAAACAACCTCCGAACATTCAATTCAACCTAACTTATACATTTCACAATAAGATGAGCATTAATAATTCAAGTTATTTATAAGTCTAGGCACGATGGTATCCTACAATATCATACAATAATTCAGGACAAAGAAACACTTATCATTCTTGATAATGGAATAATTATACTACCACCGAATATGCATATATGTGTATATATATATATATATATAACACAACTGAATAAACCATTTTAACCAAAAACATTTCACAACCATTAGTTTAACTATGTGACTTTACTAAACAAAATAACTAAGCCATCTTCGCATGGCTTTAATATATACATAGTCAAAATATAACTTGTTTCGAAAAGGAGTTAAGCCTATACGGGCCATCTTCCAAAATATAGACTTTCAAAAGTACCAAAACAGTGTCGGTTGTGTAGATGACTTTGAACTTGAATCCCAGAGCCCGTAGCTTTCAAACGAAATCTATAAAACAAAATACAAAGACACTCGAAGTAAGCTAATTAGCTTAGTAAGTCTTAAGTAAATTTAAACAACTTCTCATATGTATGCACAAAACTTAAACGAATAACCAAATTCACATATTATATCATCCAAGCACACTACCATTTGGCCGAATATGTATAACAACATTATACACCTTTTTATTAGCATTTCATTTCTTCAAATTGCGAAATCACAAAATCACAAAAGTTGATTCACACATCGTCATTCCTTGATTTAATTTAACAGAGTTATTTCAAAGCACCATAACCACTTGTAATTTCAATAATCATAATCACATATGTACTTATACTTCCATGTAGTAAAATTTTGACAATGGCCGAATACATGTATGTACACACACACACATATATATATATATATATAACAATCTCATAAAAGCTTCCCAATTCCACATCCAAAAATTCTATTTATATCATTCACACAAATTAGCGAGCAAGTTGTACATACCTGGGCCACTTAGTGTATTATATGAATTCACTTGACATTATGGCACAGAACCTCGAAATCTTATTCACTTATAAATTCACCGGCAAGTCAGCCTGCTAGGTATAAACATGAGTATATCACCAGCACAAAGCTTGCTAGACTTTTAAGTCTAAACTCATTCACCAGCATTTAGCCTGCTAGGTATAAACCTGAGTATATCACCGGCACAAAGCCTGCTAGACTTTTAAGTCTGAACTCATTCACCGGCATTTAGCCTGCTAGGTATAAACCTGAGTATATCACCGGCACAAAGCTTGCTAGACTTTTAAGTTTGAACTCATTCACCGGTATTTAGCCTGCTAGGTATAAACCTGAGTATATCACCGGCACAAAGCCTGCTAGACTTTTAAGTTTGAACTCATTCACTGGCATTTAGCCTGCTAGGCTCGGAGCCCTATATCATTTCACTGGCATTATAGCCTGCTAGGTTTGTAACCTGAATCACATCACTGGTATATTGTTTTGAATTATTTCGCACACTTAGTGCCCAAACAACCGATCTCGCACACATAGTGCTCGGTTACAGAATTCACACACACAGTGCCTTTATTCATTCACACACATAGTGCTCGTATTCATTCGCACACATAGTGCTCATTTCCACTTGTTATTACCCATCAAAATGACTTAACCAAGTCTATAAAACATTATATTTATATAACATTATCAAAGCATACTACCATCTGGTCGAGTGTACAAAATTTCATATAAATACCTATAACAGGTCATCTAATTAACTTCGAATTCATGTAGTTATGCACATTTTAATATTTCAATTTCCAACTCAAATTCACTCAAAATGAACTCGAATAAAATACCATTTCTCGTATGTTCTATTCATATCAATCATCAAATTCATTTAATTCTCATGTACATAATTACGTTATACATACCTGAATAATATAATTTATGGAACGAATCCACATATTGTTTTAGCACATAACCTTATAGCACTATACTTTTAATAGTTCACTAGCAAAAAGCTTGCTAGGCCAAAGGCCAGAACATCATATACTTCTCATGTCCATATAACACATTCACATCAATTAGATACGGGTATCATTCAAACATAAATAATCATACATTTCAATCACCTTTCTTTCATTTCATCTTCACACTTAGCATTTGATAGTTTATGCATAGCATTTGGCTCACATTCATTTCATACTTATCATTCGATCATAAAAGCACATTGCACACTTACCAACATGATATACTTGCCAATAGACCATATAAGCATAATACAACACATCATCATTTCATCTTTAACGTTCAGCTAAATCCATAGATTACAAGGAATACCCAATTCACGTAATATATCAAATTATAATCAAATGTTATTTACATTTGATTACTTAAAACTTACCTCGGATGTCGTCGAACGATTACAACGGCTATTCGACTACTTTAGCTTTTCCTTTATCCAAATTTAGCTCCCTATGCTCTTGAGCTTAATTCAAAAATTTTAAACTATTTTAATCACCTCACCAACTCATTATAAACAACAAAATTAATTTCTCCATGAAATACATACATACGGCAACTTTTAATTAAACACATATGCACATACATTCGGCACTTCATTTCAAACATCACAAATGTATTAGCTAACTCATGCCTTAAACTTGGAACACATTAGGACTTTACTACAAGTAATTTAACATTTTCCTTTATACATACCTTTATGACCGAATATACAAATCACTCACTTTAACAAGCATCACTCGGCATGTATGCAGAACACATATTAATTATCATTTTCATATCATAAAAACTCAAGTTGACCAAATATGTACTTTCACCTTTGCATGCATATAAATCACATTTCATTAAGCTTACATTCCCATTTTTAAAAACCATATAGCCGAATGTCATTTAGCATATTTTCATATTTGGCACTAAGTAATATTATTTCTACCCTAAATTGATCAAACCAAACCAAATTACCCAATTAAACATGCCATTTCAAATTGACACAAAAACTACATTTCTTAATCAAATTTTCATAACTTAACATAGATCACATATGTCTAATACCAAAAATCCAAAGTTATCAAATAACTAACACTTAATGACAATTTTGAACACCATAGTCGAATCATAATTGACTTTAATTCATCACCTAAATATTTCATTTCTTAACCGAATACCTAATTAATTTATAAGCAATGTTCAACTAACTCATGTTACAAAATATGCATCTCATTAATAATTATTAACTATTTATAACCTTAATATATACATCAACCACATATAATCACACTTTTACCAAATGAACAATCATGAGCTTTACATTAAACCACCTTAGCCGAATGCTCTCTTAAGCATTTAGGCCACACCCAACACAAATTTCACAAATTAAACTTATAAACTTAAGTTCGTAAATATTTTGACATTACCAAGTCCATCAAACACTCCTTAATCAATTTCTATCATCAATTATCAAATTTAAAACACATAATACATCCCAAAACCGAATGCTTATTTTCATCTTCCTAAATCTATATTCGGCTAATACACACACATATACTAAAACCTTAGCATTCAATTCTAACAATTAGCAAGCTTAAATATATCTTTTCACACAAGATATCAACATGGCCGAATGTACCAATATCAACCAAACTCAAAATTTTAACATGGGCTAGGTAAGGGACTTAGTAACTAGCTTAATTTCACCAAAATTTTGAAGAAAATACATGGAAACATACCTTAAAATCATGCTATGCAAATGACCGAATATGCTTGAGCTTTTTCCTTTCTTTTTCTCTTTAATTTCGGCTATGAAGAATAAAAGATGAACAAGCTTTGTTCTTTTCACCATTTTGTCATTTTATTTATCTTTATTTTATGATATAAAGCCATTTAATAATATAATACTAATTTAAAAAGCATATAATGTTTGTCATCATCATTATGGCCGGCCACTACATTAGAAAATGAGGTATTTGACATGCAAGTCCCCATTTTGTAAACCATGCATTATTCGGCCCTCTAAATTTAACTTATCACATTTTCAAAGTTTCTCACTTAAGTCCTATTTAGTAAAATTCACATTCAAATGACAAAATCAAGACATGATATTTTCACAAATGATACTTCACATATAATAGGCATAGAATATAACATTTAATTATCTTCGTGACTCGGTTTTGTGGTCCCAAAACCACTTCCCGACTAGGGTCAAATTAGGGATGTCACAGTACGTTTTGCGAACCACCTCATCGAAGTAAAGGACTCTATTACCTCGCTAGTGACTTTAGGAGATAGCAAGCATACTACCACAGAGTATGTCTAGTTTTTCGCGGTGGACCATCCTATGGCTTATAATGTAATTTTTGGACATTTGATCATGAGGATGGCAAGGATGATAGTGGTCACTTTTTGTATGAAAATAAAGTTTCCCATGCAATTAGCTAAAAAACAGCTAGGTAATGCCACATATTGTCGGTACAATAGGCTCATGATCAGGAACAACGAGGGCAGAGTTCGCAGCAGTTGAAACTTGATGGGCAGTTGTTAGATTTAGATAGCCTGGATAACAGATGCATGAGCGAGCTAAAAAGCCAGAAATAGTCGAGGCTATGGAAAATTTGTAACTTTTTAATGGTAGTACAAATAAGGTGGTAAGAATTCCGTCTGTGCTGACGAGTGAAGAAAAATAAATTTTGATTCATTGCTTAAGAGCTAATGTTGATATTTTTGCTTGGTCTGCTACAGATATGTCAAGGGTGGACCCTCAAGTAATTATGCACAGGTTAAATGTTTTATCTGAAGCCAGACTCGTGAAGCAAAAGAGGAAATAGTTTGTGCCACAGGTTGTAGAGGTTGTAAGGTAAGAGGTTGCAAAGTTGTTAGCTACAGGGTTCATTAGGGAGGTCGAGTACCCGAATTGGATCTCGAATGTTGTAATGGTGAAGAAGGCGAGTGGTAAATGGAGAATGTGTATAGATTTTACCAATTTCAACAAGGCTTGGCCCAAGGATAGCTTCCCTCTTTCTTCAATTGACAAACTTGGTGATGTGTCCTCTGGTAACAAATTCATGTGCTTTATGAATATTTTCTTTAGATTTAACCAAATCTTCATGGCTCTTAAATATCAATAGAAAAAAAACTTTTATCATAGAAGAAGGTTTATTTTGTTATCGTCTGATGCTTTTTGGTCTAAAAAATACAGGTGCAAATTACTAGAGGCTAGTGAACAAAAATTTTAGAGAGCAAATCAGACGAAGTGTCGAGGTTTATGTTGATGAAATGTTAGTGAAGGGCTCCACTCTCACCGACCATGTTGATAATTTATTAGAGGCATTTGCAGTATTGTAAGCCCACCAGATAAGGTTAAACCCGAATAAGTGTGCTTTTGGGGTTAGAGCTAGCAAATTTTTGGGCTTTGTAATCTTGGAGAGAGGAATTGAATCGAACCTTGAGAAGATTCAAGCCATCTTGGAAATACCCCATCCAAAGGCAATAAAGGATATCCAACAATTGATTAGAAGGGTGGTCACGCTCAACAGATTTATGTCACGAATGGCTAACAAGTGTCTACCTTTCTTCAATGCCCTTCGCACCTCTTTTTCCTGGACAAAGAAATGCCAAACAACTTTTGAGAAGCTCAAAGAGTACCTTACATCCTCTCTGTTATTAATGTCACCTTGTGAATGAGAGCCCATTTATTTATACCTCACCACGTCTAAGGAAACTGTGGTAGTTGTCTTGTTCAGGGTAGAAAGTGTTCAACAATCCCGCATATACTGTATCAATAAGGTGACACAAAATGACAAATTCAGGTACGTGAAATGTAACACCCTGAATTTTGGGCCTGAGTTTGGGATCTATTAGAAGGCTGCTTAAATAATTTAAATGTGTTTAAAAATTTTACAATTGCATGTTTAGTATAATATTTAACTGCTCTAGGAAGGGTTAGTAGTGTGGGAAAAGTCTTGGGCTCGATCTAAGGCTTTAGCAAAATTTTACATTTTTTTTCTAAAGGACCCTGAGCATTAGATGAAAGGCTTATTAATAAAGCCTAATGAAATTCGACACAAAGGATGTGCGTGGCCCAATGGTAAGATGGCGTTAGGAGTAGAGAGAGGTGCTGGGTTCAAGTCGCGACCGGTGAGAAATTTTGGTTGTTTTTTTAAAACAACCTAGAGGTCGGCAGAAAGGCTTTAAAATTAATTAGGGAGGAAAGTTGACACAAACAAGGTAGGATGCGTAGTGGCAAGGGACGGGTAATATAACCAAGAGGTTGAGGGTTCGAAATTAGGTTGTAACAAGTATTTTTAGTTTTTTCGAAAAACCTGGTTGCGCGTTAATAGGCTTTAAAAGGAGTTAAGGATGGAATATGTCACAAGGAGCGCTTGGGTGCAGTGGCGAGAAGCATGCTATAAAATCTAAGAGGGCACAGGTTCAAACCCTGGCAGGCAAAGTTTTGGTTTTTTTTCCTCTTAAGTAACCGTGGCTTCAGTAAGTAAGCCTTATAAATATTCGTGACCAAATTATAGCACAAGAGGAGTTGCGGTGTAGCGGCTAGTAGCATGTTGGAAGCCTGGGAGACTGGAGTTCGAGCTGTTGTGTGCGCAAAAGGAACAATTATTTTACTGTGGGGACGTCTAGAATTTGAATTAGGGTAGGGCTCTGCTAGGAGTTGAAATTCGGGTGGAATTGTAGATGAGGATTAAGGGGATATGATGAAGATAAAGCTGGAGAATTTGAAGGGAATTCGAATTAGTTAAAGTTTGGAACCGAATAAGAAATGGGGGGAAATACATATTCGGCCACTTTGGCCTAGTGCCAAAATAGTGTGGGAAAATATTAGGTATTATTTTGGTAAACATTCTTCTTAAATTTTTTATTTTGTCAAGTTTTTGAGAACCAATGACCATTCGGGTTTTAGCCTTCTGGCCTCCATTTGTATTTGGTATATTTTTTATTTATCCCTTCTTGCTTTTTTTTCTAAACCCCCTAAAAGCCGAACTCTCTCTTGCATCTTGGTAAGTTACTCTTCCACTTCTCTTTAGATTCGACTCTTTTTCCCCTCTCTGACCGTTTGGGTATTGGTCACTTGGATTGTTCTAGAAATTTCAATGAGCAAAGGGAATACTAGTGGCAAAGAGATGGCGAATGTGATAACAAAGTTTGAGCATGTAAACACCATTCCCAAGTTTAAGCGACGTAAGGTGTCGGCAGTTCGGGACTTTCTGCCTGGATGTAGAAGAGGGGCTACAACGGACCTCAGATTAAATAGGCAAATCGCAGTAGATCAAGGCAAGTATAGTTTGTCCTTCGGTAAGTGGGTTTGTTTTGCATTGTTGGGAAAGTGACTAATAAAGCGTAATATTTGAATATAGGTTCAGACGATTATGAATACTTGGTACTCTGTGTGGTCAAGTGTGTACTCCTAACCCCTGTTTGATAGTCGATATAGAGCCAAAATTGTGTACATACACCGCACACATGACGAGTCGGCAAAAACCAAAATCCCAAAAAGCTGAAATCTTGAAAAGTCGGAATGTCAAAAAGCCGAAAGGGCGAAAGGTTGGTGCCAGCAACCACATGAGCATGTAAACACTCGTGTGGAGATATCGATAAGACAATAGAGGCTCAATGGTCAATTCTATGGACTCGGGCCGTCGTTTGGCCAACTGGGCTAAAATGGGCCAAGTGGGCCCGATGGGCCCGTAGGCCCATCGCGAGTAGAATTGATGGATTAGTAGGTTTTGGTGAGCCAGATAGGCTAACTACATTACTTATGGTAGATTTGGGCCTAATGGGCCATATGAGTATGTGGGCCCTTTTGGTCTACATATTGAGCTTTTGGGCCTTAATATTTGTAATTGCTAAGTATGACGTAAAGCGTGCTGATTAATTTGGGGACTTGCTAATAGGCCACAGATGTGTATTTAGGCCTATAATGAAAATGACCGTAATGTCTCTAAGGGCAAATTGACCAAAATACCCCTTGTAGGTAACATGTCTGTTTTGACCCTATAGGATATATAGATAATTAGGGTTTCCATGAGATGATCTGATTAAGTAAATTTGTTCTGTTTGATGATGATTGTATGATCTGATATCTGCATTGTAGCATGCCACGACATTATGTTGCATTGCATTGGGTTGGGTTGTTATTAAAGAGAAGGAAGTCTGAAAGGCTTTTAGCCTGTTATCTGGCAGTTATGTTGCGTATATCTGATATGTGTTGTTCACGATACCATACTTGGTATGTACGGTTGGATGGGTCGATGTTATCCCCATACTTGGTGTGTAGGGCTGGGTGGGTCGATTATATCCCCACATGGTGTGTTTGGTGGTACGGAGATGGTGTATAGGGTTGGTGGGCATGTTATATATTTTCTGTATCTGATCTGCTCTGATTCTGCATTTGAGTGGGCTAAGGCTAAACTATATCTGATTTCTGTACTGAGAGGGCTAAGGCCACATCGTTTCTGTATGGGCTCAGGTCCAGTCTGTTACTATTGCTTTAATGGGCTAGGCCCAATGGATGTGATATATGTCTTTTTAAATCGTTGAGGGTTGTACACACTGAGGTGGGAGGAGTCAGAAGTGGCCACTTGCATCAATTTTGCGTTTAATATTATTTTAATTACTTACTTTGGGTTTTTTATTTTAATAAGGCCTTTCCTAAATTTTCTAGTTTGAATTTGGGGTTTTAATTATTAGGGTTTTTATCTGAGCGATTTTCCAAATTAATATCTGTTTTCAAAGCATTACGCTTCCGCAATATTCTCGAATTGGGCTCACAACTATTTTTGTTAAACATCACATTTTCGTAGTTTGACTATTTTAAATTAAGTTTTAACAACAGACTAATAATGATTTAAGGGAATGACATTTTAAAATGGTTTACAATAATCAAGTTGATTTTATAAAAATATACAAAGGACTTTTAACTTACAAAAGAGATTTATCGATAAAACAACATTTTACGAAGAAGCACTTCAATGTGACATGCTGGATTCGGGCCTAACTTCTAAGCCGGGTTTGGGGTGTTACATGAAAGTTAAAAAACTCATTTTCACTTTAACTATTGCAGCTTGTAAGTTGCGACCATACTTCCAAGCCCATCTGTGGTAGTTGTGATGAATAAGCCCATCAAAGAAATTTTGTCTAAACCTGGCACCTCCAGAAGAGTGACCAAAAGGAGTATAGAGCTCGTCAAGTTTGGTATAGAGTTCGCACTACAAACTATGATAAAGGGCCAAGTTTTGGCTAACTTCATGGTTAAATGTTCATTTGAGGCACCCACCAACTCTTCAGGTAACCCGGTTCATAAATGATAAACTCCATATTACAAAATAAAAAAAGAATATATTTAAATTATAATCCGCTACAAGTTTCAATGGCAGTCTTTGGTCCTTTACGTTACCTCTATAATAACTTATGACAAATTTCTAGTTTGTACTAATTTTTTTTTCTATTTGTTGCATGATACATTGTAGTTAGTTCGCCATTAAGTTTGCCACAAAAAGAAACTATGACCATCAACAAATCAAAATATTGGTTGGTTTATGTTGAAGGATATATGGTAAAGACTGGATCAGGAGTAGGAGTACTCTTGATGGATCCCAAAGGAAACGAGTGGCAATATGGACTCTTTTTTTTATTTCAAACATCTAATAACGTTGCAAAGTACAAGGTGTTGGTATCCGGGTTGTAGTTAGCTCGCCCGCTTGGAACGAGAAAATTTCTTGTTCATACAGATTCCCAGTTGGCTGCCAAATAATTGAACAATAAGTATGAGGTCAATGAGTTAAGGTTGAAGAACTACCATCCAATTGTAACCCAGTTGCTAGCAGAGTTTGATAAGATTCAAGTAAAATAAGTCCCAATGAGCGATCATACATGAGCAGACGCTCTGTCCAAGCTAGCATCTTCCATTATCATCGAGCAAAAGGGAAAGATTCTATTGGAACACTGGGAAGCCTCAAGTTATGATGCACTCCAAGTATATGTTGTAGATCAAGAAGACACATGGATGACTTTTATAGTTTGTGTATTATAGGGCATAAATGACTGCTAAGAAAAAAAGAGCTCACAAAATTACAACACAAAGTTACGAGGCATACCCTTTTAGAGGGTGTACTGTATAACAAAGGATTCTTACAACCACTACTGCAATGTCTGATGCCATCAGAGGCTGAGTATGTGATGTAAAAGATTTATGAAGACATTTGTGGCAAGCACTTGGGTAGAAGATTGCTTACCTAAAAAATCTTTAGGCAGTGATATTACTGGTCCATAGTTTAGAAAGATGCACATGAATTAGTTCATACATACAACTTAGAGAGTCAACATCCTCGGCCCATTCCCCATAGCCACAGCACAAAAGAAATTCATAGTGGTTGCGTAGACTACTTTACCAAATGGATTGAAGCTGAGGCTCTGGCAACCATCAGTGAGAGGTAAATAGAATCTTTCATTTGGAAGTCGATTGTATATAGGTTCGGTATACTACGTCCTATAATCACAGAAAATGGTACACAATTCTAAGGGAAATTTAAGAAATTTTATGTTAATCTTCATATCTCCTTAACTCAAAACTCTATGAAAACACCCTAAACCAATGGGCTAATTGAGACTACGAATAAGAAGATTTTGATAGCTTTGAAGAAGAAAGTGGGAGAGGCTAAAAATGCTTGGTTAGAGGAATTACCTGGAATTTATTAGGCCTTGCGAACATCCCCTCACATTGCAATAAGAGAGACAACATTCTCGATGGTTTACAACATAGAAGCAGTGATTCCCGTTGAGATTAGCATGCACTCACATAGAACAACATACTTCGACGAAAATGCCAACCAAAAAGCTATGAAACTTAACCTTGATCTTATTGATGAGGTTAGAGAAGTAATAGAAATCAGGAACATAGTATGTGCCCAGCAAGTAACTCGCTACTATAATTTCAAAGTAAAAAAACAAACAGTTTCAAGTTGGTGACCTTGTATTTAAAAACACTAAAGCCAGCTTACCAGTTTCGCAACAAAGAAAGATGGCCCCAAGATGGGAGGGATTGTACAAAGTTGTACAAAAGATAGGCTACGGAGCATTCAAATTAGTGAGACTAGAGGGCACAACTTAGGGCCATCTTTCCTTGTTGTGAAGCTAGGAAGCTGGTTTCAGTGTTTTTAAACATTCTGTAAACTCGTACATAGAATGCATGTCATCTTAAAAAAAATATGCGTAAATTTTGATACTTTAATGAAAAGATGTTCTTTCAATAGTATATTTACTTTAAATAATCCTCCCTCCAAAATAATTAGCGAGAGCTAAGGCTCGCAGGTTCAATACCCAGCCTCCAAAATAGTTAGCGAGAGCTCAGGCTCCCAACTATAATCTTAAGGCTTGTGGGTTCAATATTGCAGCCTCCAAACTAGTTATCAAGAGTTAAGGCTCCCAACTATAATATTAAGGTTCGCAGGTTTAATACTGCAGCCTCCAAAACAATTAGTAAGAGCTAAGGCTCCTAGCTACAATCTTAAGGCTCATGAGTTCAATACCGTAGCCTCCAAAACAGTTAGTGAGAGCTCAGGCTCCCAGATGTAATCTTAAAGCTCATAGGTTTAATACCGCAGCCTCTAAAATAGTTAGTGAGAACTCAGGCTCCTAGCTGTAATCTTAAGGCTTGCAGGTTCAATACTAGCAAGAGCTCAAGCTCCTAGTTACAAACTTATGGCTTGCAAGTTTGCACAACACGGCTTACAAAGCAGTTGAAGCTCACGAATTAAGTTTAAAATTGGCTAAAAAATAGCCTAAAATCTGAAACTTGTTTAAATTTGCTTAAGTTAAAATTTTACTCAAGTTCACGGAAAGGTAAAATGTCATAACATTAACAAATAAATTCAAAAACTTCAGTTCTTTCGTCAAGATCACCACAGACCTCGTTCTCCCTCCATTTTCCCTAAATAACTTCAGCATTATCGGTAGTAGGGTCAGCATCAATGTCATCACCAGCAGGCACAATAGTTGGTTCAGAAAGATTCTCCTCGAGGTAAAAATCCCATGAAATTTTCCACTTGGATGTGAACTCATCTCAAGTGACTCCTAAAAGACAACAAACATCAAAGTCAAGCTGGTCTATCTCTACCTTAGTGAGAGCATCACAATCAACCTTGTGAACATCAAAAGGCCCAGCAGTAACTTGAGCATACAGAAGAATATTGGATTTGAGCTCAGCAGTGACATCACTCAACATCCTCAAAGTGTTCTTCTTAAAACCCTCAAAAGCCTCTTCTTGTTTTCATTTTAACTCCGCCATTACAGCCTCACGTTTTGTAGTGATTTGGTTCACAACTACTTTATGATCTTCTACAACCCTTCTCAACTCAGCATCCAAGGCCGCGATATCATTGGATAGCACATCATTTTTCACTTGTTCAGTTTTTAACTTCCCAGTGAGCTTCTCATTTTGTTTGTAGAGCACATCGTTCCTAATCCTTATGTTCTGCCATTGCTCTTGAGTGCTTTTAAGATTTCCTTCGAGCTACCTTTAAATAGCCTTTGTCCCGATAATTTTCTCTTCAAAGCCTAGACTGATCATAGAGGCCTTAACAAGAAAAGCTTGCAAAGAGGAGCTAAGTGCTAACAACGCATATTTCTGCAAACTCCCAGATGAGTCATCAGCGCATATCTTCTCCTTCGCAGCCTCTAGCACTAAAGCTCTCAATTTCTTTACAATACCTTGTAGCTCCTTAGTTTTTAAGTTACAATGACTCAGAGTAAGCTTACCACTATTTTTAGTAGGTAGCTCCTCAGTAAGAAGTGCAGCAATGGGAAAAATACAGGGAGAATGAGAGTTACCACGAGCAATGATAGGAGAACTCTCGTGGGCCACAGTTTATAAGCTCATTAATAGGGAAGCAAGAGTGATGGCCACCATAGTAGAAGTCCTCATGCTCCTTTTGTGGAGAGACTTTATCCTGCCACTATCTGTCTCCTCCTTACTGCTAGCACCACATTAATAGCTCTCAAATCAGTTCTATGCCTTTTGTGTTGAGCCTTCAGAGTAGTTCGCAGGTCCATAGCCCAGGTAATGTCCATGGCTTCATTAAGTTCCCACGAAGTGCTGGTAGTTTCCTTAATATCACTTTTTAAACTACAAGTTGTGTTTAAATCACCAAAAACCCTAGCATTAGTAGGAGTAGTCATCAAATTAACGTAGGGACCACTTTCTACCATTAGTGTGCCCAACATCACTCAGGGACGAGGCTTTATCCTACAATAACTATAATGGAAATTTCTAGGTTCTTCTTTCAATCCCATTAGAATTTGTTCTAAGTGATCATCGTCACCATAGAGTACATGTGGCCATGATTGCCCATCAGAGGCTACACCTAACGCCTTAACAACTTCTTTACTGTTACTCTGTTTATATCTATTGGGGCTATGACTATCCAAACAGTATAAGAAAATGTTTCTCACGGTTATGACATCTTCAATAATTAGGAACTGCCAACACAGAGCCTTCTCAACTGGGCTTCACCTCTATCTGTCTTAATAGTTCGCTAAAAGGAGTACACATCCCCACTCAACGTGAACCATTCTGTAGGAAAGCCAAACCCACCTACAAGCTTACATTTCACCCTGAATACTTCCCCCAATTCAACTAAAGGTTGGGACATCAGTTCACAATTATGGTTGGACCTTTTCTGTGAGGAGAGAAATAATGAAAACCCACTGAATTCTTTCGGTTCTGAGCCTTTAACAGATACAGACTCTGGAAAAACTATGAGTTGTGGTACTTCATTACAACAGTAACAGTCAATAAAGTAGGCCACAGCGATCCACCAAGAAAATCTACAAAGTTGACTAGGGGCAATCTGGTAATCATCAAAGAGATGGCTAAAGAACGAGTTCAAAGGCAGGTGAAACGCAACATCCAAAGCATGGATGGGGAGCAAGAACCTGCCATCATTGGTATTTGAGCCTGTGTGAAACCTTAAGAATAGAGAATTCGTAGGCAAAATTGGAAATCTCGATTCCCCGCGCACGTAAGGCCCGATGCATCTCTTCTTATTTTGTAGTGAAAGCGAAAAGTTGGCTTTAATAAGGGTTTTAGAACCACGCTCTCATAGTGGGCAATGCAAAACTAATTGACCATAAGCTCCTCTCATTCTCGACATGTTTTCGACCCAAAAAGAAGAAGAAAAGAATAGAGGAAATTTAAAACCTAAGATGAAAAGTTACTGAGATTTACCTTAAAAAAAGCTTTAAATGATTTCGGTTATAAAAATATTAAGAGTGTGAGTTTGAGGGTTTCAGAAAACCCCTTTTAAAGAAGTCTCTTCCCTCCACATTCTGATGGTTCAAATAAACAAGAGACACTAACAGTCAGATACACGTGAGCACGATTTGTCCTTACATGTGGTGAAGCTAACATAAGGTCATAATAGACACTGCGTATTCTACATGATGTAATAAACACGAAGTGGTGGCCCTAAAGAGCTCCACTTTATAACCTTCTTTAGGCCCACTAGGGGGGACTAGATTGTCATACAGTAATAGCCACTAACCTGAGACCCAAATAAACTTCGGGTCGCTGACCTGCGACCTGGCTAGACCCTACTAGATAAATGCACATGGGACGTACAGTGAGAGGACAATGAGAGAAGCTTGCGGTATCGGCTCGCAAGAGTTGAAGGGAGCTCGCAGTATCAACTCACAAGAGTCAAAGGGAGTTCGTAGTCCCAACTCACATACACCCAAGGAGTTCATATGGAGGGGACCGTGAACGCCGTCATGCAACTTGGAATGATACACATGTCCAACATGCCCAAGGCCTGCTCAGAGTGTCAATCCTATGAACAGTGGGGTCAAATCATGAATAGTGGAGTCAAATTATGAATAGTGATAATATGTATAAATACCCGAATGTTTCCTTTAATGAGACACACAAAAAATTACTCAATACTAGTTAAATAAAATTTTGTACAGATTGCATAATAAAAGTTACATAAATGAAAGTACAAAAACAACAAAGAGGAATAGATTCAATGTATTACTACTTATGGTAAATACATTCTCTCAAAATTATAGTAAATACTTAGAAATTAATTTACTTTTTTGAAAGTGTTATTTAATAATTTAAAATTAAATAATTTAATCAAAAATACTAATTAAATTAATTAGCAATCATAGTTTTATTTATATTTCAAATTGGACAATCAAATTACTTTACCCTTAAAGTTTAATGTGGTAAAATTGTCATTTTAGCATAATTAAAATTGAGTTTGCATTGGCCTACAAAATGTGGAGGATTAATTATTAGGCTCACTCCGGTAGATACCTTGAGAAATAAAAAAAATTGGGTTTGTCGAAACCATTTTTTATTTTGAAAAACGAGGTCGACTTTTAAAAAACGAAAATGGGAGTCGCCATCAATCTTTTATCGAGGTGTGATCGGGTCACCTTGAGATTGATCATTTTAATAAAACATTTTGATTTACTAAAACAATGATTTTGGTCTACAAAATTCGAGAAAACGGGCTCAGGAGTCGGTTACGCACGAAGAAGGATTAGCACCCTCGTAACGCCCAAAATTGGTACATAATTGATTAATTAATGTCTTAATATCGAAAATTTGAAAAGATTTTAAAATACGATCATTTTTATTATTTAAAAAAAAACCCTAAATAAATTGAATTGGATGTTAAGACATTCTTGTCTCGAAATAATAAAATATCACATCCAGTAAGTTAGGATAAGACATTTTAAACTCTCGAAACTAAGCTTGTCTCATGCATTTAAGTTTCAAAAGGATATTCAGTTATTTGGGTCAAACGAAAAATCGGAACCCAGTAAGTTTGGGCACAATTTCTCAAATTTTCAAATACAGAATATTATCTTTGTTTTTAGAAATCCTTACCTCGAGATAATAAAATGTCACATCCCGAGAATAAGCTTTTATTTGAAATTCATGCGTTTTGATTTCAAAAGGGTAATCGGTTATTTAGACTCGACGAGAAAAATCGAAACCCAGTAAGTTAGGGCACGACTTTCTCGAAGCTCTCAAATACAGAGTATTGCCTTATTTTGAAAACTTTTGAATAAAAATGTAGCAATTAAAAGAAAGGTATTTTTTTTATTTAAAACGATGATTTAGAATAAAATCATTGCACTAGTAAATTACAAAACACAAATACTAAAAAAAATTCACGTATTAACATTTAACGCTGATATAGACATTCAAAAGGAAAAAAAAAATAATGTAAAATAACTAACAACATGAATAATACAATGACAATGATAATGCTAAAAAAAAACTAAAAGTGATAATAAAAGAATCTAAAATTTAAAACAATGAACAAATAAATAAAAAGGCATTATAAAGGGAAATATAAAAAGATCGAATATGAAAATAAAGTAAAAAGTATATAAGATAAATAATATATGAAACATTTTAAATAAATAAAATAATTTTCAAAATGAACAATATGGCCAACTTTTTAAAATAAAATACAAAATGGTTTAGATTAAATAATACAACAAAACATTATAAATAAAACAATATAATTATATATATAATAAAACAATTTAATGTAAATAATAATAATAAAATGAATAAAATAGTTTAAATATATATATATATAATATCAAAATAAACAAATAAATAACAAATTAAAAAATAAAAAATAAAAAAATGAATTAGGGATTAAATCAGAACAAACATGAAATTAAAAGTAAAAGTTCAATAATAAAACAAACAAATTTAATAAAGTAAAGGATTAAAATTAAGTGCGCAAAAACATTCAGGGATCAAATTTGAAATTATTCCAAGCTTTCTAAGCGCGTCGTTTTGTGCTCGTCCCTTAAATCGACCTTGGGACTAAATTGAGATAAAATAAAAATATGCGTGGCCAAATTAAAAACAAAAAGAAGACCAAAATAAAATAACTTAAAAAGGTGGAAGGGCTAAATGCGCAATTATCCCTTCCATCGAAAACACGCAAATCCCAGGGGTTAATGGGTCGAGTAACCGGGTCGGCCCCAAAACGACGTCGTTTTGGGGCCATTTTGAAAACCAAAAAATGGCGCCGTTTGATTGCTCTATAAAACCCAATTTTTTTTTTGAAAACCCCATTTTACCCTTTCCTCAAAAAAAAAAAAACAAAAACTCTCTCAAATCCTCCCCTCACCATAAATTCGACTTGGGCTCCGACGATTGGTCCACCGCACGCACCGCCGTACGCGTCGTCTCGACGCCGACATATACGGTGGCTGGAAAGCTAAAAACTTCCCCTTTTTAGCCCAAATCGAAAGGTAAACTCCTTCCCTTCTTTTTCTTTTTTGTTTTGTATGTATAACAATAAAAAAAAAGAACTAAAAAAAATCACCTTAAACCCAATACGATCTATTTCTTTTTTATCCTTTTCTGATCTGAAACTTGCTATTTTTTTATTGATTGTATGCGTGTTTTCTTTTACACTGATTATATTCGGCTTTTTATAGCCGGAATAAATCGAAAAAATAATAAATACAATATTCAGATTCAGATTCTTGCTATATTATTGCTAATTACATTTTTTTCGCAAGTATGTACGACACATGTTCGGCGGTGAACGTGGCTTGAAGACCCGAGGGAACGGCAGCGGCGCGAGGGCGGCGCGAGGGGAGACCTAGGGTTCCCGAGAATGTTTGTTCTCTGGGCCATTTGGGCCTGTTCTGTTGTTGGGTTTTTTTTTGGGCTAGGTTTTTGGTTTGGGTCTATTGGGTTTGGTTAATTTGGGCTTGAATTTGTAAAATGGGTTTAAGTAATCTGGGTAGTGAGTTTGTATGGGCTTGGTGTTTATTTAGGTCTTGTAATTGATGGATTTTGGACAATTTGGTTTGTTATTATTTTTTATTTTATTTTTTGGTTCTTGTATGGGCCCGGACGAAATGGGCCTCTTACAGGGTTTACATTATTTAATTGAATTAATAATATTAGTTAATAATAAAATAATTATTTTTGAAATAGAAAACTAACCATTAGGTTGGGTAATCATATAAGCTTAGTTTTAATTTAAACTGAAGGTTGTATTGAAGATATAATTAGATCCAACATATGAAGATTCGAGAAACTCATTTGTGGGCATGTGCCATAATATCTAAGGGGGTGACTCCTTGGTGTCATTGGCCTCTTGAGCAAGGAGTCCTAGTAGGACTCGATTTGCTATTAAAAACATTATTATGCTTTTCTCATTCAACTTTTGTGATTTTCTAATACATATATAGGGGTGCCAAAATTTAAAAGAATTCTTGTAGGGGTACTTTATTGAAATTTAATGAGAAATTTATTTGAGTTATTTTTCTTGAACTCAAATAAGTTCTGTTATTCTTGAGTTTTCCTATCTAATTTGTGAGATCATAATTGAAATCCTCATAAGCAATTATAATTCAATTTTAGAAGTTAAATTTTCTCACTTCTTTAAGTTAGTGTCCCTTCTTTAAGCATTTGAGAGTTTGAAAATTGTGGAAAAGATCATTCAGTTGAAATCTTGAACAATTCAAATTGGATCGTTTAACAATCAACACATTCCCATATGCTACTTGCAGTTTCACCTATCTCCTTAACTTAGAAACATAGATACTTCATTTTATCAAATTTATTACCAAATATCATGATAATGGTCTTTTTTTTATGAAAAACGTTTAAAATTCTATTGTGCAAACTCAAACGCTTTTTATATCAATTTTTTTAACAATTGACATTAAAGCTTTGGCCGTGCTATGTGGAATATTATAAATTGTTGACTAAATTGATTCATCTTTCTCTATTGTATATGTATATGATATTTATTACGATATTAAAATGATTAGCTACTTTGTTGATATAATGAAAGGTATGTGATTACATATGTATCGATATTGTTAAATTGTGAGCTCGCCCCCAATTAACTGATGCTAGACATAGTTAGGGTATAGTTGACATGCCATAGCATTCGTATATGTATTGGTAGGAGCATTTTGGCACTTCCGTGTATTCATTCTGGCACTTAGGTGTAATTCATTCTAGCATCATGGTGCAAATTTATTCTGGCATTTTGGTGCAATACATTTTGTGGAGTGTTAGGGGGATCAATACGTTAATGTCTGATCAATACGTTAATGTCTGATCAATAATTTGGTGCTTATTGTGGAGTTTTAGGGAATAAATCCGCATACTCATACTTATGTCTGTATCCAATTAATAGGGGTTATAAGTAAATGTTTATTATGTCATTTTGATTTTGAAAATGATACATTATTCTAATTTGTGGATAAACTTCGTTTTGAATATGATAAGCGAACATCACTTTCATTTTGCTTATAATAAGTAGTCCTAAAAATGATTTGTTTTAATTACTTTTATGTTTAACTTCAAATTATGTTAGTACCGCTAAGTAATCAATACTTAGCATACGATTGTTTGTTATCGTGTGCAGGTACCGTAAGCTTTTGTGGTGACCGTGTATTGTCAACATCCAAGCAATCAACACTCAGCTCAGCTATCCATTGTAAGGTTTTAATTATGCTTAATTATGTATGTCATGTACCTAAGTAATTAGGAAGTGTTTTGGAGTGCTTATGATATTTTGTTTGTATATATCTATGCTCATGTTTTGGTATACTTGGTAAGGTGACCTATAAGGTTTCCAAGATTGATTTTCAAGCTTTGTTTAGTAGCTAGTTGTGCATGGTTGTATAGGTTTAAAAAAAGTATGTTAGTTGATAAATTTGTCTAGCTGTATTGGACTGTATGCTTGGATGGTATTTGATTGTGATTACATGTGTTGAATTGATGGTTATTGCATTGGTGCTATGTTTAGGCATGTTTTAGGTATAACTTGCTATGGTTGGAATGCTTGAAAATAGGCATTTTTAGTTATTTTGTCATTCAGTCTCAAGACAGGAAGGACATGTCTTGAGACCGTTAGAATAAAATTTACTTTATTGTTCGTACAAAGTCTTAATGTGTTGAAACATTCCAAGTTAGTTTCAAGGCAAAGTGGCTCTTGTCTTGAGACAAAGGTACATCGAAGTTAAACTAATTTTGCCCTATTCCAGGTCTCAAGACATCCAACATCGAAGCTAAAATAACAAAACAAGGGAGGCCTATCTCGATGTGATCAAAGTTTCAAAATCATGAATTTCAAAAACATGATCAAGTTCTATGTTGCGCATCTTGAACATTTATGGCAAAAAGGATAAGACAACATGGTTTACTTACTAAAAAGGACCATTTTATGATTTAACATCAAGATTGATGAACATTTGATAAGTTTAAGCCTTAATAAGAGCCTTTACGAATTTACACTTTACTTAAAGTATTATGGCTTTGGTATGGCCATTGGTTCACTTGATATTGATGACCTCTTAACTATAAAAAGCAATGAAAGTCTTATTACGAAATTTAAGTTGAAATGCAAAATGCTTTTGAGATGATTGATTTTTAATTGATGATCCATTTCCTTAGAATGAAGATTAAGCAAAACTAAGAAAAAAAAATTCATTTGTCAAAGAAAATATGCCAATTTTTTTTTTAATAAGTTCCATATGGAAGGATTTAAGATCATGAATACTCTTATGAATTCAGATGAGAAACTCAACAAGGATGTAGTTGAGTGTATAAAAATATTTTATATTAAAAATTTTTATGAATTCATGTTGTGTGTTGTATCCCTAAAAAACAAGGCCTAACATCTTATATGTTGTAAGTGTTCTATCTTATGTCATGCATTGTGTAAGTGGCTTACACATAAAGAGTGTTAAAAAATTTTATCAAATAAAGGTGAGCAAAACTCGATTCGACTCGAAAAAATCGAAAAAAAATTGAATTTCGATTTAAATGAATCGAGTTATTCGAGTCAACTCGAATTTTTTTTTGAATTTTGAGTTTGAATCGAGTTGAGTTTTCAAATTCGAATAACTCGAATAATTTGAATAAATCGAATATCAAACTATAATATTTTACATTTTTACCCCAAACTCCCAAACCTTTTTACTTTTCCCTCAAAACTTTTACTCCTTCCCACTTTCCCCCCAAAACTTTTACTCCCCTCCTATCCCAAACCCTCATCTTCCAAAATCCATTTCCCACCAAAATTTTACTCTCCTATTTACTTTTTCTCAAAATTTTACTCCCAAAAACCCTCAAAATTTTTTATTTTCCCCCAAAATTTTTACTCCCTCCCACTTTCCCCTTAAAACTTTTACTCCATTCCATCTCACCCCCCATCTACCCCAAACCCATCCCCCACCCCAAATTTTTTTAATATTTTCCCTCTGTAATTTTACTCTCCCATTTACTTTCCCTTAAACTTTTACTCTCCAAAACTTTTTATTTTCCCCCTAAACTTTTACTTCTCACGATTTACTCCCAAATAAAAAATCAAAATTATTCAAAAAAAACCCTAAACATAAATAGTAATAATTTTATTTATATCTACTATTTATATTATTAAATTAAATTTCACATTTTATATTATTTATATTATTGAATTGTTTAGTCATATTGAATATTTATATTAAAATTGAATTATTAATAATGCCATAAAATATTCGTGTTAAAATTTTATATAGATATCAATTTTCACATTTTATCTTTAAAATAACTTTTATTAAAAAAATTACATTTTTACATTTAATATATTTTTTAATTCCAAAATACATAGTGACAAGAATCTGAAGATAATTGAAACAATCAAGCAAGCAAAAAAGCTAACCCGTGTATAAAAGATCAATAAATAAATCATGAGGTGATAAAAGTTAATAAAAATTTTGATTACGGCGGATAAATTTTATTACGATGGGTGACAGTGGTTACAAGTAGAAGTGTGCATGGGCGGGCCAGGCCGGGTTCGGGTTGGGCTTGGACAAAATTTTAGGCCCGTTTTCTAGGCTCGGGCCCGGCCCGGCCCGAAATATGGGCTTAAAATTTTGTCCAAGCCCGGCCCGAAATAAATTTGTTAAGCCTGAGCCCGGCCCGGCCTGACCCATATTAATTTTTTTTTAGCTTATTTCATTAAATAAAAAATTTAAAATATAACAAATCAAATACATTTAAAAACATAAAAACAAATATTAAAATAAGAAATAAATAAAAAATGAGAAACAATTCTTAAAACAATACACAAATTAAAAATATAATAAAAAGTGGTTATATTAAAATTAAAAATAAAATGCAAATATAATTAAAAATAACTATAAATTTAGTATATAATTCGGGCCGGGCCCGAGCTAAGAAAGGTTCACCCGAGCCCGGCCCATTTTCTAAACGGGCCTCTTTTTTTGCCCAAACCTATATTTCGGGCCTATAATTTTACCCGAACCCTCCCATTTTTCGGGCGGGCCTTCAGGCCGGGCTACACCTCTAGTTACAAGAACCCAAAATTATTTTTTAAAATTTAACTTGAATAAATATATTTGATTTGATTCGATTCAAATCAAATTTCATTTCACTCGACTCGATTCGAGAAAATTTTAAATCAAATTAGGATGATAAAATATAATTCGTCAACTCGAAAATTTTTCATTCGATTCGATTGAACGCTCAACCCTATTATCAAATATGTCAAAAGGGATGGTGTTAAGTTCAACAAGTGTTAGAAGTTTTAAAATTATTGGATTTTTTATAGTGACTAGATAAACTCTTTAGATTATACGAAGAGGACCTCTAAGAATTGTTTCAGCTTTGCACAATCGATGGAAGTTGATTTCTTTTTTGCAATAGCAATTTTCAATCAAGGCTTATAATTGAGAAGGTTATACTCAAAGGCAAAGCAAAGAATTTTTTAAGGGGTGAGGTAATATTACAAAATTTTAAGGGGCAAAGTGTATTGTTTAAAATTTTATTAAAATGTATTGAAATTAAAATTTTTTTTTTTAAGGAGCCAAAAATGTAAGTGTTCCATTTTTAAAGCTCTAAAAAGCTTTGATTGAATGAATAATTATATGGAGGGGTCTTAAATTAAAATTACCCCTTTTAATTAGAGGGCAAAGACCCCTTTGCTTCGCAACTGATTCTGCTTGATTTGCATATGGACCAAGTGTTTGTAGACAATCAAACTGCAATTCAATCTTTCATGAAAACACCAAACATTTCAACAATAAGCCTTTTTTTTTTGGTTAATATAGTGCAGAAAAGTGGTTAATTATCTTGGTTTTCTGCAAAATTAAAGATTAAATTGCTGTCAATTTTCACTAAGAGAACGAGTTTGAGTTTTGAGAAAATAACTTAACTACTCGAAATATATTATTTGAAATTAATAATAACATAAAAAATATGTACGATACTGAAATAAAAAAATATTAAATACATAAATATATTAGATTTGTAATACTAAATACACTATAATTATTTATTATGACGTTGTTATTAATCGTGAGTTAGTGTCGATTTGATTCGTAATGTTAAATTAATTAACAACATTGCTAATATTAGAAACTCAATCACACATGTAAGCGTGTGGAAACCACATATTTAGAATACAGATTTATGTTTAAAAATAATATACAATAAATAATGAAAGGTATGATTTAAAACTAATTAATTATAATATATGAAATATGTACGATGTTAAAATAAACAAAAATAGATTAAATTGTAAGTAAAACGAAATTTAAATATATGAATACATCATATTAAGATAATTGTATGAATACAATTATTTACCATGGTGTTGTCATCAATCCTAAGTTGATATCATGTTAGTTAGTAACACCATCTCAATCAACAATATTATTAATACTAGGTTTTTTCATATCATAGTGTGAGTGTACGAGAATATTTTATATTAAAAATATATTTATAAAATATTTTAACAAATGATTATCGGTGGAGTAACAATAAATTTTATATAAATTTATTGTTCTTAGTTCCTTTCTCAAATAATTTTTTTTTTATTTGGAGACCATATAAAAGTATGAAAAAATAAAAATACCCTCGTAATAATATTAGTTACCCATTAAAGGATATTTTAATAATTTCACAATTGAGTTGATATCGAGTTGACTCATGATACCAACTCAATCATACATTTTATATAGAGTATAGATATACTAATAAAGTATGCATAAAAAATTAAAATATCTAAAAATATTAAAATTAAATTTTAATTGAGTGGTAAATTTAAAGTTTTATTAACTCAATTGACATGTGTTCAAATCTTGTCATATTCATATACTTTTATTTTTTTTAAGTAAAAGACTAACGTGCCATTAAATAATCTAATTTATTTTAAATGTGAAAGGATATTAAAATAAATTTCTCAACTGAATTGATAAGTGACAACTTAGTAAAAATACAAACTCCATTTTTAATTATTTTTTATGTACATAAAAAAAATACTTCAACTTGTAATTGAATTCAATTTAATTTAATTTAATCTCTTTGTTGTCATTGCTATTTTTACCTTCATTATTTTAACTTAATTACGATTGACAGTCACATTAAACAACAGGATCTCTTAGTTAAATATTGTATAAAAGGAAAAAAAAAAAAAAAAAAAGCTGCGATTACCCACATTATGATAATGATAAAGAAATTGTCTTCTCTGTTCCTTTCTCTCGGACCATATAATCATAAAAATTCAGAAATTCCAGATTTATTTGTCGCTTTCAATAACAGAAAAGTGTGGGTGAGCCAAATCATTCATGAAAACAACTTTAGCATGAAATTGAGGACTCCAATTTTGGCTGTTGCTGATTATGTGAAATGGAATTTTCCTTCCTTCTCGGCCACACAATGTGCCCTTGTTTTATTTCCTTTTTCAGATGCATGTGTAACTCATATAAAAACAAACAAAAACTCTATAAATATCAGGTTTATTAAGAATAAACACAAACTGAATGTGCAAAAATGCCCTAAACTGTTGAAATAAGTAATTAAAATGATGGAACAGAGTGAGAAGTTGGAGCTGTAAGTGTGGTGGTTTTTGTGGGTTAAGAAGTGAAGAAAATGCGGAAGGTAAGAGAAAAGGTTTGGGTTGGGCAGGATTGCACAGATGATAAAGAATGTTGTAGTAGAGTTATGAGTATCAGCTGCACCCAACAACATTATGACACATATCCTTACCCTCTCCAACATATATTATTGTCTTTGAATTTGAAACGACTCTACCCAATGGAAAAGGCTAATGAACAAAAAAGATGATGTATAGAACAACAGAAGCAGAGCACGCCGAAAGAGACGCTTAGCAACCGACTCCAAGCCACACATTCGCTCTCAAGTCTCACCGCCCCATTCTCTCCTCAACCTTACGTACTTGCCCTCCCCTTTATTTCTTGTTTTGGTCCAAATAACCAAAGAAAGTTCTTCACCATCTTACCCCAACAATACAGCTCTTTCTAACTCAACCATTTTCATCACTTTAATTTGGTTATGAGAAGCCTGCCATTCTATTCGCAAAATTCGATTCGATTTGAAAAAATTAAAAAAATTTGAATTTCGAGTTAAATGAATCGAGTTATTCGAATTAATCGAGTTATTCGAGTCAACTCGAATATTTTTTTCGAATTTCGAGTTCGAATCGAGTTAAGTTTTTAAATTCGAATAATTCGAATAATTCGAATATCAAACTATAATATTTTACATATTTACCCCAAACTTCTAAACCTTTTTACTTTTCACTCAAAACTTTTACTCCTTCTCACTTTCTTCCCAAAACTTCTACTCTCCTCCCATCCCAACCTCCCATCTATCCAAAATCCATTTCCCACCAAAATTTTACTCTCCTATTTACTTTTTCTCAAAATTTTATTCCCAAAAACCCTCAAAACTTTTTATTTTCTCCTAATTTTTTTATTCCCTCCTATTTTCTCCTAAAACTTGTACTCTCTTTTCATCCCAACCTCCCATCTACCCCAAATCCATCCCCCCAAATTTTTTATTAATATTTTCCATCCAAAATTTTACTTTCCTTTATTTACTTTCCCTCAAACTTTTACTCCCTAAAACTTTTTATTTTCCTCTTAAATTTTTACTTCTCACCTTTTATTCCCAAATAAAAAATCAAAATTATCTATTAAAAAATCCCTAAATATAAATAGTAATAATTTTATTTATATCTACTATTTATTATTAAATTAAATTTCACATTTTATATTATTTATATTATTGAATTGTTTAGTCATATTGAATATTTATATTAAAATTGAATTATTAATAATGTCATAAAATATTTGTGTTAAAATTTTATATTGGTATCAATTTCACATTTTATCTTTAAAATAAATTTTATAAAAAAAATCACATTTTTACATTTAATATATTTTTTAATTCCAAAATAAATAGTGACAAGAATTTCAAAATAATTGAAATAACTAAGTAAAAAAGCTAATCCGTATATAAAAGATTAATAAATAAATTATGAGGTGATGAAAGTTAATAAAAAATTTGATTATGGTAGATAAATTTTATTAAGGTGAGTGATAGTGGTTATAAGGACCCAAATTTATTTTTTAAAATTTAACTCGAATAAATATATTCGATTCAATTCGATTCGAATTCCATCTCACTCAACTCGATTCGAGAAAATTTTAAATTAAATTAAGATGATAAAATATGATTTATCAACTCGATTAACTCGAAAATTTTTCATTCGATTCGATCGAATACTTACCTCTACTCTTATCCTACCAAAAAAAATTGAATTAGGACCATGGCTCCGCCAATCACCAAAGTCCCCCCCCTTGCATTGCATTTACTTATTCCAATTATTAATTAGTATATATCTAAAACTGTCATTCCCATCATTAATTTGTTTTCAAATCATAATGATGGCAGACTATGTATTCATCGTAGAGGTGTGCATGGGCCGGGCCGGGCCGGGTTCGGGCCGGGCTCAATTAAAAATTTAGGCCCGTTCGTCGGGCTAGGGCCGGGCCGGGCCCGAAAAATGGGCCTAAAATTTTGCCCAAGCCCGACCCGAATAAAAATATTAAAACCCGGGCCCGGCCCGGCCCGCCCATATTAATTTTTACACTATTTTTTATATAATTTTAAAATATATATAAACCATAAAAAATACTAAAAAACCAAAATAAATATTTCTCAATAAATAAAAAATAAATTTTAAAAAATATGTATACTTAAATAACAATAAAATAGATGTAACTTAACAAACAAATGCCTCTAAAATAATAACAAAATTAACAAATGTCTTTAAAATAATAACAAAATTAACAATAAAATAAGTTTTATACAATATCTAAACAATAACAACAAAATAGTAGCAATATAATAGTAAAATGATAGCAAAATAGGGAGAAAATAATAGGAAAATATTATTAAAAAATAAATTATTTTTTGTCTTTAGTGAATTCGGGCCGGGCCGGGTCGGGCCCGGGCCGAAAATATCTTACCCGAGCCCGGCCCATTTTTTAAACGGGCCGTATTTTTTTGTCCAAGCCCATTTTTCGGGCCTATATTTTTGCCCAAACCCTCCCACATTTCGGGCGGGCTTTCGGGCCGGGCCGGGCCGCCCGGCCCATGCACACCTCTAAATTTCATCGTTCTTTGAGATTCTGTGATTTTTTCTTAAGTTTTGCTTGCATCATCACCGACGTCAAGAGGTTACCTTTTTTATTGTTAAAAAAAAACTTAATTTGATAAATTTTGTAAATGTTGTCGAATTTATTAATTTTTTTAGAATTAAAATTAAATGATAAATTTTGTAAACATTCAACATTAAATTTACTTAAATTTTTTATATTTAAAATGAAATTGATAGAATGCATAAAAATTAGAGGGCTATCACTAGACCAATAAAAAAAATTTTACATAAGCTTGGAGTGAGTATAATATTTAATTTCAAAAAGTATAATATTTAATTTCAAAAAGTTTAGTGACTAAATAAATAATAATAATAGTTGGGTGACCAAAATAGAATGAAAGACATAGTTAGATGACCATTTTTACAGTTTACCCATAAAAAATAATTTTCAGCATGTTCACGTTATCGTTTAGTTAAAAAAAATTAACGGAAGGGCTAATTTGCATGTTTCAAAAGGAATAAGGCCTAATGTACTCATTTTTTTTTTAGCAGAGAGACCAAAATGCAATCCACCCCTAAGTTAGAGGCTTCCCTAATACTTTTTTCATTTTCTTTGACGGAGTGACCATTATTTTTGTAAAATTTTTATTTCACTTCTCTTCACATAATAAGAGCAATCAAATTTTTTAAAATAAATAATTGATAAAATCATATTGATAAATTATCATAATTAAGTTCAATTGTTGGAAACAAATTACAGTTCAATGGTTATTGATTAAATTCAAATGATAAAATTAATGTGTGGCAAAAATAAATTTTATAAGTTTTCATAATTTTATGAAAATATTAAGGCAAAAAAATGTTAAAAAAAAAGTGAACTTGTAAAAAAAATTGTAATAAAAACAATTTAGTAAAATGTATGTTTAAATAAACTTACATTTCATCACCCAAATACAAAAATCTTACATTATAGCTAAATAAACTAAATAAGGCAACGGAATATACTTAAGGGTAAACTACAAAAACAGTCATTTTTGTTTGTCTCAGGTTACATTTTAGTCACTTATATTTGAAATGTTACGTTTTAGTCACTTATGTTATTATTTTGTTACGAAGTGATCACTCCTCTGTTAAGTTCCGTTATCTCCTTAACAGTAATCCTACGTGGCAGTCCAACTAGATTTTAAGTGCCAACTTGGATTTCCTAATGGGATGAGAATATATTTTTTATTAAATAAATTTAATTAATTAAAAATTTTAAACCCTAAATCTTAGTTAAAAAACCATTGATCTCCCCCCCCTTTTTTTGTTTTCTTTTTTAATTGACTAAAAAAGCTATTATCATCAAAATTTTTTATTCACTTACAAAAACAAAAGAGGTTTCAATGGAGGGTCCAGGTATGTCTTTTTCACCGACAAATTTATGTTCTAAGACTTAAAGTGAAGTGGTTGTCGACAAATAAAAAGATGATAATCGTTTTTGTTCCTAATCATTGTATTTTCCAATTCTTCACGTTCTTGAATAGTTGGTTTCTCAATATGATTTTTTCTGATCTGAATCGGCTTGTTTGTTCACAATCCCTTTGTGGGTATCCTGTTTTTTTCTGATTTGAAATTTTTTTAGTTGTTAATATTCATATAAAAAATTTTAATTTAGGGTTTTTATTAAACAATAAAAATCCAATCATTTATTTTTCAGTATTGAATAAAAGAGATAGGTGAATGCAAAGAAGACATATCTAAACCCTCCATTGAATCTATCTTTATGAAGCAATCAATTTGATTTCAACTATTTTAATCTTAATAATAGTTTTTCCAGTCAAATGAAAAAAAAAACCATTGAAAAAAAGAAGAAAATAAAGAAAAATTAAAAAGAGGAGATGAACAGTTTTTTAGTTTAGGTTTAAAATTTTAATTAAAAATATATTTTCATCCCATTCAGAAATCCAAGTTGGCATCTAAAATCTAGTTAGACTGCCACGTAAGATTACCTTTAGAAAGATAACAAAACTTAACGGTAAAGTGATCATTTCGTAACAAAATAATAATATAAGTGACTAAAATGTAACCAGAGGCAAATAAAAGTGACTATTTTTATAGATTACCCTATACTTAATATTAGGAGTAATCTTATTACTAGAGATAATATTATATTCCATTAACCAAACTCTCATTATCTATTATTTAAAATTAACAATACCAAACACTGCACGCTTTCGTACTTGATAAAGAAGTATAGCAATGAGTTTTACAATCTAGTTAGAGCAACCACGAGCTCTAAAAAGACTATTCCTTGTTTATCAAGGCTAATGTCCATTTGTGCTGAGTCGCTAAAGCCGCCATTCTCATGGAATCTTGCCAAATCTCAAGAAAAATGGTTAATTTTGACAAATTGAAGCTTTTCTTCGATCCATAAACAAAACAGAGGGAAGGGAGATGGTTCATAGCATGTTAAAAGAGTATAGAAGGCGGATAAACTCGCAAAATGCCTCTCTCAAAGAGGTAGACCGACTCTTATTATGTTTAGTTAATATTCCTTTATACTGATTACATCGTTAAAGCCTTCTAGTGGAGGCATTGTGTTGGGGAGAGAAAACTTCACCGACGTAATTCGAGTACCATTTGATGACCTAAACACCAAAGAGGATTGGAAGCTAGACCAACAGACTTGATGAATAAAGCCCTTCTTACTAAACAGGCATGAAGAATATTGATGAATAAAAGATCATTAACTACTAAAGTCTTTAAAGTGAAATATCATAAAAACTATGAATTATGTGATGTCGAAAGCTTCTGACTTGTAGATTTAGAAGTGCTTCTAAAAGGAGAAGACTTTGTTTACTCGAAGTTGATGTGCAAGTTTGAAATAGAAAATCTTGTGAAATTATTTTGGTTAACGAAGTCCTGAGGCATGCAACCGGTTTGGGATTTTATGAGGAATAATGTAAGATTTTTGGATGACAGGATGATCAGATCTACTCTAGAAAAGATGGCTTGGTAGGATATTAGAAGTAGAACCTTTTCTATCCTAGGTGGAGAAAATAAGCTCATATGGAAATTTTATAGCTGTGGTGTTTTCTTTATGAGATCTATCTAAAATTATTTGAAAAAAAAAAATCTAGAGAGACATAAGGAATCCGCATGGGATCAAGTGGTGAAACCTTTGAAAACTCAAACTCCAATTCAATTTTTTTTTTTAATGAAAAACGTGTCACGGATGTATTCCAACTAGAGAAAAATTGGCAAGATAATCAATTAATCTATGACTAATTGCCCTTTTTGCTCCTTCTACTTTGACTCTATTGAGCATGTCTTTGCTAAATATGATTTTGCTAGAGCTATCTATTTTTTAAATTTGACTTAGACTCTGTTTGTTTTAACAAAAATTATTTTAATTTTTTTTTTTGCATTTTTTTTATGTTTGGTTAATAGAAAATAATTTGGTCAACCAAAAATGACTTGCTGGTCAATGGAAAAATAAGTCATTTTTCTAGTAAAATGACTTACCCTTTTGAAAAGTAAGTTATTTTTCAAAAAAGAACTTATTTATAGGTAATTTTATTTTTATATAAAAATTAACTTAAGTCAAATTTAATATTATTATATTAATAATAAATTTTTATTTTTATTTTATTTTTAAAAATATTTAAAATGAATAAAATATTAATATAAAATATTATAATTTTCAATATTATTAAATATACTTATTTCATTATCTATATCTAATCATATAATAAATTATTTAATATTTTAATTTTATTTTAATAATAAAATTTAAAAATAATAATTTTAAATAATATTTTACATACATTATTGAAAAATATTCAATATTAATATTTTAATAGTTAATATTTATTACAATTATAAATATATTAATAATAAATTTTTTGTAGTATAAAAGTTAAAATATGCCATAAGCTGTCTATGTACTCTTCAAAAATTTAGAAATACAAATTAGTGTATGTACTTTTATTTTCAAGAATTTAATCTTTCTAGTTTTCAGATTTGAAAATCAAGTCCAATTGTTAACATTGTTAAATTTTTTTGTCAATTTTGTTGATGTCATATTTTTAAATAAAAAATACTCGGTATTCATGCAACTAAAAAGTGACGTTATAATGAACATGAATTTAACAAAATATTTTTAAAAATGCTAACAGTTGAATCTGAATTTTAATATCTAAAAAGTAGGACTAACCCAAAAATAAAAGCACATGGATTAAATTTAAAATTTACGAACATTACAATGACTTATGACATATTTTAACCTAGTATAGAAATCTGAATATTTTAATTATATAAATTTGAGTATTTATTTAAGTAATGCTTAGCTTCATTTATCCCTTACAACAGGGGCGAAGCGAGGGGGGCAGGCATGGGCCCCGGTCTCCCCTAAAATGTAAAATTTTCTTTTTGACCCTTAAATTTTTTTAAAATTTTAAATTAGTAAAGGTAAAATTTCACTTTGGCCCCCCTAAAATTATAAAAATTCGATTTAATCTTTTACAATTTATAAAGATATAAATTATAAAAAATTAAAATTTCATCAGGCCCCCCCTAAAAATTTTTTCTGGCTTCGCCCCTGCCTTACAACTCTAATGTGTCAATATGTACTCTCATATATGTAATATATGTAATTTAAATTAAGTTTTAATTAAGCATTATTTATTATTAAGTTTATATATGACATTGATTATTACAAATATTTTGTATTGTTAAAAGGAACTTGCACTATAATATTTTATAACAAATATATTTTGTCGTGTTTGTTTTACAAATAACAATGTAAATATAAATTTATAGATATAAAATAAAAGCAATTAAATAATGAAAATATAATAAAATCTTAAATATATACTTGTTTCATTGAAAACAACTTTTATGAAATATTTTTAGAAAATCTGTCAAATAATAAAAAATATTTTACACAGATTTGTCCAAACACCAACAAATATTAATTTTTCAATAAAAATAAGTTATTTTCCAAAAATTATTTTCCGAAAGCTATTTTCAATAAAATAAACGAAGTCTTAGTAATGTTTTATTGGAATTCGAAGTGTCTCACGTTGGAGGGTGTAAATACTAAAGAAGCAAGAGAATTCTACACCCTCTTCACATGTACCTTATGGCGAATCTGAAATGAGGGAAATGATGTCATTTTTAGAGGAGCTCAACCCAATCCAATAGGTACCCTCTGCTTTATTAGGAACAACTACTATTCTATCCGTAAGGCATTACGGAAGAGGTTACAATGAGGGGAATGAATGGTAGATGTGGTATCCTTACTAGATTAACAGAGCTTATGGAAGATGATTGTAATGACATCTAATGAAATTTGTCTGTAACTATCAAAAAAGGAAGAGAAAGAGGTAGCTTTTAGGATGTTGTTGGGGTGAAGGATAGCAACAATTATAAGATATCCTGTAGTAAAAGATTTTATGGGAAATCTTGACTTCAAGCGCAAATTTTTCTTTTGAGATTGTTTTCTTTATATATGTATGATTAAGGAATTAACAAATGTAGACTCTTGAACATGGACAAAAACTAGAGTAATATCAATTCAGAAATATCAATAGCGGATTAAAAGCTCACCCTTGCTACCCGTGACATCAAGGAACTAATGCAAAATATTGAGGTCGTCAAAGCAAAGGGAGGAATCAATCAGGATTTGAAGGAGTTGAATGGTTGGGCAAGAGCGCGTCCGATATGGACATTTCGTTTACTTGACCTTAATATTTATTGACTTCTCTTTGATTGATTTTTTATGAAATGAATTTTTTTTAAGAGATAAATGTTTCAATAAAATATATTATTACAAGCATTGAATTGAATAATTAACAACTGAATTCAGTTCAAACTAATTAATTAAAATAAATCTAAGGAAAACTCACACATCTATGTAAGATAAGACTCGAACATGAAATCTTAACCTATGTTTAGATTGAGGTAATACAAACCAAAGGAAAGGAAAGTAGGGGAAAGGAAGATCATTTCCTTTGTTTGGTTAACTTTTTTTTTAAGTTGAAGTAAGGGAAAGCTAAGAAAATTAAGTATCCTTTAGTTTCCCTCAAAATGTCAAATTTTTATTTACCCTAAATTGGAGAGAAAATTAGGAAAAGGAAAGTAAAAATATTTTTAAGTTGTAAAATATCTTTTTTACCTTTATAACTTTCTAAAAATTATAATAGTAAGAAATCACTATATTCAATCATTTCCTTTCCATAGTTTAACCAAATAAAAAATTTTAAATTTCCTTTACTTTCCTTTCCCTTACTAATTTTAATCATTCAAATAAAATGATATTTAATCTTTTCCTTTCTTTAACAAATTTTGCTACATTTTTTTGGTAAAAATGTCTACCTTTATCATACAATAGTCTCCATTTTGTGCCAAAATATTAAACTTGGTTATTAACATTTTGGAGATAAGTTTGTCATGACTTTTTTTCTTTAGACTGGTTAATCTGGAATTTGACCAAGGCAAGTAATATAGTAGTTGAACAAATGGATTGGCATTCACTTTTTGCTATTTGCATTTGGAGGTTATGGAAGTGTAGGAATGATTTTATTTTCAATGATGGGCATAATAGTAGTAGAGATGTGCTTTCTACTAGCACCTCGTGGGCGCCAAGTTTATCTTCCATGGCTGGCGACTGTCAACAGGTTTTTATCTCTGTGGAGGAGAAATCCTGGAAGCCTCCCAAGGATGATTGGGTGAAACTTACGGCAGATGGATCCACTAATTTCGTAGGAGAGTTCAAATGGAGAGTGGATTTGTGGCTTTGTGTTGAATCTTGGAGCATCAACAATTTTTCAAGTAGAGGCGCGGGCAATGCTTGAAGGTCTTTCTCTTGCATGGAAGATTGAGGCTGAAAGCAATAATGCTTTACTGATAATGGTCTCGCGGAAATTCAACTTATCCATCAACTTTGTAGAAGGAAATGACTGATCGAGTTCAAGCACATAAATAGGAACAAAATTCTTGTGCTCATAGACTAGCTAAAATGGAACATTCAATGTTGGAGGGAATGCGGGTGCTGCTGCATTGTCCGAATGTGTTACTGGATATTCTACGATATGGCTGTTTAGACGGTTTAAGTTGAACCTCTTTTTATTCCAAAAAAAAAATCAAGGCATTTATGATTATTTCCAATTAACTTTGAGCTAGTAGTCTTTTCAATAAAATTGTGCAAGTGTTCGATTTATTTTAGTTTCGTGCTCTATCCTTATACTTACAAAGAAATTTCAATAAAATTGTATACATGTAAAAGATACAAGAGTGCAATACTTTTGAGGTGATTATGGCCAAAATACAACCAAGTTTGAATACTGCATGGACGTTATCCGCAAGTTGAACATATGCCAAAGAGTAGCCATATCTTAACAAGTTGCTCTACATTCTTTTAATTTTAATTTATTGTATAATTTAAAAAAAAAATAAATACCAGTTCTCTAGTAAAATGAATTAGTTGATAAATGATACATTTATTATGTTTCTGCCTCTGCATTTTTTACATTTTCCATTTTTATAATTTTTTTTCATCATCTTCAATTGTTCTTTTATCTTTTTGCTGGTGGCACCCCATAACTCAGCAATAGAGATGACGCGTATGAAATTGTCTGGCATTATGCATTTTAATTTAATGTTAATAATTTTTTGCTTTAAAATTTTAAGATAAATTCTAAAATTATACTTCAATTTTTGTTAAATGTGTAATGTTATATATGAATTTTGATACATGACATTTTAATTTGATTTAATTTTCATAATTACCAATACTATTATCGATATAATACAATTTACATTTTCATAATACATAGTATACTTATTAAATATAAAAAAAATTAATGTATTTATTTTTTTAAATGCATATAATTAAATTAACATTAAAATTTTATACATACATTTAAAACACAATTAAAATTTCATATGTATAATTATATAAAATAAAATTAATGTATGAAATTATATATTAATTTAAAACATAATTAAAATTTCATATGTATACCTATATAAACCAAAATTAATGTATGAAATTATATATTAACTAAAAGTTTATCTCTACAGTTTATTAAAAAAAACTCAGTTTCTTATGTATCCCATAATTTCACCATTTCACCTAATACAAACTAACAAAAAGCTGACAAAAACAGACCTTCCTTCTCATTGCCTTCTCAATGTGTGGCCTTGGATACGGATATTTTTATTGTAAATTACCCCACACCCACCCACCCCACTGTTAAAAAAGTTTACGGCAATGGCTTGCAATTTACATATTAGAGTTAAAAACCTTTCAAGTTTTACAACAGGCCCTATAAATAGGCTTCTGCGGACACCATTTCATTTCAGGCACCTGCTATATCCAGAATACAAAGATGGAAAGAGTGGAGGAAGATGACCCTAAACAAAACAATGTTAAAACTAGGCCCAAGGGAGGATTGGTCACCATGCCCTTCATTTTCTGTAAGTAATTATAATTATCCATATGTACTTCCTTGAACATGCATTTTTGTGATCTAAATTAAGAATATTTCTCTTCTTAGATATTGGTGGTATTACTATGTTGGGACTTTTGGTTGAATTTAGTTTTGATGTATGATTATATGATACAGCAAATGAGATCTGTGAGAAGCTGGCGGTGGTGGGGTTTAATACTAATATGATAAGCTACTTAACAACACAGCTTCATATGCCATTAACCAAAGCAGCCAACACTCTCACGAATTTTGGTGGAACAGCTAGCTTGACACCATTGCTTGGTGCCTTTATCTCTGATTCATACGCCGGTCGTTTCTGGACTATAACAGTCGCTTCCATCATATACCAAATAGTAAGAATAGTCACTCTCGGTCTCTCAGATTCATGAACAGATGCATGGCTGCTTTGTTTTTAACCTTTGATTGATGGTATCAGGGGATGACATGTTTAACACTATCAGCAATACTTCCACAACTTAGACCACCACCGTGTAAAGGTGAGCAAGTCTGCCAACAAGCAACGGCAGGGCAGTTGGCAATCCTATACGGATCCCTCTTACTTGGGGCTTTGGGATCGGGAGGAATCCGGCCTTGTGTTGTTGCTTTCGGGGCAGACCAGTTCGACGAAAGCAACCCAAAGGAAGCAACCAAGACATGGAAATACTTCAATTGGTACTACTTTGTGATGGGGGTATCAATACTTATGGCTGTCACAGTGCTTGTTTACATTCAAGATAACATTGGGTGGGGATGGGGCCTTGGAGTCCCCACCATCGCCATGTTCTTGTCCATCATCAAGTTCATCATCGGCTATCCACTTTACCGACACATGGATCCGGCAGGGAGTCCGTTTACCCGGTTGTTACAGGTCAGTGTGTCAGCTTTCAAGAAGAGGAAGTTGGCCATGGTTTCTGACCCCAACTTGTTGTATCGGAATGATGAGCTTGACGCCTCCATTTCTGTAGGTGGAAAACTTGTTCACACCCCAGACATGACGTAAGTTGTCCCTTTCTGGTTTCTTAAACGCACAATTGCATCCATAGCTGCCACTCAAACATGGAACTGTGACAATTGTTCTAGAAACCGACAATGATACCATATGCTAAACAAGACTGCAATGATGCATATCATGATTGATGTCTTTCTTTTACCCTTTTCTCTTACTTTATGGTTGCATTTTAATATTATTATTGTTGAATTTAGTTAATTCTTTAAAAGGAAGACACTATTTTAACCTATGCTTTTTTACTTTTCGTCTCCAAAAGAACCATTTTTTTAAAATATGAAACCAAAGCATTTGTAAATAATAAAATAAACTTAAGAAGGCATTATTAGCTTCATTTCATGTCTTCTCATATTATATCATATCAAGTAAGAAAAATAAAAGAAATTGGGAGTAGATAAGATTACTTTCCTTGGATTGATTGATACCAACATGGCCTTTGTTATTTCGGAAATATCAAGTCAGTTTTGATAGTAGGTTTCATTGTAAGTTTTGGAATCTTTGAGATATGGAGCGAAGGACTCAATAATTGGGAGGAGGAGGGCCACCACAAAGCTCAGATCTTATTCACACTGCCACCCACTTGATCACTCCATAATTGCATTTTAGTTGGCAAAGAAACAAAAGTTGTTTTTAGAGTATCTGAATCAAAAGTCTCCCTCAGACCCCAGCAGACCCAACCATTCAATGGGAACATCTTTTTTGCCTATTATTTCACCTGCAAATTTCCTGCCTCGCACTGGGCCTGAATAGCCTTAAATAACAGCCCTTTGATGCTGACAGTGGTGGAATAAATTAAAAAGGCCAAATTTTCTTCTCTTCCCATCTTCATCAAAGCAAGCAAATTAAATAAAAATAAAAATGGCCCAATACATCTTTGAACATGGAAGCCTCATGCTAATTAATAAATGTATACGATGAGTTGCAGATTCCTTGACAAGGCAGCCATTGTGACTGAAGAAGATATTGTAAAACCAGGGCAAGCTCCTAATCTATGGAGACTGAACACCATCCATCGAGTGGAGGAACTAAAAGCGGTGATCCGAATGGGACCGATATGGGCAGCAGGAATCCTCCTCATCACAGCCTATGCTCAGCAAAACACATTCTCCCTCCAACAGGCCAAAACCATGAACAGGCACCTCACCAAGTCATTTGAGATACCTGCTGGTTCCATGACTGTCTTCACCATGGTCTCCATGCTCTCCACCATAGCCTTGTATGACCGTGTTTTGGTCCGCATTGCCCGTAGATACACAGGGCTTGACCGGGGCATCAGCTTCCTGCACCGGATGGGAATAGGATTCATGATATCAGTATTAGCCACTCTGGTAGCAGGCTTCGCGGAAGTGAAGCGTAAAGAAGCGGCTTTAGCACATGGGCTTCAAGACAAGGCTCATGCAATCATCCCCATCTCAGTGTTCTGGCTTGTGCCTCAGTACAGTCTTCATGGAATAGCAGAGGCATTCATGTCGATTGGACACTTGGAATTCTTTTATGATCAGGCACCTGAAAGCATGAGGAGCACAGCTACCGCACTGTTTTGGACCGCAATCTCAGTCGGAAATTACATGAGCACGCTGCTGGTTTCTTTAGTACACAAATTCAGCGCAAGAGCTGATGGTTCAACTTGGCTTCCAGATAACAACTTGAACGAGGGCAAATTGGAGTACTTTTACTGGTTGATCACTGCCTTGCAAGTGGTTAATCTTATTTACTACATCTGTTGTGCTAAGCTGTATACGTATAAGCCGATTCAAATCCATGGCAAAGACAGTGAATCTGAAGGAGACGCAGGAGTAGAGCTTGCAAGCAAGGTTTAGTTTTTGCATTCGAGGAAACTAGATGGTGTATTCTTGTTCCTTTTTCTAAACCTGTCTAGCCATAGATCTTGTAGAGAAAGTCTAATAGATTATAATCTGAATCGTAGGATAGGCATTTAAAGTCCTAAATAACATTAGAAAGAAAAATCCACCTCCAAGTATTGTATTTTGTAATAGATGAAAAATAAAAATTCTGAAGCTGGTTTCTTTTTGTCTTCTTCTAAGTTTGGCTTTACCAAGTCTGCAAACTCTTGAAGCTTTTATTGAATCTATAATCAGCCAATCAAGCAATATCAGGAGAGACAAGAATATTCCTTAACCAGACAAGTAATGTCTACTTTCATTTTCGGTGCATGCTTAATACCTTGTCTTAAACCACAATGAAACAATCACAGTATAAACAGTTTTATCATGATGGATATATTCTTGTGATTGTAATGAGCAAATAAACCGGAGTCCAAACAGATGTGTTCAATGCCGAATCTAATAGTAACACCCATTTTTGAGAAAAAAACTAGTGACATGGAGAATAAAGTTTGACACCAAAATTCTTAATAAAATTTTCATTTAATTCTATCAAAAACATCCCGTAGTTATTCTGTTTCTTCCAATATCTAATTCAACTCAATCTGATATTGCACCTGAAATACTTTAAAAAGAAAAGAAAAAATGTATCGCAATATAAATTGTACTGATACAGAGAAAAGGTCCTCAGCTAGGCCATCTGTTTGAATACACAGACAACAGCTCTGCTTTGCCGTAAAATTAGAACTCGGTGTGAATTCATTGCATAAACCTGAGAATCATCTACAAAGTGAGGCTTTCAGGGTTCTCAACAATCTTTGAGAAGGTCTGAAGGAAGGCAGCCAAATCAGCACCATAAATAATTCGGTGGTCAGCAGTAACATTCACCTGAAAAGGAAGAATCTCATGGTAACTCAGTTAAGTTGTTCTCTTGAAATAGTTAGCTAGGATGAAAATTTAGTTTGTCTCCTGTCCAATATAACGACTGCTCTATATTAATTGCCAAACATTAAGAGCATGTATTATTCACCAATAAATGGAATCAACCTAATCTAACAATTGAACTAGTTATTTCAGATTAATATTTCTAAAAACTTTATCAAAACATCCGTAGCACATACCTTCAAAAACAATATAATTAGGGTTGCAAAGATAGGTTTAGCTCTGACAACTACCACTGTACAAGCTCTAACCACTTACCATCACAATGTAACACAGAATAATTTAGGGCAAACAAGAAATATTGGAGCCCATTTGTATTTGGACAACTCCAAACATGATCATAAATAAACTAATTAAATTTTAAATTTATGTCAAGAGAAAAACCAAAAAAACCTACAAATGCCCCTTAAAGAAGATGATATTTAAAAGAAAGCATGTCAATAGAATGAGAGGCTTATTAGGACATTGGCATAAACAAGAAACAAAGACCTCAGTGGTGTTGACCTACCTAAGGTTAGTCTTCTCTAAGTTTTTCCATGTATTTGGAGGATTCTTGGAGTTCGTCTATATTAATGTGCCAGACACAGGTACTTGAAAAAAAGTGAAGAGTTCGAGTAACATAGCTTGCACCTAAATTGTACTTTTTTTTAGATAGCCTCAGATCCCGGCATCTTTTTACCGTTATATTTAGTAAAAATCATAAATGTAGTCTGCTTTCAGTCACTACATGATACCTTAAAGCATTAACAATAAATGAGTATATTGGTTCATGATAGATTTGTAATCATTTATCCTATCTCATAAATTTTCTATAAAGTTCAAACGAAAGCTTTATCTACGAGGGATTGTAATTGGCTCCATAATTGAAACTGGACTCACCAGCATTTTGTTTTTCACACTGAAGAATCCATCAGCATCAGCTACAACAGTTGGCTTTGATGCTCCAACAGCCATGATAGCTCCCTGGTCATCATTCCAAAAAATAACTAAAAAACATAGAGAGATATAATCAAACAGAGGAAATAGAAGATCCATCCATAACCACTCACCTGGCCTGGGGGAAGAATGGCATCAAACCTGTCCACTCCAAACATGCCCAGATTGGACAGAGTGAATGTCCCTGCAAGCAATTTAATCATTATTTACTCTCTAAATTCTAGACGCAAAAATATCAACCAAACTACTCAAAGTGGAACCAGAAGTAAAATCGCTAAGCAGTACAAACCCGAATTATACTCTTGAGGCTGAAGCTGCTTTGCCCGGGCTTTCTCCACCAATTCTTTCCATTTTTGAGACAGTAGATACAAATCCAACTATATCGAAGCAATTCCTTTAATTCAAGCTCTTAGAAGCTATAAGAAAATATAGAAAAACTATATACAACTACAGCATATTATTAATAACAAACAACTCTTATATTTGATTCCAATTATCAAATATCAATATAATATAGGATCACTAACCTTATCTGCATCTTGAAGAACAGGGGTAATCAAGCCACCATTGATAGCAACAGCTACTGCAATGTTGATGTTACTATTGTAAGTAAAACTCTTGCCATCTTTACAGCTTGAATTCACAACAGGGTGCTGCGCAAGTGCCATTGCGGCAGCTTTGGCTAACAAAGCAGTCATTGTCACACCCTTTGGTTTCACCTATAAATCAAAATACCAAGTGATGAATTAAAACCAATTTGCGAATCCAAAACACAAATAATCCAACTTATGAAATCAAAGAATCCAACTCAACTTACCTTCTCATACAAGGCATCAAGTGCGTCCGTAGTCACAGGATACCCCACTCGAAATGTGGGCACTGAAAGGCTCTCCACCATATTCTTCGAAACGGCAGCCTGCATTGTCGTAAACGGCACTACCGTAGATCGTGGAACTGGAGGAGGAGGGCTAGAAGGGGCGGCAGAAGCAGCTGGAGCTTTCGCTGGTGCTGCAGGCTTCGTTTCCACAACCACTGCATGCCCCACATTTTTCTTCAAAGGCGAAAGACCGGCGGCGGCCTCAATGTCCTCTGGCGTAATCCTCCCATACGGACCTGTTCCAACCACAGACTCAATGTCCACCTTGTGCTGCTTCGCTAACTTCTTTGCATATGGTGTGGCAACAGTCTTCCTCGGCCCCTCCGCAACTGTTGGAGCCGCGGGAGCTGGCGTCGATTTGGGAGGAGCTGGAGTTGAGGCAGCAGCTGGAGCTGGAGCAGGAGGAGGAGGAGGAGGAGGAGGAGCAGATGGGGTTGAAGCACCCGATTTTGAGGCAGCTTTGGCTTTAGCCTCAGCAATTTCATCTTCAGTCTCAGCGAGAATACCAATGGCAGCACCAACAGGAGCAGTTTCGCCTTCCCCAACAACTATAGCAGCGAGAATGCCGTCGTAGAAAGTCTCAACATCCATGTCAGCCTTGTCGGATTCGACGACGACGACGCTTTCACCTTTGGACAGTACATCACCTTCGGATTTAACCCAAGAGACGATCTTGCCCTCGGTCATGGTAGAACTGAGGGCAGGCATGAAGATCTCCCTGATCTTGGAACGGACGGTCAGGATTCGTCTTGGGGTTGACTTGGAACGAAATGAAGAGAAAGGAATTGAAGGGGCAAGACGAGGAAGAGAAGAAGAAGAAGAAGAAAGGGTAGAAGAGAAAGAGATGGTAGTGTTAGAGAGAAAGGGAGAAGCCATTTCCTTGTGTTTTTGGCTTTGAGGAGAGGAATTGGAGAGGAAGCGAAAGAAATGAAATAAATTAAGGAGCGAATGGAGGGAATATAAGAGAGGGAGCGGCGGAGAAGACGAGGAAATGCTGCACTACCCAACTGTGTTTGCATCGCCCGTTACTAATTACTATTGGATGTTTTAGATTTTCATTTTCACGCTTTCGGCTGTCAATTTTTCGTTTCTTTTCTTTTTGGAACATAAACTTTTCCTTCTCTTCAATTCCATCCTTATTTTATAAATCTTATTCACTGATCCATTCCTATTTCCCAACGAAATTCTACTCAACGACCTTTTCCTGCCTCAAAAAGGAAAAGAAACGACTATTTTTTCTTACCAAACCTTTAACTACGAGGGGGAAATTACGGCTTTGGGCTTACAACTTATGTCATTAGTGGCTTTAAACCCAATTTTCCTTGCCTCAAAGTCAAGTGTGAAGCACTTCTCGCTCTAAAAACACTTTTGAAAGAAAAGCTGTGCTAAATAAATTATTTTTGGCTGAAATTTTTAGCTTTTTAGAAGTGTTTTTGAAAACCATTTCTGAAGAGGGGAAGCTAAAATTTTTAACTTTTCCTCTCCCAAAAGCTATTTTGATACTTACATACTTTTTCACCCCTCCAATAATATAATATTTTCTCATTTTTTTCTTAGTACTTAATTACAAATGTGTTAAAATTATTAATTAAAATAAAAAATATTTTTAAAATACTAATTATAAATATTTAATGGTTATATTTAAATATTTAAAATATAGTTTATATATTCTAATTAAATTTTATAAATAATTAATATTTATTGCTTAAAAATATTTAAAATTTATATTTCATATATTAAAATATTAACAATAATTTATAATAATTTTTTATATTCTTACTAAAAATATAATAATATTAACTAATTTAAATATTATTTAAATGCATATTTGTTACTTGATAATAGCATGTCTAAAATGAATATTTTATAGGATACTTTTACTTGATAAATACTTAGGATAATTAATGGGAAAATTTCAACTTTTAAATAAGAGTTAAAGCTTATCAAAATGTTGTTATTGATCATATTGGAGAGCCTATAAATAGGTCTATGATTGGCATTTTACTTCAATCATGTGGGGTGTCTCTGACACGCCTTTGTGTAAGGACTAGTTATGGAGAGAAATTATGTAAAGTCAGTATCTGGGGAAGAGTGATTCATACAATTGGGGTCAGTACTAGGGCTGCAATTACTTTTTTTTTTTTTTTTGTAATGGTAGATTGGGCTTAAGTCAATAGGTGATCAGACCAATTGGTGAATAAAATCATTCTCTGAGTAAGGCTCTACAAATATAGGATTGGGGAATCCAATTTGCATTAACAAATATTATGTACCAATTCTCTATTTACTTATCTCTTTGAGTCACTTGTGCTTTGGATTTGTTTTTCAAACTCTCTTAATTCTATCTAGATTCTATTCCAACAAAAATTAGAATAAAATTGTTTTTTGAATAGTTGTAAACCAAGTTTTGTTGTTCCACTAATAGTACGTACATTAATGTTGAAACAAAGTGCAAATTGAGGGATCTTTTCAATTGGTATTATGACACCCCAAACCCGACCGGGACGGACCAGCTCTAATTCGAAGCGTTACATTAGCCACCTAAGTGACTCTCCGGCCAACGACCTCCCAAGACACACCTCAACCTTATAACACATCAATCTTATCCGTTTATGAGTTATTTATTAATGCGAAAGTAATTTGTGAACAAATTTAAACTTTTTATGAGTAATTTAACTTAGGGCATTTTAATCATTTTACCACCTACGGTTAAACTAACTTGAATTTAGATCTTTACATTTACCAACCCTCTTTTAGTCAATTTATGTAAGCCCTAAAAATTTCAGCTTAATCCGAGTTTATTTTATATGTCTAATTCAAGTTTTATTAGTACTATACCCGAATATTAAATTGAGTGCGTTTCTAACAAATTTTATCAATTACAAGTCTAATCCTAAAATTTTATCAAGTTTCCTTATCATTTAAGGCTCTAATTGGACTTATCAAGTTACAAGACTAATTTGTAATTTAAACGGACTAGAGAACCAATTTAAAAAGACCACAATTCAAACCCCAATAGTCTATTGTAGTTTTCTTTTTGTGCAAAAAATTTGATTTTAAACCCGATTTTGAGTATTTTAATGACCAATTAAACTTGATTTAGCTACAATTAAAAATCATACATATTCATACACCTTTAATTGAATTTATTAACTCCAATTAAGCCTCAATTAAATAGAATTAAACATTCAATTTCATGTCCATCACCCACCGGTTAATTCAAACAAGTGGCGTACCTTATTTGCTAGTAAACCACTCCATAGAAGCTTCATTTAAACAATGGTTAGTTTAAACATCATGCCTCACACACCATGTTATCAATCACCATGTTATTAAGCAACAATACACTATAAATTATTCAATAATCAAACTCAAAAATGCATATATGATATTATAAAACTATCCAAAATTAAAAATGTCCAATGTCCAATGTCCAAGTCCAATTACAATCAAAATTAAACAAAGTCTTAGAAGTTCCACAATGCCCGATTAACATTTCTTAAACGTGTAACTAAATCTCTTCCAAGCCTTAATCTCTTGGAATTCTCTTACTCGGCTCCTCAGCTCCTTAATCCTGTTGGTTAACTGCACGAATGTGAAGGTGTGAGCTTAAAAAGCTCAATGAATGTTAATAAAATGATGAGTAAATTAGCACCCAAATCATGCTTAAATTGAAACCAATCAAATACAAATTTTCAAGCACAATATCAATCCATAATAGTTCAATGTCATATGCTCAGCCATGTATCAGAAATCGTAAATAATCATGGAATATAATCATAAATTTAGCATATAACATTTCATACATTTATATTGGCATATACAATCATGGCTTAATCAGGTGATCATAAAATCGGATAAATAGATCTGCTTACTCCCAATCAGAATCAAAATTAGTACCGAATTGAGCGGGCCTGTAACAGCCCGATTTTTGGGCCTAGTCGGAACAGTGGTTTTGGGACCACAAATTTGACGAGGAAAAAAGTTTATTTTTGTTATATTTTTATGGTCTACAATTTCACGAAATGATTTCACGAAAATGTCGTTCAAAAATTTTGACATTTGGGCACTCAATTTGGTAAAAAGGACTAAATTGTAAAAAGTGCAAAAGTTGATTTCTATATGCTAGAGGTGGAAAATTGTTATGAGTTTTTAAATTGGAGGTCCTTAGATGGTAATTAGACCATTGAATAATTTTTTGGACAAAAATGGACATGAAATAGGTGAAATAGAATATTTTTAAGTTAGGGGCATTTAGGTCATTTAGTAATTAAATGATTTAATAAACAAAATAAAAGCTCAAAAATTTTTCTATCTTCCTCCTTGGCCAAAAATTGCAATAGGAAGCCATGGCTAGGGTTTTTCAAGCTTTCAAGCTCGATTTTAAGTCCATTCTAGCCCCGTTTTAAATGATTTTCACGTTTTTGAAATCCTTATAACATAATCTACCTATTTCTACCATTTATTTGAGATAATATAAAGGTTTAGGTTTTGACCCATGTTATAAATTTGTGTATTTTGATGATTAATGGTAGATTATGCATGTTTATGGTTAGAGAAACGACTTTTATTGAGTGATTTTCGGCGAAAACGTCTAAAAGGATTAATTTGTAAAAGTTATAAATTTGTCATAAGAGTGTGATTTAGTGGAAATTTTGGGCTGCTATAGTTATGAAAATGGTTCAGCTAGGCTTTTTTGTTAAAGAAATTGAATAAATTTCATTTTACGAGCCTAGGGGCAAAAACTTAATTTTGCCATAATATGATTTTTGGGTCACATTGAATAATATGACTAATAAGTGAGCTAAATGTGATATTATAGATCATGGAAAACGAGGTTCAGAATTAGAACGAGGGAAAAACGAGTATTCACCGGTTAGGTTCTTTTTCACCATTTTTGGTATCGAGGTAAGTTTGTATGTAAATAATGCATCAGTTTTATTTATGTTTTCATATTTTGATATATTTTATGAATTGTGGCTGAATATTGAATGTAATTGACAAAATATCGACAAGTGAGAAATTTCCCGGTTGAACCTTAGGAATAAAAATGGATACGAGTGACATGTTCACTAGCGATCTATGTGAAGTCTATGTGAAAATCTAAGTGAAATAAGTCTATGGCGTCTAATTGAAATAAGTCCATGGCATCTAAGTGAAATAAGTCCATGACATTGTGCTTAGTGAGATAAGTGATCTAGGTGCTGGTCTGTACGTCTTACCAATGGCTGGGTAGTCTGGCATGTACTGCGGATACCTGACAGCTTGTATGAGCAGCACTGAGTAGCTACGTTTGACCGTCAGCTTATGTGAGCAGACCCGTAAATGTGATTAGCTCGAGAACGAGTCTATGTGAAATGATGTAGCTTTGGCTACAAGGGTGGCACTATGTGAAATATCCAGATGTATCCATTAATATTTCGATGTGTTCAACCGAAAATGACTAAGTGTAAATTAATATGACTATGTGATGAATAAGTGTAGGTATGTGTGTGTAAACTTATGAGCAATGTGCTCGATATGTGATCGAACTTTGATAAGGTTATTATGGAGTAAGTGTTACCATGAAAGTTAATGCAAAGAAAACATAAAAGAGTAAAATTAACAATAAAACAGTTTTAGATAGCAGCAGCTGTGTGACTTTGAAAAATTACCAAAAATGGTAGAAATCGAATTAGAGGTTTAATAAGATATTAAATTAAATCTTATTTAGTTTATTTTCACATAAAAGAAACGGTGTAAGCAAAATAATTTCATATTATGAGATATTTGAATTTTTGTGAGATAGGGTCAGAATGATTTCGAAATTCCCTATTTTGACTTTGGAAAATCATTAAAAATTGTATAAAAATAATTATGGGTTATAATTTATATTTTTAAAATCCTGAACAAGTCTATTTTCAAGAGAAATAAATAGGAACATCATCCAAGTTCTGTACGAGGAGATAATTAATTTTTAGTGAAGAAGGGTCGGAGCTGTCAGACAGCAGAACATGGATGACTTTAAAGAATAAACTGTACGTATTGGCTAAACCAAAAATTCTGAAAATTTTATGGTAAGGATATATATGAGTCTAGTTTCATCGAAAATTAGCGGATCTTAATTTGGAGTTCTGTAGCTCAAGATATAAATGATTTAGTGACTATGACTCGTGTAGACAGCTTGATATGAACATAAGTGAATAGTGGAACTTTGTGCAATTATGATTGTATTATCTTGAAAACATATTGTGAGGATTGGAAAAAACATATAAATAAATTGCTTGTTATTTACATGCCAACTTACTAAGCCATATAGCTTACCTCCTTTCCTTTCCTATTTCCTATAGTGTCACAGATGCTAGCTCGAGTTGGAGACCGTCGAAGATGCTATTACACTAACAAGCTATCGTGTTAGGTAAATGAATGTAAACCTTTGAGTCTATGGCATGTATAGAGACTTAGTCATTTGTGTATGTGTTATTTTGATATGGCCAAGTGAATTAGCTTGTAATGATTAAGTATTTGATTTGGTGTATATCCACATAAGTTGGCTTATATTGGCTAATTGGGTTGTAAACCTATTTATATGTGTATGCTTGAGTTAATGCCTTGATGTTGAGTGAATGTCATGTTCAAGCCATGTTTGTAGATGTTGATTGCCAATTAGTGCCATGCTATTTGCTAATGAAATGTATATTGTGTGTGTAGTCTACACATTAAATATGAGAATTAAATTCACCACACGACCTAGCACACAGGCGTGTGACTTGGCCGTGTGACCATAAATGAGTGATGACATCATAAACAGAGAGTTACACAGGTGGAGGACACGGGTATGTCCCGAGCCACACGGGCGTGTGTGACCACAAGGCCTACCCACACGAACGTGTGACTCTCCAAAACATGAAAATTTTCTAAGTGTTGTAAAAGTTTTGAAAGTTCTCGGTTTAGTCCCTAACTACCTCTAATGTATGTTTAGGGCCTTGTAGGCCCGTTAAAGGGAAAATATGCTTGTGTATGAATGATTCTAAATTGAATGAAATTTTATGGCTCGAAAATGTATGTTTGCTCATGTTTAAGTCCTATAATGCCTCGTACCCTGTCCCGGCGTCGGACACGGGTAAAGGGTGTTACAGGGCTGTGGCCACACGCTCACTTATATCTCCTTATATCAGTCCTGTTGAATGGAGACATGAGCTCAACACTCCATTTTCTGCTCCAAATAAGTCCACCTAGAGCCTCATTGCTCACAAATAACATATCAATATGGTAAGTACTCACAAATCTTATGGCATGCCAACTATATCCAATGGATCCACCATGCTATAATGCCAATACAACCAATCAATCATAACATAATTTTAGTTAATAATGTGCTCAATTTAAAATTCCAAAATGCATATGTGAATCATGTAACATAGCCATTTTAACATCAAATTAAATCTAGCATACAAATTACCTATTATCAATGTTCATTTATCAGAAATATCTACATACCATGAACCAAAAACTCTAGCATGCTTGCTTAGTTCACCATTATAATTAATCAAATCAAGCATATAAAATCACTAGATGTTCACTTACCAACACTTGACAAAAATTTCATCACTTAAACATATATCAATTGTAGCACCTTAAACCCGGCCTAGAAGTTAGGCCCGAATCTGGCGTCTTACATTGAAGTGTTTTTTGAAAACCATGTTCTCATTATAGCCCTTCTTGATATTTAAGAACTCGTGTAAAGACTTAGTTTATGTTCGTTGAATTTCAAAACGTGGTTCATTGAAAAGTTAGTCACTTTTAAAAACGTTATTAATGTCATTGGAAATCGCTTTTAGTTGTAGAAGCTAATTCGAAGTAAAGAAGTTTAAAACGTATGTTTTTTAAAATAGAAATTGGTTTGAAAACTCCTCTACGTCTAACAGATATAAAACGTAATAAAATCCTAACTTGAAACAAAATCCAAAAAGGCCTTATTATAGAGAATAAAACCCAAAACTGAATTTAAAACATATATCAAGTCCAAAAACATAATAACTGCAGTCGTGCGGCCACCTCTGAGTCCCTCGCAACACCGATCCTCCTAGTGCTGGGGATTACCTGCACAGTTAATAAACGAGGTGAGTTTATGAAAACTCAGTGTGTAATCCCCTTACTAGAGTAACAGTCAGTATACTGAAATAGAAACAGAAACAGTTTGGGCCAGAGCCCTTTAACAGTTACAGTACAGTTCAGTTTAGAGCGTACGTGGGCCCAAGCCCACTACAATATCATTTGGGTCACAACCCATAATAGAATCAATTGGGCCTAGCCCAAACCGATAACAGAACAAATGGGCCTAAGCCCAATACAGTGACAGATCTCATAAACAGATATGCAACAGTGTGGGTATGCATCCCAACCCAATCCAACCAGCACACCACCCGTACCAACCAACACACCTTGTTGGGATTAACTCGACCCACCCAGCCAACACACTAATAACGCAGCAAGGCTGCTAATAACAGAAAATGTGGCAGAGCCACTAGAATCAGAATACGTGGCAAAGCCACTAGCACAGAACTTCCTCTCAATCAAGCCCAACCCCATGCAGAATGTCGTGTATGTCATGCTCAATCATCACACATGTATGCATAATGACCATGCTCAGTAACAGTCATTTAAACATATATTAAAGACATATCTATCATGCAACCACGGTCATGTCAGTTAAAACACTGCCATACGATCATAATCAAATCAGTCAAGTTCATGTCAAAGTCAGTCACTTGCCCACAAGGGCAAAACAGTCATTTTACACCCTAGGGGCAAAATGGTCATTTTACCCTACAGGGGTATTTCGGTAACTCTACCCTACAGGGGTATTTCGATAATTCTACCCTACAGGGGTATTTCAGTAATTCTACCCTATAGGGGTATTTCGGTAATTCTACCCTACAGGGAAATTTCCGTAATTCTACCTTATATGGGTATTTCGGTAATTTTACCCTATAGGGGTATTTCAGTAATTTTACCTTACAGGGGTATTTCGGTAATTCTACACTGCAGAGGTATTTTAGTAACTTTACAAATCGAGTGTACTTAGGTAATTTTAAAAATCGAGGGCATTTCAGTAATTTTACAAATCGAGGTCTTAACGACCCGACAGAAGGTCCATTGTCGCCTCGAGCAACTAAGGTAACCTAAACATACATAACGATGCAAATGGGCCTAAGGCCCATTACTCGGCCCAAGTGGGCCCATAGACTCGTATGGCCCAATTAGCCCAGAAATCACCTAAACCATACAAACTACATCGTCTAAACCAACAGAAGCCATATAACATACATTTTATCTGTGTGGGCCCACAAGCCCGTTGGGCCCACACGGCCCATTTTAGCTCATCGGGCCCACAAACCTAAGCCCACGAGAACACTCGTGGTAAACTCTACAGTCTGTCGCCCATGATTAGTGGGTTCGGTTTACCCCGTGAGTGTTCACATACTCACGAGATCGTAAATGCCCAAGCTTCAGTATTTCGACTTTTCTGCCTTTGTCGAAACACAGTAATTTAGGGTGTGAATACACACCTTTATCCATCCATTAAACAGTAACAGAATCGGGTGTACGATTACACACCTGATTACGAATCGTGTGGTTAAAACACTTGTACCGAACCTTGAGTGAACGAAGTCCTTAGATCTCCTAAAGCCACTGACTACAGCTGACTACCCTTCTTAGTCAAATATCTATAATAGCACACACTTTATTAGACAGAATCATCTATGAGAAAATAACTTAAAGTCCTAAAACACAGTTATAGAGCATTCGGCCATATAATACTTACCCCGAAACCAAATGATTACCGATGATGGGGTTTTTAAATCCTCAGATAACTCATCACCCTTCGTGGACTTGAACCCAATCACACATATTTGTAACCAAAGAGTAAATAATCAACATACAAAGATCGAACATTCGGTTTTAACCCATAAAGAAGATCAAGAAATAAGAACACAACCTTCCAGTATTTGAATCCAACACAACCACTTGCCGCCCCCATGTAGCAACATAGAAGTCCATTGCCTGCAGTGGGATTCGAACCCTTGCCCTCTCACATGCTCCACATGCCACTTTGCCACCAAGCCACAAGCTCCCTTTATGTCTCATTTTGTCCACAATTACTTATAAAGTCTATAGACCAAAGTCCAAGTTCCTCTAAAAGAAAAACACAATTAATTGCAAGAGCCAAGACTTGAACCCTTGCTCCATTGCAACCTTAATGACGCCACAACCACTAGACCACATGCTTCCTTATGTCATAAATCCACCATAAATATTAATAAGGCCTTCAACCTAACGCCAAGTTCACTTAAGGGAAAAACTAAAATTTTTGCTAGAGCCCTAGTTTGAACCCAAGACTTCTCAGACACCCCCAACTACTCCTAAATCACTTAGCCAGTAAATTAACACACAATTTGTGATATTTTTTGTACACATAAACTTTCATGTGCTCCCACGCTCAAGGCCCAATCCTTCTAAGCCCAATTTCGAGGCGTTACATCAATAATCTTGCAAAATTAACCAACCAAAACTCAATTAAATATTTTCAATCAATAATTAATCATCCAATTAAGCATAAGTAAGGGTCAATTTACCAAATAACCCTTTAATAACACTTACCACACAATTAACTCAACTACAACCAAGCGATCAACCAAGCAAATCCAAGCTTCGATTCCTCACAAAATCGATCACTCCAGCCCTCTTAATTACTTCCAAACATCAATACTAGACCAAATAAACATATACTAAGTATCAATTTCACAAAAATCCAGAAAATCGGTTCATGAAGATGATGAAATTGAAATTTCTTTAAATTACCTTACAAAACATGTTTAATTGTGATAAATAAGATCAAAAACCTTCTAATAGATCCATTTTGAATTGGAACATCCATTGATTTGTGGATTTCCTCTTAAAATTCAAGATCCACCATTAAAGCACCTTAAGCTTTTGAAGAAGATGACATTGATAAAAAATCGTGTAATTATCACTCAAATCATATAAATATGCTTCTAATCATCATAAAAATAAGTTCAGAAATAATAATTACCTTTAATTCATTCTAAATCCTTTGATTGAAAATCTTGATTCAAGAATCTTGAAAAATTTCAGAATATTTTTGGCTGCTTTTGTGAATAATTTCGGTAAAAATGAAATTTGTTGAATCTATTTTCTGATGATAGATCTTTAAAACCATGCAAAGAAAACAAATTTTATAGCTCTCTAAACTGATGTAAATGGTGTGAATAGTAGGCTAGAGGCATTATATTTAAAACTGAAACAACCCACCAGAAATTTAAAAATTGGGAAATTTTTCCCATGGCCCATCCTACATTTCCCTTACTTTACCAATTGATCCTTTCCCTCTAAAATTTTGAATTTAAAAGTTTATTTTCCAAATAAATACTCCAAAGTTTCCCTTATTTTACAATTAAATTCAATTTAATTAATATTTAAATTCAACTCAAACTAACCCTCAATAAAAATTATTTTAAAATTCTTTTTTGACCCAAATTAATTATTTTCACTAATAATTATTTAATTACTTTAAATTTAATTTTCCAAAAATATTTTTATTTTTTCGTATTATTGTTTAACCAATTTGAGATGAAATTGACCTCCTAAATGAAATTAAAAAAAATTACTATTAACCTGATAAATTCCTAAATTCACGCTCGAAACTCGAAAAACATACCTAAAACTACTAGACCTGATTTAGAGATATTATAGGTATTAGAGCGGGCTTCAAGTTATTTGAAGACGATTCGGTGTTTAGTTTGCATTAATGAAGTTTATTGATGCTTTGTAGGCTTGGGTGAAAATGTGGTGCTACACTTAATGGCTTGGGAATAGATCTAGGGAGCACGCCATATTCAAAATTATGTGTTGTAAGATGTGGTAATTTTATGAAAGCAATCTAACAGATATGGTGAGGGTGAAAAAAGCAACAAAAAGGAAGCTTGGTGTTGAATAAAATCCAATAGAAAATTCAGATGAGGAGTGTAACAGCCCAAAACCGGGCCTAGTCAAAATAGTGATTTCAAAATCACTTCCTGAGGTTTAAGAAAATTCTTTTAGTGCTAAATTATGTGTTGTAATGTTTTTTTAAGTATGGCTGATCGTGATTTCGATGAAGTAAGAACAATGATCGTACCTGGAAACTAACTATTATCACGATAAAAGACAAGCGCACCTATCGAATAGTAGTATAGTTAGTGGCAAGACCGGAATATCGAATCCAAGGAACCAAAAGTCCTAGTAATGACTTCCTTTCTATTATCTAGCCTAAGAATAAAGGAGGATGTGGTTGTAAACTAACTAATCTAAATTAAACTAAAGACACGACAAAGAGTAAATTGGGAAATTACTTTGGGAAAACTGAATGATGAAGACAATACCCAAAGAAGAATCCACCTAGACTTCACTTGTTATCTAACTTTAAACTAGACAATTTCTTCATTCGACTCTATCTATAAAGATCCCTAAATTATGTTAATATCTCCTTCGAGAATAAGAACAACTAATCCTAGGTTGATTAATTGAAGTCTCTTTCTAATTAAAACCCCTAGTCTTGCATTAACTCGATCTATGGATCCCCTTATTAGATTTGACTCTAATCCGACAGATTTTCGTCGTCCTATGTCTAGGATTGCGATCAACTCCGCTTAATTGTGTTGGATCTACTCTTACACAGGGACTTTTGCTCTTCTGCATAAGCATATTCGACTTAAATTAATATCCCAAAAATATCAATTCAAGAATAAAAAACAATTAAGAACAAATTGAATATTTATCATATAGTTCAGATAACAATAACAAGATTCGTCTTAGGTTTCATCCCTCTTAGGTATTTGGGGGTTTAGTTCATGTTCATAAAAGAAGACATCTCAGAAATAGGAAAATAACAAAACATAAAGAAAACCTAAAACTCCTGAAAGGATTGAAGGGAGATCTTCAGTCTTGATGTAAATCTTGGCTTTTGAGATGGATCAATTGGCTTCCTTCGAGTAACTCCCTATCTTCTACTCTTAGTCTTGGCGGGGACACTGTATATTCTTGTAGTTGCCTCCTAAAGTCTTTATATAGAGTTTGGAATGTCTTTCTTAGCCCCTAAATAGCTTTTTTCGTGTGAAATTAAACTTCATCACGACAAGGACATGCCCATGTGGCATGCCCGTGTGGGTCGAGTTTAGGCCGTGTTCAAGCCTGTTAATATGGCATGGCCGTGTGGTTCACCCGTGTGACGAACTCCAGGCCGTGTTGTTTCTTTGCTTTGGCCCATTTTCTCCGTTTTCAGCCCGTTTCTCATTCTTTTCACTTTCCTACGCTCTTCTAAGTATAAAACATGAAATTAAAAGATTAGGAGCATCAAATTCCACAAATTCAATGATAATTCATCCATAAATGTGCTAAATGTGGGATAAAAATATGTATAATTTACAGTTTATCAAATACCCCCACACTTAAGCCTTTGCTTGTCCTCAAGCAAAATCTCAACTCACAATTAAAAATCATTCTTCTCAACTTATAACTCTTATCAATAATGTTTTGAACTAATCCATAAGTAATCATACATTGAGAATTCAACTGAAAGAACATTCAAGTCTCAGACAATCTAAGTTGAGGATTTTATCATAAAATCATAGGTTTTCTCCCCTCTTCTAAGTAATTACCTTTAATTCAAAATCAACAAGAGTTGTCATCCTCACTAAAGATTCACTCTATTCACTCAAAGTGTTTAGGGTTCAGAAATTAAGCACTCATTAGTCAACATGAAAAGTTATTACCATAAGCTTGCATGAAAATCAAATCTCCACCACTATGTATTGACATGATACATCAATCAAAAGGTCTTTAGAGGGTTGTAACAGGGCTTTGGTTAGGGGTGTGATCACAAGCTGAAAAAGAAGATTTAAAATCGAGATTGAACTGAAAAATCATCTAACTAGAAAAATCTCTATCACTGAAATAAATCCATACATTTGAGTTGTTTCCTCATGACTAACATCATTTAAGAGTTATAGTACATAATTACAAAATAATATGCTAAACATTTAAGTTACAACTGTTTTTTTAAGAACAAATCGAACCCTTTACAAGCTTTAACTACTGAAAGGGAGAACATAACTGGATAATTATTCAATTCAATTCTCGACAAAAATAGGGATCAAAGTAATTAAGGGGATTTCATCAAAAATGGGTTATTGGTTAATATTGAGGGTAAGTCAATGAATGGCTTGTTAGGCTCAAGGGGGTTCACTAGAGGTTAATTTATGAAGGTAGGCTTTTATGGAGTAAGTGGTTTAAAACCTAGGTGCCTTTATCATCTCGGTATATCAAATCAATGGTGTGGTCTTGACATGTATAATCGAAGCAAGTTCTAGAATAACAGATAAATATTGACTCACTCAAAGCAAAAAGTGAGCACGAAAAGATGTATGCCCAAAAAGCTCAAAAAATCTCACCAAAATTATGGCTTTTGATGTCAATCCTACGAATTTCAAATATCAAGATAACACTTAAATTTGGGGACAATAACCTAGAAAAATTTTAAATTCTCTAAAATTTCAACTTATCATGCTTGATTCTCTAATGTCTTAAAGTTTAAAAAATCAAAGCACAATTACCTATGTTTTAATCCTAAACATATCAATAAAAATCATAAATCAATTAGGATTCATTCTAATAGTGATATGAGAAAGTGACTTGAGGGGTAACGATAAAATTCAGGGATTTGAGAATGATACACTTTATAATTCCCTCACACTTACATTGTCCTCAATGTACGAAGATAGGTAAATATAAAAGCATAGATCATAAGCGAGGGATAGAAAGAGGACTCCCTAAATTTTGGATAGATTCCTTAGAATAATGAAAGCTGAATTGGAGAAATGACTACTTGAGGTTCATTATTCTGGGTAGCTGAAGAGAATAAGCACAATTGTGTAGAGAATTCAAGTATTACTCGATAAGAAATGAAGTGCAAAATAAAAGAAGAAGAAAAATATAAAGTAGAGAAAATTCAAATTAAAAATAAAGTAATAGAGGATTGGGCACATGGCCATGGCACACGCTCGTGTGCCTTGGGTCTAGCCCTTGTGTTTCGTGGATTTATGGTGCGGACACGGGTGATAGGCACGGACGTGTCACACGCTCGTACTAATCTCTCAGTTTCACCCACGACTTATGGGTACGGGCGTGTTCGACGGCCGTGTTGATTAGGTAGGTTTACCCACGGCCATGTCGCACGGCCGTGGTGATTTGTTGAAACCCGTGTTTTAGGAAAAAAATTGCTTTGTTTTTACACAGCCGTGTTGCACGACTGTGTCTCCTCCCATGGTGTGACCACGGCCTTAGGCACGCCTGTGTGCCTGGCCGTGTGGCTCTGAAAAATCTATTTAAGGACTTAGTTAGTTATTTAGATATTATAAACTGAATCAAAGAAATTAATAATGTTAGTGCTCGGGTTGCCTCTCGAGAAGCGCTTATTTAGAGTCTAAGCTTGACTTACCTTGCTTGCACCTTTACGAGGGTTCATGAAGCTTGAGCTCCTCCCTATCATTCTTAAAATTGTCTCCATTATATAGTTTACGTCGATGATCGTTTACCTTGAAAGTGCCGTGAGTTGGATGTGTTACCTCAATTGTGCCATAGGGAAGAACACTTTGAACTACGGATGGACCTGACCATCTCAATTTTAGCTTTCCAGGGAATAATTTAAGCTTTGAGTTGTAAAACAAAACGAGATCACCAGTTTTAAACTATTTGTGTTGCTTTAGACGAGTGTCCTGAAGCCACTTTGTGGCTTCCTTGTATAAGCGTGAGTTTTCATATGCATTATAGCGCCATTCGTCCAACTCATTTAGCTGTATGAGTCTCTTTTCACCTGCAAGATTAGGGTCGAGGTTTAGAAATTTGATAGCCCAAAACGCCTTATGTTCTAGTTCAAAGTGTAAATGACAACTTTTCCCATAAATGAGTCTATAAGGAGATGTTCCTGTGGGAGTTTTGAATGCAGTTCTATAAGCCCATAAAGCGTCATCTATTTTCATTGCCCAATCTTTTCTATTTGCCTGTACAGTTTTCTCTAAGATGCGTTTTAACTCTCTATTAGCTACTTTAACTTGTCTACTAGTTTGAGGGTGGTAAGGGGTAGCTATTCTATGGTACACTCCATATTTCTGTAAAACTTTTTCAAACTGAGATTGCAAAAATGAGTTCCCCTATCACTAATAATTTCCCTTGGTGTTCCAAATTGAGAAAAAAGTTTTTTAAGGAATCTCACTACCATTCTAGCATCATTAGTAGGTAAGGCTTGGGCTTCTACCCATTTAGACATGTAATCAACTGCCACTAAAATGTATTTATTTCCGAATGAACTAGGGAATGGACCCATGAAATCAATGCCCCATACATCGAATATTTCACATTCAAGCATATACGTCTGAGGCATTTCATTATGTTTAGAGATATTGCATGTTCGTTGACATTTGTCACAAGAAGTAACATACCTACTGGCGTCTTTAAATAATGTGGACCAATAAAAACCTGATTCGAGTATTTTATGGGCGGTCTTACTTCCACTGTAGTGTCCTCCTGTTGGTCCTGAATGGTAGTGTTCCAAGATCTTGTTTGCTTTAGTCGTTGTAACACATCTTCGAATGACTTGGTCTGCACAAATACGAAAAAGAAAAGGGTTTTCCCAAAAGTAGTTTTTCACATTAGTAAAGAATCGCTTCTTTTGCTGATGTGTTAACCCTTTTGGGGTTATGTTAGCAGCTAAGTAATTTGCATTGTCAGCAAACCAAGGTACTTTAGCCTCAGATATGACTAGGAGTTGTTCTTCAAGAAACGAGTCGTTTATTTTGGCCTCATCGAGTTCTTTGAGATGTGGATTCTCAAGCCTGGAAAGGTGATCAGCTGCCAAGTTTTCAACTCATTTTTTGTCCTGTATTTCCAAATCGAATTCCTGCAATAATAAAATCCATCTTATTAATTGAGATTTTGCATCGGACTTAGTTAAAAGGTAACGAAGAGCGAAATGATCAGTATAAATGATGACTTTAGACAATATTATATATGGTTTAAATTTGTCGAACACAAAAACCACAGCTAGCAATTCTTTTTCTATGGTAGTGTAGTTCTCTTGTGCGGCTGTTAGAGTTTTGCTAGCATAGTAGATTGGCTGAAAATGCTTGATCTTCGCTATCCAAGAATTGCACCTACTGCAAAATCACTTGCATCACACATCAGCTCAAAAGGTAAATTCCAATCAGGTGCAATTATAATTGGAGCATTAGTGAGCTTCTCTTTGAGAGTGTCAAATGCCTTTAAACATTCTTGATCAAAATTGAAGGGTATGTCTTTTTCTAGTAATTTTGTTAACGGCTTAGCTATTTTAGAAAAATCTTTAATGAATCTTTTATAAAAACCGGCATGTCCTAGAAAGCTTCTAATTGCCTTAACTAAACTAGGGGAAGGTAGTTTTTCAATGGTCTCAACTTTTGCTTTGTCTACTTCTATCCCTTTACTACAAAATTTTGTGTCCTAGCACAATACCTTCTCGTACCATAAAATGACATTTTTCCCAATTGAGAACAAGATTTGTTTCTTCACATCTTATTAAAACTCGTTCTAGATTTTTAAGGCAATGATGGAAAGAGTTACTGAATACCAATAAGTCATCCATAAATACCTCTATGATATCCTTCATGAGTTCGTCAAAAATCGCTAGCATGCAACGCTAAAAAGTAGCAAGAGCATTACATAATCCAAAAGGCATTCTACGATAAGCAAACGTACCGTATGGATAAGTGAATATCGTCTTCTCTTAATCTTAAGGAGCTATCAGGATATGGAAGTAGCCAGAAAGTCCATCCAAAAAGTAGTAGTACATATGTCCCGATAGTCTTTCTAACATAAGATCAATGAAGGGTAAGGGGAAGTGATCTTTTCTAGTGGCGTCATTCAATTTCCTGTAATTAATACAAACTCTCTAACCTGTGACAGTTCTTATAGGGATTAATTCATTCTTTTCATTGGCCACAACAATCATGCCACCTTTTTTAGGAACAACCTGGACAGGACTTACCCAAGCACTATCAGAAATAGGATAAATAATTACAGCATCTAGAAGTTTAATTACCTCGGTTTTGACCACTTCCTTCATGTTAGGGTTCAATCTTCTTTAAGCTTGCACACATGGTTTATATTCACCCTTCATGGTCTTGGGGAAGGTTCGTTGGAGTTTAACTCAGTTATTACCTTTTTCATCTCAGTGGTGACTTCGTCTTCTCCCTTACCTTGAATGAGACATAGTTCCAACTTGTCTCTTTAAAAGAGATTTCCTAAAAAGAATCTTGAACAGAACAATCAATGGAATCAATAAAATAATAGGAATCATCCTGTTCCCTTGAAAATTGCATGGCATCATAAATTTTAAACACAATTTCTTTATTACCTACCCTAAGCACAAGTTTACCAGCTCCTACATCAATAACAGCTCTGGCAGTAGCTAAGAATGGTCGTCCTAGGACTAAGGTACCTCAACATCCTCATCCATGTCTAACACAATAAAATTAACAGGGAATATAAATTTATCCACGTTAACTAATACATCTTCAATGATACCCCTAGGATATTTAACAGATCTATCGGCTAATTGAATACTCATCCTAGTGGGTTTTGGTTCCCCTAGACCTAGTTGTTTGAATATTTTATAAGGCATTAAGTTAATGATGGCGCCTAAATCTGCTAATGCCTTTTCAATATTTAAATTACCACTTAAACAGGGAATAGTAAAACTTCCTGGATCTTTCAATTTGGTTGGGAGTTTATTCTAGAGGATCATTGAACACTCTTTTTTAAGTTCCACTGTGGACAGTTCTTCAAACTTCCTTTTGTTTGTTTGAAGTTCTTTCAAAAATTTTGCATATGTGGGCATATGTGCAGTAGCTTCAACAAAAGGTAAGTTAATATGCAATTGTTTAAAAGTTCAAGAAATTTATCGAATTGAGCGTCCATGCGGTCTTTCTTCAATTTTACTGGGTATGAGATGGATGGTTTGTATTCTTTAAGTACTGGTGGAGCGTTTTCTTTGGGCTCGGCTTCTTCAACATTTTCCTTGTCATGCTCTTGTAATACTCTCCTTTCAGGTTCGTCTAGCGTTTTCCCACTCCTTAATGTAGCTGCTTTAATATGCTCCTTAAGATTAGTTTCTGTGTTGCTTGGTAAACCACCTTGTGGTCTTTCAGAGATTAGCTTAGCGAGCTGGCCTATTTGAGTTTCGAGTCCTTGAATGGATGGTTGCTGATTTTTAAGTACCATCTCGGTGTTCTGGAAATAGGTTTCTGACATGGAGATAAATTTCGTGATCATCTCCTCAAGGTTTGACTTTTTCTCTTGCCGAAACGGGGGTTGTTGAAATCCTGAAAGAGGTGGTGGTCTCTGATTTTCTTGTCCACCCCATGAAAAATTAAGGTGGTTCCTCCAACCTGCATTATAAGTATTACTATAAGGGTTATTTTGAGATCTAGAATTATTACCCATATAGTTGACTTGCTCATTTTCCATGCCATGTCCATAGACGGGGTACTTAGAATTGCTCATATTTCCTTGAATTGAGTCACACTGCATTACTGGGTGTACCTGCAGAGAACCAACTAAACCATCAATCTTTTTATTTAAAAGTTCTACCTGATTTGACAGCATAGAGACCGCATCAACATTAAAAACTCCGGTAGCTTTTTGTGGCTTTGTTCTCATGGCTTGCCAGTGATAGTTATTCAGCGACATCTCCTCTATAAAGTCGTAAGCTGCCTCTGGTGTTTTGTTATTAATTTTTCCACCGGCGGCTGCATCAATCATCTGTCTCATTGAAGGGTTCAAACCGTTGTGAAAAGTTTGAACTTGGAACCATTGAGGTAACCCATGGTGAGGGCACCTTCTCAATAAATCTTTGTATCTCTCCCAAGCATCATAGAGTGTTTCTAAATCCATCTGCACAAAAGAAGATATATCATTCCTTAATTTAGCCATTTTAGCCGGCGAAAAATATTTAAGTAAAAATTTTTCAATCATTTGTTCCCATGTAGTGATAGACCCTCGTGGTAGAGAGTTTAACCACTGTTTGGCTTTATTTCTTAAGGAAAAAGGGAATAACCGAAGATGAATGGCATCATTAGAAACACCATTTATTTTGAATGTGTCACAGAATTCCAAAAAGTTAGCTAAATGAGCATTAGGATTCTTATCCTACAAACCATCAAACTGAACAAACTGTTGTATCATTTGAATTGTGTTAGGTTTCAGTTCAAAATTATTTGCAGCAATAGTAGGCCTAACAATACTAGATTCAGTACCAACGAATTAGGTTTAGCATAATCATACATAGTGCGCGGAACAGGATTTTGATTCACAGGATCTGCAGCTACCACAGGAGGTAGCTGATTATCCTGATTTGCCTCCATCTCTTCAGTAGATTTAGGTTCTTCTTCTTGTACCTGTTCTGGGTACTGTAGGCTTCTTCTTATCTCTCTTTGATTTTTGTGAACTGTAGCTTCTAGGTTGTCATCAAAAAGTAAAGGTCCTGACGGGTTTCTTCTAGTCATAAACTAGAGATACCTGTTAGGGGGAAAAAGAAACAAAAAGCAAATCTTAGTAAATAGGATCTAAAATAAAAAAAAAGTTAGAAAATAAATTGCTTATAAAAGTAAAGATGGCTAAAGTAATAGAAATCGAGTGTTCCTAATATTTTAGTTCCCCAGCAACGGCGCCAAAAACTTGATCGTGATTTCGATGAAGTAATAATAATGATCTACCTGGAAACTAACTAGTATCACGATAAAAGGCAAGCGCACCTATTGAATAGTAGTATAGTTAGTGGCAAGACCAGAATATCGAATCCAAGGAACTAAAAGTACTAGTAATGACTTCCTTTCTATTATCTAGCCAAAGAATAAAAAAGGATTTGGTTGTAAACTAACTAATCTAAATTAAACTAAAGACACGACAAAGAGTAAATTGGGAAATTACTTTGGGAGAACTGAATGATAAAGACAATACCTAAGGAAGAATCCACCTAGACTTCACTTGTTATCTAACTCTGAACTAGACGATTTCCTTATTCGACTCGATCCGTAGAGATCCCTATGTTAATATCTCCGTCGAGAATAAGACCAACTAACTCTAGGTTGATTAATTGAAATCTCTTTCTAATTAAAACCCCTAGTCTTGCATTAACTCGATTTATGGATCCCTCTATTAGATTTGACTCTAATCCGGTAGATTTTCGTCGTCCTGTGTCTAGGATTGCGATCAACTCCGCTTAATTGTGTTGGATCTACTCTTACACAGGGACTTTTGCTCTTCTGCATAAGCACATTCGACTTAAATTAATATCCCGGAAATATCAATTCAAGAATTAAAAACACAATTAAGAACAAATCGAATATTTATCATATAGTTCAGATAACAATAAAAAGATTCATCATAGGTTTCATCCCCCATAGGTATTTGGGGGTTTAGTTCATGTTCATGAAAGAAAATATCTCAAAAATAAAAAAATAGCAAAACATAAAGAAAACCCAAAACTCCTGAAGGGATTGAAGTGAGATCTTCAGTCTTGATGTAGATCTTGGCTTCTGAGATATGAATCGGCTTCCTTCGAGTAACTTCCTGCCTTCTACTCTTAGTCTTAGTGGGGACACTGTATATTCTTGTAGTTGCCTCCTAGGGTCTTTATACAGAGTTTTGAATGTCTTTCTTAGCCCCTAAGTAGCTTTTTCCGCGTGAAATTAAACTTTATCATGATAAGGACATGCCCGTGTGGCACGCCCGTGTGGGTCAAGTTTAGGCCATGTTCAAGCTTGTTAATATGGCACAGCCATGTGGTTCACTCGTGTGACGTACTCCAAGCCGTGTTGTTTCCTTGCTTTGGCCCATTTTCTCAGTTTTCGGCCCGTTTCTCATTCTTTTCACTTTCCTATGCTCTCCTAAGTATAAAACATGAAATTAAAGGATTAGGAGCATCAAATTCCATAAATTCAATGATAATTCATCCATAAATATGCTAAATGTGGGATAGAAATATGTATAATTTATAGTTTATCAATGCCCAAAGATTTTGGTGAACTAATTTACGCAATTGAGGGCTTAATCGTGAAAGATGACTAAATCACATAAAGGCCAAAAGTTGTATTTTATTTGTTAAAGGAGTTCAATAGATTTTAAACTAAAGTTTAGAAGTTTAAAGCGCAAATAGCCCTTCTCTCTTGAGGTGGCTAGTCATAGGGTAGTAATAGGGACAAGAAGTGTTTTAAAAGTCAAAACTATATGGGGTTAGGTGGCCTATTTGACTAGTTTAGTTTAAAATATTAAAATTTCATTTTCTTTCCATCTTCTTCATCCTACCACTGAATTTGCAGCAAGGAAAAAGGGTTTAGAAGCTTAAAAAAATTGCAACCATCTTACACCCTCATAAGTAAGTCGCTTTGATAGCTTTTCTTGAATATTTTTACATTTTTGGAGTCCTTGTGGCATAAGCTTTCTATTGAGGGGTATATTAAACATTTTGGTTTGAGGTTCAAAGTTTTGCCATGGACGTATAGATGTCATTTTTTGGAGTTTTGTGAAAGAAAATGAATGTAGGATGCTTGTTAAACAACTTTTGGAAATGGGTGTTTATAGAGAACACTTAAAAATGGGCTTATTTGTAAAGTGAATAAATTGTTTTGGTAAATGCTTGGATAATGGATTTTTGAAGTTGCCATATGAATAAAAGGGCTTAGGTAGGCATGAGAGTTGAGGAAATTTGATAAAAATCGATTTTCGGGCCTAGGGGTAAAATGGTTAATTTACCATAGTCTAGGGGCAAAATGATGTTTTTGTCAATTTGTGAATTTTAGATTGTTTGTTTTAAATTAGTGACTAAATTGGCAAATTTTTATTGTCATAGATCAATATTTGCCAAATCCGGTCTTAGACCGGGGGAAAGCCAAGCAAGTCGAGTAAACCGAATCGACACCCTCATTTTGTATACCGAGGTAAGTTGTAGGTAAATAGTCCATCATTTTTATCTTTTATGCATGAATTCATTGTATTGACATGAATTGATAACTTATGTCTATGATATGTTTATGAGAACTCTATTCGAGCATGAATCGTTGAATGATGATGGTTACTTATGAATTGATAAAAGCTTGTGTAATAGAGCCCGATTGAGTAGTTTGAATAGATTGGATATTCATGCCATGATAATTGGGTGATATGTGTGCTAGTGTAAGACATGTCTGGGACATGCATCGGCCACATTACGAGAGCCAGTGTAAGACATGCCTGAGACATGCATCGGCTTTCAAACGAGAGCTAGTGTAAGACATGTCTGGGACATGCATCAGCCTCAGGATTTACAAGCTGGTGTAAGACCTGTCTGGGACACGGCGTCAGCTTGTTGTGTGTCAGTGTAAGACCTGTCTGGGACATGGCATCGACACTGATAGATGAAAGCTAGGGTATGACCATGTCTAGGACATGGCATCGGCTCAATACCCTACGTTGGAGGCTTAACGAATATCCTTTCTTATTCTAAATAGTGCAATAGGAAAATTCAGAATAATGTTCAGTTGTGAGATACTGTGATGATCTCTGCAAGTGATGCAGGTACTTATTGTAATGCCTGTAAGGTGAGCTCACGAGCATGTTGTATGATTAGTAAAGGATGGAATCGAGTAAGTTATGTTGTAGTTATTCTTGATCTATGCATGATTGTAATACAAATGGAAGCTTATCATGACTTGATAAATTGTTGTTATTTATTTACTTACGACTTACTAAGCTTTATGCTTACCCCTCTCCTTTCCATTTTCTTATAGTGCCGCCTAAGTAATTCGAGAATCCAAGGACATCGAAAGTATCATACACACTATCCACTGAAGCACTCGGTATAATTATGATTTGTGGTTTGAGTAATGGCATGTATAAGTTGTATGAGTTTTTGTTATTTGTTGCATGACACATTCTAGTTAGCTAATTGTATTGGCCATTTATACTTAAGTTTCATTTTTTAAATGGCCTTTGGAATTGGCCTAAAACCTCCCAAGTTTGTTTAATGAAATGAGATGGAATTACATAGAAATTATGCTATTTTGCTTAGTAGTTTATTCATGCATTTTGTATCTAAATTAGTTGGTATTTGGGCACCTATTTAGGGGCATTTAGATGAGTATGAGTGCCATGTTATATTGTATGAAGATTGGGGTGATGTTTGTATGTGTTTTAGGGTGGCTAAGGGCCTGGTAAATAGCCTTATATCGCCCACACAGGTAGACACACGGGCGTGTGTTTCAACTGTGTGAGACACACGGGTTGCACACGGGCATGTGGCTCGACCGTGTGTCCCCTGCACCTTGCATGGATAGCATTAAATACCATCAGGATTTCCTACGAGCATGAGACACGACCGTGTGTCTCCACCGTGTGGAGGACACAACCAACACCTGGGCGTGTGCCATGGCAGTGTGCTACGTTTGCTTATCGTAGAATGCCTTTTGGATTATATAATGCCCCGTGCTACTTTTTAGCATTGTATGTTAGCCATCTTTGACGAACTGATGGAGGATATCATGGAGGTATTTATGGATGACTTCTTAGTATTTGGTAATTCTTTTCATCTTTGCCTTAAGAATTTAGAATGAGTTTTAATAAGAATTGAGGAAACAAATCTTGTTACCTTTTAACTAAGACTGATGCGAAACCTCGATTAATAAGATGGGTTTTATTGTTACAGGAATTCAACTTAGAGATACAAACAAGAAAGGAGCTGAAAATTTGGCGACAGATCATTTGTCAAGACTTGAAAATCCACACCTCAAAGAACTCGACAAAACCAAAATAAACGACTCATTTCCTAAAGAACAACTACTAGTCGTAGCGGAATCTGAGGTACTTTGGTTTCCCGATATTGCAAATTATTTAACGGCTAACATAACCACAAAAGGGTAGACGCATCAGCAAAAGAAGCGATTCTTTGCTGACGTGAAAAACTACTTCTGGGAAGATCCTTTCCTTTTTCGTATATGTGCAGATCAAGTCATTCGAAGATGCGTTGCTAAGATAGAAGCGTACAAAATTCTTAAACACTGCTATTCAAGACTGACCGGAGGACACTAGGTGGGACTAGGACCGCTCACAAAATACTCGAATCAGGTTTTTATTGGCCCACACTGTTCAAAGACGCTAACAGGTACGTGACCTCTTGTGATAAATGTCGAAGAACAGGTAATATCTCTCAACATAATGAAATGCCTCAAACATATATACTCTCATGTGAAATATTTGATGTATGGGGTATTGATTTCATGGGCCCATTCCCTAATTCGTTTGGGAATAAATATATATTAGTAGCGGTCAATTATATGTCAAAATGGGTGGAAGCCCAAGCTCTACCTACTAATGATGCTAGAATGGTGGTAAAATTTCTCAAAAAGCTTTTCTCTCAATTTGAAACACCTAGGGTAATTATTAGTGATAGGGTTACTCATTTTTGTAATGCCCGATTCGATAGAGTTCTAAAGAAATATGGAGTGCACCACAGAACGGCTACCCCTTACCATCCTCAAACCAGTGGACAAGTCGAAGTAGCGAATAGAAAACTGAAACGTATCTTAGAAAAAATAGTAGAGTCGAATAGGAAAGATTGGTCAAGTAAAGTAGATGATGGTTTACGGGCTTATAGAACTGCATTCAAAACCCCCATAGGGACTTCCCCTTATAGACTTGTTTATGGGAAAAGTTGTCACCTACCATTTGAACTTGAACATAAGGCATTTTGGGCTATCAAATTTCTAAATCTTGATTCTAAACTTTCAAGTGAAAAAAGGTTAATGCAGTTGAATGAGTTGAATGAATGGCGCAATAACACATACGAAAACTCACGATTATATAAGGAAGACATAAAGTGACACCATGACGCTCGTTTTAAGCAACCCAAGCAGTTTGTAGAAGGTGATCTTGTCTTACTCTAGAACTCGAGGCTCAAGTTGTTCCCTGAAAAGCTTAAATCGAGATGGTTAGGACCATTCCTTGTTCAAACTGTTTTTCCCTATGGCACAGTTGAGATAACACATCCAAACCAAGACACTTTCAAGGTAAACTATCATCGCCTTAAACATTATAAAGGTGAGAATTTTAGGAATGAAAGAGAGGAGCTTAGGCTTCACGAACACCCGTAAAAGTGCGCACATGATAAGTCAAGCTTAATTTCAATTTTTAACATCTATATCATTAACTGAGTCCTTGAATGCAGGTTTTTAGACCCACACGGCCAGGCACACGGGCATGCCTAAGGTCGTGGACACACCACAGGTGAAGACAAGGCCGTGCGACATGGCCGTGTAAAAACAGGGCAAAATTTTTCCCAAAACACTGGTTTCAACAAATCGCTATGGCCGTGCGATATGGCCATGGGCGAACCTACTAATTAAACACGGGCATGTCCCTAGGCCGTAGTTGAAACTGAGAAATTAGCATGGGTGTGCGACACACCCGTGCCTGAGGGCCGTGGTTGAACCTGTCAAATTGTCACGGGCGTGTGATCTAATACACGGGCATGGCAGAAGTGAACGCAGTAGGACACGGCCGTGTGCACCAACACGCTAACAAGATACGAGGGTGGGCCACAAATTAGGTGCGCCTAAAAACCCTAGTCCCGAGCCTCACACGACCGTGCCCCTTTTTAGCTCCCCAAACCCTAGTTTTTATTTTTATTTTTATTTTTATTTTCTCTTATGTTTTTCCTTTTCTTTTTTAAGGCTTATTATTTTACAACTTTATTTATCCTTATGGTTCTTATCGAGTAGTGCTTTAATTCTCTCCACAGTTGTGTTCATTTTCTTAAGCAAGCTCAGAATCATGCACTTCAAGTAGCCCTTTCTCCAATTTCGCTTTCACTATTCTGAGGATTTCATCCAAATTTAGGGAGTTTCACTTCTCTCCCTATCTTATGATATTATGTCTTTATTCTTATTATTTATCTTTGTACATTGAGGATAATGTACATCTTAAGTGTGGGGGGATATTAATTTCATTATAAAAAAATCCCTGAATTTTGCATTGTTCTCAAATCCCTGAATCGTGGCTTTCACTATTAGAATGAATTTGGATTGATTTATGATTTTTATTGATATGTCTTGAATTAAAACATGGGGAGTTAGGCTTTGAATGTTTTAAACTTTAAGTCATTAGAGAATCAATCATCATAAGTTGAATTTTGAGAATTAAAATTTTTATAAGTTGTCTCCCTAAGTTTAAGTATTATCTTGAAGTTTGAAATTCATAGGATTGACATCAAAAGCCATAATTTTTGTGAGATTTTGAGCCTTTAGAGCATATATTCTTTATTGCTCACTTTTTTGTTATGAGTGTATCAATATTGATTTGTTATTCTAGAACTTGCTTTGATTATGCATGTCAAGACCACATCATTGATTTGATATACCGAGATGGTAAAGGCACTTAAGTTTAACCTACTTACTCCATAAAAGCCTACCTTCATAATTAACACTTAGTAAACCCCCTTGTGCCTAACAAACCATTTATTGATGTCCCTCAATAGTAACCCATAAGCCTGCTTTTGATGCCTTGAGAATTTCCCTCATTCTAATTTGATCCCCATTTTTGTTGAGATTTTATTTGAATAAATTGCTTAGCTATGTTTTCCCTTAGTTAGTAAAGTCTAATCACTTTGGTTTGTTCTTAAAAAAATTATACAAAGTCAATTCAGTTGTTAATTTATCATTTAGCATTTTGTTATGAAATCATGTAATACTCGAACTTAAACAATGTTATTCATAAGGAAAAGCTCAATTTCAAGATTATTTATTCAGGAATTTATTTACTCAGTATTAGTATTTTTCTAGTTAGGTAATTTTTCAATTCAATTTAGATTCTAACATTATTTTTCAGCTTGTTACCACACCCCCTAACCAAAGCCACATTACAACCCTCCAAAGACTTTTTGATTGATATATCATTTCAATATACAGTGGTGGAGATTTGATTTTCATGCAAGCCTATGGTAATAACTTTTCATATTGACTTTTGAGTGCTTAAATTATTGTCCTTAAACACCTTGAGTGATTTGAGTGAATCTTTAGTGAGGATGTTAACTCTGTGATATTTTGAATCAAGGGTGATCACTTAGATAAGGGGAGATACCTATTTTTTCATGCTAAAATACCCAACTTGGATTTTTTGAAACTTTGATGCTCTTTTAGTTGAACTCGCAAGGTATGATTACTTATGGATTATTTTGAAACATCATTAATAGAAATTGTAAGTTGAGAAAAATGAATTTTAATTGTGAGTTGAGGATTTTGCTTGAGGACAAGCAAAGGCTTAAGTGTGGGGGTATTTGATAAACCATAATATATACATATTTTTATCCCACATTTGGCACATTTATGGATGAATTATCATTTAAATTGTGGAATTTGATGCTCCTAATCCTTTAATTTATACTTAGGTGAGCATAGGAGAGTAAAAAGAACGAGAAACGGGCCAAAAACGGAGAAAATGGGCCAGAGTGAGAAATCAAAACGGCCTGGAGTTCCTCATACAGGTACACCACACGCTCGTGCCTATTTACCAGGACTGAACCCGAATCACACGAGCGTGCTACAAGGGCGTGTCCCTGTCGTGATGAGTCTCAATTTCAAGCAGAAAAGGCTACTTAGGGGCTAAGAAAGGTATTCCAGAGTCTATATAAACACCCTAGGAGAGGACTAAAGGGGACACACAGAGTAGAAAGCAAGGGATTACTCGAAGAAAGCTGATTGATCCATCTCAGAAGCCAGAATCTCCTTCAAGACTGAAGATTTCCCTTCAATTTCTTTCAGGGGTTTTAGGGTTTCTTTATGTTTTGTTATTTTCTTTATTTTGAGATGTTCTTCTTTATAAACATGAACTAAATCCCTCAAATACCTGAGGGGGATCAAACTTAAGACAGATCTTGTTATTATTTTCTGAATTATATGATAAATACTTGGCTTGTTCTTAATTGTGTTTTTAATCATTGTGTTAATCTTCCAGGATATTAATTCAATGTGCTTATTCAGTGGAGCAAAAGTCCCTGTTTAAGAGTAGATCCAACACAATTAAGCGGACTTGATCGTACTCCTAGATATAGGACGACGTAGATCTGTCAGATTAGAGTCAAATCTAATAAGGGAATCTATAGATCGAGTTAATACAACACTAGGGGTTTTAATTAGGAAGAAATTTCAATTAATCAACCTAGGGTTAGATGTTTTTAGTCTCAACAGAGGTAATAACATAATTTAAAGATTTCTATGGATCAAGTCAAGTGAATAAATCGTCTAATTCGGAGTTAAATAACAAGTGAAGTCTAGGTGGATTCTTCCTTGATTATTGTCTAAATCAATCAGTTTTCTCAAAAGTAATTTCCCTAATTTACTCTCTGTTGTGCTTTTAGTTAATTAGTTTAATTTAATTAGTTAAAACAAATTCCCTTTACTTCTAGGCTAGATAATAGAAAGAAAGTCATTACTAGTACTTTTAGTTCTTGTGGGTTCAACATTCCAGTCTTGCCATAAGCTATACTACTGCTTGATAAGTGCGCTTACCTTATTCGTGATAATAGTTAGTGTCTAGGTACGATCATAAAATTTAAAACTTATCATGCACATCACTTGGGTATTCAGTTTCTGACGTCAGCAATCACACAGCCATGGCACACGCTCATGTACTAGGCCGTGTCCTTTCCATGACCGTGTCTCAGGCCGTGTATTTACTACTGGGCATTTCATTCTACCAATTCAAGGTACAGGGGACACACGGTCAAGCCACACACCTATGAAGAAGACTGTATGTCATACACGGCTTAGACACATGCCCGTGTGTCTACTCGTGTGGACAAAAATAAGGCTATCTACTAAGCCTTTCTGCTACCCTGAAATTAGGTCAAACACATACCAATTCCACTAGGAGTTGTAGAAGTTAATATATGGAAATGTTAATGTTATTCATGAATGTATGTACCATAATGTATGCTTGGTTGGATTGATTTATATGAATGTGTTGGGATGCCAATTTATGGCTATTGATTGAGCTTAAAAGTCTTGGTATATTTGAATATGTATTTGGTATTGTTTTAGGGTGGCAAAGAGGCTTCGTAAATAGCCTATTTTTGCCACACAGGTAGGCACACGGGCGTTTGTCTAGGCCGTGTATGACACACAGTTTGCCCTATGGGCATGTAGTTAGGCCGTGTGTCCCCTACACCTTGAATTTGTTGAATTAAATGCCCAGTAGTAAACACACGGGCTAAGGCACGACCGTGTGTCTCAACCGTGTAGAGGGCACGGCCAAGCACAAAGGCGTGTGCCATGGTCATGTGATTGATGACGTTAGAAATAGAATGTCAAGGTTTTTGCACACAGGCTGCGACACGGGCGTGTGTCAGGGTATGTGAAAACCCCTGTAAGTTCGATGTTAGAAATTAATTCCACACGGACGAGGGGCACGGGCGTGGCCTTAGGATTCTTAGGTTGTATGAACCACACGGGCCATCAGTACGGCCATGTCTAGAGGCCATACGGGTATGTGCCTTATTTATAGTAGTTTTTGAAGAAATTTTCTTGAGGGCCCGAAATGGTCTCGAATCATTTCTAAACCACGTTTTAGGCCTTGTAGGCCCATATAAAGGTCTGTAGGACATCGTTTGTAAAATTTTTAAATGGGAACACATTTCAATGAGTGTAAGATGAATGGTTACATGTGATTTAGTAAAGTAACACCTTGTACCCTATCCCGGCGTCGGATACGAGTAAGGGGTGTTAAAAAACTACACAAGTGCTCTCATGGCAAAACCCTAAACTCTCATCTCTTATACAAAATAATCCCCTCATTAGCTAGATTAAGCTTTTGAGGTCCCAAAAGTACTAAAATTATCAAGAAATGCCTTCAAAATCACTTCCTTGTAAGGGTCTAAGGTTGCTGAAAATTTTCAAGCTTTAAAACGCCCTCTTTGTTGATATTTTCAGTGGTGAAGAGAAGAAGAAGAAGATGGTAGTATCTTTTTCCTTTTTGGTTTTATTTTATTACACATTAAGTCACCTAACACCATCACCTTTTCACTTTTCCATTTCTTTGTCCCCTGTGGCCAGCCATGCTTAATAAAATGGGTCTTTTTGCTCATTAAAGACCCTCAATTTTGGTTCTCTAGCTATTTAGCACCATTTACTAGTAAATCATAACTTTTGCCCTTTCTGCGATTTAGTCCTCTTTCGAAATTAAGGTCTTAATGACGTAAATTAATTCGCCAAAATTTTCATACACTGATATAATTAAGCTATAACTAATATCCGTGATATGAAGTAATAAAATTTATAAAGAACTTGATCACACCAAAACTAACTAATATCATGACGTTTAAGGCAAGCGCACCTATCGAACAGTAGTATAGCTTAGTGGCAAGACCGAGTTATCGTACCCAAGGGAACCAAAAGTACTATTACTTACTTCCTTTCTATTATCTAGCCTAAGAATAAAAGAGGGGTTTGTTTAAACTAATTCTAAAACTAACTAAAAAAAGCACAAAGAGTAAAATTGGGAAAACTTTTAGGGAAAAGCTTATTGATATGGACAATACTTAAGGGGGAATCCACCTAGACTTCACTTGTTATTGGTTCTTGAGCTAGACGATTTATTCACTTGACTTGATCCATAGAGATCCCTAATTTATGCTAAACCCTCCGTCGAGGCGTAGAGCAACTAGGCCTAAGTTGTTAATTAAAGTTCCCTTATTAATTAACTCCCTAGGTTGCATTAATTCGATCTATGGTTCCCCATATTAGGTTTGACCCTAATCCGGCAGATTTATGTCGCCCTATGTCTAGGGTTGCATGTAACTCCGCTTAATTATGGTAGATCTACTCTTATCACAGGGACTTTTGCTCCTCTGCTCTAAGCACATCTAGTTCTTGAAATAATACCTAGGACTATTAAATCAAGGATGAAGAACACATAATTAAGAACAATTCAAGTATTTATCATATAACTCAAGAATAAATAATAACAAGATTCGTCTTAGGTTTCATCCCCCTCAAGTATTTGAGGGGTTTAGTTCATAATAAAGAAAAAAAACATCTCAGAAGAAATAAAATAACAAAATATAAAAGAACCCGAAAACCCCTGAAGGAATTTAGGGAGATCCTCTATATTGCTGCAGAATTCCGGCTTCTGGGATGAATCAACCAGCTTCCCTGCGAGTAATCCCTACTTCCACTCTCTGTGTTGGCAGCAAAGAATGCTTTCCTTTATGGGGAAAAATAAGCCCGTGTAGGTTCGATAGAGGCCGTGTGATTTGGCACGGCCGTGTGTAGTGGCCGTGCTTGTCGGGGCTTTGTTAATGTGATCTTCGTGAAGCACGCCCGTGTTCCACGGCCGTGTGGCATCTCTTGGCCCGTGTGGTTCGTGCTTTTTGGTTTATTTTTCACTGTTTTAGGCCCGTTTTCTGTTCTTTCATCTTCCTTATGCTCTCCTGAGTATAAGATATGAAAAAGAGGGGTTAAGAGCACTAGTTCTCACAAAATTAATAGTAATTCATCCAGAATATAGGCTAAACATGAGGTAAAAATATGTATAAATTAGCGTTTATCAATAACTCATACAAGAATATTAGAAATAATTTTTTTGACCTATGGTTAGTGGTTTCGAAACTACTGTTTTGATTAGGCCCAAATTTGGGCTGTTACAATTCTCCCTCAGGGATTTTTATCCCCAAAAATCTTACCAGGGTATAGATTTGAGATTTGTTTTCCTTATTGCCTTATAAATTTCTCACACAACCTCGCATTCTCCATTCTTTGATCTCACAAGTTAAGATTTCTAATCTAATCTTCACTTTTCATCAAATCGAGCAAATTTTCAACTTCTCTTTATAATTAAATTGAGAAACTCCATTTCCATCACAAGGCTTTCACAATCATTCATTTCACTACCTGAAATTTGACGCTTTTACGTATTTCAGTCCGTATAGACATTCTGTTAGTCTGAAACTACTTCTAATCGTTACAAATTACTTTCACTTTTTGCCCATTTTCTTTGATGAAATCGATCCCATAGATCCTTTCTCACAAAGTTCGATCAAGTGTCAACTGAATTCGGTAAGTGCTACCACACACACTTCATACAATTCTATCTCTTCTTACAACAAAAGACTATAATTACACACAACTCAATTTATGATAATTACCTTTATCACTCTTTTTCATATCCTAAAACACCATAACAAAGCGTTACTTCAAGGATCTAAAATTCTCCTTTTGGTTTAACTATCTGAAATAATAAAGTTTATATCACTGAGTGATATAAAAGTCTCCAACATGAATATTTTGATCGATCTATCAAGAGAGTGATTTGCGCATATTGAGATAAGATGTGCACACTGCTCCACACGATCAACAATAATTCAAACACCATGTTCCTTTTTCACATTATCATTTGCAATTTATTTTCTCACCACTCTGACGATAAAATAGACTATAATAATCTTGAAGGTATTTGATAATAACTTTTGTCTTGTTCATTGTTTAGACAGTTAGGCACATGGTTAAAAGTACCACGTTTCATGCTCAGTCACTAGGACAATTGTTTCAAATTTTTGTATCTCTTAGTACTCCCCGAATGAACTAGCAATTGTCTAATAATCGTAGGGTCCCTTAGAACACGAACATCTGTCCCGACATAACGAATGATCATTGGATCCTATTTGAAGTTTCGAGTCAGAATTTAATTTACTTTGACCCCTTTTTAATTTGTAGTTCACTGCCACATTTTCGAACTTTACAATTTGATGAATACACATCAATGGATTTCTAATTCAGTTAACGACTATCTATCATCTGGTCAGAACAATCGTATAAACATCACTAACAACGCACACATAGGTTTCTTGTTCAGAATCTCTGTGACGGTAATCATTACCTCCGATTAGTGATCAATCATTGTCTCAAAACTTTCGATAGTTCTAGACACCTTTGCAGTCTTAAATTCAGATCTCTTTAAAACATCAATATCTTCAACTCTCGGGGTCATCAAAAGGTTATATTACTCGCCAAACAATTATTGTAGTTAATTATCAATACAATTACAATATTGACCCCTCTAATTCACGTGTCAAACAAATTTTTTCATGAAGTCTTAACTGTCTGAAAGTCATTAGTCCTCGCTATACATCCCCACATTGTATACGCTTCAAGTTATGCATTAGCTTAAAACTAATAGTTATAAACTCTTTATTTGGTTCAAATTGAACCAAAACTAATGCTTCAGTTAACAATGTTTCCAATTGCTCATCGCTTTATTGATAAATATTTCACTATATAGACTTCATAAGCGTGATATTTCTCTAATTAAAATGGCTTTGATTTACAAATCATGTCTCAATAAAAGCATTCCAATAGATACGATTCAGTATCGCTTCTACTAGAATATGAATTCTGCATTCTGACCATTCATCTAATTACTTGGGAATATTTCAAGTTTATTTTCCACCCTGTGGATAAATTCAATCACAAATAACTCGATAATCTTTCAAGCAAATGATTTAATTAACCCAGACAGCAAAATCGACCTCAACTGTCGAACGATGAATTTTTGATTATTAATTAGTGAGATTTTGAATCATACTGAGGCCATAACCATCACATAGGTTAAGACTATAGTGTCATAATAAGGCCGACACCTCAACTGTATATATATACTTAATGCCTCAGAAAATATCTGGAAATAAAGTATTATTTATCTGAATTGTATTCAGCTGTATCTAAGGCTATATATAATCTTCTCGTAAATAGCAGAATAACAACCAATGGAATTTGAATGTTAATATTGCACACATTTTTACCGTTGGCTTTTCTACTACCATAACAGAATAATGCCACATTTTCACTGAACCAAACCGATAGCGCTTTCGTCTAACACAAGTTTCAACTAGCGTTCTCATACGACAAGAGCTTCATTTAAAATTAACTGGTCACTTATTCCTCTAAGAATGATGGAATTCGTAGATTACGTAAAAGAATTCATAGTAACCACCCGATTATATTCACTATACTCATTATCATTTTAATTCAATCTTTACCCACTGTTTAATTCTGTAATGCCCTGAAATTTTGAGCCTAGAAGTATTAGGTTTAGAGTAGGGGAACAATTACAAGGCTGCACATAAAAGTTTAGTTGTGCAAGAAAGTGACACAATTGTATGTCTGCTTCAATAGTTAAGTGTCCTGGGAAAAGTCTGAGAAGTCTTGGGTTCAAGCCTTGGCTTATGCAAAAATTTTAATTTTTAATGGATAACCCTTGTCTCTAGTCAGTAGGCTGTTAAATAAATGTGGATAGTTTATGACAGAAAGGGCCTACTGGTCTAAGGGCAAATGTCGTGTTACCTATGCCAGAGGACTGAGGTTCAAATACTGGTGGGGCAATAAAGTGTTTTATTTTGTTGCTGATGTTGTGGAGGTGTTGTGGGTTGACCGATACTCTAAGGAATTTGAAGGGAGTTCAAACTACTGGATGGAGAGATTGGGGAAGAGTTTAAGAGTAGATCAAGGGATTTAGTGAGATGATTGGAGTGTTTTTGGGAGGAAATTATGGGATTGAGGCAATATCCTTATTTGGTAGAGGTTGATTCGGCACCCTCCCTCTCATTTTGCCATTTTTTTGGGGTCTTTCATAGAGTTTTTAGCTTTTGGTTTATTACTTTTTCTTTTCTGCCGCTACACCTTGTAGGTTTTCTCTGTCGATTTTTCTCTTAATCTCATTGTCTTCTTTTCTATCTTGTTGACTAAACCCAGTTATTTGTGCTGATTACTCTTAATCGAATTCATTACGGATTGTTTTCTTCTCCTTGATTGCAATTATTGTTTGGGTTACTCTTCGAATCATTTTTTTTCCTTCCTTTCTCTTTGTTGTTGTATTCCTTTTATTGTTGCAGAAAGTAAGTGATTATTGCTAAGTTTAGAACGTTCTTTTACTCTCTGTTCTTGCCGATATTCCATATTTTTTTCACCCTCACTGTGTCGACTTTGCTCTACTACCCTATCTGCTGATTTTGAATTCTATTTCTAATCTATGTTTCGCGATTTTGGTAAGTATGTTTTTGTTAGGGATCAATTATTTACATGAATGACTGTTAATAGGAGGTTTCGATTGGAATACAGAGATTAATCGAGGAGCGGGTAATCACTCTTAATCAACAATTAGGTGTAAATATTTAGTGGCTCAAGCAAGGTAAGTGGTTATGGTTTAAGTGACTGAGTATGTTAATTAAGGCTGGTTGTATTTCAATTGACATGCGACTAATCGAAAATTTGCAATTGTATTTAGATTTGAAGTGCCCAAAGGATTGTGTGCGCATATTCACAAATAAGGTGTGTAACAGTACTCTATAGACGGTATTCAGCGAAAAACCCAATAAAGTGTGTAATCATACTGTTACTATCGCAAATCGGCCAAAAGCCGGAATTATGACAATTACGCTACGCAAGCGTGCGCTCGCTCATGTGGCAACCTGGATGCATGAAATGTGGGTGTTTGGCGGTAGACGCCACCATGGCCTATTCCATGGGCTTAGGCCGTTTTGGGCCATGTTGGGCTAAAATCGGCCGTGTGGGCCCAACAGGCTTATGGGCCCTACACGGGTAAACCACAAGGATGTGTGGAAGATATTGGACCTGGCTGTGTAGTTCACACAGCCAAGGTAAAATGACTGTTATGCCCCTATGAGGTAAAATGACTATTATGCCCTTATATGATGTCTGATCGATTGAGCATGCCATTTGATATATATATTTTTTGTATACATGCATGATATCATAATATGCTGCATGGGGATGGGTTTATTGTATTTGGAGGAAGTGTACTGAACTGTTAAAGTTGCACGGGTCGCCCAAGATGACTGTAGACCTACTGATGGCTTTAGGCCATTGATATTACTGGCAGCTTGCTGCGATACTGTTTAGTCCCGTAACCAGTACTAACTTTGTAAGTATAGGGATGGGTGGGTGATTTATTCCCTACAGGAGTGCAGGGTTGGATAGGAGATAGTGTGCAAGGTTGGTTGGGATAACATGCATTATGCATACTGTTATGGGCTAAGGCCCAACTGATACTGTTATGGGCTAAGGCCCAACTAATACTGTTATGGGATAAAGCCCAACTGATACTGTTACTATGAAAGGGCTTAGGCCCAACTGATACTGAGTTTTCATAGACTCCATTCTGTTTTAACTGTACAGATAATCCTCTATCTTAGGTGATTCAATGCGCTCGGAAGACTCAGCGATGGCCACGCTACTCCTTAAGTTAAATTCAGTACTTTATAATGATTTTGGATTTAATTTTGGTATTAGTTTTGTAATAAAGCCTCTTTTAATTTTTAACTTTTAAATTTGGATTTTGTTGATATGTTATGTAACACCCCAAACCCAGCCCATATGTTATGGTCGAATCCAGCGTGTCACATTGAAGTGTTTTATCGAAAACCTTGTTTTCATTAAAAAACCCTTCTAAAAAAATTTTAAGTACAAACCCAGTTTTTACGTTCTTTTATAACAAGGTATATTCAGAAGTCATTTTTAACTTTTTACTTCATGTTAAAAGTTACTTTGGAAAAATTGACTTTAACTGCGGAAGTTTATTTAAAAAAAAAACAACAAGTGGTTTCAAAAAAGAAAAAAACTTAAAATGTGTTTAAAACGGATAAATCTATGTTCTAGTCTTAAAGCATCATAATGAACAGTAATAACCAGAGAAAAGGCCTTATTATAATTCGGACTTAAACAATTAAAATACTAGAACTTTTAATAAAGAAAAAGAATCAAGTCTAAGTTGTCTTGCTAGTTGGCCACCTCCGAGTCCCTCCATCTATCGAATTGCCTACTAAGGTTCACCTGAATAAAATAAAAGAGGGAGTGAGTTTTAAAACTCAGTGTGTACAACCCTCAGCAACAATATATATATCATGCAACACAAGTCATCTTTGGCCTGAGCCCAATACAATAATAGCACAAAATCTTGGGCAACCATATATGCAATAATGTAATGATGCAATGCCCACCCCATCCAACCGATACACATCATCTCCGTCCAACCGAAACACATCCTGTGGCGATAACTATATTGACCCACCCATCCGATACACATCAATGGTAGCGCCGGTTGCGGTACTACCTAACATTGCAGCAAAGCTGCTCATGGCTTAAAAGCCTTCACTGGATCCACAGTTGTCAAGCAACTATGTGACCCTCATATAACACTTCCTCCAACATAATACCCACCCACATGCAACATCATAACACATGAGTGCAACATATAGCATATAGTATACATAAGTCATACTTATAACACATAGGGGTATTTCAGTAATTCTACCCTACAGGGGTATTTAAGTAATTTTTTTAACGTATAGGTCTTAATTACGAACTTTTGCCTATCAACAAGTCCTTCTTGGCTAGAGTGAACAGACACTATGCACTAGGTAGGATTCCAGAGAAGAGGAGGTGGGTCATTAAGGCCGCTTAAGTACCAAGCTCTCCCTAGATCCAATCTTAGACATGCATATGCCCATTGCAACACTCTAACCTTACGACTTGTCCACAGACGTGCTTCATAAATTATTTAAGTTTTATGCGCTTGAGGATTCATTGGAAACTAGGCCTAAAAGTCCATTATAAAACCCTAGCAAGTCTACATGCTTTCATGGATTCATATAGCCCATCAGGCCCAATCGCTTTTATATGGCCCATTAGGCCCAATCACATTCGTATGGCCCATTAGGCCCAATCAGATTTGTATGGGCCATTAGGCCCAATCACACTTCCAAACCATTCAACCATCTTATCAACTCATCATTTATTATCAACATATCAATTTTTGCTAGCTTGGGCCCACAAGTCGTCGGCCTATTAGGCCCATTCTAGCCCAGTTAGCCAAAACGTGACCCAAGTTCATGAGACCACTCATGAAGCCTCTACTATCATATCAGTTACCCTCATACGAGTGTTCACGCACTCACGAGACTACCGTAGCCAAACTTTTGACATTTCGATATTTCGACATTTCGGTATTTGCCGATCTATTATGTGCGAAGTGTATGTACACACCTGGTATCGAAACGTGTTACGATCTCCTTAGCCTCAAACCTACAATCAATATCACCCTTCAATTAATCGCATGCTTAATACATATCTTTACCAAAATCGAAACCTCACCTTTCACCTTACCTTGCGCGACAAGTTATAACAGCCCCTTCTTTAATCATTAACCACGATCAACTCTTAGATCTGCACCAATCTTAACTATTAAACCAGAATAACAGGTGACTTGTATCCAATACAAGTCCCCCTTCCTTTAACTATTACCATTCGGCCAACTAAGATCAAGAACACTTACCCAAGAAGTAATCAGCCCAAAAGAGGAGTAGTACGGCACAGAGAAGGTTCGGCCAACAAAGTATTCGGCTTAGAGAAGGTGAACTAGGAGCAAGAAAGAGAAGAGTTTAATGAGAAAGGAAGGGAAGAAATCGGCACAAACTTAAAGGGAAAGAATAAGGGTTTTTCGACTTTTGGGTACTTTGAGAGAAAAGTAGTTTTCAGCAAAATAAGAAGAAAGAATTTGGCATTAGCCTAGAACCCCACAATCGGCACCTATATATATACTAGTCGAAATTTCCTTCCCTTAATTGCCAATTCGGCTCCATTATTTCTTCTATCCCCATCTCCTAACTTTTCTCCACGATAAGCTCCTCAATCCCTTCCAAAAATTTCTCTTCTCATCACTTCTCTTAGAGTCCAATTCTAAGCTACTACCAACCATCTAGAAGGCAAAAATAAAATTCCTAAAAATACCAAGCCAGCACTCGAACCTAGGATCCCCTTACTTGCCACTAATGCCACCTCCCTGCACCCTAAGTGGCATCACTTATCCACTACACCAAAGCCTTGCTTGTGTCCTATTTTAACTCCATTTATTTAAAAGCCAAGCTACTTGCCATCAAGGTTCCTTTAATTATTAAATTAAAATTCCTTCCTCAAAGTTTGAACCCAAAACTTCTCCAACACCCCTAGACACTCCAAATTTATTAAACCTTTAAACCCAACATGTCATTTGTCATTTTCTTGCTTACTAAAAAAAATTTATGAGACTCAAAGCCCAAAGCCCAATTCATCTAGGCCTAAAATTTGGGGCGTTACATGTTAGTTATCTCTGTTAGAATTAGGAAACTCGAGTTTTCCAAAATAAGCAAACTTTTAACTGAATACGCCAAGTGTTTTAAAAAGCATCTGCTATAAAAGGTTATTTTGAAATTAATAACGATTTAGTAAGTAAATCACGTTTGGATAATAAACCACATTTTTAAATGAAAGACATGTCTTCAAATCAGGGATAGATTCATTAAAAGGGGGTTAAATGAAATAAAGTTTTAGCATCAGTTTGTTTGATGAAAAACACTTTAATGTGACATCGCCAGATTTGGATATAACGTCTAGGCCAGGTTTTGGGTGTTACAAATTCTGTCATCCCTAACTATATAATATCTCATCACTAATGGGAATTAATTTAGAAGAACCTTGAGTAATTGCATATTTTTAAAATTTATACCAGAGTGAGTCAATTAGCTGAGATTAACTTTTCCTTTTTAACCGTAACATAATAAAAACTCGAATAATTTTTAGAATGACTCGGCACCCTTTTCAAAGTTGTGTTTATTTGCCAATCTATTTTCAACTCTGGTCGTATCATTAGTTATCCTGATACCGTACTCTTTAGTCTCTCACTTGTGGGCTCAATATAAACCTTGTAAAATTTCATTTATAGAAAACCACATTGAATAAGGGGTGAGGTTCCGCTAACTCGACTCTCAAGTTTACACATGTATGTGAGTTAGCACTAATCATTATCACTATATCATCATAATCATACAATTGGTCTCAGCAAATTAACACACATATTTATGTTACGCTACTTTCCAATCACCTTACTCATACAATATCAATTATTAAATGCATGGTAGTATAATTGTCTTGTTTACACCCAAATTTACTGTAAGTTTGTACATAATCATCAAGCGATCATGGACATATTTTACTCATTTTCATCGTTACTATCATGCATCATGAATCAACCCATTTCTCATAAGTTTCGCGTACATATCTGTACCGCTTTCTAACATAATCATAGTCTTTTACAGTTTTGTCATAGCTTCGTATTACCCGTTGAACCATTTGGAATATTAAAGGATACCCAAGAAATCTCATATGCTTAGTAAGACGCCAATGCCATATCCCAGATACGGTTTTACATAAAATCATATCATATACCGATGCCAATAGATTAGCTATGGTCTTACACGATATCATATATCAATGCCATGTCTTACACGAAAATACGTATAACTCTACTGTCATGGTATGGGCATCCAATCTATTCCTAAGGTTCATCCGGGAATCTATACTTCATCGAATTTTGTTGAACATATTCACAAACAACAATTAACTAATTTAATTCAAAAGCGCCATTTTGGCACCTATTCATGAGACGTACACCTAAGTCACAAGTCATAAAACAATACTATGGGTCCTGGCTAAAACCTTTCTTTTCATAACATTTGTAACATCTCATCCGTCTCATGAAATTACCATAGTTCATCGTAATGCAATGTTCCACTAAAATAATGATATTTTGCCCATTTTTCTCGTCTTATAGTCATTTAACTTCGTGCATTATCACATAAATATTAGGAACTCTAATTCATACATTTCTCAGTGTTTTCGAATTTAGCTCTGTTGGAAGCACATTTGTTTCAACAAAACAATTTCATTAAGGTCAGGAGATATTACACTATCACGGTCAATATATGGCATGTATAGCTAGACTCTCACACATGCTAGGTTAGTCCTAAAATCGACTAAACTATAGCTCTGATACCACTAAATGTAACACCGCTTACCCATATCCGACACCGGGATAGGGTACGAGGCGTTACCTTACTATAACACAAGCAAACATTCAACCTCGACTCAATGAAATGCGTCCCCATTTAAAAATTTTTCAATCACTATCTTACGATCCTTCATATAGGCCTACGGGGCCTAAAATGCAGTTTAGAAACAATCTAGGACTGGGTACTTGAGAAAATTTCACCAAAACTACTAAAAAAAGGGCACACGCCCGTGTAGAAGGGCAACACGCCTTTGTGGCCTCTAAACATGACCGTGCTAATGGCCCGTGTAGTTCATACGGCCTAAGCACCTAGGGACACGCCCGTGCCCCTCTTCCATGTAGATTTATTTTCTAACATCGAACCTACAGGGGTTTTTACATAGCCTGGCACATGCTCATGTGCTCAACCCGTGTAACATTCCAAATTAGGGCCTAGTCAGAATAGTGGTTTCAAGACCATAGATCCGAAGTAGAAAAAATTATTTTATGATTATTATAAGGTCTATGATATGTTTATATGCTTGTGTGAAAATTTTGTGAAGAAATTTTACGTGAAAAGTGTTCAATTTGATTTTACGGACTAAATTGAATAAGTTGTAAAAGTTGAGTTCTAGAAGCTTTTAGCATGAAATTGAATTAGAATATTAATTAGAGGTCCTTAAATAGCAATTTTCCCAAATTCTAAAAATTTAGACAAAAATGGACATGGAAGGGTAAAAATATCAAAGTTTTAATATTTTGGTCATTAGGCCATTAAATGAATTAAAACACAAAATAAAAGCCAAAAGTGTTCATATTCTTCTTGTTTTGGCCGAATACACCATGGGACAAGCCATGGCTAGGGTTTTCAAGTTTCCAAGCTTCATAGTAAGTCCGTCTTTGCCTCATTTTTAATGTTTTTCGTATTTTTGAAATCTTTGCAACATAATCTACCTATTTCTACCATTATTTTAAGCTAGGGTTTATGTTTAAATTGTAACGCCCTGATTTTCGAGATTTTTGAGGTTAATGAGATTTTTGGTAAAGTTGGGAAATTTTGTGTTTTGATTGCTAAAATGGTGTTTGGATGTGTTAGTGGGCCTTTAGGAAGCCCAAACTTCCGTTAAAAATCGATAAAAATATTTAAGTACGTTTTAAGTAAAAAGAGGGAACTGGGTCAAGAGGGCCCTTAAGAAAAACTGTGTAAAATATATCGCAAAGCGAGCCTTGGTAGAGTGGCAAGGTGGCGCCACTAAAGCTCCGAAAAAAGTGTCACCTAGATGGGTATTGAAGGACAAGGGTTCGAGTTGCAAGGTAGGCTTATTGCTCTTTTTAATTTTTAAGCATGTGCCGGACATGTGACTAATTTAAGTAGGAATTTCGGCAAGGGCTTTTAGGAACTTGGGCCGATTACTCAAGTGTGACATTAGGGTTATATCTTTTTCTATTTCCTGTCATGAGAGTTAGGGTTAGCCACCTTAGGAATTATTTTTCTCTTCTACTGTCAGAAAAGCCAAAATTTGCCTCCCTAGGAAGCTCATAGCCGAATTCTTTCTCTCCACCTCTACCATTACTTTTCTTCACTTTTCTTCTTCCTCTTTGATTTATTCCTTAGCCGAAACCCCCTCATCCCCTCATTCATCTTTTCTTTTGATCACACCCTCCATAAAATCACCATAATTAATTTCCTTAAAAAGCCGAAATCTCGAAAAGAACTCACCTTTGTGCCGAATCCTTCTAAGCTGAATTACCCATGTTCCCTTCACCTATTGTGGCCAATTACTACATCCCCTTGAGCCACATCATTGTCGACACTATCACCCAGATCCATAGTCTAAATCGTCATCTTCTTCACCAGTTGAAAAGCCGAAATCGCTATAACCATAGGAGCTTGTGGCTGAATTCCTAGATCTTAGAAATTCAGTTTCTGTCTGCGTATAAGGGTTAGATCTACTCAGATCTGAGTTAAAATCAAGGTAAAAGCAGTGGTAAGTGGTTATCAACTCAGATCTTTAAGACATTTCATACTTTGGAAAAGCCGAAAGTCCCTAAAGTTAGGGAGGTTGTCGATTTAGTCTATTAGTGATTTAAAGTAGTATTTTGGTTCTTTTTGGGTGTTAGTTAGCAAGGAAGGTGATCAAGCAAGGAGTGGAAGGCATCGGTATCATCAGATCTAGATCTAGTGCATCTAAATCGACAGAGGTAAGTTTTCATGGCCATTAAGGGTGTGGCCGAATGTGGTAAGGGATTTTGGTTGTAGTTTTTCGTAGATCTATTGATTAATCACTTAGATAATGGATTGTAGGAACGGGCGCATAGGAAATCTCGTCAGTGGAACTGCAAAACAGGTGTGTGCTTCGAACACCTTCATTGTTCAAATTGGCAAAAGCCGAAAAGCCGAAATACTGAAGTTCCGGCATTTCGAGGGCTTGTGAGCTTGCAAATGCTCTCAAGTTGGTAGGGAAAAGTTGGATTTGGAACCGGCACTGGTAGGAGAGTTTGTCGCGGAATTTTGAGCACTTTGGTAAGTTGAGCCTCGGTGGGCCGAATATAGGCCCAATGGGCTTTTGGGCCCATTTGGGATAAGAATAGGTTTAAAGGTAATAATATGGACTATAGTCGTAAAAACTGTTAAAACAAGTAATGGATTAAAGATTAAGACTTAAATGGGCTTAACAGGCTAATTGACATGGTAGGGCCCATTAGGGATTTTAGGGCCTAAGGGCTAAAACTGATAAACTGAATTAAATGAGTTTCTGTAACAACTACTGTAATAGTAGAGGCTGTAATAATAATAAAAACTGTAATAAGAGAACAGAATTACTGAAATACCCTTAGGGTGAGAAAATACTGATTTACCCCTAGGTGGAAAATTACCATTATACCCCAGGGCTAGAATCGACTGTACTATTGACATGACTGTTTCTGTTACTGCATATCATGATGTATGTATGGCTGATGCATGGGTTGGGTTTATATTGGAGGAAGTGTGAGTGGCACTGCCACGTTACTGAAAGGGGCTATGCCTTGTACTGTTCTGAAAGGGGCTTTGCCTCGTATACTGTTTCTCTGAGCAGCCATGCTGCAACTGTGGTGTGTGGGCTGGGTAGGTCGAGTTATTCCCCACATGGTGTGTTGGCGGGTACGGGTGGTGTGTAGCGGTTGGTGGGTTGAGTAGTTTCCCTAATTGGGTTGCATTCATACTGTTATACTGTACTGTACTGTTATGGGCCTATGGGCCAAACTGTTATATGAATAGGGCTTCGGCCCAGTATCTGTTATAGGGCTTTGGCCCAGTATCAGTAATCTGAATAGGGCTTCGGCCCAGTAACTGACTAAGACCGGTTAGGGCTCAGCCCAGTGGGCTCGAGCCGATGTGGGCTTTGGATGGGTTCTGCACACACTGAGTTTCCTCAAACTCACCATTTTCTTTTCCATCCTTGTAGGAGAGCCCTAGAGCGTGACTTGGAGGCTGAGAGGGATTCAGAGTGGCCACGAAGACTGAACTCGCTTTTTAATTAGTTTATTAATTTAATTACTTTTTACTATTGGTTTTATTTTGTTATGGGTTGTAATAAGGCCACTATACCTGTTTTTATTTGGGATTTTCAACTGTTTTATTTCAACCACAAATACACACCGTTTTTGAAAATTAAACAAACGTTTTCTTAACCAATCTAACATTACAAATGGCTAAGTAGGACAATAAGGTTAAAATGAATCGCTTAACAAATGGAATAGAGATTAAGTTGAATAATTATTAAAACGGGAATTTCCAAAAATCAAGCGTTGCTTTTCAAAACTCACTATCGGACTTAGCAATTAGGGCGGCGTAGGATAGTCTAGGTGATGTAGCACACCGGACATGGCCATAACGTCTGGGGCGGGTTCGGGGTGTTACATAAATAATTGTGCATTTTGATAGATTATGGTAGATTATGCATGTTTATGGTTAGAGGAATGGTTTTTACTAAGTGATTTTCGATGAAAACGTCCGAAAAGACTAAATCGTAAAAGTTATAAAATTGGTCATAAGTGTGTGAATTAGTAAGAATTGTGGACTACCATACTTATGAAAATGATTCAGCTAAGTCCAAAATATAAGAAAATTGAATAAAAATTTATTTATGAGCCTAAGGGCAAAAGTGTAATTTTGACAAACTTTAGGGGAAAAACGTAAAATTTTCAAAGTATGATTTTTGGACTAATTTGAATAATGTGATCATTAAATGAGTGTTATTTGATATGTTAGATCAAGAAAACATGAAATTCGGGCTTAGATCAAGATTATGCGCTAAGTCGAAAATAAGAGCTGCTTTAACGTTCAAGGTAAGTTGGTGAATTAGTAATAGTGCAATGCTATTGTTGTATATGCTTGGAACCTTAATTAGTATGTTAATTTGATTTTTTTTGAATTAAATGTTGAAATTGCTATGTATATAAATTGATTTAAACTATGTCTATGATACAATATGACATGGAAATGAATTAAAATTTTGTGTTCAAAGTGCTTTTCATGAATTATGGTTATTATGTGAAATTGTAAATTAGTTATTGTTATGAGATATGTGGTTAAGTGTTTATTGACAAGTTTCGACAAGTGTGAAAAAATCCCGATTGAACCTTAAGAATCGAATAGGATACGAGTGACATGTCACCAGGATTCTATTGATCGTATCGATTGTTTATGTGATTCCGGGTGCTGGTCTAGTTTGACTACCAGTGGCTAGGTAATCCTGCATTTGTTGTAGATACCTATCAGCTTGTGTGAGCAGCACTAAGCAGTATCGACTACACCGTCAGCTTGTGTGAGCAGGCCTGTGAATAGCTTGATAGTGAACATGTCAGTGGTAGCTTCGGCTATAATATATGTGTGGCACTTTTGTGCATTTTTCTGAGTATCCTTTAGAATTCCGCATGGTTCAACGAGTAGCGAAACGATATAATAAAGTGCTATAGAAAGTGATAATGACCATGTGATGTGATGAAATAATGTATGGATGTGTTTTATGCTATGATGCATTTACAGGTGTAAGTATGGATATGAAGTTATGAATAAGTGCAGGTATGTATATGTAAATTATGAGTAATATGTTCATTATGTGATCGAACTATGGTAAATGTGATAAGAGGTAAGTGTTACAATTTTAGCTATTACAATGGAAGCATGAAAGCGTGAAAATGAAAAATAAAACAGATTTGGACAGCAGCAGTGTTGTAACTTTGAAAAATCACCAAAAATGGTGAGAGTTGAATTAGAAGTTGAATTAGATATGAAATTAAAGCCCATTTAGTCTACTTTCACATAGAAGAAGTAGAATAAGTAAATGATTCTTGATTTGTGAGATATCTGTATTGTTGTGAGATAGTGTTAGATGGATTTCGGAATCCCCTGTTCCGACTTTGAAAAATCACTAAAAATTAAATGTTTATGGTGTGTAATTTATATGCTTAAAATCCTTGATGAATCTACTTTTAAGAGAAACAAACAAAAACATTATCTGAATTTTGTATAATGAGATAATTGATTTTTAGTGGAGAGAGGTTAGAACCATCGAATAGCGAAACATGGGAAACTTTAATGAATAAAATGTACTAATTGGCCAAACCAAAAATTCTGAAAATTTTATGGCAAGAAGATATATGAGCCTAGTTTTAGGGAAAATTGGTGGAACTTAATTTCGAGTTCTGTAGCTTAAGATTTAATTAATTTAGCGACTGTGGCTCAGGAAATCAGCTTAAGCTGAACTTGAGTGTAAAGTGAAGTCATGTGAATAATGACTCTTTTTTCTTAAGAATACTTTTGAGAAATGGAAACATTTTGTTAATTTAATTGATTATTATTATATGCCAACTTACTAAGCTATAAAGCTTACACCCTCCTTTCCATTTCTCTTAGTGTTGTCAGGTTGGCTCAGGGTTAGAGATTGTCGGGGGCAGCATCACACTATTGATTTGTCAAGATGGAATAATAACAATTCTTATTTGCTTACAAGTGAGTGGCATGTATAGAGGTTTAGTCATTGGTAGTATGTATTTTTTTTTTAAATTGGCCAAATGTATTGGCTTATATTATTTCATTGTATATAGCCATGAGATGTGGCTCATAATGGTTATAGGTATGCAAATTCTATTTTATGCATGTATCACGGAAATGCTTTGATGTAGATAAGTATACTACATGTGTCTGATAGTTAAGTTAAGATTAATTAAGGGTATAATATGAGTCTATGAATTGTATTTGAGTGTAAATGATTAAGAGCAACAAAAAGGGCGTGGAAAGTAGCCCAAGTGTTGGCCATATGGGTAGAGATACAGCCATGTGTCTCAGCCGTGTGGAGGACACAGCCTAGCACACGAGTGTGTGACTTGGCCGTGTGCCCTTAATGGTATGCTGACATCATAAACAGAATGCTTGACGTTTTTAACACGGGTTGGGACACAGGCATGTGACACTGTTTTGAGTCAAATTTTTATAAGTGTTTGAAAAGTTCCGGTTTGGTCCCAGATCATACCCAATGTATTGTTCGGGTCTTGTAGGCCCATAATGTGAATGTTATGTGTATAAATGAAAAAGTTTTAAATTTTACATGAAATATATGTGTCAAAATCAAATGATTGTGCAAGTGTATGTTCGGCAATGCCTCGTACCCTTGTTCAGCGACGGTTACGAGTGAGGGGCATTACAGCCTGTGTCCCTCACACAACCATGACACGTCTGTGTCGCAGCCCATGTGCAAAAACTTGGGTATTCTATTTCTGACGTTAGCAATCATACGGTCGTGGTACACGCCCGTGTGCTAGGCCGTGTCCTTCCCACGGTCGAGCCACACACCCATGGAGAAGACTGAGTGACACACACAGCTTAGACACACGCCCGTGTGTCTACTCGTGTGGAAAAAATAAGGCTATCTACCAAGCCTTTTTGCCACCCTGAAACAAGGTCAAACACATACTAATTCCACTAGTATGTAACATGGCATAAGTACTCGATCAAACACCCACATTTCAACATCCACACATCACTTAGCTTTATCCTAATCTATGCATATACTCAAAACTTTCATACTCATGACATCAATAGTTTAATTCTCTTTACACTTAATTATTCAACTAGCCTATACATGCCACCTAACCAAAATTTCAAGGCTTTGAATACCAAACCGTAGCAAGATAGTGTGTGGAGATCTCTGACTTCTTCCAAACCCAACAAGCTTCTGAAACCCTACGGACATATGAGAGCAACTAGGTAAGCTATAAAGCTTAGTAAGCTCATATGATTATTAGACTATGGTAGCTGTCAAATACATTTTGAGTAATTATACAAGCATAAGGAGTTCAGATGGTCTTACCATATAATTTTCTACTCCATTATAGAGTTAACCTTAACCTTTGAAAATTTATTTATTTTAATGATCATACGAATTAAATGCATACTTATCTATTCGTTTACAATTTCTTATGCATGAACGGTATGAACTATTTCACATTTAGCTCGGTGAACATTTTCTTAGCATATAATGTTATCTCGCATGTTAACCCATAACTTATTTTTTTTCATACCTATGATGTGGACTTATAATGAGTCCTTAAGTTACTTTGTAACACCCCTAGCCATATCTGTCGCCGGATTAGGCTACGAGACATTATCGGTCATATCACAGTTCGTACTAATAACATGTTTAAAACATATATTAACATATATTACAAGAACACTAAATGGTCTAACCATCAAAGAATATATATATCCATTCACATACACCTATTTTGCATAAAAAAATAATAACATAATTCATTATAACTAAAATTACTATTCATTAGATCACTTTACTAAGTTTTAGCCGAATGAAATCATGCTTCTTACTTATGTTTATTTTAATGACCACTTTCAAATTTACCCAATTACACTACATGCAAGTAATCTCACCTATAAACAAATTCATATATTAATTTTAATTTACACTTCAATCAAATATATCACAATTATATAAATATATATAACATAGCAAACACTTATTCAATACTTTTAAAAGAACAAAACCAAATCTAATCATGTCATTTCCACGTATTTTGCAAAAAATAACAAATGTCATTATTAATACCATTTCAATAATTCCACTACCTAAATTCAACGTTTAACTTATACACATATCAACCATTTTAAATCCTTATTATCACATATAAGTCATAGCCGAATCTTTAAGCAATAGTAACATATCTAGCAATACTCATACTTATATATATTTGTATCATTGCTGAATCAACCAAACCAAATGAAATCATCATTTGAGCATAACTTACAAACAAACATAGCACACACAAAAACCATGATCAAAATGGCAAATCCTTATATATCAAATTAGCCATTTTCACATGGCATAATATATACAACACTTCAAACATATCGAAAATATAATAATATAGCCTATACATGCCATATGTTCAAAAATTTGCTTATTAAAAATACCGAAAACAGTCGATAGTGTGATAAACTTGGCTGACGATCCCTGAGCTCGTAACTTGAATCCAAAATCTATAAAACAGATACACACATACACAGAGTAAGCTTTTATAGCTTAGTAAGTCATAAGCAGTTATCAACTTCTTAAAAAAAAGTATCCAAAATAAACTAATTTAATTAATCAATGTAATATATTAAACTTTAACTTAATCAATCCACAATCACACATGATTAACATGACTACTACTTAAGCCGAATACTTATAAGGTTAATATTTTGCAAGTTTTTATTCAACATTCAAAGCCAAATATTATTATAATTTCAAATATACTATCACACACTTATACAAGCTCACAAAACCAATTTAACTTCATATCACCATCATCACTCATTTGGCCAAATATGCAAGATCAAATATATCATCACATAAATACTTACCTTTATGACCGAAAATACAAGATCCAATAATACCTCATAGATGTATATACCTATGTGGCCATACGTTCAAGTTCAATATAACACCACATATGTACATACCTATATGGCCGAATATACAAGGTCATTTAGCTCAATTTACTTGCTCAATTTCCACATTAACATGAAATCTTATAAGCATAAGCTTGAAAATAAATCACCATTATAAAACTTGTTAGGCATAAGCCTGAAACACACCCCGGCACAAGGCCAGCTAGACTCAGGGTCTGATTTTTATTTTATTCACTGGCAATAAGCCTGCTAGGCGTAAAGCCCGATTACATTCATCAGCATAAAGCTTGCTAGGCTCAAAGCCCGATTACATTCACCAGCATAAAGCTTGCTAGGCTCAAAGCCTGATTACATTCGCCAGCATAAAGCTTGCTAGGCTCAAAGCTCGATTACATTCACCAGTATAAAGCTTGCTAGGCTCAAAGCCCGAGTATCATTATTATAAAGTTGTCTCGTATACAATTCATATAACAAATCCATATGTTCCATATTGATCATGCAGACTTTTAAATGATATAACTCAATCAAATTAACTTCAAATTCAATATTTATATGCTTAACCACATTCAGCTAGCTCTTTTATGAATCCATAGATTTCAAAACAGCATATTAAACTAAGTTACATTCAAGATAAATGATATTTAATTGCTTAAAAACTTACCTTGGATATCGACGAACGTTATAAATCGACTATTCGACTATTTTTGCTTTTCCCCGATCTAAGTCCGATTTCTTTTGTTCTTGATCTATATAATTTCAAATTAACCTCATTTAAACACAATTTCATTCAATTTAATCCAACAACACATAAATGGACAAATTACCATTTTACCCCTGATATTTCATATTTTTACAAATTAGTCCTAATTACTCAAAATCATTAAAAACTCCAATACAAACATACTAATCCAAAACATATCATTCATATTTCATCATCAAATATCATAAAACACAAATATTCATCAATGGCATAACTTAGAACATGCATCAAAATCAAAAATTGTGGCATGGGTCGGATATATTCGAAGCAACAATCTCAAAAACATAAAAATTATCAAAAACCGAGCTAAAACTGACCTTCAATCAAGTTCCAACAATGGTCAAACCTAAGAAACTCTTGTTTCTTTTTATTTTCTTTTATATTCGGTCATGCAAAAATAATGAACAATGGCTTTTGATTATTTTATGCTTTATGTTTTATAACAGTATTAATATTTTACATATTTAACCTTTAACTTAAATTTATGAAACTATTATACACAAGGCCACTACCGTCCATAACAATATATCATGGGCAATTTGCAACTTAAAGCCTCCATATTAAAAGAACAAACACTATTCGGCCCTTTCACAATTAACCACTAAATTTTCATTTTACGCGATTAAGTCCTATTATTAAATTAACAACATAAACAATCAAATTTTCATACGAAACTTTCACACATGCAAATTCATATATAATAAACAAGAAAAATAATATTTAAATATTTTTTTGACTCAGATTCGTGGTCCCAAAACCACCGTTCCGATTAGGGTCTAAATTGGACTGTTACAACTCTCCCCCTTTAGGGATTTTAGCCCCCGAAAATCTTACCGGTGAATAGGTTTGGATAACACTCCTTCATTGTATCCTCTGGCTCCCACGTTGCTTCCTCAACTCCATGTTTATGCCATAATACTTTAACCAACGGAATTTTTTTATTTCGTAGTTCTTTAATCTCGTGAGCCAGAATACGGATTGGTTCTTCCTCATAAGTTAAATCTGACTGAATCTCAATCTCTGATGGACTAATCACATGCGAGGGGTCGGATCTATATCGTCGAAGCATCGAAACATGGAATACATTGTGAATCTTTTCTAGTTCAGATGGTAACAACAGTCTATAAGCAACTGGCCCTATTCGCTCGATAATCTCATACGGCCCAATGCATCTTGGACTCAATTTGCCTTTACGAGCAAATCTGAGTATTTTCTTCCACGGTGAGACTTTCAAGAAGACTTTATCTCCAATCTAAAACTCTATATCTTTTCGTTTCAAATCTGCATATGATTTTTGACGATCTGAGGCTGCTTTCAAACTTTTACGGATCAATTTCACTTTCTGTTCAGTTTCTCTGATCAAATCGACCCTGTGTATCTTATATTCACTGAGCTCAATCCAGTACAATGGTATACGACACTTACGACCGTACAAAGCCTCATAAGGTGCCATTTTGATACTCGATTGAAAGTTGTTATTGTACGCAAATTCAATCAAAGGTAAGTATCATTCCCACATACCTTCGAACTCGAGAATGCAACATCTCAACATATCCTCAAATATCTGAATGATTCGCTCGGTCTGACCTTCTGTTTGCGGATGGAAAGCAGTGCCGAAATTTAATTTCGTACCTAATGCATCTTGCAATTTCTTTCGAAACCGCGATGTAAACCTTGGATCTCTATCCAAAACAATAGATATAGGCACACCATGCAACCTCACAATCTAAGAAACATATAATTCAGCCAGCTTATCAAGCGAGTAATCTGCACGAACCGGAACAAAGTGAGCAGATTTAGTCAATCTATCTACAATAACCCAGATTGCATCTTTCTTACTCGGTGTCAATTGTAAACCGGATACAAAATCCATCGTAACTCTATCCTATTTCCATTCAGGTATCATGATCAGCTGAAGTAATCCAGGTAACTCTGTCCTATTTCATTCAGGTATCATGACCGACCAAACATTTCGAAACAAAGTAAAAAATGTCTCATTTCATACCATGCCACCAATAGAGCTGTTTCAGATTATTATACATCTTCGTACTACCTCGGTGAACAGATAATTGACTATTATGAGCTTCATTTAAAATCATTTGAATCAAATCTATATTTCTCAAAATGCATATATGGTTTCTGAATCTTAAACAATCATCACAATCAACTTGAAATTCTGAATCAGCATTTGAATCACTTTGAGCTCGTTTTGCTAACAACTCATTATCAACCTTTTGGGCATCGGATATTTGTTGAACAAATAACGGTCTTGCTTTCAATTCAGCTATTATCAAACCATCATCAGACATAACCATATACGCATTCATTGCACACAATGCCAATAATGATTTTCGGCTTAAAGCATCAGCGACAACATTAGCCTTTCCCAGGTGATAGTTAATCATAAGTTTGTAGTCTTTTAGCAATTCTAACCATTGGTGCTGTCTCAAATTCAAATCTTTCTGAGTCATCAAATACTTCAGACTTTTTTTATCAGAATAAACATGACATTTTTCACCGAATAAATAGTGACGCCATATTTTCAGCGCGAATATAATAGCTACCAATTCTAGGTCATGTGTTGGATAGTTCTTTTCATGTGGCTTTAACTGTCTCGAAGCATAAGCTATAACTTTGCCTTCCTGTATCAAAACACAACCCAAACCATTTAAAGATGCATCACTATAGATAACAAATTCTTTACCAGATTCTGGCTGAACTAACACTAGAGCTTCGGTCAAAAGGGCTTTCAACTGATCAAAACTTTTCTGGCACTTTTCTAACCACTCAAACTTAACATCTTTTTGTAGCAGCTTCATCATCGGGGTTGCAATCATAGATAAACCTTTAACAAACTGTCTATAGTAACTAGCAAGTCCCAGAAAACTTCTGACTTCAGAAACGTTTCTCGAAGGTTTCTAATCGAGTATAGCTGAAATCTTACTCGAATTAACCCGAATACCTAATGCTGAAACAACATGTCCCAGAAAGCTAACTTCGTGTAACCAAAACTCGCATTTACTAAACTTTGCATAAAACTATATTTCTCGCAAAATCTATAACACAAGTTTCAAATGCTCGACATGTTCGGTTTCGTTACGGCAGTAGATCAGTATATCATCAATGAACATGACCACAAACCGATCCAAATACTACCTGAAGATCCGATTTATCAAATCCATAAAAACAGCAGGTGCATTAGTAAGTCTGAACGGCATATCTAGAAAATCATAATGTTCGTACCTCGCTCGAAAAGTAGTTTTTAGCACATCGGAGTCTCTGACTCGCAACTGATAATAACCCGATCTCAAATCTATCTTCGAAAACACTGAAGCCCCTTTCAACTGATCAAACAGGTCGTCAATCCGTGGCAATGGATATTTATTCTTTATAGTCACCTTATTTAGCTGACGGTAATTGATAAACGCTAATTTATACATATTTTTACCTCATGTTTAGCTTATATTTTAGATGAATTATTATCAATTTAGTGAGAATTAGTGCTCTTAATCTTTCTTTTTCATATCTTATATTCAGGAGAGCATAGGGAAGAGAAAAGAACGAAAAATGGACAAAAAACCGGAGAAAATGGGCCAAAATGTGCAAACGCATGGCCCAAGAAGTTACTACACGGCCGTGGCACGTAGCCGTGCCACACGAAGATCACACGGTCCAGCCCCCGACAAGCACGGCCTGGCCACACGGCCGTGCCACCCAAGTATTCCAGAACACGGCCTCTTGCCGAAATCACACTGGCGTGACACACGGGCGTGTTCTAGTCGTGAGGAAGAGGAATTTCACTCGGATTTGGATGCTTAGAGGCTAAGAAAGGCTCCCCAAAGCTCTATATAAAAACCCTAGGAGGCAACTCTAAGGGTGTACTCTTTTTCTCCCAATAGGAGCGCCATCTTTCTGCCAACGCGAAGAGTGAAAGCAAGGAATTACTCCAAGGGAAGCCGATTGATTCATCCCAGAAGCCAGAGTTCTACATCAAGGCTGAGGATCTCCCTAAATTCCTTCAGGGGTTTTGGGGTTCTTTATGTTTTGCCATTTATTATCTTTTGAGATGTTTCTTTTCTTTATTATGAACTAAACCTCTCAAATATTTGAGGGGGATGAAACCTAAGACAGATCTTGTTATTATTTATTGAGTTATATGATAATTGCTTGAATTGTTCTTAATTATGCGTTCTTCATTCTTGATTTAATAATCCTAGGTATTATTTCAAGAAATTGATGTGCTTAGAGCAGAGGAGCAAAAGTCCCTGTGATAAGAGTAGATTTACCATAATTAAGCGGAGTTGCATGCAACCCTAGACATAGGGCGACATAAATCTGCCGGATTAGGGTCAAACCTAATATGGGGATCCATAGATCGAATTCATGCAACCTAGGGAGTTAATTAATAAAGGAACTTTAATTAACAACTTAGGGCTAGTTGCTCTATGCCTCGACGGAGAGTTTAGCATAAGTTAGGGATCTCTACGGATCAAGGCAAGTAATCAATTATATAGTTCAAGAAATCAATAACAAGTGAAGTCTAGGTGGATTCTCCCTTAAGTATTGCTTATATCAATTAGTTTTCCCGAAAGTCTTTCCTCAATTTACTTTTTGTGCACTTTTAGTTAGTTTTAGAATTAGTTTAAATCAACTCCCTTTATTTTTAGGCTAGGTAATAGAAAGGAAGTAAGTACTAGTACTTTTGGTTCCCTTGGCTACGATAACTCGGTCTTGCCACTAAACTATACTATTGTTCGACAGGTGCGCTTGCCTTTAAGGTCGTGATATTAGTTAGTTTTGGTGTGATCAGTTTTATAAATTTTATTACTTAATATCGTGAGAGCCGTTATCAAGTTTTTGGCGTCGTTACCAGGGAATTGAAATATTACGAAAACTCAATTTCTATTACTTTAGCCATCACTATATTTATATTTATTTTTTTATTTTTATTTTCAGTTTTTATTTATTTATTTTTATTTTCTTTTAAATTTTTGAATTTTCTTTGCTTTTTCTTTTTAGGTATTTTTGGTTTATGACTAGAAACAACCCAACAGGACCACTACTTTTTGACGAAGATCTAGAAGCAACAGTTCACAGAAATCGCAGAGAGATTAGACGCAGTTTACATTATCCAGAACAAGAACCTGAGCAAGAGCCAGAACCTACAGAAGAGATGGACGCGAATCAAAACGTTCCACCACCTCCAGCACTACCAGCAGAACCAGTAAACCAGGATGCAGCTCCTCGTACTATGTATGATTATACTAAACCTAGTTTGATTGGTACCCAAACTAGCATTATTCGACCTGCTATTGCTGCTAATAATTTTGAATTAAAACCTAACACTATTCAGATGATCCAGCAGTTTGTGCAGTTTGATGGTTTGCAGGACGAAGATCCAAATTCACATTTAGCAAATTTCTTGGAATTTTGTGATACTTTTAAAATAAATGGCGTTTCTAACGATGCCATTCGCTTGAAGCTATTTCCATTCTCTTTAAGAAATAAAGTCAAACAGTGGTTAAATTCCTTACCACGAGGCTCAATCACTACATGGGAACAAATGACCGAAAAATTTTTACTCAAATATTTTCCTCCAGCTAAAACAGCCAAATTACGAAACGATATTTCTTCTTTTGTGCAGATGGATTTAGAAACACTTTACGATGCATAGGAGAGATACAAAGATCTTTTGAGAAGATGTCCTCATCATGGTCTACCTTTGTGGCTAGAAGTTCAAACCTTCCACAACGGTTTAAATCCGCCAACCAGATAAATGATCGATGCAGTCGCAGGAGGGACGATGAATAATAAAACACCTGAAGCAGCTTATGAATTTATTGAAGAGATGTCATTGAATAATTATCAGTGGCAAGTCATGAGGACAAAGCAAACAAAAGCTACAGAAGTCTATAATATTGATGCTGTTACTATGCTTACTAACCAAGTAGAACTTCTAAATAAAAAGTTTGATAATTTTGTTAGTTCTACGCAGGCACAACCAGTAATGCAATGCGACGCGACTCAAGGAAACACATTCAATCCAGATTTCGCATCCTATGGACACAGCATGGAAACTGAACAAGCCAACTATATGGGTAACAATGCTAGATCTCAAAATAACCCTTATAGTAATACTTACAATGCAGGTTAGAGAAATCACCCAAATTTTTCATGAGGAGGACAAGGAAATCAAAGACAACAGCCTCCTCCAGGATTTCAGCAGCCACCACCGCAACAAGAGAAGAAGCTGAATCTTGAAGAGATGTTTACCAAATTTATGGCCACATTAGAAACCCGTTTTCAAAGCACTGAAACGGCACTGAAAAATCAACAAGCATCAATTCAAGGGCTTGAAAACCAAATCGGTCAACTTGCAAAATTAATTTCAAAAAGACCACAAGGTGGATTACCAAGTAACACTGAGCCAAATCCCAGAGAACATGTCAAAGCGATTACTTTAAGAGATGGAAAGGTCCTAGCCGAGCCAGAAAAGAAGACTATTCCAGAACTTTCAGAAGAAAATGTAAAGGAACCCAAGGACAACACTCCACCACCACTCAAGGAATACAAACCGCACATCCCATATCTGTCAAAATTGAAGAAAAACCATACAGACGCTCAATTCGGTAAGTTCCTTAAACTTTTTAAACAATTACACATTAACTTACCTTTTGTTGAAGTGATTTCACAAATGCCGAAGTATGCGAAGTTCCTTAAAGAACTTCTGACAAATAAAATGAAGTTGGAAGAATTGGCCACAGTAGAACTCAACGAGGAATCCTCAGCTATTCTCCAAAATAAACTGCTAGCAAAACTGAAAGATCTAGGGAGTTTTACTATTCCATGTTTGATTGGTAGTTTACTTATTAATAAAGCATTAGCTGATTTAGGTGCTAGCATTAATCTCATACCTTACAAAATGTTCAAACAACTAGGTTTCGAAGAACCCAAGCCCACTAGGAAGAGTATTCAATTAGCCGATAGATCTGTTAAATATCCTAGGGGAATCATTGAAGATGTGCTAGTAAAGGTAGATAAATTTATATTCCCTGTTGATTTTGTTGCACTCGACATGGATGAGGATATTGAAGTAGCTTTAATTTTGGAACGTCCATTCTTAGCCACTGCTAGAGCTGTTATTGATGTAGGAGATGGTAAATTAGTGCTTAGAGTTGGTGATGAAGAAGTTGTTTTCAAAATCTATGATGCCATAAGATTTTCTAAAGAACAAGATGATTCCTTTTATTTCATTGATATTATTGATCATCTTGTTCAAGATAAATTTCAGGAACTTTCTCTCGCAGACACGTTGAAACTGTGTCTTGTTCAAGGTGGAGAGAAAGATGAAACCACCACCGAAATTGATGAAGTAAGGAAAGAGTTGGATTCTAATGAAATCATCACTAGGCACATAAGTTATGAAAATTTAAAGATGAGTGATGAATTGAGACAGAAACCTTCCATTACTGAACCCCCTAAATTAGAACTAAAACAACTGCCAGATCATTTAAAGTATGCCTTTTTAGGGGAAGAATCAACTTTACCAGTCATTATCGCATCCGATTTAAGCATTGCAGAGAAAGAGGAACTACTCCATCTGTTAAGAGAACACAGACGTGTTATAGCTTGGAAAATTTCAGATATCAAGGAAATTAATCCTTCTTTCTGCACCTATAAAATTTTAATGGAGGACGAATTCAAACCATCAGTGTAAGCCTAGAGACGATTGAATCCCAACATAAAAGAAGTTGTAAAAGCCGAGGTAATTAAACCTCTAGATGCAAGTATTATTTATCCTATTTCTGACAATTCTTGGGTAAGCCCTGTGCAGGTTGTTCCTAAGAAATGTGGATTGACCGTGATGTTTAATGACAAGGAAGAGTTAATACCTACAATAACAGTAATAGGATGGAGAGTTTGCATTGATTACAGGAAGCTGAATGACGCCACTCGGAAAGATCATTTTCCATTGCCTTTTATTGATCAGATGTTGGAAAGATTGTCAGGTCATATGTATTATTGTTTCCTAGATGGCCTCTCTGGTTACTTCCAAATCCCGATAGCTCCAGAAGATCAGGAGAAAATGACATTCACATGTCTATACGGTAGGTTTGCTTATCGCGGAATACCTTTTGGTTTATGTAATACTTCTGCTACTTTTCAGCGATGCATGCTAGCTATCTTCAATGAATTCGTGGAAGATATCATGGAGGTATTTATGGATGATTTCTCAGTTTTCGGTAATTCTTTCCAACTTTGTCTTAATAATCTAGAACGTGTTTTGATAAGATGTGAAGAGACAAATTTAGTGCTAAACTAGGAAAAATGCCACTTTATGGTTCAAGAGGGTATTGTTTTAGGACATAAAATTTCTAGTAAAGGGATAGAGGTAGATAAAGCGAAAATTGAAACTATCGAAAAATTACCTTCCACTAACTCAGCTAAGGCTATACGAAGCTTTTTAGGACATGCCGGTTTTTATCGCCGATTCATTAAAGATTTTTCTAAAATAGCTAAGCCTTTAACAAAGTTGCTAGAAAAAGACGTGCCTTTCAATTTTGACCAAGAATGCTTAGAATCCTTCAATACTCTTAAGGAAAAATTATTCAATGCACCAATCATGATTTCACCCGATTGGAACTTACGTTTTGAGCTAATGTGCGATACAAGAGATTTTACAGTAGGTGCAGTTTTGGAACAGCGAAGAGACAAGCACTTTCAACCGATCTACTATGCTAGCAGAACTCTAACAGCTACCCAAGCTAATTATACCACCACAGAAAAAAGAGTTGCTAGCTGTTATTTTTGCATTTGATAAATTTAGATCTTATCTGATTTTGTCAAAAGTCATTGTTTATACTAACCATTCTGCTCTTTGCTATCTTTTAGCCAAAACCGATGCAAAACCTCGACTAATAAGATGGATTCTATTGCTATAGGAATTCGATTTAGAGATAAAGGATAAGAAAGGAGCTGAAAATTTAGCAGCAGATCACCTTTCAAGATTGGAAAACATACAACCCACATATCTCGATAAGATAAATGACTTGTTCCTTGAAGAACAACTCCTATCTTTAGCATATACAACAGTGCCTTGCTTTGCCGATTTTGCAAATTATTTAGTAGCTAACACAACTCCAAAAGGGTTGACACATCAGCAGAAGAAGCGATTCTTCGCTAATGTGAAAAACTACTTTTTGGAGGATCCTTTTCTTTTTCAAATTTGTGCAGACCAGGTTATTCGGAGATGCGTTACTGAAACAAAAGCATACCAGATTCTAAATCACTGCCATTCAGGACCCGCAGGAGGACATCACAGTGGAGCTAGAACTGCTCATAAGGTACTCGAATCAGGCTTTTACTGGCCAACACTTTTCAGAGATGCCAACAGGTATGTGATCTCTTGTGATAAATGTCAACAAACAGGTAACATCTCTCGAAATGAAATGCCTCAGAACTATATACTCTCATGTGAAATATTTGATGTATGGGGTATTGATTTCATGGGTCCATTAAGTACATATTAGTAGCAGTAGATTACATGTCAAAATGGGTGGAAGCCCAAGCCTTGCCTACTAATGATGCTAGAATGGTAGTACGATTTTTAAAGAAACTTTTCTCTCAATTTGGAACACCTAGGATAATTATTAGTAATAGGGGTACTCATTTTTGCAATGCCCAGTTTGAAAAAGTTTTAAAAAGGTATGGAGTGCACCATAGGACAGCTACCCCTTATCACCCATAAACCAGTGGTCAAGTCGAAGTAACAAATAGGGAATTAAAATGCATTCTAGAGAAAACAATAGAAACAAATAGAAAAGATTGGTCAAGAAAAATAGACGATACATTATGGGCTTATAGAACTGCTTTTAAAACACCCATAGGTACATCTCCCTATAAACTCGTCTATGGAAAAAGTTGTCATCTACCATTTAAACTCGAACACAAAGCATTCTGGGCTATAAAATTTTTAAACCTTGATTTCAAGCTTGCAGGTGAGAAAAGATTAATGTAGTTAAATGAACTAGACGAATGGCACTACAATGCTTACGAGAACTCATGACCGTATAAAGAAGCCATGAAGCGACATCATGATAAAAGGCCGAAACAACCTACGCAGTTTAAAACAGGAGATCTCGTCTTACTCTACAACTCAAAGCTAAAACTATTCCCTGGAAAACTCAAATCAAGGTGGTCAGGTCCATTCACTGTCCAAAATGTCTTTCCATACGGCACCATTGAGGTAACTCACCCTAACCCTGGTACATTCAAGGTAAACAGCCATAGGCTTAAACATTATAGATGTGAGAATTTTACAGAAAACATGGAGGGGCTTCGGCTCCACTAAATTCCGTCATGACACATCCAGGCAGAGTCGAGCTTAGACTCTAAATAAGCGCTTCTCGAGAGGCAACCCGAGTACTAACTTAGTAATTTTTCATCTATTTTGTTTTTAGTATTTTTCATGCATTACACTAACCCTTTTTAATGCAGAGATTTAGGACCCCACGGCCATGCCCACGGGCGTGTCTAAGGCCGTGTGACCCCTTTAAACAGAGACACGGTCTTGTACTGAGGCCATGTACAAACAGAGCACAAATTTTCCCAAAACACGGGCCACCAATAAAAACACCACGGCCGTACGATATGGCCATGGCGACCTTACAACTTCAACACGGGCTACCATCAACACCTCACGGCCGTGCGATATGCCGTGGCAACCTTGCAGTATCAACACAGGCTCACATAATTCCACACGCCCGTGTTCTCAGACCGTGGAAAACATTGTCAAATTTTACACGGCCGTGGAACCTATCACACAACCGTGTAAAACACAAACACGATCGCACACGGCCGTGTATACCATCACACGACCGTGTGAGTAACGAAGACCCGATCTTCTACGGCCGCACGAATCAAGTACATGGGTGTACTCATCGAAACCAGGCGCCATAACCACCGATTTTCGAAAGACATGGGCAAAACACGACGTACACGGGCGTGTGACATGCTCTTGTGACCCAAAAACTATAAATAAGGGGCCACTAGTCACCTTCCCTTTCACTCAAACCCTAAATTCTCTCATCCAAACTCCTCCCCAAACCACCACTAGCGCCGCCATAGCCCTCAAAACACCACCATACCTGAACTCAGCCAACTCACGCCCATGTAAACTCAATCCACAACCGTGCACCCTCAATTTTGGTTCTATTCTCTCAATTTTTTTTCATTTATTTGTTTATATCTTATTTTCATTATTTATATTTTTAATTTTGCTTTATTCTTTATGATAATTCAAGCATGGAATTAGGAAAAATAGGATGAATAATCTAGAATAGTATAGAATATATTAGGATTGCATGCCACTTAATTTCATTTTTACTTGCCATTTAGATTTCATTTTCTTAGCCATTTAAACTCATATTTGCATGCCATTATGTCATATTTTTAGTATATATACATACCAATAGTTCTTCAGTTTGTTACAAGTCAATATGATTAGATTCTACTATTTAGGTTAATCTTCATTTTTATTTTTTTTAGAACATTGTCATTTTAATCTATATTTTACTTATTATCTATCTAGTTTAATTTTAATATTTAGGACTAATGCTTTTGTTATTTTATTTTAGATACCATGTCATCATCGCGCGCTAAGAAGGCTGCTGTCCCCGTCTCCAAAAAATGAAAGGGACCGGGAAGTTCATCATCGAGGCCTACCTCTGAGGCGCGCCACCCATTCCTCACATTTTCGCAGGACTCCTAGGAGGAACGCTATTAGTTACTCCGGGCTTGTACTATTTCTATGAGCCGATGCATCAATTGAGAGGCCCTCGAGCAAATAAGTTTGGTAGACAACGTCCGAGCCCCTTTGACTACCGACCCATGGGACCAGTTTTTCCTAATTGTGGAGCCCACCTATTTAGAACTCACCATTGAGTTTTGCTCCACCTTCCACCTACAGACCGTAATGAATAGATTCGACGATCCAGGCACGGTCCAATTCCGTTTAAGAGGTCTTGTGCGACAGATGAGTGTACCAGAGTTTAGCACGGCCCTCGGTCTTTATACCGAGTAGTTCATGACAGAGGATGACTTCCCCACCATTTCCCGTCGCATCTATATCCGGCCCGTCGACTGTTGGTACGAGATTGCTCTGAGGCGGCAAGTTTATAACCCCAGCATCAGTAAGGCGACCGCCGTCGCTCCTTCTTTGAGGTACATTCATGCTCTCCTCGCTCACACTCTGACAGGTAAGCAAGAGAGGACAAGCGTCGTCAATACTCACGACGTCTACTTCCTCTGGTACATGGCTAATGGCCATGCTATCGACCTCACATACTTCATCGCGCTTGCCATGCAGCACCAGACTGAGCGGTACCGGAGAGGCGTCATATCCATGGGCCCTTATATCACGAGACTAGGTCGCTACTTCGGCCTATTCAACACTACGGCCCAAACATCCACCTATACTTTCCTCAGCCAGATGTCCTCGCAGGGCATCCAGAGTATGCTGCACATGAGAATGATAGAGCGACGACCAGGTGGCGGCCACTTCCACTTCCGCCTTGTCCAGGAAGGCGAGGATCCAGAGGACATTGCTGATGATGTCCCACCACCACCACCGGAGGAGGATGAACCCGCCGAGCCACCACGTCCCAGACAACCTGCCCAGGCAGCAGCACCACATGCTGACCTACACGAGCGCCTAGACCGATTTGAGCGACAATACTTCCAGCGCCTCGATTATATCGACGCCACTTTGGGGCAGATATGTCAGCACTTGAGCATCACCCCGCCACCGCGTGATCCATCCGAGGACTAGATCTTCTTATGTTTATTTTCTTTTTCTTATTATTTTTCACTTAGATTTGAACACTAATCTTTATTTTTACCTTTTCTACTAACTATGTTTTTCTTTTTCAGTATTTATATTTTCTTTCATTTCATCTTTTTCATTTTTTGCATATTAGTATTTTTAATATTTTGTTTTGTTTTATTTATTTTTCATAACGGCCAACCCCTAACAAGTAATTTCTATTGATCTAAATTCCCCACTACTAATAAATCCATTCACAGTTCCAACAGAGCTTTCCAGCTCCAATCTCTACGTACATGAAAACACAGTGCCACAACAGCCGGCTCTTCCAAGCCTAATCTCTGTCTCACATATTCATCCAAAATTCAGGGAGTTTCATACCCTTCCCTACCTTATGATTTAATGCTTATATTGCTACTAATGTTATCTTTGTACATTGAGGGCAATGTACATCTTAAGTGTGGGGGGAAAAACTTACTTTCAAGTCATTACATTCTTTTTGAAATCCTTGAAATTTTTCTAACTGATTGCACTGTTCTTAATAGCATCATCTTCAGTCTCCTATTAGGAATTAATTCTGATTGATTTATGATTTTTATTGATATGTGAGAATTAAGAAATAGGTGATTGTACTTTGAATATTCAAATTCTAAAACATTAGGGAATCAAGCATGATAAGTTGAAATTTTTGAGAACTCCAATTTTTGCATAAGTTCTTCTCCCTAATTCTAAGTATTATCTTAAAATTTGAAATTCACAGGATTGACATCAAAAGCCATAATTTTGGTGAGATTTTGAGCCTTTTGAGCATACATTCTTTCGTGCTCACTTTTATTATTGCTTTGAGTGAGTCAATACTGATTTGTTATTCTAGAACTTGCTTTAATTATACATGTCAAGACCACATCATTGAATTGATATACCGAGATGATAAAGGCACCTAGGAATTAACCTACTTACTCCACAAAAACCTACATCCATAAATTAACCCCTAGCGAACCCGATTGAGCCTACCAACCTTTTCTTTAACTTACCCCTAATTATTAACCAATAACCCATTTTTTGTTGAATCCCATTCAATTATTTTAACCCCTATCTTGTCGAGATTTAAATTGAAAACTTTATCTAGCTTTATTCTCTTTTCAGATTATAAAGTTTTGTTCAAAAGTATTGTATCATATTTGAATTATTCTTAAAAAAACATGTGTATTTAGTTGTAATCTATAATAGTTCAAATAGTTTTTGCATATTTCTATTTTAAGGCTACCAAGGCAGAATTGATATTATCTTAAGGATTAGCTTGGGAAATATGTTCCAGTGATAGAGATTTTTCTATCTAGATAATTGTTCAATTCAATCTCAATTCTAACCCTCTTTTGTAGCCTGTGACAACACCCTAACCAAGCCCCATTACAACCTTTAAAAGACCTTTTGATTGATGTATCATATCAATCTACAGTGGTGGTGACTTGATTTTCGAGCAAGCCTATGGTAATAACTTTTCAGGTTGACTAGAGAGTACTTAATTTTTGAACCCTAAGCACTTCGAGTGGATAGAATGAATCCTTAGTAAGGATGTCAACTTCTGTTAATTAAGATGGAAAGATAACTACTTAGGAGAAAGAAGAAAACTTATGTTTCAATGATAAAATTCTCAACTTAAAGTAATTGAGTCTTTAATGTTTTTTTGATTGAATTTTCATTGTATGCTTACCTGTGGATTAATTTGGAACATTATTGATAAAGATTGTGAGTTGAGAAGAATGATTCTTATTTAGGGAATATGATTTTGCTTGAGGACAAGCAAAGGCTTAATTGTGGGGGTATTTGATAAACGCTAATTTATACATATTTTTACCTCATGTTTAGCCTATATTTCGGATGAATTATTATCAATTTAGTGAGAATTAGTGCTCTTAATCTTTCTTTTTCATATCCTATACTCAGGAGAGCATAGGGAAGAGAAAAGAATGAAAAATGGACCAAAAACTGGAGAAAATGGGCCAAAATGTGCAAACGCACGGCCCAAGAAGTTACCACACGGCCATGGTACACGGCCGTGCCACACGAAGATCACACGGTCCAGCCCCCGACAAGCACGGCCTGGCCACACGGCCGTGCCACCCAAGCATTCCAGAACACGGCCTCTTGCCGAAATCACACGAGCGTGGCACACGGGCGTGTTCTAGTCGTGAGGAAGAGGAATTTCACTCGGATTTGGATGCTTAAAGGCTAAGAAAGGCTCCCCAAAGCTCTATATAAATACCCTAAGAGGCAACTCTAAGGGTGTACTCTTTTTCTCCCAATAGGAGTGCCATCTTTCTGCCAACACGAGTAGTGAAAGCAAGGAATTACTCCAAGGGAAGCCGATTGATTCATCTCAGAAGCTAGAGTTCTACATCAAGACTGAGGATCTCCCTAAATTCTTTCAGGGGTTTTTGGGTTCTTTATGTTTTGCCATTTATTATCTTCTGAGATGTTTCTTTTCTTTATTATGAACTAAACCTCTCAAATACTTGAGGGGGATGAAACCTAAGACAGATCTTGTTATTATTTATTGAGTTATATGATAATTGCTTGAATTGTTCTTAATTATGTGTTCTTCATTCTTGATTTAATAATCCTAGGTATTATTTCAAGAAATTGATGTGCTTAGAGTAGAAGAGCAAAAGCCCCTATGATACGAGTAGATTTACTATAATTAAGCGGAGTTGCATGCAACCCTAGACAAAGGGTGACATAAATCTGCCGGATTAGGGTCAAACCTAATATGGGGATCCATAGATCGAATTCATGCAACCTAGGGAGTTAATTAATAAAGGAACTTTAATTAACAACTTAGGCCTAATTGCTCTATGCCTCGACGGAGGGTTTAGCATAAGTTAGGGATCTCTACGGATCAAGGCAAGTAATCAATTATATAGTTCAAGAAATCAATAACAAGTGAAGTCTAGGTGGATTCTCCCTTAAGTATTGCTTATATCAATCAGTTTTCCCGAAAGTCTTTCCTCAATTTACTTTTTGTGCACTTTTAGTTAGTTTTAGAATTAGTTTAAATCAACTCCCTTTATTTTTAGGCTAGATAATAGAAAAGAAGTAAGTACTAGTACTTTTGGTTCCCTTGGGTACGATAACTCGGTCTTGCCACTAAACTATACTATTGTTCGACAAGAGCGCTTGCCTTTAAGGTCGTGATATTAGTTAGTTTTGGTGTGATCAGTTTTATAAATTTTATTACTTAATATCGCGAGAGCCGTTATCAGTAATCAATACACATTCTCATAGTTCCATCTTTCTTTTTTACAAATAGAACTGGCACACCCTAGGAAGAGAAACTCGGTCGTGCAAAATGTCTATCTGTTAACTCTTGCAACTGTGCTTTCAACTCTTTTAATTCAGTAGGTGCCATCTGATATGGAGTTATTGAAATCGAAGTCGTCCCTAGTACTAACTCAATACCAGACTCTACCTCTCGGATAGGTGGCAAACCCGGTAATTCTTTAGAAAGCACGTCTGGATACTCGTACACCACTGCTACAGATTCAATCTTCTTTTTAGTCATTTTACTATCAAACATATAAGCAAGGTAAGCTTCATAACCTTTTCTCACGTACTTCTGAGCTAACATCGAAGATATTACCGCTGGTAAACTATTTAGATCATTAGATTCAATATGGATAATCTTGTTGTTCTGACATCTCAAATCGATGGTCTTTCTTTTACAATTAACAACGGCATCGTGTAATGTCAACCAGTCCATACCCAAAATTATATCGAACTCATCGAAAGGTAACAACATCAAATCGGCCAGAAAGCATGAATCTCGAATCATCAACGGGCAATTTTTACACACTTTGTCAACTAGAACACACCGGCCCAGGGGGTTTGATACTCGAATTACAAACTCAGTAAACTCAACAGGCAAAGTCTTACTGGATACTAATGTTTCACACACATATGAATGAGTCGAACCAGGATCAATCAATGCAATAACACTAGTATCATAAAGAGTGAAAGTACTAGTAATAACATCTGAGGAAGAAGTATCCTCGCGAGCGCGTATAGCATATGCTCTGGCAGATGCACGAGCCTCAGATTGAACAGCTATATCTTTCGTCCCTGCTTTCTGCCACCTACATTACTCGAATACCTGGGTGGTCTGCCTCGCACTGACATGTTACTTGGTCTCGCATTCTAAACAGTGTTTTGTTCGGCTAACATTGGACAATCTCGGATAAAATGATCCATCGATCCATATTTCAAACAAGACCGATCATACAATCTACAATTTCCAGAATGCCATTTACCATAATGTTTGCACTCGACTCTATTCTGTCGAACATTGCCAACACTTGCTATCGAAGTGGCTCGTGAACTCATAGGGGGTCGGTTTCAATCTCGTCTAGCAAAGTCCATAGTCTCTCTAGATCGACTGGAATCATCTCTGAACTTCTTCAATGCAGGGTGAAAATTCTTACTCGATGATCTTTTACAGGAATCCCTAGCTTCAATATTAGCTTTTCTTTTCTCTTTCCCAAGCTCTTCGGCTTTGCAAGCTCGCTCAATGAATACCACAAACTCTTTAATTTCAAGTATACCAACCAACAATTTAATGTCTTCGTTCAAATCGTCTTCAAATCTTTTACACATGATAGCTTCAGTTGAAACACATTCACGAGCATATCGACTGAGTCTTACAAATTTTCGCTCGTACTCGATTACGATTATACGACTCTATTTCAATTCCAAAAATTATTTTGCATTTCTGATCGATAAATCTCTGGCTGATGTATTTCTTACGGAACTCAGTCTGAAAGAATTCCTAGGTTACTATCTCTTTTGGAACCACCGATACTAGTGTATTCCACTAGTGATATGCGGTATCTCGTAATAAAGATATGGCATACTTTAAACATTCATCCGGAGTACAGGATAGCTCGTCAAGCACACGGATAGTATTATCAAGCCACAACTCAGCCCGCTTAGCATCATCATCATCATTAGCTTTAAACTCTTCGGCTCCGTGTTTTCTGATTTTATCTACAGGAGGCCTGTTAAATCTCATAGGATCAATCATCGGGGGTACTACAGGTATTGGAGATGGATTATTCGGGGGTGGAGGTTGTTGTGTAGCTGGATTAGTAAAAATATACTGAGTAAACCAATCGTTCATCATTTGGTAGGGCTTGTTTAGCCTCTCCCTCATGGCTACTTGAGATAGGCCGAGATTCAACTGGCGCTGTCCCATGCGCGGGAGCAGGCGCTACGCTCTCAACATCATCAGCTACAGCTCTATCGGGATCCATTTACTATACGAAAACACATTTTCAATTGTCAGAAGTTATCACACTATCGTAATATATAATATGGCATGTATAACTAGACTCACACACGCTACGTTAGTTCTAGAACCGACTAAATCGTAGCTCTAATACCAATAAAATGTAACACCCCTAGCCATATCCGTCGCTGGATTAGGCTACGAGACATTACTAGTCATATCACAGTTTGTACTAATAACATGTTTAAAACATATATCGACACATACTACAAGAACACTAAATGGTCTGACCATCAAAGAATATATATCCATTCACATACATCTATTTTGCATAAAAAAATAATAACATAGTTCATTATAACTAAAATTACTATTCATTAGATCACTTTACTAAGTTTTAGCCGAATGAAATCATGCCTCTTACTTATGTCTATTTTAATGACCACTTTCAACTTTGCTCAATTACACTACATGCAAGTAATCTCACCAATAAACAAATTCATATATTAATTGTAAATTTACACTTCAATCAAATATCTCACAATTATATAAATATATATAACATAGCAAACACTTATTCAATACTTTCAAAAGAACAAAACCAAATCTAATCATGTCATTTCCACGTATTTTGCAAAAAATAACAAATGTCATTATTAATACCATTTCAATAATTCCACTACCTAAATTCAACGTTTAACTTATACACATATCAACCATTTTAAATCGTTATTATCACATACAAGTCATAGCCGAATCTTTAAGCAATAGTAACATATCTAGCAATATTCATACTTATATATATTTGTATCATTGCTGAATCAACCAAACCAAATGAAATCATCATTTGAGCATAACTTACAAACAAACATAGCACACACAAAAACCATGATCAAAATGGCAAATACTTATATATCAAATTAGCCATTTTCGCATGGCATAATATATACAACACTTCAAACATATTCGAAATATAATAATATAGCCTATACATTCCATATGTTTGAAAATTTGCTTATTAAAAATACTGAAAACAGTCGATAATGTGATAGACTTGGCTGACGATCCCCGAGCTCGTAACTTGAATCCAAAATCTATAAAACATATACACACATACACAGAGTAAGCTTTTATAGCTTAGTAAGTCATAAGCAATTATCAACTTCTTAAAAAAAAGTATCCAAAATAATCTAATTTAATTAATCAATGTAATATATTAAACTTTAACTTAATCAATCCAAAATCACACATGATTAACATGATTACTACTTAAGCCAAATACTTATAAGGTTAATATTTTGCAGGTTTTTATTCAACATTCAAAGCCAAATATTATTATAATTTCAAATATACTATCACACATTTATACAAGCTCACAAAACCAATTTAACTTCATATACCATCATCACTCATTTGGCCAAATATGCAAGATCAAATATATCATCACATAAATACTTACCTATATGACCGAAAATACAAGATCCAATAATACCTCATAGATGTATATACCTATGTGGCCATACGTTCAAGTTCAATATAACATCACATATGTACATACCTATATGGCCGAATATACAAGGTCATTTAGCTCAATTTACTTGCTCAATTTCCACATTAACATGAAATCTTATATGCATAAGCTTGAAAATAAATCACCAATATAAAACCTGTTAGGCATAAGCCTGAATCACACACCGGCACAAGGCCTGCTAGACTTAGGGTCTGATTTTTATTTTATTCACCGGCAATAAGCCTGCTAGGCATAAAGCCTGATTACATTCACCAGCAAAAAGCTTGCTAGGCTCAAAGCCCGATTACATTCACCAGCATAATGCTTGCTAGGCTCAAAGCCTGATTACATTCACCAGCATAAAGCTTACTAGGCTCAAAGCTCGAGTATCATTATTATAAAGTTGTCTTGTATACAATTCATATAACAAATCCAGATGTTCCATATTGATCATACAGACTTTTAAATGATATAACTTAGTCAAATTAACTTCAAATTCAATATTTCTATGCTTAACCACATTTGGCTAGCTCTTTTATGAATCCATAGATTTCAAAACAGCATATTAAACTAAGTTACATTCAAGACAAATGATATTTAATTGCTTAAAAACTTACCTCGGATATCGACGAACATTATAAATCGACTATTCAACTATTTTTACTTTTTTTCGATCCAAGTCCAATTTCTTTTATTCTTGATCTATATAATTTCAAATTAACCTCATTTAAACACAATTTCATTCAATTTAATCCAACAACACATAAATGGAAAAATTATCATTTTACCCCTAATATTTCATATTTTTACAAATTAGTCCTAATTACTGAAAATCATCAAAAACTCCAATACAAACATATTAATCCATAACATATCATTCATATTTCATCATCAAATATCATAAAACACAAATATTCATCAATGGCATAACTTAGAACATGCATCAAAATCAGAAATTCTGGCATGGGTCGGATAATATTCGAAGCAACAATCTCAAAAACATAAAAATTATCAAAAACCTAGCTAAAACTTACCTTCAATCAAGTTCCAACAATAGTCGAACCTAAGAAACTCTTGTTTCTTTTTCTTTTCTTTTATATTCAGTCATGCAAAAATAATGAACAATGACTTTTGATTATTTTATGTTTTATGTTTTCTAACATTATTAACTATTTTACATATTTAACCTTTCAGTTAAATTTATGAAACCATTATACACAAGGCCACTACCGTCCATAACAATATATCATGGGTAATTTGCAACTTAAAGCCTCCATATTAAAAGAACAACCACTATTCGGCCCTTTCACAATTAACCACTAAATTTTCATTTTACGCGATTAAGTCCTATTATTAAATTAAGCACATAAACAATCAAATTTTCATATGAAACTTTCACACATGCAAATTCATATATAATAAACAAGAAAAATAATATTTAAATATTTTTCTGACTCGAATTTATGGTCTCGAAACCACCGTTTCGATTACAGTCTAAATCGGACTGTAACATACTTCCACTCGAAATTCACATGGATGTCATACATACCTTTATCATTTAACTTGATTACACTCTCACTTTCATCTTGACCTTGTCCTTTGGTTGCTTAAATATCAATACACACATTATCTTAATTCAATATTAATAAATACATGAATTCGTAAGTCTTTCACACTTCATTCATAGAACTAGATATGAATTTCACAATTTCTGAGTTACCTAGTGAGTCATTCGGAACATCATCGAATGCTTGGGAATCACATATGTACGATAACAATGCCATATCCCAGATATGGTCTTACATGAAGTCTCATGCCGATGTCATTCCTAGACATGGTCATACACTGGCTCACATATTGAGTCGATGTCATGTCCCAAACATGGTCTTACACCGACTCTCATATGTCAAGGCCGATGTCATGTAACATCCCAAAATAGGGCCTAAATAGAACAATGTTTGCGAATCCACGAATCTGAGATAGAAAAATTTATTCCGATTAATTTTTATGATTTATCGAGTGATTAGATGCATGTGTTAGAATATTGATAGAAAATTTCATGAATTACATGTTTAATTTGCCTATTAGGGCTTAATTGCAAAAGTTGATAAATATGAGTTCTAGATAGGAAAAGATTAAACTGAAGAGCATAATTGAAGTAGAGGTCCTTAAATGGTAATTAGGTTTTCATGGACAAAAATGGACATACATAGATAAAAATAACCAAAGTTTTAATGAAAGGCATTTTAGTCATTTAGTAATTAAAAGGAATTAAAAGGGAAAATGATGGCAAAATTGTTATCATCTTTTCCATAAGGGCCGAAACTCATGTGTCTCCATAGCTAGGGTTTCTTCAACTTCTCAAGCTCATAGCAAGTGCGTCCAAGCCCCGTTTTTAATGTTCTTTACGTTTTTACAGTCCCGGTAACTCGATTTAGCTTATTCTAGCAATAATTTAACCTAGGGTTCATATTTGGAAAAATACCCATAGGTGAAATGTGTTTTTTGCGATATTTTATGATAGAATATGAAGTTTTAAATTATGTTAAACAACTTGTGCTACTCGATTTTAAGTGAAAACGAGTAAAACGACATAATCGGTAAAAATACCTAATGTTCATAAGTACATTTTAGAGTGAGAATTTGATGTTGCCATTAAGGGAAAATGACCAGCATGTCTTAAAACATAAGAATTAGGGATAAAGTTTAATTTTCGAGCTTTGGGGCAAAAGTGTAAATATGTAAAATTTTAGGGGCAAAATCATAATTTTGCCAAAGTTAGAGTTAAGGACTGTTTTGATAAATGTGAGTATTAAATAAGCTAAATTTTCTATTATAGGTCAAGAAGAATGAAATTTGGGAGTAGATAAAGGAAAGAAAAAAGTAGAAGATTAAGTTGTTGATCGTATTTTTGCACCGAGGTAAGTTTACGGTAAATAAATACAATATTTCGATATTTTATATTAATGTTATTAATTTCCATTATATATACATTTATTTTATGAGAATATTCCAAGTTGAATCAAAGATGAGGTAATAGAGAAAAAGTATCAGAAAGCCCGTTTGAACCTTAGGAATGTATGGGATACGGAATGTCATGACATTTTGGGTTGAGACAGTTTAGGAACATCCCATATAAGTCCATATCAGACATATGGCATTGGCAGGTTGAGATAGTTCAGGAACATCCCATGTAAGTCCATATCAGATATATGGCTTTGGCAGGACAGGGGACACCATGTAAGACCATGCCTACAACATGGCATTGGCAAGCTATTATCAGGAAGGAAAACCCAAGTATCCTGAGTACTCCAAACGGTCCATTGGGCTAATATACAGGCTATATTATAAGAAAGTTCAGGTAAAGGAATGATAAACAAGAAAGTTAAAGAGTAAGTGGAGAAGTAAAATAAAGATTTTGTTAGTTGATGGTATAATATGAGTATATTTATACTTAGTGAATATTGTCATTTATTTACTTGTAAACTTACTAAGTATTGTAGCTTACTCCTTTTCCTTTCTCTCTTTTATAGCGTAGCCAAGCCAATTCAGGGATCGTAAGGACGTTGGAGTTCGTCTCACACTATCAAAGGTTATCTCGGTATTTTGTAATTTGAAATGTTTTGAGTTATGGCATGTATAGGGACTTGGTCATTTTGTGTGTATGTCCTTATGATACGATTAAAGAATGGCATGTGAATACTTGATAGTGATTAGCTATTGTATGGCTAATTAAGAATATGATTTGATGTTATGTATGCCTAAATGATAGTTTATGCAAAGAAATTATGAAGGAATAAAAGTTGGCCATGAAATAGTTTTGTAACAGCAGCAGTAACGTGAATTTAAAAAATCACTAAAAATTGTAGAAATAGAATTAAATGGTGAATGAGATATAGAATTAAATCTTTTTGAGTCCGTTTTCATAAGAAAGAAACATAGCAAGCAAAGGAAGTCTATATTTTGAGATATTTAGACTATTACGAGACTGGTTTAGAGTGAATTCGTGATCCCCTGTTTTGATTTTAGAAATTTACTAAAAATTGTAAAAAAAGAATTATGAGTTATCATTCATATGTATGGATTCCTTAGTAAGTCTATTTTTATTAAAAAAAAAGTGAAAACACTATATGAAACCTGTACTAAGAGATAATTTATTTTTAGTGAGGAGTGGTCAGAACCATTGGACTGTGAAACATGGGAACTTTTAATGAATAAACTGTACTAATTGGCCAAACCAAAAATTCTGGAAAAATTATGGTAAGAAGATATATGAGTTTAGTTTTAGGAAAAATTTACAGATTTAAATTTCGAGTTTCGTAACTCAAGTTATAATCAATTTAGTGACTATTATGCAGGTGGACAGTTTTATTATGAACAGTGAAACAAATTGTTTTAATTTGTGTAAGTAATCGTAAAATTTTTAATGTTTCCAGTTTGGTCTTGAACCGTTTAAATTGCATGTTTTAGGGCCTCGAGGGCCCTTTTTAGGGATATTGGATGAATATGAGCGAATTAATTTTAAAAGCAAATTTTTATGCCAAATAAGTCTAATAACATCTCGTGTCGACTCTGGCGATGGTCTCGGGTAAAGGGTGTTACATGCCATGTCTCAGACATGGTCTTACACTAGCTCTTATCTGTTCGTGCCAATTCCATGTCCTAGACATGGTCTTACACTGACACATATCCAAGCCGATGCCATGTCCCAGACATGGTCTTACACTAGCTTGCCTGTCGAGGCCGATGCCATGTCCCAAACATGGTCTTAAATTGGCTAGCTCATCTCGGTGTCGATGCCATGTCCCAAACATGGTCTTACACTAACACATAAGAGGCCGATGCCATGTTCCATACATGGTCTTACACTGGCTCTCCTCTATCCATCAATTCATTACGAATTGTAGTATGATCGTACTTGACCCTGCATTTCTCCTGGTTGATATTTCAATCCAAACTCATACTTGTATGTTATCATAGTTAGATGACAAACATATGAAATAATATAGTATCTTATTCGAATTTAATAATTGATTACTGTAATGTTAATCATATGAACTTACCTCGTTCACCTTAACGATAAATTGTGTCGACTAAATCTGATACTTTGTTTTCCCTTGTCCTCTGTCCAAACCTCATTTCTCCCAATCTATGAAATAACCACTTTTACTTATTTAGTCATCAATTTATACAATTTAGTCCAAAATTCACATTAGGGAAACTTTTCATTTTTGCCCCTAATGTTTCACATTCTTGCAATTTAGTCTCTATCACATAAAAGTGCAAAATTTGTGACATTAAACACAACTCAAGCTTAGCCAAATCTCATAATCATCACTAGCTGCCCATAAAACACACTTCGGTAAATTTGTAGTTTTGCCCCTAAACTTTAGAAAAATTACGTTTTTACCCAAGGCTCGAAAATTGATTTTTATTGAATTTCTACATTTCTTAAGCCCAACCCAACCTTTTTTACTCTTATAGCAACTCAAAATTTCCATTATTTCACAACATTACTATCCATTTTACAATTTATACAAACTAGTCCATTTAGTGACTTTCCATGAAAATCCTTTCACAAAAGTTGTTTACTAAGCAACCAAGATTCATTTTCTTCCATAAAATTCTAGCAAACTTGTAACAGCCCGAAATTGGGCTTAGTCAGAATAGTAATTTTGAAATCACTTACCCGAGGTTTGAGAAAATTATTTTGGCATTATTTTATTTGTATGGCCCATTTATAAGGGTGTATGAAAATTTTGGTGAATTAATTTACACGATTGAAGGCTTAATCATGAAAAAGGACTAAATCGCATAAGGAGTAAAAGTTTCAAATTGCTAGTAAATTGTGTTAATTGGCTAGAGAATAAAATTTTGGGGTTTTAAAGGGCAATTAGGCCCTTTAATTTAAGGTTGGCCGGCCATGTGAAGTAAAGGACAAAAAAATTAGAAAAGTCAAAATTTGGTGTGTGTTAGGTGACCAATTTGACTAAAGATGCAATAAAATAAGAAAAGAAATGTGTCATCATTTTTGTTTCTTTTTCACCACAGAAATTAGCAGCCATTAGAGGGGTTTTGGAAGCTCAAAAATTTCAGCAACTTTAAACACTCACAAGTAAGTGATTCCTAAGGTTTTTCTTGAAAATTTTTGCATTTTTGAAACCCTTGTAGCATGAGCTACCTATTGAGGGGTGTATTTTGTAATATGGTGCAAAGTTTAGGGTGTTTCCATGAATGCATAAGTGTTATTTGCTAAGTTTTTATGAAAGAAAATGAATCATAGTTGTTAAATAAACAACTTTTGTGAAGGAACTTTCATGAAAACACTTAGAGAGGACTTAGTTGTAAAAGTTGAAAAATAAAGAATAAGTGTGTGAAATAATAGGAATTTTGGGGTTGCCATAAGAGTGAAAAAGTTTTGATTGGGCTTGGTTAATAAGGAAATTTGATAAAAATTTATTTTTCGAGCCCAGGGGTAAAATGGTTATATTGCTAAAGTTTAGGGGCAAAATGGTTATATGATTCTTGAGTTGTTTAGAATAAATGCGTGAAGTCAACCTTGACCGAGGCAAAGGCAAGGTCTCGAATTAAATTCCACATTTCTCGTATTTTGGACCAAGGTAAGTTTATACGTAAACGATACCTCTTTTATTATTGCTTTTATTTATAATTGCCTTATATGATACGTGGTTGAATGTTATTGTCATTGGAGGAAAATGCGAGAAGTGAGGGTACGAGTAAAATTTCGTAAATTATAGATAAAGGAGGGCTATGTGCGAAACCACCATAAATTATAGATAAATGTGGCTATGTGCGAAACCACCGTAAAATATAGATAAAGGTGGGCTATGTGTGAAACCACTGTAAATTATAGATAAAGGTAGGCTATGTGCGAAACCACCGTGATTATTGTTGATGGTGGGCTAAGTGCGAAACCACCTTATTATTAACGTCATTATGAATGGCTATGTGCGAATTTATCTTGTATGGTTTATTGCATGGATGTATATATTGTGGAATCATTTAGATAAAATTTATGAGTGTTGTGGTGATAAATAAGTGCAGGGAATGCATGTGTTAATAAGATGAGCTTTGTGCTTAAAATTGTGTTGAGGATATTGGGTAAGGTGTGGGACGAGTAAGTGAATTTATGTTTGGAAGTATTGGTATAGTTGAACTACATTTTAATTGTTCAATGCATGTTCTTGGTATTAAATGTTTGCATATAGACTCACTAAGCTTTATGCTTACCCCTCTCCTTTCCATTTTCTTATAGTGCCGCCTAAATAGCTCAAGGATCAATGAACATCAGAGTCATCGCTCACACTATCCATTGAAGCACTTGGTATAGTTAGTTTAAATCTTTCTGAATATGGCATGTATAGGACTCTATTCTTTTGTCAAGTGTCATATTACTTTGGGCCAAATGTGTTGGCTTGTCTTAGAAATTATTCTTTTGTGTAATTCCATGAATGATGGCTAACATTCGAAGTTAATATATGGAAATGTTGATGTTATTCATGAACGTGTGTACTAGGAGTTAAAGTATGTATGCTTGGTTGGATTGATTTATATGAATGTGTTGGGATGCCAATTTATGGCTATTGATTGAGCTTAAAAGTCTTGGTATATTTGGATATGTATTTGGTCTTGTTTTAGGGTGGCAAAGAGGCTTGGTAAATAGCCTATTTTTGTCCACACAGGTAGGCACACGGGCGTGTGTCTAGGCCGTGTGTGACACACGGTCCACCTCAAGGACGTGTAATTAGGCCGTGTGTCCCCTTGCATCTTGAATTTATTGAATTAAATGCCCAGTAGTAAACACACGGGCTGAGACACGACCGTATGTCTTAATCGTGTGGAGGGCACGGCCAAGCACACAAGCGTGTACTATGGCCGTGTGATTGATGACATCAGAAAAAGAATGTCAAGGTTTTTGCAGACGGGCTGCGACACAGACGTGTGCCAGGCTGTGTAAAAGCCCCTGTAGGTTTGATGTTAGAAATTAATTCCACACGGACGAGGGGCACGGGTGTGTCCCTAGGATTCTTAGGTTGTGTGAACCATACGGGCCATCAGCACGGCCATGTCTAGAGGCCACACGGGCATGTTGCCCTTCCACATGGGCGTGTGCCCTATTTATAATAGTTTTTTAAGAAATTTTCTTAAGTGCCCGAAATGGTCCCGGATCATTTTTAAACCACGTTTTAGGCCTTGTAGGCCCATATGAAGGTCAGTAGGACATCGTTCGAAAAAGTTTTAAATGGGAACGCATTTCAATGAGTGTAAGATGAATGGTTGCATGTGATTTAATAAAGTAACGCCTCGTACCCTATCCGGCATCGGATACATGTAAGGGATGTTACAAAACTACACAAGTGCTCTCATGGCAAAACCCTAAACTCTCATCCCTTATGAAAAATAATCCCCTCATTAGCTAGATTAAGCTTTAGGGGTCCCAAAAGTGCTAAAATTATCAGGAAAGGCCTTCAAAATCACTTACTTGTAAGGATCTAAATTTGCTGAAAATTTTTAAGCTTCAAAACCCCCTCATTGTTGATATTTTCAGTGGTGAAGAGAAGAGGAAGAAGATGGTAGTATTTTTTTCCCTTTTTGGTTTTATTTCTTTAAGTCACCTAACACCACCACCTTTTGACTTTTCCATTTCTTTGTCCCTTATAGCCTGCCATGCTTAATAAAATAGGTCTTTTTGCTCATTACAGACCCCCCAATTTTGGTTCTCTAGCTATTTAACACCATTTACTAGTAAATCACAACTTCTGCCCTTTATGCAATTTAGTCCTTTTTTGAAATTAAGCTCCCAATCGCGTAAATTAATTCGTCAAATTTTCATGCACTAATATAATTAAGCTATAACTCATAAAAGAATATTAGAAATAATTTTTTCGACCTCGGGTTAGTGGTTTTGAAACTACTGTTCCGATTAGGCCTAAATTCGGGTTGTTACATACCATCACCAATTGTGTGATGAAAATATGTTTGTTGTCGAAACAAATAAGAGAACTTGTCATTTGTAAAAAGATAATCAAAATGAATAATTTATGAAATGATAAAGTAAAACTAAAATATTTTTATACAAATTTATTAGAAATTTTGAAATTAATCTTTAGAGAATAGCGAGAAATGAGAGTTTAGAGAGAATGGAAAAAAATTATGTTTCGGTGAAAATAATAGAAAATGACTTGGATATTTATATCATAAAAAGTTACCATTTGAGCTTAGGATGATTTTACCGTTTTTTAAAATTTTACCGAGGAGAAAATAACCTATGGAGTAAAACTCACTTTTTTTTTAAAAAACGATCTATTTACTTAAATTTGCCGATTAAAGTTTTTTTTTACTTATTTCACTAATTTAACGCTAGTTGATAACCAAACTGAGCGAGTCTAACTTCTATTAACCACCAATTTCGGGCTCGACTTCCCTTCTTTCCCCTACTTGTGTTTTGTTATGTTCCTGAAAAGCCCTCCAATACGCCATGCGAGTGTGGCGGATGAAAATGCCAAAAACATGGGAACAAGAAATGCATAGTGCAAGTAAATCATCAAAGTCCTACCAAGGGTATTTTAGGAATCCCAAATTTCCCCCAAACTATGTCAATCTCGTGTACGCAATCCGGACCGTTGATCCTTTTTCTCCAAACACCTCCTGGCATAATATAAAATCACGCGCAAAAAACTCTCTCCCGAATTTCCTTCACCGCTTTTTTGTTTTCCCCTGCCTGTAATTGCAGTTGGAAATGGAGGGAGTGCCGTCGAGCACAGCGGCGTATGTGGGCTGGGACGAGGTGAATGTTTCAAGCGATAAAGGAAGGAGAGAGGTTCATTACTATTTGAAGAGAAGAGATGGGGTTTCAGATCTGGCTGTGGTTGGGAAAGAGAAAAGCTTGAGGCACATGTCTTATCATTTCTCTATTAAGAACCGCTCTCTTTTCTTCACTTCGATGCCGTTTTACAAGCTCAAGTCTCGCAGGGAGGTTGTATATTGGCTTAATTCTGTCGTTTCAGGTAATTACTACTGATTACTTTTTCTCTTCGTTTTCTTCGTATCTCGAGATTTTATGGTTTTTTGGAGGTTTACGGTTTGTTATGGATTGCGCTGGGCTCAGCTTTCTAAGTCTCCCCCTTGGATCTAAGGATTGGATTTGAGTAGGGGTTTCGCTCTCCTTGAAACAAGCAGTTTTTTATCTCCTTTAATTTATTCTCAATATTTCATTTATCTAATTTATAAGTTTTCTGTAAATATTTTTGTTTTCATTTACATTTTTTCTGGCTGGTTTCTTTCGCCTGCACAAATGGAGTTGCTGGCTTGCGATATTTTATTGGTTTATTTCCTTTCCTTATATTTATCATTTAGAAGACGTGTGAGTTTTCTTCTTTAAATTTTTATTTTCGTTTATCTTGATTGATTATCTTAACCATTAAACATAATCCTCTCTTCGGGTTCCCGAGTAACGTGATACTTTTCTTTTTCCCCTCCGTTGTTTTTGGTTTGTTTTGGCTGTGGCGTTTATTTCTCTGACTGGTGTTATTTGGTTCTGCTCAGCATGGTAAATGTTAACTGACTATAATCTGGCTGCAGGACTGCTAATTCAATTTTTAAGAGCCGATTGAGAGGATTCTTACGCCCTCAAATATCTAGGTCAACATCTTTCGTGACCAAACATATCTGCTTTCATTAAAAAAAAATGTTTCATCTCCATGGAAACATGGTTGAATCAGCCGTTAATTCTTGTTGAATGTGAAAATGAATACTCTTAAGAGACAATCTATATGAGCTATTATTATTGTGACTTGTGAGCATCTTGTTTTCGTTTTGTTCCTTCTCAATTATCAGTTCTCTGCTGTCACATGTTTGCGTAATAAATTATCTTCTCTGTGGAGACTGGTGGAACTGAATATGTGTATTTGTGTTGCTAATTGCGTTAAAAATTACAGATGCGTCTTCTCGTGAGCTGTACTGTTCAGTTGATGGCATTTGGAATGGGAAAGATGTGAAAAACATGGATTTTGGAGCCCTCAAGGTATAGATGATATGTTGGCGATATGGGTTTCTTCCCTCAATCAACCGTTCATTAACAATGTTCCTATTTTTCTTCCTACAGAATCTTCAGTCATGGAAGCTGGGCCAGTACACTAAAGAATTTTTATGGTTAGGTTCTTCATGGATATGTAGGAAAAAAAGAAAACACTATCAGTCTTACCTTAGGAATGGTGTAAAAATTTCAGTGAGTGTAACTTCCTTTATCAATCATCTCCTTCTATTCAACCTTAAGGTTTGCCATTTCCGCATCACATGGCTTCAGTTTCTAACTTGGTTTTTTGGCTTTTGTGTCCCGTTGCAAATCATCTCAGATTCATGACTTTGTTTATGTCTTAGCTGAGGAGGATAAACTACTTGTTGCATATTTGGAAGATTTATATGAGGACTCTAGAGGCAATAAGATGGTTGTCGTACGATGGTTTCACAAAATTGATGAGGTTGGTATTGTTTTGCCACACAATTATAATTACAAAGAGATTTTCTTTTCTCTTTGTCTTCAAGATCTTAGTATTGAATGCATAGATGGATTGGCTACTGTCCTTAGTCATATGCATTTCAAGAAATTCCTGAAAGAAGCAAAACATACTCGGATGGAGCCATTTGTATGCTGCAAGCAGTTTGAAAATGATGATCTCAAGCCTTTTGACATTACTCAAGTTAAGGGTTATTGGAAACAAGATATGCTTAGATATATGTATAGTCTTTCTCCTTCAAATAATTGCACGAGTCATCAGCAACATGCTGATTATAAGGAAACAGATTGGGACATTGATGATGATTTTGGGATAAGACCTAGAAAGAGATATTGTCAGTCAAAGGATGATGATGTTTACATGCATTTCAGTGGCAGTCGAGAGTCTGTTGGTGCATTAGGTGCAAATCTTCAAGATTTTCAGAACAGAAAAAATGGAACTGAAAGTTTCAGTGGAGTTAGGTCTTCATTCCTGTCTGCTGATGACACTAAGCACTATGTTTCTCAGCATTTAAAATTAGGCTCCCAGGTTGAGATATTAGCTCAAGATAGTGGTATTAGAGGGTGTTGGTTTAGAGCTCATGTAATCAAGAAGCACAGGGATAAGATGAAGGTGCAATACCATGATATTGAGGATGCAGCTGATGAATCTAACAAATTAGAGGTATGTATTATTTTTATTGTTTTTGGTTTACAGGGCTGTAAAGAAGTATTAATGAGGGAACTCATATTATTGACTCTTTATCTTCTGAGTTACTAAATGTGTATGACTTTATGTTATAGGAATGGATTTTGGCATCGAGGGTTGCTGTTCCTGATCCAGTGGGAATTCGTATTTGTGGAAGAACAACTGCTCGACCATCCTCAGAATACCGAAGATATAATGCTTCATGTATTGGTGTTGGGTCTGTTGTTGATGCGTGGTGGCATGATGGGTGGTGGGAGGGCATTGTCATTAAGAAGGGTTCAGAAGATAAATTTCATGTTTATTTCCCAGGTTTGTAGAATACTCCAAATCTGAATGTTAATGTTTTGTCTTTTTTATGGTCATGAACCATCTATCAAGTCTATTTGGTTTCCTTTTCCCAGCTCTGACATATTATATTATTTGCAGAAGAAAAGCTGGAATCGGTGTTTGGCAGTGGGGATGTAAGGCAATCTCGGGAATGGATTGGAAATCGTTGGATAAATATTAAGGAGAGGCATGATCTTGTGAATTCCATACTTGGGGGCCGGAAGCAAGTTGAAGGAAAATCTTATGATTGCAATGTGGAAGACACCACCATTTGTGACGGTGTACAGTACAGTGCAGATGGCACAGATTGTAATGATTCTCCTGTAGAACCAGGAAGTGTCGGGTCAAAAGATGTGGTAGTTGTACCAGATCTTTCAAAGGATGATTTGCTTTCCCGGTTGAAGTGGAAGTCATCAAGGAAGAGAAGGAATACGACCTGTGTACAGAAGCTGAATTACAGTAGAAATGTCATAAAAGCCACCTCAGGATTGGTTACTTGTGAGAGATTTATAAACCCTTCGTCAATAAACGTTGATAATGATAACTGCAAGTACATGGGTGATCCATTATTCAGTTCTTCAGTAGTGCCGCCTTTAACAAGCTTGGTTATGACTAGGTGATCGACCCAATCTCAGTGGAGATTTTGGAGTTGGATTTTTTTTTCTCCTGTAAGCAATGTTTTATTGGAAATGTTCATTTGAGAAGTCAATGGCATCTTTGCGTCTTGCAAAGTCCGATCCACGCGACTCTTAACTTATATTTAGGCTATTTTTTAGATTGTTGCTTGAAGATTCTGATTTTTATGTAGACTGTATATCATTGTAGGGTAAAAAGATATATATATATATATATATATATACACACGTTTATTTTGTTGCATGTTTCAGCCATGAGCTCAAAGCATTGCATGGATACTCGACAATCGGCATGTGATGCGGGTTGTTTTGACAGATATGGGCGCAACTGAATGTTTGGTTGGTTGGGAATTTTGTCGAATCTTGGCTCTTGCCAATTGCACAAATATGCAGACTGTTTCTGGTAATTTGCGACGAGTGTCACTCCGTAGCAGAACAGCGACAATGGTAGGTCCAGTGATTAATCCATGTCGTAATCATCTCGGTTAAGGAGCTTATTCCCTGTCTTCATCACTTTACATTTGATGATTAGGAATTAAACGATTATGACTTCTAAAAAAGGATTCTTATTAATTAATGCTACAATTCCCAGACGTTAGCTAGAAAATGGGCAATTATAAGAATGCACTCCAAAGGGAAGCATATGGAAACACTTTTATCCTTTCGAAAGTTTAACAGCTGTAAATAGCATCCTAGGTTTAAGTTGAATTTCATTGTCATTATATTATATTATCCTGCCTTTTCAGGATTATAGTTTTGTCATAGTAAGATATATCCTCCTAAAATTTTGAAGAGTCTGTGTCTCATTCTAAAGCAAATCTCCTAGTGGTTACCTAATCTTTGACATGATGGATTAAAAGTGGGACATTGATACGAATCTGGTCTCACAAGCAACATCTTTAAAGAATTATTACGGATGAGAAAAACAAAATGAGGATAAAAGTAGAATGTGGGGTACCCTCCAGGCTCCATGAATGAAGCATCTTCTTCAACTAAGCATTAAAAAGACCCTTTTTTTTTCCCTTTACCAGTTTAAGATGCTCTTTCTTCACCCTCCAAATTGTAGCATGTCCAAAAGATGGGCTTGCACCATCAGTTGTAGTTGAGTTACAGCAGGAGCTGCTGTTCCTATATCTTTTTCCATTCCTTTTATTTTCACTTTGGTTGCAGCTCTAGATTGAACCCTGTTACCTTCTTTCTCCTGTATGAAGACCTTTGAGTGTTTACATTAAGGGATAAAAGAAACCATGTTTCATCCTGGTCAAGCCAAGGAGGAGGTCACAAAAATTGAACTTAACAACCCAAAAAGCCTATTGCTTCCTGGAAGTAGCCTTGCCTCTGTTGAATCCTTATCTATGCCACTTGTTAGTACTCTCTTTTTTTCTATCTCTTGTTGTATTCTCTTTTATTAATGAACTGTAGTGTTTTGTGTTTTATGTTTGGTGAGAACAGGTCCACCAAGTTGTTCTCTCAGCCGATATTCAGTGTGCAGAGTGTCAAAGGAGAATAGCACACATAATGTCAAGAATGAAGGGTACTTTTGTTTTAAAATTGTCTTCTCAAATACAATAATGTAATCAACTGTATGTATTCCTTCTTTGATTGGCAGAGACAGACTCAGTTTTGGTGAATGTGTTGGAGAAGAAGGTAACACTCACCGGTAGATACCCTAGTAATGGAAAGCAAGTTGCTGTTATTAACAAGAATCCTCTCAGCGCAATGAGCATGGTGAAGAGGATTTTTCGCACTTTCCGAAGATGAATCGGAATAAAGCAAAGCAAACATTCAACATGCTACACTGTTCTTCTTATCAAGATTTTTTGTTTATTACTGCCTGAAAGAAAATAAATGATTCAAAGCAGTGTGGTTATCAATTTAGCCATATCTCACTTGTATATATGGCACTTTCATGGCATTTACTTGAAAAGTTTATTGTCTTAGTTAACTGATATAATGAATCAAATTTCATCTTTTTGGGGTGGCAGAATCAGATTCCAAAAATCAAAGACTCTGAGAGAGAGAGTCAAATGAAGAAATATTCATTGGTTCTACATCTCCCATCTTAACACTTTTAAACAACCATGGAAAACCAATTCCAATAATTGACCTGCTTATTGTTCAATGCTAGCTTAATTAGCTAACACTCAAAAAGATGCTTCTTTTGCTTGATCCTGATAGTAATACCTCATGCCTGTAACCCTTCTTTTAAATGTGAAAAAGCTTTGCTAAAAACGGATTCTACAGATTTATGATGATAGTTTACTTCAATAATTGATTGATTTTGCAAATGAAAATGTTTAATTTGGAGCATTGTATAACTTCCTTTTCGTCTTTGTTCTAAATCCTTCTACTTTTCACACATTTAAAATTTAGTTAATTTATTTTTATTTTCAAAAAATAAAAAACAAACCTTGATAACCATGAAAAAAAAAATAACTCTATAATAAATCTCAATTTAATAAAAGAATTTTAATAGCATTAACAGTTAGACTTACATTTTTAAATCCAAAAAGTAAACCATTAATCCAATACTAAAGTATTCGGAAGATTCTTCTTACTAAAATAGAAAATATATCAAAAAACTAAATAGTATAATAATAAATAATAAATAAATAATTTACATTTAATTTGGAATTTCTAATTATACTTAGAATTGTATAATGTACAATTGTAATTTGTTAGCAAAGTTGTTTCTTTTTTTCTTCAAATTCAAAGAATTCTTCTCCCTATATACATAAGTCATCGATTCAGCATTAGAAAAAAGGGGCTCAAATCATTTTATCAACATTAGTGTTTTATATTGAAAAAATATTTTTGTTTTGAAAATATTTTTGTATTTAGTAACATAGTAGTAAAAAGAGTACCTTGTTGCACAGGTTTGCCCTTAACCATGTTAATGGTCTCAAAATATTGGTTAATAGAGAATCAAAGTTGATGTACCAATGAATCACAAAATGCTATAGTTCTATAATATGATTTTAAAAATTTATTCAGAAGTAATTTGCGGGATCATGCACTCTTTTCTTTCTTAGAGATTAAATTTAAAATAGATGAATAGTAAAAAGCTTGGAATATATTTTACACATTTAATTTAATAGGGTTGTGTTTTTTAACACGTCAAATATTAGCTATTTATGTAATAAGTATACACACATCTACATTTTGACCATTGTACCTTAAAAATAATGCATGGTATATTTGGATAGACATTTAACATTTAAATTGATGACTAAATAGAAATAATATAGATATCGAAGGAATTTAATTAAAAGAGATTAATTTAAAATTTATTCCATAGTTAATAAAATTTACTAAATTAACCCAGATAAGAAAGAGCTTCTTATTTTTAAACTGTGGAATTAATTATATTTTTGCTCTTGGTATTTACTGTAATTTGTTTTCTTTTTTCAACGGTATAATAACTTTTCAGTTGTAAATTAGCCTATTTTTTTTCCAACAGTATAATTACTTTTCACTTTTCAGTTGTAAATTGGGATAAATTTTAAAATTATGATTTCATGTGAAATTTTTTTAAGTTGAATTTTGATTTAATGTAATTATTTTTTTAAAATTTTTAATTTTATTCAAATGTATATATGAAAAAATTTTGATACAATGATAATTGGAACTCTAATTATTTGTAAGGTGGATGAACACTTAACTAATATGCTACCATTGGGATTCGTATAAATGATACATTAATTTTTATTTAATTGTATATATTAAAAAATTAAATAGAATTATTTGTAGATGTAATATGTACATGTAGATTTACATCGATAATGATATTATTAATATGTAGAAATTAAATTAAATTAATTTTTTATGTACAAAATTATATATATGTATAATATATCGCATTGTATCAAAACGTATGAATAATCTTAAGATTTATTCATTGTAAATTTAAAAATTTTATAATAATTCTATCCAAATTGCTAGGAATTAGCAAAAGTTAGGTCAAATTGATAAACCGATTAAATCAAATTAATTTAGTAAAATTGATTTAATTTAATTGACGTCAATTTAATTTCAAATATAAAGGGGATTTGATATATTTTTTGAATAATTTATTACATTAATAATAATACCAATTCGCAAGAGAATTTGATATATTTAAACCAAAGACACAAATTGCTGAGTCCTTACAAATTGTATCCCTGAAATTAAAAAAAGAAAAAAGAAAAAATTATATTTATAAAGCCGCCACACGCTTCAAACCGGCACGTACGAAAGAGCAGCGGCCCCCAAATCAAGCAGCCCAAACTCCCAAAGCCAGAAAACAGTCCATAAATACGAAAACGAAAATAAAAAGGTAAAACTATTTTCTTTCGCTCCAAGAATATTAAAAGAAAAACAATCACACATTGAAAAAAACCCTAATCTTAACCCTAGATTTTCTGCAATTAATTCCCAATGGCTAGCGACACCACAGATTCTCATCGAAGGAAGCACCATCGTTCTCCATCCGACGAAGAGGAAACCGATAAGTCCTCCAAACGCCACAAGCATCGCCACCACAAACATCGTCACCACCGCCACCGCAGCAAAAAGCATGAGGACGAAGCCAGAGATGGCGGTGAAGATCCGCTTCCTCCTCCTCCTTCGATTCCTCGACCTGATGATGACGTCGAGGAAGGAGAGATTCTTGATGAGGAATCGACCGCCGAAATCAAGGCTGATCAATCTCGCGATGGCCGGGATGTTTCGGATCCGGTGTGTTCAGTTTACCCTTGCTTGTTTTAATTTGTCACGGCTGTGTTTAGTGCTTACTATCATTTGTGTTTCCATTTGCCGTTTAGTTACTGAGAAATTGGGGAAGACACTCGGGCTCTTTCTTTAGTTTCAAGGGGGAATTTTTTAAAAATTTTGATATTTGTACCCTTTTACTTGGTTTTGAATTTTATCAAGCAAAATTTTGAAATTTGAGTGTTGGGCAGTACTTGGAAGAAGTTATTCTTTTGGTTGCTTGCTGACTGAGTTTGGAAATTTTGACAATTTTCATCAAGCCCTTTTTTCTCGGTGACCTGACGGACCTTTATTGCGTATTTTCGTGGATTATGTTATATTTTTATAAAATTGGGATAATGAATCTGTGGTTTGTGAGAGCTTGTTAGATTACTGAGTGAGTATCCCATTCATATGCACTACCACACAAAGAAAATGTTTGAATTGCAAAAAGAAGTATCCTCCTAGGCGTTTCAGTGGAGACTGATGGCTTACTATTCAGTTGTAAGAGCTGGTTACAGTTGTTGCATATATGTGCTTGTAATTACTGTTCTTTCAATTTTTTAGAATGATGCGTTGCAAGTTTGTGCACTCAATTTCTTGTTTGCATTGTCTTTTTTTGAAGGGAGCTGGCGAAAATAGTAATTCTGTGGATGAGCAAGTAAGAGGGATTGGTGACAAGAGTGAAGATAGGAAGCATAATCATGCTAGGCTCTCTGGAAATTTAAGTGTTGAGTCTCAAGGAGAATTGGTCCCCAGAGTTCTCTCTGATGATCATATCAATAGGTTACCTTCAAGAAGTGGTGAGAAAAAGAATTACCATGAGGATGTCAAAGAGGTTGATGACAAGAAATTAAGCGACACAAGAAACTCGTTGTCCTCTGAAAGTTCTGGGGAAAAATACAAGACATTAGCTAGCTCACCTCTTGATTCAAGATGTTATGATTATATTAGGAGTAGATCTGAGTCACGTTATATTGCGAGGGAAAGATCACGTTCCCAAAGCATGGTAGATGAGGAGGCTCTTTTGAAAAGAAGTCGCCGTCACGAACGCGATCCTATTCAGGATGGGCAACATGGTAGTAGAAACTTAGTTAGGAATGATGAAAGAGAACGAAGTGCCAGTTATGGCAGATATGTTGGTGAAGAAAGGCATCGCAACATGGAGACACGTGGTAGAGAGAGGAGCAGGGAAAGGGAGATGGATTGGGAATTAAGAAGGGAGAAGGAGCGCGACAGAAGCAGAGAAAGGGAGATGGGAGTTGAATGGAGCAGGGACAGGGAGATTTATGGTGAGAGGAGAAGGGAGAGGGAGCGAGCAAGGAGTAGAGATAGAGACATGAGTGGTGAAAGGAGAAGGGAGAAGGAGCGAGAGAGGAGTAGGGAGAGAGAAATGGAGAGGGAAAGGAGAAGGGAGAAGGAGCGAGGGAAGAGCCGGGACAGGGATCTAGATGGTGAAAGGAGAAGGGAGAAAGTGCATGATAGGATCTGGGATACAGAAGCGGATAGAGATAGGAAGAGGGAGAAGGAAAGAGATTGGAGCAGGGATCATAGCAGTGCTTATGATAGAGATAGAGATTGGAGAAGGGAAAAAACTGAAGAATGGAATCAAGAGCGGGAGAGGGAAAGGAGAAGGGACAGGAGTAGGGATAGAGATAGGAATATTGAAATTGAAAATGATGGCTATGGTGATCGAGATAGATATAAGAAACATTCTCACTCGAAACGGGATGAAACAGAAATTTATCGAGACGGAACAAGGAAGAATGAAACAGTAAAGGTTCATGGTTCTAACATCGATTCATTGGAAAGACATGGTGATAAATTAAAAAGGTATACCTCATTTGAAAAAGATGTTTCATGGTATTTTGTTCTATCGTGATCTAATCAGTTCGTATATATCTGATTTGTTCAGAGATGAAGAGGAGCAAGACGATTTTGAAGAAAGGATTACGTTAAAACTTGCTGGAGAGGAGGAGGAAGAGGCAGAACTCAATAGGATTAAAGAGGAAAGTAGGAAGCGAAGGCAAGCCATCTTAGAGAAATATAAGTGTCAGCCGTTGCAGCAACAGACACAGTCACTCTCAGCGGATGTAAATAAAGGTTTGCCCCCCATCAACTTTTATTTTTAACTTGTTATTTTAGCTTTATTGAGCTTTGATGCAGCGTAATGCAGTGTTCACCTGCTGTGTAACAAATAGCTAATAACCTTTTTTTATCTAAACCAGATAATAGGCCTGTAGAGAATAATGGGCAAATAATAGCTGCTAATCGTGCTGGTCCAGATGTCGTTGGTGGGCATGAAGATATCTATTTTGCCGATCCATTATTGTCTGTTCAGAAGTCACCTTCAGAAAATGGGCATGCTGCTGCGGAGAGGACATCTGGTGCTGCTGGGCTTGGTGAGGGTACCCCGAAGGTGTGTTGTTTTTGTATTCTAATTCATTTGAATTCTATATATTCTCAACCTGCATTCTTTCTTTAAGATCTTAATTTGGATGTGCTGAATTTGGCTTTTATTTTTAGGCTATTTAGGAGTATGATTTCCATTTATTTATTTGTGCAGAGTGAGAGGTCAGATGATATTTTCTGTGATGATATATTCGGAGAAACACCTACTGGAGTTCGTAAATTGGTATGTATCAGATTTGGCTATTTGCTTTGGTCTGTGTGTATCTGTACTATTTATGAGTTGATTAAGTTGGTATCTCAGGTCTGGATTCACTTTTTGTCTGCTTTTTTCTCTTTTTCTTATCCCCTTTTGTCGTGTATATCTGCAATAACTTAAGTTTCTAAGTGGCTAACAGGCTCTTATTTGTTCACTTTTAGTACGTTTTTGTAACATGATTTGGCTTTCTCCTAGCATAAATGCTTTCTCATGCATGGTTTGAAGTCTGTTTATTTACTATATTATATTTAAGTTGAGAGCTGGGCCAATAAGGCTTAAAAACATCTATAAATGGTGTGTTTGTAGGGTAAAGGTGATGGTTTGCCGGTTATAAGGAGTGGTCTTCATGACAATTGGGATGATGCTGAAGGATATTATAGTAAGTTTCTAGTTGTTACTTTGTTATACAAATAAATAGACACGCAGATACATATGTTTCATATAACTGAAGCAAAATTCTCTGGTATATGTTTAAGCTCATTTACTGCTGTTCTTTCTGTCCAGGCTATCGATTTGGTGAAATACTTGATGGCCGATATGAAGTAACTGCTGCTCATGGAAAAGGAGTTTTTTCAACGGTTGTACGTGCGAAGGATCTTAAGGCGGGTGCCACTGTTCCTGAAGAAGTAGCTATAAAGATCATTCGTAATAATGAAACAATGTGAGTGGTCTAACTTTCTCATTGATTCTTATGTTATTTTTCTATTATACAGAGTTCAAGTTCTCCAACCTTGTTCCTGCTACGTGCTTGTATTAATACTGGTTTGATACAGGCACAAGGCTGGTCAGCTGGAGGTTCAAATATTGAAAAAATTAGCAGGTGCAGATCCAGATGATAAGCGCCATTGTGTTCGTTTTTTGTCAAGTTTCAAGTACAGGAATCATCTTTGTTTAGTTTTTGAGTCTCTTCATATGAATCTGCGTGAAGTTCTCAAGAAGTTTGGTCGCAATATTGGTCTTAAACTAACTGCTGTCAGAGCTTATGCTAAGCAACTTTTTATTGCGCTTAAGCATCTAAAAAACTGTGGTGTTCTTCATTGTGATATAAAGCCTGATAACATGCTGGTATGTATAAGTTTTTCATTCATGTTTGTGGCTAAGTTTTTCAATTGTTTACTTTGACATGTTTCTTTCTTTTCAGGTAAATGAGGCAAAAAATGTGCTGAAGCTTTGTGATTTTGGTAATGCCATGTTTGCTGGTAAAAATGAAATTACACCATACCTTGTTAGCCGCTTTTATCGTGCACCAGAAATAAGTAAGTCTCAACATGAAGCTTTTACAATTTAGGGTGGCTGGATAATTTACTTTTGTTGGATGATATCTGTATATTACCATATCTTTTGTTTAAGGTCTTCTATTTGTATTTCTTCATGGTGCAGTTCTTGGTTTGCCTTATGATCATCCAATGGATATCTGGTCTGTTGGTTGTTGTTTGTATGAGCTATATACTGGAAAAGTTCTTTTCCCTGGTCCAACAAACAATGACATGCTACGTCTTCATATGGAACTCAAAGGTCCTTTTCCAAAGAAGATGTTGCGTAAGGTACATGGTCAATGTGTGTGAATGAGTTGTTCTTTGAGAAAAATATTGTGCATTTTCTCTTTTAATATACAATATTTGGTCGTATTATGTAATTTTCTTTGCTTGTGCTGATAACTTTTTATTCATTTTTTTTCTTTTAAGGGAGCATTTACAGAACAACACTTTGATCAAGATCTGAATTTTCATGCTACAGAAGAGGATCCTGTTACTAAAAAGGTTCCCCCCCCCCCCCCCTTTTGAAATGCTTAATACTGTTTCATTGATATAAGTTGTTTGTCATGGTTGTCCTTGTCTTGACCAAAAATCTAAATATGCCTTTCAGAGTATAAAGAGGATGATTCTTAACATAAAGCCAAAAGATATCAGTTCAATTATTGTTGGCTCTCCAGGTGAGGATCCAAAGATGGTAGCCAACTTCAAAGACCTTCTAGAAAAAATTTTTGTGCTTGATCCAGAGAAGAGAATGACAGTAACTCAGGCATTGGCTCATCCATTCATCACGGGCAAGTGAAACATGTTGCTGATTTTATGTCTCCAGAAATGTGTTGCGCTAGATATTTGTACATTATGACCTAACTCATATTTAGATATCTAATCATTGGGAATTCTGTCTTTTATCTTCTCTGTGCTGGACAAAGAGCTTTGGGCACTGTTTTTGGCATGGTTGAAGTCAAAAGGTTGATGTTTGGTCAGGAGTACTCTTTACTGGCGATTCTTTCAGTGGAATGTACTTTTCTATTGTAAGACAACTAGCCAACGGCGTTTTTATCTCTTGTAATCATTCTTGATATGGCCATTGTGAAAAATTGTCATCTTTTTACCTGCTGAACTTTGTTGAATAATGAGAAAAATATATTCAGTTTCCTATGAGTTTATAGAACAAAATTTGTTCTTTAAACTTGGCAAGGTGACTTCTTCCTATTTGCCCTTTTATTTTAGTTTTGACTGGTCTTTTTTGTTGTTGGTTTTGCTGTTCCATTTGTTAATTTTCTAGTTATGTGTCACTTTTGTTTTTCTATCTTATCAGAATGGTTTGAGCTCTGGGAAGTCTAATTTGATTTTTCATTCAGGATAGCTGCTACTGCTTTGAGGCAACCCTCCAGTGCTTAAAAGCTTAAAAGGCACCCAGGAGAAGGTACCTTGGTTTGTTTATTTGGAGCTGTTTTTGACGCCCTAAAAACTGATTATATTGATTCTTTGGTTTTGTTAGAGATGTATTTTGGTCACTACTATTCTATACTTTGCTTGCAGCCAACCTTTTTGTATCCTATGTATGCTTTTGTGGTGCCTTGGTAATTTTATGTGGTGCCTATGTGTTGTGATCATATTGATATTTTTTTGTTGCGTTTTGTTAGAGATGTACTTTTTAAAATTCTTTTGACCTTTTCTAGAGATAAGCATGTCCTAATGAAATTGCATTATATCTGATCCATGGCTCAATCATCCTGGAGGCACTTGCACTGGTCGTAAAGGAGTCAGCTTGAAGTCAAAAGTCCATCTCAGTGAGTAATTATTTGCCTAGTTCCTCTTATCTTTTTGCAATTTTTCTTGTTTAAAACATAAATGTTTTAATGTGATCCTCTCTATTTTGTTCTTAGGGTGTAAAACCTGTGCTCCCCAATTCTTGTAAGTATTTTTCAATATCATTATATCAGCATTGTCTATTTTTGCGTTTTCTTGAGAACTCCAGTAGCTTTTTCTTAAAATGTTTTGGAGCTCTAGAATCTGTCTTATCAAATCTCAAAGCCTGATCCTTCTCCCCTGTATCTTCATTTGTTACCCTTGAATTTTAATGACTTGCTGAAGAAATAAATCTTGTGCAATAGGAGTGTTTCCTTTGTTAAAAACTTTCCTGTGCTTCCTTCTGTTACCTTGTTGAAAACATAAATTGCCAGCAATGTTTGTGCTGTAAAGTGACATAGAAACCCTTTACTTATTTTAGTTGTATTGCTTGTAGGGCCTTATGCTTTACTCATTGAGCTTTGAAACTGGGTTCGTTGTTTTTTCTTTTGAAGCTTTTCTTGTTCTTTGTCTCTAAATTACCATCATAATAAGAAAATAAATAAGTTGATAATGAGGGTTTTTCTATGTTGTTGACGTGGAAAATCTTGTCCTTGAAGGATTGATGCACCTATAAATCTTCTTGTTTATAGATTTTACCAAGGAATTAAATGCATATGGAAATAAAGCTTAGGTTGGAACTCTGTCCAATTTTTGGATGAGCAACACATCAACTTATAATGCTTGAGTGGTACTAATGTGCATATTGATCAATATTAGTGCAATGTGTAAGCTAGTCTAAAACTTGTAGTGAGCTTGTAAGTGTGTGGTCTTTTTAAATTCTGCTGGAAACGCTACAGTCTGACCTAAATTTGTTGTATGGGTCTTCTTTTTAATCTAAACGTGATAGGTTTTCTTGCCTCCTGTTGTTTCTCTCTCAATAAAACTTGGGTTTAGAAACACTAAATTTAGGTAAGTAACGTAGTAGTACCCCGTGAGTAGAGAAGGCTGTGGTAGTGATGACTTGAATGGCCTCTTTTGATGGAAGCAAGGCTAGAGTAAGTGATTCCAAATAAAGCAACAGTTTAGTTTGTGGCTTCTGTGATATTGCGTGAGGAGGCTGCTTTTGGGGGGTTTGGCGTATTCAGGAGGAACAACGGTTACACAGATGAATGGAATTAGAAAATAGTGGTTTTCCGCTGCACCTATATAATTTTGTATGTTTGTGTGCTGTTAATTATGAATACGAACGAAGACTCATTTTTCTTGTATTTTACTTATTAGTTTTGCTTTCTTTTAACTTCAAACCCACCACAGTAAAATAATTAACTTGGAAGTTTTTTTTTTTTTTTTTTCTTTTTTGCTTATTTGTTTTTAGTTGAAATTCAAAATTTTTATTTCCCATTTCCAAAAATAAAACGCTGATTAACTTTTAAGCATCCTTTTTATAAATAAAAGAATTATTTTGCTTTTCAATTTCTTTATATGATTCGAACGAACAAATTATAACCAGATTTTGATTCGAATAAATCGGGATACCCCTTTTTCCCACAAGAAAAGGAAAATCACTGATCTAGATTTCCGAAACCAAATATGTGAAGCAGTAGTTTAAGTTATAGCGATTAACGATCATTGAGTGAATATTACAATTTCAGTTGCATGAGAAATCTGATAAATTCATGTTATTTAATCAGCCAATAAAGAAATGGTTAATTGTTGCATCGATAAATTCCTGAAGCATGGGGATAATATATATTTTTTTAAATGAAGGAAATTAATTAGTAGGAAATGATAAAATGTCATGTCTAGCATTGTTGGGTGTCAAAACAACTACGGTGGTAAATAAATGGAGACTCATCACTTTAAACTAATATCAACACGAATCCTTTCTTAGTAGTTTTTCCAATGATTTGGTTGCTATCTGTTTTCACGTCTAACAAAGATAAAAGGAAAAAACCAATCAGGGTTATCAAGAAAGATTGACGGAAGTATCTATCTTTTTACGTCGGCCATTTTAACATATGCCATAGCTTATTCATTGTCCGCCATTAATTACAATTTTATTGTATTAATATTACGTAAATTGAAAGAAAAACAAACAACTAATTGTTCTACTTACTACATTTTTTGCACTAATACTTTTTTCTTTTTCTTTTTTTGGTTTACAGAAAGTCCTTCAAGACAGAAACGAAACGAAGCTTCTGATTGAAGTCAGATTTTTTCCAGCCGGCTATGCGCTCCTACTTTTTGTGCAAATCACGCTTCTTTTTAAAAAAATTTCTATTTTTTAATAGGAAAGAAAAGCTGTAATGACACATTAGTTATCTATATTTTTCTTTTAAAGATAATATCGAATATTTAATTTTCGAACAAAAAAGATAATTCCATTTTTCTGCACAAAAATTTATGTTGTGATTTTTTCCCCTTTGGTTGTTGGTCACGTGCCTGAAAATGCGTGTGTAATAAAATGGGGAACGGGGTCAATTTCAAGCGGGTCACTCGAAACTGACGCCCCAACCGCGTCTTAATCTTTGTTTCTTTTCTTCTTCGGTTTCCCACTTACGCATTCTTAATTTTGTTTTAGAAAGGTCAAATTTTGTTTTTTTTTTTTGTCAGCTTATTATTCTTAAATGTAAATTTAGTCTTTACATTTAATTTCCCATTTCAAATATATATTATACATAAATTTTTGTTTTTGTAATTTCATTCGCGTAATTTTAATTTTATCTAATTTTCACAAATTACTAAAACAATCATTTATATAACATCATTTTAAGTTTATATATTAAATGCACAAATTATATATATCCACTACAAAAATAATTTGATGTATTTACTTTTTTACATGTTTTGAACAATTACAATTAAAATTTCGTATATATACTCGAACCACAATTAAAATTTTATATGTACTATTACACTAAATAAAAGTTTATGTATCATATTGTATATTGAATCAAAGCTTGTGTAATTTTCACATTTGTCCATTACTTTTATAATATCATAAATTAGTATTAATAATTACTTTAACTAACTATTTCAATTGTTATTTTTTTTTTTTTAGAAAAAGAAAGAAATTTCTAAATTCTAGCTAAACATGCTGACATGAAATTTATTATGTTGAAACCTGAAAGAATGAGTTTTTTTTATGAGTCCACATATATTTTAACTAAAATAGTTAATGGTATTAACTATTAGGCTAATTAAGGATATTATAAAGTAGGGATCAAATAATATTAAATTAAAGTGTAGAGACCACATTCCGAATTTGAGTATAGTAGAGGGACTGAAATAATAAATTGACTTTTATAAAAATGACATGGCCGTTCAAGAAATCACATGGAACACGTAATCGGTCCCATATAGACTACGCTGCCTACCTCTCTTATCTCCCTCTGGTTGGGACGTAAAAATACAACATAACACAATCCCTGCCTTGTTTCTTCTCTTTTGTCTGCTAAAAGCCTCCTCTCCTGTTGAACAGATACACAGTGAGAGGTAGGTTTGCAGTTGGCAAAAGCCTATGGGAAAGAAGCTTGCTGCATTGCTTGGACGAGGCTTCAAGCCTTCCAAGTTCAAATCACTAGTCACTCTTGCCATTTCTCGTCTTTCTGTTTTCAAGAACCAGCGTCAGATTCGCTGCAACCAAGCTCGTTCCGATGTTGTACAGCTCCTTCAACTTGCCCATCATGATCGGGCTCTTCTTAGAGTAACAATCATTTCATCCATCTTTCTTTTCTGGAAAATATGTTATTTTTTTTCTCTTTGGATCTAAATTCTAACCTTGGTTTTTTGGGGGGGGTTGTTTCGACAGGTTGACCAGGTGATCAAGGAGCAAAACATGTTGGACGTCTTTGTTATACTTGAAGGGTATTGTAATCTGGTTGTTGAACGACTCCATCTCATTGAGCAGGACAGGTTATGTTTCTCCATCATTTCCTTGTTTTTTCCTTATCGGGTTTTCAAGTTTCTTGATAAACCTCAATTTGTGTTCTGTTGCAGAGTGTGCCCTGACGAGCTCAAGGAGGCTATATCCGGCTTGCTCTTTGCATCTTCAAGGTGTGGGGATTTTCCCGAGCTTCTAGAGATTCGTGCTGCTTTTACATCTCACTACGGCAAAGAATTCGCTGCTCGTGCAATCGAGCTGCGCAACAATTGTGGAGTGAACGCTAAGGTAAGTCTTGATTTCATCAATATATCAATTGACTTTTATCCTTTCTGCCTAGGGTCAAAAACTAGTATATACCAAAACCTTATTGTTAGATTTAGGTAGCATCTGATATTGAACAGTGTTCCTGAGATTGCATTGTGCTTACTAGTGGTTGCTTTGTGAAGGAAATCTACAGATTTCAGAGTTTTAGTATTGATATTATAAGATCCTAGCAAATCTTGTGAAATGTGAGTGACTTTTTCACTGGCATAATACAGATTCTGCAGTATGCTATAACTTAATTCTTTGGCTTCTACAGATTATACAGAAGCTGTCAACCAGACAACCAGACTTGCAGAGCAGAAGGAATGTTCTCAACCAGATTGCTGCTGAGTACGGCATTGCTTTACAACTCGAGGAAACCACTGATTCCAGCGAGGTATGTAATTTACTATAAGGATCAACTGACTAGAATATAGAAATAACTAATGACATGCCGGTTATGTTATCAATACAGGGAAAACTGGATGTAAGCAAGAAGCAGGAGACATCAGTTAAGGCAAGTCATGATGCAGGAGATGATGATGAGTTCTCTGATTCAATAAAAACAAGGAGAAAATACAGGGATGTGGCTGATGCAGCTCAAGCAGCCTTTGAATCAGCTGCCTATGCAGCAGCAGCTGCAAGAGCAGCTGTGGAACTCTCTCGGTCTGATTCCTATGATCCTGATGATCAGAATGGTCCCAATGCTCGACAGAACACAGTGTCCGACAAACAAGAAGCAAATTCTAAAGTTATGGAAAATCATGGTACTCAAGCAGTGGAGTTGAATCATACCAAGAAGACACCAGAAATCAAGATGTCCAGTCCTTCTTCAAGTGAAGGATCAGCAGAGGGAATCATAGACCTTAGGACAATGTCATTCAATGAAGTGGACCCACTCAAGCTATTGGAGAAGGAAGTGGTTATTTATGAGAGTGATGATGATAAATATGATTCCCGTGGTTCAAGTTTTGATTTGAATGCAAGGAAGCTTAAAGGTAAGGTCCTAGATACAGATAATGATGGTGAGCACTCAGAAAAGAAACTTGACTGATGTTTCCTTCAAGCTTTCCGGTTGGCTTGAAGGTGGAGACTTGACCTGAAAACCCACTGCACACATGGATGAAAGGTAAATGACACTTTACCATAAATAAGGGGCTGTTTTCTTCGAGGACTTGGACCAAGTGACAGGATATTGAGGAGCACGAATAAATTAAATGTTTGTAAGTTCCATGGAGTTGCAAATATAGCTTTGGTTGAGTGTATAAGTTGTTTTTGGTCTTTGATATTTCTTTTGTTATTTTTAATCAGATGTAAACTTAATGTAGAATATTTTGGAATGATTCTTTTTGTGAAGCCTAATTATTTTGTTATACTATATCAAGTTCCTATAGAAAATACTACATACAATCTAAACAAGGAATATCATCAGAAAAGATAATGGATTAAGACTTAAGATTTTTCATATTTATAAACTGTGATCAAATAGGCTGCTCATAGAATAATATGCTTTGGCTTGTAATATTAATAACCAAAGGTTATGAGTCTATAAAACCTAGCTTTACATAAATGACCTAACAATAACATAGGCATGTAACGTGCATTTAAAAGAGGAACTCTGTGGGATCCAGAAGTAACAGTTTAAACCTCTAACAAGGATGAAGAAACTACAAATATCTGAACGTATTATCTCTAGAGAAATACCAAAATCTGAGTCTGAGTTGATGACCAAGTATGTACCGCTTCACATTAAGTTACTGACCTCTGGCCCGCTTCTTCCCATGCTGAAGGAGCTCAGAGAATGATTGTAAATTCACACCAACATCTTCATCATATTCAATTCCCAGTTCCTCCTGCAAACACAAGCCAATGTCAGATAGCTTTTATGGTGCAAAATGTGGATTACTGCTAAAAGAATGGAGCTTTGGAACCTTGAATTCCTTTAGATCCTTAGGTGAGTTCTCCGTGATAGCATCCCATAGATCCTTGAACATCCTTTTCCGTCTTCTCCACAGGCTTATTTTTTCAGAATACATGGCTTCAACTGCCTTTTTTTCCTCTGGCCTAACCAGAGTTACTCCTCCACGCAATTTAACTAATTTGTCCTCCATTTCCTTAACCTGATGCATAACAAACAATGTCAAAATTATTTCTCACTTATTTCGGCAGAAACATCTGCAACCAGTTTTGATAAAGAGGAATGAAAAGCTCCTATATTGGTAAATTAGTCATAACCCTTACCTCTTTCCTCAGTTTAGCTTCCTTGTCATGAATCTGTTCCAGAGTTAGATTAGACTGCAAGCTTTTAATTGCTGAAACAACAGTATATACCCATGTTTACATGACACAACTTGAGAACATTTCCTTAAAAGGAAATAGAAAAGTAAAACCGAAAAGTTAGAATCTTAAGACAAGGGCTGACATGTTCAAAAAGGTATCTGCTACCCCTTCTAGCAGATTACTAATCGATGTTCAAGGATTATCATTTCATTACCTCCCTCAACCTCAGTGATTGCTTTTTTTTGTTGATCAAGGTGTTCCTGCAGTTTGGCATTTTCTTCCTTCATAGAAGCAAGCTCTTCATTGTTGGGGATATTGAACTGGTCTTGACGAGCAAGGTATATCTTCTGCTTACCATACTCCTTGAATGAAATTTTTCCACTATCAGCAAGACTATCCAGTGCTTTTTGAATGGAAGCCTTTTTGAGGTTATACTTTTGTAGAGAATCGGCAACATTTTGAGAATTTAGAGGCCGATTTTGCTGGTTTATAAAAAGAAACGTCAGGTTGAATACAGATTTCAACAAGTAATCATAAGTACCTGCAGAAATGCACTATCAGTGAATGGTTATTTATCTCAATCCTCTCCCCCTCTCTCTTTTTTAATTTCGTTTTAAAAGAAATTGTACAGCAAAAGCTGAGATACTTTTCATCAAAATGAATAGTCTAGTTAACCTCCATTTTATAATTATTGGTATCTTTTTTTTTTTCCTATTACAGTTGTGGGTGGAGTTAGCCACATAATTAAAGATGAAATATCACTTCATAACAAATTATCAAAAGACATCGTAATTACTCTCATCAAATGAATACTCTCACTAACCTTTTTTTTTATAATTATCATCATTTTTCTTGTAATTTGCAATTACATGTGGATGGAGTTAGGCAGCCACATAATTAAGATGAAATCTCATTTCCTAACAGCTGAAGGATCTACTCTCCATTTGCTAGTCAAGAAAATTACGCAAAATGAAGGAAAATGTATCAAAGTGCGTAGCGAGAAATAACGAAAAGAAAGACTTCAATGCAGAGTCTAATAACTAAATTTCCTCTAACAATGACCTTAATATAAATTATCCAAATAACGAATAAAATAATGGAACCTAATTGAAACCAGAACAAGAAATTAGAATCTAAACGTAAGACTTTAACAGAAATCAAAAGAAAGAAAAAGGCTTACCTCATTCACGTAGTTGAGCACGATTGCTGCAAATAAATTTTGAAAAGATTTAGAAAGAAGAAAAAATAAGAATTGAGCTTCAATCAATCAACACAAAATATAAGTGGGTAATAAACGAAACTTCCCTTTAGGATTAAATTCAAAAATCAACGCATAAAATCTGAAAAGAATGAAGAAGAGAAAGAGACGGTGGTACCTTCGGTGTTATCGGATTTCGGAGCCATCGATCGGCGATTTTAGATTAAAATGCGCGGGAAAATAATTTCTTCTTCTGAACGATTTGTTTTCCCTCAGAAGACAATTAAAAAAAGAAAAACCAAAGCCATGTATAAGGTGGAACCAAGGCGGTATTAAAGGAAGGGCCTTTGAAACGGCATCGTTTCACTTTTCATTACTTGGATAAAAAAAATTCAAAAATAATAAAGAAAACCCGGTCGATGAGTGAACCACGTCTCACCAACCCAGCCATATTTTTCATCAGCAAAGCTGGGGGATGAAGAGTAAGTGAAGGGCATGGCCATGGCTGTACTAGTTACTCAAGCTTTGCTCTGCCAAGCCCATTGCCGGGCTCTTCCAAGACCAACACCCTTCAATTCCAACCCTCCTCCACTGCCCAGCCGCTACCCCTGCAAACATCACGGCGAAACATGGCCCACAACCTCCTTTTCTATCCTCCATTCCACGCCCATTGTTTGCCGCGCTTCCCGTCACAAGTCCACCGCCTTGAGCTCCAGCTCGGAAGGAAGCGATCAGGATGGTCCTCTTCGGCGAGTCCTTCAGCTGAGTCTGTGGGCCGCTGAGGCTGTTTACATCTTGTGGCTCTTTTTGCTTCCCTATGCTCCTGTAAGCTTCCTCTTTTATTTCTTTCCCCACTTTCTCTTCATTTTATTCACAGCTGAAAGCTTCTTCTTCTTTTTTTTTTTTTTTGAGTTAACCAGGGAGACCCTGTATGGGCCATCAGCTCCAACACAATAAACGAACTCATCGGTCTTTCTCTCAATTTCTTCTTCATTTTGCCTTTGACCAATGCTGGTACATACAGACATCTAATACTTGCATGGTTCTCAGTAGAAGAAATCTGTTAGCTTCTCTAATTCTTTTTTTTTATTGTGTTCTTTCCTTGATGATGATCTATACAATGAATTGAATTGGAGCCCTTTTTTGGCAGAGTAGTCGGTATTCGTCTGATTGATGCCCCAGTCCTTCACCCTGTAAGCAAGCATCACTATTTGTTGAAATTAATTATTTTACACAAAGGCGTATTAATCTAATACCATTAGTATTTATGGATCAGATGTCTGAGGGATTGTTCAACTTTGTTATTGGGTGGACGCTGATGTTTGCTCCATTGTTATTCACTGATCGCAAGAGGGACAGATACAAAAGTTCCCTCGATGTTATATGGGGACTGCAGATGTTTCTCACCAACAGTACGCTTCTTTCCCTACCATACACTCAAAATTATAACATAACCTATCTAGCATGTGATGAATCTAATTGCATTACTCCTCCATGACCTGCTGCAGCATTCTTAATTCCTTACATGGCAATCCGGCTGAACGAAGCTGATGCAGATAGCCGTCCTAGCAAGCTCTCTCCTCTAGGCTCCGTGATGACAAATGGTGCAGCCCTAGTGGGATTAATTGGTGGGGCTGTATGTGTGTTTTCTGCAATATGGGCTCTTTATGGTCGAATGGACGGTGAGTTTGGAAACATAACAGACAGGTGGCAGTTCTTGGTAAGTTATTTAGGTTCAGAAAGACTGGCTTATGCCTTCATTTGGGACATATGTTTATACACAATCTTTCAGCCTTGGTTGATTGGTGAGAACCTACAAAATGTTGAGAAAAGCAAAGTTGGCGTAGCGAGTTACCTTAGATTTATCCCTGTGGTTGGCTTAGTTGCCTATCTTCTCTTTTTAAATCTTGAGGAGGACCAGTAGTTTGTCTGCTGCAGTAATTTGTAGCTCTATATGTTATAAAAAGAACAAACGAAATTGTCCCGGTTTTTGCTTTTGGTGAATTTAACTCAGATGAAGTTCAAAGAGCAGCTGAAGCTTTTGGCATCTGATTCTTGTGCATATTTCTGGAGAAAAAGATAAGTATCGCAATTGCAAAGACTTCTTTTTTTCTTTCCTGAATTTTAACTAGCAACCAACCGCTGAAGAGTTTACAAATCCAGGCTAGATCAAAATAAATATGGATAGAGTTCACATAATTTCATCGCATTTGCGCATAATGAGACCTAAATCTAGGCAACTCGACTAAAAACTTCATTTGACAGAACAGTTTTTACTATAATACATTAATAGTCACGTGAAAATGAGTTTGACCATTTTTATAAAAATGTTGCGAATTTCACAAAGGCAACACTTTAAGAGTTTTTTTGGAGCGCCAAACTAATATTTACCTATTTTTATTTTCTTCTAGAAAGTAGTGTCTTTGCTTGTGTTTTTTTCAACCAAGAGTCTTTCTATTTTTTTCAGCCAGCGAGAAGGGGGTTAGTTTATATTAATATGCTAAAAAAAAATTTATTTAAGAAATTAGATTAAAATTTTAAAGATTTATCGATCTATGTTGTTTTTAAGAGAGAAAGAAAAATGTGTCCTACAATGTGCGTTTTCACTATCACATTAGTGAAAACGTGCCTTGTAGAACACGTTTTCAGGAGAGAGAACAAAAATGTGACCTAGAGGGCGCGTTTTCACTGCCACATAAGTGAAAACGTGTCCCGTAGGAGGTGTTTTCCATTCAACGGTAACTTTTTCAACGACTAGTAAAGTTTCAACAGCCATAAAAATTCTTATATAAACTCCTTTAAATTTTATTCTTTTCAACTAAACATTCCATACTCATTCTTCCTTTCTAAATTTTCAATTTTCAAAATTCAATCCTCAATCCCCAATTTTCAAATTTTAATTTTCAATTTCAAATTTTCAAACCTCAATATTCTTTTTTAAAATTCTTTTTTTGAATTTTATTTGATGAAATTAGAGATGAATACTCTAATGTATTAAGAAAAAACTCACTCAAAAGTATGTATTTATTAGAAATGTGTACAACTGTATATACTTGAAGTATTGAATCAATTAAGTAAAGAATATCTCTAAATAAAATCCCTAAAAATTAATTGTAATCTCTAAAATTATGTTATTTAATTCTATCAAATAATCAAAGATTCTCAAAACTTCCCCTCAAGTTGGTGCATAGATGTCTTGCATGCCCAACTTGCAAAGAAGATTATGATAAGTCTTACAGTTGAGTCCTTTTATAAAAACATCAACCAACTATTTTTCAGATGCTAGATAAGATAGAATTAAAGCACCACTGGCTACTTTTTTTCTTGATAAAATGACGATCTATTTCGATATGCTTGGTTCTATCGTGCTTCACTGGATTTTGAGCTATGTTGATGGCTGCTTTGCTATCACAATACAAGGTTGATCCATTTTCGTTCAACAACTTTAGCTCTTCCAATACTTTTTGTAGCCATAAAAGTTCACGAACACCTTGAGCCATGACCTTATATTCAACCCCTGCACTTGATCGAGCCACAACACTTTGTTTTTTGCTCCTTCAAATAACTAAGTTTCCTTTCACAAGAGTACAATAACCCGTTGTAGACCTTTTGTCATCAAGAGAACCAGCCCAATCTGCATATGTAAATACTTCTATCTTGAGATGACTATTTTTGGAGAAGAGAATACATTTGCCCGGTGCAGACTTCAAATGGCACAAAATTTGCAATATTGTCTGCATTGGGTTTTGCAAGGATCATGCATAAACTGACTTACCAAACTAACCGCATAGGTTATATCAAGTCGAGTATGAGTGAGATAAATCAATCGTCTGACGATTCTTTAATATCTCCCTTTATCCACCATTTCACCAATTCCTGCTTGTAACTTGTGATTGCTTTCAATAGATGATTCTGTTGGTTTGCAACCTAACATGCTAGTCTCTTTCAAAAAATCCAAGATATATTTTCTTTGGGAAATAAAGACTTCCTCTTTTGATCTAGCTACTTCTATTCTGAGGAAATATTGTAACTTTCCAAAGTTTTTTATTTCAAATTCCTGAGCCAATTAGTTCTTAAGCCGGGCCATTTCTTCCCTGTCATAATTATGTCATCAACATAAACTATAAGGAGATTAATTTTACCCTTGTGATGTTTTATAAAAAGCGCATGATTAGCATTACTTTGCCAATAGCCAAACAACATCATGGCCTTACCAAATCTGTCAAACCAGACTCTAGGAGATTGCTTTAGTCCATATAGGGCCTTTTTTAGTCTACATACATTTCCTTGAGTATCTTTATCCTCGAATATAAAGGAACTGTCATATACACTTCTTCTTCTAAGTCTTCATGTAAAAATACATTCTTTACATCAAATTATTGTAAGCTCCAGTTGACATTTGCTGCACGTGATAGAAAGATCCTAATTGTGTTCAATTTAGTAACTGAATCAAATGTTTCTTGATAATCCATTCCATATGTCTAAGTAAATCCTTACGCTACTAATATGGCTTTGAGTCTTTTAGTTGAACCATCAGCCTTATACTTGATAGTAAACACCCATTTGTAGCCAACCATTTTCTGCTTCTTAAAAGGATTAACCAGTTCTCACGTCTCATTTTGTAACGCCCCGAAATTGGGCCGGAAGAATGGGCCGTACGGGCCCAATGGGCTTGTGGACCTACACGGGTCGTCGTCTTTGAACTTACGAGAATTAATGTTCCGGTTGTGTCGTACATGTGGCAGTAAGAAAATCTGGCTTGGCGAGCCATGCGAGCACATGGGCCCTACTTGGGTTGCGTAATGGGCCCCGGGCCCATATTCACTGAATGACATGTTGGTGTGATGGGTAAGAGGTTTGGGAGTGTTGGAGAAGTCCTGGGTTCAAACCTGGGCCTTAGCAAAAATTTATGTTTTTCTCTTTTGGGAGCCTTGACGTTGGTGGGTAGGCTTTAAGAATATTTTTGGTGAAAGCATGACACAAAAAGGAGTGTGGTGTAGTGGCAAAGTAGCGCCACTTAAGGGACAAGGAAGTAAGGGGGTCCAAGGTTCAAGTCTTGGCTCTTGCAATTTATTTTGGTTTTTCTTTTAAATAAATCTGGAAGCGAGTAGGCGGGCTTTAAAGATAAATGCGTTGAACTTATGACACAAAGGAGCTTGTGTCCGAGTGGTGGTGCGTTGACATGACTAATCAAAAGGTCTATGGTTCGAATCCCTTTGCTTGCAAATGTTGATTATTTTGCTAATACTTTAGTTTTTGAAGATTGATGGAGGATCCCACATTGGGAAGCTAGCATGGGAGTAGGCGAGAAGCTGGCTTTAAATAGAGCGATCCATGAGGAGAGTAGGCATGCCTTTCTTGGCTTACCCCTTTCACGTTGAAGCGTGTTTGTTGGGGTTAGACGTTGGATCATTAGTTGATCAGAGGGTGGATTAGCTTCAGATGCCTATCAGGTGTGTATTTCTCACTACTCTAGCGGTAAGACGGCTACTTCGGGTTGCAATAGGCCGAAGGGGCCATGTGGGCCCAATAGGCCTACGGGCCCATTTGGATAAGTTGTTTGATTGTATAGTAAATATTGGACTAGACTAGATGAATCGCATACCTGTAGCTAGATTTGGGCTAAAAAGGCCACACGAGCGTGTGGGCCCATTTGGGCCGAGAATGGGCCCTAGGCCCATTTACATTGTTATCTCTGTTTAGAATGCTTTAGTTTACCAAATTACTGAAATACCTTCGACTTGTAAAATTACCAAAGTACCCCCGATTTACCAAATTATTGAAATAGCCTTAATTTAAAAAATTACTAAAATACCCCTATTTACAAATTTCTGAAATACCTTTGGTTTACAAAATTACTAAAATACCCTTAATTTGTAAAATTACTATTTTATCCCTGATTTGTAAAATTATCATTTTACCCATGATTTGTAAAATTACTATTTTACCCCTGATTTGCAAAATTACCATTTTACCATTGATTTGTAAAATTACTATTTTACCCCTGATTTGTAAAATTACCATTTTACCCTTGATTTGTAAAATTACTATTTTGTAAAATTACCATTTTACCCATAATTTGTAAAATTACTGTTTTACCCCTGATTTGTAAAATTACTATTTTACCCTTGATTTGTGAAATTACTGAAATACCCCTTTAGGATAGAATTACTGAAATACCCCTTTAGGATAGAATTACTGAAATACCCATTTAGGGTAGAATTATTGAAATACCTCTTAAGGGTAGAATTACTGAAATACCCCTGTAGGGTAGAATTACCGAAATTCTCCTGTAGGGTAAAATTACCATTTTGCCCCTAGGGTGTTAAATGACTGTTTTGCCCTTATGGGCAAGTGACTAACTTGGACTGTGTGTTTGTTAGATTTGATTGTGAATATTTGTTGGTGATATGAATGACTTGACTGTGATTGTTTGTTTCAAATATGGGCATGACATTCTGTATATATGACATGTTGCATGGGATTTGGGAATTATTGATGGAGGAAGTGCAAGTGACATTGCCACGATTACAGAAAGAGGCTATGCCTCGTACTGTTTACTGAAAAGGGGCTTTGCCTCGTTATACTATTTATCTGAGCAGCGATGCTGCGACTATGGTGTGTGGGCTGGGTGGGTTGAATTATTCCCCACATGGTGTGTTGGTTGGTACGGGTGGTGTGTAGTGGTTGGGTGGGTCGAGTAGTCTCCCCACATGTTATGGGATTGCATTCACATTCTGATTCTGATTCTGATTCTGATTCTGATTCTGATTCTGATTCTGTTAAGTGATTCTGATTCTGTTAATTGATTCTGATTCTGATTCTGTTAATTGATTTTGATTCTGATTCTGATACTGATATTGGTTCAGATAATGTCTCTGATTTTGTAATGGGTTAAGGCCCATCTGGTACTGCCTCTTATAATGGGCTAAGGCCCAATTGATACTGAAACTGTGGTAGGGTAAATTTTTAAATTCTTTTACATGACTGACTGTTCGTATTTGTAGTAAGGGGATTACACACTGAGTTTTCATAAACTCACCCCGTTTATTAACCTTTTAGGTAATCCCCAGCCTTGGACGGATCGGAGCTGCGAGGGACTCGGAGAAGGCCACACACACTGCTTATGCTTTCTGTTTTGATTATTTACTCTCAAGTACTTTATTTTGGATTTGGTTTGTAATAAGGCCTTTTATAATTTCTGAATTTTATTTTAAGGTTTTTATTTACTTCGAATTATATCTGCTAGAGGTGAATCACGGTTTTTCCGAAATGTTAACTATTTTCGAACACTACATCTTCCGCAACTAATTAAATTGAGCTTCCGCAACAAAAAAAGGTTTTAAAGGTAATAATGTTTTTAAAAAAGGGATTAACTTTTAGTTGACCACGTTTTGAAAATAAACAAACACAAGTTTTGGTTGGCAACAAGTTTTAAACAAGAAGGGTTTCGTTGAAAACATGGTTTTTGAAAAACACTTCAATGTGACATACCAGACTTGGCCGTAACGTCTAGGCCGGGTTTGGGGTGTTACACATTTTTTGCTAAATCTCTCATTTTTTCAATCATAGCCTTTTTCCATCTTGGATCAATAATAGCTTCTCTCCAATCTTGTGGAACAAACATAGAGAACAAAGATAAAGCAAAATTTTTATGGGATGGGGATAATGAATCATAAAAGACAAAGTCAGAAGTAGGATGTAAAGTGCAAGTTCTAACACCTTTTCATTGGGCTATTGGTAATTCTAAATCAGTAGCAAACTCAGGTAAAGAAGACTCACTTAATAGTCAAGAGTCAGGGCATAAAGTAAATTGTATGATGGCATCTTTTTTCTTACTTTTCCTAGTGTATGTCTTTAAATCAGGCCTATCCAACAACCGTCAACTAGTCTCTTCTTGAAACAAAGTCTCTACCAGAACTAAATTCTCCCTCGGAAGGGTAACAGAACAGGGTGTCATCTCTTCATTTTCAATAACCTCCCCTTAAAGAGATGGTTGTGATGAAGAAAAACAGGGTCCATCCTCACGAAGTGTTACATCCATACTTATATAATACTTTCTAGATGGCAGATGATAACATTTGTAACATTTCTGTGTAGGAAAGTATTCAATGAAAACACATTTGACTGCTCAAAGATCCAGTTTACTCCCATGTTGAAGATGAATGAAGCAAACACAACCAAAGACCTTCGGTGAAACTGGGTAATTCATCTTACCCTTTAAGGTTTCTATGGGACTTTTAAAATTAAGGACTCGAAGAGGCATCCAACTAATAAGATAAGAAACAACCAAAATCGCATCCCCCCAGTAAGGCTTTGGGAGGTTCATAGTGAACGTAAGTGATCTAGCAACCTCCAAAAGATGTCAATGTTTTCTTTTTGCAACACCATTCTGAGCACTTGTACCTGGACAACTGGTTTGATAAAAAATCCCATATGATTCTTACCCTTTGTATCAAACTAAGTAGTAATCAATTTATGAAAAGAACGAAACCACGATAAAACATCATTTTTGGACTTTAATAAAAATACCCATGTCATCCAAGTGCAACAGTCATTAAATGTAACAAACCAATGATTACCAAATAAAAAAGTAAGGTGAGTAAGGCCTCAAACATCCAAATGAATAATCTGAAAAGGAATAGTACTTATATTATTATGTAAAGGATAACTATTTATTGTATGCTTAGCAAACTCACAGGCATCAGAAACTAAAGAGTTTAACTGAGTTCTTGAAAACAAAGTAGGAAACATCTTGACAAGAACAGTAAATGATGAATGTTCTAACCACCTATGCCACTGAAACATCTCTCGATTAACATATTTATTGTCTCCAAATAAGGCTTGAGACATATTGGGTGATCGATCTAGAAGATATAAGTCATCACACAATCTACCACTGCCAATCGTATTCCCTGTCTGGAGGTCCTGAAAGACACACTGATCAGAAAAGAATTCAAATTTAGAATTTAAGGCTTTAGTGATAGTGCTAACAGATAAAATGTTAACCAGGAATTTAAGAACATGGAGGATAGAGGAAAAAGTGAGATTGGGAGTATAAATAATAGAACATGTTCCAGAGACGAAGATACTAAAGCCATCAGCTATTCACGCAATATCTTTATATGGACAAGTAGTATAGTTAAATAAACATTTGCTTGACCCTATCATATGTCTATTCGCACTGGAATCAATAATCTAAGATTTAAAAGTAGATGTAGCATGATTAGACTTTGCAATCGATATAGAGTCCAATTGAGACAAGAGGCATTGGAGATGTTGAATCTAGTCCAAGGTAAAACTCTTAGTAGAAGTGGACTTGTCCTCTACTTTCACATAATCTGAAAAATTTACTTGAGGCCGAGAATAACCCCCTCATTTTCTACCACGACCTCGAGTGGAGTGACCATCAACTTTCAGCATGAATCTTTAGTGTGTCAAGGCTTACCACAGTAGTCAGACGTCAAGTGATCCTTGTCAGACTTACCACCCGATGAACCATCCTAGTTAGTAATAAAACTAACTTTCTCAAAAATGTGGATTATAGAGCATAACAACACGATGACTCTTCTACTATTGTACATAAAAGTATGCCTTATGGAGAGAAGGGAATGGAGTTTTGCCAAGAACTTGAACTCGAATCTGATCATACTCAGTATTCAACCCAGCCAAGAAATAAAAAACGTGCTCATTTTCCAACATCTTTTGAAATTTTTCGGCATCATTGGTATAAGACACTTGAAAATCTTAATAATAATCAAGTTCTTGCCACAACCCACTTAATTTAGTAAAATATTGATAAATCATTAGCTCTCCCTATTTTGTACTATAGACCTTATTATGAATCTCAAAAATTTGCGCATCATTCCCAACATGGTTGTAAGTGAGAGCGGTAGCTTTCTAATTTTTTTCTTGCAGTATCATGCAGTAAATAAGTTTTGGAAATATTGGGTTGCATTGAGTTGATAAGTCATACCATAACAAGAGAGTTTGTTGAATCCCACTGACTAAATGTTAAATCAATGGGTTTAGGTTTCAACGTTGTACTGGTGATGTATCCCTGTAAGCCACAAACCTTGATAAACAACAAGCAGAACCTTAACCAAGCAAGGTAATTATGTCCATGAAGCTTCACAAGACTAATTTGCGATCAAGGATTATCGGTTGGAATCACGAGCTTCTCGTCCTTAGACATAATGCTAAAAAAACAACTAATACCAAAAAAGTTGCTTGGAAAATTAGGGAAAAAAGAACACCTAAAAAGAATACAAAAGAGATCCAAAAAAAAACTTAGCAAAAAAAAAACCACCACTTAGAGGAAAATGACTGGAAGGGAGTAGAGAGCATAGCGACGACGTCGAAAAAAACATGACGATAGCAGGAGAATGCCACGCGCAACACATGAAACAAAGAGGCAGAAGTTTGTAACAACACGTGAGGCCCACGCGCAGATCTTCTGGTCACTGAATTTTGGGGTTTCACCGATGAGTGGATGCCGACTCCAATTGTAGGGGTGGTGAAAGAAAAAAGAAATAAGGCTAGGGTCGAAAGTACCAATTTTTTGTTTCTAGGATTTTTTTTTGGAACAAATTCTAAAAAATCGGATAAAAAAATTAATACCATGATGAAATCAGAGATGAATATCCTAATGTATTGAAGAAAAACTCACTCAAAAGTATGAATTTTTTATGGCTATATATACATGATGTATTGAATCAATTAAGGAAAGGATATCTCTAAATAAAATCCTTAAAAAATAGTTGTAATCTCTAAAGTTATGCTATTCAATGCTATCAAATAATCAAAGATTCTCAACATTATTCTCTTCAATTTTATTCTTTTCTTATAAATTTTAAATGGCAAATCAACTTATTCATTTGAATGACAAGTATATCTTGGATGTTCAATTGCAAATGATAAGAAACTTTATTAAATTGTTTAAATTTAAATAGTTAATTATATGTTTTTTAGATTATTAATTTTTTATGTTTATATACTCAACCTAAAGATCAAATTTTAGAGACGTACATAAATAATTTAAGCGAATGTGCACTGGAGGTCATTCATGGACACTTGCAAGATGCAAGCTTTTTATACGCGGCTCACACGCTTGGTGGGACTAAATTGGATCCTCCACTACTCAGTGCTTTGGTTGAGAAATGGAGACCGGAGACATACATGTTCTATCTTCCCTGCGGCGAGTGTACAATTACACTCGAAGACATCATGTAACAACCCGTTTTTCAATGGTGTCAGAAACAATGGTGTAACTACCTAATTTCAGTGACATCAGAATAGTGGTTTCGTAACCACAAATCCGAGCTAAAAAAATTATTTTAATGTTATGGCATGGTATATATTATGATAGGAAGGTTGCATGAAAATTTCGATAAGAAAATTTTATTGATTATGTGGTTAATTAGAGAAAGGACTAAAAAATACATTCCCAGGACTCTATTCTGGTAAATTGGATTCATAAATATTTTTAATAAATATTTACGAAGCTAGTTGTATAGTTAATTAGATTTTGATTAGGTGAATTTGACTTAATTAAGAGTAATTATGAAAAAAGGCTAAATTGTATAAAGGGTAAAAGTTTAGTTATAGATTAAAGAAAGTTAAAAAGACCAAATAGACAATTATGCCAATTAAAAAAATTGAGGCGGCATAACTAATAAAAATCATAGATTTTTTTTTAGATTTTATATAGATTTTTTTATTACTTAATGATAAAGAATAATATTATATTATTATATTATTATATTATAATATATTATTATTATAAGATATAAAACAAGTAAATGAAAAAGTATAGAACAGAATAGCATAAATGAAAACAGGGGAGAAAAAGGGAGAAAGAAAAGAAAGAGAAAATTAGGGTTTTTGATGTTCTAATTCAATTTGGTAAGTCAATTTAACTCCTTTTCTTGTAATTTTTTAGTTTTTCTGATCCTAGAACAAAATACTACTTAGTATATGTTGAAAATTTGAAAGCTAGTAGATTTTTGGATATGGTTTATGTTGAATTAATTGATGAATTAAGGGTTGAATTGGTAGAATTTCAAGTTAGAATTGGGTAAAGGATTAGATTGTATGGATTTCATTTTTTCGAGCCTAGGGACGAAATTAGAATTAGTGAAAAGTTTAGGGGTAAAATGGTAATTTTGCCTAAAGTGTAAATTAAACTTAATAGAATATAAATTGAATGAAATTGATGATTAAATTCATTTATATAGATTCGGACGACTCAAATACGAGGTTAGATCGAAGTAAGGAAAAAGTCTCGGATTAGTAGAATTTATTAACAAACGAACATCGAGGTAAATTCATGTAACTTGAATTGAATTCTTTAATACTTGAATTGTATGTTTACATGAAATGAATGTGATTTGAATGTTTAATGTACGGTAAATGATGAAATGATTAAACATACTTGATGAAAAGGAAAAATAATCCCGGTTGAAAAAAAAAGGGGGGAAATTCGATGGATCATTGAAAAGGATGTTACATGGGAAAATAAAAGGATTTAGCCCAGACGGGTAATCTCGATCGAGCTTAATAGAGTATTTGTCACTAAAAGGATTTAGCTTGGACTGGTAATCCTGACAAATACTCTTTGAGCATGTGTTACAGGGGATTTAGCCTGGACTGGTAATCCCGCTGTGTGAAATGAGACTGGGGAGTGTGCTCTCTGAAAAGAATAAATATGAGTTGATGGACTTGAACTTGTACACTATAAGTGTACTACTGGAAATCCATTGAAATTCCACAAAATTCAACAGGATAAATATAGAAAATGACAACTACATGGAATCATGGAACTGATGAGCTCATCATTCATCTATGTACTGAAATTATATGATGTTATTTGACTAATTCATGGGATGAGTTTGTATGTGTTAGGCAAATGTTCTATTGTTATGGACATGTGCATGTTTGATTTAATTTTCATGGAAATATATGGTAAGTTTAATTCTTGTTACATAAACTTACTAAGCACTAAGTGCTTACCCTGTTTCATTTTTTCCTGTTTTATAGTGTTCAGAAGCTCAGGAGGTCGGAGATAGGTCGGAGTTACATCACACTATTAACCACCACATTTTGGTATATAAAAATGTTTCATTTTGAGTTAATGGCATGTATAGGCTACTAGTACCAATGTCAATGATGAATTGGATGAATGTAATCTAGCTATTGGAATGGCTAGTAATGACTTGATTTTGGTATGTTTATAAAGTAAATTATGATTATACATGTACACTTAATACATTCTGGGTTAATTAGATTTAAAAATGTATGTAATGGAAATGTTAGGTATGAGTTAAGATTGTAAGCATACATATCATGTTAAATGTTTGAAATTGGCTTGAAAATTATGCTTGAATTAGTTGGTTGGTATTAGGAAAGTTTTGTGCAGGTTTTGGATGAAATGGGTGAAAAATAGGGCTTGGAAAATAACCTTATTTTGTTCACATTGGTGTGTGACTCTTACAAGTGAGAAAATTTTTTTGAAAGTTTGTGAAAAATTCCCCGAAATCTCGATTTAATCCCGAATTATTTCTAATACATATTTTGGGCTTCAAAGACCCATCTAAGAGATGTTATGATGAATTTTAGGATTTGAATAGTATTTGACTCGATTTAGTGGTAAATGTTCCATAAACTCCCGTAATGCCTCATAACTCTGTTCTGACGACGGATACGGGTTGGGGGTGTTACAAGTGGTTTCAGGGCTACCAAATTCGACGAGTAAGTTTGTAAATATTATTATTTAATATTTACTAGTTAAATGTGATTTTTTAAAAAGGTTTTTGATTTGATAATTTATGTTATATAAGTGATTTATTAAGTTCCAATGGTTTTAGAAAATAAGGTATCGGGACCTTGTTTTTATAAACTAAGCCGTAAATATTTTTATAAATAGTTACGGTGTGTCATTAAGGTGGTATTAAAGTTTAGTTAAGAAGTTTTAACGTTTCGGTGGTTAATTAATTAAAAAGGATCAAATTAAAAAAGAGTGCATTCTCGGTACTCCATTCCCGTGAATCAGACTTGTAAATATTTTTAATAAATATTTATGAAGCTAGTTGTGTAGTTAATTAGGTTTCGATTAAGTGAATTTGCTTGAATTAAAAGTAATTAGGTATAAGGACTAAATTGCATATAGGGTGAAAGTTGAATTATAAATTAAAGAAAAATTTAAGGGACTAAATAAGCAATTATGCCATTGCTCGTAAATGAGGCGAAATAAGTGTTTATTATTAAAAAATTTAAAGTTAATACATATATATTATAATATTATAATATTATATCTTAATGTTTAAGTATATATATATTATATATATTATATTATATAATAATAAAACAAACAAATAAAAGAAAAAGAAATATAGAAAGAAATAGAGAAGCAAAAACAAAGTAGATGAAAAAGAAAGAAAGGAGCAAACTAGTGTTTCAAAGTTTCAAGTTCAATTAGTTAGTCAATTTAGTCCTTTTTTTTCTTTCAATTTTTATGTTTTTGGAATCTTGGTATTAAATACTACCCGACCTATGTGAAAATTTTAGAAATTTTTGAGTTTTTAAATGTTGTTAATGTTGAATAATTTTAGTACTAGAGATTAAATTGATAGATTTTTAAGTTAGAAGTGAAAAAGGATTGGATTGTAGAATAAATTGTAAATTTTGAGTAACAGGGACTAAATTGTGAAAAATTTAGAATTTAGGGATTTAGGTAAAATTAAAGTTAAATCTAGTTTGAAGTGGAAATTGAATGAAAATATAGAATTGATTATGAAGAAATAAAATTAGTCTCTGTTTAGGGTCTAAATTGGAATTTAGACAAATGTTGAGTAAAAATTGAAATATGCAATTTGAAATTGAATTGTATTGTATTGATGAATTTTAATTGTTTTATTTCCATAGTTAACATCGTACCGGAATCCTCAACTAAAAAGGGGAAAGATAAAGTCGACGAGAAATAGCTCGAAATTTCTGGTTTGTACTTCTATAGTCCGAATTTAAATATTAATTGTTGTATTTTGATTTAAATGTTAATGGTAAGTAATTAAGGTGAGTGTTAGCATCTTGATATTAAATTGAATTTATATGAATATGTGATTATTGTGGAAATTGAATATTGAATATTGTTGCAATTGAAAAGTAAATTGAAACCCTATTAACTGTATCAGGTTGAGTCAGATATAGATGACATCCCATAAGATTGGAAGAGTTCAGGGATGTAACAACCCGATTTGAGCTTAATCAGAATAGTGGTTTTGGAACCACAAATCCGATGTCGTAAAATTATTTTAATATTATTTTCGGTATTTACAGTAGGAGATTATGCATGTGTGAAATTTTCGTGAAAGAATTTTAGCGTTTGGTTGCTTAATTTGCAAAAAGGACTAAATCGTATAAGATGCAAAAGTTGCATACTATTAGTTAAAGGTGTCAATTGGCCTTGACTTTTAAATATAATAGCCTTAAATGGTAATTAGACCGTTTTAAATGATAGTGGACTATTATGGACAACCATTATATGTTTTTAATGTTTATTCGTTAAGGGTAAATAAGTTAATTAAAATACAACAAAACATGAATTTTTGTCCATCTTTCTTAATAGTGGCTGAATATTGAAGAAGAAGAATGCTTAAATGGAGTTTTAGGGTTCGACACTTGTAAATCTAATTTGGTAAGTGTTTTGAGCTTGGTTTTTGATGATTTTTATGTTTTTGAGATCGTTCCTTTGTATTCTAGCTAGCCCGTACCCTAATTTATGAATTTTTTGAAGATTTGTAAAGTGCCATTGACGAATCCATGAGTTTTGTGATGTTTGATGATGAAAAATAAATATTTGTTGACAGATTATCATATTATATAAAGTGATTTTTGATGAAATTGCATAAAAAGGATTAAATTGTGAAATTTGTAAATTGAGGGGTTAAAATATGAAATAAATAAAAGGTATAGGCTGCTAGGGACTCACATGATATTCAGCCAAGCTTGGGTTTAATGAAATTATGTGAATTTTGTGTATTTGTGAAATAGGGACTAAAATGTCAAAGTGTGAAATTATAAGGGCTAAAATGCAAAAATGCTCATTTATGTTTTTGTGGATGAAATTGAATGAAATGTGTAATTAAATTAGTCAAATTTGAATTTATATAAATCTAGAACGAAAGAAATTGGAATTAGATCGAGGGAAGTTGAAAGTTGTCGAATAATCGACTCACTTAGCCGTTCTCATTTCTGAGGTAAGTTCATATGCAAATAAACGTATTTCATTTGAATTATATATGCATGATTGTTATTGAAACATATTGAATTGCTATGGGAGCTGAATATTTGAATCCGGGAAAGTATCAACAATGTTGTAACGTTCGAAAGTCTTGTACAAACCATAAGAATAGTATAAGAGACGAATGTCATGACATTAGGATTCCGAGATGTGATTTCGTGTAAAACCATGCCTGGGACATTGGCATCGATCCGAGATTATGTGTAAGACTATGTCTGGGACATTGGCATCGTATATGATTTCGTGTAAGACCCTGTCTGGGACAGTGGCATTGATATATTATAACATGTAAGACCATATCTGGGATATGGCATTGTACGAGTTTTACAAGCTATCTCAGCATCCTTGTCGATTTCAAAAGGTTCAACGAGCAATGTCGAGAAGTAAATGAATATGTAAATAAGCAACTGATTCAGGTACGTTGATGTTTATGTGATTAAGGAAAGAAAAGATAAGTGATGTACATGGATTATGAACAAGTGAATTAGATGAGATTTATGAAGTTTGCACATATGATTGGTTATGATTTTCCATGGATGAATTGGCTTAAGCTTGTTCCATGTGTTATGTTTATTTGTGTATGGCTTACTAAGCTTTTGAAAGCTTACTTTGTGAGTTTTTATTGTCTTATAGATTATCGAAGCTACCGTGAGCTCGGGGATCGTCAATGATCATCGTCACACAATCAAACGATATTTTGGTACTTTTGAAATTGTAAAAATTAGTGTATAGCATGATAGGCTAGGGATGTTATGGTATGTTTAGTATGATGAATCTTGCCATGTGATGTGGCTTGAGATAATGAACTTGTTTTGGTTTATGCTTGGTAATGAAATTTAATAAATGTGATGTGTACATATTAGCCTTATGAATTTGGTCATCTTGATAAGTTTGATAAGAGTTTGAGACGTGAAAATGGTATGAATGTTGCGGTTGAATTGGTAGTGAATGGATGAGAAAATGATTGATTGGTTATGTGTAAATTGGTATGTCTTTAGTTTATGTTTTTAAAATGTTTTATATTGATAATTGAGTCTTAGATTGGTTGATGAACTTATGGAACAAATTGTGCATGTTTTGGTATGGTTTTGGTTGACTTTGGATCATGAATTATGCTTGGTTTGATGCTTGTAGGGATAACCTTTAAAGGGTGGCAAATTGGCCTTGTAAATGGCCTATTTTTGCCCACACTGGTAGGGACACAGGCGTGTGTCTCTGCCGTGTTGCTCGAAGGTTCAATTCAAATTGAGCCTGGGCGCTCCGTATGGTCTCACACACGGGCGTGTGGCGGGCTATATGGCCAAGTCAATATACCATATAGGTTTGACACGGTTGAGCACACGACCCAGACACGGATGTGTGAGGCCATTTCCAATAGGCTCACGGGTTAGACACACAGGCGTGTGAATGGCCAGGTGACTAAGTCAGTAAGCTCCATAATTTTCACACGTCCTAGCACACGAGTGTGTCTTGTAGCCGTGTAGATAAATCAGTATGTATGCCCTATTTTCCCACAGCCTAGACACACTGACGTGTCTAATGCCATGTAAGGTACACGGCCTGCTCACACGGGCGTGTGACCTCTGTTACTTAAAAAAATTTTAAAGTTTAAAAAATTTTGTATGTGATCGGTTTAGTCCTAAACCTTCTTTAAAGCATGTTTAAGGTCTCGTAGACCTTCTAAAAGGGACTTTGTGATTATGAATGAATGTGATATGATGATGTATGAACAGTGAATGTGAAATGATTGTTTAATGATGTGATTTGTTCAATAATGCCTCGTAACCCTAGTCCGTTGATGGATACGGGTTAGGGGTGTCCTATTTGATTGGTATCAGAGCTACGGTTTAGTCGATTCTAGAGCTAACGTAGTGTGTGAGTGTCTAGCTATACATGCCATATATATGAATTGCGATAGTGTGATAATTCCTGACAGCTAAAATGTATTTTGTATAGTAAATGGATCCCGAGTGAGCCGTAGCTGATGATGTTGAAAGTAATCGCCTACTCCCACTCAAGGGGCAGTGTCAGCTGATTTTAGGCCGATTACAAGTGACCACGATAGAGAGGATAAGCATGCCTTCTTCTAAATGATGAACGAATGGTTCACGGAGTTCGTTCAAATGAATCCAGCTGATCAACAAACTATACCTCCGCCTATTCCTACACAAGTCCCTACTGTGCCACAAGTTGTGAATTCGATACAATTGAGTAAGCCTCTGGTTGATAAAATTAGAAAATATGGAGCTAAAGAGTTTCGGGCCACTACTGATGATGATGCTGAGAGAGCTGAGTTCTAGCTCAAGAATACGATCCGAGTGTTTGATGAAATGTCATGTAATCCTGATGAATGTCTTAAATGTGCTGTTTCACTTTTGAGAGATAGGACGCATCAATGGTGAAAAACGCTGATATCTGTGGTCCCAAGAGAATAGGTTACGTAGGATTTCTTTCAGACTGAGTTCAGAAAGAAATACATTAGTCAGAGATTCATAGATCAGAAACGAAAAGAATTTTTTGAGTTGAAACAAGGCCGTATGTCTATTACAGAATAAGAGCAAGAATTTGTAAGATTGAGTCGTTATGCACAAGAATGTGCCTCGACAGAAGCAGTAATGTGTAAAAGATTTGAAGATGGATTGAACGAAAATATCTGCTTGTTAGTCAGGATTCAGGAAATAAAAAAGTTTGTTGTGCTTGTTAATCAAGCATGTAAAGCTGAAGAACTCGGGAAAGAGAAAAAAAAGCTGATTCAAAAGCAAGAGAGGTACGAAAGAGATTATCGAGTAAGTCATTTTAGTCAGCATCAAAGAAATTCCAATATGATTATAGCCGTTCAAAGGCTATTATGGGTCATTCAAGCAGAGATCGAGTAAAGCAACATTCGAGCGTTAAAGCTCCAGCCACTTCAATCACTACTGTTGGAAATGTTAGGCAAAACCGAGCTGAGTATAGACATCATGGTAAAAGACATTCTGGCGACTGTAGATTGAATGATCAGGCTTGTTTCAAATGTGGATTTCTAGATCATTTCATCCGTGATTGTCTTGATTTAGTTGAGCAAGAGACAGTGCAGAATACGAGGCCAAGTAATACTGTAGCTAGGGGTAAACCACCCAGAAGAGCGAGTAATGTGAGTGGCAGCCAGAAAGGGGCTAAAGATACAGCAGTGAGATCTGAGACGAGAGCACCTGCTAGAGCCTACGCTATTCATGCTCGCGAATAAGTGTAATCTCTAGACGTCATTATTGGTACTTTTACTCTTTATGATACTTCTGTGATTGCATTGATAGATCCAGGATCGACACATTCTTTTATATGCATGAACTTAGTATCCAATAAGACTTTGCCTGTAAAGTCTACTGAACTTGTGATTAGAGTATCGAACCCCTTAGGCAAGTGTGTTTTGGTTGACAAAGTGTGCAAGAACTGCCCATTGATGATTTGAGGTTTCTGTTTTCTGGCTCATTTGATGTTATTACCATTTGATGAATTTGATATAATTCTGGGTATGGATTGGCTAACATTGCATGATGCGATAGTGAATTGCAAACGGAAGACTATTGATTTGAGATGTCAGAATGATAAGATAATCCAGATTGAGTCTAATGATTTGAATGGGTTACCGGCTGTGATTTCTTTGTTGAAAGCTCAGAGTTACGTGAAAAAAAGGATGTGAAGCTTATTTCGCATATGCTCCCGTACTGTTTGTGAAAAAGAAAGATGGCACGATGAGAATGTGCATTGACTATCGATAGTTAATCAAAGTGATGATCAAGAATAAATATCCTCTGCCCAGAATTGATGATTTATTCGATTAGTTAAAAGGGGCTACTATGTTTTCAAATATAGACTTGAGATCGGGATACTATAGTTGCAAGTTAAAGACTCAGAATACTAAAAACTACATTTAGAACACGATACAGATATTATGAGCTTTTAGTAATGCCTTTCAGACTAACGAATGCTCTTCCAGTTTTTATGGACTTAATGCTTCGTATCTTTAGACCGTACCTAGATCGATTTGTTGTGGTATTCATAGTTGACATATTAATTTATTCGAGTGATGAAACTGAGCATGCCGAACACTTGAGAATTGTATTACAGACCCTGCGTGATAAGCATGTCAGAAAAGCTTTGATAAGTTGAAAGCCCTATTGATTGAGGCTCTATTGTTAGTATAGCCAGAATCAGGTAAAGAGTTTGTGATTTATAGTGATGCTTTGTTGAATGGTTTGGGCTGCATTTTGATGTAGGAAGGCAATGTTATAGCTTATGCCTCGAGACAGTTAAAGCCGTATGAGAAGAATTACCCGACGCATGATTTAGAGTTAGCAACTATTGTGTTTGCGTTAAAGATCTGGTGTCACTATCTATTCAGTGAAAAATGTCATGTATATTCAGATCACAAGAGTTTGAAATATCTGATGACTCAGAAAGATTTGAATTTGTGACAGAGAAGATGGTTAGAATTGTTAAAAGATTACGAACTAGTGATTGATTATCATCCGGGAAAAGCAAATGTTGTTGTTGATGCTTTGAGCAAGTAATCTTTGTTTACTCTACGTGCGATGAATATTCAATTGGCTTTAGTCGATGATGTTTCAATTATAGCTGAGTTGAAAGTGAGACCGTTGTTTTTATAGCAGATATGTGATGCCCAGAAAGTTGATAATGAACTATTAATGAAAAGAGATCAATGTGATTCAAATTCTGATTCTGAATTTCAAGTTGATGTTGATGATTGTTTGAGATTCCGAGACTGAATTTGTGTTCCGAGAACTTTAGAGTTGATTCAGATGATTTTGAATGAAGCACATAGCAGTCGCTTATCTGTTCATTCAGGAAGTACGAAAATGTATAATGATCTGAAATAGTTTTACTGGTAGCCTGGCATGGAACGGGACATCTCAGATTTTGTTTCGAAATGTTTGATTTGTTAGCAAGTCAAAGCTGAACATCAAGTAGGATCCGATCTGTTACAGCTGATTATGATTCCCGAATGGAAATGGGATAGAGTGACTATGGACTTTGTTTCGGGTTTGCCCCTATCTCTGAGAAAGAAAGATGCGATTTGGGTTGTAGTTGATAGAATGACGAAGACAGTTCATTTCATTCTAGTACGATCAGACTACTCGCTTGATAAGTTAGCTGAGTTATACATTTCTGATATTGTGAGATTGCACGGGGTGCCACTATCTATTGTTTCGGATAAAGATCCGAGATTTACTCCATGGTTTTGGACGAAACTACAAGAGGCATTAGGTACGAAATTACATTTCAGTACTACTTTTCACCCACAAATGGATGGTCAAACCGAGTGAGTCATTCAAATACTCGAGGATATGTTGAGATGCTGTATCATTGAGTTTGAAGGTACATGGGAAAAGTATTTTCCATTGATTGAATTCACGTATAATAATAGTTTTCAATCGAGTATTAAAATGGCACCGTACAAAGCTTTATATGGTCACAAATGCCAAACACCTTTGTATTGGACTGAGCTTAGCGAGAATAGGATTCACGGAGTCGATTTGATAAAAGAGACTGAGCAGAAAGTAAAAGTGATTCGTAATAGCCTGAAAGCAGCGTCAGATCGTCAGAAATCATATTCAGACTTGATACAGAAAGATATTGAGTTTGAGATCAGTGATAAAGTGGTTTTGAAAGTGTCTCCGTAGAAGAAAGTACTTAGATTCGGCAAAAAAGGCAAGTTGAGTTCGAGGTTCATCAGGCCGTATAAGATTATCGAACGTATTGGGCCGGTTGCTTACAGATTATCTTTGCCACTCGAGTTAGAAAAGATTCCTAATGTATTTCATGTATCGATATTACGACGATACAGATCTAATCCCTCGCATGTGATTTCTCCATCTGAGATTGAAATTCAGTCTGATATGACTTAATGAAGAACCAATCCGAATTTTAGCTCGTGAGGTCAAAGAATTGAGAAATAAGAAAATCGCTTTAGTGAAAGTCTTATGGCATTGACACGGGGTTGAAGAAGCTACATGGGAGCCCAAGGATGCTATGACAGAAGAATACCAGAACCTATTCACTGGTAAGATTTTCGGGGACGAAAATCCCTAAGAGGGGAGAATTGTAACAGCCCTGTTTGAGCTTAATCGAAAAAGTGGTTTCAGAACCATAAATCCTATGTCATAAAATTTTTTTAATATTATTTTTGATGTTTACAGTATGAGATTATGCATGTGTGAAATTTTCATGAAAGAATTTTAGCGTTTGGTTACTTAATTTGCAAAAACGACTAAATTGCATAATATGCAAAAGTTGCATACTATTAGTTAAGCCTTGGATTTTAAATCTAATGGCCTTAAATGGTAATTACACTATTTTAAATGATAGTGGACTATTATGGACAACCATTATATGTTTTTAATGTTTATTCATTAGGGGTAACTAAGTAATTTTGTAAATAAGTTAATTAAAATACAACAAAACATGAATTTTTGTCCATCTTTCTTAATGGTGGCCGAATATTGAAGAAGAAGAATGCTTAAATGGAGTTTTAGGGTTTGGCACTTGTAAATCTAATTTGGTAAGTGTTTTGAGCTCGGTTTTTGATGATTTTTACATTTTTGAGATTGTTGCTTTGTATTCTAGCCAGTGCATACCCCAATTTATGTAGTTGTTGAAGAATTTGTAAAGTGCCATTGATGAATCCATGAGTTTTGTGATGTTTGATGATGAAAAATAAGTATTTGTTGATAGATTATCATATTATATAAAGTGATTTTTGATGAAATTGCATAAAAAAGATTAAATTGTGAAATTTGTAAATTGAGGGGTTAAAATGTGAAATAAATAAAAGATATGGGCTACTAGGGACTCACATGATATTCAGCCAAGCTTGGGTTTAATGAGATTATGTGAATTTTGTGTATTTGTAAAATAGGGACTAAAATGTCAAGGTGTGAAATTATAGGGGCTAAAATGCAAAAATGCTCATTTATGTATTTGTGGATAAAATTTAAAAAATGCTCATTTATGTATTTGTGGATAAAATTTAATGACATGTGTAATTAAGTTAGTCAAATTTTAATTTATATAGATCAAGAATGAAAGAAATCAGTATTAGATCGAGGGAAGTCGAAAGTTGTCGAATAATCGACTCACTGAGCCGTTCTAATTTCTGAGGCAAGTTCATATGTAAATAAACGTATTTCATTTGAATTATATATGCATGATTGTAATTGAAACATATTGAATTGCTATAGGAGCTAAATATTTGAATCCGAAAAAGTATCAACAGTGTTGTGACGTCCGAAAGTCTTGTACGAACCATAGGAATAGTATAGGATACAAATGTCATGACATTAGGATTCCGAGATGCGATTTCGTGTAAGACCGACATTAGCATTGATCCGAGATTACGTGTAAGACCATGTCTGGGACATTGGCATCGTATATGATTTTGTGTAAGACCCTGTCTGGGACAGTGGCATCGATATATTATAACATGTAAGATCATATCTGGGATGTGGTATTGTACGAGTTTTATGAGCTATCTGAGTAATTGATTCAGGTACGTTGATGTTTATGTGATTAAGAAAAGAAAAGGTAAGTGATGTACATGGATTATGAGCAAGTGAATTAGATGAGATTTATGAAGTTTGCACATATGATTGGTTATGATTTTCCATGGATGAATTGGCTTAAGCTTGTTCCATGTGTTATGTTTATTTCTGTATGGCTTACTAAGCTTTTGAAAGCATACTTTGTGAGTTTTTATTGTCTTAAAGATTATCGAAGCTACCGTGAGCTCGGGGATCGTCAAGGATCATCGCCACCCAATCAAACGATATTTTGGTACTTTTGAAATTGTAAATATTAGTGTATAGCATGATAGGCTAGGGATGTTATGGTATGTTTAGTATGGTGAATCTTGCCATGTGATGTGGCTTGAGATAATGAACTTGTTTTGGTTTATGCTTGGTAATGAAATTTAATAAACGTGATGTGTACATATTAGCCTTATGGATTTGGTCATCTTGATAAGTTTGATAAGAGTTTGAGACGTAAAAATGGTATGAATGTTGTGGTTGAATTGGTAGTGAATGGATGAGAAAATGATTGATTGGTTATGTGTAAATTGGTATGCCTTTATTTTATGTTTTTAAAATGTTTTATATTGATAATTGAGTCTTGGATTGGTTGATGAACTTATGAAGCAAATTGTGCATGTTTTGGTATGGTTTTGATTGCCTTTGGGTTATGAATTATGCTTGGTTTGATGCTTGTAGGGATAACCTTTAAAGGGTGGCAAATTGGCCTTGTAAATGGCCTATTTTTGCCCACACTGGTAAGGACACGAGCGTGTGTCTCTGCCGTGTTGCTCGAAGGTTCAATTAGAATTGAGCCTGGGCAATCCACACAGTCTCACACACGGGCGTATGGCAAGCCGTGTGGCCAAGTCAGTATACCCTATAGGTTTGACACGGCCGAGTGCACGACCCAGACACGGGGCGTGAGGCCATTTCAAATAGGCACACGGGCTGGACAAATGGGCATGTGAATGGCCGGGTGACCAAGTCAGTAAGCTCCATAATTTTCAGGCGACCTGGCACACGGGCATGTTTGGTGGCCGTGTGGACAACTTAGTATTATGCCATGTTTTCCCACGGCCTAGACACACGAGCGTGTCTAATGTCGTGTAAGGCACACGGCCTGTTCAAACAGGCGAGTGACCTCTGTTACTTAGAAAAATTTTAAAGTTTTGGAAAATTTTGTATGTGATCGGTTTAGTCCTGAACCTTCTTTAAAGCATGTTTAAGGTCTCGTAGACCTTCTAAAAGGGACTTTGTGATTATGAATGAATGTGATATGATGATGTATGAATAGTGAATGTGAAATGATTGTTTAATGATGTGATTTGTTCAGTAATGCCTCGAACCCTAAGTCCAGTGACGGATACGGGTTAGTAGTATTGCAAGGGATTTCTTCGACTTCGAGTCGATGAGACACTGGTTGTCAATTTATTACTTTAGATTAATTCGATGAGGCACTAGGTGCCAATTTACTTCGGTTTAACTGATGAGACACTGGGTGTCAACTTATTACTTTGAATTATCCGATGAGGCATTGGGTGCCAAGCGGGTGTGTTTTGGTTGTATCCGTGTAACCGTTTAGAGTCTGAATCGTGTTAATAGGGGTAATTGAATGAAATTACACTATGATTGATATTGGAAAATATTGAATAGTGCATTATATTGTGAAAAGCTATTTGAATAGCAAATTTGAGATTTGAAATAGCAAGTGGTAAGAATTGAATATGTTATGAATGATGTGTTTATGAAAATTGATTAATTGAATGACAAATGTTATGGTGTGATTAAATATATAAATATTGTAACATCATGTTTTTAAATTATTCGTATTATAGAAATATCAATGAGTTCATACTCAGCGTATGGTTTTATTTCCGTGCGCAGGTTAGGTACTTAAGTGTGATTGCTGATTTAGCATCCATCAGCGATCCCAATCTCAAACGTGGTGATGTATATCTCTTTTGTGTTGGCATGTACCTAAGGTGTCTAAATGCTAACTATTTTGTGGTTTGGTTGTAAATAAGATTAAAATTTTAATGTTGGTTGATATATATATAAGCTTGTGTTTGTGTTTGAAGCTTTAAACTTGTATGCCAAATTAATGTTTAAGTGTTCATGATTTAGGTAAAAATTTGATTGAAATCGGTATGTTATTAATATGGATTAAATAGATGTTTTAATGATAAGTTTTGATTTGAATATTATATGGTATGAAATGTTTGAAAATTATGTCTGATTGATTGATAATACTCCATAACCCTATTCTGGAGACGGATGTGAGTTAAGGGTGTTACATATTATCTTACAACTCGGTCTACTGGTCAATGGGGATGTCATTATCGGGCCGTTTGTTAGTGCCAATTGGAGTGTAACATGCAAAAAACTACTAGGTAAGGTGCCAAACAAGTTTTGGGGTAGCCAAAATGAGATAAGATGGTTGGAGGAAAACTTCTAAACTATCAAGGCTTCAGCGAGCGACGTTGAAAAGGAACAATTCATGCGCGCATTCATCTTAAGGTTGATCAAGGGCTTGCTAATGCCAGATAAATCTCGTGATTTGGTGCATTTGAAGTGGCTACTACTACTAGCTGACTTGAAAGAATCAAGACAACTTAATTGGGGATCAGCGATGCTGGCAACATGATACCGAGAAATGTATTGAGCGACGATACCAAATAAAGCTAAAATGAGTGATTGCATGCTTCTTCTCCAATTATGAGCATGGTATCGGCTACCATTTTTACGGTCTCGAGTGGAACTCCTTTATGAATTCTTACTCATCATATGATAAAATTCATCCCACATTATCATTATTGTAACACCCCAGACCTGGCCCAGACGTTACGGCCGAATCCCGTGATGTCACATTGAAAGTATTATTTTCAAAACAACTTTGTTCAGTTAAACTTTATGTTCAGTAGAAAAAAATTGCTTGGTTAAAAACTTAAATTTGTGACTTAAAAAATCAAAACCCTTGTAACTTGTTAAGTTATAATGAAAGCCCAAGTTTAAGTAAAAACGTCCATATGATAAAGTTATTTAAAAAAAAAAGTCACGTTTAATTTGAGAAATTTATTTAGGTTTGATGATTCGATAGTTGAAAACAATAATAAACCCAGATAAAAAGTCAAACCGGAGACACTAGGCCTTATTACATCAAATGAAAATAAAATAACAAAACTAAAGTAATTGAAGGAAATAATTTATTTAAAATCCCTAAGTAACTTGGAGTGTGGCCACCTCCGAGTCCTCTTCCACATCGAGCCGCCTACTGAGGGTTACCTGAAACATTAAATTTAAGGGTGTGAGTTTCGAAACTTAGTGTGTACAACCCTTGGCAATCAAATCAATTGAATATACAAATATCACATTAGGCCTAAACCCCAACAATATCGGTGGTCTGGGCCTTAGCCCACGTTGACCTCATATCATATCAGAATGACATGAATGCAATGCTCCCACCCCGAATCCAACCCTACACTCCACCCGTACCAACCTTACACTCATGTGGGGATATAAATATCAACCCACCTATCCCTACGCTCTAAAGGTAGCATCAGTTGCAGCACTACTCAAACGTTGCAGCGAGCTGCTCGTGGCTCAAAAGCCTTCGTTAAGTCCACAGTCGTCAAGCGACCGTGCGACCCTCATATGCACTTCTTCCAATCAAAACCCAGCCAACATGCAACATAATATCTCATGAATGCACCATCGTTACATACAACATACACCAGTCATACTCATAACACATAGGGGTATCTTAGTCATTTCACTATCCAGGGGTATTTTGGTAATTTCTACCCTACAATGGTGTCTCGGTAACTCTACCCTTCGAGGCGTTATAATAATTCTACTTTACAGGGGCATTTTAGTAATTCTACCCTAGAGGGGTATTTTCGTAATTCTACCCTAGAGGGGTATTTTCGTAATTTCCTAAAGGTACATATTTTAATTATGGATTTTTGGCCCATCAACAAGTCCTCGCGACTAAAGTGAACGGACACTATGCACCAGGTAGGATTCAAGAGAAGAGGAGGTGGGTCACTCGGACCTCTTAAGTACCAAGCTTTTCCTAGATCTAATCCTAGACATGCACACATCTATTGCCACACCTTAGTCTAACGACTTGTACACGGACATGTTTAATTATTTAATTAAATCTTATGTAAAATTTGAGAGATTAGAACTAGGCCTATAGTCCATTAAAAACCCTAGCATGCATTTCTACAATCCCATAAGGCTCACTAGGCCCAATCATATTCATAAAACCCAAACATGCTTATGTAGCCCATTAGGCCCGATCACAATCCAATCATACATTCATGCATGTCAATTCATCATACAATTTCATATCACAACTTTGCCACTTTGGGCCCACAAGTTCGTCAGGCCCATTCAGGATTTTGAGATTTCAGCTTTTACCGATTTTCGTGTGTGTAGTGTATGTACACACCTGATTGACGACCCGCACTACTCTATTCTCAGCCCCAACCTACAACCAAAACCATTTCCGAATCAATTCTATACCTTAAACTACAACTTTATCAAATCCCGAAGCCTTACCGTAACCTTACCGTGTACCACTCATTTTAATAGCCTTTTCCTTCGCTATTATTTTCGATTATCCTTAGATCATCCGCTAGAGATCTTTTCCTCACTTGGAATCCTAGAATCCTACCCCTAGTTATAACAGGGTTAATCGACAAGAAAAGAGAGGATTAGATAGCCCCTTCGACTTTACCAAACACACTAAAACGATTAACTAGGCACTTACCGAAACTGATCTCTAAACTTGCGGCCTAGATCCCTACTGAGTGTGCAATCAGCTTTTAAATCTTGATTAAGGGTAGTAGATAACAGAAAAATATTTGTGATGGAGGAAATAAAAAAGAAATCGGCAATTGGATATAGCTATTCGGCTCTAGAGAGAGTAAAAATGGTATTCGACTTTTTAGAAAAAGAAGAACACAACACTAATTGAAATTTCGGCAAAAGGATGGTGGGTTATTCGACAATGAAAGAAATAGAATGAGAGGGAGAAGAGATTTCGGCAACAAGGAGAAGAGGAAAAAAATAATGGGAAACCAAAGAACCCCCTATTTATACACAAAACTAAAACTCTGCCTACCCCTAAAATCCCAATTGGCTCCAACTCTTCCCGATCTCATCTCCTCGTTTTTCTCCCTGATAACTCCCTAATCCTTATCCTAAATTTTCTCTTCTGATCACTCTCCTTAGAGTCCATCATCACACCACTTCCAACCTTCGAGAATGCCAAAATTAAACTCCTAAAAAAAATACTAAGCTAGGATTCGAACCTGAGATCTCCTTGCTAGCCCATAACGCCACCTTCCTATACTCTAAGTGGCGTCACTTAGCCACTCCACCACAAGGCTCTTTGATGCCATTTTTTCCTATTTTTATTTAAAAGCCCAACTACTCACCGCCCTGGTTCCTTTAATAATTAATTAAAAATTCCTTCACCTCAAAGTTCAAACCTAGAACTTCTCCGACACCCCTAGACACTCCAAATTTATTACACCCTTAAAGCCAACATGTCATTTGTCATTTTCTTGCTTACTAAAAAAATTTTATGAGACCCAAAGCCCAAAGCCCAATTCATCTAGGCCCAAAATTCGGGGCGTTACAATGATCATTTTTATTTTTCATTATTGTAAGTTTGAAATAACTATTTGAATAGGTGGAACAACCTCACGAGGCACAGCGGTATATCGATTGATTTTGCAAATATTTGACTAGCTTTAGACCAAAAAATTGAAGATGAGGTTCATTTATGAATTTCAAAGTTATATAATACGTATTTAAACACTTGAAATTAAATATTACGTACGTTCTAAAAATTATAAATTCGTAATGCAATTTGTCTGGATGCCATACACAAACCCGATGATTCAAGAATGTGTCCCAGTTGAATTTTTTGCCAATCACAACATCTAGCACATCAAAGTGTCATTAGTCATTTTTGTGATGGTTGAGATGTAAAAATTCAACCGAGTCATAGGGCAATTCGAGTGTACACAACGTTTTCTGTCATCACTTTAAGAGCTCGATGACCTATACAAAATTAACTTGCAAGGGAGACTCAAGGAAGATTGACCAACATTCCACAAGAAATACATCGAGATGTGGGAGCATAGGTACGATTTCTTGCCAACGCGTGAATCATTTCTCACATCGAAGTTGGCGACGTCTCTAAATTACATGGATTGGTTTAGGCATAATGACAAATCGTATCTACTGCCGACTTTAGAGAGAAGTAGGCAATGTCGCCGTAGGAGGCCAAGATGATGGCCCATCAATCTTAGGTTGGGAGGCGAAGACGTGACGTGATCGACATCTGCTTTATTTGCATTGGAGGACCCAATTGTCATGCAACCTCTCGATCAATGTGGTTCATTTATTTTTGCTTCTAACCCATTTTTTTTGGTCCTAACCATCACAACACGCACACTCATTCCTCGTATCATCACCTTCAGTTTCGGTTTATTTTACACAACTACCACATCATGCACAATCATTCCCTGCATCAACACATTTAGCACCAGTTTATTTTACACAAGCACCACAGCATGCCTCATCATTCCCTACATCAACACATTCTTTAAGGATATATTATGCATAGTCATCACACACCGTACCTATTACATACTGATCCCGCTGACAACACCAACGCATCTAGTATCAAATTCTTACTTTCAATCTGTAATTGGGCCACGTAACAACATATAGTGGCCCGTTGATAGTGTCGTAAACACCCCCAACATCGTTGTTTTATCGAGGTGGGTCATACTCATCCTTGCAACCGCCGACTTAACCTGGGGGTATCCACGATGGGCGGCTCAGACACAGTCACAGTCAACCATAGAGGAAGGAGACGAAGTCAGCAATCAACTCTAACGTGCATGCCAAGGTGAAGTCGAAGTCAACGAGCCGTCGCCAAACCAAATAGTGATGATAGAACCCTAGGCGTGCGTGACGCCCATCTGGTTGTGGTACACATTTAGGACGCCTATGATTACGTTATTATGTAATTTTGTAATTTTTTTTATATATTTTGTTTTACATCTAAAATGTACACTTATTTACAATGTACGAAACAAATTTATTAAATTGGTTTGATTCGTATGCAATCAAGTTGTGAGTTTAAAATTTACAATTTTAGTTGAATTTTACAATTCCAATAACTTGAATAATTCGAATAACAAATTTTATATGTAAAAATTATAAAAATTTCAAAAAATAGAAATAAAAAATAAATATAAAGAAAGTTGAAAAAATTTAAAAACTTTCTAGAATAATAATTGTAGTGACCTAACTAAGTTTGTAACACCCCTAACCTGCATCCGTCACCGAAACAGGGTTATGAGGCATTACTAAACTTATAACTCAAACATACTTTCATTTGTCATAAAATTGCATACATAAGTATTTCTTATTCAAATACGTTTACGTTGTCCCTTATAAGGGCCTACGAGGCCTTAAACATGCTTTATAAATGGTTTGAGACTAAACCGATAACTTAGAACAATTTCAGGAAACTTAGAAAATTTTCATGAAAATAGGGACACACGCCTGTGTGAACGGGCAGACACGCCCGCGTCCAGGCCGTGTGGACTTTCAAAATGGAAGTATATGGCCGTGTCCTAGCCAGTGTTCTAGCCCGTGTAACTCTCTGACTTAGGTTACACGGCCGACCACACGCCTGTGTGTCTGGCCCGTGTGCCTATTCAAAATGGCCACACACTCTTGTGTGTTAGGCCGGGCCAAACCTGTAGGGTATATTGACTTATGCCACACGGCTAGTCACACGCCCGTGTGTGAGACCGTGTGGTACATACTGACTTACATTTAATGTCAACACCAGGGGACACACGGCCGTGTACTATGATCGTGTGTCAGACACGGCTGAGACACACGCCCATGTCTCTGCCTGTATGGACAAAAATAGGCCATTTATAAGGCCATTTTGCCACCCAAGTCAAGCATACCTACACAAAGGCAAATGGTACCATTTTCATACACAAATAGACAGCTAAAAATTATCAACCAATAGCACAATTTATACCATAACTATTCTTTCCATTTCTATACCCAATTTATAAACATTTACCTAACCAAAAACATATCAATTCAACATGTTTCAATAACTATAATTCTCATGTATCACCTATCTCCAAAATTCATAATAAATATCTAACAACTTTGGCATACAAACCATAATTAAACTTCACATACCAAAATGGTCCATAGCACATGGCAATATATATATATATCACATATCATATACCTTGCGAACCACACATCATCATCATAACCACATTGCCAAACTCATAAAACAAGCCTACTTATATGGCTGTATACATAACAACCTTTACATCATACTAAAGACAACATAGCCTATACATGCCATATACCATATACCATAATTAGATGTCCGATAGTGCAATGATGTCCTTGACAATCCTCGAATCTGAGCTAGCTTTGATACACTATAAAACATTGGAAAATTAAAAAAAGTAAGCTTTGCAGCTTAGTAAGCTCATATGACAATAAATTTAACTCATCAAATAAATGCAGTTCAACTAAATGAGAATAATATAATGCATATCACATATCAAATACAAACCTTTCTCATGTTTATATCATGGTTACACATGAATTTTTCAACTTACCTCATTTCAATTCTCATATATGTATAGTACATACCTGTGACACTTATATCGTTCTTACTTTAATCCTTATTTCATTTATGCCCGTTGAACCATTTGGAATACATTTGGATATTCGAGAATCTCGTATACATAGTAACAATACCATATCCCAGATATAGTCTTACATGTAATCTCATATCGATGCCATAGCCTAGCTATGGTCTTACACGAAATCTCATGTCGATGCCATATCTCAGATATGGTCTTACACGTAATCTCAGTAACTCTAATGTCATGACATTTGTATCCTAAACTATTCCTAAGCTTCGTACGAGACTTTCAGCTATCATAACTCTGTCGATTATGCTCATACTCATATCCAACCAGCATTATAATTAACATTAATAGTGAATTTAAAACACAATTTAATAACATTTATTAGCATACAAACTTACCTCGAATATGAAAATGACGAAACGAGTCAACTACTCGATAACCTTACTTTTTCCTGATCCAATTCTAAATTCTTCCTTTCTTGATCTATATATAATCAAATTTAGCTTATTTAATCATCTATTCATTCAATTTAGTCCAAATCACACATTTGAGCACTTGTACACATTAGCCCCTATACTTACACATTTTTACAATTTAGTCATTATTTCATAAAATCACAAATTCATACAATTTCACAACACCCATGCTTAGCTGAATTACTATAATGCCCTTAGCAGCCCATATTTTTCCTCTATTCACACTTTTGACCATAAAATTCTAACATTTCTCAATTTAATCCATAAATTGCATTTTTACTCAAAATCACTTTGTAAAACATGAAAATCTAACATCAAAAATTCATATTTCATCATCAAACATCAAAACACATAGACATTCAATAATGGAAACTTTCAAAATCTTTAATAGTTTTGCAAAATAGTCCCTGGGTTAGCTAGAACTAGTTACAATGATCACAAAAACATAGAAATCATAAAAAACTGAGCAAAAACGGTCTTACAATTAGAAAATGAAATGGCCGAATGCTTCAAGCTCCCAAAACTTTATTTTCTTTGCTAAATTCAGCTATGGTTGATGAAGATAGACACCATTTAGCCTTTTGTTTTATTTAATTAATCAATAATAACCAATTTACTATTGTAACATTTAATAAAAACATTATAAATCATCTAATTTATGCCCATAATTGTCCACTTATGCTATTAGTGGTCTAATTACAACATTACCCTTCAAACATTTAATTTCATAGCTATTAAGCACTTTAAACTATAGAACATCACTTTTTCATTTTATGCGATTTAGTCCTTTTTATCGAATTAAGCACACAAACGATAAAATTATTTCACGAAACTTTTACACAATCATGCTATCATGATGTAAAAACTTAAAATAACATTAAAATAATTTTTTGGCCTTGGATATGTGGTTCTAAAACTATTGTTCCGGTTTAGCTAAAAATGGTTGTTACAAAGTTAATTAATGAATCAAGTTTATCATACTAAAGTATTTTTTTTTATTTTGCTTTGAAATTTTTTTCAAATATACATGCTTTCAAATTTATGTACTCTAACATGGAGTTAGTTATATTAGCACAAGATTATAATTTGACATGTTTAATTTTTTAATTTAACTCAAACAATTTCACTCAATTTGACTTGGCTTGAATTTCATTTCACTTGACTCGATTCGAAAAAATTTAAATCGAGTTAGGATGATAAAATATGACTCGTCAACTCGATTAACTCAATTTTTCGCTCAATTCTACTTGATTCGATCAAACACTCACCCCTTCTTTATAAGAAAAATTAATGAATAAACGAATAAGTGAATGTTTTCACTGCATGAGTTAGTGTTTTAATTAACTCTTCTACACTTCAATATTTAATATTAACTTTGGCATGCGAGTTCTACACTTGGGATTTCAACATTTTCTTCCATCAATTTTATCCCGAGAATCTCGGGTTGTAGGGGCTTAGAAGCAATCAAGTTTTGTGGTTGAAATGGTCAAAAAAGAAAACACTCCCTACAAGGGGCATTTTCATCTGACATGGTAGTGAAAACGCTTCCTACAAGATGCATTTTCAAGCCACACGTCTAACATGTCAGAGGAAAAAGTCCCCTGCAATAAGCGTTTTCTCTCTGGCCATTTCAACCACTCCAGTTTGATTGCTTTTGAACGCTACAACCAAGGGTTCCCAAGATAATTTTTTTCTTTATACCCAACCCCGTCCCCTATATAAATGCCTATTCTTCATCCTCTTACTCATCACATCTCAATCTTCTCTAAATTGTTTTTTTCTTCTTCTTGTGTGTTGAAAATTTCAAGTTTAAAGATTTATTTCTCTCTCGCTGTGAGGGTGATGTAGTCATAGTTTTAAGTTGTGTTTGGGTTCATGGTGATTTCATGGAGCTTGGTAACCTACAACTTTCACATGCTGTGTGAGTATAACCTTAGCACTTGAGAGTCGGGATCGCTTTTCAACTCGATGTCCAAGTTTACGGTGATTATACCATCTCGGGTTGAAATGTAACTAAGGCTTCAAGTTTACAATGGTTATGCTGTCAATGAATTACACATAAATGGGGTTGTAGTTGACGATGCTAATGAAGGAATGATAACGAGTCTTCTTGTCAGAAGAGCTCGTTTCATAAAACTCAAACATATGTGCGATGAAGAAAAACGCAAGGGGCCTTCCAATATAATCAGGTTATTTATGTTGTCCATTTTCATCGAAGGCAGTGACCTTGTTAATATAACCTATTACACCCTAATGCTGTCACAAGTTATAATAATGGGATCATCGCCTTCGATGATGGTGGATAAGACGCATTACTTGATTGTATTAAAATGCCACTGCGTTTTTCTTCTTCATATTTATATTTGAGTTTTATAAAGCATCCTCTTCTGATGAGAAAATCATTGTCATGCCTATATAACCACTGTCAACTACAACCCTATTTATGCTCCATCCCTTGACAACATAATCTTTGTAAACTTGAAGCCCTAATTACATTTCCACCCCAGACTGTATAATCACCGTCAATTGGGACCTTGAGTTGCAACGCGATTCGACTTCTTGGGTGATGGCTCCATACTCACATGGTAGATAAAATTTGTAGGTCACCTAGTCCACAACACCACCGTAAATTCAAACCTTCTTTAAAATTGTAACCATGTCGATCTCAAACATGGATAAAAATCAATCTACAAATTTCTAATTTCTAATTTGCAACCGCAAGAAAAAAATAATTTTTACCTAAGTGAAAATGCATCCTACAGGGTGCATTTTCACACACTTTTCTTTCTCTCTCCAAAAACAACGTAGACCGGTAAATTTTTAGAGTTTTAGCCTAAGTTTTCAATTACTTTTTTTTCAGCATATTTATAAAAATTAGCCCGAGAAAGGGTTATGTCGACTTTAAATTTAAGTAATTGAAGTAATATCTCTTTTGACTTTTCAAACAAAAAGATTCTTTTACATAAAACTAATTGTAGTTAATATTTGATTAAAATATACTCTAAATCCTTATATTTTTATACATTTAAAAATTGAGTCCATTACAATGTTATTTTTCAAGTGAATATTTCTTTTATTTTAAAATACTATATCAATAAATTTAATAAAATAATTTAATGATACTAATAATTAAACTTCAATATAAAAAATAGAATAATTGAATTTCTAAAACTAAAAATAAAAAAATTAAATTTCAAATCCGGAAGAGTAAAGAGGCAAATTAATTTGTGAAGCTTCTAAAGGAACCATTGGGCCATATTCCTCTTTTGTTCGGCTTTAGACATTTTTGTAAAGAAAGAAAGTTCAGGGCCTAGTGATAAGTTCAGGGCCTAGTGATTAATTAGCCCAAAAAAGTATGGAAATTTTATGAATCCTAAAAACCATCAAGTTAAGTAGCGACGAATATCGAAAATATTTCTTTTCTTTTTTTTGAGAGAGACAGCCGGCGGGAAGGCGTCGAGATCGGTAAGATTAATCACTCCCCACTTCCCATTTCTCATTTTTATCGCTCTTCTCTGACATTTTCAGCTCTCTTTTTTAACAAAAAAAAGATATATTGATTATTTAGTTACTAATTTGGAGTTATGTCACCTTCCAATCTTACAGTGCCTGCCATTTTCATTTTCCAAATTTATCGTTCCATTTCCATTTTTTCTTTCTACATCCAAAATTTCTTTGAAACTTTTTGGATTTGAATTATTTATTTTTGTCTGGGACTGATCTGTTCATCAAATTTTATCTGTTTTAATTACTTGTAAGTATTATTGAATCATGAGATTTAAGGACAAAAGATTTAATTTTTATTTGAAATGGTCTACTGTGAACTTTTTCAGATTTAAACTAGTCAGTTGAAGCTGCCAGGCATTGGAACACGATGTCTACGGTTGAAGCACCACTGTATCCAATAGCTGTCCTGATAGATGAGCTAAAAAATGACGATATCCAACTTCGTTTAAACTCGATCCGTAGGCTTTCGACAATTGCACGTGCTCTCGGGGAAGAGCGAACCAGGTCGGAATTAATTCCATTTCTCAGTGAAAACAATGATGATGACGATGAGGTGCTTCTTGCAATGGCTGAGGAGCTGGGAGTGTTTATTCCCTATGTCGGGGGTGTTGAGCATGCCCATGTTTTGCTGACGCCTTTGGAAACCCTTTGCACTGTTGAGGAAACCTGTGTAAGGGACAAAGCTGTTGAGTCATTATGCAAAATTGGATCTCAGATGAGGGAGAATGATTTGATTGAGTGGTTTACTCCTTTAGTTAAGGTTAGACTTTTCATATCTTGATTTGGGGTTATTTATTTCATTGCTGTATTTTCCTACTGTCTAGTGAGGTTTAGTTTCTGTTTACTATAAAACTCTCAATAAGGATTATTAAGTGCTTAATTTACATTAAAAAAAAAAAAAAGCTTTTTTGTTGCTTAAGCTGTGTGCCAAGAAACTGTTCGGTGTAGGTTTGAAATTGAGTTTCTGATTTAGTTAAGCAAGCTATGGTAACTGGAGACAATGAATTTTGAAACCCTTTCAACTATTTGTGAAACATTTTTTATGTGAAGGACAATGAAAACAAAAAAAGAATGGAATTTAAATAATAGTAAAGGTAGCTTGTTTTATTATTAAAAGTTTTCAAAATGGTTCTGTCTAAATGCATTCTCCCTCAAAGTAAAAAGCTGGCCCTTCCATACTGAAAACTTTCACATTGTCGCTTTAAAATATCATTTCCAGTTATAGTTCGCTTAAATAACCAAACATGCTTAAAACATAAAATCACTTAACTGTTAATACGTAATATTTAACACTTAATAATATCACCGGAGACCCATCTGCAGCTAATATGGCCATAGTGGATAATAGTGAAAAAGAAAATAAGAAAACAGACTCATTTGATGGACTGGAGTTACTCCCACATAGACATTACCTGTAATCAAATCCTACATGGATTATGTGTATTTCTTTGAGCCATTCCAGTTTCGCACCATTCTATTTTTTATGCAAACTACGCTTGGCTGCCATACTTTATGGTTACAATTTTTAAATTTTCAGAGGCTGGCTGCTGGAGAATGGTTTACAGCTCGAGTTTCAGCCTGTGGACTGTTTCACATTGCTTATCCAAGTGCCCCTGAGACGTTGAAAACAGAATTACGGTCGATATACGGTCAACTATGTCAAGATGACATGCCCATGGTAAGAAGGTCTGCTGCGTCAAATCTGTGGAAATTTGCTGGAACAGTTGAATCTGCTCACTTGAAGGCTGACATCATGCAAATGTTTGAGGATCTCACACAAGATGGTAATTTGAATGGTTTAGACATGCTTGGTTGAGGAAAATCTCTGTAGTTTTTAGCTTACATTATTCATCTTTCCACGCGTGGATGCTGATTCTGTGCTTCCTCTACTGCCGCCTGGTTTTTAGTAATTGACTTCGTTTTGTTACTGAGGTTTTGTCAAGTATTCTTTAGGCCATCTTGCTCAAAAACAAAATTGATTTTTGTTTTCCATATTGAATGTACTTGACTAGTTTGTTAATTACTTGGTAATAGGCTAGCAGTCTTGCTTGACTTGTTATCGAATGTTGATGCAGGGCTTTCTTTTTTTTCTTGCATCAAATTATAATAAGTGTGCCATGTAGAATATTGATGGATGTAAACTTAGCAACAAATAAAAGGTTAATCATCCTCCCAAGACTGCTTCAACCTGCAAGCGATTTGTGGGATATGGACATAGGGGAGGAAACCTGATAGCTTTGCAGGCAGGGTCTAGCATCAGAATCATAGATTTATCATGCTGGAGTGTTGCAATGATAGATTCCTGATAAAACTGATATTATTAGTGTTTTTTTAATGTTTATAGTAAAAGCATTAGTAGCTGAACTGGTATATTTATTCATTTGGTTTTTATGTATCTTACATTTATTTTTCGTGAGTTCACACAAGAAACTTAAATAAATTTGTGTATCAGATCAAGATACAGTTCGATTATTGGCTGTTGAGGGATGTGCTGCTCTTGGAAAGTTGTTAGAGCCCCAGGATTGTGCTGCACGCATTCTCCCTGTAATTGTTAATTTCTCCCAGGTATATGTGTAGACACTTGATGTGAATTTCACTATTTGTCTCATTTAATTTTAATTTTGTGTGAGTTTTACAAATTTTATTGTCCTTTTCTTTTTATATAATCTTGTGTGCCATGTCTTATGGAAAAGTTAAAACTGTTGATAACCTTATGTTTACTTTTGCCACATGCTTTTGTAGCAGGTTATTTGTATTTCTTCTACTAATAATTTAATAATTCTTTTAATGCTGTATGATCTATTGGGTATCATATTAAAAGTGCATGAAGCTGTGGTTACATGATATGGAGGTTGACTTTTGGAAGTCGGTCCTCAAGAAGTGACCAGAAGACTTTATTCTGTTGCATGGCAATATTTATAGTGTAGTTATACTGCTGTTTTGATCTATTTTCATGATCTAATAAACTCTTTTAAGCGACCAGAAGGGTATGGGGGTGGAAATGCTATTGAGTTTCCTGAGTTTTCTTTTGCGTATAAAAGATTCTGTGATGACTTTAGGAATCTTTAGCGTCAAAACAGTTTTGTGGATTCTACGTGCTCTTATATTTGCTCTATTTCTTGTAACTAACAGGATAAATCTTGGCGTGTGCGATATATGGTTGCAAATCAATTATATGAACTTTGTGAAGCTGTGGGACCAGAGCCTATTAGGTATTTATTTATTGCAAAGCCGCTAATAAAATATACTATGTGATATAGATGGAATTTTGCCCCTGTACCATTATCAGTCCTGCTAACCTAAGGTGGAGTTTTTTTGGTGACTTCTTATACATGTCGATTGTGTTTTCAGGACTGATTTGCTTCCTGCATATGTGCGGTTACTTCGTGATAATGAGGCTGAAGTTCGCATTGCAGCTGCAGGAAAAGTAACTAAATTTTGTCAAATTTTGAGTCCAGAACTTGCAATCCAACACATTCTTCCATGTGTTAAGGTACATACAGTTATAATAAGAAGCTTCTGATCCTCTATGAAAATATCTTATTGGAGAATAAGTGCTCTGTGTTTCATGTTATGTTAAATATATTGGCCATCTTCTCATTTCAATGCATTGCAATTTGCAAATACCTTTTACAGGAACTGTCATTGGATTCCTCCCAGCATGTCCGCGCTGCTTTGGCTTCAGTTGTGATGGGAATGGCTCCTGTCCTTGGGAAGGTAAGAGCATAGAGTAATTCCTTGATGAGGAAGTATCATAGAACGTAAGGGTTTTTTATGCTGGTAATGTATTATAGAGTAATTCCTCAATAAGGAAGTATCATAGAAATTAAGGTTTTTTAACGCTGATAATGTATTATAGAGTAATTCCTCGACAAGGAAGTATCATAGAAAGTAAGGTTTTTTCTTTTTTGCTGGTACTTTATGACTAGTAAATACAAGCTAGAAATGATTGATTTTACCAATGTAAATTTCTCCTAGCAAGTGAGTTTGGATATAATGTCTTTTTATTTGTATTCTTTACTTGTGGTTGTCTTAACAGATTTCTCAATGTTGTGCTGGATGCATCAAGATTCTGGATTAAATTGCTTTTATGGGTTTATTGAACTCCATTTCATGGTCCTTGCAGGATGCAACAATCGAGCAGCTTCTTCCAATATTTCTCTCCCTTTTGAAGGATGAATTCCCTGAGGTGCGGCTCAACATAATCAGCAAACTTGATCAAGTGAATCAGGTTAGCTGCAACTTAAAGCTTCAGTGTTGTTTTCTGTCTGTGCTGATCTGCTTATGTTTAGCTGCTTCAATTGCTTTGCTTTTGCTTGAAATTTCAACTTTTATTAACCATATAAACCAGTTAAAGCTGACTGGCAACGGGTTCTCAGGAGTGGTTACTAATAATGAATAGATTCAAGTTTTAATACAACTCTCTATTTACTAGTGTACATGCTTTTAGTGCATCCTAGGTGTAACCTTTATGATTGAAACTAGTACATGCTTTTAGTGCATCCTAGGTGTAACCTTTATGATTGAAAGTAACTGCATTCTCTCAAGCAGCTTTCAGGTTTTCTAAGTTAACTCTTACTGGCAGGTTATTGGGATTGATCTATTGTCCCAATCCTTACTACCAGCCATTGTTGAGCTTGCTGAGGATAGGCATTGGAGGGTTCGACTTGCAATAATTGAGTATATACCATTATTGGCAAATCAGTTAGGGGTTGGGTTTTTTGATGATAAACTTGGTGGCCTTTGCATGCAATGGTTGCAGGATAAGGTTTGTGTCTTTCTCCTATCTTACATGGAACGCATGTTATTAGTTGTTGCCCAAAAATGTTTTCTTTGCATGTTGCCATATTTCTGTACTCTTTATCTTTCTCTTATAGTTTTTCACATTTTCTTGTTATTTCCTTAGAACCTTTCTGTATATCTAATATTTCTTTTATGAGTAGACTTATAGTTTTGGGCAACTATGCATTGAATAAAGCTCCAGGAGGAGATTCTCTAGTTATATTACTTCTGATTGCTTTAAGATGGGAAAGGAAAATTTCAAATAATTGAATATATTGTTGACTTTCTCATGAAATATTCTTTCCTTTCTAAGTTTTGTTTAGTTTGAAAATGCACAATTTCCAAGAAAGTGGTTATATAACCAGCATTTCAAGTCTTGTGGTAAATTGGAAGAGGAACATATTTAAGGGCAGCTAGGAGGGAGTAACATACAAACTGAGAACTCTATTTAATATGTGAATGCTTTTCTCATTGGGTTGTTAATTGTTTTACCCTGATTCCAAACAATGGTATGATTTCTATCTTAAGCACTATTGTGCATTGTAATTATTACAGGTTTACTCTATTCGAGATGCAGCTGCTAACAATTTAAAGCGTCTTGCTGAAGAATTCGGCCCAGATTGGGCGATGCAGCATATTATTCCACAGGTCTGTCCAATAATATTGACAATTGATCTTCTTCACCCAAAAAGCAAGAAGTCAAAGCAGAAAAGTCATGTTTACTTTTACTACCGAAAGCAAATAAGAAGTGTAATCTGAAATTTAAACTGATGTCTGTCCTAGTCCTTCAGTCTCTGCTCTGTTTTATTAGCATCCTTATGGCCAAAAAATAAAATTTTATGCAGAATGGTTTTGTGAAAGCCGCCCTGCTAATCTGCACCTTCTCTCATTGGGTTTGACAGTTTTGTTTAATGTGAAAGTTGGGGGTGTTATCTGCACAGGTACTAGAGATAGCTAATGATTCACACTATCTTCATCGGATGACCCTTCTTCGTGCCATTTCTCTCCTTGGTCCTGTTATGGGCTCAGAAATAACATGTTCTAAACTGTTGCCAGTTGTTGTCAATGCATCAAAAGACAGGTTGGTTAGCAAAAAATTGATAATGAAGGTGTATTATGTATAGAGTATTCCCCAATTAGTGATGTCTTTAACTGTTTGCTCTCTGCAGGGTTCCCAATATTAAGTTTAATGTTGCGAAGGTTTTGCAGTCTCTGATTTCAGTAGTTGATCAGTCTGTAAGTATTCCAATTTTTTATTTTGATTGCTTTCGGCTCCGCCTTCTTCATAATTTTGTAATGAATTGTTGCAATAGGTGGTGGAGAAGATGATACGTCCATGCTTGGTAGAGCTGAGTGAGGACCCAGATGTTGATGTCCGTTATTTTGCAGTCCAAGGACTTCAGTCAATCGATCAGGTCACCATGTCAAGCTAGGCCAGACCACTTTATTGGAGGCGTTTTTATTTATTTATTTTCGTTCATAAACAAGCAATCCTATTGTTGAAGAAGGGACTCATGGTCATGGGAAATGAAGAAACCAGAGAATCCCAAAAAATATTTCAAATGGGGGTTGGTTGATCAACTTTACGTACCAAATAGGCAAATATTCATATTTTTATGGTTTAACCACTCGACTGATACGGTATTCGTCATAGCAGTCAAGTCAACAAGTTGTTATTTGATACCCTTAATTATTGTTTTCCTCTTAATTCAGACGATTTTCCTTTTAAAAATATAAATTCATTTAATTAAAATTATTTAGTACAATAAATTAAATTATCATAAAAGAAAGAAAAGAATGTTATCAATCATGGCATGGCAAGAGGAGAGAAAACATGGCCTTATCAACCGTTTCGGATGATGAAATTATCAAGTTTCGGATGATGAAATTATCAAGTTTTGAGATTAAAGGTGAAAATTTTTGTATTGGGGACCATATTGAATCATATAGTTTTCGCTATTTAGGTAAATTTTTAAAATTATTTGATTTTTTTTTTTAAAAAAAATCCTTGATCAGATTCCATGAACTCAAATCATTTTCTTAGTCATGATTCAATGGTTTTGAAAGTGGAGTGTAAATACAAGGCCTGAATCATTCTTTCTAATCCACTTGGCTTCACAAACCAGTTCTCGAAGGGGTTTGTATTAAATAAATGCAATTAAGAGACAAACATGAACTAACATACAAAAAGTGGGACATTCAAAGATCCATTTGGAGACACTTAAAGTCATCAAGGGTTCTTTGGACCTGAAACATTGACCCTAAACAATGTTACTTCTTCTCCAGATTCTCCTATAAATTGTCCAACCACGCCACTTGCCCTTCAAGCCTTAATTTCCACCTTACTCCCAACTTCTCTTTTTCCCATGGACATGGACATGGACTATGAAGACGATGGTTTCTATGCTGAAATTAGAAGACAGATTCTACTTTTAACAGCTGAAGACGACGACGACTATCAACAAACTGAAACTAACAACTCCCCACCAACCAGGAGGGCTGCTAATCTATGTCGCTTAAGACATGCAAGTTATTTCAGTTGGTGTGCCGGCGAGAAAACGAACTCAGCTCCAACTTGGCTTTCAAATCTATGGAGAAATGATAATAGCAATAGAACTGGTACTGGAGTGTTCATCCCCCACATCAACAATTCCAGAAGATGGCGGAGGCCTTCAAGAATGCGCAAGAGAAAAAACACAGGCCACAACCAAATAATCCTAAACCAGACAGGAGAATATACATCTTAAGCTTTGTCGGTTACTTTCAAAGATCTAAATGTTAATAATAATATGTTGTTAAATACTTTCAAGCATTAAAGTGTTCTACTTGACATACAGCGCTATTTAAAATAATGCCAACTCTATAGGCCAATATTGGAAAATTTTCTCACTTTAGTAAATGAAATTACAACCATAGCATAACCATCATGTTTCTACATGGCCATCCCATCACCTTCAATGGGTTGTGACAGAAGGTGCAACATATGGCAGAACCGCATCAATATGTGCAAAAAGCATTAATGAAATCAACAAAAGCTTCAGGGAATGAAAGAATTATCATTAGTTTCTAGGTCGGGCTAACCATAAAGAGCTAAGTGCCCGAAGGCGTGAGTTGTAATCACTAAAAACTACCAGGGCTCGGGCTGCTTGGCGAGTGGTTAAAATCCGATGCATTTGCTGCAGAGTTTGGTGTCTCAATAGGTCAGCCTGGTGAAGGAAGTTCTCCAAAGTAGCAAGCTTGCTCATTGCAATAGCCATCTGGCTCATGTAATCTGCAACATTCCCGGAGGCAGTAGGACCCAAACATGCAGATGAAAGAGTGTCTACCAGAGCTTGTTGCAAAGCTTCCATTCCTTGTGATAAGGCATCTTCAGCTTGTTGGGAGGATTGCTGCAGATTACATATGCCCATTAATTGTTGGTCTGTCAAAGGCTCAAGGTGGTTTCCAAGTATCTAAAGTATCAAAATCAAAGAGCTGTCAAACAAAACGGATACTTCAAAAGAAAGATAATAGAATGAGAAAAATATCGAAAGAGTAAAACACCTTGAGAAGTTCGGAGGAACGGAATCCGCCCAACCACATAAAACACCTCTCTGCAGGTGTTTTCCACATGCCCGAAAGCATATGAAATGCATCTGCCTTTGCACCAATGTTTTTCAGCTTGAAAACCTCATCATAATGTGCCATCACACTCTCAACAAGAATGCGCAATTCACTGTCTCCTAGATGAGAATTAAGTCCTGATCTTAGGTCATTAATCAGCCGTTGATGTTCATTGAGCCATTGAGCATAGTCGGTGTCAAAGGCCAAGGCTGCTGGAAGTATAACCACTGAACCATGTGAGGAAATCATCTCTACAATATGTTTTATAAGCTATTGCTTTTATCTCTAATGGTCCCATTATACTGCACGATACTACAATCTACTACATAATTTACTACAATGCAGAGAATATGGTCCTCCATGCAACATGATTAACTTCATCACTGAATATATGAGCATGCAGATGATAAGCAATGCTTGAGATCGCAAGTTTAAAGCGTTGAAAAGCATTACCACATACAACTGGTACTGCCATTGGTGGCTAGTGCGTTTGCAGTTACCATGAACTAAAACTCTTACAGGATAGCTTATAGAGGAAAGAACGAAAAAAGAAGAAACCAGTTAAACACCATGAACAGACACCCAAAACAGTGTCGCAAACTTCCTCACCATTTCCACTGACAAGGCCGTGGCCACCAGAAAGTCCAGACGCAATAAAAATACCCTGCATTAAAACGTGAAGGTAATTAGACACAAAGATAGCTTTGGTTTATACACCAATTAAAATACCTTTTGACCTATGGGGTCGGATCAATAAAAACATAATAAAATGAACTACTCCGCATACCTGCTGTCGTGCTTTTTGAAGCTCTTGCTCTAGTTGTGTAAGCCTAAGTCGACTGCTCTCAAGCTGCTGGACGTATGCCTATCCAAAAACAAAAATCTATAAACGATTCAACCCGATGCATCCGGTTTAATATTCACCTGAGGACTTAAGACACTGGGGTGTACCACTTCCATATTTTATTTGAGGTGTGGAATTAAACAATTTAAGAAAAAGGTGAATCAAATACACCTAAAAGGACACTCAAGTTTTATTCCAATACCTTGTACAACTATTGTCAGCAACATTCCATTAAGGCGCAACAGATGATATATCCATCATGCTAAAACCCAATGCCATGCATCCTACCTTTCCCATACATGGATACAACCTCAATTTGTCGATTCTTCCATACTGACCACTATAATGACTAGTCCTTAACACTCAAAAGGCTGATTCACTATAAAATGAACATGTGCCTAAATTCCATACTTCACAATTGAAGGCCTAATCACTCAGACCCCTAAAATCCCATTTATCCACCACAGAGAAACAAAGAGCTAAAAAGAAAAAAAAAACATTATAACCAGCAATAAACACGTTACTTTCTTTCTCAATCTACTCTTCCTTGCAGCTTCTCGATTTTGAGCCAGCCGCCGAAGTGTCTGAAAGCAAAAAGGCAACTCAGTTAGCTTGCGAAAATTGAAACTAAAACCCACCACAACTTAAATAATGTTACAACCTTTTGATCACCAGTTTTTAACTTGGACTGATCCACGGTTATAATAGCTCCATGTTGAAGCTGCAAGACCATTACCCAGTATGAACTAATAATTATCCCCATTAATTCCTAGTTATCAAGAAGTACCATGAGTTTCTACTACTACATCTTTAGCAAAACTTTTAGAACAAAACATGATCTTTAGCACTTGAACATTGAAGAAACAGAGAGACAAAACCTGGTTTTTATCATCAGTGTCAACATCAGTAGAAGTGTCAGTATGTTGGCTATTATCAGCAAGGCCAGAGTCACCCCAGTTTTCAGTATGCCCATTCCCCAACGTTGTCCCTTTCTGATACATAAACTGCCCTGTATCCAAACACCCCGTCCCACTTGAAACTATCTCTGCTGCCCTGATTCCCTGCAGCAAAGCACAAACATTTGCATACAACATCAGCACTATACAGAAATATGTACAAAGAGAAAGATTGGTTTGAGTACCGTGTTGAAGGCGTCATAGTGCAAGCTATTGCCAACAACATCAACATCACTGGATTTTAAACTAAAAATGGAGCCTGCAAGAAAATTTTATAAACAGAACAAGGTAGTTAGAAAAGCTTAAAGTAGCAAAGAGCAGTAAAGAATATATATATATATAAAAGCATGCATTTTTAGATAAAAAGAGAATACTTGAGCTTAAGTCAACAGAATCATCGTGATGAAAAGCATTAGCGGGATTAAAATCGTCGTCCCCCCTGTTTTTCAACTCAAAACACAAACAAAAAACGGAGACACCGAAAAGAGTTAGAGAAAAAGTCTTTGTTTTCTCTTTTACATGCATAAACAAAAGTGTAACCATTGAGACTTGTATACCAAAACGACGGCTTAAGGTGAAGGGCAAGTAAATATACCTAAGAAAAAAAGAAGAGTGGCAAAACATGTCTGGGGTAGTATGAGGTGCTGCAGCTTTGAAGCTCTGCATTTTCTTTTTTCTAAGAACAGAAAAAAGGGGGATGAAAGAAAGAGACAGGTAAGTGGGAGAAAGAAGAATGAAAAATGGAAAATCCTTGGGGAAGGATCTTTAATGGAGGGTAGGATAGATAGAGGTGATTTATTTTTTGGTTTTGTTTTATACGAGTTTCAGAAAAAAAACACCTCAGGCCTTTTTATTAATGCATTCAGATTTGGGATTTTAGTTTCCCAATAAAAACCTCCCCATTGTTTCCTGTATCATCCTCTCCTTGATGAGCGTCTGTTTCACTCTCCCATTTGTTTTGCTGGTGTCAACTTTTTATTTGGCTCGTGGTAGATGATAAAAGATTTAGCAGCAGTGTGGTTTTTTTTTACGTGCATGTTACGTTGTGAAGTTCCATATTTGCACGCACTGTAGATGCAAGTGAGTAATGGTAAAGAGCTCACACCCCAAGACAAGATTGAAAACAAAAGCCCCGACCTTACTTATACCCTTGTCTTCGCCTTTCACTCTCTCTCTTCAATTGATCCTCTCTGTTAGTTTTGTCTCTGAACCGAATAGATGATGATGGTGATGATGATATGATGATTCTTTCTTCCTATTTTTCTGCTTGTTTGTTTTATAGGCTTAGACTTGATGGTGCCCTTTGTATTGCTTGGATTAGATTGGATTCCTTCTTTAGTTTTTATTTATTTTGGTTACATTACACAAATTTTTAGAGTTGCTTCACACCAAGAAGGTATATAGAGCCATTTGTTTTTCTCAAAGGATATTATTAATATTATAACATCACTAAAAAATAATATAAAATATTTCGGAAATATTAGAAAATTTAGTAAAAATTATAACTAAAGACTTATATAAATTAAATCATATATAAAAAAAGAAGTAAATTACATTTGATTCAAGCATCCATCACTTAAAAGAACAAAGCAAAGCAGACTCAAGCCAAATCGTGAATGATTTTAACACTTAGGGATAAAAGCTGGTGGCAAACAAAGTGAGCATCACCTTGAACTATTGAGCCCTTTTCTAGATACTTGCTTCGGTGGCGATGGAAATAACATTGCGAAACTGAAAACAGCAAATTTGCAGTTACTAGAAAACAAAACAACCAAAACGAGTCGTAGAGAAGTTGAGAAACTAGAACACAAAAGATCCGAGAAACACGAGCCTCTAGTGTTTTGGTGGTTGGATGGTCTCGTATTATTATCTGAGTAGAGTTTTTTTAGGATTATTCTCATTCTTTTCATTTAAGGGAGAGACAAATAAAATTTTGAAGCATTCACTTTTATGATGTCATTTATATAAAACTCAACTGTAGATTCGATATAGGATTATAGATTGGATTTGATCACTTAATGTAAAAATAGATTTGATTAAATTATCGAAAAGATTGATAAAATTGGAGGGTTGAAATCATTATAAGATGATGAATTTGACATGACCATCCGTATTGCTTGATTAGAAAACACTTTCAAAGATGAATATTTGTCCTACCACTTGGATATGAGATTCACCATAACTTGACTTTTAAATCACAAAACTGTAAGAAAAAAGAAAGAGATTTTAACACTCCAAAAATTACCATCTAACAACGATTGCACGAGGTTCAACCAATGGCATTGTATGAAACGTATACATACACGTAGTGGTGTAAGTGGAGAGCAGAGTGTCTTAAATAGCTCTGCTTTGGGGAAGTGAGAGTGCGATAATTTATTAATCCATGAAAACAACATTAATGAGACTGAACTCATCTAATTTACAACACCCAATGCCAATGTGCAGACTACATTTATTTTGCTTTTATTACCTATATGACATCCATATATAAAATCTTTGTCTAAAACAGCAAGTCAAGTTCTTTAATTCAATTCGGGGGGAGAGAGAAGCATTTGATACGGCTACCGTACACTTATGACCTGCCCAACTGCCAAACAACAGGACGACTCAACTGCTTTTATTTTTTATTTTTTATTTTTATTATATTATATACTACCAAGGTTACACCACCACCGCTTGGACTAGGACTACAACCCAAAATGAAAATATATCAACCAAACAAAATGGATGAAAGAATAAATAGTGAAATAAATGGAATTTTTAATAAAAATATTACTTAATTTAATATATCCATTTTTAAATAAAATCGTCCCTGTTTCAATGTTAATAAATTGACTGATGAATAATTTACGTAAATGAAAAAAAAAAAAAAATGGATTCTCAAAACTCACCATCTGCACCAACCAACCAATCCATCAGTACCAGCCCTCTTCCCACATATCCAGGGTTCAGCTCTGCTCCTATAAATAAACAATCCAAAGCTGCCCACTACTCTCTGAAAACACCCCAGCCTTGAGTCAGTATCATACGAATAATTTAGGGAAAAGAAAAGAGATGCCACTTTTTTATGAAATAAATCCTTCAACTAAAATTTGTTTGCATTTCCAAACAAAGTCATTTGTATTTGGAATAATAAACACACACAACAACAGTTTGTTTCAAAGATGGAATATATCTTGCATGTGGGTGTCATGCTCGTTTTGAGTCAATATCTCCCTGGCTAGTGCACTCCTATGCTGAAGACGCTGGCGCAGCTTTTCCGACATTTGGTTAAAGAACTGAGGATCCCATTTTTGAATCAACAACGGGTCTTCCGCATAGCAGATGTATATAGATGTCACTGCACTTTCTACTACCACCATTGCTAGTCCTACCTGCAGCAGCCCCAACATTTCCAACAAAAATAACCGGCAGAAACTTTAGAAGAGAAAGGGGTCTACTTTAAAAAGACAAAGAAGATTAAGGTCTATTTTACAACGCCTTAACCTTAAAACAAATTGAGCAACAAAGATTTACTACTATTGATTATGAATAGGGTTGGTTAACTATAGTAGTCTTTAGTTGGAGAACAGAAAAATACACTTACCAAGACCATTCCCATCAACATTGCAGTGGACCCGATCATGATCACTCTGTCACTCCATGTCATCCATGTCCAAACACCAGCACAAGTTCCTGTAATAAGCCCACCCAAGACGGTACCCATGAGCAGAACGGCACCAGAACAATCATAGGCCACTAGAGCTTCAACTCCAGTTGACTGGAATAACTCCCAGGCATCTCTTGCCGCTCGGTTAAAACCTTTGCCATAAACAGCTATCTGGTAGCAACAGAGCATGCAAAACCATACTACAGTTAATGGAATATCGTTCATAGGAATTCATAACAGCAGACACATTATATAGCTCTCACTACAACTAATATGAGAAATCAACTGGTCTAGTTTAAAAAAAGAAAATCTTCTTTGTGGCTAAACCTGTCATCAACCACCCAACTGACGGAAGGAAAAATGAAAGATTCTCCTGCCTGGAAAATTCATCGGATAAATGGACATGTCTAAAATAACAAAGCGACAAATCATGTACAACTCCTGGGAATGCCCTTCCATCCAACAAACGACAGTCTAAGTTACTATTTTGATATTCCCCTAAGATGCATGAATGCGATCATGAAGTTGAATCAGTATATAGTGTCAATATAAGAAGGCTAAAATAGTGGATGTAATGTTGCTACATGTGCTGTAAGGAATAAGTTACGAGTTCATTTTTTAAGATTACTAAGAGAAGTGCATAAAATTACCTGGACGTAGGCATACTTGTTGAAAAATCGAACAAGGGTCTCCACAAGTTGAAACAAAAAATCCACACAGCAAAACAAACACTCATTGTTGCCAATTTTTGACCGGAATCCCCTGATCTAAAATGCATTTTGAAATTAAATACTGAAATAGAAAACATTCATTTAAACCTTGAAAAATGAAATTAGTGATCCAGTCAGAGAAAAGCAAATGCTGGAATGCTTGCCTTCCACCGCAGAGTCCGAATAGCAGCTGTGAAAAGTGACCCATAGCAAATGCTCCCAAAAGATGTTGTTACAGCATATCGTAGAGATTTCATCAATGGATTGGGAGGCATTGGTGAAGCATTTCGACCACCATGAATAAGTACAAGAAACACCAGCCCAGAGACTATAACATATACAGTATTGCAGAGGACAGCACCTGTCCAAAACAAGCTTACAGAGAGAACCTACAAGTTCAAATGACAGCATTACTATTTATATCACTACGTAATCAATCATTTTTCTAATAGCACTCTCCTGTAACTCTCATTGCAGTAACAACAAATGGAATAAAGGGCAAAACTTGCCAGCTCACCACAAGAAGCCACCAGCGTCCAAGGTCACCCCTGCTTGAAGCCACAACACCAGCTGCACCAAAAGACCATATGCCCATCCACAAAAGCATGACTGCCATAAATGCATAGGCAACTCTCATAACTTCAGGAAGACTCCCTACCATCTTTACAGCTTTTTGCAAGACCAGCATGGTGAATGGAAGTCTGTCAAAATAGAAAACTAATCTGGTCAAGGTAGGTTTTGTAAGATCTGATATTCCAAAACAGAGTTATCTACTCCTAACCACGTTGAAATGATCAGAGATCTACAAAACTTGGCATAATATTAGCATGCATATGATTCTCCATTACAATGAGTAATCACCCCATAAAAGATAGAATATTCATGCATACTAAGCATTCACTACTAGACAAATCATGAGCTAATGCAAACTCATAATTTCATTTTCTATGAGGAAAACTGATCCTCATTCAGTTGATACAAAATGTGCAGACTCAATTTCGCGACTCTTTTCCTAATTCTAATAAAGTTATCTCAATTGCACAAACCAACACTCAAGCATCTCCTTGTTCTCAATCCAAGCATCAAAACCAAAACTTACATTTCAATTCCTAAAAAAGTTGTTCGAAACCTCCGTAGAACACCAACTAGCGTTACTCCAACATTACTATCAATTTGATAAATTGGAAAAAGAAATGGCCTAAAATCTATAAAAGCTAAAGAAGGAAATATTTCAGCCAACGAAAGGAATTTTGAACAGTAATTTAAAAGATAAATGAGTTGTAACCTATTCTTTTGTCTCTTTAAAGCATCCGACAAAGAATAAATCTTAGGTGACAAATTTCGAGATTACAAAGAATAGCCCCAAACCATACCTGTCTACAACTGATATTACGTACAAGAACTGCAGCGCAGCACCGGTTGCAAATGCCACACCCCAGAAAAATTGTTTACACCAAAAACATAAAACACTAATCACAGCAAGGTATGTTGTCAAAATGTGAACTGAAACCTTCATCATTAGGTTAGCATGAGAACCAAGCAACAACAACCAAATCCATCCAAGGGCCGCCCCAACCCCACCGGCAACAGCATACTTGGGCCAATAATTCTCCGTCAATCCATTATTATGCTCCCAAACTCGATTCGTATATCTATCGATGTTTAGCCTATCTGATTTCTTAAACCTATTGAGTCCAAGAAGCACGAGCACAAATCCCAACGCAATTAAATGAAGCATGAATATTGCTAACCAGAAAACATCACGCCAACGACGCACCTTTGGAGAAAACGTGTCGCCATCATCTATCATTCTCCCATTCCTCCTTACATTCTGCAAAAAGAAATATATATATATATATATAATATATCCATCGTGCCAGTATAGTATTAACTGACACTTATCCCGTGAGACTTGCAAGTGGTATCTCCATTAATCGAGACGCTACACCTCCGCGAGCCCTTCAGGGCTCTCGGCGCAGAGGGGAGATAAAACCCCACTAGGACAATACCAACCACTGTTGGGGAAGACACCAACAAAGATCATGATTTTCCTTTTTCTTTTTCAGAAAAGGGAAAAGTTGGGAATTCAGATTATAATTTGTTGAATAAACTGAAGTGGACAAGATATAAAGCTACATCACAATCAATATGAACAAGAAGAAAAAAAGGTAGGATGTTTTGATTAGGGCGGTAGTAATTTGAGTAGAATTGTAGAAATGAAATGAAAAAGAAAAGGGGTTTACCTGATCGAAGGTAACGATGGAAGCAGAATCGGAGGAAGATGAAGAGGAAGAGGAAGAGGAAGAGGAAGAGATATTGGAGTCGCTCATGGGGCTACTGGTAGTGGATTAATTGGAGCATTGCTTTTTCCTTTTTCAGTCATAAGAGTAAAGGTATTGGAACTATTAATTTACTAATATTATGATTATACGTAAAAGCATTTTGCAGTTTTTTTAAGTCCTTAGATGGTGATTTTCATTGGCCTTCGGAAATTCAGCTTCTCCTCATATAGCAATTTGGTCCCTTAAATCTCTTAAAAGCTTTCGGTCCGAATGGATTACATCAAAGGTGTTGGCTTGACGATTTCAAGGATCAGTTCAAAATGCCCTTTCCGAGACCTTATTACTTTCATTCCTAAATTTAAAGATGTCTCTTGTATCTCTCAATTTCCACCTATGCAACTTCATCTGGATAAATTAGAATGGAAGTTTATCAGGAAACTACTCAGTTTCTTTGGTTTATGTTCCTTAGATTACCATTCATGCAGCAAACATATATTGGTGAACTCTCCAAGAATGATAGACTCTTTGAGAGTGATGAACTCACAACACTAGAGGAATACATATAAAGAATTGAACATGATTAACTCTTAGAAATTGCGATCCCACTAAAATTAGTGAACCCTCTGAGATTGGCGATCTCATGACTTTGACGAGAAAGATGCGAGCTAGGGTCGCAAGAAAATATGCAAATTAAACCTTAAAGCTGTGAAGAAACTAAATTTAAAAAACTTGTGTGCAAGTTATGTTTTATAGTTTTTTAATATTTAGTATTTATTAGCCTAATATATTTGATATTTATTAGCATAAAATTTTTATTATTTTTTTATATTTAGGAGTTTAACTTGATAAAAATACTCTTGTTTTATTTTAATAGCGTTATTAATTAAGAAGTGACTAAATTTCTTAAAATAAAGATGTCTTAATATTAAAATATATACTGTTAAATCGAAAGCGAATGCTTCAAGTTAGAGCGAATTCAATATCATCGTTGATATTTCGTTAATTATATATGAATGAGTTCTCTTTTATATTATTTTAAGTTTTATTATATGTATTTTTTGTTTAAATTTATTCTCAATATATTTAACTTTTAGTTTATAATGCTTTTTATTAAATTGACTCATATTTTAAATATATTATTTATGATTTGTAGGATATATAATCGGTAAAATTAGGTGTAAAAGTAGTTTTTGAATTACGCTTTTGAGTTTTTTTTTTTTTTTTTTTTAATTATGGGACTAAGCCAATTTTAATAGAGAAGAAGGAAAAATGCGTTCAGCGATAAAAATACATTAATGGTAAAAAAATCAACAACTTTTTAAATGTTGTTGCACTAACAGTAAAAAAAAAAAAGTCAACGATAACTTTTTTTACTTTATAAATACCCCAAATTTCATTTTTTTCATTCACATCTTTCTTTCAACTCTATCAAATTCTCTCAATTTTTTTGTTCTAAATTTTTTAATATTCTCATTTAAAAATATAAAATTTTAATTATCTTATATTTTATTCGTTCAAATTAATTTCTCACAAATGGTTGTCTCTCTAATTCATTTTGGCGACAAGCATATTTTTGTTGCCTAAGCAACAATTTGAAATAATTTTTTTATGTTATAAATAGGCGGATGATTGTGTTTTGGAGGGGTTCATACATAATATAGGAAAGCTTTCGGTCCCTCAAATTTCTGGCTCCTGGTAAGAGGTTGGATTCTTGCATACGTCTCACATGCTCGGGGGCTGCAAACTCGATCCTACACTAATCAGCTCATTGGTGGAAAGATGGAGGCCTAAAACACACGCTTTCCACCTTCCATATGGTGAGTGTACAATCACACTCAAGGATGTAGCATTACAACTAGGTCTGTCAGTAGATGGGCCAGTCATCACTGGATCAACAATCATTCCCGATAAAGTGGACCTCTCTAGCGCAATATTGGGAAGGTCCCAAACAGGTTTGACGGTGGTTGGATATCGATCAATTGGTTCGAGGATAATTTCGAAGAGCTTTCTGAAGACCTAACGGAGGAGGTCATAGAACAATACTCTTAAGCATTCATCCATCATGAGGATAATCGAGGGAATTTTAATGCATGATAAATATCGAAATTTGGTGCACATAAGGTGGTTACTACATCTAGTGAACTTCACCGAATGTGGAAAACTAAGTTGAGGATTTTCCATCTTGTTCATATAACACACCCTAACCCTAAACCGTCATCGAAATAGGGTTGCGGAGCATTACCGGACATATCAGACAATATATGATTATTATACAAATAATTAACTTACATACTATAATTTATTCATTAAGCCCCTCTTTTTTTGTGGATTCAATATAACCCCTTTATAATCATCTAACTAATCTTGCAAACTTAAATCGCAACCAATTCAAAACCAATATCACAACCAATACAATTTTATATACAATTACATTTAAAATCATATCAAAGCATCAACTTAATAATCTACTCACTAAACATTCACAAGCAACATTAATATTAGTTTAGAAATTTCATTTTATTTCCATTTCAAAGTTTAGTACCATATGTGCCATTTTATCTACTTGTCTTTTCATATAACCATTCTAAACATCATATGTCATCTATCACAACCAAAACCACCATGACACATACACATAACCTAGGTACATGCCACATTTACCAAAAGAAAGATTACATCACCAAAGTTTCTCAGAGGTCGGGATTGCTCTGGATGCTGAATCGAGACACTTGACTTCTACTAACCTGCTCACGAAAACAACCGTACGCTGAGTATAGACATACTCAGTGGTATTACCATAATTCAAATTATAATAACAATAATAAGATATAAATATCAAACATGTAACAATTTAATTTCTTAAGTACTAGTTCATTCTTTAACAATAACAATTCAATTTAGCTATTCAAAAATGGATATCACATATAATCAATTTAAATTTCAATCACTTTATGAACTTTTAGTTCATGCATTTCATTCTCAATTCACAATTCAAATTTTCTCATTTCATTTCAATAGCTTGATCAATCCAATTTAATCGATTTATCATTTTAGTGATTTACCCCTATTAACAAGACTCGAACCTTGACGGATACACGGATTCAACCAAACACTCCAGAATGGCACCCAATGCCTCATCGGATAGTTCGAAGTAATAGTTGACACCTAATGTCTCATCAGCAAAGCCGAAGAAAGTTGGTACCTAGTACCTCATCAAATCTATCCGAAGAAATATAGTGACACCTAGTGTCTTATCGACTTAAGGTCGAAGAATCCCTGAACTCTTCCAATCCTATGGCATACCAACTATATCTGACTCAGCCCGACTAGTTAATAGGGTTTCCAAATTCACATTTCAATTCAATTTCACTTTTTCACTTTCAATCACAATTCAATTCAAAATTCACTTTTCCATTTTCAAGTCAATATTCAATTCAATTCCACACATATATTCATCATTCAATTGAATTTCTTTCAACTCAATAATAATACTTACCTTATATTTTACTCACCACACATTTAAATGAAAATTTAGCATTTAATAAATAATAACTTGAATTATAGTAATACAAACCCGAAATTCTCGATTTACTCGTTGATAATCTTTTCCTTTCCTTTCTGAGCCGATGCCTCTAGTTCTTTGTTAGCTACGAAAATTAAAATAATTTACAATAATTAATACAACATTAATTCACATTAAATACTTGAATTTCTATTCAATTTCTACCTTAATTTCCATTTAGTCCTAACTAAATTCATTTATGTTTCTATCTCAATTCATACTTTATTTCTATCAAATTTTTAACCAAACTAAAATTTAACTATCTAATTTTTATCATAAAACCCTAATTTCAAATTTCTTTCAATTTAGTCCCTCTAACACAAAACTTATAGCTTCTTTTACAATTTAATCCTTTAATCAATTATAATTTAAAATTCTATCAATTAAACCCCTAATTCAACAATTTGTTCAAAATGAATCATGTCCAAAATTCTAAGAACTTTCAAAATTTTAACATAAATTCAACAATACTTTGTTCTAAGACTCCAAAAACATCGAAATTTCAAGAAAAGGACTTAATTAACTTACCAAATTAAGCTTCAAGTCTTAAAACCCTAAGTTTTCCTTTTTCTTTTCTTTTCTCCTTTCTTTCTTCTATTTTCGTTCAAGCTTTCTGTTTCTTTTCTTTGTTCTTTCTTTTGTTTCTTTTATCTTATTTACTTATTAATAATTATATATTATAATATATGATAACAAATATCTATTACTTAAACAAAAAGTAAATAAATATACAAATATATGCATATATATTATTACATTTGTATATTATCATCACCATGCACTTGTCTTTCTTTAATTTTTATAATAATAATAATAATGATAATACTAATGTCATAATATAAATAATAATATTAATAATAATTTAATATAATAAATATCATATAAAAATATTAGATTTTTAAACATATGCCGCCTCATTTTATGGAATATGTATAATTGCCTATTTAGTCCCTTTTATGTTCTTTTAATCTATAATTAAACTTTTACACCTTATTCAATTTAGTCATTTTTCCTTAATTACTCCTAATTAAGTTAAATTCACCTAATAAAAACCTAATTAAACACACAACTAACTTCGTAAATATTTCTAACAAAATTTACGAACCCATTTTGCTAAAACGAAGGCTTGATAATGTACTTTTCCTATGCCCATGAATTTTGGGTCATTACAGTCCAAGTTATATCGAGAGCTGTGTCGGGCTACGATACCGAATGCGATTTCCATTGGTGGTTGCCTATTCCTGCTGCAATCATGGGCCTGGTGGTGATTACCGTTTTTACGTTACAGAGTGACCAACCTATACGTGTTCCTATTGGTGAAGAGGCAAAAAATTTTAATTTATTAATAAATATATAGTTTGTATAGTAAATGTTTTTATTTATTATATGTTTTGATTAACATATTGCCCATACAGGTGGAACCATGGGCCGAGTTACATGAGATTACCGAAGGAGCTTGAAGATTTTAGGTTGCTATTAGATCAACGCTTCGAACGTAACACCCCCAACCCGTATTCGTCGCCGGAACATGGTTACGATGCATTACCAGAGTTTACAGAACATTTTTCGATAGATCGAGTCATTTTCAAGAATTATCTAAAAGTCCTTTAGTTGGGCCCTCGAGGCCCAAAACAAGTATTCAAATTGATTCGAGACTAAATCAGGGTCTCGAGAAATTTTTCATAAAATCCCAAAATTTTTCTCAAAACAAAGGGTTACGTGCCGTGTCCCTTACCCATGTAACTCTCTGACTTGCAACTCATGAACAAATTGATGTCACACGGCCAAGTCACACGCTCGTGTGCTAGATCGTGTGGTTAATTCAAATTTTTGAAAAATAGGTGCAGGTTTCACACGACCAAGAGCCACGCCCGTATTCTAGGCCGTGTGCCTCACACGGCTGAGACACACGCCCGTGTATCTGCCCGTATGCTCAATTTTGAGCATTCTGTTTTTCAAATTCTAGGATGTAGGGGACACACGGCCTTGACACATGCTCGTGTACCAGACCTTGTGTCATACACGACCTAGACACACACCCGTGTGTGTACTTGTGTAGACAAAATAAGGCATATCCAAGCCTCATTTCTCACCCTTTTTCATCTCATACTTGCACCAAATCATTCCAATACCAACCAAATCATTCATATATGAATTCCAATCAATTTCATCATATACTAAGCCATATCTTCACATACATATTTGGTGTAAAACTTACCTCATAATCTTACATGTATAATCCATCAAATTGAACCATTTCTTTATATATGCAAACCATAATTTACATTATAAACATACACAAAATTTAGTTATCACTAGCCATACCAATGGCTAGGTTTACATCCATCCCTTTTAACATCAACATTTGTATTTTTAGCCTATACATGCCATTACCACAAAATAGAGTATTTTCATATACCAAAATGTGCAGATTGATAGTGTGACCAAGCCCCGACCTATTTCTAACCTTCTGACCTTCCGAGCACTATAAAATAGGGAAAATAAAACAGAGTAAGCATTTAGTGCTTAGTAAGTTCATGTATCATGAATTTAACTTACTACATATCTCCATTAACTAGATCAAACATACATATATCCAAACAATGGGGTATTACCCTATCATACACAATCTCAACACTTGAGTTAGTCTCGTAATTTTCATGTATTATCAATACATAGATGAATGATGAGCTCATCAATTCCATGATTTCTATATACTCAACATTTCTATATCTCTTGCACTTTTCATGAGTTTTATCCCATTGAATTTATTGGAATTTCGATGGATACTCAGTAGTACACTTATACTGTACAAATCCATAATCCGTCAATTCACATTTACCCTTATCAGAGAGCACACTCCTGAGTCCCATTTCATACAACGGGATTACCAGTTCAAGCTAAATCCCCTGTAACATATGCTCAAAGAGTTTTGTCAGGATTACTAGTCTAGGCTAAATCCTTTCAGTAACAAATATTCTATGGAGCTTGATTTGGATTACCCATCCGGGTTAATTCCATTCCATAACAAATGCATCGGGAGGGCTTATTTCAGGATTACCCGTCTGGACTAAATCCTTTTTTCTACTCATGTAATATCATTTTTCACTAATCCATCGAATTCTTTTTTATTCAACTGGGATTTATTTCCCCTTTTTACCAAGTATTGTTAACTATTTCATCACTTTCCATGCATTGAACATTCAACTAGCATTCATATCATATACATATGCAATTCAAGAATTTCAAGAATTAATTTCAAGTTACACGAACTTACCTCGACGATTGTTCATGTTTATATTCCACTAATCCGATATCTTTTCTTTTCCTCGATCTAACTTTGAATTTGAGTTCTCCGGATCTATATAAATAAATTTAATCATCAATTTCATTCAATTCATATCCCATTTCACTCAATCTATAACTTAAGCAAAATTACTATTTTGCCCCTAAACTTTTCATTAATTCTAATTTCGTCCCTAAGTTCGGAAAATGAAATTCATGCAATTCAATCCTCTATCCAAGCCTAGCCGAAATTCTCATGTAGTATTTACAGCACATATATTTCACAAAAATTAGAATTTTTCTTTGAATTTTACAAATTTTCAATTTAGTCCAATTTTCACAATTTCATCCAAAATCACTTTGTAAAAGTCGTTTATTTACTAACAACCTTTCATTTTCTTCCCTAAATTTTCAATTTCCAGCATATTCATCCATGACACAATTTCCATACTTTAATAACTTTTCAATTTAATCCCCAAAATAGAGAGAGCAAGTTATCCCGATATTAAAAATATAAAAATTACTAAAAACGAGACATAAAAACTTACCAATTTATGCCAAGAAAGTTTCTTCTCTCTCTCCTAGGGTTACCATCAAATTTTTGGGATGAAGATAAGAAAATAAGATGACATTTCCATGTAATTAAATTATCATCTTTTAATTTTCTTGAATTCCAATTTAGTCCTTTTCTTTTTCTCCAATTCCATGGATGAATCACCCTAGATATTTTCTTATCTTTTGATTGATGGTTTAATTACCATATAAGGACCTCTAATTTTTTTTTAATTTCATAGCTATTTGGCCCTTTTAACTTCTAGTACTTAATTTCTACATTTTATGCAATTAGGTCCTTTCTTTGATTAACCACTTAATCGGTAAAATTTTCCTATCAAAATTTTCATACGACTTTCCTATCATATCACAAATCATGCAATAATATTAAAATAAATTTTCTCTCTGACTCAGATTTGTGGTTACGAAACCACTATTCTGATATCATTGAAATTCAGGCCGTTACATTAAACCCGAGCTTAGTTACTTATTCTTTCGAACATATATTAATTACATAATTATTAGTAAAAAAATCGTACATAATGATATTTATAATTCTGCTTTTTAGTTTGAATGGATGTCGTACATCGACGCCGATATCATATTTTGCATATTGCCAGACGTGTTTGGGAACCGAGATATGTGGGACACCAAGGTGCCATTGGTAGTATACGCGATGATAAAAATGCACGATGAACCACGAGGACTGGGCACAGAAGCACAATGAGCACATCCAGACTTGGGATCGTAGGATGGAATCCTTACTTGTCTGCGAACCATTTTTCTCAACGGACACGGCGACAGATAATGATTACAAAATGTGGTTCAGAGTCGTCGAAAAGTCGTATCTACTATTGCCAAAGGCGAATAGTAGGAAAATTCGACCGAAGAGGCAATGACAATAGCCACAGTAATAGTATAGGAGGGGACGTGGTCGTACAACAGGTTTGTTATCGGTTACGGTAAAAGAAGCGCTGCCTATGTTTATATAATTTCTGGGTCAGTTCACTTCACTTGTTCCTCTTCATTTCACTAACCCCATGTTTTCTTCACAAGTATTGCACTACACACTACTACTGTACGTGAGTGGTTCTTCTATTTTTGTAAGTACATGTTTTGGGGTATCGACATCCCCCATGTTATATCACCAGTACACCTCATGGCATAGCAAAAAATTAAATTCGGCGATCACATCTAGGGATCTATGTGCAAGGTATGAATATGGGTGAAAAGGGATTACCTTTAATTGTCTGAAAAATCGAAGAAGCAGATTATACAATTGTATGTCAATTCCAAGCCGCTATGAAAATGTTTCAGCCTCTACGTAATCCACCCGGTGTGACAACGAACGATAAGCACTCTCTAAAATTTTTCAGAGAAAAAAATTACTTGACGGTTGCTAGACCTCACACATCCCTTATTTTGGTTATATTAGGTTTTTCTCAAAACCCTATATTTCTTAATTCGGGAATCATTAATATTTTGATATGAATCAAATCATAATAATTAACCAAATATTATAATTACCATAATTATAATAATTTTTTACCAAAAAATTATAATTATAGTAATTATAATAATATTTGATCCTAAATTATAATTATTCTAATTATAACAAGGATTTCGATAAATTATTATTTTTAGTTAAATTTTATATGAATTAAATTCCTATATTAATTTAACCATATTTTTCATTACGTGTACGTCATACTTGTATATATAATTCATTCGATATATAGCTACCCAATTAAATTAATTCTTTAATCAATTTAATTCATATTGATAGCTAAACACAATATCAACTATGTTTGGATTTAGTACGTTTCAACTATAGGTTGTGACTCTGTAGGTTCTTGTAACATTAGCAGTAATACTAGAACGATTCTAATATTACAAATAATGAGTGGCATTTAGCAATGCATCATTGCTACCTAAGTTACAAGAAGTCATGATTCAACATAACCTCTCTGTGATTAACCCTTCATTTATTAAATCCTTTTGTCTTTTATATCTAGAATAGGCACAAGTTATGGAATAGTCACACTTGCATAGTCCATATAATGTTTCTTAATATCCTGAGTAGACCATGAAAAACAAATAAGTATGATATCTCATATCAACTTATTCAAGCATGGCCATGCATTTCTAGTCTCACCCAATCAAGTGGCCTTGGATATTGCTCCCATTATTTAGGAGAGACAAATTATATATTGATCAACCATATCCCACTACATGGATTGTGGTATATCCAACATTAGCCTTTATAGAACAACCAGTTAAGGTGGACGTTTGACTGTATCAAAATATAAGATTCACGATGTTGGGATAATGGTGATCTTAAGTCTAAGGATCATATACATAGTAACCACTATGAGTAATGTTGAGACTATTAAATAATAATCCAAGAAACATACTCAAAGCGAGTTAGTCCAATATGTTGTTCTCTAACACACATACTCATATTTTGATTTTAACATCTCATGTCAATGATAACACTTTATCATCAATCAAGTACACGTAAGTCTTAATGCATTATTATTGTCCAAGCCCATAATAATAGTTGAATAAATATCTTTTAAGAATAATTATATTATTCTCAGGGCATTATTATAAAATAGTTTATTTATATACATAAAAAATAAACTAAAATAACATGGCTATACCTTATATTAGTAAACGAGGTAAAATAAGTATGTTATTACAATCATCTCATGATTGGTCTTTGGACATACTCTAACACCTTGCATTCTTCACTCCCGAGTTGATGTCAATGCTAACCTAGATGTTCGACCAAATGCCAACGTATGCACTGCCACCGATGACGACACTGATACAGACACCCATGCAACAGTCGATACTAGCATCGATGACGAGGACAATATCGGTGTACCCATGATTCGGGTCACCTTATTATAATACGCCGATAGTGACACAAACATCACACATCACTTTTTTTAAGGTGGCTCATTGACGCAACCAGTGGCTGCGGAAGCGAAGGATACACAATGGGAACCTAAGTCGACACAACAGTCAACTACTGAGGACGATGATGGTGCTAGCGCAACTAGAGACGAGGCTTAGGGGACATTGCGAGGTGGGGTAAAGGCAGTGATAGCACTGAAGAGGAAGTCTATAGGCCTACACCTCTGGAGCCCCACAGAAATCCTCCATTAAACTATCGTCCATCACCTTGTAACATACATTCTCCTTGACAAGACGATTGATGTATTTTTTATGATTGATGTATTTTTTTCTAAATAGTGCGATATAAATATATATTTTTGGAATAAATAAATAAATCGAGATTTTTCATTCGAACATCACATTTATCTTTTTTATTGTTTAACGTGAGTTGTGCGTAAGTTACTTCAATGTTCAACAAATTTGGAACACCTGAATAATGGAAGCATGGTAATGAATATATTATTTGAAAGAAAATAATGTTATCAGCACTGAGGTCCCAATGTACCCCTGTACAGAAAACATGTTATCTTTGTATGCTCTGGGTTTTTACAGTACCCGCATAATATCTGTTGATTGTCCCTGTCTTGAATATTAATATTGTTCTTTATTTAAATAGAATTCGGGTTGCCTTTGGGGACGTGACGCAGGTCTTTGTTCGGTGCCAACTCGTACGGCACGTTAGACACCGACGGTCACATACTCTCATCTAGAACGGTTGGGAATTCAGGATTCTACACACTGTGAATGCATTCTGGTCAGTAGACATCATTGATGTAAGGTGTGTACTTAATTCATATGTTCCCATATGTAGCAATTGCATGTACGCATATGAACCAAAATGCTTGGAATTTTCATTAATCATAAGTCTCTGCTGTTAGGTTCACATGATAGGATGCCCCTAATATGTCGTGATCGGGCCTAGCATGCTCAATGACTCGAAAATCGAGGTTCCGACGTAACTGGCACACTACGTACATAGTTATCACACCAAGTACTACCGTTCGTTATCTATCTAGCATACACCGTCACCCTCTTCATAAACAAGTTAGCTAGGTGAAAGTATGTTTCTTTGACAATAGAGGTTACCAGTTAATGACGCGTCCCCTTTAGTACAAAATTTATGCACTCGGCTAAGTTTGATGTCATGTGCCCATATCGTAGGACCTCATTATATGATTGCGTCCACAGTTCATATGGTATATTTGCTAGGTACGTTGCACCGTAGGCATTGATGGTGTTCAAGTTGTTTTACATTTCACGGAATCGATATTGGACGAGCTTGTAACCTGTCGAGAAATGCCTACCTATTAGTGTAACGAAAAAACCCAGTATGGTTATTCGATGTAGAATGATTAAATAATTGGAACTACAAACCCATATCAATTACTACATCTCACTCAGTTTTCAAAAGATAGTTTTTATGGTAGTTGGATCCTACATGTCGTAAGCAGTACCGATGATGGGTGCGATCTCATAGGCTATCATAGCGTTTAATCGCAGACATTATTCTAGTTCTCCTGTCTGATATGACACAAATGTCTGACTATGGGCAAACGCAGCGGCGCGATCAGTTCAAGAAGAAATCCTAGTCATTTGTCATTTCTCCAGCAATTATTGCAAATGCTATCGGTATAATCATTTGATTACCGTCCTAAGCAACGATAATCAACAGACGATATTGATACCTTACGTACAACCAGGTGCCTGCAATTTTGAACCAAAGGCTTACAATGCCAAAAAACCTCTCTACATTGATCGAAGGTCCAAAAGATTCGATGGAATACTTTTTTCCTAGGGACCAATCGACCACTAAAGTACTTTAGCTACATTTTCAGATAGGTTATGGAAGTAAATACATATCGATCCAATACCTGACACCATTGCCACAGGCAGTTATATGAACCGTCCTACCCGTGATGCAACTTCTATAGCCTTTTGTTTTCAACCCACACTTTGTAGTACGTTGGAGTGTACTTCTACTGGCTATAGATGTCTGCAATCAACACCGGGACGAGAATCCTAGGACTTGTATTCACTATTGGTAAAATAATGTTAGAAATCATTTTTAAGTCTAGCTTCGGATGGTCCCGACTCGAACCTGACGCAACACAGTTATGTGGACCAGAATACTTTTTATTGTCTATAGACTGATTTTCTTATTAAAAGACACCACGATTTTCCAATTGCACCTCCGGTCTTACATTGTGCACTTTCCTTCGAATTTTTTAGAACAAGACTTCATGATGTAGCAGTTCACACCATTCTTGAAGTTGTACCGCTTCAGTGCAGCAATGAAAGGATCTTTGTTTAGGTATTCCATTCCAACTTCCAGTACCCGTACATCATGAGATGTGCTTGCATGGCTAGGTTTTTTGTGCGATAGTTGTGAAAATTCTAAACCCTCATCGGCCGATAAGTCGATGTTCGTCATGTAGGGCAGAGATTCTTATGCCTTGAATCATGGATCTGGAGCATTGTCCAAAGTGCCATCTTCGGACTCGCGAGGTTCCGACTCTAGTTTGGAAAATAGTGCCACTTATAAACCATCCAGACTGCATTGCTAGATTGGCTATAGGATTCGACTCCTCCACATCAACTGCATCTCCTACCCTTCTTTCCTCACCTGAATCTTCTCCCTGTGCCACTCCTTCTTCCTCACCAACACATGCTTCATAGGTCGCATCTTTTCCCTCATCTGTACCTTTATTATCACCTTTGAACAGAGGGCTAGACGTACCCTCGTTGGTCCTAGTCGAAATGAGTAGGTAATTGGTTCTCCTATAATCCATGTGCCTGTCAAAAAATGCATTAATTTGATGTTTGGTGTACATCGATGATCCTCTAGTATAACTACTTCCGCCCCATGACATTGACCCAATGCCGAAGTTGAATTTGAATGCACTGATTGAATGTCGAGCCCGAGTGTTAATATTTAGGTTATGCTCGAACCCTGATCGGTACTAGACACTGAAGTTTAAATCTTTGCTGGAGATTGATGAATGTCTACCCATAGATGTTTTGAGGACATTGTAGTAGCTGCTTTGTAACAGGCTAGTGAACCCATCAAATGTAACACCCCTAACCCGTATCTGTCACTAGACTAGGGTTAAGAGGCATTACCGAACATTTCATATCATTATACAATCATAACACTTACATAGCTTACACATCATCAAATCACATTCAGTCATATTCACACTGCCCCTTAATTAGGTCTACGAGACCTTAAAAATGTTTTGGAGAAGGTTCTGGACTAAACCGGTACTATATAAAAATTTTCAAAACATAACAATTTTTTTAAGTTACAGAGGTCACATGTTCGTGTGCCTCGCACTGCATTAGACACGCCCATGTCTCTAAGCCATGGCAAAACAGGGTATACATACTAACTTATCCACACGGCCACAAGACACGCCCTTGTGTCCAGCCCGTGTGGCTATTCGGAATGGCCTTACACGCCCGTGTTTAGGTCATGTGCTCGACCGTGTCAAACCTGTAGGGTATACTGACTTGGCCACAGGCTTGCCACACGCCCGTGTGTGAGGCCGTGTGGAGGTCCAGGCTCAATTCGAATTGGCCTTTGAGTTACATGGAAGAAACACACACCCGTGTCCCTGCCCATGTGGGTAAAAATAGGCCATTGACAAGGCTAATTTGGCCCTTTAAAGGTCATCCCTACAAGCATAAAACCAAGCATAATGCATGACCAAATGGCAACCAAAAACATACCATATCATGCATAATTCATTCTATAATATCACCAACTAATTCCATACTCATTTACTATATCAAAACTCACTATTTCCATATACCAAAATCATTCATTCATCTAGTCTCAATATAACATAAATTCCACATTCAATCAGCCACATTTCATATCCAAACCTTATACCAAAATCATGCCATAACCACAACCAATCTCATATCAAACTTCCCAAAACAACATCATAACAAGCATACCAAAATGACCATTTCCACAAGGCCATATATATACATCAAGCATACCATTTTCTATCACATAGTCTATACCAAAAACAAATCCATAGTTTTAGTCATACTTAAGCCATATCACAGGGCAAGATATATACATAACATATATCATAACATCACTAGCTTATACATGCCATACACTAGTACTTACAACTTCAAAAGTACCAAATTATCGTTTGATAGTGTGACGACGATCCTTGATGATCCCCGAGCTCACGGTAGCTTCGATAATCTATAAATAATGAAAACACACAAAGTAAGCTTTCTAAAGCTTAGTAAGCCATATACAAATATACATAACACATGAAGCAAACTTAAGCCAATTCGTCCATGGAAAACTATAACCAATCACATTTGCAAACTTCATAAATCTCATCAAATTCACTTGTTCATAATCCATATGCATCATTTACTTTTTTTTCTTTCAATAATTACATAAACATCAACGTACCTGAATCAGTTACTCAATTACATAATCATTCATTTCTCGACATTGCCCGTTGAACTATTCAGAATTGACAAGGATACTCAGATAGCTCATAAAGCTTGCACAATGCCATCTCCCAGATATGGTCTTACATGTTATAATATATCGATGCCACTATCCCAGACAAGGTCTAACACGAAATCATATATAATACCAATGTCCCAGACATGATCTTACACGTAATCTCAGATCGATGCCAATGTCCCAGACATGGTCTTACATGAAATCACACCTCGAAAATCCTAATGTCATGACATTCGTATCCTATACTATTCCAATGGTTCGTACGGGACTTTCTAACATCTTAACATTATCGATACTTTTTCGTATTCACATATTCAGCTTCTCAATACAATTCAATATGTTTCAATAACAATCATGCATATATAATTCAAATGAAAATACGTTTATTTGCATATGAACTTACCTCGTAGTTGGAATAGAGAGACTAGATCGACTATTCGATAACTTTCGATTTCCCTCGATCTAAATCCAATTTCTTTCGTTCTTGATCTATACACATTCAAAATTAACTCTTTTATTCATAAACACATTCAATTTAGTCCACAAACACACATTTGGGTATTTTTACACTTTAGCCCCTAAAGTTTCACATTTCTTACAATTTAGTCCCTATTTCATAAATATACAAAATTCATAAAATTCAATAAGACCTATGCTTGGCCAAATTACCCTTATGCCCTTAATAGTCCATATCTTTCATTTATTTCACAATTCAACCCTTCAATTTGTAAATTTCACAATTTAATCCTTATTTGACATTTTTGTCAAAAATCATTTTACAAAACATTGAAATCTATCAACCCTTATTCATTTTTCATCATCATCTATCACAAAGCTCAAACATTCATCAATGGCATTTCACAAAATCATCAAAAAATTCAAAAATTAAGACATGGGCTAGTTAGTACTCAAAGCAACGATCACAAAAACGTAGAAATCATTAAAAATCGAACAATTTTCATACCTCAATCAAGATGAACAAGGGCCGAATAGATGAAAGCTCAAAACCCTATTCCTTTGCTGATTTTCGATTATGAATGATGATAATATGGCTTATTTTTACTTTTTTATTTAATATTAACATAATAACCTAATTACCATTTTAACCTTAATAATAAAACATGAAAACTAATTAATACATGCCCATAATGGTCCACTCAAGCTATTAATGGTCTAATAACATCATAAGGACCTTTCATTTAATAAGCCATGGCAATTAAGCATTTTAAACCAGTAAGATGCAACTTTAGCATTTTACACGATTTAGTCCTTTAGTAAAATTAATCATTCAATCGATAAAATTAAAATATGAAACTTTCACACACATATTACCACATGCTATAAACACCAAGGATAATATTAAAATATTTTTATGACTTTAGATTTGTGGTTCTGAAACCATTGTTTCAACTAGGCTCAAAACCGGGTTGTTATAACTCTCTCAACTTAGGGATTTTCGTCCCCGAAAATCTTACCAGTGAAAAAGTTTGGGTATTGCTCTCTTATTGCATCCTCGGGCTCTTACGTAGATTCTTCAACCCCGTGTCGATGCCATAACACTTTCACTAATACGATTTTCTTATTCCTCAATTCTTTAATCTCATGAGCTAAAATATAAATCGATTCTTCTTCATAAGTCATATAAGATTGAATCTCTATCTCGGACGGGGAAATCATATGCGAGGGATCGAATTGGTATCGTCGAAGCATCGATACATGAAATACATTATGAATCTTCTCTAACTCAGGTGGCAAAGACAATCTATAAGCAACCGGTCCGATACGCTCTATAATCTCATATGGCCCGATAAATCTCGAACTCAATTTGCCTTTTCTACTGAATCACAATATTTTCTTCCACGGAGACATTTTCAAAAACATTTATCCCCAATCTGGAACTCAATATCTTTTCGTTTTAAGTCTGCGTATGATTTCTGATGATCTGATGCTGCTTTCAGACTATCACAAATCACTTTTACTTTTGCTTAGTCTCTTTGATCAAATCTACCTCATGAATCTTACTCTTACTAAGCTTAGTTTAGTATAATGGTGTTCGGCATTTGTTACTGTATAAATCTTCATAAGGTGCCATTTTAATACTCGATTGAAAACTATTATTATATGCAAATTCAATCAACGATAAGTACTTTTCCCATGAACCTTCAAACTCAAGAATGCAACATCTCAACATATCCTCGAGTATATGAATGATCTATTTGGATGGACCATCTGTTTGCGAATGAAATGCTGTACTGAAGTGTAGTCTCGTACTCAAAGCATCTTGCAATTTCTTCCAAAATTGTGATGTAAATCTCGAATGTCTATCAGACACAATAGAAATAGGTACTTCGTGTAGTCTTCTAACCTCGGAGATATACAACTCAGCTAACTTTTCAAGCGAATAGTCTATTTGAATCAGAATGGAATAAGCCAATTTTGTCAATCTATCAACTATAACCCAGATTGCATCTTTCTTTCTCGGAGATAGGGGCAATCCCGACACAAAATCCATAGTCACTCTATCCCATTTCTATTCGGGAATCATAATCAGCTGTAATAAACCAAATGGTACCTAATGTTCAGCTTTGACTTGCTGACAAATCAAACATTTCAAAACAAAACCTGAGATGTCCCGTTTCATACCAGGCTACCAATAGAGCTGTTTCAAGTTATTATACATTTTCGTACTTCAAGGATGAATAGATAAACGACTACTGTGCGCTTCATTCAAAATCATTTGGATCAATTCTGAATTTCTCGGAACACATATTCGATCTCTAAATCTCAATCAATCATCAATGTCAACCCGAAACTCTGAATCAACATTTAAATTACATTGAGCTCGTTTTGCTAACATTTCATTATCAACTTTTTGGACATCACATATCTGCTGTAAAAATAATGGTTTCATTTTCAACTTAGCTACAACAGAACCATCATCAGATAGAGCCAACTAAGCATTCATCGCACGTAGAGCAAACAAGGATTTCCGGCTCAAAGCATCAGCAACAAAATTTGCTTTTCTCGGATAGTAGTCTGTCACTAACTCATAATCTTTCAGTAATTCTAACCATCTCCATTGTCGCAAATTCAAATCTTTCTGAATCATCAGATATTTCAAACTCTTATGATCTGAATAAGCATGACATTTTTCACTGAATAGATAATGGCGCCAAATTTTCAACGCAAACACAATAGCAGCTAACTCAAGGTCGTGTGTCGGGTAATTCTTTTCATGCAGCTTTAATTGTCTTACATCAAAACGTAGCCTAAACCATTCAACGAAGCATCACTATAAATTACGAACTCTTTACTCCATTCTGGCTGTACTAACACTACAGCTCAGTCAATAGAGCTTTCAACTGATCAAAGCTTTTCTGACATTTCTCGGACCATTCAAACTTTACATCTTTCTGAAGCAATCTCGTCAACGGAGTTGCAATCATCGAGAAACCTTTTACAAACCGTCTGTAATAACTGAAAAGTCCTAGAAAACTGCAGACTTTTAACACATTTCTCGGAGGCTTCCAATCTAAAATTGCTGAAATCTTGCTCGAGTCGACTCGAATACCATCAGCTGATATTATATGTCCCAGAAATCCAACCTCTCGAAGCCAAAACTCACATTTACTGAACTTCATATACAATTGCTTATCCCTCAAAGTCTACAACACAAGTCTTAGATGATCGGCATGTTCAGATTCATCACGCGAGTAAATCAATATATCGTCAATGAATACGACAACAAATCGATCTAAATACGGCTTGAAAATTCTGTTCATTAAATCTATAAAGACTGCTGGAGCATTCGTTTGTCCGAAAGGCATTACTAAAAATTCATAATGTCTGTATCGTGTTCTAAATGCATTCTTCGGTATGACTGAGTCTTTAACTCACAACTGATAGTAGCCCGATCTCAGATCTATCTTTGAAAACACTGTAGCCCTTGCAACTGACCGAATAAATCATCAATTCGTGGTAGAGGGTACTTGTTTTTTATGTCACTTTGTTAAGTTGTCGGTAGTCGATACACATTTTCATTGTGTTATTTTTCTTTTTCACAAACAATACAGGAGCACCCCAGGGCGAGAAACTCGGTCGTGCAAACCCTCTATCTGTCAACTCTTGTAACTGAGATTTCAATTCTTTTAGCTCTATCAGAGCCATTCTGTACGGAGCTATCGAGATAGGTGTGGTTCCCGGCACTAAATCAATGCTAAACTCAACCTCTTGAATCGGTGGTAATCCCGATAATTCATCAGGAAACACATCTGGATACTCACATACAACTGGCCCTGATTCAATCTTCTTTTCAGTCACTTTTGAATTGATCACATAAGCTAAATAAGCTTCGCAACCTTTTTTCACATAACTATGAGATTTCATCAATGAAATCACAACCGGTAACCCATTCAAATCATTAGACTCGATCCAGATTATCTCATCATTCTGACACCTCAATTCAATTGTCTTTCGTTTACAATTTACAATAGCATCATGCAGTGTTAGCCAATCCATACCCAGAATTATATCAAACTCATCAAAGGGTAATAACATCAGATCAGCCGGAAAACAAAAACCCTGAATCATCAATGGACAGTTCTTGTACACTTTATCTACCAGAACACTCTTGCTTAAGGGGTTCGATACTCTAATCACAAGTTTAGTAGACTCTACAGGCAAAGTCTTATTGGATACTAAGTTCATGCATATATACGAATGTGTCGATCCTGGATTTATCAATGCAATCATAGAAATATCATAAAGAGTAAAAGTACCAGTAATGACGTTTAGAGATGACACTTCTTTGCGAGTGCGAATAGTGAAAGCTCTAGCAAGTGCTCTCACCTCGGATCTCACAGCTGTATCTTTAGCCCCTTTCTAGGAACCACTCATATTACTCGTGTTTCTGGGCAATCTATCTCTATTTACAGTGTTACTCAGCCTCGTGTTCTGTACTGTCACTACTCAGCTAATTCAGGACAATCACGGATGAAATGATTCGATGATCCACATTTAAAACAAGCTTGATCATTTAATCTATAATCACCGGGATATCTTTTACCATAATGTCTACACTCAGCTCGGTTTGGTCTCATATTCCCAACACTAGCAATTGAAGTGGTTGGAGCTCTAAAGCTCGAATGTTGCTTTACTCTATCTCTATTCGAATGACCTATAGTAGCCTTTGAACGGCTATAATCATCTCTGAATTTCTTTGATGTTGACTGAAATGATTTACCCGATGATATCTTTCGTACATCTCTAGCTTCTGAGTAAGCTTTTCTTTTCTCTTTCCCGAGTTCTTCAGCTTTACATGCTCGGTCAATAAGCACAGCAAACTTTTTTATTTCCAGAATCTCGACTAACAAATAGATGTCTTCATTCAAACCATCTTTAAATCTTTTACACGTTATTACTTCAGTTGAGACACATTGTCGTGCATACCAACTCAATCTCATAAATTCTCACTCGTTTTCCATAACAAACATACAACCTTGTTTCAACTCAAGAAACTCTTTGCATTTCTGATCTATGAATCTTTGACTAATGTCCTTCTTTCAAAACTCAGTCTGAAAGAACTCCTAGGTGACTCGTTCTCTCTAAACCACAGATATTAATGTTTTCTACCATTGATACGCTATATCTCTCATAAGCGAAATAGCACATTTAAGACATTCATCAGGATTACATGACATTTCATCAAACACATGGATCATATTCTTGAGCTAGAATTCAGCTCTCTCAGCATCTTCATCCGTAGTAGCACAGAACTCTTCATCCCCATATTTTTTAATTTTATCAATAGGCTTGCTCATTTGAATCGGATTCACAATTTGTGGCACAACAGGGACTTGTGCAGGATTAGGCGGGGGTGGAGGTTATTTAGTAGCCAGATTCATTCGAACAAACTCCGTGAACCACTCGTTCATCATTTGGAAGAAGGCTTGATTAGCCTCTCCCTCGTGGTCACTAGTAATCAGCTTAAATTCAACCGGCGCTGCCCCTTGAGCGGGAGCGGGCGATTACTCTTAACATCGTCAGCTACAGCTCGATCGGGATCCATTTACTATATGAAAAATATTTAAATTATCAGGAACCATCACACTATCGCAATTCATATATATGACATGTATAGCTAGACTCTCACATTCTACGTTAGTCCTAGAATCGACTAAACCGTAAATCTGATACCAATCAAATGTAACACCTCTAACCCGTATCCATCGTCGGACTAGGGTTAAGAGGTATGACCGAACATTTCATATCATTATACAATCATAACACTTACATAGCTTACACATCATCAAATTACATTCAATCATATTCACACTGTCCCTTAATTAGGTCTACGAGACCTTAAACATGTTTTGGAGAAGGTTCGGGACTAAACTGATCCTGTATAAATTTTTTCAAAACTTAACAATTTTTCTAAGTTATAGAGGTCACACGCTTGTATGCCTCACATTGCATTAGACATGCCCGTGTGTCTAGGTTGTGGCAAAACAGGACATACATACTGACTTATCCACATGGCTACAAGGCACGCCCATATGCCAGGCCATGTGAAAATTAAGGAGGTTACTGACTTGCTCATACGGCCAGTCACACGCCCGTGTGTCCAGCCTGTGTGGCTATTAAAAATGGCCTTACACCCCCGTGTATGAGCCGTGTGCTCGATCATGTCAAATCTGTAGGGTATACTAACTTGGCCACACGGCCTGCCACATGCTCGTGTGTGAGGCCGTGTGGAGTGCCCAGGCTCAATTCAAATTGGCCTTTGAGTAACACGGTAGAGACACACGCCCATGTCCTTGCCCGTGTGGGCAAAATAGGCCATTTACAAGGCCAATTTGCCACCCTTTAAAGGTCATCCCTACAAGCATCAAACCAAGCATAATGCATGACCAAATGTCAACAAAAAACATACCATATCATGCATAATTCATTTTATAATATCATCAACCAATTCCATACTCATTTGCTATATCAAAACTCACTATTTCCACATGCCAAAATCATTCATTCATCTAGTCTCAATATAACATAAATTCCATATTCAGTCAACCACATTTCATATCCAAACCTTATACCAAAATCATGCAATAACCACAACTCAATCTCATATCAAACTTCCCAAAACAACATCATAACAAACTTACTAAAATGACCATTTCCACAAGGCTATATACATACTCAAGCATACCATTTTCTATCACATAGTCTATACCAAAAACAAATCCATAGTTTCAATCATACTCAAACCATATCACATGGCAAGATATATACATAACACATATCATAACATCACTAGCTTATACATGCTATACACTAGTATTTACAACTTCAAAAGTACCAAATTATCATTCGATAGTGTGACGACGATTCTTAACGATCCCCGAGCTCACGATAGCTTTGATAATCTATAAACAATGAAAACACACAAAGTAAGCTTTCAAAAGCTTAGTAAGCCATATACAAATATACATAACACATGAAGCAAAACTTAAGCCAATTCATCCATGGAAAATTATAACCAATCACATGTGCAAACTTCATAAATCTCATCAAATTCACTTGTTCATAATCCATATGCATCATTTACTTTTTTTCTTTCAATAATCACATAAACATCAACGTACCTGAATTAGTTACTCAATTACATAATCATTCACTTTTTGACATTGCCCGTTGAACTATTCATAATTGACAAGGATACTCGGATAGCTCATAAAGCTTGTACAATGTCATATCCCAGATATGGTCTTACATGTTATAATATATCAATGCCACTATCCCAGACAGGGTCTTACATGAAATCATATATGATGCCAATGTCCCAGACATAGTCTTACACGAAATTACACGAAATCCTAATGTCATGACATTTGTATCTTATACTATTCCAATGGTTCGTACGGGACTTTCTAACGACATAACACGGTCGATACTTTCTCGTATTCACATATTCAGCTTCTTAATACAATTCAATATGTTTCAATAACAATCATGCATATATAATTCAAATGAAAATACGTTTATTTGCATATGAACTTACCTCGTAGTCGGAATAGAGGGATTAGATCGACTATTTGATAACTTTCGATTTCCCCCAATCTAAATCCAATTTCTTTCATTATTGATCTATACACATTCAAAATTAACTCTTTTATTCATCAACATATTCAATTTAGTCTACAAACACACATTTGGGTATTTTTACACTTTAGCCCCTAAAGTTTCACATTTCTTACAATTTAGTCCCTATTTCATAAATACACAAAATTCACAAATTTCAATAAGACCTATGCTTGGCCGAATTACCCTTACGCCCTTAGTAGCCCATATATTTCATTTATTTCACAATTTAATCCTTATTTGACATTTTTGTCAAAAATCACTTTACAAAACATTGAAATCTATCAACAATTATTCATTTTTCATCATCATCTATCACAAAGCTCAAACATTCATCAATGGCATTTCACAAAATCATCAATAACTTCAAAAATTAGGACATGGGCTAGCTAGTACTCAAAGCAACAATCACAAAAACGTAGAAATCATTAAAAATCGAACAATTTTCATACTTCAATCAAGATAAACAAGGGTCGAATAGATGAAAGCTCAAAACCCTATTTCTTTTGCTAATTTTTAGCTATGAATGATGATAATATGGCTTATTTTCACTTTGTTTTATTTAATATTAACATAATAACCTAATTACCATTTTAACCTTCATAATAAAACATGAAAACTAATTAATACATGCCCATAATGGTCCACTCAAGCTATTAATGGTCTAATAACATCATAAGGACCTTTCATTTAATAAGCCATGGCAATTAAGCACTTTAAACGAGTAGAATGCAACTTTTTCATTTTACCCAATTTAGTCCTTTAGTCAAATTAATCATTCAATCGATAAAATTAAAATACGAAACTTTCACACACATATTACCACATGCTGTAAACACCAAGAATAATATTAAAATATTTTTCTGACTTTGGATTTGTGGTTCTGAAACCACTGTTCCGACTAGGCTCAAAACCGGGCTGTTATATCGCACAACTGTGTAGTAGGAATTTCTACTTTATCTTCGGTTCTCATATTCGTCGCAGATGGGCCAGATCCATCAATTTTGATAAATTCGATGTATAACTCTATTACAACATTTCTGCTTGAGCAGTGCGATGATATGGCCATCTCGAGATGGACATTGCCAGTTACGTTGAAGAGCTCATTCCTATAGGGGTCAATGGAGGCAAGAAATATGCATTGCAACTTTGAAATTCTTCCCCGGGTTGATCCCTTGACTTTTCTTCTTATTCTGGTTCGTAGCTCATGCAATTTAATTATAGGATTGGAAGCCAATTCCATAGACTTTGCTTTTACAAACACTACCCTGACCTCTGTATTATAAATTTGACCATCGTAGTAAATAACAGATTTCACTCATCGACTCATTTCAATATCGATCACGAATTAGATTAACAAAAGCAAAAAAAAAAAGTAAAGGAATGTCCAAAGAAGTAGACACAACTCTCGCAAGACAACTATTCGATATTTGATATTTATTTCATACGTGTCTAAGTTTTTAAAAATACATCCCTTTTATAGGAAGATAATATAGGGAGAAAGGGAATACATACTTCGAAATTCATTCATGAATGCACGCATTTGTTTAATTTTTTATGATACAAGTACATTAGAGTATTCAAAACACATTCAGAAGTTATATAATTTCAAGCCACCTCATAATATGTTCCCTAGGTATTCTACAAAGGTTACTTCAATGTACACAACGGAAGAAAAATGTTAGAGAAAACACGCCCAACTGGGGGAATTTTCCTATTGACATGTTAGGAAAGCGCACCTAGCTAGGCGTGCTTTCTCTAACATTTTTCTTCTGCCAGACATTAAAAGTGTTTGATGCATCATATTTTTTTGGCTACTTTAACAACGTTTGAAATATATTCTTAAACTCTTGCAGCACGTTTTCAATGAAAGAAAATTTTTAGTTTGCCAATTAGCCCTTCCTTTGCTTATAAAAGGGCTCACACACACCAAGCTTCATCATCCCTCAATCATCTTTTCCCCCTTCTATCCCTCATCTATAAAATATTTTCTTAATGTTTGAGGTATTCTTGAGTCATCGGTGATGCGATATTGCTCTGAGATGCACATATTTTATATGTTCTACCGAGATGAGACTATTACCTTTGGAACCTATCCTACAGAAGCTGAGTTCCGGGGTAATTTTACTTTATGCGTGGAGGAATACGTGGAGGCCTCAATTGACGATTGTTATACAGTAATGGATCGAGGTATAACATAGGAGCCAGTTGACGGTCATTACGCGACCACGAGCTCAATCTTTTTGGATACTTGAAAATGATGCCCTATAAATATCATATAAAAGTTTGAGAGCATATTCATACAGAAAAACTTTGTGGCTTCCCATTATAATTGGTGTAGTTTTTTTTTCTTCATTTTTAGGCAACCAGTACCTTTAACCTTCCTTCTTATTCTAAAGCTGGCACCGTCGTAGATGCAAGAGGACCTTCAGGTAAGGAACAACTATTGCGATGCAGTAAAGGTGATGTTCCTTTTGGGGTGATGATGGTTGTCATTATTAAATAACCCATTAATAACTATAACCGTTGCCGCGTTGACCCGAGTTTAACCTCTATTGTGTCAAAACATCTGCTCTCCACTTGAAAGTCCTCTTGTGTCCAGCTCGGTGTCAGCCTTCAAATAAGAATGAAAAGTTAAAAATACTAATTGTTTGGAAATAGACAAAGAAATTACGTTGATTACACTGGATGTCCCCAAAGTTTTTTCGTATAATTATGACATCAATCTTATGTATGGTATATATAGGGCATCGTTTGTGGGTATCCAAAAAGCTTGAACTCTTGACCGCATAACAATTGTCACCTGATCCCCTGGTTACACTTGAACTCGTGACCGCATCACAATTGCCGACTGAGACCTTTACTTAGACTTTGACCCCTGATTGTATCAAGAATTATTATCTCAAAACCTGATTTCCCCACGATGGGTTTTTGAGGCGATGGTCCTATCCCGCTATGACATGAAATGTATGTGTTCTGAGGCGTGTTATCACATCCACAATGTGACAGCCCAAAACAGGGCCAAATCGGAATAGTGGTTTCGCAACTACAAATCCGGATTAAAATAGTTAAGTTCTAAAAATTTTATGTTTTTCGATCTATTAAGTATGCTTTGTGTGAAATTCGTTTAGAAAATTCGTTAATTAGTGCTTAATTTTATTTCTGGACTAAATTGCATAAAAAGCAAAATGTGAGTTCTAATGTGTAAGTACCTAATTGAAATGGGAGTTTGAACTATAGGTCTTTAAATGGCAATTAGACCATGAGTTAGTGGCATGGACACAAAAGGGTATTTCTATAAATTTTTTTATGTAACATGGTTAGGGGCATTTTTGTCCAAATGGTTTAAAGACAAATAAAAAGATGAGAAAAAGATGAAAAGTGTTCATCTTCTTCTCCATTGTCTGCCGATTTTCTCTTCTCCATAGCCAAAGGGGTTTTGAGCTTTGCCAAGCAAATTGTAAGTGCATTTGAGCCCCGTTTTCGATTATTTTCGTATTTTTGAGTATCTCTAAGCTTGAATTTCATGATTTTGTCATTTATTTGAAAAGATTTTAAGTTCTAAAAATATACCCATTTGTGATATATTTGTAATTAGATGAGTAATGGTAGAAAATGAGTCTTTGAGGTGTTAATTACGGGTTTTTCCGAATGGTTTTCGATAAAAATGTCCCTAGAGGACTAAATTGAGAAAAGTGGAAATTTGCTCATAAGTATATGAAAATGTGTGATTCTTGGATTGTTTTTGTGAAAAAGGATTTAGCTAAGTCTAAAATGCAAGAAAATAGAATGAAATTGAGTTTACGAGACTAGGGGAAAAATGGTCATTTTTGCCAAAAGTCCGAATTGTGATCAAATTTGAGTATGAAATTGATAAAATGTGTTAAATGTGTTTATTTAGATCAAGAAAGAAGAGAAAGCGATCGAGATCGCAGAAAAGAAAAAGTAGTCGACTAATTCGAGATTTAGTCGTTTTGTTAACGAGGTAAGTCATAAGTAAATTACGGCGTATGCATTCATTGTTGTTTATTTGGTGAATTTTGAATGAAAAGTTATGGATATGAAATTTGGAATTATGAAATTTGTATATTGTGAACATTCTGGTAAATCCCGTTGAACTGTAAGAATAACTCCGGATATCGGTGACATGTCACTTGAGGGTTCTGATTCTGTCTGATTCCGTATCCCGGGTGCTGGGTGCACTAGCATTTGTTGCAGTCACCTGTCAGCTTATGTGAGCAGACCCGTGGATTACGTCTGTATATCTGTGATCTGAGGTAGCTTCAGCTACACATTCTGGTGGCTTCGGCTACATATTCTGATGGCTTTTGCCATATTTCTGAACTGGCTTCGGCCATATTTCTGTAAGGCACTTTAGTGCTAACCTCTGTATATCCGTTTCTGTTCCGAATGTTCAACGGGAATTAAATTTAGTTATGTGAAGTATTTGTGCAGGTTAAGCAATCGAAAATGAACCGAACATGATATATGTGTAAATGCCTATATTTGGACACTTGGTAAGGATGTGTATAAGTAAGTATATGAATGTTGCGTTTTTGCTATGTGGAAATATGATGTCTTAACTAATTATGTGTGTGTTGCTATTGATTTACATATGGCTTACTAAGCTACTTGTAGCTTATTCCCTTTCCTTTTTTTTTTCCCTTCTTTTTAGATTTACGAGCATAGAGCATATTGGGATTGGTGATCGAAGGAAGCTCATCTCACACTATCAAGCTACCTTGGTGTATGTATGCATGATTTTGATATTTTGAGTTTGGCATGTATAGGTGGCTAGTCTTTGTGTAAGATTTGTTCTGTAAACTCAATAGATTAGGTGAACACGCAATACTTGTTTTGTAAATGGTGTTATAAATGCATTCATTTTGAGTATGTGTTATTGGAATTGGATGATTTGAATGGTGTGTATGTAAAAATTGTGTTACAGGGAAGCCAAGGCTTGGCATATAGCCTAACACGGCCTGCACAACAGGACACACGGGTGTCCTAGGCCGTGGGTGGCACACGGTCTGACCCCACGGGTGTGTCCCTGGATCGTGCCTCCCCTGCACTTTAAATTGAATTTTGAGTGCCACACGGGCTAGAGACACGGCCGTGTGTCTTGACCATGTGGAATACACGGCCCCTAAACGACCGTGTAGGGTGACCGTGGCAAATTTGACAGATTCGACCACGGTCTCCGGATGTGGGCGTGTGAAGGCCACACGGCCTTATCACACGGCCGTGCTGTATGTTACACGGGCGTGTGACGTTGTTTCGAAAGAGAAAAATTTTTCGGGTTTCCGATGTGATAGGATTTGAATCCTAATCATTCGAGATGTCCGTATTGATTTAGAAAACCCTCAATAGGATAAATTTGTAATAATTTGGCTAAAAATTTGAGTTTGTAGTCCGGTAAGTTTGGTAATGCCTTCTACTCGATTCCGATGACGGTTTCGGGTAAGGGTGTTACACACAACCCTTCAAATCTACCTATGAACTTTCATGGTTTCAATTGAAAATTATAAACCCTAATCCATAAATCCAAAAACTCTAACATTAAAAAAATCAAAAATTAAAAACTTTAACCGTAGGAGAGAGAAAGTGACAGCGTGTCCAATTGAGCACGCTTTCTACCACCTACGTGGAAAGCTTACCCAATTGGATACACTTTCCATTTCTTTTTCTTAAAATCGACCCATTTCCCTAATTAAAAAAAATAGCCTAAATACCTAATTAAAAAATTAACAGCTTTTCCGCCTTAGCCCATATAATCATACTTGCAAATTTGGGTTGTAAAAAACTTTCGCTCTAAATAGTGTTGGGTTGTTTAGCCACAAAAAATGGAAAAAAAGAAAAACAAAAAATCTAAAAGAAAAAAAAGTGGTTAAAAAACATTTTTCGTTAGACAGAATAAAGGAGAGACTGTGTGTGGAAGTATAGACTCAGAGAGGCATGGAGACTGCCATACGCGGTAGATTATCTCTCTCACCAAACACCGTCTTTAATCCTAAACCAGGTTCTTCCTTCTCTCCACTTTCTTCTTTTTTGGGTTTTCAATTTTGGGTTATAAGTGTAAATTTTCTTGATTTATTACTGAATAAACCATAAAACGCATCTGGGTATCGCAGCCACTTCGTTTAGCTGACTATTTATCGCTTATGTTCTGCTTAGTTCCTCCGAATTATTCATCCAATAATCCAAGTTATAGATACAGAAGTGCTTTTATTCACGATTCGGATTAAAAAGGATGGAGCTTTATGCGGATTCATTTTCTGGAATGGCTACTCCTTTTCAGAAAGTTTTTTTTACGTTGAGACTGTGGTTTGTGAAGAATGCTTAGGAATAAGAAATATATACGAACATACATATTTTAATTACAAAATTCCTTTTGCTGGTATTATTTGACATTGTACTTTTTAGAGGGCTAGAGCTTTGCAGGGACTTGCCGGTTTAGGAATGAAGATGCAACTGTTATAAAATAACTCACTTTCATTCGCTATTGAGGATGTTTCTTTTTTCCTAAAAGGGCAACATTATTGATGTATGGTCTGCTTAGTTTTTTTGCTAGCTGTTGGTGGGAAAGAGATCTAGATTCTCAGCCTTTTAGCTCACTCATCATTAGCCAGATACATTTTTCTTCTTGTTGTATAGTTCTGAGGGCATGAATTGGTTGTAGATGATTGGATCCATTTATATAGCTACTTCTTCATCCAAGAAAATGAGAGAAGAAAAGGAGAAATTTTGCCATCTTTAGACCTATTGAGAGTAGCTCTGAAATCCAAAAACGGTCTTTTGAATCTTAGTTATTGACTTGTTGCAAAATGTATTGATTACATGAGAGTAGTACATTTTCCTTATTGATGACCGGAAAGTTGAATATTAGTTATGCTAATCATGCGTTGTTTACTAATCTCATTTTCTTGCCTAGAGACAGTAATGTAGTGAGTCTGTTGAGTTCCAATTATTTTATTGACCGGATATGGTGAACCTCAATTGCTCTGAGCTCTTGAGCTACTGAAATGAATGATATTAACTATTATTCTTTTCGAAAGCTATAATTATGGTGTTCTGTTTCAATATCCAAAAACTGTCCTCCATTTCTTTTTAGTCGTCAAACTTAATTGGCATCAGTAGAGCGCTTAATACTGATGGTTCCGTGCTTTCTATCAATGTGTGTTAAATTGAAACTATGAAAACAGGAGAGAAACGGTCACTGTGCAGAGGACTATGTACCAATCGTGGCGTTCTCATGGCTATATCGACCACAGGACCAAGTAAAGGAGGAGGAATCTTGGAGAAGCCAGTTATAGAGAGAACCACTCCTGGTCGTGAATCTGAGTTCGATCTAAGGTGCATCGCCAAATTCAAATGTATTATTGTACCTTTAGATATTTTGATGTGAAATACTCATCATTGATATTGTTTTATCATGAGCATTCTTCTTGCAAATTTGCTGGTTACCCTCCTTTTTTAGTTGGACAATCAAAATCAACTTGCTCTCCCTACAAAAATGACTGGTGCATCCTCACTGGAACATTTCACAATCCAGAAACTGGGGAGATTTCCAATTCCACACCCTGTAACTATTTTGTGCCCACACTTGTAGCGTGTGTGATGTTAAATCGGTGTCTTTGAACTATTCATGCATTGGCATGCATGCAGGAGTAGCCCATGCTATGTCTGTTATCTAATATTGCTTTCTCCATAGAACCTTCTTTTAACATTTATGGTTATAACTTGCTCAGGAAGTCAAGAAAAATAGCCCCACCTTATCGAGTCATGCTGCACAATGACAACTACAATAAACGGGAATATGTTGTCCAAGTATTGATGAAAGTGATCCCGGGGATGACCCTAGACAATGCAGTTAATATAATGCAAGAAGCACACTACAATGGGTTGGCAGTGGTGATTATTTGTGCACAGGCCGATGCTGAAGAACACTGCATGCAACTAAGGGGGAATGGGCTTCTTAGTTCAATTGAACCAGCAAGTGGTGGTTGCTGAAGAGTAGACCTATTTGACTTTTATCACTGTTAATGTATATACATACTCCTTTTAGAGCTTTAAATGCTGTATATGTGAGTGTTAATACAATGTTGTATGATCCCCGGACCTGGACATTTTGTATGGTCAAATTATAGACAAGAGGATGGATGTTGGGTACTAATTGCGAGTAAAGTTGGCTCCGTAGATGTCTCTGTCTTTGCATTTGCTAAACAATTTGGGATAAGTAACACCTTAAAATATCAAGGGGGAAAAAAAAACAAAAATGAACCTGAAGACCAGGAATGGAACACGTCTCACATTATTCCAGATCAAGGGAGGGACCGATGGCTTTTTTCTCACTGTTGTTTTCACGTTTTAATTAATGTCCAAAAATAGCCTAAGGTCGGTTGCGTTTAGGAAAATAATTTTTTTTTTTTTAAAATGAGAGGCTGATTATAAACAATAAAAAGAGATTATCTACTTTGTTGGGAGAACACTAAAGATGGAAAAACCTAATAAACCATATAACTGATAATTCGGCCATGGTATGAGCCAATGGCATGAACTTGATTTCTTTGCTTTTTAATTGTTGAGTTTCATTGCTGCACTGTAAACCCAAATCTTGATAAAAACAGAATATAATTATGATTCACAATAGAACGCCCAACATTGGCATTGCAAACGGTGATGCTCACATTTTGAAATTCTAAACTGATTATAGTTCACTTTTGATTAGCTCAGGTACGCAATCATAGGAAGAGATTGCTGAATCTCAAACATGTAAAGTTTATGATCCCTGATGAAATAAGCACAAAGCAAAAGTATCCATTACAAACTATATGCAGCACCAAGCAACAGCACGTGTATGTATTTGACTGCAGGCAAAAATACTTATTCCAAAACAAATACTATTCATTTCTAACGGCCTCACATGCCTTTGGGTGCAAGATATGAACATAGATGAAGCGTTTGCTTGCCTATATAATAATGACTGTAAGACACAGCACTGTGCCTGGACTGAGAAGATGACAGACAGGTATGAATAATTATAAATGTAATAGCAAAACAGCGGGTCAATTTGGATTTCAGGATCTTCACCGGGTTTATGTGAAACATTAAAGAATTCATAGCAATCATTCCCCTAAGTGCCAACTCCTCCCCAACGGAGTACCCCAACTCTAGTGAACAATTTTCTTGATGGAAAAATCAGAACTAACCATTAGTAAGTCGTCAAGACTCAACTGTTGAGAGGAGGGATTGGATTCCAAAAACAATGAAAAGAATTCCACCCGAGAGTGCAACCTGCATCAAAATAGATATAAACTTGGTTTTACTAGTTGCTCACCAAATTAAATGCAAACCATAACTGTCGCATAAGGATAAAAAGGAAAAGTATGGATCTGGATTACAATTTTCTCAGATATCTGACACGCCAGGCTCTTTCCTCCAAGTACAGCAGCAGTGGTGCACAGTGCTTGTCCTCTGAGAAAAAGGAAAAAATAAAAGAGGAAACCTTACTAATCACTAATCACAGCATATACAGAGTGAAGATATATAAACATATAAAATGGAAACAGCCCTGTATACATACAGAGTGGTTTCAAAATATTAAGGAAATAGCAATGCTTCAGTAAATATGTATAGACATCTAATGGTAGCAGAACTTACAAAATTCCACCAAGAACCACACCAAATGGATTCTCATCTGCAGCCAAACCAATGGTAGCAAGCTGAAAAGACAGTGAAATACTCAGTCCAACATGATAAACATGCAATAGTCCTGTTAAAGAAGAGACAGAAATTTGAAATTCATGTTATAAAGTTTACCTGGCTCTTGTCGCCCCATTCACCAAAGAATGTGATGGAAAATGCCTGCAGAATAGGCACTTTCAATTTATTTGACAAAATGCAGGCTAATCAAGATTCAACTGAATAGATTTTATAACTTATGACCTTCAGAAATATGGGAGAGAAGAACTGTGTGAGAAATGGCCGCCTCTCCTTTTTTGAATCATCATCAGTCTGATAGCATAGGAAACAGTCAAATGTCCTCATAATCTTAAAATTGTTATTAAAAAAGCTAAATACTAAGAAGCCCTTTCCTTTTCCAAATATCCTAGATAACCTCCTATACAAATTTATCTAATTAATCCCTTAAAGTTCTAATCAAATAAGTTCAACACTGAAAGAAAACATGCTGTCGGTATGTAACACTATTCCTTTTAAGAAATATACTTTTATTTCTGTACCTTATTCCCCCCTTTTACTGTTCCTGGGTTTGCCTTCCAGTCAGCATCCTAGTCACACCAGTAAAGAAACATTTAAACAATTTCATTTTTTCCCCAAACAGAGAAAAAATCTACTTAAACATCAGGAAATTCATTAAAGTAACCAACCAGTTTTGCTTCAACTTCAGCCAATTCTTCAGCCTCCCTATTAAGGAAATATAGTCAGATCATGACATGATTTAACTTACGATAAAGCAAAGCTTACCTAATGACACATGACAAATAGAAACCAAACCCAAAAAAATGATATAAGACTATTGGAAGAGACTAAAGAGGTAATAAAAAGCATTACCCATCCTCCATAAATCCATCCCATAAAGACCACAGGCCAAATCCAAAGAAAAGAACAGTCGTAATGTGATGTGTCCATTTCCTAGAAATCTGCATAATTGAAAAAATACAAGAGAATGAGAGCATTCCCCTACAAGTTCATAATTGTTACATGTACATGAGTGCATGGTACATAATTAAATTTGATTACATTAATCACCTAAGCAGACTAAGGTTTGCTGTATAGGTCACAATGAAGGAAACCACACTTCCACACACTAGAGTTCGACAAATACCATATTTACTGATAGAACTACACAATACAGTGGCTATTACAGGCTTAACTTAGTATCCAACCATCCATACATAGTTTACATCTGAAAAGATTTAATCCATGTTTGTAAAGAATGCTTTAAGATTTAAGTTCCACAAGAGATTGAGATCTATGTTTGGAGGGCAGTATTTTATCACTGATAGCAGCAGTAGCAGAATTAACTATAGCATATAGCTTTAAGTGGGCAAACCTACAGCCACACTGAAGCATATCCAATGCATTTTGTAACCTGTAACTTTAGAGAATAGACATCAGTCAAATTGACTTCAATTCAGTTCTCGGCTTCTCGTCCTAAAACAAAGATGCCCAATACTGCTTGGAGTTGCCCAAAAAAGGCCTTTAATCTGGTTGTTCAGGTCCTTTAAAAGAAACTAAAATTTACCCACATGCAAAAGAAGCCATTCTCAAACAGCAATCAAACCACTTACAAGATTTGGAGCAGCCCAGCCAACAACAGCAGAAAGAATAGTCATCACCTACAGATAAAACATTTCAAATAACTTGATGCTCAATTAAAAAAAAAAAGTTAACAGAGTGAATCAGAATGAAAATGATGCATGGAGAAAGGGAAAGAGAAAAACACTTACAATTAAAGCTGCCAGGCATCCTAACAAGACAAGTTTCCTGGGATGGCGCATTGCCAAGATCTTGAAACAAATAAAATAAGTGATTTTAAAAATTCAATAATCGAGCTATTTCAGGATAAAATGCAGTAAAATTTGTGATTTTGGGCCAAGCACAATACTGCAGGATTTAATACAATATTTAAGTGAAAAAAAGGAAATCAATATAACGCAATTAAAGATGCAAAACGTAGGAAGTGCTTTCTGACATTTAAGTATATATCATATTTGTCTCTAAATAAAACCTGTATCACTGACAAAAATAGTACTCTTATCCATCATGCGTTGAAAGTTTGGAACTAAATACCTACCCTCTCCAAGAACCAGAAAAAGACATTAGCTTTTCTAAGCTTAAAACCATGTTCCAAGTTTTCAGTACCCTAAACAATCTACGCTCCATTTCTTCATTCATACATGAGGCTTGCTTAGGTTAAAACAGCAACTTTGAGTCACTGTGATAAAAAAACATATTATCACCAAAGAAAAAGTAAACGAACAAACATTAACATATTAAACTCATGAATGAAAATGATGATATACTGCCCTTCAAGAAAAATTTCCACAAGCTAATTCCAGTAAAACCAGTTGATTACTACAATCCAGAAATTCAACACTTACACAAGAAAAACATTTTACTACAAAATATTCAGCTAACGTTACTATTGTTGCTCAGAACAGTTCATTCCTTTGAGTGTAAACAAAAATTTCATTCCCACACCGGTCGATGCATAACAATTCAGAGTGTAGGTAGCCTGAAAAGTTACAGTTTACATAGATGAAATGGAAATATTTTACTTTAAAGGTCTTTAATCTGATTCTCTTTTTCCTACATATGAGGAAATCCCAGATGGAGGGGGCATTTGAAATTAATCCTCTTAAGAGAGATAACAAAAATTACAAAGACTGTGTTGTTGAAGTTTCCACATTTTCAAAGCTACTAGCCAACGAAGAAGTAAATGAGCACCTTATTGTTTTGAAGGATGGATTTAACTGGCACAGGTGACTTCTGGGGTAACTCATGTGAAGCCAACAGATACTAACTGGCCAAGTAAATTTTGCAAGGAAACTAACACCAAGAAACAGTGGAATATTAAACAAAGGTGAATTTATTCATGTGCAAGTGATCCATCTGGAATACACCTAATGAAGCAACTGAAGTCAAGGTGGTGGTTGTTGTTGTTGTTGCTTTTTTTTTTTTTTTTTTTTTTTTTTTTCAGAATTCATTCACAAGCTGAGCAAAAAAAAGAAAAGAACTCATTCACAACCATCTTCAAAGTGATCTTCAACCGTGAAATTTTTACCGGCAACATTTCCTTTTCCTTTTAGGAATGACGAGTCTTTCACGCTTTGTTTTACACGTGAAATTTATAATCCAATCAAATGTCTGATAAGCAGGTTTTTTAGCCTCTTGCTTTGTTTTACACGCAGAAAGGGGAATAAAATACCTGGAACATAAACAACTTATAAAAAAGGAAAAAGAAAAAGGAAAGAGCAACACTATTAAAACAATAGAAAAGGTTGTAAATGTAGGTTGATTATTCATTATTCACAACATGATCGACTCAGTTTTAGTTTCAAGTCCTTCTCAGAACCATATTCAATACAAAATAGTGAAACTCCAGTTTAATAAATATGAATTAACCAACCAAAAAACATAGAGAGAAAACTCAAATTTGACTAACCGCGGCAGCGAAGAACGTCTTGTCGCCAATCTCCGATAGCACAGTCATAGCCAAAGACTTGGAAAAACCCTTTTCAAAACAAAAACAAAAGTAATGATTAATCATCGCCAAATCAAAACTAGATCTAAATTGAAAAGAATGTCATAGTCGAATATTAATTGAACTATAAAAAAAAATTACTTGCACAAGCGAGGTCATGATTGCAGTTGCAGAGAGTGCCGAAAATGAAATTCACAGAAAGTAAATAGTTTCTTGTTTAAATAGTTTAGTGGAAAAGGAAATCAATTGTGTTTCTCTATGTGTGATTGAGTTCGAGCTCCGAGTTTGACTTGGGCTGAATCTTTGGGATGACGAAATCAGCTGCCCAGGGAAAGAGACGACTAAACTATCCAAAAATTAAGTGAAACCGGAAAAGGAAAAGGTGGAAAAAAGAAAAAACGTGGTGATTTTAAAAGGTTAAAAAAGAGTGTTTGTCTTTCTCAGCGTGTGTACTACACTTCCGCGAGTCAGGGGTTTGATTTAGGGACAAATTTCAACTGCGTTAGGGTCACGCCACGCTACTTGTTTATTTCGTTGTCAAAAATAGCTATTAGTTTAAATTATATTTGATGATTAAATCTTAATTTGTCAGATTTTGATTATTAATATTATTGATTTGTAATATTTTTAACACTAAACTGTTATCCGATATCAAAGCTACTACCAAAACATAACATGACACTGACCTAGCTTCTATTTAATTGTGATGTGGCTTTCATGTCTTTTTTTTTTCCTTTTCTTTTTCATATTTTCTTTATAAAACCTTAGTTCTCCTTTTTAACTTATTCTCTTTCTTAAGAGTGAGTGTTCGATTGAATTAAATGAAAAAATTCAAGTTGACAAATCTATTTTACCATCTTAAGTTGAGTTGAAATTTTCTCAAATCGAGTCAAATTAGATAGAATTTAAATCGAATTTATTTGTTTGAGTTAAATTAAAAAAATAACTTTGGTGTTATTTATTTTTATGTAATCGTTTTTAAAATATTTTTCTTTAAAGTTTTTAATAACATAACAAGATTATGATAGAAAACATGAGCAAAAAGTCCAAAATATAAGAAAAAACTACATCTGTCCAAACAACAAAACAAAAAATAAAAACATTACAACAAAACTGAAATAAACAATAGCAATACACAACAAACTAGTAACAGAAACACATCAGTTCAAAAACCGTCATAGAATAGCTTCAACTTCTTCTTTTGCTTCAAACACCGTCAATAAACTTGAAACATCTAGTAAAAGTATTGAATGAGTTAGTTAATAATAAAAAAATATTTACAAAAATAAATTAAATAAACATTTAACTTTATAAACTAATGCTAAGTATATTACCTTATTGATCTTTGGGCATTTTGGATAAGTCTAGCAAATTTAAAAACAAAAGTATTAGTTAAATTATGGGAATGGTTACTAATATAAATAACATAAAAACTTATTTTATGAATCAAAATTAATATATTACCATCTTTCATGGTTTCAAGTTCATTAACATAGTCTTCAAGATTGATCGAATCATTAGATTTTCAAAGCCAATCTTGTGTGCAAACTAAAGCCTTGACCATGAGAGGATGTAGAGAACTTTTAAAAATATCGAGAACACATCCACCCATGCTAAATGCACTTTTTGAGGCAATTGTTGAGATAGAAATAACAAGAATATCTCGAGCCATTTGTGCAAGAATAGGGAATATAGGACTGTCCTTTTTTCACCACAATAATAAATCAAATGAACTTGAATTGTTTACTTCGTCTTCCTCAACCAAATACTTATCCAACTCAGATTTACTTTCTAGTCCAACTTGTATCTTCTTCTTAAAGTGTTTTTGCTTGGGCAAGCCTATTTGCATTTATGACTGATCTATTTCCATTGAACTGAAAGGATTTGTCAAAAAACTAAATCTACCTTCAAACAATTGAATTCTCTCGACATTAGAAGAATACTCATTGAACAAGCAATGCAATTATTTATCAATCATTTTTATAATGTCATTAGCAACATTAGGAAAAAACAAGTTGACCCCAAAGCCCAAAATGTTCATTTTACATTGTGGATTAAAGATAATCGCTAAGTAAACTAGAATGTTGATCTTGTTTCCTTCACTTCAATACTTATTATACTTATCCCCAATTTTGGAAGTTATAGGAAATATGTCTAAATCTCCATAATCTTGCCACCCATAAAAAGGACAATGCACATCTGTCAATACTTTAAAAAGTGAGCGAGAGGTAATATGTAAAGATTCAGACACCTTCATTGTAAGATAATTGATCGTGATTGTGATGAAGTAATAATAATGATCGTACCTAGAAACTAACTATAATCACGATAATAGGCAAGCACACCTATCGAATAGTAGTATAGTTAGTGGCAAGACCGGAATGTCAAATCCAAGGAACTAAAATTACTAGTAATAACTTTCTTCCTATTATCTAGCCTAGAAATAAAAGAGGCGTTGTTTATAAACTAAAATTCTAACTAACTAAAGACGCGACAAAGAATAAGTTGGGGAAATACTTTGGGAAAACTTGATCGATAAAAGCAATACTTAAGGAAGAATCCACCTAGACTTCACTTGTTATTTAACTCTGAACTAGACGATTTATTCATTCGACTTGATTCATAGAGATCCTTAAATTATGTTAATATCTCCGTCGAGACTAAGAACAACTAAACCTAGGTTGACTAATTGAAATCTCTTTCTAGTTAAAACCCTTAGTGTTGCATAAACTCAATCTATGGATCCCCCTATTAGATTTGACTCTAATCCGGCAGATTTTTATCGTCCTATGTCTAGGATTGCGATCAACTCCACTTAATTGTGTTGGATCTACTATTAAACATGGACTTTTGCTCCTCTGAATAAGCACATTCGACTTGAATTAAAATCCTGAAATATCAACTCAAGAATTAAAAGCACAATTAAGAACAAATCGAATATTTATCATATAGTTCAGATAACAATAACAAGATCCGTCTTAGGTTTCATCCCCCTCAGATATTTAGGGGATTTAGTTCATCATAATAAGAGAAAACATCTCAAAATAAGAAAAACAACAAAACATAAAAAAAACCTAAAACTCTTGAGAGAAATTTAGGAAGATCTTCAGTCTTGATGTAGATCCTTGCTTCTGAGATGGATCGATTGGCTTTCTTTGAGTAATTCTTTGCTCTCTATTCTGTGTGTCCCCTTTAGTCCTCTCCTAAGGTGTTTATATAGACTTTGGAATACCCTTCTTAGCCCCTAAGTAGCTATTTCAGGGACACGCCCGTGTGAATCGAGCCCAGGCCGTGTTCAAGTCTGCTAATGTGGCACGGGCGTGTGGTGCACCCGTGTGAGGAACTCCAGGCCGTGTTGATTTCTTACTTTGGCCCATTTTCTCCGTTTTTGGCCCGTTTCTCGTTCTTTTCACTCTCCTATGCTCAGCTAAGTATAAAACATGAAATTAAAGGATTAGAAGCATCAAATTCCACAATTCAAGGGATAATTCATCCAAAATTATACTAAACATGGGGTATAAATATGTATAAATTATGATTTATCAAATACCCCCACACTTAAGCCTTTGCTTGTCCTCAAGCAAAATCCTCAACTCACAATTAAAACTCGTTCTTCTCAACTTATAATCTTTATCAGTAATGTTTTAAATCAATCTATGAGTAATCATACATTGAGAATTCAACTAAACGAACATCAAAGTTTCAAACAATCTAAGTTGAGAATCTTATCACAGAAACATAGGTATTCTCCCCTCTTCTGAGTAATTACCTTGAATTCAAAATCAGCAAGAGTTGACATCCTTACTAAAGATTCACTCTATTCACTCGAAGTGTTTAGGGTTCAAAAATTAAGCACTTATTAGTCAACATGAAAAGTTATTACCATAAGCTTGCATGAAAATCAAATCTCCACCACTATAGATTAAGATGATACATCGATCAAAAGGTCTTTAGAAGGTTGTAACGGGGCTTTGGTTAGGGGTGTGGATAAAGCTGAAAGAGAAGGGTTAGAATCGAGATTGAACTGAAAAATCATCTAACTAGAAAAATCTTTATCACTGAAATATATTCCTAAATTTGAGCTTTTCTTCATGAATAACATTGTTTAAGATCCATAGTATATAATTACATAATAATATGCTAAACATTTAAATTACAACTGTTTTTTTTTAAAACAAATCGAATTAATTAAACTTTACTAATTAAGGGGGAGAATATAGCTAGATAATTATTCAACTCCAACCTCGACAAAAATGGGGATCAAATTAGAGTGAGGGAAATTCTCAAAGAATCAAAAACAAGTTTATGGGTTAATATTAAAGGTAAACCAATAAATGGTTTGTTAGGCTCAAGGGGGTTCACTAATGGTTAATTATGAGGGTAAGCTTTTATGGAGTAAATGGGTTAAACCTAAGTGCCTTTATCATCTCGACATATCAAATCAATGGTGTGGTCTTGACATGCATAATCGAAGCAAGTTCTAGAACAACGAATCAATATTGACTCACTCAAAGCAACAATAAAAGTGAGCATGAAAGGATGTATGCTCAAAAGGCTAAAAAATCTCACCAGAATTATGGCTTTTGATGTCAATCCTGTGAATTTCAAATTTCAAGATAATACCTAGATTTGGGGAAACAACCTAGAAAAAATTTAAATTCTCAAAAATTTCAACTTATCATGCTTGATTCTTTAATGTCTTAAAGTTTGAATAATCAAAGCACAAATACCTATGTCTTAATCCTAACATATCAATAAAAATCATAAATCAATCTGAATTTATTCTAATAGTGATATGAGAAAGTGACTTGAGAGATAAGACATAATTCAGGGATTCGAGAATAATGCACTTTATAATCCCCCTGCACTTAAGATGTACATTGTCCTCAATGTACGAAGATAGGTAAAAATATAAGCATAGATCATAAGTGAGGGATAGAAACGAGACTCCTTGAATTTTGGATGCATTTCTTAGAATAGTGAAAGCTGAATTGGAGAAAAGACTACTTGAAGTTCATGATTCTGGGCTACTGAAGAGAATAAACACAACTGTGGGGAGAATTAAAGTATTACTCGATAAGAAATAAAGTGCAAAATAAAAGTATTTACAAGGAAAAGGAAAAATATAAAATAAAGAAAATTAAGAAGGCAGATAATTTAAGTAAAAATAAAAGAAATTGGACTCAAATGTCCTTATCGGCAGATGAATCATGAGGTGGTGGTGGCGGTGATGAATAGTGAGTGGTTTAAGATAGGGGATTGGGCACATGGGGGTATGCAATCTAGCCCGTGTGTTTCGTGGACTTATGGTTTGGCCACGGGTGATTGGCATGGGTGTGTCACATGCCCGTGCTAATTTTTTAGTTTCAACCACGACCTATTGGCACGGGCGTGTTGCCCGCCCGTATTGATTTGGCAGGTTCGCCTATGACCATATCGTACGGCTGTGGCGATTTGTCGAAACCTGTGTCTTGGGAAAAATTTCACTCTATTTTCAAACGACCATGTCGCACGGTTGTGTTTCCATCCATGGTGTAGCCACGGCCTCAGGCACGCCCGTGTGCCTGGCCGTGTGTGTAACACTCCAAACCCAGCCCAAATGTTATGGCCAGATCTGGTGTGTTACATGAATATTAGACTAAACCTAGATATTGTTTTAATACAATTTTAGGTCATTTGTGGTTAAACCGTGCTTATCATCTTGTAAAAGAAAGTTATTTTCAGTGTTAAAAACCATTGCCATTACTAAGTAAAAACTCATTTCATTTTAGCCAATCTTGTTATTGTGTTGGTAAGTAAACCATCTGTTGCATATTAGATATTTTGAAAACATTTGTTAATTTGAAATAAAAATCCATGCAGACTAATCTATCATTTTGAACTAGTAACAAATAAATAAGTAAAAAACAAAAATAAAAATAATCACCGAGCGGTCTTATTACAATTTAAAAACCTCAAAAATAAAAGAATACGAAAATGAGGTAAATTTAGGAAAATTTAAAACCAGAAAATAGTTCACGTGGCCACTCCGAATCCCTTGCAGCTCCAAGTCCTCTAAGGTTGGGGTTCACCTATATGGATGGAAAGAAAGGGGGTGAGTTTGTGAAAACTTAGTGTGTAAGCTAACCCAACCAGAGTCAGAGATCATCTCAAGCTCAATCTGGGCCTAAGCCCTATCCAGATACAGTGATAACTGGGCCTTAGCCCTATTCAGAAAACAGTATGGGCCTTAGGCCCATTACAGTAACAGATCAGTGTATTATGCATGTATGCAAAGCCCAAGCCCAATCCAGCCCTACGCACTAGCCGTACCAGCCCTACACACCATGTGGGAAATAACTCAACCCACCCAGCCCTACACACCATAGTCGCAGCATAGCTGCTTAATCAGATATTATGGCCAACCCACCAGAAACAGTAATGCGAGGCAAAGCCCCTTAGCAGAATACGTGGCATTGCCACTTTAGCACTTCCTCCATCATAATAACCCAGTCCCATGCAATAGAATATAATATGACATGGCATACAGAGTATCAGATATAATAGCATGCAAATCAGTTAACTTAACCCTAGGGGTAAAATGGTCTTTTAGCACCTAGGGGTAAAACAGTAATTTCCACCCTTAAGGGGTATTTTAGTAAATTTGCCAGATTTTAGGGTTTCATGCTCATTACAGTCTATTACAGACCTATCGTCGTCCAAGTAACTTAATTAGCCCATTTTATTATTACAAAGTCATCGGGCCCAAAACCCTCTAATGGGCCCGACGGAGCCCACAAGCTACTGTAACCCACTAAGTCCAAATTTCCCACTCATTTTAGCAGATCTAATAACCAAATTACCAGAATGTACTTACAGCTCGATTTCACCTATATGGGCCCGTAAGCCCATTGGGCCTAAATTTGGCCCTTCGAGGCCCAAAACCACCCAAATGCACGAATACGTGCCCACAACAGTCTTACCGGTTGCTATTACCAACTTTACCATTTCAAACCAACCCACGAGCACTTGCACATTCGCAAGCCCTTGAAATGCCAGCATTTCGGCATTTTGACTTTTCGACTTTTGCCGATCTAGTCTACCAGAGGGTGTTGATTATACACCTGTTTGCAACTATGTTGAGATCCGTGATGATCAACCTATAATAATTTACTCACCACGTTAATCCATAAACTAATTGAACTATCATTAACTTACCCCATATACGATCGGCAACCACCAATCAATCACTTATCCTTACCTTGTCGAAATCTAGCCCTAACTACTAGATCTAGATTGCTTATAATCACTTAAGTCCAATACTATCTTTTGGAATTGATCGAGCGAGATCAGATCTTAGTATCTACATCCATGGATAGAATTAATCCAACACATGAAAGTTAAAGGGGTGTTATCCTCTCTAACCGAAACTTACTCAAAGAGAAAAGCCTAATATCGAAACCGAAATCTAAGATGAAGAGTACTTACACACGGATCCGCTTGATTGAGTTGATAGCTAGAAGTAGATACCCCTATTCTAAACCTAGTACAGTCGATCTAATCGTACCACAAGGGAAGGAGAAGAATGGATCAAGAGGTTGAAAGAATAACAGAGAACGGTGAAGGTTTTGGTTGAGAAAAGAACACTTGAGAGGGTTCGGCCAAAAGATGTTTAAGAGAAAAGGGTGGTAGGGCTCGGATTTAAGAAAAGAACTCATACTAATGGGGAAGTAAAGAAACTCTCTGAGATTTGGCTTCTTGAACAAACGACACAAAGAGATTCTAAGTGCTTCGGGATTTCAGATTTTGAAGTAATCAGTCAAGGGAAATCTATGGTGTGATTATTGGCCTAGGGTAGTTTTTAAGAAAGTAAAAGAAAAAGCAGAAGAAATTATGTAAGAAAAGTGATGTCAATAGAGGGAAATGAGAACTTTGAGGTTTCGGTTTCTAGACAATCGGCCAATAGATAATCGACCAAGAGAGGGAATCGATAGAAGACTTGATTGTTTCGGGTTTTGAGATAGTTGGCCAAGGTGGTTCAAGAGGGAATCAACTTTAACAAAAAAGAAAAGATGAAGAAAGAAAAGGTAGACTCAGCTTTTTGTGACAATCAGCTAGGAGAAGGTTTGGATGTTTAGGGACTTCGGCTTTTGGAAAAAAGAAAAGATGAGAACTAAGTGAAAAGAGAGGTATGGTCGGCACCCCTAGCCCTTAACTAATTAGCATTCAAGACTCACCACAAAGCAAATCCCAAAGAAAAGGCAAAAGAAAAAATCAGCACACCACTACCAAATTACCGAAAATGAAGTCTCCTAGCACCTCTAGCCGAATATGCACCCTCAACCCTCCAATCAGCCAACACAACTTCCCATTCAAAATTCCTAAATTTTCTCCCCTTATCCCTCCTTGATTCAATCCCATGAGTAGTTCAAACACTTCCCTTCAGAGTTCAACTTGAGTTCCATCACTTACCATGCACACATATTAAAAAACAAAACAACACTTTGCTTACCATGGGAGTCGAACCTTAGCTCTTGCACAGCCCTTACACGCCACCTCCTCAAGCTCTAAGTGGCATCAACTTGCCACTTTAACACAGGCTTACTTGTGTCTTAATTTTCTAATTTTTATTTAAAAGCCCACTTAACCAATGCCCCTTCTCCTTTAAGTTAAAATTCAAAAATTCTTCCAGGCTTTAACTTAAACTTAGGCCTTCCAAAGACCCACTAAACACATTTAATACATAATTTAACACATCCAGACAAGTAAAAATAAATTAAAGCAAAATCTCAAAAACCTGAAAATTGGGGCGTTACAGTGTGGCTCTGAAAAATCTACGTTTTAAAGGCTTAGTTAGTTATTTAGACGTTATGAACTGAATTTAAAGAAATCAACAATGTTAGTACTCGGGTTGCCTCCCAAGAAGCACTTATTTAGAGTCTAAGCTTAACTTACCTTGCTTGCACCTTTACTAGGGTTCGTGGATCCTAAGCTCCTCCCTATCATTTTTAAAATCGTCACCATTATATAGTTTGAGTCGATGACCGTTTACCTTGAAGTTGTTGTGAGTTGGATGTGTTACCTCAACTGTGCTATAGGGAAAAATACTTTGAACTATGAATGGGCCTGACCATCTCAATTTTAGCTTTCCAAGGAATAATCTAAGCCTCAAGTTGTAAAGCAAGACAAGATCGCCAGCTTTAAACTGTTTGGGTTGCTTTAAATGAGCGTTATGGCGTCGCTTTGTGGCTTCTTTGTATAAGCATGAGTTTTTATATGCATTGCAGCACTATTCATCCAACTCGTTTAATTGCATGAGTCTCTTTTCACCTGCAAGATTAGGGTCAAGATTTAGAAATTTGATAGCCCAAAATGCCTTATGTTCTAGTTCAAATGGTAAATGGCAACTTTTCCCGTAAACGAGTCTATAGAGAGATATTCCTGTGGAAGTTTTGAATGCGGTTCTTTAAACCCATAAAGCATCATCTACTTTCATCGCCCAATCTTTCCTATTTGACTCTACTGTTTTCTCTAAGATGCGTTTCAGTTTTCTATTAGCTACTTCAACTTGTCCACTGGTTTGGGGGTGGTAAGGGGTAGCCGTTTTGTGGTGCACTCCATGTTTCTTTAGGACTTTTTCAAACTGAGCATTACAGAAATGAGTTCCTCTATCACTAATATTTGCTCTAGGTGTTCCAAATTGAGAAAAGAGTTTTTTAAGGAATTTCACTACCATTCTAGCATCATTAGTAGGTAAGGCTTGGGCTTCTACCCATTTAGACTTGTAATCAACTGCTACTAAGATGTATTTATTTCCAAACGAATTAGGGAATTGACCCATGAAATCTATGCCCCATACATCAAATATTTCACATGAAAGCATATATGTTTGAGGTATTTCGTCACGTTTAAAGATATTACCTGTTTGTTGACATCTGTCACAAGAAGTAACATACATGTTGGCTTCTTGAATAGTGTGGGCCAATAAAAACCTGATTCGAGTATTTTATAGGCGGTCTTAGGTCTACTGTAATGTCCTTTTGTTGGTCATGAATGGTAGTGTTCCAAGATTTTGTTTGCTTGTCTTTGTGACGCATCTTTGAATTACTTGATCTACACATATATGAAAAAGAGAAGGGTCTTCCCAAAAGTAGTTTTTCACATTAGTAAAGAATCGCTTCTTTTGCTGATGTGTCAACCCTTTTGGGATTATGTTAGCAGCTAAGTAATTTGCAATGTTAGTAAACCAAGGTATCTCAGAATCAAATATGACTAAGAGTTGTTCTTCAGGAAACGAGTCATTTATCTTGGCCTCATCACGTTCTTTGAGATATGGATTCTCAAGCCTAGAAAGGTGATTGGCTGCCAAGGTTTCAGCTTCTTTTTTATCTTGTATTTCCAAATCGAATTCCTGCGACAATAAAATCCATCTTATTAATTGAGGTTTCGCATCGGACTTAGTTAAAAGATAACGAAGAGCGGAATGATCAGTATAAACAATGGCTTTAGACAATATCAGATATGTCTAAATTTGTTGAACGCAAAAATCACAGCTAACAATTCTTTTTCTGTAGTAGTATAGCTCTCTTGTGCGGCAGTTAGAGTTTTGCTAGCATAGTAGATTGGTTGAAAATGCTTGTCTCTTCGCTATCCAAGAACTTCGCCTACTGCAAAATCACTTGCATCACACATTAGCTCAAAGGGTAAAATCTAATCAGGTGCAATTATAATCGGAGCATTAGTAAGTTTCTCTTTGAGAGTGTTAAATGCCTCTAAATATTCCTGATCAAAATTTAAGGGTACATCTTTTTCTAGTAATTTCGTTAAAGGCTTAGCTATTTTAGAAAATTTTTTAATGAATCTTCTATAGAAACAAGCATGTCCTAAAAAGCTTCTAATTGCCTTAACTGAACTAGGGGGAGGTAGTTTTTCAATGGTCTCAACTTTTACTTTATCAACTTCTATCCCCTTACTAGAAATCTTGTGTCCTAAAATAATACCTTCTTGAACCATAAAATGGCATTTTTTCCCAATTCAGAACAAGATTTGTTTCCTCACACCTTATTAAAACTCGTTCTAAATTCTTAAGGTAAAGATGGAAAGAGTTACCGAATATCAAGAAGTCATCCATAAATACCTCCATAATGTCCTCTACGAGTTCGTCAAATATGGCTAACATGCAACGCTGAAAAGTGCAGGAGCATTACATAATCCAAAGGGCATTCTACGATAAGTAAACGTACCGTATGGACAAGTGAATATCATTTTCTCTTGATCTTCAGGAGCTATCGGGATTTGGAAATAACTGGAAAGTCCATCCAAGAAGCAATAGTACATATGTCCTGACAGTCTTTCCAACATTTGATCAATGAAGGGAAATGGGAAGTGATCTTTTCAAGTGGCATCGTTTAATTTCCTGTAGTCAATGCAAACTCTCCAACCTGTTACCATTCTTGTAGGGATTAATTCTTCTTTTCATTGGCAACAACAGTCATGCCACCTTTCTTAGGAACAACCTGCACAGGACTTACCCAAGCACTGTCAGAAATAGGATAAATAATTCCCGATTTTAAAAGTTTAATTATCTCAGCCTTGACCACTTCTTTCATGTTGGGGTTCAATCTCCTTTGAGCTTGCATACATGGTTTATATTCATCCTCCATCAAAATTTTATGGGTGCAAAAAGAATGGTTGATTCCTTTAATGTTAGAGATTTTCGAAGCTATGGCTCTTTTATGTTCTCTTAACACTTGGATTAATTCCTCTTTTTTCTTGGGTTGCAAGTTTGAAGCAATAATTACTGGTAATGTAGAATTGTCTCCCAAAAATACATATTCTAAATGTTTGGGTAGTTGCTTCAGTTCTAGTTAGGGAGGTTCGTCAACAGAGGGCTTTTGTCTTAGTTCATCATTAATCTCAATACCTTCATAATCGATTTGTGTAGGGGATGGGTCATTGGAGTTTAAATCGATTATTACCTTTTCCATCTCAATAGTGACTTCGTCCTCTTCCCCACTTTGAACGGGACACAGTTCTAATGTGTCTTTAAGAGCGATTTCCTGAAAGAGTCTTGAACAGAATAATCAATAGAATCAATAAAATAACAGGAATTATCTTGTTCCTTAGAGAATCACATGGCATCATAAATTTTAAACACAATTTCTTCATCACCTACCCTAAGCCCTAGTTTACCATCCCCTACATCAATAATAGCTCTAGCAGTAGCTAAAAATGGACGTCTTAGGATTAAGGGTACCTCAACATCTTCATCCATGTCAAGCATAACAAAATCAACAGGGAATATAAATTTATCAACCTTAACTAATACATCTTCAATGATACCCCTAGGATCTTTAACAGATCTATCAGCTAATTGAATACTTATCCTATTAGGTTTTGGTTCCCCTAGACCTAGCTGCTTGAACATTTTATAAGGCATTAAGTTAATACTGGCATCTAAATCTGCTAACGCCTTTTCAATATTTAAACTACCAATTAAACAGGGAATAGTAAAACTTCCTGGATCTTTCAGTTTAGTTGGTAGCTTGTTCTGAAGGATCGTTGAACATTCCTTGTTAAGTTCCACTGTGGATAGTTCTTCAAACTTCCGTTTGTTTGTTAGAAGCTCCTTCAAAAACTTTGCATACGTGGGCATCTGCGAAATAGCTTCAACAAAAGGTAAGTTAATATGTAACTGTTTAAAAAGTTCAAGAAATTTACCGAATTGAGCATCCATGCGGTCTTTTTTTAACTTTGCTGGGTATGGGATGGGTGGTTTGTATTCCTTAAGGACCGGTGGGGCTTTTTCTTTGGGCTCAGTCTCCTCGATTCTCCTTGTCAGGCTCTTGTGGCACCTTCTTTTCAGGTTTAGTTAGCGTCTTCCTATTCATTAATGTGACTGTTTTAACATGCTCCCTAGGATTGGGTTTAATATTACTCGGCAAATCACCTTGTAGTCGTTCAGAGATCAGCTTAGCAAGCTGACCTATTTGGGTTTTGAGGTATTGAATTGATGCTCACTGATTTTTAAGTGCCGTCTCGGTATTCTAAAAATGAGTTTCTGATACTGAGATAAATTTCATGAGCATCTCCTCAAGGTTCGACTTTTTCTCTTGCTGGTAAGGTGGTTGTTGAAAGCCTGGAGGGTGTGGTGGTCTCTGATTTCCTTGACCACCCCACGAGAAATTGGGGTGGTTTCTCCAACCTGCATTATAAGTGTTACTATAAGGGTTGTTTTGAGATCTAGAATTATTACCCATATAGTTGGCTTGTTCATTTTCTGTGCTAGGGTCGTGGGATGAATAATCTGTGTTGTACATTCCTCCTCCATTTGAATCGCACCTCATCACTGGATGTACCTGCGTAGAGCCAACTAAACCGTCAATCTTTTTATTTAAGAGCTCTACCTGATTTGATAGCATTGTGACTGTGTCAACATGAAAAACATCTGCAGCTTTTTGTGGCTTTGTCCTCATGACTTGCCACTGATAGTTATTCAGTGACATCTTTTCTATAAACTCATAAGCCTCCTCAAGTGTTTTGTTATTTATGGTTCCACCGGCAGCTGAATCAATCATCTGTCTTGTTGAGGGATTCAAATTGTTGTGGAAAGTTTAAACCTGTAGCCACAAAGGTAGCCCATGGTGAGGGCACCTTCTCAATAAATCCTTGTATCTCTCCCAAGCGTCGTAGAGTGTCTCTAAATCCATCTGCACAAAAGAAGAGATATCATTCCTCAACTTTGCTGTTTTAGCCGGCGAAAAATATTTAAGTAAAAACTTTTCGGTCATTTGTTCCCAAGTAGTGATTGAACCTCGTGGTAGAGAGTTTAACCACTGTTTTGCCTTATTTCTCAAAGAGAAGAGAAATAATCGAAGGCGAATGGCGTCATCAGAAACGCCATTGATTTTAAATGTGTTGTAGAATTCCAAAAAGTTAGCTAAATATGTGTTAAGATCCTCATCCTGCAAACCATCAAACTAAACAAACTGTTGAATCATTTGAATAGTTTTAGGTTTCAGTTCAAAATTATTTGCAGCAATAGCAGGCCAACAATACTAGATTCAGTACCAGCTAAATTAGGCTTAGCATAATCATACATAGTACGAGGAGCAGGATTTTGATTCACAGGATCTGCGGCTACCATAGGAGGTAGCTAATTATTTTGATTTGCTTCCATCTCTTCAGTAGATTTGGGTTCATTCTCTTGTCCTTGTTCTATGTACTGTAGGCTTCGCCTTATGTCTCTTCGGTTTCTACGAACTATGGCTTCTAAATCACTATCAAACAATAATAGTCCTAACGGGTTTCTTCTAGTCATAAACTAGAGATACCTATCAGAGAAGAACAAAAAGAAAATTTTAGTAAATAAAACCTAAAAATAAAAATAGAAAATAAATTACAATAAAAGTAAAAATAGCTAAAATAATAGAAATCGAGTGTTCCTAATATCTTAGTTCCCCGGCAACGGCGCTAAAAACTTGATCGTGATTGTGATGAAGTAATAATAATGATCGTACCTAGAAACTAACTATTATCACGATAAAAGGCAAGCGCACCTATCGAATAGTAGTATAGTTAGTGGTAAGACCGGAATGTCGAATCTAAGGAACTAAAAGTACTAGTAATAACTTTTTTCCTATTATCTAGCCTAGAAATAAAAGGGGGGTTGTTTATAAACTAAAATTCTAACTAACTAAATACGCGACAAAGAATAAGTTCGGGAAATACTTTGGGAAAACTTGATCAATAAAAGCAATACCCAAGGAAGAATCCACCTAGACTTCACTTGTTATTTAACTCTGAACTAGACGATTTATTCATTCGACTTGATCCGTAGAGATCCCTAAATTATGTTAATATCTCCGTCGAGACTAAGAACAACTAACCCTAGGTTGATTAATTGAAATCTCTTTCTAATTAAAACCCCTAGTGTTGCATTAACTCGATCTATGGATCCCCTTATTAGATTTGACTTTAATCTGATAGATTTTTGTCGTTCTATGTCTAGGATTGCAATCAATCCCGCTTAATTGTGTTGAATCTACTTTTAAACAGGGACTTTTGCTTCTCTGAATAAGCACATTTGATTTGAATTAAAATCCTGAAATATCAACTCAAGAATTAAAAGCACAATTAAGAACAAACCGAATATTTATCATATAGTTCAGATAACAATAACAAGATCCGTCTTAGGTTTCATCCCCCTCAGGTATTTAGGGGATTTAGTTCATAATAATAAGAGAAAACATCTCAAAATAAGATAAACAACAAAACATAAAGAAAACCCAAAACTCTTGAGAGAAATTTAGGAAGATCTTCAGTCTTGATGTAGATCATTGCTCTTAAGATGGATCGATTGGCTTTCTTTGAGTAATTCCTTGCTCTCTACTATGTGTGTCCCCTTTAGTCCTCTCCTAAGGTGTTTATATAGACTTTGGAATACCCTTCTTAGACCTTAAGTAGCTTTTTCTGCGTGAAATTGAAACTCATCACGATAGGGACACGCCCGTGTGAATCGAGCCCAGGCCGTGTTCAAGTCTGCTAATGTGGCACGGGCGTGTGGTGCACCTGTGTGAAGAACTCCAGGCAATGTTGATTTCTTAGTTTGGCCCATTTTCTCCATTTTGGCCCGTTCATTGTTCTTTTCACTCTCCTATGCTTACCTAAGTATAAAACATGAAATTAAAGGATTAAGAGCATCAAATTCCACAATTCAAGGGATAATTCATCCAAAATTATACTAAGCATGGGGTAAAAATATGTATAAATTACGGTTTATCAATGATAAAAAGGCTCTAACTCTTTTATAACTCTTTAAATAATTTCCTAATCATCAAATGTAAGAACTCCATCTCCAACAGTGAGGTTAAGAAAAAAGTTATGATTTTCACATACATATGATTTAAATGTATTTTTGGCTACCTTTAACATCATATATGTAGAGTTCCATCCTGTAGCCACATCTAAACACAATTGAGTCTTACTACCTATCATTTCTTCTTTTGCTCGTTGGTAAAATTTGTTAATCTTGATGGTGATGCTTTTATATACCTTACAACACCTCTAACTCAATCCATAGACACATAAGCATCCTTAATATCATATTGCACAATGAGATTAAGAATGTGTGCAACACATCTCATATGCATAAATTTTCCCTTTGCGACAAAAGTATTTTGATGATTCAATTTCTTTCTCAAATATTCAATGATAACACTATTGGCGGATGCATTATTAACTGTAATAGTGAAGACCCTCTCAATCCCCCAATTTCGAAGACATCTTTCAAGGGCTTGACTTATGCTTTCACCTATTTGAGCAGATATTGAACAAAAACTTATAATCCTTTTTTGCAACCTCCACTCATCATCCACCCAATATGCCGTTAAAACCATGTAAGATATCCTCTGTAATGAAGTCGAAGTGTTTGTTGTAAAAAAACTCTACTTATATCTTTTTCAAAATAATTCACCATTATACTCTTAATGGAGTTAAATAAATCAAGACAATCCCTTCTAATTGTCCAACGAGATGGAAGACTAAACCGTGGGCAAGTATTTGAACCCTTCTTCCTCTATAATTTTAAAAGGCCGTTAACCCATAATTATTATATGAACCAATGCCTTTCTAATAACATCTTTGTCAAACACCTAAATTGATAAATTCATTGTTTCTTGGCTAGTCTTCACTAATGTTAATTTGATTTCTTTGGGTCAAATGTATTTCCTCGAGGACTTTTTAAGCATATTTTCAAATGATTATTCAAATTGTTTATAGAACTCGAAGTTGATTCCATGGTGTAACATCACAAGCATTGCATGTTACATTATTTTCCCCCTCTTCAGTTACATATTTGGTAAAATAATTCCAACAAGTTACCCTTGGAGTAATCTTTCTTTGAACACTTCCCTTGATTCTTGTTTGATCATCTCTACTTGGGGCAAAAATTTTATGAACTTTGAGTTGAACCATCTTGCTTTGGATCACTCATCTACAAGTAAATAAAAAAATTTAATATTAAAAATTAATGAAAAAAGCGCCAAAAAAAATTTTACACCGTAAATTTAACATTGGATCACTCATCTACAAGTAAAAAAACAAAATTTAACATTAGAAATTAATGAGAAAGATGTCACAAAAACAATTTAGCCAATACATGGTTTCACTTTGCATTAAATTATATAAATATAATACAACCCAACTTTTTTCCATCACTTTAATAATATTATTTATTTAACTTCCATACACGATAAACAATTTAATAATATTAACTCGTATATTAGCATAAATTCGAAATAAACAAACAAAATAACATATTATCATTAGAACAATTGACGAACATATTAGTAAATGACATTTCTAAGCATTGTAGTGTTTTTTTTTTTTTCATTTGAATCTTTCTCCTGTTAAATGATTAAAGCATTATCTTTAAATTCACCTGGTCTTTCTTTTTTTTAGTACTTTCATAACGTTTTAACTACTATTGAGTTATTTGGCTAGTTTTTTTATACGGTTTAGTAGTATCAAATACAACAACTTATGGAAATTGAACGGTGTCAGATTTGGTGCCTTAAGTGCAATATTTTCATCAGTGTGCACTTGTAATTTTTTCAAATAAATTGATTAATAAAATTATTTATGAATTACATTAATACTTTGTATATGTCCTCATATGGTTTTTGCATGCAAAGCAAAATGGAAGCAAATGTTTCTTACTGGTTGTCTAATGTTTAACTAATACTAAGCGGTATTACGTGGTCAGGTCGTAATACAGAAAGACATCTTATATTAGTAAACGAACCTAAACATGTTCTTAGTCTAATCAGAAATGAACAAACCGATTGAAAGACTAATATGTCGTCTATCAAGTCCAATTGGGGAGATGTCTTATCTTGGGCATTGGAGTGGATGACTCCTAGAAGATAGAGACATAGATGTGACTGACAGTACATTGGATATGACCCAAGCAAAATAGATACTGAATCTGTTTATAGATTTATTCACTTGTGACATTCATAGTGTGGCATATCTAAATCCTTAGTGGATGGCGGGCTATGTATGCATGACTCGTTCACTTTGATGTAAGTAAAAGCATGAGCTCGAATAGATAAGGAACCAAAAGTTGGTGTGTTGGGATTATGATTTCTGTAGTACGTAGCGTCATTCAGAATAATAAAATTCATAGACCGAGACATGGGTAAATTGTAACATCCTATTTTTTTAGTGGTGTCAAAAATATTGGTTACGGGACCACGATTTTGACCAATGAGTCTGTAATTATTATTTATTTAATATTTATAAAGTTTCCATAATGTCGTATTAAAAGTTAGCTAGGTAATTTTACTGTTTAGATAATTAATTAAATAAAAGGATCAAATCATAAAAGCTACTAAAGTTAATTACTATTAGTTAAAGGTGTTGAATGCTTATAGAAATGTGAACTGAGGGATTTAAATAGTAATTGTACCTAACTAATATATAATGGATGGTTTTGGTGTTGTGTTATAAGAAAATATGTTTAATTTTTAAGGGGTAAAATAGTAAATTAGTAAATAAATGAAATTAAAATATAACATGATGGAATAGCCATCGTATTTTTCTTTTCACCTTACTAATCGAAAACACCATTGATAAGTTTAGGGAGCTTTCAACCAAGCTTGGTTTTTCATGCATGGTATGTATTCTACTATCGTTTTTAGGGATTTTTATGTTTTGAGATCATTTTAGCTTAATCTAGCTAACCCGGAGGTTAATTTGTAAAACTGTTAAATGTTTTGAAATGTTTCATTGTTGGGTTTGTGAAGTTTTTGAAGTTTCGTGATAGTTTTGTAAGCTTGATAGCTAAATAAGATTGTTTTATAAAATAGTTTTTAATGATTTTGATGTTTAAGGATTTAATTGTTAAAATAGTAAAATTTTATGGAATTATAGTGAAATTGAGAAATATGTGGGCTGTTCATGGATTATAGGAAATTCAGCTAGCTTGGTGTAAGCTTAAATGTGTTCATTTTAATAGTTTCGAGTTTAGGGACTAAATTGCATGAAGGATAAAGTTTAGGGGTAAATTTGTAAAATGTGATTAAAAGGACTTAAATGCATAAAGTTGATTATTTATGTGGTTTGAATTGATTCAATTAAATTAAACTATACTATAGATCAATAATCTCAATGATCAGAGGATGTACGAGGAAAATGAAAAATTGCCGAATAGTCCTTGATAGTTAAATCACTTGACAATTAAGTTCATAATATCTTCCATGATTATGATTTGTTACTAAATGTTGTTAAATATTTATATATAAATTGTTGAAATGGAAAGCAGACGAAGTGGTAAGAAATCAAATTCTGAGATAATTTCGATGGATCGAGTAAAAGTCTCATACACGAGGTTTTTGAATGATTCCCGTTCTGGACTGAGCTTTAGCATTTGTTGCAGACTCGGATATACATGTGACACGGATTTAGCCTGGGCTGGTAATCCGTTGTTGTTTTAAAGGTTTAGCATGAATTAGTAACCTTACATGTATACATAGCCTTGGCCAGGCTATTTTTCTATGTTGTTAATGGTTTAGCCCGGATGGGTAACTTGACACATGTATTTATGTACCTGGCTAGCTCGAATGAGCATTAAATGTTTCTCGCACTTGTGTATTATTTTATTTTACAAAGTTCCATTTGAAAAATCAAAGGATATACCATGTCTTATTAATGTGGACAAAATATGAATTCTAACTATTCGTATGATCATTATTTGCTGATCCAGAATTATTGAACTTTGTCATGATAGGAATATTAGTTTGAATAGCATTTGCAATTACCTATTAAATGAATAAGGTAAGTTATTGAATTGAATTGTATGAGCTTATTAAGTATTGTATATACTTACTTCTGTTATTATGTTTTGTAGATTTTGGACAACTGGAACGTATGGATCGGATCAAAGGAGCTTACACCTACCATCTTCTAACATCGGTAGATTTTTAAGTCCTGAATTATGGTTAATTGTGGCATATATATAGGATACTTATTTTGAAAATGCTAAACATGTTTTGGTACTTTAATTGTAAGTGCACTTATATGCAAATTTGTTATATGTATTACATATTTGACATTTTGGTAAGGTGTTATTATAAGTCATGTTTGAATGATATCTTGGATGATTATGTGGTAACAAGTTTTTGGTGTGCATATGATGGCCACTAAACTAACTATATATATGACTAAGGTAAGTGCACCTATCAAACAATAGTATAGTTATAGTGAGTAGGGAATATCGTATCCATGAGGACTAAAAGTACTAGTAATTACCGTTTTTCTATTATTTAGCTTACAAATTGGATTGATTGTTTTTAATCTAAAATTACTGAACTAATCTAACTAAGAACGCAATGGAGAATAAAATAGGAAAATAATCAAAGATAACCAATGAGATAGACAATACCCAGAAAAAATCCACCTAGACTTCACCTATTATTATAAATCTGAATTAAATGATTTATTCACTTGTCTCTTGATCCGTAGAAATCCCTAAATTATGTTAATATCTTTTTCTAGAGTAAGAACAATTGACTCTAGGTTGATTAATTGAAATCTCTTTCTAATTAAAACCCCTATTGTCATATTAACTCAATCTATGGATTCTTCTATTAGATTGACTCTAATCTGGTAGATTTATATTGTTTTATTTCTAGAATTGCATGCAACTCCACTCAATTATGCTAGATCTACTCTTAAACATTGACTTTTTCTCCACTAAAATAAGCACATTAAACTTGAATTAATATATCAGAAATATTAAAAGAAGAAATAAGCATACATAGTTGAGAACAAGAATCAAGTATTTATCGCGTAAATTAGAAATCAAATAGTAAGATTCATCATAGGTTTCATTTTCCCTAGGTATGTAAGGAATTTATTTCATAATCCTGAATGGAAACATCTCAAATTTAGGATAACAACAAGACAAAAATAAACTCAATAAAACTTTGAAAGAAATTAAATGGAGATCTTCGATCTTAAAGGAGATCAGCTTCCAAGTTGATTCTAATGGCCTTCTTTGAGTGTTCTCTTCAATCTTCTCTAAATACCCCTTTAGGTCTTCTTTTAATAGGTATTTGTAGACTTTAGAATGCTTATAAAGCCTAAAAAGTGGGGTTTTCAACGTATTTGGAAAGCAGGGTGTGATATCGATATGGGCTGGCACATGGGATGTGGCCAGCCCGTGTGGAAATATCCAGGCTGTGTGGGTCCTAGAAATAGCTCTATTTGTCCGATTTTGACTCGTTTTTTGCTCATTTCACTCCTAAATGCTCTCCTAAGTATAGAAACATGAATTTAAAGGATTAGGAGCTTCAAATTCACTAATTTACATAATTAATCATCCAAAAACACATTAAGAATGAGATTAAAATATGTTACATTTATAGCTTATCAAATATCCCCACACTTAAGCATTTGCTTGTCCTCAAGCAAAATCCTCAAATTGAAATTAAAATTAATCTTTCTCAACTTATAGTTCTCATCAATAATGTTTCGTCATAATTCACAAATAATCATATATTGGTAATTGAACTAAAAAAGCACTAAAGATTCAAACAATCCAAGTCGAACATTTTTAAAGCATGAAAACATAGGTATTTCCCCTTATCTAAGTAATTACCTTTAATTCAAAATCGATAAGAATCGACATCCTCACTAATGATTCACTCAAATCACTCAAAGTATTTAAGGTTCAAGAATAAACACTCAATAGTCAAACATGAAAAGTCATTACCATCTGCTTGCATGAAAATCAGATCTCCACCACTATAAAATGATATAATATATAAATCAAAAGGTATTTAAGAGGTTGTAATGGGGCTTAGGTTAAAGGTGTGGAGAAAGGCTGAAAAAGATGGTTAAAATCGAGATCGAATTGATAAATTACCAAACTAGAAAAATAACAAATGCTGAATTAAAAACAAGTGCATAAATCAGGAATTATTCAAGAATAAGAAAACAAGCTTCTCCTCAAAATATGAATTTAACTGTTCAAGCTCAATCATAAAACTAAATAATGATCAATATGTAAATATATATATTTTTCTTTCTTTCTTTCTTTCTTTTTTTCGCGTTAAGAAATGATTCAATAAATCAAATAAAAGAGCATAGTTAGGCAACTATCCAAATCATATTTCGACAAAAAGGGAGTCTGTAAAACGGGAAAAATTCTCAACGAACAAAAAAAAAAGAGTTATGGGTTAACATTAATGGGTAAATAAAGAAACGTTGTGTTAGGCTCAACGGGGTTCACTAAGGGTTAATTATGTAGGTAGGCCTTTTATGGGATAAGTGGGTTAAAACCTAAGTGCCTTTATCATCTTAGTGTATCAAATCAAAAGGTGTGGGCTTGACATGTATAATCGATGCAAGTTCTAGAATAACAAATGAAATTGACACACTCATAACCAATAATAAAATGAGCAAGAAAAATGGATGCTCTAAAGGTTCAAAATCTCACACAAAATCATGGTTTTTGATGTCAATCTTGCAAATTTAAAACTTCAAGGTAATACCTTAATTCAGGGAAACAACTTAAAATTCTTAATTCTGAAAATAAACTTATCATGCTTGATTCTCTCATGTCTTAAAGTTTAAAACAACCAATGTATAAATCTCTATGAATTTAATCCAAAACACATCAATAAAAATCGTATATTGATACAAATTCATTCTAATAGAAGTATGAGAAAATTACTTAAACATAAGACAAAATTCAAGGATTTTCTAATAATTATATAAATAACCTCCCCACACTTAGGATGTACATTGACCTCAATGTACAAACAGATATAATCACAGTATAAACAAAATATCATAAGAGATAGAGAAAACTGAAATTGCCCTGAATATTGGATGAAATCCCCAGAATAGTGAAAAGTGGAATTGTAATCAAATCTAAATGTAACGCATGATTCCGAACAAACTAATAAGAAAATAAACACAAATAATAGAGAAGATTAAGGGGTTATAACTCGATTAGAAACAACCATAAAATATATATTTCAAAAGATAATAATTAAAATAAGTTTAAGAAAATAAAAAAAAAGAAAATACAACAAAATTTTTTAAAAAATAAAAAAATAATATAAAAATAAAACAAAAAATAAAAAATAAAAATAAACTCAATGATACCAATAAACTTAAAGGTAATTGAAATAATAATAGTAAAAATATACTAAAAATAATAGAAATAGTAGAAAAGTTAAAATAAATTTAAAATCTAAGTATAAGAATAATAAATAAAAAATAAAAAAATTAATAAAATAAAAATAAATAATATAAAAATAATAGTAAATAAATAAAATAAAATAAAAGGCGTGGCTTGGTTGGGGAAGAGAAAAAAGACAAATTGAGAAATGAATTCTAGGGTTTAAGCCACATGGCCGTGTCACACGACCATGTGGAGTATTTTTAGCCCGTGTGCAATTAAAAATTAGCCCAGTTTTCACACGACTATGGACAAGCTCATGTGTCCAGGCCATGTGTGATCTCCTTCGCTTCTTCTACGCCCATGTGAGATTCCACATGCCTGTGTGGCTTAGCCGTGTCTCTTACACGACCGTGTCTTTTGCTCGTGTAACTCGCTGACTTGGAATAAAATTGAAAAAAATTAGTTCCAGGTTTCACACGGCCTAGGACACGCCTGTGTGTCCAGGCTGTATGGGTCACATGGCCATGTTGCAGGCCATGTAACTCGCTGTCGAACCCCTTATTATGCACATAGCCTGGGACACGCCCATGTGGCTAGGCCGTGTGTGCCACACGCCCGTGTAGCTAGGCTGTGTGGGTCAAAAACACACATTCTTTTAAAGATTTTTTGAAAATTAATTAATTTTAAAAATAATATGAAATAAAATTAAGAAAATTAGTGGTGTTAACACTAGGGTTGCTTCTTGAGAATCGCTTATTTAAAGTTTGAGCTCGACTTACCTCGTATTCGAATGGTTACGGTGGTTTGTGGAGCCAAAACTCGTCTTTCTTATCATCAATTCTATGATCAAAATAAGGTTTAAGTCGAGTACTATTTACTTTAAATGTGCCAAGTTCAGAATTAGTTACCTCAATTGTACCATATGGAAAGATGTTCAGTACTATAAAGGGATTTGATCTGGTTGCATCAAGCTTCGAAGTGGCCATTTGAGGATCTATTTTATCTAGCAGTACCTTGTCTCCAACCTTTAATTGGTTTATTCCATCCACATGCTCATCATGGTGTCGCTTTGGCTTCGCATAATGTATTCTCGATTTCTTCTTGACATGCGTCAGCCATTCGTCTTGTTTATCGATCTGTAACATTTGTTCTTCATGAGTCATTTTGTTTTTGTTGCATGGACTGGAACGTGGCTCCATTGTGTTTTTTCGAGGTGTTTCTTGCAAAGAATGTTGAGCCACATGGTTACTCATATTAACAGAACTTGTAAAATCATCTCGATCACTACATGTCTTAACAAAATCAAGAGCTTAGAGAGTAATCATTTCATCACCTACACAAAGTATTAATTCACCTGTACCAACATAAAAAATAGTTCTAGCAGTTGCTAAAAAAGGCCGAATGGAATCAAAGGTACATCACTATCCTTATCCATGTCTAAAACAACAAAATGAACTAGGAATATGGATTTATCAATTTTTACAAGAACATCTTCAATAATACCCCTAGGAAATCTAATGTTTCTATCTGCTAATTGAATACTCATCCTAGTTTGTTTGGGTTTCCCAAGACCTAATTGCTTAAATATTTTATAGGGCATTGCATTAATACTAGCCCCTAAATTAGCCAAAGCATTATTAATATTCAAACTACCAATTAAACAAGAAATAGTAAAACTCTCTGTATCTTTCAATTTGTTGGGTAGTCTATTTTGCAATATGGCTAAGCAAACTACATTTAGTTCCAAATGCGATGAATCATCTAACTTCCGTTTGTTGGCCAAAAGTTCCTTTAAAGTGGGCATCTACGAAAGAGCTTCAATAAACGGTAAGTTAATATGTAATTTTTTTTTAAAAGTTTAATAAATTTACCAAATTGTTCATTTGTATGGTCTTTCTTCGTTGCATTTGGATGTGGAACTTGAGTTTTATATTCTTTACCAATTGGCTTTTGCTCATTCTGGCTTACCTCAACCTTACCGTTACTTACCACACTTTCTTGCCTCGATTTTGATTCAAATTCAACTAACTCTTCTTTATCTCGCACAGTAATTGCATGAAGCTGCTCTATAGGGTTAGTATCGGTATTACTGGGCAAACTACCTTGTGGTCTTTTCGAAATCAGTTTAGCAAGTTGACCGATTTGGTTCTCGAGCCTTTGAATCGATGCTTGTTGATTTTTAAGTGCTACTTTAGTTTTTTGAAAATGGGTTTCTGACACTGAGATAAACTTCGTCAACATCTCCTTAATGTTTGGCTTCTTCTCCTACTGATAAGGTTGTTGTTGGAAGCCCGGAGGGGCCTGTTCCCTCTAATTTCCTTGACCACCCCAAGAGAAATTGGGATGGTTCCTCCAACCTGCATTATAGTAATTACTATAAGGGTTATTTTGAGGCCTAGAATTATTACCCATATAATTGATTTTTTCATTTTCTGTGCTAGGAGCGAAGGGTAAACATTTTGGATTGTTCATTTCACCTACATTTTGGATTGTTCATTCCACCTTTATTTATATTGTATTACATCACCGAATATACCTATGTAGAAACATAAAAATTATCAATTTTCTTATTTAAAAGGTCTACTTGATTCGGTAACATGGTGACTGCATATAAGTTAAAAACACTGGCTGCTTTCATCGACTTTATCCTTATGACTTGCCACTGATAATTATTTAGTACTATCTCCTTTATAAACTCATAAGCTGCTTTGGGTGTTTTATTGTTCAGAGTACCACCGGTTACTGTATCGATCAACTGCCTAGTTGAGGGGTTCAAACTGTTGTAGAAGGTTTGAACCTGTAGCCATAAAGGTAACCCATGGTGAGGGCACCGTCTTAATAAGTCCTTATACCTTTCCCATGCATTATATAAGGTCTCTAAGTCAATCTGAATGAAAGAACATATATCATTCATCAGCTTAGCTATCTTAGTAAGTGGGAAGTACTTCAGTAGGAATTTCTCGATCATTTGATCCTATGTAGTGATAGAGTCTCGTGGTAAAGAATTCAACCATTGTTTAGCTTTGTTCCTCAACAAGAAAGGGAATAACCGTAGGTGAATGGCGTCGTCGCCATTTATCTTGAAAGTATCACAAACTTTCAGAAAATTAGCCAAATGAGTATTTGGATCTTCGTCTTGCGAACTATTGAACTGAACAAATTGTTGTACTATTTGAATAGTGTTTGACTCCAGTTCAAAATTATTTGTAGCAATGGTGGGTCTCATAATACTCGATTCAACCCAATTAGAGTGGGCTTGGGATTTACAGCAACTAGAGGAGGTAGCTGGTTGTTCTGATTATAATCCATCTCCTTAGTAATAATAACGTCCTCTTGCTCCTATACTATACTCTGTCGACTCTGCCTTGCTTCTTTATGACTTTTTCAAGCTGTACTTTCAATCTCACTATCAAATAATATTGGTCCCGACGAGTTTCTTCTAATCAGTAACTAAAGGAACCTGCCAGAAGCAAATAAAAGAAAAATTAGAAAACAAAAATTAAACTAAAAACAAAAATAAAGTGCAATAAAAATAAATGGCAAAATTAATAAAAATCAAGTGTTCCTAATATTTTAGTCCTCGACAACAGTGCCAAAAACTTGATGGTTACTAAACTAACTATAAATACAACTAAGGCAAGCGCACCTATCGAACAATAGTATAGTTATGGTGAGTAGGGAATATCGTATCTATAAAGACTAAAAGTACTAGTAATTAACGTTTTTTCTATTATTTAGCTGACAAATTGGAGTGATTATTTTTAATCTAAAATTACTAAACCAATCTAACTAATAATGCAACAGAGAATGAAATAGGAAAATAATTGAAGATAACCAATGAGATAGACAATACCCAAGAAAGTATCTACCTAGACTTCACTTATTATTATGAATATGAATTAACTGACTCTAGATTAATTAATTGAAATATCTTTTTAATTAAAACCCCTATTGTTGCATTAACTCTATCTATGGATTCCTCTATTAGATTTGACTCTAATCCGGTAGATTTATGTCGTCCTATTTCTAGGATTGCATGCAACTCCACTCAATTATGCTAGAATTACTCTTAAATAGGGACTTTTGCTCCACTGAAATAAGCACATTAAACTTGAATTAATATATCAGAAATATTAAAAAAAGAAATAAGCATACATAATTGAGAACAAGAATCAAGTATTTATCGTGTAAATTAGGAATCAAATAATAAGATTCATCATAGGTTTCATCTTCTCTAGGTATCTAGGGAATTTAGTTCATAATCCTGAATAGAAACATCTCAAAGTTAGGATAACAACAAGACGTAAAGAAACTCAATAAAACTTTGAAAGAAATTAAATGGAGATCTCCAATCTTGAAGGAGATCCGCTTCCGAGTTAATTCCGACGGCGTTCTTTGAGTGTTCTCTTCAATCTTCTCTGAGTGCCCCATTAGGTCTTCTTTTAATTGGTATTTATAGAATTTAGAATGCTCAGAAAGCCTAAAAATTGGGTTTTTCCACATATTTGGGAAGTATGGTGTGATATCGACACGGGCTGGCACATAGGCGTGTGGCTAGCCCGTGTGGATCCTGGAAATAACTCTATTTGTCTAATTTTGACTCATTTTTCACTCTTTTTACTCCCAAATGCTCTCCTTAGTATAGAAACATGAATTTAAAGGATTAGGAGCATCAAATTCACTAATTTACATAATTAATCATCCAAAAACGCATTAAGAATAGGATTAAAATATGTTACTTTTACAGCTTATCAGCTTAATGTTAGTTAGGATGGTAGAATGGATGAATAGATTGGTTGATAAATGTTGATTATATGTGGTGTCAATGATGGCATATTGGTTAGTCACATAAGGTGGATGATTTGGTATGATTTGGGAAAGTTTTAAAGTGTTTTGAATAAGTCAAAGTGATTAGAAATGGTTTGGCTTGGTACCTAATAAATGAATGATGTTTTGTCCTATTTTGGAAGCAATTTTAGGTGCACATGGCTTGGGACACGAGTTGTCACACGGCCATGTGCCACACACAGTCACACTACACGACCATATGGCCTATTAAAATTTTTTTGTGTAGGTTTGTCACATACAGCCACAGGTTGTTACACGGCTTGAAGACATGGTCGCGTGACCCTATTTCGAATCGCACACAGTTTGTGACATGACCGTGTGACCCTTTTTCAAATTGCACACGGTCAAGCACACGATCTGGCAACACGACTGTGTGACCCTATTTTCGAATTGTACATGGTTTGGCCACACGACCATGTTCCTGAGGCACACGGCCTAAGCTCTGTCACACGACCAGGCCATATGGCCGTGTGACCCATGTTTTCTGTTTTTCCTACATTTTTTTGTTCTATTTCAAATTAGTTCATGATTGTTTCTAAATTGATTTTTAGGCTCCATAAGCTCGATATAAGGCTCGTAATTGTATATATGCTATAAATGAGGATTGGTATTCAATATTTGATATTTAAATTATTAATTGGATGGTTTAATGTTGTAATTTGATTTGTTATGTGCTGTAACACTCTGTAACCTTAATTAGGGACGAAGATGGGTTAGGGGTTTTACATAAATGATATCCTCTCACTAGCATTACATGGTTGATGAAAAGTAAACGTTGCCACGAGTTGGTTGTCTTTTTGATGAATGACTTGATTACTATTTAATAATAATTGACTTGTCATGAATGAGGATGTAATGGTTACCATGAGATCAAATAGAATCATATTGGGAGGGAGGATATTATCTCAAAGAGATTAAGGATATCCTATGAGGGTAACACACTTATGACAAGGTCATTGGACAAGTATTGAGTAGTTACTTTCGTAATGGTATGTCATTAGGGAGAGCTCAGTCATGATACTATGTGGAATGACTTCGTGACTAAATGAGTTTATAATTAATAGGCGAAAAGCCGAAACTTAATTATAAGTCATTTGAGCCCTAATTAAATATGTCCAATTGGTCCCTTCTCTAGCTCGTTGAAACTAGAAATGAATTGCATGTTTGAATTGAAATAAACGAAATGAATAGAAATAGAGAAATGAGAAACATTCAGGAATGATTTTGGTTTCTTTGAAATAGAAAAATGGAATCATTTGGAAATAAATGTAGGTTTCTTAAAATGGAAATGGAAATGGAAATGAAAATGAGAAATGATACATTTGCAAATGTAAATGGATTAGTAAAAAATGATCGAAAGAATGAATTTATGTTTTTGAGCTGTTTTAAAGCCCAAAAATGAAAATAAATTATATGGTCATAGTGAATAAGTTGAGTTGTGAAATATTAAATATATTTTTCAGAAATTTTACTAGAGGTAAAATCGTCATAATTTTTCCAAGATAAAATTGGGATGAGAAATTTATTTAATTGAATATAAATATCAAAGTTTATTTTGGGAAATAGAAAAATAGAATCAAGTTGGATCACATGATAGAGTATTGAGTCAATAGGCTTAGGAAGTAGTCGTAACTAAACCCGATATGAAAGCCCCAAAATCCCCTCATGTAACATGAAGGGGGTGGCAACCATAGTAAGAATACTAGGGTGTGCCGTCCACCTTACTTCTACTCTAAGTAGAAAGTTGTTTTTCTATTTGAAATAAACCACTATAACTCAACAAGGTTTCTACCTTCTCTTCTTATAAATAGATGACACAGGTAGGGTATTAGACACACCTTTGATAGATTGTTACTTTGCCAAAAAATAGAGAGAATTTATACTTTACTATTAAACATATTTTTCCAAAATAATAGGTCTATCGGTTTCTATTAAAGAAGAGAGAACTTTCGCTTTCACCTAAAAAGAAAAGAAAACTTTTTCTAGTTTTGTGTTTTGATTCAATTGGTTCGAGCCCACACTCAAAGCAATTCTTGGTACGAGAATAGTAGAGAAGATCGTTTGGTTGAAAGCTGGAAAACATCAAGGATTCACTTATCCATAAACACAGGTACGGTTTTGGTCTAAGGTTTATTGCTATAAATATCACTGCCGAAACCATTTTTAAGCTTTGGAAAACGAGGTCGACTTTTAAAAACGAAAATAGAGTCGCCACCAATCTTTTTAGGTGTGATTGGATCACCTTTTTAAAACATTGATTTTGGCCTATGAAATTTCAAGAAAACGGGTTCGGGAGTCGGTTACGTACGAGGAAGGATTAGCACCCTCGTAACGCCTAAAAATTGGTACCAAAATGATTATTAAATGTCCTAGTGTCGAAAATTTGAAAAGATTTTTTAAATTTGATCCTTTTTTGAGTTTCAAAAACTTATTACTCCTTTTAAGAACATTTAATTATTTAGGATAAAAATGATCGAATCTCAGTAAGTTAGAGCACGATCTTTCACATTTCCCAAACGTTAAATATCTTTCATTCTTAGAAATCTTTATCTTGAAATATCAAAATATCACATCCAGTAAGTTAGGATGCAACATCTTAAATTTTCAAAGATAGTTTTTATTGTTTGAAAATCACATGTCTTAGCTTGAAAAGGGTATTTAATCATTTAAAACTAACGAAAAAAATTGAAGCCCAATAAGTTAAGGCACGATTCCCTCAAAAATCCCAAATGTCAAATATTGCCTTAATTTTAAAATAAAACAAATTTTGGATAAAAAAATGATAATTAAATAGGATCAATTTTAAAACAATGTTTTGATAAAAATGCAGCATTAATACATTACATAGCATAAATATTAAAGCAATTTATAATATACATTAACATTTCATACAAATATGGACAAATAAAAGACGACATAAAATAATAGATCATACATGTAATAAAATAATTATGCAAGAGTAAAAATAAACAAGATCTAATTAAACTAAAACAAATTACGAAATATATACAATAAAATTTAGAAATAAATTTAAAATCATAAAAAGGAAAAATAAATGAAATATTTTAAACAAAAAATGAATATTTAAAAAAAATAATGTTAAATAATATATTTTTAAAGGACATATATGTATAAAATAATTAAGTTGTTTTAAGAAAATATATAAAAAAACTTAAGATTCTTTTAAAGGGGAAATATTATAATATATAACAATTTAATATAAAAAATTTGCATTATTAAATCAATTTAAAATATCATACATATTAATATATTTTAAATAAATAATATAAGACTTAGGATTTTTTTAAAAAAAGGGAATAAATATAATACATAACAATTTTAAAATAAATAATATACATATTTAAAAAATGAAAAAAACATTATATTATTAAATCAATTTGAAATATAATATAATATATATAAAGTTTAAAATAATATATATAATATGTAAGAATATTGTATAATAAAATAATTTTACAAAAAAAAAAACTTAAGATAAATAAAACCAAAGTATTGAAATAAATAAATAATAATAAAATTGAATTAAAAAAGGATTAAATTGAAATTTTAATAAAATTTTAGGGAAAAATAAAAATGAATAAAATCGAATTTAGGATAGAATTGGAACGCGTGCTAAAAGTGAGGGACTTACTGGGCAAATTACCCTATTCCCAAAACGACGTCGTTCGAAAATATGCCCTAAAATGGCCCAAGAGATTAAATTAAAATAAAAACAGAAATCAAGGCCAAATTAATAAATAAAGAAAAGTAGAATTTGGACGAAATTATAGAGGATAGAATTGCGGAATGACCAAAAGGGTAAATTTCCCTTTCATCAGAAACACGAGGATCCTCCTCGGGTCGGGTCACACGCGTGCGGGTCAGGCTTGAAACGGCGCCGTTTTGGTCACTAAATGATCACTCCAAAACGACGTCGTATGGGTAGTCTATAAATATAAAAATCTTTAAAAAATTTCATTTCTAACATCCCTTTAAAAAAAAAACTTCAGAAATCCTCTAAAAGAGGAAAAAGAGAGGGCCCTCCGAGCTCCGGCTACTGCCCAGCCGAGCCTCGGTCATCGGCCAACCCTACGCACCTATTCACCCACACGCCTTCGTCTGTACTGCCGTGTACGGCTGCCGAATACCGGAAACTTTGATTTCTTGCGCAAAACAAGAAGGTAAACCTCCTCTTTTATTATTTGGGGTTATTTTTTTAAAAAATATTTTCTGTATAAAAAAAGGATTCATGTATCAAAATTAAAAAAATAATAAACAATAAAAAATAAGTAAAAAATCTCGAGAATCACCTCTATTCTGTGGTTTTATTGCTAAAAAAAAATCCCCTTACAATGATAATGCTTGGCTTTTATAGCCACTGTAAATCAACAGGTATTTAAATGTTTACAATCTCTGATTTATATCCTTTGCCATATCTGCTATGTCTTCATTGGTTTCTTTCCTTTTGCAGGTCTACACGCGAAAATTACAGCGGCGATCGGGCACGGATGGTGGCTTGACGAGGGCTACGTTGGGTGCATGCGGCACTAAGGTTTGCTGGAAACCCTAGCTCCCCGAATCTGTGACCAGACTTGGGCCATTGGGCCTTGTAGTCTTTGGGTCTGGCATAGGTTTGGGGCCTGGGATAATTGGGTAGCGGGTGTAAATGGGGTTCGGGTAGTTTGAATTTGGGTTAAATTTGGTGTTGGGCCACGAGTGTAATGTTGGGTTAGTTGGGTAATTGAATATTTGGGTCATGGGGAATTGAGTTTAGGGTGCATTTGGGCCTGTTAAAAAAAAATGTAAATGGACTGTATATGGGACCTAATTAATGGACTGCTTTTTTTTTTGTTTGTTTGTGTATTTTTTTTATATTGGTTTCTAATTTTTTTTTGTATATATTTGGGCTCAGGCAAAAATGGGGTATTACACACAAATCAAGTCGGTTTTCAAAGTTTTAAGTTTCTGCTATGCAAGAAAACCGTTTTAAACAGGATTTCTTCCAACATAGTGCAAAAATAAATCTAAAAAATAACAAAAGCCTATTTAAATAATTAATATATAATTTGAAACTAGTGCATCAACTCCTTTTGGTGAAAATCAAACTTTGGCATTTAATATTTTGTAGATATGAATGAAATATTGTAACTAGACACTATTTTTTAAATCAAACTCATGGTCAAATTGGTCATACCATCGGTTTATCAATACGACCAATTCGATTAAAAAACTAGTCATACCATCGGTTTATCAATACGACCAATTCGATTAAAAAACTAACATGATAATTTACCTTCCATAAAAGTTGATTCCATTTGCTTCTCTACTAATATTTAGAAGTGTCTTCCATAATGGACAATTCCATAATACAAAATTTTACCATTTCACAAGCCTATGGTGTTGGCAAAACCAATGTCCCCAAACTTAATACAAAGTAGCTACCATACTAATAATAATAATTAAAAGAAACGAGTCACTTGTAGCCAAAATGAAGAAACGAAATAGAAGCAAGGCCACAAATACTGAACCAAGTTAGAACTAAACTAAAACAAACCATAACAAATTCGAAACCCCAAATACTAAAAATGAAAAAACCCGCAACAATTGATGAACAAACAAGAAATAATCATGAAAATACCGGAAAAGGATATATCATTCTCAATTAGTGAATAGGAAAGATGCGAATGGTTTTTTAGGTTAGGAGACAAGTGAAGGACAACCAGACATGAGAGGGATTCAGAAGTATCTTCCATAATGGACAATTCCATAATACAAAATTTTACCATTTCACAAGCCTATGGTGTTGGCAAAACCAATGTCCCCAAACTTAATACAAAGTAGCTACCATACTAATAATAATAATTAAAAAAACGAGTCACTTGCAGCCAAAATGAAGAAACGAAATAGAAGCAAGGCCACAAATACTGAACCAAATTAGAACCAAAATAAAACAAACCATAACAAATTCGAAACCCCAAATACTAAAAATGAAAAAACCCACAACAATTGATGAACAAACAAGAAATAATCATGAAAATACCGGAAAAGGATATATCATTCTCAATTAGTGAATAGGAAAGATGCGAATGGTTTTTTAGGTTAAGAGACAGGTGAAGGACAACCAGACATGAGAGGGATTTAGAAGTACCTTCCATAATGGACAATTCCATAATACAAAATTTTACCATTTCACAAGCCTATGGTGTTGGCAAAACCAATGTCCCCAAACTTAATACAAAGTAGCTACCATACTAATAATAATAATTAAAAAAAACGAGTCACTTGTAGCCAAAATGAAGAAACGAAATAGAAGCAAGGCCACAAATACTGAAACAAATTAGAACCAAACTAAAACAAACCATAACAAATTCAAAACCCCAAATACTAAAAATGAAAAAACCCGCAACAATTGATGAACAAACAAGAAATAATCATGAAAATACCGAAAAAGGATATATCATTCTCAATTAGTGAATAGGAAAGATGCGAATGGTTTTTTAGGTTAAGAGACGGGTGAAGGACAACCAAACATGAGAGGGATTTCAGAGATTGATGAAAAGGAAGGATAGTTTAACCAAAGACAAGTGAGGAACAACTGGACAGGAGAGGGATTTCAAAAGTTGATGAAGAAGAATGATGATTTAGGGATTTTCTATAGGATTTTGATTTAGGGGTAAAGGGTGGGGCCAACGCGATGGGGGGAGTAAAAGGGTTTAGCTAAATAATAACAAAAATTTAAAATAATACAGTTTTATATTCAATTTATTTGAATTATTCAAAAAATTGACTCAAACTCAAAATTAGAAAAAAATTCGAGTTGATTTGATTAACTCAATTTGAATAATTCGGAATTTGAATTTTGTTTTCAATTTTTTTGAGTCGAATTGAATTTTATTCACCCCTACTCCTTTCTACACGAAAATCCACCCTTCCTTTCGACGATTATTGTAACATCCCCAAAATGAGAAATTTGAAGCAGTGATAAACAATAGTGAATCAGTTATAATCTAAAAAAGTCAAAAGTGTGAAATTATCAGTGTTATGACATAGTGAAGACAAATGTAGGCATTTGGAAATGTATATATATTGAAAGAAATTAATCTGGGGTATTGATTAGATTGTAAGAGAGTGAAAAGTATTAGGGCCAAAGTGATAAAATTGGAAGTTAGAGTGATTAAATTGAATTGAGGGAAAAAGGAGAAGGGACTAGAGGTGTAATGTAACACCCTAGTATAGTGTGTTATATTACTTTTCTGAAGCAACTATGGACAATTTACAACTAACTTGTAAAATTTAACATGACTAAAACAACCAAATAAGCCTTCTTTAATCATACTTAACTTAGTTCGCATATGTTAGTAACATCTTAATGTGTATAAATTTGTTGACCTGCTAAATGAAAATACAACTATAAATCCTTAGATTAAAAAAATCGTAAGAGGTAAACTTATGAAAAATTAACAATAATAGCTTTAATGTTTTAAATCATTTTTTCTTCATTGTAAATAAAATACTATAGTTCATACTTAATTACAAGAAAATTCTGACCTTGAGGCTCAGCCTCTAGATTACCCCATTATATTCATGTTACTACTAAGAACGCAAATTCACCCAAACTTGCATGAATTCAGGCTTGGTCCCTCTTTAACTCCTTATATAAACCATTATACCTAGAAAACATATCAAAACTAAGTAAGTTTGAATAAACTTAGTGAGTTACTAATAAAACATACCATTTATGAATTTATAAGTTAGAATTTCCTAGGTTTGATCTCCTGTTTGACATCACTTGCACAAGCATACTCTTGTCATCCCTGGCGTACTTTTGTCATCCCTTTCATTGGCTCAACTTGAAAATTTGCACTCTTTCTACATTGTCACAATCCTCCATTTTTATCGCTCATGCTATAGGCTATAGTACGAAATGATTTTTCTTACCCATTTGCAATGATTTCATTCAAGACAAATTATTGCCTCTTTTATTAATAAAAGTATGCGAATTACCTTAGTAATTATTATCATTGCAGATTAGCATACAATGGATTTATTCCAGAAAAACTTAGGCATAGAGATTCACACTTGGAAGATTTTTATATGCGATTTACACATTAAATATAAAGCCTTATATACGCAAACTCAAACTTGGTGAATTCATACTTGCAGACCATACTTGAAAACCATTATATGTGGAATCTTAATCATGGATTCATACATACGGGTTCATACTCGTGAACTCATTCATAAATGATAATCACTACCAGACTCTTGTTTGGCAGATAGTCACTGCAGACTCTTGATTTTAAAATAGTCCTTGGCGGACTCCTACATGAAAAAAGTTCTTTGTGGGTTTTGGCTTGAGGAAATAAATTAATATGAACTTTCATAGCTTGAGCATAAAGAAAAGCCTATGCGATCTCTTGCTTTAATAATAGTCTATACTAACTCTTGTGAAAGATAGTCTCTTGAACTCTTAATATTTGAGATATGAATATAAGATCAGCGGATTATCATAGCTTGAATCATAAAGATAATCCCAGCGGACTATCATACATATAGATTTATATAGAAGATTCATGGATACGAACTCATATATGGCGGACTGTAAACTGAAAAATATATAGGATTTTTCCTATGTAATTTATCACCTTTTACTTAAATTCGTTGTTAAAACTAAGTAATTGCTTAATAAATTAATGAAATATGTGGAAATATGAAATTAGGACATAGAAATTATTAAAATGTGATTTTATGCTTTATTATATAGTTTTCATGCATAAAATGGATTATTTTATATTTATTTGAACATATTATATTTTTAAGACATAAAATGGGTCATGCATGATTAAATTAAATAATAAAATATAAAATTTATTTAATAATTAATTTTAAAATATTTCATTAATAATTTGGGTTTTAATTAATTACTTAAATAGGATAAATTATATTCTTTGGTCCTTTAATTTATTGATTTATTTTGGACAGGTTTGATAGCTTTGTTGGATTACAAAAATCGTCCAAATTGGAGACCAGGTCAACCCAATTTTGGCTACATATGGCTGTCCACACAAACCACTTCTTGGTTTAATTGCACAAGGTCCTTACAATGTTGAAAAAATTAAAGATTTGCCTGAAGATTTACACTTGACCGAGTCTCAGTCCTAAGTTGTATGGCCATTGAATTGCTTAAAAATCAAGCCAAAATCCACTAATCATGGCCAGCCACTCATTGAAGAAGCTTGAAGAGACTAAACCTAGCTATTTTTAGCAAACTACTCTCCTCTCTTCACCTATAAATAAGACCCCATCTCATCCCTCATCCATCATCCCTCATCATTCTCTCTTCTCTCAATTCTCTTTAGCATTTTCCATTTCCCATGCCTAGCATCATCTCTTCATAGAAATTCTAGCAATTAAGCCTCTTAAAGAGCCCTTTGTCAGCCACCTTAGAGAGCCATCAGCAAAGGAGCAAAGCAAAGGAACAAAGGAGCCCTCGTCGGTCAAAGTCTTGGGTGACAACCACTTTGATTCAGGTTTAATCTTTCTTTTCTTTGATTTAATCTGAAAAATGTTTGCTATGTGTTCTTTGTTCTTGTTTACAACAATGTTAGCTTAATTTTATTTAAGCTAGGATGATTGCTTTGATTAAATAATATTTATTTGATTCATGCTTATGATGTTCGTGCCTCAATCGATCATGTTTTCAATTAAAATCAAGTCCGTATTTTGTTCATATGTGATTGGAATACACCTAAATTAGCTGAGCGATCCTAACTAGACAACGGCTAGTGGACACATAATTGAAATGTGCATGTTCAATTTAGATCCTAACCCGATTAAATTGTAGGTTGCATAACAACTCTAACCTAGCTCTGTTATCTGCATAGTTTTTAGATCTGTGTGATTAAACTATTTCAAACCTAACATGTCCCTGTTACCTCGCACGAATGCTAAGAAACCCTCAGTAAATAAGGAGCAATAAAATGCAAATTTACTAAGTAAAGGGTTCCGGAAGTACGTAATGTGGTTTCCAAACTCATGAAAGATCGAGTTGCCATGAAATGTTTTTCCGAATGTTATTAAGCATGTTGATAATAAATTTAGTTTAATTAAAGTAATTGTCCTAGTTTATTTATGTTATAATTGTTGCAAATTGTGTTTAATTTTGCTAAAATGTATTTCATTCATATAGTTTGCATATTTAGGATAACTTGCATTGGAGATCATTGCATTTAGTTTAATATACTTAATTTTAATCATCACTTCTTAATCATATTGTTTTTAAATATACCAAGTTGTTAATATAATTTTACAATTAAGTGATTTAACACAAATACAATCCTTGTAGAGGCGATAACTCGATACTTACTTATTACTTGATAATGACTATGTACTGATAAAACCATAATATATACATAATTTTACCCCATGCTTAGCACATTTATGGATGATTTATCATTAGAATTGTGGAATTTGATGCTCCTAATCCTTTAATTTCATGTTTTATACTTAGGTGAGTATAGGAAAGTGAAAAGAACGAGAAACGGGCCAAAACGGAGAAAATGGGCCAGAGTGAGAAATCAACACGGCCTAGAGTTCCTCACACGGGTACACCACACACCTGTGTCTATTTAGCAGACCTGAACATGGCCTGAACTCGAATCACACGGGCGTGTCCCTATCGTGACGAGTTTCAATTTGACGCGGAAAAGGCTACTTAGGGGCTAAGAAAGGCATTCTAGAGTCTATATAAACACCCTAGGAGAGGACTAAAGGGGGACACACAGAGTAGAAGGTAAGGAATTACTCGAAGAATGTTGTTTGATCCATCTCAAGGGTAGGATTTACATCAAGACTGATAATCTCCATTCAATTTCCTTTAGGGGTTTTTTTGGGGTTTTCTTTATGTTTTGTTGTTTTCCCAATTTTGAGATGTTTTCCTTTATAATTATGAACTAAATCCCCTAAATACCTAAGGGGGATGAAACCTAAGACGGATCTTGTTATTAATATCTGAATTATATGATAAATACTTGATTTGTTCTTAATTGTGTTATTAATTCTTGTGTTAATATTTTAGGATATTAATATAAGTTGAATGTGCTTATTCAGTGGAGTAAAAGTCCCTATTTAAAGAGTAGATCCAACACAATTAAGTGAAGTTGATCTCAATCCTAGACATAGGATGACAAAAATCTGCCAGATTAGAGTCAAATCTAATAGGGGAATCCATAAATTAAGTTAATGCAACACTAGAGGTTTTAATTAGAAAAAAATTTCAATTAATCAACCTAGGGTTAGTTGTTCTTAGTATTGAAAGAGATATTAACATAATTTCGGGATTTTTACGGGTCAAGTCAAGTGAGTACATCGTCTAGTTCAGAGTCTAATAACAAGTGAAGTCTAGGTGGATTCTTCCTTGGGTATTGTCTTAATGAATTAGTTTTCCCAAAAGTCATTTCCCCAATTTACTTTCTGTCGTGTTCTTAGTTAATTATTTTATTTTAATTAGTTAAAACAAATTCCCTTTATTTCTAGGCTAAATAATAGAAAGAAAGTTATTACTAGTACTTTTAGTTCCTGTGGGTTCGACATTCTGGTCTTGCCACTAAACTATACTACTGTTCGATAGGTGCACTTGCCTTTATCGTGATAATAGTTAGTTTTTAGGTACGATCATATTATTACTTGACCATCATAAATATCACGCAACCAAGTTTTTGGCGCCGTTGCCAGGGATGCGGTGGCGGTGGTGTTCAGTTGATTTCCTTGAACTTTTTAAACAGTTACATAGTAACTTACCTTTTGTTAAAGCTATTTCGTAGATGCCCACGTATGCAAGGTTTTTGAAGGAGCTTCTAACAAATAAAAGGAAGTTGGAAGAGCTATCCACAGTGGAACTCAACGAGGAATGTTCAGCTATCCTCCAAAACAAATTACCAACCAAACTAAAAGATCTAGGAAGTTTTACTATTCCCTGTTTAATTGGTAATTTAAACATTGAAAAGGCTTTAGCTAATTTAGGTGCTAGTATTAATTTAAAGCCTTATAAAATGTTCAAACAACTAGGTCTTGGGGAACCAAAACCCACTAGGATGAATATACAATTAGCTGACAGATCTGTTAAATATCCTAAGGGTATTATTGAAGATGTGCTAGTTAAAGTAGATAAATTTATATTCCCTATTGATTTTGTTGTGCTAGACATAGATAAGGATGTTGAGGTACTCTTAATCTTAGGACACCCATTTTTAGCAACCGCTAGAGCTGTCATAGATGTGGGAGATGGTAAACTTGTTCTAGGGAATAAGACAATTCCTGTTACTTTATTGATTCTATTGACATTTCAGTTCAAGACTCCTTTTAGGAAATCGCTCTTGAAGACACGTTGGAACTGTGTATCGTCTAAGATGAGGGAGAGGATAAAGTCACAATTAAGATGGAAAAGGTAATAATTGATTTGAGCTCCAATGAACCTTCTTCAAGACAAATAGATTACGAAAGCATTGAGATTAAGGATGAACCAAGACAAAAGCCTTCTATTGACGAACCTCCCAAACTAGAACTTAAGCAATTACCCAAACACTTAGAATATGCATTTTTGGGAGACGATTCTACATTACCAGTGATTATTGCTTCAAACTTGCAACCCAAGGAGAAAGAGGAATTAATTCAAGTGTTAAGAGAACATAAAAGGGCCATAGCTTGGAAAATTTCTGACATTAGAAGGATTAGTCCTTCTTTTTGCACCCATAAAATTTTAATGGAAGACGAATTCAAACCTTGTGTGCAAGCTCAAGCTCAAAGACGACTGAACCCCAACATGAAGGAAGTTGTCAAGACTGAGGTAATTAAACTTCTAGATGCTGGAATTATTTATCCTATTTTTAACAGTGCTTGGGTAAGTCCTGTGCAGGTTGTTCCTAAGAAATGAGGCATGACTGTTGTTGCCAATGAAAAGAATGAATTGATCCCTACAAGAACAGTCACAGGTTGGAGAGTTTGCATTGATTACATGAAATTGAACGATGCCACCAGAAAAGATCACTTCCCCTTCCCCTTCATTGATCAGATGTTGGAAAGACTGTCAGGACATATGTACTACTGTTTCTTGGACGAACTCTTTGGCTATTTCCATATCCCGATTGAAGATCAAGAGAAGATGACGTTCACATGTCCATATGGAACGTTTGCTTATCGTAGAATGCCTTTGGATTATGTAATACTCCTGCTACTTTTCAGCGATGCATGTTAGCCATCTTTGACGAACTCGTGGAAGATATTATGAAGGTTTTTATGGATGACTTCTCGGTATTTGGTAACTCTTTCCATCTTTGCCTTAAAAATTTAGAATGAGTTTTAATAAGATGTGAAGAAACAAATCTTATTCTCAACTGGGAAAAATGCCATTTTATGGTTCGTGAAGGTATTGTGTTAGGTCATAAAATTTCTAGTAAAGGGATTGAGGTTGATAAAGCAAAGATTGAAACCATTGAAAAACTACCTCCCCCTAATTCGGTTAAGGCTATAAGAAGCTTTTTAGGACATGCTAGTTTTTATGGAAGATTTATTAAAGATTTTTCTAAAATAGCTAAGCCTTTAACTAAATTACTAGAAAAAGATGTACTTTTCAATTTTAATCAGGAATGTTTAAAAGCATTTAACACTCTCAAAGATAAATTATCTAATGCTCCGATTATAATTGCCCCTGATTGGAATTTACCTTTTGAACTAATGTGTGATGCGAGTGACTTTGCAATATGTGCAGTTCTTGGACAACGAAGAGGCAAACACTTCAGCCAATTTATTATGCTAGCAAGACTTTGACAGCCACTCAAGAGAATTACACTACCACGGAAAAAGAATTGCTAGCTGTGGTTTTTGCGTTCGACAAATTTAGACCATATTTGATATTGTCTAAAGTCATCGTTTATACTGACCATTCCGCTCTTCATTATCTTTTAACTAAGTCTGATGTAAAACCTCGATTAATAAGATGGATTTTATTATTATAGGAATTCGATCTGGAGATACAAGATAAAAAGGAGGCTAAAAATCTTGCGGCAGATCACCTTTCCAGGCTCGAAAATCCATATCTTGAGGAACTTGACAATGCTGAAATAGATGATGCATTTCTTGAAGAACAATTCTTACTTGTATCTGATTCTGAGATACCTTGGTTTGCCGATATTGCAAATTATTTAGCGGCTAACATAACCGTAAAAGGGTTGACGCATCAGCAAAAGAAGTGATTTTTCACTGATGTGAAACACTAATTTTAGGAAGATCATTTTCTTTTTCATATATGTGTAGATCAAGTCATTCGAAGATGCGTTACAAAGACAGAAGCATACAAGATCTTGGAACATTGCCACTCAGGTCCAACAGGGGGATATTACAGTGGAACCAAGACCGCTCATAAAGTACTCGAATCAGGTTTTTATTGTCCTACACTATTTAAAGACATCATTAGGTATGTAACTTCTTGTGACAAATGCCAAAGGACAGGTAATATCTCTAAACGTGATGAAATGCCTCAAACATATATACTGTCATGTGAAATATTTGATGTATGGGGTATCGATTTCATGGGTCCATCCCTTGTTCGTTCAGAAATAAATACATCTTAGTAGCAGTCGATTATATGTCGAAATGGGTGGAGGCCCAAGCTTTACCTACTAATGATGCCAGAGTAGTAGTAAGATTTTTGAAAAAACTCTTTTCTCATTTTGGATCACCCAGAGCAATTATTAGTGACAGAGGTACTCATTTTTGTAATGCTCAGTTCGATAAACTTCTAAAGAAATATGGAGTGCACCACAGAATAGCTACCCCTTACCATCCACAAACTAGTAGCCAAGTCGAAGTAGCCAATAGAGAACTTAAACAAATCCTAGAAAAGATGGTAGAATCAAATAGAAAGGATTGGGCGACGAAGGTAGATGATGCTTTATGGGCTTATAGAACTGTATTTAAAACTCCTATAGGAACATCTCCTTATAGACTTGTTTATGGGAAAAGCTGTCATTTACCATTTGAACTCGAATATAAGGCATTTTGGGCTATCAAATTTCTAAATCTTGATCCTAAACTTGCAGGTGAGAAACGACTAATGCAGTTAAACGAGTTGGATGAATGGCGTAGCAGTGTATATGAGAACTCTCGATTATATAAGAAAGCAACAAAACGATGCCATGACACTCATTTAAAGCAACCTAAACAGTTTAAAGTTGGAGACCTTGTCTTGCTCTACAACTCGAGGCTCAAATTATTCCCTGAAAAACTTAAATCGAGATGGTCGGGCCCATTCGTAGTTCAAACTATCTTTCCTTACGACACAGTCGAGGTAACACATCTGAATCACAGCACTTTCAAGGTAAACGGTCATTGACTTAAACTCTATAGAGGTGAGGATTTTAGGAATGATAGAGAAGAGCTTAGGCTCCACGAACCCTCGTAAAGGCACACGCAAGGTAAAGTCTAGCTTAGACTCTAAACAAGTGCTTCTCGGGAGGCAACCCGAGCACTAACATTGTTGATTTTTTTAAACTTCAGTTTATAACATCTAATCACCTACTGAGTCTTTAAACACAGGTTTTTCTAAGCCACACGGCCAGGCACACGAGCGTGCCTGAGACCGTGGACACACCACTGGTGGAGACACGGTTGTGCGACACGATTATGTGAAAGTAGAGCAAAATTTCCCCAAAGCCAAGGATGCAACTCGGGTTTCGACAAATCGCCACGGTCATGTGATATGGCTATGGGCGAACCTGCTAATCAAACACGGGTGTGGCACCAGTAACACGGGCGTGGGAAAGGCAAAACATGGGCGTGTCTAGAGACCATGGGCGAACCTGTCAAAATAACACGGGCGTGCAACACGTTCGTGGCCTTTACCCATAGGCGAGACTGAGAAACTAGCACGGCCATGTAACATGCCCATGCCCGAAGACCGTGGTCGACACTAACTACCTAAACACGGGCATGCAAGGGGGAACACGGCGTGGGAGAAGCAAACAAAGTAGAACACGGCCGTGTGCACCAACACGCCCAAGGCACACAGGTGTGGGCCACGAATCAGACGCAACCAACAACCCTAATCACAAAACACACGGGCTAAAACGAGGGCACACGGGCATGTGCCACAGCCGTATGCCCCAACCCCTATTTAAACCCCCCACTATTCATCATCTTCCCCATCTCAAAACCCTAGCCACCAGCCATCTTTTGCTGCTGCACCTCCCTAACGCCACCACCGCTCCGAATTTCAACCACCAAAACCCAACTTTCCCTTCCATTCCTCTTTCCTCATACCCCTCCCTTCACCACCACCTACACTACCTAACATCCTTTTTTCCCCAAACCTCTCCTCACCAACTTCCCTCTCGCGCCGACAACCCGCCACCAATCGAACACTATCGCCACCGCATCTCTGGCCAACACCACCCACGCTGACGGTTCTATCCCCTTCACTCTTCACTTGTTAAAATCTCTTTTATTTTTTCTGATTTAGCTCATTTCTTCATTAATCTTTGTTCATCATTCCTCTATTATTTCATAAAAACTTGTTTTATCATCCTACATGTTATGGTTGTTGAATTCGTTGTGTTATTATCCCTGTTAAAATTTGATAGTCTATCATAATCCTAGGTTATTTACTCTATTGATGAAATTTTCTTTTAATTAGTTTGATTTTGTAAGATTTGGTTAATGAATACTACTAATCTTGTTTTAGATAATTTGTACATAAGTTGTCAAATGCTTTAATTTTCGAATTCATTCTAGCTAATTTTGATTACTCAGTTTATTATTGAGGCTTACTAATTTTAGATCACATTCTCTTAGTTTCATGCTTTAGGTTGTTTTCTTTCTTAGCTATTTGATTTAAAATATCAGCACATGTTTCTAAATTGAATTGTTATTGGTTGTTTTCTTTCAGGAACACAATGACCCCTCCACGTGGGAAAAAGACTGCTGTCCTCGCTTTGAAAAAGTGAAAGGTGCCTAGTTCAACATCCTCAAGTGCAACCACAGAAGTGCGCCATCCATTCTTTCAAATTCCCCCAAGGGTCCCAGGAAGAATTATTTCAAATCCTTAGGGCCCGACCTCTTGGAGTGGGGTAGTGTATCGAATGGGCCACCCTAGAGCAAGTCCAACTAGCTGACGCAGTTCAGGCCCTGTTAACTACGGAGCCATGAGATTGGTTCTTTGAGATTGTCGAGCAGACTTACTTAGAGCTCACCTTGGAGCTCTGTTCTACCTTCCACCCTCAGATGGTTATGTCCCAGTATGACAATCTCGAAATGGTCCAGTTTCATCTCGGTGGTTTGGTACGCCAACTAAGCGTGCTTAAGTTTGGTGTAGCTTTAGGGCTCTATATCGAAAAATTCATAGAGGAAGAAGACTTATCTGAGCTCCATTGTCACATACACTACTCTCTATCCAAATGTTGGAGGGCCCTGGTCTCTGTTTCAGCCACCTACGATCCTAGTCGCTCCAAGGCAACAACTCCCTCTCTATCATTGAGGTACCTCCACGCCATCCTCGTACACACCTTGACGGGTCGACGAGAGAGCACCAGCATCATCAACACTCACGACGCATATTTTCTATGGAGTATGGCCCACGGGCATTCTTTGACCTTGCCTACTTTATCGCCCTTGCCATTCGCCATCAGATGAAGCGGCATAGGAGAGGAGCCATCTATATTGGACCCTATGTGACTCGATTAGCTCGCCACTTCGGCCTCCTCAACACAGTGGCACAATCATCCTCCCTCACTCTCATTGGTCAGATGTCCCCACAGGGCATCTCAAGTATACTACACATGAGAATAATCGAGCGACGACGTGGAAGTGATCCTTCTCAGTACCGTCTAGCTTAATCCATCGAGCAGGAGGACCCAGAGGACATTACTGATGATGTCCCTCTACCTCACGGGGAGCCACTATCCCAGCCATTGCCCATTCATTGTCCAGTTGATGCGGCTGCTTCATTCTCTGACATCTCTGAGCGCTTAACACGATTTGAGCAACAATGCTTTCAGCGCTTTGATCACATTGACGCTACTCTAAATCAGATTTGTCAGCATCTTCACATTACATCACCACCGCCCCCACCTCGCGATCCATCTGGCAATGAGGACTTTTGAGTCCTTTTATTTTTTTTCTTTTTCTTTTTTTTTTACTTTTATGTTTATGTATCTTTATTATTACTGTTATTTTTATATTTACAAAAACTATATTAGTTTATCTTGAATTTTATTTCATCTTAATGGCTGCTTCTTCATTGAGTAACCCCGCTAATATATACCCCTAAAAATACTATTGATGCAATTGCAGTCTAAAGAACCTACGAGCCCAAACCAACTCCAATGGGAAAGGTACTCCACGACTGCCATGTCCTGCTCGACCACGACCATAGCCACCGAAACACCAAGTATAATATTCTTTTGGCGCAGCACTCATGGACTAACAACATCTACCACCACCGGAGTATCCTCCTCCAACCTCACTTTTCCCTTAGCTACAGACACATCTCCGAATCAAGTTTCCACACTTCCAACTCAAAGATTCCATCCAATATTCAGGAAGTTCCACTTCTCTCCCTCTCTTATGATTTTCTGCTTATATTTGAATCCATCTTTGTACATTGAGGACAATGTACATCTTAAGTGTGGGGGGATATTAATTTCATTATCAAAAAATCCCTGAATTTTGCATTATTCTCAAATCCCTAAATCTTGGCTTTCACTATTAGAATAAATTTGGATTGATTTATGATTTTTATTGATATGTCTTGGATTAAAACATAGGGAATTATGCTTTGATTGTTTAAACTTTAAGTCATTAAGAGAATCAAGCATGATAAGTTGATTTTTGAGAATTAAAATTTTTCTAGGTTATCTCCCCAAGTTTAGGTATTATCTTGAAGTTTGAAATTCACAGGATTGACATTAAAAGTCATAATTTTTGTGAGATTTTGAGCCTTTAGAGCATGTATTCTTTCTTGCTCACTTTGATTGTTGCTATGAGTGTGTCAATATTGATTTGTTATTCTAGAACTTGCTTCGATTATGTATGTCAAGACCATACAATTGATTTGATATACCAAGATGATAAAGGCACCTAGGTTTTAACTCACTCACTCCATAAAAGCTTACCCTCATATTTTACCATTAGTGAACCCCCTTGAACCTGATAACCCATTTATTGATTTACCTATAATATTAACCAACCAGCCAATTATTGTTGAAATCCCCTTAATTATTTTGATCCCCATTTCTTGTCGAGACTTGATTTGAATAAATTACCTAGCTATTTTCTATTATTCGATTAGTAAATTTTCATATTTGAATGTGCTTAAAAAAACATATACAAAATTATTTCAGTTGTTAATTTATCAATCAGTATATTATTACGAACCTATGTAAGGCTTGAACTTGAATGATGATATTCATGAGGAAAAGCTCAATTATAGGATTATTTTTTCAGAAATGTAATTTTTTTTCTAGTTAGGCAAGTTTTCAATTCAATCTCAATTCTAACTTCTTTTTTCAGCTGGTGACCACACCCCCTAACCAAAGCCATGTTACAACCTTCTAAAGACCTTTTGATTGATATATCATGTCAATACATAGTGGTGGAGATTTGATTTTCATGCAAGCTTATGGTAATAACTCTTCATATTGACTAATGAGTGCTTCATTTTTGAACCCTAAACACTTTGAGTGAATAGAGTGAACATGTAGTGAGGATGTCAACTCTGTGTGATTTTGAATTAAGGATAATTACTCAGGTAAGTGATATCGCGTGATATGAAGTAATAAAATTTATAAAGAACTTGTTCACACCAAAACCAACTAATATCACGACGTTGAGGCAAGCGCACCTGTCGAACAGTAGTATAGCTTAGTGGCAAGACCGAGTTATCGTACCCAAGGGAACCAAAAGTACTAGTACTCACTTCTTTTCTATTATCTAGCCTAAAAATAAAAGAGGGTTGTTTAAACTACTTTTAAAACTAACTAAGAAAGTGTAAAGAGTAAATTGGGAAACTTTTTAGGGAAAAGCTGATTGATATGGACAATACTCAAGGGAGAATCCACCTAGACTTCACTTGTTATTATTTTCTTGAACTATATGATTTCTTTACTTGACTTGATCCGTAGAGATCCCTAACTTATCTAAACCCTCCGTCAAGGCGTAGAGTAACTAGGCCTAAGTTGTTAATTAAAATTCCTTTGTTAATTAACTCCCTAGGTTGCACTAATTCGATCTATGGTTCCCCATATTAGGTTTGACCCTAATTCGTCAGATTTATGTCGCCCTATGTCTACGGTTGCATGCAACTCCGCTTAATTATGGTAGATCTACTCTTATCACAGGGACTTTTGCTCCGCTGCTCTAAGCACATCTAATTCTTGAATTAATACATAGGATTATTAAATCAAGAATGAAGAACGCATAATTAAGAACAATTCAAGTATTATCAAATAAATCAAGAATAAATAACAAGATCTATCTTAGGTTTTATCCCCCTCAAGTATTTGAGGTGTCTAGTTCATAATAAAGAAGGAAGACATCTCAGAAGATATAAAATAACAAAACATAAAAGAAACCAAAAACCCCTGAAGGAATTTAGGGGGATCCTCTATGTTGCTGCAGAATTTCGGCTTCTGAGATGAATTAATCAGCTTTCTCCCTTGGAGTAATCCCTTGCTTCTACCCTCAGTGTGGTAGAAAAACGAGAAGAAAGATATCTAAAAACATCTCCCTATGCTTCTGCCTCATGAGGTCTTTATATAGAGAGCTTATGGAGAGCCTTTCTTAACCTCTAAGCATCCCAATTCGAGTGAAATTCCCCTTCCTCATGACTAGAACACTCCCGTATGCCACCCCCGTATGACTTCGACAGGGGCCGTGTGCTTTTATCGGTGGAGGCACGGCCGTGTGACCTGGCCGTGCTTGTCGGGGGCTTGACCGTGTGATTTTCATGTGGCACGGCCGTGTGGCACGGTCGTGTGGCATTTCTTTGCCGGTGTTGTTCACACATTTTGGCCCATTCGTTTTTGGCCCATTTTCCATTCTTTCTTCTTTCCTATGCTCTCCTGAGTATAAGATATAAAAAAAGAAGGATTGAGAGAACCAATTCTCACAAAATTGATAAGAATCCATCCAAAATATAGGCTAAACATGAGGTAAAAATATGTATAATTTAGCGTTTATCAAATACCCCCACACTTAAGCCTTTGCTTGTCCTCAAGCAAAATCTCAATCCCTAAAAAGAATCATTCTTCTCAACCTATAATCTTTATCAATAATTTTTCAAACTAATCCACAGGTAATCATAGAATGAAAAATTCAATCAGAAGAACATTAAAGATTCAATCAACTTAAGTTGAGAATTTTGTCATTGAAAATATAAGTCTCTTCCTTCTTTCTAAGTAATTATCTCTCCATCTTAGTTAACAGGAGTTGACATCCTCACTAAAGGTTCACTCTATCCATTCAAAGTGTTTAGGGTTCAAAATTTAAGCACTCTCTAGTCAACCTGAAAAGTTTTTACCATAAGCTTGCAAGAAAATCAAATCTCCACCACTATAGTTTGAAATGATACATCGATCAAAAGGTCTTTTTATGGTTGTAGCAGGGCTTGGTTAGGGGTGTTGTCACAGGCTATAAAAAGAGGGTTAGAATCGAGATTGAGTTGAAAATTATCTAGCTAGAAAAATCTCTATCACTGGAACATATTTTCAAAGCTTAATAACACCATTTTGGCAGCTTTAAGAGAGAAATATGCAAAAACTTAATTTGAACTATTACATATTACAACTAAATTTGACTGAATATACACATTTTTTTAAGAACAATTCAAGTAATACAATGAATTGAGTAAAGATTTACATACTGGAAAAGTGAATAAAGCTTAGATAGTAAATTCAACTCAAATCTCGACAAAAACAGGGATCAAAAAGTAATTGAATGGAAAATTCAACAAAAATGGGTTATTGGTTAATAATTAGAGGGTGAGTCTAGGAAAAGGTTGTTAGGCTCAATGGGGTTCACTAGGGGTTAGATTATGGAGGTAGGCTTTTGTGGAGTGAGTGGCTTTAGTCCTAGGTGCCTTTATCATCTCGGTTTATCAAATCAATGATGTGGTCTTAACATGTATAATCAAAGCAAGTTCTAGAATAACAATTCAGTGTTGACTCACTCAAAGCAATAATAAAAGTGAGCACGAAAGAATGTATGCTCAAAAAGGCTCAAGATCTCACCAGAATTATAGCTTTTGATGTCAATCCTGCGAATTTCAAATCTCAAGATAGTACTTAAAATTAGGGAAGATAACTTATGCAAAAATTAGAGTTCTCAAAAATTTCAACTTATCATGCTTGATTCCTTAATGTTTTAAAGTTTGAATAATCATAGTACAAGCACCTATATCTTAATTCTCAACATATCAATAAAATTTATAAATCAGTCAGAATAAATTCCTAATAGGAGACTAAGGATTTGATTTAAGAACAAAGCATAATATGTATAAATTCAGGGATTTTATGGATAGAAAGAATTTAAGTAATTTCCCTCCCCACACTTAAGATGTACATTTCCTTCAATGTACAAAGACATATATTTAGCAATAAAAGCATAATATCAAAAGAGAGGGAGAGAATTGAAAACTCTCTGAATTTAGGATGAATTGTGAGACAGGGAGAGCCGGTAGGTGTGGCACTGTGTTCCCATTTTCGTAGAGATTTGAGCTGTGAGGCTCCTTTGAAATTGCGAATGGATTTAGTAGTCGTGGGGAATTTTGGGTCAATGGAATTTACTTCTGTGGGATTAGCCGTTAAGAACGTAAAATAAAATAAGCAAGTAAAATAAAATACTAAAATGTAAAAAGGAAATAAAATAAACTATACTGGAAAAGGAAAACAAAGTTAGAAAAAATGAAAACTAAATATTAGTGGGTAAGTCTGAAAATTAAGAAAAAGAAAATAAAGAAATATACAAGTAGAAATAAAAATAAACATAAAAAGAAGAGGAACAAGTCCTCGGATGGATTACGTAGCGGCGGTGTGATGTTCAGGTGCTGACATATCTGCGCGAGAGTAGCATCGATGTAATCGAAGCGCTGAAAGCATTGTTGCTCAAATCAATCTAGGCGCTCGAATATGTCAACACGTGAGGCTGCCGTCTGAGTGGGTCGTCTGGGGTGCCGTGGGTCAGCGGGCTCATCTTCCTCTGGTGGGGCTGGTGGGACATCATCAGCAATGTCCTCTGGTTCTACGGCATCCTGGACAAGGCGGAAGTGGAAGTGACTTCCACCTGGTCGTCGCTCCACCATCCTCATGTGTAGCATGCTCTGGATGCCTTGTGAGGACATCTGGCCTAGGAAAGTGTAGGAGGATGTCTGGGCCGTAGTGTTGAACAGGCCGAAGTAGCAGCCTAGCCTCGTAATGTATGGGCCCATTGAGATAACGCCCTTCCGGTGCCTCTCAGTCTGGTTATGCATGGCCAATGCGATAAAGTAAGTAAGGTCGATAGTGTGGCCATTGACCATGCACCAGATGAAGTATGCGTCATGAGTGTTGATGACGCCTGTACTCTCCCTTTTACCTGTAAGAGTGTGAGCGAGGAGACCATGAATGTACCTTAAAGAATGAGGGAGGGCGGTCGCCTTACTGACGCTGGGGTTGTAGACTTGCTGCCCCAAAGCGATCTCATACCAACACTTGACTGGCCTAATATGTATGCGACAGGAGAGGGTGGGGAAGTCCTCTTCGGCCATGAACTATTCGGAATAAAGTCTGAGGTCTGTACCAAACTCTGGGATGCTCAGTTGTCGCACTAGACCTCCTAAGCAAAATTAGACCGTACCTGGATTGTCAAAGTTGTTCATAACGGTTTGGAGGTGGAATGTGGAACAGAACTCGAGGGTGAGTTCCAAGTAAGTTGGTTCCACGATCCTGAAAACTGGTCCCATGGATCGGTACTCAGCAGGGCTCGGACGTCGCTTACTAGATTAATTTGCTCAAAGGCCTCCTAGTTGATACATTGGCCCACAGAAATAGTGTGAGCCCAGAGTAACTGATAGCGTTCCTCCTGAGAGTCCTGCGAGAATGTAAGGAATGGGTGGCGTGCCTCAGAGGTGGGCCTTGATGAACTTCCCGGTCCTTTGCACTTTTTGGATACGGGGACGGCAGTCTTCTTAGCACGTGATAACACCTTACTTGTTTTGAGCTGCTTGGGTTGTTTCAGCCTTTTGTCATAACGTCGCTTCATGGCTTCCTTATATAGTCGTAAGTTCTCGTAAGCATTGAAGCACCATTCATATAGCTCATTCAACTGCATTAATCTCTTCTCTTCTGTTCGTTGGCATTTATCACAAGAGGTCACATACCTGTTGGCATCTCTGAAAAGTGTAGGCCAGTAAAAGCCTGATTCGAGTACCTTATGAGCAGTTCTAGTTCCGCTTTGATGTCTTTCTGTGGGTCCTGAGTGGCAGTGATTCAAAATTTGATATGCTTCTGTGTCATCAACGCATCTTCGTATAATCTGATCTGTACAAATTCGAAAAAGAAAAGGATCTTCCCAAAGGTAGTTCTTCACATTAGCAAAGAATTGCTTCTTTTGCTGATGGGTTAGCCCTTTTGGGGTTATGTTAGCTGCTAAATAATTTGCAAAATCAGCAAACCAAGGAAGTGTCGTGTCTGCTAAGGCTAGGAGTTTTTCCTCAGGGAACAAATCGTTCATCTTGTCGAGATATTTGGGCTGTGCATTCTCTAGCCTTGAGAGGTGATCTGCTGCCAAGTTTTCGGCTCCTTTCTTGTCCTTTATTTCCAAGTCGAATTCCTGTAACAATAGAATCCATCTTATTAATCGAGGTTTTGCATCAGTTTTAGTTAAGAGGTAGCGAAGAGCTGAATGATCAGTATAAACAATGACTTTTGACAAAATTAAATAAGATCTAAATTTGTCAAATGCAAAAATAACAGCTAGCAATTCTTTCTCTGTGGTCGTGTAATTTGCTTGAGTGGCTGTCAAAGTTCTGCTAGCATAATAGATCGGTTGGAAGTGTTTGTTCCTTCGATGTCCCAAAACTGCACCTACTGCAAAATCACTTGCATCGCACATTAGTTCAAAAGGTAGATTCCAATCAGGTGAAATCATAATCGGGGCGTTAACTAACTTTTCCTTAAGGTTGTTGAAAGATTCCAGACATTTTTGGTCAAAGTTGAAGGGTACGTCTTTTTCTAGTAATTTAGTTAAAGGCTTAGCTATTTTAGAAAAGTCTTTACTGAATCTTCGATAAAAACCGGCGTGTCCTAAAAAGCTTCTTATAGCCTTAACTGAATTAGGAGGAGGTAGTTTTTCAATAGTTTCAATTTTCGCTTTATCTACCTCTATCCCTTTACTAGAAATTTTATGTCCTAAAACAATACCTTCTTGAACCATAAAGTGGCATTTTTCCCAGTTTAGCACTAAATTTGTTTCTTCACATCTGATCAAAACACATTCTAGATTATTAAGAAAAAATTAGAAAGAATTACCGAAAATTGAGAAATCATCCATAATATCTCCATGATGTCTTCCACGAATTCATTAAAGATAGCTAGCATGCATCGCTGAAAAGTAGCAGAGCGTTACATAAACCAAAAGGCATTCTGCGATAAGCAAACGTACCGTATGGGCATGTGAACGTTGTTTTCTCCTGATCTTTCGGAGCTATCAGGATCTGGAAGTAACCAGAGCGGCCATCTAGGAAACAATAATACATATAACCTGATAATCTTTCCAACATCTGATCAATAAAAGGCAATGGGAAATGATCTTTCCGAGTGGCGTCATTCAGCTTCCTATAATCAATGCAAGCTCTCCATCCTGTGGCTGTTCTTGTAGGTATTAACTCTTCCTTGTTATTAGACACCACGGTCAATCCACCTTTCTTATGAACAACCTGCACAGGGCTTACCCAAGAACTGTCAGAAATAGGATAGATAATACCTGCATCTAGAAGTTTAATTACCTCGGCTTTTACAACTTCTTTCATGTTGGGATTCAATCGTCTCTGGGCTTGCACTGATGGTTTGAATTCATCCTCCATTAAAATTTTGTGGGTGCAGAAAGAAGGATTAATTCCCTTGATATTTGAAATTTTCCAAGATATAGCACGTTTGTGTTCTCTTAACACATGGAGTAGTTCCTCTTTCTCTGCAAGGCTTAAATCGGATGCGATAATGACTGGTAAAGTTGATTCTTCCCTTAAAAAGGCATATTCTAAATGATCTAGCAGTTGTTTTAGTTCTAATTTAGGGGGTTCAGTAATGGAAGGTTTCTGTCTAAATTCATCACTCATCTTTAAATTTTCATAACTTATGTGCCTAGTGATGATTTCATTAGAATCCAACTCTTTCCTTACTTCGTTAATTTCGGGGGTAGTTTCATCTTTCCCCCCACCTTGAACAAGACACAGTTCCAACGTGTCTGTGAGAGAAAGCTCCTGGAGATTATCTTGAACAAAATAGTCAATAATATCAACAAAATAACACGAATCATCTTGTTCTTTAGAGAATCTCATGGCATCATAAATTTTAAAGACAACTTCTTCCTCGCCAACTCTAAGTACTAATTTGCCATCCCCTACATCAATAACAGCTCTAGCAGTGGCTAAAAATGGTCGTCCCAAAATTAAAGGTACTTCAATATCCTCATCCATGTCAAGCACAACAAAATCAACAGGGAATATAAATTTATCTACCTTTACTAGCACATCTTTAATGATTCCCCTAGGATATTTAACAGATCTATCGGCTAATTGAATACTCATCCTAGTGGGTTTGGGTTCCCCGAGACCTAGTTGTTTGAACATTTTGTAAGGCATGAGATTAATGCTAGCACCTAAATCAGCTAAAGCTTTATTAATAAGTAAACTACCAATCAGACAAGGGATAGTAAAACTCCCTGGATCTTTCAATTTTGCTGGCAGTTTATTTTGGAGAATAGCTGAGCATTCCTCGTTGAGTTCTACTGTGGCCAATTCTTCCAACTTCCTTTTATTTGTCAGAAGTTCTTTAAGGAACTTCGCATACTTCGGCATCTATGAAATTGCTTCAACAAAAGGTAAGTTAATGTGTAATTGTTTAAAAAATTCAAGGAACTTACCGAATTGAGCGTCTGTATGGTCTTTCTTTAATTTTGCCGGATATGGTATACGCGGTTTGTATTCCTTGAGTGTCGGTGGAGTGTTATCCTCGGGTTCCCCTGCCTTTTCTTCTGAAAGTTCTTGGATAGTCTTTTTTTTGGTTCGGCTAGGACCTTTCCATCTCTTAAAGTAATCGCTTTGACATGTTCTCTGGGATTTGGCTCAGTGTTACTTGGTAATCCTCCTTGTGGTCTTTCTGAGATTAATTTTGCAAGTTGACCAATTTGGTTTTCAAGCCCTTGAATTGATGCTTGCTGATTTTTTAGTGCCATTTTAGTGCTTTGAAAACGGGTTTCCGATGCGGCCATAAATTTGGTAAACATCTCTTCAAGATTTGGCTTCTTCTCATGTTGCAGTGGTGGTTGTTGAAATCCTGGATGAGGTTGTTGTCTTTGATTTCCTTGTCCTCCCCATGAAAAATTTGGGTGATTTCTCCACCCTGCATTATAAGTATTACTATAAGGGTTATTTTGAGATCTAGAATTGTTACCCATATAGTTGACTTGTTCAGTTTCCATGTTGTGTCCATAAGATGCGAAATCTGGATTAAACGTGTTTCCTTGAGTCGCATCGCATTGCATCACTGGTTGTGCCTGCGTAGAACTAACAAAATTATCAAACTTTTTATTTAAAAGTTCTACTTAGTTAGTAAGCATGGCGACAGCATCAATATTATAAACTCCTGCAGCTTTTGTTGGCTTTATCCTCATGACTTGCCATTGATAATTATTCAATGACATCTCTTTAATAAATTCATAAGCTGCTTCAGGTGTTTTATTATTAATCGTCCCTCCTGCGGCTGCATCGATCATTTGTCTAGTTGACGGGTTTACCATTGTGGAAGGTTTGAACTTGTAGCCACAAAGGTAGACCATGATGAGGGCACCTTCTCAAAAGATCTTTGTATCTCTCCCATGAATCGTATAGTGTTTCTAAATCCATTTGCACAAAAGAAGAAATATCGTTTCGTAATTTGACTGTTTTAGCTGGAGGAAAATATTTGAGTAAAATTTTTTCGGTCATTTGCTCCCATGTGGTAATTGAGCCTTGTGGTAAAGAATTTAACCACTGTTTGGCTTTATTTCTCAAAGAGAATGGAAATAGCCTCAATTGAATGGCATCATCAGAAACGCCATTTATTTTGAAGGTATCACAAAGTTCCAAAAAATTGGCTATGTGTGAGTTTGGATCTTCGTCCTGTAAACCATCAAACTGAACCAATTGCTATATCATCTGAATAGTGTTGGGCTTTAATTCAAAATTATTAGCAGTAATAGTAGGTCTAAGAATGCTAGTTTGGGTACCAGCCAAACTAGGTTTAGCATAATCATACATAGTGCGATGAGCTTCTTCTTGATTTGCTTGTGGCGCGACTATTGCGGGAGGTGGTGGAACGTTTTGATTTGCTTCCATCTCTTCTGTAGGTTCTGGCTCTTGCTCAGGTTCTTGTTCTGGATAATGTAAACTGTGTCCAATTTCTTTGCGATTTCTGCGAACTGTTGCTTCTAGATCGTCGTCAAAAAGTAGTGGTCTTGTTGGGTTGTTTCTAGTCATAAACTAAAAATACCTAAAGATAAAAAGCAAAGAAAATAAAAAAATAAAACAAAAATAAAAATAAATAAAAACTGAAAATAAAAATAAAAGAAAAATAAATAAATATATATATTGATGGCTAAAGTAATAGAAATCGAGCTTTCGTAATATTTTAGTTCCCCGGCAACGGCACCAAAAACTTGATATCGCGTGATATGAAGTAATAAAATTTATAAAGAACTTGTTCACACCAAAACCAACTAATATCACGACGTTGAGGCTAGCGCACCTGTCGAATAGTAGTATAGCTTAGTGGCAAGACCGAGTTATCGTACCCAAGGGAACCAAAAGTACTAGTACTCACTTCTTTTCTATTATCTAGCCTAAAAATAAAAGAGGGTTGTTTAAACTAATTTTAAAACTAACTAAGAAAGTGTAAAGAGTAAATTGGGAAACTTTTTAGGGAAAAGCTGATTGATATGGACAATACTCAAGGGAGAATCCACCTAGACTTCACTTGTTATTATTTTCTTGAACTATATGATTTCTTTACTTGACTTGATCCGTAGAGATCCCTAACTTATGCTAAACCCTCCGTCGAGGCGTAGAGCAACTAGGCCTAAGTTGTTAATTAAAGCTCCTTTATTAATTAACTCCTTAGGTTGCATTAATTCGATCTATGGTTCCCCATATTAGGTTTGACCTTAATCCAGCAGATTTATGTCGCCCTATGTCTAGGGTTGCATGCAACTCCGCTTAATTATGGTAGATCTACTCTTATCACAGGGACTTTTGCTCCTCTGCTCTAAGCACATCTAATTCTTGAATTAATACCTAGGATTATTAAATCAAGAATGAAGAACGCATAATTAAGAACAATTCAAGTATTTATCAAATAAATCAAGAATAAATAACAAGATCTATCTTGGGTTTTATCCCCCTCAAGTATTTGAGGTGTCTAGTTCATAATAAAGAAGGAAAACATCTCAGAAGATATAAAATAACAAAACATAAAAGAAACCAAAAACCCCTGAAGGAATTTAGGGGGATCCTCTATATTGCTACAGAATTTCGGCTTTTGAGATGAATTAATCGGCTTTCTCCCTTGGAGTAATCCCTTGCTTCTACCCTCAGTGTGGCAGAAAAACGAGAAGAAAGATATCTAAAAACATCTCCCTATGCTTCTGCCTCATGAGGTCTTTATATAGAGAGCTTATGGGGAGCCTTTCTTAACCTCTAAGCATCCTAATTCGAGTGAAATTCCCCTTCTTCAAGACTAGAACACGCCCGTGTGCCACCCCCGTGTGACTTCGACAGGGGCCGTGTGCTTTTATCGGTGGAGGCACGGCCGTGTGACCTGGTCGTGCTTGTCAATGGCTTGACCGTGTGATCTTCATGTGGCACGGCCGTGTGGCACGGCCGTGTGGCATTTCTTTACCCGTGTTGTTCGTACATTTTGGCCCATTTTTCATCATTTTTGGCCCATTTTCCATTCTTTCTTCTTCCCTATGCTCTCCTGAGTATAAGATATAAAAAAGGAAGGATTGAGAGCACCAATTCTCACAAAATTGATAAGAATCCATCCAAAATATAGGCTAAACATGAGGTAAAAATATGTATAATTTAGCGTTTATCAAATACCCCCACACTTAAGCCTTTGCTTGTCCTCAAGCAAAATCTCAATCCCTAAAAAGAATAATTCTTCTCAACCTATAATCTTTATCAATAATGTTTCAAACTAATCCACAGGTAATCATACAATGAAAAATTCAATCAGAAGAACATTAAAGATTCAATCAATTTAAGTTGAGAATTTTGTCATTGAAAACATAAGTCTCTTCCTTCTTTCTAAGTAATTATCTCTCCATCTTAGTTAACAGGTGTTGACATCCTCACTAATGGTTCACTCTATCCACTCAAAGTGTTTAGGGTTCAAAATTTAAGCACTCTCTAGTCAACCTGAAAAGTTTTTACCATAAGCTTGCAAGAAAATCAAATCTCCACCACTATAGTTTGAAATGATACATCGATCAAAAGGTCTTTTCATGGTTGTAGCGGGGCTTGGTTAGGGGTGTTGTCACAGGCTGTAAAAAGAGGGTTAGAATCAAGATTGAGTTGAAAATTATCTAGCTAGAAAAATCTCTATCACTGGAACATATTTTCCAAGCTTAATAACACCATTTTGGCAGCTTTAAGAGAGAAATATGCAAAAACTTAATTTAAACTATTGCACATTACAACTGAATTTGACTGTATATACACATTTTTTTAAGAACAATTCAAGTAATATAATGAATTGAGTAAAAATTTATATACTGGAAAAGAGAATAAAGCTTAGATAATAAATTCAACTCAAATCTCGACAAAAATAGGGATCAAAAAGTAATTGAATGGAAAATTCAACAAAAATGGGTTATTGGTTAATAATTAGAGGGTGAGTCCAGGAAAAGGTTGTTAGGCTCAATGGGGTTCACTAGGGGTTAGATTATGGAGGTAGGCTTTTGTGGAGTGAGTGGGTTAAGTCCTAGGTGCCTTTATCATCTCGGTATAGCAAATCAATGATGTGGGTTAAGTCCTATGCTCTCCTGAGTATAAGATATAAAAAAGGAATTATTGAGAGCACTAATTCTCACAAAATTGATAAGAATCCATCCAAAATATAGGCTAAACATGAGGTAAAAATATGTAAAATTTAGCGTTTATCAGTAAGGGAAGATACCTATGTTTTCGGGGTAAAATGTTCAACTTGGACTGTTTGAAACTTTGATGTTCTTTTAGTTGAACTCTCAAGGTATGATTACTTATGGATTATTTTGAAACATTATTGATAGGATTTATAAGTTGAGAAAAATGAATTCTTAATTGTGAGTTGAAGATTTTGCTTGAAGACAAGCAAATGCTTAAGTGTAGGGGTATTTGATAAAACCATAATATATGCATAATTTTACCCCATACTTAGCATATTTATGGATGATTTGTCATTAGAATTGTGGAATTTGATGCTCCTAATCCTTTAATTTCATATGTTATACTTGGGTGAGCATAGGAAAGTGAAAAGAACGAGAAACAGGCCAAAACAAAGAAAATGGGCCAGAGTGAGAAATCAACACGGCCTAGAGCTCCTCACACGGGTACACCACATGCCCGTGCCTATTTAGCAAACCTGAACATGGCCTGAACCTGAATCACACGAGCGTGTCCCTGTCGTGATGAGTTTCAATTTCAGGCGGAAAAGGCTACTTAGGGGCTAAGAAAGGCATTCCAGAGTATGTATAAAGCCCTTAGGAGAGGACTAAAGGGGGACACACAGAGTAGAAGGCAAGGAATTACTTGAAGAACACCGATTGATCCATCTGAGGAGCAGGATTTACATCAAGACTGAAGATCTCCCTTCAATTTCCTTTAGGGTTTTTTTAGGTTTTCTTTATGTTTTGTTGTTTTCCCAATTTTGAGACGTTTTCCTTTATAATTATGAACTAAATCCCCTAAATATCCGAGGGGGATGAAACCTAAGACGGATCTTGTTATTAATATCTGAATTATATGATAAATACTTGATTTATTCTTAATTGTGTTATTAATTCTTGTGTTAATATTTCAGGATATTAATATAAGTTAAATGTGCTTATTCAGTGGAGCAAAAGTCCCTGTTTAAAGAGTAGATCCAACACAATTAAGCGGAGTTGATCGTAATCCTAGACATAGGACGACAAAAATCTGTCGGATTAGAGTCAAATCTAATAGGGGAATCCATAGATCAAGTTAATGAGACACTAGGGGTTTTAATTAGAAAGAAATTTCAATTAATCAACCTAGGGTTAATTGTTCTTAGTCTTGAAAGAGATATTAAAATAATTTCGGGATTTCTACGGATCAAGTCAAGTGAATAAATCGTCTAGTTCAGAGTCTAATAACAAGTGAAGTCTAGGTGGATTCTTCCTTGGGTATTGTCTTAATGAATCAGTTTTCCCAAAAGTAATTTCCCCAATTTACTCTCTATCGTGTTCTTAGTAAATTAGTTTAATTTAATTAGTTAAAACAAATTCCCTTTATTTCTAGGCTAAATAATAGAAAGAAAGTTATTACTAGTACTTTTAGTTCCTGTGGGTTCGACATTTCGGTCTTGCCACTAAACTATACTACTGTTCAATAGGGGTGCTTACCTTTATCGTGATAATAATTAGTTTTTAGGTACGATCATATTATTACTTGACCATCATAAATATCACGCAACTATGTACACTTGCACAAACTATGGGTTACAATTTTTTGGCGCCGTTACCGGGGATTGTTAACTGTTGCCATAGTTATTTTTTTGTGAAATTATTTACTTTCAATTTGGTTTATTTCTAACATTACTAACTTATTCTTTTTTATTTTGTGATTTTCTTTTTAAGGTGTTTATAACCATAGATCAGATTATTGATTTACTCTCTGTAGACCCTGAAATTGAGCAAACTTTTAGACAATGAAGACGTGAACGAACAGCTCAAAGACAAGTCGTGATGGACCTTGGAAATCAAAGTCAAGACCAAGGTAATGAAGCTGATCATGTACGAAATCCCATCCTCATTTCCAATGATAGGGATCGATGCATCAGACAATATGCTGTGCCACTTTTCAGTAAGTTAAATCCAGGAATTAAAAGGCCAGATATTGAGGCAACCCAATTTGAATTGAAACCAGTGATGTTTCAAATGCTTCAAACAGTGGGCCAATTCAGTGGCATGCCCACGGAAGATCCACATCTCCACCTTCAATTGTTTGTGGAGGTGAGTGATTTATTCAAGATAACTGGTGTGATTGAAGACACGCTGAGGTTGAAGTTGTTCCCGTACTCGTTGCGAGATCAAGCACGAGCATGGCTCAATTCATTGCCACCAAGTTCCATATCTACATGGCAAGTTCTATATCAAGGGTTTAATCAGCATGTTCCAAAACCACCTCAAGTTAAGTCATCAAACAATTTGGAGAACTTTTTGAAAGCGTACATGGGAAAAAAATGACGCTGTGATCCAAAGCCAAGCAGTAACACTGGAAAATTTGGAAAACCAAATGGGTCAATTAGCTACGGAGCTTCGTAATAGACCGCAAGGAACCTTGCCGAGCAATATTGAGAATTCAAGAAATATGGGTAAAGAACATATCAAGGCAGTGGCATTGCAAAGCGGTAAAATTCTACAACCCCAATTGATTAATGTCAAAGATAAGCCTATTGAGAAGGAGGAAAGTCAACCAGCTGTTAAAATTCCTACATCAAAAGAGTCAGAATCTACAAAGACTGACAAGTTAAATCCTAACTTAATGAATTCAGATACTTTAACATCTTCTTTGGATGTAGATTTACCTACTCAGAAGAGTTGTCTAATTCAACTGAAAGTTCCATCACCTCCATATTCGCAAAGATTGTAGCAACACAAGTAGAAACAGGAAGTGCAATTCAAGAAGTTCTTGGATGTTCTGAAGCAGTTATTAGATGTTCTAAAGCAGTTACACATCAATATTCCGTTGGTGGAGACTTTAGAAAAAGTACTGAATTATATGAAGTATATGAAAGATATACTGTCCAAGAAGAAACGACTAAGTGAGTATGAGACTGTTGCCTTGACAAAAGAGTGCAGTACGTTCTTACAGAACACATTGCCACCGAAATTAAAAGACCCAGGAAGCTTTACTATACCCTGTAACATTGGTAAAACTTACTGCGGTAAAGCTTTGTGTGACTTAGGAGCGAGTATCAACTTGATGCCTAAGTTTATTTTCAAGATGCTAGGGGTAGGTAAAGTAAGACCTACAATTGTGACGCTTCAGCTAGCGGATCGATCTTTAACATATCCCGAGGGAAAGATAGAGGATGTTTTGGTAAGAGTCTATAAATTTATTTTTTCTGCTAATTTTATTGTCTTAGATTTTGAAGCAGACAAGGAAGTGCCAATCATCCTTGGGAGACCTTTCTTAGCCACATAAAGAATGTTAATTGATGTGCAAAAATGTGAACTCACCATTCAAGTTCAAGACGATCAGGTAACCTTTAACATTCTTAAAGCGATGAAATTTCCCGATCCGACAGAAGAGTGTTTAGTTATGGAAGAGATAGAAACCTTGGTTTCTATAGAAAGCAATTTTGAAGAAGATCCATTGGAGAAAGCCTTAGATCTTGCCTCATTGGAGGATGAAGAAGGTGAAGAAAACATGGCTTTGATGAAAGCCAATCCGAGAAATTTGATTCAATCCATACGGTTTGAACCGTTGGAGTTAGAAGTCAGAGAATTTGTGCAACCCAAGTTGTTAATTGAAGAACCACCTAAACTCGAACTAATGCACTTCCTTCCCATTTGAAATACGTTTATTTACCAGAACTGACGAAAGATCAAGAGGAGAAACTAATTGTTGTTCTAAAGAAATTTAAGAAAGCAATTGGTTGGACCATAACTGATATTCGAAGTATAAGCCCTTCTTTTTGCATGCATAAAATTTCTTTAGAGGAAGGTGAAAGATCTCGAATTGATGGGCAAAGGAGACTCAATCCTATTATGAAAGAAGTTGTGAGAAAGGAAGTGATCAAATGGTTAGATGCAGGAATCATCTATCTTATTTCAGATAGTTCGTGGGTAAGTTCGGTGCAGTGTGTGCCGAAAAAGGTGGAATCACGATTGTTGAAAATGACCATAACGAGTTGATTCCAGTGAGAACTGTTACTGGTTGGAGAATTTGCATTGATTACAGAAAGTTGAATAAAGCCACTCAGAAGGACCATTTTCCGTTGCCTTTTATGGATCAAATGTTAGATCGACTGGTAGGTAATGAATTCTATTATTTTTAGATGGCTATTCGGGATATAACCAAATAGTTGTAGCTCTGGAGGACCAACATAAAACAACCTTTACTTGTCTGTACGGTACGTTTCTTTTAGGCGAATGCCTTTTGGTTTATGCAATGCACCTGCAACATTTCAACAATGCATGATGGCAATATTTACTGATATGGTTGAAAATTTTGTTGAGATTTTTATGGATGATTTTTCTATTTCTGGTAACACTTATGATATCTGTTTGAGTAATTTGGCTAAGGTACTGAAGAGATACGATGAGATGAATCTTGTCCTTAACTGGGAAAAATGTCATTTTATGGTTAAGGAAGGGATTGTCTTAGGGCATAAAATGTGAAAGAGAGGAATTAAAGTTGATTAAGAAAAGGTGGACGTAATTGAAAGATTATCAATCCCAATTAATGTGAAAGGAGTCAGAAGTTTCCTAGGCCATGCTGATTTTTACCAAAGGTTTATCAAGGATTTCTCGAAAATTTCTAAACCGTTGTGTTTGTTGTTAAAGAAAGATACAGTCTTTGATTTCAACAAAGCATGTTTAGAAGCTTTTGAAGATCTAAAAAAAAAGGTTAATCTCAGCCCCAATAATTGTTACACCTGATTGGAGCTTACCATTTGAGTTGATGTGTGATGCAAGTGATTATGCCGTTGGAGCTGTGATGGGTCAAAAAAGAAAAAAAAGTGTTTCATCCTATTTACTATGCAAGTAGAACTTTGACAGGAGCCCAACTCAATTATACAATAACTAAAAATGAGCTCTTTTCTATAGTTTTTGCTTTTGACAAATTCTGCTCATATCTTATAGGTACCAAAGTTACAGTAGTTACTGACCATGCGGCCATTAAATACTTGCTTACGAAGAAAGATGCAAAAATAAGGCTAATTCGTTGGATACTTTTACTCTAAGAATTTGACCTTGAGATCCAAGACAAAAAAAGGTGTCGAAAATCAAGTAGTTGATCATCTGTCGAGGTTGGAGCAGGATGAGGTAACTCGATCATTTGTGCCTATCAACAAGAATTTCCTAGATGAACACTTATTTCAGGTAAGTCGAATTCATGAAACACCTTGGTTTGCTAATTTTACCAATTATCTTGCATGTGGAATAATTCCTGGAGAAAGGACATATCAACAAACAAAAAAATTCCTTCATGATAGTCGATGTTATTTGCGGGAGGATCCATTTTTGTTTAAACAGTATGCAGATAATATAATCCGAAAGTGTGTAGCTGAAAGTGAGATTGCTGAGATCTTATATCATTGCCATTCATCTCTAAGTGAGTGGCACTTTGGTGGTTCACGTACTGCAGTAAAGATTTTGCAAGCTGGTTTCTTTTTGCCTACACTATTTAAAGATGTTATGCTTATGTGAAGAACTGTTATAACTGCCAAAGGACGGAAATATATCAAGGAGGAATGAGATGCCCTTAACAAACATTTTGGAGATTGAATTATTCGACGTATGAGGCATTAACTTCTTAGGAGTTGTTGTGGACTATGTATCCAGTAGGTTGAAGCTGAAGCATACCCTACAAACGATGCTAAGGTAGTCATGCGATTCCTACATAAGCATGTGTTTACACGATTTGGGACACCAAAAGCTATTATTAATGATGAAGGTTCTCACTTTGTGAAAAAATAGCTTAAGTGGTTGCTTGAAAAATATGATTTGAAGCACAAGATTGCCATTGGTTATCACCCCCAGTCTAATGGGCAAGTTGAAAGAGTGAATCGTGAAATTAAAGGTATCCTTGAAAGGGTAGTACACCCTAGCAAAAAAGATTGGTCTTGAAGGCTCGATGATGTATTATGGGCCTATCGAACAACATTTAAGACACTGTTAGGAATGACTCCTTATCGGTTAGTTTTTGGAAAGACATGTCATTTGCCATTAGAGTTGGAGAATAGAGCTCACTGGGCTTTGAAGTAGTTGAACTTTGATCTTAAGCAAGCCGGTGAGAGAAGGATGTTACAACTTGATGAGTTGGAAGAGTTGAAGTTGTTTTCCTATGAGAATGCCAAAATGTGTAAAGAAAGATCAAAGAGATGGCATGATAGTCATATACAATCTCGCGAGTTTAAAGAAGGTCAGAAGGTTTTATTGTTTAATTCAAGGTTAAAGTTATTTCCTGGGAAGCTTAAATCTTGATGGAAAGGACCCTATACCATCCACCAAGTTTATCCTTATGGAGCTATTGAATTATATGACAATTATGAAGGTACGTTTAAAGTTAATGGTCAACGTCTCAAACACTACTGGATGGTGAAGTTGAGCGAGTTGAATCCTCGTTCAAATTAACAGACCCTTGATTTTTCATGAACTCATTTTGTAAATAAATAAATAATTAGAACTTATTTTCTCAACTTAGTAAATTTAATTAATTCCTTCTAAGGAGATTGGAACTTAAGTAGGACCGTTGTGACCCATCCAAACTTTCCTAGGAATTAATTTAATGTAATTTTTTAAGAAGAAATGTTCTAATTAAGATTTAAAAATTTTTAAGTTTCATTTGTTTTGTTTAAATTTTAAATTTTTATGTTAAAAAGGGGTCAAATTTGGCCCAAGTACTGATCAGTTTTTTTAGTAAGTCTGTAAATACAGTCTGAGTTTGAGGCCTAATACAGCAAAAAGGAGGGAGAAATCCATACTTTGCTGCCACTCCCATTACTTGCCGCCCAAGTAACCCTAATATAGCTAAATTTTTGTTACATGTTGCCCTAATTATTCCCTATATAAACCCCTCTTCATTCTACTATTTTTCATATCCCTCAAAGCAATTTGCTTAACCCTAAAAATTCCTAAATTTCCCTCTTGTGCTGCTAGCCTCAAATCTCGAAAGAAACCCTAGTTTCTCTTCCCTTGTTGCCAAAATCATCTATTACCACCGCAAGAAGATTGCTGAAGCACCAACGTTGCTACCCATATCACTGTTGTCACCGTCGCACACCACTATTGCTGTGGTACGATGTCATCACTGCCGCACTATCCTTGCCATCACAAGGTTTTCGTCACAGCAAGTCCTTACCCACCTTGCCGATTTCTCTTTTTCCCCATCATGCAAAAACTTTTCCAAATTTTCAAGAAAAGATACCATGTCTTGCAAAAGAACTAGATCTTCAAAGACTACTCCTAAAAACCCGATTTTGGTCGATGAAGAAGTGAAAGAGAGATTTGATTCAATCTTCAAGCATGAACCTATGATGCTGGAAAAAGGTTTTAACTTGAAGAGTCATGATGTGATGGTTGTTCCTGTACCAATTAGAAAGACAATCAATGCTCTCAAGTGGGAACGATTTTGTGATGCTCGTTCACTTCTCGATGATGAACTAGTCCGAGAGTTCTATGCTAGTTTGACTATGCAAGATGCTACTAAGGTCACTGTTCGAAAGAAAAAGGTACCTCTTACTTCTAACTCCATCAATGATTTGTTTAACTTACCTGATGTTGAAGAAGATGAGTACTACCCTATAATGAACAATATCAATTGGGATTTTCTTCAACAAGTGCTTGATGTTGTGACAAATCCGGGATCCCAATGGATTATAAGAAAGTTTGGGAGCCATTCTTGCCGAAGGGAATACCTAAAACTAGTAGCAAAGGTATGGTTTTATTTCGTTCACTACAGTTTTATACCTATCTCACATAGTTCCACCATCTCGATGGGACTGATGCTCTTGTTATATGCAATTTTGACATAAAAGTCCATTAATGTTAAGAAAATTATTCTAAAGGAGATTCATGATTGTGCTAAAAATAAGACAAGAAGTGCTTATTTCCCATCATTAATCACTTCACTTTGCTTAATGGTCTGAAAGGGCAATATGTTCAAGGGTGCATTACAAATCATGATATTAAAAGGTTAGTAGAGAAGGTGCATGAGCTAAATCAAGGAGAGCAAGAAGAGCTAATTGAGCTAGATACCGAAGAGTCAACAAATGAAACTAAAACTGAAACTAATTTAGTTACAAACACTGAAGAAGAAGAATCTAATAAGGAACCGAACAGTCCTAAACCAGTTGAAGGATCTGCAAACCCTGAACCAAAGGTTGAGCCAGAAGAAGAAACAATCAAGCTAAGTGTTGAACTTGAATTTACAACTCCAATGCCAACTTCTGCAAGTACTTCAAAGAAATTGGAGTTGTCAATTATGATGGATATGTACAAGTTCATGCATAAACAACAACAAACTTACTGGAAATATACAAAAATTAGAGATGATTCAATTTGAAATACTTTTAAGAATATCTCTAACACTTTTGTTCCTGAGTTCCCAGGTGCTATCTTTGAGTCATGGATGCAAGATACTGACTATGCAAGCAGAGATGAAGCTGAAGAAGACAAGGGGAATGAGTCAGAAAAAATGGGGATTCTTGTCTTGTTATTTATTTAATTGTTTGTAACGCCCCCAACCCGAATCCGTCACCAGAATAGGGTTATGGAACATTACCGGAATTACTAATTTATTTATCATATATTTTATTATTTAGCATTCATATTTAGGACCAATTAAAATCAAACATATTGTCCCTAAACGTACTTATTTTTCTCGACATGTTTACTTGAATTTTATTACTCGTCTCAGCATGCTTAGTTTTTTTCTTGTATCGTCGTATAAAAAAATAATCACCTATTTACATGTCAAGATAAATATCATTTTCTTGCCATTTTGTCATAAACTTAAATCAAGTAATTCATTATATCAAGATTTCGTGTATTTAAAAATACAATTCAAGCTACACTAATTTACCTCGTTGCTTGTTTATGTTTATAATTTCACTAATCCGATACCTTCTTTTTTTTCCACGTTTAAGTCTCGTATTTTAGTTGTATGGATCTTTATAAATAAATTTAATCATCATTTTCATTAATTTCATATTCTAATACGTTTAATTATTGCTCTAGGCAAAATTTCCATTTTACCCTTAAAACTTTTAATTAATTACAATTTCATTCTTGATTTCAGAAAAATAAAATTATTGTCATTTAATCCTTGTTTACAACCATTATTCTTATACATATTGATAAGAGCCCATGAATTTTATGAAATATCAGAATTTTTTTCATAATTTCAACACTTTTCAATTTAATCCCTAAAACATGTTTTCGTCTGATCTTGATCTAAATTAATATTTTCATTCAATTTTTTAATTTAAGTAATAAAATAATCCATTACATGCAATTTGATCATTTTTGACATTTTTACAAAATCACCCATAAAGTTCTACTTTTATTCAATTTAGTCCCTGAGCCTAAAACATGTAAATTAGCCATGCTAGTTGAATATTCATACATATTTTCCTCCTCCTCCACTCCATTCCACATCCTTAATTTAAATAACATGCTTATAAGTAACATTATCAAAACTTTCACTATTTACTTATATGTATTTTCAAAACTGTCCATTTGAGTCATAGTCACTAGATTATTTATATATTGAGCTACAGAACTCCAAATTAAGATCCGTAAATTTTCCTTGAAACTAGACTCATGTATCTTATTACTATAAAATTTTCAAAATTTTTGGTTTAGCCAATTAGTACAGTTTATTCATTAAAATCTCCCTTATTTTACTGTTCGACAGTTCTGACCACTCTTCGGTAAAAATTAATTATCTCTTTGTACAGAATTCAAATGATGTTCTCGTTTATTTATATTAAAAATAGACTCATTCAGGAATCTAAACATATAAATTATGTCTCAAAATTATTTTTATACAATTTTTAATGATTTTCCCAAGTCAGAACAGAGGATCCCAAAATTATTCTGAACCAGTCTCACAAAAATATAAATATCTCAAAATACAGAATTCCTTTACTTTCTATGTTTCTTTTATATAAAAATAGACTCAATAAGTTTAATTTCATATCTTATTCATCCTCCAATTCGGTTTATAGAATTTTTGGTGATTTTTCAAAATTAAGCTTATGTTGCTGCCCAAAACTGTTTCTTATAGTTTATTTTGCAATTAAATCCTAAGTTTACTTACTTTTACAACTCAATTCATGCTTCATTTCTACTTAATCTCTTCCCATATTTAACTTAACCATCCCATGTTCATATTAGAACTCAAATTTAAAACTTCTTCCAATTCAATCCCTACTATATAAAACTTATGGCCTCTTTTACAATTTAATCCTCTTTTTCATTCTAACTTAAAATTCAATCAAATAAACCCCTATTTCATCTTCTTGCTCAGCATGAACTACTCTTAGAAATCTATGAACTATCAAAATATCAACTTAATCTTAACAAGACTTTGTTTTAAAGCTTTTAAAACATCAAATTTAAAGCAAAGGGCTTAATTGACTTACCTATTAAACATCCAAGCTTTAAATCCTCAATTTCTCTTTTTTCTTTTTCCTTCTCTTTTCTTCCCTTCTTTTCCCATTTGCTATTCTGTTTCTTTTCCCCTTCTCCTCCTTTTTGTCTTTTCACACACACACATATATATATACTAAATAAAATAATAAAATAATAATAAATATCTTATTAAATATTAATAAAATAATATTTTTCTAATAAAATCATTAGAAAATATCATCAACATCATAATTACTTTCTAGATTTCTCTCTCTTCCAATTGACCATTTTGCCCTTTGTGATCTTTTAAAATTCCATCCTTGAGTCATCACTTAATTGGGTAGAATTGCAATTTAGTCCCTCAAAATTCTTCACCTATTCAATTTAGTCCTAATTCATCCATTTTCCTTAGTTTCTAGATTATTCCACCCCTAAAATATTTGCACTATTGGTCCTTCAACTTTCCATATTTACACTTTAACCCCTTAAATTTTGAGTATTTACTCTTGAGCAACAAAACTTTTCTCATTTTGACAATTTAGTCCTTTCTTGAATTAATATGTCATAATATACTTCCCAATGACATAACTCAAATTTCCTCTTCTTGTCACTTTATTTCCTTATTTTACTATATCAAGGATAATATCTTACTGTAGAAATTTTCGAGGTGTTACATTGTTTTTAGGTCTTTAGGAATGTATTTCTTTCGTAATTAGGATTTAATTTCTGCAGAATAAAACATAACAAACATGAATAAACTTAACACTTATTTAGAAAGAAAAAGACTAAGTGCTGTGGTAATGGGAATGAACATGTCTAGGATTGGGTTATTAGGAAAGACTTGGTATTTAAGCAATCTTAGTGACTCACCTCTCTTTCTTTACAACCCTACTCGGTGTTCAGTTTTCATTCATTACTTTGTTCTTGCGATGAGGACATTGCTTCTTTTTAAAGGGGTAAGCCAAATCATTGCCCAAATTTTTAAAATTTTCAAGTATGTTTCAATCATATCTTTTATAAGTATGTTTTAATCAATGAATGTTTAGAGAAATTTTTTTTAATAAGATAGTTTGTATACAAGCATGAATGATGATTCTATCTGAGTGAATGTATGTTATCATGAAGAATGGAATGCTTGTATAATTTTAGTCTTAGGTAATGTTTGCCATGAAAACTTAGTTTCTCTTGAGATTAGACATGCATAAAGGTTTATATCTTTATAATTGACTTAATAACTTTCTTGAGGCGAAATCCTAGGAGACATAAAAATCTAAAATGATATAGGCACTATTTCTTTGGATCATTTGAGCCTTTCGAGCCAACCTTATGATATTATACCCTTGAAACTATAATTTTGAGCTTAAAGGCCTGTTTATTGTAATGAAACTACATTATAAGCCATATTACTATCTTTTTAAGTTATCCTAATTTTGTGCACCCATCTTAACTAAAGTTGTCTTGGTAATCAACATTTGAGGAAATTTTCAAAAATATGCATGTGCTCATGCTAAAAAAGGACAAAGAAAGAGCGAAGAAAAGTTTGCTCAGTCTCCAAAAAGAAAAATGTATGAGCATGAGTTCAAAATAAGTTTGGGGGTGTTCCAAAGGTTCACTTAAAGAAAAAGGTTGTATTTCGAGAAATCTAAGACAAAGTTAAGGTTAAGATTTTGAAACCGAAATGACTCATCTCTTAAAATCTCTACCTTTAACCGAGCCCCATTACAACCTTATAAAAGACCTATTGATTTGATGATGATGTCACCTACATTAGTGGAGAGGAAGTACTAAGTTCAACATATGAAGATCATAAATAAGCCTTATGATTGTTTGCTTGATTAAGGAGAAATTGTGTGGAATGAAGAATATTATCTGTGGTTGTGACATACATACAAACTATGATTCATGTTGGCATATTTTGAAACTTAGTATAAAATTCTAAAAATGTTTACATATGAATTACTTGTTAATAAAGAAGATCTATGAACATGAAGTTTTTAATGCATGATTAAGGGACAAAGATTGATGATGCTTACACAATTAGAAATTTTACCTTAGCAAGACCTTTTACTGTGCATAAACATTACTCGGGATGAGCAATGATTTAAGTTTGGGGGTGTGTAAACTGAAAAATATATAAAATTTTTCCTATGTAATTTATCACTTTTTTACTTAAATTTGTTTTTAAAACTAAGTAATTGTTTAATAAATTAATGAAATATGTGGAAATATGAAATTAGGACATAGAAATTATTAAAATGTGATTTTATGCTTTATTATATAGTTTTCATGCATAAAATGGCTTATTTTTATATTTATTTGAACATATTATATTTTTAAGATATAAAATGGGCCATGCATGGTTAAATTAAATAATAAAATATAAAATTATATTTAATAATTCATTTTAAAATATTTCATTAATAATTTGGGTTTTAATTAATTATTTAAATTGGATAAATTATATTCTTTGGTCCTTTTATTTATTGATTTATTTTGGACAGGTCTCATAGCTTTGTTGGATTACAAAAACTGCCCAAATTGGAGACCAAGTCAACCCAATTTCAGCTACACATGGCTATCCACACAAACTACTTCTTGGTTTAATTGCACAAGGTCCTTGCAATGTTGAAGAAATTAGAGATTTGCCCGAAGTTTTACACTTGATCGAGTCTCAGTCTTAAGTTGTATGGCATTTGAATTGCGTAAAAATCAAGCCAAAATCCACTAATAATGGCTGGCCACTTATTGAAGAAGCTTGAAGAGAGTAAACCTAGCTATTTTTAGCAAACTACTCTCCTCTCTTCACTAATAAAATAAGACCCCATCTTATCCCTCATCCACCATCCCTCATCCCTTATCATTCTCTCTTCTCTCAATTCTCTTTAGCACTTTCCATTTCCCACGCCTAGCATTATCTATTCATAGAGATTCTAGCAATTAAGCCTCTTAAAGAGCCCTTAGTTAGCCACCTTGGAGAGCCATCAGTAAAGGAGCAAAGCAAAGGAACAAAGGAGCCCTTGTCGGTCAGAGTCTTGGGTGACAACCACTTTGATTTGGGTTTAATTTTTCTTTTCTTTGATTTAATCTAAAAAATATTTGCTATGTGTTCTTTGTTCTTGTTTACAGCAATGTTAGCTTAATTTTATTTAAGCTAGGATAATTGCTTTGATTAAATAATATTTATTTTATTCATGCTTATGATGTTTGTGCCTCAATCGATCATGTTTTCAATTAAAATTAAGTTTGTATTTCGTTCATACGTGATTGGAATGCACCTGAATTAGCTGAGCGATCCTAACTAGACGACGGCTAGTGGACACATAATTGAAATGTGCATGCTCAATTTAGATCCTAACCTAATTAAATTGCAGGTTGCATAACAACTCTAACCTAGCTCTGTTATCTGCATAGTTTTTAGATTTGTGCGATTAAACTATTTCAAACCTAACATGTCCTTGTTATCTCGCACTAATGCTAAGAAACCTTAGTAAATAAGGAACAATAAAATGCGTATTTACTAAGTAAAGTATTCTGAAAGGACCTAATGTGGTTTCCAAACTAATGAAAGATTGAGTTGCCATGGAATGTTTTTCCGAATGTTATTGAGCATGTTGATAATAAATTGAGTTTAATTAAAGTAATTGTCCTAGTATATTTATGTTATAGTTATTGCAAATTGTGTTTAATTTTGCTAAAGTGTATTTCATTCATATAGTTTGCATATTTAGGATAACTTGCATTAGGGATCATTGCATTTAGTTTAATATATTTAATTTTAATCGTCACTTCTCAATCATATTGTTTTTAAATTTACTAAGTTGTTAATATAATTTTACAATTGAGTGATTTAACATAAATATAATCCCTGTGGAGACGATAACTCAATACTTATTACTTGATAATGATTGTGTACACTTGCACAAACCTACACGTTACACGGACTCATACATGTGGATACGTAGATGAATACTTACATATAGATGCATATTTATATATGCAAACCATTTCGTGGACTTTGCCTAGTGGAATTCCATGTATAACTTTTTCATAAAGTTTAGAGAACTAGTGTAGCGGACTGTCGTAATCTTGACTCATTAGATAAGTCTCATGGACCGCCTTAACTTGCGTGTGCCCATGTCCATGGGGCTTGCTTAAATACATAAGGCATAAAGCCTTAGACTTCGCAAAGTCTCTTACTTACGTAGAAACCTTGTAGGGTTTTCATATACTTGTGCACATATATCTTCGTACATCTAACTGAACATCCGTAAAGCCAAATATCTTGCATACACATTCTCCGTGTAATCCACCTAACCCCTCGCAAAGCTAAATAACATGTGGCACAGAGTGCACAAAATACATTTCTTCATTTTTCGTCCGTCAGTATATCCCTCCATACTCTGAATATCATTCATTCTCACGACTGACATATAACAAGCATTTAACTAAACATGTTATTTAATAACATAAACAAATCATGCCAAACATATCACCTAATTGATCGATCAACAATAACATATTCAATAAGGCTCTACCAGTAACAACTCATCACAACAACCAGCTTATACTTACAAGCAAACCTACATCAACAATACAACTTACCTCCCAAAATAGAACAACCCCCATCATCAACAGAACATGAAGTAAAACATACGTAAACAATACAATGTTGAAACAAATAAAATAACCAATGAGAATTTGAGTTCAGGGACTCACTAGCAATGTAACTAAAAGCTAATACTGGCTACATACACTTCCATACCCGACCTGGTCATTGGGTATCTCTGGGATGTCATATTCATTGCCGAAGCAACTACAAAAATTTAAGATGGATTTATCATATTATTTGATTATTGAAGATCATTTTACTCATTTTAGTAATAATTGAATTTATGGAATAACTATTTATGAGTTAAAGGATCTCATTAAAACATGATGTTCAATCAAAGATAAAGTTGATAAAATTAACACGATTATTAAAGTTTTACAAATAAGTCCATAGGAGGACTTGCACTTTCTAAAGTAGTTTACCCACTTTATGTATAATTTATATTTATTTCTAAATTGTGCCAATTAATTTAATTATTTGTAACACCCCAAACCCGGCCTAGACATTACAGCCGAATCTGGCGTGTCACATAGAAGCTACGTTTAAAATCGGACTTGTCGATAAATGTTTAGTTCTAAGTTTAAAACCCTCTTAGTTTTTAATTGCATAAGCATAATCGGCTAGTTTTGTTATTATAAGTTCGAAATCATTTTATCAAAATGTTTACTTAAGAGTTGATTTTTTTTTGTATTCAGTTATTTAAAATCACGAAAGTTTCGAATGTTTGATGTTAAAACGAGTGAAATTTTGAAAACATTTATTATTTTGAAAACTCGATTTACCTACTCTAGCAGTTTAAAATCAACAATTAAAAGCCCAAACAAATGCAAATTAAAGTCCCAATGGCCTTATTACATATATAAACCCAAATATCAAATTTAAAACGATTAAGTCTAAATTAACTAAACGATATTCGCATGGCCACCTCCGAGTCCCTCACTCCAAATTGCCTAGAGCTAGGGATTACCTGCATGGTTAAAAGAGAGGGATGAGTTTGTGAAAAATCAGTGTGTAATCCCTTAGCAGACCATAGAAATTAGAACAAGCAAAATACTCTGGGCCGAAGCCCTATAAAGAAACAGTGTGGGCCCAAGCTCAAAATAGAAACAGAACATAGCAGATGTGTAACCCAGCCCAATCCATCCAACTCACCACCTGTACCATCCAACACACCATGTGGGGATTAAATCGACCCACTCAGCTAACACACCAATAATGCAGTATGGCTGCTAATAGCAGAATACGTGGTGAAGCCACTAAATACATAAATACGTGGCAAAGCCACTAGCAGAGAACTACCTCCATATCAAACCCCAACCCCATGCAGAATGTCATGTCATACATATATCGTGTATACAAAAGACCATACTCAGACACAGTCATACGTATACTAAACACTCATCAGTCAACTTACCTCTAAGGGTACAATGGTCATTTCGACAATACAATTTTACCCCTCAGGGGTAATTTGGTCATTTTACTCATTTTGGTGTCCCGGTACCTATTACAACCTCTTAGAGGGTATACCATCGCCTCGAGCGACTCAGATAACCTACATGGCTAGAATAGTGTATGTGGGCCCAAAACCCGATGTTGGCCCAAGTGGGGCCATACTCCCGTGTGGCCCATTTAGCCCAAATTTAGTCACGAAAACGCAAGCCTCACAGTCCAAACAGTTAATTATCACTTACTGAGGATTTTACCCGCGTGGGGCCCACAAGCCCATTGGGCCCACACGGCCCATTTCGGCCCATCGAGGCCCATGGTGGCCCAAGCCCACGAAAACACTCGTGGAGGCTTCTACAGTTTGTTGCCCACGATCAGTGGACTCAGTTTACCTCGTGAGTGTTTGGACACTCACGAGAACGCAAATGCCAACGTTTCAGCATTTCGGCATTTCGATTTTTGCCAAATCACAGTAATCTAGGGTGCGATTACACACCTTTATCAAGTAATTCGACAGTAACAGAATCGGGCGTACGATTACACACCTTTTAGCGACCACTTGCGAAATTCCAAAAGCACCAACCTAGAATCAATCCAACAATTCCATCAGCTCTTAAATCATTAACAAGATTCACAAACCCTGAATCTCTACACTGACCATACCATTAACCTTAATAGACAGGACCATAGCCTTTAATCCTAAAATAGCTTGGCTAGACTCCCACAAATGTTGATTGACCACTCACTGCATAACAACAGATCTCGTTAGAGGGTTGACTAAGGATACAGTTTACACCCACCAACAATACTTAAGTAAGACAGAGAACAACTTACCGAATCCTTCAGAACCGAATATCGACTTAAAGGGCAACACACGTGAGTGGAGTATTGCATTAGATCTAAGAAAGTAAATCGAAGGGTGATCATCGGTGAAAAAAGATAATAGCAACGATAAACATATAAGGGAAAACCGTAGAGTAACAAGAAAACAACCCAATTACTTACCACCAATATTCGACTTGGCAACAAAGAGAAAGGGTAATGATGGATTCGCAACAGAGGTGAAGTGAGAAAATGAAAGTATGGGAAGATCCAAGCTATGATCGGCTTATCAGAGTTTTAGAAGGTGCGAGGAGAAGACAAGGTATTTGGCTATTACTTAAAGAGAGGAAGAGAGGCGAAAGCAGAGATGATCCAGATATGGCTTGCCGGTCTAAGTGTTCGATTTAGAAAAGGAACAGAAAAGAGAGGAATCAAAGGGGAAGAAGAAGAAGCTTAATTCAATTTAGCAAAAGAGGAGAAGAAGAATGCCAATTCGGCAGAGAGAAAATGTGAAGAAGAAAAAGAAAGGTTCCAAGAGAGAATTCGGCACTTGGTATTTTAGTTTCGGCAAAAGTGAACAAACAATTGAGAAATAAAGTTGAAAAGAAAATGACCTGAATGGTAAAAAACATACCCAAAAAAATGAGAAAACAATAGCTCTAGAGGAAGGCTTTCAAAACAAAATGAAGGAAAACCTCTAATGTTCCTATACCAATTCAGCACAACCAAAGAAAGAATGACCCAAAATGCTCCCCTCAAAGTGTCGAATGCACACTCCAAAGAACCCAATATTCGGCCAACACCTTGCCACCCACTCTCCATGATTTTCTCCCCCTTATCCCTCCACAATTTTCTCTTTCAAATCCCTACCAACCTTCATCCAAATCCCTTTTGACCAAGTCTCCAACCACCTCTATAGAGTTTGAATCAAACTCCACCTCTCATGCCATAGAGTCATAAAATAAAATCCCCTTTGCATTACCTGGGATTCAAACCCATGCCCTCTCAGATGCTCCACACGCTACTTGCCACCAAGCCACCATACTCCTTTGTGACACAAAACAGGCACAAATAATTATAAGTCCTTCCTGCTAGCATCCATCTCTACTTAAGAGCAAAAACTAAAAATTTTGCTAAGGCCCAAACTCGAACCCAGGCTTCCTAGAGACCCCTAAACACCCAAATCACTTAGCCATCACACTGCACATACAATTTGTCAAATCATGCAGAATTAAAGAACCTAAAATTTTGGGGCATTACATTATTCATAAACTTTTAGCCAAGATTCTAAAATCACATCAATGAACAATTCTTCACTTTTTATTTTATAAATTCGTTTAAACATTCTCACATGTATTAGTCATTCCATCACTTATAACCATTTCGTAACATTTCAAATTCGTCTACTATTTTTCCCTCCTCCTCTCCATTCCATATCCTTTATTTGTATATATATATATATATATATATTAAAATCTTTATCTTTTACTATGACATGCTTATATGTAACATTAACTATAATTGTACTATTTACTTATGTGTTCATATAAAAGTTGTCCACTTGTCTCATAGTCACTAAATTATTTATATCTTGAGCTACAGAATTCAAAATTAAGATCTGCTTGATTTTTTTAAACTAGACTCAAACATATTTTTACTATTAAAATTTAAGAATTTCTACTTTATCCAATCAATACAGTAAATTCTTCAAAATTTCCCTTGTCCTATTGCTTGACAGCTTCGACCTTTCTTTTCTAAAAATTAATTATCTCTTTGTATAGGGTTCAGATGGTGTTTCCATTTGATTTTATTGAAAATAGACTCATTAAGAATTTAAAAAGTATAAATTTTGTTCCCTAATAAGTTTTTAAAATTTCTTTATAATTTTCCAAAGTCAAAACAGGGGAACTCGTATCCATTTTGACATTGTCCCACCAAAACTAATATATCTAAAAATATATAATTTCATTGCTTACACCATTTCTTTCATACGAAACTAGACTCACTAAGATTTAATTTAATATTTGATAAACCCTCTAATGTGTTTCCTATTACTTTTGGTGAATTTTCAAAGTAGAGTTATTGCTGCTGCCCAAAACTATTTTTAGTAAATTTGTCTACTTTTTTTTTCATGGTTCTTTACAGTACTTTCATTTAATCACACATAGTCATTATACTTTTAATTTATATTCAATTTAATCACTCATATTTATGTGTAGACAACATAATCATTTGTTAATCTTAATACTTTTTACAACACACATCATATTTCAAGTTTCTACATGTCATGCTTCATTAGATACTTTTGATTTCAAGAATTTAGATTAAAATACACATTTCATACATTTAATTCAATTTATTGAATACAAGTATCATTTGTATGAAAACTTACTTTTTTTTGTCAAGAGTTTCTTCCTGTTTTCCTCACTTCCTTTTCTTTCTCATCTTCCTTACTATCCTTCTCTTTTCTTCTATTTTTCTTCACTTTCATCTATCAATTTCTTACTTCTAAATTAATGAATATACTCTCTAAGATCTTAGCTTCATCTTTCCTTTTGGTGTCTATGGAAATTTCAAAGAATTTTGGGTGAAATAGTGAGATTTCTTGTCAATGGACTAAATTGTAAAGAAATCAAAATTTCTCTCTTCCTCTATTCTTCCTCACGTTGGAAAGATGAATAAAACTCTTCATTTTTCCTCTCTTTTATATCAATATTTTTATAATTAAATTATTAATAAATATCTAATTAAATTATATTAATAAAATATTTTATTAAAAAAATTACAAAATATCACCAACATAATCATTACATTCTAGAATTATCTCTCTTACTAATTGACCATTTTACCCTTTATGATTTTCAAACCATCCTTGAATCATCACTTAATTTGTAAAATTGTGATTTAGTCCCTCGTATTTCTTTCACTTACTCAATTTGGTCCTTATTAATCCATTTTCCTTATTTTCTAAACCCTTCCACCGTTAATATATTTGCACTATTGGCTTTTCAACTTTTCCATATTTATACTTTAACCCTCATATGTTAAATATTTGCGCTTAGACCACATAACTTTTCATATATTTATGATTTAGTCCTTAGCTCAAATTAATATTTCACAACATACTTCTTATTTCATTTTTCTCTAACACCCTTTATCATTTACTTTATATCTTATTTCACTAAAATTATATCTCATTATTTTTTACTAAGAGGTTTTGGGAATGTTACACCACACCTGCTTAATTTTTCCCTTATCATTTGAGCCTGCTCTTTCTTAGTTAGCTAAACATAATAACCATATTAGAATCAAAACAAAGACATACTACATTCACTATTAATCGAAACCTTCGACATAGAAAACTTTAAATTGGAGTATCTCAACCTACGCTTAATATTTTCACATAAAATGAATTCTGTTCATCTATATAGTCATCTATGACTAATTCCCAACCTTTAAACTACACAAAACTACATGTTTCAAGGTACTGCCATTTTTCAACAAGTTTTGGCCATTATGACGAAAATTCATTAAAACTTGAGAATTCTTTAATAAAACTTCAAATTAACTTTAGAACCCTTCTAATTAAGTTAAAATAAGTTGAAAAATACTTTAAAACTGATTTTTAATCCACCAACCCAAAATCCACCATTAATGACCAAAATTTTGGCTTTTATCTAAAACAGGTGTTTTAATGGCTAGAAATTCGATTTAAAAGTCTAGATAACATTTAAAACTAATAGGAAGATGATTGGTTACCTTGAATGCAAGAAAAACGAACTTTGGCAAAATTCTAGAAAATCCACTCTTGAAGAAGATGATGAAATTAATGAAGTGTTTGGATGTTTGCTTGGTTTCAGTGGAGATTTATAGTTCAAGAGATGTTGGAAATCAAGAGAGATTATGAATTGGAGATCAAAAGAAATTGGAAGAACAAGAGGAGAGCAAGGGACGACACACTAGCAAAAAGGGAGAATTATCCTAAAATAAAACTGGGAATGAAGGTTCATTAGGTTCAATTTTTGAAATTCTAGGCAAATTGCTTCATAAAAACTCTCAATTTTGAGTCTTTTACAAATTAGTCCTATTTTCAAAATTAGAGATATTTAAAACTCATTATTAGAAATTGGTTTAATATCCTAATAGCCTTTGTCGAAAACATTATTGGTTATCAAACTTATGAAATTTCGAACATATCTAGGCTAAGATTCCTAAAATACCCTCGAAACTTCTAGGCCTTATTTTGGGGTGTAACAACTTTCCACCACTAAAAAGAATTCCATCCTTCAAATTTACCTGAGCTAAACAAGTAAGGATATTGACTTCTCATCACTTCCTCAATTTCCCAAATAGCATCTTCCCTTTTGTAGTTGCGGCACAAAACCTTAACTAACATAACTTCCTTATTTCGCAAAACCTTTTCTTTACGAGCTAGAATCTCAATCGGTTCTTCCTCATAAGTAAGATTAGGTCGAACCTTGATCTCCTCCATTGGCTCAACATGTAACGGATCTGAATGATAGTTCCAAAGCATAGACCCATGGAAAACATCATAGATTCGCTCAAGTTCCTGCGACAACTTGAGTTGATAAACTACTGGTCCAATCCTCTCAACAAATTCATATGGTCCCACATACCTAGGACTCAACTTACCCTTCCTTCCAAACATCAAAACCTTCTTCCAAAGAGAAACCATCAAGAACACCTTATCGCCAACTTCAAACATGATGCCTCGAGGTTTCAAATCCGCATAAGATTCATGCCTATTTGTCATTGCTTTCAACCTCTCGCATATCACCTTCACTTTCTCTTCGATCTCTCGAACTAAATTCGGTCCAACAAGTCATTTTTCATCCAACTCTATCCAACAGAAAGGAGTCTTACACTTTCTACCATACAAAGCCTCAAACGGTGCCATGCAAATACTCGTTTAGAAACTATTATTGTAAGCAAACTCTGCCAAAGGTAGATACTGTTCCCAACTACCACTAAACTCGATCCAACAACTTCGTAACATATCTTCTAACACTTGAATTACTCGCTTAGATTGTGTAACAGCCCTATTCTGACCCTAGTCGGGAAGTGGTTTCGGGACCGCTAAACCGAGTCGTAAAAATAATTGATTTTTAAATTTCATGTCTATTATGTGTTACAATGTATGTGTGAAATTTTGATGCTTTGATTTTGTCAATTGAATGAGAATTTAATCAAAAGGGCTTATGTGAGAAACATTGAAAATGTGTTGGTTAATTTTTAAAGTGGCCAAATTGTTGCATGGATTAAATATGGGGACTTGCATGTCAAAGTCCCCATTTTTCATGATAGTGGCTGGCCATGATGGTTTTAGATGAGAAAAATTTGTATTTTATATTTGTAATGATGGCATAATATTATTATAATAGGAATAAGTGATAAAAACAAAGTTTTTTTTTTGGTGTTCATTTTCCATTCTTCTTGCCGTGAACTAAAGAAAAAAAAAAAAGAAAGACTAGCTTGGGATGATCGATCACTTGGAGACCAAATATTCAAGGTAAGTCCAATGCAATTTTGTTAATTTTCAATGAATGTGAGCTTCCTATCTTCATTTAGCCGAAACCCACTTACAAATTTTTTAGCTAAGTGGCATATTAGGCTCGGTTTTGGAAAGATGAGCTAGGAATTGGAGTTTAATGTTAGAAGTTGATGAATGAGTTTTAGATGGTTGTTATAATGTTAAAATTCATATAATTAGAAGCTCTTGAATTTTCAGTCAAGGAGGGTGATAATCCAAGGTAAATACATGGTAATTTGATTTTATTTTTGATGTTTTTGTGTTCTTTCTTAGCATTACCGTGGGCCCATGAAGAAATTTCTGGTTTTGGTTTTGGTTGATGCATTCGGCCATAATTGGTTGAGTTCTTTGAGGTTGTTTTGGATGCTTTGTGTATTGAGGGTTGTTAATTGATAAATTGAGGTTGCTTAAGTTGAATATTTGTGTCAAATGCTTTGTAACAATCGCTTATTTGGTGTAATGCAAAGTTAATGTCAAATGGTAGCACTTATAATTGTGTTAGCCGAATGTGAACTTGGGAAATAAATTGGGCTAGTGTTAAGTGATTAAAGATTAGTGAGTTAAATTGTGGCAATTGGTTTAAGGATATTTTAATTGAATGAATAAGTTGAGATGTTGGTATTTGGTTTATTAGTACTTGAGTAATTATCAAATTGTATATGAATTAGTGGCTAATGGACCATCGGTCAAAGTGGTTAGTATGCATTTATATATATATGTTATCATGACCGAATGTATTAAAGACTAATGCAAGGTCTAGTTGATCAATAAGTATTAAGGAAATGTGAACTATATTATAATGAATATTCGGCTAAGAAGAACCAAGGCTAAGTCATATGAATTTTGAGGTTATAAATAATAAGTTACTAATGTTATTTGTGAATTCGGCCTTGGGATATCTATGTGTACATGATAAGTATACTTATCTTGTGATTGAGTAGTAAGCATGTTATGTTAGTTGTTGAGTATATATATGTGCCCTTGTTGAGAAACATATTCGGTTATGTGAATTTTTGTATGTGAATGTGAAGTTTAAATGGTCAGTAGTGAGACAAGTAACATACCTTGATAAAATGCTTGGCTGGTTGATTTAACACTAAGTTATGTTTGTTAAATTAAGCTCAAGAGCATAGAGGGGCAATTTTGGATAAAAGGAAATTAAAGTGACTGAATAGACGACCGTAGTTGTTTGGAAAAAAAAAAACACGAGGTAAGTTCTTAAGTATTTGAGTTTGATTCCTTTGTAAGTTTTAAGTATTTAAATGGAATGAATATGAATTATGTATATATGTTAAGGTCAATGACTTTTCTAAATGATGGCATATATGATGTTATGTTATAAATATGTGAATAAGAACTTTAAAGAGTAAATTTGCATAAATCTGCTTGGTACAGCAGCAGTAGCGTGTTTTGGAAAAATCACCATAAATTGTTGGAGTTGAATTAGAGGCTGAATAAATTATCTAATTAAAGCTTAATGAGTCTAGTTTCTTATAAAAGAAACCATATAAGCAAAGGAATTTCTGATAAAGAGATATTTAAAGCAGTGTGAGACAGTGTCAGAATGACTCTGAAATCCTCTATTCTGTTTTTAGAAAATCATTATAAATTGTAAAAAAATTTTTATAAGAGAAAATTTATGTTCTTAGACTCCTTAATGAGTCTAGTTTCAAATGAAATAAACAAGAACATATTTTGAATTCTGTACAATGATAAATTTGATTCGTAGTGAAGAGTGGTCAGTATAGTCAAACAGTGAAACAGGGGAAACTTTAAGAAAAATCTGGTATTGATTGGCCAAACCAAAAATTCTGAAAATTTTATAGATAGAATATATATGAGTCTATTTTCAGAGAAAATTAACGGTGCTTCATTTGTAGTTTTGTAGCTCCAGTTACAAATAATTTAATGACTATTGCTTAGGAAGACAGCTTGTAGTGAATTTGTGATTATGTTGTAAATATTGATAAAACGGTTTGAGTCGCTTATAAGCTATTGATTAAATATTGGTAATCAAAGTACTGAATCCATATTAAAGTGAGGCTGTAAGTCGTAAATGAGTAGTATACCTAGTCAATTTTGTTATGATGAAATTGATGTACAAAATACGTATGTGTGGTGAAGCCGTAAATGACTAGTACACCTAATCAATTTTGTTATGATGAAATTGATGTACAAAATACGTATGTGTGGTGAAGCCGAAATGGCTAATATTAAATGTGCAAGTTATCCGAATGGCCTTTATGAAAATGTGTACTATCTTTATTTGTATAGTGAGGCCGAATGGTTACTTAGAAATGTAATATGGCTTAGTGGTTATTTAAATGAAAGCAAAGTATGTGATGTATTAGCAAGTGATGATAAAAACATTATCTTATATATGTGCTTGTGTATGTGGTGTGACCGAAAGGGGCAAATGTGAAATGTACATATGTTTATGTGTATATAATGTGGCTGAATGACCAATTGTGAAAAGTGTGTATTATTAGATATTTGATGAGGCTAAAGTTAGTAAAATTATATAAAATGAATTGTGCTGAGACTATATCCGGCATTAAGACCCGCTGACTTCGTGTGGAGATTTTGTCCGGGTAAGACCCGATGACTACGTGTGGAGATTATCCGGGCTAAAAGTCTTGCCGATGATTTGAGTAAAGTCTAAGAATTTGAGACTTTGCGGTAATAATTACTAATAATTACGTACAATGCATTAAGTTGGCCAGGTATGTATCATTTACTCGTATTTGAATTTTGATTTGGATTGAATTATAAGTGTATAAAGTGATGCAATTTTAAAAAAGTGTTATGACTATAAATGTGATCGTGATACATTCGGTCCATGTGTGAATGCTATGTGAAAGTAATTGATTTAATCATGTTATATGAGTTTCAATTCAAGTGAAATTATCATGTTAAATGAGTTACATTTGATAATGTGTATTCGGCCAAAAGATAATATAACTAGAAAATGGCTTAAGTGAAAAATTGAATGCTAAATTGATGTTTGACTTTAATTGTGCCAGGTACGTATTATGTACCTAATTGTGAATTTGATTGGGATAGAATCTTAATGTATGATATAATGCATAAGTAAATAAGCGATAAAATATATATATAAAATGATGGTACAATCGGCCAATGTGAGATATTAAGTGCACATATGGAATTTTCTTTTTCTATGATATGTGAATACGAAGTTATTTGAAATTGTATGCTAAGTGTGCATTGTGTGCTTGTGAATGTTCAATTATTTTGGACATTATTATGGAAGTATATGTGGTAGTTATGTGATATTGTATATGAGATAAATGTCTTTAATTCATTAAAATTACTTGTTTTACTTAATACTTACTAAGCTTATGAAAGCTTACTCTGTTTGTTTGGTTTCTCTGTTTTATAGATTTTTGACTCCACCTACGAGCTCGGGATCGTCAGCACTTCGTCACGCTATCTACTATTGTGGTAATCATGTGATTGGGACTTAGCTTATGGCATGTATAGGATAGACTATATAGTAGAATGATATTTTGACTATTGTATATAAGCCATGCGAAAATGGCATCTTTTGAATGTTTACTTATAGAAGTTTAAATTTTATCCCTGGCTGTGTTTAGTACTTATCTAAATGAATGTTCTTTATTTCAAGAAAAAGTTCAAATTTTTACTGTTCTGATATGAGTTACAAGTCCGGTAATGCCCCTTACCTATTCCGGCGACGGTTACGGGATAGGGGTATTACAGATTGACCATTAGTTTGGGGATGATGAGCCGTACTAAAAGTAAGCTTCGACCCCAAAGCCTCATACAAACTTTTCCAAAACCTTAAAGTAAATCGTAGATCTCTATTGGAAATAATAGAAATTGGAACCCTATAAAGATGGACAATCTAAGCAATATACAACTCTACCAACTTCTGCAACGAATAATTAGTACACATAGCTAAGAATTGCGGATTCTTCGAAAACTGGTTAACTATAACCTATACTGAATCCTTTCTTGATGGAGTCACAGACAAACCTGAAACAAAATCCATAATAATCCTTTCCTACTTCCATTCAGGAATCACAATAGGTTGCAACAACCCTGAAGGAAATTGATGTTTATTTTTCACCTTTTGACAAACCAAACATTGAGTCACAAAATCCATAACATCACTCTTCAACCAAGGCTACCAATAAATCTCAAAAAGTTCTTGATACATTTTACCACTACTGGGATGCATAGCGTAAGGGCTATTATATGCCTCGGTGAGAATTGCTTGTCTTAAATCCACATCTTACAGCACACAAAATCTACCTCAGAAATTCAAGATACCTTCTGCATCAATATCAAAGTCTCCCCTAACACCTTGTTCAACTTCATGAATTCTCTTCAAAAAATCTCCATTGAACGGTTACTTTTCCTTAATTAAACAAAATCGGTCTCACTTGAAGTCCAACCAACAAATCACCATCATTAACTAAACTCAAGCGTACAAACATAGGTCTCAACTCCGTCATCGACTTCCTACTGAATGCATCTGCAACAACATTCGCCTTGTCACGATGATACTTGATCACATAGTCATATTCTTTTAAAAGCTGAATCCAATGACTTTGTCTTAAATTCAACTCCATTTGGGAGAGGAGGTACTTAAGGCTTTTGTAGTCACTGTAAATCACACACTTCTCTCTATACGAATAATAGCGCCAAATCTTAAAAGCAAACTCCACAGCAGCTAACTCCAAATTATGAGTTGGGTAGTTCTGCTTATGTGTCTTCAACTGTCTTGAAACATAAGCCACAACTATATCTTCTTGCATTAACACACAACCGAGTCATGTAAGTGTCATTATAAACTAAAAATCTTTTCCTAGTTCTGGTTGAATCAATAAAGGCGCCTTCGTCAATATTGCCTTTAGCTGTTCAAAACTTTTTTATCTTTCATCAATCTATTCAAACACCATATTCTTCTAAAGTAGTTTCGTTAAGGGTGCAACAATAAGGGAAAACCCTTCAATGAACCTATGATACTAACCAGCAAAACCTAAGAAACTCTTAACTTCTGTAACACTCCTAGGTGGCTTCCACTCTAAAATCGCCTCAATCTTCTTAGGATCCACTCGAACCCCTTCTGCTAAAACCACATGTCCCAAAAATGTCACTTCCCTAAGCTAAAATTCACACTTATTTAACTTTGCATATAGTTGATTATCCTTCTAAATATGCAAGACAACCCTTTGATGCTCGTCGTGATCCTTTTTAGAACGAGAATACACCAAAATGTTATCTATGAAGACGACCACAAATTGATCAGAGTACGAATGAAATACTTGGTTTATCAAATCCATGAACACGGTAGGGGCATTAGTTAAACCAAACGGCATCACCAAAAACTCATAATGCCCATATCGAGTCCTAAAAGCAATTTTCAACATATCAGTCTCCTTTTCCTTCAACTAATAATACCTAGATCTTAAGTCAATCTTCAATAACACCGTCGCACCTCAAAACTGATCAAACAAGTCATCAATTTGAGGCAAATGATATCAATATACATCCTCATTGTACCATCCTTCTTCTTTACAAGCCAAATCGGTGCGCCCTATGGGGACACTCGGTTGAATAATCCCTCTATCAAGTAATTCTTGCAACTGAGTTTTTAACTCTTTGAACTACTTTGGTGCCATGTGATAGAGTGCAATAGACACCAGTGTAGTACTAGGATAGAGCTCAATTCCAAACTCCACTTCTCGTTCTGGTGGTATAGCAGGTAACTTTTCAGGAAACACATCTGAAAAATCCCTAACAGTGCGAATATCTTGAACTCTCAACTCATAATAAACCAAATTCATCACATAGGTTAAGTAGCCTCACAACTTTTTCCCATCATCTTTTTAGCCTTCAAAGCCAAAACCATAATACGGTAGTTCCATGATATCAATAGAGAAAATGTGCTCTTGTATCATAAGAGGACACTACGATAAACCTTATTCACAACAACACTATCTTTAAAGGAACCATTTACAGTCATACCCAAATCAATAGTCTCCACAGGAATCCCTAACTTAAAAGCTAATTCACTCAAAGTATACGAATGTGTAGAACCAACATCCATTTCCTTTACCATGACCTTGGTCCCTAGTAGACACAAAAATAGGTGCCAAACATTAAGTCTATGAAACCTCAACTCTGTTCGGGCAATCCCTCAAAAAATTTTCTTTTGAACCAAACTTATAACAACCATCTGTCAATTTACAACACTTTCTAGGATGTCTACGATCACAATACGCACAAAGCGATTGTCCAAAACTACCAGTGTTAGCCATAACATTATTTTACTATCTAGACTAACTCGGTCAAGTCCCACATCTCGCCCTCTCTTGGGCGGTCGCCAAGAAGCACTATCAGAAGCCCTCTTACTAGTCTTAGCCACCACAAAATGAGCTGGCTCAGCCAAAGTCTCCTCAATAACTTTTTGCACAAACTCATCGAACAACTTAGCATTTTGGGCCACCAAGTAAGCCCAAATCTCTTAATTTAGCCCAAAATGGAACCTTTTACAATGATCCTTCTTAGTCAATACCATCTCAGGTGCATATTGATTGAGGCATATAGACTCTGCCTCATAGTTAACCACAGACAAACCTCATTGCACAAGGTCTAAAAATTCCAGCTTGGAGCTTCCATATACTGCTCATCGATGAACTTCCTCTTAAATACCTCAAGGAAGTAATCCCAAGTCAAGCGATTAGTAGTTGTACCTCTCTTGACAGTATTCCACCAACGATAAGATTCACCATCGAGTAAGGACACTAAGGAATCTCCTTGTTAGAATAGGACATCTGCTCGGGGATCCTTTCAACTTCTTCCAACCAGTACTCAGCTATGGTCAGATCGATCCCTTTAACTCTAGAAAACGTTTTACCACCCAACGCTTGAAGATGTTCAAGCGATAACTCACGATTCACAGGTGTAGGATTAGTAGATGTAGGAGCAGGGTTAGCACCACCAATTCGCTAAAACACTCTAATTATTGCTTCAATCAGAGGGCCTACACCCTCATCAAGTATGTTCACTCTATGCGACAGCATAGGAGGTGTAGAGGATGTACCATCCTCTTGAGCACTAGCTCTCGTATTCACAGGTCTATGAGGAATATCTAATTATCTAGCATACACACATAAGCAAATAAACATTGTGAGCAGTAGGGAAATCATCCAAGTCTCGTTTTTGTAAGAAATTTTGTTATTAAAGGCAATGTGTTCTCATTCGTACCCCACATACATCACAAACAAGAGATATCTCATGCAATTCAAGCTATTAAAACAACTTAATCACTTGGGTTGTGAAACCCCCAATCAACGTATTAACAACAATCATCTAGGTCTGAGTGTTATTGAACCTGGCTCTAATACCACCAAATGTAACACCCTATACCTAGCCCGATCATCAAGCCCTAATACTAGAATGCTACACTATCGTCTCATATCATGTTCATCTTAAATCGTCATGTTATTACGCATGCATCTTTTCTTTTTATTTACTAACATAACATTCACCTGAATTATAAGTCATACATTTACTTTTTATCGATAAAACATGTCAAGCATTCATTAAATAAACATAAAATAAGTACTAAACTTGAATTTGGACCACTTGGCTAAATTTCCTAAAATTGTTACATAGGTATCGATACTGCAAAGGAGGTATCGATAACTCTGTCAAGTGTTATCCATACTACTTGGAAAATTGATACCAAACATGCTTACTGTAACACCCATATCCTGACTCCATTGTAAGATTAGGGAACGGAGTGGTGCAAAACCAAAAAAAATAATTTATCTTAATTCCATAATAAGTATTCAATTAATTTATAAACATATATCATAACATAGAATGATTATGCACATGGGCCTTTGTTCGAGTTTATGGGGCCGTAAAATTAAATTAGAAACAATCAGGGATCAAACTGAGACAAATCAACAATTTTTGAAAAAAACATGAAAATTTGAGATGTAGGGATCACACGGCTATGTCATAGGCTATGTGTCAGGCCTTGTAACTCACTGACTTGATACATACCGAATCAAGTTTGTATCATTTGATAGCCTCAAAAACATTAAGATAATGATACAAACTCGGTTTGGTGTTGATTCGAGTCGTTTAGATTGCCCAATCGTGAAATTAAATAAGGCTTGGATTGTTTTCAAAATAAACTGGAAGAGGTTGAGAAATAGGTTCAAACAAAGGTAACAAAGATGGTTTAAATGAATGATGGATGGGGTTCGGTTAAGGGCTAAGATAGAACCAACAATATAGGAAATTGTTGACCCGAGTCTTAAATAGCTCTTAGGTGAAAATGGATGGGATTATAACAAAGAAACCTTGACCCACTATCTAGCTAGAAAGGAACCAGAGGTATGTTGAACGCACACTTAGAAGTGATAAGTTCGATAAACAAGGATGGAAATGATGCCACAAGAATTAGCTTGATAAGTCAAATCAGTCTTAGAGAGAACAAGGAGATTTGAATTCTCACAAGTATCAAATAATTCATAAATTAAGTAAAAGTTGTCTAACCAAAATAATATCTTCTTACAATCTATTTATAGTCACTATTATGACCGTTTGAATGCCTATTTGAGACCTTTCACCTTCAACAATTAACAAAAGCTATTACAAGCTTTAATTTCGTTTTTAACCCATGTGGGAAACCAATGGTCATGTCTCTTCATTTGATTCTGATGTAGATGATAAGGCATGACTCTTATTCTTTAATGAAGACTAAATGTGTTCTTAATGTGCTTAGTTGATGTCCCTTCAGCTCCCTCGTAATCGAATCATAAAGCTTGTGTAACAACCTCTTTTAATGGCGTCATAATAAAGAATAAAAACTCCAAAACTGATCAGACTTGAAGAGTCACCCTTGGTCTATTTGAAAAGCCATCATAAGGAGCTCTGAGTGCTTCAATATCCACCAAAAAGTTCCTATTATGCGCCAGCAATTAAGTGACCAAATGCACACTTTTTTATGCCAAAACTGAATAGCCATTTGAATGTGACAACATTTGATTCTTCTTGGCAAATGAACAGCCCTATTGAAGCTTTACAATAGTGACTAGCATTTTGGACTTTCCTACAACAAACTATTGAACACACAATTAATTTATTTAAGAAAAATTAAACACACTATAACTTATGCATTAAAAAGTAATAGCCAAATTAAATAACACCCTAACACAAACAACTAAGATGTTTAAATACATGATTTAATTAAGATGTAAACTAAATGAGTTTCTCAATGCATTACTTAATTTAATGATGCAAACTTTAACTAACATGGGAGTTACATAATGCATGTTATAATTTATGATGCAAACTTAACTAACATGAGAGTTACATAATGCATGACTTTATTAAATGTAGAACACATAGTGCATGTAACAATTAAAAGATGTAGATTAATAATGCAGGACATTAATTAAATATGCATATTAATGATGTTCAAACTATAACATAATTAAAGACACAAACTAAAATAACTAAAGTAACTAAAATAGCCTAATTTTCTAGTAACTAAATTATTAAACTAAAATCAAAAGCTTCATTTTGAACTTGGGCCCCTCGTGTTTAGGCCAATTCCAATGTCGTTGAAATGTATCGAAACATGATGTGACCGGGATCGCATCATAACCAATGTACACTCATTGGTACTACATTATATTTTCCAATACATTAACAAAGCATCAAACATTCATGATTCACATTCATACCAAATTTTGCTATATTTGAACTAGCATTTAGCTATTTAAACAGCAAAGCTTTAAGCTAAAATATATACCAAAACATTTAGAGAGGCTAACATACCAAACATAGTCTCGAAAATAATCAAAAGACCTCTCTACATATGTCATTACAAAATAAAGCATCACACCACAATGCTAAACCACATCATTCAACAACTGCACATCAAGGTATTCATCTATGCATTATATATATACTTGTTCCATCAATACAAAATATACTATAAGAAAACCACAAATATCGCTCATTATCTACATCTATCACAATTCATAAAACTCCTATATTCAACTATATATACATGCCACTACCCAAAAATAAGATGCAAATACTATCGACTTAGATGGATAGTGTGAGCTGGTTGATTGATCCCTCCAAAAAGTCAGCAATGATTATCTACAAAACAACCCAAAACAACCCAAGGAAATCCATAAGCTTACTTAGCTTAGTAAGGACATAGTATAACATTTACTCTAAATATAACTAAACTCGATTCACATATTAAGTAATTACTTAAAGTTTCGAGAGCATAAATGGTGAAATACTGAGACATTATTAAGCATTCAGGGGTACAGAAGTACAAATAGAGGCACTTAAGTGCGTTCAAGTGTATCAAAGTACAAACATGGGCACGTATGTGCATTCAATAAGCACTTCATCATTACCATAATCACAATCCAATTCATTTCATTCATAAAAAGACTTGACACAATTCAAATAACACTTTTATAATATTTTCTTCAATTCTTACCTATCTATTTAACATTTTGCAACATTCATAGAAGTATATAAACATATGTTTTCCAATTACTCAACTAAAAATAATATAGCAACATAAATTACATGATAATTGCAATAAGAACAAGTCACTACAAACTTACCTACGATTCACTTCTGGTTAACACGCAAGGACTACTCCACAATTTTTCCTTTTCCTCAGTTATTGTCTTTTTTATTCCAGTCTTGATCTATATAATAATTAAATACAATCTATTAAACTCACATACATTTTATAATCAATTTAATGCATATGAACCTTAACTTTTCATTAATTACACATGTTCCCTAAACTTTTACATTTATCACAATTTAGTCCCTAATCTTAAAATTCCCAAATATCACAAGCTAGCCGAATTTTATTCAAAACTAGTATAATCCTTAATTATTCAAAATTCACAAGAATTTATTGTATTTAATATTTAGTCAAAATTAATACTTTACTCAAAAACTAACAATTTATTTAATAAACTAGTTTTCAATCAACAACTAACACTCTAATTCCATCATTTAACATCCAAAATAATAAGGACTTATCAACGGAAACATCTAAAATCTTTGACAGTTTCAAAAATGAAGGTATGGGTTAGCTGGACCTAGTTGCAATGATCTCAAAAATATAAAAATTATAAAAAAACAGATTGGAAAATACTTACATGCAGGTAATGAACATAGCCAAACCTTAAGCTTGATAAAAATGGTGTTTTAACGCCTTAATTTTTTGTTGCTCCCTTGTGGAAGATGATGATACTAATTTTAATTAGTTTTATTTAGTTTTGTTTTATTATATTACCATTTTACCCTTAGAATTAAACTTTTAAATTAACAACTAAAAAGGCCCTTAACAGTCTATCCAATATCTTATGGACTAATTACTTCATAAGTCCCCTTTTATTTGATAGTCAAGCTATCAAATCATTATGATTCAATATGTCCAAATTTTAAAACTTTTACAACTTAGTCCTTTTTCTTAATTTAACTAAGTAAACATTAAAATTTATTCACTAAAACTTAATACGACCCTAATGTAATTCCATAAACGTTGATTAAACCATGAAACACGACTTCATATATCAGAATTTGTTGTCTCAAAATCGTTGTTCCGTTACCACTGAAAAGCAGGATATTACACTTACTATTTCTCTTTTGTAAAACCCAACAATCGAAAAAAATCAGTACTATAGAAAAGTATCGATAATTTTACCTCGAGTATTGATGCTCGTGATAAAATATCGATACCAATTTACAAAATTGTATAGTGCACTTTTGAAAATCGTAGAGGTATCATTTTTAAGACTCGAATACTGATACCTCTATTCCAAACCTTAAAAACATAGCATATATCAACCTATAAAATCATACCAAAATAGTTCTAAATGTCATGCATCAATTGCCTCATAAAATAAACAAAAAATTGTTCCAAATAGCAGTTCCAAACATCATATTTTAAGTCCACAAATCATCAAGCTTAATAGGCATGCAATCAACTAAAAACCATAGCAAAACCAAGATAAAATATGCCACATTGCCTTAAAGTCCCATATTAAAAATAAACCAATTACACCTACTATAGCAACTAAAAGAATGTCTTGGATCAATCCCTCAAAGGCTACACCGTTCACACCAGGAATGTAACTACTCTGCAAAGTTTAAAATGGAATGGGTGAGCTTAACAAGCTTAGTGAATGCTCAGAACCACCACTACGCAAACAAGTCATTATGCAACAACAAAGCAGACATGCAACATAATCATAACATTTTCTACTTTTATGTCATGTTTTACACATTTAATCATCTTTCATGAATATTTGCACATTAATCACATGAATTAATCACATTTAGTCACTTTCAGTCACATTTTATGATGGTTTTGCTCTTGAGAATATGAAACATAATGTAGACTTTATCACCACACATCGGATACACAGATCTCCAATACACCAATAATGACTCATAGAGTCATACATGTCCCAAAGTTGAAGTGTATAGCTAACACTTTCCAACACACCAAACACACATATCCCGGTGAATAGAGCTTAGCTCACATTCCCTTATCTCTCCGAAAACTATCACTAGGCCTCAACACCCCATAAACCACATCACAAAGGTGAGTACTCATAATCCTATGGTATGCCAACTATATCCAATAGTCTCATAATAACACAAGGCCAAAATATCCACGTTATTATCACATATTTACTTACCAATTCTCCGCACATATGCATTGTATATTCACATCATTAGCACATTATAAACACTATCATATGGCATGAATAACATACCCACATATTTATTATCACATGTCATGAACAACACACCCTCATATTCACTTTCACATTAGTTATCATAAGCTTATAGCATATGTTATAGTATCTCATATATTTTCATAATTTCACAATTTCACAAGCATACACATATCATATTTAATCATAGGTATGAGAACACTTACTTTCGAAATTTAGAGTAGGCATTTAGGCTACCTCTAAATTTCCAATATCACAATGAATCATCTACGAGTAGTGATTGCAAAACACTCACCAGAAATATACTTTCACCAAAAAGTCGAAAGCTTAGACAAGCTTTTCTTTGCCTTTGTCTCTACTCGTTGAAGGTCCTATCGACTTTGACATTTCAACAAGACAAACCATACAAATATACAATTAACAACTAGTCATTGACTCACCTTAAACAACCAAAAACAATAGCCTAAGCTACGTTTACTATTAACAAAAATCTTCAACATAGAAATATTTAAATTTGAATATCTAAACCTACGCTTAATCTTTTCGCACGAAATGAATTCCATTCATCTACATAGTCATCTACGACTAATTCCCAACCTTTAAACTACACAAAACTACACGTTTCAAGGTATCGACATTTTTCAACAAATTTTGCCATTATGATGAAAATTCATTAAAACTTGAGAATTCCTTAACGAAACTTCAAAGTAACTTTAGAAACTTTCTAATTATGTTAAAACAAAATGAAAAACACTTTAAGATCGAGTTTTAATCCACCAACCCGAAATCCGCCATTAATGACCGAAATTTTAACTTTTATCTAAAACATGTGTTTTAATGGCTAGAAATTCAATTTAAAAGTCTAGATAACATTTAAAATTAATAGGAAGATGATTGGTTACCTTGAATGCAATAAAAATTAAATTTGGCGAAATTCTAGAAAATCCACTCTTAAAGAAGATGATGAAATTAATGAAGTTTTTAGGTGTTTTCTTGGTTTCAATGGAGATTTATAGTTCTAGGGGTGTTGGAAATCAAGAGGGATTAGAAATTGGAGATCAAAAGCAATTGGAAGAATAAGAGGAGAGCAAGGGACGACACACTAGCAAAGAGGGAGAACTATTATGAAATAAAACTGGGAATGGGGTTCATTAGGTTCAATTTTAAAATTCTGGGCAAATTGCTTCATAAAAACTCTCAGTTCCGACTCTTTTACAAATCAGTTTTATTTTCAAAATTATATATATTTAAAACTCATTTCTAAAAATTGGTTTAATATCTTAATAGCCTTTGTCAGAAACATTATCGGTTACCAAACTTATGAAATTCCGAGCATATATAGGCTAAAATTCTTAAAATATCCTCGAAACTTTTATACCCTATTTTGGGGTGTGACAAGAAACCGACTGTTTCTTCCCAAAGTATTCTAAGATAACTTAGCATATTATAGCCTCCTTATCCTTTCTTCTACTTCATTCCCCTTCTCTCTTAGTTCCTTACACTGTACTCTAAATTTTTGCTTGTCACAGGTGAACCGGTTTCCTTGTAAGCACCACTTTCTCCCCCTTGTCTCCTCCTTGTTGATTTCTTATATCGATAGGTTTGTTTTATAAAATATATTATCATAGGATTTGAAATGCATGTCTGTAATACCCCTAACCCGTACCAAATGATCGGTACAGATGAGAGATGTCAACGAAGGATGTACAAGTAAGTAATTTTAGATTTTTAATTAAAAGTTTAAAATATTTTTAAAAACTAATTAAAATATGTTTTAGAAAAATTGAAAGTTTTAAAAATAATTTAAAATAATTTAGAATTTATTCAGATTTGATCGGAGGTGATTGGAACCTAAAACGAGTCCTGAAAGGTCAAAACAACTTGAAATGGTGCAGGGCTATAATAGTGGTGCAATATTGCGACGAAGAACTTATGACGTTGCGGCGTGACTAAGTTGATGAGGTCGTGATGAGGAGAACTACAAAGTCATGATGTTGCACCTTCGTAGTTGCAACGTAATTCACTAAGTTTGTCCAAAAACACTTCAAATGTTTTTGCAAAGTCCCTTTATTCATGGTATGCATATAACATGCTTAAAAGACCTCTCAAATATATACAAAAACTATTACAAAACACTATAAAATTAAAATTAGTACACTCGAAAGTAAATTAACCAGGCATACCCTTGATTAATCAAAAGAAGAATAGTATAGTGATATACCAAGAAGAGTTTCCAAGTTCAAATTTGAATAACATGCAACATAAAGACCAAATAATATGAAATTAAGATATTTAAATGTAGACACCCTAGTACATGCCACAAACTAAATATGCAACTTTCATGCTCTTGGAATTCTCAATGATAGTTTGATGTCCCGAATTTAGCTTGGCTTTACAAATCCATGAATCTACAATATATGCGCAAAAACAACAATGTGTAAGCATAATTGCTTAGTAAGTTAAATAGAAATTACCGTACTTATCTTACCTCATTGAAGGAGTTAGCTAAGTTAATAGTTACCCATTGGACAAAGGTAAACATAATATGAAACAAGAAACATTAAGATAATTTTGTAAAATAAAAGTGACAAGTAACATCATATAAGCACAATTCATAAGGAAATAGATAACAACAATCATCATATAAACAAGAGTGTTAAGCATATTTTAATTCCATTCAGTTAATATCTCATGATTTTATTCTCTTCTTCATGATTACAAACATATATTCTTAAATTCATTATAACACCCCTAACTCGTATCTGTCACCAAAATAGGGTTATGGGAATGCTATAACAAGTTAACAAAAATAAACAGGTAGAATCATAATCATTTCAATATAATTTCTCAAATACCACAAAGTAATGAAATTGCAATAATAACTTACATTTACGAGGCATTAATCGAGTTTAAAGGACTAAAGAAATAATCTTAAAACCCTTAAGGACTAATTTGAAACAAATCAGGAAATTTTAGGAAAAATATGAAAAATTTTAAAAACAGGGGACACACGACCGTGTGACATAACCCAGGTCGTGTGAGTATTCGAAGTTGGGACACATGGTAGTGTCCCAGCCCGTGTTTCAAACTGTGTAACTTACTGACTTAATACACAGGGCCGTGTTATAGACCGTGTGCCAAACTGTATGACTCACTAACTTGATACACACGGCCGTGTCTCAGACCGTGTATGGCACATGGTCATGTGGCAGCCTGTGTCCCAGGCTGTATGTGCCAAAATGAACCTTAAAGCTCAAGTTTACCATTTCAAGATTTCTTGGACACTAAGCACTCTAAACACCAGCCCTTAAACTTATTCAAATTACTATTAAACCTACTCAAATCATGCCAAATCAACCATTTTAAGTGCCTAACCAATATACCCTCATTGGTACCATAATGATATAAATCATCAACCATTCAACTATTCAAACATACATACTTATCCTATTTGAGCCAATTATCCAACCTCCTAATTTACCAAGTTAAAATCAAACATATATCAATTGTTATTCTTAGCTAAGCTTACCAAAACCAAACGACAAACTACATTTAACAAACTTATGTTCATCACCACACTTAGCAACCATATAATACCTTCATATTATGAAACAAACATAAATCCAAAGATCAACTAGGCACATGATTATATATATATATATATCAAACAAGGTCGTTGACATAACAACCTATTACATGCCATATAATCCAAAATAAACATTAAAAAACTATCGAAATCGGATAGATAGTGTGACTTGTGTGCTGATCTGGTCTTCTATCACACAAAAAGATATCTACAAGAAAACATAAATCACATAAGTAAGCTTATTGAAGCTTAGGAAGTTCAATGGACAGAAACAATGAATCTTACCGAAATAAATATAACAATTTAACCAAATACAATTCCACAACTAATGTTTCCTGTCATCCACAATTTCAAACCAGTGAATTTCATAGCTCAAATTCAATTCTCAAATAATAATTTATGGAAAGTATACATGTCCAAAATGAATCACTTCAAGATATCAAGTACATGTCATGCCTTCAAAGTCATTAAACAAGTTATAATACAATAATTTATGACCTGATGAACGACTTACAAATAAGAGTACACAAGTAGTCCAACCGAAACACACTAAACGCTCATAAGAGCTAATCCAACCAATAACATGCCAAATGCTCATGAAAGCTAATCCAACTGATAACACGCCTCGGCACTAAGTGCTTAGCCTGTAGACTATACATCCGCCCCCATAACACATCAGAATATGATAGTATAACACGAGAATTTGTAATAAATGTAGAACCTCAGTATACTCGAGAAAAATATATAAAGCACGTGTAACACCCCAAACCCGGCCTAGACGTTATGGCCAAATCCAGCGTGTCACATTGAAGTGTTTTATCGAAAACCTTGTTTTCATTAAAAAACCCTTCTAAAGAAATTTTAAGTAAAAACCTAGTTTGTACGTTCTTTTATAACAAGGTATATTCAGAAGTCATTTTTAACTTTTCATGTTAAAAGTTACTTTGGAAAAAATTTTACTTTAACTGCGGAAGCTTATTTTTTTAAAAAAATAACAAGTGGTTTCAAAAAAGAAAAAAAACTTAAAATGTGTTTAAAACGAATAAATCCATGTTCTAGTCTTAAAGCATCATAATGAACAGTAATAACTAGAGAAAAGGTCTTATTACAATTCGGACTTAAACAATTAAAATACTAGAACTTTTAATAAAGAAAAAGAATCAAGTCTAAGTTGTCTTGCTAGTTGGGCACCTTCCTCCATCCGTCAAACTGCCTACTAAGGTTCACCTGAGAAAAATAAAAGAGGGAGTGAGTTTTTAAACTCAGTGTGTACAACCCTCAGCAACAATATATATATATCATGCAACATAAGTCATCTTGGGCCTGAGCCCAATACCATAGTAGCACAGAATCTGTAATAATCATATATGCAATAATGTAATGCCCAACCCATCCAACCGATGCACATCATCTCCGTCCAATCGAAACACATCCTGTGGGGATAACTATATCGACCCACCCATCTAATACACATCAATGGTAGCGCCGGTTGCAGTACTACCTAACGTTGCAGTAAAGCTGCTCGTAGTTTAAAAGCCTTCGTTGGATCCACGGTCGTCAAGCGACTATGCGATCCTCATATAACACTTCCCCCAACATAATTCCCACCCACATACAACATCATAACACATAAGTGCAACATGTAGCATATAGTATACATAAGTCATACTTATAACACACAAGGGTAATTCAGTAATTCTACCCTATAGGGGTATTTCAGTAATTCTACCCTATAGAGGTATTTCAGTAATTTTACCCTACAGGGGTATTTCAGTAATTCTACCCTACAGGGGTATTTCAATAATTTACGAACGTATGGGTCTTAAATTACGAACTTTGGCCCGTCAACAAGTCCTTCTTGGCTAGATTGAATAGACACTATGCAACAGGTAGGATTCCAGAGAAAAGGAGGTGGGTCATTAAAACCGCTTAAGTACCAAGCTCTCCCTAGATCCAATCTTAGACATGCATATGCCCATTGCCACACTCTAACCTTATGACTTGTCTAAAGACATGCTTGATAAATTAATTAAGTTTTATGCGCTTGAGGATTCATTAGAAACTAGGCCTAAAAGTCCATTATAAAACCCTAGTATATCTGCATGCTTTCATTCATTCATATAGCCCATAGGCGTAATCGCATTTATATGGCCCTTTAGGCCCAATCACAATCATACGGCCCATCAGGCCCAATCCATTCTAAACAATTCAACAAACTTTATCAACTCATCACTTATTATCAACATATCAATTTTTGCTAACTTTGGCCCATAAACCCGTCGGCCCATTTGGCCCATTTTGGTTTGATTAGCCAAAATGTGACCCAAGTCCATGAGATCGCTCATGGGACCTCTGATAATGTATTGAATGCCCTCATACGAGTGTTCATACACTCGCAGGACTACCGTAGCCAAATTTTTGGCTTTTTGGCATTTCGACTTTTTGGCTTTTCGGTTTTTCAGCTTTTCGGCATTTATCGATCTATCGTGTGTGTACAGTATATGTACACACCTGGAAATAAAGCGTGCTACGATTTCTTTAGCCCTGAACCTACAATCGATATCACCCTTCAATTAATCGCATGCTTAATACATATCTTTACCAAAACCGAAACCTCACATTTCATCTTACCTTGCGCAACAAGTTATAACAGCCCCTTCTTTAATCACTAAACACGATCAACTCCTAGATCTGCACCAATCTTAATTATTAAAACCAGAATAATAGGTGACTTGTATCCAACACAAGTCCCCCTTCCTTTAACTATGACCATTCGGCCAACTAAGATCAAGAACACTTACCCAAGAAGCAATCGGTCCAAAAGAGGAGTAGTGCGGCACAGAGAAGGTTCGGCCAACAAAGTATTCGGATTAGAAAAGGTGAACTAGGAGCAAGAAAGAGAAGAGTTTAATGAGAAAGGAAGGGAAGAAATCGGCACAAACTTAAAGGGAAAGAATAAGGGTTTTTCGACTTTTGGGTACTTGGAGAGAAAAGCAGTTTTCGGCAAAACAAGAAGAAAGAATTTGGCATTAGCCTAGAACCCCAAAATCGGCACCTATATATATACTAGCTGAAATTGCCTTCCCTTAATTGCAAATTCAGCTCCACCACTTCTTCTATCCCCATCTCCTAACTTTTCTCCACAATAAGCTCCTCAATCCCTTCCAAAAATTTCTCTTCTCATCACTTCTCTTAGAGTCCAGTTCCACGCCACTACCAACCATCTAGAAGGTAAAAATAAAATTCCTAAAAATACCAAGCCAGCACTCGAACCTAGGATCCCCTTGCTTGCCACTAACGCCACCTCCCTGCACCCTAAGTGGCATCACTTATCCACTACACCACAGCCTTGCTTGTGTCCTATTTTATCTCTAGTTATTTAAAAGCCAAGCTACTTGCCATCAAGGTTCCTTTAATTATTAAATTAAAATTCTTTCACCTCAAAGTTCGAACCCAGAACTTCTCCAACACCCCTAGACACTCCAAATTTATTAAACCCTTAAAGCCAACATGTCATTTGTCATTTTCTTGCTTACTAAAATAAAAATTTATGAGACCCAAAGCCCAAAGCCCAATTCATCTAGGCCCAAAATTTGGGCGTTACAGCACGCCACATCAATTTCCACTCCAAGCCCACATAACACACTATCATTCAGTTGTACTCTATCTCGCGTTCATCCGGCCAAGTACCGAAATTCAATAACATTTCCCAAACGAATTTACATCATCAATAGAACAAATAATATCCACTATTTCATATCATATCATCATACAACTCATATAGATATTAAATCACAAACCAAACAAACTTACTTGGACTGAATTGTAATAGTTGTAGAAGTTTAAAGAATATTCCATAATTTTCCCTTTTCCACGTAATCAACAGGGTCTTAAATTAAAATGTAAAATTTCTCAATTATTAGCTTAAAATTCATATTCCAATTTATTCTACAATTTATACCCTTTTATTTTTGAAATTTACACAATTGTCCCTAACTTTTGCAACTTTTACAATTTAGTCCCTTAACCTAAAAATCATAAAATTAACCATTTTCAACAAATAAACTTATAGCCGAATGTTCAAGGCTTCTAAAAGTTCCACAAATCACCAATTAACCATGTGATTTTAACATTTTAACAATTTAATCCTTAAATAAAAAACTAATAAAAATTACTTCACAAAACAACCAAATACCACAATCAAAGCTTTAAATAGATAATTATCATAAAAACAACCAAGATTCTTCAATGGAAACTTCTAAAATTTTTAAAAGATTCAAAACGGAGGTATAGGTTAACTAGATCTAGTTGTAACGATTTCAAAAACATAAAATTCATTAAAAACGAGGCTAAAAAACTTACTCTTGAAAAGGAGTGAGCTAGCCGAACCTCCAAGCTTATCCTTTCATGGTGTTTTGACAAAATCATGGAAAAATGAAGAAGATGATGAAATTTTCTTTTAATTATGCTTTGTTTAATTTTAATTTAATTACAAAATTGCCATTTCAACACATTTCACTCAATTTTAACTTCCATTGCCATCCACTATCTATTAAAAAGGGTCTAATTACTTCATTGCCCTCCCAAATTTATTATTTAAGCTATTAAATCATCTAATTGAAATAATTACTAAGTTTTGCACCTAATTTAGTCCTTTTTCTTTAATTAGCTATCTTAACGTTAAAATTTTTTAACCAAATATTAAAACGGCTCTAATGACTCAGTAAATATTCTATAAATAATATTTACGGGCTGACACGATAAAAATTTATGGTTTCGAACCACTTTCATCACCATTAAATAACGGGTTGTTACATCCACTCATTCTTCTGGGCCCTTTATAACCTTAGTAAAACAAGATTCGAGCACTCGAGAATTCCATCCCACACAACCATGTATGTATATAATCATTGCACAAATGTACATTCCAACCCACACAACCAAGGTTCTCAAAGAGAACATTCCTTTGGCCCATATCAAACGTCAAGCCAAGGTAAAAACACCAATCTCCAAGTCTCCACATAACTCATACGTGCGCTAATAATCCTTATTGGCATACTAACCGTGTCCTAAACCTACCAAGTTTACAAGGGCATTACTCAATCAACATATTAATGTAATGTTTTAAGAGCTTTAAAAGTCTCTAAATATATTAAAAATATGTTCACGCCATTAAATCTCATACCATTAATTCAACAAAGAACACCTTTAACTTTCACCATTCTTATCTTATCATTTTACATTACACAAATTTCATTTATCATCATCAATCACATATGTAATCACATTTCCATATATACACATGTACCTACATTTATGTTTCATGTTTAAATCCATATTTCCATTAATCAATAACCATTCAAGTAACCTTCTCCCAAGTCACCCACACACAAGTTTCACATAATTCTTAATTTATCTTTTAATTCATTAATTAACATATTATTAAGTTAAATAACTCCTATAACAAAGTAATTATGATAAGTCACATAGCAATTTATCCAAAATCAACAAAATGATGAAAAGCTTCCCACTTTCCACTTCAATCAACAATCTTTTCCTTACCTTTGTTGAGAGCTTCTTTCTCTAATAAATTTTTATCACAAAATAAATAAGCATGTTGTGAGCACCATGGATGGAGCCACACCCCATTAAGAAAAAGTAAAAGGGAATTTCACTCATAAATTTTTTTAGAAAATTTATATAATTGATGAATTGACCTTGTAAAAATTTTCAAATTATTCGCCAAATTTTTGAAAAAAAAGTCTTTTATAAAAAAATCTTTTATATAAAATAAATGAATAAATGTATCCACTAAAATTTAAAAATTCCTAATATTTTATTTTCTTTTAACACAAATTACTTTTCTCTCAAAGTTCTCTTTTTCTCTCATACACTCTCTAGTATTTTTATAAGAAAGGTGATCAATCTTTCAATACTTCAAGTGGGTCTTTGTAACAATTCTTCTTTTCTTTTCAAACTTTATTGATTAGCCTCTAAAAAATTAGAGTTTTAACTTTTCTTGTGATAGATTAAGATTTTTGTGTAAGATTTAATTTTTTATTGATTGAATGATTTTGGGATATTGATTTTGTTTGAGATTCCTAACATCTTGACTATGTAATGAATTTTTAGAGGCTAACTAATACAAATCTATGAAGAAATTAGGATTTATTGTATTTATAGCCTTGAATTTTTTGAATATTGATTAGAAATGTAGTATTGTTATTTAGAAATTGTTATTACTAGTGTGATTATTGTGAATCTTATGTTTGAAAATTGATATATTACATCTTGTGTTTAAATTTTGATATATTATATTCTCATGACACTAAAAAGTATTTAAGTGATTTTTATTTATGTAAAAGAAAATTTCTAGTTGTAATGTTAGCTTCATGAAAATTTTTGTATTTAAAGCTTAATTTTTTTAAAAAGTCTACTAATGAAATAGAAAAAGAACAACAAAAAGAGTGAATAGCTAAAGTGAAATACAAAACAATATAAAAAAAAAAAAAGTAAAACGAGTCAAGTTTAACCTTTAAAGCATTTTGGCTGATCAAAAATTGAGAGCTAAGATTACAAAATTTAAATGATAAAGATAATATAATAACATATTAGTAACAAAATACTTTATAAACCTCACAATCACTACTTTCCCAAAAAAAAAAAAAAAAAGTTGGGAGAGTGGATCTAAAATTTTCAACTTCTTAATATACTTATATCTACCTATATTTTATATTATTTTATCAATGAATAATATTTTGCATTAATTTATATGATTTATATATATATATATTTTTATTTTTTAAAATTTGATTGCACAATTTAAAATATTTTTTACTTCACTTATTTTGAAAACTCATAAGCAACTCGTAATGACAACATTAAATAACCATTCAAATGATTCAACCTAACATAACGATACTCATAAATATGAGATAGAGTATCAAAATGATGTAAAATCACAATTATTCACCTTAATCTTCAGTTTCTTGTACTAATCCATTTATATTTCATGAAAGATCAAAAATTCTAAATATGGGTGATGAAAATGATGATTAAATGAAGAAAAAGTGTTGAGATTTAGGAGAGATTTGGAGGAGAAAAGCTTGTGAAAGAAGAACAAATTTTCTTCTCTTTTGCTCAACAATGGTGGACCAAAGGGGCTGTTAAGTGTATTATTTTAGCAATTTAAAATATCAACTTTTGGGTCAAAAGTCAAAGCTTTTTTTGGTACATGTGGTCAATATTTATTTTTGATGAGCAAAATGATTTTAGTAGCTTACAGATCATCTCACACCACCACACAATCTTAAACATTAATATCTAATCATAATTATACCTCAATTGACATTTATATTTTTATTTGATTGAATTCGAAACTTTAAAAACATCTCAAATTGCTTTCCAATGGTCTCTCAATTGTCCAAAAAGAACTAATAAAATTGAATTCCTTATCTAGGATGAAGTTACTGAAAAAAATCTAGTATAGTTAATCGGAAAATTTAGAGCGTTACAATACTCGTGGTGGGTGGTTAATTTACTGCACACCAGGGTTTGTTCCCATTAATCCTTCAAATCGTCTAAACCAAGTGGTTCGATAGGGGAGGGGGGAAATAGTGGCAGTAGTAGCGGGAGAAGTGGAGGAATTTTTTTTGAAGTAAGATTAAATTGAAATAAGTTGTAAATTTAAGGTTAAATTTTTAAAATTATAATTAAATTAAAACAATAAATAAATATTTAAAGCTAAATTTATTATTATATTATCTTTTTAACTGCGAGCCCCACTATTCGTCACGCTCTTAAGGGAAATGGACAGAAAATGAAAAATAATAATAAAGGAGTGACCAAAACAGAAAGTGAAGCATAATTGCTGATCTGCAGTGCAATTTACCCAACTTTTAATGGGCATAAGCTTCCCCTATGCTTGCCATATAACTCCCCTTAAGCAGTAGTTTAGTCGTCTCTTTCTCTGGGCAGCTGATTCGGTGATCCCAAAGATTCAGCCCGAGTCATAAACTCGGAGCTCGAACTCAATCACAGAGAGAGAAAGAGAGTCGATTTCCTTTTCAAAACAATTAAAAGTAGAAATCTTTTATTTTCTGTGAATTTCTCTTTCGGCACTCTCTGCAACTGCAATCATGACCTCAATTGTGCAAGTAATTTTCTTTTATTGTTCAAATTGAAGAATCGATTATGGCTTTCTTTTTAATTTTGATTTGCGACAATTAATCATCATTCTTTTTTTTTCTTTTGAAAAGGGCTTTTCCAAGTCTTTGGCCATGACTGTGCTATCGGAGATCGGCGACAAGACGTTCTTCGCTGCCGCGGTTAGTCAAATCTTATATTTTGAGTTTCTTCTTTGGTTGGTTAATCATATTTATTAAATTGGTGTTTCACTAATATGTATTGAATATGGTTCTGAAAAGGACTTGAAACTAAAACTGAGTTGTTCATATTGTCAACAATGAACAGTCAACTTACTTTTATAACCTTTTGGGCTTTTTTTTAAACACCTTTTGTATTGTTTTAATATTGTTGCTCTTTCCTTTTTCTTCATCTTTTTTTTTTTTTTTCAATTTATCATGTTCTAAGTATTTTATTCTCCTTTGTGCGTGTAAAACAAAGCAAGAGGCTAAAAAACCTGTTTATCAGCCATTTGATTGGATTATAAAGTTTTCAGGTGCTGCTCACTCCTAAAAGGAAAAGGAATGCTGCGTGTTTAAATTACTTAAAAATTGATTGTGAATGAGTTCTGAATGGAAAAAGAAAACCAGTTGCTTCATTAGGTGCATTCCAGATCGATCACGTGGACATGAATAAATTCACCTTTGTTTAATATTGCACTGTTTCTTGGTCTTAGTTTCCTCACAAAATTTACTTGGCCGGTTAGTATCTGTTGGCTTCACATGAGTTACGCCAGAAGTCACCTGTGCCAGCTAAATCCATCCTTAGAAAAAAATAAGGTGCCAATTTACTCTTTTGTTGGCTAGTATCTTTGAAATGCAGAAACTTTAACAATCATTGTTTGTCAAAACTTATGTGGCCGGTTAGTATCTGTTTGTTTCACATGAGTTACCCCAGAAGTCACCTGTGCCAGCTAAATCCATCCTTAGAAAAAAAATAAGGTGCCAATTTACTCTTTCGTTGGCTAGTATCTTTGAAATGCGGAAACTTTAACAATCATTGTTTGTCAAAACTTATGTGGGCGGTTAGTATCTGTTTGTTTCACATGAGTTACTCCCGAAGTCACCTGTGACAACAGTCTTTGTATTTCTTGTTATCTCTTAAGAGGATTAATTTCAAATGCCCCCTCCCTCTGGTATTTCCTCATATGTAGGAAAAAGAGAGAATCAGATTGCAGACCTTTACAGTAATATATTTCCTTTTCATCTATGTAAACTGTAACTTTTCAGGTTACCCACACCCTGAATTGTTATCCGTCAGCTAGTGCGAGAATGAAATATTTGTTTACGGTCAAGGGAATGAACTGTTCTAAGAGACAATAGTAACGATAGCTGAATATTTTGTAGTAAAATGTTTTTCTTGTGTAAGTGTTGAATTTCTGGTTTTTAGTAATCAAGTGGTTTTCCGGAATTAACTTGTGCATAAATTTCTTAAAACGCAGTACATCATCATTTTCATTCATGAAGTTAATAATTTTAATGTTTGTTCGTTTACTTTTTCTTTGGTGATAATATGCGTATTTAGCACAGTGACTCGAAGTTGCTGTTTTAACCTAAGCAAGCCTTGTTTATGAATGAAGAAATGGAGTGTAGATTGTTTAGAGTACTAAAAACTTGAAACATGGTTTTAAGCTTAGAAAAACTAATGTCTTTTTCTGGTTCTTGGAGAGGGTAGGTATTTATTTCCAAACTTCCAACGCATGATGGATAAGAGTATTAACTTTGTCAGTGATACAGGTTTTATTTAGAGACGAATATGATATATACTTAAATGTCAGAAAGCACTTCCTATGTTTTGCATCTTTAATTGCGTTGTTGTGATTTCCATGTTTTCACTTAAATATTGTATTAAATCCTATAGTATTGTGCTTGGCCCAAAATCACAAAATTTACTGCATTTTATCTTGAAATAGCTCGATTATTGGATTTTTAAAACCACGTATTGTATTGTTTCCAGATCTTGGCAATGCGCCATCCCAGGAAACTTGTCTTGTTAGGGTGCCTGGCAGCTTTAATTGTAAGTGTTTTTCTCTTTCCCTTTCTCCATGCATCATTTTCATTCAGATTCACTCTTTTAACTGTTTTTTTTAATTGAGCATCAAGTTATTTGAAACGTTTTATCTGTAGGTGATGACTATTCTTTCTGCTGTTGTTGGCTGGGCTGCTCCAAATCTTGTAAGTGGTTTGATTGCTGTTTGAGAAAGGCTACTTTTACCTGTGGATCAATTTTAATTTCTTTTAAAGGAGCTGAACAGCGACATTAAAGGCCTTTTTTTGAGCAACTCCTAGCAATATTTAGTGAACTAAGTAATTCTTGGTCATTTTTGCCTGGAAAATATGAATATCTGTGTTAGGACGAGAACTGAATTGAAGTCAATTTGATTGATCCCTGTTCTCTAAAGTTACAGGTTACAAAATGCACTGGATGTACTTCAGTGTGGCTATAGGTTTACCCACTTAAAGCTATATGCTATATTTAATATTGGGGCTGCTGCTATTGGTGATAAAATATTGTCCTCCAAACTTAGATCTCTATCTCTTGTGGAACTTAAATCTTTAGAGTGTTCTTTACAAACAGTTGGATACAAAGTGAAGCCTGTAATAGCCACGTATTGTGTAGTTCTATCAGTAACTGTGGTACTGTTGAACTCTAGTGTGTAAAAGTGTGGTGTCCTTCATTATGAACTATACAGCAAACCTTAGTCTGCTTGGGTGGTTAATTTAATAAAATATAATTGTGTACCATGCTCTCCTGTACATATAACAATTGTGAACGTGTAGGGGAAATGTTCTCATTCTCTTCTTTTATTTTTTTATTATGCAGATCTCTAGGAAATGGACACATCACATTACGACTCTGCTTTTCTTTGGATTTGGCCTGTGGTCTTTATGGGATGCATTGATGGAGAATGGGTAATGCTTTTTATTACCTCTTTAGTCTCTTTCAATAGTCCTATATCATTTTCTTGGGTTTGGCTTCTACAGTCAACCCTCTTCATAATAGTCTCATTTATCTAACAATACGTGGCTGTTATAATATAACAACATTTGGATGTTACAGCGAGATAGTTGTTGTAAACCTATTTTTTTCACCTTATAGAAAATAAAACTATATTTAAGTTGCAATTTGCAGTTTGCAGTTTTCAATTATATTTATATTTTATTTAATAATTAAATGAAACAATTTAAACACCAACAATTATATTTATATTTTATTAATAAACTATTTAAAGAAGTTTTTAATGGAAATTTGTTTGGTAGATTCCATTCTATTGGTGGCAATATAATGGTTATATTGGTGAAGAATTCATTAGTTAATCATGAGTTACTGAGTTAAGTAATCAAGTTATAAATTTATGATGTTTCAGATTCATAATAGAGTACTTAATTAGAGAACTTAATGGTTACTGAATTGATATATTTAATTCTACTTATTAAATATTATTTTTATTTAATGAAATATGATTATTATATTTTTATGTGAAATTTAAACATTTTATTAAAATAATATCTTAACTAAGATCATTTTTATTTAATAAAATATAATTAATAGGTTTGCTTATATGAAATAGCTATAACTTTACTTAAAGTTTGAGACAATTAGCTGATGTAGAGAACTAATTAATAAAAAATATACTTCATAATTATGGCTGTTGCTGTTCTTAGTGAAAAGCTGTTATAGAGGATTAAAATAAAACATAAAAAATTGATTCTGTTAGAAACTTGACTCTTATAACGAAATGCAGTTATAAAGGGTGGTTGTCATAGAGATGGCTGACTGAATTTGTCATTGGTCATTAGGTAAAACTTTGTTTTACCGTAAGTTAATCATGTTATGATTTGACTATATTTCTGTAATAGGGAGGCTGAAGAATTGGCTGAAGTTGAAGCAAAACTGGTTGGTTATTTTAATGAATTTCCTGATGTTTAAGTAGAAATTTTCCCTGTTTGGGGAAAATGGAATTGTTTAAATGTTACTTTACTGGTGTGACTAGGATGCTGACTGGAAGGCAAACCCAGGAACGGTCAAGGGGGGCAATAAGGTACAGAAACAACAGTATATTTCTCAAAAGGGAAAAGTGTTATGTACCGACAACATGTTTTCTTTCAGTGTTGAACTTATTTGATTAGAACTTTAATGCTCCGTTCGGGAATATGGATTTCGAAATTTGGATTTGTATTTCTTTTATTATATAAATGGTAAGAATGGGATGCATATATTTTGAGCAAGTTAGTTGAGATTCAATACAATATATGTTAGAGAAGGATAAAACATGGATTTGTCAAATCCAAAAATATTTTAAGAATTTCAAATTCATTACTAGATAAGCATCTAACAAATCCATGGATTTGAGAAATCATGAATGTTACATTTCTAAGTAGTTTACTACTCAATTTACACTATTTCTGAAATCCAAATTCAAATTTGTAAAATCTTAGCTCCCAAGCCCTACCTAAGGGGTGAATTAGATAAAATTGTATAGGAGCTTATTTAGGATATTTGGAAAAGGAAAGGGCTTTTTAGTATTTAGCCTTTTTAATAACATTTTAAGATTATGAAGACATTTAACTGTTCCCTATGCTATCAGGCTGATGATGATTCAAAAAAGGAGAGGCGGCCATTTCTCACACAGTTCTTCTCTCCCATATTTCTGAAGGTCATAAGTTATATAATCTATTTAGTTGAATCTTGATAAGCTTGCATTTTGTCAAATAATATGAAAGTGCCTATTCTGCAGGCATTTTCCATCACATTCTTTGGTGAATGGGGCGACAAGAGCCAGGTAAACTTTATAACATGAATGTCATATTTCTGTCTTTTCTTTAACAGGACTATTGCATGTTTATCATGTTGGACTGAGTATTTCACTGTCTTTTCAGCTTGCTACCATTGGTTTGGCTGCAGATGAGAATCCATTCGGTGTGGTTCTTGGTGGAATTTTGTAAGTTCTACTACCATTAGAGATATCTATACATATTTACTGAAGCATCGCTATTTCCTTCATATTTTGAAGCCACTCTGTATGTATACAGTGCTGTTTCCATTTTATATGTTTATATATCTTCACTCTGTATCTGCTGCTGTGATTAGTAAGGTTTCATCATTTTTTTCCCTTTTTCTCAGGGGACAAGCAGTGTGCACCACTGCTGCTGTACTAGGAGGAAAGAGTCTGGCATCTCAGATATCTGAGAAAATTGTAATCCAGATCCATACTTTTCCTTTTTATCCTTATGCGACAGTTATGGTTTGCATTTAATTTGGTGAGCAACTAGTAAAACCAAGTTTATATCTATTTTGATGTAGGTTGCACTCTCAGGTGGAATTCTTTTCATTGTTTTTGGAATCCAATCCCTCCTCTCAACAGTTGAGTCTTGACGACTTAATAATGGTTAGTTCTGATTTTTCCAGCAAGAAAATTGTTCACTAGAGTTGGGGTACTCCGTTGGGGAGGAGTTGGCACTTAGAGGAATGATTGCTATGAATTCTTTAATGTTTCACATAAACCCGGTGAAGATCCTGAAATCCAAATTGACCCGCTGTTTTGTTATTACATTTATAATTATTCATACCTGTCTGTCTGTTTCTCAGTCCAGGCACAATGTTGTCTTACACTCATTAGATTGGCATGTGAGACCGTTGAAATGAATAATTTGTTTTGGAATAAGTGTTTTTGCCTGCAGCAAAAGTACTACTGCGCGTTAATACATGGACGTGCTGTTGCTGGGTGCTGTATATAGTCTGTAATGGATATTTTTGCTTTCTGTTTATTTCATCAGGGATCACTGTAGAGGGCTCTTTTGGTTGAGTAGACGTTACAAATTAGTAAAATGGAGTGTCGTGGATAAATGATGGGGAGGAAGTCGGAACAGACTCTAAAAACCAAGTATGGTGGCAAATAGTTGTGATGAGCTGAGAAAGATTAAAGCTACGTGGTTGTAATTGTAAAAAAAAAAAAAAAAAAAAACATTTGCACAGAATTTTTAAATAAATTAAAAATGGAACTTTGCTTTAAATAAATTACTAAAAATGGTTATAATGGATAGTGGAAGTGAGAGAAGTTATTTTAACTTGGATAAAGGAAAGTAAGTTATAGTAACGATTATAAGGATCGATACATGAAAATTACATCTACTTAAAATATTTTAATTAGAAAGATTTAAGTGCAAGTACATTGTTGAATGAAAAAATAAGGAGGAAGTATTTGTATTCTTAAAAAAAGGTTAAAAAGCTCATCATCTCTATTTAAACTTTCTAAGTTATACTCTTGACACATTTCAAAAGTAGAACAACCTAAGAATCTTGCCAACTTTACCATGTGTGCAAGCGAGTTTGATTCATAGCAAGTGATATGTGAGCAAGCGTACTTTCTTTGGTGAAAAGTGTGCCACACGATAAAGAAAGAACATAAAATCACAATTAAAAGTGATTATTTGAGTAAATAAATAACAACAAAAACCAATTCATGAAAGGTAGCGTGATTTCGCTGTTGTTAATGATGATTTTGTTTGATTTATTTTTTAATAATAAACAAATGAAATATATAGATTAATCTAATTTTACAAAAATAAATCATAAATACTCTTTAGTCTAATGTCATAGAAATGTTTGAATCGAATTTAACTATAGCTGGATGCAAAGCTAGCGAGAAGTGAAACTAGCTAAAATTATATAAACTTTAGTTTCAAAATCAAAATAAAGCAGAAAAATTATATAAACGAAGTGAACATCGAACTTTTCTCACAAACAATAGTGAAATAATTCTCTTCGCAATTCGGCTCTTTATACATACACACATACATATGTATACACATTTCTAATCATGGGTTAATATAAACCAACGTTTAGCTATGTGAAATTGTGGAGTATTAAGTATATCTCTATAGTGTTGTAAGAATTTTATCATCTAGCAAGAATGAATATTAGTGGGAGCGATCTGCAGCAATTCGGTGTAGCAAATTAAACTAGTTTTCACACTTAAGGATCCTGAATACTAACATTTTCATTATATTTTAGTTAAGTTTCTTTAGTTTAACTTACATTTAATAAAATATGCAAATTGAGTCTTTTATTGATCTTAAAGACCGAATGAGGCCTAAGGGAGAGCTAACATACTTTGCAAGCGTGCAAGAAACCATTAGAAGACCTTTTAGGTTGATACTGGATGCTATGTTGCAACACAGGAGGTTTGATATCGCAACACAGGGAACAAAATGAAGAAAACTCAAGTCTGCCTTTAATGTTGCGACATACCCTTACAGATGGCTATAGAGGCGCATACTGGTTGCTATGTCAAGGCACAAGTCTTGGTGTGTCACGACATCGACTTTGGGAAATTGACTTGGGATAGAAATTAAGCACGAAGTAGGGGCGTTTTGGTTCGCACAATTGAACATAAAGCTAAGGAACGTCAATAGACCTAGGGTTAAGGATGACGACCCCCTGAAGGCTATAAATAGGCTCCTTTAGCAAATGTTGAGGACCCTATTCCTTTAACCTAAATTCTCTTTGTAAATTTTAATTTAGTTTTCTTTATTTTTTAAGTTTTAGATTTCTTTCATTTGTTCTTGTTGATTTCATAAGATCTAAATTGTGGAAGCATTCAAACTTTGTGAATTCGCAATTAATATCAATACAATTAGGCTATTTCATTTACTTTATATTGTCAATTTAATTAGCATGCTTTCTCTTTATATCGATTTCATATTGTCTATGAAAGCTATGAGGAACTAATCCCTCTATGGGGGATTAATGAGTAGATGTATGATCTATTAACTATTTTATAGGATTACTCAATGGATCAACTGTTTGGGAAAGAAAGTACGTGAAACAAACCCTAGGCCTGACAACCCCGGGAAGTCATCAAGGTGACAATTAACCTAAATTTGGTATTACACATTTGTGAACACCTTCACCCTAAACCAGCTTGGACTATAAGGTCGGAAGATAAGTAGTTCTTGCTGACTCATTATGTTAGTGGAAGATCGGAAGATCCTGCTAGGGTAACGACTAGTTGATTGACGGGAACTCGAGACAACAGTTGATGGAGATTACCAAAGCGAGCTAATCACCCATAATTAAGATTTGATTTATTCTTCCTTTCTATCTCTTAAAATCTATTTCCTTTATGTTATTTTGTCTTTATTATTATAAAAACCCTAAAAATCCTTTATTTATGTTCATTCGTAATATAGTTTACTTAAAGTACTAATTAGATCTATTGGCATTTATTTTAGAATTAATTTAGTACTAGGCTCTATTGGGTATGATCCTCAAAATACTTACTAAGTGTTTCGTTGTAAACAAACTATATTACAACCTAACCCGTATACTTGCGGACACCACCTCAAATATAATATATTTTGTAGTAGTATTTATACTCTGGACATTAGTATGTCCGGAGGCGGTCAAGTTGTTGGCCCGTTGCCGAAGAGTCAATGTTACTAAATTTATTTTAATTTTTGCGTTTAATAAAATAATTAGGGAAAATTTTGAACTATATATACGATTTGTATTTTTAATTTTATTAATCTAGTTAACTGACTTTTTTATTTCTCTTTGTCAATCTCAGGATATGCCTCAGAGGAGATGAACACCTGTTTAGTCAGTCTTTGATCCAAAAAGATAATCTTACAAAATCATTCAAACATGGATGAAACTAACTACATGTGGTTTAATGATGAGATTTTCTTAGATGACGAAGTATATGAGGATGGAATATATGAAGAATGAGAGATCATAAAGAATAGAAAATTTTTCATGATTGAGATAAGCCAACGAGGGAACAAAACATCAACATAGCAGTGGACTGATGATCGATGTGTTGATATAGTCAAACATCCACAAGAGCTTATTAGTAATTCGTATGAGGCACTTAAAGAAGATCATGACATGCGCAAATGTTCAGATGAGCCTCCCTGTGATTCGTATAGAATGCCTTCATATGAAACCACCAAGACGACCAACTCTAAGGTATTATGTAACACCTCAAACTCGGCCTAGACGTTATGGCTAAATCTGGCAGCGTCACATGAGAGTGCTTTTGGAAAAGCCTTAGTAAGTTGAAAATCGTTCCGGTTATTATCTTTACTTAAGTCAGAAAACCACTAATCAAGTTATTTGCTTAAATCCATTTCTTTTACGCGGAAGCTCTTAGTTAATTTTAGAAAAATGAATCCTTTGTGATGTTTGCAGTTTTTTTAAAAAATAAATCTATAAATATCAATTTAGGAACCTAATTAAAACCAAAAATAGCCCGAGTCCAAAATTGCATAAATAACCCAAAAATAATAAAACCAGTAAAGTCATAGAAGTCATCAACTGTAGTAAACATCTCAGTGGTCACCATTGAGCCCTTTGCTCCACCGGTCCATCTACTGTTGGGGATTACCTAACAAATAAATAAATAAAGGGGTGAGTTTTCTCAAATTTAGTGTGTACATCCCCACAGTAAAGCATGCATACATATAAATATCAGAAACAGATAACAATCATGATGCGGGCCTGAGCCCTTAACAGATACAGTGTAGGCCTTAGCCTACTCAGAACAGAATCAGATATATTTAGGCCTTACCCCATATAGATACGCATGCATATCTAATCAGTACAGTACATGCCCACCAACCCTGTACACCATCTCTGTCCACCCTACACACATTGTAGGGATAAAATCGACCCACCCAGCCCTACACACCAAATATGGGGATAAAATCAAGCCATCCAACCCTACCCACCGTGAGGTACCGTAAAACGGTACATAATAGTAAATACAACATAGTTGCCAATAATTGGTTAAAAGCCTTACAGTCTTCCTTCTCTTCACAGCAATCCCACCCAAATGCAATGCAACATAAATAATGTCATGGCATGCTTTTCTACAGTAAATAGATCACATAGATACATATCAGATCAGAAGTAGTATAGATGCCAAGTATAACTTGCTATCATATCATAGAATTGGGGTCTTAGTAACACTTACCGACCCTACAACAAGTCATAGTTGACTAAGGCGACCCGTACAACCTTTCAAAACAATTCAGATTAATAGGCCCACATGCCTATGTGGCCTGCTCGTGTGGGCCCACACGGCCCAAATTGGCCTTGCTCGTGTGGATCACATGGCTTGGCCCAAAATCCTACATGCCCATGTGGTTCACCCATGTGGGCCCACACGACCCAATTGGCCTAGCCCGTGCCTCTCACACGGCCTAGCCAACCTCACACGCCTGTGTCTATCGTGCTCGTGTGGCACGCGCATGGTTTGGCTCGTCAAACACACGGCCGTGTATCACCACACGGCCTCCACACGGGCAACCCACACGCTCATGTGGCGTCGACAGATTCATTTTTGGCTTTCGTCAAAACACAATTTTAGTGCGATTGAAGTACACACCTAGTTCATTTCCAACGTTAACGCTATTCCGAGCACTCCAGAACCTATAATCGTTAATAGAAAGCCCGAATTCAGTCACTTAAATCGAGTTGCTAAGCCTAATCAAAACCCGAAACTAACGACATCTTTACCTCTAACAAAAAACAACGGTTCCTTACTGATTTAGAGCGCCATCCAACAGTTTCCCGAGATTTGAATGTCTCCTAATCAGTAATCAAACCTCCATTAATATCTTATTCGACCAATATAGCACTAAGAGCAAAAGAGATCTTTTACCGAAGCATACTTATCACAGAGATGTACAAATAAGATAGGAAAACCCAAAAACTTATGAAAGTATGAAGTCAAATCGAAAGCAAAAAGGAGAATTCGGCTGAAGAGAAGTGGAGGAAGGAAAAAGAATGTGGAGAGGGAGAGTTTGCAAAGGGATTTCGGTAGAGAGTTTTTTGGAAGAACAAATTTTTAGTAATGGGAAACAGAATCCTAATAACTACCCAATCCCCCAAATCACTCCCCCCACTTGCCCACTCAGCTCTATTACTCAGAAACCCATTTATTACAAACTCTTTCTCGGCACCAGCATAAAAATTAAGTCACTTGTTCACTCAGGGACTCGAACACATGACCTTCCGTATAACAACACACCACTTAACCACTAGACCAGCAGGCCCATTCTGGTATGTTTTTACACATAAATCCTTTTAAGCCTATTCACCAAGGTTTAGGCTTTATTCAGATAAAAAACAAAATTTTACCCAAGCCAAAGCTTGAACTTGGAACCTCTCCAACACACCCAAAGCACATAACCCTTTAAACAACATATATTTAGTGTCAAATAATTGTAAAATCATAAACAAGTATTTTTTAGCTCAACAATTCATAGAAACCGAGATTACAGAAATTTGAGACATTATGTGATAGCCTTAACACGACCCTAATCGGAATGTGGTTTCGGGACCACAAAACCGAGGCACAAAAATAATTTAATAATTATTTTGATGCCTATTGCATGTGCCGGCTTATGTGTGATATTTTCGATGAGTTAATTTATAGATATAAATGTGAATTTCATTAAAAAGGACTTAGTAGAAAATTTGGAAAGAATGAAGGGTAAATGTGTGATGACCTATTATTGCATGCATGAGAAATGTTGGAGTTGCATGTCAATTTCACCATTTTGTGGATAGTGGATGGTAATGATTACTTGTTTTGGCATTTTATGCTTTGTATGTTAGTAATAATAATATTTATTATAGGGAAAATTGTTGTCATAAAATAAATAAAATTGAATTTGTATATCATGAAAATTGGAGGAAAAACCAATGTGAGACCATTTTCTTCTTCTTCTTGCCGTGACTTGAGAAAGAAAAAAAATAGAAACTTTGAGCTTAGGGAATTTGGCAAAAGAAGGCTTCAATTAAGGTAAGGTTTATGCTATTTTCTTTGAAAATTAGTGAATTTTGGTTGGTTTTGAAGCTCACAACAAGACCCATGTGAAAATTTTTGGTGTTCATGGAGCATGAAGTATTCGGTATTGTTGGTGCATTATGTTTTTGAAATAGAAATTGATAAATGGAGTTTTAATGGACTCTATGATGTTGAAGCTTAGGGAAATTGGAATTTGTGAGCTCAAATTTTTAAAGAATTAAGTATTTATGGCTTATTTGCTAAATAGCAATTGGCTATTTGGTGAAATGCAAAGCTAGTGTCTAATTGTTAGTATTTATATGTGTGTGAGCCGAATTTGAACTTGAGTATTGAATTGAGCAAATGTGGAGTATTAAAATGCTGGAAAATGAATGTTTGCCATGTGAGTGATTTGAGAAAAAGGATATTTGAATGTTAAATTATGCATATGTGGCCGAATGTGAGAATTTCCAAATTTGGGGGCATTTGCATGGTTAATAAACCATTTTGTTATGCATTCGGTAGTGGAAGTAGATGAAATGATATTATATGCTTTATAATAATGATAAGTAAAGACGTGATTGTTAATTTAGCTTATATTAATGGTCGAATATGTTAATTGGTCAAGGAAAGGTTTAAATTGAATGAATAAATCAAATATGAGAGTATTCAGTTATGGTTGTTTGAGTGGTTTAATGTTTTCGATTACATGGTTAAAAATGGTATGAAATTAGTGTTTTATATTAGAAGTGACACTAACTTTTATATATATAGGTTTGCTTATTGTGATATTAATTAATGATTTGGGTAAAATTTTAAATATGTGAATAAGAAGTTTAAAGAGTGAATTTGTATAAATCTGCTTGGTACAGCAGCAGTAACGTGTTTTGGAAAAATCACCATAAATTGTGGGAGCTGAATTAGAGGCTGAATAAACTATGTAATTAAAGCTTAATGAGTCTAGTTTCTTATAAAAGAAACCTTATAAGCAAAGGAATTTCCGATAAAGAGATTTTTAAAGTAGAGTGAGATAGTGTCAGATTGACTCCGAAATCCCCTGTTCTATTTTTAGAAAATCACTATAAATTGTATAGAAATTGTTATAAGATAAAATTTATATGCTTAGACTCCTTAATGAGTCTAGTTTCGAATAAAATAGGCAAGGACATATTTTGAATTCTGTACAATGAGAAATTTGATTCGTAGTGAAGAGTGGTCAGTATAGTCAAAAAGTGAAATAGGGGAACTTTAAGAAAATTCTGGTATTGATTGGCCAAACCAAAAATTCTGAAAATTTTATGGATAGAAGATATAAGAGTCTATTTTCAGGAAAAATTAACGACACTTCATTTGGAGTTTCGTAGCTCCATTTATAAATAATTTAGTGAATATTGCTCAGGAAGTCAGCTTGTAGTGACTTGTGATATGTAGTGATTGACCGAATGTGTGTGTGTTTGCTATGAGAAGGATATGCATTTTTTATTTGACTATAAGTGAAAATGATCAATTGAGGTGTTTGAATAAGGATTAATAAAAAAATTTAAATATTTTATTTAGCTCAAGAGCATAGAGGGACAAGTTCGGATAAAGGGAAGGCTAAAGTGGTTGAATAGCTAACTCATAGTTGCTCGGGAAAGTTCAAGGTAATTTTTGGGTAATTGAATTTGGTATTTAATTTTAAATGCCATGATATACTTGTATGATAAATGAATGATGTCCCATTGTCCTTACCATAATAAGGTTATTGAGAAAGAAACCTATTACATGTTTGTTATGTAGCCGAATGGCTATTAGAGAATTAAACATAGAAAGAGATTGGGGACATATGCTTATGTATGTGTTTGCCTATGGAGCTAAAAGTTTAGTAAAAGAAGAATACATGTATTAGACTTGAATGATGTTTATGACACAAAGTCATTGAGCATGTTATACGTCTATATGCAAATGATTGGACTTGAATTACAAATGTGATTTTGCTATGTGAAATGTGGTAACATGTGAATACATATGCATGAGACTCTGTGATGTGAATCCGGGATTAAAAACTCGAAGGCTATACGCGGAGACTATGTCCAGGTTAAGACCCGATGGCTATATGCGGAGATCAGATCTGGGTAAAGACTCGATGGCTATGTGCGAAGATTATATCCGGGATTAAAATCCGCTGGCTTTATGTGGAGATTTATCCGAGCTAAAGGTCTCGATGATGATGCGAGTAAAGTCTCAGACTAAAAGACTTCATGGTAACGATTGCTAATGAATGTGCTTAAAGCGTTAAGTTATACAGTTATGTACCCTAAGCTTATATGCAAGCTGGTTTTGGACCAAATCATAAGGTCATTATACGATTACATAGGTGTGTTTGAAATGAGACTATTAATATGGTCAAAGTACAAATGGTCAATGCGAAATGTTATGTGAAATTATGCGATATGTCCATGTTCACATGAGCTCACTATTAAGTGAAAGTTATCTACTTTTTGTATATGATGAGAATGTGTATGTTCGGTTAAGGGGTGACGTACCCAAAGAAGAGGGAAACAAAAATACGAACAACTATGTTATAATTTGATTTTTTTTTATATATATCCGTTGTCATTGCTTAAAACTTACTAAGTATTGTAATGCTTACTCTGTTTACTTTGTTTCCTTTATTTTATAGATTTCATTTTGGAAGCTACGGACTCGGGGATTGAAGCCTTAATCACCCACACTATCGTCGTTATTTTGGTATTTTCGATAGTAAATTTTGAAAACAATGGCATGTATAGGCTAATCTCCTTTTGTTGAACCGAATTACATTTTGAGTTGTAATTATTCTAGCCATGCGAAAATGGCTTGCTTAGTCTTCTAGCTTGAATATATGTTTTGATGAAATTCATATGGCTTGATGTTTGTGGCATGATTTTTAGATAGTACCCAGTATGCAATGATTTTCGAATATAGTGTACTGTTATTTGAAAATTTTGATTTGGCCTAATTGATCGTAGCCACATGATGGAAATTTCTAAATGCCTATAAAACGAATTTAATGAGATATGATGCACAACCAAACCTATATCTTGTATGTATTTATAAACATCACTAAGTTGTATTTAGTTATTTAATACCTTACTACCCTATTCCGGCGACGGACAGGGGTATAGGGTGTTACACATTACAATTCTACCCCCTTAAGAAAATTTCGTCCTCAAAATTTTACCTGATCAAAAGAGGTGTGGATACTACTGTCGCATCGCATCCTTTGGCTCTCAAGTAGCCTCATTGGTGCTATGATTCCGCTACAACACCTTCACTAAAGGTATAGATTTCCTGCGTAGGACCTTTACATCGCGATCTAAAATCTACACTAGCTCCTCTTCAAATGTCAGATCCGGTCTAATCTCAGTATCCTCCATAGGCACAATGTGCATGGGATCAGAGCAGTAACATCTTAACATTGAGACATGAAATACATCATGAATGCGATCCAACTCCGGAGGTAGCTCTAACTGATACGCAATTGGCCGCACTCGCTTCAGAATTTGGTACGGCCCAATAAATCGAGGGCTCAGCTTACCATTGCAATCGAACCTCAGAACCTTCTTCCATGGCGAGACTTTAAGAAAAACTAAGTCCCCCACAGAATACTCAATATATTTCCTTTTCAGATCAGCATAAGACTTCTGTCTATCAGAAGCCCCTTTCAGACGCTCTCGAATCAGACAAACCTTATCCTCAGTCTCTGATACCAACTCTGGACCTAGTACACGCTGCTCACCCAACTTAGTCCTACGACCATATAGTGCCTCCTAAGGTGCCATCTGTTTACTGGAATGATAACTGTTGTTATAGGCGAATTCTAGTAGAGGCAAGTACTCCTCTCAATTGCCTCGAAATTCTATCACACAGCTCCTCAACATATCCTCCAATATCTGAATCACCCTCTCTGACTGACTATCTGTCTGAGGATGAAAAGAAGTACTGAAGTCAAGTCTTGAACCCAAAGTTTCGTGAAGCTTCTGCCAGAATCGAGATGTAAAACGAGGATCCCTATCAGAGATGATCGATATAGGAACCCTATGTAGCCTCACTATCTCAGAAATGTAGAGCTTAGCCAGTTTTTGTAGGGAGTAATCCATCCTGACTAGAATGAAGTGAGCTGACTTGGTCAATCGATCCACGATGATCCAGACAGAATCCTTCTTAGTGGGTGTTAGAGGCAACCCACTAATGAAGTCCATCGTCACTCGCTCCCATTTCCACATCGGTATCTGTACTGGCTGCAGCAAACCCGAAGGCAACTAATGCTCAGCCTTAACCTGCTGACAAGTCAAATAGCGAGCAACAAAATCGGTCACCTTACGCTTCAATCCTGGCCACCAGTGCAACTCTCAGATATCTCTGTACATCTTGTTTCCACCGGGATGCATAACATAAGGGCTACTATGCACTTCCCTCAGAATCGACTGTCTTAAGTCCTCGTCATTTGGTACACAGATTCGGCCTCGAAAACACAAAACCCCAACATCATTAACCTCAAAATCAGTGGTAACTTTAGTCTCAACCTTACGAAATTATAACTCAAGAGCCTTATCCTCTAACTACTTAGCTCTAATCTACTCAATCCATGTCGGCTTCACTTGCAGCTCAGCCAAAAGACTCCCATCATCATATAAACTCAATCGAGCAAACAACGCTCTCAGATCGGTCACAACCTTATGACTCAACGCGTCAGCCACCACGTTAGCCTTACTAGGATGATACTCGATGCTGCAGTCATAATCCTTAAGTAGCTCAACCCATCGACGCTGCCTAAGATTTAACTCTTTCTGAATGAGGAGATACTTGAGGTTCTTGTGATCAGTGTAGATGGTACACTTCTCACAGTACAGATAATGCCTCCAGAGCTTAAGAGCAAAAACTACTGCAGCCAACTCCAAGTCATGCGTCGAATAGTTAACCTCGTGAGTCTTGAGCTGTCGAGACGCATAAGAGACCACCTTATCGTCTTGTATCAGGACACAACCCAAACCCACATTTGAAGCATCACTGTATACCACGAAGTCCTTTCTAGGCTCAGGCTGTATCAGAACAGGAGCTTGTGTCAAAACTGTCTTGAGCTTCTCAAAGCTCTCCTACTGTGCACCAGTCCAAACAAAAAGAACTCCCTTATGTAGTAGCTTAGTAAACAGAACTGCAATCAAAGAGAACCCCTCCACAAAATGGCGGTAGTATCCTACCAACCCTAGAAAACTACAAATCTCTGATACATTCTTTGACTGTTTCTAATCCAGTACAGCCACAATCTTACGAAGATCCACAGAATCCCCTCGATGGATATCATATGCCCTAAGAAAGTAACCTCTCGAAGCCAGAACTCATATTTAGAAAACTTCGCATACAATTTTTTTCCCAGAGAGTCTGCAGAACAATCCTAAGATGCTCATCGTGCTCATCCTCTGTCTTAGAATACACCAAAATATCATTGATAAACACTACAAATCGGTCCAAGTAAGGTTAGAACACTCGGTTCATCAAATCCATAAATGCTGCTAGTGAATTAGTTAACCCAAATGGCATAACTAGGAACTCGTAATGTCCATACCGAGTCCTAAATACCGTCTTATGCATATTGGCCTCTTTACCCTCAACTGATGATAACCTGACCGCAGATCAATTTTTAAGAACACTGAAGCCCCTCTGAACTTGTCGAAAAGATCATCAATCCTTGGAAGTGGGTACTTATTCTTTATCGTCAACTTATTCAACTGACGGTAGTCGATACACATCCTCATCGTATTGTCTTTTTTTTTTTACGAAAAAACTAGTGCTCCCCATGGAGACACACTGGGATGAATAAGCCTACAATCCAACAGCTCCTGAATCTGAGCCTTAAGTTCAGTAAGCTCCTTCGATGCCATTTGATAAGGGGCGATAGACGCTGGAGCTGTACTAGAAATCAGATAAATCCCAAACTCCACCTCTTGACTCAGAGGTAAACCCGGTAATTCCTCTGAGAACATATCTGGAAAATCCCTCATAGTATGGATGTCCTTAACCGAAGAGTCCTCAGAACCCAAAACACTGATGTAAGCTAAAAACGCCTTTCATTCTTTTATCACTAACTTTTCTACTACCAATGTAGATATCACATTACTCAAATAATTCTGTCATTCCCCAATCACGACTACCTCATTATCCTCCTCGATCCTTAGAACAACCCTCTTTTCAGCATAATCCAGACTCACACGATGTTTCACCAACTAGTCTAGACCCAAAATTAAGTCGAACTCCCAAATGGAATCTCCATCAAGTCAGCCAAGAATACAGTCCCTTAGACCTCTAATGGTTCATCCCTGAATGGTTCACTGACCCTAACAGAATGCCCCAATGGACTCACCACTGATATCTCACTAGAAGTGCTCTCATAAGGTATTCCCAAGGTCACCAACACAGAACATGCAACACAGGAATGTGTGGAACCTATGTCTATCAGTGCAACATAAGGTATATTAAAAATTAGGAAAGTACCCGTGATGACGTCCAGAGCATCTCCATCCTCACGAAGACGTGCAGTATAGACCAGTGTAGGCTGCCTCACCTCAGTCGGCCCAGTACCTCTGCCCGATGCTATCTAACCTTGACCCATACCATTACCACCTCTAGCCTATCCTCGGGCCTAGTTGGCTACTGTACCCCTCTCGAACACTGTGTAGTCTCAACAACCGGAGCTTGCATCTGATTACCCCTCAGTGGATAATCCTTAACTCGATGCTCAGTAGACGCGCACCTCAAACATGCTCCAGTAACTCTCCAACACTCACTTGGATGGCTCCTATTACAGTGCTGACAAATAGCCACCGTAGCAGGAATAACCACAGTAGGCTCAACTTTTACGGGCCCGTCAATCTTGGCCTTTTTCTTAAGCCTCATAGCAAAATTAGAATGCTCTGGATCCCTCTTAGCCTTCCCTCTATCCGGTTCTGACGCTCAATGCACTTCACCTTCATAGCTACCTTGGCCTTTTTTACCAAGGTTGAGAAATCCCTTTCCCTCTATGGAGATATCAAAACACGCAGGTTGTCTTGGAGACCATTCTCAAACCGCACATAACGCTCATACTCAGTCACCACAATGCCCCTCGCATAACGGCTCAATCTTAGAAATTCAGACTCATACTCGGCCACAGAACGGTTCCCCTAAGTGAGATTAAGGAACTCACGCCTCCTAGCATCAATATAGCTAGCATCTACATACTTATTCTAAAAGGAGGTCTTAAACAAACCCCACGCCAAACGGTCAGGCTGAGTGCCTTCTTTAACTATCAACCACCACTGGTATGCCTCATCTCGAAGCAAAGACACAGCCGCTTTGAGCTTCTGCTAATCAGTAAAGTCTAGATCATCCATGATATGCTCCGTGGCCTCTATCCAGTACTCAGCCGCGTTAGGAGTAACTCTAACTATGCCCCTAAATATCTCAACCCCATTCAATTGGAGTCATTCCGTAACTGACCCACGGCTTCTAGAACCAGTGTTGGGCTCAGCGACCCTCTCCAAAATCTGAAGCATGGCCTAGGATAGTGCGTCATCCCTAGCCGTATGATCATATGGTCCTGTCCTTGTATCAGTCGTAGGTGATGTCGGTGTCTCACCAGCACCTATCACCGGTATGGTATTAGAAGTAAAGGACTCAGCTCGAGCCCCTCTACGGCCTCTACCTCGACCTTTAGTACCCCGTCCACGAGTACCGCGTATGTTCATCGTAAATATCAAATTTTCTGTTTTAAAAGTTTTCTACATATTATTTACAGTTCTGATAATTATTAACAGATATCTTATGCAATATAGTATCAGAGTTTCAAAGTCAGTTTTCACGAGTAAAGGTTTCACTACAGTTTTAGTTTACACTACCTAAAATGTTTCAGAAAAGTACTACCTAAGTAGTCTAATGGCATACAAATAGTATTTTTCTGATAGATTAAATAGTATTTCAGTATAACTGAGCATGCTTTCAATCAATTCAATTAAAGTTTTAGAGAAACTTACTTAGATCGGAGCTGGAGGCTCAGTGTACCAGTTACTTAGTATAAAAAACATTTCAAAATCATTTTCGAATCATTTTCTGAAACCATACTTTAAAACCCAAAACCACAGCCTAGTTTTGCAACCGGGCTCTAATACCACTAAATGTAACACCCTAAACCCGACCTAGACGTTATGGCTGAATCTGGCGGTGTCACATGAGAGTGCTTTTGGAAAAGCCTTGGTAAGTTGAAAATCGTTCCAGTTATTATCTTTACATAAGTCGAAAAGCCGCTAATCAAGTTATTTGCTTAAATCCATTTCTTTTACGGAAAGCTCTTAGTTAATTTTAGAAAAACAAATCTTTTATGACATTTGGAGTTTAAAAAAAATAAATCCATAAATATAAATTCAGGAACCCAATTAAAACCAAAAATAGTCTGAGTCCAAAATTGCATAAATAACCCGAAAATAATAAAACCAGTAAAGTTATAGAAGTCATCAACTGTAGTAAACGTCTCAGTGGTCATCATCGAGCCTTTCACTACACCGATCCATCTACTGTTGGGGACTACCTGACAATAAATAAATAAGGGGTTTCGCAAACTCAGTGTGTACATCCCCACAGTAAAGCATACATACATATAAATATCAGAAATAGATAACAATCATGATGCGAGCCTGAGCCCTTAATAGATACAGTGTAGGCCTTAGCCCACTTAGAATAGAATCAGATATATTCGGGCCTTAGCCCATACAGATACGCATGCATATCTAATCAGTACAGTACATGCCCACCAACCCTGCACACCATCTCCGTCCACCCTACACACCATGCGGGGATAAAATCGACTCACCCAGCCCTACACACCAAGTGTAGGGATAAAATTGACCCATTCAACCCTAAACACCATGAGGTACCGTAAAACGACACATAATAGTAAATACAGCATAGCTGTCAATAATCGGCTAAAAGCTTTACAGTTTTCCTTCTCTTCACAGCAATCCCACCCCAATGCAATGCAACATAAATAATGTCATGGTATGCTTTTCTACAGTAAACAGATCATACAAATACATATCAGATCAGAAGTAGTATAGATGCCAAGTATAACATGCTATCATATTACATAATAGGGGTCTCATTAACGCTTACCGACCCTACAATAGGTTACAGTCGACTAGGGTGACTCGTGAAACCTTTTAGAATAATTTAGATTAATGGGCCCACACGCCCATGTGGCCTGCCCGTGTGGCCCATACGACCCAAATTAGCCTTGCCCGTGTAGATCACATAGCCTAGACCAAAATCTCACATGCCCGTGTGGTCCACAAGGCCCAATTGGCCTAGTCTGTGCCTCTCACATGGCCTAGCCAGCCTCATATGCCCGTGTCTGTTGTGCCCGTGTGGCACACGCATGGTCTGGCTCGTCGAACACACGGCCATGTATCGCCACACAGCCTCCACATGGGCAACCTACACCCCCGTATGGCGTTGATAGATTCATTTTCGACTTTCACCGAAATGCAATTTTAGTGCGGTTGAAGTACACACCTGGTTTGTTTCCGATGTTAACGTTATTCTGAGCACTCTAGAACCTATAATCGTTAATAGAAAGCCTAAATTCAGTCACTTAAATTGAGTTGCTATGCCCAGTCAAAACCCGAAACTAAGGGCATCTTTACCTCTAACGAAAAACGGTGGTTCTTTGCTGATTTAGAGTGCCGTCAAGCAATTCCCCAATATTTGAATGTCTCCTAATCAGTAATCAAATCCTTATTAATATCTTATTCAACCAATGTAGCATTAAGAGCGAAAGAGATCACTTACCAAAGCACACTTATCGCAGAGATGTACAAATAAGATAGGAAAACACAAAAACTTATGAAAGTATGAAGTCAAATCGGAAGCAAAAGGGAGAATTTGGCTAAAGAGAAGTGGAGGAAGGAAAAAGAATGTGGAGAGGGAGATTTTGCAAAGGGATTTCGGCAGAGTGTTTTTTGGAAGAATAAATTTTCGATAACGGGAAACAGAATCCCAATAACTACCAAGTCCCCCAAATCACTCCCCCCACTTGCCCACTCAGCTCCACTACTCAGAAACCCACTTATTACAAACTCTTACTAGGCACTAGCACAAAAATTAAGTTCCTTGTTCACCTAGGGACTTGAACACATGACCTTCCGCATAACAACACACCACTTAACCACTAGACCAGCAGGCCCATTCTGGTATGTTTTTACACATAAATCCTCTTAAGCCTATTCACCAAGGGTTGGGCTTTATTCAGATAAAAACCAAAATTTTACCCAAGCCAAAGCTTGAAATTGGGACCTCTCCAACATACCCCAATGCACATAACCCCTTAAACAACATATATTTAGTTTCAAATAATTGCAAAACCATAAACAAGTATTTTTTAGCTTAATAATTCACAAAAACTGAGATTACAGAAATTTAGGGCTTTACATATTATCAAACATGTCAGATATGATGACGCAAATGATTAAAATGATGCAAGAAATATCTGAAGCGTTGCCTTTCAGGAAAGAGAACATGTCTGACGCTCACAACTTAAATCAGAGAACCTTTGTATTATCGATGACCATGATGAGAATGATGGTGAGATTCAACCTGAGCTTGTAACTGAAGACCATGAGGAAGAGTTGAACATAGTTGAAATGGTCTCTGATCCAACTGACATAATAACATATATAACTGTAAAAGTAGAAGTGATAGATGAACTAACCACTAACATGGAGCTTAAACCGATAGTGAATGGAAGTGTAGAAGAGCCAATACACTTTCTGGCCATTGCAGAGAAGGTGCCAACCAAAGAAGTTAGGGAGTTTCATTCATTCTCATTCGACAAGAGCAACAAAGCTCGAGTGACTGATAAACTGTAAATTATACATATTTCTATCCCACATTTAGCACATTTATGGATGAATTATCATTGAATTTATGGAATTTGATGCTCTTAATCCTTTAATTTCATGTTTTATACTTAGGTGAGCATAAGAAAGAGAAAAGAGCAAGGAACGGGCCAAAAACGGGCAAAATAGGCCCAAATCAATAATCAACACGGCCTGGAGTTTAGCACACGGGCAACCCACACAGCCGTGCCACATTCACAAGCTCAAACATAGCCTAGGCTCAACTCACACGGGCGTGTCATACGGGCGTGTCCCTATCATGATGAAGTTTAATTTCACGCGGAAAAGGCTACTTAGGGGCTAAGGAAGACTTTCAAACTCTATATAAAGACCTTAAGAGGAAACTACAAGGGTGTACAGTATCCTCGCCAGGATTTAGGGTAGAAGACAGGGAATTACTCGAAGGGAAGCTGATTGATCCATCTCAGAAGGAAGGATCAACATCAAAACTGAAAATCTCCTTTCAATTCTTTCAGGGGGTTTTTTGGGTTTTCTTTATGTTTTGTTGTTCTCTTTCTTCTAAGATGTTCTCTTTTATAATTATGAACTAAACCCCTAAATACCTGAGGGGGATGAAACCTAAGATGAATCTTGTTATTATTATCTGAACTATATGATAAATATTCGATTTGTTCTTAATTGTGTTTTTAATTCTTGAATTGATATTTCCGAGATATTAATTTAAGTTGAATGTGCTTAGGCAGAGGAGCAAAAGTCCCTGTTTAAGAGTAGATCCAACACAATTAAGTGGAGTTGATCACAATCCTAGACATAAGACGACGAAAATCTACCAGATTAAAGTCAAATCTAATATGGGGATCCATAGATCGAGTTAATGCAAGACTAGGGGTTTTAATTAGAAAGAGATTTCAATTAATCAACCTAGGATTAGTTGTTCTTATTCTCGACGAAGATAACTTAATTTAGGGATCTCTACGGATCAAGTCGAATGAAGAAATCGTCTAATTCAGAGTTAGATAACAAGTGAAGTCTAGGTGGATTCTTCCTTAGGTATTGTCTTTATCATTTAGTTTTCCCAAAGCAATTCCCCAATTTACTTTTTGTCGCATCTTTAGTTTAGTTTAGAGTTAATTAGTTTACACAAACCCCCTCTTTATTTTTAGGCTAGATAATAGGAAGAAAGTCATTACTAGTACTTTTAGTTTCTTGGATTCAATATTCCAGTCTTGCCACTAACTATACTACTATTCAATAGGTGCGTTTGCCTTTTATCATGATAATAGTTAGTTTCTAGGTACAATCAATTTTATTACTTCATCAGATCACGATCAGTGACCAAAACTTTATGCCACATGGAGAGAAGGAAGCTTAAGGCAATACTACCTCAGAAAATGATTTGGGGTTGGCTTAGATTTGGTACTAAGTACCTCGTAATGTGGATTTCACATTGGTAAAAAAATAAGGCAACATCATTGGAAGCAACAAAAGGGGCTGGTTCATATACATCCACAAGGAACAAACGACGGATCAAAGTGTTGAGAACCAGCTAGAAGTTCTTCTATTTTAATTTGTTTTTATTTTTTATTTTTATTAATTACTTAGTTTATTTTATTAATCTTAGTATGATGCCCCAAACCCGACCGAAACAGACCGACCCGAATCTGAAGTGACACATTAGCCACCGAAGTGACTCTCTAGCATAAAACCACCCCACAGCACACCCCGACCTTATAACACCTCAATTCTAACTAATAACTGTCTAATCTTATTGTATAAGCAATTTATGAACCATTTTAAAACTATTTTTAAGGATTTAACCCTAATGGTATTTTAGTCATTTTACCGCTTAAAACTAAATGATCTCGATTTTAATTTTAAATGATTACCAACTTCATTTTAATTAATTTTGGGAAACCCTTAAAGTTCATTCTAATTAACCATTTTTCCTTAATCCATTTACTAATTAAGGCTATATTAGCTAAGTTTTATTACTTTAAAAATATATATACAATTTTAATTAATCTAATTACAACTAATTGTAATAGCCCAAATTAGGGCTTAGTCAAAATAGTGGTTTCGAGACCATAAATTCGAGGTATAAAAGTATATTCTATTATTATTCTTAAGTTTATAATATGATTGGATGTTAGTGAAAAAAATACCATGAAGGAAATTTCATGAAATAGAGATCAATTTGTCTTTAAGGGCTAAATTGCAAAATAAGAAAATTTGGAAGGTATAAGTATTAAAAAGTATTAGACAAAATTATTTAGTATTATTCTATGTGTTGTGGTATTTTTATAAGAGCGCATGAAATTTTAGTGAATTAATTTACGGGATTGAAGGCCTAATCGCGAAAAAGGACTAAATCGCATAAAAGTTAAAAGTTGCAAATTTCTAGTAAATGAAGTTGAATGGATAGAGAACTAAATTGGAGGGTTTTAATGGGCAATTAGGCCCATGAATGAGAGGTTGGCCGGCCATGAGACAAAGGATTTGACAAAAGTCAAATTTTGTCACTCTTAGTCAAAGTTAGGTGACTTAAAAATTGAGTAAAATAGTAGCCTAGCATACTAGCCTTCACCTTCTTCTTCTCTTCATCTCTTCCATCGATTTTCTTCATAGAAAGGGGGTCAAGAGAGCTTGAAATCTGCAGCCATCTATTTCTTCTTCAAGTAAGTGATTTTAAGGTCCTTTCTTGAATATTTTTGCATATTTGAAACCATCATGACATAAGCTTTCTATTGAAGGGTGTATTAAGCATTTTAGTTTGAAGTTCAAAGTTTTTCCATGGATGTGTTGATGTCATTTTTTGGATTTCTATGAAAGAAAATGAATGTAGGATGTTTGATAAACAACTTTTGGAAATGGGTGTTCATAGAAAACACCTAAATAGGACTTATTTGTAAGTAAATAAGTTATTTTGGTTAATGCATGAATGATGAATATTTGAAGTTTTTATATGCATGAAAGGGCTTAGATAGGCATGAGAAATGAGGAAATTTGATAGAAATCAATTTTCGAGCATAAGGGCAAAATGGTCATTTTGCTAAAGTTTAGGGGCAAAATGGTCAAATTGTCAAATTATGAATTAGAGGTTGTCCGAATTAATATGATGATTAAATTATTGAATTTTATTTATTATAGATCAAGAAACTCGAACCTGAATCAAAACCGGGGAAAAAGTAAAGTGGTAGACTACGCCGAGCACTCATCATATTTTGGACCCGAGGTAAGTTGTATGTGATATTTTAGCATTAATTATTATAGAACTTTTATAGTGAATTGCTATGATATCTATGATGATACCATGAAACTTTCGACATTAGTTTTCATTAAGAATTAATGAAGAGATAGTAGAATGTTAATAAATACAGAGTACACCGTTGCCATACCATGAGGATTTGTAGGTCCCGTATAAAACCATGTCTGGGACATGGCATCGGCACCGAACAAAGATCCCATGTAAGACCATGTCTGGGACATGGCATTGGCATCAACACGAGGTCCCGTATAAGACCATATCCGGGACATGGCGTCGGCACCAAGATGAGACATAGACTCCCTGTAAGACCATGTCTGAGACATGGCATAGGTATCTAAGAAAGATCTCGTATAAGACCATATCTGGGATATAGCTTCGGCATCAGTGTGAGATCCCATATAAGACCATATCTAGGAAATAGCCTTGGCATCTTAACAAGAGAATGGCATTACAATTATCCTTCGATATTCCAAGTATATTAATAGAGAAAGTATTCAAGTTGACTAAGTTAAAGAGAAGGACTAAAGTTTGTGACGACTGTTACAGGTACCCTCAATAAAGATACGAGGTAATGATAATATTATTTACAAGATTGTCTAATGCTCGAAAATGAGCAAAATATGAGATTAAGTTAATATTGACGTTGTGTAAGTCATGAGTATGAGTAAGAAATTAAATGAAGTGTTAAATACTTTAAAATTTAGCTACGATTGTTGATTTTAATTGCTATCTTTTATTTCATGGAACTTACTAAGTAATTTGTGCTCGAGGATTTACCGTAGTAGCTCGGGGATCGTTAAAAGTCGGAGCACGAAGTCACTATCAAGATTTTCATTTTGGTATAGTTATGTTAGTCATTTTTTTAATATGGTATGTATAGGCCTTTAGTCATTTTGTTGCATGATTCATGCTAGTTAGCCAATTGTGTTGGCCATTTATACTTATAAGTTTCATTTTGTAAATGGCCTTTGGAATTGGCCTAAACCATTCAAGTTGTTTAATGAATGAGATGAATTTACATGGAATTTGTGCAAAGTTGCTTAGTAGTCTATGTATGCATTTTGGACATGAATTGGTTGATGTATGAATACCTATTTAGGGGCATTTAGATGAGTATTAATGCCATGATATGATATATGAAGATTGAGTTTATGTTTGTATGTATTTCAGGGTGGCTAAGGGCTTGGTAAATAGCCTTATATTGCCCATACGGTTAGGCACATGGGCGTGTGTCTAGGCCGTGTGAGACACACAGGCTGCGCACGAGCGTGTGGCTTGAGACATCAGTATTCTCCTCGGGTATGAGACACGATCGTGTATCTCAACCGTGTGGAGGACACAGCTAGCACACGGGCGTGTGCCACGACCGTGTGAGTGATGACGTCAGAAACAGAATCCTAAGTTTTTGCACACGGGCCACGACACGGGCGTGTCAAGGCCTTGTGAGAGACACGAGCTGGGAAACACGGGTTTGCGCCAAGCCGTGTGAAAACCCTTGTAGGTTGATGTTAAAAATTAAATCTACACGGGTATTAGACACGGGCATGTCCCTAGCGTGCTTAGGCCGTGTGAGGGACACGGGCCATCAGCACGGCCATGTTTAAAGGCCACACGGGCGTGTTGCCCTCTCACACGGGCGTGTGCCCTGTTTTTTCTAGTTTTTGAAGAAATTTCCTTAAGTGTAGGAAATGGTCCTGGGTTATTTCTGAACCATGATTTAGGCCTCGTAGGCCCATAAGAAGGCTTGTAGGACAATGTTTGGAAAAGTTTTTGATTGGGACACATTTTTATGAGTTTAAGTCAAAGGTTTACATGAGTTTTCGTATGATAATGCCTCATATCCTATTTCGGCATCGGTTACGGGTAAGGGGTGTTATATTTAGTAGTATCAGAGCTAGTATTTAGTCGATTAGGACTAACCTGGCACTTGCATGAGTCTAGCTATACATGCCATACTTAAGTATTTATGTGATACGATAGTGTGACGACTCCTGACAACTTAAATGTATTTTCTTATAGCAATGGATCCTGATCGAGCTACGACAGACGATGTAGAAAGTAATGCACCTGCTCTCGCTAAAGGGACGGTGGCAGCTGAGACCGAGGATAGACCAACCATTATGAGTCAGGGAGGACAGGCTCGAGAAGCTTTCTTCTAAATGATGAACGAGTGGTTTACAGAGTTCGTTCAAACGAACCCTGCCACTTAACAACAAGCTCCACCCCCTCCAAATGCTCAATCTACCCCGATAGCTCCTCAAGTTGTAGAAGTAGTAAGACATGAAAAGCCCCCGTAGATAGAATCTGAAAGCAAGGGGTAGAGGAATTCTGGGCTACTAAAGACAATAACCCGGAGAAAGCTGAATTTTGGCTAGAGAATACCATCAGGGTATTCGATGAATTATCTTGCACTCTGGAGGAATGCATGAAGTGTGTCGTGTCCCTCCTACGAGATTCCGCCTATCAGTGGTGGAACACCTTTGTGTTGGTGGTACCAAAGGAAAAGGTTAATTGGGAATTTTTCCAGGAAGAATTCTGTAAGAAGTACATCAGTCTAAGGTTTATTGACCAGAAGCGTAAGGAATTTTTAGAACTGAAACAAGGCCAGATATCGGTAACAGAATATGAGCGAGAGTTTGTAAGGTTGAGTAAGTACGCTCAAGAATATGTATCCACCGAGGCTATTATGTGCAAGAGGTTCGAGGACAAATTAAATAAAGACCTCAAGATGTTTGTTGGTATCCTCGAGTTGAAAGAGTTTGTGGTATTAGTAGACAAAGCTTGAAAGGCTGAGGAGTTGGCCGAAGAAAAGAGAAAGGTTGAGATGAAATCTCATGATTCAAGAAAGAGACCGTTTGGCAAATCATTCCAATCTTCTTCTAAGAGATCAAGGGAATATACTTCACAGTCAGTTGCTTCAGCAGGATTTTTGAGTAAGGGTAAGGGCAAGAAGAATCTAGTCTCCAAAGCTTAGACTACCTCGGGTGCGAGTGTGGATAATACTCGGCTTAGTAGACTGGAGTGCCCCTTGTGTGGTAGGCATCATCCCGACTAATGTCGGGCACATGAGAGGGCTTGCATCAAGTGCGACGCTCAAGACCACTTTATTAGAGAGTGCCCTGAGATTGTTGAAAAAGTCAGAGATTAGAGTGCGAGATCGGGAAATGCTCCCTCTAGAGGCAGACCCTAGAGAAACCCGGGTTTGGGAGCGAGTAGTAAAGGTGTTCCAAAAGATCAGACTGCAAGACCTGAGGGCAAAGCACCAGTGAGGACTTATGCCATTCGCCCTCGCGAAAATGCGTCATCGCCTTATGTGGTCACGAGTACTTTTTCTCTTCATGAAACTTTCGTTATTGCTTTAATAGATCCGGGATCTACCCACTCATACATCTGCATGAATCTAGTCTCTAGTATGGGTATACCAGTAGAGTCTACGGAACTTGTGATGAGAGTCTCCAATCCCTTAGGCAAATGTGTATTAGTAGACAATGTATGTCGAGATTTTCCTTTGATGATTAGGGGTCATTATTTCCCGGCTAACCTCATGTTCCTGCCATTGATGAATTTGATGTAGTCCTGTGCATAGATTGGTTAACCACACATGATGTGATAGTAAACTGTGGTAGGAAATTTATTGAACTGAAATGTGTAAATGGTGAGACTTTTTGAGTAGAGTCAGAGGAATCCGAAAGGTTGCTTGTAGTGATTTCTTCAATGGTTACTCAGAAATGTATTAAAAAGGGGTATGAAGCTTACCTTGCCTTTGTGATTAATCCAAAAGGGTCAGAATTAGAAGTTGAGTCGGTGCCAATAGTTTGCGAGTATCGAGATGTCTTCCCGAAAGAGTTGCCTAGACTACCTCTAGTTAGAGAGGTAGAATTTGGTGTAGAGTTGGCTTCGGGTACCACGCTTATCTCTACTGCTCCTTATAGAATGGCTATGACTAAGTAGGAATTGAAGGCTTAGCTACAAGTTTGACAGGCAGAGGTTTTACAAGACCAAGTCATTCTCCGTAGGGTGCTCCTGTTTTATTCATGAAAAAGAAAGATGGTTCTATGATGTTGTGCGTAGATTATAGGTAGCTTAACAAGGTTACCATAAAGAACAAGTACCCTTTGCCAAGGATCAATGATTTATTTGATCAGTTGAGAGGAGCCACAGTGTTTTCCAAGATAGATTTGAGATCCAGGTACTATCAATTAAGGGTTAAGGAGGCTGATGTGCCTAAGACTGCTTTTTGGACGAGGTATAACCATTATGAATTTCTTGTCATGCCACTCAGTTTGACTAATGCCCCAGCAGTGTTCATGGATCTAATGAACCATATCTTTCATCCATACCTAGATAAATTCGTTGTAGTTTTTATTAACGACATTTTAATTTATTCCCGCGATGAGGGCGAGCACACCGGGCATTTGAGGACAGTATTACAGACTTTATGAGATAAGCAGCTTTATGCTAAATTTAGCAACAGTCAATTTTGGCTTAAGGAAGTTGGATTTTTAGGCCACATCGTTTCAGGTGGTGGCATTAGAGTTGATTCAAGTAAAATATTGGCAATTGTTGATTGGAAACTATCGAGGAACGTATTCGAGGTCAGAAGTTTCTTGGGTTTGGCCAGCTATTACAGAAGATTTGTTAACGGATTTTCCATGATCGCCACACTAATGACGAGATTGTTGCAAAAAGATGCTAAGTTCGAGTGGAACGAAATGTGCCAACAAAGTTTCGAGTGGTTAAAGATGTTGTTGACCGAAGCTCCTATTATAGTACAACCAAAACTAGGAAAGGAGTTTGTTATCTATAGTGATGCATCCTTAAATGGATTAGGTTGCGTACTTATGCAAGAAGGTAAAGTGATTGCCTATGCCTCGAGACAATTGAAGCCCCATGAAAAGAATTACCCTACTCATGACTTAGAATTGGCCGCAATAGTGTTTGCGTTAAAGATTTGGATGCATCATTTATATGGCGAGAAGTGCCGAGTCTTTACTGATCACAAGAGTCTTAAATACTTGATGACATAAAAGGATTTGAACTTATGATAGTGAAGATGGCTTGAGTTACTAAAGGACTATGAGTTGGTCATTGACTACCACTCGGGAAAAGCAAACATTGTAGTCGATGCTTTTAGTTGGAAATTGCCATTTGCCTTGAGAGCTATAAATGCATAGTTGATAGTAACTGATGATGGGTTGGTTTTAACGGAAATAAGAGCTAGGCGATGTTCATCCAAGAGATTCGTGAAGCACAATTAAGAGACGAAAATTTGCAAGCCAAGAAAGCCCAATACGAATTGGGTACCGATTTAGATTTTCAGACCGATTCAGATGGTTGCGTAAAGTTTCGAGGCCGAATTTGTATACCAAAGGATGACAAGTTAATTCGAAGAATTCTACATGAGGCACATAGTGGGTGCATGTCCATCCACCTCGGCAGTACCAAGATGTACAACAATTTGAAGCAATGTTATTAGTGGCCGAGCATGAAAAGAGATATTTCTGGGTATGTAGCAAAGTGCTTAATTTGTCAGCAAGTAAAAGCGAAACAACAAGTGCCCTCTAGTCTATTACAGCCCATCATGGTTCCCGAGTGGAAGTGGGGCTGTATCACTATGGATTTTGTGGCAGGTTTGCCGTTGACACCGAAAAAGAAAGATGCTGTTTGGGTTGTGGTTGATAAGCTTACGAAGCCAGCCCATTTCATACCAGTACGCATAGACTACTCCTTAGATAAGTTGGCTGACTTGTACATTTTTGAAATTATGCGACTTCATGGAGTACCATTATTGATTATTTTGGATCGAGACCCAAGGTTTACGTCGCAATTTTGGAAGAGATTACAGGAAGCTTTGGGCATAAAGCTAAATTTTAACACTGCTTTCCACCCCTAGACCGATGGTCAATCGAAAAGAGTGATACAGGTGCTTGAAGATATGCTCAAGTGCTGTGTTTTGGAATTTCAAGGTAGTTGGGAGAAGTACCTACCTTTGGTAGAATTTGCCTATAATAACAGCTTCTAGTCAAGCATGAAAATGGTGCCTTGTGAGGCCTTATATGGGCACAAGTGTCGGATGCCTTTGTATTGGACGGAGTTTAAAGAAAATCTGATACATGGGGTTGATCTTGTTAAGGAGATAGAGGAGAAGGTGAGAGTAATTCGAGACTGTTTGAAAGCTGTGGCTGATAGACAAAAGTCGTATGCTGATTTGAAGTAAAAGGAAATTGAGTTCCAAGTCAGGGATAAAGTGTTTTTGAAAGTTTCTCCTTGGAGAAAGGTCCTTAGATTTGGTTGAAAGGGCAAATTAAATCCTCGCTTCATTAGACCTTATGAGATCAACGAAAGGATAGGACTAGTGACCTATCGACTAACCTTGCCGTCCGAGCTAGAAAAGATCCATGATGTATTTCACGTATCCATGTTGTGATGTTACCGATCAAACCATTCTCATGTAATTACCCCAACAGAGATTGAGATCCAGCCGGACATGACTTATGGCGAAGAACCAATTGAGATTCTAGCTCGAGAAATCAAACAACTAAGAAACAAAAGTATTGCCCTTGTAAAGGTACGGTAGCAAATGCATGGAGTAGAAGAGGCAACGTGGGAGCTTGAGGAAACCATGAGAGACCAATATCCCAACTTGTTTAATGGTAAGATTTTCGGGACAAAAATCCCTAAGGGGGGAGAATTGTAACAGCCCAACTTAGGGCTTGGTCAGAATAGTGGTTTCGAGACCATAAATCCGAGGTATAAAAGTACATTCTATGATTATTCTTAAGTTTATAATATGATTGGATGTTAGTGAAAAAAATACCATGAAGGAAATTTCATGAAATAGGGATCAATTTGTCTTTAAGGGCTAAATTGCAAAATAGGAAAATTTGGAAGGTTTAAGTATGAAAAAGTATTAGAGAAAATTATTTAGTATTAAGTATGAAAAAGTATTAGAGAAAATTATTTCGTATTATTCTATGTGTTGTGGTATTTTTATAAGAGTGCATGAAAATTTTAGTAAGTTAATTTACGAGATTGAAGGCCTAATCGTGAAAAAGGACTAAATCGCATAAAAGTTAAAAGTTGTAAATTTCTAGTAAATGAAGTTGAATGGATAGAGAACTAAACTGGAGGGTTTTAATGGGCAATTAGGCCCATGAATGAGAGGTTGGCCGGCCATGAGACAAAGGATTTGACAAAAGTCAAAATTTGTCACTCTTAGTCAAAGTTAGGTGACTTAAAAATTAAGTAAAATAGTAGCCTAGCATACCAGCCTTCACCTTCTTCTTCTCTTCATCTCTTCCACCGATTTTATTCATAGAAAGGGGGTCAAGAGAGCTTGAAATCTGCAGCCATCTATTTCTTCTTCAAGTAAGTGATTTTAAGGTCCTTTCTTGAATATTTTTGCATATTTGAGACCATCATGACATAAGCTTTCTATTGAAGGGTGTATTAAGCATTTTAGTTTGAAGTTTAAAGTTTTTCCATGGATGTGTTGATGTCATTTTTTGGATTTCTATGAAAGAAAATGAATGTAGGATGTTTGATAAACAACTTTTGGAAATGGGTGTTCATAGAAAATACCTAAATAGGACTTATTTGTAAGTAAATAAGTTGTTTTGGTTAATGCATGAATGATGAATATTTGAAGTTTTTATATGCATGAAAGGGCTTAGATAGGCATGAGAAATGAGGAAATTTGATAAAAATCAATTTTCGAGCATAAGGGCAAAATGGTCATTTTGCCAAAGTTTAGGGGCAAAATGGTCAAATTGTCAAATTATGAATTAGAGGTTGTCTGAATTAATATGATGATTAAATTATTGAATTTTATTTATTATAGATCAAGAAACTCGAAGCCCGAATCAAAACTGAGGAAAAAGTAAAGTGGTAGACTAAGCCAAGCACTCATTATATTTTGGACCCAAGGTAAGTTGTATCTGATATTTTAGCATTATTTATTATGGAACTTTCATAGTGAATTGCTATGATATCTATGATGATACCATGAAGTTTTTGACTTTAGTTTTCATTAAGAATTAATGAAGAGATAGTAGAATGTTAATGAATACGGAGGACACCGTTGCCATACCATGATGATTTGTAGGTCCCGTATAAGACCATGTCTGGGACATGGCATCGGCACCGAACAGAGATCTCATGTAAGACCATGTCTAGGACATGGCATTGGCATCGACACGAGGTCCCGTATAAGACCATTCCGGGACATGGCGTCGGCGCCGAGATAAGACAGACTCCCCGTAAGACCATGTTTGGGACATGGCATGGGTATCTAAGAAAGATCTCGTATAAGACCATATCTGGGATATGGCTTCAGCATCAGTTTGAGATCCCATGTAAGACCATATTTGGGATATGGCCTTGGCATCTTAACAAGAGAATGACATTACGGTTATCCTTCGATATTCCAAGTATATTAATAGAGAAAGTATTCAAGTTGACTAAGTTAAAGAGAAGGCTAAAGTTTGTGACGACTGTTACAGGTACCATCAATTAAGATACGAGGTAATGATAATATTACTTATAAGGTTGTCTAATTCTCAAAAATGAGCAAGGTATGAGATTAAGTTAATATTGAGGTTGTGTAAGTCATGAGTATGAGTAAGAAATTGAATGAAGTGTTAAATACTTTAAAATTTAGCTACGATTGTTGATTTTAATTGCTATATTTTATTTCATGCAACTTATTAAGTAATTTGTGCTTACTCCCTTAATTTCCCTTTTCATGTAGATTTACCGTAGTAGCTTGGGGATCGTTAAAAGTCGGAGCTCGAAGTCACACTATCAAGATTTTTATTTTGGTATAGTTACGTTAGTCATTTTTGAATATGGCATGTATAGGCCTTTAGTCATTTTGTTGCATGATTCATGCTAGTTAGCCAATTGTGTTGGCCATTTATACTTATAAGTTTCATTTTGTAAATGGCCTTTGGAATTGGCCTCAAACCATTTAAGTTGTTTAATGAATGAGATGAATTTACATGGAATTTGTGCAAAGTTGCTTAGTAGTCTATGTATGCATTTTGGACATGAATTGGTTGATGTATGAATACCTATTTAGGGGCATTTAGATGAGTATTGGTGCCATGATATGATGTATGAAGATTGAGTTTATGTTTGTATGTGTTTTAGGGTGGCTAAGGGTTTGGTAAATAGCCTTATATTGCCCACTCGAGTAGGCACACGGGCATGTTCTAGGCCGTGTGAGACACACGGGTTGCGCACGGATGTGTGGCTCGATCGTGTGTCCCCTGCACCTTGCATGGATAAAATTAAATGCCATCAGTATTCTCCACAGGCATGAGACACAGCCGTATGTCTCAACCGTGTGGAGAACAAGGCCAGTACACGGACGTGTGCCACGGCCATGTGAGTGATGAAGTTAGAAATAGAATACCTAAGTTTTTGCACACGGGCCATGACACGGGCATGTTAAGGCTGTGTGAGCGATACGGGCTAGGCATACGGGCATGTGGCAAGCCATGTAAAAACCATTGTAGTCTAATGCTAAAAATGAAACCCACACGGGTATTGGACACGGGCTTGTCCCTAGCGTGCTTAGGCCATGTGAGACACATGGGTGATCAGCACGGCCATGTTTAGATGCCACACGGGCGTGTTGCCCTCTCACACGGACGTGTGCCCTGTTTTTTCTAGTCTTTGAAGAAATTTCCTTAAGTGTAGGAAATGGTCCTGGGTTATTTCTGAACCATGATTTTGGCCTCGTGGACCCATAAGAAGGCTTGTAAGACAATGTTTGGAAAATTTTTTAATTGGGACACATTTTCATGAGTTTAAGTCAAAGGTTTACATGAGTTTTAGTATGGTAATGCCTCATATCCTATTCTAGCATCGGTTATGGGTAAGGGGTGTTACACTAATAAACAACATGTATTCATAATTTAAACATTCAAAATTAACAAACAACAATTAAATCATACAATGGACTTACCTTAGCCATAAAGCCATCCACTCCTTGACAAGCTGTAATTAAAATGTATTAGTTAAAAATTCGTGCTTCAATCACTATGATATCACTTAGCAACGTACCATAATCCACACAACATTTAACCATAAAATCAATCATTAAAAAAAAACAAGTATAACATCTCAAAATTAAAATCCAAATAGAAGTCTCAAATGTCCATTACAATTATATCAAATTATCCCAATTGAGTGCCACAATTCCCTTTAATGTTTCTAAACAAGGGTCCTTAATCTATACTACCAAATACCCTTAGACTTGGACAAGCCTTGCCCTTGCTCCTCAACTCCCCAAAGACAAAAAAAAAAAAAAAAACCTCTACACAAAGTTGTGAGGGTGTGAGCTGAAAAAGCTTAGTGAGTTGCCATAAATTTAATAAGTAAATCACACCAAAAATATACTTAAACGAAGGCAAATCATGTTTCAAATTTTGAGTATATGAATCATAGTTTCAATTATATTTTCATGCTCAATTATAGCATTCAATTTACTAAAATTTCTAGCAACAATGCAACATCATAACATCATAATTCCATATGCTATTCCATGAGTAAAAAATCACATTTATTATGGCATATGGAAACATAATTTAATTGACAAACAAACACTTATATTGAAAAATTACATCCATGGCAAAATATAAACATATGATCATGCATTGGATAAACGGATCTCCAATCTCCGAAATATCGAATACAGTACTCCGGTTATGTGGGGCATAGCCACACACACCCTTTTATCACCTCAAAATTGCCAATAATTGAGTGGAGAAAAAGGCTTAACACTCCTTTATCCACTCCAACAAAATCAATACTCCTACAGCCATATGCTCACAAAAAACACATATAGTGGTGAGTATTTTGTAATGCCTCAAAAGATCTGTATATGTTTCTGTGTTATTTTGACAAAATGTGTATCTGCTTTAGTGTTTAAGCATTCCGGAAGTGTCTCAGAAGTCCTAAGTTCAAGCCACAACTTGGGAAAATTTCAATACTTTTATGATTAAAGTCCTATCCCTAATCAGTAGGCTTAATTTTAATTGTGTGTACGCTTATGTCAGAATGGGCCTACTGGTTTGGTGGTTAAGTGGGGTGTTTGGTGTGCCAGAGGTCTTGAGTTTGAATCCTTGTGCGAGTGAGGGAAGGTTTCTTTTTGCAAGTGGCGTGTGGGGTGGATGAGTTTGTTTAGAAGTGAAACTTTGATGGTGCAGAGTTTGAGGGAGTAATTCAAGGAGAGTGGATTAAGGGAGTTATTAGAAAATCTAAAGGGGGTCTCCTTGTTGTTTACTCTGTCAAAATTTGGCTCTCCCTTCAAAATTCTTTTTGTTCTCTTTTCTCTGATGTCTTCCCCTCTCCCTTGCCATTTTATACATCAGTTCTTTCAACTGAAGTTTTCTTTGCTTTCTTCTTGTCCGTTTTCTCGTAATAGCAAACTTTTGTGACACTTAGGCGTGGTTTTATCATTTGGTAAGTTTCTATTTTATTGATCTCGAATGCTGCTCTGATTAAGTGATTAAGTGGTGTTTTACTATTGTTTATGAGTCAATTGTGAGGCTGGTATCAATGTTTTGTTGAGTTGATTCAAAGTTGTAAGCGTTCTGGTAGCGGTGTCGACTTTTCGTTTCGGGATTAATTGTTAAGGCTCTTTTTGGGTTTCTAAAAGGGTTGAATATTCTAATTATAGGTATTGGTGATCTCGAGTTTGCGTAATTGGCAAAAAAGAACTAGGTGTGTACCCAAAAACATAGAAAACGAGAATCGACAAAAGCCAAAAATGAAACTGTCGATGCCACACAAGCGTGTGGTCGCCCATCTGGTAAGCCGTGTAGCAGTACATGGCCGTGTGATTGACGAGGCCAGGCCGCGCGTGCATGACACGAGCACATGACACGGTCGTGTGATGGCCGAGGTGGCCGAGTGCAAAACACGGGCTCAACCAATTGAGCCGTGTGGGCCACATGGGCATGTGGGCCCAAATGGGTGAACCACACGAGCGTGTGGAATTCTAGTCGAGGCCGTGTGATCTACATAGCTAAGGCTAATTTGGGCCGTGTGGGCCACACGGGCAGGCCACATGGGCGTGTGAGCCCATTCTTCTGGAAAATTCTATAAGGTTACACTGGTCGCCCAAGTCGACTGTGACCTATTGTAAGGTCGGTAAGCATAACTTAGACCCCTAATTTCGTGATCTGATTATGTGATATATGAAATGAGCATGTTACATTTAACATGTATATCTGACTGATTGTATAATATGATAAATTGCACTATAGCATGTCATATTTATATGTTGCATTGCATCGAGGTTGGGTTGATGTGTATGGACGAAGTATTTTGAAAGGCTCTTCAGCCTGATATCTGGTAGCTCAGCTGCAATTATCTGATTATGTCTGCATTTCGGTACAACGTGGTGTGTTGGGATGGGTGGGTCGATTTTATCCTCACATGGTGTGTTGGGTTGGATGGAGTTGGTGTGCAGGGCTGGTGGGTTGGGTTCAGTTAATCTATTATGTTCTGCATATGATATCTGAAATGGGCTAAGGCCATAAGTTATATCTGATTCTGTACCTGAATGGGCTAAGGCCTTAACTGTTTCTGAAAAGGGCTTTGGCCCGAACTGCATATTTATAACACCTGATGTGTATTTTGTATGTGTCATTTCTGTGGGGATTATACACTGGGTTTGCGAAAACTCACCCTTTTCTGCTTAATCTGTGTAGGTAATCCCCAGACTTGACTAATCGGTGTAGCAGAGGACTCGACGGTGGCCACTCGTAAAATTTTGGACTGATTACCGTTGTTTTTTTAATTTGGTTATTTATTTGAGGTTTTTGATGTAATTTTTGGGACTTTGGTCTTTTGGTTATTAATTTGGCTTTTAGACTATTGATGATTTATTTTTAATTTTTGACAAGCATGATGAAAACTTGGTTTTACTAAAAACGCTCAGTTTTCTACGAAAGTAAGGTTTCGGAAGTAATATAGTTTACATAAATGAACTGGTGTCAAAAAGCTTGCATATAAGTGATATTCTTTAAGGAAAATTAATTAGTACACATTTTCCCGAACTAAGTAGGAGTTAAAAACTGGAACGGTTTTAATATATCAATGCGTTTTCAAATCCCATTGCATGTGACATCGCCAGATTCGGCCATAACGTCCAGGCCAGGTTTGGGGTGTTACATATTCACTAATCCTATGACCTGCCATCTATATCCAATGAATCCACCTTACAATGTTGCCAATATAACCAATCATACAGGGAATAAAAACTTACATTTAAGCACTTAATTCATGATATAAAAATTCAATTTAAATTATGTCCCTTAGCAATTTTAGTACCAACATTTATCAACACAATAAGTGTCTTTGTCTATGGATCTAAAACCAATCATAAAACCATCATCAAGTGCTCTAATATGCAGTAACACATGCTCCAATTATTATTCAATATAATCCGAATCAATCATACCAAACATACAATTCACAATTTTCATAAATCATTTACAAATAATGCTTATATAAAATTAAAATCAATTTTAATAATCTAAACCATTTGAGATACAATTGAATCACTAGAAACACAATTCAAAACCTAAATTTAGAATGTAAATAGACATGTTTAACAATTGCCTTTAAAGACCACCCACCTTCACACTTTGCTTCTCAAGCCAAAGTGTATCAAATAGTTGTGTTTGGACCTTGATTCTGATTAAAAATGGCCTCTCCTCCTTGTGGAGCTTAAACAGAGATAAAATACATGTTACAAGCTTTCATTAACAACAAGAAAATCAAAAAAATCATGAACTACACAGATCTAAAACGCCTCTCCAATCTACATTACTGAAAACTTACAATATAGCCGAAACACAAATTTCAACCCCTAAATGAGATTTTTTACACCAAAAACCACTTCTAAACATCATTTCTAATCTATAACACAAAACTTAAGTATCAATTTCATCAAACAAACCATTTCATAATTTTCTGGAAAATCAACTTAATCAACTCATGTTCTATGTTAAAAACGATTTTGTCAAAATTGATTAATCAAATGAGTTTAATCTTTTGTTTTCTGATAAAAAAAACCTTTTAATAAACATGATTTGAGCTTAGATATCCATTTAAACTTGGATTCCTACTCAAAACAATGAATTCACTGTTGATGAATTTCATGTTCAAGAGAGAAGAGATCAAGATTTGAAAAACCATTTTAATTGATTTATATAAAAAATACTAATTAAAAATAACTTTAAAATGAATTTAGAGTTGAAAAATTACCTTCAATTGATCTAGAATCATCAATATTAAAGATTGGACCAAGATCTTTGAAGAACTCAGATGAGCTTTTTCCTAACTTTGAAAATCTATTCTGGAGAACTTTGGGAGAATTTAGAGAAAATAAAGGATGAGATCTAATATTTAATATGTGGACTTCGAAAATGAAAAAGAAAAATGAGAGAAAATGCTTAGAAATCAGGTGAAAATTGTGTGTAAAGTGAGGGGGTTGCAGTATTTTTGAGCTAAAAAACCCTCACCTGATTTTAAAAAATTGGGGAAATTGCCATTAGGCCACTCCACAGTTCCTTTATTTTACAAAGTAACCCTTTCCCTCCAAAATTCTGAAAATATGGGTAATTTGCCATAAAACCACTCAAACATTTCCCTTGTTTTGCAAAATGGTCCTATATAATTAGTATTTTAAATTATCTTAGTTAAACCTCCATTTAATTTATTTTTCAATTCTAATTTGACCCAAAATATTTATTTTACCCAAAAACTACTTAAAACTATAAAATTAATTTTTCTAAAAATATTTTTATTTTCTGAAATATTATTTCCCGATTTTTTAAATGAATTTAAGCTAACTAAACTAAGAGAAAAATTACTAATAACCCCGATTAACTCCTAATTTCACTTGGAACCCGGTAAACTTACCTAAAACTACTAGACCTATTTTTAGGGCCTTACACTTAGTGTGTTTAGTTTTTTTCCACAATAGGTATAGATACCATGAAATGACAGAACTGGAAAAAAAAAAGAGAGATATCAAATAAGCCAAAAAGTGAGCTCAATGTCTCGACATTGCACTCTAATGTCGCAACATCATAGACATAACACAACCTCACAACATTAAAGGGCCAAGTTCATCTGAGACATTTTGTCATCCATAATCGGCACTTATTTTGTTTCCTCTTATTTTTATTTGTTATTTTATTACATTATATTTCATTTTTTTGTCGTAGTATTTATTTTAGGTACTCTTTAGTCCACTTGGAGCACACATAACCCGAGATCATCATAGTAACAAGGATTCAACCGATTGAAGGAAATTTTCTTGTTTTTGCACCTTAGTTATTTTACACTATGGGCAATGTATGTTCTAAAGTGTGGGGAAAAGTACATAGGATTAGTTTTGGTATGGTTTCGTTTGTGTGTTTTCTTTGATTATTTATTAAAAAAATTATTATTGTTGTATGGTGCTTGGATTATATTAACACTGTGAATAGTGGTTGAAAATAATGAAGCATGTAATGATTTTTTTCAAGCATGAAATTTTTTATTGATATGAGATAATTTGATTATTTTTAAGGGGAATTGATTACGTTACTTAATTAAATTGCAAAATAGATTAGAAGTACCTAAGTAAGAATGCCTGATGATGCCATATGAGATATAAGTTTTTTAGATAGTCATAAAGACATGAATGCTTGGATTGATTATTATTCATTTGGTTTAATTTGAAGTATGAAAGAAATTGTATATGGTGGGATGCTTATGGATAACCTAAAGCATTGTTTGAATAGCCAATTCTCAAATGACTATACCTTCATGCTATGAATCCCTAGTCTCCGTTATCTGAGCCTAGTAACTCCTTTTTTATGAACCTACAAAAATTGAAACCCAAAGACCATACATAAATTGAAAATTTGAACTCTTTCCTATCCTTGGTCCCTTAATACATTAAGAAATAGACGTCAGGCTATAGAGATTGAGGGTTTAGGTAGATACATTATAGTGGTTTAAAAAAACCAAAAAAAAAAAGAGAGAGATAAAAATGAAGAAAAATGTGATATAGTAATTAAAATAAATTCAAAATGGAAAATAAATGAATTTTTAACTTAGTGGATAGTTTAGGTGGCTTAATAGGTAAAATAATGTTAAAATTTCCATTATATTAATATATGTTCATAATTTATAAATTTTTAAACATAGAAAGAAAGAGAAAACAATTCTCATTTCTTCTCCATGAACCGAAACTCCATTCTTGAAAGACACAATCGACCATTGATATTTAAACTTTAACCCCTCAATTAGTGAATTCAATTTAGTCCATTTCTTGTAATTTTTATGTTTTTGAGGTCTTGAGAATTTGATATAACTAACCTGTGGATCAATTTTTGAAACTGTTAAAGTTTCTAAATGTTATCATTGATGAATGCATGATGAAATTGTTGTTATCTGGTTAGATTTGCTGCTTAGATATGAAAACGGACTAGTTTGTAAAATGAAAATTGTTAGTTTTGAACTTAGGGACTAATGTGTAAATATTTCAAAATTGACTTGAAATTTCTATAATTATAGATAGTAGGGTTATAGAAGAATGAAATTGAAATCGGATTAAAAACAAAGCTTAAACGTGAAAGTTATAATTGTTTCGGTTTTAGGGACTAAATTGAATAAAATATAAAACTTGAGAAAATATCTGATAGCTAAAAGTTAATTGTTACATAACTATAGTAGGTTGTTAATTATGTTTGGAATTGATAATTGAATTGAATTATGATATAGATCGAGATTTAAACCAGTCGGAGGATAAAAAAAGGGAAATTTGTGAATTAGTCCTTAACACCTTATCGATTTTTTCCCCAAGTAAGTTCATAGGGTGTGTTCAGTCTAAATTATATTTCCTTTAATTTTGTGAATATATTTTTGTATAATTAAAATTTGAATTATTTACGTTTTGGTACAAAAGGTGAGATTTGGACTAAAATGTATAGAAATGAATATGGGCTTATATGTTGGATTACTCTTATGAACTTAGTTCAGGTCTCTACCCATGGATAAGGAAGATTACCAGTGAGTATTGAGATCTAACATTTTTTGCAGACTCAAAGATATATGTGACACTGGTTTAGCTCGGACGAGTAACTGATGTTGTTTTATAGGTTTAGCTCAAACGAGTAACCTTACACATATGTTTACAGCTTTGGCCAAGCTATTTGATGTGTCGAAAAATGTTTATCTCGATTAGGTAACCTAACACTAATATATGTTCAGCTCGTACGAGCAACCTGAGGTCGTTTAAAGGTTCAACCCGAATGGTAACCTAACCTATACATTACAACTTTGGCTAAGTTACTTGATGTGTTGATAAAGGTTAGCCCGGATGGGTAACCTAACACTATTATATGTTTAGCTTAGATGAGCAATTGATATATTAGAGATGCTTAAGAGACAACTTTAGCTCAGACGAGTAATCTGATGTCGTTTAAAAGGTTTAGCCCAGATGGGTAACCTGACGTATATTCGTATATTCATTCAGCTCAAATAACTGGGGTAATAGGATGATTTTTGCATTATATAAATTTGATATCTTAAAGTGGTTAAATGTTGAATTGAATATGTATATAGTATTGAAAAGTTTATTTTGAATTGAATTGAATTGTCCAAAATACATTGTTTGGAATGTGTTTGAACATGTTTTATGTAGGTTTGGAAGTGTACAAATGCACTAAAGGTGCAAACAATTGGAAAGAGTGATTACGAACTTAGTTAATATGTTTATAAAATGTATATGAGGGAAATACATGAAAATAATTAGTATGGTGGTATGTGTTTGTGATTTGAATACCTTGATCTTATTATACCAATCTACTAACTTGTGGTTGTTTTGTGAATTGGTACAATAATGCTTAAGGATGTCAAAGAAATGTCATGTTATGCATCTTTTTATTTATATTGATTAAATTGATATAAAATTTAAGTAAGCTAAGTGAAATATCATATGAACTTACTAAGCATTCCGTAATGCATACCCCATTGCTTTTCTTTTCCTGTAGATTTTGACTTATGGATCGTATCAATCGGATTCTTGAGGAGCTCACGCTATCCATCTCCTAATTCGGTAGTTCTTTGATCATTTGAACTTAGTTATATGTGACACGTACTTAGGATTTTTCATGTTACCTTGTAATGATAAGTTTAATTGGAACTATATTTGATATTGAACTTATATTGTAAATGACAAATGGTATATATGCACAAGTTGTGTAATATGCTATAATATGAATGTTTGATATCTATAGTTGCATGCTTGATCATAAATTGAATTGAAGATATAAATGGATAAGTTTTATGAAATGGTATAAATAGGTTGAATGGCTTGTATTGATTCATGTATCCTTGTTTTGAATTGGTGCCAAATCTGGCATATTGGTTTCTTGTATTGATTAGATGATTATATGTTATGTTTGGCATGGAATTGGCATGCTTTGAATAGGTTTAAATGATGTCAAGTGTATTCTTATGACCTATTTAACAGGTTGGTTTGTAGCAAGTACCAAATGACCAAATTTTATCAAAAAAAAGTTCCTCGTCCCAACATCAATATTCCCTCGCCGTAATGTCGGCTAACAGTTTGTGACATCCTGAAGTCAAGTGGTTTGACATTGTAATATGACATACTATTTGGCGACATCACAACATGGAGAAAATCTCGTCACAACATCGGCCTTGTACTTTTCAAACATTGTAATTTGGTTTTTATTCAATCTCGGGCTGACTTTAGAGCTTACGTAAGTTTGTATTAAGCTTGGGAAAGGTTTTGAATTTGTTTTGAATGATTTATAAAATGGTAGATAATGATTTTCGACTCAAATTATCCATTAAAGGTCTGTAACTATTCTATTTTGTACTGTAGCATTTTGTAGCTCAATACCAACGATTGGGACGAGCTAGAGGTGTTACAACTAATTCGTAACTTGAGTAGACTAGTAATTTGTTTTTGGATAATTGGCTTAGTAATAGTTTTCACCAACCTAGTATTCCTTTAGTTACGATCCGTAGAATACTTACATGTTTTGTTGTAAATAAAAACTATATTTTAATTTTGACCTATTCGCTTGTAGATACCACACTTTAATTCCATATTGAACTGCATATTTCTAAGTCTCAGTGGGCGCACGCTGGGGTGTGGTCAATTCTCCAAATGTACTCTTTACTTATCAAACATCCCCTGTATACAAACTTTTACTATCTCGTTCTCATAAAGTGTATCATGTATATCCAACACTCTTTCCTTAAAGCATTGGATATAATTCATAAGACCCCCCTCAAAATCTGGTGCTCCCTCCCCAGATCAATCAATGTAACCTTCTATTGGGTAGAAAAAATTTCTCCTTAAACATCCTGCACATTTTCCCTATGGCTCTATAGAACCAAGATTAATGTTGACATATCAGGTGCGTGCCTTCTCTATTAAGGACTTTGAAAATTCCTTCAGCTTTAAGTCATCATCCAGTCCATCAATTCCTAGTGTCTTAACGAATTTCATTACATGTTTACAAGTATCACTTGAGTTTGTATTGTATGACTTATATTTAAGGTTGGTGTAGTCTTGGAAGTATGGTTTAGCAACTACCCTAACAGAGAATGGTAGTTTGAGGTCAAACTAAAAGAGACTAATAGTTTTGTTTTCTTTTTATTCCAACAAATTTTGTAGCCCCCTTTGGTAACAAAATTGTGAGTTTCAGTGGTTTGTACTATCAAGGAGGATGCTCTACACTGAGAGTTTGTGGTGACATGGTTTCTCATGGAAGTAATAAATGTGAGAGTGGTAAGTGTGTTAGTGTTTATGGTGTTGGTTGCACCAGTTTTTATGGGAAGCACAAGAGTACAAGCATCATATGTATTTTCTCTATTTTCATTTTGGATAGGGGTAGGTCTAGTAGACGTGTTTCTTACGGGCCGGAGGTGAGAAGGGGTGGTATTGGAAGAGAGTGTAGGTGAGTATATAATTTATATTATCTTTTTATTATTCTCCTTTAACATTTGCATCATTTCTTCATTTTTTTTCATCATCTTCATCAAGCCTTGGATATATAAAGGGATTGGATTATTTGAATTTCTAGAATCTTCCATAATTTTCGGTGGAAATTGAAAAACAATATGGTTGGTGTTTTACTAAATGTAAGCCCTCCTCCCTAGTGGAGTCACAAAAATGTAGAAGGTTTTTTTAGTTAAGTGAAGAAACATTACATGTCATTAAAATAAAATTTCGTAGAGAGATAAAGAGAGAAAGATTGGAGCAGACTCTAAAAACCAAGTGTGATGGTAGGTAGTGGTGATGAAAACAATAAAAAGGCAAAAAAAGGTTAGAGCTTCGGTGGTTGTTGCATTTGTAAAATGAAAGTTGTACAGACAATTTTTAAAGAACTCAAGTTTACCAAACCATCAAAAAAATGTTTTCAAATGAAACTTTTAAGCCTTTATATATAGGCGTTAAAGAAATTATTAAATAACAATTACAATAAGAACAAAAAGGAATGATCGTGCTAAAATAAGGGATAGTGGAAGTGAGAGAAGTTGCTCATGTCACGAGTCACGGATCAAAGCCCGTGACCATTGTGCCTAAAACATCCCATGGAGGTTAATTGATTAAATGAGGGTCATTTGACCCACTTGAATTGGCCCGACTTATAGTACATATGAAGAAGTACATCTGCTTGAAGCATTAGTAGCCTAATGAAACATTCCAGTAAAACTAAAGTTACTAGGGTAAGTATTGTAAATCCTAAGAGATAATGATGTATAGAGTTTAAATACCTTAGGACTCTCATATTGTAGATTGACATTGATCTTAGCCATTAATGTAATTCGATCTATATCGTTGAATCTGGAGGAGCTCAACTATGAATAGATGTCTTCCCCCTCATTTGTAATCACTCGGTTGTAATAGAATTCTTTTAAGAGCATTTACTCAAACACTGGATGTGTGATATTTTTATTTCTGGCTTTTCTGTTCTTCGTTACTTATTTCTCTCTTTAGTTTGCTTCCGCTTTGCTTTGGTGCCTTAGAGAATTTCTGAAAGAATTCTCATTTCCTGAGAGTAGGTTGACTTGAACAAGATTTTGAACTCAAGAAATCGCCTAAGGACGTGCGATTTGCCAAACTAAAGTTTTAACCCCATAAAAATTGGTATCAGAGCCAATGTTTGAAAGCACTAATTGAGATGATGAAAGGAGGAGACGAGTAAAATGCCTTGATGGAGATTCGTGAAAGGTCCGAAAAAATAACAAATCGAGGAATATGCTGTCAGCCTTGGAATGTAAGGTGAACAATCTCGAGGAACTATGGGTGGTGTGAAGGAAACACTCGAGGTAGTTGAGGGACGCACCAATAAGTTGGACATGATAAAAGAGCAACTTAGGGACTATGTGACAGAGGCCCTTAGTGCCAATTGAGATGTGATGAAAGAAGCCTTCAATGTCGTTGTAATAGCCCGTTTTCAGCGGTGTCAAAAACAGTGGTTTTGAGACCACAATTTTGAATAGTAAGTTAGTCTGTAAATATTTATTTAATGTTTAGGAATATTTATTAAGGTCATACTAAAATTTGGTTAGAAAATTTTAAGGTTTAAATAGTTAATTAAGTAAAAAAGTACTAATTTGTAAACGATGCAAAAGTTAGTTTCTATTAGTTGAAAGGGTCAAATGGCTATGAAATTTTAAGTTAATGGGTTTAGTGGGTAAATATGCCATATTACATGTTAGTGGATAGTTATGGACCAGGTTTAATGGTAATTTTTATTTATTAGTAACGGTAAAATGGTAAAATGGTAAATAAAAACATAATCAAAAGAAACAAAACATTCATCTTCTTAATTTTAATCAGCTTGACCAAAATTTCACCATTAGAGAACCTTAAAGCATTCAGCCAAGCTCTTACTTTGCATATCAAGAATTGAATCAACTGGACTTGAATCGATGAAAAACTAAGGTGTCAGATTAATCATCGACTCTACTTTTACACCGTATTAGTCGAGGTAAGCTCGTATTTCATTTTAAAGTATTACATTTGAATTTATAAGATTAATTGATATCTTTATTTATGTATATATGAATTGGTGTTTGGGTTGTCTTGATTTGGGAGAAGGAAAAGACTGTGATTGAAATACATCATGGTATTATACTTGGAAAGGAAAAGACCATGGCTAAAAGATACCATGGCATTATATTCGGTATTCCCGAATCAATGAAAAGGTTGAAACTGATATCAAATGAAAATGATGATACTTGAAAAGGGTATCATTAGAATGAACTATTAAGTAAAGATTTGTTATGTGAAATGGAATTATTATGTTTATTTGAAATGAAAAAGATGATGATTGAATATGTGATTGATGATTTAAGCATTGAAATCTTATTCATGATATGTTATATGTTGTTATGATTAATATGGTCTTACATATATATAATTACTAACTTGTGAAGTGGTGTGATTAGAAAGAAATGTGTATATATGGTAATGAGCAATGTTTAAATGGTTTAATAGTGTATTTATTTAGTCATTTGGCAAGTTTAAGTGTCCTTTAAACGAGCTTACTAAGCATTAGTTGTTTATATAGTTACTTTCTTTGTCTTGTAGATCGTCAAAAAGCTCAATTGGTTGGAATCACGTTGGAGCATGGTCACACATCCAAACATCATTTTGGTAGTTTTTAGTTATTTTGGCAAGTGGTTATAAATGACATGTATAGGGTTTAAGTGTAATAGGGCTTGATATTAATGTAGCCATTTGGTATGTTTTGAGATATGCTAAGCTTAAGTATGCTTTAATGTTCTTTCTTGAAAGTTGTAAATAATGGTGTAAATAGTTATGTTATTGAACACTTATGCATGTCATATGACTATAGGAAAATCATGGTTGAATCATATATACATATATGTGAAATGAATTTAGTATATTTGTTTGTGTTTAAAGAAAGAACTTGAGTTGTTTGTATGATAGATTTTGGTGTATGTTTGTGGTGCCTTTTGATGACATATTGGTTAAACATAGGATGGATGAATATTTTGCATGTTTTTGGTGTTTTGAATGTCCTTTTAACCATGTGAAATAGGCTAGATATGGTGTGTTTGGTGTGCAAGAATTTAGGCTTGATTTGGCTTGTATTAGGGGCAACTTGTGAAGTACAAAGCCTAAGACACGGGCTATCACATGGTCGTGTGCCACACACAACCACCCTACACAGTTGTAACACCCTCAGCCCGTATCCGTCACCTAAATAAGATTACGAGGCATTACCAGAGTTTACAGAACATTTATAATTAAATCGAGTCAAGTACTATTCATATCTTGATATTTGTCTTAACGTCCTTTTGATGGGTCTTCGAAGCCCTAAAACATGCATTAGGAACGATTTGGGACTAGATCAGAATCTCAAGGAATTTTTCACAAAATCCTAAAATTTTCTCACATTCAAGAGTCATATGCCAGTGTGGTATAGGACACCCCCGTGTGGTCAAGCCGTGTAGGTTCACACACCCGTGTCCCTTACTTGTGTAACTCTCTAACTTGTAACTCATGAACAAATTGATAACACACGGCAAAGGCACAAGCCCATGTTACTAGGCTGTGTCGTTAATTTAATTTTCGAATTTAGGTGCAGGATCCACACAGCCGTATCGCACGCCCGTGCTTCCAGGCCGTGTACCTCACACGACTGAGGCACACGTCCGTGTTAAGCCCATGTGCTCAATACAGGGCATTCTATTTCTCAAATTCTAGGATGCAAGGGACACACGCCCATGTACCAGACCGTGTGTCACACACGGCCTAGACACATGCCCGTGTGTCTACCCGTGTGGACAAAATAAGGCTATTTTCCAAGCCCTATTTCTCACCCAATTCCATCCAAAACCTGCACAAAATATTTCCAATACCAACCAACCAATCTTAAACATAATTTCCAACCAATTTCATTATTCACTATGTCATAATTTCATATGCACACTTAGTGCACATCTTACCTCTTTAAACTTGCATGTTTAGCCTCAACATTTCAACCATAGTCAAGCATGCATACAAACTCTAATTTGCTTTATAACATACCAAAAATTAAGTTAACACTAGCCATACCAATAGCTAGGTTTACATTCATCCCTTTCACATCGTACAACTAGCCTATACATGCCATTATACAAAATGAGCTGAAGGATAGTGTGATGTTGCTCCAACCGTCTCCAACCACTATGAGGTTCTGAACACAATAAACAGGGAAAATAAAATAGGGTAAGCACTTAGTGCTTGGTAAGTCCTTGTAATTACCACATGTTTCCATTAAATTAAACATACTAGTATCCAAGTAATGGAATGTTATCCTATCACACACAATCTCAACACTTTAAGTTTGTCAAATAATTTCATGCAATACCAATTCATAGATGAGCATGATTTCTGTATGCTTTCCATTTCCATGACACTTATACCTTTTATGAAAATGTCATTCATGTTTTGTTAATCATTTTAAAGTTTATCCCGTTGAATTTATCAGAATTTCGATGGATACTCGGTAGTCCACTTATAGTGCACGAAATCTATAATTCGTAAATTCATATTTTCCCTCATGAAAGAGCACACTACAGAGTCTCATTTCATACAGCGGGATTACCAGTCCAGGCAAAATCCCTTGTAACATATGCTCAAAGAGTTTTATCAGGATTCCCAGTCCAAGCTAAATCCTTTCAATGGCAAATACTCTATAGAGCTTAGTCTAGATTACCCAGCTGGGCTAAATCCATTCCATAACTTATACATCGGGAGGGCTTATATCAGGATTACCCGTCTGGGCTAAATCCCTTCTACAACACATGCAGTATCCCCTTTTCTTTGATCCATCGAATTCCCTTTTATTCAACCGGGACTTCCATTTTTTTCTTAAGTAATATTAGATATTTTATCATATTCATACATTGAACATTCAATTGGCATTCACATCATATAACATGTATTTCAAGTATTTCAAGATTCAGTAGTAAGTTAAATGAACTTACCTCAATGCTTGTTCGTTGATAAAGTCTACTATTCCGAGACTTTTACTTTTCCTCAATCTAATCTCGTATTCGAGTCATCCAGATTTATATAAATGAATTTAATCATCAATTCTATTTCATTCATATCCCATTACATTCAATTTACACCCTAGGAAAAATTACTATTTTGCCCCTAAACTTTTTACAAATTCCAATTTTGTCACTAGGCTCAAAAAATGAAATTCATGCAATCCAATCCTCTTTCCATGCCTATTCGAATTCTATATGTATCAATAACAGTCCATAAATTTCACAAAAATCAGAATTTTTCTTTGAATTTCACAAGTTTACAATTTAATCCCCATTTCACAATTTCATCCAAAATCACTTTGTAAAAGTTGTTTATTTACTAACAACCTTTCATTTTCTTCCATAAATTTTCAATTTCCAGCATTTTCATCCATGGCATAATTTCCATACTTTGATAACTTTTCAATTTATTCCCCAAAATAGAAAGAACAAGTTATCCCGATCTCAAAAATATAAAAATTACTAAAAACAGGACATGAAAACTTACCCAATTAAGGTTGATTAGTTTTCTCCCTCTCTCTTAGGGTTTCCATCAAATTTAGGGAAGAAGATGATAATAAATGATAATATTTCCAATTCAATCCTTTATCATCCTTTAATTTTTCTTAATTCCAATTTAGTCCTTTTCTTTTTCTCAAATTCCATGGATGATTCACCCAAGATATTTTTCTATCTTTTGATTGATGGTCTAATTACCATATAATGACCTCTAGTTTTAAATTTCATAGCTATTTGATCCTTCTAGCCTCTAGAACTAAATTTATACATTTTATGCAATTAGATCGTTTCTCTAATTAATCACTTAATTGGTAAAATTTTCCTATCGAAACTTTTGTCGAAAACCATTTTAAAAAAAATGAGAGTCGACTTTAAAAATGAAAATGGAGTCGCCACCAATCTTTTTTCGAGGTGTGATCGGATCACCTTGAGATTGATTATTTTAATAAAACATTTTTTTATTTATCAAAACAGTGATTTTGGTCTACGAATTTCAAGAAAACGGGTTCGGGAGTCGGTTACCCATGAGGAAGGATTAGTACCCTCGTAACGCCCAAAATTGGTACCTAATTGATTAATTAATGTCTTAATGTCGAGAATTTGAAAAGATTTTAAAATACAATCCCTTTTCCTTAAAAAAATACTTGAATAAATCAAAATGGATGTTAAGACCCTCTTGTCCCGAAGTAATAGAATATTATATCCAGTAAGTTAGGATACAATATTTAAAACCTCGAAACTAAGCTTATCTTATGCATTTAAGTTCAAAAAGGGTATTCGGTTATTTGAAGTTAACCGAAAAATCAGAACCCAGTAAGTTAGGGCACAATTTCTCAAAATTCGAAATACAGAATATTGCCTTTATTTTTAGAAACTATTATGTTTTGATTTTGAAAGGGGACTCGATTACCAAGATTTGATGAGAAAAATCAAGACCCAGTAAGTTAGGGCACAATTTTCTCTAAACTCCCAAATAGCAAGTATTGCCTTATTTTGAAAACTTTTGAATAAAATGTAGCAATGCTCTTTTATTTAAAACAATGATTTGTGAATAAAATCATTATGCTAATAAAACACCAATATACAAGAAAACAATTCACGAAAATTATAACATGGACCAATCTTAAAGTTAATATAGACAATCAAAGAAAGAATGACACTAGAACATAACTAGTAGTGCGAATAATATAATGATAATGCAAAGGCTAACACGAAAATAATAACAACAATAAAAATAAAAAATCCAAATTTTGAAGAGATGAACCAATCAATAAGAGAACATAAAGCAAATAATGACAATTCAAAAATATATACATAAACTAATAAAACTAAGAAATCAAATAAAACTTTATATAAAAATAAAACAAAAATATATAAAACAAATGATATAGAAAAGATAAAATATAAAACAAATAAAAAAAGGGCAAATATTAAAAAGGGATATACATATATATAATAGAATAAAATAACATATTTTTAAATAAATAATATGTAAAAAAACCTTAGATAAATAAATAAACAAAAAAAATACAAAAACTTAATAATTACAATGATTAAAACCTAATATATATAATAAATAAGATAATATACAATAAAACAATTTAATGTAATTAATAAAAAAGGAGCAAAATGATTTAAAATAAACACTATTTAAAATGTTAAAATAAACAAATAAATAAGTAATGTATTAAAAAGGGGTGAAATTCAAATAATCAGGGACCAAATCAAAATAAAAATAAAATCAAAGGGGAAAAAGAAAAAAATCAGTACGGAAGGACTAAATCAAAATGCGTGTCATATCGTAGGGACCAATTGGACAATTTCACCTTATGACCAAAACGACGCCGTTCCTGTATCCATTCATTTAAATGGCCCGAGGACCAAATCGAAACAAGAGCTAAACTTTAGGGCCAAATTAAAAATTAAAGAAAAATATAAATAGGACGAGATTGCATAGCCATAAAAACGCGGAGGGACCTAGGAAGAAAATAGCCCCTGTTATTGAAAACGCGTCGATCCTCCTCGGGTCGGTCAACGCGCGGATCCTGCCTTTAAAATGACGTCGTTTTGGACATTAATGTGTTACCCCAAAACGACGTCATGTGAACTACCTTTAAATTCTAAAAACACTAAAAAAAAACTATTTTAACCTTGTTTTTCAAAAAAAAAATCAAAACACGCTAAAGCCCTCTGAGCTCTGGCCCGAATTCGGCCTTGCTCTGTTCATCGGGCTACCCTCCGCCACATCCGCCACAGTATACAGTGGTCAGAGCTCCAAAACAAGGACGATTTTGGTTGATCTTACTCTCTTAATCCCGAATCTTAAATAAAAAAATCTTAAAAGAACCTTCCAAAGAATCAAGGAGAATGAAAACCCCTTAGCTCCTTTTTGTTTCGCTTCAAATGTAAACTTCATACTTTTTAATATGTATGCATGTATGTATATTAGAGATACGCATAAAAACTCAAAATATACCTCTGTTTTCTTTGATTTGGTATTCGAAAAAATGCAACCTCTCTTACATGTATTACATTCGGTTTTTATAACAAAAAAAAAATCAATACAAGATTTTATTCACTGTTGATTACCATTTTTTACAGGTATGTGCAGCGAAGACAAGGGCATGATGTCCGACGGTAAAGGTTGCTACGACACCCTAGAGTTTCAAAAACCCTAGGGTTTCTATTTTGGGTTAACACTTTGGGCTACTCGGGCCTAATTTGTTAGGGCTAGAAATTTGGACCTGTATTTGGTTTAATATTTGGGTCTGGTGTAAGGGATTTAGTTGGGCTAGGTTTCTATTAATTTGGGCTTCGTTTTTGTAATCTGGACTGTTTTTGGACACTTTTTTTTTAAATTTTGGTTTATTATTACTTGGTTTAGGCCCGGGCAAAAATTGGCCATTATAGCTGCCCCTCTTTGCTCATTGTCGTGGACCAATTTTGCCTGGTCTCACGGAGTCTTAATTTCTCTGGGGTTTCTTCTTCAGATATCTTCATTCCAGTCCACTGCATCTTCAGGGACATAGGAATTGTCGCTTTGATCCACTCCACTGTAATTTCAAGAAGAAAAGACTTGTAGCTTTAATCTGCTCTATTGCAACTTCAGAGAGATAAGATTTGCTATTTTCAATATGCTTTACTACAACTTTGGAGGATAAAATTAATGGCTTTAATCTGCTCCACTTCGAATTTAGGGGGATAAGATTTGCCATGGTAGATTTAATTCGACCTACTATAACTTTAGAGGTATAGGATTTGTGACTTATAGCTTTAATACATTCCACTGCAATTTCAAGGAAATGGAATTTGCTATTTTCAACCTGCTCCACTGCAACTTCAGGGAGATAAGGCTGGTGGTTTAAATCTGCTTCCCTGCTACTTAAGGAAGATAAGATTCACCGTATTTGATCTACTCTACTTGCTACTTTAAGTAGATGGGATCTACAATCTTCAGTCTGCTCCCTTGCTACTTCAGGGAGATAAGGCTGGTGGCTTAAATCTGCTCCCCTGCTACTTCGGGAAGATAAGATTCGCCGTCTTTGATCTACTCCACTTGCTAATTCAGGGAGATAAGATCTGTAGATTTCACCGATATTGCTACATCATCCTCTAGGGACATGACCTGTAAAATCAATTTTATGGGCTTTATGCTTATGCCAATAATTAGGATGTTATGATCGGAATGAATCAAATGCACCTAATTGGACATGCTATAATTGATATATGAATAGAGAAATGTCATGAGAATGATCCCATTTTTAATGCTTGGTGTGTAGCACCCCGAATTTTTGGGCTTAAAAGAAATGGGCTTTGTGTGTCGGAGAAATTGGATTTTGGTTGTGGGGAAAAATTTTCATAAATTGTACATTTAGACTAGTGGATAATTGCTTTAGGAAGAGTTAGGAGTGTTGCAGAAACCCTGGGTTCAAACCAGGGCTCTAGTAAAAATATTAATTTTTGCTTCCTTAGGAAGACTTAGGCATTAGACCTTATAAATATTTTTGGTTGAAATCTGACACAAGAAAACGCCTGCCCTAGTGGCAAAAGGCGTTAGGAACAGGAAGGGGTGCTGGGTTCAAGTTGTGGCATGCTCAAAAATTTTTGCTGGCGTCTTAAATCAGCTTAGTTGGCGGTATCAATGAATTTAGGTCGTTACAACAGTCATGTGTCATTATTATTTTAGGTGCAGATTTCACACGGTCTGACACACGACTGTATGTTTCAATTCAACATGTGATACGGCCTCGCACATGACCTGCAACACGGCCACGTGGCCATATTTTGAATGCACACATGACTTGGCACACGGTCTGTGACACTGTCGTGTGGCCCTATTCTGAATACCCACACGGGCTGGGACATAGCCGTGTGTACATATTTCAAAAGTCCACACAGTCTAGGCTATGTTACACGGCCTAGACACAAGTTCGTGTGACCCTTGTTTCCAAAATTTTCAAGTTTTTCCAAAACTTTCTATTTTATTTCAAATTGATCCTTGAATGTTCCCAACCCATATTTTAGGGCCCCGTAGGCTCGGTTTACCCTTGGACATAGATCCAATTTTTCAATTGTTTTGATTCCTTAGAGTTTGTTTTGCCTATTCCTAGTTGTATCAAGATGCCACTATGACGAGATATCTTATCTCTTTCTCCGGGAAAATAGATATTACCCGAAAAAATTTTCAATTCAATCCTTTTTTTTCTCTTCACTTAGACCAATCCGCCCACTTGGCTTCTTGTATTTAAAGTGATTTGGGTATCTACTCCAATGATACTATTGTTCCGTACCATTATTGAAGAAGATTAAGATAAAATATGCACTTCCTCGGGAATGAAAAAAATTGATCTACTTTCATTTGGTATTTTTGCTTAACCTTTTTTACTCCTCGATACTCAATCACATCCTTCCTTTTGACGATTGAATGCGCCCCTAGAGTCCCATATTTAGTAATTCCTGAACTCTTTCTTCTGTATTGATGATCGTAAAAAAAAAAAGCAAGAATACTTTTTCTATGGAAAATACCATTTATGGGTGTTTCCATCGAGATACTGGAATGGGAATGCAACATTATTTCTTTCTCTTTGTCTTGAATCAATTGAAATGGAATAATAAATCTATTTCTTCTTCTCTTTGCCAATAAATTAGCATTCTCGTGGAGAATAACAGAATATATGAAATCACAATGCCCAGTACCTATTATTCGATTCAATTCTAAATAATCGTAAATCCTATCTTCTTTTTTATCTAAAAAATCTAAACTAAATAAGTTGTGTCTCACTTGATCATTATTCACTGAGAATCTAGAAATATATCTTCATTCGGCAAAAAGATAATGAATGTTTATTTGATCTTGACCTTGTGGAGCAAAAAAGGAACTATACTAAATTTGTACGAACCCCATGATAATATCCACAAATGGCTTGTTTTTGGTAAGAGATGGACATTACTATATGTAAATTCGGGTGAATGGTACACATCGGTACTCCAATGCATTTCCTTCTTGGACAGAATAAATATGTTTTCGAACCCTCTCCTTCAAATTTAAAGTGTATGTTTCAGCGCGAATCTTAGCAATCACTTGTCCTGATTCTACATATTGATCGTTTTGAACTAAAAGAAATTTTTTTGGTGGAATAATCACCTTATTTATAATATCTTCACTTTGAATAATTACATACAAGTCCAGATAACATAAAAAAGCAGGATGCTCGTGATGTGTGCGTGTAGGATGAACCAAATCCTCATTGAATTTGATTTTTCCATTAAAAGGGAAACTATCTCTCCAAGGATTGTAAATTATGTTCCATTAGAAATATTCTTGTTATTGCTTCGAATCATATTCCCCAAAAAGTGGATCTCACTCTAATAGCCCTGAATAAATTAAATACATGTATTAAGATACGAACGCTTCTTATTCCACAACAACGAAAGCACTTTTTCACTCTTGAATAATTTTTGCTATATTTAAACTAAGTTATTAAATGTTAGTATTTAATTCATATGATTTTTTCTATTTTGAATTTAAATGTTCTGTTTTGTGTGATAATGCTCCGTAACCTTAATCCAGCGACGGAGATAGGTTAGGGGTTACAGCCACCAGCGATGATCAAACAAAGAATAATGATTCTCTCAAAGCTATGGCCGTGGCTTTGAAGGAGAAAACTGAGGCCATGATGGTAAAAATTGAGGAGCTTAAGGGAGAGCTTGTTGTGTCAGAGTTGTTGTGGGAAATGGGATGCTGGCTTTAGTTCCTAAGCAACCTAGAATGAATGTCCCCAAGCCAGAAGAGTTTAAAGAGATGAGGTCCACAAAAGATGTAGACAATTTTCTTTGGAGGGTAGAACAATACTTCCATACGATGGGCATCGAGGATGATGCCACTAAGGTAAACACTGTTGCAATTTATTTTATTCGTGTCATTCTCTTATGGTGGCGTCGTAAGTCCACAGATGAGAAACGATGTGGGACTACAATTGGATCTTAGGAAGAGTTCCAAAAGGAAATTAATAACTAGTTTTACTTGTAGTATGTCGAGAAGGAGGCTCGGGCAAAGTTACATCAATTTACACAACAAGTGTAACAACCCTAACCCCTCTCCAGCATCAGATTAGGGTCATGGGCATTGCTAACCAATTAGAACATTTAATTACATCGTAAGCAGTAGTAGAAGCTAACTAATATTATCATAATATACAGGGTTACACCATGTCATCCAATACTTACATTGTAGTGTCCTATATAATCAAATAGTACATCATGTTATGCAATGCTAAACTTGGTCTTCCATTATGTACACTCTTATCACTATTTATCCCTTCTTGAATGCTAGAAGTTAGATGCATAACAAGACTATTCCAATTATTAGCATCAGAGTATTGGTCCAAACACTGACTATTATTACCTTTAATGATGTTAGTAGAATGCACTTAATTTAGGATTGCTAATTCATTCCAATTCAAAGTAAAAATTACTCTTACAGCCCCTATTTCGAGTCCATGAGACCCTAAAAATAGTTTTAAAATATGCAGGGACTAATTTGGAACAATTCTGAAAGTTTAAGGCCATTTTAAAAAATTCCTAAAAATAAGGGACACACGGCCATGTGGCTAGGCCATGTGAAATGCCTTAAACCATGTGACTCTCGAAGTTAAAACACACGACCGTGTCCCAACCCGTGTAACTCACTGACTTGAGACAGACGATTGTGTCCCAGCCCGTGTCTCTGCACTATAATTCACTTACTTGGGTCACACGGCCGTGTCCCAGCCCGTGTGAAAACTACACCTATACTAATTTTCAACATGCCCATGTGTGGCACATGGCTGTTTGGCTGACCCTGTGCACCTAAATGTACCTTAAAACTCAAGTTTACCATTTCATATTTACTTGGGCACTGAACAACTCAATTACCAGCCATCTAACCTATTCAAAACACGATTAAGCATGCTTAAAATGAGCCAAAACAATCCATTTGAAGTGCCTAACCAATGTACCTCATTGGTACCACATTTTATACCATCAATACACTAGCAAAGCAACCAAATATTCAAGCTTTCCTTCATACCAATTTTGCCATAATTGAACTAATATTTAGCTACTTTGGCTACCAAAATTTTAAGCTAAACACATTCCAATCTTTAAGCTAGTCTAACATACCAACATAGCCTCACCACAACCATATATACAATTAATCATCATTTTACTAGCAAACCAAAATAATAACACCCTTATAAACAACATCAATAAAAGACTCCCTAGATACATGCCATTACAAAATAAGATATCACCACACTTGAGCTTAGGATTTGTTGTTTGATGTTGAGTCAGTGATAAGTCAAAAAGTACCTAGCCTGCGCACGGAAAACAAAATCACACACTAAGTATAACTCAGTGGTATTTCTATAACCCGAACAATTTAAGCTTGATATGAATAGATAAGATACAAGGATGCAATAAGTAATGTTGTAAAACATATGTATCAAATCAATAATGTCAATTTACTCCTTCTTTATTCACATTCGATAGAGTTCACAAATTATGGCACATGGCAATAATATTTCATATGTTCAAGCACATATCAATGGTATTCCATATATATATAGCATTTGGTAATCCAACTCATGCAATGGCATGATTGATCTTTTTTATCGATACTTGAATACATTTCAAGATTCACATATCATTTCATCATTTCATATTTCATTTCTCATCTCATATTCATTTCTCAACTTTGCCATCACAATATCAAGCATATAAATTTTTCATTTAATTTTCCCTATTAACACAACTTAGACTTGGACGGATACACAAATCCAACCAACACACCAGTTTGGCACCCAGTGCCTCATCGAATAAATCCGAAGTAATAACTGTGCTCAGCGCTATATAAATTGACACCTAGTGTCTCATTGGTTAAACCGAAGCAAATTGGCACCCAGTGCCTCATCAACTCGAGGTCAAAGAAATCCCTAAGCTCTTCCTATCCTATGGCATGCCATCTATATCTGACTTAGCCCAATACAGTTAATAGGGTTTCATTTCACTTTTCAATACAACAAATATCTCAATTTCACATATATGCACATTATCACATATAGTCAATTCAATTCATATAATTAACATATTTCATAATACACAAAATCAATCCCTTTCAAATCCACTATGAATCCAATTCAATCCCAAAGTACTAAAGTACTCACCTCAAATACTTACCATATGCAAACAATTAAATATGAAACAATCTACTATTTAATTCGGATTATAGAAACACAAACCGTGAATTCTAAGCTATTCGACGTTAGTTTTATCCTTCCCCTTTTTACTCGAGGATTTTGGAATGAGATTAGCTACGGAATAAAACAATTAAAATACATTAATATTACACAACTCAATTTTACATTAAATTTCAAATTTTACACTATATTTGCTTAAACTTTAATTTAGTCTCTAAACCGAGACTAGTTTTTAACCTTCACATTTAACTTTATATTTTTATAGTAATTTCACTCTAAACTAAATTTAGCTCCCTCTTTTCCAATTTGACCCCTTAATTTTGATTTTTCTCAATTTAGTCCCTATTGCTCAAAATCAACAATTAATTTCACAATTTAGTCCTTTTCAATTTCTAACTTAAAAATCTATCTATTTAATCTCTAATAATTAAACTATTCAATAATACCAACATCTAAAATCTTGAACAAATACTAAAAATTACAACATGGGTCGAGTAGCCCTACCAGGATTCTAAAAATATGAAAATTACAAGAAAATGACTAAGTTCCATTAACCAATTTGAATTTGAACCCTAAGGTCCCTCATTTTTCTTTTTTTCTTTCTTTTTGCATGCTATCATCTCTTTCAACTTTCTTATTATTCTTTTATTATGTTTTCTATTATTATTATTATTATTATTATTATTATTATTATTATTATTATTATTATAACTTAATATATAACATATATATAATATACACATACACATTTATTTAACCCATGGCCGGCTACCTATCCACCACCATTTATTAAATGGTATAAATGCTAATTGAGCCTCTTTATTTTATTTCAATCTATAATTCAACTTTTAACTCTTACACGATTTAGTCCCTATACCTTAACAACTCCTAATTTCACGAAAATTACTTATCCAAAATTTAATTAACTACACAACTAACTTCATAAATATTTAATAAAAGTATTTATGAGTCGGATTTATGAGAACGGAGCCCCAGAAATACACTTTCCAACACCCTTGACTATCGAGTCGTTACAAAGAGGCTTTGTTCGAGAGTATGTCAGGACTTCAGTGAAAAGATGCTTCAAAATCTCTTCCTTGAATGAGAAAGAACCTTTCTACTGGTTTGAAAATGGGTTGAAACCTTGGGCGAAGCAAGAGTTGCATCGACAACGTATCACTGAGCTTATTGTAGCCATGGTCGAGATGAAATCCTTTGTCGAGCTTGGTCCGAGAAAAGACAAGTTCGAGTCTTTCAAGCTGAAAGAGACAGCTAATGATGGAGGCAACCGTGGTAAAAATGGAAATGATAATGATGGCAATGGTAAAAATGATGGTAATGGGAGACCACATAACAGGTGTGGAAACCTAACAACAAACCAAATGGGCTAATAAAATGCTTCATTTGTAATGGTTTGTATATTGTGAGGGACTGTCCAAAGAAATCTGCGTTTTCTACTATCAAAGGAGATGATGAACCAGATAGAGTATCAATGAGGCTTAATTCAATTGGGCCTTCTATCGGAGCCAAGAGGGTCAGAGAGAGTAAGAAGAAGCTAGTGAAGTGCTTCTTATGTTGTGGTTCACACAGAATACGAGAATGTCCAGAGCGATCCAAGATATCCACATTCAAAAAAGAAGAACTAGAGCCAGAAAGTTGAGGCATTAAAACTTGGGCCAATGATACTCAATTCTACAAAAGCAAAGAAGAAACGCAAGTAGAAAGCATTGATGTATATGGACTGTAACACCCCTTACCCGTATCTAACGCTGGAATAGGGTACGAGCATTACCTTACCAAAACGCATGCAAATTAATCAATTTCAAAAAACTGAAATACGTCTCAATTTGAAACTTTTTCAAACCATGACCTACGAACCTTAATAAAGGCCTATGAAGCCTAACTCGTAGTTTAGATACGATTTAGGCCCATTTCGGGCACTTAGAAATCTATCAAGAAAATCCACTACGAGTACGACACACGCCCGTGTGTAAGGGCGACACGCCCGTGTGGCCTCTAGACAGGCCGTGTTGATATCCCGTGTACCTTACACGGCCATAACCATCAAAGGACACGCTGTGCCCCTCACCCGTGCGGATTTATTTTCCAACATCAACCTATAGGGGTTTTCGCACGGCCTAGCGTATGCCCGTGTGCCTAGCCCGTGTCCTTCACACGGCCATGACACGCCTGTGTCACAGCCCGTGTGCAAAAACCTTGACATTCCATTTCTGACGTCATCACTCACACGGCCGTGGCACACGCCCGTGTGCTGGCCATGTCCTCCACACGGTTGAGACACACGGCAGTGTCTCATGCTCATGTGGAACACTGATGGACATTTACTGCTATCCATGCAAGGTGCAGGAGACATACAATCGAGCCACATGCCTGTGTGCAGCCCGTCTGTTTCACATGGCCTAGACACACACCCATGTGTCTACCCATGTGGGCGTTATAGAGCTATTTACCAAGCCCTTAGCCACCCTGAAACAACTACAAGCATAACCCAATCTTCATTCATCATATCATGACATCGATACTCATCTAATTGCCCCTAAATAGGTGCCTAAACATTAACTAATTCACGTTCAATATGCATGCATAAACTATTAACAAAATTGCTCAATTTCCATGTAAATCATTCTCATATCACTAAGCAAATTGGATAGTTTTGGGCCAATTCCAAAGGCCATTTACAAAATGAATTTTATAAGACAAATGGCTGACACAATTGGCTAACTAGAGTATTTTACACAAAATGACCATACAACCTATACATGCCATTACTTAAAACACAAAACATAACTATACCGAGTGCTTCAGTTGATAGTGTGTACGATGCCTCTGATGTCCTTGGATCCCCGAATTTCTTAAGCGACACTATAAGAAATGGAAAAAGAGAGGGGTAAGCAATAAGCTTAGTAGGTCTATATGTAAACAATTAATACCATAGCCATGCATTAAGGAATTAACTATTGCATCAACCATACCAATACCTCCTACTATGAGTTCACTTACTCTTCCCACAGTTTATCCAACGTTCTCAACATAATTTTTTTTTTTTTACGCACAAGGCTCATATTGCTTAGTACATACAATCCCTGCACTTATCCATCATCACAACACACATAGAATTTCATTCAAGTAATTTTTCACAACAAACTTGTCCATACATGATAGATTCATACATAGTCATCAGTAATGACATTAGCAATACTAAGACGGCTCCACACTTAGCCCATCATCATTAATAAAATTACAGTGGTATCACACTTAGCCCACCTTCATTAATTAAATTACAGTGGTATCGCACTTAGCCCACTTTCATCGATTTTGTTTTTAATGGTTTCACACCTAGCCCATCGTTAATAATCGCCAACCAAGCAATTTACACTTAGCTCACTAATCTCAACAAATATCTAGTGGTTCACACATAACCCACCTTTACTCACGATTTATGGAAACTTAACCGTACTCTCATTTCTTACAATTTCATTCTATGTATATAACATTTAATCACACACCATATAAGACATTCATGAGTGAAAACATTAAATAAAAAGGGTATCATTTACATATAAACTTACCTCGGTATACAAAATACGGGAAATGTGAAATTTACTTCGAAGCTTTTCCCTTGCCTCGGTCAAGGTTGACTCCACGCTCTCCTTGATCTATATGAATACAACTTCATCCATTTAATTACTAAGTTAATTAAAATAATTCAAAATTTAAATTTTGGCAAAATGACCATTTTGCCCCTAGTCTCTTGACAAAATGACCATTTTGCCCCTAAGCTTGGAAATCGATTTTTATCGAATTTCCTCATTAACCAAGCCTAATCAACTCTTTTTATTCTCATCACTACCCAAATTTCTCATTATTTGCTACACTTACCCTTTATTTTACAACTTCTACAACTAAGTCCTCTCTAAGTGTTTTCATTCAATTTCCTTCACATAGTTGTTTATTTAACAACAATAGCTCATTTTCTTCCCAAAAATTCCAGCAAACATCACTTACACATTCATGGAAAATTTTAAAACTTTCAACCAAAATACAAGATATACCCCTCAATAGATAGCCCATACTATAAGGGTCTCAAAAATGCAAAAATCATCAAGAAAAACCTTAAGAATCACTTTCTTGTGTGGATAAAGAGTAGCTAAAATTTTTGAGCTTTAAGAACCCTAAATATGTTGGTATTTTCAGTGGGAAGAAGAAGCAAAATGATGATACAATTCTTTTCTTATTTTATTTCATTTTCTAGTCAAAATTGGTCACCTAACACACCAAACTTTGACTTTTCCAATTCTTTGTCCCACCATGGCCGGCCATGCCTCAATTAATGGGCTTATTTTCCCTTTAAAACCCTCACATTTTTCTTCTCTAGCTAATTTATACAATTTACTAATAATTTGCAACTTTTACATTTTATGCGATTTAGTCCTTTTTCGCAATTAAGCCTTCAATCGCATAAATTTATTCACCAAAATTTTCAAGTATCCATATAAAAATACCATAACACATAAAATAATGCAAAAATAATTTCTCTAACCTTGGTTTAGCGGTTTCAAAATCACTATTCTGATTAGGCCCACTTTCGGGTCGTTACATGGACATCAACATCGCAAGTCGAAGGAGAAGTGCTCTTGTCGATACTAGGGCATCTGATTTGTTCATATTAGAGAAAGTTGTAGGTAAACTTAGTTTTTCAGTTAGCAAATAAGTTAAGAAGATCAAGATAATTAATTTCAAAGAGGTTCCAACAGTGGAAATAGCACATGAAGTTGAGCTATAGATCGGTCAATGGAAAGACAATGAAGACTTTAAGGTAATTCACTTAAATGAAGATGACTATGATCTTGGCTTGAACTTCCTTGATCGGGTTAATGTTGTCTTAGTTCCTTTTTCCAATTGCATTTATATTTTGGACTATTAAAAACCATAACGTGTTTGTTGGAAAACACCCAGTTTGAAAACGATTTTCATGCATAACGGAAAGTTAAAATTTTGAAAATTGACCCAATTTATGATGTTTATAGCAATAAACCTTAACCGATTGGACATATGTAGTTGAGGCTCAAATAATTTATAATTAAGATCCAATTTTTCACATATTAATTATAAAATCATTTAGTCACGAAGTCATTCCACTATAGTATCGTGAATGAGCTCTCCCTAACGATATATCATTATGAAAGTAACTACTCAGAGTTCGTCCAATGACCTTATCATTAGTGTGTTACCCTCATAGGATACCCTTAATCTCTTTGGGATAATATCCATTCACCCAATATGATCCTATTTTATCTCATGGTAACCATTACATCTTTCTTCGTGAAAAGTTAATCACTATCAAATAATGTTCAAGTCATCCGTCACAAAGACAGACAACCCGTGGCCACATTTGTTTTTCATCAATCATGTAATTCTAATGCGAGGATATCATCTACTCATGTTTTGGTCTATTAATTCCACTATTGTGAATGACACTACATATTAAAGAAGCCATACACCCAACGCACCAGCTTTCGACTCCTTATCTATTTAAACTCAGGCTTTTACTTACATCAAAGTGTACAAGTCATGAATACATCCACTTAGGATTTACGTATGCTACACTATAAATGTCATCTATGTTAGTTACATCTATGTCTCTATCTTTTGGGAGTCATCCGCTCTGATGTTCAAGACAAGGCATCTCCCCAATTGGACTTGATGGACAACATATTAGTCTTTCAATCAATTTGCTCATTTTCGATTAGACTAAGGACATGTTTAGGTTCATCTATTAATACAAGCTATCTTTTTGTATTATGATCCGACCACATAATACCACTTAGTATTAGTTAAACATTAGACTACCAGTGAGTAATATTTTCTTCTATTTTGCTTTGCGTACAAAATCCATGTGAGGAAAATATACAAAGTATTAGGCTTCGTTTGTTTACCAGTAAAATGTTTTTCGAAAAATAATTTCTAGAAAATGATTTACTTTTCTGAAAATGATTTACTTTACTAGTGTTTGGATGAATCTATGTAAAATATTTTCTATTGTTTGGCAGATTTCCTGAAAATATTTTTTGAAAAAGCTGTTTTTACATATATTAATAAATTTATATATATTAATAAATTTATATTTTAAATTCTTTTTACATAAGTTGCAATGATTTATTTATAAATAAATAAATCAAATTAAACATATAATAATACTCAATTATTAAGTTAGAATGCTAACCGTCATAAATTGATAACAACCAAAGTCTATTCACACTTTTTCAGATAAACATCAAACACAAATACTTTAATAAGAAAAAGAGAAACCCCTGTAACATAGGTTTTCCTTGTATACATAATGGAAGTTTATTAGCTTAATATTGATGACTACAAAAACTTTATTGTTCATCAATTTAATTTAACAGAGAAATTATTTTTTCTCAGACAAATGTATAATTTGAAGACATTGAAACTAGGAGCTCAAGTCAAAGCTCAAAGCCTTGTATGAATATACATCCAGTGACAAGGAACCAATTAATATCCTAAGAAAGTTGTTCTATATTGGTACAGGCTTCAACTTCATGCCATGTTTATCTGTCATGTATCATGCTACTTGTTTTGGATTAGTTAAACTAATCAATCCTTTCTAGATTAAACATCACCATATCTTCAAGCCCTAACCGAAAATCGCTTTGAGGAAAACATTGGAGACTCTTGATTGCAATATCAGCTTTCTCTTTTGCCAACTCTTCTGCCCTTTCGATTCATCTACATTGCTTTACTAGTTTGATTGCTTCATCAAGGGAACCAGTCTCGCAAAACTCAAATTCAATGATATCTCTAAGTTTTGGCTCCTCTGTAAGGTTGCCTTTTGCTAGATCACTACCAGTTGGTTTCCCCGACTGCTTTGCTGGTTGTGTAAAATCCAATATGTCATCAACAACTTGGAATGATAGGCCATACATTTGCTCCAGTACACTACGATCAGCTCCACTAAAAATGGCGGCTCCCTTGGTACTAGCTACAATCAATGAAGTTGTTTCGTAATAACTCTTTAACAAATAGTCCTCAAGTTTGACATTGCAGTCAAACAAACTCGATGCCTACTTAATCTCACCACTTGTAAAATCCTTAATAACCTGCAATATCATTAATGAGGATACACTTGAGACTCGTTAAAGTGAAATATCAATAGTTTGGGAACTATCTCCATAGCCACAACACGTTTCAAATCTCTACAGGTGGTGCGTTTTAGTTAATACTTGGGTTTACATCCAAGCGAGATGTTAAATGTTAGGCCTAGGTCCTACATATTTGGTTAATGAGCTTAATGACTTCAAGGTTTTCAAGATTTGCAAGGTACCATGACGACTGAGCAAACATGAAGTCCCCAGCCAGTATGGCTACTCTCATGTCGTACAGTTGGTAAACCGTCTCTTTTTCTGCAATTAAATTAACATACAATTCCTAATTAGCAATCTCCCGAATGATGAAAAACTAGGAGAAAAAAGATATCGAAGAAATTCAAGCTCTTCCCATGAGATCAAAGCTTCTATTATTACTATTACCATTACTATTGAATGTTAAAATCGAGCAGTTAGAATCATTCGATAGAAGAGTAGGTGTAGTGGTTCCTGTCCCTAACATGTACAGGCTATAAATTTGGCTATAGTTTCACTCTTAAACACCACCACAACTACCAATTTGCTATATATGTACAAATAACATGGACGCCCCACATTTACACATGTACTTATTGTATATACTGAAATAGAAACTGTGTCTAGTGCCCTTATACATGTGTATAGAAGGCTACAACCATAACCTCAATTATCCCAACGAAAATAATCACAGTAAGTACAACCAATGCAAGTGTTAAGAATTTGAAACTTGCAGAGAACACTAAGCACCAACCTGTTTGAAGAAATGGGCGCGCCTCTTACTTGCAGCAAAACTCCGGGAAGTCGCTGGTTCGAACTTAAATGTGGCCTACTTGAACTACTTACACAAACTGGTTGCTGCATGACAAAGCCAAATTCATTATAGCATTTCTCTGAAAGACACTCAAAATATTCATTACTAAAGAACAGGTACTAGCAACACTAGCTCAACGCACTTAACTGTTAAGTAATTTTCCCAAAGTAAAAGCAAACCACAAGATAATGCAATATCAAGCAATCTTATCTATCTGTATACATATTATATGCTATTGGATGAAATTTACAGCAATTTAGCTTAGGGCTCAAAACTCAGTTAAGTTATCGAGAAAATTTTACATTACATAACTACTTTTCAGTAATTCAACTAATAGATTTAGCTTTAAGCTACTGATTTTCAAAGCAAATTAAATTAATTAATCAAAATTTTATTTCAACAAAATGAAAATTCAATCTATTTTCACTTCCAAAAACATCTATTAATTCGTATACTTATTTTTTCCTTTTTCCGTTTTTCTTTTCTAAGCAACCAAATGAAAAACAAACATTAATCTTGCTTTTATCCTTCGATCAAACTAGAGTTTTGGTTTATACACATACAATAAGACAAAGAAAGGCAACAAATCTCAGGCATAAAATCAGTTAAAAATGTGGACAAGTAAAGAACAAAAAAAAAGCTTTATGCCATACCTTAAGCCAAGACCCAGCGATGAATTCATGGTAGATTTGCCTGAGAAAGAGAGAAAGAGAGGAAACGAAACAGAATATGCTGAGAAGAGAAGATATGTGACAGACTTTTACCTGGAAAAGAATATGAAGAATGGAAGAAGGAAAAAGGAATGAAGAACAGAAGAAGGAGAATGAGCCTTACTTGGATGAAGGAGGAACAGGAAAATGTCTTACAGAAATGAAATCCGTAAGACATTTTCCCCTAAAACCCATTCATTTTACTCATGTCTTGGAAAACATTTTCCAAATGTAAAATGTTTTCAGTCAAACAAACACTGGAAAACTAGGAAAACATTTTTCGAAAAATGTTTTCCTGCAAACAAATGGATCCTTAATGTAATTCATGAATAATTTTATTAACCAATCTGTTCGAAAAAATTATAAGTGTACTTAGATGAAAATACTACACTTAGGGCACCAAATCCAACAATGTTGTGCCTATAAGTTGAGACATAAAGGTTAAAAACCAAGGTACTTTTGGCAATCAAACTAGCCAAATATGTTTATTGTGGGAATAACATTATCTTTGTAGTTCGGAGGAGTGCTACAAATACCCTCTTGGAAATGCTAGAGGTGTGGCAAACCGATATGAAGCTTGTTGAGTCATCAGTGGGGCTACCACCTATGAGAGAGGTGGGTTGTACATCAGACTTTGAGAGAAAAGTTGTGATGCAAACTGGGTAGTTGAAACGATTAAATGCAATGAGCGATGTACATCTCAAACACTTATCTAGTATTTTTCATTTTGACTTTATCGTTGGCTTGGCAAAGACACAAGGGCTATTTAGAGTTCTAAAGCGGGTAAGCTTAGGGGCTCACAAAAAAGAGTTGGTGAGAATATTCAAGGTCAATCTGGTGCTCAATGTGAGTATGTCGAGGCTTATTTCTGAGGATCAAGAGGAACCCGATCAAGGCAAGTCACAATGGAGGCAAGTAAGAGAGGTGGCATTTTACGATTAAGATGTATAAGAGAGACATACAGTTCGAGGTAAGCAACGATGGAGACAGAAGCTGAGCCAAATTTTTTTAGAAGCAGAACTACTTGATAGAAAAACTAGTTGGGAATTAGCCAAGGTATCGAGGTCGTTCTAGGACGAGTCAAACCAGTGTCATTCTGAAGATGCAATGAAGGCATTGCAAGAACAGGTGGGAGAGAATGTCACGAGCTGCAGATCAAAGCCCATGACCATTGTGCATAGAACGTCCCATAGAGGTCAACTGATTAAATAGGACTCATTTGACCCACTTGAACTGACCCAACTCGTGGAAGATATGAAGAAACCTATTCGCTTGAAGTTTTAGTAGCCTAGTGAAACACTCTATTAAAACTAGAGTTACTAGGGTAATTCATGTAAATCCTAAAGGATAAAGATGTATAGAATTTAAATCCCTTAAGACTCTCGTATTGTAGATAGACATTGATATTAGTCATTAATGCAATTTGATCTGTACCATTGAATCTAGGGAAGCGCAAATATAAATAGAAGTATTCCCCCTCATTTGTAATCACTCAATTATAAACCTTCAAATAATAGAATATTTTTTAAAGCATTTACTCAAGCACTTGGTGTGTGCTATTTTTCTTTGTGGCTTTTTTTGTTTTTCGTTGCTTCTTTCTCTTTGAGTTTGCTTCCGATTTACTTTGGTGCTTTAGAGAATTTATGAAAGAATTCTCATTTCCCGAGAGTAGGCTGACTTAGGTAGGATTTGAATCCAAGAAATTGCCTAAGGCCATATGATTTGCCAAAGTAAAGTTCTAGCCCCATAATGGAAGGTAAGTTATATGAATAATGGGTACAAGGATGATTACATGAAAGTTACACCCACTTAAAATATTTTAGCAAGAAGGGTTTTTAATGCAAATGCATTGTCTATTCAGTGAAGAAATAAGAAGGAAGCATTTGTATTCCAAATAAAAGTTAAGAAGTTCAATATCCATATTTAAGCCTCCAAAGTACATTCAAAAAATGGAACAATCCAAAAATCATACCAACCTTTCATTATTCCCAAGGGAGTTGATCCCAAAAGTGCTATTGTAGAGAGCAATATTTCCTACAACTATTATTAATAGAACAATTAACCGAAAACAAGCATCTAAAATCACAAACTTTACATGTTTGACCTGAGTAAATCAAAAGTGAAATATAATCCGTTAATAATATATTCAAAATGTGAAAGCAACACCATTGGTAATGCCAATGTTGGGCGTTCTGTTTTGATTCATGATTACATTCTTTTTTTTCTTAACAAAATTTGGGTTTACAGTTCAGCAGTGAAAATTGAAACGCAACAATTAAAGGAAAAGCAGTCAGGTTAATGCCATTGGCTCATACAATGTCCTTATTATCAAGCATATGGTTTATTAGGTTTACGCTTTTTGAAGATTAAATTCACCTCTTTTTTTTCATCTTTAGTGTTAGCCCAACAAAATAAATATTCTTCTTTTTCATTCTTTATATTCAGCCTCTCAATTTTTTTTTTAAATATTTTCCTAGACGCAACCGACCTTAGGCCATTTGTGGACATTAATTAAAACGTGAAAACAACAATGAGAATAAAGCTATCGGTCCCTTCCTTGGTTTGGAATAATGTAAGACGTGTTCCGTTCCTGGTCGTTCTTCAGGTTCATTTTTGTTCTTTTTTCCCCTTGATATTTTAAGGTGTCACTTATCCCAAATTGTTTAGCAAATGCAAAGACAGAGACATCAATGGAGCCAACTTTAGTCACAGTTAGTACCTAACATCCATCCTCTTGTCTATAATTTGACCATACAAAATGTCCAGGTCCAGGGATCATACAACACTGTATCACCACTCAGATATACAGCATTTAAAGCTCTAAAAGGGGTATGTATATACATTAACAGTGGTAAAAGCCAAATGGATCTACTCCTCAGCAACCACCACTTGCTGGTTCAATTGAACTCAGAAGCCCATTCCCCCTTAGCTGCATGCAGTGTTCTTCAGCATCAGCCTGTGCACAAATAATCACCACTGCCAACCCATTGTAGTGTGCTTCTTGCATTATATTAACTGCATTGTCTAGGGTCATCCCCGGGATCACTTTCATCAATACTTGGACAACATATTCCCGTTTATTGTAGTTGTCGTTGTGCAGCATGACCCGATAAGGTGGGGCTATTTTTCTTGACTTCCTGAGCAAGTTAAAACCATAAATGTTAAAAGAAGGTTCTATGAAGAAAGCAATATTAGATAACAGATATAGCATGTGAATGCGTGCCAATACATGAATAGTTAAGGACACCGATTTAACATCACAAGTAACGAGTGTGGACACAAAATAGATACAGGGTGTGAAATTGGAAATCTCCCCTGTTTGCAGTTGGTTTCTGGATTGTGAAATCATTTTTATAAGGAGAGCAATTTTGTTTTGAATGACCAACTAAAAAAAGGACGGTAACCAGCAAATTTACGATAAGAATGCTTGTAACAAAACAATATCAATGATGAGTATTTCACATCAACATATTAAAAGGTACAAGAATACATTTGAATTTGGGGACGCACCTCAGATCAAACTCAGATTCACGACCAGGAATGGTTCTCTCTATAACTGGCTTCTCCAAGATTCCTCCTCCTTTACTTGGTCCTGTGGTCGATATAGCCATGAGAACGCCACGATTGATGCATGGTCCTCTGCACAGTGACTGTTTCTCTCCTGTTTTGCATAGTTTCAATTTAACACACATTGATAGAAAGCATGGAACCATTAGTATTAAGCGCTCTACTGATGCCAATCTAATTTTGACGACCAACAAGGAACGGAGGACAGTTTTTGGATATTGAAACAGAACACTGCAATTATAGCTTTTGAAAAGATTAATAGTTAATATCATTCATTTCATTAGCTCAAGAGGCTCAAAGCAATGTAGGTTCACCATATCCGGTCGATAAAATAATTGGTAATTGGAAATCAATACTCAAGAGCCTCACTAAATTACTGTCTGTAGGAAAGCAAATGAGATTAGCAAACAACGCACGATTAAGGAAAATGTACTATTCTCAGGTGTTCAATATATTTTGCAACAAGTCAACAACTATGATTCAAACGACCATTTTCAGATTTTAGAGCTATTCTCGATAGATCTAAAGATGGCAAACTTTCTCCTTTTCTTCTCTCATTTTCTTGGATGAAGAAGTAAGTAGCTATATAAATGGATCCAATCATCTATAACCAAATTCATACCCTCAAAACTATACAACAAAAAAAGTCTCTGGCTAATGATGAGTGAGCTAAAAGGCAGAGAATCTAGATCTCTTTCCCACTAACAACTAGCAAAAAATTATGCTGACCATACATCAATAATGTTACCCTTTTAGGACAAAAACAAAACATCCTCAATAACTTGGATGAAACTGAGTTATTTTATAACAGTTGCCATCTTCATTCCTAAACCAGTAACTGCCAGCAAAGCTCTAGCCCTCTAAGAAGTACAAGGTCAAATCTCAAGATTTTCAAATAATACCAGCAAAAGGAACTTTGTAATTAAATATGTATGTTTGTATATATTTCTTATTCCTAATCTTCACAAACCACGGTCTCAACGTAATAAAAACTTTCTGAAAGAGAGTAGCCATCCCAGAAAATGAATCCACATAAAGCTCCATCCGCATAGTTAATGAAAGCACTTCTGTATCTATAACTTGGATTATTGGATGAATAATTTGGAGGAACTAAGCAGAACATAAGCGATAATAGCCAGCTAAACAAAGTGGCTGCGATACCCAGATGCGTTTTATGGTTTATTCAGTAATAAATCAAGAAAATTTACAAACTTCACGTATAACCCAAAATTAAAAACCCAAAAAAGAAGAAAGTGAAGAGAAGGAAGAACCTGGTTTAGGATTAAAGACGGTGTTTGTTGAGAGAGATAATCTACCACGTATGGCAGTCTCCATGCCTCTCTGACTCTATATTTCCACACACAGTCTCTCCTCCCTTCCGTCTAAACGAAAATAGTTTTCAACCTCTTTTTCCTTTTTCAGTTTTCGATTTTTTTTTTTAATTTTCGATATTATTTTTGGTGGCTAAACAATCCAAAGTGTAAGTTAAAAGCATTAGATGGTTTTATTGTTTAATTTTATTCGAATTTTTTCGAAAGGAATATAATTTTTTTTAAAATATAAATTTTAAAATTTTTATAAATATTTTAGATTTTAAAAATTATTTAAAATTTTTAAAAATTATTTTGATTATTTTTTCATAATGTTTGTTGAGAGATAAATTTATTTATTTTCAAAATTGACAGAGAACAAAGACATATTTATACAAATTATTTAAATTATTCGAGTTATTCGAATTGTAAAATTCAACTCAATCAGAACTCAAAATTAGATTCAATTAACTTGAAATTCAATTTTTTTTATTTTTCTAAATGGAATCAAGTTTTACTCGCTCCTACTTTAATTTAGTTATTTGTATCTACCTAAATTTTTTTATTTTTCATTTACATTTTTCATATATCTTTTTCCATCAAAATTTAGTCATTTGTATATAATTGGCAGATAAAATTATTTTTGGACTTAACCAGTACTTTTAAACTTTAATTCCATCACACTTTAATACCCCAACAGTAAAAGTAACACTGTTAATGTGATATTGACGACTAATAGCACTAAAGACACGTGCTAGCCCAATATTTGATACGTGACAAAAATTAAAAACTAAAAAAAATTATTTAAAAATCATAAAAATTATAATTTTTTACAATTAAAGAATGAACTTGAATAAATAGTTATCTAGATTCATCTAAATATTTTTAAAGTACTTTATATGTTTTTAATTTTTAATAAAATATTATATTTTTATATTAGGGTAATATACAAAAATAGTCACTTTTGTTTACCTCAGGTTACATTTTAGTCACTTATGTTATTATTTTGTTACCAAGTGATCACTCTACAATTGAGTTCCGTTATCTCTCTAACGGTAATCCTACGTGACAGTCCAACTAGATTTTAGATGCCAACTTGGATTTCTAAATGGGATGAAAATATATTTTTAATTAAAAATTTTAATTAATTAAAATTTTTAAACCTAAACCTTAACTAAAAACACTATTCATCTCCCCTTTTTAATTTTTCTTCATTCTCTTCTTTTTTTCAATTCATTTGATTGGAAAAACTATTATTAAGATCAAAATAGTTGAAATCAAATTGACTGCTTCATAAAGATGGATTCAATGGAGGGTTCAGGTATGTCTTCTTTGCATTCATCTATCTCTTTTATTCAATACTAAAAACTAAAAGATTGGATTTTTTATTGTTTAATGAAAACCCTAAATTAAAATTCTTGATATGAATATTAACAACTAAAAAAATTTCAGATCAGAAAAAAGGGATACCCACAAAGGGGTTGTGAACAAACAAACCGATTCAGCTAAAAAAAATCAGATTCAGAAACCAATTATTAAAGAACGTGAAGAATTGGAAAATACAATGATTAGGAACAAAAACGATTACCATCTTCTTATTTGTCGACAACCACTTCATTTTAAGTCTTAGAACATAAATTTGTCGGTGAAGAAGACATACTTGGACCCTCCATTGAATCCTATTTTATTTTTGTAAGTGAATAAAATTTTTTGAAGATAATAATTTTTTTAGTCAATTGAAAAAGAAAACTAAAAAAAGGGGGGGGATCAATGGTTTTTTAATTAAGATTTAGGGTTTAAAATTTTTAATTAATTAAATTTATTTAATAAAAAAATCTATTCTCATCCCATTAGGAAATCCAAGTTGGCACTTAAAATCTAGTTGGACTGCTACGTAGGATTACCGTTAGGGAGATAACGGAACTTAACGGAAGAGTGATCACTTCGTAACAAAATAATAACATAAGTGACTAAAACGTAACATTTCAAACATAAGTGACTAAAATGTAACCTGAGGCAAACAAAAGTGACTATTTTTGTAGTTTACCCTTTATATTATTATGAAATTAAAAATATATAAAATTTATTATTTCGCAGCCTATTTTATAAAATATAAAATATATATTTGTATAAATATATAAAATATGATTTATAATAAAATATATAAAATCTAAAAATATATAAAATCTACATAGATTTTATAAAATATCAAATTTTATGTATTTTAAATTTAATAATGTTATAAAATTATGATAATTTATGAAAAATTAAAAATATATAAAATTACTAAAAGAACATGTTTGGAAAGAATTTGGATAACTTGTTGTCCAAGTTCCAATGTACTTGGATAATTATTTGTCCAGATTCATTCCTTATGTGTAAAAAGTTATATATATATATATATATATATATATATATTTTAAATTTCTTTCATATGTCAAAATGTGAGGTTACCATGTGTTATTATTGTTATTGATCATCAATACTACGTTAGTACATTTTAATGGTGTTATTGCGAATTAAAGCTTAGGTACCAATTAAGTGCAAAAAATTTATATAGGTGCTAGTTAGGTACAAATGGCCGATCTCATAAGTATCATACTAAATCCCATTAGTCGAATAATTTTTTCAAGAAATACGAGACATCTTAAGTCATACAAGTAAAAAGATCTATTCATTGATAAGAAAAAGAAAAAATGTGACTGGTGATTGGATTGATGATCAAATAGAACCTTGGGTCGCGAATAGTTATTCGATTGATGATAAAGAAAGAGAATTCTTGGTTCAGTTCTCCACCTTAACGAGAGAAAAAAGGATTGATCAAATTCTATTGAGTTTGATTCATAATGATCACTTATCAAAGAATGACTCTGGTTATCAAGTGATTGAACAACCGGGACCAATTTACTTACGATACTTAGTTGTCATTCATAAAAGGTATCTAATGAATTATGAATTCAAAACATCCTGTTTAGCAAAAAAGCGGATATTCCTTGCTCATTATCAGACGATAACTTATTCACAAACTTCGTTTGGGGCTAATAGTTTTAATTTCCTGTATCGTGGAAAACCCTTTTCGCTCTGCTTAGCCTTATCTCTCTCTAGGGGTATTTTAAGTGATAGGTTCTATAGGAACCAAACGATCCTATTTGTTCAAATACCTTGCAACAAACTCCTATGTTCCTTTCATTACAATATTTTTAAACAAGTTCCTAAATAACAAGCTTAAAGGTTTTCTTATTGATGATATCGATATTGATGCTAGTGACGATATTTATGATAATGACGCTATTGATCGTGACCTTGATATGGAGCTGGAGCTTCTAACTATGATGAATGCGTTAACTATGGATATAATGTTGGAAATAGATCGATTTTATATCACCCTTCAATTTGAACTAGCAAAAGCAATGTCTCTCTGCATAATATGGATTCTAAACGTTCATGATCTAGATGCAAATGAGGCAAATTACTTATCTCTCGGTCTATTAGTGAACTATCTCTCCAAGGATTGTGAAAGATGTTCCACTAAAAATATTCTTGTTATTGCTTCGATTCATATTCCCCAAAAAGTGGATCCCACTCTAATAGCCCCGAATAAATTAAATACATGTATTAAGATACGAAGGCTTCTTATTCCACAACAACGAAAGCACTTTTTCACTCTTTCATATACTAAGGGATTTCACTTGGAAAAGAAAATGTTCCATACGAATGGATTCGGGGTCTATAACCGTAGGTTCCATGCACGAGATCCTGTAGCACTTAACAATGAGGCCCTATCAATTAGTATTACACAGAAGAAATCAATTATAGACACTAATACAATCAGATATGCTCTTCATAGACAAACTTGGGATTTACAATCCCAAGTAAGATCGGTTCAGGATCATGGGATCCTTCTGTATTAGTTAGGAAGGGTTGTTGTACAAAATCTACTTCTAAGTAATTGCCCCTTAAATCTTATAAGAAGAAGAAATTTTGTAACAAAGTGGATTCTTATTTGTACAAATGGTACTTCGAGCTTTGGAACAAGCATGAAGAAATTAAAATACAAGGGAAAAAGATATATTAATCCACGTTTTTTTATAAAAAAGTTAAAATCTGCTATTAATCCCTACACTATTATAGAATTTGAAATTTAGCCACCATCTTTAAAAGTTAAAAATATAATCTTTTTAATTTTTTCAATTTAAAAATCATAGCCTAATGATTATTGTTGTTGATAGGTTTTGTCAAAATTTATCAATTTAACATGTTTATTTTTTGTTTAATCATATGTCATGTCATGTAAAGACAATCTAATCAAAATTTCAAGTTTGACAAATTTTGACAGAAAATACTTACGACTTCAATGATTGAACTGAGAGTTTTAAATAAAAAAGTAAGATGACTTTTTTAAGTAAAATAATTAAATATTAAAATTTGTCAAATTATAAGAATTAACAACATATCTCAACCAAAAAAAACAATTTTGATGTTTTTTATTAAAAAAATCTCAATTTTAAATATAAATGCTTGTCCCTAGACGCCTTATCTCATATGGTATTATTCTACAGGTGAATTTATCCATTCCATCAAAGAGAAAAAGGACAACTCCATCAAGAGAGAAATGAGAGGTAAAGAGTCTCTCGCAGCTTTTAAAATTGATATGAGAAAAACCTTTGACAAGATCAATTAGGATTTCATTCTTATTGTCATGAAGTATATGGGATTTGAACGTGAATGGATCAATTTAATTCATCAGTGTATCTCCACTCTCTCTTACTAGGTCCTTATTAATGGCTCTCTTTTGAAAGACTTCACTCATTTCAGGGTTTGCGCTAAGGGGATCCTTTTTTCCCTTAACTTTTTTGTTTTGTGCATGAACATCCCCTCACTCATGCTTCATAAAGCTGAAGTGAATGGATCCATTCATGGAATTTTTAAGAATGCCTTCTATTAATCATCTTCTCTTTGCGAATGATTGCTACATCTTTTTTAATGCTTCTATGCAGACATGCAGATCTCTCAAGGTTATGAAATTTTGCTCTCTTTCGGGTCTCCAAATTAATTTTGCTAAGTCTAAGCTTTTCTTAGTCTTTCTAGTAAGCAACATGTAAAGAGATGGTTTATTGCCATTTTTAATGCCAAAAGAGTTTACCTTCCTGGCAAGAATTCGAGGTTTGAACTGGGGAAATTGCAAAAGAAGAAAGAGTTGTTTAATAACTTATTAGACAAGGTTTACAACAAACTTGCTCCCAGGAAGACAAAATGTTTGTTGCCGGGTGGAAGACTCACTCCTATTAAATCCACTGACTTCGCTTCCCCTCTATTTTCTTTCAGCTTTCAAATGCCCCACGAACATTTGTGATGAAATTGATGAAGTCATTAGTGCCTTCTGATGGGGTCATAACACAAACACTAGGAAATTTCATCATTGTCAATGAGATAAACACTGTGCTCCCATCTCACAAGGGGGATTGGGAATTCATAAGACTAAACTCTTCAATGAAACGCTCCTATCGAAAGTTACCTGGTGAATAATGACAGACCAAAACTGCATGCTCTCAAAAGTCCTAAGAGCTAAGTATTGCAGTCATACCCCCTTTGAATCTGTTAACCCAAAACCTTCCAAATTTTGGGTCTAGAAAGGCATTCTTGTTGGTAGGGATTTTTGCAAAAGATGGAAGGATGTTCAACTTTGGGGTGGAAGAAACAGCTGGATCTGCACTAACTCTAACCAACCCCTTATTGACATTGTTGAACTGTATGCTTCCAACTTTCAATTTCAAACTTACCTCTATCCTCATCCCAATAGTTGGGATCAAAATAAGTCCCTTAGATCTTTTGATATCAACAGAGCTTCAGATCTCCTTAGTAGAACACTTTCCGTATAGGGAGGAATGACAAAATAGTCTGGAAAGCCAACCACAATGTGGTTTTTACGGTTAAAAATGTTTATTCCCTCCTTTTCCAAAAGATCCCCTCTTCCACTCTTTGTTGAAGATAATCATCCATGTAGCTGATTGTTTTTTGGTGTTTGCATGTAACTGTCACAGTTTGCACACATGTATGCAGCACGTGTGTATGCTGCTTAGCTTTTAGTTTCATTCCTAGTTCTTTTGTTATGGTGTTTAGTTGTAAATGAACTAAGTTGGTAAATTACTTCATGTGTTTAGGTACTGATTTAGACAAATCAACATGTATACAAGTTATGTTTCACTTGTTACTAGGCACATTAGTGGGGTTAAGTGTGTTTGATGAAAACAAATGACTTATATTGTAATCTTTTGATGAATGAAAAATTGAGAGAGAGAACAGATAGTGCAGATTAGTTTGCAAATTTTGTTAAGTTGCAGTCTTTGTCTCATTTTCGTTTTTGCTCTCTTCTTTCTTTGCTTAAGCATCAAAATCATTGTAGCCACTTTGAATATATTGTTTTGTTGATTGACTTGATTCTTTTGCTATTTGAATCGATTCATTATTGTTTGAATCAATTCTTTGTTGTTTAACTCGATTCAAAACCCAACAGTGGTATCAAGAGCCATTAATATTTGAGGGTCATTTTCCTTGTTGTTTCTGTCAAAATATCTTCAACTAGTTTTTCACCTCCTCCACCACCTGTTTTCAATGGTTAAAAATATCGTATCTGGGTGGTTAAAATGAAGACTTACAGTCAAGCTTTTGACTTGTGGGAAGTTATGAATGCTGATATTTAACCACCACCATTGAGGGCCAATCCAACTATAGCACAGATCAGACAACATAGTGATGATTGTGACAAAAAGTACAAGGCAATGTGTTGCCTGCATAATGGTGTTTTTGATGTGATATTCACAAGAATCATGGCCCGTGAGACTCTAAAACAAGCTTGGGATAAGCTAAAGGAGGAGTTTCAAGGGTCAGAGAAGACCAGACAGCAACAACTCATTAATCTCATGAGAGATTTTGAGAATTTGAAGATGAGAGAGGCTGAAATAATGAAACAATATGCAGATAAGACCATGGCAATGGTCAATAGCATCAAGCTACTTAGAGATCAATTTAGTGATAGAAGGGTGGTTGAAAAGGTCATAAACACACTTCCTGAGAGGTGTGAGTAAAAAATTTCCTCTCTTTGAGACTCGAGGGACCTATCAGCAATCTCCCTTTCAGAGTTGATTAATGCTTTGTATGCTCAAGAGCCAAGAAGGACAAGTAAGCAAGAGGACCACACTGAAGGAGCCTTTCAGGCCAGAAACAGAGAAGGCTGAAGCTCCTCAAGCAATGAAGAAAAGAAAGGCTGGACAAAGAAGAAAGAGAAGAGTTGGAGAGATAGTGGAAAGGAGAAAAATCCACCATGCTATCGCTACAAGAAGACTAATCACCTGGAGATTTATTGCTGGTTCAGATCTAATATTCAATGTAGAAGCTGCAAACAATTTAGACACATGGAAAATGTGTGCAAAAATAAAGGGCAGTAACAGCAGAACCATGTTCAAGCTCAGGCTGCTGATGGAAACCAAGCTCAGGAGGAGCATCTGTTCACTGCCTCTTGTTTTGTTTCAAGCAGCAAAGTCAATAAGAGCTTGGTTAATTGACAGTGGCTGTACAAACCACATGATCTCTGATGAGAGCATTTTCAGGAAGATTGACATTAGTTTTGCTTCCAAAGTTAGAATTGGAAATGGCCAGTTTATTGAGGCTAAAGGAAAAGGTGTTGTGCTAATCAGCACTCCAATAGGTGCTAAAGTAATCCAGACGTGTTTTTAGTGCCTGAGTTTGATCATAATCTCCTTAGCATTGGTCAATTGCTTGAGAAGAAATACTCTGTTATTGTTAAAGAAGATGCTGCATTATATTGGATTCATTGGGATAGGAAGTTATGATAGTCTCAATGAATAATAGAAGCTTTGTGTTGGATTGGAACTTTGTGGCATTGAGGGCCTATACCAGTTCAGTGGATGAATCACATCAGTCAGATGTTCAAGTCAAATTTGATTGAGCATATGACTAAAGTTGAAGATGAAGCTGAAGATGAAGACTTTGATGACCTTCCTGTTAAAGGCATCAGGCCTATTGTTGAAACTTATCACAGATGCGACTTAGTAGTGTTGCAGCCTGCAATTTTTAAAAAAGTTGCACAAGAAAACAACATTGGTGCTTGCTGTAAAATGGTCAAGAAGGAGTGCAGCAAGTTGGCCAATCATGCAGTAGCAAGCAGCAGGGTGAAGTGCGAGCTCACCAAAATGCAAGTTTTGAACTCAGCCAAAGTGTGAGTTGAAAAATGTGCGAACTGTGCAAAGTGCAAGCTGCAAGTTGAATGAAATGCGAGCTGCAAAAGTGCGAGCTCATCAAAGTGTAAGCTTGCGAGCTGGCCAAGATGCAAACTGGCTGACATACTGACCAAGCCATTTGGAAAGGTCAGGTTTGAATATTTAAGGAAGATGAATGGTGTGAGCAACATGGAGGCCAATGAGGAGTGTTGAAGATGACCATCCATGCAACTGGTTGTTTTTTTGGTGTTTGCATGTAACTGTCATAGTTTGCACACATGCATGCAGCACGTGTGTATGCTGCTTAGCTTTTAGTTTCATTACTAGTTCTTTTATTATGTTATTTAGTTGTAAATGAGCTAAGTTGGTAAATTACTTCAGGTGTTTAGTTACTGATTTAGATAAATCAGCATGTCTACAAGTTATGTTTCACTTGTTACTAGGCAGATTAGTGGGGTTAGGTGTGCTTAGTGAAAACAAATGACTTATATTGTAATCTTTTTATGACTAAAATATTGAGAGACAAAGTAGATAGTGCAGATCAGTTTGCAGATTTCTTAAGCTGCATTTTTTGGCTGATTTTCGTTTTTGCTCTCTTCTTTCTTGTTAAGAAGCAAAAGCATTGTAGCCACTTTGAATCGATTGTTTTGTTGTTTGAATCGACATTATTATTTAAATAATTCTTTGTTGTTTAACTCGATTCAGAACCCAACACTCTCTCAATCTCAGCAAGTTGCCTGAGTCAATCAATTCCTTTCAAAATCATCATTTTTCTATGGAAGATTTGAAATAATTCCTCCCCACTAAAGAATCGAGAAAACTCTCTACTAATGATAATCTCTATCTTCTCTACAGGGAAGATAGGGAAACCCCCTATGCATCCCTTCTTAAATTGTAGTTTTGCAAGGGCCGTCTAGTTCGGTTCCCCTCTTGCACTCCACTTCGACTCTCTTACCAACTCATTCATCTCCAGCTGGATCCTACTGGCTCTAGAGAAATTGTATCAGCTCTCTGGATTCAGGAAACTTCTACATTGCTACGGTCTATACCCTTTGGATTATATGAAAATTGAGAAATGAAATCATCTTCTAAGAATCTAGTCCCTGTCCTATAGGTGCTATTAAAAGAATTTTTTGTCTCTACCATTCGATGCTCAACTCCTTTCCTGCTAATATTTCTCAGACTATTCAATTAAGGACTCAAACCTTTCCTTAGACTTGGTAAACACTTCTCCCAATGGTTCTTATCGTTAAGCATTATTAAAAATCGACAAAATGATATGACTGTAAGAGCGGCCATCGTTCAAAACTCAAATGGATTCCAACTGTTGTCCATTCATAGTTTCAAATTTGTTACCAAACTTCAGGCTAGAATTTTTATCCTCTACGCTATTCTTTTGTCCCTTAAGTCTCACAATATTTCTTCTCGTATGTTGCTGGACAGAGACAAAAAATGAACCAACATTATTCTTGGATGCACCAAAACAGGGTGGAAACTTGAACCAGCATTCAAAGATGTCCAAAATCTCTTCCAATTTGTCACCATTAGTCAGCAACTAGAGGGCAACCACATACTAAGAAGAGAAACAGTGAAATGGGCAACATGTGCTTTGAGAGCTTTCATTAGTTTCTCCTTACCATAAATGTTCTTCCTTGATAATGTACCAAAAAAATAAACTAAAATTAAAAGCTAGCCAATGATAAGTTGAAGTCTTAATGAGCGTGTGTATACGAATGTTGCAAAGTGTCAGCCAGGGTTTTGATGAATGGTAAATGATCAGTCCTTTTCTTCAATCAATTTCTTTGTTTACATTCAAATGAAAAAAAAATAAATTAGGTAAACTGTCTTTGGATTTATAAGTTTTAACCACTTTATGCTATATATATATAAAACTTGCTCAATTTATATATAATCACTAGGACATTGAGTGGCTTGAAGGTAAAGCAAGTATTTGATCAGTGGATTCACATTAATACATCCATCTGAAACAACATACAATGCTCACTCATTCATGTATAAAAACTGTATGTTGAAGCATCTGCTATGATATTCCTTAAACCTCCAATTGTTGATGCCATCATAATGACCACTCCAACAGCTATGCACCCCTGAAATATATTTACATATAGAAGAAAACACCCATTATTATCAGCAAATTTACCTATATGTATTTATATATATATATGAAAAATCCATTACCCAATTGATGAACCAATTGAGGCTGAACCTTTTTGGTTTCTTGATCACCAACCACATTATGCTGGGAAGCTGTAAGCCAAAAATTTTGATGACAGATATAGATTTAAGTGAGTTGCAGATAGCAATACTGAATTGAAATCAGTCATATATGTTTATGTGTGTGTGTGTGTGTGTGTGTGTGTGTGTGTTGCTTACAAAATATGAAGTGGGAGCAAAGCCAAATCCACCAAAGAAACCCAGAAGATCTCCAAAGAAAGGGAAAGTGACTCCTATGAACAGGGTAAATGCTGCAAACATCCAATAACCATTGTTCTTATAATTAACTAAAATATCTAACTCATTTTATAACTTACGGACGGTCGTGTAAGTAAAGTTGGTTCGAATAGAGGAAACCTCACCTACATAAGTAGATCGAGTTATGAGCCTGACAGCAATCCCTGGTGGGAAGTTGAGCCTTTTGATCATCATGTTCTCCAGCAGGTCAAACACAGGGATAGCATAAACCTGGTAGCTTCCAATGACATGAACAACGACCATCAAGTTAGCAGAGGCTATGAGCCATGCAGGTTTCTTGAGTGCCATAAGTACATTATCATCGACATCTTGACCGAATGCCCAGTATCCTATCATGGCTACCGGGAAGTAGCAGACAGCATTTATGAAATAGGCTCCGAGTGCACCTTTCCACATCGGTATTTTCGAAGGCCTTTCTGGGGTTGATGGAATTGTGGCCTGAATTTCAAGGGCAACTGCATGACCTGCAAACGCAAATGAAATTTGGCCTAGTGCATTGAACACTCGAAACATGAAGTCAGTCGGACTTGTGCTCTTGTACTCATAGCTCACACCATCGATCTGACCATGACTCAAGGAACCTGCCCAGGCTATGGTTGAATAACTCAGAGACATAACTGCTGCAGCTAATGAAACAGCAGCAACTGAATTGAAATTGGGAAGCTGAGACAGGAAGAAATGGGTGCCACCAAAAATCAAGATCCAGTAGGACTGCCTGAGCTGTGTGCAGCTGGTGCAGGCAATCTCCATGAACTTTTTGAGGCACTTCCCTCCTGTAACCATGTACACAATGTCACATCCAACTTGAACAATCAGCTGCTGAGGCAACACTACCCATCCTCCGAGTTTCGGTCCAAAAGCATATCGCCCGAGGTCAATGTATCGATCAAATCGAGTTCCAGGGGCACACTCATGCAGTTGTATCATCTGCCACATTGTATTCAAGGTCATGCACCATGATAATACCAGAACCATTGTTCCTGGACCCCTAAGATCAGAAACAGAAGGTTAGTAAAAATTTTCCCAACTTGTCTCAACTAAGCCTTTTTGTTGAATTGAGTTTTAAGTTCCAGCATTCCATACCATCCTAGATAGGCCATGGCATAGGGCAAGCTGAGGACACCTGCACCTATCATGGCCGTGACAGTGTGAAAAGTGGAGTACCACCATTTGGCTCTGCGAGTGGGATCGCCTTCTGCCCATTTCCCGATGGATTGAACTTCCTGTTAGAATCAAAATGGGAAAGTAGTCAATTAGTGTTGGCCATTGGCCAGGTAATACAAGCTAACTCATCATGTTCTCACCTTCGGAGGAGATGTTGAAACCATTTTTTGCAAAAAGTATTGAATTGGAAGATTTAGATATCTCCTGAATGTAAGGAGTTGGGTCATCGTCACCATGTGTTTAAGTAGAGGACTTGGGACTTGTTAGTGGTACATGATTTACTTTGTTTCATGGAATAAGGTTAAGAAAATGACATCCCATTTACTTTGGTTAGCTCTTTTTCTCTTTTTGTGATATTTCTTCTACCATTTCCCTCAAAACCTTTTATCCCAACTTGTTAAAACAGCATCTTAATCTTACAACAAAGTAACGCAATGGTTTACTTTATTTAACCCTTTTCCTTTTTTGAAACGAATATCTTTTTCCATCTCTCAAGACCCTCTCCTACATGCCCTTAACAACCCCTAATAAAATTGAAGGAAAAACCGATGCATACAATTTATGAGTATTTAGGACTCTCCAAAAATAATTAATTAGTTGGGAAAATATGAATGGGAAACTAACAGGATCCTTGGTTTTACTGGAGTCACAATTTATCAAATGATTACAATAGAATGATATGATTCAAATGCAAGTTCCACAGTCATATAATACCAAAAAAAAAAAATCTAATTTGATAATAAGCAAGTGGCTCTAGCATTTTGTTATTGGAAAGAAATTTTCAAACTCTGATTCTTAATTTCTTTTGTTTTCAAAAGTTTGTATATGTTGATATAATATGTGATGTTGGAGGTTGGAAGCGGTTCATATAGTGTGTAGAGAGTTGCTAGCAATGGTTCCAGAGAGTTTGGAAGAAAATGGAAGGTTCTGATAAGATTTTGACACAATATTAGTATGTGAAGTAGAGTCTTAAAGACTTATGAGGATGTGGATCCTTGAACACATGTCCTACTACTTGCGGTTGGTGATAGTGTCATAGATATGATAAAATATAATTTCACCACATCGTGGAGAGTTGATAATAAAATTATAACGGAGGTAATAAAAAGTTTGGTTTGCGTAATAAGCATATAATAAATAACATCAAATGGGGAGTTTTTTTTATCCGATCAAAGTGGTTAACTTAACAAGGTATCTCATAACAAAAACAAATAAGGTTAGTGTTGAGTTTAAAACAACCAAGAAAAAAAAACAACTAAAATTTGTGTTGAAAGATGAAAAACAGAAGCAAAAATTCGGATGTTGAAGGATAAAGAAGTTGACTTATCTTATTACTTCATTGAGCAAAATAACATGTACATAAATAGATCTATTACATTGGAAGAAAATAAATCTTGCTTGTGCAAGTAACCAAGTTGTAAAATCATCTTACTGATAACCTAAAACCTACTAAAACTGCTAAGTACATAGCTGAACCTCAGCTAATCAAAAAGTTACAATCAAATCAAACATATGTCACATGTTACAAAAGTTCAATGATCGAAATACACCATGGACATTAGCATGCTGCATGCATGCTGCTGTATTGTGGCTTGGACACTTGCATGCTGCTGAAATGTTGCCAACTTTCAACACTCCTCCTTGGTTATAAAGCAGTAGACTCCAATTTCTTTCCTCAAGTACTCGAACCTTGTGGTAGCCAATGGCTTGGTCAAAATGTCTGTGAGCTAAACCTCCGAGCAGTAATGGATCAAGTTGATTTCCTTTGATAATTCTGCCTCCCTTACAAAATGATACTTAATCTTGAAGTGCTTAGTCTTGTCATGAAATACAAGATTCTTGGTAATGGCAACAATTGACTGATTATCTAATTTAATCTCTGTTGCTTCCACTTGATCAGCATTCAGGTCACTCAAGAGCTTTCTAAGCCAAATCGCTTGATTAACAGCAGTAGCAGCTGTAATATACTCTGCTTCTACAGTGGATTGAGCTACTGTCTGTTACTTATTAGAAATCTAACTAAAAACTCCTAAACCTAGAGTCAAGAAGTAGCCTAATGTGCTCTTCATATCATCAACCAAACCAGCCTAATCACTGTTTGAATAGCCAACCAGTGTAACATCCCGATTTTAGCTAAATCAGAACAGTGGTTTTGGAACCACAAATCTAATGTCAAAAATTTATTTTAATATTAATTTTAGTGGTTACTGCATGTGAATTTATATGTGTGAAAGTTTTGTGAAGTAATTTTAGCATTTGTGTGCTTAATTTGAGAAAAGGACTAAATCGCGTAAAATGCAAAAGTTGCATTCTATTTGTTTAAAGTGTCTAATTGCTATGAATTATTAAATCAAAGGTCCTTATAATGTTATTAGACCATGATTAGTGTGAGTGGACAAAGATGGGCAAGCATTAAGTGAATTATATGTTTATTAATCAAGGTTAATTTTGTAATTTAGTAATTAAATGATAGTTAAATAAAACAAAATGCATAATTTGTATTCATCTTCTTAAAAAGAACAAAAGAAAATCGATTCTATTAAGAAAAGCTAGGGCTAAGGTTTGGCACTTCCATTTTTATCAATTAGGTATGTGTTTTTGATCCATTTTTGATGATTTTTATGTTTTTGTGATCGTTGCATCGAGTACTAGCTAGCCCAGGGGATATTTCACAAAATTTCTTAATGTTTTGAAAGTTTCTATTGATGAATGCTTGAGCTTTTGAATGTTTGATGATGAAAAATGAGTATTTGTTGATAGATTATCATATTTTGTGAAGTGATTTTTGATGAAATTGCATAATAGAGATTAAATTGTGAAATAAATGAAAGATATGGGCTGCTAGGGGCATAAGGGTAATTCAGCCAAGCATGGGTCTTGTTGAATTGTATGTAATTTGTGTTTTTTATGAAATAAGGACTAAAGTGTAAAAATGTGAAGCTTTAGGGGCTAATGTGTAAAAATGCCCAAATGTGTGTTCTTGAATTAAATTGAATGAATTGATAAATAAATAAGTTAATTTTGAATTCATATAGATCAAGAAAGAAAGAATTCAGATTTGGATTGGGGAAAAAGTAAGGTTATCGAGTAGTTGCCCCGATTAGTCAATTCCGTACTCGAGGTAAGTTCGTATGTGATAAATTCATTATAAATATATGTTTAATGTTTTGATATTGTATAATTGTGATTATGAGATTATGAATAATGTATGAATTGTGAATATGACTCAATGAGATACGATTGACTGCGATTCGACTAGTGAAAGCCCCGTACGAACCTTAGGAATGTTAAAGGATACAAATGTGATGACATTAGGGTACAGAGATGAGATTACGTGTAAGACCATATCTGGGATATGGCATAGGTATGATAATACGTGTAAGACCATGTCTGGGACATGGCATCGATACGAGATTTCGTGTAAGACTATAGCTGGGCTAGTGGCACCGATATGAGGTTACTTGTAAGACCATATTTGGGATATGGCATTGTACTATCTATGTGTGATTCCCAAGTATCCTTAGTGATTCCGAATGGTTCAATGTGTTTGGTTCAGACGAGAATGAAAGTACAAACAAGTTAAGTGATACAGGTATATACGAAATTTATGTGCATATTGAATGGAAGAATATTGTTGAGATGATATATGATCATATGTATACATGGAAAGGTTTGTGTAATTTTAAATATTTACTATGTATATTTGATGTTTATTGATTGAATTTCATTTAAATGTTGATTTAAGTTTATTATATATGAACTTACTAAGCTTTGAAGCTTACTATGTTTTTTCTTTCCATGTTTTATAGTGAATTGGAGCTAGCTCAGACTCGGGGATCGTCGGGAACATCATCGCACTATCGGATATCTATTTGGTACCTTTTGAGTTTATGTTATGAGTATATGGCATGTATAGGCTATATGTGGTATTTTGGTTGTGCATAGTTATGATATTTGGCTTGTAAGTAATGATAATGTTAATGTGTATTTGGCCTTGGATATGACCTAAAGATGTTGATTTGTGATGTGTATATATTGCCTTAAGTTTTGGGCACGTTTGAAATGGTTATCTAGATGGCTATATGATGTGTTTTGGTACATGTTTGATTAAGTAAAATGGTTGGATTAGTAAAGCATAAATGGTACTTGAATTGAGGTTGTTTGGTATATGAGATGTATTTACTTGTGAAATGTATTTTTGAAATAGGTTAAGTTGATGGAATTGTTATATTGATTTGGTATGTTTTAGTTAAGCAATTGGTATGAAAGGTGCATGTTTTGAAAATGAATTGGTTGTCAATTGTGTTTAGAGAATGTATCTTTTGCCTTGTGTAGGTGCATTGAATTTGGGGTGGCAAATTGGCCTTGCAAATGGCCTATTTTTGTCCACACAAGCATGTGTCTCAGCTGTTCTCCTGGTGATTTAATTTGAATTAAGTCAGCATGCTCCACACGGCCTCACACATGGGCATGTGACTAGCCGTGTGGCATAAGTCAGTATAGCCTCCAGTTTTCACATAGGCTGGCACATGGACGTGTGGTCGGCCGTTTGACCCAAGTCAGTATGTAGGCCCTATTTCCACATGGCTTGTGACATAGATGTGTCCTTAGCCGCGTGAGGCACACGGCATGTTCACACGGGCGTGTGACCCCTGTATGTTTGAAAATTTTTCTAAGTTTCTAAAATTTTTATATGTGATCAGTTTAGTCCCAAACCTTCTCTAAAGCATGTTTAAGGTCTCGTAAACCTTTATAGGGGACAATGTGAATATGATTGAGTGATATTTGATGATGTTTGATTATTAATTGCTAAATATTTGCTTAATGATGTGAATTGATTTGTAATGCCTCGTAACCCTATTTTGGCGACGGATACGGGTTAGGGGTGTTACAACCAGTTTCAGCTCCTCAGCTTTCTCAAACTTCACACCATAGCCTAAGGTCCTTTTGACATACCTTAAGACTCTTTTAGCAGCCTTGAAATGAGCTACATTGTAGCAATGCATAAACCTCGATAGAAGGCTGACTGCATACATGGTGTCTGGCCTTGTCGCTGTCAAATAGAGTAGGCAACCAACTAGACTTCTATAGCTCTTCTCATCAACTCAAGCATGGTCATTGTTGCTGGAAAGTTTTTCTCCCTGTGCCACAGGAGTGCTAGCAGGTTTGCAATTTTTCATGCAAAACTTTCTTAGGACCTTCAATGCAAATGCTTGTTGGCTTATGAAAATACCCAGCTCATTTTGATTCACTTCCGTACCAAGAAAGTAAGTCATCAAGCCTAAATCAGTCATCTCAAAAACATCTTGCATCTGCTTCTTGAATTCCACAATCAACTCATTCTTAGAACCAGTAACCAATAAGTCATCCAAACACAGAGACACAATCAGTAAAGTTTTTTTTTTCAAAATTCTTCACATAGGGTGTAGGCTCACTAATGCTCTTCTCAAACCCCAACCTTGACAAGTATGCATCAATCCTGTCATACCCGGCCCTTGGAGCCTGTTTTAGGCCATACAAAGCATTTTTGAGCTTGTAGACCTTGTGCTCTTCACTAAGGACCTTGTATCCATCAAGTTGTTCAACAAAGATGTCTTCCTTAAGAAATCCATTTAGAAAAGCTAATTTAACATCCAGCTGATGCACTTTCCACTGCTTCTGAGTGGCCAAGGTGTCGAAACCATTTTTATATTTTGAAAAACTGGGATCGACTTTAAAAATGAAAATGGAGTCGCCACCAATCTTTTTTGAGGTGTGATCGGGTCACCTTGAGATTGATCATTTTAATAAAACATTTTGATTTATTAAAACAATGATTTTGGTCTACAAAATCCAAGAAAATGGGCTTGGGAGTTGGTTATACACGAGGAAGGATTAGCACCCTCGTATCGCCCAAAATTGGTACATTATTGATTAATTAATGTCTTAATGTAGACAATTTGAAAAGATTTTAAAATACGATCCTTTTTATTTTTTAAAAAAACTTGAATAAATCGAATTGGATGTTAAGAACCTCTTGTCTCGAAGTAATAAAATGTCACATCCAGTAAGTTAGGATACAACATTTTAAACCCTCGAAACTAATCTTGTCTCATGCATTTAAGTTTAAAAAGGATATTTGGTTATTTGGGTCAAACGAAAAAGAGGGCACAATTTCTCAAATTTCCAAATGCAGAATATTGCTTTTTTTTTAGAAATTCTTACCTCGAGATAGCAAAATGTCACATCTAGTGAGTTAGGATACAACATTTCGAATACCTGAGAATAAGCTTTTATTTTGATTTCAAAAGGGTAATTGGTTATTTAGATTCGACGAGAAAAATCAAAACCCAATAAGTTAAGGCACAATTTTCTCAAAGCTCCCAAATATCGAGTATTGCCTTATTTTTTTTTAAAAATTCCTTTTTATGGATTTTGGTAAAAAATCAATGCAATATTAAAAATGATATATGAAATAAAAAAAAAACTACGAACATGAATAACAACAATATGAAATACGGATAAACAATTTATAGAACACATAATAGCAATAATCGTATAATATACATTATTTAAAAACTAACATCGATAAACAAAGACAAATGAATTAAATGACATATAAAACAATTTAAAAAAAATATTATAATAAACATTTAAAATAAATAATATGTAAAAGAAAATACTAGTAAATAGAGTAACTTAAAATAAATAATTTATAAAACAAGTTAAAATAACATGTAAAAGGTTTAAAATATAATATGTAGGAAAGAAATTTAAAAATATAACAATTGAAAGAAAAATGACATAAAAAATGAAATAGATAATATATTTAAAATAAATAATACGTGAAAAAACTTTAAATAAATGATAAAATAGTTAAAAAAATAAATAATTTAACAAATTTTAAAGTAACATATAAAATGGTTAAAACTAAATAATATATATAATACAGATAATATATAACAAATAAAATAATATATAATAATGTATAATAAACAAATTAATGTAAATAAAAAAGAATAACATAATATAAAACAAATAATATATAAAAATATTAAAATAAATAAATAAATAATAAAAAAAGATTAAAATTCAACGAATTAAAGACCACATCGGAACAAAAATAAAATTAAGGGTAAAAAAAACAAAGAAACAAGTGCAGAAGGACCAAATCAAAACGTGCGCCACATCGTGGGGACCAACTGAGCAATTATGCCTTATCACCAAAACGGCACCGCTCCAATATCCGCATTTAAATGGCCCATGGACCAGATCAAAACAAAAGCAAAATTTCAGGGTCAAATTTAAAAATAAAAGAAAAATAGAAATTGGAAAAAATTACATAGAAATAATAATGCGAAAGGACCAAAGGAGCAAATAGCCCCTTTATTAAAAACACACGGATCCTCCCTGGGTCGGGTCAACGAGCGGATTTGGCCTTAAAACGACGCCGTTTTGGGTATTAATGGATCAGACCAAAACGACGTCCTGCGATTGGCCTATAAATATTAAAAAAACAAAAAAAAATTCAAACTCCTTAAAAACAAAAATTTTGAAACTCTCCAAAAAACTCGCTCACCCTCCGAACTCTGGACACGGTCTGGTCGAGCTCCGATCATCGGGCTAGCACCATCCGCCACCGTCTGTCGCCGTATACGATGTTCGGACTTCCAAAAGAAAGGTATTTCGACTGATTTGACTCCCCTAAACCCGAATCTAAAGCCCAAAAACCTCTAAGGTATCTCCAAAACACGAAAACAAAAGCCAACTCCTTGACTTCCCTCATTTCATTCGTCCGAAAGAGTAAGCATTTTTCAACCTTTTTACTTGCTATATGTATAAAATGCATGTATATTAGATATGCAAAAAAAACTCGAAGAATACGTCTGCTTTTTCTTTCTATTAGCGTTCGTAGTTTTCTACACTAGTTACATTCGACTTTTATAGCCGGAATAAAATAAAAAATACAAGATCCCGATTTTTGTACTAATTATTCATTGTCCATTGTGTTTTTTCGCAGGTGTGTACGGCGTCGATAGGGGCGGGATTCGCTCACTGACAGCAGCATGATAGAGGCTGCGGTGCCTAAGGTTTCAGAAGCGTTGAAGCTATTTGGGCCATTTGGGCTGATAGGTTTGGCCTTAGTCTTAGTTTGGGTAGTGGGTTTTGATGTTTTGGGCTATTTGGGTTTTAGTAATTTGGGTTTGTTTTTATTGGGCCTTTGGTCTTGTAATTGGACACTTTATTGGATTTGTATTTGGTTTTTTGTCTATTTTATGTTTTTGGGTTTTGTATGCGCCCGGGCAGATTGGGCCTATTACAGCTGTCCCTCTTTACTCGTTATCATGTAACAAGAATGGAGTAAAGACTTTTAAGAAGGACCAATCTTACCCGGTCTTGCAGAATCTTAACTTTTTGGTGCTCCTCTTCTGCTAGTAACCTCGTTCCATCCCATTGCATCTTCAGGGGTATAAGAATTGGTGCTTCGATCTGCTCCAATAAAATTTCAAGGAGAAGAGGTTTGTAGCTTCAATCTACTCCGCTAGAACTTGAAGGAGATAAGAATCATTGTCTTCAGTCTGCTCCGCTACAACTTTAGGGAAATAAGGCTGGTGGCTTCAATCTGCTCCTCTGTAACTTCAAGAAGATAAGATTCACTGTCTTCGATCTACTTCACTTGCTACCTCAAGGAGATAAAATCTATAATATTTACTCTGCTCCACTGCTACTTTAGAGAGATAAGGCTGGTGGCTTAAATCTGTTCCCCTGTAACTTTAGGAAGATAAGATTTACCGTCTTCGATCTACTCCACTTGCTACTTCAGGGAGATAAGATCTACAATCTTCAGTTTGCTCCACCGCTATTTCAGGTAGATAAGGCTAGTGGCTTCAATCTGCTCCACCGCTACTTCAAAGAGATAAGATTCACCGTTTTTCAATCTACTCCACTTGCTACTTCAGGGAGATAAGATCTTTGGATTCACCGATATTGCTACACCGTCCTTTGGGGGACATAACCTATAGAATCGATTTCATGGGCATATGCTTGTGCTTAATGATTAGGATGCTATGATCAGAATAAATCAAATGCACCTAACTAGATGTGTTATGAATGATATATGAATGCAGAAATGTCATGAGAATGATCCCTTTTTAATGCTTAGGGTATCATCACTCGTTGCTCATTAGGGCTTTATCACTGACATATTATGCTGCCATCTTGTTCGACTGGTATTTTTCGACAGAAAACCCAAAGAAACAATCACATTTTGCTCAACTAGTTTGCCCCACTATAATTTCAGGGTCCATTCTACTGCAATTTAAGGGTATAGGATTTGTATCTTCTTCCATCAATCTGGTCTGTTACACCATTCCTTGGGTGTTATGACCAGATGTGTACGTCTAATATTTGCATGAATGCAGAATATCATTTTTCTTTTCTCAAGAATGATCTTCTTTTATGCTTGGGTTGACATTACTCGTTTTTCGTCGAGATTGTATCTCCGACGCAATATCTTGTCTTTTTGTTCAATCACTATTTTTGACAGGAAATCTGAAGAGATAGTCTCAACTTAGACTCTTCCTTCTCAGATATTTCCAATTCTTAAGCTTGGTGAGTTCTAAACAATAGTCCTATTTCAGGGTCTTGTATTATTTAGAAGCTTCTAGAGTTTTATGCAGAACTTCTTTTGTGAAAGTATTATTAGTCCATTAATCATTATTTCAATGTAAAATGCTTGAAAAAGATCATAATAATGGACAAGAATGGAATTGATTTGGAGCATAGATCGAAATGAATAAATTATCAAAAATAGCAAAGATAAAAAGGAAATTAATTGGAAATGCATCTTGAAAAGAAAAAAGTATTCAAAGATAGAAAATTCAATGTGAGTAGGAGGAAGACTATGTACCCCAGATATCGCAGTTTTAACTTCTCTGTACGAACTCCTTGGAGACTGCTTTAAGCTTGACATGTGTTTAGGAGATCTAGGGTTCTTTATCGATGCCCCATCTTTGATCAAACTTTGAGCCGCCCTTTTTGGGTTTTCAACTCAAAACCCTTTTGGTCTCAAGGCACCTCTTGCAGGTTTTCGCCTTGGCCTCTCTTTTTTTTTAAAGTCTCAAAGTGCCCTTTGTGAGTTTTCACTTTGACCTCTTCCCCTTTTTAAGTAAGTAATTCTTGTCCGAATCCGAATTTATAGGATTGGGTAAGTTTTTCCCATCTATTTTAGTCAAAATCAGTGCTCATCAGGAGAAAGCCTTTTTTACCATATAAGGTCCTTCCCAATTTGGCATCCATTTTCCTTTGAAATCCTTTTGTATGGGAAGGATCTTTTTCAATACCAGGCCCTCCTTGTAAAATTCTCTTGGGCGAACCTTTTTGTCATAAGCTCGTATCATTCGTTTTTGGTACATTTGACCATGACAAATAGCCCTTAGCCTCTTTTCTTCAATCAAGTTCAACTGATCATATCGAGACTGGATCCATTCTGCTTCATCTAACTTTAGTTCTAATAAAACTCGAAGAGAAGGTATCTCTACTTCAATGGGTAAAACTGTCTCCATTCCATAGACCAATGAGAAAGGCGTTGCCCTGGTGGAAGTTCTGATAGACGTTCAATAAGCATAGAGAGCAAATGGTAACTTCTTATGCCAATCTCTATAAGTCTCAGTCATTTCCCCCCTGATCTTCTTAATGTTTTTATTGGCTGCTTCTACTGCACCATTCATTTTTGGGTGATACAGTAACAAGTTGTGGTGTCTGATCTTGAATTGATTGCAGACCTCCGCTATCATGCTATTGTTCAAGTTTAGTGCATTGTTAGATATGATCCTCTCAGGCATTCGATATTGACATATGATTTCCTTTTTTAAGAATTTAATGACTGCCGACTTAGTAACACTGGCATATGAAGCAGTCTCTACCCACTTGGTCAAATAATCAATGACCACGAAGATAAATCAATGCCCATTCGAAGCTTTCGGCGAGATCGACCCAATGACATCCATGCTCCACATAGAGAAAGGCTATGGGGAAGTCATAACATGCAAAGGCGAAGGAGATGAATGAATTTTGTCTCCATAAATTTGGCATTTATGACATCTCTTGACATAGTTGATACAATCTCCCTCCATGGTGGACCAATAGTATCCTAGTCTCATAATTTGTTTAGCCATTGTAAAACTATTAGCATGTGTTCCACAAACGCCCTCGCGGACTTCTTCCAAAATTTTCTTAGCTTCGACTGCGTCCACACATCTCAATACTACCTGATCCTTTCTTCTTTTGTACAGGATCTCCCCACCTAAGACATAGTCACAGGCTAATCTTCTCAATATCCTTCTATCATTCTCAGTTGCCTGGTCAGGTATTCACGATATCTTATGTATCGTAATATATCATGGTACCAAGGGTGATCATCCCTTTCCTATTCTTACATGTTGTAACAATGAGTTGGGGTTTCGTAAATAGTCATCTGAATGAGTTTTACATTCTCTTGTTTGTTTACTTTGATCATGGAAGCTAAAGTAGCCAATGCATCTGCCATCTGGTTTTCGTCTCGCAGAAGGTAACTGAAAGTGATGTCATCAAACTTCTCAATTAGCCCCAGAACTATCATTCGATAAATGATCAATTTGGGGTCTTTTCTCTCCCATTCACCTTTAAGCTGGTAGATCACTAATGCAAAATCTCTATATACTTCTAGCATTCTGATTTTGCATTCTATGGTTGCACGGATTCCCATGATACATGCTTCATACTCTTCCATATTATTTGTGCAATCAAAATACAATTTGCATGTGAATGGATAATGATCTCCATTTGGGGATACCAGGACTGCCCCAATTCTGTTACCCACAATGTTTGATGCTCCGTCAAAGTTTAGTTTCCAAAGATGATCTTTTGTAGCATCTCCTTCAGTAGTTGCCACATACATTAACTCTTCATTAGGGAAACCCAAGTTCAAAGGTTCATAATCTTCTAGAGCTTTGCTGGCCAGAAAAGCTGCTATTGCGCTCCCTTTCATAGCTTTTTGGTTTACATAGACTATGTCAAATTCAGAAAGTAGAATTTGCCATCTGGCTATCCTTCCATTCAAAGTAGTTGACTCTATCATATATTTTAATGGGTCTAGTTTCGAGATTAGCCAAGTTGTATGATATAGCATATATTGTCACAATCTACGAGTTGTCTAAATCAAGACACAACACAATTTCTCAATTGGCGAATATCTCATTTCACACTCAGTGAACTTTTTAACGAGGTAATATATCACTTTTTCTCTCTTTTCTGACTCATCGTGTTGACCAAGTACACATATCATGGAGTTATTAAACATTGTCAAATACAGTATTAATGGCCTATCTGGATTAGGTGGAGGCAGTACTAGGGTATTTGACAAATATTGTTTAGCCTTGTCAAAAACTTTCTAGCATTCATCATCCCATACACCTGGGTTGTGTTTCTTAAGAAGACGAAATATATGATCACATTTCTCAGTTAATTATGAAATGAACCGAGCACTATAATTTAGCCTTCCAAGAAAACCTCAAACTTCTTTTTTAGTGCATGGCAGAGACAATTCTTGTATAGCTCTAACTTTGTCTGAATCTCAATTTCCTTTTTGCTGACTACGAAGCCCAACAGTTTCCCCGACCTAGCTCCAAAGGTACATTTTATTGGATTGAGCTTTAGTTGAAATTCTCTCAATCTCAAGAATAACTTCCTCAAAACCTGGATATGTTCCTTTTCGTTTCGGGATTTTGTGATCATATTGTCGACATAAACTTCAATTTCTTTGTACAGCATATATCATGGAACAAGGTCACCATGGCCTTTTGATATGTCACTCCTACATTTTTTAGCCCAAACGACATCACCTTATAACAAAATGTACCCCATAAGATTATGAAAGTGGGTTTTTCCATATCTTCAAGATGCATCTTTATCTGATTGTATCCAGAGAAGCCATCCATGAAGAAAAACAGTGAGTAGCCTATTGTATTATCCACTAAAGTGTCAATATGAGGCAAAAGGAAATTGTCCTTTGGGCTAGCCTTATTTAAGTCTCTGTAATCTACACACATTCGTACCTTTCCATCTTTCTTAAGGACAGAGACAATATTGGCTACCCATTTTTAGCAAAACGTCAGGTCTCATCCTCTGAAGCTTCTACTGAATTAGCTTGCACTCTTCTTTTATGGGAAGGTGGTGTACTACAATATCAGTGCTTAACCCGGGCATATCTTGGTATGACCATGCGAAGACATCTTTGAATTCTTGAAGTAATTCAACGAGGTTTCGTTTTGTTTCTTTGGTTATGCACATTCCAATTTTTACTATCTTTCCTTCTTCCAAGGTCACCATCTCTACTGTCTCTTCATGAGGTAGAATTTGTTTCTCTTCTTGTTCTACCATCCTTAACAAGTCCGGAGACAAGTCACAATCTCTATTATCTTGAAAATTCTGAGATCCCTCTAAACACATGTCTCGCTTAAATTCTGAGTCCGTAATAGCATTGTTCATGTTGTTAATATCCGAAGACCTTGGTACAAAAGAATATACAAAGAACAAATGAATTTAAGAATAACTATTCATATGAAATGAATGAAATGAGAATAATTTGGAAGAAAGTCGAAAGAACGAAAGAATCTAAAATAATTGCTTGTATGGAAGGAATGAAAGAATATTTGCTCGAAATAATAGCAACGATGTATTTTATTGAAATAAAGATGTTTGGACACGAGCCTATTTCACATATGAAATCTTACTGCTTCTAGGCTTAAAGCAACAAGTGTGTTTTGAACATTACTCTGAGTAAGCTCTAAAAACTACAAGAATCTCTTCCGCAGTCTAGTTGTTTAGAACACTCCCTAGTTCATAAGGGCGGATGCCTGACAAATTCCCTTCTTCAGTTGCTTCTTCGAATATGGCATTGATGTGTACATTTCCCAACATTTCTTCAATGGTCTCTTTCCTTGTCATCCTTCACTCAAGATGAATAATCCCTCCTGACACGAAAATTTTAGATATGTGAGGGATTATCATTTGTTCCCATTTGATTTCTTTTCCACTGAAGTGTGCTTTCCTTCTTTCTTGCCTTTTTTCTAGCTCCTTCTTCCTTTGTCTTGTATCTGGCTTGAATTCTAAGCCAAAGCGGTCACACTTGTCCTTTAGTATTGGAGCCTCAACTTTTTCTTGGAGATGTCTCCCAAGTCCCTTCCCCAGTAAGGCTCATTTCCCTACCATCAACTATAAGCCCATTCTTGTGGTCTTGGATATTTTTGGTATCGGGATATTGCTCCCTTCAGTGATGAATGTTGCATTCACAAATTCCAAGGATCGAAAAGAACATTCAACCGCTTTATCGTTTGTCTCTAAATATGGTGCATCACTAGTTACGATTGCAATGATATCTTATTTAGTATTTATCGTCACCAGCTGACCTTCTGTTACTAGTTTCAACTTTTGATGTAGTGACAAAGGCACTGCCCCTGCCGAATGTATCCAAGGTCTCTCCAATAAGCAATTGTAGGAAGGCTTGATATTCATCACTAGGAAGTCCACCTCATATGTAGTTGGGCCAATCAACAAAGGTATTTTGATTCTCCCCGCGACTCTTTTTTTCGTACCATCAAACGCCCTCACTATGTTTTGACATACCTTCATGTGTGAACTATCCACGGGCAACCTATTAAGTGTGGATAGGGGCAATACGTTCAGTGCCGATCTATTGTCGATCAGAACCCCTGGCAATGTGTACCCTTTGCATCTGGTGGTGATGTGCAAAGCTTAGTGGATCCCATGCCTCCTGGTGGAATTTCTTCATCATTGAAGAAAATAAAGTTGTTGGCTTATGTTATTAACCAGCCGATCTAGCTTGTTGACAGAGATATCATTGGCTACATCAGTTTTGTTTAGCACCTTCATTAATGCGCTTCGATGTACCTCTGAACTCAAGAGGAAAGCTAGTACAGATATACGAGCTGGTTGTTTATGCAGTTGTTCTCCCACACTATGCTCGCTGTGTTTCAAGAACTTCAAGAATTCCTTAGCTTCGTCCTCTTTTATTGGCTCATTAACAAGAAGTTCAGGTCTAGCTACCTTTTCCTTCTTTTGTTCCACCATCAAGGCCTTTCCTTTTACAGGCTTTGCTCGTGCATTACCGGATTGTAGTGCCTTCCACTATGCATATAAGAACCCACATCTTGGTATTCCTTCGAAGTGCCAACCAGGCTCTCTTTTCCCGATATTGTCACATTACAGTTATAATTTTAGGGAACTCTCTTGCTATCTTTGTAAGAGAAGACTGTAGGTTTTTGAATTATGATCTTTGGTGCTATTTGTACTCCAGCTTTGTTGCTTTTAGGTCGTGAAACTATGACCATCGGGTAACTGACCTTTGGGACCTTCATTATTGATTCTCCCTCTAACAAGCATATGTTTTCTTCTTCTTTAACTTCTTCACAGAATACCATCTCTTTCTTATCCATCAGGCCTTGTACCAAGGCCCTGAATAAGATGCATTCTTGGATCTTGTGCCCCTTTCTATGATGGAACTCATAATAGTTGTTCATTTTTTCGCAGTTCCTTTCTAAATCTGATATGATTAATCCCCTTTTTACCATCTCCTTCTAGACCCAGCTCAAAGAGGTTTTTACTTCTGCAATACCTGTCTTGATTTCTCTCCCTATATTCTCACCTATCATGTTTACCCCATTTTCAGTATGATTGGGTAACGATTTTTGTGCACTAGGTATATCATCAAATTTTACAATGCCCATTTTAATAAGTATTTAAACTAATTTCTTGAAGGCAGTTTCTATTGAATGCCATGTGATCCCTACATAGTACTCACATTGAGCGTTTGTATCGTACCATTTGAGGTATGGGGATTGTAATGGTTTTAAGTAAAAAGGTGTACCACGTGTGCGTCAAATAAATTTTGATACAACTCCATATACGTCATTCGGATTGGTGCGAATTGGAGTTTCTCAGTGTTTTGCTTTGTGCCAGATTCCTGCCTTAGCGAACCCTGATGACTAGTGGTCACTGCTCTTGGCTGACTAACAGTAATCGATTTTGAGTATCCCTTGTTATATATGCTTGTATTGTTAACCTCATTTTCCTATTTCCTCAGGGTTAACCTTTTGGTACTCTCTCCCACATCTATCTTTCCGCTTCTCACTGCATTTTTGATCATCTCACCAATCATCACTATGTTTGAAAAACTTTTTGTGGCATTTCCTAGTATGTGAGTGATGAACGGGGCCTTTAAAGTGTTGATAAAGAGCACCGTAGTTTCTTTTTCTATGAGCGGCGACTGAACTTGTATGGCAACTTCCCTCCATCTTTGCGCATACTGCTTGAAACTTTCATTCGGTTTCTTCTCCATGTTCTGCAAGGTAATTCTATCGGGAGTCATGTCTGTCACATGACTATACTGCTTCATAAATGCTTGCGTTAGGTCTTTCTGTAACACCCCCACGCCCGAGACCGTCACCGGAGTCGAGCTTGAGGTGTTACCGAACATAATTTATCATTTAAACAACTTTACATCATTTATTTTGACTTTCGGAATAAGCAGTTTTTCTGCATCATGGTCGCTAAAAAAATCATATCTCGAGTTACAAAACTCAAAATCAAGATCCGTAAATTTTTCCTGAATCTAGACTCACATATCTATCTACTAATTTTTTTATAAAATTTTTGGTTGGGCCAATTATTACAGTTTATTAGTTAAAATTACCCCTGTTTCAGGACTTGACTACACTGTCCTCTACTTACTACGAACCACTTTTCTCCATGTAAAAAATTCATATAACTATACCGTTTATTTCTTTTAAAATTAGATTCAATAAGGATTCTGAGCATATAAATTGCACCTCCTAATTATTTTTTTACTATTTATAGTGAATTTTCAAAGTTGGAATAGGGGATCCAGAAATCGCTCTGGCCCTGTTTCACTAAAACTTAAATATCTTATAACATATAACTCCTTTACCTATTTCGCTTTTTCCATTTGAAAGTAGACACAATAAGCTTAAATTTCATAGTTAATTATTCATCTAATTCGTTTTCTACTATTTTTGGTGATTTTTCAAACTCACGTCATTGTTGCTGTAGTGTTCTGTTTTATGGCAAGTTTCATCTTTTTATGAATTCTCATGAACTATATAACATATTAAACTCACAAGGCATCCAACATTATCTAGGCTAGCCATACCAATTACTAATCATTATCAAGCATTTTCTCAACCAAACCACAACCATATCACAAGATTATTTACACAAAACAAGTATATTGCTATACATGCCATACATCAAAACATACAAACCAATATACCAATTCTTCCTCGGATAGTGTGAGCGTTTCTTCGACCTTCCCGATATCCAAGTTGGCTCGCTAAAAACTACAATGAATGAAAAGGAGGGAGTAAGCATAAATGCTTAGTAAGTTCACATGCAAATAACAAGTAACATAACAAAGCAATTATATCAACAACAATAGCATGATATCACCAAGATACAAACCACATTTCTAGCTATCGTGTATCATCTTACCACCTTATTTCTGTTATATCAAGTTTCAACCCGAGGGTTAAGTACATACCTGTCCAAATTGTCCATTTCACAACACTTACCAAAATATCATTTTCATCTTGAGTATTCTTCCATTCCGCTAGAATTTTACCCGTTGAACACATCGGAATATAACTCAGATACACGGATCATTTGCACATAAGTGCCACATATGTAATCAATCGATCATGTAACCCGCCCATAAGCGAACTCGGACTCAACTCAACGAGCTCGAGCGTTCGCATCCATAAGTGAACTCGGACTCAACTCAACGAGCTCGGATGCCTAGTTACATCTCACGAACTCGGACTCAACTCAACGAGTTCGGACATTTGCATCCATAAGTGAACTCGGACTCAACTCAACGAGCTCGGATGCCTAGTTACATCTCACGAACTCAGACTCAACTCAACGAGTTCGGACATTTGCATCCATAAGTGAACTCGGACTCAACTCAACGAGTTCGGATGCCCAACCATCCTAGTGACATGTCACTTGTATCCTAATCTATTCCCAAGGTTCAAACGGGATTTTCCTTAGTTACACATTTCCCAGTCGTTCTCCTCGGAATATTGGAACCAATACGTTGCTTGCATCTCATACTTATCAATTTAATCACATACTTTTCATACCAATACATAATATTTCACAAAGCATAATATTCATAATAACAAGTATCATATCATATAAATAGCATTAAATCACTTAAAATAGCAATTATGTTACATTATTTACACATGAACTTACCTCGGTACAAAATATAGCAATTTTGCAATTTAGTCCAAAATCTTTTCTTTTCCTCGATCAAGGTTGATTCCACGTCTTTCTTGATCTAAAATAACACATTTAGCTTATTTAATACTCTCATTATCAAAATAGTCCTAAATTCAAATTTTGACAAAATTACAATTTTGCCCCTAAACTTTTGCATATTTACACTTTTGCCCCAAAGTTCGGAAATTAAATTTTATCACAAATTCTTATGTTTTAGGACATGCTGATCATTTATTTACCATTAGCAAGCTCAAATTCCCACTAAAACACATACTTATGAACAATATGTACTTTTACCGATTAAGCCGTTTTACTCGTTTTTACTTAAAACCGAGTAGCACAAGTTGTTTAACATAATTTAAAACCTCACATTCTATCATAAAACATCAAAATACACAAATTTCACCTGTGGGTATTTTTCCAAATATGAACCCTAACTTAAATTATTGCTAACATAAGCTTTATCGAGTTACCGGGACTACGAAAACGTAAAGAACATTAAAAACGGGGCTTGGAATCACTTACTATGAAGCTTGGAAGCTTGAAACAAACCCTAGCTATGGAGAACCCTTGAAATTTCGTGGTAATGAAGAAGATGACCAATTTTGTGTTATTTTTCCTTTTTTATTTCATGTTAATATCCAAAAGACCAAAATGCCCCTCCTTACTAAACTTTCAAAAATTCCATCCATGTCCAAATTTTGTCCATGAACTTAAAGTTGGTCAAATTTCTATTTAAGACCTCCTAATTAATATTCCAAAGCGATTTCATACTAGAAACTTATAGAATGCAAGTTTTGCAACTTATTCGATTTAGTCCCTAATTTCAAATTAAGCACTTTACGCTTAGAATTTCTTCAGGAAATTTTCACACCATCATAAAATCATATCATAAACATCAAAATAATTATAAAATAATTATTTCTACCTCGGATTTGTCGTCACAAAACCACTATTCCGATGAGGCCCTAATTCGGGATATTACACTTTCCATGAACTAATCCTAGTATGGCTTAATTGATTGTACCATTTGGATGCTACCTCTACCAAACTGTATTGGAAGCAGTGGATCAGCAGTTGATTATTGTTAACATACCCAGTCATCCGTATGCAGAACATGGTGATGTGAGCTTTGGGGCAGCTAGTCCCATTATACTTCTCAAATTTTGGAATTTTGAACTTGTGAGGAAGCACCAAGTCCGAAACCAAACCTAGATCCTTAGCATCGATCCCACAATGATTATCAACATTTTCTATGGCCTTGAATTTTTCCTCCAACCATTTACATCGGTCCTCTAACTGCTTTGGAAGTTCCATTCTTACCCCTTCCCTTTCTACTATATCATTCAAATCGGGGATAACAGGGTTAGCTGGGTTATCCCTTCGGTTAGAACCTGAGCCAGCTTGGAAATTCATTGGTATTCAAGCACTAGTCTAAAATTGTTGAGGCCTGATCGTGACAGATGGTCTTCGCGGGTACACCTCAGGTTGTGTCTGTGCATGTGTCGGGGTAAAACCCGAAGGATAGTGAGGTTCCTCATTATCCTCACCAGTATTGACCATGGGGCCTTTTCCTCTATCCATTCCCCTAGCCAACAGTTGGGTCAACTGAGTCATCATATTTCTTTGGGACTCCAACATTTGGTCCCTCATGTCTTGCTGAATCTTGGACAGTTGCTCTTACATTTACATTTGTAGCTGGTCTTGCATCTCTCTTTGAAGTTGTTAAAGTCTTTCTAACCTTTAGTCTATATCTTTTGTCTTAGCGTGAGTACCGTAGCGATGCTTAGTTGATAGGTTTTTATAGGTTTCCAGATTAACTGAAATAACTTCAACTAATTAGGGTCCTTCTATGGATTTTAATGCATATCATGTGATGCAATGCGAATGCATAAGATGAATGCAAAAAGGCATCGATTCTGATTCAATTTCATTTAGAAAACTTTACTAGAAAACAAAATCCTTTACATAAAATGGATTACAAATATGGCTTTGCCCTAATGCTCAAAGTTTTAACTTCCGTAAGCAATAAAGATAGCTCCTGACCCTGGTCTGATTCTAGCTCATATTTCATGCCTAACATATCAGCCTGAACTACCAAAGTCTATAAATGATCGACTACCTCCCGAGTCTGAGCCACGGCTTTACCCATAATGTAATCTCTATCTCTAACTTGATTCTAAGAATAGTGAAGCTATTCCTTCTAATGCTCTTCACTTGCTTCAAGGAGTTCAACCTGGAGTTCATAGTTTTGTAACGTAGACTTCCTTCTTTTCATTTCTTCGATCTTGTTTAAACTCACCCTCAGTTCCATCGTAAAATTACGGTTTCGATACTAATGATGGGATTTTTCAAGTTCAGCCACTCTAGCCTTTAATTCCCCTCTTTCACCTTGGGTTTCTGACAAACTCCTTTCTAGGGTCTCTTTTTGTAGTTGAGCCTCTTAGAATTTTCTTTCCCACCGATTAGCTTTAGTTCTTTCTTCCTGAACCTCTTGTCGCCATTGTTCTGACGTTTTTCCCAATCCGGCATTTTTCATTGATAGACGTAACTTCTTATAATCTGTCTTCAAACTATCCAAGTCTTCATCAGCCTTATTTTTCCTTTTCCTTAATTTCTCAACCTCTAGCTTTTGAACATCAAGATCTAACCTCAAATGCATTTTTTCTTCCTCCAATTGTTCTATCTTCTTTTCGAGCTCCAAATTCTTCCTTTCGAAATCTTGCTTTGTGGTCTCAAGTTCTGACGGGACCACTTGTAAGTACTCTTCCATTGGTTGAGTGCCTTCTAAACTTGGCTCAGGGATATTATCGTTAATTCTTTTACTCCACCATCCACTATACTCGGGGGTCGTCATTGGACCTACGACCAATCTTTTCATTCGACGAGTCTGATTCCAAGTGTTAGAAATCCCCTTAACCCTTTTCTTATAGTTATCTCCCCTGTATGAAAACTCACATTGAGCTAGCCTATGTGTTGCTAGTGTGAACTGTCTTAACCTATATTGCCTCAGTACAAGTAAAGGAACATATTTGATGGCTCCCCAAATTCCTAGTAGAGGGACCCAGTCAAAACCTCCCCACCGGTATAGAATTTCGTCAGGAACCATCCAAGGAGCTCTCCACTCGACGTCTTCTTCCTGGAGATTTTGGAGGATCGCCATCCAATTTTCCTCTGATATATCATTCTTCCTTGGCGTAGCTGTTATTTCCTTTAACGGGGAGTAATTCTCAGAGAAAATCTGATAAGAAAATTTATTCACTTTCTAGAAATGACTGTGAAACCAAGCTAACAACAACTGCGCACACCTTATAAATCTGCCCTCACTTGCTCTCTGACATGCACTCAAAGATCTAAACGTTTCGGCCAAGATGTAGGAACAGGTGTGACCTATTTATCAAGTCTATTGAAGAGATCTGAGACTGCCTCATCCACATACCCTAATGCCCTAGGGAAGATCATTAATCTATATATGCTCAAAGTAAAAACATCAACTCTCTTCTTCGTATCAAGATACGCTAGAATCAAATCCCTCAAATTTTTCCACGGAATGCACTTACACTCTCCTTTTTGCTTGATCCTAGTTGTAATCCACTGTTCACTCATCCCTGTAATGTTCATCAATTTCTTCCCAAAGGTTGAGACATAAGCGACTCTCGAATAGGCTTTATCGGCTTGAATCTTTGGGCAATAAAGTAGAGCTGTATATTCTTCCGTAGTGGGCACCAAATCGACCCTCCCAAAGGTAAAGCAACTGTATACAGGGTTCCAACACTAGGCGAGGGCCTGGAATAAGTGTTCGTCCACCTTGATGTCGAGCAAGTAAGGCAAATCCCATAACTACAGTAGAACAACTGCTTGGTCTTATCATTCCACTGGTCCCATATCTCTTTTAATTCTTGAAGATTATTTTGCGTCACGCTGATGCGGGTGTAGTCCCATAATTCTGACGTGTACCCCTCAGCTAGACTATCCCCTTTCTCTAATTGTGCTTTCTCTAACCATATACGGACAACCGCATTACCTTTCACTTATCAAGAAATTCGTTCTCCATGGCAAGCTCTCTAATTTAGTAATCAAATGTGAATCGACACGTCTTAAATATGAAATGACATGCAATCATAGCCAAAACAAAACACAATAAGTTAGCATCATATACCAAAAATAAAACTCAAAGCAGATAAAAAAATAATCAAGCACCTATCTGGGTGATTGCTAGGGTTTGGCATAGTTCTACCTAGGTGAACTCTTAGGGTTTTCTACATGTGGTTTGGTTCTAAATTTGAGGTACTCGAATCGGCAGATTCCTCGATCTTCACCTATTATAGGCTTATACGGACCGAGTTCAGTTCAGGGGAATACATTTCCCTATGGCTGCACGGAGATAAAAATATCACAAAGACATAGGTACGGATGTATCCCGAAAGCGATCCATTATCATGCACGAAGGTGAAAACCTCACGAAAGAGTAGCTTTTCACTCCCACTTAAAAGGGTGTAACCAAACGGTCATGCAATGTAATGTGCGGGGATAAAAACTCGAAATAAAACAAAAATATGAATAAAACAAAATGGATGAGATGCAGTGATAGGATTGTCTATTAAAACTAAATTTTTAATTTTTCAACAAAAAGACAAAAAACAATCAGTTTACGGCTTGACTCTCTTATTGTCCCCAGTGGAGTTGCCAAGTTGTCGAAACCATTCAATTTTCCAACAAAAAGACAAAAAATAATCAGTTTACGGCTTGGCTCTCTTATTGTCCCCAGTGGAGTTGCCAAGTTGTCGAAACCATTTTTATATTTTCAAAAATAGGGATCAACTTTAATAATGAAAATGAAGTCGCCACCAATCTTTTTTGAGGTGTGATCGGGTCACCTTGAGATTGATCATTTTAATAAAATATTTTGATTTATTAAAACAATGATTTTGGTCTACAAAATCCGAGAAAACGGGCTTGGGAGTTGGTTATACACGAGGAAGGATTAGCACCCTCGTATCGCCCAAAATTGGTACCTTATTGATTAATTAATGTCTTAATATAGACAATTTGAAAAGATTTTAAAATACGATCCTTTTTATTTTTTAAAAAAAACTTGAATAAATCGAATTGGATGTTAAGACCCTCTTGTCTCGAAGCAATAAAATGTCACATCCAGTAAGTTAGGATATAACAATTTAAACCTTCGAAACTAAGCTTGTCTCATGCATTTAAGTTTAAAAACGATATTTTGTTATTTGGGTCAAACGAAAAATCGGAACCCAGTAAGTTAGGACACAATTTCTCAAATTTCCAAATGCAGAATATTACTTTTTTTTAGAAATCCTTACCTCGAGACAACAAAATTTCACATCCAGTGAGTTAGGACACAACATTATGAATTCCCGATAATAAGCTTTTATTTGAAATTCATATGTTTTTATTTCAAAAGGGTAATCGGTTATTTAGATTCGACGAGAAAAATCGAAACCCAACAAGTTAGGGCACAATTTTGTCGAAGCTTCCAAATATCGAGTATTGTCTTATTTTTTTTTTTAAAAATTCCTTTTTATGGACTTTGGTAAAAAAATCAATGCAATATTAAAAATGATATACGAAAAAAAAAAAACTACGTACATGAATAACAGCAATATGAAATACAGATAAACAATTTATGGAACATATAATAGCAATAATTGTATAATATACATTATTTAAAAACTAACATCAATAAACAAAGACAAATGAATTAAATGACATATAAAACAGTTTAAAAATAAATAATATAAAAAATTAAAATATATAATATGTAAAAGAAAATACTATAAACATCGATTCAAAGTAAATGATATAAAATAATTTGAAGTAACTAGTAAATAGAGTAACTTAAAATAAATAATTTATAAAACAAGTTAAAATAACATGTAAAAGGTTTAAAATATAATATGTGGGAATGAAATTTAAAAATATAACAATTGAAAGAAAAATGACAAAAAAAAACTAAAATAGATAATATATTTAAAATAAATAATACGTGAAAAAACTTTAAATAAATGATAAAACAATTAAAAAATAAACAATTTAACAAATTTTAAAGTAACATATAAAATGGTTAAAACTAAATAATATATATAATACAGATAATATATAACAAATAAAATAATATATAATAATGTATAATAAACAAATTAATGTAAACAAAAAAGAATAACATAATAGAAAATAAATAATATATAAAAATACTAAAATAAATAAATAACAAATAAAAAAGGTTAAAATTCAACGAATTAAAGACCAAATCGGAATAAAAATGAAATTAAGGGTAAACAAAACAAAGAAACAAGTGCAGAAGGACCAAATCAAAACGTGCGCCACATCGTGGGGACCGATTGGGCAATTATGCCCTATCACCAAAACGGCACCGTTTCAATATCCGCATTTAAATGGCCCAAGGACCAAGATTAAAACAAAAGCAAAATTTCAGGGCCAAATTTAAAAATAAAAGAAAAATAGAAATTGGATGAAATTGCATAGAAATAATAATGCGGAAGGACCAAGGGAGCAAATAGCCCCTTTATTAAAAACATGTGGATCCTCCTCGAGTCGGGTCAACGCTCGAATTTGGCCTTAAAACGACGCCGTTTTGGGCATTAATGGATCACACCAAAATGACGTCGTGCGATTGGCCTATAATTATTAAAAAAAACTAAAAAAAAAAACATTTCAAACCCCTTAAAAACAAAAATTTTGAAACTCTCCAAAAAACTCTCTTGCCCTTCAAGCTCCGGACACAGTTCGGTCGAGCTCCGATCATCGAGCTAGCACCATCCGCCACCATCCACCATCGTATATGGTGGTCGGACTTCCAAAAAAAAGGTATCTCGACTGATTTGACTCCCCTAAACCCGAATCTGAAGCCCAAAAACCTCTAAGGTATCTCCAAAACACAAAAAAGAAAGCCACCTCCTCAGCTTCCCTCATTTCATTCATCCGAAAGAGTAAACATTTTCAAACATTTTTATTTGCTATATGTATAAAATACATGTATATTAGATATGCAAAAAAAAAACTCGAAGAATACCTCTGCTTTTTCTTTCTATTAGCGTTCGTAGTTTTTTACACTAGTTACATTTGGCTTTTATAGTTGGAATAAAATAAAAAAAAATACAAGATCCCGATTTTTGTACTAATTATTCATTGTCCATTGTATTTTTCTACAGGTGTGTACGGCGTCGATAGGGGCAGGATTCGTGCGCTGACAGCGGCGTGATGGAGGTTGCAGCGCCTAGGGTTTCAAAAGTGTTGAAATTGTTTGGGCCATTTAGGCTCGGTAGGTTTGGGCTTATTCTTTATTTGGGTAGTGGATTTTGATGTTTTGGGCTATTTGGGTTTTAGTAATTTGGGTCTGTTTTTATTGGGCCTTTGGTCTTGTAATTGGACACTTTATTGGATTTGTATTTGGTTTTTTTGTCTATTTTATGTTTTTGGGTTTTGTATGGGACCGGGTAGATTGGGCCTATTACACAAGGCAAACAACAGCCTTATGATGTCCAACCTTGCAACTAGTGCAAAGGTTTCAAAGAAATCAATGCCATGCTACTGACTGTACCCCTTCACAACTAGCCTGGCTTTGTGCTTATTCAGTAACCCATCTGCATTGTGTTTGGTCTTGAACACCCATTTCACACCAATAACCTTTCTATTTACTGGTCTATCAGCCAGCTCCCATGTGGTCATTTTTGTGGATCTTTACCTCCATTGCTTTTTTCCAACAGCCCTCCCTTGTAGCCTCACCAAAATTAGAAGGATCAACAATGGTCATATCACACCTCTCATAGATGTCCATTAAGATTTTATTGCCTGTGACAAGTGCCTCATCATAATTATCCTCAGTTTTAGCTTCAATCTCAGCATGCTACAAATCAAGATCATACTGGTCTAGCTCAGACAAACTTGCATCTATTCCATCCCATTTCCAACAACTGCCCTCATTGAATTTCATATATCTGCTCACAACAATCTTCTTAGTGGATGGATCAAAGACCCTATACACTTTCTTTACACTATTGTAGCCAATAAAGACTCCAAGCATGGACCTCTTCTCCAACTTGGTTCTCTTTTCAACTGGCACCAGTGTATAGCATAAGTAGCCAAACACTTTCAAGTGTGAGACATTTGGTTTGTGTCCAAACCAGGCTTCAAAAGGTGTTTTTCCTTTGACTGCACTAGTTGGTAGCCTGTTTAGCAAATACATAGAGGTGTTTACTGACTTAACCCAAAAAATTTTAAGCATTTTGCCTTCAAACAACAAGCACTTAGCCATATCGAGAACAGTTCCGTTCTTTCTCTCACAAACACCATTTTGCTGTATTGTGTAGATAGTGGTTAATTGGTGCTGAATTCCAACTTCATCACAAATCTTTTGAAACATTTGAGACACATATTCAGTCCCATTATCAGACCTTAAAATCTTCAACTTGCAACTGGCTTGATTCTTAGCCAATGCCTTGAACTTGTAGAAGTAGTTAGCCACCTCTGACTTTTGTTTCAAGAAACTCACTCAACAGAATCTGGTGCAATCATCAATGAACAATGCAAAGTACCTGCTGCTATTCAAAGAAGAAGTCTTCATAGGGTCACAAATGTTTGTATGGACCAGTTGTAGGCTCTCTTGAGCTTTCCAAGCTTTGTTAACAGGAAAAGGGAGTCTGGTTTGCTTGCCAAACTGACAGACTTCGCACACATCTTTCCTAGGCTCAATCTTGGATATTTCTTCAACTAGGCTCATCTTGTGAAGTAAACTTAGTGACTTATAGTTCATATGCCCCAGCCTCTTGTGCCATAAGCATGATTATTAGTCAAAGCTGTATGTGCCTTAGTTTCTAGTTGATTTACAACTAAAATGAAGGATCTATCATGCATAGCTACTATCACTAGCACTTGATCAAAAGAATCCTTGATCACACAAGTCTTTTCTTCAGAAATAAGAGAGTAACCTTTCTCTAACAATTGACCAACACTCAGTAGATTCTGATCAATATCTGGTATAAAAAGAACTTCTGAGATTGTTTTGTTATGTAATAGCCCGGTTTGGACCCTAGTCAGAATAGTAGTTTCGGGACCACATATCCAAGTTCGAAAAATATTTTGATATTATTTTCTATGTCTGTAATGTATGAATCTGCATCTGTGAAATTTCTGTGATTTAATTTATCTGTCTCTGTGCTGAATTATGAAAAGGGATTAAATAGCACAAGTTGTAAAATTAGTATACTATTTGTTAAAGTATTAAATTACTATGATTTGATTTATCCAAAGTCCTTATATTGTTAATATGACATGTAATGGTTAATGGACATTTATGTCCATGAATGATAAGTTATATATTGTTGATTCATTAAAGGCATAATAGTAAATTGATTATTATTGTGTTTTTAATAAAACAAAAACTAAAACATGGCCATTATCATCTTCAATAGCCGATTTTGAAAGAAAAAGGGCTAGGTTTCATGCTTTGTGATATTCGACTAGTACTAAGTTAAATTCAAGGTATGGTTTTACTCCATTTTTAATAATTTCTACGTTTCTGAGATCGTTGCTTCGTGTTCTACAATGCCCATGTTACAATTTATGTTTCTGTTGAAGATTTCATGAGATGCCATTGTTGATTTTATAAGCTTTGAAGTGTTAATGGCTGAAAAATAATAGATATGTGATAGATTGATGTATTTTTTGTTTTTGAATTTTGATAAAATTGAGTATTTAGGGCTAAATTGAGAAAAATGAGAATTGGGAGGACTAGTTTGCGAAATAAATGTGATTTATGGGCTCAAATGAATGCCAAGGAAATTCGGCTAAAATAGTATAAAAGAAATTTGTGAATTTTGATGATTTTGTGAAATTAGGACTTAGAAGTCAAAATGTGACAATGTAAGGGCTATTTTGCAAAATGCCCTAAATAAATGTATTCATGGATTAAATTGAATGAAATGAAGGATTGAATGATCAAATTTGAATTGATTTAGATCAAGAACAAAGAAAAACGGACTTAGATCGAGGGAAGTCCAAAATCATTGAATAGACGGCTTGAATTCGTCTAAATCCGTACGAGGCAAGTAAATATACAAATATGTGTTATATTGACGTTAGCTATGTATTTATGAATTATAAACTATGTTGGATGGGCATGAGAGCTTGATGTTTAAAGTCTGAATAAATTCCGAGAATGTGATATTATTAGCCCAAAAGCATCGTATAAGACCGTGTCAGGGACACCGGCTTCGATTGAATATTACGTGTAAGACCCTGTCTGGGACAGTGGCATCTATTTTGAATCACATGTAAGACCACGTCTGGGATGTCGGCATTGTATGAGATTATAAACATCTGAATCATCTGATAATAAATTTACGAGAAATGGATTGAGTATATGTATTGCGAAATCAATTTAGGTACGTTTGTATCATACTAAAACTCTGTACATGAAAGACTCTGTTTCTATGAAACCATGAGAATGGAATATGAGCACATGAGGATGAAATGATTCATGAAATTACCTTGTGTAATGACCATTATTCTTGGTTTATATTTTGCCAAATTGAAATAGTTATTTTGCTTTTGTTTTGGAATTGAGGTTTAAATTGTATATTGCTTACTAAGCTCTTTATAGCTTACTCTGTCTATTCTTTCAACTGTTTTATAGATATCGTAGCTACTGTGGGCTCGGGGATAGTCAAGGATCATCACCACACTATCGAGCTTGATTTTGGTACCTTTTTTATTGTACAAAGTTTAAGTATGGCATGTATAGTCTAGAGTGACTAAGTATGATTTTGAGTTGTGTTTATATGTCATGTGATATGGTTAAATTATGGTTATATACTTGCTTGGATTTTGGTGATAATGATGGAGGAATGATCTTATGAAAATGGATAATTTTTGTCATGAAGTTGTGGAATGAATGCTAAGTTTTGAATGTGCTAAGAAGGGATAGGCACCATGAGTTTAGTCTTGGTTGTTATCCAGGAATTGGTTATTCTTTGGCATAAGATTAGTATATGAATGTTTTGTTCATTTGGATAAAGGATTTTAGGCCTAAAATTTATCGGTTTTGTGCAGGAAAGGTTGAGTTTTTGGTATGTTTATGAAATTGACCCAAATGGGTGGGAAATATGACTTATATCAAGTCTGCTTAGTGTCACATGGCTAGGGCACACGGGCGTGCCTTATGGTTGTGCTAATTTTCCAGTAATGGCACAAAAACTCACACGGCCAAGACACACAGGCGTGTTTTGTGACCGTGGTAAAAATTCAGTATACTGGCTCTATTTTGGCACGGCTTGGGTTCATGGGCATGCCTAAATCTCGTGTGAGGCACACGGCCTGGTCACACGGGCGTGTGACCTCCTCAATTTGGAAAATTTTGTAAGTGTTCTGAAGTTTATGAATGTGTTTAGTTTACTCCCGACCCTATCTTATTGCATGTTTGAGGTCTTATAGATCTCCAAAAAGGAACTTTAAGTTTGAATCTTGCTATAATCTGTGAATATTTTGTTCTGATCTGTTCTGAGTATCTGGTAACGCCTCTTGCCTATTCCGGTAACGATTACAGGATAGGGTGTTACATGTTACCTGACTGAGTGCAAATCACCACCTTGCCTTTGCTTTTGGCTTCGATGAATTCACCATTCCCAATTCTAACGTTGGACACAAAACTGGTGTCTAGCTCCCTGAACATGCCTTTTTTAAAAGTTATGTGATAAGTGCAGCCATTGTCAATTAGCCAATTCTTCCTAACTTTACTCGAGCTTGCAACGCAAGAGGCAATAAAGACATGCTCCTCCTAAGCTTGGACATCCTAAGCAGCTTGAGCTTGATTCTGTTACTGTGGTTGTGTTTTTTCCTTGTTCTTGTAGACTTTTTCAATGTGGCCTAGTTGGTTGTAGCTTCTACATTGAATGTCAGGCCTGTACCAGCAATATTTTTCCAAATGAGTGGATTTCTTACAGTGAGTGTATGGTGAAAACTTTCTTTTTGCAGCATCCTTCTTCCCTTTCTTTTTCTTTTCTAACAAAGGCGTCTTGCCCTTGTAACTAGAGCTCCTAGCTTGAAAGGCTCCATTAGAATACTCCTCCATTCTGTTTACTCTTCTTTACTTTTATGCATAGAGAGTATTTATTAGCTTTGTTAAGGGTATAGTTGATAGGTCTCTCGAGTCCTCCAAAGAAGAGATTTTTTTACTCATACTTCTCTGGAAGAGTTGTAATGACCTTTTCAACTATCCTTTTGTCATTAAACTCATCTCCAAGTAGTCTTATGTTGTTGACTGTGGCCATAATCCTATAGCATACTGTTTAATGGTTTCAGACTCTTTCATCCTCAGATTCTCGAAGTCCCTTCTCAAATTGATCAACTGTTGCTGCCTGGTCTTGTTTGACCCTTAAAACTCTTCCTTGAGTCTGTCCCAGGCCTGCTTTGGAGTATTACAAGATATTATTCTTGTGAAAATCACATCTGAAACTCCGTTTTGAAGGCATGACATAGCCTTATACTTTTTGGCACAGTCCTCACTGTGCTGCCTAATTTGAGCTATGGTTGGATTAGCTCTCAAAGGTAGTGGCTTTGTGTCAGCTAGAACAACACTCAACAAATCATGAGCCTGCAGATATGTCTTCATTTTCACAGCCCAAATATTGTAGTTTTCACCAGAAAAGACAGGTGGTTGTCGTGGTGAAAAGCTCATTCTTTTGCAGCAACTGAACAAGCCAACAAATATAACTTATGTTTCTTTTCTTTCAAACACGAGTCACTCGAAGAATCAACACACAATAAAGGTCCTCAAAGATAACAGACTCTTGATACCATTTTTTGAGTTAAAAACAGCCAAGAATAAAAAAAAAACTAAAATTTGTGTTGAAAGATGAAAAACAGAAGCAAAAATCCAAATGTTGAAGGAAAAAAGAAGTTGACTTATCACATTACTACATTAAGCAAGATAACATGTACATATATAGATCTATTACATTGGAAGAAAATAAATCTTGCTTGTGCAAGTAACCAAGCAGTAAAATTAACTTAATGATAACCTAAAACCTACTAAAACTGCTAAGTACATGGCTAAACCTTAGCTAATCAAAAAGTTACAATCAAATCAAACATATGTCACATGTTACAAAAGTTCGATGACCGAAATACACCATAGACATTAGCATGCTGCTGTATTGTGGCTTGGACGCTTGCATGCTGCTGAAATGTTGCCAACTTTCAACAGTTAGAGATCCCAAGGAATGAGAAGTGACAGTCTACTCCACCATGATGCAAATTAAGGAATAAAAGGACTTTTTAATGGCTGGCAGGTAGCAACACGAAGCCCTACTAGAAACTTCCTATACTTTAGCAAAAGGACATTGTTGGCTTTTCTGCATTTTTTACGAGCTTTTGGACCCTAAGCCAATGACGGGAAGTTTTATTGGTTGGTGTTTTGGATCAATCCCAAAATCATTATACTTTCTTTCTATGTAGCTTTATGGTAGAAATTAAGGCCATAGGTTCTGAAATAATGATTAAAGCAAGGAGGCTGCTTGTTTATGGGAAAGTTTGGTACGGGTCACAGTCTTTATTTTGAGGTGTCCCCACTCCTCCCCCCCCCCCCCCCCCCTCCTTCCATTGGAGGCCGAAAGCTGAATGCAAACAAAATTACAATGATAACATAAATATTTTCACTAATCTTTCATCCAACATTGTCGTCATTTTGACATCATAGTGATCCAAATGAACCTAGACTAGATCGTTTCTAATGGTTCAATCTACAGGGAAGTTGCTTTTTGTTCATATAGGCTGGTCTGATCCCTTGCAGTAACTTTCCAACAATTTTGTATTGTATGTGTAGTTTAAGCTTTCTGGCTTCTTATTCAGTGTCTACCTCAGTGGACATTGACATTTTGTTTTTCCCCACCTTGTGTGGAGGAGGCTTTTAAACTTTAAACATTAATATAAAGAGACAAAAGGCATGCCGTTTCAATTCTGTTCTTTTCTCAGAGGATGGGATAAAGCTTTCAGTGATGTGCTGTTGTGATTACAAATTCTTGATGCTATGGTTTTTTTACCACTTCTATGTTCAAGGTGTGCCAAGAGTAAACATCAATCAGTCTTAGAGACTTGAGCATGGTTTGACGCTAAGCATTTCTACCATAATCCATGAAAGTTGGTATTCCAAAATCCATCATCAAAACAACTTATGGCTTAGTTACTGCATGACATTCGAAATCGGATCCTATACAAAATGAATTAATGTAGCCTAGCCTTATATTATTAACTAGTTCACACAGGTTAGCATGATAAGATGAGGAATTAACTTTTATATCGAAATTCCGTGCCAGCAAATCTCTTTGAAATACAAGCAATGAAATTCATCTGCAAAACCCTTGCTTCCTCCCACCTCATTAGTTACTCTAGAAACATGAATGATGGCACATTATGAATGTACCATGTTAGACGTTATCATCAGTACATAAAAAAATTACTTCATCCCAGATGATACTACATGACTTTCTCCTCATGCTTAGCCACTAAAGTCACTGATAAAGACTAGTTATTTCTAATTAGGCCAGTAGATTCCAAGGTGTTGCTGATTTAACCCATAAATCCCCCTCCTGGCATATTAGGTGGGGCCTGTGATGAAACTTGCCCCTGAGAAACTAATTGTGATCGTCCTGGACCTTGAACGTAAGCAGGACCCATTCCTGAACCAACCATTTGTTGTTGCTGAGAAAGTTGCTGTTGCTGCATCTGAGGGTGTTGCGACTGTTGCTGCAGTTGCTGCTGCTGTTGTTGTTGCTGCTGCAGCTGGGAAAGCTGCTGCTGTTGCAGCTGTGGTATCTGCTGCTGCGGTTGTTGTAGCTGAGGGAGTTGTTGCTGCTGCAAGTGCGGAAGCTGCTGTTGTTGCAGCTGTGGATTCTGCTGCTGTTGCTGCTGCTGTAACTGGGGCTGCATCTGCTGCTGCTGCTGCTGCAATTGCAGCTGTTGCTGGCTGGACATTTGTGGTTTAAAGACAACCATATCCTGACTCCATAAAGAGCTTAGTTCAAATAAATCTAAAGCAATAAGATAATGAAAGAACATAATTAAGAGTCCATGTCATTGCTGATTTCAAAATTAAGAGTCCATGTCATTGCTGATTTCACTATTTTCTTTTCAATCTTGGAGCAAAAAGCAAGTAATATTTTTGGATGAGTGGAATTGTTCCCTTTTTTTGGAAAACTAAAAAGTATTACTTTCATATAAAATAGATATGTTACGACCAGTATAGCATTTCAGTGATTACATGTTAATCAAATTTCATTTTGCATTGTAAGCAAAAGCAAGAAGTAAATGGAGGCTACAGAAAATTCATATAAAGCTACAGGCTACTCATCTAGTTTGCAGCTTTTACCATTTCGTTTAATTTTTTTGGTTTGTCTAGAGAGGGGTGGAGGCCTGGTGGCGTGTTGGAACTGTGTAGCTGGGAATAAGTACAGGTTATTGTTATTCAGATTAGAAAAGGCACCAGAATATAACAATAATAATCCACACATGACAAACTAAAAGCTTGGACTCAAAGTTAAAACATTCTCACCCCAGGGAAAAGCATTCCTATCAAGCGGCAGGCTTTGTCAGAAACTGAAAGCAGCAATGTCTGTTGTGGCAACTGAATTACAGCACACTGCAGGAATGAGAAGTGGGAAATTAGGTCAGAATAATCCGCAATTTCAAATTAAAAATGATTGATAGGATAATTTAGAGAAATTCAAAGCTCGACATGGCTCCTAGCAACACTCCAGGAGATACAGATACAATTACAAAGTCTCAAGCTTCAGCTGTAAGCATCAACAAGAATCTGAGCAGTAAGTTTGCTTATTTGGGGGTCTACATGAGTCCTGGAAGACATTCAAATTGAAATTCAGCATTGATTCAAATATAAAATTATCCTCAACCACTTACAAGCTTCTTCTCTTGTAGCTGTCCAAGAAATCCATGCTGATTCATTGCCCTGAAAACTAAAAAATCTGCCTTCCCAACATATTGCCTGATGTTGAATAAAACAAAATTATTGAGAAAATTGAAAGATAAAGAACAATGTTTTCACAAACTAGAACTTACTTGTTATTCATGTGATCCTGAGATATAAGACGAACTATTTGCATGGTTTGTGGCCAATGTGCTGCAAGTCTGAAGCAACAAAAACCAGAATCCTCACGTTCTATTAACCTAGATTGGCTTTAAATATATATAAAAATAATAGAGTCATCAAAGAACCTAAAATCCTGTAAGGAAAATGAAAGCCACGTCTAAAAGAAATAGAATGAGTATTTTTATCATTATATTATCCCCACTAGGGACTGAAAAAGAGAAAAAGAAGTTGCACATTAACCATTGACTTACGTCTCAGAAGCTGAGGCACTCCGATAACCCTGCAACAAATAGCTCCGAAGTCAAAAGCATGGTTGAAGCAGAATACGCAAGGCATTAAAAAGAATCAAAAAAAAGAAAAAAGAAAAAAGAAAAAAAGTGTGCTGTATTTGAAGTAACATCGTCAACAGATGTTCGTAAACATACTTCCAATCTGGTGATAAAGACCGGCTGCCCTTGTCTCTGCCCAGATAAATTTCCCTGAATTTATTGATCATTCAAGAGAATTAGACATCCCACAAGACAATATACAACAAATAAAGAGGCAAATAATACAAAAAGATTTATTATACACATACAAATCACCAACAATATTTCAAGGAATTAACGAAAAAAGAAAGATATACAAGGAGAAAACTGAAGCCAGAAGCATTACAGGTTTTATTATCTTGCTCACCTTCTCAGGAACTACTTTTTCGGAACCAACAAAACCTCTATTTTTATTACTAATTTAGGTGAAGGCAGTGTTTTATGGAGGAGACAACAAAGGTGCACAGGGCCCCTCAAGTAAATTGCAAAGCATGGAATGATTTCACAGAAGCATCAACATTCCAATTCCTCTTCCTTCAACAAGAAATTCTACTCGTCATGAATGAGAGTACCCCCAGTTGATCCAAGAAGGGACCAAAAGATTATAGGGAAAATAAGTGATATAACGGCAAACTTTCAAGCAAGACTGTTCCTAAGAGATTGTACACAGCATGTCTCCCCCAAGCAAAAGAATAGCTCTCAGGAAATATGGTTTATTGGGAGATCTATAATCACACAAGAATGAAAGAGCCGAAAGTACTAAAGTACCTTCTACCGTGATACACGTATAAAAATAATTAAAAAAATGAACTGCCACTAAAGTTTAGAAGGAATTCACCCAGAAGTTTCTACATTTACTCAATGCAAGGAGGTTCATAAATTTATCATCACTATCGTCTAAAATCATGCACTAGATTACCTCCCAGACTTTAACATATTTGGATTGTGCTGATTGCAAAGCACCTGACGTCTGTTGTGATAGTGGCATACTAGCAGCTGAACTGTTGCTCACTCCAAGTGTCTGCATTCCAGACTGTACTTGTTGAGACATGCCTGGAGTAGGAATCATTGTGCCATTTCCAGAAGAGACAGTTGATTGACCAAGGGCACTCATATTCTGGCTCATGCCAACTCCACTTTGCATCATTTGGTTACCTGAATGGTTTCCTTGGCTCATGCCAGGTACTGATTGACCTATATTCACTGCTCCTTGAACATTGCCCATTGGTTGTGAAATTCCAATGTTTGAATTCCCAGCCACATTTGAAGTTGCAGAAGAAAATGAACTAAGACCTGAGTTTGGTGGGACCTGTGCAGTCCCTGTAAGAGCTCCTGAGCCAGTTAATGAAGTCATAGTCGGTTGCCCAGATGATAATACAGTATGAGCTGGAGGCACAGAGGATGCCATTCCACTAGATATCATATTGGACATATGCATGGCCACTGGTGTTTGACCCATTGATTGAAGTCCTATAGAAGTTCCTCCAGTGAGAGCGGCAGAGCTCATAACCCGTGCTTGAGAAAGATTGTTTAGTATGTTCACATTTGCAGCAGCTGGAGGCACAGGACGTGAAGGCTGTGTCATGCCACTTACAGAAGGTTTTAGTTCTTGCATGTTGTCACCACTTGTCATCCCCTCCTGTGTATTTGTCAATGGCGAAGAGGTTTGCAAGGTCGGGATTGCTTGAGAAGGCGCACGTGGAACAGAGGGAACATGTGAAAAAGCAGGTCCAGTTGCCATGGATGTTATTGTTGTGGGCTCCTGAATAATAAAATATGCTTAAATATCCAAATAACACAGAAACAAATTTTCATTAACTAAAGTAAATGAGACTTACAACTTTTACAGTAGCAGTGGCAACATTTCCAACAGAAACAGGTAGCCTGCCCACCATAGATCCATTCACTAAAAAAGAGATAAAAAGAAAGTCTTACGCAAGAATTGGTCACAGCATAAATAACAATTTCAAAGCAAGTCAAATCTGTTTATTTCTCCAATGCTCAATTTTTATTTTTCCAAGTGGTGTGTGAATCTGTATCTACTGTACTATCTACAGACTAAAATTAATAAATGAATGAGGTGCACAGCAAGTTAACAGATGCAGAACAGGTCTTTTGTTTCAATTATTAAGTTCTGCAATGGAAAGGGATATGTCTAGGCTTTTTAGATAATTGTTCTTTTACTTCTTTGATGCTGAAGAAGAAACATATCAATCAATAAGAGGAAAAGAGCTTATGTTACAAGATAATCACTAAGAAGCCTTCTTTAGTGATGAAAACTGAAAAGACAGTCTCGAAAATCTAGCATAATGAAGTCAGACCTGACAGATCTAAGATATGAAAATCAAGGTTACAAGTGGAAAGGCTTAGCATCCAGCATAATGTACATTAGTTCCCTGCTTTTCTATTTGCTAATGTGCTTAATAGAGCAGAGCCAAGAATATGAATAAGCACACAAATTAGTCAGTCACATGCAACGATCAGTATCCAGTTAAAAGCAGCATTCTACAGAAGGGATCAACAGATTCTGCATAAACCACCTGATGATGGAGGTGGTCCTGTAACTGAAGTGACAGAAGCCATGTCCTTTTTCACAGGACTGTGATTGGTTGCCAAACTTGGAACTCCAGAGCGACTTAAAGCAGCACGGCCCTCCATAAAGTTCTCTGAAATCAGAACAAGAAACTGAGAGTTTTTAACATTATCAACTGGTGGATCTGCTGCTCGGGGGTTCCGCTTTCCCTGTATTTGTGAAAATGCAGTCAGAATACTTAGCTTTTAGCAAGCAGAGAATATTAGTGGCTAAGCAAAGAAAACAGAATCTAGGATAAACTGTAGCAAAAATCTACTAATTAAATAGCTTTCCAGATGTTTATTCTTCCAAAGCTCATCCTTTCTTTAGATAGTGCATCATATTTATAAGGAACAAATTCCATAAAGTGCGATGGAACCATCACCATCAGCAAGCAGCCAAGCAGGTTACATAGCAGACACCCCTTAAAAATACTTTTACCAAATGTTCAAGAGAGGAGACTAGTAGGTGTTGCAAGACATAGCCAGTACATCTAATGCTAGAGAGAAAACACCCAAACGAGTCGCAAGAGAAACGGAATTAGAAATGTTATACTTATAATCCTTACAGCACTGTAGATTGCTTTTAGCTTTGCAAGCTGCTTCGGACATATCACAGATAAAGAAACAGAACACTGCAATGCAAACTCAAGGTCAGTTAACCTCCTCCTAAAAAGGTAAACTGGAAGTAGTGGACAAGAGAAGCAAAATGGTGTTGACCTACCTGAGCAAATGATCTAGCTACTGTTTCAGCATCAGACAGACGACTCTCTGTCTCGGCTTCAGAATTTTCGACTTGCTCCAAATTTTGAATTTGCGGTCTATAGACTGGTGTAGGCAAGGGATAGGGATTACTGGCAGCAACAAGGATGCAATGTCTTTGCCCATCCACATTTTGTGGTGTTTGGTTTCCATTTGAAGCAATAGGAAACATCTGAGCAGCACATCAGATGAACAAGAATAAATGTCATGTGAAATGTACTAAGACATCAGCCATACATAGACAAAATTTGCCGATTTTAATTGATTAAACAGATAGAAGGACCATAATAAAATTGAGGATTCAATTGAAACAATATAAAAGTTAGATAATTTAACCCACTTAATAGGTTAAGGATGCTTGATGCAATTTACCCCAATAGTTTCTACTTCTAGTTGCCATCTCTTCTAGTCTATGTTTTGAGAAGCAAATGCATTTCACTTATCATAAAGCAATGCATAAAAACCTAAAATTTTAAATCACGGACTTCTGAAATACATTAAACTGGCGTATCATGGTTCTGCGACAGGATAATATTATGCAACATCCACCATGCATTTTCTTCCCTCTTTGCTGTTGAAATGGAGACAGTAATGAGGGGTTTATGGCCTATATCTCCTAAAAATTTGAAGGTATTTGTAACAATATGCGAGTTATAAAAATCCTTACAGTAAAATAATATCTTCAAGCAAAACGACTTTTGGGTCAAATTTAAATCTTGAGAAAATCAATGTGGTATAACGTGCCTAACTTGTTAGAAGAAGCATCTAATTTAAGGAGACAAATCATAAATGAACCAAAAAAGAAGACTTGTAAAGTAGTTATCAATCAGAAAGCATAAAACAAATGCAGTTAAAATATTTAAAATCACATGACTCTCCATACCATCAGTGCTTCAGACAGCCCTTCGGCAATTGCAGCATCATTGAAACCACCACCAGAAAAAGGTAGAGCCGACAGCCATTGTAAGAAAATATCAACATCTTTTGTCCACCCACTACGCTGTACTAGGCAAGCTGCATATAGCGTCACAGTTTCCAAATAATTTAGTTTCGCTACTAATAACCCACTTGAGGTCGAAAAAAATAGAGCAAACAGCATACCACAATATGATCCATGAGTGTTGAATGTGACCAACGAAAACTCAACATTAGATGTAGAGTTCTTCTGTATTTAAACAAGTCAACAGAATTAATGTATTTACATATAGAATCACTATTAAGCAAACCAGATATCTTAAACTGACTGGAGAAAAAAATTTAAATTTAAATGGCTCCTTAAATTCACACAAATGAAAACTAATTCCCTCAGGTGAATTCAGAGGCCTTCACCGGATTGCCCATAATCATTGTCTAACAATCCTTTAGTTGTTAATGCAAGGGTCAAAATTGATAGTCTTTTGCTAGATTATATACAATAAATATTCAACTTGTCATCTTATATCATGTACCAAGTAGTAACAGACTGAAACCTCAACAGCATAGTAACAGTTAATGCTGTAAAACCCAATGGTGATCATAGGTTTAGAGAAGTAGCTCATCAGAATGGAAGAAAGATTGAGGAGAAAAGCCCTTTTACCTGCCCTGTCAACTCACTACTACAGAAACACCTGCAGGATTACCACAATCTATAAGAGATGGCAAACATACATAAAATATATATTCACACAAATAGTTAACAAAGGTTAACAGCCATAAACACAATGCAGGGTAAAGAGAAACAGAGCCTGGTTCTCCCCTATGAACCAAACCACTTAATTGAAACTGAAGCTGAAACAAACATTCTCATTTAAGCACACAAGCAAAACACAATAATTAAATTTTATGATGTACATTTATAAAACGAGGAAATTCCATTAAATTCACAGCAGATTAAAAGAACAGTGTAACTCAAAGCAGAAAGAAACATATACAACAAACACTATTACCCAACGGGAAAAACAGCACAATGATGATATAAAAAAAAAAAAATACTCTCTAGATTATAAGCGAGTTTTCCGCAAATGTGGCCATAAAAAGAAAACGAAAATGCGAAGCGCATAACATAAATAAGAAAAAGGGTCATCTTTAAATTTAGACAAGAGTTTTCCGCAAAGACTAACAAATATATTGACATACAATAACGGAAGTTCAATAAATATTTCTTTTTCTATCAACATTTGCAACATTCCCATCGATTGTAACAATAGAATCAAACTAAAAAACCAAATCGAGTAATGGAAATGGTAAATTTAAGGAAAGAGGTGGATACCTGATGATCTTGTCGAGGTAATCGGAGACGACGATATGCCAGTAGGGACCCATGGCCGCAGTGCCTTCAACGGCCACGATTAGCTGCTTCTCTGCCATATTCTCCTTTGGGTATCAGGTTTTTACAATCTTCATGGCGATGGAAAAATACCAAACGAGTAAAGAAAGAAGAAAAATAACTGGGAACAAAAGGAAACAATAACTTGAACCTTTGATTTTTTATGTTATGTACAAAAATGAAAAATAAATTAAATGAATTTTTTTGTTTAATGTTTAGGGTCAAATTTTGCTCTTAGTCCCTCTACTATGTATAAGCTAAGGATTTAGGTCCTACACTTTAATTTGATCATTTTTTCACAATAAGTTGATATTTTTAGTTTTATACTTTTCAAAGTTCAAAATTTCAATATTGATCAAACCTTAATAATTAATATCATTAAATTAAGTTTTTCTATTTTTAAAATTTTAGATAAAGAATATATTATAACATTTTAATTTAAAATTACTAACAAAACCTAATTAATGGAATTAATGATTGTTGTTTTGTGTTAAAATTAAAATTTCATAATTTGTAAAGCATAGATATTAAAATTAATCAAATTGAAGAATATGAATTAATTTATAATTTTATGCATAATATAGAACTAATAGCAGAACTTAACTAAATGGAATTGATTGCTATTCTAAATTCGAAAAGTATAAGAACTAAATTTGAACTAATTCAAAAAAAATTATAAAGATTAAATTTACAATTTATACATATTACAAGGCCTAGGAGCAAAATTTTACCTAAAATAAACTAACTTGACACGACACTTCAACACAAATCATGTCATTGCGGTCTATGTAGAATTAAAATAGGAAAAGCGATTTTCTCTTTGATAGAATAAGAAAAGCGACCTTTATTAATTAGAAAAATGAGTAAAATGGATTGAGCTTCGACAATCAGACATATATTTGTTTGTTTATTTTTAAATTTTTTTTTTTGAAAAAGAAGAAAAGACGCAACTAATTAATCTAAAATAAATGGATTATTTGTAAACAATTGCAATTCTTCTCTCTATTAAAAGCTATTTTAGTCATTCAATTTGCTTCTACGTTTTCTTCACTAGGGAAGTATTCCAATGCCCAGCTTTCGACATTCTTCAAGAGATGGTGAATGTGCCTGATTATCGTCGGTGTAGAGGTCGTTGATTCCGGAACTTAGATAACTTCAATAGCTTCCAAAGTGTCTGTTTGTATCAACATTTCCTTACCTTACTTTTCCTGCACTAGCGACAAACCATCCAAAATACCCCATAATTCAGCCTCAAGTGTTGAGCATTTTCCCAACTGTCAGCAAAAGCCAATGATCCACTCCCCATGATTGTCTCTCAATATCCCTCCTACAGCAGCATAACCTGATTTTAATTTAACCGAACCATCAGTTCTGAGTCTCATCCATTTATCTGTCCAGTTAAGCTCTACCCTTATCTTTTGTCTTATGTTAGAGTTAACCTTGGGAAGAGACGCATACAGTTTTGCCCAACTGTACGAATCTTTGATGATTTCTTCTACATTCTATGGCACTTTCTGAAAAATAAGAAAATTCTTGTTTTTCCAAATACGCCACATGACAAGCCCAAAGAGAGTTGGCCAATCAATATCTTCGAAGGTGAATTTTTTACTATTTAACAAATTAAACATAAGCCACTTATGCAGATTCCTGGAAAAAAAACCAAGCTTGCTTCTCTATCAGAATAAGCTGCGACCAAACCTCTTTTGCTACACTACAATCTCTGATAGTATGATTAACATCTTTTGAAACTGCTCCATAGATCACACAATGATCATTGCTCACAATACCATGCTTTAATCTCTCCACTTGCATAAGTAATCATTGCTTGAAGACTAACCAAATGAACATCCAAACCCCCTAAGGCCCTTAATACTTCCATGATATTTTTCAAGTTTCATCTCTCATGTTCCACAAGTTTTCCTTGATTGTCTTGTAAGTACTCTTGATAGAGAAAGAACCAGTTAAGGTGCCTATCCAAGAAACTCTATCCACTCCAATAGAAGGGTGTGGGGGAGGAATACTAACAATACGATTTAAGATCTCATTTAGAAGCCAAACATGAAATAAATCTCAAAGGAGACGGTCTTCATCAAGGTTGTTTTGTGCTGCAATATAATTCAATAAAGGGCCAACTCTAGGAATCCAACTGTCCTTCCAACATCTTATGATGTCATTACCTCTGTCCAAATAATATTTTTTTAGAAGAGGGGCTAGTTCTTTGAAAGAGCTATCCAAAGAAAAGAACATTTCCCTTGCTTAATATTAGCAGGTAAGCTTTCCTCTACCTTATACTTCAACCTGAGAACACGAACCCATAAGGAGTCTGTACGAGCCCAAATCTGCCCGAGCCCATAAAAATACAAATAGAACCAAATAATATTAAATAAAGTGTCCAAGTCCATTACAAAATTTAAAGCCCAAATCAGCCCAAGTTATACCTAAAACCCAAAATATTGCAAACCCTAACCCAAAAGATTACAGCCCAATGGCTCAAAAGTTTTTTAAATTTTTTTCAGAAACCGAAACCCCAACCCTAGGACTAGCTGCGGCTGCTCCTCCACATCAGCACCACCATGTCCGGCATCCGTACCTGCAAGCAAGACCACGCAATAGCAGAGTGACAGCAACACTTGAAAATAAAGACAAAAACAAACAGTTGTAAAAATCGGCTATAAAAGCCACAAGAATTTTTGTAATGTTTTTTGATGAACGGAGGCAGAGAAATCAAAACACAAAAACAATATTCGAAACACAGAATCGAAATTTCCAAAGGTTGCATTTTTATTCTGTTTTCATTTCTATTTTTGTTCGATTTTTACTCCTAGTTCTCTCTTTTTTTAAAAAAAAGAACGAAAATACAAAAAAATTGAAAAACATACCTGATTTTTCGAAACCCGCCACTGTGGGTGGCCGAGGTTTGTCGTTTTCGATGAAAAACGACCCTTTTAGGCCATGGAAGTCGAAAAAACAAAAAAAAATATGGTTTTTTTATTTTCCGGCCACCGTGGATGGCGGCTGGCTACCGCCACGGTGGTCCGGCGACCAAAATTTGGCCGGGCGTGGAGGGGTTGAGAGAGTTTTTGAAAGTTTTAAAGTTTTTTTTTTCAAGATGATAGGCTAAATGAATTTTTTTGGGCAAAATTTGACTTATATAGTTAACCTAAACGACACCGTTTTAATTTTTAAGTTCAGAGTCGTTTTGGCCTCTGACCCGTCCGACCCGACCCGCTCTGGCTTAGGATTCGCATGTTTTTTAATGGAAGAGCTAATTGCACTTTTAACCCTTCCGCTTTTTTATAATTTCGCAATTAAGTTTTTTTTTTGTTATTTCTAATTTTTACCACATAATTTATTTCGTTTCCAACTAGGTCCATCTCGAAGTTATGCATTTTGGAGGGAGGGATTATTTCCCATTTTGGTCCCTCCATGTTATTCACGCGTTCAATAAGGTCCCTTTTTTTTTTATTTTTATTCGCCCCAAAATTTTATTTTAAGGTTCAATTTAGTCCATTTTTTGTTATTTTCACTATTTTATTATTAAATTAATTAATTTAATATATTATCACTATTATTATATTTCTATTTATATTTATTTACCTATTCTTTAATATAGTACATTTATTTATTTATATCGCTTTGTTATTTATTTATTTATGTCCTCTTATATATTTTAAAACTTTAGTTTATTATTTATTTTTATTATTATTTTATTAATATCATTATTTTTTCTTTTTTTAAAAAAACTATTTTATTTAATATCGCTTTATTTATTTGTCTACTTGCTAAATTTCAATTCTTAATTAAATTTTTGTTAGCTCTTATTTGTTATTTATTCATTTTTGTTACTCTTTTTTTATTTGGCTTGTTTTATTTTATTTATTTTTGCCTATTATTATTTTTATTTTATTTTTTGTATATATACTTTCAAAATTCATGTTATTCATTGCTATTATTATTGTTATTATCATTTTTACATGTTTTATTTAATATTTTTTATTCTTTTATTTATTTGCCTATTTTCATAATTTTTTATTTAAACCTCTGTTAGTTTTATTTGTTTATTTACTCATTGTTTTTATTGAAAATTTGCTTGTTTATTATTTATTTTATTATTATTTATTTTCCGTATTATTGTTATTCAATTACACATATTAGCATCGAGATCTATTTCACTACCCATTCATGTACATCAATCTTTACCTGATGCATTAAAATTTTTGTTTTAAGAAAAATGCAATGTTCCACATTTTTACTTCCAAAAGTCGTACCCTAACTTATGGGGTTTCGATGTTCTTGACAAATCCGAACAAACGAACGCTTTAAAATTTTTAATAATAATCTGGGGAATTACAAAAAGATCGTGCTCTAACTTACGGAATACGATCTCTTTCTAAAATCGAGCTAACCAAATGTCTTAATAAATAAAATTTTTGGCGCTTATTCTCGTTTCAAGGATTTAAGGCATCATGTCCTAACTTACAGGACGTAAAATATGCCCTTCTTTTTGTAAGTATTTTTAACCAAGTAATGTTTGAATAAAGGATCGTATTTTAAAATCTCTTCAAAATTCTCAATTTTCGGCACTAAGACATTTATTAATCAAATAGGTACCAATTTTGGGCGTTACGAGGGTGCTAATCCTTCCTCGTGCATAACCGACTCCCGAACCCGTTTTCTAAATTTCGTAGACCAAAACTTGTTGTTTTAATAAATAAAACCATTTATTAAAATGATCAAATTACAAGGTGATTTGGTCACACCTCAAAAAAGATTGGTGGCGACTCCTCCATTTTTTATTTTCTTTTTAAATAAAAAGTCGACTGCCGTTTTTTTAAAAAAAAAGATGATTTCAACAGCTTGGCGACTCTACTGGGGAAAAATAAGAGAGTCAAGCCGCGATTTGATTAATTCTTGTCTTATTGGTCGAAAATTGATAATTCGATTTAAAATTACGATCCTTTCATTGCATTTCATTCGTCATTTTTGTGATCTTTGCTTTATCAGTTCGAGTCTTGGAATGCTTTCGCATATTGCATTGCATGTTCGTTCGATCTTACCCTTTTAAGTGGGAGTGAGAAGCTAGTCCTTTGTGAGGTATTCACCTCCGTATAGGATAGTGGATCGCTTTCGGGATACATCCGTACCTATGCCTTCGTGAGATTTTCATCTCCGTATAGCCATAGGGAAATGTATTCCCCTGAACTGAACTCGGTCCATATGAGCTTATAATGGGTGAGTATTGATGAATTTGCCGGTTCAGGTACCCTTTCTTTAGAACCGAACCACATATAGCGAGCCATAAGAGCCCGCCCTAGGTAGAGCTGCACCGAACCCTTAGTGGTTACCTGAATAGGCACTTTGTTATTTCTTGCTTACTTCGAATTTCAGCATTTGTATACTGACTTGTTTTGCTTTATTTTTGCATGGCATTTCCATCATGAAAAATGTGTCGATTCACGTTTGATTACTAAATAGAGAGCTTGCCATGGGGAACGAATTTCTTGATAAAGTGGAAGATAATGCGGCTGCCCGAATATGGTCAAAGAAAACACAATTAGAGAAATGTGATAGTTTGGTAGAGGAGTACACATCGAAATTATGGGATTTCACTCGTATCAACGTGACACAAAATAATCTCCAAGAATTGAAAGAGCTATGAGTCCGATGGGACGACAAAATCAAGCAGCTATTTTACTATAATTACAATGATCTACCCTATCGACTCGACATCAATGAGGACAAATACTTGTTTCGAGCTATGGCTCAGTTTTGAAATTCCACCTATAGTTGTTTTACCTTTGGGAATGAGGATTTGGTGCCTACTGTAGAGGAGTATACAGCCTTGCTTCATTGTCCAAGGGTTCAAATTGACAAGGCCTATTCTAGAGTCGTCAATGTCCCGACCTTCGTAAAGAAGTTAATGAATATCATGGGAATGAGTGAACAGTGGGTCGCGGCTCGGATCAAGCAAAAAGGAGAAGGCAAATGTATTCTTTGGAAAGTCTGCGAGATCTGATTTTGGCACACCTAAATATGAAGAAAAGGGTTGATGTTTTTGCTTTGACTATTTATGGGCTAATGGTTTTCCCTAAAGTGCTAGGACACATAGATAAGGCATTTTCTGATTTGTTTGACCGACTTGATAAGAGGGTCACGCCTATTCCTACAATTTTGGCTGAAACATTCAGATCCTTGAATGCATGCCGTAGAGCGGGTGAGGGAAGATTCATCAGATGCGCGCAACTATTGCTAGCTTGGTTTCACAGCCATTTCTAGAAAGTAGACAAAGTTTCTTATTGGGTTTTCTCTGAGAACTACTCACCATTAAAAAAATAGCGGCTACACCGATGAGGGATGACATATCGAAGGAAAAATAGATAGCAATCCTTCAAAATCTCCAAGAAGAGGACGTCGAGTGGAGAGCCCCTTGGATGGTTCCCGACAAGATTCTATACCGGTGTAGGAACTTTGACTAGGTCCTTCTGCTTGGGATTTGGGGAGCCGTCGGATATGCTCCTTTGCTCGTATTGAGGCAATACAGATTGAGACAGTTCATACCAGCAACACAGGGGCTAGCTCAGTGTGAGTTTTCGTATAAAGGGGATAACTACAAGAAAAAGGTTCGAGAGATTTTTAACGCTTGGAATCAAACCCACTGGATGAAAAGATTGGCTGTAGGTCTAATGATGACCCCCGAATATAACGGTTGGCGAAGTAGAAGAATCAATGACAACATCCCCGACCCAAGTTAAGAAGGTGCTCGATCGATGGAAGAATACCTGCAAGTGGTTTCTTCTGAGTTAGAGATCATAAAGCAGGATTTCGAAAAAAGAAATTCGGAGTTAGGAAAGAGGATAGAGTAATTGGAGGAGGAAAAAATGCATTTAAGATTAGACGTTGATGTTAAAAAACTAGAGGCCAAGAAATTGAGAAAGGAAAAGAATAAGGCCGAAGAAAATTTAGATAGCTGGAAAATAGATTATAAAAAGTTACGTTTATCGATGAGAACCGTCGGATTAGGGAAAACGTCAAAGCAATGGCGACAAGAGATTCAAGAAGAAAAGACTAGAGCCGATCGATGGGAGAGAAAATTTCAAGATGCTCAAGTTCAAAAAGAGGCCCTAGAAAAGAGTTTGTCAGAAAGCTGAAGTGAGAAAATCGAATTAAAGGCTAGAATAACAAAAATAGAAAGGTCGCTTCATCAGTATCGTAGTCGCAACTCTGCAATTGAGCTGGGGGCGAGTTTAAACAATATTGAAGAGATGAAAAGGAAGATAGAAGAACTAGAGACTACGCTACAAAACTGCAAACTCCGGGTTGAACTCCTTAAAGCAATTGAGGAGCGTTGGAAAGAGTAACTTCACCATTCTTAGGATCAAGTTAGGAACAGAGATTATATTATGGGTGAAGCTGTGGCTCAGATATGGGAGGTAGCCGATCATTTACAGACCTTAGCAGTTCAGGTTGACGTGCTAAGTGTGAAATATGAATTAGAATCGGACCATGGCCGAAAGCTAGCTTGGCTTCTTAGGAAAGTTAAAACTTTGAGCATCAGGGTGAAGCCATATATGTAATCCATTTTATGTAAAGAATTTTGTTTTCTAATAAAGTTGTTCTAAATGGTATTGAATCAAAGTCGACGTCTTTTTTTTGCATTCATCTCATGCATTTGTATTACATCGCATCACATGCATTAAATCTCACAAAGAGACCCTAATTAATTAAAAATTATTTCAGTTAATCTAGAAACCAACAAAAGCCAATCAACTAAACATTGTTACAATACTCGTGCCAAAACTAAAGTAATGGACCAGAGATTGGAAAGGCTAGAATAGCTTCAAAGGGAAATGCAAGATCAGCTACAAATACAGATGCAAGAGCAATTGGCCAAGATTCAGCAAGATATGAGGAAACAGATGCTAGAATCCTAAAGGAATATGATGAACCAATTAACCCAATTGCTGATTTGTGGGCTAGAAAAAGGAAAAAGCCCTATGGTTAACGCCGGAGATGATAATGGGGATCCTCTCTACCCCCTGGGTTTTACCCCGACAAATGTTCAAACATAACTCGAGATGTACCACGAAGGCCATCCATTACAATCAGGCCTCAACAGTTTCAGCCCGGTGCTTCGGTGCCAATGAACTACCAAATAGGCTCAGGCTCTAATCCGGGGGATAATCCAACTAATCTTGTTGTCACTGATCTTGATGATGTAGCAGAAATAAAAAAGGTGAGGGTAGAGCTCCCAAAACAACTCGAAGATCGATGTAGGTGGCTGGAAGAAAAATTTAAAGCAATGAAAAACGTTGATTATCATTGTGGAATCGATGCTAAGGATTTGAGCTTGGCTCCGGACTTAGTACTTCCCCCAAGTTCAAAATGCCGGAGTTTGAGAAGTATAATGTGACTAGCTATCTTGAAGCTCACATCACTATGTTTTGCTGACGAATGACTGGGTATGTCAATAATGATCAACTATTGATTCACTGCTTCCAAGACAATCTAGTTGGGGCAGCATCCAAATGGTACAACCAATTGAGCCGTACCAAGATCAATTTATGGAAGGACTTAGCACAGGCTTTTATGAAGCAGTATAGTTATGTGATGGATATGACTACTGACAGAATCACTTTGCAGAATATGGAGAAGAAACAAAATAAGAGCTTCAGGCAATATGCTCAAAGGTAGAGGGAAGTCGCCATACAAGTCCAGTCACTTCTCCTAGAAAAAGAAACCACCATGTTTTTTATCAACACTTTAAAGGCTCCATTCATCATTCATATGCTGAGAAGTGCCACTAAGAGTTTTCCAGACATAGTAATGACCGGTGAAATGATTGAAAATACAGTAAGGAGTGGTAAGATTGATACGGGGGAAAGCACCAAAAGGTCAGCCCCAAGGAAAAGAGAGAATGAGGTGAACAACACAAGCACGTATAACAAGGGTTACTCAAAACCAATTATTATAAGCTAGCCGAGAACGGTAACCGCTGGTCATCAAGGTCCACCAAGGCAAGAATCTAGCACAAAGTAAAATACAAAAAAACTCCAGTTTACGCCAATTCTAATAACATATAGGGAGTTGTACCAAAGTTTATTTGATGCACATGTTGTATCCTCTTTTTACTTAAAGCCAATGCAACCCCCATACACCAAATGGTACGACGCAAACACCCAATGCGAATACCATGCAGGAATCACGGGGCACCCGATAGAAAACTACAACGCTTTCAAGAAGTTAGTCAAAAGATTCATCAAAATAGACATTGTAAAATTTGATGATACATCTAGTGTAGAAAATCCGTTACCCAACCATGCTGATAATGGGGTAAATGCGATAGCTGAGAATACGGGGAGAGATCTGAAGGGATGAGGAACTACTGCAAGTTCCATAATCGAGAGGGGCACGAGATCTAAGAATACATCGAGTTCAGGGCCTTAATATAAGACCTGATGAATAATAAAGAAGTTGAGTTTTATGAAGATGTTAAAAGCCCAGAAGAAGGAAATATATGCGCATTAGAGGGAGAATCGACAACGAAGGTCCCAAAAGTCAACTACCCAATGGTCATCATTTCACGACCAAGAAATAATGAAGTTGGAGTACAAATGACACCAAAGGTCATAATCTAGAAACCTGCAGTCTTTCCCTATAATTACGACTGCAATGTGACGACCCCAAGAGAGGGGAACCTGGCTGATACTTCAAAGGAGGACTAAGATGTAGGTTTCTATATGTGTAGCAGGAGGTACTACGATTTAGCAAATGCAAGAGCAGAGCCCGTAAAAGGAAAAGCCTTGGCGGTTGAACAAAAGAAGAAAAAAATGGCTAGACTTGAATCGCCTATTAACGAGCTGGTAAATAAAGAGGAGGTTAAGGAATTTTTGAAATTCTTAAAGCATAGCGAGTATAGTGTCATGGAACAACTGCATAAGCAACTAGCTCGCATATCAGTGCTAGCTTTACTCTTAAGCTCAGAGGTACATCGTAGTGTACTGATGAAAGTACTAAATGAAACTTATGTCGTTAATGATATCTCCGTCAACAAGCTAGACCATCTCGTCAACAACATAAGCATCGATAATTTCATCTTCTTTAATGGCGACGAAATATCACCGAGGAGCATGTAATCTACCAAGGCTCTGCATATCACCACCCGCTGTAAGGGGTATACACTACTGGGGGTACTAATTAATAATGGATTGGCACTGAATGTCATGCCCTTGTCCATGTTGAACAGGTTACCTGTAGATAGCTCTCACATGAAGACATGCCAAAACATAGTGAGGGCATTCGATGACACCGAAAGGAGAGTAATGAAAGAATTGAAATACTCCTATTGATTGGCCCAAACACATACGAGGTAGATTTCTTGGTGATGGACATCAAGCCTTCTTACAGTCACTTGTTGGGGAGGTCTTGGATACATTCAGTGGGGGCAATGCCTTCATCACTGCACCAAAAGTTGAAGTCAGTAACAGAAGGTCAGCTGGTGGTGATAAATGTAGAAGAAGACATCATTTCAGCTGTAATCAGTGATGCACCATATTTAGAGGCAAACGACGAAGCGATTGAGTATTCCTTTCGATCTTTGGAATTTGTGAACGCAACATTCATTACCGAGGGGAGTAGGATCCTAATGCCTAAGATATCCAATACTATAAGAATGGGTTTACAATTGATAGTTGAGAAAGGAGCCTTACTGGGAAAAAGACGTGAGAGACACCTCCAAGGAAGGGTTAAGGCATTGATGCTGAAAGACAAACGAGACCGCTTCGGCTTAGGATTTAAGCCAGACGGGAGACAAAAAAAGGAGTTGGAAAAGAAGCAAGAGAGGAGGAGAGCACGTTTAAGTGGGGAGGAGATCAAATGGAAACCAATGATATTCCCCTACATATCCAAAACCTTTGTGTTGAGAGGAATTATTCACCCTGAATGGAGGATGCCAAGAAAGGAAACTACAGAAGAAATGTTGGAAAATTTAGACATCAATGCCATATCCGAAGAAGGAATTAGAGAAGAGAATTTGTCGGGCATTTGCCCTTATGTACCAGGAAGTGTTCTGAACAACTGGACTGCAGAAGAGATTCCTGTAGTTTTTAGAGCCAATTTAGAGTAATGTTCAAAACACACTTATTACTCTAAGCCTAGGAGTAATAAGAATCCTTTTGTGAAATAAGCTTATGTCTAAAATTTTTATTTCAATAAAATGTATTTTTGCTATCATTTTGAACAAATATTCTTTTATTCTTCCCATTTCATTCATAATCATACTATACATATAATATTCTTAGATTTTTTTTGTTCTTTGGACTTTCTTTCAATTATTCTTTCATTCTTCATTCATGATCATACCATACAAATAATTATTCTTAGATTCTTTTGTTCTTTGGATCTTCCTTCATTACTATAACAGGTCTCTAGATATCAATGATATAAGCGATACTGCTAATAACTTAGAGTCTCCTTTTGAACAAGATATGTGTATCGAGGATTCTTAGGATTTTAAAGATGATCGAGATTGGGACCTATCTCCTGATTTGATGAGGATGGTAGAACAAGATGAGAAACAAATCCTACCTCACAAAGAGTCAGTAGAAATTGTGAGTTTAGGAGAGGGAAAAGCGGTAAAGATTGAAGCTTGTATCACTACAGAGGTAAAACGAGACCTCATTGAGTTACTCCAAGAATTCAAGGATATCTTTGTATGGTCATATCAAGACATACCCGAGTTAAGTACCGATATTGTAGTACACCTGCTCCCCATAAAAGATGAATATAGGCCAGTTCAACAAAAGCTCCGAAAGATGAGACCCGATGTTTTGCTAAAAATAAAAGAAGATGTCAAGAAACAATTCGACGCCGGATTATTAAAAGTGGTTAAATACTCAGAACGGGTAGCTAATATCGTCCCTGTCCCTAAAAAAGATTGGAAAAGTATGAATTTGTGTAGACGACAGGGATTTGAATAAAGCCAGCCCGAAAGATAATTTCCCACTACCTCATATCGACACCTTAGTGGATAACACGACAAGTCACTCACTGTTCTCCTTCATGGATGGTTTTTCTGGATACAAGCAGATTAAGATGCATCCTGAAGACATGGAGAAGACCACATTCGTAACCCTGTGGGGAACATTTTGCTATAAGGTGATACCATTTGGACTGAAAAATACGGAAGAAACATATCAAAGAGCCATGGTAACCCTGTTCCATGATATGATGCACAAAGAAATCAAAGTTTATGTCGATGATATGATTGCAAAGTCCCAAACAAAGAAGGAGCACGCTCAAGTCCTAAGGAAATTGTTCTTAAGGTTGAGAAAGTTCTAGCTAAAGCTCAATCCAGTAAAGTGTACCTTCGGAGCTAGGTCCGGAAAGCTACTAGGATTTGTAGTTAGTGAAAAAGTGATTGAGATTGACCTAGACAAAGTCAAGGCTATACAAGAATTGCCTCTGCCGCTTATTCAAAAAGAAGTTAGAGGTTTCCTAGGAAGACTAAATTATATTGCCTAGTTTATTTCACAACTAACTGAGAAATGTGACCCCATATTCCTTCTTTTTAAGAAACACAATCTAGGTGTATGGGATGATGAACGCCAAAAAACTTTTGATAAGTTAAAACAGTACCTGTCCAATGCCCCAGTGCTGTCACCACCTAGTCCAAATATGCCACTGACATTGTATTTGACAGTATTTGACAATTCTATGGGATGTGTGCTTAGCCAACACGATGAGACACGAAATAGAGAAAGGACGATATACTACCTCTTTAAGAAATTCACTGAGTGTGAAATGAGATACTCGCCAATTGAGAAATTATGTTACGCCTTGATCTGGACAACTTAGAGATTGAGGCAGTACATGTGGTACCATACGACTTGGCTAATCTTGAAATGTAATAGCCCGGTCTAGACCCTTTTCAGAATAGTGGTTTTAGGACCACATATCCGAGTCTAAACAATATTTAAATATTATTTTCTATGTCTGTGATATGTGAATTGACATCCATGAAATTTTTGTAAATTAATTTGGTCGTTTATGAGCTTAAATTGCAAAAAGGATCAAATCACATAAATAGTAAAAGTGGTTAATTATTTGATCTTGTGCCAAATTGATAATGGCTTTTGAATATGATGGCCTTAAGTGGTAATTAAACTTTTAAAAAGGCTAATGGACAATTATGGCCATAATGTATAGTTATATATTTATTATTAAGGATAAAAATAGAAATTTAATAAGTGTTTTATAATAAAGAAAAACAAAATATTAGTGGCCATGTTCATCATTTTTATCGTTTATAACAAAGAAAGAAAGGGTTTTTGGGTGTTTAAGCATTCGGCATTCAATTTGGCCAATCAAGGTATGATTTTTTATTTGTTTTCGATAATTTTTATGTTTCTGTGATCGTTGCTTAGTGTAGTACCGAGCCCATGCTCTAATTTTTGAATTTGAGTATGATTTTGAAATGTGCTATTGTTGATAATGTGAGTTTTATGAGGTTTGATGAAAGATTATAAAAGATATATGTTAGATTAACATATGTTACCTTTGAATTTTAGATAAAATTGAGTATTTGAGCTAAATTGTGTAAAATGAAAATTGAAAGGACTAAAATATGAAATAAATGAAATGTGTGAACTTGTTTGAGTAATATGAATATTCGGCCAAGTTAAGTTTTAGATAAATTTGGTGTATTTTGTGATTTTGTGATTTAGGGACAAAATTGTCCAAATGTGAAAATGTGGTGGCTAAATTGTAAATTTGCCCTAGATAAGTATATTTGGATTGTTTTGAATGAAATTGAAATTGAATGAGCTAATTTTTAATGTGTTTGGATCAAGAAATAAAGAAAACAAAATTAGATCGGGAAAAGTCGAAAATAATCGATTAGCCATTTTTATCCATACAAATCCGAATAAGGTCAGTCAATATACGAATAAATGCGTTATATTGAATTATTACTGTGTATATATATATATATATAAGTTTGGAATTGTATTGAATAGTTATGAAAGTTGTAATCGCAAAACTGAGAAAGTTCTGAGATTTGATTTCATGTAAGACCACGTTTGGGATGTTGGCATCGATTTAAGGTATCGTGTAAGACCGTGTCAAGGACACAGGCATCAATTAAAAATTACGTGTAAGACCATGTCTGGGACATCGGCGTCGTATCTGATTTCGTGTAAAACCCTGTCCGGGAGAGTGGCATCGATATCGATTACATGTAAGACCACATCTGGGACGTTGGCTTTGTATGAGCTTTCGGAGTTTCACCATATGTAAAAGCTTCTGATTGAGTTATCGAGTAAATCCCAGAATTAAATGAATGAATGATTGTGTATCCGATTCAGGTACGTTAAATCGTACTAATATTCTAAGCATGAAAAGTTTATCTGTGTGAAAGAATAAGTACGTGATATGTATGAGTTCATAGAAATAGACTATGGTATATGTGTATTGAATGGAAGAATTATAGAGATAAGTGAGCAATGAGTATGCTTTGACTCATGAATTATCTATGTGAATTGGTTATAAGTTGTTAAAGAATTGATTTATACATGATTCCTGAGTTAAATTTATTTGTATATGGCTTACTAAGCTCTTTACAGCTTACTCCATGTTTTTTTTTCAACTATTTTATAGATATCATTGCTACCGAAAGCTCGGGGATCATCGAGAATCATCACCACGCTATCAAACCTTGTTTCAGTAAATATTTGAAAGTGTAAATGTTAAGTTATGGCATGTATAGGCTAGAAGTCTATGAGATATGTTTTGATATGTATATATGTTATGCCATGTGATATGGCTATTTAATAAATGTGTTCATGCTTGTTTTTGGTTTGTGACTAGTGAAACAAATATGGTATGTTTTTATGACAAGGTAGGCCTAATAAGAAATAGTCATTTTAGTACAAAGATGATTGTGTTTTTGGTAAGTTTTGTTATGAGGTTGAACATGGAATGAATGTGCCTTGAAACATAGACTTTGATGTGATTTGGTTTAAGAATTTGGTATGATTAAGCATGGAAAATAAGTATGATACTTGTTGTTGATAATATGAGCATATTGATGTATGTTTTGCGTATGATTTGGTTGAGAATTGTTGGCATGAAATGTTTTAATTTTGGCTAGTAAGGATGACCCGAATAGGGTGGCAAAGTTGGCTTTTCGGATGGCCTATTTTGTGCCGCACGGTCTGAGCACACGGCCGTGTGACTCGATCGTGCGTCCCCTATTTTGTAGCTTAAGTGGTCAGTATTGTACCCGGGAAAGACATGCGGGTGTGTCTGGTGATCGTGTGGCAAACTCAAGCTTATACACGGGCTGAACACATGAGCGTGTCTAACGGCTGTGTGACCTTAGTGTTGCTCACGGGCTAGGGTAAGATGTAAGGCATGGTCGTGTAGGATGTGAGACACGATCGTGGGAGATACACGGCCTAGCTACACTGGCGTATGCCTTATTTTAAAAAGGAAAATTTCATAAGTATTCAAAATCTTTCTTAGTGCTTAGTTTAGTCCCGACCTTCTTCTAATGCATGTTTAAGGTCTCGGAGACCTTCATAAGGGACTCAATGATTATGTATGTTCATGACTTGATGTTGATGTTTGATAAATGTTTGAAAATTTTTTGAATTGTTTGGTAATGCATTTAACCCTAGTCTGGCGTATGGTTTGGTTGATTCTAGGACTACCATAGCGTATATGAGTCTAGCTACACATTCCTTATATCTGAAAATGTGATAGTGTGATGAATCCTGAGATCTGAAATGTGTTTTTCGTATAGTAATAGATCCCAAATGAGTGGTAGCCGATGATGTTGAAAGAAACACACTAGCTCCTACACAAGGGGCAGTGCCTTCTGATTCGAGAAATGTGACTAGTAGTCATGAGAGAGAAGCAAAACAAGCTTTCTTCCAGAGGATGAGTGAGTGGTTAACGGAATTCGTTCGTACGAATCCGGCTACTCAACAACCTCTGCCCCCATCTAATCCCCCTCAGACTTCTGTTGTGCCTCCGATTTTGAATCCGACTCTGTTGAACAAACCTCTTGTCGATAAAATCCAAAAGTATGGGGTCAAAAAGTTTAGGGCCACGAGTGATAATGATGCTGGGAGAGCCGAGTTTTGGCTCGAGAACACTATTTGGGTTTTTGATGAAATGTCGTGTACACCTGATGAATGTGTAAAGTATGCAGTTTCTTTGCTAAGAGATGCAGCCTATCAGTGGTGGAAAACTCTGACTTCTATTTTTCTGAAAGAACGAATAACCTAGATTTCCTTCAATCTGAATTCCGCAAGAAATATATCAGTCAGAGATTCATCGATCAGAAAAGGAAAGAGTTTTTAGAACTTAAACAGAGCCATATGTCTGTTACCGAATATGAGCAAGAGTTTGTTCGATTGAGCCGATATGCTCAACAATGTGTCTCGACTGAAGTAACTTGGTGCAAAAGATTCGAGGATGGTTTGAATGAAGATATCCGTCTGTTAGTTGGTATTCTGGAGATCAAAGAGTTTGTTGTGCTTGTTGATCGAGCATGTAAAGCTGAATAACTCGGGAAAGAGAAAAGAAAAGCTTATTCTGAAACTAGAGAAGTGAGAAAGAGATCTGCAAATAAATCATTTCAATCTGTGTCAAAGAAATTTAGAGATGATCAAAGCCGTTCAAAGGCTAATATGAGACATTGGAGCAGAGATCGAGCTAGATCACATTCGAGTTTCAGAGCTCCAGCTACTTCTATTGCTAGTGTTTGGAATGTCCGATATGAACAACCTGAATGTAAGCATTGTGGTAAAAGACATCTGAGAAGTTGTAGACTGAATGATCGAGCCTAATTCCGATGTGGATCTTTAGATCATTTTGTTCGTGATTGGCCAGAGCCTGTTGAACAAGAGATAGCACAGAATTCGAGACCGAGTAATACTTCTGCTAGAGGTAGACCTCCCAGAAATACGAGAAATATGAGTGGTAGCTGAAAAACTACGAAAGATACTGCTATTCGATCTGAGGCTAGAGCACCTACTAGAGCCTATGCTATCCGAGCTCGAGAAGAAGCTTCGTCTCTAAATGTGATAACGGGTACTTTTACTCTTTACGATACTTCTGTAATTACATTGATAGATCCTAGATCTACGCACTCTTATATATGCATGAATTTAGCACACAATAAGACTTTTCCTGTGGAGTCTACTGAATGCATAATTAGAGTATCGAACCCCTTATGCAAAAGTGTTCTGATAGATAAAGTCTTCTAGAATTGCCCGCTAATGATTCGTGATATTTGCTTTCTGACTGATCTAATGCTGTTGCCTTTTGACGAATTTGATATAATTCTGGGTATGGACTAGTTAAGTTTGCATGATGCTGTTGTAAATTGCAAATGGAAAACTATTAATTTGAGATGCAAGAATGATGAGATAATCCAAATTGAATCCAGTGATTTGAATAGGTTGCCAGCTGTAATATCTACAATGAAAGCTTTGAGATATTTGAAAAAGGGTTGTGAAGCCTATTTTGCATATGTGATTGATTCAAAAGTGACTAAAAAGAAAATTGAATCCATACCAGTGGTCTGTGAGTTCCCTGATGTGTTTCCTGAAGAACTTTTGGGATTACCTCCGATTTGAGAAGTTGAATTTGGCATTGAATTAGTGTTGGGAACAACTCCAATTTCGATAGCTCCGTACAAAATGGCTCCTACTGAGTTGAAAGAATTAAAGTCACAATTGCAAGAGTTGATCGTTAGAGGATTTGCTAGACTAAGTTTCTCACCTTGGGGTGTTCAGGTTCTATTTGTGAAAAAGAAAGATGGCACGATGAGAATGTGCATCGATTACCGTCAGTTGAATAAAGTGACTATAAAGAACAAATATCCTATGTCTAGAATTGACAATTTATTTGATCAATTGAAAGGTGCTTCTGTGTTTTCAAAGATAGATCTGAGATCAGGTTATTATCAGTTGAGAGTGAAAGATGCAGATATTCTGAAAATAGCTTTCCGAATGAGGTACGAACATTATGAATTCTTAGTTATGCCTTTCGGGTTAACGAATGCTCCTGCTGTGTTTATAGATCTGATGAACATAATATTTAGACCGTATTTAGATCAATTTGTTTTCATGTTCATTGATGAATTTATTCACAGAACGAAAGTGAACATGCTGAGCATTTAAAAAACATACTTTAGACTCTGCATGATAAGCAACTATATGTGAAATTTAGTAAATGTGAATTATGCTTACACGAAGTTAGCTTTCTAGGTCATATTGTCTTGGCGTCCGATATTCGGGTGGATCCGAGTAAAATCTCAGCTATTCTAGATTAGGAGCCCTCGAGAAATATTTTTGAGGTTCGTAGTTTTTTAGGACTTACCGGGTATTATCGTCGATTTTTGAAAAGCTTTTCTATGATTGCAACTCTGATAATGAGATTGTTACAGAAAGATGTGAAATTTGAATGGTCCAATAAATGCCAGAACTATTTTTATCAGTTAAAAGCTATGTTAACTGTAGCTCCGGTACTCGTACAGCCTAAATTGGGTAAAGAGTATGTGATTTATAGTGATGCTTCTTTGAATGGACTCGGTTGCGTTTTGATACAAGAAAGTAAGGTTGTAGCTTATGCCTTTAAACAGTTAAAGCCGCACGAGAAGAATTATCCGACGCACGACTTTGAGTTAGCTGCAATAGTTTTTACTTTGAAAATATTGTGTTACTATCTGTTCGGTGAGAAATGTCACGTGTTTTCAGATCACAAAAGTTTGAAATACTTGATGACTCAAAAAGATCTAAATCTGTGACAGCAAAGATGGTTAGAACTATTGAATGACTATGAGCTTGTCATTGATTATCATCCAGGTAAATGAAATGTTGTTGCTGATGCCTTGAGTAAAAAATCACTATCTGCATTGTGTGCTATGAATGCTAGTTTAGATCTGTCAGGTAATGGATCGGTATTAGCTAAATTGAAGGCAATACCTTTGTTTTTGCAACAAATTACCAATGCACAGAAAATGGATAATGAATTGTTAGCCAAACGAGCTCAGTATAATTTCGATTTCGAATTTGAATTTCAAGTTGATGTTAATGATTGTTTGAAATTCTGAGGTCAGATTTGCGTTTCGAGAAATCCAAAGTTGATACAAATGATTTTGGGTGAAGCTCGCAGTGGTAAATTCTTTATAAATCCAGGTAGCACAAAAATGTATAATGACTTGAAATAGCTATACTCGTGGCCGAGAATGAAAAGAGACATTTCTGACTTTGTTTTGAAATGCTTAGTATGTCAACAAGTCAAAATTGAACATCAGATGCCCTCCAGTTTATTGCAACCTATTACGATTCTCGAGTGGAAATGAGATAGAGTGACGATGGATTTTGTTTCGGGTTTGCCATTATCTCCGAGGAAAAAAGATACGATTTGGGTTGTAGTTGACAGATTGACGAAATCAGCTCACTTTATTCTAGTACAATTTGATTATTAACTTGAAAAGTTAGCTGAGCTTTACATTTCTGATATTGTGAGATTGCACGGAGTGCCTTTGTCTATTGTGTCAGATAAAGATCCGAGATTCACTTCACGATTTTGGAAGAGATTGCAAGAGGCTTTAGGTATGAAATTGCATTTCAGTACTGCTTTTCACCCGTAAACAGATGGTCAATCCGAGCGGATCATTCAGATACTTGAGGATATGTTGAGATGTTGCATTCTTGAGTTTGAAGGTATGTGGGAACATTATTTGCCATTGATTGAATTTGCATACAATAACAGTTTTCAATCGAGCATTAAAATGGCACCGTACGAAGCCTTATATGGTAGAAAGTGTCGTACTCCGTTATCCTGGTCTGAACTCAGTGATAATAAAATATTTGGAGTTGATTTGATAAAAGAAACAAAGCAAAAAATAAAAGTATTCCGTAATAGTCTAAAAGTAGCTTCTGATCGTCAGAAATCTTATGCGGATCTGAAACAAAAAGATATTGAATTTGAGATCAGCGACAGTGTGTTTTTGAAAGTATCTCCCTGGAAAAAACTGTTTCGATTCAGTAAAAAGGGTAAATTGAGTCCGAGGTTCATTGGACCGTATGAAATCATCGAGCGAGTAGGACCAGTTGCTTATAGATTGAAGCTACCACCTGAGTTAGAAAAGATACACAATGTGTTTCACGTATCAATGCTTCAGCATTATAGATCTGATCCGTCTAATGTGATATCCCCTTTTGAGGTTGAATTACGGTCTGATATGTCATATGAAGAAGAGCCGATTCGTATTTTAGCTCGTGAAATGAAAGAATTGAGAAAGAAGAAGATTCTGTTAGTGAAAGTACTTTAGCATTGACATGGAGTAAAAGAGGCTACGTGGGAGCTCAAAGATGCAATGAGACACCAATATCCAAATCTATTTAACGGTAAGATTTTCGGGGACGAAAATACCTAAGAGAGGAGAGTTGTAACAACCCGGTCTAGACGCTTGTCGAAATAGTGGTTTCGGGACCACATATCCAAGTTTGAATAATATTTAAATATTTTTTCTGTGTCTATGATATGTGAATTGACATCCGTGAAATTTTCGTAAATTAATTTGGTCGTTTATGTGCTTAAATTGCAAAAAGGATCAAATCGCATAAATAGTAAAAGTGGTTAATTATTTGATCTTGTGCCAAATTGATAATGGCTTTTGAATATGATGGTCTCAAGTGGTAGTTAAACCTTTAAAAATGCTAATGGACAATTATGGCCATAATGTATATATGTTATATGTTTATTATTAAGGATAAAAATGGAAATTTATTAATAAGTGTTTTGTAATAAAGAAAAACAAAAGATTAGTAGCCATGTTCATCATTTTTGTCGTTTATAACAAAGAAAGAAAGGGTTTTTAGGTGTTTAAGCATTCGACATTCAATTTTGCCAATCAAGGTATGATTTTTTATTTGTTTTTGATAATTTCTACGTTTTTGTGATCGTTGCTTAGTCTAGTACCGTGCCCATGCTTCAATTTCCGAATTTGAGTATGATTTTGAAATGTGCCATTATTGATAATGTGAGTTTTATGAGGTTTGATGAAAGATTATAAAAGATATGTGTTAGATTAACATATGTTGTCTTTGAATTTTAGATGAAATTGAGTATTTGAGCTAAATTGTGTAAAATGAAAATTGGAAGGACTAAAATGTGAAATAAATGAAATGTGTGGACTTGTTTGAGTAATATGAATATTTGGCCTAGTTAAGGTTTAGATAAATTTGGTGTATTTTGTGATTTTGTGATTTAGGGACAAAATTGTCCAAATGTGAAAATGTGGTGGCTAAATTGTAAATTTGCCCTAGATAAGTATATATGGATTGTTTTGAATGAAATTGAAATTGAATGAGCTAAACTTTAATGTGTTTGGATCAAGAAACAAAGAAAACGAAATTAGATCATGGAAAGTCAAAAATAGTCGATTAGCTGTTTTCATCCATACGAATCCGAACGAGGTCAGTCAATATACGAATAAATGCGTTACATTGAATTATTGTTGTGTATATATATGAGTTTGGAATTGTATTGAATGGTTGTGAAAGTTGTAATCGCAAAACCGAGAAAGTTCTGAAATTTGATTTCGTGTAAGACCATGTTTGGGACGTTGGCATCGATTTGAGGTATCATGTAAGATTGTGTCAGGGACACAGTCATCAATTAAAAATTACGTGTAAGACCATGTCTGGAACATCAGTGTCGTATCTGATTTCGTGTAAGACCCTGTCTGGGACAATGGCATCGATGTCGATTACATGTAAGACCATGTCTGGGACATTGGCTTTGTATGAGCTTTCAGAGTTTCAGCATATGTTAAAGCTTCTGATTGAGTTATCGAGTAAATTCGAGAATTAAATGAATGAATAATTGTGTATCCGATTCAGGTACGTTAAATCGTACTAATGTTCTAAGCATGAAAAGTTTATCTGTGTGAAAGAATAAGTACGTAATATGTATGAGTTCATAGACATAGACTATGGTATATGTGTATTGAACGGAAGAATTATAGAGATAAGTGAGCAATGAGTATGCTTTGACTCATGAATTATCTATGTGAATTGGTTATAAGTTGCTAAAGAATTGATTTATACATGATTCCTGAGTTAAATTTATTTGTATATGGCTTACTAAGCTATTTGTAGCTTACTCCATGTTTTTTTTACAACTGTTTTATAGATATCGTTGCTAGCGAAAGCTCGGGGATCATCGAGGATCATCACCACACTATCAAACCTTGTTTTGGTAAATTTTTGAAAGTGTAAATGTTAAGTTATGGCATGTATAGGCTAGAAGTCTATGAGATATGTTTTGATATGTACATATGTTATGCCAAGTGATATGGCTATTTAATGAATGTGTTCATGATTGTTTTTGGTTTTTGACTAGTGAAAAAAATATGGTATGTTTTTATGGAAAGTTAGGCCTAATAAGAAATAGTCATTTTAGTATAAAGATGATTGTGTTTTTGGTAAGTTTTGTTATGAGATTGAACATGGAATGAATGTGTCTTGAAACATAAACTTTGATGTGATTTGGTTTAAGAATTTGGTATGATTAAGCATGGAAAATGAGTATGATACTTGTTGTTGATAATATGATCATATTGATGTATGTTTTGGGTATGATTTGGTTGAGAATTGTTGGCATGAAATGTTTTAATTTTGGCTAGTAGGGATGACCCAAATAGGGTGGCAAAGTTGGCTTTTCGGATGGCTTATTTTGTGCCACATAGTCTATTTTGTAGCTTAAGTGGTCAATATTGCACACGAGAAAGACACACGAGCGTGTTTGATGATCGTGTGGCCAACTCAGGCTTATACACGGACTGAACACATGGGCGTGTCTAATGGCTGTGTGACCTTAGTCAGTGTTGCACGTGGGCTACGGTAAGATGTGAGGCACAGTCGTGTGGGATGTGAGACACGGTTGTGGGGAGGTACACGGCCTAGCCACACGGGCATGTGCCCTGTTTTAAAAAAGGAAATTTCGTAAGTATTCAAAAACTTTCTAAGTGCTCGGTTTTGCCTCGACCTTCTTCTACTGCATGTTTAAGGTCTCGGAGACCTTCATAAGGGACTCAATGATTATGTATGTTCACGACTTGATGTTGATGTTTGATAAATGTTTGAAAAATTTCTGAATTGTCCGATAATGCTTCTAACCCTAGTTTGGCGTTGGATACGGGTTAGGGGTGTTACACGAAACTAGACCCTCTAAAGTATATGCTGGAGTTGACTGCTTTGAATGGAAGGATGGCTAGATGGCAAATTCTACTTTCTGAATTTGACGTAGTCTATGTGAACCAGAAGGCTATGAAAGGGAGTGCAATGAAAGATTTCCTAGCTAGTAGAGCTCTAGAAGATTACGAGCCTCTGAGTTTTGATTTCCTTTATGAAGATCTAATGCATGTGACCACCACTAAAGAGGATGCTCCAGAAGATCATCCTTGGAAACTAAACTTTGAGGAGCATCGAGCGTTGTTGGTAACAGAATCGGGGTAGTCCTGATATCCCCAAATGGAGATCATTATCCATTTACTTGTAAATTGGATTTTGATTGCACAAACAATATGACAGAATACAGAGCATGTATCATAGGAATCCATGCAGCCAGAAAATGCAAAATCAAAGTGTTAAAAGTGTATGGGGATTCTGCACTAGTGATTTATCAGTTCAAAGGTGAATAGGAAACAAGAGACCCCAAATTGATCAATTATCGAAAGCTAGTTTTAGCATTAATTGAGGAGTTGGATGATATCACCTTCTGTTACCTCCCGCAAGATGAAAACTAGATGGCTGACGCCTTGGCTACATTATCTTCCATGATAAGAGTAAATAAACAAGAGGATGTGAAGCCTATCCAAATGAGTATCTATGAGGCTCCAGCTCATTACTACAACATCGATGAAGAGGAAGGAAAAGATGATCATCCTTGGTATCACGATATACTACGATATGTGAAGAATCATGAATACCCTGATCAAGCAACTGAGAATGATAAAAGAACGTTGAGAAGGCTGGCCAGTGATTACATCTTAGATGGGGAGATCCTATACAAAAGAAGAAAGGATCAGGTGCTATTAAGATGTGTGGATGCTGTTGAGGCTAAGAAAATCCTAGAAGAAGTTCATGAGGGTGTCTGCGAAACACATGCTAATGGTTTCAGAATGGCTAGGCAAATCATGAGATTTGGATATTATTGGTCCACCATGGAAGGGGATTGCAACAGCTATGCCAAGAAGTGCTATAAGTGCCAAATTTATGGAGATAAAATTCATGTAACTCCTTCACCTTTTCATGTTATGACTTCTCCATGACCTTTCTCTATGTGGGGCATGAATGTCATTGGACTGATCTCGCCAAAAGCCTCAAATGGGCATCTATTCATCTTTGTGGTCATCGACTACTTCGCCAAATGGGTAGAGGCTGCTTCATATTCCAATGTTACAAAGTCAGCAGTCAGCAGATTCTTAAAGAAGGAAATCATATGTCGGTATGGAATGCTAGAAAGGATCATATCTAACAATACGCTGAATTTGAACAACAGCATGATAGCAGAGGTCTACAGTCAATGCAAGATCAGACAGCAGAACTCGTCGCCATATCACCCAAAAATGAATGGTACAGTGGAGGTAGCCAATAAAAACATTAAGAAGATCGTGGGGAAAATGACTAAGACTTATAAATATTGGCATGAGAAGTTACCATTTGCCCTCTATGCTTATTGGACATCTGTCAGGACCTCCACTGGAGCAACTCCTTTCTCCTTGTTTTACGAAATGGAGGCAGTTTTGCCTATTGAAGTTGAGATTCCTTCCCTTTGAGTTTGTCAGAGCTAAAGTTAGATGAAGTAGAATGGATCCAGTCTCGATATGATCAGTTGAAATTGATTGAAGAAAAGAGGCTAAGGGCTATCCGTCATGGTCAGATGTACCAAAAATAAATGATGCAGGCTTATGACAAAAAAGATTCACCCAAGAGAGTTTCATGAGGGGGACCTGGTATTAAAAAAGATCCTTCCCATACAAAAGGATTTCAGAGGGAAATGGATGCCAAACTAGAAAGGACCTTATGTGGTAAAGAAAGCCTTTTCTGGAGGAGCATTGATTTTGACCGAGATGGATGGTATAAACTTGCCTAATCCTGTAAATTCAAAGTCAGTCAAAAAGTACTTTAGCTAAAAAGGGGAGAGACCAATGCAAAAACCCGTAAAGGGCACTTTGAGACCTTCTAAAAAATAGGAGAGGCCCAAGCTAAAACTTGTAAAGGGCGCCTTGAGACCAAAAGGGTTTTGAGTTGAAAACTCAAAAAAGGTGGCTCAAATTTTGATCAAAAATAGGGCATGTGATAGTATTGTCCTCTAAAAATTAACAAGAAAGAGGAATGTTACATCTTGGGGCATCAACAAAATACTTTAGATCTCCTAAACACATATCTAACTCAAAATGGTCTTTGAGAAGTTTGAATAGAAAAGCTCGTGCTGTGATATCTGAGGCACTTATTTTCATCTTATTTATTTTGTAGCTTAGTAAAATTTGCTATCTTGATTAATTTATCCATTTCGAGCGTTGCTTTCAATAAAATTCCATTTTTTCAATTGTGATAATCTTTTTCAAGTATTTTTCATTGAACAACGATTATTGGACTTATAGTATCACATAAAAGAAGTTTTTCATTTTACTCTGAAAAGTTTCTAAATAGTACAAGAACTTGAAACATGACCACTAGTTAGAACTAACCAAATTCAAGAGTTGGAAACATTTGAGAAAGAATAGTCCAAATTATGACTATTTCTTCAGATTTTCTGTCAAAGATACCGGCCACATTAGAAGACACGGTAGCATATCAGTTATAGAACCTTGATGAATAACGAGCAATGAAAACCTAAGCATTAAAAAGGGATCATTCTCGAAAAATGACATTCTGCATTGATGCCAATATCATTCGTACACATCCAAATAGGAGCATTTGATTGATTCCGATCATAACATCCTAATGGCTTGGCATAAATAGGCCTAAGAAATGGATTCTACAGGTCATGTTCCCTAGAAAATGGTGTAACGGATCAGAGAAACCATAAATCCTATACCTCTGAAGTTGTAGTAGGTCGGATCAAGTCTACCATGGCAAATCTTATCTCCCTAAAGTTGCAGTGAGTAAATTAAAACCATTAACCTTATCTCCCTGAAGTTGCAGTGGAGCAGGTTGAAGATAGCGGATCTTATTTCCCTGAAGTTGTAATGGAACAAATTTAAGCTATAAGTTACAAATCCTATACCCTTGAAGTTGCAGTGGGATAGATTGAAGTTATCATGGCGAATCTTATCTCCCTAAAGTTGCAGCGGAGTAAATTAAAGCCACAAACCTTATCTCCCTGAAGTTGCAATGGAGCAAGTTGAAGATAGCAGATCTTATTTCCCCAAAGTTGCAGTGGAACAGATTTAAGCTGTAAGTTACAAATCCTATACCGCTGAAGTTGCAGTGGGACGGATTAAAGTTATCATGGCGAATCTTATCTCCCTGAAGTTACAGCGGAGTAGATTAAAGCCACAAACCTTATATCCCTGAAATTGCAGTGGAGTAGGTTGAAATTACCAATTCTTATCTCTTTGAAGTTCCAGCAGAGTAAATCAAAGCTACAGATCTCTTCTCCCTGAAATTACATTGGAGCGAATCGAAGCACCAATTCCTATAGCCCTAAAGTTATAGTGGTTTTGAACGAGGCTACTTGAAGAAGAGAAGGACTGAAGAAGTCGAGATTTCGAGGCCGGGCAAGATTAGTCCTTCTTAAAGGTCTTTGTTTCATTTTCGTTACACGATAATGAGCAAAGAGGGGTAGCTGCATGAGCCCAAATTTACCCGAGCCCATGCAAACACAAATAAAACCAAATAATATTAAATAAAGTGTGTCCAAGTCCATTAAAAAATTTAAAGCCCAAATCAACCCAAATTACACCTAAAACCCAAAATATTACAAACCCTAACCCAAAAGATTACAACCCAATGGCCCAAAATTTATTAAATTTTTTCAGAAACTGAAACCCCAAACCCTAGGACCAGCTGCTGCCGCTCCTCCACGTCAGCACCACTATGTACGACCTTCGTACCTGCAAGCAAGACCGTGCAATAGCAGAGTGACAGCAACAATAGAAAACAAAAACATAAGAAACAGTTGTAAAAATTGGCTATACAAGCCACAAGAATTTTTGTAATGTTTTTTGATGAACGTAGGCAGAGAAATCAAAACACAAAAACAATATTCGGAACACAGAATCGAAATTCCAAAGGTTGTATTCTTATTTTGTTTTCATTTCTATTTTTTGTTCAATTTTTACTCCTAGTTCTTTCTTTTTTTAAAAGAGCGAAAATACAAAAAAATTGAAAAACGTACCTGATTTTTCGAAACCCGCCACCGTGGGTAGCCGAGGTTCATCATTTTCGATGAAAAATGACGCGTTTAGGCCCTGGAAGCCGAAAAAACAAAAAAAAATGGCTTTTTATTTTTCAACCACCGTGGTTGACGGCACCATTGTCAGCGTTTGGCGGCCGCCACAGTGGACCGGCGACCGGGATTCGGCAGGACGTGGAGGGGTTGAGAGAGTTTTTGAAAGTTTAAAAGTTTTTTTTTTCAAAATGATAGGCTAAATGAATTTTTTTTGGGCAAAATTTGACTTATATAGTTAACCTAAACGACGCCGTTTTGATTTTTAAGTTTAGAGGCCAAAACGACATCGTTTTGGCCTCTGACCCGTTTGACCTGACCCACTCCGGCTTAGGATTCGCGTGTTTTTTAATGGAAGGCTAATTGCACCTCTAGCCCTTTAGCTTTTTTATAATTTCGTAATTAAGTTTTTTTTGTTATTTCTAATTTTTACCACATAATTTATTTAGTTTCCAATTGGGTCTATCTCGAAGCTGCGTGTTTTGGAGGGAGGGATTATTTCCCATTTTGGTCCCTCCTTGTTATTCGCGCGTTCAATAAGATCCCTTTTCTTTTTTTTTATTCGCCCAAAAATTTGTTTTTAAGGTTCAATTTAGTCCCTTTTTTGTTATTTTCGCTAATTTATTGTTAAATTAATTAATTAAATATATTATCACTATTATTATTATTATATTTCTATTTATATTTATTTACCTATTCTTTAATATAATACATTTATTTATTTATATAGCTTTGTTATTTATTTATGTCCTCTTATATATTTTAAAACTTTAGTTTGTTATTTATTTTATTATTATATTATTAATATCATTATTTTTTTCTTTAAAAAAAACTATTTTATTTAATATCGATTTATTTATTTGTTTATTTGCTAAATTTTAATTCTTAATTAAATTTTTGTCAGTTCTTATTTGTTTATTTATTCATTTTTGTTACTCTTTTTTTTAATTCGCTTGCTTTATTTTCTTTATTTTTACCTATTATTATTATTATTTCATTTTTTGTGTATAAACTTTCAAAATTCATGTTACCCATTGCTATTATTATTGTTATTATCATTTTTACATGTTTTATTTAATATTTTTTATCCTCTTATTTATTTGCCTATTTTCAAAATTTTTTATTTAAACTTCTGTTAGTTTTATTTGTTTATTTATTTATTGTTTTTATTGATAATTCGCTTGTTTGTTATTTATTTTATTGTTATTTGTTGTTCTTATTATTGTTATTTATATTAATGTATTTATTGTTATTCAGTTACGCATATTAACATTGAGACCTATTTCACTACCCATTCGTGTATACCAATTTTTACCCGATGCATTAAAATTTTTGTTTTAAGAAATATGCAATGTTCCACATTTTTACTTCGAAAAGTCATACCCTAACTTACGGGATTTCGATTTTCTTGACAAATCCAAGCAAACGAACGCTTTAAAATTTTTTAATAATAATCTCGGGGAATTACAAAAAGATCGTGCTCTAACTTACGGAATACGATCTCCTTTTAAAACTGAGCTAACCAAATGTCTTAATAAATAAAATTTTTGGCGCTTATTCTCGTTTCGAGGATTTAAAGCATCGTGTCCTAACTTACGGGACGTAATCCTTTTTTCTCGATTAACGTGAAACATGCCCTTCTTTTTGTAAGTATTTTTAACCAAGTAATGTTTGAACAAAGGATCGTATTTTAAAATCTCTTCAAAATTCTCAATTTTCGGCACTAAGACATTTATTAATCAAATAAGTACCCATTTTGGACGTTACGAGGGTGCTAATCTTTCCTCGTGTGTAACCGACTCCCGAACCCATTTTTTAAATTTTGTAAACCAAAACTTGTTGTTTTAATAAATAAAACCATTTATTAAAATGATCGAATTACAATGTGATTCGATCACACCTCAAAAAATATTGGTGGCGACTCCCCCATTTTTTGTTTTCTTTTTAAATAAAAAGTTGACCGCCGTTGTTTTTAAAAAAAGATGGTTTTGACAGAGTCAATATTGATCAAAATGTTAAACCCCAATTTTAACATGAAAGAAATTTTTTGGTCTTTTAACTACCGAATCCCCAATCCTCTAGATGCCTTTGGTTGACAAACAGACTGCTAATTGACAAGGGTTATCTCTCTACTACCCCCAGAATACCCTCCAATGAATTGTCTGACAATACGTTCAATCTCCTCACATATACCTTGTGGAGTCATCATGGTCTGCATAAAATAGTTGGGAATTGTGAAGAGAACCGACTAAGATAAAGTAACTCTGCCAGCAAGATATAACTTCCTTGCATCTTATTGTTGTAGTCTAGCCTTAACCTTTTCAACCAAAAACCTCAAAGAGCTATTGGTGATCATCTTATGCACAAGTGGGGCACTGAGATAGAATCAAGATTTTGGACCTTTTAGAATTCGAGAGTCTCACATAAACGCCTCCCATAATATTCATCAACTCCTTTCAAAAAATAAAATTTTGTCTTGTTCGCATTAATCCAGTGCCCAAAGAAACCACAGAAAATTTCCAGAATCTTCTTAATCAATATCGCCTATTTCATGTCAGCTTTGCCAAAAATAACCAAGTCATCTGCAAAAAAACAAATGTGAAAGTGTAGGTCTTGTTCTAAAAAAATGAATGGAACTCCAGTTACTTGTATGTGATGGAAGAATGAATGCACTAACCAACCCATTCCATGCAAAGGACAAATAGATATGGTGATAAAGGACAACCTTGTCTAATACCTCTTATTAGGTTAAAATTCTGAGTCGAGACTCCATTTCATAAGATCCGCATAGACATATATATGATAGCCGACATAATAAACTTCATAAAGAATTCAAGAATACCAACCGTCTAAATTGAGGCTTTAATAAAGTCCCAACGCGCTTTATCATATGCCTTCTCCAAATCTATCTTGATTGCCATCGACCTCTTACTATTATGTTTGCTCCTCATGGAATGTATCACTTCTTGAGCCAGAATGATGTCATTTGTGATATTCCTCCCAGCAATGAATCTAGCTTACTCATGTCCAATAATTCTAGGAAAAACCAGTTTAAAAAGATTAGCAATAACTTTCATGACTAGCTTATTAAAGATCGAACATAAGCTAATACGACGAAATTGCACAAAACTTTTTGGATTTAGGACCTTAGGGACGAGAATGATCAAGGTATTATTGAGTTCTTGGTCTATAGGTGGAACATTAAAGACTTTTCAAACCCAATAGCAAACGTCTTCCCCAATCTAATCCCATTGACTCTGGAAAAAGAGGGCATGAAAACCATCACTCCTTGGTGCTTTCAAAGGAGCCATGTCGAAAAGGGCAACCTTAATTTTTTTTTGTTGAAACCTCTCTTCTCAATAATAGGTTATTACTTTGATCAAGAATTAAAAAGGAACTAGGAGGTAACTTCATCAAATTAACTTGCTGATCACCATACAAATTCTAGAACAAATTGAATGCCTCATATTGAAGTTCCTCCTCATCATAAATCCATTAACCTCTCTCATTCTTCAAAGAAGAAATTTGGTTATGTTTCATCTGCTAAATAGTGCAAGAATGGAAAATTTTAGTATTATGGTCCCCAAGTTATATCCAATCACAACAAGCTTTTTGTTTCTAAAGTAGCTTGATAAACTGTAAATTATACATATTTTTATCCCACATTTTAGCACATTTATGGATGAATTATCATTGAATTAGTGGAATTTGATGCTCCTAATCCTTTAATTTCATGTTTTATACTTAAGAGAGCATAGGACAGTAAAAAGAACAAGAAACGTGTTGAAAACGGAGAAAATGGGCCAAAGCAAGGAAACAACACGGCCTGGAGTTCAGCACACGGGCAACCTACATGACCGTGCCATATTAATAGGCTTGAGCACGGCCTAGACTCGACTCACACAGGCGTGCCACACGGGCATGTCCCTGTCGTAATGAAGTTCAATTTCACGCAGAATAAGTTACTTAGGGGCTAAGAAAAACATTCCAAACTCTATATAAAGACCCTAGGAGGCAACTACAAGGGTGAACGGTCTTCCCGCCAAGACAGAGAGCTAAAGGCAGGGAATTACTCGAAGGAAAGCCGATTGATCCATCTCAGAAGCTAGGATCTACATCAGGACAAAGGATCTCCCTTTAATCCTTTCAGGAGTTTTAGGTTTTCTTATGTTTTATTATTTTCCTTATTCTAAGATGTTTCTTTTTATAAACATGAACTAAACCCCCAAATACCTGAGGGGGTTGAAACCTAAGATGAATCTTGTTATTGTTATTTGAACTATATGATAAATATTCGATTTGTTCTTAATTGTGTTTTTAATTCTTGAATTGATATTTTCGGGATATTAATTTAAGTCGAATGTGCTTAGGCAGAGGAGCAAAAGTCCCTGTTTAAGAGTAGATCCAACAAAATTAAGTAGAGTTGATCGCAATCCTAGACATAGGACGACAAAAATCTGCCGGATTAGAGTCAAATCTAATATGGGGATCCATAGATCGAGTTAATGTAAGACTAGGGGATTTAATTAGAAAGAGATTTCAATTAATCAACCTAGGATTAGTTGTTCTTATTCTTGACGGAGATATTAACATAATATAGGAATCTCTACAGATCAAGTCGAATGAAGAAATCGTCTAGTTCAGAGTTAGATACAAGTGAAGTCTAGGTGGATTCTTCCTTAGGTATTATCTTTATCATTCAGTTTTCCCAAAGCAATTTCCCAATTTACTCTTTGTTGCATCCTTAGTTTAGTTTAGAGTTAATTAGTTTACACAAACCCTCTCTTTATTTTTAGGCTAGATAATAGGAAGAAAGTCATTACTAGTACTTTTAGTTCCTTGGATTCGATATTCCGGTCTTGCCACTAACTATATTACAATTCGATAGGTGCGCTTGCCTTTTATCGTGATAATAGTTAGTTTCTAGGTACGATCAATTTTTATTACTTCATCACATCACGATCAAGTTTTTGGCGCCATTGCCGGGGAACTGAAATATTAGGAACACTCTATTTCTATTACTTTAGCCATTACTACTTTTATTTATTTTCAATTTTTATATTAGGTTTTATTTACTAAATTTCTTTTTCATTAGCAGGTATCTCTAGTTTATGACTAGAAGAAACTCGTCAGGACCTTTGGTTTTTAACGACGACTTAAGAGCCACAGTGCGCAGAAATCGTAGAGATATAATAAGAAGCCTACGATACCAAAAAAGGACAAGAAGAAGAACCCGAATCTACAAAAGATATGGAGGCAAATCAAGAGAATTAGCTACCTCCTGTAGTAGCCGCAAATCCTATCGAGCAAAATCCTGTTCCTCATACTATGTATGATTATGCTAAACCTAATTTGGCTGGTATTGAATCTAGTATTGTTAGGCCTACTATTTCTGCAAATAATTTTGAACTGAAGCCTAACACTATTCAAATGAAACAATAGTTTGTTCAGTTTGATGGTTTGCAGGATGAAGATCCTAACACTCATTTAGCCAACTTTTTGGAATTCTACGACACATTTAAAATAAGTGGCATTTTTGATGATGCCATTCGTCTTTGATTATTCCCATGTTCCTTAAGGAATAAAGCTAAACAGTGGTTAAATTCTTTACCACGACGGTCTATCACTACATGGGAACAAATGACCAAAAAATTTTTACTCAAATATTTTCCGCCAGCTAAAACTGCAAAATTGAGGAATGATATCTCTTCTTTTGTGCAGATGGATTTAGAAACACTTTACGATGCTTGGGAGAGATACAAGGACTTACTGAGAAGGTGCCCTCACCATGGGTTACCCTTATGGTTACAAGTTCAAACTTTTCACAATGGTTTGAACCCCTCAACGAGACAAATGATTGATGCAGCCTCCGTTAGAACAATCAATAACAAAACACCAAAAGTAGCTTACGAGTTTATAGAGGAGATGTCACTAAACAACTATCAGTGGAAAGTCATGAGAACAAACCCACAAAAAGCTGCCGGGGTTTTTAATGTTGATGCGGTCACCATGCTTTCTAATTAGGTAGAACTCTTAAATAAAAAGATTGACGGTTTAGTTGGTTCTACGCAGGTACACCCAGTGATGCAATGTGACTCAATCCAAGGAAGCATGAGCAATTCTAAGTACCCCAGTTATGGATATGGCATGGAAAACGAGCAAGCCAACTATATGGGTAATGATCCTAGATCTCAAAATAACCCTTATAGTAACACTTACAATGCAGGTTGGAGGAACCACCCCAATTTCTCATGGAGAGGAGAAGGTAACCAAAATCAGAGACCACCACCTCCTCCGGGATTTCAGCAACCACCTTACCAGCAAGAGAAAAAACCGAACCTTGAGGAGATGCTCACAAAATTTATCTCCGTGTCAGAAACCTGTTTCCAAAACACCGAGATGACACTTAAGAATCAGCAAGCATCCATTCAAGGACTTGAAACTCAAATAGGCCAGCTCGCTAAGCTAATTTCTAAAAGACCACAAGGTGGTTTACCGAGCAACATAGAGACTAAATCTAAGGAGCACGTTAAAACCGTTACACTAAGGAGTGGAAAAACGCTAGCCAAACCTGAAAAGAGGGTATTATAAGGGCACGACAAGGAAAATGTTGAGGAAGCCGAGCCCAAAGAAAACACCCCACCAGTACTCAAAAAATACAAAACACCCATCCATACCCAGCAAAATTGAAGAAAGACCGTATGGACGCTCAATTCGGTAAATTTCTTGAACTTTTTAAACAATTGCATATTAACCTACCTTTTGTTGAAGCTATTTCACAGATGCCCATATATGTAAAATTTTTGAAAGAACTTCTAACAAACAAAAGGAAGTTTGAAGAACTGTCCACAGTAGAGCTTAACGAAGAGTGTTCAGCGATCCTCCAGAATAAACTCTCAACCAAATTGAAAGATCTAAGAAGTTTTACTATTCCTTGTTTGATTGGTAATTTAAATATTGAAAAGGCATTAGCAGATTTAGGTGCCAGCATTAATTTAATGCCCTATAAAATGTTCAAGCAACTAGGTCTAGGGGAACCAAAACCCACTAGGATGAGTATTCAATTAGCTGATAGATCTGTTAAATATCCTAGGGGTATCATTGAAGATGTGTTAGTTAAGGTGGATAAATTTATATTTCCTGTTGATTTTGTTGTGTTAAACATGGATGAGGATGTTGAGGTACCCTTAATCCTCGGACGACCATTTTTAGCTACGGCTAGAGCTATTATTGATATAGAAGATGGTAAACTTGTGCTTAGGGTTGGTGATGAAGAAATTGTGTTTAAAATTTATGATGCCATAAGGTTTTCTAGGGAATAGGATGATTCCTGTTATTCTATTGATTCCATTAATCATTCTGTTCAAGATTCTTTACAGGAAATCACTCTTAAAGACACGTTGGAACTATGTCTCGTTCAAGGTAGGGGAGAGGACGAAGTCACCACTGAGATAAAAAAGGTAATAATTGAGTTAAACTCCAATGAACCCTCTCCAAGACAAATGGATTACAAGGGCATTGAGATTAAAGATGAATTAAGACAAAAACCCTCTGTTGACGAACCTCCCAAACTAGATCTCAAACAATTACCCAAACACTTAGAATATGCATTTTTAGGAGACAATTCTACACTACCAGTCATTATTGCCTCAAACTTGCAACCCAAAGAGAAGGAGGAATTAATTCAAGTATTAAGAAAACATAAAAGAGCCATAGCTTGGAAAATTTCTAACATCAAAGGAATTAGTCCTTCTTTTTGCACCCACAAAATTTTGATGGAAGATGAATATAAACCATGTGTGCAAGCTCAAAGAAGACTGAACCTCAACATGAAGGAAATGGTCAAAACTGAGGTAATTAAACTTCTAAATGTTGGAATTATTTATCCTATTTCTGACAGTGCTTGGGTGAGTCCTGTGTAGGTTGTTCCTAAGAAAGGTGGCATGCCTGTTGTTGCAAATGAAAAGAATAAATTAATTCCTACAAGAACTGTCACAGGTTGGAGAGTTTGTATTGATTATAGGAAATTGAACGACGCCACCAGAAAGGATCACTTCCCCTTACCCTTCATCGATCAGATGTTAGAAAGACTATCTGGACATATGTACTACTATTTTTTGGATGGACTTTCTAGCTATTTCCAAATCCCGATAGCTCCTAAAGATCAAGAGAAAACGACATTCACTTGTCCATATGGTATGTTTGCTTATCGAAGAATGCCTTTTGGATTATGTAATGCTCCTGCTACTTTTCAGCGTTGCATGCTAGCGATCTTTAACGAGCTCGTGCAGGATATCATGGAGGTGTTCATGGATGACTTTTTGGTATTCGGTAACTCTTTCCAACTTTGCCTCAAAAATTTAGAATGAGTCTTAATAAGATGTGAAGAAACAAATCTAGTTCTCAATTGGGAAAAATGCCATTTTATGGTACGAGAAGGTATTGTGCTAGGATACAAAATTTCTAGTAAAGGGATAGAAGTAAATAAAGCAAAAGTTGAGACCATTGAAAAACTACCTCTCCCTAGCTCAGTTAAGGCGATTAGAAGCTTTTTAAGACATGCTGGTTTTTATAGAAGATTCATTAAAGACTTTTCTAAAATAACTAAGCCATTAAAGAAATTATTAGAAAAAGACGTACCTTTCAATTTTGATCAGGAATGTTTAGAGGCATTTGACACTCTCAAAGAGAAACTCACTAATGCTCCAATTATAATTGCACCTGATTGGAATTTACCTTTTAAGCTAATGTGTGATGCGAGTGATTTTACAGTTGGTGTAGTTCTTGGACAGCGAAGAGACAAGCATTTTTAGCCAATCTACTATGCTAGCAAAACTCTAACAACTGCCCAAGAAAACTACACTACCACAGAAAAAGAATTGCTAGCAGTAGTTTTTGCGTTCAACAAATTTAGACCATATCTAATATTGTCTAAAGTCATCGTTTATACTGATCATTCCTCTCTTTGTTACCTTTTAACTAAGTCTGATGCAAAACCTCGACTAATAAGATGGATTTTATTGTTGCAGGAATTCGATTTGGAAAAACAAGACAAAAAAGGAGCCAAAAACTTGGCAGCAGATCACCTTTCCAGGCTTCAGAATCCACATCTCAAAGAACTTGATGAGGCTGAAATAGACGACTCGTTTCATGAAGAACAACTCTTAGTCATATCTGATTCTGAGGTACCTTGGTTTGCTGACATTACAAATTACTTAGCTGCTAACATAACCCCAAAAGGGTTGACATATCAGCAAAAGAAGCGATTCTTTACTAATGTGAAAACTACTTTTGGGAAAACCCTTTTCTTTTTCGTATTTGAGCAGACCAATTCATTCGAAGATGTGTTACAACGATAGAAGCAAACAAGATCTTGGAACACTGCCATTCAGGATCAACAGGAGGACACAACAGTGGAACCAAGACTACCCATAAAATAGTCGGATCAGGTTTTTATTGGCCCACATTATTTAAAGACGCTAGCAGGTATGTTACTTCTTGTGACATATGCCAACGAACAGGTAATATCTCTAAACATGATGAGATGCCTCAGACATATATGCTTGAATGTGAAATATTCGATATATGGGGCATCGATTTCATAGGTCCATTCTCTAGTTCATTCAGAAATAAATACATTTTAGTAGCAGTTGATTATGTCTCTAAATGGGTAGAAGCCCAAGCCTTACCTACTAATAATGGTAGAATGGTAGTGAGATTCCTTAAAAAACTTTTTTCTCGATTTGGAACACCAAGAGCAATTATCAGTGATAGGGGAACTCATTTCTGCAATACACAGTCTGAGAAAGTTTTACAGAAATATGGAGTGTACCATAAAATAGCTACCTCTTACCACCCTCAAACCAGTGGACAAGTTGAAGTAGCTAATAGAGAGCTAAAACGCATCTTAGAGAAAACCGTACAAGCAAATAAAAAGATTGGGCAATGAAAGTAGATGACATTTTATGGGCTTATAGAATTGCCTTCAAAACTCCCACAAGAACATCTCCTTATACACTCGTTTATGGGAAAAGTTGTCATTTACCCTTTGAGCTAGAACATAAAGCGTTTTGGGCCATCAAATTTCTAAACCTCGACCTTGGTCTTGTACGTGAAAAGAGGCTTATGCATCTAAACGAGTTGGACGAATGGCGTTATAATGCATATGAAAACTTACGCTTATACAAGAAAACCACAAAGCGATGCCATGATGCTCGTCTAAAGCAACATAGACAGTTTAAAACTGGCGATCTCATTTTGCTTTACAACTCAAGGCTTAAATATTCCCTGGAAAGCTAAAATCGAGATGGTCAGGCCCATTCATAGTTCAAAGTGTTCTTCCTTACAGCACAATTGAGGTAACACATCCAACTCACGGCACTTTCAAGGTAAACGATCATCGACTCAAACTATATTATGGTGACAACTTTAAGAATGATAGGGAGGAGCTTAGGCTCTACAAACCCTCATAAAGGTGCAGGAGAGGTAAGTCGAGCTTAGACTTTAAAATAAGTGCTTCTCGGGAGGCAACCTGAGACTAACAATTTTGATTTTCTTAAATTCATAACTAACTCCTTAAAACGCAGATTTTCCAGAACCACACGACCAGGCACACGGGTATGCCTAAAGCCGTGGACACACCACGGTTAGAAACACGACCATACGATATTACCGTGGCCAAACCTATCAATTCATACACAGGCATGTGACCCCAAACACGACCGTGGGAGAAGAGAATACCAAAAGACACGACCGTGTTATATGGCCATGTGCCCCAACACGCCCATGCCAATAAGCCGTGGGTAAAACTAAGAAATCAACACGGCGTGCGACACACTCGTGCCGACCACCCATGGCTACACCAATGGTCCACAAAACACACGGGACAACCCAAGGGCACACGGGCGTGCGCCATGGCCATGGGCCCAATCCCCTATTACTTAATTTTAATTTTCATTTTATTTACTTTATATTTTTCCTTTTCCTTTTATTTTGCACTTCAATTCTTATCGAGTAATACTTGAATTTTACACACAGTTGTGCTTATTACCTTCAGTCACCCAGAATCATGAACTTCAAGTAGTGCTTTCTCCAATTTAGCTTTCACTACTCAACGAATTTATCCAATATTCAAGAAGTTTCACTTCTCTCCCTATCTTATGATTTTATGCTTCTATTTTCACTAACTTTATCTTTGTACATTAAGGGCAATGTACATCTTAAGTGTGGGGGGAGTTCACTTTCATTCTTTGCATTATCCTCGAACCCTTGAAAATTTTTGCCACTAACTTTTTGCATTGTTCTCAAATCCCTGAATCTTGGCCTTAACAAATAGAATGAATTCTGATTGATTTATGATTTTTATTGATATGTTGAGAATTAAGACATAGGTACTTATGCTTTGATTATTCAAACTTTAAGACATTAGAGAATCAAGCATGATACGTTGAAATTTTTGAGAATTTAAATTTTTCTAGGTTGTTTGCCCCAATTTTAAGTGTTATCTTGAAATTTGAAATTCGTAGGATTGACATCAAAAGCCATAATTCTGGTGAGATTTTTGAGCCTTTTAAGCATACATCCTTTCGTGCTCACTTTTATTGTTGCTTTGAGTGAGTCAATATTGATCTGTTATTTTAGAACTTACTTCGATTATACATGTTGAGACCACATCATTGATTTGATATACCGAAATGATAAAGGCACTTAGGTTTAACCCACTTATTCCATAAAAGCTTACCTTCATAATTAACCCCTAGTGAACCCTATTAAGCCTAACAAACCATTCATTGACTTACCTTCAATATTAACCTATAACCTATTTTTTGTTGAATTCCTTTCAATTATTTTGATCCCTATTTTTGTCGAGATTTGAGTTAAATAATTATCTAGCTATGTTCTCCTTTTCAGCTTGTAAAGTTTATAAATATCCGATTTGTTCTTAAAAAAGAACATATGTATATTTCAATTGTAATTCAATGGTTTGCATATTTCCATGTAATTTTTGAGCTCCTGTTCTTAAACGATGTCATCCAAAAGAAAAAGGCTTTATTCTAGGAATATGTTTCAGTGATAGAGATTTTTCTAGTTAGATGATTTTTTAGCTCAATCTCGATTCTAACCCTCTTTTTCATCTTATGACCACACCCCTAACAAAGGCCACGTTACAACTCTTGAAAGACCTTTTGATCGATGTATCATGTCAATACATAGTGGTGGAGATTTGCTTTTCCTACAAGCTTATGGTAATAACTTTTCATGTTGACTAATGAGTGCTTAATTTCTGAACCCTAAACACTTCAAGGGGATAGAGTGAATCTTTAGTGAGGATGTCAACTCTTGTTGATTTTGAGTTCAAGGTAATTACCTAGAAGAAGGGAGGAAACCTATGTTTCTATGATAAAATTCTCAACTTAGATTGTTTGAGACTTTAATATTCTCAATGTATGATTACTTGTGGATTAGTTTAAAACATTATTGATAAGGATTATGAGTTGAGAAGAATGATTTTTAATTGTAAGTTGATATTTTGCTTGAGGACAAGCAAAGGCTTAAGTGTGTGGGTATTTGATAAACTATAAATTATACATATTTCTATCCCATATTTTAGCACATTTATGGATGAATTATCATTGAATTGGTGGAATTTGATGCTTCGAATCCTTTAATTTCATGTTTTATACTTAGGAGAGCATAGGAAGTGAAAAGAACAAGAAACAGGCTGAAAACGGAGAAAATGGGCCAAAGCAAGGAAACAACATGGCCTGGAGTTTAGCACACGGGCAACCCACACGGCCGTGCCATATTAACAGGCTTGAGCATAGCCTAGACTTGACTCATACGGGCGTGCCACATGGGCGTGTCGCTGTCGTGATAAAGTTCAATTTCACGTAGAAAAAGCTACTTAGGGGCTAAGAAAAACATTCCAAACTCTATATAAAGACCCTAGGAGGCAACTACAAGGGTGAACAGTCTTCTCGCCAATACAAAGAGCTAAAGGCAGGGAATTACTCGAAGGAAATCCGAGTAATCCATCTCAGAAGCCAAGATCTACCTCAAGACAGAGGATCTCCCTTCAATGCTTTCAGGAGTTTTGGGTTTTCTTATGTTTTGTTATTTTCTTTGTTCAGAGATGTTTCTTTTTATAAACATGAACTAAACCCCCAAATACCTGAGGGGGATGAAACCTAAGATGAATCTTGTTATTGCTATCTGAACTATATGATAAATATTGCATTTGTTCTTAATTGTGTTTTTAATTCTTGAATTGATATTTTCGGGATATTAATTTAAGTCAAATGTGCTTAGGCAGAGGAGCAAAAGTCCCTGTTTAAGAGTAGATCCACCACAATTAAGCGGAGTTGATCGCAACCCTAGACATAGGACGACAAAAATCTGCCGGATTAGAGTCAAATCTAATATGGGGATCCATAAATCGAGTTAATGCAAGACTAGGGGTTTTAATTAGAAAGAGATTTCAATTAATCAACCTAGGATTAGTTGTTCTTATTCTCGACGGAGATATTAACATAATTTAGGGATCTCTACGGATCAAGTCGAATAAAGAAATAGTCTAGTTCAGAGTTAGATAACAAGTGAAGTCTAGGTGGATTCTTCCTTAGGTATTGTCTTTATCATTCAGTTTTCCCAAAGCAATTCCCTAATTTACTCTTTGTCACATCCTTAGTTTAGTTTTGAGTTAATTAGTTTACAAAAACCCCCTCTTTATTTTTAGGCTAGATAATAGGAAGAAAGTCATTACTAGTACTTTTAGTTCCTTGGATTCGATATTCCGGTCTTACCATTAACTATACTACTATTCGATAGGTGCGCTTGCCTTTTATCGTGATAATAGTTAGTTTCTAGGTACGATCAATTTTTATTACTTCATCACATCACGATCATAGCTCACGATGATATAGTATATTTTCCAACTCTTCCCTAGCCTTCAATTCTAACTGGCTTAAGGCATTGGATCACGACCTGTCCATTTCCTTTTGAATACAACTAGTTTCTGCATAAAAAACCTTTAACATGTGCCAATAAGACCATAAACAGCCTTATTCAAATCTTTAATTCTCAAAGTAAACTGATGAAAAGACTCTGCCATGTTACCATTAAAAACCCAATTATCTTTGACAAAATTTGAAAAGTCTAGATGTTTCACCCAACCTACCAGAAATCTAAAGGGGTGCCTACTAAGTAAATTAACCATAGACTTGAGAGAAATAAGCAACGGTCTATGGTTAGATTTAAGCGTAGGGAGAGGCGTGACGGTGCAACTGGGGAAAGCTCTAACCCAAAGTTCATTGCCAATCGCCCTATAAAGCCTCTAAAAAATTCCCCCTTGATGCCATGTGAATAAGCCTGAATCTTGCAAATTATTCAATTTAAGAAATTCTCCAAATAAAGGACACCATATTCCATCTCTTCTACCTCTTTTTTTATCGCTGGATGAAAGTAAGGCATTAAACTCATTGATAGCGACCGAAGGAACACCTCTAAATGGAATGATCGTACTAAGTCCCTCCCAGAGATTCCTCATTTTTTGTCTGTATGGACTCCTATAAACAAAAAAAATAATGATAGCCTGGGATTGAGCCTTCTTGAAAACTCGCATGATAATAAATTAGAGGTGATTACTAATAACCTCAACTGAAATAGTCTCTTTCAAGCGAAGCAAAACACCCCCCGAATAACCAACAGCCTCTATTTTATGTGAATGCTGAAAACCCAAACTAGCAATGATTTTATTTGCTTTGCATCCACTTACTTTTGTCTTTAGAAGACTAACATTTTCGGATTTATAATCCCTATTATATTCACAAAAAATACGAGCAAATTTGTTGCTGGCACATCTTTGATGATCTGTCGTGATTCGGTGTAGAAAATTAAACTAGTTTTTGTACTTTAGGAGCTTGAATACAAGAATTTTTATTATGTTTTAGTAAGTTTTTATTGTAACACCCCTAACCCTCTCCGTTGTTGGATTAGGGGCATGGGCATTAGTAACAAATTAAAACAATTAATAAATCATAATTAAAAATGCAAGCGAACTATTAACATTATAGTATACAGGGTTAGGTCACGATAATCTAACACTTTCATACTAGAGTCTTATACAATCGAATAAAGAATCATGCTATGCAATGCAATGCTAAACTTGGTCTTCCACTGTCTACACTCTTATCATTATTTATCCCCTCTTGAAAGCTAGAAGTTGGATGCATAACAAGGTTATTCCAATTATTAGCATCAGAGTATTGAACCGTACTATGACTACTACTACCTTCGATGATATTAGTAGAATAACCTACTTTACCTAATTCAAGTTTGCTAATTTATTCAAAATCAGAGTAAAAATACTATTATAGTCCTTAATACAAGTCTGCAGATCCCTAAAAATAGCCTATGAACAAATAGGGACTAGTTTGGAACAATTATGAAAGTTTTAGGGAAATCTAAAAAATACCTAGAAACATGGGACACATGGTCATATGGCCAGGTCATGTGAAACGCCCCCAGATTGTGTAACTTTCAAAGTTGGGACACACGGTCGTGTCCTAGCTCGTGTCTCTACTCATATAACTCATTAACTTGAGACACACGATCGTGTCCCAACCTATGTCTTTACGCGTGTAACTCATTGACTTGAGTCACACGGCTATGTCGCAGCTTTCATTAGCCAAATGACCTATACATGCCATATAACCATGACACAATAAGTCCAAAAGTACCAAAATAGTTGATAGATAGTGCAATGAGATCTCTGACGACTTCCAATCCAAGCAAGCTAAAATTTCTCAACTCTTGTAACACCCCTAACCTGTATCCGTCGACAGAATGGGGTTACGAGGTATTACCAGATGAAACACAACTTCTAGACAATCACAGACATACTCATGCTTAAAATTTAAATATCAATCAAATGATAACATAAATATCTCAGTTTAAATTCTTTATTAATCATATTATAAATTTTTTTTTACAAACATTTACTTAATTACGAAATCATAAGCATATAGTGTCAAAAATAACATTTTATCACTTAACATATGCGATTATCAAAGTCATTAGAAGTAATTTAATTAAATAATATAAACATAAATTATAAAGAGAAGACATATGTAAAATACTTATAATTATTGAAATATACATTCGGTACCATATTAAAGATATGAAAATATATAAACAACTTAAATAAATCAATATTGGCATAATATACTTTACTACATGAAATTTCGAATATAATAGATATGCGTCACCTTAAAAGATTCACTGTCCATTTGAATCAATTTTAAAATCACATAAAATGGTAATTTCTCAAAGTACATATAATCATGTACATGAACCAGATTTGCAGTCAAAGAATTATGATTTTATAAAACTAAAAACACTATTCATTTGGTCATTTTATAAAGTTTTGGCCGAATACATTTGTGCTAAATTCATAAGTTTCATTTAATAACCATTTCATTACTAACCCAAACTTCATACATATAACATTATCTAGAATTATGTACAAGTCACTAACTCATTTTACATGCGCCCAATTTGGCAAACCACATATGCATGATAGAATAAACCTCAACTACATCATATCCTATAATAGTTCACCTTTTCATACATTAGCAGAATATAAACATCCATAAATTCAAATACATCTCACACATATGACGTAATTTTAACAAGGTCCATATATATACAAATTTTCAATTACATAAATCCCAAACCCCGTCTTATTACCATTACACATAAATCACATAAAGATGTAGTTTCAATTCCCATTACCGAATACATACACCATTCAAAATTTACACTTACCAACCTTAAACCTTAATAAACCATTGTAGCATCACTTCTATTTTAATTATGCACCAAATACAATATCAAATTATAACTAACCACTTCAAGCATATTTCCCATCTTTTTATATACCATAACCGAACAAGCAAACCATATCAAATACATCAACCACATCCTTTAATCAAAACATATAAACATACGTAACACATTGAGCAAGCCACGTTCGCATGGCTTATACATTTATACATAACAAGTTCCAAATATTCACAAGGAAGTTTAGCCTATACATGCCATAAGATTTCATAAGTTTAGTTTCTAAAATACCGATAATTAGACTATAGTGTGGATGACTTCACCGACGATCCCCGAGCACGTACGACCTCCAAAAATCTATAAAACAATTATAGTAACAATCACACAAGTAAGCTAATTTAGCTTAGTAAGTCTTAAGCTAATTAAACAATAAACTAAGTTTACTAAGGTATGTTTAAATACATATAATTTAAACTTTTAAATCTATAAATATAAAACAAATACATTAATAAGATCACATCATTAAAACCGAATATACATATTCATAATCACCATCACATGTTCAATTCCATAATCAAATTAGTTCTTATATCCAAATTCACATATATTTATAAATATATAATCATCACTCAAATATTAACATATCGTTCATATACATCAATAAGACTAAATATATGTCTCATTCAAACTCATATACTAAATCAACTTCACATAAGTTTTTTTCATCATCTATATAAAAAAAAATATCAACTAACCTTGCTATCAAATAAACAACCAACCATCACGTACCTGGACATTTTAATTCGTTTACCAAATTCACTTACTTCATTCGCACAAAGTTTCATAAGCTTAAATTCTTAATAACTTACCGGCAATAAGCCTGCTAGGTATAGACCTGAATTTACACCGGCACAAAGCCTGCGAGGCATATAGCCCGAATTATGATCACCGGCAATAAGCCTGCTAGGCACAAAGCCCGATCAAATTCACCAGCACAAGGCTTGCTAGGCTCAAAGCCCAAACATAGCTATTATAAAGCCATTCCATTAACAATTCATGTACCGAATCATCCAACTATTCAATGTAATTCATACAAACTTTCAAAGGTTTTTAACTCATTCGAATAAACTCAACCACATTAACACAATGTTACATCACATTCGGCTACTATACTATACAACCATATAGTTCAAATTATCATAGTAAACTATTTTATATTTGACATAAACAATGTTTAATTGCTTAAAGACTTACCTCGGATATCAACGAACATTGATCGACTATTCGACTATTTTGGCTTTTCCCTGATCTGAATCCGATTTTCTCTTTTCTTGATCTAAATTGATATAAATTAAACTTATTTAATCAAATATTCAATCCAATTCACTCAAAAAACACATAAATGGGCAAATTGCACTTTTGCCCTATACATTTTACACATTTAGCAATTTAGTCCAAAATTCACAAAACACCAAATAAACATAATTTGTTTACACTAAACTATGGACGAATATTCACCTTGCCCCTATAAGTCCTTACAATTAATTTATTTCACAATTTAGTCCCTCTACTTATCATTTTTTTTGTAATTAAGCCCTATTTACTTAATTTTCATGAAAATTTCCAATACAAACTTAATAATCTAACACATATATTTTATTTAACAATTTCAAACTCAAATTTCACCAAAGTGTCAATAATGGAAACTCAAGAATATATCTTCAAAATTAAAAATTCAGACATGGGTCGAGTAGCACTCAAAACAATGATTTGAAAAACGTAAAAATTATCAAAAACCAAGCTAAAACTTACCTTTAATCAAGCTCCAACAATGGTCGAACCTAAGGAACTCTTGTTTCTTTTTCTTTTCGTTTTATTCGATCATGCAAACATAATGAACCATGGCTTTTTATTATTTTATGTTTTATATTTTATAACATTATTAACTATTTTACATTTTTAACCTTTAACTTAAATTTATGAAACTATTATACACAAGGTCACTACCGTCCATATCAATATATCATGGGAAATTTGCACCTTAAAGCCTCCATATTAAAAGAACAACCACTATTTTATCCTTTCACAATTAACCACTAAATTTTCATTTTACGCGATTAAGTCCTATTATTAAATTAAGCATATAAACAATCAAATTTTCATACGAAACTTTCACACATGCAAATTCACAAATAATAAACAAAAAAATTAATATTTTAATATTTTTCTGACTCAAATTTGTGGTCCCGAAACCACCATTTCGATTAGGGTCTAAATCGGACTCTTACAACTCTCTCCCCCTTAAGGATTTTCGTCCCCGAAAATCTTACCGGTGAAAAGGTTTGGATAACGTTCTTTCATCAAATCCTCTAACTCCCAAGTTGCTTCTTCGACCCCGTGTTTATGCCACAGCACTTTCACTAACGAAATTTTCTTATTTCTTAGTTCTTTAATCTCGTGAGCCAGAATACGGATCAGTTCTTCCTCGTAAGTTAAATCTGACTGAATCTCAATCTCTGATGGACTAATCACATGCGAGGGGTCGGATCTATATCATAGAAGCATCAAAACATGGAATACATTGTGGATCTTTTCTAGCTCAGATGGCAACAACAATCTATAAGCAACCGGCCCTATTCACTCGATAATCTCATACGACCCAATGAATCTCTGATTCAATTTGCCTTTACGACCAAATCTGAGTATTTTCTTCCACGGTGAGACTTTCAAGAAGACTTTATCTCCAATTTGAAACACTATATCTTTCCGTTTGAAATTTGCATATGATTTCTGACGATCTGAGGCTGCTTTCAAACTTTCACGGATCAATTTCACTTTCTGTTCAGTTTCTCTAATCAAATCAACCCCGTGTATCTTATTTTCACTGAGCTCAGTCTAAAATAAAGGTGTACGACATTTATGATCGTATAAAGCCTCGTAATGTGCCATTTTGATACTCGATTGAAAGCTATTACTGTACACAGATTCAATCAAAGGTAAGTATCGATCCCACATACCTTTAAACTCAAGAATGCAATATCTCAACATATCCTCGAGTATTTGAATGATTCATTCAGATTGACCATCTGTCTGGGGATGGAAAGCAGTGCTAAAATGCAGTTTAGTACCTAGTGCATCTTGCAGTTTCTTCCAAAACCGCGATGTAAACCTCGGATCTCTATTCGACACAATAGAAATAGGTACACTGTGTAATCTCACAATCTGAGAAACGTATAACTCAGCAAGCTTATCAAGTGAATAATCAATACGGATCAGAATAAAGTGAGCTAATTTTGTCAACCTATCAACAATAACCCAGATTGCATCTTTCTTGCTCGATGTCAACGGTAAACCAGATACAAAATCCATTATGACTCGATCCAATTTCCATTCAGGTATCATGATCGGCTGAAGCAATCCAGGAGGTACCTAATGTTCAGCTTTTACTTGCTGACATATTAAACACTTCAAAACAAAGTCAGAAATGTCTCGTTTCATACTGTGCTACCAATAGTGCTGTTTCAAATCGTTATACATTTTCGTGCTACCCAGGTGAATAGATAATCGACTATTATGAGCTTCATTCAGTATCATCCGTATCAACTCCGAATCTTTCGGAACACATAATTGATTTTTGAATCTTAAACAATCTTCAGCATCAACAAAGAAATCTGAACCGACATTCAAGTCACATTTGGCCCTTTTTGTAATTAATCATCATCGGTTTTCTGAGATTTGTAAATCTGCTGAATAAAATAACGGTTTTGCTTTTAACTTAGCTAATATTGCACCATTATCAGACATAGCTAAATGTGAGTTCATTTCATGCAAAGCAAATAGTAATTTTCGACTCAGACCATCTACAACAACATTAGCTTTCCCTGGACGATAATCAATCACAAGTTCGTAATCTTTTAGCAACTCTAACCATCGTCGCTGTCTCAAATTCAGATCTTTTTGAGTCATCAAGTATTTCAGGCTTTTATGATCGAAATAAACATGACATTTCTCACCGAACAGATAGTGACGCCATATTTTCAAAGCAAACACAATAGCAGCCAATTCAAGATCGTGCGTTGATATCGCGTGATATGAAGTAATAAAATTTATAAAGAACTTGATCACACCCAAACTAACTAATATCACAACGTTTAAGGCAAGCGCACCTATCGAACAGTAGTATAGCTTAGTGGCAAGACCAAGTTATCGTACCCAAGGGAACCAAAAGTACTATTACTTACTTCCTTTCTATTATCTAGCCTAAGAATAAAAGAGGGGTTTGTTTAAACTACTTCTAAAACTAACTAAGAAAAGCACAAAGAGTAAAATTGGGAAAACTTTTAGGGAAAAGCTGATTGATATGGACAATACTTAAAGGGGAATCCACCTAAACTTCACTTGTTATTGGTTCTTGAGCTAGACAATTTATTCACTTGACTTGATCCGTAGAGATCCCTAATTTATGCTAAACCCTCTGTCGAGGCGTAGAGTAACTAGGCCTAAGTTGTTAATTAAAGTTCCCTTATTAATTAACTCCCTAAGTTGCATTAATTCGATCTATGGTTCCCCATATTAGGTTTGACCCTAACTTGGCAGATTTATGTCGCCCTATGTCTAGGGTTGCATGCAACTCCGCTTAATTATGGTAGATCTACTCTTATCACAGGGACTTTTGCTCCTCTGCTCTAAGCACATCTAGTTCTTGAAATAATACCTAGGACTATTAAATCAAGGATGAAGAACACATAATTAAGAACAATTCAAGTATTTATCATATAACTCAAGAATAAATAATAACAAGATTCGTCTTAGGTTTCATCCCCCTCAAGTATTTGAGGGGTTTAGTTCATAATAAAGAAAGAAAACATCTTAGAAGAAATAAAATAACAAAACATAAAAGAACCCGAAAACCCCTGAAGGAATTTAGGGAGATCCTCTATATTACTGCAGAATTTCAGCTTCTAGAATGAATCAATCAGCTTCCCTGCGAGTAATCCCTACTTCCACTCTCTGTGTTGACAGCAAAGAATACTTCCCTTTGTGGGGAAAATAAGCACACCCCTAGAGTTGCCTCCTAGGGTCTTTATATAGAGCTTTGGAGAGCCTTTCTAGCCTCCAAGTATCCCAATTCGAGTGAAATTCCTCTTCCTTACGACTAGAACACGCCCGTGCGCCACGCCCGTGTGACTTCGACAAAGGCCGTGTGATTTGGCACGGCCTTGTGGCTTGCCCGTGCTTGTCGAGGGCTGGACCATGTGATCTTCATGTGGCACGGCCGTGTGGTGATTCCTTTGGCCGTGTGTTATGTCATTTTTAGCCCATTTTCCTCATTTTTGGTTCATTTCCTATTCTTTTCTCTTCCATATGCTCTCCTGAGTATAAGATATGAAAAAGAAGGATTAAGAGCACCAATTCTCACTAAATTGATAATAATTCATCCAAAATATAGGCTAAACATGAGGTAAAAATATGTATAATTTATTGTTTATCATGCGTTGGATAGTTCTTTTCATGTGGTTTTAACTGTCTCAAGGCATAAGCTACAACTTTGCCTTCCTACATCAAAACACAGCCCAAACCATTCAAAGAAGCATCACTATAAATGACAAATTCTTTACCCGACTCAAGCTGAACTAACATTGGAGCTTCGGTCAAAAGGGCTTTCAACTGATCAAAGCTTTTCTGACACTTTTCTGACCACTCAAACTTAACATCATTCTGAAGTAGTCTCGTCATCGACATCGCAATCATAGAAAAACTTTCACAAACCGTCTATAATAACTAGCAAGTCCCAGAAAGCTCTAAACTTTAGAGACATTTTTCGGTGGTTTCTAGTCAAGAATAGCTGAAATTTTACTCGGGTCAACCCGAATACCCGCTGCTGATACAACATGCCCCAGAAAACTAACTTCACATAACCAAAACTAACATTTACTAAAATTTTCATACAACTGCTTATCTTGCAAAATCTGCAACACCAGTCTCGATTGCTCAACCTGCTCAGTTTCATCACGTGAATAGATCAAAATGTCATCTATAAACACAACCACAAATCGATCCAAATACTATCTGAAGATCCGATTCAACAAATCCATGAAAACGACAGGTGCATTACTGAGTCCGAAAGGCATAACCAAAAACTCATAATGTTCGTATCTCGTTCAGAAAGCAGTTTTTGGCACATCGGAGTCTTGAACTCGCAACTGATAATAACCCGATCTCAAGTCTATCTTTGAAAATACTGAACCCCTTTTAACTGATCAAATAGGTTGATAAACTATAAATTATACATATTTTTACCTCATACTTAGCCTAAATTCTGAATGAATTATCATTGAATTTGTGGAAATTGGTGCTCCTAATCCTTTTATTTCATGTTTTATACTTAGGTGAGCATAAGGAAGAGAAAAGAGCAAGAAACGGGCTAAAAACGGGCAAATTAGGCCTAATTCAGTAATCAACACGACCTAGAGGTTTACCACATGACCGTGCCACATGACCATGCCACTTTAACAGGCTCGAGCACGGCTTGGTCGTCGATCCAGGCGGGCGTGGCACACGGGCGTGTCCCTGTTGTGAGGAAGTTTAATTTCACTCGGAAAAGGCTACTTAGGGGGCTAAGAAAGGCATTCCAACACTCTATATAAAGACCCTAGGAGGCAAATACAAGGGTGTGCTTTTCTCCCACCAAGGGGACATTATTTTCTCGCTAATACGAGGAATTAAAGACAGGGAATTACTCGAAGGGAAGTTGATTGATCTATCTCAGAAGCCAGGATCCGCATCAAGACAAAGGATCTCCCTTCAATCCTTTCAAGAGTGTAACGTCCTGATTTTCAGGATTTTTCGGGTTTTGTGAATTTTAGTGAAGTTTTGAAATTTTGGTGTTCTGAAGGTTGAAAATGTATGTACATGTGTTAGTGGGCTTTTAGAAGGCCCAAGCTTAAGTTAAAACCCGGTAAAATATTAAGTTGGATTTTCAAGTGAAAGGGGACTTGGTTAAGTGGGCCTTTAAGAAAAATCGTGTAAAATATGTCACAAAGGGAGCCTTGGTAGAGTGGCAAGGTGGCGCCACTAAGCTCCTAAAAAAGTGGCGCCTAAGTGGGTATTCAAGGACAAGGGTTCGAGTTGCAAGGTAAGCGTAGTGTTCTTTTTAATTTTTAAGCATGTGCCGGGCATGTGACTATTTTAAGTAGGAATTTCGGCAAGGGCTTTTAGGGACTTGGGCCGATTACTCAAGTGTGATATTAGGGTTATATCTTTTTCTATTTTCTGTCATAAGAATTAGGGTTAGCCACCTTAGGAATTATTTCTCTCTTCTACTGTCAGAAAAGCCGAAATTGCCTCCCTAGGAAGCTTATAGCCGAATTCTTTCTCTCCACCCCTACCATTACTTTTCTTCACTTTTCTTCTTCCTCTTTGATTCATTCCTTAGCCGAAACCCCCTCATTCCCTCATTCATCTTCTCTTTTGATCACACCCTCTATAAAATCACCATAATCAATTTCCTTAAAAAGCCGAAATCCTGAAAAGAACTCACCTTTGTGCCGAATTTCCTAAGCCAAGATTCCTCAACTTTCTTTCGTTCTTTTGGCCAAATCTCACTCCTTCTACACTCTAAATCCCTGTCGACAACACCTATACTAAACTCCCCATACCGAATCATCTTCTTCCTTACCTTTCTAAAAGCCGAAATCACCATTAGTTTAGGGAGATAGCCGAAAATTTCAGATCTCAGAGATAAGGGTTCTACTAACGTTTAAGGGTTAGATCTACTTCAGATCTGAGTTAGAGGCAAGGTGAAAGCAGCGGTAAGTGGTTATCAACTCAGGTCTTTAAGATATTTCATACTTTGGAAAAGCCGAAAGTCCCTAAAGTTAGGGAGGTTGTCGATTTAGTCTATTAGTGATTTAAAGTAGTATTTTGGTTCTTTTTGGATGTTAGTTAGCAAGGAAGGTGATCAAGCAAGGAGTGGAAGGCATCGGTATCATCAGATCTAGATCTAGTGCATCTAAATGGACAGATGTAAGTTTTCATGGCCATTAAGGGTGTGGCCAAATGTGGTAAGGGATTTTGGTTGTAGTTTTTCATAGATCTACTGATTAATCACTTAGATAATGGGTTGTAGGAATGGGCGCATAGGAAATCTCGTCAGTGGAACTACAAAACAGGTGTGTGTTTCGAACACCCTTCAATGCTCAAATCGGCAAAAGCCGAAAAGCCGAAATGTCAAAATTCTGGCATTTCGAGAGCTAGTTGGTAGGAGAAGGTTGGTTTTGGAATCGATACTGTCAGGCGGGCTGACCGCGGAAGTTTGGGCGTTACGATAAGTTGGGCCTCGGTGGGCCGAATATGGGCCCAATGGGCAATTTGGGCCCAGTTGGGTAAAAATAGGTTTAAAGGCAATAATATGGATTACAGGCGTAAAAACTATTAAAAGAAGATAATGGATTGGAAATTAAGCTTAAATGGGCCTAATGGGCTAAAATGGCATGGTAGAGCCCATTAGGGGTTTTAGGGCCTAAGTGCTAAAACTGATAAACTGAATTAAATGAGTTTTTGTAACAACCACTGTAATAGTAGAGGCTGTAATAATAATAAAAACTGTAATAAGAGAACAAAATTATTGAAATACCCTTAGGGTGAGAAATTACTGATTTACCCCTAAGTATAAAATTACCATTATACCCCTAGAGCTAAAATCGACTGTACTGCTTGATATGACTGTTACTGTTACTGCATACCATGATAGGTATCTATTGCATGGGTTGGTTTTATATTGGAGGAAGTGTAAGTGGCACTGCCACGTTACTAAAAGGGGCTATGCCTCGTACTGTTTCTGAAAGGGGCTTTGCCTCGTATACTGTTTATTTGAGCAGCCATGCTGCGACTGTGGTGTGTGGGCTGGATGGGTCGAGTTATTCCCCACATGGTGTGTTGGCTGGTACGGGTTGTGTGTAGCGGTTGGTGGGTTGAGTAGTCTCCCCAATTGGGTTGCATTCATACTGTTATACTGTACTGTACTATGATGGGCCTATGGGCCAAACTATTATCTGAATAGGGCTTCGGCCCAGTATCTGTTATAGGGCTTTGGCCCAGTATCTGTAATCTGGATAGGGCTTCGGCCCAGTATTTGACTGAGACTGGTTAGGGCTCAAGCCCAGTGGACTCGAGCCGATGTGGGCTTTGGATGAGTTCTGCACACACTGAGTTTTCCCAAACTCACCATTCTCTTTCCATCCTTGTAGGTGAGCCCTAGATCGTGACTTGGTTGCTGGAAGGGATTCAGAGTGGCCACGAGGACTGAGCACAGTTTAAATAAGTTTTACTACTTTATATTTCTAATTATCAGTTTTTACTTTTAAATTTGTTAATGGGTTGTAATAAGGCCACTATGACTGTTTTTATTTGGGATTTTCAACTGTTTTATTTCAACCACAACTACACACTATTTTTCGAAAATTTAACAAATGTTTTCTTAACCAACCTGACAATACAAATGGCTAAGTAGGATAATAAGGTTAAAATGAATCGCTTATCAAATGGAATAGAGATTAAGTTGAATAATTATTAAAACGAGAATTTCCAAAAATCAAGCATTACTTTTCAAAACTCACCACCGGACTTAGTAAATAGGGCAGCGTAGGATAGTCTAGGTGATGTAGCACTCTAGACATGGCCATAACGTCTGGGCCGGGTTCGGGGTGTTACATTTAGTGGTATCAGAGCCAGGTTGCAACAACTCGACTGTGGATCGGGTCCAAAATGGGTTTTCAAAATTTTTAAGCTCATAAGGGGTATTTTTGGGAAATCAGATTTTCTGTTAGAATTTTTGTTTTCGAAGTGATTTTTTTTTCAAACTTGTCTTTTCTAAAATATGTTTAAAGAATTATTTTTTTTAAGGTCTAAAATTTTTTATTTTTGGAATCTGGTACTTCGAGAGGTGGCACACTGAATCCCCGGCACCAAGTTGTAAGTATTTTCTGCCTTAAATTCTGTACTGTACTGGAAATAAAACTGTAGATAGTAGCTAGGCTATGATCGCGCGAACACAACTCTGAAACATTCTCTGTTCATAAGATATTCTTTAATAAACAACTGAAACATTAACTGATGTCATAAAATTCATAAAACAGATAATCGATATGAGTACAAGAGCTGCTCGTGGACGAGGCCGTAGATGAGGCCGAGTTAGTGCTCAAGCTGGATCGTCGTCTTTTGAGTATATGCCAGCAAGATAGGCACGACCATCGGTTGAGGATAATGGGCCGTACGATCGGGCCGCAGGGGACGACGCTCTGTCTTAGGCAATGCTGAGAGTTCTGGAAAGGGTGGCTGGAGCCAATGTTGGGGCCATGAATAGGGGGTCCATTTCTGAGCGACTCTGGGCCAATGGAGCGGAAGTTTTTAGGGGCATGTCTGGAGTGGCCCCGAATGTAGCTGAATACTGGCTGGAAGCCACAGAGCGAATTATGGATGACTTGGACTGCTAAGTGGAGCAGAAGTTAAAAGGAGCAGTATCGTTGCTGAGAGACGAGGCGTATCAATGGTGGATCACCGTGAGAGAGGGTACCCCAGCTGAGAGGGTAACCTGGGAGTTGTTCAAGCAGTCTTTCAAGGTGAAATATGTTGGGGCTAGTTATGTGGACACACAAAGGAAGGAATTTCTGAACCTGACCCAGGGTAGTAAGACTGTGGCTGAATATGAGGCAGAATTTCTGCGATTAAGCCGGTATGCTAGTGGCATTGTTTCCATCGAGTATGAGCACAGTGTTCAGTTTGAGGATGGCCTCAGAGATGAGCTGAAAGTTTTGATAGCGCCACAGAGGGAGCACGACTTTGCTGCACTGGTGGAGAAGGCTAAGATAGCCGAGGAAGTGAAGTAAGCTGAAAGGCGGAATCGCGATAGGGATCGCAACCATTTTAAAAGAGATTCTGGAACATCAGGAGCTGCAAACCAAAATTTTAAGAGGGCTAGAGTAGAAGAACCAGTGCGAGCTGTGCCAGTGAATGTTGTTAGACCACAGACTTGTGGAGACTGTGGCAGAGTTCATCGAGGAGAATGTTGGAAATGCAGTGGAGCTTGTTTTCGTTGTGGGTCTAAGGATCATCAGGTTAAGGACTGCCCACAGAAGCCAGCTTAGGCTCAAGCTGTTGATCAGAGGGTTGCTCAGCCTGCGCGAGGAGGACTGCCACCTCCAAGGGGCCGTGGTCAAGGTAGAGGAGGCAATGGTTATGGACGTGGTCGTGGAGCACCTGGCAAGGGTGCTAGTAATGTTGAGGCTCGTCAGCCAGTCTTAGTGTATGCTGCTTGCCATCGCAAGGAGGGTGATACACCTGATGTTATAACTGGTACGTTCTTAATATTTCATACACCATATACTGCTTTAATTGATGTGGGTTCGATACATTCGTATGTTGCTTGTGAAATTTCTGGATCGTTGGGTGTGCATTCTGAGGAGACTGTGAGTGGGGTCGCAGTAGTTAGTCCTTTAGGTCACTCTGTTAAAGTAGACAAACTATTTAGGGAAGTGCCTTTAGAGACTCAGGGTAGGATCTTTACTGGAGATTTAATGGAGCTATCTTTTGGAGAATTCGACTTGATTTTGGGCATGGACTGATTAACCAAGCACAAGGCAACGTTGGATTGCGCGGCCAAAAGAATGGTATTGAGAACAACCGAAGGCGAGGAGGTGATAGTTATTGGTGAACGTAGGGACTATTTGTCCAATGTGGTTTCTGCCTTAAGGGCTGAAAGGTTGATGCGCAAAGGTTGTGAAGCATACTTGGCGTTCGTGAGTCAAACTGAACCCGAAGGAGTGGCAGTGGAGACAGTGAGGACTGTTAATGAATTTCAAGATGTATTTCCTGAGGAGCTTCCTGGATTACCTCCTAACCGAGAAGTGGAATTTGGGATCGATCTGTTGCCTGGAACAGCTCCAGTGTCCATTGCGCCTTACAGAATGGCACTAAAGGAGTTAGTGGAATTGAAAGCCCAGATTCAATAGTTGTTAGATAGAGGCTTCATTAGACCGAGTGTGTCTCCGTGGGGAGCACCGGTGCTGTTCGTGAAAAAGAAGGATGGAACGATGCGTATGTGCATCGATTATCGCCCGTTGAACAAACTGACGATAAAGAACAAGTACCCTCTGCCGAGAATAGACGATTTGTTCGACCAGCTTCAAGGAGCTTCTGTGTTTTCCAAGATCGACCTTCTATCTGGATATCATCAATTAAGGGTAAATGAGGTGGATGTGCATAAGGCGGCATTTAGAACTCGCTATGGTCACTACGAGTTTTTGTTTATGCCATTTGGATTGACGAATGCACCAGCAGCTTTTATGGACTTAATGAACCGAACATTTCAGTCGTACTTGGATCATTTCGTGGTCGTCTTTATTGACGATATATTGGTATATTTAGAAACAGAGGAGAAGCATGATGAGCATCTTCGAATTGTCCTGCAAATTTTGAGAGAAAAGCAACTGAATGCGAAATTTAGTAAGTGTGAATTTTGGCTGCGAGAAGTGACTTTTCTGGGGCATGTTGTTTCCGCTGAGGGAATTAGGGTAGATCCTCGCAAGATTGAGGCAGTCTTGGACTGGAAGCCGCCAAGGTCTGTATCAGAAATTCGTAGTTTTCTAGGTTTGGCAGGCTATTATAGAAGGTTTGTTGAGGGGTTTTCTATCATCGCCGCTCCGTTAATGAAATTGTTAAGGAAGGGAGTAGCCTTTAATTGGACTGAGAGGCAGCAATAAGCTTTTGACAACCTGAAAAAGGTGTTGACTAAGGGGCCAGTGTTGATTCAGCCGGAATCTGGGAAGGACTTTACGGTTTATAGCGATGCTTCGCATGTGGGATTAGGTTGTGTACTGATGCAAGAGGGTAAGGTGGTTGCTTATGCTTCACGGCAGCTTAAGCCTCACGAGGTGAATTACCCTACGTATGATTTGGAGTTGGCAGCGGTGGTATTTGCATTGAAAATCTGGAGACACTACCTTTATGGGGAAAAGTGTATTATATACACTGACCATAAAAGTCTCAAATATCTGTTAACTCAGAAGGAGTTGAATCTTAAGCAACGGAGATGGATAGAGTTGCTTAAGAACTATGACTGTTCGATTGAATACCACCCTGGCAAGGCTAATGTAGTGGCTGATGCACTGAGTCGAAGGACCGTTGCTGAGTTAAAGGCCATGTTTGCTTGTTTGAGTTTGTATGATGATGTGAGCTTGCTAGCAGAGTTGCAAGTAAGACCGACTTGGACTGAGAGAATCAAAGAGTTACAGTTGAAGGATGATTCATTGATTCCTCGATTTCAGCAAGTCAAGAATGGTGAAAGTGAGGATTTTAGACTGAATTCTGATGGGGTTCTTTGTTTCCGTGGGAGAATTTGTGTTCCTAAGGACTCTGATTTAAGGCAGTTGATTTTGGGTGAGGCTCATGGTGGACCTTGTACTATGCACCCTAGAGGTAATAAGTTGTATAAAGACTTGCAAGAGGTTTATTGGTGGCCTGGACTTAAGCAAGAGGTGACTGAGTTCATTGGGAAATGTTTGACGTGTCAACAAGTTAAAGCTGAGCACCAATTGCCTTCTGGATTGTTGCAGCCAGTGAAGATTCCGCAGTGGAAATGGGAAAGAGTAACGATGGATTTTGTGAGTGGGTTGCCTTTGACATCTTCGAAGAAAGACTCTGTATGGGTAATCGTGGATAGGTTGATGAAGTCTGCTCATTTTGTACCGGTCAGAACCGATTACTCACTGCAGAAGTTGGCCAAATTGTATGTAGCAGAAATTGTGCGTTTGCATGGGGTGCCAGTTTTGATAATTTCTGATCGAGACCCTAGATTTACATCTCGATTCTGGAAGAAGTTGCATGAGGCCTTAGGTACACGATTGGACTTTAGTACTACATTTCACCCTTAGACAGATGGTCAGTCTAAGAGGGTTATTCAAGTGTTGGAGGACATGTTGAGAGGATGTGTGATTGACTTTCGTGGTAGTTGGGAAGATTATTTACCGTTGGTGGAATTTGCATACAACAACAGTTATCAAGCAAGTATTCAGATGGCTCCATATGAGGCACTTTACGGGCGAAGATGTCGTACTCCTACTTGTTGGACAGAGTTGGGAGAGCGCCAAGTGCTTGGACCAGAGTTAGTGGCAGATACTGAAAGTAGGTTAAGCTGATTCGAGGTCGGTTAAAGGAGGCGTCTGATCGGCAGTAGTCTTATGCTGACCTTAAGCGTAAGGAGATTGAGTTCGCTGTTGGGGATATGGTGTTCCTAAAGGCGTCGCCGTGGAAGAAGATCTTGAGATTCGGTAGAAAAGGCAAGCTAAGTCCGCAGTTTATTGGGCCTTATAGGATTCTCAAGCGGATTGGGCCAGTAGCATATTAGTTGGAGTTGCCACCAGAGTTGGATCGTATCCATGACGTTTTTCACGTGTCTATGCTAAAACGGTATCAGTCGAACCCTTCGCATATTGTACCAGTAGAGGAGATTGCAGTAAATACCGATTTGACCTTCGAGGAGGAACCTGTGGAGATCTTAGATCGTGAAGTCAAAGTCTTAAGGAGGAAGTCTGTTCCATTGGTAAAGGTGTTATGGCATAATCATGGTAGAAAAGAAGCTACTTGGGAGCCAGAGGAGACTATGCGTCAACAATACCCTCAGTTATTTGGATCAGGTAAATTTCGAGGCCGAAATTTCTTTAAGGGGGTAGAGTTGTAACACCCTGATTTTCGGGATTTTTCGGGTTTTGTGAATTTTAGTGAAGTTTTAAAATTTTGGTGTTCTGAAGGTTGAAAATGTATGTACATGTGTTAGTGGGCTTTTAGAAGGCCCAAGCTTAAGTTAAAACCCGGTAAAATATTAAGTTGGATTTTCAAGTGAAAGGGGACTTGGTTAAATGGGCCTTTAAGAAAAACCATGTAAAATATGTCACAAAGGGAGCCTTGGTAGAGTGGCAAGGTGGCGCCACTAAGCTCCTAAAAAAGTGGCGCCTAAGTGGGTATTCAAGAACAAGGGTTCGAGTTGCAAGGTAAGCTTAGTGTTCTTTTTAATTTTTAAGCATGTGCCGGGCATGTGACTATTTTAAGTAGGAATTTCGGCAAGGGCTTTTAGGGACGTGGGCCGATTACTCAAGTGTGATATTAGGGTTATATCTTTTTCTATTTTCTGTCATAAGAATTAGGGTTAGCCACCTTAGGAATTATTTCTCTCTTCTACTGTTAGAAAAGCCGAAATTGCCTCCCTATGAAGCTCATAGCCGAATTCTTTCTCTCCACCTCTACCATTACTTTTCTTCACTTTTCTTCTTCCTCTTTGATTTATTCCTTAGCCGAAACCCCTTATTCCCTTATTCATCTTCTCTTTTGATCACATCCTCCATAAAATCACCATAATCAATTTCCTTAAAAAGCCGAAATCCCGAAAAGAACTCACCTTTGTGCCGAATTTCCTAAGCCAAGATTCCTCAACTCTCTTTCGTTCTTTTGGCCAAATCTCACTCCTTCTACACTCTAAATCCCTATCGACAACACCTATGCTAAACTCCCCACACCGAATTATCTTCTTCCTTACCTGTCTAAAAGCCGAAATCACCATTAGTTTAGGGAGATAGCCGAAAATTTCAGATCTCAGAGATAAGGGTTCTACTAACGTTTAAGGGTTAGATCTACTTCAGATCTGAGTTAGAGGCAAGGTAAAAGCAGTGGTAAGTGTTTATCAACTCAGGTCTTTAAGATATTTCATACTTTGGAAAAGCCGAAAGTCCCTAAAGTTAGGGAGGTTGTCGATTTAGTCTATTAGTGATTTAAAGTAGTATTTTGGTTCTTTTTGGATGTTAGTTAGCAAGGAAGGTGATCAAGCAAGGAGTGGAAGGCATCGGTATCATCAGATCTAGATCTAGTGCATCTAAATGGACAGATGTAAGTTTTCATGGCCATTAAGGGTGTGGCCGAATGTGGTAAGGGATTTTGGTTGTAGTTTTTCATAGATCTACTGATTAATCGCTTAGATAATGGGTTGTAGGAACGGGCGCATAGGAAATCTCGTCAGTGGAACTGCAAAACAGGTGTGTGTTTCGAACACCCTTTAATGCTCAAATCGGCAAAAGCTGAAAAGCTGAAATGCCGAAATTCTGGCATTTCGAGAGCTTGTGAGCGTGCGAACGCTCTCAAGTTGGTAGGAAAAGGTTGGTTTTGGAATCGGTACTGTCTCGATGGGTCGAATATGGGCCCAATGGGCAATTTGGGCCCAGTTGGGTAAAAATAGGTTTAAAGGCAATAATATTGATTACAGGCATAAAAACTGTTAAAACAAGATAATGGATTGGAAATTAAGGCTTAAATGGGCCTAATGGGCTAAAATGGCATGGTAGGGCCCATTAGGGGTTTTAGGGCCTAAGTGCTAAAACTGATAAACTGAATTAAATGAGTTTCTGTAACAACCACTGTAATAGTAGAGGCTGTAATAATCATAAAAACTATAATAAGAGAACAAAATTACTAAAATACCCTTAGGGTGAGAAATTACTGATTTACCCCTAAGTATAAAATTACCATTATACCCCTAGGGCTAAAATCGACTGTACTGCTTGATATGACTGTTACTGTTACTGCATACCATGATAGGTATCTGTTGCATGGGTTGGGTTTTATATTGGAGGAAGTGTGAGTGGCACTGCCACGTTACTGAAAGGGGCTATGCCTCGTACTGTTTCTGAAAGGGGCTTTCCCTCGTATACTGTTTATTTGAGTAGCCATGCTACGACTGTGGTGTGTGGGCTAGGTGGGTCGAGTTATTCCCCACATGGTGTGTTGGCTGGTACGGGTGGTGTGTAGCGGTTGGTGGGTTGAGTAGTCTCCCCAATTGGGTTGCATTCATACTATTATACTGTAGTGTACTGTGATGGGCCTATGGGCCAAACTGTTATCTGAATAGGGCTTCGACCCAGTATCTGTTATAGGGCTTTGGCCCAGTATCTATAATCTGGATAGGGCTTCGGCCCAGTATTTGACTGAGACTGGTTAGGGCTCAAGCCCGTGGGCTCGAGCCGATGTGGGCTTTTGATGGGTTCTGCACACACTGAGTTTTCCCAAACTCACCCTTCTCTTTCCATCCTTGCAGGTGAGCCCTAGATCGTGACTTGGTTGCTGGGAGGGATTCAGAGTGGCCATGAGGACTGAGCACGGTTTAAATAAGTTTTACTACTTTATATTTCTAATTATCGGTTTTTACTTTTAAATTTGTTAATGGGTTGTAATAAGGCCACTATGACTGTTTTTATTTGGGATTTTCAACTGTTTTATTTCAACCACAACTACACACCATTTTTCGAAAATTTAACAAATGTTTTCTTAACCAACTTGACAATACAAATGGCTAAGTAGGATAATAAGGTTAAAATGAATCGCTTATCAAATGGAATAGAGATTAAGTTGAATAATTATTAAAACGGGAATTTCTAAAAATCAAGCATTGCTTTTCAAAACTCACCACCGGACTTAGTAAATAGGGCGGCGTAAGATAGTCTAAGTGATGTAGCACTCTGGACATGGCCATAACGTCTGGGCCGGGTTCAGGGTGTTACAAGGAGTTTTTGGTTTTCTTATGTTTTGTTATTTTATTTCTTCTGAGATTTTTTCTTTTATAATTATGAACTAAAACCCCAAATATCTAAGGGGCATGAAACCTAAGACGGATCTTGTTATTGTTATCTGAGTTGTGTGATAAATATTTGATTTCTTCTTAATTATGTTTTTAACTCTTAAATTGATATTTGCAAGATATTGATTTAAGTCGAATGTGCCTATGTGGAGGAGCAAAAGTCCCTACATAGGAGTAGATCCAACACAATTAAGCGGAGTTGATCGCAATCCTAGACATAGGATGACGAAAATCTACCGGATTAGAGTCAAATCTAATATAGGGAGTCATAGATCAAGTTAATGCAAGACTAAGGGTTTTAACTAGAAAGAGATTTCAGTTAATTAACCTAGGATTAGTTATTCTTATCCTCGACGGAGGTATTAACATAACTTAGGGATCTCTACGGATCAAATCAAATGAAGAAATCATCTGGTTCAGAGTTAGATAACAAGTGAAGTCTAGGTGGATTCTTCCTTAGGTATTGTCTTAATCAATCAGTTTTCCTAAAAGCAATCTCACTCTTTACTCCTTGCCGTTTCTTTTCAGTTTAGTTTAGATTAGTTAATTTAGAAATAAAACCTCTTTTTATTCTTAGGCTAGATAATAGAAAGAAAGTCATTACTAGTACTCATAGTTCTTTGGATTCGATAATCCAGTCTTGCCACTAACTATACTACTATTCGATAGGTGCACTTGCCTTTTATCGTGATATTAGTTAGTTTTCAGGTACGATCAGATTTTATTACTTTATCATCATCACTCAAGATCACGATCAAGTTTTTGGCGCCGTTACCAGGGAACTAAGATATTAGGAACACTCGATTTCTATTACTTTAGCCATTACTACTTTTATTTATTTTCAGTTTTTATTTTTGCTTTTATTTTTATTTACTAAAATTTTCTTTCCTTTCAGGTATCTCTAGTTTATGACTAGAAGAAACCCAAGAGGACCACTGCTTTTTGACGACGATTTAGAAGCTACAGTTCGTAAAAATCGCCGAGAGATAAGAAGAAGCTTGCAATACACAGAACAAGGACAAAAAGAAAAGCCAGAACCTACCGAAGAGATAGAAGCCAATCAGGATAATCAGCTAGCTCCTGTAGTAGCCACAAATCCTGTTGATCAAAATCTTGCTCCGCGTGCTATGTATGATTATGCTAAACCTAATTTAGCAGGTACTAAATCTAGTATTGTTACGCCTACTATTGCTGCAAATAATTTTGAACTGAAGCCTAACATTATTCAAATGATACAGCAGTTTGTTCAGTTTGATGGTTTGCACGATGAGGATCCTAACTTGCATCTAGCCAACTTTTTGGAATTATGCGATACATTCAAAATAAATGGCATTTCTGATGATGCCATTCGTCTTAGGCTATTCCCATTCTCCTTGAGAAACAAAGCTAAATAGTGGTTAAATTCTCTACCACGAGGGTCTATCACTAAATGGGAACAAATGATAGAAAAGTTTTTGCTCAAATATTTTCTGCCGGCTAAAACGGCTAAATTGAGGAATGATATCTCTTCTTTTGTGTAGATGGATTTAGAAACACTTTACGATGCTTGGGAGAGATACAAAGATCTATTACGAAGGTGCCCTCACTCTGTGGCTACAAGTTCAAACTTTCCACAACAGTTTGAATCCTTCGACAAGGCAAATGATCAACGCAGCCGCCGGTGGAACAATCAACAACAAAACACCCGAAGTAGCTTATAAGTTTATAGAAGAGATGCCATTGAATAACTATCAGTGGCAAGTCATGAGAACAAAGCCACAGAAAGCTGTAGGAGTTTTTAATATTGATGCGTCACTATGCTTTCTAATCAAGTATAATTTCTTAATAAAAAGATTGACAACTTTGTTGGTTCTACGCAGGTACACCCAGTGATGTAGTGTGACTCAATTTAAGGAAACATGTATAATCCTGATTACTCCTCCTATGGAGATGGCATGGAAACCGAGCAGGTCAACTATATGGGTAATAATTCTAGATCTCAAAATAACCCTTATAGTAACACTTACAATGCAGGTTGGCGGAACTACCCCAATTTTTCATGGTGAGGACAAGGAAATCAAAGATAACCACCTCTTTCGGGATTTCAACAACCACCGTTCCAACAAGAGAAAAAGTCAAACCTTGAAGAGATGCTCATAAAATTTATCGCCGTGTCAGAAACCCATTTTCAAAACACCGAAACGACACTGAAGGACCAGCAAGCATCCATTCAAGGATTTGAAACTCAAATAGGCCAGCTCGCCAAGCTAATTTCTGAAAGACCGCAAGATGGGTTTACCAAGCAACACTGAGACTAACCTTAAGGAACAACTTGACGCCGTGGATACAATAGATGAGGAAGGGTTAACCAAAACCAACCCAGAGCCATGCAAGGAGACTGTGGTAATTAAAGGTAAGGATGTGGTAAGTTCTAAAGATGCAATTGTCAAAGAGTATAAGCCTCGTATCCCATACCTAAATGCGCTAAGGAAAGATTCCACAGATGAGCAATTCGGTAAATTCCTTAAACTTTTAAAGAAATTACACATTAACTTACCATTTATTGAAGCTCTGTCGCAGATGCCAAACACCGTTAAGTTTTTAAGAGAGCTACTGACGAATAAATGGAAGCTAGATGAGACATCCCATGTGGAATTAAATGTAGTGTGCTCAGCTATTCTACAGAATAAATTGCCCAACAAACTGAAAGATCCAGGGAGTTTTACAATTCCTTGTTTACTTGGTAGCTTAGACGTCAAAAATGCTTTAGCTGATTTAGGGGCTAGTATTAATATAATGCCTTATAAACTGTTTAAACAACTAGGTCTTGGAAAACCTAAACAAACTAAGATGAGCATCCAATTGGCTGATAAGACCATTAGATTTCCAAAGGGAATAATTGAATATATGCTTGTCAAAATTGATAAATTTATATTCTTAGTTGACTTTGTTGTTTTAGACATTGATGAGGATAGCAATGTACCCTTAATTCTAGGGCGTCCCTTTTTAGCAACTGCTAGAACAATAATTGATGTAGGAACAGGGGAACTTACACTACGTGTAGGTGATGACAGAGTTACTTTACAAGCTCGAAACTCGATTAAGACTGTTGATGATAAGAATATAGTTACGAGTCCTTGTAAAAACACTGATCGCACCACCCAACCTTCCGTGCAGGATACATTCCACATAAAGGCAACCTAACCACAGACAAATCTATCCAAGGAAGACGTACATGAAAAGCGGATGCTTCAGATTGAGGAACTAGATGAGTGGCTAAACTATCAAGAAAAACCCAAAATATGCCATACCAGCCCAGAGCATCACTAAGATGACCCTCAGGTAAAAACGAATCAAATCAAGGTAGGGGATAAGGTAATCTTAGGGGAAGATGGTCCTCGAATCTTGAATTCAAAAGAACATACAAGTGACATACCCTACTTCATGGTAATGAAAATCTTCCCCTATGGTATAGTTGAGATAAAACATGAGTCACTCGGCACTTTCAAGGTAAATCACACTCGACTCAAATCTTACGTTGATAATGAAATTGAAAGTAGGATAGAAGAGTATCAACTCTTCAAGCCACCATGACCGAACAAGCTCGAGAAAAGTCGAGCTTAGACTATAAACAAGCGCTTCGCGGGAGGTAACTCGAGCACTGACTTAGTAAATTCTTTTATTTAGGCTCTCTAATACATTAACTAACCCTTTGAATACAGGTTTTTCGAGCCACATGGCCATACCCATGGACGTGTCTGAGGCCGTGTGGACACCACAAGCAAAGACACGACCGTGCGATATGGCCGTGTATGAGCAGGGTAAGATCTCCCTAAACACGGGCTTCGACAACTTGCCACAGCCATGCGATGTGGTTGTGGCCAAACCTGTTAATTCAACACGGGCGTGCGACATGCCTGTGCCTTAAGACCGTGGTTGAACCTGCCATTTTATACACGGGCGTGTGATTCCAAACACGGCCGTGGGAGAAGCGAACACCAAAAGACACGACCGTGCTATATGGCCGTGTGTCCTAACACGCTCATTCTAATAAGCCGTGGGCGAAACTGAGAAATTAACACGGGCATAAGACATGCCCGTGCCGACCAACCATGGCCACATCGATAGGACCACAAGACACATGGCCAACCCACATGTCACACGGGAGTACGCCACGGCCGAGGGGAAAAATTTCTATTATTTGAATTTTAAATTTAATTTTCATTTTCTTTACTTTATACTCCTCCTTTTCCCCTTATTTTTAAATTCTTATCGAGTAATACTTGACTTTTACACAAAGTTGTACTTATTCTCTTTAGTCACCCAGAATCACGAACTTCAAACATCCTTCCCTACAAATCTTCACAACCAGCTCAATGAATTCATCCAATATTCAGGGAGTTTCACTTCTCTCCATATCTTATGATTTTATGCTTCTATTGCTACTAATGTATCTTTGTACATTGAGGGCAATGTACATCTTAAGTGTGGGGGGAAACTCACTTTCATTCTTTACATTCTCTTTAAACCCCTGAAAATTTTTGCAACTAACTTTTTGCATTGTTCTCAAAATTTGAATTATCACTTTCACTCTCTACATTAGTCTCAATCTCCTATTAGGAATTAATTCTAATTGATTTATGATTTTTATTGATATGTTGAGAATTAAGACATAGGTACTTATGCTTTGATTATTCAAACTTTAAAACATTTGGGAATCAAGCATGATAAGTTGAAATTTTTGAGAATTTAATTTTTTCTAGGTTATTTTCCCTAATTTTAAGTATTATCTTGAGATTTGAAATTCGCAGGATTGACATCAAAAGTCGTAATTCTGGTGAGATTTTTGAGCCTTTTGAGCATACATCCTTTCGTGCTCACTTTTATTGTTGCTTTGAGTGAGTCAATACTGATTTGTTATTCTAGAACTTGCTTCGATTATACATGTCGAGACCACATTATTGATTTGATATACCGAAATGATAAAGGCACCTAGGTTTAACCCACTTACTCCATAAAAGCCTACCTCCATAAATTAACCCCTAGTGAACCCCATTGAGCCTAACAACCAATTCTTGACTTACCTCTAATATTAACCTATAACCCGTTTTTGTTGAATTACATTCAATTATTTTGATCCCTATTTTTATCGAGATTTAAGTTGAATTATTATCTAGCTTTGTTCTCTTTTTTAGTTTGTAAAGTTTATAAATATTCAAATTAAATATTTGATTTGTTCTTAAAAAAAGTGCATATACAGTTAATTCAGTTGTAATTCATATTTCAGTTATAGTTTAATATTTTTGCATATTTCTATTATAAGCTTCCGAATCTAGAATGATGTCATCATAAGGCTTAGCTCTAGGAATATGTTCTAGTGATAGAGATTTTTCTAGCTAGATGATTTTTCAATTCCATCTCGATTCTAACCTTCTTTTTCAGCTTGTGACAACACCCCTAACCAAAGCCCCATTACAACCGTTGAAGGACCTTTTGATCGACGTGTCATATTAATCTATAGTGGTGGAGATTTGATTTTCTTGCAAGCTTATGGCAATAACTTTTCAGGTTGACTAAAGAGTGCTTAATTTTTGAACCCTAAACACTTTGAGTGGATAGAGTGAATCTTTAGTGAGGATGTCAACTCTTGTTGATTTTGATTGAAAGGTAATTACTTACGAGAAGGGAGAAAACCTATGTTTTTGTGATAAAATTCTCAAACTTAGAATGTTTGAAACTTTAATGTTCTTTTGGTTGAATTTTCACTGTATGATTACTTATGGATTAGTTTGAAATGTTATTAATAAGGATTATAAGTTGAGAAGAATGATTCTTATTTGTGAGTTGAGATTTTGCTTGAGGACAAGCAAAGGCTTAAGTGTGGGGGTATGTGATAAACCATAAATTATACATATTTTTACCTCATACTTAGCCTAAATTCTGAATGAATTATCATTGAATTTGTGGAAATTGGTGCTCCTAATCCTTTCATTTCATGTTTTATACTTAGGTGAGCATAAGAAAGAGAAAAGAGCAAGGAACGGGCCAAAAATGGGCAAATTAGGCCCAATTCAGTAATCAACACGGCCTGGAGGTTCACCACACGGCCGTGCCACAAGGCCGTGCCACTTTAATAGGCTCGAGCATGGCCTAGTCGTCGATCCACACGTGCGTGGCACATGGGCGTGTCCCTGTCGTGAGGAAGTTTAATTTCACTAGGAAAAGGCTACTTAGGGGCTAAGAAAGGCATTCCAAAACTCTATATAAAGACCCTAGGAGGCCACTACAAGGGTGTGCTTTTCTCCCGCCAAGGAGACATTATTTTCCCACCAAGACGGGGAGTTAAAGACAGGGAATTACTCGAAGGGAAGCTGATTGATCTATCTCAGAAGCCAGGATTTGCATCAAGACAGAGGATCTCCCTTCAATCCTTTCAGGAGTTTTGGGTTTTCTTATGTTTTGTTATTTTATTTCTTCTGAGATGTTTTCTTTTATAATTATGAACTAAAACCCCAAATATCGAAGGGGGATGAAACCTAAGATGAATCTTGTTATTGTTATCTGAGCTGTGTGATAAATATTTGATTTATTCTTAATTCTGTTTTTAACTCTTAAATTGATATTTGCGAGATATTGATTTAAGTCGAATGTGCCTATGTGAAGGAGCAAAAGTCCCTGCATAGGAGTAGATCCAACACAATTAAGCGGAGTTGATCGCAATCCCAGACATAGGATGATGAAAATCTACCGAATTAGAGTCAAATCTAATATGGGGAGCCATAGATCGAGTTAATGCAAGACTAGGGGTTTTAACTAGAAAGAGATTTCAGTTAATCAACCTAGGATTAGTTGTTCTTATCCTTGACGGAGGTATTAACATAACTTAGGGATCTCTACGGATCAAATCAAATGAAGAAATCACCTGGTTTAGAGTTAGATAACAAGTGAAGTCTAGGTGGATTCTTCCTTGGGTATTGTTTTAATCAATCAGTTTTCCCAAAAGCAATCTCTCTCCTTACTCCTTGTCATTTCTTTTCAGTTTAGTTTAGATTAGTTAATTTAGAAACAAAACCCCTTTTTATTCTTAAGCTAGATAATAGAAAAAAAGTCATTACTAGTACTCATAGTTCCTTGGATTCGATAATCCGGTCTTGCCACTAACTATACTACTATTCATAGGTGCACTTGCCTTTTATCATGATATTCATTAGTTTTCAGGTACGATCAGATTTTATTACTTTATCATCATCACTCGAGATCATGATCACTGGTTGTCAATCTGAGGCAACGGATATTTATTCTTTATAGTCACTTTATTGAGCTGTCGATAGTCGATGCACATTCTCATAGTCTTGTCTTTCTTTTTCACAAATAGCACTGGTGCACCCCAAGGAGAAAAACTCAGTCGTGCAAAACCTCTATTAGTCAACTCTTGTAACTGTGCTTTCAATTCTTTTAATCCAGTAGGTGCCATCCGATACAGAGTTATTGAAATAGGAGTCGTCCCTGGTACTAACTCAATACCCAACTCAACCTCTCTAATAGGTGGTAAACTCGACAATTCTTCAGGAAACACATCCAGATACTTGCACACAACTAGTACAGATTCAATCTTCTTTTCAGTCACTTTACTATCAAGCACATAGGCAAAGCAAGCTTCACACCCTTTTCTTACATATTTCTGAGCCAACATCGAGGATATTACTGCTGGTAAACCATTTAGATCATTAGATTCAATCCGAATAATTTCATTGTTCTGACATCTCAAATCAATGGTCTTTCTTTTGCAATTCACAACCGCATCATGCAAAGTCAACCAATCCATACCCAAAATTATATCAAACTCGTCGAATGGTAACAACATCAAATCAGCTGGAAAACATGAGTCTCAAACCACCAACGGACAATTTTTACACACTCTATAAACCAAAACACACCAGCCCAGGGGATTTGACACTCGAATCACAAACTCAGTAGACTCAACAGGTAGAGTCTTACTAGATACTAATGTCTCACACACATATGAATGAGTCGAACTAGGATCAATCAATACAATAACACTAGTATCATAAAGAGTGAAAGTACCAGTAATAACATCTGGGGAAGAAACCTCCTCGCGAGCACTATGGCATAAGCTCTGGCAGGTGCACGAGCCTCGGATCGAGCTGCTGTATCTTTCGTCCCTCTCTGACTGCTATTCATATTACCCGAATGCCTAGGTGGTCTGCCTCGTACTGACATATTATTCGGTCTCACACTCTGAACAGTATTTTGATCGGCTAACATCGGGCAATCTCGGATGAGATGATCCGTCAATCCACATTTAAAGCAAGACCGATTATACAATCTACAATCTCTAAAATGCCATTTACCATAGTGTTTACACTCGACTCTATTTTTCCGATCGTTACCAACACTAGTAACAGAAGTGGCTCGGGAACTCATAAGAGTCGGTCTCGATTTCGTCTAGAAAAGCCCGTAGTAGTCTTAGATCGACTAGAATCATCTCAGAACTTTTTCGATGAAGACTGGAAAGTTTTACCCGAATATCTTTTAAAAAAATCTCTGGCTTCAACATCAGCTTTTCTTTTCTCTTTCCCAAGCTCTTCGGCTTTACAAGCTCGCTCAACAAGTACCACGGATTCTTTGATTTCAAGTATGCCAACCAACAACTTAATATTTTCATTCAACCCGTCTTCAAATCTTTTACACATTATAGCTTCTGTCGAAACACACTCTCGAGCATATCTACTGAGTCTCACAAACTCCCGCTCATATTCAGTAACTGTCATACGACCTTGTTTAAGCTTGAGAAATTCTTTATGTTTTTGATCAATGAATCGTTGACTGATATATTTCTTGCGAAACTCAATCTGAAAGAATTCCCAAGTGACTCATTCTTTCGGCACTACCGAAACCAAAGTGTTCCACCAATGATAAGCAGAGTCACGCAACAAAGATATGGCACATTTCAATCACTCATCAGGTGTACATGATAATTCTTCAAATACACGGATAGTGTTATCGAGCCAGAATTTAGCCCGCTCAACATCATCATCAACTGTGGCCCTAAACTCTTGAGCCTCGTACTTTCTGATTTTATCAACAGGAGGTTTAATTAATCTCATCGGATCAATCATCGGAGGTACTACAGGTATCGGAGATGGATTATTCGGGGGTGGGGTTCTTGAACAACCAGATTAGTTCGGATATACTGAGTAAACCATTCATTCATCATTTGGTAAAAGGCTTGTTTAGCCTCTCCCTCATGGCTACTCGAGGTCAGTCGAGAATCAACTGGCGTTGTCCCTTGCGCAGGAGCAGGCGCTATACTCTCAACATCATTAACTATGGCTCGATCGAGATCCATTTGCTATACAAAAACACATTCTCAACTATCAGGAGTAACCACACTATCATAATATAAATTATGGCATGTATAGCTAAACTCACACACGCTATATTAGTCCTAGAATCGACTAAACTGTAGCTCTGATACCAATAAAATTTAACACCCCTAACCCGTATCGTTGATAGAATGGGGTTACGAGGTATTACCAGACGACACACAACTTCTAGACAATCATAGACATACTCATGCTTAAAATTTAAATATCAATCAAATGATAACATAAATGTCTAAGTTTAAATTCTTTATTAATCATATTATAAAATTTTTTTTACAAACATTTACTTAATTATGAAATCATAAGCATATAGTGTCAAAAATAACATTTTATCACTTAACATATGCGATTATCAAAGTCATTACAAGTAATTTAATTAAATAATATAAACATAAATTATAAAGAGAAGACATATATAAAATACTTATAATTATTGACATATACATTCGGTACCATATTAAAAATATGAAAATATATAAACAACTTAAACAATCAATATTGGCATAATATACTTTACTACATGAAATTTCAAATATAATAGATATACGTCACCTTAAAAGATTCAATGTCCATTTAAATCAATTTTAAAATCACATGAAATGGTAATTTCTCAAAGTACATATAATCATGTACATGAACTAGCTTTGCAGGCAAAGAATTATGATTTTATAAAACTAAAAACACCATTTATTTGGTCATTTTATAAAGTTTTGGCCGAATACATTTGTGCTAAATTCATAAGTTTCATTTAATAACCATTTCATTACTAACCCAAACTTCATACATATAACATTACCTAGAATTATGTACAAGTCACTAACTCATTTTACATGCGCCCAATTTGGCAAACCACATATGCATGATAGAACAAACCTCAACTATATCATATCCTATAATAGTTCAACTTTTCATACATTAGCAGAATATAAACATCCATAAATTCAAATACATCTCATACATATGACATAATTTTAACAAGGTCCATATATATACAAATTTTCAATTACACAAATCCCAAACCCCGTCTTATTACCATTACACATAAATTACATAAAGATCTAGTTTCAATTCCCATTACCGAATACATACATCATTCAAATTTAGACTTACCAACCTCAAACCTTAATAAACCATTTTAGCATCACTTCTATTTTAATTATGCACCAAATACAATATCAAATTATAACTAACCACTTCAAGCATATTTCCCATCTTTTTATATACCATAACCGAACAAGCAAACCGTATCAAATACATCAACCACATCCTTTAATCAAAACATATAAACATACTTAACACATTGAGCAAGCCATATTCACATGGCTTATACATTTATACATAACAAGTTCCAAATATTCACAAGAAAGTTGAGCCTATACATGCCATAAGATTTCATAAGTTTAGTTTCTAAAATATCGATAATTAGACGATAGTGTGGATGACTTCACCGACGATCCCCGAGCACGTACGACCACCAAAAATCTATAAAACAATTATAGTGACAATCACACAAGTAAGCTAATTTAGCTTAGTAAGTTTTAAGCTAATCAAACAATAAACTAAGTTTACTAAGGTATGTTAAATACATATAATTTAAACTTTTAAATCTATACATATAAAACAAATACATTAATAAGATCACATCATTAAAACCGAATATACATATTCATAATCACCATCACATGTTCAATTCCATATTCAAATTAGTTCTTATATCCAAATTCACATATATTTATAAACATATAATCATCACTCAAATATTAACATATTGTTCAGATACATCAATAAGACTAAATACATGTCTCATTCAAACTCATATACTAAATCAACTTCACATAAGTCTTTTTCAACATCTATATAAAAAAATATCAACTAACCTTGCTATCAAATAAACAACCAACCATCACGTACCTGAACATTTTAATTCGTTTACCAAATTCACTTACTTCATTCGCACAAAGTTTCATAAGCTTAAATTCTTAATAACTCACCGGCAATAAGCCTGCTAGGTATAGACCTGAATTTACACCGGCACAAAGCCTTCTAGGCATATAACCCGAATTATATTCACCGACAATAAGCCTGCTAGGCACAAAGCCCGATCAAATTCACCAGCACAAGGCTTGCTAGGCTCAAAGCCCAAACATAGCTATTATAAAGCCATTCCATTAACAATTCATATACCGAATCATCCAACTATTCAATGTAATTCATACAAACTTTCAAAGGTTTTTAACTCATTCGCATAAACTCAACCACATTAACACAATGTTACATCACATTCGGCTACTATACTATACAACCATATAGTTCAAATTATCATAGTAAACTATTTTATATTCGAAATAAACAATGTTTAATTGCTTAAAGACTTACCTCGGATATCAACGAACGGTATTGATCGACTATTCGACTATTTTGGCTTTTTCCGGATCCGAATCCGATTTTCTCTTTTCTTGATCTAAATTGATATAAATTAAACTTATTTAATCAAATATTCAATCCAATTCACTCAAAAAAAACATAAATGGGAAAATTGCACTTTTGCCCTATACATTTTACACATTTAGCAATTTAGTCCAAAATTCACAAAACACCAAATAAATATAATTTGCTTACACTAAACTATGGACGAATATTCACCTTTCCCCTATAAGTCCTTACAATTAATTTATTTCACAATTTAGTCCCTCTATTTATCATTTTTTGTAATTAAGCCCTATGTACTTAATTTTCATGAAAATTTCCAATACAAACTTAATAATCTAACACATATATTTTATATAACAATTTCAAACTCAAATTTCACCAAAGTATCAATAATGGCAACTCAAGAATATATCATCAAAATTAAAAATTCGGACATGGGTCGAGTAGTACTCAAAGCAACGATTTGAAAAACGTAAAAATTATCAAAAATCGAGCTAAAACTTACCTTTAATCAAGCTCCAACAATGGCCAAACCTAAGGAACTCTTGTTTCTTTTTCTTTTCTTTATATTCTGTAATGCAAACATAATGAACCATGGCGTTTTATTATTTTATGTTTTATGTTTTATAACATTATTAACTATTTTACATTTTTAACCTTTAACTTAAATTTATGAAACTATTATACACGAGGTCACTACCATCCATATCAATATATCATGGGCAATTTGCAACTTAAAGCCTCCATATTAAAAGAACAACCACTATTTGGCCCTTTCACAATTAACCACTAAATTTTCATTTTATGCGATTAAGTCTTATTATTAAATTAAGCACATAAACAATCAAATTTTCATACGAAACTTTCACACATGCAAATTCACATATAATAAACACGAAAATTAATATTTTAATATTTTTCTAACTCAGATTCCTAGTCATGAAACCACCGTTCCGATTAGGGTCTAAATCAGACTGTTACAACTCTTCAATACCATGACATTGCCAAAGTACTTTTACTAAAGTTATGCTTTGATTTCTTAACTTTTTGACCTCTCGGGCTAAAATTTTGATCAGTTCTTCATTATACGACATGTCGGGTTGAATCTCAACCTCTATCGGAGAAATTATATGTGATGGATCTGATGGTACCGTCATAGCATAGATACATGAAAGAATTTTCTGTCGATATGGCTCTATTCTCTTGATAATCTCATACGGCCCAATGAATCGTAGACTCAACTTCACCTTGCGACCAAATCAAAGAATTTTCTTCCACGGAGATACTTTTAGAAATACTCTTTCACTGATTTGAAATTCAATATCTTTACGTTTCAAATCCGCATATGATTTCTGTCGATATGAAGTTGCTTTCAAACTATCACGAATTACTTTCACTTTCTCTTCAGTCTCCCTGATCAAATCGGCCTCTTGAATCTTTTTCTCACTAAGCTCGGTCCAGTACAATAGAGTCCGTCATTTACTACCATATAAAGCTTCATACAGTGCCATATTTATGCTCGACTGAAAGCTATTTTTATACGCAAACTCAACCAATGGTAAATATTTTTTGCAGTTACCTTCAAACTCTAAAACACAGCAACGAAGCATATCTTTGAGAATCTGAATCACTCTATTAGACTGACTATCAGTTTGAGGATGAAATGCGGTGCTAAAATGCAACCGTGTACCCAAGGCCTATTGCAGTTTCTTCTAAAATCGTGATGTAAACCGCAGATCCCTATCCGGAATAATAAAGACTGGTACCCCATGTAATCTGACAATCTCTAAAATGTATAACTCAGCTAATCTGTTAAGTGAGAAGTCTGTACGTATCGGAATAAAATTTGCAAACTTCATTAAATGATCAACAATAACCGAGATAGCGTCTTTATTTTTTGGAGATAGGGGTAATCCCTATACGAAATCCATTGTAACTCTATCCCACTTCCACTCAAGAATCATCACTGGTTGTAATAGTCCCAAAGGCACTTGATGTTTTGCTTTAACTTGCTGACAAATCAAACATTTAGACACAAAGTCGGAAATGTCACGTTTCATACCCGACCACCAGTACATCTATCTCAAATCATTGTACATCTTATTACTCCCTGGACGAACAGACAAGCTACTACTGTGTGCTTCATGCAAAATTTTTTGTATAAGCTCTGGATTTCTCAACACGCAAACTCTAACTCGGAACAAGAAACAATCATCAATTCCAATCTGAAACTTTGTATCAAGAGTCAAATCATACTGTACTTATTTAGCTTTTAATTTATTATCACATTTCTGAGCTTCGTAACTTTGCTGGAGAAACATCGGTTTAGCTATTAACTCAGCTAAAATTGAGACATCATCAGAAAAATTCAATCATGTATTCATCACTCTCAAAGCAAACAAAGATTTTCTACTCAAAGCATTTGAAACTACATTCGCTTTCCCCGGATGGCAATCAATGACTAACTCATAATCCTTCAACAGTTCGAGCCATCTTTGTTGTCTCAAATTCAGACCTTTTTGTGACATCAAATACTTCAAACTCTTGTGATTAGTAAATATGTGGCATTTTTCACCGAACAAATAGTTTTGCCAAATTTTTAATGCAAACACAATAGCAGCAAACTCTAAGTCATGTGTCAGATAATTCTTTTCATGCAGCTTTAATTGTCTGAAAGCATAAGCTATCACTTTGCCTTCTTGCATTAAAACACATCCTAAGCCATTTAATGATGCATCACTGAAAATCACAAATTCTTTACCTGACTCAGGTTGAACCAAAACTGGTGCTTCAGTTAACAGTGCTTTCAACTGATCGAAACTCTGTTGACATTTCTTAAACCACTCAAACTTCACATTTTCTGCAATAAATGAGTTATCAGTGTAGCTATCATTGAAAGCCCTTTAAAGAATCTTTGATAATAGCCAGCTAATCCCAGAAAACTTCTGACTTCAGATATGTTTCTTGGCGGCTTTCAATCAATAATTGTTGAAATCTTACTCGGATCAACTCTGATGCCTTCCGCTCAAACAATGTGTCCTAGAAATCAAACTTCTCATAGCCAAAACTCACATTAACTGAATTTAGCAAACAATTGCTTATCTCTCAATGTTTGCAACACAATCCTCAAATGCTCAGCATGCTCTGACTCATCTCGGGAATAGATCTATAACACCCTTAACCCGTATTTGTCGCCAAACTAAGGTTACGAGGTATTACCGAACATTCAAAATAATTTACGAGCATTTCATCAACTTATAAAACATCGCCATCATATCACATTCAAACAACATCATCAGGTCTCTTTAACAGGTCTACGAGACCTTAAACATGCTTAGAGAAAAGGGTCGTGACTAAACTGATAACATTTGAAACTTTACAAATCCTATAAAAATTTTGCTTTCTAGGCCATGTACTTTTGCACGGCCGTGCCTTGCATCTCACCTTGGCCCGTGTGCAACACTAACTAGGGTCACGTGGTCACTAGACACGCCTGTGTGTCCAACCCATGTGTCATCCTGATTTGGCCACACGGTCACCAGACATGCCCGTGTGTCTAGCCCGTGTGCTATATTAACAAGCTATAAAATAAGGGTCACACGGTCGAGACACACGCTCGTGTGCTCAGATCGTGTGGCATGAAATTAGGCTTAGTTTAAGCCACATTTCCTATTCAATTCTCTTTTTACCTACAATCAAAATCCAAGCATTATAAAAACCACAATTTCAGCCAAATTCAATCACAAATTATTCACCATTCAAGTCAATTCAATACCAACTAATTTCATACTTATTAACCATACTAATTCATACCAAATTACAAGTTATAAACATATCAAAATACCTAATCCATAACACATCATGAACCGTTCCATCTCATATCCAAATTTTACCAAAGTCATAACACAATTTATACCAAAATGACCATTCCCTGTTAGGCCATAACAATACTTTAAAACATATCAAATTTTGCCACACAAGTCATATACCAAAAACAAGTATAATCACATCCTTTAGTTAACCATATCACATAGCATAACACATATTTACATCTTAAAACATATTCATCTACTTCTAGCCTATACATGCCATAAAACCAAATTTTAAAGCATTTATTTACCGAAGCAAAACCGGATAGTGTGATGAGGCCTCCATCGACTTCCAACCCGAGCAAGTTTCTGAAAATTTATAAACATAGGAAAAACACACAGAGTAAGCTTCAAAAGCTTAGTAAGTCATTAGCAAATAAATCATACAATAAATATATAATTCCATTCGAATAATTCATATATAGTTAACCACGTCTCGTTTTCATGTAGCATACACATCAACAATCACATTTATACTTACCTTTTATATTTACATTTCATTTCATTATCATGTGTTTCACATCTCATCATGGAGATATATTTACCTTTCATTCTTGAATATCTTAAATACATCGTACATACCTGAATCTGATGTACCTTAAATATACCCATTTATGTATCCATCTCGTACGAATCTCATACACCTTTTTGTACCATCTCATACACATCTCATACACATTTTTGTACCATCTCGTACTCATGTCATACACATTTCTGTACTATCTTGTACACATATCATACACATTTCTGTACCATATCATACACATATCATACACATTTCTATGCTATCTCAAACCTATATCATACACATTTTGTACTATCTAGTACACATATCATACACATTTCTATACCATATCGTACACATATCATACACATTTCTTCTTCCATTTACCCTTTAAACCATTCTAAATAGAATTTGATTACACAAAGATCTCATACGATAAGTACCTATACCATGGTCTGAAACCAAATCAAGGTAACTTATCTCCGGAGTACCTATACATGGCCCGTAGCCAAATCAAGGTAACTCCTACGAAGTGCCTATACCATGGCCCGAGGCCAAATCAAGGCATAAATTGCACCCGAAGTGCCAATATCATTGCCTGAAGCCAAATCAAGACATAAATCACACCCGAAGTGCCGATATCATGGCCCGAAGCCAAATCAACACATAAATCGCACCCGAATCATTTCGAACTACCATCGAATTATTGTTAAATCATAGTCGAACACTTCCATAATATAATAATTTATGATTTATATAATATTATGGCTTATACATACAACTTTAATAGAGTTTGTTACACACGAACTTTCTCGAATTCATAAATTCAATCAAAAAAATCTCGGAACAAACTTTCCAATTCTTAATTCAAATTGGCACTTACATATATAAAATATTTATTTATTCCCAACTCAATTCAGCATATATAAACCATATACTTTTCAATTTAACAACATTTATTTACTAACGACTTAGCTCGTAAAGACACAAAAGGACTGAACGACTATTCAATAATTTTCGACTTTCTCCGATCCCAAATCCGATTTCTTCCTTTCTTGATCTTAATTGGATCTCCAAAGTGCCGAATCTAAAACAAAGGAATTAGCTTCTTTTTCCTTCTTTCATTTAGCCAAAAAGTTGATAATATAAAGCCATTTAATGTTTGTTTTATTTTATCACATATTATTATAACATTTACAAAACTAATCTTTAAAAATTAATTAGAAAAATCATATAATGGTTGGCCATTACCATCCATCCCATTATCAAATGGCCAAATTGCAAAATAAAGGCCTCATATTAAAAAAACAGAGCAATTATGCACTTTAACAAATAGCATGAAATTTTTGCATTCTATGCAATTAAGCCCTTTTTCCAAATTAACCATCCAAATCATAAAATTAATTTACGAAATTTTCACACATATAAAATAATATACTGTAAATGTAACGCCCTGATTTTTGGGATTATTTGGGTTTTTGTGATTCTTGGTGAAATTTTGAAATTTTGGTGTTCTGGATACTGAAATTGTGTTTAAATGTGTAAGTGGGCCTTTAGGACGCCCAAGCCTAAGTTAAAACCCGGCAGAAATATCAATTTTGGCTTTTAAGTGAAAGGGACTTGTTTAAGTGGGCCTTTAAGAAAAAGTTAGTAAGTTGAGACACAAAGAGGGCCTTGGTAAACTGGCAAGGTGGCGCCACTAAGTTCCTAAAAAAGTGGCGTGTGGACTGAGTTAAGGACCAGAGTTCAAGTCGTAAGGTAAGCAGATGGTACTTTTATTTTTGTGCATGTGCCGGGCATGTGATAGAGCTTAAGTAACATTCAGCTAGGGCCTGAGGGGCTTTGGACCGTTGGTTTGATTGGTCATTAGGGCAAGCTTTATTTTCTTTACTGTCTTGCCGAATTAGGGTTAGCCACCTAGAGCCTTCACTTTCGTTCTATTCTCTTCTCAGTGTCACAAAAAGCCGAAAATGCAGGTAGATCTCCTAAGTGCCGAATTCTTCCTTCTCTTCTCATCTCTTCCGTTGTTTTCTTTTTCTTTTCTTTTCTTCTCTAGCTGAAACATCCCTGCCACTCTACTCATCTCTTTTTTCATTCCCATTCTTTTCTAAACCTCCATAGCCGATTGCCATAAAAGCCGAAATCCCAAAAGTTGCTCTTGTGCCGATTTCTTCTAGCCAAAATTGTAACCCTCCCATGCCCGAGACCGTCGCCAGAGTCGAGCTTGAGGTGTTATTGAACGTAATTTACCACTTAAAGAACTTTGAATCCTTTATTTCTACATTCGCAACCTGTTGTCTATCTGCGTCATGGTTACAAAAAAAATTATATCTCGAGTTACGAAACTCGAAATCAAGATCTGTAAATTTTCCCTGAATCTAGATTCATTTGTCTATTTACTAATGTTTTTCTAGAATTTTTTGGTTGGGCCAATTAGTACAGTTTATTAGTCAAAGTTACCCCTGTTTTAGAACTTGACTGCACTGACCTCTACCTACTTCGAACCACTTTTCTCTCTGTACAAAATTTATGTGACTATGGTGTTTGTTTCTCTTAAAACTAGATTCAATAAGGATTCTGAAAATATAAATTACACCTCGTAATTATATTTGTACAATTTATGGTGAATTTCCAAAGTTGGAACAGGGGATCCAGAAATCGCTCTGGCCCTGTTTCACTAAAACTCAAATATCTCACAACATATAACTCCTTTACCTGTTTCACTTCTTTCATATGAAAGTAGACACAATAAGCTTCAATTTCATATTTAATTCATCATCTATTTTGGTTTCTACTATTTTTGGTGATTTTTCAAACTCACATCATTGTTACTGTAATGTTCTGTTTTATGGCAAATTTCATCTTTTTATGAATTTTCATGAACTAGATAACATATTAATCTCACATGGCATCAAACATTATCTAGGCTAGCCATTCCAATAACTAATCATTATCAAGCATTTTCTCAACCAAACCGCAACCATATCACAAGATTATTTACACAAAACAAGTATATTGCTATACATGCCATATTCGAGTCATACAAGCCATTTTACCAAAATAGTTCTTCGGATAGTGTGAGCGAGCCTTAGACCTATCCCAATTCCCAAGCTGGCTTGACCAAAACTACAATGAATGGAAAGGAGGGAGTAAGCATAAATGCTTAGTAAGTTCACATGCAAATAACAAGTAACATAACAAATCAATTATACCAAATAACACTAGCATGGTATCACCAAAACAATATCACATTTCTAATCATCATTTATCATCTTACCATATTATTGTTGTTGTATCGAGTTTCAACCCGAGGGTTAAGTACATACCTGTCCAAAGTGTCCATTTCACAACACTTATCAAAATGACACTTGCATCTTGAGTGTTCTTCCATTTCACTAGAATTTTACCCGTTGAACACATCGGAATATAACTCGGATACATGGATAATTTGCACATAAGTGCCACATATGTAATCAAGTAATCATGTAACTCGCCCATAAGCGAACTCGGACTCAACTCAACGAGCTTGGGCGTTCGCATCCATAAGTGAACTCGGACTCAACTCAACGAGCTCGGATGCCTAGTTACATCTCACGAACTCGGACTCAACTCAACGAGTTCGGACATTTGCATCCATAAGTGAACTCGGACTCAACTCAACGAGTTCGAATGCCCAACCATCCTAGTGACATGTCACTTGTATCCTAATCTATTCCTAAGGTTCAAATGGGATTTTCCTCAATCACATATCCTTGCCGTCTTCCACAGAATACCGAAACCAATACTCGGTAGCAATTTATATTTAACAAGTAGCACACATAATTTGCATATTATTTGATAATAACCACAAAGCATATATTTCATGATAAAAATCAGCATATCATATAAATAACATCAATTAACTTAAAAATAACGATTATGTTACATTATTTACACATGAACTTACCCCGGTACAAAATATAGAAATTTTGCAATTTAGTCCATAATCTTTTCTTTTCCTCGATCAAGATCGATTCCACGTCTTTCTTGATCTAAAATAACACATTTAGCTTATTTAATACTCACATTTATCAAAATAGTCCTTAACTCTAACTTTGGAAAAATTACAATTTTTCCCCTAAACTTTTGCATATTTACACTTTTGCCCCAAAGCTCGAAAATTAAAATTTTTCCATAATTCTTATGTTTTAGGACATGCTGATCATTTATTTACTAACAGCAACCTCAAATTCCCACTATAACATGTACTTATGAACAATAGGTATTTTTACCGATTAAGCCGTTTTACTCGTTTTTACTTAAAACCGAGTAGCACAAGTTGTTTAACATAATTCGAAACCTCATATTCTATCATAAAACATAAAAATACACAATTATTCAACATGGGTCAATTTTTGAAATCAAACCCTAGCTCAAATAAATGGTAGAAATAGAGAAATCATGTTACCGGGATTTCAAAAACGTAAAAATCATTAAAAACGGGGCTAGAACGGACTTACAATTGAGCTTGGAAGCTTGAAAAACCCTAGCCATGGTTTCTCCATGCTATTTTCGGCCTTGAGGAAGAAGATGAGCAAAAATTGGCTTTTAAATTGATTTTTAATTCATTTAATCACTAAATGACCAAAATGCCCCTAACTTAAAAATATTCTTTTTTTTACCCATTTCATGTCCATTTTTGTCCAATAAATTAACCAATGGTCTAATTACCATTTAAGGACCTCCAATTTAAATTTTCATAAAAATTGGACACCTCTAACATATAGAACTCAACTTTTGCACTTTTTACAATTTAGTCCTTTTGACTAAATTGAGTGCCCAAACGTCAAAATTTTCGTACGAAATTTTTTTAAAAAATAATTTCATAAAAATGTAAACCATAAAACTATAAATAAAACACATTTCAATTTAAAACCTTTACCATTTGACAAAAATGCCCTTAATGCCTTTCTTTGTAATTTTTCATGTACAAGCCCATTTTTGTCCAAAATTTTAGAAATTGGTCAAATTGCTATTTAAGACCTCCTAATTAATATTCCAAAGCAATTTCATACTAAAAACTTCTAGAATGAAAATTTTGCAACTTATTCAATTTAGCCCCTAATTTCAAATTAAGCACTTTACGCATAGAATTTCTTCACGAAATTTTCACACAATCATGCAATCATATCATAAACCTTAAAATAATTATAAAATAATTATTTCTATCTAGGATTTGTGGTCACGAAACCACTATTCTGATTAGGCCCTAATTCGGGATATTACAACTCTCCCCCTCTTTAGGGATTTTCGTCCTTGAAAATCTTACCGGTAAACAGATGTGGGTATTGATTCCTCATAGTTTCCTCAGGCTCCCATGTAGTCTCTTCTACCTCGAAGGTTCTTGGTGTTCAGCTTTCACTTGTTGACATATTAGGTATTTCGTTACAAACTCCGATATATCTCTTTTCATTCCATTCCACCAATACATTTTCTTCAAGTCATTATACATTTTCGTACTGCCTGGGTGAATTGACAAACAACCATTATGTGCTTCATGCAAGATCTTTTGAATCAACTCATCATTTTTCGGTACACAAATCTGATTTTTAAACATCAAGCAACCATCAGAATCGATTTTGAAATCTGATCCTATATCAATCTCACATTGCTTCCTTTTAGCTTGCAGTTCTTTATTGTTTTTCTGAACTTCACAAATCTCTTGTAAAAAAACATCGGTGTTGCTCTCAACTCTGCAGTTATTTAATTAAGTTCTATTTTAACTTATTTTATTTCCATATTTATTTTTAATTATTCAAAAACTAGGAATTTCACTTAAACCCCTAATATCGGTTTGCAAAGCTCACCCCAATCTTAGTAACTAGGTAACATGGTTAGTTGTAGGTGATGTGACACACTAGATTTGGCCGTAACGTCTGGGCCGGGTTTGCGGTGTTACATTTAGTGGTATCAGAGCCCGATTGCAACAACTCAGCAGTGGATCGGGTCCAAAAATATTTTTGAAAATTCTTAAAATCTAGGCCCAAGAAGGGTATTTTGGAAATCAATTTTTAAAAAATTTAGAAAAAACCCTTTTCAAACTTGTTTTCTTTAAAATATACATGTTTTAAAGGTTTAATTTTGAAAAGCTTAAATCTTTTCGAGTTTTCTGAAATCTGGTATTTGAAGAAATGGTACACTAAATCCCCGGCACCAAGTCTGTAAGTATTTCTGTCTCTTATACTGTATAATACTGAAACATCACTATAGATAGAACTAAGACCCTGCTATGATACTGTAGATAGGGTAGTACTGAAAACTGTAGAGACTGGGACTGTAGGGAAACTAAACCCTAGGAAAACTGAGACTGTAGCTAGGCAACGATTTTGCAAAAACAAACTCTGAAACTCTATCTATACATAAGACATTTGTAATAACCCACTGAAATATTAAATTAATGTCATAAAATTCGTAATCAGATAAGTTGATATGAGTACGAGAGCTGCTCGTGGGCGAGGCCGTGGATGTGGCCGAGGCAGTGTTCAAGCTGGGTCTTCATCTTCGGAACACATGCCAACTGGTGGGGCACGACCGCCGCCGGTAGCTGAAAATGGGCTATATGATCGGGCCGCAGGGTACGACGCTCTGTCCCAGGCCATGTTAAGGGTTCTGGAAAGGGTTGCTGGAGCTAATGTTGGGCCAGTAAATAGGGGATCTATTTCTGAGCAACTCCGGGCTAACGTAGCAGAGGTATTTAGGGGCATATCTGGAGTGGCCCCAAATATAGCTGAGTATTGGCTGGAAGCTATAGAATGGATTATGGACGACCTGGATTGCTCGGTGGAGCAAAAGCTGAACGGAGCAGTGTCGCTGCTGCGAGACGAGGCTTATCAATGGTGGATCACCGTGAGAGAGAGTACCCCAGCTGAGCGGGTAACCTGGGAACTGTCTAAGACGTCCTTCAAGGGAAACTATATCGAAGCGAGTTATGTGGATGCACGTAGGAAGGGATTCCTGAACCTGACCCAGGGTAATAAGTCCATTGCTGAGTATGAGGCAGAATTTATGAGGTTGAGTCAGTATGCTAGCGGGATAGTTTCTACTGAATACGAGCGTAGTGTTCGTTTCGAGGATGGCCTTAGGGACGAGTTAAGGGTGCTTTTAGAGACTCAAGGTAGGATTTTTTGTGGAAACTTGATGGAGTTACCATTCAGAGAGTTCGATCTGATCTTACGAATGGACTGGTTGACCAAGCATAAGGCAACTTTGGATAGTGCGGCTAAGAGGATGGTGTTAAGGACTGCCGGGGATGAGGAGGTAATAGTTATTGGAGAGAGAAGGGACTACTTGTCCAATGTTGTTTCAGCCTTAAGGGCTAAGAAACTGACTCGCAAGGGATGCGAGGCATACTTGGCTTTTGTGAGCCAACTGAGACTGAAGATTTGACTGTGGAGACAGTAAGAACTGTTAGGGAATTTCAAGATTTATTCCCTGAGGAGCTTCCTGGATTACCTTCGAATCGAGAAGTCGAGTTTGGAATCGATTTGCTACCTGGAACAGCTCCAGTGTCCATCGCGCCCTATAGGATGGCACCAAAGGAGTTGGTGGAACTGAAAGCACAAATTCAAGAGTTACTGGATAGGGGCTTCATTAGACCAAGTGTGTCTCTGTGGGGAGCACCAGTATTATTTATGAAAAAGAAGGATGGGACGATGCGTATGTGCATCGATTATCGCCAGTTGAACAAACTGATGATAAAGAATAAGTACCCACTACCCAGAATCGACGATCTGTGTAACACGCCAAACCCGGCCCAGATGTTACGGCCGAATCTGGTGTGCCACATCACCTACAACTAACCTCGTTACTAAGATTGGGGTGAGCTTTGCAAAACCCATTATTGAAGTTTTAAAAGAAATTCTTGATTTACTAAATGGATATCCTATACACTACCGATCGTTAAAGGTTTATTTAAAATCGTGACTTTTGTTACACTTTTGGAATGTGCGTTTGGTTTTGAAAATGTTCGTTTATCGTGTTATTTTGAAACAAATAACTTTTATAAAAACGCGTCTCAGAGGTATCCAATTTCAAAATGATTTGAACAATATTAATCTTAAGTTAAAAACAAATTAAATAAGTAAAGAATTAAAACTCGAAATGAAAATAATTAGAGCGGCCTTTTTGCAACCCAAAAACCATAATAAAAATAATCTAAATAAATAATGAAATAAAATAAGACTTAATTGAAAACTAGAAAACCAATCTTCGTGGCCACTCTAAATCCTTCCCAGCTTCAAGTCCACAGCTCTAGGGCTCACCTGCATGGATGGAAAAGATGGGTAAGTTTGGAAACTCAGTGTGTATAAAAAGCCCATCTAGAGCCCAAGTTAGCTCAAGCCTATTGGGCCTAAGCCCTAACCAGTCTCAGTTACGGGGCCAAAGCCCTATTCAGATACAGTGATCTGGGCTTTAGCCCTTTTCAGATAACAGCACGGCCCATAGGCTCATTTCAATACAGAACAGATATTAAATATGAATGCAAGCCTAACCCAGCCTAAATCCAGCCACTACACTCCACCCGTACCAGCCCTACGCACCATGTGGGGAATAACTCAACCCACCCAGCCCTACACTCCACAGTTGCAGCATAACTGCTCAGATAACAGTAAGTTCAGGCAAAGCCTCCAGTACATGGTCAAGCCACTTTCAGTACTTCCTCCATCAATATCCCAGTCCCCATGCAATATATAATCATGTAATGAACAGAAAATAGTAACACATGCAGTTCAGTCAGATCAATCCCTAGGGGTATAACCTAGGGGTAAAATCATAATTTCGTGTCCCTAAGGATATTTTAGTAATTTTATTAGTTTTTAGGGTTTTATGCATATTTCAGTCTCCAATAATCTAACTTTCATCTCAGTAGTTATTTAACTCGTTTTAACAATTTTAAGCTATTGGGCCCTAAAACCCCTAATGGGCCCTACAGTGTCTATAAGCAACTTAAGCCCATTTAGTCCAGATTTTATGGACAATTTATCAGTTTAACCAGTTTTGAACCTACAGTCTATCAGTGCATATTAATTACTTATTTTCACCTATGTGGGCCCGTAATCCCATTGGGCCCACTTTTAGCCCATCGAGGCCCAATTACCGAAGAACACGAAATTACACGTACAACTATCTCACCACTTGCGATTTCAGATCCAACGATTTCCAACCATCTTAAGAGCATTCGCACACTCACAAGCCCACGAAATGCCAGAATTTCGGCATTTCGACTTTTCAGCTTTTACCGATTTAAACTAAAGAAGGGTGTTCGATACACACCTAATTCGCGATGACTGCTAACAAGATCTCCCACGATATCCTAGAATCATTTACCACAGCTCGTAGATTACAAATCTTCAATAACCAATCCTAATATTCACTTACCATATTTGGCCATCAACACTTAGGCCCTTGAGATCTTACCTTTGTCGAAACTAGTGACTAGATCTAGATCTAGTCGTTCCACTTGTCCAAGCCCTCGATCAATCACCTCTAGAACACACTAGCACCACAAGAAATCATTGATTAATGACCTTTAAAGCCCTAAGCCCCAATCGATAGCCTCCCAAGACTTTAGGGACTTCGGCTTTTTTTAAATCACAAAATAACGTATAGATCTGGGGTGATGCGCACTTACCACTGATTCCCCTTCTGTTTCTACTCAGATCTGATGCAGATCTAGCCCCTAAATGCTATTAGAACTCGAATCTAGGAGATCTAAAGTTTCGGCTATAAGCTCCTAAGAATATGGCGTTTTCGGCTTTTGACTGGTGAAGAAGAAGAAGATTTGGGGTAGTAGTTTTGGAGTAGTGTTGCCGACAGGAGTTAAGGGTTTAGAGAAGGTGAAAATCGGTAAAAAGGGATGAAAAAAATAGAGGAATTTTGGCTTGGAGAAATCGGCACAAGAAGCAATATTTTCGGGAGTTTGGCTTTTATGGCAATCGGCTACGGTGGCTTGAAAAAGAATGCAATCGACAAAGAGGATGAGTTGAGTGGTAGAGATGTTCGGCTAGAGAAGAAACAAAAAGGAAAAGAAAAGAATGAAGGAGAGGGGAAGAAGAAAAAGAAATCGGTACAAGGGAAAGACTTCTTGCGTTTTCGGCTTTTTGCTACACTAAGAGGTGAATGAAAGAAAAAGATGAACACTCTAGGTGGCTAACCCTAATTCTCTAAGACAAAAAAAGAAAAGAAACTAACCCTAATCACCACTAAAGCAATCAGCCCAACCTCCCTAAGGCCCTAGCCAAATTTCCACTTAAGTTCTGTCACATGCCCGGTACATGCCCAAAAATAAAAGTATCATTTGCTTACATTGCAACTTGAACCCTGTCCCTTGAATACCACCCATACGCCACTTTTTTAGGAACTTAGTGGCGCCACCTTGCCACTTTACCAAAGGCCTCTTTGAGTCATAATTTACGAAGTTTTTCTTAAAAGCCCACTTAACCAAGTCCCCCCTTTCACTAAAAATCCAAACTTGATATTTTACCGAGTTTCAACTTAGGCTTGGGCCTTCTAAAGGCCCACTAACACATTTAAACACCATTCTAGTATCCAGAACACAAAAATTTCAAAATTCCCGAAAAAATCAGAAAAACCCGAAAAATCCCAAAAATCAGGGCGTTACAATCTGTTTGACCAGCTTAGAGGAGCTTCGATATTTTCCAAGATTGATCTACAATCTGAATACCATCAGTTGAGGGTAATGGAAGTGGATATTCATAAGACAGCATTCAGAACTCGGTATGGTCATTACAAGTTTCTGGTTATGCCATTTGGATTGACGAATGCACCTGCAGCTTTCATGGATCTGATGAATCGAGTGTTCCAACCTTACTTGGATTAATTTGTAGTCGTCTTTATCAATGATATTCTGGTATATTCAGAAACTGAGGAAATGCATGATAAGCATCTCCGTATTGTGCTGTAAGTGCTGAGAGAGAAGTCACTCTATGCGAAGTTTAGTAAGTTTGAATTTTGGCTTCGAGAGGTGACTTTTCTGGGTCACGTTGTTTCTGCTGAGGGGATTTGGGTAGATCCTTGGAAAATTGAGGTAGTTCTAGAGTGGAAGCCATCGAGGTCAGTATTAGAAATTTGGAGTTTTCTGGGTCTGGCAGACTACTATAGAAGATTTGTAGAAGGATTCTCCCTGATTGCTGCTCCGTTAATGAAACTGTTAAGGAAAGGAGTAGCATTTGTTTGGATTGAGAAGCAACAAGAGGCATTCAATAAGTTGAAAAAGGTTTTGACTGAGGCGCCAGTGTTGATTCAACTAGATTCTGGGAAGGACTTCACTGTGTACAGCGATGCGTCACACGTGGGATTAGGATATGTGCTGATGCAAGTGGGTAAGGTGGTTGCTTATGCTTCACGACAGCTTAAGCCTGACGAAGCGAATTACCCTACGCATGATCTAGAGTTGGTTGTAGTGATCTTCGCGTTAAAAATTTAGAGACACTATTTGTATGGAGAAAGGTGTATTATATACACAGACCATAAAAGTCTCAAGTATCTGTTGACTCAGAAGGAGTTGAACCTTAGGCAACGAAGATGGATAGAATTGCTTAAAGATTACGATTTTTCGATTGAGTACCACCCAGGCAAGGCAAATGTGGTGGCAGCTGCACTAAGCCGAAGGGCTGTAACTGAGTTGAGAGCAATGTTTGCTCGTTTGAGTCTGTACGATGATGGAAGTTTGTTGGCAGAGTTACAAGTGAGACCAACTTTGGTAGAGCAGATTAAAGAGAGGTAATTAAAGGATGAGTTATTGGTTTCTCGATTTCAGCAAGCTGAGAATGAGGAGAATTCAGATTTTAGATTAAATACTGATGGAGTACTGTACTTTCGTGGAAGAGTTTGCATACCAAAGGACTTTGACTTGAGGCAGATGATTCTAGAAGAGGCCCATAGTGGACCTTGTGCCATGCATCCTGGAGAGAATAAGCTGTATCGAGACTTGCGAGAAGTGTACTAGTGGCCTGGACTTAAGCGCGATGTGATTGAATTTGTGGGAAAGTGTCTGACGTGTCAGCAAGTTAAGGCTGAGCACCAACTGCCTTCTAGACTGTTACAACCGGTGAAAATTCCACTTTGGAAGTGGGAGAGAGTTACTATAGATTTCGTGAGTGGGCTACCTTTGACACCCTCCAAGAAAGATTCTATGTGGGTGATTGTGGATAGGTTAATGAAATCTGCCCATTTCATACATGTCCGAACTGATTACTCACTGCAAAAGTTGGCCAATTGTATGTGGCAGAGATAGTGCGACTGTATGGGGTACCAGTATCGATTATTTCTGATCGAGACCCTGGGTTTACATCTCGATTCTGGCAAAAGTTACATGAGGCGTTGGGTCCACGATTAGACTTCAGCACTGCTTTTCACCCTCAGACGGATGGACAGGCGAAAAGGGTAATTCAGGTTCTGGAGGATATCTTAAGAGGTTATGTCATCGACTTTCGAGGTAGTTGGGAGGGCTACTTACCATTGGCAGAATTTGCGTACAACAACAGTTATCAAGCGAGTATTCAAATGGCTCCTGATAAACAATAAATTATACATATTTTTACCTCATGTTTAGCCTAATTTCTGGATAAATTATTATTAATTTTGTGAGAATTGGTGCTCTTAACCCTTCTACTTCATGTTGTATACTCAGGAGAGCATAGGGAAGAGAAAAGAACGAAAACGGACTGGAAACGAAGAAAATGAGCCAAAGTATGAAAACGACACGGCCCAAGAAGTCACCCCACGGCCGTGGCACACGGCCGTGCCACACAAGGTCCAACACGGCCCAGCCCCGACAAGCACGGCCAGGCTACACGACCGTGCCACCACAACAGGCCCGAACACGGCCCTTATCGAAACCACACGGGCGTGTCCCTATCGTGAGGAAGTGCAATTTCACTTGGATTTGGATACTTAGAGACTAAGAAAGGCATCCTAAAGCCCTATATAAAGACCCTAGGAGGCAACTCTAAGGGTGAACTCTTTTCTTCCAAGAAAGAGCGCCATATTTTTGCCAACACAAGGAGTGAAAGCAAGGATTACTCCAAGGGAAGCCGATTGATTCATCCTAGAAGCCAGAATTCTACATCAAGACAGAGGATCTCCCTAAATTCCTTCAGAGGTTTTTGGGTTCTTTATGTTTTGTTATCTTATTCATTCTGAGATGTTTTCTTTATTAATTATGAACTAAACCTCTCAAATACTTGAGGGGGATGAAACCTAAGATAGATCTTGTTATTATTTATTCTTGAACTATATGATAAATACTTGAATTGTTCTTAATTATGTGTTCTTCATTCTTGGATTAATAATCCTAGGTATTACTTCAAGAATCTGATATGCTTAGGCAGAAGAGCAAAAGTCCTTATTTTAAGAGTAGATCTACCATAATTAAGCGGAGTTGCATGCAACCCTAGACATAGAGCGACATAAATTTGTCGGATTAGGGTCAAACCTAATAGGGGGATCCATAGCTCGAATTAATGTAACCTAGGGGTGTTAATTAATAAAGAAACTTTAGTTAACCACCTAGGATTAGTTGTTCTTATCCTCGACGGAGGTATTAACGTAGGTTAGGGATCTCTACGGATCAAGTCAAGTGAAAAAATCGTCTAGTTCAAGAAGCCAATAACAAGTGAAGTCTAGGTGGATTCTCCCTTGAGTATTGCTCATATCAATCAACTTTCCCGAAAGTTTTCCCCAATTTACTTTTTGTGCACTTTAGTTAGTTTTAGAATTAGTTTCAAACAACCTTCTTTTATTTTTAGGCTAGATAATAGAAAGGAAGTAAGTATTAGTACTTTTGGTTCCCTTGGGTACGATAACTCGGTCTTACCGCTAAACTATACTACTGTTCGATAGGTGCGCTTGCCTTTAAAATCATGATATTAGTTAGTTTTTAGTGTGATCAGTTTTTATAAATTTTATTACTTAATATCACGAGTATTGAGTTTTTGGCGCCGTTGTCGGGATCTAAAATATTAAGAAAACTTGATTTCTATTACTTTAGCAGTTACTATATTTTTATTTTTAGTTTTTTGTTTATTTTATTTTAATTTTAATTTTTTATTTTTTATTTTTTATTTTCTTTCTCTCTTTTTTTTCCTTCTAGGTGTTTCTAGTTTATGACTAGAAACAACCCAGCAGGACCATTGCTTTTTGACGAAGATTTAGAAGCGACAGTTCGCAGAACTCGTAGAGAGATCAGAAGAAGCCTACATTATCCAGAACAAGGACAAGAACAAAGGCCAGAACCTACAGAAGAGATGGAAGCAAATCAAAACATTCCACCACCTCCCGCAATAGCCGCGCAACCAGTGAATCAAGATGAAGCGCCTCGTACTATGTATGATTATGCTAAACCTAGTTTGGCTGGTACTCAAACTAGCATTATTAGACCTGCTATTGCTGCTAATAATTTTGAATTTAACCTAACACTATTCAAATTGTATAGCAATTGGTGCAGTTTGATGGTATACAGGATGAAGATCCAAATTCACACATAGCCAACTTTTTAGAACTTTGTGATACCTTTAAAATTAATGGCGTTTCTGATGATGCCATTCGTTTACGGCTATTTCCATTCTCTTTGAGAAATAAAGCCAAACAGTGGTTAAACTCTTTACCACGAGGCTCAATCACTACATGGGAACAGATGACCGAAAAATTTTTACTTAAATACTTTCCTCCAGCTAAAACAGCTAAATTACAAAACGATATCTCTTCTTTTGTACAGATGGATTTAGAAACACTTTACGATGCCTAGGAGAGATACAAAGATCTTTTGAGAAGATGCCCTCATCATAGGTTACCTTTGTGGCTACAAGTTCAAACCTTTCACAACGGTTTGAATCCTTCAACAAGGTAAATGATCGATGCAGCCGCTAGAGGAACAATCAACAATAGAACACCCGAAGCAGCTTATGAATTTATTGAAGAGATGTCACTGAATAACTATCAGTGGCAAGTCATGAGAACAAAGCTGACAAAAGCTACAGGAGTTTATAATATTGATGCTGTCACTATGCTTACTAACCAGGTAGAACTTTTAAATAAAAAGTTTGATCATTTTGTTGGTTCTGCGCAGGCACAGCCAGTGATGCAGTGCGATGCAACCCCAGGAAATATGTTCAATCCGGACTATTCATCTTATGGGCACAGCATAGAAACTGAGCAAACCAACTATATGGGTAACAATTCTAGACCTCAACATAACCCTTATAGTAATACTTACAATGCAGGTTGGTGAAATCACTCCAATTTTTCATGGGGAGGACAAGGAAATCAAAGACAACAGCCCCCTCTGGGATTTCAGCAGCCACCACCACGACAAGAGAAAAAGTCGAATCTTGAAGAGATGTTCACCAAATTTATGGCCGCATCAAAAACCCATTTCCAAAACACTAAAATGGCACTAAAAAACCAACAAGCATCAATTCAAAGGCTTGAGAATCAAATCGGTCAACTTGCAAAATTAATTTTAGAAAGACCACAAGGTGGGCTACCAAGTAATACTGAGCCAAATCCCAAAGAACATGTCAAAGTAATTACTCTAAGAGATGGTAAAGTACTAGCTGAACCAGAAAAGAAGTCTGCTCCAGATTCTTCAGGAGATAAGGCAGAGGAACCCAAGGAAAACACTTCACCAACACTCAAGGAATACAAACCGCCTATTCCATACCCAGCAAAGTTGAAAAAAGATCGTACAGACGCCTAATTTGGTAAATTTCTTAAACTTTTTAAACAATTACACATTAACTTACCTTTTGTTGAAGCAATTTCGCAGATGCCGAAGTACACGAAGTTCCTTAAAGAACTTCTAACAAATGAAAGGAATTTGGAAGAATTAGCCATAGTGGAACTCAACGAAGAATGCTCAGCTATTCCCCAAAATAAACTGCCGGTAAAACTGAAAGATCTAGGAAGTTTTACTATTCCTTGTTTAATTGGTAGTTTACTTATTGATAAAGCCTTAGCTGATTTAGGTGCTAGCATTAATCTCATGCCTTACAAAATGTTCAAGCAATTAGGTCTAGGGGAACCAAAGCCCACTAGGATGAGTATTCAACTAGCTGATAGATCTATTAAATATCCTAGGGGAATCATCGAAGATGTGCTAGTCAAGGTAGATAAATTTATATTCCTTGTTGATTTTGTTGTGCTTGATATGGATGAGGATATTAAGGTGCCTTTAATTTTGTGACGTCTATTCTTAGCCACTACTAGAGCTGTTATTGAAGTAGGGGATGGTAAATTAGTACTTGGAGTTGGGGAGGAAGAAGTCGCTTTTAAAATCTATGATGCTATGAAATTTTCTAAAGAATAAGATGATTCCTGTTATTTGTTGATATTATTGATTACTTTGTTCAAGATAATTTTCAGGAACTTTCTCTCGCAGACACGTTGGAACTGTGTCTTGTTCAAGGTGGGGGGAAGATGAAGTCACCACTGAAATTGAGGAAGTAAGAATGGAGTTAGATTCTACTGAAATTATCACGAGACACATAAGTTATGAAAGTATAAAAATGAATGATGAGTTAAGACAGAAACCTTCCATTGATGAACCCCCTAAATTAGAGTTAAAACAACTGCCAAATCATTTAGAATATGCCTTTTTGGGGGAAGATTCAACTTTACCAGTTATTATCGCATCAGATTTAAGCATTGTAGAAAAAGAAAAACTACTCCATGTGTTAAGGAAGCACAAACAGGCTATAGCCTGGAAAATTTCAGATATTAAGGGAATTAATCCTTCTTTTTGCACCCACAAAATTTTAATGGAAGATGAATATAAACCATCGGTGTAAGCTCAGAGACGATTGAATCCCAACATGAAGGAAGTCGTAAAAGCCGAGGTAATTAAACTTCTAGATGCAGGCATTATTTATCCTATTTCTGACAGTTCTTGGGTAAGTCCTGTGCAGGTTGTTCCTAAAAAAGGAGGTTTGACCGTGGTGTCTAATGACAAAAAAGAATCAATACCTACAAGAACAGTCACTGGATGGAGAGTTTGCATTGATTATAGAAAGCTGAATGACGCAACTCAAAAAGATCATTTTCCCTTACCTTTTATTGGTCAGATGTTGGAAAGATTATCAGGCCACATGTATTATTGTTTCCTAGATGGCCTCTCTGGTTACTTCCAAATCTCGATAGCTCCAGAAGATCAGGAGAAAATGACATTCACATGTCCATATGGTACGTTTATCATAGAATGCCTTTTGGTTTATGTAACGCTCCTGCTACTTTTCAGCGATGCATGCTAGCTATCTTCAATGAATTCGTGGAAGACATCATGGAGGTATTTATGGATGACTTTTCAGTTTTCGGTAATTCTTTCCAACTTTGTCTTAATAATCTAAAAAATGTTTTGATGAGAGTGAAGAGACAAATTTAGTACTAAACTAGGAAAAATGCTACTTTATGGTTCAAGAGGGTATTGTATTAGGACATAAAATTTCTAGTAAAGGAATAGAGGTAAATAAAGCAAAAATTGAAACCATTGAAAAATTACCTCCCTCTAATTTAGTTAAGGCTATAAGAAGCTTTTTAGGACATGCCGGTTTTTATCGCAGGTTTATTAAAGATTTTTCTAAAATAGCTAAGCCTTTAACAAAGTTGCTAGAAAAATACGTGCTTTTCAACTTTGACCATGAATGTTTAGAATCTTTTAACACTCTTAAGGAAAAGTTAGTCAATGCCTCGATTATGATTTCACCTGATTGGAATCTACCTTTTGAACTAATGTGCGATGCAAGTGATTTTGCAGTAGGTGCAGTTTTGGGACAGCGAAGAGACAAGCACTTTCAACCGATCTATTATGCTAGCAGAACTGTGACAGCTGCTCAAGCAAATTATACTACCACAGAAAAAGAATTGCTAATCGTTATTTTTGCATTTGACAAATTCAGATCTTATTTGATTTTGTCAAAAGTCATTGTTTATACTGACCATTCTGCTATTCGCTACCTTTTAACTAAAACTGATGCAAAACCTCGATTAATAAGATGGATTCTATTGTTACAGGAATTCGATTTAGAAATAAAGGACAAGAAAGGAGCTGAAAACTTGGTAGCAGATCATCTTTCAAGATTAGAAAACACATAACCCAAGTACCTTGATAAAATAAATGACTTGTTTCCTGAAGAACAACTCCTAGCCTTAGCAGATGCAGCAGTTCCTTGGTTTGCTAATTTTGCAAATTATTTAGCAGCTAACATAACCCCAAAAAGGCTGACCCATCAGCAAAAGAAGTGATTCTTCGCTGATGTGAAAAACTACTTTTGGGAGGATCCTTTTCTTTTTCGAATTTGTACAGATCAGGTTATTCGAAGATGCGTTACTGAAACAGAAGCATATCAGATTTTAAATCACTGCCATTCAGGACCCACATGAGGACATCACAGTGGAGCTAGAACTGCTCATAAGGTACTCGAATTAGGATTTTACTGGCCTACACTTTTCAGGGATGCCAACAGGTATGTGACCTCTTGTGATAAATGTCAGAGAACAGGTAATATTTCTCAACATAATGAAATGCCTCAGAGCTATATACTTTCATGCGAAATATTTGATGTATGGGGTATTGATTTCATGGGTCCATTCCCTACTTCATTTGGGAATAAGTACATCCTAGTAGCAGTAGATTATATGTCAAAATGGGTGGAAGCCCAAGCTTTACCTACTAATGATGCTAGAATGGTAGTACGATTTTTGAAGAAACTTTTCTCTCGATTTGGAACACCTAGGATAATTATTAGTGATAGGGGCACCCATTTTTGCAATGCCCAATTTGAAAAAGTTTTAAAAAGGTATAGGGTACACCATAGAACAGCTGCCCCTTATCATCCACAAACCAGTGGCCAAGTCGAAGTGACAAATAGGGAACTAAAATGCATCTTAGAGAAAACAATAGAAACAAATAGAAAAGATTGGTCAAGAAAGATAGACGATGCTTTATGGGCCTATAGAACTACTTTTAAAACACCCTTAGGTACATCTCCCTATAAACTTGTCTACGGAAAAAGCTGTCATCTGCCATTTGAACTTGAACATAAAGCATTTTGGGCTATCAAATTTTTAAACTTTGATTTTAAGCTTGCAGGTGAGAAAAGATTAATGCAGTTAAATGAACTAGATGAATGGCGTTACAATGCCTACGAAAGCTCACGACTATATAAGGAAGCCATGAAGCGACGTCATGACAAACGACTGAAACAACCTAAGCAGTTCAAAATAGGTGATCTTGTCTTACTCTACAACTCAGGGCTGAGACTATTTCCTGGAAAACTCAAGTCAAGGTGGTTAGGTCCATTCACTGTTCAAACTGTCTTCCCATACGACACCATTGAGGTAACTCACCCTAACTACGGTACGTTCAAGGTAAACGAACATAGGCTTAAACACTATAGATGAGAGAATTTTAAAGATTACAGGGAGGAGCTTTAGCTCCACGAAATCCCTTCGTGATACATCCAGGTAGAGTCAAGCTTAGACTCTAAATAAGCGCTTCTCGGGAGGCAACCCGAGCACTAACTTAGTAAATTTTCCTTTATTTTTGATTTTAGTATTTTTATGCATCAACTAACCCTTTCAAATGCAGAAATTTGGGACCACACGGCCATGCCCACAGGCGTGTCCAAGGCCGTGTGAACACTTAAAGTAGAGACACGATCGTGCACCCAGGCTGTGTGTAAACAGAGCACAAATTTTCCAAAAACACGGGCCACCGATAAATCGCCACGTGTGACATGGCCGTGGCATTCTTTCAACTTAGACGCGGGCTTGCGCAAAGCCACACGCCTGTGTCCCCCGGCTGTGGCCAACACTATCAATTTAGACATGACCGTGTGACGACCTCCACGACCGTGTGATTAACGAAGAATCGATCGCAAACGGCCGTGTGACCTCTCACACGGATGTGTGGAAAGCAAACAAGATCACATACGGCCGTGCGAGATGGCCAACACGGGCGTGTACTTCGAACTACGCTCGCCAAAACCACCGAGTTTCGAATCACACGGGTAAAACCCAAGTCACACGGGAGTGTTCCATGCCCGTGTGACCAAAAAACTATAAATAAGGGATCACTATTCACTTCCTCCACTCAAACCCTAAATCCTCTCACCCAAACTCTCCCCCAACCACCATAAACGCCGCCTCCGACCCTCAAAACACCACCACGCTCGTAAAGGACTATCCCACGCCCGTGCAAAGTGCCCCACAACTGTTTTGAACCTCTCCCATGATCGTACACATCTCCTATTTGGTTCTATTTTCCTCATTTTTCTCTTTAATTTTTACTAATCTATTTTATTTATTTTTATCATGATTATATTTAGATTTAGAATTAATTCAAACATGGAATTAGTTATACTAGGATGAATAATCTAGAATAGTATAGAACATTTCATAATTGCATGCCACTTAAAATCACATTTGATTGCCATTTATCTCATGCATTTAGTATAAATACATAATTATGTTGCCTATTTTTAATATCACATTAGGATGAATAATCTATATTATTTAGGTTAATCCCCATTTTATGTTTTTAGGAACATCGTTATTTTAATCTTCCTTGTATTTCATTTATAGTCATTTTAATTTTAATTTTAGGACTAATGCTTGTTATTTTATTTTTAGGCATCATGTCATCATCGCGCGGTAAAAAAGTTGCTGTCCCCGCTTCAAATAAACGCAAGGGACCCGTTGGTTCATCCTCGTGACTCATTACTGAAAACCACCATCCTTTCCTTCATTTTTTGCAAGCTTCCCAGGAGGAGCGATATGAAATACTTCAAGCTCGCACTATAACCATTGGCCGATGCATAGATTGGGCCGTCCTCGAGCAAATACGCCTAGTAGACGAGATTAGGGCCCTATTAATGACCAATCCATGGGAGCAGTTTTTCCAGATTGTGGAGCCTACATACTTAGAACTCACTCCCGAGTTCTACTCCACATTCCATCTTTAGACCGTGATGAGCAGATACAATGATCCAGGAACAGTCTAATTCCATTTGGGAGGTCTCGTGCGACAGCTCAGTGTCCTAGAATTTGGCATAGCTCTCGGTCTCTATACCGAGCAATTTATGGAAGAGGAGGACCTCTCCACGCTTTACCGCCACATTCATTTAGCACCATCTAGGTGTTGAGAGGCCCTAGTCCCTGCGTCATCAACATATGACCCTAGTCGCTCTAAAGCGACTAAGCTTATCTCGGCCCTGAGGTATCTACATTCTCTTCTTGGACACACACTAACCGGCAGGGGAGAGAACACAGGGATTGTCCGTACCCACGACGCCTACTTCCTATGGTGCATGGCGAACGCACATGTCATCGACTTAGCTTACTTCATCGCCTATGCAATCTAGCATCAGATAGAGAGGCACCGCAAGGGTGTAGTTTCTATGGGCCTGTACATTACGAGATTAGGCCACTATTTTGGCCTATTCAACACTGCAGCCCAGACATCCTCATATACTTTGGTGGGCCAAATGTCCTCACAGGGCATTCAGACCATGCTTCACATGAGGATGATCGAGCAGAGGCTGGGAGGCAGCCTCTTCCAGTATCGCCTCATCCAGGAGGGCGAGGATCCTGAGGACATTTCTGATGATGTCCCACTACAGGATGCACCAGCCGAGTCGCCACCCCCTTGTCGCCCATCTCATGCAGCAGCTTCAGACGCTGACATATCTGAACGCCTATCACGAATCGAGTAGCAATGCTTCCAGCACTTCGACCACATCGATGCCACACTACAGCAGATATACCAGCACCTTCACATCCCTTCCCCACCGCCACCGTGTGATCCACCTAAGGATTAGAGATTTCTATTCCTCCTAACTTTATTTTTATCTTAACTTTTATTTTAACACTGATCCCTATTTTTACCTTTTCCTTTCTTCTAACTTTATTTTTATTTTTATTTTTAGTTCATTTTATCTTTTTCATTATTTGAATATTAGTATTTTTAGAACTTAGTCTATTATTTTTCTTTTATTTATTTTTCTATCTTTCATATCGGCTAATGCCTAACGAGTAAACTCTATTAATCGAAATTCCCCATGACTAATAAATACTTTCACAGTTTCAAATGAGCCTTACAGCTCAGATCTATGTGTAAATGGGAACACCCTGCCACAACTGCCGGCTCTTCCAATTCCAATATCCCAAAATTGAGGAAGTTTCATGCCTTTCCCTATCTTATGATCTTGTGCTTTTATTGCTGTTAATGTTATATTTGTACATTGAGGGCAATGTACATCTTAAGTGTGGGGGGGGAATATATTTTCAATCTTTACACTCTCTTTGAAATCCCTGAACTTTTTCTTACTAACATTTTGCATTGTTCTCAAATTCTCACTTTCACCCTTTGCATTATCGTCAATCTCTTATTAGGAATATATTCTGATTGATTCATGATTTTTATTGATATGTGAGAATTAAGACATAGGTGCGTGTACTTTGATTATTCAAACTTTAAAACATTAGGGAATCAAGCATGATAAGTTGAAATTTTTGAGAACCCCGTTTTTTGCATAAGTTATTTTCCTTAATTCTAAGTGTTATCTTGAGATTTGAAATTCGTAGAATTGACATCAAAAGCCATAATTCTGGTGAGATTTTGAGCCCTTTTGAGCATACATTCTTTCGTGCTCACTTTTATTATTGCTTTGAGTGAGTCAATAATGAATTGTGATTCTAGAACTTGCTTCGATTATACATGTCGAGACCACATCATTGATTTGATATACCGAAATGATAAAGGCACCTAGGATTTAACCCACTTACTCCACAAAAGCCTACCTCCATAAATTAACCCCTAGTGAACCCCATTGAGCCTAACAACCTTTTCTTTGACTTACCTCTGATATTAACCTTTCACCCATTTTTTGTTGAATTCTATTCAATTATTTTGACCCCTATTTTTGTCGAGATTTGAGTTGAAATTTTCATCTAGTTTTATTCTCTTTCCCAGACTGTAAAACTTATTGTATTATACTTGAATTGTTCTTAAAAAAACGTATGTATTAATTCAGTTGTAATCTATAATAGTTCAAATAATTTTTGCATATTTCTATTTTAAGGCTACCAAGGCGAAAATAATGTTATCATAAGAATTAGCTCGAGAAATATATTCCAATGATAGAGATTTTCTAGCTAGATAATTTTTTAATTCAATCTCGATTCTAACCTTCTTTTGCAACTTGAGGCAACACCCCTAACCAAGCCCCATTACAACCATTAAAAGACTTTTTGATCGATATATCATATCAATCTACAGTGGTGGAGATCTGATTTTCTAGCAAGCCTATGGTAATAACTTTTCAGGTTGACTAGAGAGTATTAAATTCTTAAACCCTTAACACCTTGAGTGGATAGAGCGAATCTTTAGTGAGGATGTCAACTCCTATTAATTAAGATGGAGAGATAATTACTTAGGAGAAGGGAGAAAACTTATGTTTCAATGATAAAATTCTCAACTTAGAGTAATTGAATCCTTAATGTTCTTTTGATTGAATTATCATTGTATGATTACCTGTGGATTTGTTTGAAATATTATTAATAAAGATTGTAAGTTAAGAGGCTTAAGTGTAGGGGTATTTGATAAACGATAAATTATACATATTTTTACCTCATGTTTAACCTAATTTCTAGATAAATTATTATTAAATTTGTGAGAATTGGTGCTTTTAACCCTTCTATTTCATGTTGTATGCTCAGGAGAGCATAGGGAAGAGAAAAGAACGAAAAACAGACCGGAAATGAAGAAAATGGGCCAAAGTATGAAAACGACACGGCCCAAGAAGTCACCACACGGTCGTGCCAAACGGCCGTGCCACACAAGGTCCAACACGGCCCAGCCTCAACAAGCACGGCCAGGCTACACGGCCGTGCCACCACAACAGGCTCGAACACGGCCCTTATCGAAACCATGCCGACGTGGCACACCGGCGTGTTCCTGTCGTGAGGAAGTGCAATTTCACTCGGATTTGGATACTTAGAGGCTAAGAAAGGCATCCCAAAGCCCTATATAAAGACCCTAGGAGGCAACTCTGAGGGTGAACTCTTTTCTTCCAAGAAGGAGCGCCATATTTCTGCCAACACAAGAAGTGAAAGCAAGGATTACTCCAAGGGAAGCCGAATGATTCATCCCAGAAGCCAGAATTCTACATCAAGACAGAGGATCTCCCTAAATTTCTTCAGGGTTTTTGGGTTCTTTATATTTTGTTATCTTATTCCTTCTGAGATGTTTTCTTTATTAATTATGAACTAAATCTCTCAAATACTTGAGGGGGATGAAACCTAAGACAGATCTTGTTATTATTTATTCTTGAATTATATGATAAATACTTGAATTGTTCTTAATTATGTGTTCCTCATTCTTGGATTAATAATCCTAGGTATTACTTCAAGAAATTGATGTGCTTAGGCAGAAGAGCAAAAGTCCCTGTTTTAAGAGTAGATCTACCATAATTAAGCAGAGTTGCATGCAACCCTAGACATAGGGCGACATAAATCTGCTAGATTAGGGTCAAACCTAATAGGGGGATCCATAGCTCGAATTAAAGCAACCTAGGGGTGTTAATTAATAAAGAAACTTTAGTTAACCACCTAGGATTAGTTGTTCTTATCCTCGACGGAGGTATTAACATAGGTTAGAGATCTCTACGGATCAAGTCAAGTGAAGAAATCATCTAGTTTAAGAAGCCAATAACAAGTGAAGTCTAGGTGGATTCTCCCTTGAGCATTACTCATATCAATCAGCTTTTCCCGAAAGTTTTCCCCAATTTATTTCTTTTGCACTTTAGTTAGTTTTAGAATTAGTTTCAAACAACCTTCTTTTATTTTTAGGCTAGATAATAGAAAGGAAGTAAGTATTAGTACTTTCGATTCCCTTGGGTACGATAACTCGGTCTTACCGCTAAACTATACTACTGTTTGGTAGGTGCGCTTGCCTTTAAAATCGTGATATTAGTTAGTTTTTATAAATTTTATTACTTAATATCGCGAGTATCAGCTCCATATGAGGCACTTTATGGGCGAAGGTGTCGTACGCCTACTTGTTGGACGGAGTTGGGAGAATGACAAGTTCTTGGACCGGAATTAGTAGCAGACACTAAAAGTAAGGTTAAGTTGATCAGAGATAGGTTAAAGGAGGCGTCTGATAGGCAGAAGTCGTATGCCGATCTAAAGCGTAAGGAAATCGAGTTTGCTATTAGAGATATGGTATTTCTGAAAGTTTCGCCTTGGAAGAAGATCTTGAGGTTTGGTAAGAAAGGTAAGTTGAGTCCACGGTTTATTGGGCCTTATCGGGTTCTTAAACGGATAGGGCTAGTGGCATATCAGTTGGAGTTGCCATCGGAGTTGGACTGTATTCATGATGTCTTCCATGTGTCCATGCTAAGACGGTATCGATCAGATCCTTCACATGTGGTACCAGTGGAGGAGATCGAAGTAAAGACCGATTTAACTTTTGAGGAGGAGCCTGTGCGAATTTTGGATCAAGAAGTCAAAGTATTGAGGAAGAATTCAGTTCCATTGGTGAAAGTGCTTTGGCGCAACCATGGTAGAGAAGAGGCTACTTAGGAACCAGAAAAGGCAATGCGTCAACAATGCCCTCACCTATTTGGATCAGGTAAATTTCGAGGTTGAAATTTCTTTAAGGGGGTAGAGTTGTAACGCCCTGATTTTTGAGATTATTCGAGTTTTTGTGATTCTTGGTGAAATTTTGAAATTTTGTTGTTCTGGATACTGAAATTGTGTTTAAATGTGTTAGTGAGCCTTTAGGAGGCCCAAGCCTAATTTAAAACTCGGCAGAAATATCAATTTTGGCTTTTAAGTGAAAGGGGCTTGTTTAAGTGGGCCTTTAAGAAAAAGTTAGTAATTTGAGACACAAAGAGGGCCTTGGTAAAGTGGTAAGGTGGCGCCACTAAGTTCCTAAAAAAGTGGCGTGTGGACTGAGTTTAAGGGCTAGAGTTCAAGTCGCAAGGTAAGTAGATGGTACTTTTATTTTTGTGCATATACCAGGCATGTGATAGAGCTTAAGTAGCATTCGGCTAGGGCCTTAGGGGGTTTGGGCCGTTGGTTTGATTGGCTATTAGGGCAAGCTTTATTTTCTTTACTGTATTGCCGAATTAGGGTTAGCCACCTAGAGCCTTCACTTTCGTTCTATTCTCTTCTCAGTGTCACAAAAAGCCGAAAACGCAGGTAGATCTCCTAAGTGCCAAATTCTTCCTTCTCTTCTCCTCTCTTCCATTGTTTTCTTTTTCTTTTCTTTTCTTCTCTAGCCGAAACATCCCTGCCACTCTACTCATCTCTTCTTTCATTCCCATTCTTTTCTAAACCTCCATAGCCGATTGCCATAAAAGCCGAAATCTCAAAAGTTGTTCTTGTGCCGATTTCTTCTAGCCAAAATCCTTCTTTTTTCTTCATCTCTTTTGGCCAATTTTCACATCCTCTAAACCCCTAGCCTCTGTCGACAACATCACTTCAAAACCCCCACACCAAATCGTCTTCCTCTTTACAGTCTTAAAAAGCCGAAAACACCATAGTTTTTAGGGACATATAGCCGAATCTTTAGATCTCTAAGATTTGAGATCTACTAGTGTTTAGGAGCTAGATTTGCATCAGATCTGAGTAGAAACAGAAGGGGAATCTGTGGTAAGTACTCAACATCTCAGATCTATTCATTATTTTGGGATTTAGAAAATCTGAAATCCCTAAAGTCTTAGGGAGGCTATTGATTGGGGCTTAGGGCTCTAAAAGTTATTAACAAATGATTATTTTGGTGATAGTGTGTTCTAGAGGTGACTGTGACAAGTGGAACGACTAGATTTAGATCTAGTCACTAGTTTCGACAAAGGTAAGATCTCAAGGGCCTTAGGTGGTGATGGCCGATTATAGTAAGTGGAATTATGATGATCGTCATTGTATTTTGGATCTGATGTGTCTAGTAATCAATTGTAGGATATTGTGGTAGATCTCGTTAGCAGTCGTCGCAAATCAAGTGTGTATCGAACACCCTCTTGTAGTTCAATTCGGTAAAAGTCGAAATGCCGAAATTTCGGCATTTTGTGTGCTTGTGAGCGTGCGAACGCTCATAAGTCGTTTGGGAATTATTGGATCTATAATCGCGAGTGGTAAGCTAGTTGAATGTGCAATTTCGTGCACTTCGGTAAATTGGGCCTTAATGGGCTAAAACTGGGCCCAACGGGCTTACAAGGCCCATATGGGTAAAATAGGCAATAAATGCGTACTAGTAGACTCTAGGTCTAAAACTGCTAAAACTGGTAAATTGATCATAAAATTTGGACTAGATGGGCTAAATTAGCTAATTGGCACTGTAGGGCCATTAAGGGTTTTTGGGCCCATGAATGTAAACTACTAAAATGGATTAAATAAGCTACGGAGACAAAAGTTAGACTATTTCTAACTAAAATATGTATGAAACCGTAGAAATTGGCATAATTACTGAAATACCCTCATGGGTGGAAATTACTGAATTACCCCTAGGTGTAAAATGACCTTTATACCCTTAGGGCTAAGTTGACCCAAACGCATGTTTTACTGTTACTGTTTATTGCATGCCATGTCATGAATATCTGTTGCATGGGACTGGGATATTGACAGAGGAAGTGCTGAAAGTGGCTTGACCACGGACTGGAGGCTTTGCCTCAATTTACTATTATCTGAGCAGCTATGCTGCAACTATGGAGTGTAGGGCTGGGTGGGTTGAGTTATTCCCCACATGGAGTGTAGGGCTGGTACGGGTGGAGTGTAGCGGATGGACATAGGCTGGTTTTGGGCTTGCATACCTGCATATTCATTGCTCTGTTACTGAAATGGGCCTATGGGCCGTACTGTTATTTGAAAAGGGCTAAGGCCTAGTTTACTGTATCTGGATAGGGCTTCAGCCCATTTATTATTGAGACTGGATAGGGCTTAGGCCCAGTGGGCTTGAGCTGATTTGGGCTCTGGATGGGCTTTCCTTACACGCTAAGTTTCCGAACTCATCCTTTCTCTTCATCCATGCAGGTGAGCCCTAGATTGATGGACTTAGAGCTGGGAGGGATTCAGAGTGGCCACATGGACTGCAGTTATTTAATTAAGTTCTATTTTAACTTATTTTATTTCCGTATTTATTTTTAATTATTTTCATTATGGTTTTGGGTTTGTAATAAGGTCGCTCTAATTATTTTTATTTTGAGTTTTTAAATTACTTAATCATACACTACTTTAATTCTTTTGAATATAGTTGCGCAAAGTTTTCTTAAAATTAATCAAATGTTTTCAAAATCTCATCACACGTTTCAAATGAGTAACAAAGTTAAGTTTTAATATTATCCTCTTAACAACTAGTAATGTTTAGGATATTCTCCAAAAACCGGGAATTTCACTTAAACCCCCAATATCGGTTTACAAAGCTCACCCCAATCTTAGTAACTAGTTAACATGGTTAGTTGTAGGTGATGTGGCACACCACATTTGGCCGTAACGTTTAGGCCGGGTTTGGGGTGTTACAGTAAATACCAAAAATAATATTAAAATAATTTTACGACCTCAGATTTGTGGTTCCAAAACCACTATTCTGACTAGGGTCTAAACCGGGCTGTTACAACTCTCTCCCCTTAAGGATTTTCGTCCCCGAAAATCTTACTAGAAAGTAGATCAATTGTTTGATCCCACATAGTGCATTTCAAATTCACACATGGTTTCAGATTTCATATCTCTTTAATCGCACAACTAGGACTCTGATTTATTTTTTTCGCTATATACCATCTCAAGCTGAGACTGTTTATAAATGTATTGATTTACCTTCATTTCTGTTCAATTTCTCTTATAACATTAATCCCACGGATTATTTTCTCACAAAGCTCGATCCCGAAACAACGGAGTTTAGTAACTGCCACATATGATATCTCATACCGTGTCGTCTGTTATAGTCACAACTTACTATAATTTCTCCCAGAATCATAATTTGAGTTTCAGATCTCAATCCAAAACAATGATGACTGGAACCATGTATAGAATTACCATCTCAGGAATGGATAACTCAGCTGTTTTATCAAAAGAGAAGAATCCACACATTCTGAGAGATTTCTTCAAATAGTTAACAATATTTCAAATAACTTTATCTTTTTCAATAATAAAGACAACTCCGATACAATATTCATCCACACTCTATTTCTATAATCAAAAAAGTCAAAATATCACATTTCACACTCATTAATCGATATCATATCTCGGATTGTCGTCCATCCTGTTAATCCCGTATGAACAGATAAACCACCACTGAGAGTTTCTTGTAACAGTTGTCGTATAATCGTAGAGTTTTTCAGTATACACACCTTATCTTGGATCAACAATTCAATTATCGATTCCATATCTATAGTTTTGAATCAGAAATTAATTTATGCTGTACCCTTTTATAGCTTACAACTTGGTAACACATTTCTAAGTTTCATGAATTCACTTAGTAAACATCAATTTAACTTTTAACCCAGCTCATATATTTTCATCATCAGATAGGTTCAATCGAAAATTCATCATTCAAAAGCACACAAAAGTTCCCCATTCAGAACATCCGAAACTATAATCGCTTTCCTCGAATAATAATCTTTTACTAATTCAAAACCTTTTGACTATTCGAGCTATCTTTGCTATGCCAAGTTCCGATCTCGCTCTGCAACCTCATACATTTTAAAATTTTTTCATGCAACTTTAATTGTACGAAATCACAAGATATCCCTATACACTCTTTCATCAGAACACACGTTAATCCATTCATTAATGCAAGACTGTGAATCATAAACTTTTTATTCAATATAGGTTAAATCAGAACTGATATTTCAGTTGATAATGTTTCCATACAAAAGAAAGCTTCAACACTCGAACTAATTTTCATTTATCACAACATTTCTTAGATAGAATCATCCCGATGGTTATAATTCTATATCAAATCTTCAAGAATACGAACTTTTCTTTCAGACCATTCTTCAATTCACATGTGTGCGTTCAAAGTTTATTTCCAGCCCAGATGGATAGATTCAAACACTTATAACTCAATCATCTTTTCAACCAAATAATTCAAGTCATACTAAATCACTGAATCAGTCTTTTCAAAGAAATCTTTTCTTTTCGTTAGAAGGATAACCCCAGGCATACCACTATACAGATTTGATTTTGATCTTCTATCACTTTCATTTTTTTATCAAAGTCAAACCTTTAACGAGAACTAAAGAAGAGTTTATAATAAAACTGTCTCATATCTTATTCATCAATGCTCTAAATTATACAAAAATCACCTTTACTAGATAGAAATCATTGGGTCTTAATAAGAGCGATGTCTCGACCCTATAAATAGATATTATCCCAGCTGTTAAGAAAACAGTCAAACATAGAAGAGAATCAAATGTAGTTTATACAACAACCAATGCAAAAACACAACTTTGATAACTTTGGTGATGGTACCACTGTACTCTCACATTCAAACTAGAAGTTATATTCATAATAGACATAGTCATCTATGTCAAATAGAGATCTCTTGCAGCTAATCACATAGAGTCATAAAAAAACCGAAATAGCGAAATTTCAACGTCTGAAGCTACAAAGAATATCTAAGGATTACAACCCATAAAGAATGATATCAATTCTGATGATATCATAGATAAGATCTAGAAGAAAAATGTCACTCATAAATACTGAAATCCACAGTAACAAAAGCAATGTAATCTTCACGTATATTCAACAGAACAATAACTAGTAGAAACTGAACATTAGTATCATATAGATTTTACCGTTAACTTCCTTATTCACACAAGGAAATAAATACTAAAGAAAGACATAACAATGTCGAACATAACCCAAATAGATCAACGATGCTTTCTTCTATTAATATGTTTAGCTAATGATCTCATATGATAAGAATTCCTCTTGAAATTAAACAGTCACACATACTTCTGAGGATAAATGTACACATAGAATGCCCAGAAGGAATCATAATAACTGCCCAACTATAATCATTGCACTTTGCCATCAATACAATTAAATCATTAATCAATTGTCTAATTCTGTTATTAGAAATTTTCACATCACCCCTTCACTAGCAGAAGTTAATTCAGAAAAGCTTCTAGCTAATATTTTTCTTTAGATAACGTACTTGAATAGGTCATTTAATCGAAGTTAATTTGTTTTGTAACAATAACTTTGCAGAATCTAAATAGGCTTTAGAACTATCCCATATCTCTTTTAATATTGTCTTCATTTGCTATTTCATTCTCTTGTCTGACCACATTAGTAATCTTCCATATACAAATCTATGTAACTCCACACTCATAAGCTTATTCAACCTAAAATCTTATAGATTTCACAATAACATTTTACTGGTAAGGAGGTGAGGGTAGTAAAGCCTCAAATTCAATTTACGAAATTTTCACACATATCAAATAGTATACTGTAAATACCAAAAATATTATTAAAATAATTTTAAATTTGTGGTTCTGAAACCACTATTTCGACTAAGGTCTAAACTGGGCTGTTACAATATCAGATGTGTTCAATAAATACAACAACAAATCTGTCTAAATACGGTTTCAAAATTCTATTCATCAAATCTATAAAGACTGCAGGAGCGTTAGTTAACCCAAATGGCATAACAAGAAATTCATCATTTCTGTACCTGGTTCTGAATGCAGGTTTCGGCACATCAAAATCTTTAACCTACAACTGATAATAACCAAAACGAAAATCAATCTTAGAAAATACTGTTGCTCATCTCAACTGATCAAAAAAATCATTGATTCATGGCAATGAATACTTATTCTTGATTGTAACTTTGTTGAGCTGTTGATAGTCTATACACAATCTCATTGATGCATATTTCATTTTAACAAATAGAACTGGTGTACCCTAGGGCGAGAAACTAGGTCACACAAAACCTCTTTATGTTAACTCCTGCAACTAAGCTTTCAACTCTTTCAATTCTGAAGGAGTCATTCTATATGGAGCTATCGATATTGGTAATGTTCCTGGTACTAAATCAATAGCAAATTCAACCTCTCTGACTGGTGGCAACCCAAGTAACTCTTCTGGAAACACATCTAGATATTTACAGACCACTGGCACTGATTCAATCTTCGATTCAGACAGTTTTGTATCCAGTACATAAGCAAGATAAGTATCGCAACCTTTTCTTACATGTTTTTGAGCTACGATAGCCGATATCACAATAGGCAACCCATTCGAATCATCAAATTCAATACAAAGAATGTCACCATTCTAAAATTTTAACTCAATAGTCTTTCGTCTACAGTTTACAATAGTATCATACAGAGTCAACCAATCCATACCCAAAATCACATCGAATTCATCAAATGGTAAAAGCATCAAATTGGGCAAAAAACAGTAACCCCAAATCATCAAACAATTCTTGTAAACTTTATCAACTAAGACATATTGACTTAAGGGGTTCGATATTTTAACCATGAATTTAGTGGACTTAATATGTAAACTTTTACTAGACACTAAATTCGTATAGACATATGAATATACGAATAGGTCGATCCAGGATCAATCAAAGCAGTTACATCCGTGTTATGGAGAGAAAATGTACCGGTGATAATATCTGGTGATGATGCATCTTTACGAGCTCGAATAGCATAAGTTCAAGCTAGCGCTTGTGCTTTAGATCTCACAGTAGAATCCTTTGTTGCACCTTTGCTACTATTCACATTTCTAGTATTTCGAAGTGGTCTCCCTCTGGCAACTATATTGCTTGGCTTCGTGTAACACCCTAAACCTGGCCCAAACGTTATGGTCGTATTTGGTAGTGTCACATTGAACTGTCTTAAATTGTGTTTCACTCAATTCATTGTAAAAGAAAACCCTTTTGTTTTTTTTAAGTTTTTAAAGAAATAACTTTTCTGTCTATCTTTGTTTAATCAAGTTACGAAAATAGTTTACTTCGGAAAACATATTTGTTGCGGAAACTTTGTTTGAATTCACATTTGTTATGGAAACGTGGTTTTTGGAAAACAGAAATCATTTTGTAAAAACATGCGTTAGAGCTAGCAGAATAATAACATGTAGATAAATAATCCCGAAACTTAAGAAAATTATATGGCGGCCTTATTACAAACCCAAAATAAAACCATAATTAAAATAGTAAAAATGAAAGCAATATAAAAGAAAAGTGTGACCACCTCCAAGTTCCACGTAACACCGAATCACCTATGCCTCGAAATTACCTGTACAGTAAATTAAAAAGGGTGAGTATACGAATACTCAGTGTGTAACCCCTTAAATAACCAGTTATGCAGTAAGCGGCAATAGAATGGGCCCAAGCCCATAACAGAATCAGTGTCAGGTGGGCCTTAGCCCAATGCGGTAACAATGACAAGTGCATAAATGCAAATGCAAAACCAACCCAGTCCAACCAACACACCGCCCGTACCAACCAACACACTATGTGGGGAATAAATCGACCCACCCACCCAAAGACACCAAGTTTAGACCTGTTGCAGCATTAAGTTAACAAGATGGCTTAAAGCCATAACAGGATGACACAGGGCCATAAGCAAAAAGGCCATGGGCCTTAGACTGAATGGCAATAAGCCATAACACTTCCTCCCTCAATATAACCCCATTCCCCATGCAATGCAACATATTAAATGACATGCTATGATGATACAGATATCTCACACAAAGCATTTCATAATATATAAATTTAATCAGAACATACAGAGTCAAAACAGTCGTTTTAACCCTAGAGGGTATTTTGGTCATTTTGCCCCTTAGGCGCATTTCTGTCATTTGTTAGAGTGGTCCTTCATATGTGAAGGCCTATCAGTAAGCCCATGGTCGTCTAGCGACAAATGCAGCCAAACAATCCAGAGATTTGAGTACGGCCTAAAGTCGATTAGCGGGCCCACGGGCCCATTGAGCCCATTTAGTCCTTTTCAGCCTAACTCATGAAATCGCTCATGATAGCTGCTTTCTGATGTAAGGCCACAATTTGTAGCCTCAATCAAACACATGAATGTTCGCATGCCTATGTGGCCAACAAGCGATTTGTTGGCTTTTCGGCACTTGCCAATTCAGCATTTTGCCTTAGTAACCAAAAAGTGCGATAACACACCTTACTTGCGAACAGAAGATCACCTCACGATACTGGACCTATAAATCAATCATAGTGCCCGATTAGTAACTAAACAGAATAAACCTTATACATGTCTAACTACCAAATCTTATAATCGGCATCCTTACATCTTCCACTTGAGTGACGAAACCTGTCAAATACACTTAGATCGTTATCTATTAATCAATGATCTGCCCTTGACCGAAAACCTGAACCACAAACCAACCTTCAACAAACCAAAATGCACAGCCACATATCCAAAGATTTAAAAGTTATCCCCAAAACAATAGTCCTTATTTGACCACTACCCAAATGGGAACATTCAATATTAACCACTTACCTTAAGTGTAGTCTTGCTCACCCTCTAGGAAACCAATTGCTAGGAAGTACCTACAAGAGGCCGAAACAAATCCATAAAAGAAAGAAAAGCCACCGTTGGTCCAAAGGTACGACACCTATAGCCAATCGAAACCAAAAGAAAAGGAAAAAGGGGGGTTCGACCTTTCCTAGTACGCCCAAATGGAAAAAAAAGTAAAATACACATACCGTACCTGCCTTCAATCTTCAAATCCAACGATACGAGAATATGATCAACTTGGTTTAGAAAGGCATGATCAAAAGACAGAGAGTCAAGGGATAGTGACTCAGCTAGAGAATGAGAATAGAAGGGTTCTCGGTTTAACAAAAAGAAAGAGACATTCGGCTAAAATAGAGAAAAGAAAATAGTAGTAAGAATTGATGAGGACAAAGGCTAAAAGTGCATTTGACGTTTGCAAAAACAAAAAGATGATAAAGTGATCAAAGGTGCATTTGGTGTTAAAAAAATTCAAAAGAGAAAAGAAGGTACAAGAGAAGTGAAATCAACATCAGCACAACGACCTTTGAGCAAAGAATAACACTATAGAAAATTAAGAAGAATGAAATATGCCAAAACCGATTAATTTGGCACTAAAGACTTTCCCTCATTCGGTCAAAACTAAAATCAAAAGGGAAGCCATCAAAATCCTTAATCAAAAGCAAAAAATTTTCAGCCTAATCTCTCTAATTTTGGCAACAAAATCACTAATTTTGGCATCCAAAAACCATTGACAAAATGGCATCAAAATAGTCCCATAGTCGGTCAAAATTCCCTAAAAAAATCCTTTAATAGCTGCTTGATTTCAGCCAGCTTTCAATCCAAATTCATTCTATGTCTCCCACTACTTGACCATTTCACCAATAGCAGCCTTGTACCACTTGACCCAGTCTTCATGCACAAGCAACAAAAATTAACCTTACTTACGCAAGGGGGAGCTCAAACTCCAGCCCTCTAGGACCTCCTTCACGCTGCTGGCCACTGCACAGCAACATCTCTTATACTATAATATGGTCACGAATAAATATAACCCTTACCTGCTGAAGCTACTCTTCTATTCGAGAATAAAAAGAAAATTCTGCCTGCTATGCAACTCGAACCAGTGACCTCTAAAACACGTCCCTTATTCCCACAGGTCTTGCCACTATACCAAATCAACTTTCATGCCAATAACCCCATGCAACTAATTTTAAGCCTTTCTTCCCGAATGCCGTGCTGTATTAAAAAAAACAACATTTTTCCCTTAAGCAGACTCGAACCTGCTCCCTTCCAAACACCCAGTACGCTGCTAGCCACCCTTCTAGAATCTCTTTTTGTGTCACAAATCCCTTCTAAATATATAACAGATTTAAGCGCCAGCTACCATGCCCACATGCGAAAATTAAAAGAATTTAAGCAATAGCCAGGATTCCAACCTTGGGCTTCTTACATGCTACCAACACTCATAGCCACCAGACCACAAGCTTCTATGTGTCAAGCCATAACCAAAAAAAATATTTTTAAACCCTTCCTTGTGACTTCAATGTCCATTTAATGAGAAAAACTAAATTTTTTTTCTTAAAGTCCCTATATGAGTCTAGGACTTCTCGGACATCCCCAAACGCTCCAAATCATTTAATTAACAAATCAAACATAAAATTGCAAATTTTTTCTTGACCATAAAAATTTGAATTTTCTCCGATACACGAAGCCCATTTCTCCTAAGCCCAAAATCAGGGTGTTATACTTCGTGTTTTGAGCTTTTTCATTCACGAACTTCTCAAGGCAATCTCTAAGATAATAGTTAAAAGAACCGTATCTAAAACATGCTCTACTTTTCACTCGACATTCACCATAATGTGGCCTATTGCAATGTTTGCACTTGGGTCTTGCATTTCTAACACTACCCACACTTGCTACAGATGTAGCCTGAGATTTAGAACTGGAGTGTTTTACACCTCTATCTCTATTAGAGTACCCCATTGAAACAGTAGGACGATAGTGATGTTCTTTGAATTTCTTAGATGCTGACTGATGAGACATTTCTGTAAATCTCTTTCTCGAATCTCTAGCTTTAAATTCAGCTTTTCCTTTTTTTTTTTTTTGCTAAGTTCCTTGATTTTGTGTGCTCTGTCAACTAACACAGTAAATTCTTTCAGTTCAAGTATCCCGGCTAAAATTTTAATGTCTTCATTCAATCTGTCTTCAAAATGTTTGCACATAATCTCTTCAGTTGGAATACACTCTTGGGCATACGTGCTCAGTCTCACGAATTCTCTTTCATATTTAGATATGGTCAAACGACCCTGTTTCAGCTCTAGAAATTCTTTGTGCTAAACTGCTGACTTATATATTTCTTTCTAAACTCAGTTTGAAAAAATTCCCATGTGACTCGATCTCTTGGCAATACATATATCAAAGTGCTCTACCACCGGTATGCTGCATCTTTCAAAAAAGATACCACACATTTAACATATTTTGACGGTGTGTAAGACAACTCATCAAAAACGCGAATCGTATTCTCAAGCCAAAACACGACTCTCCTAGGATCATTATTAACTGTAGCTCTAAACTCTTCGGGCCATATTTGTGAATTTTATCAACAAGTGGCTTACTTATGTACAAAGGTTCCAAACCTTGAAGAGCTATGGTATTGGTTGGGGAATAGGTAGGGGTGGAGGTTGCTGAGTAGTCAGATTTGTTCGGACAAACTCAGTGAACCATCCATTCATCATTTGGAAAAAGGCTTCTTGAGCCTCTCCTCTTGAACCCTCAGATACAAGTCTCGATTCAGACGGTGCTGCTCCAAGAATAGAAGTTGGCACATTACTTTCTACATCATCGGAGTTAGATTAGTTGGAATCCATTTACTATATGAAAATATAATTTAAAACTGTTAGGAGATATCACACTATCACAAGTTAAATATGGCATGTATAGCTAGACTCACATACGCTACGTTTGTCCTAGAATCTACTAAACTGTAGCTCTGATACCAATAAAATGTAACACCCCTAACCCGTATCCGTCGTCGGAATAGGGTCACAGAGCATTACTAGACTTATTACATAAATATTCATACATTTCATGTTAATTTCTCATATCCAGGTAATAGTCATTCAAATTCAATCATATAGTCCTTAACATGAGCCCTCAAGGCTCAAGACAAGCATTAAAAATAATTCAGGACTAAATTGAGAACTCAAGGAAATTTTGGTAAACATTGAAAATTTTCATAGTACAGGGGACACACGCTCATGTGGTCAGGCTGTGTGTCTCACACGGCCAAGAGACACGCTCATGTCTCAGGCCATGTGGGCATTCAAAATGGGATCACATGGTCGTGTCCTAGCTCGTGTTCGACCTCGTGTAACACACTGACTTGGTCGGCCAACCACACATACATGTGACTAGCCCGTGTAAATCATTGACTTGTTTTCTAAAGAGGTATTAGGGGACACGTAGCTGTGCCACCTGGCTGCATGTCACACATGGCTAAGACACGCCCATGTCTCTACCCGTGTGGACAAAAATAGGCTATGTTCCAAGCAATATTTCTCACCCAAATTTGGATTAACCTAAACATTTCAATTGGCATAAAACTACAACATAAATAGGTATTCAAACTAACCAAAATCAAGCCTAAAACATATATTTTCATTATCAACAATCATAAGTTCTTAGGCATCACAAAGAATCAATTTCAACATGCCAAAATCATTTCCAAAAGCTACCTAATTGGTCATTTGCATGTATGCACCATAATGCCTAAAGCATAACATGTATACCATTCCTCCAATTCATCTAATAGGTACTAAACTACCAACTTACAAGCAAGTCATTCCCATAGCAATCATAAATCATACAAAATTAGGCCAACCACACATATATATGTACAGGCCAACATATACCAAAACAAGCCAAATCAAATGGCTATTTACATAACCAAAACACATAGGCTTTCATTAGCCAGATGACCTATACATGTCATATAACCATGATAAAATAAGTCCAAAAGTACCAAAACAGCCGATATATAGTGTGATGAGATCTCCGATGACTTCTAATCCAAACGAGCTTTCGAAACACTATAAGACAAGGGAAATTAAACAGAGTAAGCAATTAAGCTTAGTATGTTTGTATAACATAGAATTTAACTTACCATTTAATCACTATTTAGACAAACAAACATAGTATATCTCACTCAATTTGGTCAAATGCCTAAGCACATATGTTCACCAATACGTTAATCATGTAAAGCACGTATAGTACTCAAATAACATGGATGAACATAACAATTAAACAAACTTCATGCATATACACATACCTTTCATTTCATACTTCAATATATCATACAACGTTATTTTCATATAACTCATGTATCATTTGTGCTAGTTCATGATGAACTCATATAATTTGTAACAAACCTATGCCCGTTGAGCCACTTAGAATGTCGTTAGATACACAGGTAGTACGCACTAAGTGTACTGAAAGGTAATCTGTCAATTCCTGTACATGTATGCTCTTTTGAACTATAAACGGTAAGCTCATACAAGCTGAGAATCGGTAAGCTCATACAATCTATGGTGAGTCCGCAACACATGCAGGATCTCAACGAAATTGATAACCCTAATGACATGTCATTTGTATCTTACATATTCCTAAGGTTCACACGGGACTCAGTATTCTTTATTCTTCTTTGATTAGGCATTCGATAATCATATATCTTAAAGACGTAATCCATAATCAAACATTTCAATTCAAGTATATATTCAAATACTCAATTTTAATTACACAAACTTACCTCAAACTCGAATGATAGAAATTGATCGATTAGTCGATAACTTTGTCTTTTCCCGATCTAGTTCCGTACTTCATTTCTCTTGATTTATATAATCAAATTTAACTCATTTAATTTACATTCTACTCAATTCAGTTCAAAATTCATATTATGGAAAAATTACTTTTTACCCCTAAACTTTTGACTTCTTTACAATTTAGTCCCTAGCTCATAAAAATGCAAATTCATGCAAATTAGTCCACACCCATGCTAGCCAAATTCTATATAGACCCATAGCAATCCATACCTTTTATTTATTTACACATTTCACCATAGATTTTACACATTTCTCAATTTAACCCCTAATTTAAAATTTCATTTAAAATCACTTAACAAAAGTTGTTTATCTAACAATAACCATTCATTTTCTATCATCAAACAACAAAAAAAATTTATATTCATCAATGGAAAAACTTACACAATTCAATAGTTTTCCAAATTAGTCCCTGGCAAGCTAGATTAACCTACAACGACCTCAAAAAAATAAAAATCATTAAAAACTGAGCAAACTTGCATTTACATGCATAAGAAAACCCTAGCCGAACCTTCAAGCTCCTTTAATGGAGTTTCCTTAGCATATTTTCAGTGGAAGAAGTGAACTAAAAAGATGATATATTTGTTTTACTTATTTTATCTTAGCATATTTATTATTTTACTAAATTAACCTTATTAATTAAAATTTAAAATTACCTAATACATGTCCAAGAATGCCCACTAACTCTTATAATGGTATAATTACCACTTAGGATGAGTTTGGATGGGTGGTGCATTTAGCTGTGGTTAGTGTAAAACAACGGTGGCGGTGAGATTAGATACTGTAGCGACACTGTACCGTGAGACAAAAAGTAGATTAAACGCACCGCACCGCACCACACCCAATCGCCTATCCAAACTAGGCCTTAAGGGCCTCCACTTTAAAGTTCTATAGCTATTAGATGCCTTTAGCTACTAGAACTCAACTTTTACACTTTACGCGATTTAGTCCTTTTTATTGAATTAAGCACGCAAACGGTAAAATATCATAACGAAAATTTCATGCACTCATTCTATCATGCTATAGACATTAAAATAATAATAAAATAAATGTTTCAACTTTAGATTTGTGGTTCCAAAACCACTATTTTGATTTCACTAAAAAATGGGCGTTACACAACGTAGATGGCTCAAGTTATTGAAAGATTACGACTTGATCATTGATTATAATCTAGGAAAGGCTAATGTTGTTGCTGATGCACTGAGTAGAAAATCCCTAATTGCTTTGTGAGCTTTGAACATACTGTTAACGTTGATTGATAATGGTTCAATTTTAGTTTAACTAAAAGCTAGATTGATATTTCTGCTACATATTTGCAAAGCTCAAGAATGTGATGATGTTTTGATCACTAAACGAAAGCAGATTTAGATGACACCTGATTCAAATTTTCATGTTGGTTTTGATGATAGTTTGTATTTTAAAGACAGAATTTGTGTTCTGAGAAATTTGGATCTCATTCAGAATATTTTATAGGAAGCTCATAATAGTATCTTATCGATTCATCCTAGTATTAATAAAATGTACGACAATTTGAAACAGGTGTATTGGTGGCCAGGTATGAAACGAGAGATTTTAGAGTTTATATCAAAATGTTTAGTTTTTCAGCAAGTTGAAGCCAAACATTAGGTACCTTCTAGTTTGTTACAACTTGTGATGATTCTAGAGTGGAAATGGGAATGTGTCACGATAAATTTGACGAAATTTGCTGATTTTATTCTTGTACGTGTGGATTATTCATTGGAGAGATTTTTAGAGTTGTATGTTTCTAAGATTGTTAGGCTGCATGGTGTGCCAGTTTCTATTATCTCTGACAGGGGTCCACGGTTTACGTTTCGATTTTGGAGCAAGTTACAGGAAGCTCTAGGCACTCGACTGCATTTTAGTACAGTGTTTCATCCTCAAACTGATGGTCAGTCTGAGTGAGTAATTCATATATTCAAAGATATGTTTCGATGTTGTGTTTTAGAGTTTGAAGGTAATTGGGAGAAATTTCTACTGTTTGTTGAGTTTGAGTATAATAACAGTTATCAAAAAAGTATTAAATGGCACCAAATGAAGCTTTGTATGGTTAAAAGTGTCGAACTCTCTGTTATACGTGATTGAGCTCAGTGAGAAAAAGTTATTCGGTGTTGATTTGATTCAAGAAACAGAAGAAAAGGTTAAAGTGATAATGATAGTTTGAAAGTGGCTTCAGATAGAGAAAAATCTTACGCAGATTTGAAAAGAAAATATATCGAAATTCAAGTCAGCGACAGAGTATTTCTGAAAGTACCGCCTTGGAATAAAGTTTTTCGATTCGACAGAAAAGGAAAGCTTAGTCCTCGATTTATCGGGTTGTACGAGATCATTGAAAGAATTGGGCCAATAGCTTACAGATTGGCTTTGCTATTAAAGTTAGAAAAGATTCATAATGTATTTCACGTATCGATGTTATGACAGTATCAATCAGATCCTTCACATGTGATTTCCCTAATAGATGTTGGGATTCAGTCATATATGACGTACAATGAATAACCGATCAGAATTTTAGCTCGAGAAGTTAAAAAATTGAGAAATAAAAGTATAGTTTTAGTTAAATTTCTCTAGCAACGTCATGGAATAGAAAAGGCTACTTGGGAGCTGGAAGAAGCTATGAGAGTGCAATACCTCAACTTATTTTCTGGTAAGATTTTCGGGGACAAAAATTCTTTTAGGGGAGAGTTGTTAACAACCCGTTTTTAGTGAAATTGGAATAGTGGTTTTGGGACTGACAAGTAAATTATTATTTTAGTATTATTTTAATGTCTATGGGATGCTAGTAAGGTCGTATTAAAATTTTTTTAAGAAATTTTGATGTTTGCATGATTAATTAAGTAAAAAAGGACTAAATCGTAAAATGTCCAAAAGTGGATTTCTATTAGTTAAAAGGGCCAAATGACTATGAAACTTTAAATTGAGTGGACTTATATGGTAATTAGACCATTTCTATAGTTTAGTGGATATTCATGGCAAGGTTTTGTTGTAAATTTTGATAAGTAATAAGGATAAAATAGTAAATTAGTAATTAAATTGAAAATAAACAAAAGAAAAGATGAACATCTTCTTTTTCACTTCTTTCTCACCACCAAAAATCACCATTAGAGAGGGGTTAGGACATTCGACCAAGCTCTCGCATTGCATGTAAGTGATTTTTGAGCACCTTTTTAATGGTTTTTATGTTTTTAAAGTAGTTTTAGCTTAACCTAGCTGGCCTGTGGATCAATTTGTAAAAATGTTAAAGATTTAAGGTTATTTCATGAATGCTATTGTTTGATTCTTGATGTTTAATGAAAGATTATGTGTCCTTATTGATAAATATACAAGTTTTGTAAAGTGATTTTTAATGAAATGACATTTAAGGACTTGTTTCTAAAAATGGTAAAAGCTCATGGTATATTTATGAAATGATGGTTTGTATGGATTGATTTAAGCCCTAGAGAATTCGACTAGCTTGAGAAGAGGATTAAAATGTTTAAATTTCAATTTATGAGCTTAAGGTCTAAATTGTGAAAAGTTAAAATGTTAGGGGCAAAATAATAATTTTGTATAAATATGAAATGTGGACTAAATAGAATGCTAAGGGTATTAAATGGATTAAAAATTTCTATTTAGATCAATATAGACGATGTACAGATCTAGATCGAGGAAAAGCTAAAGGCTCGAATTAGTCGATTTCGTTGCTATGCCCTAGTCGTCGAGGTAAGTTTGTATATACGGATTACTATATTCATGTTATTCATTTGTATGTTATTATGCATTTGTAATGCTCTTGAACAATGTATATCCAAGCAATGCTATGACGGTTATCAAGTCCCAATTGAACCTTACGAATTTGTAAGATACAAATGACATGTCATTAGGGATTTCATGTTTTGGGTGCTGGTTTTAAATGTCCTACCAATGGCTGAGGTCATCCATTTGTTGCTAATACTCCACAACTAGTGTGAGCAGCAGTGTATAGCTTAAATTCCAACCCATAGCTTGTGTGAGCAGGCTCATTTCACAGCTCGTGTGAGCTATGATGTAAAGGAAAAGTTACAGTTATATGTTTAAGCACACTTCGTGTGAGCTTTCTTGAGTATCCAATGATATTCTAGATGGTTCAATAGGCATGAAAAGTGATTGAAAAGGTAAGTTTCTAAATGGATTTATGCATATGCTCATTGAAAGGTAAGTTGAATGTTTTTTGGATGTTTTGGTATGTATATCTTATGCAAGTTGTTTTGGTTGATACCTTTTGATGCTTGCCAAATTATGATATTATAGCTACCTTATGGTGTATGCTTTTGAATGGCTTATTTGGTAAGTTTTTGAAGCTAGGAGTTGATGAATGAAAAGTAGTAAAGTATACATGTCTAAGTAAGTTTTGGATGAATGTATTTGAGGTGCCTTGAATGACATATTAGTTAGTTGATTTAGAACTATTGAATTGGTAATTACTTACATGTTTTGGTAAGTTTTTGATGTCTTGATTATGTGCACAAAAGGCCTATAGGTGTATGCATGAATTGGTGTTGGAAATGGCTTGATTTTAGGCAAATTTATGTCCACACGGGCGTGTGACTCAGCTGTGTGTGACATATGGCCTGGCGACACGGCCATGTGTCCCCTATAGGTTCCTTTGTATGCAAGTTAGTTAGTTACACAACCTAGCACATGGCCTAGCACACGGGCGTGTCGGGCTAGTTTGAGAGTTACACGGCCTAACACACGGGTGTGTGACACGGCCGTGTGACCCTACTCAAAGAGTTACATGGGTAAGGACACGGGTTGGGACATGGTCGTGTGTCCCTGGTTTAAAGGTTAGACAGCGTGAGACATAGGCGTGTGTCTCAACAATGTGAGGCACATGGCCGCGTGACTCATGCTTTCCAAAATTTGTAACTTTTTCCTGAACTCTCCAAATGATTTCAAATTGGTCTCGAATAATTTCTAAGGTAATTTTAGGGCCTCAAGGGCTTGATTTAGGGATGATATATATATGAGTGATTGTTTTATAATGTGTTCATGAATATGTATGAAATGTAAGTTTGAATGTTTCGTTTGTACAGTAATGCTGCGTAACTCTAATTCAATGATGGATACGGGTTAGGGCTGTTACACACACATTGTACAAGACTCACCCATGAGTTGTTGGAGATCGGATAAATAATACCAGCATCGAACAACTTAATGTCTCTTTTTTAACAACTTCCTTCATGATTGGATTCAACCTTATTTGTTGTCTAATAGAGTTGCTATGGCAATTATCCAGTAAAATTGTAACGAATTAAAAGTTACGTGGTCAATTAGATTTTAGTTAAGTGAATTTAGTTGAATTAAGGTTAATTAAGCATTAAGACTAAATTGAATTAAGTGTGAAAGTTTAATTATAAAATAGAGAAAAGAGAAAGGACTAAATTAGTAATTAAATCAAATTTGTGACACTTGTGTGTTAATAAAATTTTACATGTGTAATAGTATAAATACATACTATCGAAACCATTTTTTATTTTGAAAAACGGAGTTGACTTTTAAAACGAAAATGGAGTCACCACCAATATTTTTTCGAGGTGTGATCGGGTCACCTTAAGATATTAATAAAACATTTTGATTTACTTTAAAAAAATGATTTTGGTCTAGAAAAATTGGAGAAAATGGGCTCGGGAATCGGTTACGCATGAGGAAGGATTAGCACCCTCGTAACTCCCAAAAATTGGTACCTAATTGATTAGTTAATGTCCTAATGTCGAATACTTTGAAAAAATTTTAGAAAACAGTTTTACCACTTATACCCTTTTAAAGGACATTCGATTATTTGAATTTTAAAAGAAACATCGAAACTTAGTAAGTTAGAGTACGATCTTTCAAATTTTCCAAACACCAAATATCCTTTGCGTTTTAGAAATCCTTACCCTGAGATGACAAAACGTCGCATCCAATGAGTTAGGACACGACATCTTAACTTCCCGAGAATAGGTTTTTATTTGAAATTTGCAATTTTTGATTTCAAAAAAAGGATATTTGGCTATTTAAATTTAACGAGAAAAAAATCAAAACCCAGTAAGTTAGGGTACAATTCCTTTCGAGGCTTCCAAATGCCAAATATTGCCTTATTGAAGAAAAACCTCTAGATAAATTGTGGCAATTAAATGAGATATATTTTTTAAAACAATGATTTGAATAAAATGTAACATTAATACATTACAAAACATAAATACCAAAGAGCAATTCACTAAAATTACAAGACATATTAACAATTAGTACTAATATAGACAATTAAGTAAAAGAATGACATAACATAGCAAATAATGCAAGCAATATAATAACAATGCTAAGGTAAATAAAGATAACAAACTTTAATTTTAAGAAATCAAATAGAAGATATAGAGTAGATAATAACAATTCAAAAACCTATGAAAATTGAGAAATAAATATGAAACTTTACACACAAGATTAAATATATAAAAATAATAATAATAGTATAAGGTAAATGATATATACAAAACAATAAATAAATACTATAACAATTTTAAATATATATATATATATATACACAAACGATATGGCAAAATCTAAGATGGATAATATATGTACATGATAAAATAAAAAATATATATTTTTAAATAAATAAATAGTATATATAAAACTTTAAATATATAAAAATATATATAAGGGATAACATATATAGTATAATAATCTAATACATATACATAAAAAAGATAATATACATATCTAAATAAACAATATATGGAAAATTTTATGTTAATGATAAAACAATTTAAATATTATACAATATACAAATTTTAAAATAATATGTAATATATAAATAATATAGAATTTAATAAAATAACCTAATGTAAATAATAAATAAAAAATGAAATGATTTAATATATAATACTAAAATAATTAAAAATAAAGTAAAAATATAAAAGAGTACTAAAAATCAAGGAAATAGGGGCTAAATCAAAATAAAAATAAAATCTGAAGCAAAATGTAAAAAAGGACCAGATCACTGTAGGGACCTATTGGGCAATTATGCCCTATCTCCTAAACGATGCCGTTCCATCATCTGCCTTTAAATAGCTCAAGGACCAGATTGAAACAAAGGCCATATTTCAGAGCCAAATTGAAAATAATAGGGAAATGCGATAGGGACGAAATTGCACAGAAATATACGGAAGGACCAAAGGAGTAAATTTCCCTTTACATAAAAACGTGCAGATCCTCCCCTGGGTCGGGTCAACGCACGGATCCTGGCCTTAAAACGACGTCGTTTTGGTGCTTTTGTCTTAAGCAAAAACGGCATCGTTTTTATGATGCTATAAAAGCCAACTTTTATACAAAAATTTTGTTTCAAACTATGCTTTTAAAAAAAAAACCTTCAAAAATCCCTTTAATCCTCCCTTTTCGAACTTGAAATCTGGCTATTGGCCCTACGAGCCCCCACCGCACGCGGCTCACGAGCCACCGTCAACGTGGCCATGCACGGCGGCTACAGGGTTAAAAACCTCTCCTTTTCAGGCCGGCTGAAAGGTAATCGTTTCCCTTTTTATTTTTTTATAATATTTTGCATAAGAAAAAACTTCAAAAGAAACAAAGAGGGAAAAAACAAATACAAACTATTTCCTCTTGATTTCTTAGTTTAAAAACCTATTTTCTTTTTTGTGTTACTATGTTTTGTATGCATGGAATGAGAAAAAAAAATTAAAAACAAAGCTAAAATTAAAAAAGTATAAAAGAGGAAATCACCTCTGGTTCTTTGATTTCTTTGTATTATTTTTATTCGAAAAATCATCCGTACTGTACCATGTTTTCAATTCTTTTTATAGCCAAAACGCATAAATGGAAAATATAATATCTTGATTTCTTGCTATTTCGCCATTGTCTATGCTCTTTCCTTCTTTTGTAGGTCAACAGCAAAAAACACAGCAAATAGAGCACGATTCATGCATTGATGGCGGCTCAACTACGACGGCAACTCCCTTGCCCTAGGGTTTCTACCGAAATGTTTATTGGTTTTGGGCTTCCTGGGCTGGCTCTGCTATTAGGCCAGATTAGGTTTATTTTGGTGGGTTAGTTTTGGACTGATTAGGTTTGGGGTAATGGGTTTTGATGTTTGGGCTTGGGGTTTAGTAATTTGGGTTTTAAGCCTGTTTATTGTAAAAAAAATGGACATTTGGACAATAATAATTTTTTGTTATTAACATGGGCCTAGGCAAATTGGGCCTATTACACATACATTTGTAATTAAATAAATAATTTACTTATTATTTGAGTATAAGATATTTAGTATTCTTATATTATTATATTAATTAATTAATTAATTGATTAAAACTAATAAAATAAATAAATGAAAAAAAAGAAAAAGAAAAAGGGAACAAAGAAGAGAAACTCAAACGAAATAGGGAGAAAGAAAGAAAAAAAGAAAAGAAAAAGGAAAAACTAGGTTTTTAAGGCTTCAAGCTTATTTTGGTAAGCCAATTTAGTCCATTTTCTTATAATTTTTGAGTTTTTGGAGTGCTAAACAAAATATTTCATGGTTTATGTTGAAATTTTGAAAGATAGTAGATTTTTAGCATGATTAATGTTGGATTAATTGATGAATTAGGGGTAAAAGTGATTGAATTTCAAGTTTGAAGTTAGTAAAGGATTGAATTGTAAAATAAAGTGTAAGTTTTGAACAATAGGGACTCAATTGAAAGAATTTTGAAATTAGGGATTTATGGTGAAATTGAAGAGTTAAAATAAGTTTATAGTAGAAATTAAATGAGAATATGGAGTTAAATTGGAAAAATAAAATTAGTATTGATTTAAGGATTAAATTGGGAACTTAAGTAAAATTAATGTATAATTAGTGATAACTAGAGAGAAATTGTGTATTAATGATTTTTAATTGTTTAATTACGTAGCTAATATCGTACCAGAGTCATCGACCAAGAAAGGAAAGGAAAAGGTCGACGAGGAATAGATAGAGGAATTACGATTTGTGTTACCATAATTCGAGTTTAATTATTATTAAATGTTACAATTGATTATTATTATGCATGGTAAGTAAATGAAATAAGTATTGAACCTTGTGATATTGATGTTGGAAGTGAAATTTGCTTATTGAAATAGAATGAAATATCGATTGAAATATGAAAGTGAAATAGAATTGAATTTATGAAATTATGTGAGCATATTGAAATGTGATTATTGATTGAAATATGGAAATTTGTGATTGACATGAGTTATTTGAAATTGAATTTAGAATGTATATTGAATACCCTATTAACTAGTCGGGCTAAGTCAAATATAGTTGGCATGCCATAGGATTGGAAGTGTTCAAGGATATTTCGATCTCGAGTCGATTAGGCACTATATGTGTCGTGTTAGGCACCATGTACGTCGTACTATTGCTTCTGATAAATTTGATTAGGTACTGAGTACCGTTTGCTTCGGTAATATTGATTAGGCACAATGTGTCGTACCGGTGTGTTTGGTTGGATCTGTGTATCTGCCAAGGTCAGAATTATGTTAATAGGGGTAAAAGAACAAATTGCAATAGAATTGATATTTAATAAAGTGATAAATTGAACGAATTGTATAAGAAATGTAATGAGCTATTGGAAGGAAATGTGAAAAATCCAATGAAATTGAGATAGTGAAATAATGTATGGATTCAATTAAATATAAGTTTTGAAATAATGCTTATTGTTATTATTGAACAAGTTGAATTAAAGTATGAGATAATTACTAAATAATTGTAGGCATGAATTGAATATATATAATTTTTTGTATAATGTTACAAATTTGAATTATGGTAATACCACTGAGTATACAAACTAAGCATACGATTTGTTTCCGTAGGCAGGTTAAGTAAAGATAGAAGTTTCGGTCCAGCATCTAAGACAATTCCGAACTCAAACAAAGTGGTGATGTATAGTTCTTTTGACAAATGGCATGTACCTAGGATATGTATATGGTCATTTTGGTAGTTGAATGTAAATGGTGTATATTATGAATATGAATGGTTATATATGTGGAAGTTGAGTTTATGGAATGTATGTTGTGGTATAAAACTTAAAATGATTTGAATATGGTAAATTTAATTGAATTAGATGTTATACTTTAAATGGGTATGAATAAACATTGAATAGGCCATTAGGTTCTAGTTTATGTTGTGGTTTACATATATTTAAAAATGTCTTTTGGATTGGTTGAAAGATTAGAATTTGTATTGCTTGAGGTTTAAGAATTGTATGGTGGTAAACTTGAGGTTTAAGGCTCATTTTGAGTCCACACAGTCTGGCACACGGGCTTGTGTCCAGGCCGTGTGAGACACACGGCTAGCACATCGGCATGTGATTTGGCGTGTGTCCCCTACACCTTAAATTTGAGAAAAAGAATGCCCAGGTTTTAGCATACGAGCAGAGAGATGGGCGTTTGTCTCAACTGTGTGAAGTACATGTCCTAGAACACGAGTGTGTGGCTTGGCCGTGTGACTGAAATTTCTTCTTAGGTTACAAGTCAGAGAGTTACACGGGTTAGTGACATGGGCGTGTGATATCACACGGCCTGACCACAAGAGCGTGTCCCATACCACACGAGTGTGTGTGCCCTGCACCAAAGTGAAAATTTGGGAATTTCATGAAAAATTTGAAGAACTTCCATTTATGTTCCGAATTGTTCAAATCACGTATTTTGGGCTTCGAAGGTCCATAAAAGGGACACTATGATTAATTTACAACTTATTTGATAATTGTTTGCATAATAATCGTATTTGATTAGAAATGTCTAGTAATGCTTCGTAACCCTATTTCGATGACGGTTTAGGGTTAGGGGGTGTTACATTTAGTGGTATCAGAACTATTTAGGTTTAGCCAATTCTTAAACTAAATCGAGTCGTAAATGAGTCTAGAGGTACATGCCATAATTGAGTCAATATTGAGTTGGGATTTGGATGTTGACATATTTTTTATTTACATTTTATAGTTAAAGATGTCAGATGAAAGTACAGATGACACTGATCAAGAAATGTATACTAGAGACGATGAATCATATGAACTAGATGAAACAGAGTCAGTTACTCCTAGTGTAAATCTAGTAAGAAATCAACCCCCTAATGTGGGACAAGAAAATGTTAGAGAAAAAGATGATTCTCAGTTACTAAGAGTTATTGTCGATGCCCTACAATGAGTAGTGGGGACTGTGCCTGCTATGTCATCTACCCTCCTACCCGACGAGCTCCGGTCAACGAATTACATAAGTTTGGAGCTAATGAATTCATGGGTTTAAAGGGAGTTGATCCATCAACTGCCAAAAATTGGATGGAATCAACGAAAAGAGTCCTACAACAACTGGAATGCACTTCTCGAGAGAATTTATTGTGTGCTGTATCACTGTTGCAAGGAGAGGCATATGTATGGTGGAAATCAGTGATTCGAAATTTATCAACAGAGCAGGTAACTTGGGATTTATTTCAGAAAGAATTTCAGAAGAAATATGTCGAAGAATTGTATATTGAAGATAAAAAGTAGGAGTTTTTAATGCTTAAACAAGGTGAGATGTCAGTGATGGACTATGAACGAGAGTTTTCGAGACTTAGGTATGCATTTGAATTTGTACCGATTGAAGCTGAAAGTTGCAAATGATTTCCAAGGGATTTGAGAGACGAACTAAAGGTACAATTGGTGTCCCTTAGGATAATTGAATTCGTAGACTTGGTTGAAAGAGCTAAGATGGTTGAGCAAGTTTTAGGCCTCGATAAAAAGCCTAAAATTACCCATTTGACTGGGAAATGATTTGGGGCTGTTAGTTCGAGTCCGCAACCGAAGAGATCAAGGGAATTTCATAGTAGTTGGAGATCGAGTTCCAGATCAAATAGAGATGACAAAGGCCATGGAAAATAAATGACTATCTCTACCGGTAGTGTGAAGGGTCCATCACAGGAAACTGAATATCTAAAATGTGAACATTGTGGGAAGAAACATCTAGGTAAGCCTTGAAAAGTGACTGGAGGTTGTTTTCATTGCGAGTTGACTGAGCATTTTGTTAAGGATTGTCCGAAAAATAAAGATGTTACACTTGTCACACCATAGAGATTTGTATCTACTGTTAGAGGTCAAGGATCAGGTAAAGGTGGATCATTTTCTAGAGGAGGTAGTAGAAGAGGAAGTGATGTTGCTACTCAGCAGTTTGAAGCTAGAGTACCAACCCCAACTTATATGGTACGAACCCGAGAAGAGGGTGAAGCACATGATGTGGTAACAGGTATATTTTTATTGTATTCAGAACCTGTTTATGTATTATTAGACCTAGGATCATCACACTCGTATGTTAATACAAAACTAGTTGAGTTGGGAAAATTAAAACTTGAAATGTCTAGAGTATCTATAGCGGTATCTAGTCTATTGGGGTAGACAGTGTTAGTAGATCAAATATAATCTTTTCTGTTGATTTATTGATGATGCCATTTGGTGACTTTGATGTAATACTGGCAATGGATTAGTTATCTAAACATGGGGTATTTTGGACTGTTACAAAAAGAAATTTACTGTTCAAAGTGAGGATGGAGATAAGATTGAAGTAAATGGGATTTGGACTAGTAGGTCAACCCGTATTATTTCTGCAATTCAGGCTAATAGACTACTTCGTCAAGGGTGTACAACGTATTTGGCTTATGTTATTAATTCTGATTCTGTTGAGTGTCAACGCAGTAAAATTCAGACTGTTTGTGAATTCCCTAATGTATTTCCTGAAGAATTGCCGAGAATACCACCAGATAGAGAAGTTGAATTTGCAATTAAGGTTTATTTGGGTACAGCTCCAATATCAATACCTTTGTATAGAATGTCACCTACGGAATTAAAGGAATTGAAAGTACAGTTGTAGGATTTGTTAGATCGGGGATTTATCCGACCGAGTATTTCACTGTGGGGAGCTCCAGTACTGTTTGTCAAAAAGAAAGATGGTTCGTTGCGACTCTGTATTGATTACGGACAGTTGAGTAAGGTAACCATTAAGAATCGATATCCGTTACCTCGCATTGATGATTTATTTGATCAGTTAAATGGAGCTTCGGTGTTTTCTAAGATTGATTTGAGATCGGGCTATTACCAGTTAAAGGTGAAAGAGAGTGATGTACTGAAGATAGCTTTTCGCACAAGGTACGATCATTATGAGTTCTTACTAATGTCTTTTGGATTAACTAATGCCCCACCTACTTTTATGGATCTCATGAATTGTATTTTTCAACCATACTTGGATCAGTTTGTAGTGGTCTTTATTGATGATGTTTTGATCTATTCCAAATCTAAAGTTGAACATGATCAACATCTTAGAATTGTTCTGCAAATATTGTGAGAAAAGCAGTTGTATGGGGAAACTTAGTAAATGTGAGTTCTGGTTATCAAAAGTTGTATTTTTAAGGCATGTTGTATCAATAGAAGGAATCAGAGTTGATCCGAAGAAAATTGAAGCAATGGTTCAGTGAAAAGCACCGAGAAATGTGTCAAAGGTACGCAGTTTTCTTGGATTAGCCGGGTATTATAGAAGATTTGTTAATGGATTTTCAAATATAGCACTACTGGTGACTCTACCGTAAAAGAATGTTCCTTTTGTTTGGGATGGTCAGTGTCAGGAAAGTTTTGAGAAGTTGAAACAAATATTGACCGAGGCACCGATTTTGACTTTAACAGAGTCGGCGAAAGATTTTATTGTATACAGTGATGCATCCTTATGTGGATTGGGTTGTGTACTGATGCAAGACGGGAAGGTAATTGCATATGCATCTCGTCAACTAAAACCGCACGAACGTAATTACCTGACGCATGATCTGGAATTAGCTGCTATGATTTTTGCATTGAAGACTTGGAGGCATTACTTATATGGTGAGAAATGCTACGTCTATACCGATCATAAGAGTCTCAAATATCTTCTGTCACAAAAAGAGTTAAACTTGAGGCAACGCCGGTGGATTGAGCTTTTAAAGGATTAAGACTGTGTTATTGATTATCACCCAGGCAAATCTAATATTGTAGTCGATGCACTGAGTAGAAAGGCGGTAATTGAACTACGAGCAATGTTTGCTCAGCTTAGTATCAGTGATGATGGAAACTTATTAGCTGAATTAAGAGTTATACTAGTGATGTTTAATCAGATCAGGGAAGCACAGTTAAAAGATGACAAGTTGGTGAAGAAAAGAGAAATGGTTCTTGATGGCGGGGTAAAGAATTTCAGTATTGACAAACATGATTGCCTAAGATATTGTGACCGGATCTATGTTCCAGATGTTTCTAAGTTAAAAGATTTGATACTTTAAGAAACCCATGATAGTTCTTTTTCCTTGCACCTCAGAGGAATGAATATGTATCGAAATTTGTGAGAATTGTATTGGTGGCCAGTAATGAAGAAGGATATAGTCGAATATGTGGCTAAATGTTTGAAGTGTCAACGAGTAAAGACAGAGTATCAGGTACCTATCGAGTTACTTCAACCGATTAACGCTGGATTTTGTCATAGGCCTACCACTGTTAGCAAGTAAGAAAAATGTTGTTTGGGTGATAGTTGATCGACTTACAAAGCTGGCTCATTTTATAGCAATCAGAACGGATTGGTCACTTCAGAAACTTGCCGAGGTTTATATAAAAAAATTGTGAGATTACATGGTATTTCGGTATCGATAATTTCTTATTGAGATCCACAGTTCACTTCGAGGTTCTGGAGGCAGTTGCAAGATTCATTAGGTACTCGACTCAATTTCAGTACGACATTTCATCCATAGACTGATGGACAATCCGAGAGGGTTATTCAGATATTAGAAGACATGCTTCGAGCTTGTATCATTGATTTTGAATCAGGTTGGGAACGTTATTTGCCTTTAGCTGAATTTGTGTATAATAATAGTTTCCAATCGAGTATTCAGATGGCTCCATATGAAGCATTATATGGTCGAAGATGCCAGACACCTATGTGTTGGATGGAATTGAATGAGAGAAAGATGATAAGGCCAGAGTTAATTCAAGAAACGGAGGAAATGGTCAAAAAGATTCAAGATAGATTAAAAGCAGGCTTTAACAGACATAATTCATATGTAGATTTGAAACGTCGTGACATTGAGTATTCAACCGGTGATAATGTATTTGTCAAGGTGTCTCCTTGGAAGAAAATCCTGAGATTTGGCCGAAAAGGACAACTAAGTCCTTGATTCATTGGGCCGTATGGGATAGTGGAAAGAATTGGGCCAGTTGCCTATCGTCTAGCATTGCCTCCAGAATTATAAAAGAGCCATGATGTTTTTTATGTTTCGATGCTACGGAGATATCGATCAGATCCTTCTAATGTTCTGTCGACAGAAGATATTGAAGTTCGACCTGACTTGTCTTATGAAGAAGAATCGGTTGAGATATTAGCACGAGAGGTGAAAGAATTAAGAAATAAACGAGTTCCTTTAGTAAAAGTATTATGGAGAAGTCATAGTGTAGAAGAAGCGACTTGGGAACCGGAAGAAACTATGAGGTCTCCATACCCTCACCTATTTTTAGGTAAATTTCGAGGACGAAATTTATTAAGGGCGAGAATTGTAACGACTTAAAAGTACGGGCATCGGAAAATGAGTTATTGGGTCTCTGTTTTATTAAAATGGATTCGTAGATATTTATTAAAAATATTTACGAAGTTAGTTACGTGGTCAATTAGATTTTAGTTAAGTGAATTTAGTTGAATTAAGGTTAATTAAGTATTAGGACTAAATTAAATTAAGTGTGAAGTTTAATTATAGAATAGAGAAAAGAGAAATGACTAAATTAGTAACTAAATCAAAATTGTGACACTTGTATGGTAATAAAATTTTACATGTGTAATAGTATAAATACATACATTTGTAATTAAATAAATAATTTACTTATTATTTAAGTATAAGATATTTAGTGTTATTATATTATTATATTATTAATTAATTAAATAAAACTAATAAAATAAATAAATGAAACAAAAGAAAAAGAAAAAAAGGGAACAAAGGACAGAAACTCAAAGGAAATAGGGAGAAAGAAAGAAGAAAAAAAAAAGAAAAAGGAAAAACTTGGGTTTTAAGGCTTCAAGCTTATTTTAGTAAGTCAATTTTGCCGCTTTACTTATAATTTTTGAGTTTTTGGAGTGCTAGAACAAAATATTTCATGGTTATGTTGAAAATTTGAAAGATAGTAGATTTTTAAACATGATTCATGTTGGATTAATTGATGAATTAGGGGTAAAAGTGATTGAATTTCAAGTTAGAAGTTAGTAAATGATTGAATTGTAAAATAAAATGTAAGTTTTGAATAGTAGGGACTAAATTGAAAGAATTTTGAAATTAGGCATTTATGGTGAAATTGATGATTTAAAATAAGTTTATAGTAGAAATTAAATAAGAATATGGAGTTAAATTAGAAAAATAAAATTAGTATTGATTTAAGGATTAAATTCGAAACTTAAGTAAAATTTATGTATAATTAGTGATAATTGGAGAGAAATTATGTATTAATGATTTTTAATTGTTTAATTACATAGCTAATATCGTATAAGAGTTATTGACCAAGAAAGGAAATGACAAGGTGGACGAGGAATAGATAGAGGAATTACAGTTTGTATTTCCATAATTCGAGTTTAATTATTATTAAATGTTGCAATTGATTATTGTTATGCATGGTAAGTAAATGAAATAAGTATTGAACCTTGTGATATTGATGTTGGAAGTGAAATTTGCTTATTGAAATCGAATGAAATATCGATTGAAATGTAAAAGTGAAATAGAATTGAATTTATGAAATTATGTGAGCATATTGAATTGTGATTATTGATTGGAATATGGTAATTTGTGATTCACATGAGTTATTTGAAATTGAATTGACAAAGTATATTGAATACCCTATTAACTAGTCGGGCTAAGTCGGATATAGTTGGCATGCTATAGGATTGGAAGTGTTCAGGGATATTTTGATCTCGAGTCGATTAGGCACTATATGTCTCGTATTGGGCACCATGTGCGTTGTACTATTGCTTCTGATAAATTTGATTAAGTAATGAGTACCGTTTGCTTTGGCAATTATTTATTAGGCACAATGTGCCGTACCGATGTGTTTGGTTGGATTCGTGTACCTGCCAAGGTCCGAATTATGTTAATAGGGGTAAAAGAACAAATTGCAACTGCATTGATATTGAGTAAAGTGATAAATTGAATGAATTGTATAAGAAATGTAATGAGCTATTGGAAGTAAAAGTGAAAAATCCAATAAAATTGAGATAGTGAAATAATGTATGAATTCAATTAAATACAAGTTTTGAAATAATGCTTATTGTTATTATTGAACAAGTTAAATTGAAGTATGAGATAATTATTGAATAATTGTAGGCATGAATTGAATATATATAATTTATTGTATAATTTTACAAATTTGAATTACGGTAATACCATTGAGTATACATGTTGAGCATATGGTTTGTTTCCGTGCACAGGTTACGTAAAGATAGAAGTTTTGATCTAGCATCCAAGACAATCCCTAACTCAAACAAAGTGATGATGTATAGTTCTTTTGACAAATGGCATGTACCTAGGATATGTATATGGTTATTTTGGTAGTTGAATGTAAATGGTGTATATTATGAATATGATTGGTTATATATGTGGAAGTTAAGTTTATAGAATGTATGTTGTGGTATAAAACTTAAAATTATTCGAATATGGTAAATTTAATTGAATTAGATGTTATATTTGAAATGGGTTTGAATAAACATTGAATAGGCCATTAGGTTAAAGGTTATGTTGTGGTTTAGGCATATTTAGATGTCTTTTGGATTGGTTGAAAGATTGAAATTTGTATTGCTTGAGGTTTAAGAATTGCAAGGTGGTAAACTTGAGGTCGAAGACTCATTTTGAGTCCACATGGGCTGGCACACGGGCGTGTGTCCAGGCCGTATGAGACACACGGCTCGTATATGGGCGTGTGAACTGGCCGTGTGTCCCCTGCACCTTAAATTTAAGAAACAGAATGCCTAGGTTTTAGCACACGAGCAGAGACACGGGCGTGTGGCTCAACCGTGTGAAGTACACAGCCTAGCACATGGGTGTGTGGCTGGGCCGTGTGAGGTGAATTTCTTCTTAGGTTACTAGTCAGAGAGTTACACAGGTTAGGGACATAGGCGTGTGATATCACATGGCTTGGCCACACGCGCATGTCCCATGTCACACGGGCGTGTGTGCCCTGCTCCAAAGTGCCCTGTTCAAATCACGTGTTTTGGGCTTCGAGGGTCCATAAAAGGGGCACTATGATTGCTTTACAACTTATTTGATAATTGTTTGCATAATATTCGTATTTTTATTAGAAATGTTCGGTAATGTTCCGTAACCCTGTTCCGGAAACGGTTTAGGTTTAGGGGGTGTTACAAAAATTTTATGCATACAGATAGCAGAATTTTCCATCCCAATGCCTTCATAGATTGCTAGAGTACTTCCAACAACCTCGCCTCTTAATTAAGTGTCCACTCCACAAAAATAACTACTGGAAAAGTGTTGTTTTCTTCCAAATAATCATATTTTAAGTGCATTGGTAAAGGCTTCAACTCCAGCGTGGGGGCTTCCTCTGTAAATGGTTTTGGAGGCTTGAAAGAGTGATATGATAAATCCAAGGATTCAAACTTCTTCCCTGGTCTATCTACAAACTGTTTGGCTTCTACAAGTTCACCAAGGTCCTCAAAAATTATTGCGTCACTCCGGTCAAGTGAGTCTTCATCACAATCGGAATTGCTATGGCAAAATCTTGTGAACTCTTCCTCCATTGTTGTTTCTATCAAATCAATGGTGTGGCATTCTTCATTCTTATTAGCACATTTCAAGGCATCGAATACATTGAATGTGATCTATTGTTCATTTATTCTCATGGTTAGTTCACCTTTCTACACATCAATTAAAGTCCTACCTGTAGCAAGAAAAGGACTTCTAAGAATAATTAGCACATCATGGTCAGCTTCACATTCTAAAATAAGAAAATCTACCGGAAAAATAAACTTGTCTACTTTTAACAACACGTCTTCAATTTTACCTTCCGGATGTCTGTAGGATCGATCAACCAGCTGCAACGTAATCGTAATAGGTCTTTTTTTCCCAATTCCTAGCTTCCCGAAAATAGACATCGGCATTAGATTTATACTCGCTCCAAAACATAATTCCATTCCAACATAATGATTTCCAATTGAACAACGTATACTGAAATTCCCTGGGTCCTTCAACTTTGGAGGTAATTTATTCGTCAACATCATTGTACACCCTTCAATGAGAGCAACAGTCTCAAATTCTCCTGCTTTATGCTTTTTTGACAATATATCTTTCATGAATTTCACATAATTAGGCATATGCTCCAAAGCTTCCACAAATGGTATGTTAATGTGGAGTTGTTTAAGGACATCTAGAAATCTTTCAAACTGAGCCTCTTATTTATAATTGTGAAATCATTGAGGATGTAACACCCCTAACCCATATCCATCACCGGAATAGGGTTAGGGAGTATTACCAGAGATTACGAATCAAACAGACAAAAATTTCAAACATTTCATAACATATCAATATTCATAATAAAACCAATCAAAATCATACACCCTTCGAAGTAACCTCACATGCCCTATGTTAGGCCGTGTAAAAGCCTGACTTGCAACCCTTTGAAAGCTACAGGGGACACACGACCGTGTCACCTAGCCGTGTGTCACACACAGCTGAGACACACACCTGTGTCTCTTCTCGTGTAGACGAAAATAGGCCATTTTACAAGCTATTTTTCTCACCCTATTTGGCATGTACCTACAACCACAATTGCACATGCTTACAAGCCATAACAAGGCATCCAAAACAAGTATAATCAAGACTTAAACATATGGTATATTCACATACAACTAATATTCCCTTAGGCACCTCAAATGACAATTCATAACATGTATAATTATGTACATATTTTGACCAAATAAGCTAACAATCTTCCTAGCAATTTGCATCATATCATGCCACTTAGCTTACTTACCAAAACTTCCCAATTGGTACTAATTATACCATTCTAAATTAGCATTAATATACATATATGCCTTCCACAACAAAGCACCAATTCACAACAAACTATATGACATATCTATTGTGCACATTCAACAACAATTTCATTTTCCATTATTCAATCACAATTCAAACCACATATCAACCATATTAAGACAACTTATACACATCCAAAATATGTCAAACACAAGCCAAATAAGTGGCCATAATCACAAAAAAACATATAGGACAACAATAGCCAAAATAACCTATACATGCCATTATAACCAAAATTAAACCAACCAAAAGTACTAAAAGAGCCAATGGATAGTGTGATATAGCTCCGACAAACAACCAACCCAAACGAGCTTTCGATTCACTATGAAACATGAAAAATACACAGAGTAAGCATTTAAACTTAGTAAGTTCGTAGAACATAAAATTTAACTTGCCATTTATTCACATATAATGTAACACCCCTCACCCAAGTCTGATGCCGGGACTAGGTACGAGGCATTACCGGACTTATGATCACACGATCACTAAATCCTAACTCGCAAATTCTGCAAAAGTTTAAAACTATTTTAATCTTATCCAAAACACTCTTATTATGGGCTTACGAGGCTCAAGAAAGTCGTTGGGTACGATCCAAAACCAAATCGAAACTTTTCAATCACTTAGAAGATTTCTACTTAAAACAGGGCACACGCCCGTGTGGGACAGGGGCACGCCCGTGTGGGCAGACTGTGTGGTCGCACACGCCCATGTCCCTAGCCTATGTGGAATTAATTTTCATTTTGAACCTACAGGTGTTTTCATATGGCGGAGCACACGTGTAACACCCCTTACCCGGGTTTATCACCATACTCGAGCACAAGGTATTACTGGATAATATCACAATCATTCATGCACAATCGAACCACAAATTTTCAATCCAATTTAAAAATTATTCATAAAATACCATACACCCCTTAAAGTGGGCCCACGAGGCCCGAAACATGGTTTGGGAATGTTCCGAGACCAAACCGAGAACTTAGAAAAACATTTGGAAAATTTACCTAATACAGGGCGCACGCCCATGTGAAATAAGGGCACGCCTGTGTAGGCAAGCCATGTGGTCACACACGCCCGTGTCCCTTACCCGTGTTGGATTATTGGAAAATTATTCTTCATTACGAACCTACAGGGGTTTTCACACGGCCGAGCACACGCCCGTGTCCATCAGACGGCCTTGACACGCCCTTGTGGCCTCCCCGTGTGAAAAACTGGGACATTCTGTTTATGACGTCAGCATGCAATTTTGGTCACATGGCCACGGGACACGCCCGTGTGACCAAGCCCTGTGATGTCCTTAATCTCTGAAAATCCCATGTAAAATTCACACGCCCTACACACATGGTCGTGTGAGCTAGCCATGTGGCCCTAAGTTAGGCTATTTTCCAAGCTATACTTTGCCCCAAAACACCTACTATTACTACTACCTTTAACACCACATAACAAACACATCTTTGGACATCTAAATGACTCCATTTACCCACTTCATATTAAACACACACAAACACACTAAGTGTTCCATGAATTTCCTCATAAGGATAGATAAACAAAATATCATCATCAATGGCTATATCACTTAGCCTTGAATGCAAATGACTTACCCCATGACAATTACCATAACATAATCAAACCAACTTAACACTTACAATACCATTAAGTCACTATACATGCCATAGTTTAAAGAGTTCATTTTACTATACCAAAAGACAACGTCGATAGTGTGGGTGGTCCTCTAACTCGATCCAATCCCAAGCTGGCTTGACTAAATCTATAAGACAAGGAAAAAGAGAAAAGAGTAAGCTTTAAAAGCTTAGTAAGTCTATATGTAAATAATTATCATCATAACAACATTTAGCCATACCAAGGTTTATCTCTCACACACTAACTTACCACCTAAACTTACCAACATTTTCACACAAATCATGCACATTATTTTTGCCCATTTAAGTCCACATGCACCCTTGCATCCACATGCATTTTTCCATAATTACACTTGCCCAAAAGAATACACTTGCACACACAAGTCATACTACCACACCAAGTTTCTTTAGTAAGTATTCTCGTTGAACCCTTCGGATTAATATTCGATACTCGGTGGACTTTCCGCTCATGATTCCACTAACACATAAGCCTGGCTCTTGGGTACACATGGTGAAGTTCACTTTATCACCCATGTGACCTAGCCATTTAGTCTCGTAGCTTTCGTGTGCACATGATGAAGTTCACTTTATCACCCATGTGACTTAGCTACATATGATATTACTCTCATTTACACATGGTGAAGTTCACTTTATCACTCATGTGACATAGCAATTTAGTCTCGTAACTTTCGTGTTCACATGGTGAAGTTCACTTTATCACACATGTGACTTAGCCATTAAGTTCCAGAGTTCTCGTGTCTACATGGGGAAGCTCACTTTATCAGACATGTGACCTAGCCATATTTATCCGTATCACCCGTTATTGCTGAAGGTTCAAATGGGAACTCTCATTTTCATACTTTCAACATCATAGGAGATTATTCAATAGCAACATTTCATAACATCCATTAGAATTATTAATGCACAAATAAAACGGACACATTACTTACATATAAACTTACCTCGACAACAAAAAATGGTATTTTGCAACTTAATCTGAGACCTTGCCCTTGCCCCAGTCAAGGTTGATTCCTTGATCTTCTCGATCTATAATGACACATTTAGCTCGTTTAATGCACACATTACTAAATTTAGTCCAAAATCATCCTATGACAATTTTTACCATTTTACCCCTAACTTAGTCAATTTTTACAACTAAGTCCCTAGGCTCGTAAATTGAAATGTATCAATTTTCTTGGTTACTCAAGCCTAGCTGAATATCAATGGCACCCAAACAGTCCACATTTCTCATCAATTTATACTTTTACCGCTCAAATTATTAACTTTGCAATTTGGTCCTTTTTAGGGATTTTCATGAAAAATCACTTAGAAATCATAGTTTACCACACCTTAAACCTTCATATTCTACCATTAGACATCAAAATACTTACATGTCATACATGGGTAAAATTTTAAACATCAACCCTAACTTAAAATAAGGGTAGAAATAGCTAGAGCAAGCTACGAGGATTCTAAAAATACGAAGAAAATTAAAAACGGGGCTCGATTGCACTTATTTGTGAGCTTGAAGATAAATAAAACCCTAGCTATGGCTTCCCACAATATTCGGCCAAGGAGAAGGGATTATGGACACATTTTGGCCTTATTTTTCCCTTTTTTATTTCTTTTATTATCTAATGACCAAAATGCCCTTCATTAAAAACCTTTAGTATTCCACCCTTTCTTGGGCATTTTTGTCCAACTAAGTTAAAAGAGCCTAATTACCATATAAGGACCTCTAATTTCAAAACCTAATTCAATCAAGTACCTTATGAAATAAAACCCATATTTTTCACCTATTGCAATTTAGTCCAACATACCAAATTGGACATGTAACTAATAAAAGTCACACACCAAAATTTCACATATTTATCCAAACACCCAATCAACATCAAAACTAAATCGAAATAATATTTTAAACCTCGGATTCATGGTTTCAAAACCACTTTTCTGTTTGGCCCCTAATTCAGGTTGTTACAACACGTCCGTGTCTCTGGCCCGTGTCCTTCACACAGCCTCAACACGCCAGTGTTCTCACCTCGTGTGAAAAACTGAGGTATTGTGTTTCTGACGTCATCACGAAGTTTTCATCACACGGCCAAGCCACGCGCCCGTGGCTAGGCTGTTCTATCACATGGTCAGGTCTTCAACCTATGTGCTTACTACAAAACATTTAATTTCTATAACTTTAGGTGCAGGGGACACACGGCCTATCAACATGCCCGTGGGCTAGCCTTGTGTCACACATGGCTTAGACACACACCCGTATGCCTAACCGTGTGGAAAATTATAGGCTATTTTCCAAGCCAATTGCCACCTTGAAACATAAACCAACTCAAACCAATTTTGCCATTACACAATATAACACAAAAACACATCCAAACAACCACATTTCGACATCCACACACTTTATTCTACTAACCACACACAAGCATACACATCCATACACATTATACACCTATTACATAATTTGTATCAAGAAGGATTACAACACTTTAATTAGAAAATACTCATTCATATATGGCCTATAGCAAATGGCCAAATCTCATAACATTTGTGACAACATTTGACCCCGTAGACTATGACACATAACAAATCATTAGACCATCTATACATGCCATAATCTTAAGTGTTTGAACAAAATACCAAAATGTTTGTTGATAGTGTTGATGGAATCCCGTTGATCTCCGAATCTCGGTTTAGCTTGACGAACCTATAAGGGAAAGGATAAGAAAGAGGGGTAAGCTAAATAGCTTAGTAAGTCTATATGTAAATGAATGAGCAATTTAAACCAATAATACAAATTCAAAATAAGTAAGTTCAGTTATTACCACATTGAAATTAAGCTTATAACTTACTCAATGGTCTTACCACATAAATCAATATATATACTTAAGCACTTAGTACACATATCATATTTCACATCACCTGCACATACACACACTTAACACACGGTCAAATCTTTTACAACCATTCACAGTTTATCAATTTGAATCAAATACCCGTTGAACCATGCGAAATACTAAAGGATACACGAAAAAAGGCACAAGTGCCACACATAATGTAGCCGAAGCTACCACAGGTATGTAGCCAAAGCTACCACATATCACATAACACATAAAGGCTCAATAATGAGCTATTCACGGGTCTACTCACACAAGCTGACGGTATAGTCGAAACTACTCAGTGCTGCTCACACAAGCTGATAAGTATCTGCAACAAATGCAAGATTACCTAGCCACTGGTAGTCGAACTAGACCAGCACCTGAAATCACATAAATGATCGATCACATACAATGGTTTCCTAGTGACATGTCACTCGTATCCTAGTTGATTCTTAAGGCTCAATCAGGTTTTCCTCACTTATTGATTTTCTTTGTCAATATACATGCTCATATATAATTCACATATTATCATAAAGTTACAATTATTAGAGTAATTGAGGTAATTAATCAAAATATCAATATGACTCATTATTTACACATAAACTTACCTCGAGTCAAAATGTAACCTTTATCGAATTAATCCGAGACCTTGCCTTTTCCCCGGTCCAGGTCGTTTCCTCCTCGTTCTTGATTTGGAGCTTGAAAAAGTTAAAAACCCTAGCTATGGAGACTTAGAGAATTTCAGCACTTAGGGGAAGAAGATGGACACATTTTTGGCTTATTTTTCCCTTTTTATTTCATTTAATAACCAAATGACCAAAATGCCCTTAATGGCCTTCTTTGCAAATTTTTCCTTCCATGGGCATTTTTGTCCTTCATACTATAAAATGGTCTATTTGTAAAATAAGGACCTTAAATTTATGAATGCAATTCAATTACACACTAAATGCTTCTAAAACTCATATTTTGGAATTTCTGCAATTTAGTCTTATCTCTCAATCGGGCACTTTATCGATAAAATTTATTTGCCAAATTTTTACTGATGCAATCAATCACCTACTAAATCTTAAAACTTCATCGGAATAAATTTTTCTATTTCAAATTCGTGGTCCCAAAACCACCATTCCATTTAAGCCCTAATTTGGGCTATTACAACTCTCCCCCTTAAGGGATTTTCGTCCTCGAAAATCTTACCAGTAAAGAGATGTGGGTATTGTTTTCTCATGGTCTCCTCCGATTCCCATGTAGCTTCTTCTACACCATGCTTTTGCCATAATACCTTGACCAAAGCCACACTTTTGTTTCTTAACTGTTTCACTTTCTGTGTTAAAATTTTTATTGGTTCCTTACTGCATGTCATATCCGGCTGAATTTCCACTTCTGTCAGTGAGATCACATGTGGCGGATCCAAACGTTAACGATGTAGCATCGATACATGAAACACATCGTAGATCTTTTCTAACTTTGCCAGTAAGGCCAATCGATATGCCATTGGTCTGATTCTTTCTACAATTTCATACAGTCCGATGAATCGCGGACTCAATTTACCTTTCGGACTAAATTTCAAAATCTTTTTCCATGGAGACACTTTCAAAAATACTTTATCACCCACTTGAAACTCGACCTCTTTCCTCTTCAAATCCGCATAAGACTTTTGTCGGTCTGAAGTAACTTTTAAGCAATCACGGATAATCTTTACCTTTTCCTCGGTCTCTCTAATCAAATAAATCTCATGGATCCGCTTTTCACTAAGCTTTGTCCAATATAAAGGAGTCCTACATTTACAACCATACAATGGCTCATACGGTGCCATTTTGATACTCGATTAAAAACTATTGTTGTAAGCAAATTCCACCAAAGGTAGATACTTTTCCCAACTACCTTCGAACACGAGAACACAACAACAGAGAATATCCTCGAGGATCTATATCACTCACTTGGACTGACCATCTGTTTCTGGGTGAAAGACGGTACTAAAATTCAACTTGGTACCCAAGGCTTCTTGTAACTTTCTCCAAAACCTCGAAGTAAATCTCAGGTCTCTATCCAATATAATAGAAATCAGCACCCTATGCAATCTTACAATCTCGGTAATATACAATTCGGCTAGCTTATCCAGTGAAAAATCCATACGTATCGGGATGAAATGAGTCGATTTCGTTAACCGATCAATAATGACCCAAACGACATCTTTCTTTTTTGGGGTCAATGGCAAACCCGTCACAAAATCCATAGTGATTCGGTCCTATTTCCATTTGGGGATCGTTATTGGCTGAAGCAGACCAGAAGGTACCTGATGCTCGACTTTCACCTGTTGACAAACCAAGCACTTTGATATAAATTTGGAGAAATCTCTTTTCATGCCAAGCCACCAATACAGTTTCTTCAAATCATTGTACATTTTTGCATTTCCCTGGTGGACGGACAAACAACCATTATGAGCTTCATGTAGAATACTCTGAATCAATTCAACATTTTTCGGCACACAAACTCTGTCTCGAAACATCAAATAGTTGTTCGAACCAATCTGAAAATCTTCTTGCTATTTTTTTGACATTAAGTCCTTTTTAATTGCAACTCACTATCATCCTTTTGAGCTTCACAAATTTGTTGAATAAACGATGGCCTAGCTCTCAACTCGGCCAAAAATGAGCCATCACCGGATGAGGTCAAACTCGTATTCAATGCTCTCAAGTTAAATAATGATTTTTGACTCAAGGCATCATCGACCACGTTCGCTTTTCCCGGGTGGTAGTCAATCACTCACTCATAGTCTTTTATCAATTCAAGCAATCTTCGTTGCTGTATATTTAACTCTTTTTGTGACATCAAGTACTTCAAGCTCTTATGATCAGTAAAAATCTGACATTTCTCACCATACAGGTAATGATGCCAAATCTTCAAGGCAAATACAATGGCAGCCAACTTTAGATCGTGTGTCGGGTAGTTCTTCTCATAGGGCTTTAATTGCCTCGAAGCATAAGCCACTACCTTGCCTTCTTGCATCAATACGTATCCAAGGCCATTTAGTGACGCATCACTATAGATCGCAAACTCTTTCCCCGAATCAGGTTGCACTAACACTAGTTCCTCAATCAATACTGTCTTTAACCATTCAAAACTTTGCTGACACTTTTCAGTCCATTCAAACTTAACATCTTTTTGTAGTAACTTGGTCATCAGGGAAGCAATCATAGAAAATCCCTTTACAAAGCGTTGATAGTATCCCGCCAATCCCAGAAAACTTCTAACTTTCGATATATTTTTCGATGGCTTCCAATCAATTATTGCTGAGATCTTACTCAGATCCATACGAATGCCATCTCTCGAGACAATGTGGCCCAAAAATCCAGCTTCACTAAGCAAAAATTCACTTTTACTAAATTTGGCATATAATCGTTCATCTCGCAAGATTTGTAAAACCATTCTTAGATGCTCAGCATGTTCAATCTCATTATGAGAATAAATCAAGATGTCATCAATAAACACCATTACGAACTTGTCCAAATATGGCCGAAAGATTCGGTTCACTAAATCCATAAATACCACAGAAGCATTGGTTAAGCCAAATGACATCACAAGAAATTCATAGTGACCATACCTTGTCCTAAATGCAATTTTCGGCACATCAGATTCTTTCACCCTTAGTTGGTAGTATTCAAACCTCAAATCTATCTTTGAAAATACAGTCGCCTGTTTCAATTGATCAAATAGATCATCAATTCTCGGTAAGGGATACTTGTTCTTTATCGTCACTTTGTTGAGCTGTCTATAATTGATACAAAGTCTCATTGACCCATCCTTTTTCTTCACAAACAAAACGGGAGCACCCCAAGGAGAAAAACTAGGCCTTACAAACCCTTTGTCTGTCAACTCTTATAGCTGCACTTTCAACTCCTTTAGCTCAGTCAGAGCCATTCTATAAGGAGCTATAGATATCGGGGCTGTCCCTGGTAACAAGTTAATAGCAAACTCAATTTCTCTAGCAAGAGGTATACCCGACGATTCCTTAGGAAAAAATCCGGGAACTCACAAACCACTGGCACTGACTCCACTTTCAATTTAGACTCTTTTGTATTCAATACGTAGGCTAAATACGCTTCACAACCCTTTCTCAAACACTTCTGAGCAGTCATTGACGAGATTAAAGTAGGCAACTAGCTAGACTCATCTGTTTCAACCCAGAGGATTTCACCATTTCCACACTATAACTCAATAACCTTTTGTCTACAATTCACTTTAGCATCATTCATCGATAGCCAATCCATGCCCAAAATGGAATCAAATTCATTAGATGCAAATAGCATTAGATCGACTAAGAAACAATGACCTCGGATCACTAGGGGACAATTCTTGCAAATCTTATCAATTAACACACATTTGCCTAAAGGGCTTGACACCCTAATTACAAACTCAGTTGACTCTATACGCAATTTCATATCATTTACTAATTTAATGCAAACATAAGAATGTGTGGACCCGAGATCAATCAGTGCGACAATATTAACATCATGAAGAGAAAATGTACCAGTGATTACATTAGGAGATGATGCTTCTTCCCGAGCTTGAATGGCATAGGTTCTTGCAAGTGCTCTGGCCTCTGATCTTGCAGCTGAATCTCTAGCTATGCCTTTTCTACTAGGTTTTTCTTTCACATTTCTGGTAGGCCTCCCTTTAGCAGGTACATTGCTCGGTTTAGCACTTTGAGTAGTTTCTTTCACTACCATTTCAGGACAATCTTTTATAAAGTGATATTGGGAGCCACACTTCAAACAAGCTCCAGTGGCCATCCAGCATTCACCGGGGTGTCTTCTCCCACAATGTTGACATTCAGGGTTAGTTGGTTTAATGTTACCCACACTAGCTACCAAGGTGACCTGAGCGTTAGAATCCTTATTTAGTCTACCATGGGTTTTGCTCGGATTCCCAGTGGATACAGTCAAACGATTTTACACATTTCTCACTTTCGTTAGCGAAGGTTGGAAAAACCTGCTAATCTTTTCTTCATCTCTCTAGCCTCCGACTCAACTTTCCTCTTTTCCTTGCTTAATTCCTCTGCTTTACAGGCTCGATCAACTAACACAACAAATTCTTTTAGTTCTGAAATCCCCACATACAATTTGATATCCTCATTTAAGCCATCTTCAAATCTTTTACACATGATTTCTTCTATAGACACACATTCTCGAGCATACTTATTGAGTCAGACAAATTCTCGCTCATACTCGGACACTGTCATTCAGCCTTGCTTCAGCTCTAAAAATTCCTTTTGCTTTAGATCAATAAAGCGTTGACTAATATACTTCTTCTGAAACTCTACCTAGAAGAAGTCTCAAGTACCTCTTTTTACAGGTACTACTGAGACTAGTGTCTTCTACCATTGATAAACTGAGTCTCTCAGAAGCGACACAATACACCTTAAACACTCCTCGAGTGTGCAACAGAGTTCATCGAACACGCGAATAGTGTTTTCAAGCCAAAACTCGGCCTTCTCAAGGTCATCATCAACATTAGCTCTAAATTCTTCGGCTCCATACTTACGGATCTTGTCTACTGGAGGCTTACTCATTCTCACCACTTTTACACCTTGTAGAGCCATCGGAATCAGTTGAGGAATGGGAGGAGGTGGGGGAGGTTGAGCATTCGGATTCACCCGAATGAAATCTGTATACCATTCACTCATTCTGCGGAGAAAGGCTTCCCGAGACTCTTCTCCCCTACTTGGTTCTACTTCTCTACTTTTGGGCGGCGCGATCCCTTCAGCGGGAGCCGACACGTTACTTTCTGCATCATCAGCTACTGCCAAGTTAGGATTTATTTACTATATGGAAACACAATTTAAGGATTAGAAACCATCACACTATCAATATTCAGAACTATGGCATGTGTAGCTAGACTCTCATACTTGCTATGTTAGTCCGAGAAATGACTAAACCATATCTCTAATACCACTAAATGTAACACCCCTCACCCGAGTCTGATGTTGGGACCAGGTATGAAGCATTACCAGATTTACGATCACACGATCACTAAATCTTGACTCACAAATTCCGTAAAAGTTTAAAACTTTTTTAGTATTATCCAAAACACTCTTATTATGGGCTTACGAGGCTCAAGAGAGTCATTGGGTACGATCTGAAATCAAACCGGAACTTTTCAATCACTTAGAAAAATTCTACTTAAAAAAGGACACACACCCGTGTGAGACAGGGACACGCCCGTGTAGGCAGGCTGTGTGGTCGCACACGCCCATGTCCCAAGCCCATGTAGAATTAATTTTTATTTCGAGCCGACAGAGCTTTTCATAAGGCCGAGCACACGCCCGTGTCTCTGGCCCGTGTCCTTCACATGACCTCAACACACCTATGTCCTTACCCCTTGTAAAAAACTGGGGTATTTTGTTTACGACGTCATCGCGAAGTTTTTGTCACACAACCAAGCCACATGCCCGGGGCTAGGCCATGTCAATCACATGGTCGGGACACACGGCCGTGTCTCCAACTCGTATGTTTATTACAAAACATTTAATTTCCATAATTTTAGGTGCAGAGAACACATGGCCTATCAACATGCCCGTGGGCTGGCCATGTGTCACACACGGCTTAGACACACGCCTGTGTGCCTAACCATGTGAACAATTATAGGCTATTTTCCAAGCCAATTGCCACCTTGAAACACAAACCAACTCAAACCAATTTTGCCATTACACAATATAACACGAAAACACATCCAAACAACTATATTTCGGCATCCACACACTTCATTTTACCAACCACACAAAAGCATACACATCCATACATATTATACACCTACTACATAATTTGTATCATGAGGGATTACAACACTTTAACTAGAAAATACTCATTCATATACGGCCCATAGAAAATGGTCAAATCTCATAACATTTGCGACAACATTTGACCCCATAGACTATGACACATAACAAATCATTAGACCATCTATACATGCCATAATCTTAAGTGTTTAAACAAAATACCAAAATGCTTGTTGATAGTGTTGATGGAATCCCGTTGATCTCCAAACCTCAGTTTAGCTTGACAAACCTATAAGGGAAAGGATAAGAAAGAGGGGTAAGCTAAATAACTTAGTAAGTCTATATGTAAATGAATGAGCAATTTAAACCAATAATACAAATTCAAAATAAGTAAGTTCACTTATTACCATATTGAAATTAAGCTTATAACTTACTCAATGGTCTTACCACGTAAATCAATATATATACTTAAGCACTTAGTACACCTATCATATTTCACATCACCTGCACATACATACACTTAACACACGGTCAAATCTTTTACAACCATTCACATTTTATCGATTCGAATCAAATACCCGTTGAACCATGCGGAATACTAAAGGATACACGGAAAAAGGCACAAGTGCCACACATAATGTAGCTGAAGCTACCACAGGTATGTAGCTGAAGCTACCACATATCATATATCACATAAAGGCTCAATAATGAGCTATTCACGGGTCTGCTCGCACAAGCTAACGGTATAGTCAAAACTACTCAGTGCTGCTCACATAAGCTGATACGTATCCACAACAAATGTTAGATTACCTAGCCACTGGTAGTCAAACTAGACCAGCACCCGGAATGAAATTAACGATTGATCAGATACAATGGTTTCTGAGTGACATATCACTCGTATCCTAGTCGATTCCTAAGGCTCAATCAGGTTTTCCTCACTTATTGGTTTTTTTTGTCAATATACATACTCATATATAATTCACATATTATCATAAAGTTACAAATATTAGAATAATTGAGGTAATTAATCAAAATATCAATATGACTCATTATTTACACATAAACTTACCTCGAGTCAAAATGCAACTTTTATCAAATTAATCTGAGACCTTGTCTTTTCCCCGGTGTCATTTCCTCGTCGTTCTTGATTTGGAGCTTGAAAAAGTTGAAAACCCTAGCTATGGAGACTTAGAGAATTTCGGAACTTAGGGGAAGAAGATAGACACATTTTTGGCTTATTTTCCCTTTTTATTTCATTTAATAACCAAATGACCAAAATGCCCTTAATGGCCTTCTTTGCAAAATTTTCCTTCCATGGGCATTTTTGTCCTTCATGCTATAAAATGGTCTATTTGCAAAATAAGGACCTCAAATTTATAAATACAATTCAATTACACACTAAATGCTTCTAGAACTCATATTTTGGAATTTTTAAAATTTAGTCCTATCTCTCAATCGGGCACTTTATCGATTTTTGTAACACCTCCTAACCCCAAACCGTCGCCGGAACAGGGTTACGAGTATTGCCGGACCTATCGGACAATTTACATAAAATACCTATGTGCAACCCATCTAATTACATTTAAATATGCTCAAAACTTGCTAAATTTAGACATTTTATGTATTATCCAATACTCAATTCCAATCACTTATCATATATTATCAATATGATTCAAATTCATACTAAATTAGTCAAGTCCTATTATATACCATTACCAAGCTTAATTCTACTTATTTCATCAATACATTAACAATCCAAAATGACACATACATAAAACATCCTAGGTACATGCCATTACCAACTATTAACACGCTTTACCTCATTGAATTCGGGATCGGCCTGGGATGTTGATTCAACGATCTAGCATTAACTTAACCTGCACACGGAAACTACCGTACGCTAAGTATGAACTCAGTAGTATTTCTATAATCCAAACACTTAATAAAATGAAAATATAACAAATACTTAAAAATCATATGTCATATACAATTGTATAATTTACAATTCATAGATAAATCATTTATAACTCATTCAATTTTTATCATCTATTAACCCAATTAGCTTTCGAAAATAAATTCACAATCATTTAAATAATAATATTTTCCAGTCATATGTCTCATTTATACTTCTGTTCACTATTCAATATCAGTAAATAATTTTCAGTATCGATCAATTTTTTCAATTTCATTCAGTAACACTTAATCATTCAATAACAATTAGTTGTTTAATAATATTCAATCCCTCTTTAACAGTCAGTTATTCAGTAACGATAAATTATTCAGTAATAATCAATTATTCAGTAACAATTTTTTTTACACAGTAGCAGTCAATTATCCAGTAATAGTCAGTTATTCAGTAGCAGTTAATTATTCAGTACATTTATTTACCCCTATTAACATGACTCAGACTCAGATGGATACACGAATCCAACCCATACACCGGGATAGCATACAGTGTTTCATCGGCCGGTGCCGGAACACACCATAACGGTAATAGTAACAGTAACAGTAACAGTAGCGATACACAGAGTACCTCATCGGAACAAATCTGGAGCAGTAACAGTAACAGTAAGGTTCGGAATACCTCTTCGGAATGAATCCGGAATAGTAACAGTAAGGCGACACTTATAGTGTCTCATCGACACAAAGTAGAAATATCCCTAAACAGTTCCAATCCTATGGCATGCCAACTATATCTGACTTAGCCAGATACTGTTAATAGGGTTTCTAATTCATTTTCCAGTTTCCAATTATTTCACATCTCAACAATCATATATATATATATATATATATATTCGTAATTCGATATAATTCATTTCACTTTTCAATAACAAATATTCAATTTTTACACTAATCACATATATCCGTATAAATTCAATAAATTTAACACATACCTAATTAATCCATTTCAATTATATAACACAATAATTCTCACATCAATTACTATCATAATATTCAATCAAAATTCAATAATAAATAAATTATTTCACTTTTCAATTCTAACCGATATCTATTCTAATTCAAATATTCATCTCAAAGCACTTTCTATACATACTAAGTAATAAATTCAATAAATAAATATTAAGTTCGGATTGTAGAAATACAAACTGTAATTTTCGGGCTAACCCTCATCGATTTTGCCTTCTCCTTGCTTAGACGAGATTTCAGGCACAATGTTAGCTACGAAAATTAAAAAAATTAAAAATTCATTAATATACAATTTCATTTTATTTATTACAATTTCAACTCAATGTTTACATAACTTCTAATTTAATCTCAATTCAAACTAACTTGTTTTCTTTACAATTTATTATCTATTTTTTTTCACTCAATTATCACTGAAAATCAAATTTCAACTCTCTAATTTCCCATAAATATCTAATTTTGAATTTCTCTCAATTTAGTCCCTAAAGCATAAAACTTATGAATTACTTTACAATTCAATCCTTATTTCACTTCTAACTTGAATTCCTATCAATTTAATCCCTAATTCATCATTTTATTCAACATGAACCATATTTAGAAATCTAATAAGTTTCAAAATATCAACTTAATTTCATCAAAACCTTATTCCAAAGCTTCTAAAACATCAAAATTAAATAAAAAGGGCTAAATTGACTTACCTATTAAACTTCCAAACCTTCAAACACTAATTCTCCCTTTTTTTCTTTTCTTTCTCCTTTCTTTCTTTCCTTCCTCCGCTTTTCGTTTGCCTATTCTGATTCTTTTCTTTGTTTCATTTATTTTTCTTTCTTTATTTACTATATATTTATATCTATCTATATATATATATATAGATAGATATATATATATAATAACAATAAAATATCTATATTAAAAATCTATTTAATAACAAATATTTATTTAACACTTGTATACATATATATTATTACACTTGTACCAAATCATTTTTATACACTTGTCTTTCTTTTATTTATTTTATTTATTTCATATAAAAATCTATTTACTTAAATAAAAAGCAATTAAATAAAATATACTACAATTGTACAAATATATGTATTACACTTGTATATTTTATTTACCATACATTTGTTTTTATTTAATTTATTTCATAATATAATATCAATTTAATAATAACAATAACATTAATATTTACTTAAATAATAAATAAATACATACATATATTACAAATGTATGTATAATATTTATTACATACGTATTTTATTTTTATCACACACTTGTCACAATTTAATTTAATTATCATATAAATATGTTATAATATAATTATAATAAATTAATTTAATATCATTTGTTACTAATAAATATATATTTTATAATTAATATCTAAGTAAAAATCTTAGATTTTTACTTTATATGCCGCCTCACTTATGCTAAATGGCATCATTGTCATTTTGGTCCTTTATATTTTCTTTTAATCTATAATTAAACTTTCATACTTTATTCAATTTAATTTTTTTATCCAATTATCCTTAATTAAGCTAAATTCACTTAATTAAACTCTAATTAACCACTCAATTAATTTAATTTTTTAAATATTTTTTATAAATATTTACGGATCTGTTTTTTAGTAACGGAGACTCGAAAATATACTTTTCCGATAATCGTAAAATTCGGGTCATTGCATTTCTCCCCCTTAATAAATTTCGTCCTCGAAATTTACCTGAAAAGAGGTGGGGGTACATAGATCTCACTGATTCTTTTGGTCCCTATGTTGCTTCCTCAATATTATAGCTTCACTTACTCAAGCTAGTATTTCAACAGGCTTTTCTTCATACGATAAATCATATCAAATATCAATATCCTTTGCCAAGATAACACGTAAAAGTTCTGATCTACATTATCTAAACATCAAATCCTGAAAAATCGCATAAATTTTTCGTAACTTCAGATGTTAAACCATTCAATATATTACCAGTCCAGCTTTTCCAAAGATTCACATAGCCCTTTTTCATCCCAATCTCAAAGTTTTCTTTCGAGATGAAACTTTAAGAAATACGTATCACCAACAGAATACTCGATATATGTGATTCCTATTTGTCAAAAGCTGCTCCCAATCTATCTCAAATCACTTCCACTTTTTTTTTTCGATTTCACGAATCAAACAGCTCCACATATTCCTTTTCTTATGATATTCAATCAAGTACCATGCAGTTTTACATTCACTATCATACAGAGCTTCATACAATACCGAAACTGTTATCGCGTATCCAAAACTTCTTGTACTTATTCATAACAAAATATGCAGACTTCGCCATACCCTCAACAGTTATGCAAATTTCATCTTTCTTTTTCAAAGATAGAGATGATTCCAATTCAAACCCATAGAAATTCTATCTCATTTCCATTCTGATATCATCACTGACTATAATAATTCTAGAAGTATCAGTATTTGATGTTCAGTTTTATCTTGTTGACATATAAACATTTATATACAAGTTCAAAATATCACTTTTCTTTCCAAGTCATCAGCACATTTGTTTCAAATCACCGTATAATTTATTCCTTCCAGAATGCATAAACATGATACCACTATAATTTCATACAATTTCTTCTATATAAGCTCTGAATTCTTCAACACAGCTTTTATTTCTAAATAGCAGACAATCATTAGATCCAATCCGAAATGCTTAATCAAAAGTCATTTGTATACTATACTCATTTAACCGATAACTCATTATCACATTTCTAAGCTTTGTAGATCTGTTGTAGAGAAATCAATTTAACTTTTATCTCAACTACAATTAAGCTATCTTCAGATAATAACAGTCAGATGTTCATAGCTCATAACACAAAGCAAAACTTTCAATTCTAAGTACACATAACTTCATTTACCTTTCCTGAATGATAATCAATTATCAAATTATGATGTTTTTAATGCAAGGACAATAGCTACCACTTCCAAATCATGTATCAAATAATTTTTTTCATGTGATTCTAGCTTTCCAAAACATAAACCATGCATGTACTTTCTTGCATCAAAGCACTGTTATCCTTGTAAATCACAAGTTTCTTTACCGAATTTTAGATTAAACCAGAACTAGTGCTTCAATTAACTGAGCTTTCAACTAATCAAAACCTTGCTAACATTATCAGACTATTTCAATTCTACATATTTCTGTAATAATCGTATCATCTATAAATTCTTTTTTTAAATTTCTAGTAATAACCGGATAGTCTTAGAAAACCTCTGATTTCAAATATACTTTTCAATATCATTTTAAGCACAAAATCTATAGCAAACTCAGCTTCTTTAACTAACAATAATTCAGGTAACTCTTTTGGAAACATATCAAAATTTTCACATACTCTTGCCACTGATTTTTACTTTAACTTAAATACTTCAATACCCAATACATAAGCAAAGTAGGTACCATAATCCTTTTCGGCACATTTCTATGTTGACATGATTAATATCACAATAGACAAATCATTCAATCTTCTCTGATTCACAACAAAACATTTCATCATCCTAACTTTCAATATAATATACTTTTGCTTATAATTTACCATAGCATCGTGCAAAATTAACCGTTCCATTCTCAGAATCACATCAAATAGTAATAGCATCAAATTGATCAACAAACAGTACCCTAATATCATTATCAGACAGTTCTTGTAGATTTTATCAACCAATAAATATTGATCTAGAAAATTTGATACTTTAACCAAAAATTCAGCGAACTCAACAAACAAATCTTTAGTAAATACTGAACTCATGCAATCATAGGAATAATCAAACCAAAATCAATTTAAAATAATCATATTAATATCGTTAAAGAAGAAAGTACCTGGAATGACATCCTGTAGAGAAATATTCTCTTCTATACCATTAATATATACCCTGACTAATATTCATTCTCCAGATTTTATAGTGAAATCCTTTATCACACTTCGACTATCACTCGCATTTCTGGGTTACAGAGTAATCTACCTCTGATAATTGTGGTATTCTGTCTTGAAATTTAAATAATATCTTTTTCAACTCTCTTCAATCAATCACTAAAATAATGATCAGAAGAATCATATCTAACTCATATTCCACTCTTTATTCTACATTCTTCAGTTTTATGTCTTCATTTAAACCATCTTCAAACCACTTGTACATTATGGTTTTTATTGGAATATACCCTTTTGATATACTTATTCAATCAAAGAAATTCTCTTCATACTCAGTTACAATAATATGACCCTGTTTAAGCTTCAAGAATTCCTTTGCATCTCTAATCAAGAAATCTCTGACTGATATATGTATATTTCTTTCAGGACTCATTTCAGAAAATTTCAAATAACCCTTTCATAGTCACAACATAAATCAATACTTTCCACCATTGGTAAATTGAATCTTTTAGTAGAAATATCATACCTTCCTAACATTTATTCGGCGAACAAAGCAATTCATTTACAGTCCTGATAATTTTCTCTAACCAGATTTCAGTTATTTCAAAATCATTTTCAGCTGTAATTTTCAATTCTTCCACACTATATGTACAGATTATTAAGAACAGATATCTTACCTGTTTAGACAAACTTTGTACCTTAAAGCACTTCGGGAACCGATTGAGAAACATGAGGAGCAGATATCATAATAGATACAGTTTCTTCTATTCACTAAAGAGCATCAGTTATAATTCTAAACAGTTACATATTATCTCTTTCTACTATTTATTACTCAACATTCAGTGGTTAATTACTTATTAAGTTAATACTCATTGTTGTCGATTCAGTTTCCATCTAATTCACAAGACTCTTTGTCTCCAGTATATATTTCATGATCCATACTATCAATATGTTCATCTAACATTTTCAACTATAAAACAGAAACAAACAAATATATCAGCATCCGTTGCTGATTCAATTTCGACTCAACTAGGGCATGTACCTCTAGACTCAATTCCGAGCTCGATTTAGTTCGAGAATCGGCTAAACTTGATAGCTCTAATACCACTAAATGTAACACCTCTTAACCCCAAACCAACGTCAAAACAGGGTCACGAAGCATTACCGGACCTATCGGACAATTTACATAAAATATCTATGTTCAACCCATCTAAACACATTTAAATATGCTTAAAACTTGCTAAATTTAGACATTTTATGTATTATCCAATACTCAATTCCAATCACTTATCATATATTATCAATATGATTCAAATTCATACTAAATTAGTCAAGTCCTATTATATACCATTACCAAGCTTAATTCTACTTATTTCATCAATACATTAACAATCCAAAACGACACGTACATAAAACATCATAGGTCCATGCCATTACCAACTATTAGCATGCTTTCCCTTATTGAATTCGGGATCGGCCTGGGATGTTGATTCAACGATCTAGCATTAACTTAACCTGCGCACGAAAACTACCGTACGCTGAGTATGAACCCAGTGGTATTTCTATAATTCGAACACTTAATAAAAGGAAAATATAACAAATACTTAAAAATCATATGTCATATACAATTGTATAATTATACAATTCATAGATAAATCATTTATAACTCATTCGATTTTTATCATCTATTAACCCAATTAGCTTTTGAAAATAAATTCACAATCATTTAAATAATAATATTTTCCATTAATTTGTCTCATTTATACTTCTGTTCACTATTCAATATTAGTAAATAATTTTCAGTATCGATTAATTTTTTTCAGTTTCATTCAGTGACATTCAATCATTCAATAACAATTAGTTATTTAATAATATTCAATCACTCTTTAACAGTTAGTTATTCAGTAATGATAAATTATTCAACAATAATCAATTATTCAGTAACAATTTTTTTTACACAGTAGCAGTCAGTAGTTATTCAGTAGCAATTACTTATTCAGTACCTTTATTTACCCCTATTAACATGACTCGGACTCAGATGGATACACGGATCCAATCCACACACCGGGATAGCATACAGTGTTTCATCGGCTGGTGCCGGAATACACCGTAACGGTGACAGTAACAGTAACAGTAGCGGTACACAGAGTACCTCATCGGAACAAATCTGGGACAGTAACAGTAACAGTAAGGTACGGAGTACCTCTTCAGAACGAATCCGGAACAGTAACAGTAAGGCAACACTTATAGTGTCTCATTGACACAAAGTTGGAATATCCCTGAACACTTTCAATCCTATGGCATGCCAACTATATTCGACTTAGCCCGATATTGTTAATAGGGTTTCTAATTCATTTTCCAATTTCCAATTATTTCACATCTCAACAATCATATATATATATATATATATATATTCATAATTTGATATAATTCATTTCACTTTTCAATAACAAATATTCAATTTTTACAATAATCACATATATCCATGTAAATTCAATAAATTTAACACATACCTAATCAATCCATTTCAATTATATAACACAATAATTCTCACCTCAATTACTATCATAGTATTCAATCAAAATTCAACAATAAATAAATAATTTCACTTTTCAATTCTAACCGATATCCATTCTAATTCAAATATTCATCTCAAAGCACTTTCTATACATACTAAGTAATAAATTCAATAAATAAATATTAAGTTTGAATTGTAGAAATACAAATCGTAATTTCCGGGCTTACCCTCGTCGATTTTGCCTTTTTCTTGCTTAGCCGAGATTTCAGGCACAATGTTAGCTACGGAAATTAAAACAATTAAAAATTCATCTGTAACACCCCAGACCCGGCCCAGACGTTATGGCCATGTCCGGTGTGCTACATCACCTAGACTATGCTACGCCGTCCTATATACTAAGTCTGATGTTTGAGATTTTTGAAAAGTAATACTTGTTTTTCTTGAAATTCCCGATTTAATTATTATTCAACCTAATTCCTATCTCATTTGTAAATCGTTTCATTTTAGTCTTATTGTCCTCCTTAGTCTTCAGTAAAGTCAGGTTGGTTAATAAAATGTTTGTTTAATTTTGAAAACGGTGTAGGTTTGTGTTTGAAATAAAATGGTAGAGAAATCCCGAATAACAGTTATAGCGGCCTTATTACAACCCATGTCAAAATAAAACCAATAAAAGGTAATTAAATAATAAAAAAAAACCAACTATGATGAAAGTTCAGTCCTCGTGGCCACTCTGAATCCCTCCCAGCGTCCAAGTCACGATCTAGGGCTCACCTGCAAGGATGGAAAGAAAGGGTGAGTTTGGGAAAACTCAGTGTGTGCAGAACCCATCCAAAGCCCAAATTGGCTCAAGCCCACTGGGCTTAAACCCTAACCAGTCTCAGTCAGATACTGGGCCGAAGCCCTATTCAGGGAACAGTAATCTGGGCCAAGGCCCTATAACAGATACTGGGCTGAAGCCCTATTCAGATAACAGATTGGCCCATAGGCCCAGAACAGTACAGTACAGTAATACAGTATAAATGCAAACCCAATTGGGGAGACTACTCAACCCACCAACCGCTACACACCACCCGTACCAGCCAACACACCATGTGGGGAATATCTCGACCCACCCAGCCCACACACCACAGTCGCAGCATGGCTGCTCAGTTAAACAGTATACGAGGTAAAGCCCCTTTCAGAAACAGTACGAGGCATAGCCCCTTTTCAGTAACGTGGCTGTGCCACTCACACTTCCTCCATTATCAAAACCCAACCCATGCAATAGATACATATCATGGCATGCAATAACAGTAACAGTCATGTCAAACAGTATAGTCAATTTTTGCCCTAGGGGTATAACGGTAATTTTCTACCTAGGGGCAAAACAGTAATTTCTTACCCTAAGGGTATTTCAGTAATTTTGCTCTCATGTTACAGATTTTATGCTTATTATAGTATTTATTAATCACATAGTTGTCACAGAAGTCCGGTTAACTCAGTTTTTCAGTCTTAGCATTCAAGCCCTAAAACCCCTAATGAGCCCTATTACGTCGATTGGCCCATTAGGCCCATTTAGTCCCAATTTCATAATCAGTTATCTTGTTTTAACTGTTTTCACGCCTACAGTTCATAATATCACCGTTAAACCCATTTTTACTCACATGGACCCAAATCGCCCATTGGGCCCATATTTGGTCATCGAGGCCCAACTTACCATAATGTCCAAAATTTAGCGGTCAACACGCCTAACAGTGCCGATTCCAAAACTAACCTTCTCCTACTAACTTGAGAACGTTCGCACGCTCACAAGCTCTCGAAATACCGAAACTTCGGCATTTCGGCTTTTCGACTTTTGTCGATTTGCGCATTGAAGGGCGTTCGAAACACACACCTGTTTTGCAGTTTCTCCTACGAGATCTCCTATGCGTTAATCCCTACAATCCAATACTTAATTGATTAGACCATATTAACACTTAATCTGAATTGAAAACTTACCCAAAGCCTTACTTACACATTCGGCCAACACCTCCAATGGCCTTAATGTTCTTACCTTGCCGATTTAGATCCCTTTAGATCTAGATCTGATGTTCCAATGTCTTCAACTCCTTGTTTGATCACCTTCTTCTCTAACTAACACACAAAAAGAACAAAGAAAACACCACTTGATTTACCAAAAGTCCAAAACGACAAAATCCTTAACTTTAGGGACTTTCGGCTTTTCCAAATATGAAATATTGAACAGATCTGAAGTATTAAACACTTACCAACGATTTCCCTTCAGTTCCTATGCAGATCTAATGTAAATCTGATCTTTAAACGTCAGTAGAAACCTTATCTCTGAGATTTGCAATTTCGGCTATCTCCCTACAACTATGGTGATTTCGGCTTTTCAACAAGAGAAGAGGATGGCGTTTTGGGTGTAGATTTTGGGTGATGGTGTCGACAATGGTGTGATTCAAGGGAGTGTAGTAATCGGCCACAACAGGTGAAAGGAATAGGGGTGATTCGGCTTACAAGAAATCAGCAAGAAAGGAAGCAGTTTTCAGGATTTCTGGCATTTTGAGCAATCGGTTATGGTTGATTTTAAGAGGAATGAAAGCAAAAGAAAGAGTGAATCTGTGCAAGGTGGGTATTCGGCTAGGGAAGAGATCAAAGGGGAAGAAGAAAAATGAAAAAAACAATGGTAGAGGTGGAGAGGAAGAATTCGGCTATGAGCTTTCCATGGAGGCAACTTTTGGCTTTTCTGACAGTAGAACAGAGAAAAATTCCTAAGGTGGCTAACCCTAATTGTCATGACAGAAAAAAGAAAATGATATAACCCTAGTAGTCCCTCTAAAGCAATCGGCCCAAGTCCCTAAAGCCCCCTTGCCGAAATTCACTTAAGTTAGGCACATGCCCGGCACATGCTTAAAAATTAAAAAGAACTCTATGCTTACCTTGTAACTCGAACCCTTGTCCTTGAATATCCACTTAGGCGCCACTTTTCTAGGAGCTTAGTGGCTCTACCTTGCCACTTTACCAAGAGCTCACTTGTGACATATTTTACACGGTTTTTCTTAAAAGCCCACTTAACCAAGTCCCCTTTCACTTAAAAATCCAACTTAATATTTTACCGGGTTTTAACTTAAACTTGGGCCTTCTATAGGCCCACTAACACATGTACATACATTATCCAACTTTAGAACACCAAAATTTTAAAAATTTCACTAAAATTCACAAAACCTGAAAAATCCCGAAAATCAGGGCGTTACAACTCTACCCCCTTAAAGAAATTTCGGCCTCGAAATTTACCTGATCCAAATAACTTAGGGTATTGTTGACGCATCGCTTCCTCTGGCTCCCAAGTAGCTTCTTCTTTACCATGATTACGCCATAGCACCTTAACTAATGGAACAGACTTCCTCCTTAAGACTTTGACTTCACGATCTAAGATCTCCACAGGTTCCTCCTCGAAGGTCAAATTGGTATTCACTGCAATCTCCTCCACTGGTACAATATGCGATGGGTCCGACCGATACCGTCTCAGCATAGACACATGAAAAACGTCATGAATACGATCCAACTCTGGTGGCAACTCCAGCTGATAGGCTACTGGCCCAATCCGCTTGAGAATCCGATAAGGCCCAATAAACCGCGGACTTAGCTTGCCTTTTTTACCGAATCTCAAGATCTTCTTCCACAGCGACACCTTTAGGAAGACCATATCCCCAACAGCGAACTCAATCTCCTTACGCTTAAGGTCAGCATATGACTTCTGCCGATCAGATGCCACCTTTAACCGATCTCGAATCAGTTTAACCTTACTTTCAGTATCTGCCACTATCTCTGGTCCAAGAACTTTACGTTCCCCTAACTCTGTCCAACAAGTAGGAGTACGACATCTCCGCCCATAAAGTGCCTCATATGGAGCCATCTGAATGCTTGCCTGATAGCTGTTGTTGTATGCAAACTCTGCCAACGGTAAATAATCTTCCCAACTACCACGAAAGTCGATAACACATCCTCTTAACATGTCTTCCAACACTTGAATGACCCTTTCAGACTGACCATCTGTCTGAGGGTGAAATGCAGTACTAAAGTCCAAACGCGTACCCAACGCCTCGTGCAGCTTCTTCCAAAATCGAGAAGTAAATCTAGGGTCTCGATCAGAAATTATCGAAACTGGCACCCCATGCAAACGCACTATCTCTGCTACATACAACTTGGCTAACTTCTGAAGTGAGTAATCAGTTCTAACCGGTATAAAATGAGCAGACTTCGTTAATCTATCCACAACTACCCAAACAGAGTCTTTCTTTGAAGGTGTCAAAGGCAATCCACTCACAAAATCCATCGTTACTCTTTCCCATTTCCACTGCGGAATCCTCACTGGCTGCAACAATCTAGAAGGTAACTGGTGTTCAGCTTTAACCTGCTGACACGTCAAACATTTCCTCACGAAATCAGTCACCTCTCGCTTAAGTCCAGGCCACCAATACACCTCTCGCAAATCCCTATATAACTTATTACTGCCAGGGTGCATCGCATAGGCTCCACCATGAGCCTCACTCAATAACAACTTCCTTAAGTCGGAGTCCTTAGGAATACAAATTCTTCCTCGAAAGCAAAGGACTCCATCAGAATTCAGCCCAAAATCATCACTCTTACCCTCCTTGACTTGCTGAAATCGAGGAGTCAACGAATCATCCTTCCATTGCAACTCTTTAATCTTCTCAGTCCAAGTCGGTCTCACTTGCAGTTCTGCTAGCAAACTCCCATCATCATACAAACTCAAACGAACGAACATCGCCTTTAACTCAGTAACAGTTCTTCGGCTTAGTGCATCAGCCACTACATTAGCTTTGCCAGGGTGATACTCAATCGAACAATCATAGTCCTTAAGCAACTCTATCCATCTCCGTTGCCTAAGGTTCAACTCTTTCTGAGTTAACAGATACTTGAGACTTTTATGGTCAGTGTATATAATACACTTTTCTCCATAAAGGTAGTGTCTCCAGATTTTCAACGCAAATATCACTGCCGCCAATTCCAAATCATGCGTAGGGTAGTTCGCCTCGTGAGGCTTAAGCTGCCGCGAAGCATAAGCAACCACCTTACCCTCTTGCATCAGTACACAACCCAATCCCACATGCGAAGCATCACTATAAACCGTAAAGTCTTTCCCAGATTCTGGCTGAATCAGTACTGGCGCCTCAGTCAACACCTTTTTCAGCTTCTCAAAAGCTTCTTGCTGTTTCTCAGTCCATACAAATGCTACTCCCTTCCTTAACAATTTCATCAGTGGTGCCGCAATTAACGAAAATCCCTCAACAAATCTTCTATAATAACCTGCTAGGCCCAAAAAACTGCAAATTTCTGAAACTGATCTTGGAGACTTCCAATCCAGAACTGCCTCAATTTTACGAGGATCTACCCTAATCCCCTCAGCAGAAACAACATGACCTAGAAAAGTCACTTCGCGAAGCCAAAATTCGCACTTGCTAAATTTCGCATACAGTTGCCTTTCCCTCAATACTTGCAGAACGATTCGAAGATGCTTGTCATGCTTCTCCTCTGTTTCCGAATACACCAATATATCATCAATAAAGACGACCACAAAATGATCCAAGTACGGCTGAAATACTCGATTCATTAAATCCATAAAAGCTGCCGGTGCATTCGTCAAACCAAAGGGCATAACCAAAAACTCGTAGTAACCATAACGAGTTCTGAATGCGGTCTTATGCACGTCCACCTCCTTTACCCTTAACTGATGGTATCCAGATCGAAGGTCAATTTTGGAAAACACTAAAGCTCCTTTAAGCTGGTCAAACAGATCGTCAATTCTCGGTAAATGATACTTATTCTTGATCGTCAGTTTGTTCAACTGGCGATAATCAATGCACATACGCATCGTCCCATCCTTCTTTTTCACAAACAGCACCGGTGCTCCCTACGGAGACACACTCGGTCTAATGAAACCCCTATCGAGCAACTCTTGAATCTGGGCTTTCAATTCCACTAGCTCCTTTGGTACCATTCTATAGGGCGCAATAGACACTGGAGCCGTTCCAGGCAACAGATCGATCCCAAATTCAACTTCGCGGTTAGGAGGTAAACCAGGAAGCTCCTCAGGAAAAACGTCTTGAAACTCATTAACAGTGCTCACTGTCTCTACTGTCACCCCTTCGGGTTCAGTTTGACTTATGAACGCCAAGTATGCTTCACAACCTTTACGCATCAATCTTTCAGCCCTTAAGGCAGAGACCACATTAGACAAATAGTCCCTACGTTCACCAATAATCATCGCCTCCTCACCTTCAATTGTTCTCAGTACCATCCTTTTGGCCGCGCAATCCAGCGTTGCCTTGTGCTTGGTTAACTAGTCCATACCCAAAATCAAATCGAAATCACCAAAAGGTAGCTCCATTAAATCTCCAGTAAAGATCCTACCTTGAGTCTCTAAAGGCACTTCCCTAAATAGTTTGTCTACTGTAACAGAGTGACCTAAAGGACTAACTACTGTGACACCCCTCACAGTCTCCTCAGAATGCACACCCAATAACCTAGAAATCTTACAAGCAACATATGAATGTGTTGAACCCACGTCAATCAAAGCAGTGTATGGTATACTAGATATCAAGAACGTACCAGTTATAACATCAGGGGCATCACCCTCCTCGCGGCGACGAGCAGCATACACCAAGGCTGGCTGACGAGCCTCAGCATTACTAACATCCCTTCCAGGTGCTCCACGACCACGTCCATTACCATTGCCTCCTCTACCTTGACCACGGCCCCTTGGCGGTGGCGGTCCTCCTCGCACAGGCTGAACAACCCTCTGATCAACAGCTTGAGCCTGAGCTGGCTTCTGTGGACAGTCTTTGACTTGATGATCCTTTGACCCACAACGAAAACAAGCTCCAATACGTTTCCAGCATTCTCCTCGATGAACTCTGCCACAGTCTCTACAAGCTTGCGGTCTAACAACATTCACTGGCACAGCTCGCACTGGTTCCTCCACTCTTGCTTTCTTAAAGTTTCTGCTCGCAGCACTAGTCGATCCAGAATCTCTCTTGAAGCGATTATGATCTCTATCGCGGTTCTGACGCTCATCTCGCTTCACTTCCTCAGCTATCTTAGCCTTCTCCACTAGTGCAGCAAAGTCACGCTCTCTCTGTGGCGCTATCAACACTCTCAGCTCATCTCTGAGGCCATCCTCAAAACGAACACTGCGTTCATATTCTGTGGAAACAATACCGCTAGCATACCGACTTAATCGCAAAAATTCCGCCTCATATTCAGCCACAGTCTTACTACCCTGGGTCAGGTTCAGAAATTTCTTCCTTCGTGCGTCCACATAACTAGCCCCAACATATTTCGCCTTGAAAGACTGCTTAAACAATTCCCAGGTTACTCTCTCAGCTGGGGTACCCTCTCTCACGGTGATCCACCATTGATACGCCTCGTCCCTCAGCAACGATACCGCTCCTTTCAGTTTCTGCTCCACTGAGCAATCCAAGTCATCCATAATTCGCTCTGTGGCTTCTAACCAATACTCAGCCACGTTCGGGGCCACTCCAGATATGCCCCTAAAAACTTCCGCTCCATTGGCCCGAAGTCGCTCAGAAATGGACCCCCTATTCACCGGCCCAACATTAGCTCCGGCCACACTTTCCAGAACTCTCAGCATGGCCTGGGACAGAGCGTCGTCCCCTGCGGCCCGATCGTACGGCCCATTTTCCTCAACCGGTGGTCGTGCCTCTCCTGCTGGCCTATGCTCAGAAGACGACGATCTAGCTTGAGCACTAACTCGGCCTCGTCCACGGCCTTGTCCACGAGTAGCCCTTGTACTCATATCGATTATCTGATTTACAAAGTTTTATGACATTAGCTCAATGTTTCAATTTTTATTACGGAATATCTTATGAACAGGTAGAATTTCAGAGTTGTTCTCGCGCAACGTAGTCTAATTACTGTCTCAGTTTCCTAGGGTTTAGTTTACCCTACCGTCTCAGTGCTACAGCCTTAATACTACCTCATCCATAGTATTCTATCTAAGGCTCAGTGCTATCTACAGTTTTATTATCAGTACAGTACAGAATTTAAGGCAGAACATACTTACAACTTGGAGCCGGGGATTCAGTGTGCCACTTTCCGGTTTAGTAGTTCAAATACTTTGAGGCCTCAAAAAAACAATGTTTAAAAACTACAAGTTTGTTTAAAACCAAAAGAAAATTTTCAAAAAATTCGATTTTCCAAAGATACCCTTCTGGACTTTTAGATTTTTGAAACCCCTTTGTTTTTTGGACCCGATCCACAGCCAAGTTGTTGCAACTTGGCTCTGATACCACTAAATGTAACACCCCAGACCCGGCCCAGACGTTATGGCCATGTCCGGTGTGCTACATCACCTAGACTATGCTACGCCGTCCTATATACTAAGTCTGATGTTTGAGATTTTTGAAAAGTAATACTTGTTTTTCTTGAAATTCCCGATTTAATTATTATTCAACCTAATTCCTATCTCATTTGTAAATCGTTTCATTTTAGTCTTATTGTCCTCCTTAGTCTTCAGTAAAGTCAGGTTGGTTAATAAAATGTTTGTTTAATTTTGAAAACGGTGTAGGTTTGTGTTTGAAATAAAACGGTAGAGAAATCCCGAATAACAGTTATAGCGGCCTTATTACAACCCATGTCAAAATAAAACCAATAAAAGGTAATTAAATAATAATAAAAAAACCAACTATGATGAAAATTCAGTTCTCGTGGCCACTCTGAATCCCTCCCAGCGTCCAAGTCACGATCTAGGGCTCACCTGCAAGGATGGAAAGAAATGGTGAGTTTGGGAAAACTCAGTGTGTGCAGAACCCATCCAAAGCCCAAATTGGCTCAAGCCCACTAGGCCTAAACCCTAACCAGTCTCAGTCAGATACTGGGCCGAAGCCCTATTCAGGGAACAGTAATTTGGGCCAAGGCCCTATAACAGATACTGGGCTGAAGCCCTATTCAGATAACAGATTGGCCCATAGGCCCAGAACAGTACAGTACAGTAATACAGTATAAATGCAAACCCAATTTGGGAGACTACTCAACCCACCAACCGCTACACACCACCCGTACCAGCCAACACACCATGTGGGGAATATCTCGACCCACCCAGCCCACACACCACAGTCGCAGCATGGCTGCTCAGTTAAACAGTATACGAGGCAAAGCCCCTTTCAGAAACAGTACGAGGCATAGCCCCTTTTCAGTAACGTGGCTGTGCCACTCACACTTCCTCTATTACCAAAACCCAACCCATGCAATAGATACATATCATGGCATGCAATAACAGTAACAGTCATGTCAAACAGTACAGTCAATTTTTGCCCTAGGGGTATAACGGTAATTTTCTACCTAGGGGCAAAACAGTAATTTCTTACCCTAAGGGTATTTCAGTAATTTTGCTCTCATGTTACAGATTTTATGCTTATTACAGTATTTATTAATCACATAGTTGTCACAGAAGTCCGGTTAACTCAGTTTTTCAGTCTTAGCATTCAAGCCTTAAAACCCCTAATGAGCCCTATTACGTCGATTGGCCCATTAGGCCCATTTAGTCCCAATTTCATAATCAGTTATCTTGTTTTAACTGTTTTCACGCCTACAGTTCATAATATCACCTTTAAACCCATTTTTACTCACATGGACCCAAATCGCCCATTGGGCCTATATTTGGTCACCGAGGCCCAACTTACCATAATGTCCAAAATTTAGCGGTCAACACGCCTAACAGTGCCGATTCCAAAACTAACCTTCTCCTACTAACTTGAGAACGTTCGCACGCTCACAAGCTCTCGAAATACCGAAACTTCGGCATTTCGGCTTTTCGACTTTTGTCAATTTGCGCATTGAAGGGCGTTCGAAACACACACCTGTTTTGCAGTTTCTCCTACGAGATCTCCTATGCGTTAATCCCTACAATCCAATACTTAATTGATTAGACCATATTAACACTTAATCTGAATTGAAAACTTACCCAAAGCCTTACTTACACATTCGGCCAACACCTCCAATGGCCTTAATGTTCTTACCTTGCCGATTTAGATCCCTTTAGATCTAGATCTGATGTTCCAATGTCTTCAACTCCTTGTTTGATCACCTTCTTCTCTAACTAACACACAAAAAGAACAAAGAAAACACCACTTGATTTACCAAAAGTCCAAAACGACAAAATCCTTAACTTTAGGGACTTTCGGCTTTTCCAAATATGAAATATTGAACAGATCTGAAGTATTAAACACTTACCAACGATTTCCCTTCAGTTCCTATGCAGATCTGATGTAAATCTGATCCTTAAATGTCAGTAGAAACCTTATCTCTGAGATTTGCAATTTCGGCTATCTCCCTACAACTATGGTGATTTCGGCTTTTCAACAAGAGAAGAGGATGGCGTTTTGGGTGTAGATTTTGGGTGATGGTGTCGACAATGGTGTGATTCAAGGGAGTGTAGTAATCGGCCACAACAGGTGAAAGAAATAGGGGTGATTCGGCTTACAAGAAATCGGCAAGAAAGGAAGCAGTTTTCGGGATTTCTGGCACTTTGAGCAATCGGTTATGGTTGATTTTAAGAGGAATGAAAGCAAAAGAAAGAGTGGATTTGTGCAAGGTGGGTATTCGGCTAGGGTAGAGATCAAAGGGGAAGAAGAAAAATGAAAAAAACAATGGTAGAGGTGGAGAGGAAGAATTCGGCTATGAGCTTTCCATGGAGGCAACTTTTGGCTTTTCTGACAGTAGAACAGAGAAAAATTCCTAAGGTGGCTAACCCTAATTGTCATGACAGAAAAAAGAAAATGATATAACCCTAGTAGTCCCTCTAAAGCAATCGGCCCAAGTCCCTAAAGCCCCCTTGCCGAAATTCACTTAAGTTAGGCACATGCCCGGCACATGCTTAAAAATTAAAAAGAACTCTATGCTTACCTTGTAACTCGGACCCTTGTCCTTGAATATCCACTTAGGCGCCACTTTTCTAGGAGCTTAGTGGCTCCACCTTGCCACTTTACCAAGAGCTCACTTGTGACATATTTTACACGGTTTTTTATTAAAAGCCCACTTAACCAAGTCCCCTTTCACTTGAAAATCCAACTTAATATTTTACCGGGTTTTAACTTAAACTTGGGCCTTCTATAGGCCCACTAACACATGTACATACATTATCCACCTTTAGAGCACCAAAATTTTAAAAATTTCACTAAAATTCACAAAACCCGAAAAATCCCGAAAATCAGGGCGTTACATCATCAATATACAATTTAATTTTATTTATTCCAATTTCAACTCAATATTTACATAACTTCTAACTTAATCCCAATTCAAACTAACTTGTTTTTTTTTACAATTTATTATCTATTTTTTTCACTCAATTATCACTTAGAATTAAATTTCAACTCTCTAATTTCTTATAAATCCTTAATTTCGAATTTCTTTCAATTTAGTCTCTCACTTATTACACTTGTACCAAATCATTTTTATACACTTATCTTTCTTTTATTTATTTTATTTATTTCATATAAAAATCTATTTACTTAAATAAAAAGCAATTAAATAAAATATACTACAATTGTACAAATATATGTATTACACTTGTATATTCTATTTACCATACATTTGTTTTTATTTAATTTATTTCATAATATAATATCAATTTAATAATAACAATAACATTAATATTTACTTAAATAATAAATAAATACATACATATATTACAAATGTATGTATAATATTTATTACATATGTATTTTATTTTTATCACACACTTGTCACAATTTAATTTATTTATCATATAAATATCTTATAATATAATTATAATAAATTAATTTAATATAATTTGTTACTAATAAATATATATTTTATAATTAATATCTAAGTAAAAATCTTAGATTTTTACTTTATATGCCGCCTCACTTATGCTAAATGGCATAATTGCCATTTTGGTCCTTTTTATTTTCTTTTAATCTATAATTAAACTTTCATACTTTATTCAATTTAGTCCTTTTATCCAATTATCCTTAATTAATCTAAATTCACTTAATTAAACTTTAATTAACCACTCAATTAATTTATTTTTTTAATATTTTTGATAAATATTTATGGATTCGTTTTTCAGTAACGGAGACTCGAAAATACACTTTTCCGATAACCGTAAAATTCGGGTCATTACATTTTTACTCATGCAACCAATCACGTACTAAATCTTAAAACTTTATCGGAATAAATTTTTCTATTTTGGATTCGTGGTCTCAAAACCACCATTCTTTTTAGGCCCTAAATCGGGCTGTTACATATTAGGTAAGTAAACAAAGCATATCCCAACATATTTTGGCCAAATGCCTAAGCACATATACATCAACCATGTTAGTCATGTAAACAAATATATATATATATATATATAAACCAAGTCATGGATGAGCTTAACAATTAATCAAATTCCATATACATGTATCATCCATTTCATATACCTATAAACCATGTAATATCATTTTTTTCATGTAATTCATATGTATACCTGTAATAGTTCGTGTCGAACTCATATCATGTCGTATTAGAACATTGCTCGTTGAACCATTTAGAATATCGTTGGATACTTGGGATAGCTCACACATAGTGTGCTAAACTGTAATCCATCAATTCCTATACATGTATGCTCATACGAGCTATGAATCGGTATGCTCTTACGAGTGAGCTGAGAATTGGTAAGCTCTCACGAGCTACAAATCGGTAAGCTCATACGAGTTGAGAATAGGTAACCCTAATGTCATGTCTTTTGTATCCACGAATTCCTAAGGTTCAAACGGGACTCGGTAATCATTGTACGTCGTCGAATATGCGATCGGTATTTATACATGGAAATTATACAAATCACATACATATAATCCAATTAAAACATATAAATACTCAATTTAATTACACGAACTTACCTCAACGAGTATACGTAGATACGGAGGCGATTAATCTGAGACTTTCTCTTTGCCCCAATCTAATTCCGTACGAGGTCTAACTGGATCTATACGGATAAATTTAACTTAATCAACATAGAATTCATTCAATTTAATCCAAAACATATTTTTGGCAAAATTACCATTTTGCCCCTATACTTTTAATTCTTTGCAATTTAGTCCCTAGCTCATAAAAATGGAAATTCACACAATTTCACCACAGCCCATTACGGTTGAATATCAAATAGGTCCTTCATCCACTATACTTCAATTATTTCACAATTTCACCATGAAATATTTCCTACTTTTCAATTTAATCCCTAATTGACAATTTCATCAAAAATCTCTTTACAAAAGTTGTTTATCTAACAACAACCATTCATTTTCTATCATCAAACTTCAAAACTCATATATATATTCATCAATGGTAAAACCCTAATAGTTTAACAATTTTACAAATAGTTCCCGAGCTAGATAGATTAAGCTGCAATGATCCCGAAAACATATAAATCATTAAAAACGGGACAAAAATGCATACCTAAATGAGCATTGAAAGATGGCTGAACCTAGCTTCAAGAAAAATGGATTCTTTTTGTTTAAAATTTTGGTTGAATAAAGAAGAAAAAGATGATAGTTTTATTTGTTTTTATTTAACTTATCTTTAATTACCTATTTACTTAATTAACCTTTTAAAATTAATCAAAATTACATAAAATGCCAAGCCATCATATTCCAGTATCACAATTATGGTCTAATTACCATATAAGGACTTCCACTTTAAATTTCTATATCTATTTAATACCTTTACCTATTAGAACTCAACTTTTGCACTTTACGCGATTTAGTTTTTTTTATCAAATTAAACATGTAAACGATAAAATTTCTTAACAAAATTTTTATACGGTATTTCCATCTACTTTAGGCAATAAAATAATAATAAAATAAATTTTCTAACTTCATATTTGTGGTCCCAAAACTACTGTTCCTATTTTACTGAAAAACAAGTTGTTACAAAAGAAATAGTGGAGGTGGTCATCCTTTAGGTTATTGTTGTTGTTTTGTTGTAGCATTTCCATCGACAAAATGATCTGACTTCACTACATCAGTCTTTTGTTTAGCCTTTCTAGTTGCAGTGTGGTTTTAAGATGTTTGTAAAATCTTTCCATGGTTGCACTCTGGATTTCCCTCTTCTGTAATGGCATCTTTAACAATTTTATTCACTTGAGTCCCACTTCTAAGAGTGATTGATTTACAATGCTCCTTCCCTTATGATCTTAAATTCTTAGTATCACTTGGCAGAGCTCCTTAAGGTCTCAAATTTAAAGCATTTGCTATTTGCCCCATTTGATTCTCAAGAGCTCAAAAGGATGTAACTTAACTCTAGATCACAACATCATTCTTGGCCATATACTCTTTCAACAAAACTTCAATAAGTGATGGTAATGAAGAAACCAATATCTGACCTTGTTGTGCATTCTACCTCAGCATCGGTTAAGTATAACTAGATGATGCACTGATGGCATTCTATCTTGCAGGATTGTTAAAATTCCCTGCATCTTGATTATTCTAACTAAATTTTGGATGTTGCCTCCACCATGGATTGTAGGTGTTGGAATAGGGGCTATTATTTTGATTGAAATTACCCATGTAACACATGTATGCTGGATTCGATGGGCATTTTTCAAACACATGGTCTTCGACACAATAAACACATGATAGCTTGGCTGATTTCATCTCCAAAATTACAGTTGGCCTCTTTATTGTTTTGATCATATTAGTTAAAGATGATAACTGGGCAGTTAATGAAGTGATTACATCTAGTTCCACAATGCCAATAGTTCTCCTGCCAGTCCCAACTCGCGTGGTAGGATATTGATAATAATTGTGGGCAATACATTCCAAAATCTCATAAGCTTTATTATAAGATGTATCCAACAAGGTACCATTGGTAGAAGCATCAACTACCATCCTTGTATGTGAATTCAACCCATTATAAAACATCTTTATCTGAGTTTAGTGCTAAAACCCATGCATCAGACATTTTCGCAGTAATTTAAATCTTTCCCAAGCTTTATACTGTGTTACATCTTTTGATTGCCAAAAAAATGTAATGTCATTTCTAAGCTTAGCATTCATGTTTGGCGGATTATACCACAATAAAAACCTCTGAAAAAGGTCATTCCATGATGCCATTGTCCTTGACGGCAATGCATTAAGCCATATTTTTGTTCAGTCTCTCAAGGAATATGGAAACAATTTAAGTCACAAGGCATCTTCAGGAACGCCATGTTGTCTAAATGAGTCATAGACTTTTAGAAAAAAGTCTTAAGTCCAGTCTTGGATCCTCATTTGGTGACCCTCTGAACTACTCAATAATTTGCAGCATTTGAAACATTAGTGGTTTCAATTCAAACTGCTGAGCTTGTATGTGTGGTCTAACTATCCCTGGATTCAAGTCATCCAAAATTGGAACAAGATGCTCTTGAATTGGCCTATCTCGGTCATGTATCACACAATGAATAGGAAGATCAACGTCATGACCATTTGGATTTAATGGATCATTCAAACCAAGATCATTCTCGTTCTTAGCCATGTTATGCACTTCTATTCTCCTTCTTCGCAAAGTTCTCTCGATCTCTAGGTCAAAGGGATACTCTTCGTTAGCAGGAATGCCTCTATTCATGCATTGAAACAAAATTAAATATAACTAACTTAACTAAAACTAAACTAGTGGAATTAGTAAAATAACAAAACCAAATTTCACCAAATTTTCGATCCCTGGTAGTAGCTTAGAAAACTTGTTGCGTGTGAATATGATATGCGAATTGTGCAAGTATACACGTCAGATCAAGTAATAAAGTGATAAGTGAGATCGTCTCTACAGGGATTAAATAGGTATAATATGGTTAGGTTATTATAGTAAAGTGAGATTAATGCTAAGGCAAAAAATAATAAAAATAATGCAATGGAATTAGGAGAATAATGTTGTATAAAATGTGCAAAACAAATAAGTAAACAATTAGGGATGCAGAAATAGAGATGTTACAGCAAAGCTTAAAGAATCTATGATGTTGACTTGGAAGGTTGGGATTACTGAGAATCTACCCTTGTTAACCAAATATGCCTCAGCAAAATCAATCTTATTCTGCTGCTCGAAAGAGATCTTAAATGGCCTAGAACTTTCCAGAGCAAGACCTCAAGTTACCTTGCCTAAAGCGATATATATCTATAGGTCTTTAGCACGGTACCCAGTATTGTTTTGTTTACTTTCCGTATGGAATGCTACTCTATGTCTAGAGGCTGCTACAAGTATTCAGTTAAATACTTGCTCATTTAATTCAATTTCGATTTAACTAACCTAACCTTGTCAGTATTAGATTAATTTCATTAACATGCTGCACATTCATCTATGTCACATTGAATACTATTCTAAATTTGAATGTTATTTGCCAACCTATGAGTTAATCTCATAAGGATGGGATTACTTGATGAAACATTTATTTCCTTTAATGAATAAAGCCTAGATTAGTTTTAATTTATAGTTTCATTCGATGGTATTTATGAATTGCATGCTTATAATCTCTAGACATAAATGAATGTGCAGCATGTTTATGAAATTAATCTAATACTGACAAGGTTAGGTTAGTTAGATTGAAATTGAATGATATGAGCAAGTATTCGACCGAATACTTGTAGCAGTCTCTAGACATAGAGTAGCATTCCATACGAAAAGAAAACAAAACAATGCTGGGTATCGTGACTTGGAAGGTTGGGGTTACTAAGAATCTACCCTTGTTAACCAAATATGCCTCAGCAAAATTAATCTTATTTTACTGATCGGAAGAGATTTAAAATGGTCTGTTTCTTTCGAGAGAAAAACCTCAAGTTACCTTGCCTAAAGCAATATATGTCTACAGGCCTTTAGCACGGTAACCAACAATGTTTTGTTTTCTTTCCGTATGGAACACTGCTCTATGTTTAGAGACTACTACAAGTATTCGGTCAAATACTTGCTCATATCATTCAATTTCGATCTAACTGACCTAAGCTTGTCAATATTAGATTAATTTCATAAACATGTTGCACATTCATCTATGTCTAGAGATTATACGCATGCAATTCATAAATACCATTGAATGAAATAATAAATTAAAACTAATCTAAGCTTTATTCATTAAAGGAAATAAAGGTTTCATCAAGTAATCCCAACCCTATGAAATTAACTCATGGGCTAGCAAATAACATTCAAATTTAAAATAGCATTCAACGTCATTATTCCCAATTCAATTCACAAAATAGTAAATAAAGAAAAAAAAGAAGAACTTCAGGAAGATGGCTTTTGCCTATCTAACCCCACAACTTTGGTGTCGCAATTTAATGGTGGCCAAGAGGAATTGTCTTCTTCTTCTTCTCAACCATTATCCTCTACTCCCATCTAAGGATCTTTTTTCAATTGTCTCCTCAACCATCTACTTTTTTTCTTTTTCTTTTTGGGTTTTATATCTCTTCCTTTAAAGTAGGCCCATCATCCCATGATCTTTTTCCTCTTTTTTAGGCTACTTTTTCTGGTATATGTACACAGGGTTGATAACGGTTAAGTGTTGACTGGGTCTCTTCCTAACATTGCCATGAAATTTATGTTGGCAAAATGTCCAACCTTTTGCCACGACAAACATTTACTCATTTACTACTTTTTCCTGAACCTGCACCTATAACTCAATCAACAAAAAAATCCTTTCTGCAAATAATTAAAAGTAACATATAATAACATTTAAGCACAGCCCAACCTCACAATGTAATGCCCTAAAAAATACTAAAATAATATCCTAAAATGCAACTAAATTCACCTGATTACAGATAATTAACCAAATCTAAAGGTATGACATATAACTTTTTTGAAGAGTTATAAGTCACTAAGGGAGAGAATAAGGGACAATACGATGTGCCAAACTAATTTGTGTTTAAAACTATTTTGATGCTCATTGTTCTTGAATTCCATACCAACCTTTAAGCCTCAAAACATTACAAGCCGAAATGTCCTATGTGCCTAGGTAAATCTATTTGTGTAAGGTCATTGTATTTGTAAAACCTCCAACTTGTATCCGTTGCTGGAACAGGGTTACGAGGCATTACTAGCATTTACAGAACATTTATAGATAATTTAAGTCAAATATTATTCATTTTCCAAGATTAGTCATAATGTCCCTTAAATAGACCCTCGAGACCAAAAACATGCATTAGAATCGAATCAGGATTGAATCGGGATCTCAGGAAATTTTTCACAAAATTACAAAATTTTACATAAATTCAAGGGTCACACGCCCATGCTATAAAGGACACACCCGTGTGGCTCACACGGGCAAGAGACATGCCCATGTTTCAAACTGTGTGGCGACACATGCCCATGTCCCCAACCTGTGTAACTCTCTGACTTGTAACCCATGAAGAAATTGAAGTCAGACGGCCAAGTCACACGTTCGTGTGCTAGGCGTGTGGTTAATTTAATTTTTCAAAATTTAGGTGCAAGTTTCACACGGCCAAGTGACACACCTGTATTCTAGGCCGTCTACCACACACGGCTGAGACACACGCCCGTGTCTCTGCCCATGTGCTCAATTCTAAACATTCTATTCCTTAATTTTTAAGAAGCGAGGGACACACGGCCAAACCACATGCCCATATGCCAAGCTGTGTGTTACACAAGTTTAAGACACACGCCCATGTCTCTACCCGTGTGCACAAAATAAAGCCATTTCCTAGGTTTATTTTCTCATCCAAACTTGTCATCAACCTACACCAAAACTTACAAGTATATACCAACCAATTCAATCATCAAAACCAAGCTAATCCTATCATTTAACATAATATATCTCCACATGCATTCGTGTTTATAATCTTACCTTTTGTAAATTCTCATGTTTCACATAACTCAATTAAACCATACCAATTTCATAGGTATTTTCATGATTTTACCTTGGAAATATACCAAAATATCAAGTATCATGCCATTACTAGCCATTCCAATGGCTAGATTACAAACAACCATTTACATGCCAACATTGGCTAAATTAGCTTATACATGCCATTATACCAAAATAAGTTTTCTAGTTATACCAAAATAAATAGGTGGATAGTGTGATGAATTCTCCAACCGGTCTCTAACCTTTACAAGCTTCCGAGCACTATAAAATAGAGAAAAGAAAATCTAGTAAGCATTTAATGCTTAGTAAGTTCGTATCATAGGAAATCTAACTTACCATATGTTTTCATTAAATTTTATCACACACATATGCATCCAAACAATTGGACAATTAGCCTATCACACAACTATAACAATTTGGGTTAGTCAATCACATTCATATAATATCATTAACATGAATGAGCTCATCAAGTAATAATTTCCATATACGTCTACTGTCCATGTCAAGAATTCATTTCCATGACAAATCATTTTAAGTTCTATTAACCATATTAGAAATTTTCCCGTTGAATTTATTAGAAATATCGATGGATACTCGATAGTATACACAAAGTATACGAATTTGTGATCCGTCAATTCATAGCTAGAAGTACCCAATTAGGGTCCTCTATCAAAAAGCACACTCTCGAGCCACTTATCAAGGTATTCGGTTAAATCGTGTAACATGTATCAGAAAGCTTATCTGGGCTAATCAAGATTGCTTCTAGGAGCCATGTACCAAGTATCAGTTCAGAAAGAACTTTCAGTTTACAAAGAACTTTTTAACTAGGAAAGTCATGTAATATAAGCCCCAGATAGCCATATATCACGAAGTTCATGCGAGCCATGTCAGAACACTCACAAAGAGCGGCGTTTGCGTCTGCAACTTATGCAAGAACACAATCGATCGAATATCATTGAGCTCACAAAGAGCTACATTTGTGTCTGCAACATATGCAAGACCATTTCTAGGCAAATCGTGTATCAAGAAGCTCACACAGAGTTGCGGTAGTCCATAACACACGAAGAATTACTACCGATCAGTATGCTTGCAGAACTATACATCAAGATGCTCAAGAGGATTTTATCAGGATTACTCATCCGAGCTAAATCCTATCTGCAACACATGCAAAATCGTGCCCAATATGTAACCATCGAATTTCCTCATTCAAATGGGGCTATTCCTTTTCTCAAGCATTTTTAAGCATTTGACTAATTTTATACATTTAAAATTTACATGATATTCACACAATATATCATTTAATTTAAACATATCAATATGCATAATTAGGTTACCCGAACTTACCTCGATGTTGGTAAATCTACTAATCCAAGACTTTTTCCTTTCCTCGATCTAACTTCGAATTTGAGTTTTCCAGATCTATATAAATACATTTAACATTAATTTAACACATTTCATATCCAATTGAGTTCAAATTACATTCTAGGCAAAATTATTATTTTGCCCCTAAACTTTTTATAAATTCCAATTTCGTCCCTAGGCTTGGAAAATGAAGTTCTTGCAATTTTATCCTTATTCCAATCCTAGCCAAATTCTATATATCACAATAAAAGCCCATGAATTTCAAAAAAATCAAAATTTTTCCATGGGTTTTACAACTTTTCAATTTAGTCCCTAAATCATGTTTTCACCAAAATTCTCTTCGTAAAAGTTGTTTATCTACTAACAACCTTTCATTTTCTACCATAAATTTCAAAATTTTAACATATTCATCCATGGCACAATTTCTATACTTTGATATCTTTTCAAATTAATTCTCAAAATAGAAAGATTAAACTATCCCGATCTCAAAAATATAAAAATTACAAAAAATGGGACTTGAATACTTACCCAGTTAAACTTGATTAGTTTCTTCTTTCCCTCCTAGGTTTTCCATGCAAATTTTGGGAAAGATGATATAAAATAAGATTATATTTCTTTTATCATCTTTTAATTATTTTAATTTCTAATTTAGTCCTTAGCCTTTTCTAATTTTTCCATGGATGAATCACCAAAAATATCTACTAACTTTTCTTTAATGGTCTAATTACCATATAAGGACCTCCAATTTTGAATTCCATAGCAATTTGATACCTATAGCTTCTAAAAGCTAACTTTTGCATTTTATGCAATTTAGTCCTTTCCCTAATTAATCACATAATCGGTAAAATTTTATTATCAAAACTTTTATACAACTTTCCTATAATATTGTAGACCATGCAATAATATTAAAATAAATTTTCTTTCTAGCTCGAATTTGTGTTCATGAAACCACTATTCCAATTTCACTGAAAATGGGCTGTTACAGTATTGAGTGGTTACCATAATAATTGTTTGTATTTTGTTAGGATAATCAAATTACATGTTAATTTCTCAATGGATCAATATATTTGAGGACCTTGTTGCTTATATACTTTGTAATGTACTGAACCTAGATGTTTGAGGTTGAGAATGGTAAGTCATTTACATATCATGCTAGAATTACATGTATTTATGATTATTCCTAGTTACGTTGCTCCAAAGCTTATCTTTGTATCATACTCGCTCAAAGGACATCTTTTATATTTTTTATTTTTATGTTTTCTTGCTTAAGGACAAGCAATGACTCAAATGTGGGGGAGTTTGATCTGTCATATTTCATTATAGTAGATTAAACCATTTTGTACTTAAGGAGCTTGTATGAAAGCAATTTAATTATGTTTTTACTTAGTTTTCATCTTTTGGTAATAAATAATAAAATGTGTGATTTGATCTATTGATATAACCTTAAGGGCTAGGATAGGCCTAAAGGAAGGCTAACGTAAATGGTGAGTGTGCATGACATCATTGGGAGCCATAGGAACATGAAACTGACAACAATATTGCAATATGGAATGCTGATGTCGCAACAGAGTGAGCAGAGCACTCAAAAGGAGCACACTACCTTCAGTCTTGCGACATAACCAGAGGGTGCCATGACTATAACGGCCCGAATTTGAGCCTAGTCAGAATAGTGGTTTCAGAACTACAAATTTGAAGTCAAAAAAATTTATTTTAATATTATTTTATGTGTTATAGTATGATTATATGAGTGCATGAAAAATTTAGTGAATTAATTTAAGTGATTGTGGGCCTAATTGCGAAAAAGGACCAAATCGCATAAAGGACAAAAGTTTTATTTTACTAGCAAATAGTGTTAAATAGCTAGAGAACCATAATTTGGGGTCTTTAATGAGAAAATAGACCTTTATTAAGGGGGATAGCAGGCCATGGAGACAAGAGTATTGAAAAGTCAAATTTAGGTGAAAATTTGGTGGTTTATTTTGACTAGAAATAAAATAAAATAAAGAGAAAAAGTTGTCATCTTTTTTTTTTTACCCTTATTCTTCCACTGATTTTTCCTCTAAGAAATGGCCATGGGAGCATGAAACTTTCAGCCACTTATTTCTCTCTCAAGTAAGTGATTTTGATGACTTTTCTTGATAATTTTTGTACTTTTAGGACCCTTGTAGCATGAGCTAACTAATGGGGGGACTATTTTGTAAAATGGTTGAGAGCTTAGGGTTTTTCCATGAAAGAATTTGTGTTTTTTGTTGAAATATTATGAAAGAAAATGAATCTTGGTTGTTAAATAAACAACTTTTGTGAAGTAGATTTCATGAAAACCCTAAGGAAGGACTATTTTGTACAAGTTATAAATTATGTGGTAAATGTGTGAAATAATTGGAATTAGGGGTTGTTTTAAGAATAAAAATAATTTATCTAGGCTTGGTTGATAAGAAAATTTGATGAAAATCGATTTACGAGCCTAGGGGTAAAATTGTAATTTTGTGAAAGTCAAAGGGCAAAATGGTCATTTTGCCAAAAAATAAATTGTTGAACGTTTAAATTAATTGATGATTAGATAAGCAAATTTTTTCACTTTAGATTAAGAAATACGAAATCCAAACCTAAACCGGGGGAAGGCCAAGCTAGTGGACTAAATCGAATAGTTGTTCACATTTTGTATATTGAGGTAAGTTGTACGTAAATAATACAACTTTATTGTTACTATGCCTTAAATATTAATATTGCATAAAATGTTGAGTGTGATTGTGAATATATGTACATGAAGTGAATTGATATGGCAAATTCCCGGTTGAACAGTTAGAATAGATCGGATATCCGTGTCATTATGTTTGGGTACTACGAGAGCTAGTGTAAGACCATGTCTGGGACATGGCATCGGCCTCGTTATGTGTCAGTGTAATACTATGTCTGGGATATGGCATCGATACCAATATGTGCAAGCCAGTGTAAGACCATATTTGGGACATGGCATCGGTGTTGATACGAGTGCTAGTGTAAGACCATGTCTGGGACATGGCTTCGGCCTCGATATGCGAGCCAGTGTAAGACCATGTCTAGGACATGGCATCATCTTGATATGTGTCAATGTAAGACCATGTCTAGGACATTGCATCGGCATGGATAGAGGAGAGCCAGTGTAAGACCATGTTTGGGACATGGCATCGGCCTCGATATACGAGAGTCAGTGTAAGACCATGTCTGGGACATAGCATCGACTTGATGTGTGAGCCAGTGTAAGACCATGTCTGGGACATGGCATCAGCATTTTACCCTATGTTTGAGGCTTATCGAATATCTTTGCATATTCAAAAAGGTTCAATGGGAAACATACAGTTTATGTTAAAATAAGAGATGTTATGACCATGTTGTGAGTGGTACAGGTACCTACATGAAATTCATGAGATATGAGCTCGATTTATGTTGTACAAATTATATGAATGAGAATGAGTAAGTTATGCTTATGATTATTATAGACTATTTGTGAATTATCATATGTTGTGATTATGTTGGTGCATAGTAACTTGTTGTTAATTATTTACTTGCAACTTACTAAGCTTTATGCTTACCCCTTTTCCTTTCCATTTTCTTATAATGCCGCTTACTTAACTCGTGGATCAAAGAACGTCAGAGGCATCGAGCACACTATCAATAGAAACACTTAGTATAGTTAGTTTTATTATTTTGTATATGGCATGTATAGGGACTTAGTCTTTTGTTAAGTGTCGTATTATTTTGAAGCCAAATGTGTTGGCTTGTCATAGAAATTAACTCATTTTGTATAAAGACATGGTTAATGGCTAATATTCATTATTGATATATGCAAGTGTTGAGGTTTTTCACAAATGTACAAATTGGTATGGATGATTTAGTGCATAATTGGATAGATAAAGTAAGTGTTGAATCTTGCAAGTGCATGAGGGGTAATGGCATTAGTGTATGGCTGGATGGGTCATGTGTTGAAGTGTTGACATCTAATTATGATTGATTGGTTGTGTATTTATGCCATATTAGGTATTGGAAAGATTGGTATGTGTTTGATTATGATTCAGGGTGGCAAAAGGTTGGTCGATAGCCTTATATTTGTCCACACGGGTAGACATACGGGCGTATGTTTAGTCCGTATGTGACACACGGTCTGCCCCATGGGAGTGTGGTTAGGCCGTGTGTCCCCTACATCTTAAGTTGGAAAAATTAAATGCCCAGTAGTAACCACACAGGCGAGACACAGCCGTGTGTCTCAACCTTGTGGTAGACACGACCTAGCACATGGGCGTGTGCCTTGGCCGTGAGACCTTAAATTGCTGCTGACATCAGAAATAGAATGTTAAGGTTTTCACACACGGGCGTGTGCCAGGCCGTATGAAAACCACTGTAGGTTCGATGTTAGAAATTAAATCTACACGGGCATGGGGCATGGGCGTGTCCCTAAATGCTTTGGTCGTATGAGCCACACGGGCTTCCAACATGGCCATGTTATGGGATCACACGGGCGTGTCAGCCCTCTATATGGGCGTGTGCCCTGTTTTGAAGAAAAATATTCTAAGTGTCTCAAAGTTTTCCGATGTAGTCCTGAACCACCTTTAATGTGTGTTTTGGGCCTCGTGGGCCTATTGTAGGGACTGTAAGATGGAGTTTGAAAAGTTTAAATTGGAACAAAGTTTATTGATTTGGGAATGTTCAGATGCATAAGTGTTAGTTAGGTAACGCCTCATACCCTGTCCTGGCATCAAATACAAGAAATGAGTGTTACAACGACAAAACCTAAAATCAAGCCTTTACTTAAAACTGCCATAAGTGTCGCGAGACAGACCAGAGGGTGTTGCGACATCACTTTGACAAGGGGAATTAATGAGCCAAGGTCGTTTTGGTTTGCATAAGAAACATTAACCCAAAAACATCAGCTGAATTAGGTTAATGGACAACGGCCAACCCTAATCCTATAAATAAACATCTTTAAACACTTCATAAGGAGTTTTCATTCACGTTTTAGTTTACAAATTCATTTAGATTTAGTTTTTAGTTTTTCTTAGTATATTTTGTACTTAGGTTCTTTTACCATGGTAATCTATTTTTGCTTCTATTTTGTTCTTCAGAGAATCTGATTTGGGTATTCATCAATTCTTTGTGGATTGTGTTCGTACACTTATCAATATATATCAGGATTCTTAAAATCATTAGGCTTGACAACCCTAGAAAGTCATTTAGGTGGGAGTGAACCCAAAATTGGTATTTTCTATCCGTGAATACCTTACACCAATCCGGTCTAGACTGTAAGGTTGAGAGATAAGTAGTTCTTACTGACTCATTAGTTTAGTGGAAGATCAAGAGATCATGTTAGGTTAATGACTAGTTAATTGAATAGAACCCTAATAAGAACTAGTTATGACCACTGAAGTGAGTTAATCTTCTATTCTTAGAATGGATCAAATCTACAAATTAGTTTTTTGTCTTTATTTTTATTCATATTAATTATTTTTATAAAGTATAAATTTTCATCACTTTAGGGGATTGCTTGTATTTTTTTGAATAAACATGACCAATTCTTTTTAAATATCTATGAGCAATCCACATAATTCATTTTGATGGATAATACTTATACATTTATTCATTTACATTGCCTCTATATTTTATTAATACTTTAACTTCTTGAACTAATTATGTTTGCATTAAAAATACCCGAGCTTTCTAGATATCACTCTTAAGTTGCATGTGAGGTAGTTCTCGTACAAGTTTGATATTTTACCACCATATAACTTAATTATCTTATTTAGTCCAAGGGTAGTCTTTCTTTTTGCATGTTTGGTGTGTTTGCTTGAGGACAAGAAAAGAGTTAAGTGCAGGGGAGTTTGATCTATTGTAACTTAATATGGAAAATTAAGCTTTCTCGGTATATTTGAGGAGCTTGTTTTCAAGCAAAGTAGTGTCTTTTACATAGTTTTTAGGTTTTTGATTTAATAAGTGAAATTGTCTCTTTTTACTTATTTTTTAAACCCAAATTGGCCAATCATTTCATTTGGTGACATAACCTTCGTTTAGGTGTTGTAGATACTTGTTAGAGGTTCGATATCATGCGAAAAATTTAACAAGGCAAGGGTATCACAATATCAAGACTCTGGAATTGCAAAACCCTCACCAGTCCCAGGACCAAGACATCAAACAGTGGTATTGTAATATCTCCCTAGGGTATTGCGATATCCAAGTGACAAAGAGAGCCCTCATTTCAAGACTAACAACATTATCGCGATACCCATCCCTCAGTATCGGATATCACTGTTGTCAGGGGATAAAAAATGACATCATAGGCAATGTTTGTCCAACGGAAGCACTAATCAAAAAAAGCCTGTACAACGGCATTTTGGTCACAAATATTGGGTTAGAATATTGCTAAAATCAACCAAAATTGGCTGAGAAGAGAGGAGGTCACACATAGAGTAGTTTTAGCTTTAGTTTCCTTGGGTTTTCTCTTATTTTTCTCTTCTACTTTTTAGGGTTTTTATTTTTCATCATCTTCCATAGATGTAGAAGTTATTTTTCTGCATTTTTCTTCTTGTTCTTGTTGCTTGCGTATTTAATTAAGTTAGTTAATACTGTAGCTTAGGTTTATTTCCACTTTTAGTCTATCTCTTTTACTTGTAATGACATTTTACTCTTTGTTTAATGCTATTCCAATTTCTTTTACTTTCAATTGTTAAAAACCTTACATTTAATTTTTATTGTGCTTTATTTTACTACTAGTTTATCATCTTCATCTTTTCTTCAAGTTTAATACCTTAAAAATCCAAAATTTAATCTTTTTCTTAATTTTTATTTCCATGGCTACAATGGTTTCTTCTTTCATGTTCATTAGCTTTATTTTTCATATGGGTGATTAAACTTTTAAGGGAGCTAGTTGATAGAGATGTGGTGAACTGATTTTTGGATGAGGGACCAAATCTTAATAAATTGGACTAATTTGAATGGACCTAAAAAATTAGGACTAAGGGAATATCTAAGCAAGTGAGACCGAGAGGAGATCTTGTTGAGCACCAATTCATTAGTCCCAAGTTAGTCAATGAGATCGAGAGATAATTCGGATTAACTTGTCTAACTTGGTAAAACTGAGACTAAGAGGTAAAATTGAGCCATTTTAGAAGTTTAAGCAATTTGGATCCCTAATTCGAAGATTGGTAAAACACATCAAAATCAGTCAACCACCGTTTGTTATTTATTTGTTGATTCAAAAGATTTGCAGTTTTTACAATTTGGTCATTGGTAGCTAGCTCGTAGATTAGTTTAGTCCTTTTTTACTCTATGTTTTGTCGTAATATAATTTTTAGCTATTAGTTCATTAGACTCTCTATTTTGCATGCTCACTAGTAGATATTGTTCAATCTATGACTCTCTTGGGTTCGATCCTCGAAGTACTTTTATACCTCGTTGTATAAATATATTACAACTGACCTATCACACTTGCGGACATTGCACCTATTAGTTTTATTCGATTGTTGTCTTTAATTCTTGATTCGTCTCTCTCATCTCTCGTGAAGGTAACGAGGGAAGTCGCGTTCAAGCGCAAATCCATCAAGAGAGGAAGGCTGCTAAGTTTCTTATTTTCTATTTTCTCTAACTCCAAGGACATTACATGTAGCACTCCCAACTACTCTGTGGTCTTGATGCTTGTAAAGAATTCCCGTGGAGTTGTGTGTTTATGTGAAACGAGTAGACTTTTTAAACTTTCAAGTCGACAACTTGGTATAATGGGATGCTCCTTTAAACTAAAAATTAATTCAAAAAGTAATGGAAACGTAGTTCTCCTTGGATTACTTTAATGAGTGATAAGCAACAAACAGATACTCAATCATGAAAGGTACCATCCCACGAAATCAACTACAATTAATTCAGCAGCACATGAGATAACTTCATCGTAGAAGGTGCCTTGAAGAGGTAGTATACCTAGTTTGTAAAGATCCCTTAATGAGATAGAAGCCTCATCAGTGGCAAGATGAATAATGTTAGTTGATGGACACCAAGCCTCGTAAAAAACACAAATAACGTCCTTGTTATAATCATAAATGTACAACGATGCATACACAACATTATATACTTTAGCCATTGCTAAAGTCTTGGAAAAATGATATAGCACGTTTTTGGCCTACTTCCAATATCTATTTATATAGTTGATGTCTCTAGAAATCTTAAAGTCGGTTCCCTAACAAGCTTCCACGGATATAATTTGGCTTCTTAGTGTGACTAAACTTTTACTCGCGGTAATTTAGTATGGAGATTTAATCAGAGACTCCTTGCGTTTGGAAACTTCAGTACTGATTCAGAGAGTTTCATGAACCAACCTTTCAAAGAAATCGGGAAGTCGAACAAAATTCATGACAGTCTGTACCTACCAGATATAGGTTTTCCAATAAGGAAATGCGATCTTTGTTTAATGCTCTAATTTTTTGGGAAAGGATGACTAAATATTCTTTGTGATCTTTGAAGTGCACCATAATAAGTTAAAAATTGTAAAAAAAAAATGATGATGTAAAAGAAGTAAGTAAAAACTAAAATTGTCTAGTCCAAACTTTAAAGTTGCTTTGGTTAGCAAAACATAATCTAAAAGAGCCAAAAAGAATATTTATAATGGCTCGAGTTGAAGTTTGAATAGGATTGGTTAGCAATACTTTTAATTGAAGTAGGAAATAATTTCTAATTGTATTTATAAAATCAAATTCTAGTTGGATTTAAATAGACTTATCCATGGTTTGGGTCGCGAGGGTGCACCTGAAGTGTAGAATGGTTTGGGCAAAAATATAAGCCCAAAAAGTGGGCTTGGGCTTAAGAATAAGACCCATTTTTCTAAATGGGTCGGACAACGTTTTTTCACCTCGGGCTCAGCTTGGCCTGAAATTTTAAACTAAAATTTTTAACTTATATTGAGTTATTCCCAATCCCTAATCACTATCAGTTCCTAAAAACAAAACCCCTAAGTGCCACTCACCACCTTCACCAATCACCTCCAATGTCGTTGCCTATTCGTCTCTCGCTCACCACTTCGGCGTCTACTTCGACTCTTGCTCCCTCTATCGTCAACATCCATCTCTATTATGTCATTCCACTCTAGCCCATTAGTGTTGCGACTTACGTCGTTCATCTTTTTGTTGCTTCCTGTAACAGCTCGTTTCTACTAAAATTAGAATAGTGGTTTCAGAACCACAAATCTAATGTCAGAATATTTATTTTATTATTGTTGTAATGTCTACAGCACGACAATAGAGTCAAATAAAAATTTCGTTAAGAAATTTTATCATTTGAGTGCTTAATTTGTGAAAAAGGGCTAAATCGCGTAAAATGTAAAGTTTGAGTTCTATAAGTTAAAGGTACTAAATGGCTATGAAATTAAGTGGTTAAAGGATTTATATGGTAAATAGACCATCTTTATCATGAGTGGACAATTATGGACATCATTTAAATGTTATAAAGGTTATATATTAAGGTTAAATTGGTAAATAACCAAATAACTTTAATTTAAAATAGGTAAAACATAAAAATATTGTTATTTTCACTTCATCTTCTCCGAAATTAACCTAATAGAAAGCCATTTATGGAGTTTGAACGTTCGTCCATGGAGTTGTGAATGCATGGTATGATTTTTTACTCGATTTTTAATGGTTTCTATGTTTTTGGAGTCCTTGTAACCTAATCTAGCTAGCCTAAGGACTAATTTGTGAAACTGTTAAAAGTCTAGGGTTTTACAATTGATGAATATGTGAGTATTGTGATGTTCGATGATGGAAAATGAATTTTTGTTGTTAATTAAACAGCTTTTGTAAAGAGATTTTAGTTGAAAATGTCAATTAGGGATTAAATTGAGAAATGTGACAAGTGTGTGGTTAAATTTTGAAATAAATGAAATATATAGTTTGTTATGTTCTTAAGTGAAATTCGGCTAGCATAGGTGTGGACAAAATTGTATGAATTTGCATTTTTATGCAATAAGGACTAAATTGTAAAGAAGTTAAAAGTTGAGGGGTAAAAGTGTAAACTTGTAAAAATATGTATTTTGGGCTAAATTGAATTGAATGATAATTGAATAAGATAAAATTGATTATATATAGATCAAGAAAAGTAAAGATCGGAATTAGATTGGGGAAAAGACAAGATCATCGAGTAGACGATCAAATCCATCGTTTGAATACGAGGTAAGTTCATATAATTAGAATTCAGCATTTATATATATACTTATTTGAAATGTATGTATGTAAATTGAGAAAACTAAAATACATGATTATTGAATGCCTAATAAATGAGTTTGAAGAATATCGAGCCCCGTTTGAACCTTAGGAATTTGTAGGATACGAGTGACATGTAATTAGGTTACCAATCTGGTTGAAATCCTGCATGTGTTGCGGACTCACCATAGCTCGTATGAGCTTACTGGTATTTCAGCTCGTAGGAGCTTACCGTTTCTCAACTCATTAGAGCTTACCGTTTATAGCTTGAAAGAGCATACATGTACAAGAATTGATGAATTATAGTTTAGTGCACCTTGTGTGTACTACCCGTGTATCTGACGATATTCTAAGTGGTTCAACGGGTACAGTTTTGTTATAAGTTACATGAGATTGAAATGAATTAGTACAAATGATACATGAGCTATATGGTAATGACATTATATGATATATTGAAGTATGAAATGGAAGATATATGTATATGAAGCTTGATTGAATGTTGTATTCATCTATATGATTTGATGATTATATGTACTTTACATGACTAACCTATTGGTGAATTCATGTGCATAGGCATTTCACAAATTGATTGGAATATATTATGTTTACTTACCTAAATTGTGAATAAATGGTAAGTTTAATTCTACGTTATACGAGCTTACTAAGCTTTATAGCTTACTTAATTTATTTTTCTATGTTTTATAGTGACTCAGAAGGTCGCTCGGATTGGAAGTTATCAGAGATCTCATAACACTATGCCGCTGTTACTTTGGTACTTTTGAACTTTGGATATAGGTTATATGGCATGTATAGAAGTTATGGTTAATATAGCCAATTGATTTGGCTTGTAAATGATGAATGTTTTGGTTATGTGTATAGCCATGTGATTTGGCTTTTTTTGGTATACTTGGTTATGAAAATATGTATAAATGGCCTTTTGATATGTTATTTATAATTGCTTTGTAAATGTCTTGTTGTGGATTGGTATTTTGTGAAGCAAATGGTTAAAACTAAGATGAGCATGTGTGCTAAGTTAGGCACAATGTCTAAAATAAGTAATTGGTCATTTAGGTATACTTTGGAAGCTTTTAGTATGTTCAAAAGTGGTCAAATGAATGTGATCCATGTTGTATATGTGATTAGTACATGATTTGATCTTGATATTGGTTAGTTTTGAGGGCCTATTTATGCCATGATTATATGCATATTGAAGTGTGCAGGTTTGAATCTCTTTGGGTGAGAAAAATGGCTTGGAAAATACCATATTTTTGTCCATATAGGTAGAGACACAGCATGTGTCTCAGTCGTGTGTGACACACAGTCAGGTGACATGGCCGTGTGTCCCCTATAGTTTTTAAAGGAAGCAAGTTAGTGAGTTACACAAGCTAGTCACACGGGCGTGTGGTTGGCTATGTGACACAAGTCAGAGAATTACATGGGGTAGGACACAGTTTAAGACACGGCCATGTGATCCCATTTCGAATGTTCACACGATCTGTGACACAGGCATGTCTTCTCACACGGACTGGCCACACAGGCGTGTGCCCCTTGTATTTGAAAATTTTTAATGTTTTCCTAAAATTTTCCTAAGTTCTCGGATTAGTTCCAAAATGTTTTAAAATTTTTTTAGCCTTTGAAAGCTCGTATTAGGGACTATATGAATATATATATAAATGATTTATGTTTAGAATGAGAAACGTATGTGAAATGTATGATTATTTATGTGACAAGTCCGGTAATGCTCCATAACCCTATTTCGGTGATAGATACGGGTTAGGGGTATTACATTTCCTCTGTCACCAGCATTTACCATTGTTGTTTTCTCTGTCGCCTTCTTCGCTTAAATCGTTGTTGTCATACTAGTCTGCTTGGTTTATATGCACCATTCTTCCACTGTTGCTTTCACAATTCATATATTTTGAGTTTTAAGATAGGGAAAGACTATGTATGTTATTTGTGTTTGGCAATTGGCAATTGGCAATCAGTTCACTATATCAGTTGAATAGGGAACCGGTTCTGTTTATCAACCAAATGAAATAAAAAGAGAAAAAACTACTCAATTTTTCCCCCTTCTGCCACAAGCTTTTCTTTTAAGCCATCTTTTCTAATTTTTTTTTTAAAAAAACTCTATCCTTTTATGCATGTATAATGTAATTAAAGTTCATTAATTGGACAAGAGTTGATAACTATGCCAAGTAGTGATTGATTTTTGTCTTATGTTTTCTTCATAGTTAGTTGATTGTCTTCCAAGAGCTAGCTAGGACATAGTTGTGAAAATAAAAGAATGAATTTAGGTTTTAAACAACTTAAAATCACTATGATTTTTGTCTACATTTACCCATATATTTACTATGAAGATCCCAAATAACTTAATGTATTACAGACATTTTCCCTGTGATATTTGACATTCTCTTTGAAAGCATGTTAGGTTATGGTTTAGCAAATGAAGGTTGGGCTTCATTTTTGGTGTTGAGAACATGTAAGAAACATAAAATTTTGGCATTAGTTCTTTTTTGGGGTCAAATAAAGTAACCTAGAGAGATGGATTATGATAGATATATAGATCAAAGTCTACTTCAGACTAGTACAACAAAGTCACTTAGCAAAACACTAGTAATTCCTTGAAAGTCACTTAGCAAGCTTTTAATATGGGTTGGGTCGGTTCTGGTCCGAGTTTAGTATTTATAATTTAGATCAAGTTTAGACAAAAATTTAAGCTCATTTTCGGAACAGATTCGAGTCTAAAATTTTGGTTAGGCTCAACTTGGCCTATGAACAAATTTAAATTTAAACTAAAAAAATATGCAGTTGTGGAAACCGGTCATCAATTTGCCATGTTAATGGCCTTCCTCCCACGTGGCTAATTAATGCCAATTTTATTTATTTGTTTATTTTTCCTCTTGTTGTTGGTAGACTTGTTCATGGGCCGTGTCGAAGGTTTGCTTGAAAAGTGGGAGGGTTTGGGTAAAAATATAGGCCCAAAAAATAGACTTGGGTAAAAAAAATAAGGCACGTTTAAAAAATGGGTCAGGCCTTGAGTAAGGCTTTTTTAGCCTAAGCCCAGCTCGAATATGCAAAAAAAAAAATTACTTTTTCTATTGCTTTCTTTTTTTTTTTTACTATTTTATTGTTTTTTTAATTATTTTTTCAATATTTTGCTACCATTTCACTATTATGTTGCTACTATTGTAGAGGTATTTGCTTGTTAAGTTGCATCTATTTTAGTGTTATTTAAGTATACATATTTTTTAAAAAATTTATTTTTAATTTGTCGAGAAACATTTATTTTAATGTTTTTAGTATTTTTCATGTATTATATTTTTTAAAAAATTATATAAAAAATTAATATGAACCGGGCCCGGGTTTTAGCATTTTTATCTAGGTAGGGTTTGAGCAAAATTTTAAGCCCATTTTTTGGGCTAGACTGGCCTTAGCAAACAGTCCTAAAATTTTGGTTAGGCCTGCCCAAACTCGGCTCGACCCATAAACACATCTAGTTGTAGGGCATAAATGCAAAAATATGCTTCGATTTTTGCACTAAAATCAAGTTAAATTTGAAGACTGGCTTACTTCTACATTTCATTTCAAATTTGTGTTCGAGATCAAATTTTGAGGAAGTATTTGTAAACAGTTCATATCAATGGTAGGATCACACATATCATATTGAAATTATTGTGAGTAAAAGTTAAAATAATCATGATGACAATAATGATATTGTTACAATAATGAATTTAACTTTTAATGTTTAAACAGTTTGTCAATTTAGTTTTTAATTTTATAAATTTTAATAAATTTAGTCTTTATTGGATATTGATAAATTTAAAATTAATATCAAATTGAAAAAATGTGTAAACATAAATGCTACGGAGTATTATTTTTTACATATAGATTAACAATAAACTAATTCAATGGGTAATATTTAGTTCCTGCCATGATTTATTTTTAGCAAAGAAAAAGAATAATTTTCGCTTATCTTGAAGAAGTCTTATTTTTTTACAAAAATTATTCATTAACTTTTTAATTTTAAGTTTAAATTTTTACTATACAATTTTTAGTTTATATTTAATTATTATAATACATATATAATAAATAATTTTTTTATCACAAGTAATCAAAGCAAATAAAAAATTGAATAAATTGATTATTAATTATGATTGATTGTGAATGCGACACCTTATTATCATCTGAAAAACAAGGCAGAGAGAAAGAGCAAGGCTTATAAGGTCCTGTTTTTGTGGAACAGTGAGCTACTATTAGCATTGCATGTTAGGCTATGAGGCATTTGCATTTGGTAAGCCCCTAGAAATAAAATATAAAAAAGGGTAACCAAGAACTTGGTCAAAAGAAACAAAATGTGATTGGGTATTTATTTTTGGAACTGACAAGTTTGGTGTCCCGAATATTCTGTCATCAAGAAACAAGAAACCAAGAAATGACCCTTTTTGGTGCTTCATTTAATAATTAAATGTGACCAGTTTTATGGGGATGGAAAGGGTCATTTGGCCTTTACATTCAACCAAGAGACGCTGAAGTTATTGATTAGGAAACAAAGTAAGATATTAAACAAAACAAATCCTGGATCGATCCTAAGATTCTTAGGATCAAATATATATGTTGTTTAATAGTATAGATACTTAGATGGATGCCCCTTTCTGGCCTCTCCTTCAAGATAACTTAAACTAATATGGAATATACTTTGGACAATTATGATACGACAACATCTCAATTTGTATTCTAAACAATAACTAATACATCAATCCGTTTCATTGCTCAATTTTATTCTTTAAGAACCAGAATATTCCCCCAACTCCTATGCATGCATGCCTCTCCTTATTATAAACACCATACCTTTTGTTTTACCCTTATTTTCACTCTCAATATATATTTTTGGACTATGCTTAATACACATTGGAAGCTTATTATATTGGTCGTAATCTAGTTTTTAGTTTTTTTTTTCACAAATTTTCTTTTATGGTCATGGATAAATAGATAATTTGACAGTTTTTAAAATTGATATAATAACAATTTTAACCTTTAACATTTATATATTGTGTCAATTTAGTCTTGATTTAAAAAAAAAATTAGCCATGAACATTTACATATTACGCAATTTGAATTTTTCTTTTTACAATTTTATTTTTATTTGTGATATTCAGTGTTAATTTTAAGAGAACTAGAGAAGATAGAAATTATTATATTAGATTTTTGGATATTCCTATTTTGTATATATTTCCGATCAATTTAGTTGATAGATTTTTTTAAAAAAGTTTAGGTGAAAGGGTAAAAAAAAGTTAAATTAAAAAAAGTTAAATTGCACAAAATGTAAAATTAAGAGTTAATTTTTTTTAAATTAAGAATAAATTTAGTTAAAAACTTTGAGTGAGTAATTTACCCAAAAGGATGCTTTGCTTTTATTAAACAAGGCTGATATACACTGAACAAAGCGCAAGAAGACGTAAAAAAAGGGCCAAAAACTCGGTTATTTTCATATAGAACTTTCTATTAGAGGTAAAAATGAAAAAAATGTACAGCAAGATAACTAAAACGCAGGAAACCGATCTGTTGTGGTATGAGTAGAGGAAGATGTTGATGGTGAATTTGAGTGAACTCTCCCTTCACTATGACTACCTCTATCTTCAGATTGTGATCTTTGCGGTCTTTGCACTGATGGTTTAGCTAGCGTCGGCAACGGGACGGCCACCGGGGCATAGACTCCGCTGTTCGGACTTGGAGTCACACTTGCTTCCCCTGATACTGCTGCGGTGGTAGCCACCGAGGCATATTCTTGTGGAGGCACCCATATTCCTCCAACCACCACAAATTGAGGTGTTTGTGCGTTGTTGCCACTGCTGTTGATACTAGGGCTTGGTCTCCTTGTGTGCAATCTATATTTCTGAAACAAATAAACAGATCATTAGCTATATATGCCACCCTAAATCTAGTAGTTAATGAGTTAAATCAGTATAGAACAATTACAAACCTGTAAATGGCTTTTAACTTCATCATTTGTAAGTCCATCAACCTTCATCAGCTCCCTAATTTGCTTAGGCGTAGCCACTGCAAAAACAAATTCCAATTACATAAACAACAACAACAACAACAAAGAAATCGAAATAAACTGCACACTGCAAATGACAAAACTCACCATGTGAACCACCGAGTTGCTGGAGAGCATGCAAGAAGCGTTTATGCAACTCCGACGACCAACACCGCCTTTGCTTTCTCTGAGGCGGCGGCTGCTGCTGGTGCCCTTTCTCTACTTTTTTATTAGTATTTCCATCGTCGGCTGCTATTCCTTTGCTCCCGCTTTCTGTCGTAGAAGCACTCGTAGTAGTAGTAGTTGCTGTAGCCGAAGCATTGCCTTTTCCTACTGCTTCAACGCTCTTCTTCTCTACATTACCTTTTTCTTTATGGAACGGCTGAAATGCTCCACCATTTCCCTTCATTTGTACCCCACTTCCAGTTTTACCCACATCCTAAAAAAAAAATCCCAAATTTTGTTAAATATTTTCTTTTTCAATTAAAGAAAAAATCCCCCCCCCCCCAAAAAAAAGGTTACCTCTTTGGAGGGTGGATTCCATAACTGAACAGATCTAAGCCAATCAGATTTCTTTTTATCAGCAGGAGCAACATTCTCATCATCATCATCATCGTCTTCCTCAGAGCAATTACAGCTTCTTTTGATGGGGATAAATTCTTCCAAAACAGGACTGTCACTCGATGTCTGTTCCGAACACTCCGATTGACCTTGCATGTACATCTCTTTCTTGCATGACTCAATAGCTATTAAAAAACACACACCCAAACACAAATTTTAGCAAAAAGGAAAAGAAATTAAATGAATGGTCAGTGGAGAACACACAAACCTTGGGTGACAAGCTCAAAACACAAAGGAAGTTCACGTTGAAAGACTTGGATTTTACGTCGTTCCTCTTCTAAATCTGCCACATATTGATGGCATTTGCGCATTTTTTGAGCGTAATCCATATGTATCATAGCAAGGAAATTTTCTTTACTTAAAAAAGTAATTTTATTTCTTCCACACTGAGATTTTCAGACACAGTGGATGATATAAATATACGTGAGGGTAAAGGGTTGGTTTCAGACCAAAGAGCATAGAGAGATCCGAACAAGATGAGAGAAGCTAAGTCAAGGGAATTAGTTGTGATATTTTTTTTAAAAAAGGATATAAAGTATAAACAGAATCATGAGGAGAATAAACTTTGGTACCAAGAAAAAGAAAAAAAATGTTTACTTTAGAGAGAGAAAATAAAAGATAACACTATGGATCGAGGAAGGAAATTAAGCGAGAAAATGGAAGGAAGAGAAAGGAAAAAAAAAAAAACAAAAAAAAAACATCAAAGTCGTGCCGTCGGCCCGTCGCATAACAAGACGAATCTTTCATGTTTCGGTTTTTTGGTTAGAGAGAGATGAATATTCCAAAGTGATTCGATTTTGTCGTTTAGGGGTGAGTTGGCAGTGACGTCATCATTTAGCCCTTTCCTCTTGATTTTCAGATAAGATCAAAATCATCAATCACCCCTTTCTAAATTGGGTAAATTCACCTTAGGTCACCCTATTATTGGTTATCTTCTTTCTTGGCCACTCAACTATAATTTTTTTTTAAAATGGTCACCCAATTATGAATTTTTTTAAATTGACCATCCAACTAGTTAAGATGGATTTTTTATCCATTTCCCTTAATTGCATTAACGGGTGACATGGTAGTTGAAAATTTTGTATAATAATAAATTTAGATTTCAACTTTTACATATTATGTCGTTTTAGTCATAATTTTAAAGGATTAACCCTCAAAATTTACAAATTGTCTCAATTTGATCTTAAATCTATAAAATTTTAAAAAATTTATAAAATACATAAATATTTTTAAAATATAATAATAAATTTAAAAATCATATAAAAATAAAAAAAATATTATTAAAAAATAATATATAAAATTTAAAAATATATAAAACTACATAAATATTTTTTAAAAAATATTATAATAGATTTAAATTTTATATTAATAATTATATTAATATAAAATAAAAATAAAAAAAAACCTCTACCTCTCCTCTTCCTCCACCGTCCCCCTTCTACTCTTCCATCCTTCTCCCTTTCTATTGGTGTAGTATATAAAACCCGGCTTCCTTTTTAGTAAAATTAAGAGCTAAAACTCTTCATTGTACCAAATTGATAGAGAAACTTGACCATTGTTATGACACCATTTATTTTGTTTACACTTCTGTTGTTGGTTCCTTCCCCTTCCCCCTCTCTTAGGATTACTCATATTTGTAAGGCATGGTTCTTTGATGGGATGTGTTAGGGTATAACTAGGTGTCATGCATGAGGACACGTTATCCCCCTAGACTTGACACGTATCCTTTGAGGGGTTTCTAGGATTTGTATCCTTATGGTTATACGAACAGTGGGGTGGCGAGCTGGGGAGTGACTAACTGGCGAGCTAGCAGAAGGGTGAGCTAGATAACATCCCTTCCTTGATTGAGTCGGATTCTGGATCACCCAGGCAAACCAAATTTCGGGCTTGTGAGGTATTATATAACAAATTTGTCTCCCACTTTTTTGAAGAAGAGTTATAAAGTGACTCTTTTGAAACAGGTTTACACAACTTACCTGCGTAATTGAGAGCTTGTTATGTAAGCTTTAATTAAAACTTACTGAGTAAGCTTTGTTGTGAAACAACGCATGTAATCTTCGATTCTTTGACCGTGTCACTAATGCTGATTTGAGTTTTGATATTATTTTTTTCATAATGTTAAAACTGCCACTTAATTTAGCATTAACATTGGGGATAACAACGGTGTATATGGTAAGCAGCTTAGCGAAAAAAAGGTGAACTATATGGCGAAAATACTTGCAGTATAGTGAAAATATGGCAAACTATAAATCAAAAAAATTAAGTGAGTTGTACATCAAAAATTTGGCGAGCTGTACAATGTAATTTTCGCGAGCTGTGCTTTAAAAACAGTGCAATTGGTACTACAAAATACTGTGACCTTTATTGTGAAAATATTGTAAACTTTATTGTAAAAATAATGCGAATGATGTTGCAAAAATACTACAGATTGCATTGTAAAAATATTGTAAACAGTACTAAAAAACTACGTTAACTTTCTAAGGTTTTGCATCTTTAAAATTGAAATCAACTGCATGAGAATGTTGTGATATTAAATCAGCAATTGCAAAATTCTGGAAATCTTGTAAGTATAAGTTTGCGATCTTACATCAACAAGCTGCAAGATTTGAGAATCTTGTAAGTATAAGGTTGCGATATTAAATCGGCAAACCATAAGATTTAAAAAATCTTGTAAGTATAACGCTGCAATCTTAAATCGGCAAGCTGCAAGATTCGAAAAATCTTATAAGTATAAGGCTGCAATATTAAATCGACGAGCCGTAAGATACAAAAATTCTTGTAAGTATAAGGCTTCGATCTTAAATTGATGAGCTGTAAGATTCAAAAAATCTTGTAAGTATAAGATTGCGATCTTAAATTGGTGAGCTAATAAGGTTGCCATCTTAAATTGACAAACTACAAGATTCAAAAAATCCAATAAGTATAAGGTTTCAATCTTAATTGACGAATCACAAGACTCAAAAAAATCTTGTAATTAGCGAATTGAGGTTAGAAGCAAATCGTGGAGCAAATTGATGGAAGGAGAAAATCATGCCAATTTGTATTGGAAAATTGGGTTTGGGAAACGCAGGGTAAAATAGGTTTAAGGAAAAATCAGAGTTTTAAATTTATTTCCAAAAAGTAAGATCTTGGTTGTGATATCTAAAGTAATTAACATTTAATCAAAATTGTACCTTTTAGATTCATTTAGGATGAACACTTTGAATGAGTAGTTTTCTCCATTATCCTCAAGCTCACGTCTATCAAGTGTAGGCTCACTTCAAATCAGAAATTTTTTTATAAAATTACCAATGGGGCAATTTTGCAATTTCTCTAAACTTCTAGGTCAAGTTGTAAATAAGAAAAATATCTTTAGAAATCTTCTAAAATAATTTATTCAGAGAAATTTCTCTTTACAACTTTCTCTTGAATTCAAGTGTTTGTCAAATAATGACCCATTACTCTATTCATATGGGGAGAGTTTAAAGAGTTCAACTATGATTAAGCTTAATCACTTAAATATTAAATTAATAAAATAGTATTAAGATAAGTATTAAATTAAATTTAATATTAAATCTATTAAAATAATATTATTTTTAGAATAGTTAATCTGAAATTAAATTATCTAGTGGAGTCCCAATAAGAGTGTGATTCCTCTACTGCTCAACCGTTGAAGGACCACCCTTTAGCCACTAGAATGTTGCCGTCACCACCACCAGCACCGTCATGTCCAGTGGTGCCATCGCAAGTGTGACACCTGACCGCCTCCAAACATACCAACATCCAGAGTAGAAATCCTGCACAAAAGATGTGAAAAACAATATCAACAAGTATGCAGGTCAGGTTGTAATATAGTTACAACGGAGTAGGTAAGTACTCCGAGGACCGTACCTAAGGGAGGTGAGCACTAAATTAATTCTAATTTAAACATAAATAGATCTAATTAGTACTTTAAGTGGATTATAGTACAAAGCATCAACAGAAAAATGTTTTTGATAAACTATCCTAAAAATAGTAAGAAAGGAAATAAAAGAAAGTAAATAAATGAGAAACAAGAAATTAAATAATCAAATATATATCAAATCTAGGCATAGGTGATTAGCTTGCTTTGGTAGTCATAATCAACTACCATTTCGATCTTTCCTGTTCAATCAACTAATCAGTACCCAGTAGGATCTTTTGATTCGTCCATTGAAATACTGAGTCGGCAAGGACTACTTATCTTTCGACCTCACAGTTTAAACCAGTTACGGGTTAAGGTGTTCATGGATAGGCCGTACCAAATTTGGGTTAATTCCCACCTCGATGACTTCCTAGGGTTGTAAGGCCTAGGGTTTAGATTCTTCCTTTTCTAAATAGTTGACCCATTTTAGAAATCCTTACAAAACAATTAATTATTCATATCTCCATTCACTAATTCCCCCTATGGAGATTAGTTCCTAATGGATTTAATAAAGAATATAAACAAAAAGAACATAAAGAACAATTTAAGAGTAGGGTCTAGAAGAAGCCTGATTTGTATTGAATTTAAGCACAGAATCCTCAAGAGTTTGGCAGTAATTCCAAATTTTGATTTCTTCACAAAAGTAAATAACAAAAACATAAATAAAATCTAAAACCTAAGAAAAGGGAAAAACTAAAGGCTAGGTCTAAAGAGAAAATTATACAATATGAAAACGTGTCCATAGCATGTGTTGCATGAGCCTATTTATAGACTTTAGGGTGGCCGTCATCCTTAACCCTAGGTTAGCTGACGTACTCGTGTTTAACATTTGATTGTGCGGACTAAAACGTCCCTAACTCGTAATTATTTTCTAGACAGATGCAATGTCGCGACACACCAAGTCCTGTGTTGTGACATCGAGGGCAGTATGCTTATCTTTAGGGATATGTTCAACATCCTCAGGCAATGTCACAACATTAAAGGCAACCTTGGAAATTCTTCTTTATGCTTCCTATGTTGCAACATCAAATGCTCCATGTTGCAACCTAGGGACCAATATTGTTAATAAAATCAGCACAGATTTTATTAAATTTAATTAAACTCTATGGAAATGTAATTAAAACTTAACTAAATACTTATGTTCAAGCTCCTTAAGTGTGAAAAATAGTTTAATCTGCTACACCAAATTACAGCAGATACCCTCACGACACATCGAGCTGGTTAAACTATTATCAATTTTGCCCAGGCCAATGACGACTAGACCGGTCCAATCCTGCCACCGGTTAGACCGTCAAACCGATTTTACATACCAAGCCCGATTTGAATAGTTTTTGAGCTTTAATTTTGGGTTTTCAGGCCAAATTTTATATCCCAAGTCTAATTTTCAAGTTCAATTATCTATTGAGCCAATTGTCTAACTTGAAAATTAATTTCCAAAAATATCATATTAATTTTAATTAATTTTATTAATTTGATTTTAATTTATCAAAATTAATTTTCCCAAGAATCACTTAGATTTTCCAAAATAGTTTTTTAAGAAAATTCTTTAATCAAATTCTCTAGTTGAACAATTCTCACGATCACTTAATTTAATTCCACATCAAATAAATTGACTCAATTAGGTTATTTCAAAAGTCATAGAATTTTCTTTTGATTCAAATATAGTTCGATCAAGATTTTGTTGAGCTAGTGGGGGGACCAATCAAACATATACAATTAGGCTTTAATAATTACAATTATGTCTACTAGCATCCGATAATTCATAATTTACTTAATCATTGAGTCAGTCCACAAGAAGTACCATGATTCAAAACTCCTTACTGTATACTCTTTACAAAAGAAATTTGTCCAACTACTTTGTCTAATGACCTCGCCGTATGTGTGTTACCCTCAAATGATATCCTTGATTCCTTTGAGTTAAATCCGTTCACTCAATACAATCCTATTTTATCTCAATGTCACCATTGTGTCTTCTTAACGATTAATATGATCACTGTCAACAAATGACTATGATAAATTGCTCGTTCGAGAACAAGCCACCCATGGCCACAATCCATATTTATCAGTCCACACAATGCCAATAAGAGGGTATCGTTAACTCTTTAATTGAGCTGTGGATTCCATTGTTGCTAGTAAAGTAATGCCATACACAAGTCATGTACCTAACATACCAACTATGGGATCGATCATCTTTAAAGCATAAGCCTCCACTTATATCAAAGCACATAAGTTACATACGCATGGTCAGTGACTAACTCAGGATTTAGGTAAATCACACAATGAACGCCACAAGTGAATTAATTCACAAACAGATTCAAAATTAATTCATCTTGGATCCAGTCCAATGTATAATTATTTCAAAGAATAGATCTATGTATCTACTCATGGAGTCAACTGCTCTGATAACCAAGACTAATCATCTCCCCAATTGGAATTGTAGACAACATAATAATCCTTCTATGTATTTGAATCAAATGCTCACTTTGATTCTTTTACAGGATTCCAGACTCGTTTAGATTATCTACTGAAGTAAGTCGTCTTTTTCACAATGTAAACATTCTTACAGTGTCACTTATCATTAGTCTGAACTTAGACAATAAATGAACTAATATTTGCTTGTCATAATTTCGCTATGCATGCAAAACATGAAAGACAAAAACACAAAAAACATAATATTGAAATGTGTACTTAACTATATTTATTTATTAATTATTCAAATACATAAAAAATAATTACTTGTATACTACAATATGGACACATTTTCCAATAATCTCTTACTTATCCTAGTGAAGTAAATGTGTCATGTTTCGTATTCCCATACCCTCAACATTTTTGTTAAAACTCCTAGTTACAAGATTCTTATTAAATGGATCCACAATGTTATCTTTAAAAGCTACTTTCACCATATCTACAATTTCTTCAGCTATTTCCTCTCATATCAAGTGATACTTCCAATCAATGTGATTGGTACTCTTGTGACTTTTCATTTTCTTGGTATTAGCTATTGCAACATTGTTATCACAATACTGTGTTATAGCTTTTTTCATACTAGGAATGACTTCACGATCAATTACGAAATTTTGAAGCCATATCACTTTTTTTATTGCCTCAGAAGTAGCCACATACTCAACCTCTATAGTAGAATCAGCAGTGCAAGTTTTTTTTACACTTCTCTATACTATGGCTCCACCACCTAGGATGAATACATTTCTTGATGTCGATTTCCTCTAATCATTACAAGTTTGGAAGTCTGAGTCTGTGTATCCAATAAAAGCAAGGTTCTCCCAAGAATACACAAGCATATAATCTCTAGTTCTTTTAAGATACCTTAATATATGCTTTACAACTTACCAATGCCTAAGACCAAGATTCGCTTGATATCGACTAACCATTCCCACTGTGAAAAAAATATTTGGACGTGTGTAAAGCATCACATACATAAGGTTTCCAACTTCTGAAGCATATGGTACCTTACTCATATACTTTTCTTTATTCTGTTATCTTAGGACTGTCATCCAAAGAAAAAATGAAAACTCAATGCAATTGTAACAGCCCGCATTTGGGCTTAGTTGGAATAGTGATTTTGAAATCACTTATAATTGTACATGAAAATTTTTGGTGAATTAATTTACGCGATTGAAGGCTTAATTGCGAAAAAAGACTAAATCGCATAAAAAGTAAAAGCTACAAATTACTAGTAAATTGAGTTAAATAGCTAGAGAATTAAAATTTAGGGGTTTTAAAGGGCAAATAGGCCTTTAATATATGATGGCTGGCCATGAACAGAAGAAAAGTCAAAGTTAGGTGACTTAATTTGGTAAAAATAATAGCCTAATTGCCTAGCCTTCAATTTTTTTTTTCTTTCTTTTTACCTTCACCTTCACTGGAAATATCAGTAATTGGAGGGTTTTGAAACTTCAAAATTTTCAGCAACTTCTAGCACTTAGAAGTAAGTTATTTTTAAGGTCTCTCTTGAATATTTTTGCATTTCTAGAACCCTTGCAGCATGGGCTACCTATTGAGGGGACTAATTTGAAAAATGGTTGAGAGTTTAAAGTTTTTTCATTAATGAATGAGTGTTTTTTACTGGATTTTTATGGAAGAAAATGAGTCATGGTTGTTTAATAAACAACTTTTGTAAAAGGGTATTCATAGAAAACACCTAAATTGGACTTAGTTGTAAAGTTGTAAAATAAAGAGTAAGTGTGTGAAATAATAGAAATTTTGGGTTGCCATAAAAGTGAAAAGAGTTTGGTAAGGCTTGGTAAATAAGGAAATTCGATAAAAAAACCAATTTCTAAGCCTAGGGGAAAATGGTTATTTTGCCAAAGTCTAAGGGCAAAATGGTCATTTTGCCAAATTATGATTCTTGACTTGTTTAAATTAGATTGGTGATTAAATTGGTGAATTTTCATTATTATAGATCAAGATTTTCCAAATTCGAACCTAGACCAGGGGAAGGCCAAGCAAATCGATTAAACCAAATAGTCATCTCTATTTTGTATACTGAGGTAAGTTGTAAGTAAATAATACAACATTACTAATTTTTATGCATGAAATCATTGATTCATTATAAGATAATGCCTTGTGAATGGAGCTATGTATGAGTATATTTATTTGAGCATGAATTATCGAATGATGATGTTAGTCATGAAAAGATGAGAAAATGCGTAATAGAGCCCGGTTGAACTTTAAGAATAGATTGGATATTGAAGAGTTGCATGTGATTTATTAAGATAACGCCTCGTACCCTATTTCAGTGTCGGATACGGGTAAGGGGTGTTACATTGAGTAGTATCAGAGCTATGGTTTAGTTGATTCTAAGACTAACCTAGGTTGTATACGAGTCTAGTTATACATGCCATAAACTGTGATATGATAGTGCGATGAATCCTGAGGATTATAAATTATGTTTTTCTTATAGTAAATGGATCTTAAAGGAGCCATGCTAGACGATGTGGAAAGTAATGCGTTGGCTCTCGCTGAAGGGACCACGCCAGTTGAGACCGGGCCCGTGATGATGTGTCAGGGCAGAGGGGCTAGAGAAGCTTACCTCCAAATGATGAATGCTTGGTATACGGAGTACGTTCGTGCGAACCTGAACAGTCCACCTCCCCCGCCTCCAATTTATCACCATTCCCCAGTAGCTCCTCAAGGAGTAGAATTGGGTAGGAGAGACAAACCCCTAGTAGATAGAATTAGAAAACATGGGGCCGAAGAATTTCAAGCAAATAAAGATGACGATCTGAAGAGAGCCGAGTTCTAGTTGGAAAACACCATTAGAGTGTTTGATAAGTTATCATGCACACTTGAGGAGTGCATAAAGTGCGTAGTGTCGCTTCTACGGGATTCAGCTTACCAGCGGTGGAACACTCTCGTGTCAGTGGTACCGAGAGAAATAGTAACTTGGGAGTTATTTCAAGAAGAGTTCTGGAAAAGGTATATTAGCCAAAGGTTCATCGACCAAAAGAGAAAGGAGTTCCTCGAATTAAAATAAGGTCGAATGACAGTTACGGAGTACTAGTGTGAATTTTTAAGGCTCAGGAAGTACGCTAAGGAGCGTGTGTCTTCTTAGGGCACCATGTGTAAGTGGTTTAAAGACGACTTAAATGAGGACATCTGATTTTTGGTGGGTATTTTAGAGATTCGAGAGTTTTTTGTGCTCGTTGAGAGAGCGTGCAGGGCCGAAGAGTTGGCCAGGGAGAAGAGAAAAGCTAATATGAAGTCTCAAGACTTGAGGAAAGACAGATAGTGAAATAACATCAATCCTCATCTAAGAGGTCTAGAGAGTTTAACACCTGATCCAATGCTTCAATGGGATCCTCGGGTAAGAACATGAGTAAGTAGCATGTGACATCCAAAGCTTAGACTACCTCGGGCGAGTGTTGGTAGTGCTCGATTGAATAGACCTAAGTGCTCACAGTGCGGTAGACGACACTTCGGCGAGTGCCGAGGAAATGAAAGAGGTTGTTTTCAATGCGGTGCCCTTGATCATTTCATCCGAGACTGCCTTGAGATGGATGAGGGTAATAAAAAACAAGAGCTGAGAGCGAGTAGTGCTCCTTCGAGGGGTAAACCGCAGAAGAACCTGGGCAGTAGAGCTAGTAGTCGAGGTGCCCCTAAAGATACTGCTGTGAGATCTGAGGGCAGAGCGCCTGCGAGGACCTATGCTATCCATGCCCGTGAAGAGGCTTCGTCTCTCGACGTGAATACTGGTACCTTTTCTATCCATGACATTTCTGCGATAGCTTTGCTTGATCCAGGTTCTACCCATTCCTATATTTGCATGAAATTGGTGTCTAGAATGACAATGCTAGTTGAGTCAGTCGAGTTTGTAGTAAAGGTGTCGGACCCACTAGGCAAGCATGTGCTAGTTGACCAAGTGTGTCGGGGTTGTCCTTTGACAATTAGAGGTCATTGCTTCCCGGCTAACTTAATGTTATTGTTGTTTGACGAATTTGATGTAATCTTGGGTATGGACTGGTTGACTGCCCATGATGTAGTGGTAAATTGTGGAAAGAAATTTATTGAGCTGAAATGCGAAAACGGGGATGTACTCTGAATTAAATCAGGTGAATCGGATGGTCTACCTATAGTAATGTATCTATGATAGCTTAGAGGTACTTGAGAAAAGGGTATGAGCCATATCTCGCTTTTGTGCTGAATACCCAAGTGTCAGAGGCAAAGATTGATTCAGTGCCAGTGGTATGTGAGTACCCGAATATGTTTCCTGAAGAGTTACCTCTAGAGAGGGAAGTCGAGTTCGGTATCGAGTTGGTCCTTGGTACAGCACCTATCTCGATCACTCCATATAGGATAGCTTCGACAGAACATAAGGAATTGAAGACTTAGTTACAAGAGTTGACGGATAAGAGTTTTGTGAGACCGAGCTATTCTTCGTGGGGAGTGCTGATTTTATTTGTTAAGAAAAAGGATGGTTCGATGAGATTGTGCATAGACTACCGTTAGCTCAACAAGGTTATACTGAAGAATAAGTATCCTTTGCTAAGGATCGACAACTTGTTCGACCAACTGAAAGAAGTGACTGTGTTCTCTAAGATTGATCTGAGGTTGGGGTATTATCAACTGAGAGTCAAGGAACAAGATGTATCGAAAACTGCCTTCCAAACGAGGTACGGCCACTATGAGTTCCTTATCATGCCTTTTTGCTTGACAAATGCTCCTGCGATATTCATGGATTTGATGAACCGCATTTTTCGACCCTACTTGGACAAGTTCGTCGGCGTCTTCATTGATGACATACTCATCTATTCTTGTAACGAGGGTGAGCATATAGAGCATTTGAGGACTATCCTGTAGACTTTAAGAGATAAACAGTTGTGCGCCAAGTTAAGCAATAGTGAATTTTGGCTACGAGAGGTTGGATTCTTGGGACACATTGTGACGGGAGACGGGATCTGGGTCGACCAGAGCAAGATATTGGCTATTGTTGAATGGAAACCGCTGAGGAATGTAACAAAAATTAGGAGTTTCGTGGGCCTAGTAGGCTACTATCGACGATTTGTTAAAGGATTTTCAATGATCGCTACTCCGATGATGAGGCTACTTCAAAAAGATGTTCAGTTTGAGTGGATAGAAAAGTGCCAGTAGAGTTTTGAGAAATTAAAGGCCTTGTTAACCGAAGCCCCAGTGTTAGTGCAACCGGAATCAGGAAAATAGTTCGTGGTGTATAGTGATGCTTTCTTGAATGGATTGGGGAGTGTGCTCATGCAAGAAGGCAAGGTAATAGCCTGTGCCTCGAGGCAACTAAATCCACATGAGAAAAATTACCCGACCCACGATTTAAAGCTTGTGGCCATAGTTTTTATGCTAAAGATTTGGAGACACTATTTGTATGGCGAGAGATGCTGAGTTTACACAGACCACAAAAGTTTAAAGTATTTGATGACGTAAAAAGAGTTGAATCTATAACAATGAAGATGGCTAGAGTTGCTAAAGGACTACGAGTTAATAATCGACTCCCATCCCGGAAAGGCGAATGTAGTCGCCGATGCGTTGAGCCGGAAGTCATTGTTTACCTTGAGGGTTATGGATGCTCGGTTGTCAATGACTGACGAGGGTTCAATTTTAGCTGAGTTGAGAGCCAGACCGATGTTTTTGCAAGAGATTGTCGAAGCTTAGAAAAGTGATAAGGAACTACAAGCTAAAATAGCTCAGTGCGAGACGGGAAATGAATCAAACTTTAGAGTTGGTGCCGATGGTTGTTTGATATATTGAGACCGATTCTGTGTACCTAAGGATGCTGAGCTAATTCAGAGGATCTTACGGGAGGCGTATAGTGGTCGCCTATCTATTCACCCGGGCAGCATGAAAATGTATAATGACCTGAAGAAAATGTATTGGTGGACAGGAATGAAAAGAGACATATTAGAGTTCATCTCTAAGTGCCTAGTTTGTCAGCAAGTAAAAGCCGAACACCAAGTACCTTCGGGTTTACTTCAGTCAGTAATGGTTCCCGAGTGGAAATGGGACTAAGTTACCATGGACTTCATGTTAGGGCTGCATTTCTCGCCAAAGAAGAAAGATACAGTATGGGTCGTCGTAGATAGACTAACAAAGTCGACTCATTTCATACCAGTTCACACAGATTATTCACTTGAGAAACTAGCTGAGTTATACATTTTCGAGATAGTGAGATTGCATAGAGTGCCCTTGTCGATAATTTCAGACAGAGATCCAAGATTTACATCTCAGTTTTGAAAAAAGTTACAAAGGCATTAGGGACAAAGTTGAATTTTAGCACGGATTTCCATCTACAGATTGATGGTCAGTCAGAGAGGGTGATTCAAATATTGGAGGACATGTTGAGATGTTGTGCTCTCGAGTTTCAATGAAGTTGCAAAAAGCACTTACCGCTTGTCGAGTTCACCTACAACAATTAGCTACCAGTTGAGTCTTCAAATGGTGCCTTATGAGGCTTTGTATGGGCGCAAGTGTCGACCGCCCTTGTATTGGTTAGAACTTAAAGAGGATTAGATACAAGGGGTCGATTTAGTTAAAGTTACCGAAGAGAAGGTTAAGGTAATTCGAGATTGCTTGAAAGCCGCCTCAGATAGACAGAAATCTTACGCGGATTTGAAGCGAAAAGAGATTGAGTTTCAAGTCAGGGATAAAGTGTTCTTAAAAGTCTTCCCGTGGAAGAAAGTCCTTCGATTTAGTAGGAAAGGCAAGTTAAGTCCACGGTTTATTAGACCTTATGAGGTGACCAAAAGAATTAGACCGGTAGCATACCGTTTAGCATTGCCATCCGGTTTGGAGAAAACTCATGATGTCTTCCACATATTGATGTTATATTGCTACCACTCTGACCCTTCTCGTGTGATATCACCGACAGAGATAGAGATAAGTCTGGATATGACCTATGGTGAAGAGCCTGTTAAGAATTTGGCTCGGGAGGTCAAAAAATTGAGGAACAAAAGTATAGCACTTGTAAAGGTCTTATGGCATAGACATGGAGTCGAGGAAGCCACATGGGAACCCAACGAGACTATGAGAGATCAGTACACGAACCTCTTTAACGGTAAGATTTTCAGGGACGAAAATCCCTAAAGGAGAGAATTGTAACAACCCAAATTTGGTCTTAGACAAAATAGTGATTTTGAAATCACTTACTCGAGGTTAGAGAAAATTAGTTTAGCATTATTTTATGTGTCATAGTATTTTTATAAGGGTGCATGAAAAATTTGGTGAATTAATTTACGTGATTGAAGGCTTAATCGTGAAAAAGGACTAAATCGCATAAAAGGTAAAAGTTACAAATTACTAGTAAATTGAGTTAAATAGCTAGAGAATTAAAATTTTGGGGTTTTAAAGGGTAAATAGGCCCTTAATTATATGATGGCCAGCCATGTGAAGCAAAGGAGACAAGAAAAGAAGAAGGGTCAAAGTTAGGTGACTTAATTTGGTAAAAATAATAGCCTAATTGCCTAGCCGTCAATTTTTTTTCTTTCTTTTTGCCTTCACCTTCACTGAAAATATCAACCATTGGAGGGTTTTGAAGCTTCAAAATTTTCAGCAACTTCTAGTACTCATAAGTAAGTGATTTTTAAGGTCTCTCTTGAATATTTTTGCATTTTTAGAACCCTTGTAGTGTGGGCTACTTATTGAGAGGCCTAATTTGAGAAATGGTTGAGAGTTTAGAGTTTTTCCATTAATGAATGAATGTTGTTTTCTGGATTTTTATGGAAGAAAATGAGTCATAGTTGTATAATAAACAACTTTTATAAAAGGGTGTTCATGGAAAACACCTAAATTGGACTTAGTTGTAAAGTTGTAAAATAAAGAGTAAGTGTGTGAAATAATAGGAATTTTAGGTTGCCATAAAAGTGAAAAGAGTTTGATTAGGCTTGGTAAATAAGGAAATTCAATAAAAAAATCAATTTCTGAGCCTAGGGGTAAAATGGTCATTTTATAATGTCTAGGGGAAAAATGGTCATTTTTCAAAATTATGATTCTTGACTTGTTTAAATTAGATTGGTGATTAAATTAGTGAATTTTCATTGTTATAGATCAAGATTTGCCAAATTTGAACCTAGACCGGGGGAAGGCCAAGCAAATCGATTAAATCAAATAGTCATCTCCATTTTGTATACTGAGGTAAGTTGTAAGTAAATAATACAACATTACCAATTTTTATGCATGAAATCATTGTTTCATCATAAGATAATGCCTTGTGAATGGAGCTATGTATGAGTATGTTTATTTGAGCATGAATTATTGAATGATGATATTAGTCATGAAAAGATGAGAAAATGCGTAACAGAGCCTGGTTGAACTTTAAGAATTGTGACACTAGGGTTGATACGAGAGCTAGTGTAAGACCATGTCTGGGACGTGGCTTCGGCCTCGCTACGTGTTAATGTAAGACCATGTCTGTGACATAGCATCGACATTGATATGAGTGCTAGTGTAAGACCATGTCTGGGACATGGCATCGGCTTGGAGATGTATCAGTGTAAGACCATGAATGGGACATGACATCGGCACGGATAGAGGAGAGCAAGTGTAAGACCATGTTTGGGACATGGCATCGGCCTCGATTCATTGAGAGTTAGTGTAAGACCATGTCTAGGACATGGCATCGACTTGATATATAAGCTAGTGTAAGACCATGCCTGAGACATGGCATCGGCTCAATACCCTACGTTGGAGGCTTATTGAATATCCTTTAGTATTCTAAATAATTCAATAGGAAAATTTAGAGTAAATGCTTAGTTGTGAGATATTGTGATGACCTTTGTAAGTGGTGCAGGTGCTTAAGTGTAATGCATGAAATGTGAGCTCACTAGCATGCTGTATGATTAGTAAAGGATGGAATCGAGTAAGTTATGTTGCATCTATTCTTTGTATCATGCATAAATTGTGATGCAATAAAAGTTTGTCATGATTTGGTAAGTTGTTGCTATTTATTTACTTATGACTTACTAAGCTTTACACTTACCCCTCTCCTTTCCATTTTCCTTTAGTGCCACCCAAATAGCTCGTGGATTATTGGACGTCAGAGGTCTCATTCACACTATCGGCATAAGTATTCAGTATAGTTAGCTTTAGCATTTTGAGAATATGGCATGTATAGGACTTTATTTGTTTGCTAAGTTTCATATTATTTTGAAGCCAAATGTGTTGGTTTGTCTTTGAAATACTTCATTTTGTATAAGGCTAAAGTTATTGGCTAATATTTACCATTGGTTATCAAATGCAAATGATAATGTTTTCATGAATGAGAATTTAGCATGAGTAATTGTATGTGCTAGGAGTAATAGAATGAATGCGTGGTTTGCTAGATTATATTAACTTGTGTGGATACCCAATTATGACTATTGGTTGAGTATTGGAGTCTTGGTATACTTGAATATGTGTTTGATGTTGTTTCAGGGTGGCAAAAAGGGCGTGCCTTATTTTTGTCTACACAGGTAGCCACACATGCGTGTGTCTAGGTGATATGTGTGATATGAAGCAATAAAATTTATAAACTATGATCATACCCAAAACTAACTAATATCACGATAAAAGGCAAGTGCACCTATCGAATAGTAGTATAGTTAGTGGCAAGACCGGAATATCAAATCCAAGGAACTATGAGTACTAGTAATGACTTTCTTTCTATTATCTAGCCTAAAAATAAAGAGGCTTTGGTTGTAAACTAAACTAAACAAACTAAAGAAATGACAAAGAGTAAAGTGGGAGATTGCTTTTGGGAAAGATTGATTGATTAAGACAATACCTAAGGAAGAATCCACCTAGACTTCACTTGTTATCTAACTTTGAACCAGATGATTTCTTCATTTGAATTGATCCGTAAAGATCCCTAATTTATGCTAATACCTTCGTCGAGGATAAAAAACTAGGAACCACTAATCCTAGGCACATTTTAATCTCTAATCCGACAGATTTTCGTCGTCCTATGTCTAAGATTGCGATCAACTCCGCTTATTTGTGTTGGATCTACTCCTATGCAGGGACTTTTGCTCCTCCACATAGGCACATTTGACTTAAATCAATATCCCAGACATATCAATTTAAGAGTTAAAAACATAATTAAGAACAAATCAAATATTTATCACACAACTCAGATAACAATAACAAGATCTCTCTTAGGTTTCATCTCCTTAGGTATTTAGGAATTTAGTTCATGTTTATAAAAGAAAACATCTTAGAAGAAATAAAATAACAAAACATAAGAAAACCCAAAACTCTTGAAAGGATTGAAGGGAGATCCTCTGTCTTGATGTAGATCCTGGCTTCTAAGATGGATCAATCGGCTTCCCTTTGAGTAATTCCCTCCTTTAACTCCCCGTTTTGGCGGGAAAATAGTACCCTTAGTGGGGAATCAAGCACACCTTTTGTAGTTGCCTCCTAGAGTTTTTATATAGAGCTTTAGAATGCCTTTCTTAGCCCCTAAGTAGCCTTTTTCGAGTGAAATTGAACTTCCTTACGACAGGGACACGCCCACGTGATCAAGGTCCAGGCCGTGCTCAAGCCTGTTAAGGTGGCACGACTGTGTGGTCTGGCCATGCTCAAGCCTGTTAAGGTGGCACGGCCGTGTGGTCTAGCCGTGCTAGTCGGGGTTGGGCTGTGTCTGAGCTTAAGGTGGCACAACCGTGTGACACAGCCGTGTAGTGAATCTCCAGGCCGTGTTGATTATTGAACTGGGCCTATTTTGCCCTTTTTGGCCCGTTCCTTGCTTTTTTCTCTTCTCTAAGCTCACCTGAGTATAAAACATGAAATAAAGGGATTAAGAGCACCAATTTCCACAAATTCAATGATAATTCATCCAGAATTTAGGCTAAGCATAAGGTAAAAACATGTATAATTTATCGCTTATCAAATACCCCCACACTTAAGCCTTTGCTTGTCCTCAAGCAAAATCTCAACTCACAGTTAAGAATCATTCTTCTCAACTTATAATCATTATCAATAATGTTTGAAACTAATCCATAAGTAATCATACAATGAGAATTCAACCAGAAGAACATTAAAGTTTCAAACACTCTAAGTTGAGAATTTTATCACAGAAACATAGGTTTTCTCCCTTTTCCTAAGTAATTACCTTTCAATCAAAATTAACAAGAGTTGACATCCTCACTAAAGATTCACTCTATCCACTGAAAGTGTTTAGGGTTCAAAAATTAAGCACTCATTAGTCAACCTAAAAAGTTATTACCATAGGCTTGCAAGAAAATCAAATCTCCACCATTATAGATTGATATGACACATCAATCAAAAGGTCTTTCAATGGTTGTAATGGGGCTTTGGTTAGGGGTGTTGTCACAAGCTGAAAAAGAGGGTTAGAATAGAGATTGAATTGAAAAATCATCTAGCTAGAAAAATCTCTATCACTAGAACATATTTCTCGAGCTAAGCCTTATGATGACATCATTCTGGATTCGATAGCTTATAGTAGAAATATGCAAAAAAAATTAAACTATAACTGAAATATGAATTACAACTGAATTAACTGTATATACCATTTTTTTAAGAACAAATCAAATATTTAATTACAAACTTTACAAACTAAAAAAGAGAACAAAGCTAGATAATAATTTCAACTCAAATCTCGACAAAAAAAATAGGGATCAAAATAATTGAATGGAATTCAACAAAAAATGGGTTGTAGGTTAATATTAGAGGTAGGTCAAAGAATGGGTTGTTAGGCTCAATGGGGTTCACTAGGGGTTAATTTATGGAGGTAGGCTTTTATGGAGTAAGTGGGTTAAACCTAGGTGCCTTTATCATTTCGATGTATCAAATCAATGATGTGGTCTCGACATGTATAATCGAAGCAAGTTCTACAATAACAAATCAGTATTGACTCACTCAAAGCAACAATAAAAGTGAGCACGAAAGAATGTATGCTCAAAAGGCTAAAAATCTCACCAGAATTGTGGCTTTTGATGTCAATCCTGCGAATTTCAAATCTCAAGATAACACTTAAAATTAGAGAAAATAAGCTAGAAAAAATTTAAATTCTCAAAAATTTCAACTTATTATGCTTGATTCCCTAATGTCTTAAAGTTTGAATAATCAAACCATAAGTACCTATGTCTTAATTCTTAACATATCAATAAAAATTATAAATCAATCAGAATTAATTCCTAATAGGAGATTGAAATTAATGCAAAGAATGAAAGTGAGAATTCAAAATTTTAAGAACAATGCAAAATATTAGTTGTAAAAATTTTTCAGGGGTTCGAAAAGAATGCAATGACTGAAAGTAAGTCCCCCCCACACTTAATATGTACATTGCCCTAATGTACAAAGATACATTAGTAGCAATAGAAGCATAATATCATAAAATAGGGAAAGAAATGAAACTCCCTGAATTGGATGAATTTTGTGAGATGGTTGTGGCTGCAGAGTGTCTGGGACAAAGGAAGGTGCGGAGGTCGATACTCCAGTGGTGGTAGCGGCTGTTTGTCCACAGCTGCTATGCTGAGAGGGTATGTTTGTCGGTATTAGGTGGCTAAGGTTCCTATTAGATTTTGGATTTGAGCTTAGAGCTCCTTTGAAACTAGAAGGCATTTATCAGTTTTAGGGAATTTGGATTAGCAAAGTGTACTTGTTAAGAAATAGCCGATATGAAATAATTGAAATAAAGAAAAAAATAAAAATAAACTAAGTTCTTAAAATATGAAAATTCAAATAATGAAAAAGATAAGATGAAAGAAAAGAAAAAAGAAAAATAAAAATGAAAATAAAGGAGAAGAAAAGAGGATTCAGAAGTCCTAATCCTCAGATGGTTCACGAGGTGGGGGTGGTGATGAGATGTGTAGATGTTGGCATATCTACTGAAGAGTAGTGTCGATGTGATTGAAGCGTTGAAAGCACTACTACTCAAATTGTGTGAGGCACTCGGATATGTCAGCATATGAAGCTGCCACATGAACTAGGAGGCGAGGGGGTGGTGGCTCAGTTGGTGGCTCCTCTGTTGGTGGGACATCATTAGTAATGTCCTTGAGGTCCTCCTGCTCGGCCTCTCTAAGTAGACAGTATTGTGGAGGGTCGGTCCCACGTCGGCGCTAAATCATCCTCATATGTAGCATAGTTTGGATGCCCTATGGGGGCATCTGGCCGATCAGTGTGTAAGAGGATGTCTAGGCTACAGTGTTAAGTAGGCCGAAGTGACGGGCCAGTCGAGTGATGTATGGGCCCATGGAGATTACGCCCCTACGGTGTCGCTCAGTCTGATGTTGGATGGCATGGGCAATGAAGTAGGCGAGATCGATCACATGAATGTGTGCCATGCTCCATAAAAAGTAGGCGTCGTGGGTGTTGATGATGCCAGTACTCTCGCATCTGCCCACCAGTGTGTGCACGAGGAGGGCATGTATGTACCTTAGAGATGGGGCGAGAGCTGTCGCCTTGGAGCGACTGGGGTCTTATGTGGCCCATGTAGGGACTATGGCCTTCCAACACTCAGATGGTGATAGGTGGATATCATGGTGGAGCTCGAAGAGGTCTTCTTCCTCCACAAACTGCTCAGTGTAGAGGCCTAGTGCTGTACTGAACTCTGATACACTAAGCTGACGAACGAGGCCTCCTAGCTGAAATTGTATCATTCTTGGATCATCGTGTCGGCTTATCACTGTCTAGAGGTGAAATGTGGAGCAGAACTCGAGGGTGAGTTCGAGATAGGTGGGCTCCACAATCTGAAAGAACTGCTCCCATGGGTCTATCGTCAACAAGGCCCGGACCTCATCCGCTAAGTGGACCTGCTCTAAAGCGGCCCTGTCAATGCACCTTCCAACTCTGAGAGGTCGCGCCCGTAATATCTGAAATAACTCCTCTTGAGAATTCTGCGGGAATTGGATGAATGGTTGTCGGACTTCGACAGTGGGTCTAGAAGAGGAACCACTGGGTCCCTTGCGCTTTTTAGAGGTAGGGACGACAGCTTTCTTTCCGCGAGAAGATGACATTGTACCTAAAATACAAAACGAAAAAAAGTATGCATTAGTCCTAAAAAAAATTGAAACTAATAATATGAATATTAATAAGTTCTTAAGGTTAAATGACAAATTAAACAAACCAAAACATTATTAAGTATAGTATTGAAATGTTGATTTCACTAACCTACTAATATAATCAATTCATCCTAAGCATGGTATCAAATGATGGATGTATAGATATCATTTTATACTAAATGACAACTACTCTAGATAGGTAAAAGTGGCAGCCAAAGAAGAGGTCTAAATGACATAATGAATTTTTCTAGAATGATCTTGCTAAATGAATGAATTTTCTATCAACAATAAAGCAAATAACTAAATAAATGAGATAATAAACAAATAAATAGATAAATGATATAAAAAATAAGGAGAAAAGTGAGAAAAGGGGAACCAAATGGGTGATTATAGGGCGGAACACGGTCGTGGCAAGGTTGCACGGGCGTGGAGGTGTTGTTAAGGCTGGCAGCAGCACTAGGAATAGTGGGTATAGGAGTTGGGTTGAGAGGTTTTTAGGGTTTAAGTGAAGAAGAAGATGAATAGTGAGGGTTTAAATAGGATTTTAGGTCACACGGGCGTGTTATATGCCCGTGTGAGTCGAGTTTGGCCCGTATGGTTCAAAATTTGGGGATTTTGGCATACCTGGTTCGAGACACACGCCCATGTTCCTAGGGCGTATTGGGGCACATGGCCGTGTCCTTCGATGTTCGCTTCTCACACGGCCGTGTAGATGGTCACACACCCGTGTCTTAAATGGCATGTTCGACCACGCCCTTGGGGCACGGGCGTGTCAAACGCCAGTGTTGCATTAATAGGTTTGGCCATAATTGTGGGACACAGGCGTGTTGCGTGCCCTTGTCAATTTGTTAGGCTTAGCCACGGCCATATCGCACAGCCATGGCTTGGTGTCGCAGCCCGTGTCTCTATTTATGATGCCACACGGTCTTTGGCACCACCGTGGCGATGCCCGTGTTCCTTGAAAATCTTACATTTAGAGGGTCAGTTGATGAATTAGAGAATAAAAGAATTGAACTTAAGTCAGTGCTCGGGTTGCCTCTTGAGAAGCACTTATTTAGAGTTTAAGCTCGACTCTGCTTGCGTGTGTCATCACGAGGGTTCATGGAGCTGAGGCTCCTCCCTATTATTCTTAAAATCCTCACCTTTATAATGTTTGAGCCGATGACTGTTTACCTTGAAAGTGCTTTGGTTTGGATGAGTTACCTCGACTGTGCAGTATGGGAAGACAGTTTGAACAGTGAATGGGTCTAACCATCTTAATTTAAGTTTTCTAGGATATAGTTTAAGCCTTGAGTTGTATAGCAAGACAAGATCGTCAGTTTGAAACTACTTAGGTTGTCTTAAACGATTGTCATGGCGTCGCTTTGTAGCTTTCTTATATAATTGTGAGTTTTCATATGCATTGCAGCGCCATTCATCTAGCTCATTTAATTGCATTAGATGTTTCTCACCTGTAAGTTTAAAATCAAGATTTAGGAATTTGATAGCCCAAAATGCTTTATGTTCAAGTTCAAATGGTAGATGACAACTTTTTCTGTAAACAAGTCTATAAGGAGATGTTCCTATGGGAGTTTTGAATGCAGTTCTATAGGCCCATAAAGCGTCATCTTCTTTTCTTGACCAATCTTTCCTGTTTGTTTCTACCATTTTCTCTAGTATGCATTTTAATTCTCTATTTGTTACTTCAACTTGTCCACTAGTTTGTGGATGACAAGGGGTAGCTGTTCTATGGTGCACTCCATATCTTTTTAACACTTTATCAAATTGAGCATTGTAAAAATGAGTACCCCTATCACTAATAATTATCCTAGGTGTTCCAAATCGGGAGAAAAGTTTTTTAGAAAACGTACCACCATTCTAGCATCATTAGTAGGTAAAGCTTGGGCTTCCACCCATTTTGACATGTATTCTACTGCTACTAGTATGTATTTATTCCCAAACGAAGTAGGGAAGGGACCACGAAATCAATACCCCATCCATCAAATATTTTACATGAGAGTATATACGTTTGAGGCATTTCATTAAGCTGTGAGATATTACCTGTCCTCTGGCATTTATCACAAGAGGTCACAAACCTGTTGGCATCCTTGAAAAGGGTGGGCCAGTAAAAACCTGATTCGAGTATTTTGTAAGCAGTTCTAGTTCCACTATGATGTCCTCCTGTTGGTCTGGAATGGCAGTGATCCAGAATTTTATATGCTTCCGTCTTAGTAATGCATCTTCAACTGACTTGATCTGCGCAAATACAAAAAAGGAAAGGGTCTTCCCAAAAGTAATTTTTCACATCAGCGAAGAATCACTTCTTTTGCTGATGGGTCAAACGTTTTGGGGTTATGTTAGCTGCTAACTAATTTGCAAAATCAGTAAACCAAGGGTCTTCAATTTCTGTTACGACTAGGAGTTGTTGTTAAGGAAACGAGTCATTTATTTAGGTTTTGTCGAAGTCCTTGAGGTGTGGATTTTCCAATCTTGAAAGGTGATCTGCTGCCAAATTTTCAGCTCCTCTCTTGTCTTGTATCTCTAAGTCAAATTCCTGTAATAATAGAATCCATCTTATTAATCGAGGTTTTGCATCAGTTTTAGTTAAAAGATAATGAAGAGAGGAATGATCAGTATAAATGATGACTTTAGATAGTATTAAATATGATCTAAATTTGTCAAACGCAAAAATAACAACTAGCAATTATTTTTCCGTGGTGGTATAGTTCTCTTGCGCAGCCGTCAAAGTGTTGCTAGCATAATAAATCGGTTGAAAGTGCTTGTCTCTTCGTTGTCCTAGAACTGCACCTACTACAAAATCACTCGCATCACACGTTAGATCAAAAGGTAAATTCCAATCAGGTGCAATTATAATTAGGGCATTAATTAATTTTTCTTTGAGAGTGTTAAAAGCCTCTAAACATTCTTGATCAAAATTGAAAAGCACATCTTTTTCTAGTAATTTTGTTAAAGGCTTGGCTATTTTAGAAAAGTCTTTAATAAATCTTCGATAAAAGCCAGCATGTCCTAAAAAGCTTCTTATAGCCTTAACCGAATTAGGGGGAGGTAATTTTTCAATAGATCCAACTTTTGCTTTATCTACCTCTATCCCTTTACTAGAAACTTTATGTCCTAATACAATACCTTCTTGAACCATAAAGTGACATTTTTCCCAATTAAGCACAAGATTCGTTTCCTCACATCTTATTAGAACATGTTTTAAATTATTAAGACAAAGTTGGAAGGAGTTACTGAAAACCGAAAAGTCATCCATAAATACCTCCATAATGTCTTCCACGAGTTCGTCACAGATAGCTAACATGCATCGCTGAAAAGTAGCAGGGGCATTACATAATCCAAAAGGCATTCTACGATAAGCAAACGTACCGTATGGGCATGTGAACATTGTCTTGTCTTGATCTTCTAGAGCTATCGGGATTTGGAAGTAACCACAGAGGCCATCCAAGAAGCAGTAATACCTATGTCCTGATACTCTTTCCAACATCTGATCGATAAAGGGTAGGGGAAAATGATCTTTTATAGTTGCATCATTCAACTTTCTATAATCAATACAAACTCTCCATCCAGTGACTGTTCTTATAGGTATTGATTCCTTTTTTTCATTAGTCACCACAGTCATGCCTCCCTTTTTAGGAACAACCTGCACAGGACTTACCCAAGAACTGTCAGAAATAGGATAAATAATCCCTGCATCTAGAAGTTTAATTACCTCAGTTTTTATGACTTCCTTCATGTTGGGATTCAATCGTCTCTGAGTTTGCACATATGGCTTATATTCATTCTCCATTAAAATTTTGTGGGTGAAAAAAGAAGGACTAATTCCTTTAATGTCAGAAATCTTCCAAGCTATAGCTTTTTTGTGTTCTCTTAATACTTAATTCCTCTTTCTCCTCAGCGCTCAAATCCGATGCGATAATTACTGGTAGTGTAGAATCATCTCCCAAAAATGCATATTCCAAGTGATTAGGCAATTGTTTTAGTGCCAATTTAGGAGGTTCATCAATCGAGGGTTTTTGTCTCAGTTCGTCATTTATCTTAATACCCTCATAACTTATGTGCCTTGTGGCAAGTTCATTAGAGTTCAAATCCTTTATTACTTTCTTTAATTCAGTGGTGGCTTCATCTTCCTCCCCACCTTGGACAAGACACAGTTCCAACGTGTCTTCAAAAGTGATTTCCTGAAAAGTGTCTTGAACAAAATAATCAATAGATTCAATAAAATAACATGAATCATCTTATTCTCTAGATAATCGCATAGCATCATAAATTTTAAAAACAACTTCTTCCTCACCAACCCTAAGCATTAGTTTACCATCCCCTACATCAATAACAGCTCTAGTAGTAGCTAAGAATGGGCGTCCTAAAATTAAAGGTACCTCAATATCTTCATCCATGTCAAGCACAACAAAATCAACAGGGAATATAAATTTATCTACTTTTACTAATACATCTTTAATGATTCCCCTAGGATATTTAACAGATCTATCAGCTAATTGTATACTCATCCTAGTAGGTTTCGGTTCCCCTAAACCTAGTTGCTTAAACATTTTGTAGGGCATTAGGTTAATACTAGTGCCTAAATCAGCTAAGGCTTTTTCAATGTTTAAACTGCCAATTAAGCAAGGAATAGTAAAACTTCCTGGATCTTTCAGTTTGGTTGGCAGTTTATTTTGGAGAATAGCTGAGTATTCCTCGTTGAGTTCTACTGTGGACAGTTCTTCCAACTTTCTTCTATTTGTAAGAAGTTCCTTTAAAAATTTTGCGTACTTTGGCATCTGCGGAATTGCTTCAACGAAAGGTAAGTTAATATGTAGCTGTTTAAAAAGTTTAAGAAAGCATCCATGCGGTCTTTCTTTAACTTTGCTGGATATGGTATGGGTGGTTTATACTCTTTAAGTGCTGGTGGAGTACTTTCTTTAGGTTCTGCTTCCTCTACCTTTTTTTTTTTTAAATTCTTGAATAGACTTCTTTTCAGGTTCAGCTAGTACTTTTCCATCCCTTAAGGTAACTGCTTTCACATGTTCTCTAGGATTATGTTCAGTATTACTCGGCAAACTACCTTGTGGTCTATCAGATATCATTTTTGCGAGTTGACCAATCTGATTTTTGAGCCCTTGAATAGAAGCTTGTTGGTTTTTAAGTACTGTTTCAGTGTTTTGAAAACGAGTTTCGAAAACCAATATGAAATTTTCCAACATTTCCACGAGGTTTGGTTTCTTTTCTTAACAATACGGTGGTTGTTGAAATTCCGGAGGGGGTGGTGGTGGTCTTTGATTGACTTGACCGCGCCATGAAAAATTAGGGTGATTCTTCCAACCTGCATTGTAAGTATTGTTGTAAGGATTATTTTGAGGTCGAGAATTATTACCCATGTAATGCATTTGTTCATTTTCTGTGTTATGTCCATAGGGATGGTATTCTGGGTTGCTCACTCCTCCTAGGTGTGAGTCACACTACGTGCCTGGATGTACCTGCATAGAACCAATAAAACCATCAATCTTTTTATTTAAAAGTTCTACCTGAGTGGAAAACATTGTGACTGCATCAATATTAAAAACTCCTGCAGCTTTCGTCAGCTTTGTTCCCATGACTTGCCACTTATAGTTATTCAGTGACATCTCTTTTATAAACTAGTAAGCTGCTTCGGGTGTTTTGTTGTTGATTGTTCCTCTGGCGGCTGCATCAATCATTTGTCTTGTTGAATGATTCAAACCGTTATGAAAGTTTGAACTTGTAGCCACAAAGGTAACCCATGGTGAGGGCACCTCCTTAATAAATCCTTATCTCTCCCAGGCATCGTAAAGTGTCTCTAAATCCATCTGCACAAAAGAAGAGATATCATTCCGCAATTTAGCTGTTTTAGCTGGAGGAAAATACTTAAGTAAAAAATTTTTGGTAATTTGTTCCCATGTAGTGATTAAGCTTCGTGGTAGGGAATTTAACCATTGTTCAGCTTTATTCCTTAGGGAGAAAGGGAATAGTCGAAGGTGAATAGCATCATCAGAAGCACCATTTATTTTAAAAGTGTCACAAAATTCCAAGAAATTGGCTAAATGTGAGTTGGGATCCTCATCCTGTAAACCATCAAGCTGAACAAATTGTTGAATCATCTAAATAGTGTTAGGTTTTAATTCAAAATTATTTGCAGCAATAGTAGGCCTAACAATACTAGATTCAGTACCAGCCAAATTAGGTTTAGCATAATCATACATAGTACAAGGAGCATTATTTTGGTTCACTAGTTCTGCAGCTATCACAGGAGGTGGTAGATTGTCCTAATTTGCTTCCATCTCCTTAGCAGGCTCAGGTTCTTGTTCCTGCTCTGGATACTGTAAGCTTCATCTGATCTCTCTACGAGTTCTGCGAACTGTGGCTTCTAAATCTTCGTCGAACAACAGTGGTCCTCTTGGGTTTCTTCTAGTCATAAACTAGAGATAACTGGACCTTAGGTTCACTCACGGTTCACTCACGGGCATGTGATTAGGCCGTGTGTCCCCTGCACCTTAGGTTGATACATTAAATGCCCATCAATATACCACATGGGCATGAGACAAGGTCGTGTGTCTCAACTATGTGGAGGACATGGCCAAGCACATGGGTATATGCCACGGCCGTGTGATTGCTGACATCAGAAACAGAATGTCAAGGTTTTTGCACATGGGCCATGACACGGGCATGTCATGGCCGTGTGGGGGACACGAGCTGAGCACACGGGCGTGTGCCTGGCTGTCTAAAAACCCCTGTAGGTTCAAAGTTAGAAAATAAATTCACACGGACAAAGGGCATGGGCATGTCCCTAAGTGCTTAGGCTGTGTGTGGCACACAGGCCATCAGCACAGCCATGTCTAGAGGCCACATGGGCGTGTTGCCCTTCCATACGGGCGTATGCCATGTTTTTAGTGGATTTTCTTGAAAGTTTCTGAAGTGCCCGAAATGGTCCTGGATCATTTCTAAATCATGTTTTAGGCCTTGTAGGCCCATATGAAAGTTCGTAGGACATTGTTTGAAAAAGTCTTAAATTAGGACACATTTCAATGAGTGTAAATTAAAGAGTTGCATGTGATTTAGTAAGGTAACGCTTCATACCCTATTTCGGTGTCAGATACGGGTAAGGGGTGTTACAATAATCGACTAAGCATCTGGCTTCACATTGGTTATTTCAAACTGTTTCAATACCTTATTAATGTATTAAGCTTGTGATAGAGCTACGGTTTTATTCTTTCGATCCTTAAGGATCAAATTCCAAGAATATAACTAGCTTCACCTATATCCTTCATGCTAAATTGTTGAGCTAACCATAGTTTAAGTTATGACAGTTCTCTTATTGTTTTTGATAAGTAGTATATTATCGCCATACAAAATAAGGAATACCACCTTTTTTTTTCCTTTATACGCTTATAAACACAAGGTTCATCAACGTTTTGCTCAAACTCAAAAATCTTAATCTTTTGATCAAATTTTTTATTCCATGAGTGGGACATCTTCTTAAGTCCATAAATAGATATTATCATTTTGCAAACTTTCTGCTCATTTCCTTTGACAACATAGCTAGTGGGTTGAGCCATGTAAATGGTATCATCAAGATAGTCATTCAAGAATGCTATCTTGGCAACCGTTTTCCAAATCTTATAATTGAGAGTAATGTTAATGGATAAAAGTACGCGAATAAAATTGAGGATAGCTACTGGAGAGAAGGTCACATCGTAATTGATGCCTTCTTCTTGTGTGCCTTCGAGTCTAGCTTTATGTGTTTCCACTTTCCCTTTTCCATTTCTCTTCTTCCTATAGATCCACTTACACTTTATGGGTTTAATCCCAGGTAGTAAGTCTACAAGTTCCCACACCGTATTAGATTCCATAATATCCATTTCGACATCCATGGCCTAGTTCTAGAACATGGAATCAATGTCCTGTATAGCCTCCTTATAAGTGAGTGGATCACCATTCTCATGATTAGCTTTCGTATTATATATACTACTATCATAGATGAAGAAGTCCAGTTTCTTAGAAACTCTTTCACTACGACGAATTCCCCTATGTTGTTGATCATTTGTAGGTTTTTCTACAACTTTCTCAAAAATTGAACTTCGTGATTGTTCTACAACTCCTGAAAGTTCCTCGAGTACCGCTTTACTTTGAGGGTTAAAGTTATCCATGTATCTTTCTACAAGGAAAGTAGCATGAGTAGAAACTTTAATTGTATTATCTTTTGGATAGTAGAATAACCCACCCTTTATTCTTTTCGAATATCCTACAAACATGCACAATTCTATTTGTACAATCAACTTCAATCAACTTCTTTGCATCCTTATCCAAAACTTGTGTTGGACATGTAACACCCCATACCCGATCCAGTCATTGGACCCGAGCTATAGGATGCTTCAACAATAAATAGAAACATTCACACGTAATTTACTCAATATTTTTCAATAAATCAAAATATATAAGTTAAGTCTATGTTTAACATGCATTACAAACAAAATTGAGTCTCAATCGAGCTTACGAAAGCCCTTAAGCTGCGGAACCAAATTGGGACCATTTTGAAACTTTTACAAAAAGTTAGGTAAAAAGGTAACATAGGGGTCACACGACCGTGTGATAGGCTAAAGCCATGTGGGGTTGCATCAGACAACCGTGTTCCCAAACCTTGTAACAAATTATTTTCATGTAATCTAGGGTCACACAATCGTGTCACTAGGCTATGTAACTAATTTTGATCATGTGAACTCAAAACCAACCTGAATGTGTGGAACACATAGTTGTGTCAACTACCTATGTGTGACACACAACCATGTGGTAACCCGTGTGAAGCATAAATGACCCTTTTTGTGCAAGTTACATACCATCCATACAAAGTGACCTATAATGTCATTTTATGTCATTCAATTCTACTCTAAATCATACACATTTCAAGGCTAAAACCTCAATTCACATAATCATTTAAATATATAACCAATATGACCTCATTGGCACCAACCAAAACATTGAACACAATTCAACTACCAATTGTGTTTTAACCATTTCATTTCACAACTTGAATAATGCCAAAGGTAATATTTGCTTAACACAAACCAAAGTCAATAGCCATTTCATGCCACCAGCTAAATCGTATGCATAATGCCATTCAAAATGCCAAACTTGACATTAACCATACATTATATATCAAACCACAAACATAAGTTTAAATACAATGATATTATATCAAGATACATACTATCTTGCATTAGTTCATCCAACCTATGTACATGCCATAAGTAACCAAAATGAAAGATCAAAAAGTATACCGAATTTAGAGATGATAAGTGCGTGCTTCTTATTAATCTAATTGACATGTTCCGAACATTCAAAATCTACAAAAAAGTAGTAACACAGGTAAGTATATAAAATACTTAGTAAGCTTATAGAATATAAATATTTACCTACCTCAATTTCATATCCCATACAAATTCATATGTAAAACAAATATACCTATAAAGATTCAAACAACATCATTAACATATAAGGTTTTGAGCTCAATCACACATATAACCTCAATAATTCACATTTTAATTTGAAACCAACTTGTACCTTATATCTAAATCATGTAAATTACTTTGCTAACATCCAATGGCATATCATCACATTTTCATTCACAATTCTACCCGATGAAAATTCATAAAAGAACTTCATACATAGGTGAAAGTAATAATATCTGGTTACCCGTTTAGGTTAAACCTACACAAAAATGAATAATAGTGTCTAGTTACCTATTAGGGTTAAAAAACTACATGAATAATGAATAATAGTGCCTGGTCACCCGTTAAGGTTGAACCTACACAACAATTAGCCTGGCCAGGGTTTAATACCTATATTCTCGAGTCCGCAACACATGTTTGAGCTTGGAACCTTCAAGCATTAAATCGTAACCTCGTACACTAGACTTTTACTAATTTCATCGAGATTTATCCTCACATTATACCACAATTCATAGTCACCAACAATCACTGTCGAAACCATTTTTTTAAAAGTGGGTTGACTTTTATTATTATTATTAAAAAAAAGAAAATGGGAGTCACCACCAATCCTTTTTTATTGAGGTGTGATCGGATCACCTTGTAATTCAATCATTTTAATAAAAGTTTAAATTTACTAAAACGATAATTTTTGGTCTACAAAATCAAGAAAATGGGTTCGAGAGTCGATTACGCACGAGGAAGGATTAGCACCCCCCGACACGCCCAAAATTGGTACCTAGTTGATTACTTAGTGTCTTTAGTGTCGAAAATTAAAAATTTGAAGAAATTTAGGATACGATTCTTTATTAAAATATTATTTAACACGAAAATGGCTTTATTTTGAGTTAATCAAGAAAAAAGATCACGTCCTGTAAGTTAGGACACAATGCCTTAACTTCTCGAAACAAGAATAAACACGGAATAAATTTATTTGTTTGAAATAGATTTGACTATCTCGATTTTTAGAAAGAAATCATATTCCGTAAGTTAGAACACGATTTTTCTTGATTCCCGAGAATATTTTAATTAAATTTTCATGCTAAAATAATGTTTGATTATTTGGGTTTATCGAGAACATTGAAACCCCGTATAGGGAACGACTTTTCAAATCTCCAAAATATGAATATTGCTTATTTAAAAAATCTTTTTTATGAATAAATACCAATGTAAAACTTCTTTTTTAAAGCGATATATATTTATCTTATTTGTGGTGTAGTGTAAAACCAACCTATATATTTAAACATAATGCACAACATAATAACGATGAAATAATGTAAAAATAGATATACGGGTAGAATATTAGGAGGATAAATAACAAATAAATAAATGAATATCATAGTAGTAACAACATGAATGTAATAGCAATATGAGCATCAATTTAAGGCATCAACAACCAAGTAAATGAAATAACTCAAAATAAATGAAAGGATGAAAATGAAAGATACTTAATGAAAAGTAAATATAAATAAAATCCAATTAAAACATTTTTTTAAAAAAAAGTGCTAGAATAATAAATAAAATAAATAAATAAATAGTTAACATGATATAAATAATATTAAATTTAAAAATTTTTAGAGTAAGAATTATGAATAAATAAATGAATTGATAAATCAAGTCTAAACATAAAAAACGAGTAATGAATAAATCAATAGATAAATATAATATATAAATATTATTTAAAATTTAGTATTTAAAAGGAAACAGACAATAAAAATAAATAAATAACGAAATTAATCAAACCCGGATTAAATCGAAATCAAAACAAAGCAAAACTCTCTCAAGCTCTCTCAGCCTTTCCCCTCCGGCAATGCTCTGGTCACCGGGCCACCGTGGCGGTAGCCAGTCACCTGCGACGGCACCGCCGTCCATGGTGGCCGTAAAACAAAAAAGTCTCATTTTTGGGTTTTTTTTACTTCCCGGGCCTAAAGGCATCATTTTTCATCGAAAACAACGAACCTCGGCCACCCACGGGGCGCAAATGCGAGAAAGGTAAGATTCGGCCTTTTCTTTTTCTTTTTTGCTTATTTATTTAAAAAAATAAAAGAAGGTAAAAACCAAAAGAGAAAGCGAATAAGAGGACCACCTTTTAAAATTTTTCTTTCTATTCTGTTTCGATTGCGATGTCTAAAAAAATACATTATGGTTGTTCACGGCTTTTATAGCTGAATGGATACAACATTTTGCTTTTCTTTTTTTTTTTTTTGTTTTCTACTGCCTCTTTGCTGTCTGTCCTTTTTTTTGTCTTATCTGCAGGTACGGGGCGGAGGTTGGACGTGCTATGGAGGCATGTGGGTGTGTTGACGTGGAGGCACGAGGGGGGAGCAGCGGCAGTTGGTAACTAGCAGCTAGGGTTCCTGGTTTGTTGAATATAGGTTTAGCTTTTGGGCCATTCGAGTTTAGGGTTTTTTTTAATATTTTGGGCTTGTAATCGGGCTAGTGTAGTTGGGTTTGCTATTTGTAATTTGGGTTGGTTTTAATACGTTTGGGCCTGTAATAAAAACTTGGACTGTCGATTATTTCTTATTTTTTTATTGGTTTTTTGGATGTTGGGCCCCAGACAAATTGGGCCTACTACAATCACCATATCAAAATCAAGTATAACACATCAAAAAAATGAATTTAGTTATATTGTATGAACTTACCTAACAAAACGATAAAACATAGATACCAAGGACTATTCAATAATTTTCCCTTTTTTCGTCTAAGTCAAAAACTTGATCTATATAATAATTAAGATTCGAAATATCAATATCAATCTTATAATAACACTCAAATTCATGCTTATAATCTTTTAATTTTATTTTACATTTTATTCAATTTAGTCCCTAAAACCGAAACAAGTATAACTTTCACAATTCAGCTTCTTTTTTCATTCCCATTTCAATTATGTCCTTCTAAAGCCCTCAAAAATCCAAATTCACTAAAATTTAATGTAACTTTTGACATATTTACAATTTAGTCCCTAAATGCAAAATAAACAAAATTTACTTTATTAAATAATATATAACACCTAGATATAATATGTAACACCTTGAATTTTGGGCCTAGAAGAAATAGGCCTTGAGCTTGGGGAGCATTAGGAAGTTGGCACATGAATATTTGTTGTATAAGAAGTGAGATAAATTTTGGAGAAGTGTTGGAGAAGTCCTGGGGTCAAACCTGGGCTTTAGTAACATTTTGTAGTTTAAGTGAATAAAACCCAAATCCTTGGTTAGTAGGGTTATAACTAAAATATGGTGAAATATGACATAAGGAAATATGTGGCTTAGTGGTTGTGGTGTCTTTATGGTTGCAAGGGAGCCTAGGTTCAAGACTTGGCTCTTGCAAATTCATTTTGGTTTTTCTTTTAAATCAACTTGGACTCTGGCCTATAGACTTTATAATTAATTATGGATAAAATGTGTCACAAAGAGAGTGGGTGGTCTAGTGGCAAGGTGGCATGCTGCTTTTACTAGGGGACTGGAGTTTGAATCTCACTGCATGTAAAAGGGAATATTTATTTGTTCTTGGGGCGGTAAGAGTTGATGTTGGATTTGAACTTTGGTGTTAGAGAGTTTGAATTGGTCTTGTAAGTTGGTTGTGGAGGAAATCAGGGAGGGATAAGGAGAGTGATTTGGGGAGATTTTCAAGGAGTTTGAGTGTGGGGAGAAGAGTGCTAAGTTGGGGATTTTGGTTAGGCAAATTCGACTAAGGGGTGGGTGATAAGCACTTTCGGCATTTTGTAAGGGGGTAAGAGCCAATTTTCCTATCTACTATTTCAGGTTTTCTTTCCTTTTTGCATTTCGGATTTTGTTTGATGTAAGTTCTGAGTGCTGAAATTCCCATTCTCAACTTCCTTCTATTGGTTGAATCATTCTTCTACTCCTAATTCTTCTCTATTTCTCCAAGACTAGGCCGAATTGTGGTTGCCTATTCTTTTCTTTGCATAATTGAACTCATTCTTCCTTCCTCTCTTTTCTTTAACTCTTTCCTTCCTCCTTTGTTCAAGTGCTGCCGAAACACACTTCCTCTTGTCTCTATTGAACCGTTCTTCCTTTTCCCTCTATTTCTTTCTTTGTTGAATCAAACATACTATTAAATTCCTCTTTTCAATTGGCCTATCGGTGTGTCTCACTATAACTGAATCTTTCTCTATTTCTTCTCAAGTGAATTGTTATACCTTATTTGGACTTGGCTGAATATCCACTACTTACCTCTTTACCCCATTCAGTTTTAGCCTGTGGTGACCTCTTTGTCGATTTTGTTGGTTTCTACGAGAAGTGGCAGAATGCAAGCATTTCAGAAGCGATTGGAACTCCTTCCCCTTGTTATTCAATCAAGGTAAGTGCATTCCTTCCTTCTTTTAGGCAAGGCCGTATATCCCTCTCTTATCATTCGGATATTGTTTACCTAGTTTGTTTCTAGAACTCTCGATAAGTGAAGGTTCTAACAGGAAAGCGATGACAATGCTGCCGGCTGGAAATGGACTCGTAGTCCCTGCCCCGAAGTTTAAGTAACGCAAAGTGTCGGCTATTCGAGACTTTTTGCCTGGGTGTGGCAGGTTAACTACACCAAGCTTTAGATCCAGTGAGTTAATCACAATCGACTGGTCTAGTTAAGGCAAGTATGTTTTGTTGTAGTTCTTTTAATTCTCTTGATAAGAGATTAACTGTTGTTTTGTTGAATAGGTTCCGATGCTCAGGAATTCTTAGTGTTCTACGTGATCAGGTGCGTATTTGTATGCGGTGTTCGATAATTGTTTAAAAGCTGAAAGTATGTGTTGTTTCCATTGCTATGACTGTAGATCGGTAAATGCCAAAAAGCAAATAATACGATATTTGAGGCCACGCGAGCACTCTATCGCTTGTGTGGTAAATCGAGCCCACGAAACGTAGTGTACGACGAAAAAAGGCCACCATGAGCTAACTCATGGGCTTAGGTCATAATGGGACAGATGGGCCCAATGGGCCCATGGGGCCGCATGGGTAAATCTTGCTGTTAAGTGGGAAGTAGTTGGACTTGTAATGTCGCACACATGACTTTGGCTGTATTGGGCCTCGATAGGCCGAAATGGGTCGTGTGGGCGCAATAAGCTCTGGGCCCCACACGGATAAAATCTGCGATAAGTGACTATAAATAATCTGGGCTATGGTGTTCGCATAGCCTTAACTGAATTTGGGCTAAATGGGCCACACGAGTATGTGGGCCCCCACTTGGGCCAAGTAGTGGGCCTTAGACCCGTTTGTAGCGTTATGTCAATTTTGGTTATTTAATTCGCTTGAGACGACTGTAGACCTTTCAAGAGGCCGATCATCTGTATTGAGACCCTAAAGGGTAAAATGACCAAAATACCCTTAAAGGGTAAAATGACTATTTTGCCCGTCGTGGGTAAAAGACTGACTTGTGCTATGTCTTGACTGATTTGACTGTAGCTGTATGACCATGATTCGACTAATGTGACTACGATTGTATGACTGGTTATGACCATGACATTCAGCACAAATAACATATTGCATGGGTTGGGATATTGTACGGAGGAAGATCTAATCTGATAGGGACATACGGGTTGCGCGAGATGACTGTGGGCCCATCGAAGGCTTAGAGCCGTATATTTGTATTGATCTGGCAAAGTTGCTGGAGACGACTGTGGACTTACCGATGGCTTTAAGCCACTTAATCTGTTTATGGCTCTGTGCCAACCTAATTAAGGCTTTATATTAATTGATGGCTTTGTGCCGAGTATATTACCGTGATGAATGGCTTTGTGCCAATTGTATTACCGTGATTGATAGGCTTAGTGCCAATTATACTATAGTTTTTGGTGGCTTTGTGCCAATTAGAGTACTATTATTGATAGGCTTTGTTCCAGTACCCATGGCTTTAAGCCATTCTGTTTAATAGCAGCTTCGCTGCAATTTTTGGTTAGTGTCGCATCTAGTGCTAACATATGGAGTGCAGGGATGGGTGGGTCGATTTTATCCCCAGAGTAAGTGCAGGGTTGGATAGAGGCAAGTGCAAGGTTGGATGGGATAACATGCATCATGCATAATACATGTTGCATTATGATTCTGTTTCTGTATTGGGCTAAGGCCCACATGTATTTCGATTTTGAATTTGAAATGGGCTAGGCCCATCTGTTGCTGTCTGCTATATTTGGCTAAGGCCAATTGATACTGAAATTGTAATGGGCTTAGGCCTAGATTGTTATTGTTTTTTGTATGTCTGAATTTTTTATATAGTAGGGGATTACATACTGAGCTTTTGTAAACTCACCCCATTTATTAACTTTTCAGGTAATCCCCAGCGTTAGGAGGATCGGTGCTGCGAGGGACTCGGAGGGGGCCACACAACTACTTATGTTTTACCATTTTGTTTAGTTACCTATAAGTACTTAAATTTTGGCTTGGGTTGTAATAAGGCCTCTCTTAAACTTTTTGATTTTAATTTGGGATTTTACGGTATTAAGTTTTATATCTGCTAGTTTTAGGACACGGTTTTCTTTCCAAAAACTAAACAGTACGTTTCAGTAACACTGTAGAAATGTTTTCACATCAAAGTTTTAAAAAGTAATAACGTTTCAAAATGGTTAACAAATGACAAAGACGGTTGAGATTTTTACAAAGAGGCTTTAGCCTTCGAACGAGTTTTTAATCAACCAGAACGAGATTTCGAAAAACACTTCAATGTGACACGTCAGATTCGGCCATAACGTCCGGGCCAGATTTGGGGTGTTACATAATAATCATGTTGTATTTCTATCTCATCGAAAGTAATCACATAATAAGAATCTGACCTATACCGTCGCAGCATCGAAATGTGGAAAAAATTATGAATCTTTTCGAGCTCCGAAGATACTGCTAATTTTGTAAGGCACAATACTAATTGATTGAGACTCACGTCACTAATTCTCTTGATAGTTTTATATGGTTAAACAATTCTTGGATTAAGCTTCCCGTTTCTACTGAACCGTAATACCTTTTTCCACTCGGAGACTTTTAGAAATATTCTGTTACCAATCTGAAACTTGATATCTTTTCTTTTTCAGATCATTATACAATTTCTAACGATCAAAGGCAGCCTTCAAACAATATCAATAAACTGAACCTTCTGTTTCACATAACAATCAGTTCCTACCAATTTCTCATCATTCAATTATGATCAGTACAAAGAAATTTTGTAACTGCATCTATATAAAGCTTCATAGTTCCATTTTATTACACCACTAATAACAATTATCAAATGCAAACTATAATAATGGTATAATTTTCTTTTATACAACATTGCAGTTGCCTTCTAGAATTTGAATAATCCGATCGGATTGTTTACCGAAGTGAGAATTAAATGTTGTAGGAAATTCAATCTAGCACCTAAGGTCTCATGTAACTTACCCTAAACCTAGAAGTAAACCTTGTGTTATGGTCAAAAGTAATATACAATGACATGCCATGCAATCCAACAATCTCAGAAACATATAACTCAACTAGCTTCTCAAATGAATAATCTATTCAAACTGGAATAAAATGAGGTTTTTTTTTTTTTGTAAATTTGTCAATAATTACCCACAGTGAATCTTTTTTCAGAGATAACGGTAGTCCTGATTTGAAGTCCATCGCAATATGTTTCCATTTCCACTTGAGAATCTTAATAGACTGTAACCAACCTAACGAAATGTAACAACTTATTTTTTAGTGGTTTCGAAAATAGTAGTCCCGAGACCGTAATTTCGACAAGAGAGTTCGTAGATATATTTAATTAATATTTATGAGTTAAATATAGTACAATAGTGAATCGTGGTTTAATTAATTTTATTAATTGGTCAGTTAGTCAAGGTACATGTGATGCATATCGAAAGCTAGTGGTTTTGGAAAATAATGTATCGGTACCTCATTCTCATAAACTGAGCTCAAAAATATTAATATTGAAAATATATAGGTGAATTGATGTTTGGTCTGATAATTTTGATGAATTGTTAGTTAATTAAGGAAAAAAGAGTAAATCATAATAGACGTAAAATTTAAGTACTATTGATTTTATTAGCTAAAATGCATGATTTGTAACACCCCATACCCGTATCCAACACCGGAATAGGGTACGAGGCATTACCTAACAATAACACATACAACCGGTCGTATTCAATTTACAAACTTCCATTCAATTTTAAAAACTTTCCTTTTATAGACTAAATGTCCCTATTACGGGCCTACGAGGCCCAAAACATACTTTGGTGGTGGTCTTCGACTAAACCGAAAACTTTAGAAAATTTTATGCAAAACAGGGCACACACCTGTGTGGTACAGGGACACGCCCGTGTGGGCAGGCCGTGTGGTCACACAAGCCCATGTCCCCAGCCCGTGTGAATTTATTTTTCATTTCGAACCTACAAGGGTTTTCACACGACCGAGCACACACCCGTGTCCTAGGCCGTGTCCTCCACATGGTCGAGACACACGCCCATGTCTTTGCCTGTGTATAAAAACCTGGATATTATGTTTATAACGTCAGCATTCATTTTAGGTCACACGGCTAAGGCACACGCCCGTGTGTTAACCCGTGTGACGTACTCAAATTTTTGCAATTTGCATGCAGTGGGCACAAAGCTAGACCACAGGCCCATGGGGCGGACCATGTGTCACACACGGCCTAGATATACACACGTGTGTCTACCTGTGAGGACAAATATAAGGCTATTTACCAAGCCTTTTGCCACCCTGAAACACAAACAAACATATACCAAACTTGCCAATACACAACGTGGCACACATACTCATCCAAACATGACATTCATACATCAAATTCATTCCACATTCACCATGTATACACATCACACCACATTCCACATAATCATACAAGCTTGCACTTTAATGAATTTCATTACATTGATCAAGTATAACATAATCATTATTGGCTCATTTCCAATGGCCAAATACAAAATAACTACCAACAACATTAAGCCTACATTATGATCAAATGGACTATGACACATAACCAAAATAATAGACCACCTATACATGCCATAATCTAAAGGTTAAAATCAAAATACTAAAACGGTTGTTGATAGTGTGGATGAACTCCCATTGATCACCGAACCTCGAGCTAGCTTCACGAACCTATGTGGGAAGGGAAAAGAAAAGGGGGTAAGCTACATAACTTAGTAAGTCTATATGCAAATAATGGGCATCTAAATCCTATAGTACATAATTAACATGAATAATTTCAATAACCACATTTGAGAGTGTATATTCATCACTTACTCATATAGCCTTACCAATTGGTTTATCACACACATTGAGCACATAGCACACATACAATTCACTTAAACATGCACATACATCATCTCAACACACTATCATTATCACTTTCTATCACACTTTATCATATCATTTCGCTACCCGTTGAACCATATGGAATTCTAAAGGATACACAGAAAGTTGCAAAAATGTGCCACACTTATTTGTAGCCGAAGCTACCAGCTATATGTAGCCGAAGCTACCACTTATCATATTTCACTTAGATGCTCACTATCGAGCTATTTACAGGCCTGCTCACACAAGCTGACGGTCAAGACGAAGCTACTCAGTACTACTAACACAATCTGACAGGTATTAGCAACAAATGCAGGATTACCTAGCCAGTGGTAGTCGTACTAGACTAGCACCCGGAATCACTTAAACACTTATACACTGGGTATCCTAGTGACATGTCACTCATATCCTAATCAATTCCTAAGTTTCAATCAAGTTTCCTCATTTGTCGATAATTGTCGATATACACCAGAAATAGTTTTCACAATGCGACAAACCTTAAAAAAATAAATAAACATAAATTTATAACAATGCATTATTCACATATAAACTTACCTCGGTGCAAATCACTAAACTTTACGATTTAGTCCGAAACCTTGCCTTTCCCCCGGTCAAGATCGATTTCCTATGGTAAAATTTACCATGTTACCCCTAACTTTTACAATTTTACACTTTAGTCCCTAGGCTCGGAAAATGAAATGCATTCATTTTTCTCAATACCCAAGCCTAGTAGGTTCATTTTCTCTCTTATGGCAACCCACATTCTGTACTATTTCACACTTTATGCACAAGTTTTACAACTTTTACAATTTGGTCATTTTATGTAATTTCATCAAAAATCATCTAGTAAAAGATGTTCACCACACTTTAAATTTTCATATTCTACCACTAAACATCAAAATACATGTAAGTCATCTATGGGTAAAATTTTAAACATAAACCCTATTAGTGGTAGAAATAGCTAAATCAAGCTACGAGGGTTTCAAAAATACGAAAAGCATTAAAAACGGGGCTATGAGATACTTAGAATTAAGCTTGAAAAAGAAAAAAGCCGTAGCTATGGAGTCCTTCAAACTTTCGGCCAAGGAGGAAGAAAGATGGACTAAATTTTGACTTATTTTCCCTTTTTATTTCTTTAATTAACCAAATGACCAAAATGCCCTTCATTCATAACATGGATATTTTGTCCCTTCCGTGGGCATTTTTGTCCAAAATAAAATAAAATGGTCTAATTACCAAATAAAGACCTCTAATTTAAAAGCCCATTTAAATCAAGTACCTTTATGGATTAAAACACACATTTTTCTCCTTTTGCAATTTAGTCCAACCTACCAAATTAGATATCAAATCAATAAAATTTCTCAACCAAAATTTCACATAGACATTCGATCACTCACTAATTATTAAAACTTAGTCGGGATAAATATTTTAACCTCGTATTTATGGTTTTGAAACAACTTTCCCTTTTAAGCCCTATTTCAGGCTATTACAACTCTTTCCCCCTTTAGAGATTTTCATCCCTGAAAATCTTACCAGTAAAAAGGTTTGGGTACTTTTTCCTTATGTTTTCCTTCGGTTCCTATGTAGCCTCTTCTATTCCATGCTTTTGCCACAACACTTTTACCAAAGCTACACTTTTGTTTCTTAACTCTTTGACTTCTTGAGCCAAAATCTTAACCGGCTCTTCACAATAAGTCATGTCTGGTTGAATCTCAACCTCTGTTGGCACAATCTCAACCTCTTTTCTAACTCAGACAGTAAAGCTAGCCAATAAGCTACCGGTCCTATCCTTTTGGTAACCTCACATGGTCTGATGAAACGCAGACTCGACTTGCCCTTTTGGCCAAATCTGAGAACCTTCTTCCATAGAGATACTCTCAAAAATACTTTATCCCCGACTTGGAACTCAAATTCTCTCTGTTTCAAATCCGCGTAGGATTTCTATCTACCCGAAGTAGCTTTCAAACAATCTCGAATCACTTTCACTTTCTCTTCAGTTTCTCTAATTAGATCAACTCTGTGCATCTAATTTTCTTTAAGTTCAGTCCAATACAAAGGCGTTCGACACTTACGCTCATATAATGCCTTATAAGGTGCCATTTTCAAACTCGACTGAAAACTGTTATTGTAGGAGAATTCAACCAAAGGTAGGTTCTTTTCCCAACTACCTTGGAATTCCAATACACAGGATCAGAGCATGTCTTCAAGTATCTAAATTACTCTTTTTGACTGACCGTCAGTTTGTGGATGGAAAGTGGTACTAAAGTTCAACTTTGTACCCAAAGCTTATTATAACCTCTTCTAAAAACGTGACGTGAAATGATCGATAAAGGCACTCCGTGTAGTCTCACAATTTTAGAAATATACAAGTCAGCCAACTTATCAAGTGAATAGTCATTACGTACTGGTATAAAATGAGTTGACTTCGTAAGCCGATCAACCGCAACCCAAACAACATCTTTCTTCTTCGGTGTCAAAGGTAATCCCGTCACAAAGTCCATGGTAATATGGTCTTATTTCCATTCGAGAACCATGATAGGTTGTAATAAACCGGAAGGTACTTGGTGTTCCGCTTTCACTTGCTGACAAATCAAGCACTTCGATACAAACTCAAAAATATCTCTTTTCATATTCGGCCACCAATACCATTTCTTCAAATCATTATACATCTTGGTGCTTCCGAGGTGAATAGACATACGGCTACTGTAGGCCTCATGTAAAATTCTCTGAATGAGCTCATCGTCCTTTGGTACACAAATCCTATCCCGAAACATTACACAACCATCGAAACCAATCTGAAAATCTGAATCAATACTCGATTCACACTGAGCCTTTTTGGCTTGCAATTCACTGTCACTTGACTAAACTTCACAAATTTCTTGAATAAACATCGGTCTAGCTTTCATTTCTGCTAAAATTGAACCATCATCAGTTATGGTCAACTGTGTATTAATAGCTCTTAATGTAAATAAGAATTTCCTACTCAAAGCGTTGACGACCATGTTTGCCTTTCCTGGATGATAGTCGATGACTAACTCATAGTCTTTTAATAGCTCAAGCCATCTACGTTGTCGTAAGTTCAAATCTTTTTGTGACATTAAATACTTCAAGCTCTTATGATCGGTAAAAAATACGATATTTTTCACCATACAGATGGTGTCGTCAAATCTTCAAAGCAAAGACAATGTCGGCTAATACCAAGTCGTGTAATCTGATCTTGTGTGTGATGATAAAGTAATATGATTGTACCTAAAAACTAACTATTACCATGATGAAGGCAAGCGCACCTATCGAACAGTAGTATAGTTTAGCGGCAAGAGCAGAATGTCAAACCCACAAGAACTAAAAGTATTAGTAATAACTTTCTTTCTATTATCTAGCCTAGAAATAAAAGGAATTTGTTTTAAAATAATTAAATTAAACTAATTAACTAAGAACATGACAGAGAGTAAATTGGGGAAATTACTTTTGGGAAAACTGATTGATTAAGACAATGCCCAAGGAAGAATCCATCTAGACTTCACTTGTTATTAGACTCTAAACTAGACGATTTATTCACTTGACTTGATCCGTAGAAATCCCTAAATTATGTTAATATTTGTTTCAAGACTAAGAACAACTAACCCTAGGTTGATTAACTGAAATTTCTTTCTAACTAAAACCTCTAGTGTTGCATTAACTCGATCTATGGATTCCTTTGTTAGATTTGACTCTAATCCGGTAGATTTTCGTCGTCCTATGTCTAGGATTGCGATAAAATCCGCTTAATTGTGTTGGATCTACTCTTAAACAGGGACTTTTGCTCCACTGAATAAGCACATTCAACTTATATTAATATCCTAAAATATTAACACAAGAATTAATAATACAATTAAGAACAAATGAGGTATTTATCATATAATTCAGATATTAACAACAAGATCCGTCTTAGGGTTCATCCCCCTCAGGTATTTAGGGGATTTAGTTCATAATTATAAAAGGAAAACATCTCAAAATAGGGAAAACAACAAAACATAAAGAAAACCCAAAAACTTCTGAAAGAAATTGAAGGGAAATCTTCAACCTTGATGGAAATCTTGCTTCTGAGATGTATCAATCGACGTTCTACGAGTAATTCCTTGCTTTCTACTCTGTGTATCCCTTTAGCCCTCTCTTAGGGTGTATATATAGACTCTGGAATACCTTTCTTAGCCTCTAAGTAGCCTTTTTCGCGTGGAATTAAAGCAAGTCATGACAGGGACACGCCCGTGTGGCACGCCTGTGTGATTCAGGTTCAGGCCATGTTCAACACTGTTAAATTGACACGGGCATGTGGATATCCCATGTGTGGAGGTCCAGGCCGTGTTACACTCTAATTTTGGCCCATTTGGTCCGTTTTTGGCCCGTTTCTCGTTCTTTTCACTTTTCTATGCTCACCTAATTATAAAGCATGAAATTAAAGGATTAGGAGCATCAAATTCCATAAATCTAATGATAAATCATCCATAAATATGCTAAGCATAGGGTAAAAATGTGTATATATTATGGTTTATCAAATACCCGCACACTTAAGCATTTGTTTGTCCTCAAGCAAAATCCTCAACTCACAATTAAGAATTCATTTTTCTCAACTTATAATTCATATCAATAATGTTTCGAAATAATCCATAAGTAATCATACCTTCAGAGTTCAACTAAAAGAACATCAAAGTTTCAAACAATCCAAGTTGAACACTTTATCATGAAAACATAGGTATCTCCCCTTATCTAAGTAATTATCTTTAGTTCCAAATCACACAAAGTTAACATCCTCACTAAAGATTCACTCAAATCACTCGAGGTGTTTAAGGACAATAAATTAAGCACTCAATTGTCAACATGAAAAGTTATTATCATAAGCTTGCATGAAAATCAAATCTCCACCACTATGTATTGACATGATATATCAATCAAAAGGTCTTTAGAAGGTTGTAACGGGCTTTGGTTAGAGGGTGTGGTCACAAGCTGAAAAAGGATGTTAGAATCAAGATTGAATTGAAAAATTACCTAATTAGAAAAATACTTATACTAAGAAATTACATTCCTGAATAAATGATCCTAGAATTGAGCTTTTCCTCATAAATACATCGTTCATGCTCAAGTATAGCTTTGTAATGTTAATGACAAATCAACCAACTGAACAACTTTTTTTAAGAACAAATCAAATATGAAACTTTACTAGAGATCGGAAAACATAGCTAAGCAATTTATTCAAATCAAGTCTCGACAAAAAATGGGGATCAAATTAATTAAGGGGATTTCAACAATAATGGGCTGTTGGTTAATATTGAAGGTAAATTAATAAATAGGTTATTAGGCTCAAGGGGGTTCACTAATGGTTAATTATGAGGGTAGGCTTTTATAGAGTGAGTGGGTTAAAACCTAGGTGCCTTTATCATCTTGGTATATCAAATCAATGGTGTGGTCTCGACATGCATAATTGAAGCAAGTTCTAGAATAACAAATTAGTATTGACCCATTCATAGCAACAATAAAAGTGAGCAAGAAAGAATATATGATCTAAAGGATCAAAATCTCACAGAAATTATGGTTTTTGATGTCAATCCTGTGAATTTCAAATTTTAAGATAATACCTAAACTTGGGGAGATAACCTAGAAAAATTTTTAATTCTCAAAAGTCAACTTATCATGCTTGATTCTCTAATGACTTAAAGTTTAAACAATCAAAGCATAACTCCCTATGTTTTAATCCAAGACATATCAATAAAAATCATAAATCAATCCAAATTCATTCTAATAGTGAAAGCCAAGATTCAGGGATATGAGAATAATGCAAAATTCAAGGATTTTCTGATAATGATATAATTTACCCCCCACACTTAATATGTATATTGCCCTTAATGTACAAAGATAGATCTTTGAAAAAAAATAAAGGCAAAGGATCATAAGATAGGAAGAGAAGTGAAACTTCCTGAATATTTGGATGGAATCCTTCAGTTGGAAGTGTGGAAGCTTGATTCTGAGGTGTATCTGTAGCTAGGGCAAAAATGAGGATACTCCAGTGGTGATAGAGGGTGCCAATCCATAATTGCTGTGCCAAAAGAATATTATACTTGGTGTTACAGTGGCTATGGTCGTGGTTGAGCAGGACATGACAGTCGTGGAGTACCTTTCCCATTAGAGTTTGATTTGGGCTCTTGAGTTCTTTACACTGCGATAGCATCAATAGCATTTTTAGGGGTATATATTAGCGGGGTTACTCATGAAGAAACGGCCATAAAGAAAAAATAAAATTTCAAGATAAACTAATATAGTTTTGTAGGACATGAAAATAGAAATAAAGATAAAGATAAAGAAGCATAAAAGTAAAAATACAAATAAAAATCAAAATAAAAATAAATGGACTCAAAAGTCCTCATCGCTAGATGGTTCGCGAGGTGGGGGCAGTGAAGATGAAATGTGGAAGTGCTGACAGATCTACTGTAGAGTAGCATCAATATGATCAAATCGTTGAAAGCACTGCTGCTCGAATTGTGTGAATCGCTCAAAGAGATCTGTCAATGAAGTAGTCGCATGAACTGGGCGATGAATCAGTGGTGGCTGAGATGGTGGCTCCTCGTCAGGTGGAGGGACATCATCAGTAATGTCCTCTGGGTCCTCCTGCTTAGTAGATTGAACTAGACGATACTGAGGAGGATCGTGTCCACATCGTCGCTCGATCATCCTCATGTGGAGCATACTCGAGATACCTTGTGGAGACATCTGACCGATGAGGGTGAGGGAGGATGATTACGCCGTTGTGTTGAGGAGACCGAAGTATCATGCTAAGCGTGTCACATATGGGCCCATACAAATTGCCCCCTTTCTATGTCGCTCTGTCTGATGTCAAATGGCGAGGGCGATGATGTAAGCAAGGTTGAAGACGTGCCCGTGCGCCATGCTCCATAGGAAGTATGTGTCGTGGGTTTTGATGGTGTCGGTACTCTCTCGTTGGCCCGTCAATGTGTGTGCGAGGATGGCGTGAAGGTAACAAAGTGATGGTGAGAGAGCTGTCGCCTTAGAGTGACTAGGGCCGTAAGTAGTTGAAGCAGGGACCAGGGCCATCTAACATTTGGAAGGAGAGTAATGAATATGTCGATGGAGCTCAGATAAGCCTTATTCATCCATGAATTCTTTGGTATAGAGGCCCAGAGCTACACCAAACTCAAGCACACTAAGTTGGCGAACCAAGCCGCTGAGACGGAATTGAACTGTGCCGGGATCGTCGAACTGGGACATAACCGTCTGGAGATGGAATGTGGAACAAAGCTCTAGTGTGAGCTCTAAGTATGTTGGTTTAACGATCTCGAAGAATCGTCCCTATGGATCAGTAGTTAGTAGGGTTCGAACCGCGTTAACCAATTGGACCTGCTCTAGGGCGGCCTAGTCAATACAATGTCCCACTCCAAGAGGCCTCGCCCTCAGAATTTGGAATAATTCTTCTTGAGATCCTTGGGGGAAATGTAGGAAAGGGTGGCGCATTTTGGAAGATGCACTCGTAGATGAAGTTTCGGGTCCCTTCTACTTTTTAGAAGCGAGGACAATAGTCTTTTTACCTCATAGTGTACCTGTAATCAATGAAGAGTTTGAGTAATACATAAAAAAAATCTCGAATACGCAAACTAAGTCAAGAAAGTGGAATTCAAGCAAGAATGAATATACTTGGACTAGTACCTAAAATGCGAAAAAGAGCTAAACAATTAAAATTTTAGTTGTAGGGATGATAATAATAGTGGCCTAATGAGTCAAGCAATAGAATAACCCCTATATTCCTAAATGAACCTAAGAACATGGGAAGCTTAATAGTAGAAATAATGTAGCATGAATTATGTAAGTAAGTAAGACGGGTATTAGATAAACATAATGTCTGTAAAGTAAAACTGATTCAAAAATCAAGCAATAGGAATTGCAAGTGTTAAAAGCAAAGAAACGATAGCAAAAAAAAAAATGGAATAATAATAAAAGTGGAATAGAGGGAACCAATAGTGGTGGTCTGATGGTCGTCCAGAGTGGGAACGATGGTGCTTGTCTCTGCATGTGGAGGATAGGTAGGTGTTGGCCAGCATTGGGTGGTTGACAGTGGGATGGTTGGTGAGGGAAGGGTCGGTTAAGAAAGGGTTTGGAGTGTGGTTGAAAGTGAATAGGAAAGGGGGTTCAGTGTGCATGGAGAGGGGAAAGGAGAGGAAAAAGAGGCTTTGGGATGGATTTTGGGGCGGTGTTGGTCGCAGTTTAGGACTGCGGCGGGGGCTGGTATGAGCAGCTATTAGAGGAGGGGTAGGGTTCGAGTGGGGAAGATGATGAATAGTGAGGGGTTTAAATAGGGATTGGGGCACACGGCCGCGGCACACGCTCGTATGCCCCCTCATTTCAGCCCGTGTGTTTCGCAATTTTTGGTTTTGAATGCGTCTGATACTTGGCCCATCCCCGTGTTCTTTAGGCATGTTAGTGCACACGGTCGTGTCGCATGGCCGTGTGTTGCTTCGTTCGCTTCTCCCACGCCTGTGTTATGGTTCACACGCCCATGTTTTGGTAGTCAGTATCGACCATGGTCTTTAGGCACGGGCGTGTCACACGCCCGTGCTGTTTTCTCAAGTTCACCCACGGGTAAAGGCCACGAGCTTGTCGCACGCCCGTGTTGTATTAATAGGTTCGCCCATGGCCATATCGCACGGCTGTGGTGATTTTTCGAAACCCGTGTCGCATCCTTGGCTTTGGAAAGATTTTTCTCTATTTTCACATGGCCATACCGCACGATCTTGTCTCCACCCGTGGTGTGTCCACAGCCTCAAGCACACCCGTGTGCCTAGCCATATGGCTCTGTAAAACCTGCGTTTTAAAGACTTAGTTAGTTATTTAGATGTTATGAATTGAAATTAACGAAATCAAAAATGTTAGTGCTTGGGTTGCCTCCAGAGAAGTGCTTGTTTAAAGTCTAAGCTAGACTTTACCTTGTGTGCACCTTTACAAGGGTTCGTGGAGCCTAAGCTCCTCTCTATCATTCTTGAAATCCTCACCTCTATAGAGTTTAAGTCGATGGTGTTTACCTTGAAAGTGTCGTGATTCGGATGTGTTACCTTGACTATGCCGTGGGGAAAAAAAGTTTGAACTACAAATGGGCCTGACCATCTTGATTTAAGTTTTCCAGGGAATAATTTGAGCCTCGAGTTGTAAAGCAAGACAAGGTTGCCAACTTCAAACTGCTTAGGTTGCTTTAAACAAGTGTCATGGCGTCGCTTTGTTGCTTCCTTATATAATTGAGAGTTCTCGTATAAAAGATAATAAAGAGCGGAATGGTCAGTATAAACGACAACTTTAGACAATATCAGATATGGTCTAAATTTGTCAAACGCAAAAACCACAGCTAGCAATTCTTTTTTTGTAGTAGTGTAAATCTCTTGAGCGGCTGTCAAAGTCTTGTTAGCATTATATATTGGCTGAAAGTGTTTGTCTCTTAGTTGTCCAAGAACTGCACCTACTACAAAGTCACTCGCATCACACATTAGTTCATAAGGTAAATTCCAATCAGGTGCAATTATAATTGGAGTATTAGTTAATTTCTCTTTGAGAGTGTTAAATGCTTCTAAACATTCCTGATTAAAATCAAAAGGCACATCTTTTTCTTGTAATTTAGTTATAGGCTTAGCTATTTTAGAAAAATCTTTGATAAATCTTCTATAAAATCTTGCATGTCCTAAAAAGCTTCTTATAGCCTTAACCGAATTAGGGGGAGGTAGTTTTTCAATGGTTTCAATTTTTGCTTTATCAACCTCAATCCCTTTACTAGAAATTTTATGACCTAATATAATACCTTCATGAACCATAAAATGACATTTTTCCTAGTTGAGAATAAGATTTGTTTCTTCACATCTTATTAAAACTCGTTCTAAATTTTTAAGGTAAAGATTGAAAGAGTTACCGAATACCGAGAAGTCTGAAAGAGTTACCGAATACCGAGAAGTCATCCATAAACACCTTCATGATATCTTCCACTAGTTCGTCAAAGATGGCTAGCATGCAGCACTAAAACGTAGCAGGGGCATTACATAATCCAAAAGGCATTCTACGATAAGCAAACGTACCATATGGGCATGTGAATGTTATATTCTCTTGGTCTTCAGGAGCTATCGGGATTTGGAAATAGCCAGAAAGTCCATCCAAGAAACAGTAGTACATATGTCTTGATAGTATTTCCAACATCTAATCAATGAAGGCTAAGGGGAAGTGATCTTTTCTGGTAGCATCATTCAATTTCCTGTAGTCAATGCGCACTCTCCATCCTATGATTGTTCTTGTAAGAATTAATTCATTATTTTCATTGGCAATAACAGTCATGCCTCCTTTCTTAGAAACAACCTGCACAGGACTTACCCAAGCACTGTCAGAAATAGGATAAATAATTCGAGCATTTAGAAGTTTAATTACCTCAGCCTTGACCACTTCCTTCATGTTGGGGTTCAGTCATCTTTGAGCTTGCACACATGGTTTGTATTCATCCTCCATCAAAATTTTGTGGGTGTAAAAAGGACTAATCCTTTTAATGTCAGAAATTTTCCAAGCTATGGCCCTTTTATGTTCTCTTAACACTTGAATTAATTCCTCTTTCTCCTTGGGTTGCAAGTTTGAAGCAATAATAACTGGTAATCTAGAATCGTCTCCCAAAAATGCATATTCCAAGTGTTTAGGTAATTGCTTAAATTTTAGTTTGGGAGGTTCGTCAACAGAGGGCTTTTGTCTTAGTTCATCATTAATCTCAATGCTCTCGTAATCTATTTCTCTTGGACAAGGTTCATTGGAGTTCAAATCAATTATTACCTTTTCCATCTCAGTGGTGACTTCGTTTTCTCCCCCACTTTGAACGAGACATAGTTCCAACGTGTCTTCAAGAGTGATTTCCTGAAAAGAATCTTGAACAGAATAGTCAACAGAATCAATAAAGTAATAGGAATCGTCTTGTTCCCTAGAAAATCGCATAGCATCATAAATTTTAAACATGATTTCTTCATCACCTACCCTAAGAACAAGTTTACCATCTCCTACATCTATGACAACTCTAGCAGTAGCTAAAAATGGGCGTCCTAAAATTAAAAGCACTTCAACATCCTCATCCATGTCAAGCACAACAAAATCAATAGGGAATATAAATTTATCTACTTTAACTAGCACATTTTAAATAATACCCCTAGGATATTTAACAGATCTGTCAGCTAATTGTATACTCATCCTAGTGGGTTTTGGCTCCCTAAGACCTAGTTGCTTGAACATTTTATAAGGCGTTAAATTATTACTAGCACCTAAATCAGCTAACACCTTTTCTATGTTTAAATTACCAACTAAACAGGGAATAGTAAAACTTCCTGGATCTTTTAGTTTGGTCGGTAATTTGTTCTGGAGGATGGCTGAACATTCCTCGTTGAGTTCCACTGTGGACAACTCTTCCAACTTCCTTTTATTTGTTAGAAACTCCTTTAAAAACTTTGCATACGTGGGCATCTGTGAAATAGCTTTAACAAAAGGTAAGTTACTATGTAACTATTTAAAAAGTTCAAGAAATTTACTGAATTGAGCATTCACGCGATCTTTCTTCAACTTTGCTGGGTATGGGATGGATGGTTTGTATTCTTTGAGCACTGGTGGGGAATTCTCCTTGGGTTGAGTCTCCTCAACTTCCTTTTTGTCAGGCTCTTGTGGCAACTTCTTTACATGCTCAGCTAATGTCGTTCCACTCCTTAATGTAACTGCTTTAACATGTTCCCTACGATTAGGTTCAGTGTTGCTTGGCAAACTACCCTGTAGTCTATCGGATATCATCTTAGCGAGTTGGCCAATATGATTTTCAAGTCTTTGAATCAAAGCTTGCTAATTTTTTAGTGTTGTTTCGGTATTTTGAAAATGAGTTTCTGATATCGATATAAATTTCTCCAACATCTCCTCAAGGTTCGGTTTCTTTTCCTGTCGAAAAGAGGATTGCTAAAATCTAGGAGGGGGTGGTGGCCTTTGATTTCTTTGATTCCCTAATCTCCCCATGAAAAATTTGGGTGATTTCTCCAACCTGCACTGTAAGTGTTACTATAAGGATTATTTTGAGGTCGAGAATTATTACCCATATAATTCAGTTGCTCGTTGTCCATACCATGTCCATAGGGTGGGTACTCAGGATTTGCATAACACTACATAATTGGATGTACCTGCGTAAAACCAACTAAACCATCAATCTTTTTATTCAAAAGTTTTACCTGGCTAGAAAGCATACCGACTGCATTAATATTGAAAACACCGGCAGCTTTTTGTGGCTTTGTCCTCATGACTTACCACTGATAGTTATTCAGTGACATCTCCTCTATAAACTCATAAGCTTCCTCAGGTGTTGTGTTATTTATGGTTCCACCGGCAACTGCGTCAATCATTTGCCTCGTTGAGGGGTTCAAACCATTATGAAAAGTCTAAACCTGAAGCCACAAAGGTAACTCATAAGCCATAAGGGGTTCAATGTTTTCTTGTAGGGTAAATAACTTAAGGATATGTAACTTTTTCGAAAAGATATTTATAGTATACACAATCTAACACACGACTATGTAGTCTATATGATTTAAGTGACAATTAGGTTCACACAGCCTAGAGACATGGTCTTGTGACCTTAGATTAAATAGTATTAGTCTGTTACATGGTTTGCAGACACGGCTGTGTGGTTCAACTCCACACGGCCTAGCCACACGGTCGTGTGACTCTTGTTTTGCATTTTTGGCCACACTTTTTCTAAAAGGGTTCAAATTAGTCCCTGATTTGTTCTGAATTATTTTTAGAGCTTTTGTAAGCTCGATTTAAACCTGATATTGTATGAATAAGATGTTTTTGACTATATGTTTGATAATTAATGATCTTTTAGAGAAAAATGAATTGATTTAGTAAGATTTTGTTCTGTTTTGTCTAGTAGTATATCGTAACCCTAATCTGGTGATAGAGATGGGTGAGGAGTGTTACATTTAGTGGTAAGGTTCTATTTTATTTTGTGTGGTTGCATCTCATCACCCTAATCCAAAGATGGAGATGGGTGAGGGGTGTTACATGGAACTTGACACTCAACTTTTTACCTGTTGACATACCAAACATCTCGATACAAACTCAGATATTTCTAGTTTCATTCCTAATTATCAGTATATTTGTTTCAAGTTGTTATACCTTTTGTTACCACATAAATACATTAAATAAATACAGCTATAAGCTTTTCGTAGAATATCTCTTTTAACCTTAGGATCATTAGGTACTCATAGTTGATAAACGACAAATTATACATATTTTTACCTCATATTTAGCCTATATTTTGGATGAATTGTTATCAAATTTGTGAGAATTAGTGCTCTTAACCCTTCTATTTCATGTTGTATACTCAGGAGAGTATAGGGAAGAGAAAAGAATGAAAAACGGGCCGAAAACAAAGAAAATAGGCCAAAGTGTGAAAATACCACGGCCTAATGAGTCACTACACGGCCGTGTGCCACGGCCGTGCCACATAAGGTCCAACACGGCCCAGCCCCGACAAGCACGGCTAGGCCACACGACCGTGCCACCCTCAACAAGCCCACGGCCTCTTGTCAAAACCACATGGGCGTGGCACACGGGCGTGTCCTTGTTGTGAAGAAGTGCAATTTCACTCGGATTTGGATACTTAGAGGCTAAGAAAGGCATCCCAAAGCTCTATATAAAGACCCTAGGAGGCAACTCTAAGTGTGTACTCTTTTCTCCCACAAAGGAGCGCCATATCTCTACCAACACAAGGAGTGGAAGCAAGGGATTACTCCAAGGAAAGCCGATTGATTCATCCCAGAAGCCGGAATTCTACATCAAGACAGAGGATCTCCCTAAATTCCTTCAAGGGTTTTTGGGTTCTTTATGTTTTGTTATCTTATTTCTTCTAAGATGTTTTCTTTATTAATTATGAACTAAACCCCTCAAATACTTGAGGGGGATGAAACCTAAGACAGACCTTGTTATTATTCATTCTTGAATTATATGATAAATACTTGAATTGTTCTTAATTATGTGTTCTTAATTCCTGGTTTAATAATCCTAGGTATTAAGTCAAGAAACTGATGTGCTTAGGCAGAGGAGCAAAAGTCCCTGTTTTAAGAGTAGATCTACCATAATTAAGCGGAGTTACATGCAACCCTAGACATAGGCGACATAAATCTGTCGGATTAGGGTCAAACCTAATAAGAGGATCCATAGATCGAGTTAATGCAAGACTAAGGGTTTTAACTAGAAAGAGATTTCAATTAATCAACCTAGGATTAGTTGTTCTTATCCTCGACGGAGGTATTAACATGAGTTAGGGATCTCTACTGATCAAGTCAAGTGAAGAAATCGTCTAGTTTAAGAAGTTAAGAACAAGTGAAGTCTAGGTGGATTCTCCTTTGAGTATTGCCTATATCAATTATTTTTCCCTAGAGTTTTTCCCCAATTTCCTTTTTGTGCATTCTTAGTTTAGTTTTAGAATTAGTTTCATACAAACCCCTTTTATTTTTAGGTTAGATAATAGAAAGGAAGTAAGTACTAGTACTTTTGGTTGTACGATAACTCGGTCTTGCCGCTAAATTATACTACTATTTGACAGGTGCGCTTGCCTTAAAATCGTGATATTAGTTAGTTTTTGGTGTGATCAGTTTTTATAAATTTTATTACTACCTATCACACAATATCAATAGTTGATTTTAGAAATACAGACTTTCATCACTACCAATGCTAAAATCAATGGTCTGACCATTCTGAATATGATTTCTTTTTAGCTAACAAAATTTGGATTGTTTCTCTGAAACTCTTGAATTCTCTGATGAAATAACAATTTAACTCTCATCTTGGCGATAATAGAACTATTATATTCCCAAATCAGGTGAATATTTACATCTTTTAAAGATTTCTGGCTCAGCAACTCAGTCATCATACCAGCTTTTACTCAGATGATAAGCGATGATCATATCATAATCTTCAATAATTCTAAACATTTGCTCTATCTCAGATTCAATTTTGGAACTTTTGTTAACATAGCTTTCAACTGTTCAAAACTCTACTGGTATTTATTAAACTGAACATAACTGACATTTTTTTGCAACAACTTCGTTTACGATAAAGCTATCAGAAAAAAGCCTAAACATTTCATCTGAAATATATAGTAAATCCCATAGAACTATGCACTTTTGTAATATTTCTAAAAAATTCCCTAGTTTAAAATTATCAGGAGTTCATTCAAAATAACTCAGATATCTTCAGCTATTATTAAAAGCTTTAGAATACTCACTTCTCGAAATTAGAATCCAAATTTACTTGTCTTCACATATACTCGTTTATATCATAGGTTCTATAAATTTGTTTTTTCAATGCTGATCGTGTTCAATGTCATTCCTCACATAACTTGAATATCATCAATAACATAGAAATAGTTTTGTTCAAATACAACTAGCAATTTCTGTCCATTAGATCTATAAATGACTAAGTGACTGATTTATTCAAGCGATGTTACTAGAATCTCACATTGTTTAAATCAAGTCTGGAGAGAGATCTTTAGTACATCTAACTCATAACTCAGAGCTAACAACTGATCAAAAGTCAATACCAGAAAATACAATAGTTCTCTTAACTAAACAAATAAGTCAACTATATAAATTAACAAATGTTGGTTCTTTATAGTGTCTCGGATCTACTATCTGTAATCTAGACACTATTTTCAAAATCCTGTCTTTCTTTTCATAACATATTATCGTTTCCCCATGTTACACACTCAGTTGAATAGGTCTCCTATCAAATAATTATTTTAGCAATGCCTATAGTTCTTGTAATTTTGTCAATAACATTCTATACAGAGCAATAGAGAGCTAAGCAATTCTAAGTATTGCATCAATTACAAACTCATTTTCCCTTATGAGCAATAATCCAAATAGTTTTTCTAGAAATATATTAATAAGTTCTTTAATCATATGTATCTAATTATTCTTGATTTTGACATTTTAATATCTAGGATACAAATAAAATACAATTTACAATATTTCCTAATCATTTTATCCGCTGATAATGCTAATATGCTATTAGTCGCACTATTCATTTTGTCAATCTCAACATTTATTGATTCCTTATCTGACACTTAAGTACAATCTATATCTGTCTACAGTTAACCATAGCACCATATAAAGTCAATCAATCCATATCGAAAGTTACATCAAACTCATCAAATGTCACTTTTGATATGGATTGATTGGCTTTCTATGTGAATTATATTTCGAAAAAAGAATTTCAAAGCCACGAATTATCTGTAAATTATGTTACTAGCATAAACATACTGATATAACAAATTTGTTATTCTAATATCATAATCAATCAACTCTACTAGCATAATATCTTTAGTTATTAATACAATACTAAAGCAAGGATGAATTGCTCCAAAATTAATCAGGATATGTATCAATATGGTGAATAAAGAGAATGTACACGTAAGATCATCAGAAATAGTAGCCTCTTCTATGACTTCATTAGTATAACCTCAGGAAAGTGCAAAGGTTTCAAACCCTACTGATGTGTTTTTGTTTTCACCTAGATTTGCAATAGTACTGCCACCAATTTCTAATATTCTATTTTTCTTTGGAGTTGATGTTGATTTAATAATCTGATCATTGATAAGATTTAGCTTCTTTGAAAAATCCCGCACAAAACATTCAGTTAAGTTACATCTGAATAAGTAAATAACTGATTTTGGAGGTCTCTAGACTTTTTAGGTAGAGGCATCGAAGATAATCCAGCTGCACTACATTTTCATGAATTTCTAATCATGAACTTGTCTTGCTTCTTCTTAATATGTTCATTCCCCTTTTTGCCTACACACTTACCCGTCTCATGTTTAACCAAAATTATAAATCAAAAATTGTTGATCATATACCGTAGTAATATTCTGATGATAGAGGAGTGTCGAAAAAAGACACGATCAAGGGTAGAGGTTGTTGAGCCACAGAATTGACTTGCAAAAACTATGAAAACCACAGATTCATTATGTTGAAAAAGAAAATTTTCATTTCACTTTCTAACATTTACAGAACTAATAGATGGTGACTCGCTTCCATTCGGAAGCCAGAACATAACTATCACTTCATTAGGTACTACACGATTAGACTCGACCGACATTGCAAATCTATAAGAAAAACATAGTCAAATCGAATCATAAGAATTACACAAAAATTACAATTTATTTTGCCATATATTTTCCAAATCAATACATGATATGTTCGGTCCTAGAATTGACTAAATCGTAGCTCTAATACCACTACGTGTAACACCTCATACCCGATCCAGTCGTCAGACCCGAGCTATAGGATGTTACAACAATAAACAAAAACATTCATATAAAATTTACTAAATAATTTTCAATAAATCAAAATATATAAGGTAAGTCTATGTTTAACATGCATTTTCGAATATCAATCAAGCTTACAAAGTCCCTTAAAGTGGCTTGATCTACCGTCAAATGTAGTAGTCAATTCGGTTCAATTTCGCACTTAAGGAGCTTATTTTCTATGCAATTTAGGATTTTATATTTTATTTTCTGTACTTAGGCCTTAGAATAAGAATTTAATAAAAATAAGTGTTATCAATACATTTTGTAGGTGTTGTGACCCAATAGGCTGACACGGGCCTTAGATTGTGCTAATATATTTAATTGAGTGTGTAAGATGAAGATATAAAGGCCTAATTGATGTAGAAGTAAGGGACGAGTGATACACAAGCTTCTCGAGCCATCAAAGAACCAAATAATTGACTAAGGCTAAAATTGGGTGTCATGCCACGCCACAGCCTTGATGTGGCGCGACACACGTCAAGGTCCTGCCCAAATAATCTGGGGTTATTTTTGTTCGCATAATCAAACTTATTCAAAGACCTAGGACATGCCAATGACCTAATTTGGGCTACCAACACCACTATAAATAAGACATTAGGGGTTGAATATAATCAAGTCGTCGTAGAGGCCTTCAAAAACCCTCTTATTTTAGAATTAGTTTTGGATTTTTTTCGACTTTTAGATACTTTCTTGGTTTTCTTCTTGAATCAATTTTGATTCAAGGACTTGTTTATTTGTTTAAAGTATTTATTTTATATTCTTCTTTGCGCTTGTTTTACTTCGTTATTCCAATCGAGAGATTTGCTACTCCGTTCCCTATTCAGTACTCAATCCATAATTATTCAATTTTCTTTTATTCTTTAGATCAATCGTGTTTCTTACATGGTTTATTCAATTGAAGTTGAGACTATGAATAACATGAGTGGCTAAATCACTTATAGGAGATTAACAAGTGGATGGAAATGTGATTAACAGAGGATTTTGGATTTCTCGAGATAGGATGGTTGGTATAAATTATGTGTTCTTAAACTATTAGGCTTGACAACCCTAATAAGTTATTATAAGGTAGACGAAATCGAAAGATGAAGTCGAACTGAGTAAATCGTAATTTATCTTAGTTGAGAAACTGATGTTGGGAGATAAACAACTATCAACCAATTGATTAAGTTAATTAGATTCAAGATTGTTTGAAGCGATGACTAATCTACTATAGAATCCAAATTCGAAGTTAGTTGCAAATCCTGAAGCGAGTTAATCTTTCTGATTGGTTTATCAGTTTAATTCATTTGTTTGTATTTCCTTATTTATGTATTTTTGTTATTTATTTATTTTTAATCCTCTTAATCTACTTTATATTCTATCGTAATATAGGAATTAACTATTACTACTTAGAATTAGTATTGTAAAAAGTATTTTCATTATTTGTTCCATCCTCCCCTTGATACGATCCTCGGAATACTTCCAATATCTCATTGTAAAATTATATTAAAATTTGACATGTGCACTTGCAGACACCACCATTCTCAATTCTTATTGTAACACCCCAAATTTTCTTATGTCGACTTTTGTAAATTTTTGAGACAAATATGTATCTGCTTCAGTGGTTGAGTGTTCTGAGTGTGTGTGAGAGGTCCCAAGTTCAAGCCATGCCTTTGGCAAAATTTTGGAATTTTTTTTATTAAAGCCTCACCCTTTTTCAATGGGCTTAAGTTTAATTATTTGTAAAATCATGTCAGAATGGGCTTGCTGGTCTAGTGGTTAAGTGGAGTGTTAGTTTACTGAGGGTCTTGTGTTTGAATCCCTGTGTGAACAAGGGAGTTTATTTTTGCTTTGTTAGTGACATGAGTTTCAGCTGGGCTGGAAGAGTGGGGAGCTTGTAAGATAGTGGGAAGTGGAGAGGAAATTAAGGGGTTTTGGTTTCTATTAAAATCTTTTTGGTAATTTTTTGGTTCATCCAAAATTTTGTTCTCTCTTCCTCCCTTACTGTTTTATTTTCTTCCCTTACTCTCTGTCGATTTTCACTGTTCCTTCTTATTGTCGATACATTTTATTTTTTGTTTTCCCTAGTTGCTATCAAGTTTTCGTAACTCAATATCTCTGTGCATTTGGGCATTATCGGTAAGTTTTTTAAGTACAATTTCCATTTTAGGTTGTTGAACATTTGTTAATGGAGTTTTGATTCGTGTTTAGAGGAGGATTAAGAAGTTTGGGTCTTCAATCTGTGCTGTAGAAGTGTGAATTCACCATTTTTCATTCAAAGGTAAGGGTTGTCAGTGGTTTACAGGATTGTCTGTTCATAATAATTTAGTTTGGTATCAGTTTAAGTGACTGAAATTGGGATTTTCTCAATTGATTATAGGTTTTAGATTGCTCAGGATTGCTTTTGCTACAAAAACGTACTAGGTGTGTGCTCGAAATACAGAAAACGAGATTCAGCTAAAAGCTAAAAAACTATTTTGTCGATGCCACACGGGCGTGTGGTCGTCCGTGGGGTAGGGTATATGCGAATGGCACAGCCTTGTGTTTGACGAAGGCCAAGTCGTGCCGAGTTGGCCGTGTAGGACATACGGGGTAGACCAAATTAGGCCGTGTAGGCCACACAGGCATGTGAGTCTACATGGGTATTCCATACAGGCGTATGGGTTTTTGGGCCAGGCCGTGTGATCTATACGGGCCAAGGGCAATCTAGGCGTATGGGCCCACATACCTCATATGGGCCCAAAATTCTAAATCTTTCCCTAGGGTTGCACGGGTCGTCCAAATTAACTGTAAGCCCACCGTAGGGTTGGTAAGGGCTAACTAGACCCTAATCTGTTTAATATGAATGACTGATACTGTGATTTGAACATGATAACTATACATATGTCTAAGTACTATTCTGTATGTATGTCTGTAACTGATTAATAGTATGTAAGCATGTTATATTTTGTATGTTTGCATTGAGTATGTTTATCTACATCTGCATTTGGGGTGGGTTGGTTGATTATTGAAGGAAGTGTACTGAAAAGGCATTTATGCCTATTATTTGGCAGCTTAACTACAATATTTTTGATATGTGTCGTATTTTAATACAGCATGGTGTGTAGGGATGGGTGGATGTTTTCAACCCCACATAATGTGTAGGGATGGTCGGAGATGGTGTGTAGAGGATGGGGGTAGGATCTATTACTGTACTGTTTGTTTGACTGCATCTATTACTGTAATGGGATTAGGCCCAAATCTATATCTGATTCTGGCATGGGCTAAGGCCCGAATATGTATCTGTAATCGAAACTGTAAAGGGCTAAGGCCCCGATTTGCATTTGATTCTGTAATGGGCTTAGGCCCCGAACTGTATCTGATTGATACTGATACTATGTTCGTGTGCATGTATGTTCTGTGGGGATTACACACTGAGTTTACGTAAACTCACCCCTTCTGTTTATTCTGTACAGGTAATCCCCAGACTTAGCTAAAACGTTTGTTAAATTGCCTTATCTTCATTTACGGTTTTATTTCTTATTTGGGTATTTTGATGTAAATTGGACTTATGGACTGCTTTTGCTTTTATTTTGGATTTCAACTGTTTTTATGGATTTATAATGGCTAAACTGAACAAAGCATGGATTTTTACTAAAAACTAAAGTTTTTTAAATATAAACAGTTTTACCTGAATAAAATGGATTCTAAAGCTTCCGTTGAAAAGATATGTTTTAAGATAAATCACATAACATGTGTTTTTTTGAGTTAAATAAAAGCTAATAAACTGAAGCAGTTTTAACTTGATAACATCATTTTCAAATCCAATTCCATTTGACATCACCAGATTCGGCCATAACGTTTAGGCCGAGTTTAGGGTGTTACACTTATACTTTTTTGCTGTTGTATTTATTCTATAAGCGATAACTTGTTTATAAGAGGTCATAGCTCGAAACTAGATCGGGACCATTTTGAAACTTTTACAAAAATTTAGGTAAAAAGGTAACAGAGGAATAGCACGACCGTGTGGCCAGTTAGTGTGACAGCTAAGGCCATGTGGGACTGTATCACACAATGTGTCCTCAAACCATGTAACAGACTATTATTGTGTAACTTCCCATTTTTAAGTGGTATCAGAAACGGTGGTTCTGGAACCATAATTTTTTATGATCAAATCAGTAAATATTATTTTATAATATTTATGGGTCTATTATAGAGTTAAATTAAGTTTTGGTCCAGTAATTTTAGCTATTAAATAGTTAATTAAAGAAAAAGGACTAAATTGTAAAAGACATAAAAATTCATTACTATTGATTTTATTAACTGAATGCATAAAATTGAGGGTTTAAGGATAAAAAAGGTAAATATACCTTTTCAAAATATTGGTGGACGGTTTTTGACATTACTTTGGTTAAAATAATATAACATTTTAAGTAATTAAATTATTAAACAATAGATAAAACATAAAAAAATATCATCTTCTTCATATTTTCTTTTGCTCCACTGAACCATTGTTGTGAACCAAAGCTTCGGCCAAAGATAATCACTCTCGCATGGTAAGCATTTTTTATCCGTTTTTAGTATTTTTATGTTTTTGAGATCATTGTAGCTTAATCTAGCTAACCTAGGGATTATTTTGTAAAACTGTCAAAGATTTAGGAACTTTCTATTGATGGTTTTTAAATTTCTTTGGTGTTGAATGATGAATTTATAAACTTGGTTCTAAATTAGGACTATTTTGTAAAGGAATTTTTGTTAGTTGAGTTTAGGGACTAATATGAAAATATGAAAAAGTTAGCAAGTAAATTTTTAAAAATTCCAAGTTTTTGAAGGTTTATTAAAGATGATGTTAGAATTGGTTTTGAGTATTAAGAGTTAAATGTGAAATTTTAAATAATTTCTGTTTTAGGGACTAAATTGAACAAAGTGTAAAAGTTTAGGGAAAACAAGAATTGGTTTTAAGGAACTTAATTAGTATATAAATCAAGGATTGAACCGCACGGAGGAAAACAAGACAAAAGGGAGAATTACGGAATAGTCCCTACGAATGAACTCTTTAGTCGAATATAATAGGTAAGTTCATAGTATAAATATATTTATATATTTAAGTTTGGTGTTTTTATGAATTTTTCAATTAAATTATGGCTAAATTTTTAATGTTGGATTGATGTTATTATTTGTAAAGTGATGAAAATGTGAAACATGTGTTATATGTGTCCGGAAAGAACGTAATTGATTTATAACATGTATATGGATATGCCTCTAATTTATAAATGTTATGAAATCAATTAAATGCCCCTTTGAATATAGTAAACAATTAGGATAAGATTGGCATGCTAATAGGCTTAGAATGCGCACTTGCACGGGTTTGCACTTTGATGCCCCTGTTTGCACTTTGGTGTCTCTATTTTTCCAATCGTGCCTCTATTAGCACTATGGTGCCTTTGTATAGCATTAGAATACTCTCTGGTATGTTGTAGTTACCCCAGTATCTGAGTTATGTTACTATAGTTCATTGGGCTAGATAAATATGAGATTAATTATAAAAAAGATGAATGGTACTAAATGAGTATACATAAGCATGATTTATCTTAATAGAATGTGTATTTATATATGACATGGTCCTGATTGAATTCGTGGTGAATATGATTTATGTGATAATTTAATCTTATGCAAATCTCAGTTATTTTGTAAATTGAATGTCAAGTTACTTTAAGTTGATTAAATTCAGTTGGTTGATTGAGGTAAGTTGGTTGAGATTTAACTATGAACTTACTAAGCTATATAATCTTACTATGTTTATTTCATGTTTTCTATAGTTAACATTTTATGGAACTAGGCGGACGGATCAACTTCAAGGCTCACACTATCAAGCTTCTGTCTCGGTAGATTTTGATTCATTATTTCAGTTTTGTGGCATGTATATAGGGTATTTTGGGTTAATGGATTTGAAGTCCTAGGTTGGAATTGTAAGGTGTTTAAAGGTTGATACCTAATGTGTTAGATCTTATGTTTATCATGATATGCATATATGGTGGATGTGATGAAGGCATATTGGAAATGGCATGCTGATCTTACTTAGGTAATGGTTGAATTTTGAATGTAATGTTTGGTTTATTTGCTAATTGATGATTGTGATTTATGCAATTGTGGTATATAAATGTACATGGATATGGTAGAAATCAAATGAATTACTTTATTAGAAATACAAACTTACCTAGATAGAACTGACTCCAACATGAGACCAACGATTACTCCGCTACTTTGGCTTTTCCGCGATTAATGTCCGATTGGTTCGTTTCTTGATCTAAATAAAAGTTTTCATTCAATTAAATAATTCAAATAGCTTACATAATTAATTTAAGCCTTTAACCTTTATCAATGCAAATTTACCAATTTACCCTTAACATTTTAACCTTTATGCAATTTAGTCCCAAATCCCGAAGTTTATAATTTATCCACATTTAATCAAAATACAATCTAGCCGAATCATATATAGTCTCAATTCAATCCATATTTATCATAATTTCACATTAACTCCAATGAATTTTACTCTTTTAACAATTTAATACTTTAACATTAAAATTACTAAAAACTATTATACAAAATAAGTCTATATATAAAACAAGACTAATATTTTACCATCAAACTTCACAAACATCACTAATTCATCAATGGCATAATTTAAAAAATTTAACAAATTTGCAAATTAACCCCCATATTAGCTGAATTAAGCTAAAACAATTCCAAAAACGTAAAAATTATTAAAAGCGTGCCTCAAATACATGTAACACCTCTAACCCGTATTCGTTGCTGGAATAGGATTACGGAGCATTACCAAAAACTTTTAACTTAAAACATTCAATTACAATCATTTACAAAAAACATCATATTCCATTCAAACACATGCATAACGTCCTTTTTTCAAGCCCTTGAGGCCTTAGAAACACTAAATCAGAAACATTTAAAACTTTATGGAAAAAGATGGAAAAATTCACACTGCAAGGGTCACACGGCCCTGTGGTCATGCCGTGTGACTCACACGGCTGAGACACATGCCCATGTCTCAGGCCGTCTGGACATTCGAAATAGGGACATACGGCCTTGTCCTAGTCCGTGTCCTTGCTCGTGTAACTCTCTGCCTTGGTTCACACGCCAAGCTGCACTCTCGTGTGCTAGACCGTGTAACTCTTGAAATACAGCCTATAAAAAAAACTACATGGGACACACGTCCGTGTCGAGTGGCCATGTGTCACACACAGCTGAGACACATGCTCGTGTCTTAGGCCGTGTGTACAAGAAATAGGCCAATTTCAAGCCATTCCTTTCACCCATTTCAAGCTCACACCTACCAGACATTTTCACATACAATCAAGCTTTCAAACATACCTAAAATATGCATAATAAGACCACCATTCAATAAGTCATTTATCCATACAACCAATATGCCAAAGGCACCACAAACATAATCACCAAATCAAACTAAACATGTGCACATTTACCATTTATCAAATATTTTGTTTCTATGCCAAAACATATCACAATTGATACATATCAACCATACCATAGTAGATTCATACCATATCAAAATAACCTTACCATTTGGACCATTCCTCTCATGCATCATAACCATCTAAATGACATAAACCAACAAATTCCAAATAGCACCAAATAACCGACATTTATATACCATATTTACATCATTCACATCTAGTTTAAAATGTTTCCAAAGTAAACTATATCTTGATCATGTTGAGATCAATTTATCACATACCATTTTGGCCATTTAAAGATACATTAACATATACAAATTTTGGTCATTTCAAAACATGCATCAATTTGACCATACTAACCACAACCAACAAGACATCAATAGTACCTTAAGTACCTCAAATCCAAGGCAACATTTCATGTCATAATCATCAACCAAAATGACATATACAAGCCAAACTCATCAATTAAACATTATTGTAACACCCCAAACCCGGCCTAGACATTACGGCCAAGTCCGGTGTGTCACATTGAAGTGTTTTTCGAAAACCATGTTTTCATTGAAAACCCTTCTTAATGTTTAGAAACTTTTACCGTTATACTTGTATAAGACCTTAACTTGTGTTTATTTTTCCAAAACGTGATTCATTGTAATAATCAAAACATTGTCAACTTTGTAAAATCTTATGGAAAATTGTGAAAGCTTGTAAACCTTTGTAGTTGCGGAAACATGTTATTTTAAAATTAGTTTAAGTATCGGAAAATCAGATCTTCTTTGTTATGGCTTAAAGTGAATGGATACTACGCACGGGTAGGATTCAAGAGAAGAGGAGGTGAGTCATTTAGACTGCTTAAGTACTAAGCTCTTCCTAGATCCAATCCTAGACATGCACACATCCATTGCCACACTTTAAGCTTATGACTTGTCTACGAACAACAAATTAAGTTTGAGTCGAAAAACATTTACGTTGCGGAAGCTTTGCTCTATTATCGTGATATTTTGAAAACATGTAACTTTCATAAAAACACACCTTAGAGCTAACCGATTTCAAAATGATTTAAACAATATCCTACTTAAGCTAAAAACTATTTAAATAATTAAAAACCCAAAATAAAAATAATAAGAGCGGCCTTATTACAAACCCGAATTAAAAATAAAGCGATTAAATAAAATAGTGAAATAATCAACTTTTAAACCAGAAAAGCAGTCTTCGTGGCCACTTTGAATCCCTCCCAGCTCCAAGTCCACATACTATGGCTCACCTGCAAGGCTGGAAGGAAAAAGGGGTGAGTTTGGAAAACTCAGTGTGTGCAGAAAGCCCATCCAAAGCCCAAGTCAGCTCAAGCCCACTGGGCCTAAGCCCTATCCAGTCACAGTATCAACTGGGCCGAAGCCCTATTCAGTGGCAGTTACTGGGCCGAAGCCCTATTTAGTTACAGTACAGATAACAGTACGGCCCGTAGGCCCAATACAGAAACAGAACAGATAAATATCATGTATGCAAGCCCATAATATGTGGGGAGACTACTCAACCCACCCAACCACTACACACCACCCGTACCAACCAGCACACCATGTGGGGAATAACTCAACCCACCCAGCCCACACACCACAGTCACAGCATGGCTGCTCAGATAACGTGGCTAAGCCACTAACAGTATAACGAGGCAAAGCCCTTTTTCAGTAATACGAGGCATAGCCCCTTTCAGTAAACGTGGCAATGCCACTCACACTTCCTCCATCAATATTAACCCAACCCATGCAACAGATATATATATGATATGGCATACAGTAACAGTAACAGTCAAATTATGCAGTACAGTCGTTTCTAGCCCTAGGGGTATAATGGTCATTTTACACCTAGGGGTAAAACGGTAATTTCTCACCCTAAGGGGTATTTCAGTACTTATTTCATAATTTATGAGTTTTATGCATGTTACAGCCTCTATTAATCTCAATTTTCATCTCCACAGACTATTTAACAATTTTTAACAATTTTGGTCATTGGGCCCTAAAACCCCTAATGGGCCCTATGGTGCCCATTGGTCACTTAAGCCCATTTAGTCCAGTTTTAGTATTCAGTTACCAGTTTTAGTATTCAGTTACCAGTTTAGCAGTTTTAACCCTACAGCCTTCAAAATACCCTTAAAGCCTATTTTTACCCAAATGGGCCCACAAGCCCAATAGGCCCACATTCGGCCTGCCGATGCCCAACTCACCGAAGTGCACGAAATTACGCACTCGACTCACATACCAGTAGCGATTTCAGATCCATCATACTCCTATCAACTTGAGAGCGTTTGCATGCTCACAAGCCCACGAAATGCCAGAACTTCGGCATTTCAGCTTTTCAGCTTTTGCGGATTTGAACCATAAAAGGGTGTTCGACACACACACCTGATTTATGATTACTACAGCAAGATCTCTCCCACGAGTTGCCTTTGTCGATTTCCAACCACTAGATCTAGGTGCTCCACAATGTTAATCCTTCAACACTCCTTGATTGCTTGCCCTTCAGTCCATGCTAAACACATTCGAAACCAAAAGAAGAGGCTATTAAAGCCCTAAGTCCAAAACGTTAGCCATCCATAGGGGTTTCAGCTTTTTCCTTAAAGCATAAGTAACTCATAAAAGGTTCGAACACTTACCAAAATGTTATTCTGCTATAGTACTAATCTTGATCTACCGTAGTTCGAATCACGAACATGAAAAGAGTCACGTTTACACTCTATAGTTCGGCTTTTGAAGCACCACAAGTCATGAAGGTTTCGGCTAAATGAAAAGATGAGAGATTCGGCTTCTAGAGGATTCGGCTTATGGACTTTTGAGAAGGATTGATAAAGAAAAGAGAAATAGAAAATAGAAATAATAGAAGAGAGGAGATGACAGTATAGGTTCGGTTTGAAAGAAATTAAAGAAGGAAGAGATGAGATAAAAGAAAAAAGAAGAAAAGAATAGTAGAATAAGATAGGTTCGGTTAGAAAAGATGAACAAAAAAGGGGAATAATTCATAAAAGCCAAAAAAAATTAAAAGAACAAATTCGGTACTTAATTACCTATATCCGAAACTGCACTCCAAGCTGCCCCATATTCGGCCAACACCTTCTCCTCATCTAAATCAAATTCCTTTAATTAAGCCCCCCATCCATTTTAAATTCCTTTAATTGCTCCTTGATTCTTGGACAAATTCAATGTTTGAATTTTATTCAAACTCTCCACCGCTTAGCAGCAGTCCACCGTTCAGCCGACTCCTCCTGCTGCTAGTAGAGTTTCGGTCCAGCTTAAACACTCTCCCACACGTGCAGCAAAAATGTAGCTCCTCTTCTGCGCGCCCCTGCTCGAACACAGGACCTCCAGGGTACCAAGCGCGCTGTTGACCACTGCATCGCGACTTTGTTTTCAACATAATACGGTTCCATTTAACTTTAAACCTTACCTGCTACAGTCCCCGCTACTTTAAAAAAATAGAATTACAACTTGCCTACGCCTAGAATCGAACCCGTGCCCCTTTGGAAATCCTAGCACGCTGCTGCCACCGCGCCACAGGTGCCCTTGTGGCAAGTTATACCCGCAACTCCTTTTAACCCATATCTTAATGCAACCTACTGATTTAAAAAAAAAAACAACACCTCTTGCACGCACCGTGCCTTGAACTCAGGCACTCCCCCATCAACCTAGCGCCTCAAGCCACTGGACCAAATGCTCTCTTGTAACTCAAATTAACCCCATGTATTTATAAGGCCTTAAGCCCATATTTCCTTATGAGGTAAAAATTAATAATTTTTGCTAGAGTCTTGGATCGAACCCAAGACTTTTCTCGCACTATAAATCATTCACAATTTATTTAAAACATCAATAATAATAATAACAGTAATATTTAATAATAATAATAATTTTTTTCCTTCTTCTTTTTTTATAAAAATAATTTTTAAAACTTCTCAATTATTCAGGTTTTCTTTTATCTGAACCCCGACTCAAGCCCAATACTTCTAGGCCCAAATTCAGGGTGTTACAATTATACAAAATCCACCTATACATGCCATTATACCCACTACCAAAGCATCAACATCTACCGATAAAATCGATGAATAGTGTGATGGATCTCTAACTAGCTTCCAACCTGATTGAGCTTCCGATAATCTATAAAGGAAAAATAACTACGTAAGCAATGTATGCTTAGTAAGCTCGTATAAACTTTAAGCATAAAATTACACTTCAATAATAAACTTTATAAAATAAACATAAATCTATGCCAACGCCATAAGATTCATAAATTGGTATGATCAACAACTCAAAAATGAGTAAGTTCATTAATGTCACATATATCTATCATTCACAACGTGATAGGATTTTAGGGGACTTAATAGATAATCAACAACCTTTCTATAAGATTATACACTTCTCAATTTACCCTTTTTTCATTCTACTCCTAATGATTATCATAAGCCTAACAATATTATCAATTCCCGACTTAGTGTATTTATCCATTGTATAGTTATATTCATCCATAGCATATGCAATTTGCTCACATATAAATACATAATTTATCACATTAAACTCTTTATAACATCATAATACATCCCAATTAGGTATTTACCATTTTATTCCTTTTTCTTACCCATTTCATATGCATAGTACAAGCATAGTCATAAATATCCACAAGTTTGGCATAAGCCTAACAACACGTGTTAGTTCATTTAAACATGATTCATATGAATTTGACATGGATAACCATTATACCTGAGCATGATTCAATTGGATTTATCATCCATCTCAACATAACATATTTTTTAAATTCATTAAACAGATTACTTTACCAAGATTTTCCATTCGAAGAACAACTTACAGGTAAGAGTACATCGTCAACAGAAGCTCATAAGAGCTGGTCCTCTTGAACACGCCAACAGAAGCTCAAAAGAGCTGAACAAAAGCTCATAAGAGCTTAATAGAAGCTCAAAAGAGTTGATCCACTCGAATCACGCCAAATAGAAAGTACAACACGAGAGTTCGCAACAAATGTTAAACCTCGGTTTAATTGGGTAATATACCGATATCTCCCTCCAATACCATCTCCACTCCAAACCCTTGTAATATGCCAAAGCATGAATGTACTCTAATCCCGCGTCCAATTTAAACTGAGTATCAAAATCAATAATATATCTCAATTTACTATCCATTATCCACAATTAAAAATAAATATATGAGTTGTTCAATGTAATCTACTCAATAACTCATATTGATATTAAATTCTAAATCGTACGAACTTACCTGGCTAAATTGCAGAAATGTCAAAGTATAAGGGCATTTTGGTAATTTTTCACTCTCCTTGATTTTCCACCCGATCTTGATCTAAATTAATAATTTCATTAAATCTATTAAATTAGACAACAAAACAATTTATTTTATGCAATTTAGTCATTTTTGAAATTTTTACAAAATTGCCGTTAAAGTTTTACTTTTGTTCAATAATTTTTAGTCCTTGAGCCTAAAACATGCAAATTGACCATTTTTACACAAAAATGAGCCTAATCAAATACTCGTGGCATCAAATACAACCCATTATTGCAATAATTTTACATCAAATCCTTGTACTTTTACTATTTTAACAATTTAGTCCCTAATCGAAAAATTTATCAATAATCACTTAATAAAATACTTTTATATAACAACTAATATCTCAAATTCATTGTTTAACATCTAAAATCACAAGGTTCATCAATGATAACATTCAAAATCTTTAACAGTTTCAAAATCAAAGGTAAGGGCTAGCTGGACCTAGCTGCAACGATATCAAAAATATAAAAATCATTAAAAATGAAGCCAAAATCACATACCATGCAAGAAATCTGTCCATGGAAGAAAGCTTCATCTCCAAAACCATGGATGTTTGGTTCTTGAAGAAGAAACCAAAAAGATGACAACAAATTAGCCTTTTGTTTTTATTTTATTTTAATTTAATATACCAAATTACCATTTTAACCTTAGTTAATCATTAAATAAAACACCAAATTCATGCCCATAATTGTCCAATAACTCCTTGAATGGTTTAATTATCATTTAAGTCCCTTTTCCTTTATTCAATAAGCCATTTAATCACTCAAATCAAATAGTGGTAAAATTTTACATCTTTTACGATTTAGTCCTTTTTAATTAATTAACTATCGAAACGTTAAAATTTCTTAACAAAACTTTAATACCACCTTAATGAAACTCCATAAGTATTTATAAAAATATTTATGGCTTGGTTTATAGAAACAAGGTCTCGATACCTCATTTTCTAAAACCATTCGACCTTAGGGTCTTACCACTTGAACTTAATAAATCATTTATATCACATAAATTATCATAACAAAAATTTTTTTAAAACCATAATTGACTCATAAATATTCATAATTAATATTTACAAACTAACTCATTGGATTTATGACCCCAAAACCACTATTTTCGACACCACTAAAAAACGAGTTTTTACAATACATATGCATGCAAGGGAGGAAGCTTGGCTGAACTTCAAATGCTCTCCCATGGTGGTTTTAGTTGGGAAATTCCAAAGAAATAAGATGATACAACTTGTTTTAATTTGTTTAGGTTATTTTATTTACCATTTTACTATATTACCCTAACTAAACCAACTTAAATTTCAATGCATCTTGTCCATAATTGTCCACTAATTAAAAATATGGTATAGTTACTCACTAAGTCCATTGATGCACCTTTTTATAACTATTTGACACTTTTAACTAATAAAACTTACTTTTATTACTTTTACAATTTAATACTTTTCAATTAATTAACTATTTAAATGTTAAAATTTCTTATCCAAATTTTAATATGACCCTAATAAATACCTGTAAACATTAAATAAATAATAAAGCACAGACTCGCTTGTCAAAACTGTGGCCCAAAACCACTATTTTTGACACTATTAAAAATGAGCTGTTAAAAGTTGGTTCCGGTATAACCTGCAAACCAACCCTTACCGAGTATTTAACCACGTAACACGCGTCTACAATTTAAGATCTTGGAAGCCTTACGATCTAGAAGAGCCCAACTTGAATTAACAGCCTCAACCACATGGGTAATTTAAATTTGATCACTATCTGCTTTGACGGAATCCAACTAGCTTTTTTCAACTGGACACGCTAATTTATTTGTGGGAACTCAAATACAGCAAATGACCAACTCGCTTTACTAGCTGTATACCAAAACATCTTCCTTTCAACATGCAATTTGAGCTGAAATTGGATTAACTTTGATGCACGAATGTGACTATCCTATATTTGAGAGAGATAATGAATATCGTGTTGTAAGGTTTTAGTGCAGATTCATTTCTCACGATTCTCGATCAGAACGATGACCACTCTAAAGTTAAATGGGGATTAGTTGAGAGATTAATCATGCTTTGTTGGATTATGAGAATAGATTTTAATGTAATGATGGTAGGTGAAAAAGGGAGGGGACTTAAAGAGCAACTGCACCAAAATAAGAAAAAAAAAAAAGAAATGGTAGAATGCTTGACAAGCTACAAATATAAGAAAGGAAAATTTGTTTTGAATTCAAGTCTCAAGTCTATGTGTTTCCAAGCTAAAATTACAAGGCTTTTATACGTCTCCCCAAAGCTAATTTTAGCATGACTTCCTCTTTAAATTATGACAACAAAAAAACATATATTTTTCTAATTATAGGATTTGATAAAATCATAATCTAATTCTTTCATTAGCCACCAATTCTGCAACTTTTCAATTTGGCCCAATTTGTTGCTTTCTGTTCCAATTTAGCTCAATTTGCTTGATTTTTTGAACTTTGGCATTCCAATTGCGTCTTGATAAAATTTAAACAAGAAATCACAAACTTAGTAGCATTCTATTCAAGATTTGACAAAAAAAAAAAAATAAGGACATTAACCCACAAAATTAGCTTGCTATCAAATCCCCCTCATTATCCAATACTTGTCCTCAAGCATGTTGTGTATTCCCACACTAGAAACCATTCAACAACTTTTTTCCAAAATCAAGTCTCCTTACACAACCAAGCGTAATGCAAATGATTTAAGTGAAGCATGAATAAACAGTTGCTAGGTTTAACCAACAAGCATTTTATAAAATTCTAACATTATGAAAAAATCAACTACTTCACTAAATTAAAGCTTAATCAAACTTGCAAGGCGATCATTCTCAATCAAATTTTTTCAACAAGTTAGGGAAGTAGTTAAATCTTTTTATGCGAAATGAGATGACAACTAAAGCACCTCATCCCAATTACTCAATTTGACACATCTCTCAAACAAGTTATTTTTCCTTACTCATGGCAGCTCGTTTAGCAGAGTGTTGCAAGTTTTGGTTCGTCACTCGAATCTTTTGACTCAAAATGAGATGACAACCCAAGCACATCCTCCTAGTTACTCAATTTGATCACATTTCCAAAATATTCACTCATAACTAAGCCATTAGCAAAGTTTAAAGAGCTAGCAATTTCCATGAAATGTTGACTTAGCCATAATATTTCAATTCTACAAAACACTTGGCAATCAAATTAAGCAATAAACAATTATTCATGAATTACCCAATTATTTGAATTAACTAAGCATAGGAATTGAAGGTTCAATTTCAAAACAAATTTCAAAACAAATTAAGGAATAATCTCAATATAAGAATTAGCACATGCAACGAAGAGTAAGTAATAGTATGACATGTCCTATGAATCCCCCTACTTAGCCGACATTACCCTCAATGTGCAATTTTAAAAGAATAATAAAGAGAATGGTCAAGTGAACTCCATCTTAATTTGGCCGAGGGTGGCAGATGTGGCTGCTTTGCAATATAGTGAGGATATTTGAGATTTGAGCCCCTATTGTGTCTCTCAGAAAACAACAAATTAAAATAGATTAAATAATAATTTTTTTCAACATAAATTAAACTGAATTCAAAATAAAGATAATAAATTAGGGTTGCCTCCCAAAAAGTATTTTTGTTTAACGTCATTAGCTCGATGACCTAAAAATGTTATTTGTTTGGCTCCTTCAGAATTAATTCGTGCACTTGGAAGTTCTCATAGAAAGGTTTCAACCTTTTCCTATTGACCTTGAAACACTTCTCAGATTCCTCCATTATCGGTGAATTGAGGCATTTTTTAGATTCCCTATTCAAGTTTGCCTTTTCCTCTATCAGAATCCTTAAATGTTTTGGTAACGGTTTGAGCTCTAATTTTGGGGCCTCTATACGAATAATAGCTTCACATATTGGTTCTTTAATCATCAATAATTCTTCAAGTTTTTCCATAGCTTCACATATTGGGCCTGATGGGCTATATGAATGCATGAAAGCATGTAGACTTGCTAGGGTTTTATAATGGACTTTTAGGCCTAGTTTCTAATGAATTCTCAAGCGCATAAAACTTAATTAATTTATCAAGTGCGTCTGTGGACAAGTCATAGGGTTAGAGTGTGGCAATGGGCATATGCATGTTTAGGATTGGATCTAGAGAGAGCTTGGTATTTAAGCGGTCTTAATGACCCACCTCCTCTCCTTTGGAATCCTACCTAGTGCATGGTGTCTGTTCACTCTAGCCAAGGAGGACTTGTTGATGGGCCAAAGTTCATAATTAAGACCCATACATTAGAAAGTTATTGAAATACCTCTATAGGGTAGAATTACTGAAATACCCCTATAGGGTAGAATTACTGAAATGCCCATGTGTGTTATAAGTATGATTTATGTATACTGTATGCTATATGTTGCACTCATGTGTTATGATGTTGCATATGGGTCGGAATTATGTTGGAGGAAGTGTTATATGAGGATCGCATAGTCGCTTGACGACCGTGGATCCAATGAAGACTTTTAAGCCAAATATATGATCAGCAGCTTTGTTGCAACTTTAGGTAATACCGCAACCGGCACTATCATTAATGTGTATCGGATGGGTGGGTCCATATAGTTATCCCCACAGGATGTGTTTCGGTTGGATGGAGATGATGTGTATCGGTTGGATGGGGTGGGCATTGCATTATTGCATACATGATTGCTCAAGATTTTATGCTATTATTGTATTGGGCTTAGGGCCAAGATGACTTGTGTTGCATGATATATATATTGTTGCTGAGGGTTGTACACACTGAGGTTCGAAACTCACTCCCTCTTTTATTTTACTCAGGTGAACCTTCGTAGGCGGTTCGAAGAATTGAGGGACTCGGAGGTGGCCAACCAGTAAGACAACTTAGACTTGATTCTTTTTTTTATTAAAAGTGCTAGTATTTTAATTATTTAAGTCCGAATTGTAATAAGGCTTTTTCTCTGGTTATTACTGTTCATTATGATGCTTTAAGACTGGAACATGGATTTATTCATTTTAAACCCATTTTAAGTTTTTTTTCCCTCTTCTAAAACCACTTGTTTTTTTTTTTAAATATGCTTCCACAGTTAAAGTAAATATTTCCAAAGTAACTTTTAACGTGAAGTGAAAAGTTAAAAATGATTTCTGAATATACCGTGTTATAAAAGATCGTACAAACTGGGTTTTTACTTACAATTTCTTTAGAAGGGTCTTTTAATGAAAAAAAGGTTTTCGATAAAACACTTCAATGTGACACACTGGATTCGACCATAACGTCTTGGCCAGGTTTGGGGTGTTACATTTAGTGGAATCAGAGCCCCGTTGCAAAGCTCGGGCTGTGAAATGGGCCTTATTATTTGGGTTTAAAAATGATTTTTGATTGGATCAAAATGTTTTGAAAAAATTCTTACTGTGTGGCACACTGAGTCTCCGATGTCGAACCAAGTAAGTTCTCTTACTACTAAGCTCGTTTAACTTGATATACTATAGATAGTTAGTAGGATACTTTAGATGATTATACTGAGACTTTTAGTTAGAGTGGAACTGAAGCCCGTAGAAACTTGAAACTGTAGAAGATTTACGAGAATAACCTTTTTACTAAATACTTTCATAAAACATTGGCTTAATTACTGAAACTAATTAAAATTTCATAAAATTCCTAGTTCAGATAATATGAGAATCAATGATGAGCCCTAGAAGAGGTGTAAGAGGCCACGGCAAAGGCCGTGTTAGGGCTGGGTCATTAGCATCGGGCCACACATCTGCTGGGGAGGCACCAACTTCACCAGAGCATGAGATGCTCCAAGAGACAGAGGTCAGAGTAAGCCTACCAACTTCGAGTAGCGGTAACCTGGAACTCGGTACTAATGTTCTGACTCAGCTAGTAAGGGAGGTACTAGAAGAGGTTAAAGAAATTGGTGAAACACTCCAGGTTAGGAGTGTAGACTGTAAGAAAAAAGAAATCACATTCTCTAGGGCTGTAGTCTCGTTCTATGAAGCATGTTAAGGTATGTCCAAACCATTTGGCTTGCGAATATTGCAGAAGGCATTATCCAGGCAAATACTGGAAGAAGTTAGGAGCATGTCTCAGATGCGGGTCTTAGGAGCATCGGGCTCGGGATTGTTCAATCACCATTAAGTCAGGTATGTTTTGTGTGGATGCGATGTTTTGGGTATAGAAACTATATGCGTGCATTGTTTTTCTACTTTAGTGGGTAGGCCTTTTGGGTAAGTGTAAGAGGGTTCAATTTGGGTTAAAGTGTGTTAGTGTTATCAGAGTGCGCAACGAAAGCATAGTGGTGTGACTTGAATGGTGCGATTAGTAGTTAGCTGGAAATTTCGAGGACAAAATTTCTTTAGGGGGTAAAGTTGTAACACCCCGAATTTTGGGCCTAGATGAATGGGGCTTTGGGCTTTGGGTCTCATAACTTTTTTTTTTAGTAAGCAAGAAAATGACAAATGACATGTTGGCTGTAAGGGTTTAATAAATTTAGAGTGTCTAGGGGTGTTGGAGAAGTTCTGGGTTCGAACTTTGAGGTGAAGGAATTTTAATTTAATAATTAATGGAACCTTGATGGCAAGTAGCTTGGCTTTTAAATAAATGGAGATAAAATAAGACACAAGCAAGGCTGTGGTGTAGTGGATAAGTGACGCCACTTAGGGTGCAGAGAGGTGGCGTTAGTGGCAAGCAAGGGGATCCTAGGTTCGAGTGTTGGCTTGGTATTTTTAGGAATTTTATTTTTGCCTTCTAGATGGTTAGTAGTGGCGTGAACTAGACTCTAAGAGAATTGACAATAAGAGAAATTTTTGGAAGGGATTGAGGAGCTTATCATGGAGAAAAGTTAGGAGATGGGGATAGAAGAAGTGGTGGAGCCGAATTGGCAATTAAGGGAAGGCAATTTCGGTTAGTATATATATAGGTGCCGATTTTGGGGTTCTAGGCTAATGCCAAATTCTTTCTTCTTATTTTGCCGAAAATTACTTTTCTCTCCAAGTACCTAAAAACTAAAAAACCCTTATTTTTTCCCTTTAAGTTTGTGTCGATTTCTTCCCTTCCTTTCTCATTAAACTCTTCTCTTTCTTGCTCCTAGTTCACCTTCTCTAAGCTAAATACTTTGTTGCCCGAACCTTCTCTGTGCCACACTACTCCTCTTTTAGGCTGATTGCTTCTTGGGTAAGTGTTCTTGATCTTAGTTGGTCGAATGGTCATAGTTAAAGGAAAGGGGACTTGTGTTGGATACAAGTCGCCTGTTATTCTGATTTTAATAGTTAAGATTAGTGTAGATCTAGGAGTTGATCGTGGTTAGTGATTAAATAAGGGGCTGTTATAACTTGTCGCACAAAGTAAGGTGAAAGGTGAGAATTCAGTTTTGGTTAAGATATTTATTAAGCCTTTGATTAATTAATGAGTAATATTGATTGTAGGAGTGTGGCTAAGGAGATCGTAACACGTTTCGATACCATGTGTGTACATACACTTCACACACAATAGATCGGTAAATCCCGAAATGCCAAAATGGCTACGACAGTCTCGTGAGTGCAAGAACACTCATATGAGGGTAACCGATATGATAGTAGAGGCCCTATGAGTGATTTCATGGACTTGGGTTACGTTTTGGCTAACTGGGTCAGAATGGGCCTAATAGGCCGACGGGCTTGTGGGCTCAAGCTAGTAAAAATTGATATGTTGATAATAAGTGATGAGTTGATAAAGTGGTTGAATGGTTTGGAAATGTGATTGGGCCTAATGGGCCATGCAAATGTGATTGGGCCCAATGGGCCATACGAATGTGATTGGGCTTAATGGGCCATATAAAAGCGATTGGGCCTGATTGGCTATATGAATGCATGAAAGCAAGTATACTTGCTAGGGTTTTATAATGGACTTTTAGGCCTAGTTTCTAATAAATTCTCAAGCGCATAAAATTTAATTAATTTATCAAGTGCGTCTGTGGACAAGTCATAGGGTTAGAGTGTGGCAATGGGCATATGCATGTTTAGGATTGGATCTAGAGAGAGCTTGGTACTTAAGCGGTCTTAATGACCCACCTCCTCTTCTCTGGAATCCTACTTGGTGTATAGTGTCTGTTCACTCTAGCCAAGGAGGACTTGTTGATGGGCCAAAGTTCGTAATTAAGACCCATATGTTAGAAAATTACTAAAATACCCCTGTAGGGTAGAATTACTGAAATACCCCTGTGTGTTATAAGTATGATTTATGTATACTGTATGCTATATGTTGCACTCATGTGTTATGATGTTGCATGTGGGTGGGAATTATGTTGGAGGAAGTGTTATATGGGGATCGCACAGTCGCTTGACGACCGTGGATCCAACGAAGGCTTTTAAGCCCAATATATGATCAGCAGCTTTGCTGCAACGTTAGGTAGTACCGTAACTGGCGCTACCATTGATGTGTATCAGATGGGTGGGTCGATATAGTTATCCCCACAGGATGTGTTTCGATTGGATGGAGATGATATGTAACACCCCAAACCCGGCCCAGACGTTATGACCAGATCCGATGTGTCACACTGAAATATTTAAGAAACCTCATATTGCATCCAAAGTCTTTCTTAGTGTGTTAAAAGGTTGTCTTTGCTAAGTTAACAAAGTGAATGGAAGCTGTGCACTAGGTAGGTATCCGAAACAGAGGAGGTGAGCCATGGAGGCTACTTAAGTACCAAGTTCTTGATTGGATCTAATCCTAGACATGCCCACGACCATGCCACACTTTAGTTTAGAGATTTGTTTTGGAAAACAAGTCGAGTTGGAATTCATTTAAGTAAATATATTTGATAAATTGTTTTATTGTATCATTGAGTTATTTTGAGAACATATACCATTTTGGAAAATGTGTCCTATGTCTAGCCCGTTTTAAGTCAATATCCGTTAATTAAAATAAAAAGTATAAAATAAAATAATTCTGAAAAAAATAATTAAAATGGCCTTATTACATTCCAAAACCAAATAATCATACTTAATTTTAAAGAAAAATTATAAAAACTAGTTACTTTATAAAAGTAGTCCGAAAGCGTTCACCATGGCCACTCTGAATCCCCTCCGGCTCCATGTCTACACATCAAGGCTCACCTGCAAGGTTAAGGAAAGGGGTGAGTTTGGAAACTCAGCATGCAACAAGCCCTTTCAGAGCCCAAATCAATATAAGCATACTGGGCCTAAGCCCCAATTTAATCTCAACAACCACTGGGCCGAAGCCTTTCTCATAAATCATATCACTGGGTCGAAGCCTTTTCTGTAAATGGTATGGCCCATCAGCCCATTCCAATATCACATGTAATATCAATAAATGTATGCAAGCCCATTTGGGGAGACTACTCAACCCACCATCCGCTACTCTCCACCCGTACCAACCAAGCTCTCCATGTGGGGAATAACTCAACCCACCCAACCAAACTCTCCACTGGCAGAATAGCTGCTTTATCATATAACTGGAGGCCTAGCCTCTTTTAATAACTAGGGCAAAGCCCCTTTTTGGTATCTGTGGCATTGCCACTTACACTTCCTCCACCAATAAACCCAACCCATGCATATAATGAGTATATCATGGCATATCATGTGCATATCATAGCCTATCATGTGCATATCATGGCATATCAAGTATAATAACAATATCACATGCATCATAAACATAATAAAACCCCAGAGGTATAATGGTCATTTTCACTTAGGGGCAAAATAGTCATTTTCATGTTATAAGGGTAATTTCATAATTTTATCAATTATTAGGGTTTTCCATGCTCATTATCAACACTTCCGAGTGTTTGAACGATAATTTTAATCCATTTTAACCAATTTCGGCTTTTGGGCCCAAAACCCCTAGTGGGCCCTACGTAGCCAATTTAGTCATCTAGGCCCATTTAGCCTATATTCCATAACGGTATTAACGGTCTTGACATGTAATTTAACCAAATTCTATTTTCTACCAATTTTACCCAAATGGGTCCGAAAATCCATTGGGCCCAATTTCAACCCATCGAGGCCCAACTTACAGTCGTGCGTAAAAACGTGCCCTTACCCGTTCCATTGATCCTATAACGATCTTATCGCATTTATCGCGTCTATAACCATTTGCAAAACCACAAGTTCCGAAATGCTGGAATTTCGGCATTTCGACATTTCAACAAATATTAATCTAAGCTACTAGGAGGGTTCGTTACACACCTGATTAGTGACGGTCGATTTCCAAAATCTGCTACGCACTTGTCCTACATATATTTACTTGACATATTAGACTTTGAAATCCAAAGATAACCACACAGTCTTACCAAGACCATTCGGCCACCAATCCCTACGACATTAATATCATACCTTTGCCGAAAGTTGCAACTAGACCAAAATCTCGTCATTTCCCTTGTCCAAGTTCTCAAAAGACTGCTTTAGAATGCACTAGCACCAAAATAAATTAGTTGTTAAAACCTATAGAACCCTAAACCCCTAAATCAACAACCACCAAAGCATCTAGGGGTTTCGGTTCCCTTAATCCAAAATACTAAAATATAACCAAAGTTTCGAACACTTACCAAGGGTTCACCTGCCAAGACGATTCCAACCCCGAACTAACACAGATCTAATGCAGACCAAGCTTCCAAACACTAGCAGAAATCGCACCCCAAGGCTCTTAGGATTCGACCACCAAGTCTCTCAAAGGTGTTGTGCTTTCGGCTTTTGAGTCAAAGAAGAAGAAAATAATTTTAAACCAAAGGGGGTATTTGCTAATGGAGTAGGGAGGCTTTTGGAAGTGTACGGTTTGGCTAAAGGGAAGAAGAAACAAGGGTGTACCCTTAAAGAAAAATCGGATCTTTGGAATTGGCTTTGTTTAGTAATCGACTAACCAGAGGAGAAAGAAGGGGTAGGTTCGGCTTCTAGGGATTAAAGAGGAAGAAAAGAGAGTATGGAGGAGGAAATGAAAGAAAGAAAAGAAGGGGATTTGGTTTACAAGCAAACGGCACCAAAGAGAAAGAAAGAAAAAAAAACTAAAACAACCAAACTAAAATTCAATAGCCGAATTTGCACAATACACACCCTTGGCCGGCCACACCCTTTTCTAATTTCAAATTCTCCTAAAATCTCTCCTAGATACACTCCCCCTTATCCCTCCACGATCCATGCTCTTGACTGATTCAAACTCTTCAACCAGAGTTCCAGCCGACTTCAAACTCTTGCATGCTCATAACATAAAAAAATAAACCACACTAATACCTGCTAGAGAATCGAACCTTGGCCTCCTTCCCTTCCATTTACACGCCACTTTTTTAGCAACTAAGTGGCACCCTCAAGCCACTTTGCCAAAGCCCTTTTTGTGATACAAACTACCCACATCTTTTAATAAGACCACCTATCCAAGACCCCTAATTCCATAAGTGCAAAAATTCAAAAATTCTACCGGGTTTTTACCAACACTTGGACCTTCTATAGGCCCATTTACACACTCCAACTATGAATTGCACAACCAGATACCAAAATTAAATTCTTAACTAAATTCTCACAAAAATCACACAATTCCGAAAATCAGGGTGTTACATGATATGTATCAGTTGGATGGGGTGGGTATTACATTATTGCATACATGATTGCTCAAGATTTTGTGCTATTATTGTATTGGGCTCAGGCCCAAGATGACCTGTGTTGCATGATATATATATTGTTGCTGAGGGTTGTACACACTGAGTTTCGAAACTCACTCCCTCTTTTATTTTTCTCAGGTGAACCTTAGTAGGCGGTTCGACGGATGGAGGGACTCGAAAGTGGCCAACTAGCAAGACAACTTATACTTGATTCTTTTTCTTTATTAAATGGTCTAGTATTTTAATTGTTTAAGTCCGAATTGTAATAAGGCTTTTTCTCTGGTTATTACTATTCATTATGATCCTTTAAGACTGGAACATGGATTTATTCATTTTAAACACATTTTAAGTTTTTTTTTTTCCTTTTTTGAAACCACTTGTTGTTGTTTTTTTAATTAAGCTTCTGCAGTTAAAGTAAATTTTTCCAAAGTAACTTTTAACATGAAGTGAAAAGTTAAAAATGACTTCTGAATATACCTTGTTATAAAAGAACGTACAAACTGGGTTTTTACTTAAAATTTCTTTAGAAATATTTTTTAATGAAAACAAGGTTTTCGATAAAACACTTTAATGTGACACGCTGGATTCGACCATAACGTCCGTGCGGAGTTTAGGGTGTTACATATCATGCTCATGTTATCGTGTTTTTCTTGTAGATTTCGTGAAGCCTAGTCGATCAAAAGTTCAAGTTGGAGCCTATGCAATATCTATCTCTTATATTGGTAGATGTTTTGAGTTATTTTGAAAGTTGGTTATGAGTGGCATGTATTAGGATCTTTTGGTTAACTTGTTCATGTTGTTATGTTTAGTACTTGAAATGGTAACATTTTGTAGTTTTATATATATTCTTTGTATTTTGGTTTAATGGTATTGTAGTAATTGCTTTTGGTCTTTGGTGGATACTTATGACGATATATAAATGTTGTTTAAGGGGTGTGAAATATGAAATGTATGAGTAGTGTTAAGTGCATATTTTAGAAGTTGCCTTAAAATGAATTGTGTGATTGCTAGAAGTAGTCTTGGATGGTTTGAATGTATGGTAATTAGGTATGTGATTATTCTTGTTTAATGTGAATTTTAAATGCATTTTAGTTTGGGGTGTGATAGGTATTTGATTTGGTTCATTTCGGCAAATGATTTGTGGTGACAATAAGGGTACATTGATTAGACACCTAGGAGGATTGATTTTGGCATGTTTTAGTTGTGTTTGATTGAGTTTTAATATATGAATGTGTTTGGATGAGGTTTGGTTTGGTGTCCAAATAATTGGGGATCAATTGGCTTGCATTAGAGGTTATTTTTTAAGTACATGACCTGGGACACAGGCTGTCACATGGCCGTGTGCCACACACTGTCACACCACACAGCCGTGTGTTAATTAAATTTTAAGTGCAAGATGAACCACATGGTATCAGAGAGTTACACGGCCTAGTGACATGCTGTGTGATCAAACTTTGAATGCACACACGGTCTGGCACATGACCTGTAACACAGTCGTGTGACCCTATTTTGAATAACTACACAAGCGAATGCATGAGCAAGGACACAGCCATGTGTCCCATACTTTGAATTGAACACAGTTGGCCACACGACCATGTTTTCAAGCCACACAGCCTGGGCTATGTCACATGGCCATGTGACCTCTGTTTTCAATTTTTTTTCATTTTTTCCAAAATTTTTTATTTTGTTTCAAAATGATACGAATGTTTCCAAACTATTTTTAGGGCCGCGTAGGCTCGGTTTAAGGCTCAAAGTGTACTTTTAATTTAAATAAAATGTGTTTTTGTTGTTATTATTATTTTTGAATAATTGCTTTTGTTTGAAGTTAAATATTTCTATTTATACCGTAATACTCCGTAAGGGGTTGAGGCGTCTTTGATTGCTATAACCAACTTATCGTTTGGAAGAAATAAATCCACTTTCAAGGATCGATTTGAGTTCGAAGTGTATCGAGGCTAAGGCTAAGCATTCACATATTTTATTTACCAATTTAATTTACATTATTTAATTTTATTTTGCAACTATCATTCTGTTATTATTATGTTCTATTCATTTTTATTTTTATTTTCTTTTATCAACTAAAATCCCTTTTTGTTTATTTTTTCAGCTCTGCACATACAAGTCATGGGCACACAACTGCCTAGACTCAGGAATCCGGTCATGTAATATGAAAATTAGGAGTCCCAATCCCTGTGGGTCGACCCTACTTTTCTATACTACTATTTAATTCAGTTAGAGCGTAAGAAATTTATATTTGGCGGTTTCGACAGCTATCATCTAGTTATAGATAAAGTTACGTGAATTTTTAGAATTCAAACTAAAATGACAAGTTTGTAAACATTAAGGCTAAATTTGTTGAATATTGTATATTCAAGATTAAATTGATTTAATGTGGAAATATTGGAAGGTAAATTTGTTATTAGACCAATAACAAACCCCAAATTAGCTTTTAATGACCAACATATTTAATTTTGAAAAGTTTAGTGATTAAATTAAAAAATTTAATAGTTCAATGACTAAAATACAACGAAGTCAATAGTTTAGTGGCCATTTTTTTAGTTTACTTCTATGTTGGGTAAGAAAATATCTTCACATATTTGAGATTTGTTTTTTTTTTTAAATATTTTTTAATATTATTAATTCATTCAAATAACTAATATAGTTAAGTATTTTGAGATAAAGCTCAAAATTATATATGAATTTTGATTTAATGTACAATTTTATATAAGAATTTTGGTTTTGTGTAAATTTGTATATGGAATTTGATTTGATCAAACTATTAATACAATTATCGATATAATATCATTTTATATTTATATATTGCATACACAAACAATTATATTTATCTAATATAAAAATAAATTGATATATTTATTTTTTTAAATATGTATAATTGAACAAAAATTAAAATTTCATGTATATATTTGAATCACAATCAAAATTTCATATGTATAATTGTATCAAATCAAAACTTATGTATCAAATCGTTGAATAAAGTTTTTATATAAGTTTCAGATTCATCCTTTAAATATTTTCATTAAAATGTTATTTTCAATCAAAAATTCATGTTGATAAGCTATAATGTATAGTGTTAAAAGTAAAATTCGTATTTAAATGAAATAGTTAATATTTATATTAATTGATGATTTTATTAAAGTAAATGAATAATGCTATGTGAAATTAAAATATAATAATTAAATCTTAAATTTACTCTTAAAAAAATTAAATGTCAAATTTAAATATAATAGAAGGATGAAAATCATATTTGATTTTGGTAATTATTTAAATAAGTTAAATGGGAACTCCATGTGCCAGTCTGATGGTTAGAGTGTTCACCGTCTTAGATGTGGCTTGATTTCGAGTCGTACTAGTCATGTTGCTGTTAGGGCTTTACCCTCCTCTTATAGTAAAAAAAAAAAAAAAAAAGCTAAATGGGAACCAATCTTTTCTAAAATAAAACAAGTTTCATATTAAAAATGCTAAAAGATTGAAAAATATTAAGGATGGCCGAAGTGGTGGGCTTGATCAATTCTCTCAACCATGATTTTTAACATATATTTATGTATGTTAAGGGCTTTTTTTGTAAATATATTTAATATATATTTATTGAATGCAAAAACATAATATATTTAATATATATTTATTGGATGTAAAAACTTAATATATGTATGTATATTAGGGGTATTTTTATAAATATTTTAAGACAAATTTATCTCAAACTCGATCCTACTCAATTATTTTTTTAATTTCACCCGATCTTTCTTGAACCCAATTTTTCAAAAAAGATTCGACCTTAACCATCAAAACCCGTTAGATTTGAATTTTTTGCCACCCCTAAAAAATACCCTTTTCTTGTAAATTTTAGAAAGAAGAAAAAAACCCTTTTCTTTGATAATTAGGGTTTTTTTAGGGTAGATAATAGCTATTATACATTAAAATTCACGTATTTGATGGATTTTGAGTCCTGCCATCAGCAAGTAGATTGGATTAATTCCGTAAATAACAAAAACATATATATGATAATATTTTGTCAAAATCTCAAAGCCAAATCTTGAGCTTCACTGGTCGCCCCATTTTTATTTTTTATATTTTTATTATATTTTTAAATAAAAATAAATTTACTATCATATTTTTATTCTATATTCTATATTAAGTTTCCTTGTTAAAATTGATTTTTTTCTATTTAATTTAAAAATAAATTAATACATACAATCATGTATAACATAAGTAAAAAATAAAAAAAACTAGTTTAAACTAATTTCAAGACAAAGTTTAATGAAAATAATTTAATATTTTATGTTTAGAGATATTAGTTAACAATAATAAATTAATACAATATTAAAAATCAATAACAATAATTATTTTTATAAAATAATTATATCTTTTAAATTTTCAGGTCTTTATTTCATTAAATAAAAAATCTAAGTTAATTTCTTACTTTTTTTAATATTTATAAATTAACTTATTTAACTATTAAAATAAAATATTTGAAATAATATTTTTTTCTTATTAAATTTTATTTTCATATCATAAATATCAATACTGAGTTATCAAATCTAATTAAAAAAATAAAATTTGTGTTCTCTAAAAAAAATTGGTGGTAAAATTGAAATTTTAGTGGAAAAATTCAATCAAATAAAGTCTTTACCTATACTTTTCAAAATATAATAAAAGACATTAATTAAAATATAACATAATAATAAATTTTAATAATAGTATAAGATATAGTGAAAAATTTGCTTTTATTATATTTTCAAAATATAATGATAAATACTAATCAAAATAAAAAGAGAAAAATTTTAATAATTAGTGACAAATTTGCAATTAAACCCCTCCAATAATACTGTTAGTGGTCAAAACCCGAGTTTTAGGCCAGTTTAAATGAAGTTGGGCTTGCTCAGCAACCACCATTGACAATTGTTAAATACAAGGCTTGGGAACTTTAATCCAGCCCATTGGTTTCCCATGAATGGAAGTTGAAATCATTAAAACAAGTGATGTTTTGACATTATTTATAATATATGTCTCACATTATATCTGATTTAGTTGTTGAATTCGAATATAAAATTTATATAAAAATTTCGACAGTATTTTTACTGATTTTATGTAATACTCTTGCAAAATTTAGATTTTACAATATATCCATATTCAAATCATCTCCCAAATAAATTCCCAACACTTTAATTTCTCAAAACATACCAATAACCTAGATTTCTATGCTTTACTATTTCATCAAAATATTAATTATAAAATACCAACAAAGAAAACATAACGAAAATATTTAAATTCAATTTACGACACAATATTATATACATATGCAAGTCTAGTTACATGTCATTTATATAAACTATAATATAAACTTTTCACCAATATTGTTTGAGCCGATCTTCGATTCTTCGAATGTTATTGGAACGACCTACCAAATCTAACAACCTACGCACGAAAAAAATAGACAAACCATACGCTGACCAATTTTTATGCTCAATGGTGCTAATATCATATAAATAATTACATAAGTATTGAACATAAATTAATTGATAGATATAAATTAAAACTTGATTCTAAATATCATTAATAATATCACAATAAAATAAAATAAAATTCTAATATCAATAAACTTTAATATTAAAATATTGACAAACCGAAAGAAAAAAAATAAATTTGATATTAAAATATTGACAAACAGAAAGAAAAAAATAAACTTTTTAATTAAATTTAAAACTGCGTAATTAATTTAATTCTCATAATATGAAATTTCAAATAAATTCAACTTTTGTTTTTGCTTTTCTTTCAATTTAGGCCCTGCACTAAGGTTTAGACTGATAACCAAAGACATGCATCCGCTACCCTAAGTTGTTTGGCAACAATGGCTACTTGAGTAGTCCACGACCCTCTGGGAATTAAGACTGCCCACAACCTTCTGAGAATTGGGGCTAATACTAATAAAAACTGACTAAACCGACCTTTCCTCCCTTGAGCCTCTGAGAATTGAAGAGTTCTAAATTCTCTAATATAAAAACTCTATGGCATGCCAACTATATGTGATTTAGTCTAACTTAGTGTAATGGGGTAAAAACCAAGTTTCATGATCTGTTTCAATTCAATTCCATTTTCATATCATTCTAATTTCAGTTTTCTTTCATTTTCAATTCATATATTGCTTAATGTAAAATTAGGCTTCCAATACAAAACATACTATACATTTACTTGTTTAACTATTTGAAATCTTAATATTCAAATTCAACTCAAAATCTTGAATTTACTAACTTTATCATTGAAATCATAGTTTTCAATTCAAAATATAATCTTTTAAATACTAATTAAATTATTCAAAAATCATTCAGAATTCATAAGAATAAAATTTATATACCTAATCATAGTAAAATACATATAAAAGCATTATGTGATGAAAATAAGATATTAGCATAAACCAAAGTTTCAATAGCTTTACTCATTTTCTTTGCCTTTCTCCTTTGATATATTCGCTTTGTTTTTAACTATAATAGGAGCAATTCAATACGAAAAAATGTCATTTATCCTTTCTAATACTAAAACTAATAATAGAAAACTTAAATATGCATGGTTCATCAAGTTAACGACTTGAGTTTTCTAGTCCGAAATTCACATATCTTTTGACTCAATTATTCATTTTTAATTTCGTCTTCACTAGAATACTCGCTGCTTTACAAGCTATCATCTAGCACCAATATTACACAAAGTGACCAAAGTTCTCTACTTCCTTTTCACCATGGATGAATTTGACAAAGTGGTTTTCTATCCATTTATTTTTCTTTTTCACACTTCTAACAAGCTAGAATTCATCTTCTCACCATTTCCTATCTAAAAATATACCTATTTCACTTAAGTTTTCTAAGCTTTCATCAATATCCTTTAATGGCAGCTTTCAAAATACTTGATAAAATTAAAAGCTATTGGTACATATATGTAAAACAAGCTTCAAAGATTCAAAATCTATGAAAAATTTGAAGAACAATCATATCTTATGCTTGAATTTGAAGGAAAATGATAAAAAAAAAAATTTCTCTTCTTCCCCCAACTTTTGTAAATAAGAAAAAAAAATGGAGAAAGATGTTTATCTTTCTTTTACATATATTATAATATTACTTATTAAATTATTATTTAATAAAAATATCATTTAAAAGCTATCATGAAACCATTGATTTTTTTTATGTAATGGTAAAATTGTTATCAAGTCCTTTCCATCAAAATAAAAATAGAATACTTGCACTTTAGTCCCTATATTCTCAATTTATTCAATTTTGCCCTTGAACTCGATATTGAATTTTTAGCCTAACCACATGCTCTGACTAATAATTCTCTATGTTTTCATGTTTGATAGTTTCCTCTTAAAACAATCACAATTTCTTGTACTACTATTTATTATAGATCACTTATTTAAGGATTTCTACCATAAATATATATTTATAGATCACTTTGTTTTGGCGCATTCAACCTAACAATTTCTTGTACTACTATGATATAGTGATTTTGGCTAGCCTTAGGTTCAAGGTTAACTGGGCCTCGGGGACCAGTACACTGCTAGTTCTTGTTGCAGTAAAAGGTTTTAGAGAGCCAAATTGAATGGCACAATTAGTGGTCCTGTCCTATTTAGAATTGTGTTCTAAATTCTGGATTTCAACTTTTCTTGTGAAAATAATACTAGTATCAACAAACCAATTGACAAACAAGTGCTTTCCTAACAAAATTCTCACATTTATTCTCTCATCCTAACATTTAGATATGTGTTAATATTGTGATGGTCATTTAATTTTATCATGGGTTGCAACTGAAACCGTTGAAATTGGATAAATGAAATAGGAAACACAAATTTGTTACCAATTTTGAAATTTCTTTTTATGTTTGGGTAGTGTTGGAGAAAAATGAGTTAAGAGTTTCTTAGTGGAACTTGGAAATGCCAACGGCAAACTATTATTGAAGTGGTTAAAAACTTATCTTTTTTGGTTTGCAATTTAATGAAGAAAATCATCATACTTGGTTGCGTGTTGTTATTTTCATGATACTTTGGTCCATCTATAGAAACCAATCCTTGGAGTTTGAATATTGGATTGGATTTATGTGAATAAGTTCAGTCCTTGAAATGTGGAAATTTGATAAAGATAGTGTTGTTGGTTTCGAAAAGCATATCTTCAATTGATTGTGCTTTGATTGTTATTGATGTAATAGCTACTTTCAATGAGTTACTTTGTATTCACTTTAATTCTATATTAGCAAGCTGAATCTAATATATGCTTTGAGGCTTGTATAAGTTCTGTAAGAGAGCTTATTGACTGCATTCTAATTTGTTCATTGAGGAACTAATTTGTGGGAGAGTGCAAACTATTTTTGTAAACATTCTTGAGTGTTTAATGCTCAAGTTCTTAGGGGGAAGATTTGAAGGTGATTGTTATAGTCTTTAGGTACAAAGGTGAGATCCCTTTACTTGGAGATTGATAGAGTGTGAATCACTTGTTGTATTTGTGTTCAAATATAGTGGAATTTCTCACTAAGCTAGGCTCCACAAACGTAGCAAAACCAAATTGCATAAACAAACCCCTATGTTATTTCAACTTTGTTTGCACAGTTTTTCGCAGTGCCAAGCTATAATGACCACTACATTCTAGTACTTCCATTACAATTATCATTTGAGCAAATAGGCAACTTAAGATTGTAACAATCGGTATCATGTCACACTTAACGTATCTACTGGTGAATCATGTTGTTTCGTTCTATTGATAATGGAAGGTTCATCTGTTACTTGCCTTCCTATACATGAGAATAGAAACTATCCCAATTATAAAAATAGAATGAAAACCTCCATTAAGTCTGTCAATGAAAAGGTATGGAGATCCCTATTGTTGATATTGATATTGATATTGGAAAGGCTTCTAAGACTGAGGTATAATGAACTACTGAAGAAGAGAGTTGCAAATGCAAACTCTAAGATCTTGTATGCCATATCATGTTGTATTGATATGCAAGAGTTTAAGCATATTTCCAAGTGCACAATTGCTAAAAAAGCTTAGGAAAAACTTCAAAGTACCCATAATGAAACTAATATTGTTAAGTAATCCAAGATGTAGATGTTGACCACCAAATTTGAGACCTTGAGAAGACAATATTTTGCGAAAATTGGTGCGTTTTCTGCTAAGTTATGCGATCTGTCAAATTAGGCATTCGATGCTGGAGAAGAATACTCAAGCTTTAAATTAGTGAAAAAAATCTTAAGGTCACTACTTGAAAGATTCTGTATGAAAGTGACTGCAATTGAAGAAGCTAAAGATCTAGACAACTTGAAGATTGATGAGTTGATAGGATCTGTACAAGCTTTCAAGTTGAATTTGGATGATTCTAAAAACTTAAGTCTAAGGGAGAAAAGAGCATTGCATTCTAAGTTATTGATGAAGTGCCATTTCCAATTACCTCTGCTATAGAATAGCTTCAAGAGTAGATTCTTCTGCTTACACAAAACTTCAATAAAGCTTTTAAGAAGCAAGTTAGGCAGTTCAAGAAGTTTGAGAGGTCAAAGAACACTCTTAAGAATAAAAGAAAAGGTGTTGTTGTAAAAAAAGAGAATGAGAAAGACAAGAAGAAGGGCATTCGATGTCATGAATGTCTTGGCTATGGACATATTTAAGCAAAGTGTGCTAACACTCTTAAGACAGTGTTATGTGCAGTATGGAGTGATGAAGACACTTCTAGCAATTAGGTTCTGGTGAGGATTAAGTGAACAATTTTGTTTCTTTTATTTCAAGTGTGTTATCTAGTTCTAAGGCTAAGAAAAATGATGAATCTGATAAAGGTTCAAATAGAGAGTTCCTGAATAATTATAAGACCATATTGAGTAAATGGGTGCAAGTCTATTAGTTGAACACTCAATTGTCGTAGGAGAACATTCAATTGAAGGAAGAAAATTAGAAGTTGATCAAGCAGGTTAAGGCTAAAGAGTCTTTATTGACCAAGGAATTGGATTATCTTGTTAATACCAAGAAGAAGTTGGTTAAAACTAAATTACTACTTGATAAGTTCAATGCTGAAGGTAGCAATTGGATAAAATTTTTTCATTTGACAAAAGAGAACCTGAAAGAGGAGGACTAGGTTTTATCAACAAAGGGAAAGTTATCCTGGAAAGTCCAATTGTGTTTGTAAAAACATCTAGTCAGAATGAAGTGGGTGAATGTTCAACCAAAGGTTGTTATGGTCAAGACTAACAAGAAGGTGGAAACCAATAAGAAAACACATGTTCATATTAGAATCATGTTATTATTATAATAAACATAGACATATCAGACTAAGGTGTTTCAAGATGTTACATGATTTGAAGTGGAAACACTTAGTGCCAGCTGAAGTGCCAACTATAAATAGCCATTCAAATCTTAAAAGACAGAAACAAGTCTACAGGAAAAAAGAAGCAAAGTGCTTGCTTTTGGCTCATAGATTGTTGAAGGTTTCTCGTGAAGATGAGTGTTATTCCAATAGTAGATGTTCTAGACATATGGCAGGGAATCAAAATTTCCTTGTTGGCTTTGAAGACTGTCCTAGTGAGAGAGTTACCTTTGGCGATGGAAAGACGGGTACATTCTTAGAAAAGGTATTCAAGATACTTTTGGTTTACCTAGCTGAAAATGTCTTGTTGGTGGATGGTTTGAAGGCCAATCTTGTTATTATAATTATATTGTGTGACCAAGTAATATTTGTCAAGTTTACTAAATATGGTTATGAAGTCTTTTCCATGATAAAAGAAAATATTATGGAAAGGGTTAGGACCTTTGATAATTGCTACAAGGTTTAATAAGTTGCGAAGTGTAACAAGGCAAGTATATCCGAGTTAGAAATTTGGCATGAGATACTTAGCCATGTGCATTACAAAGGACTTCAAAGATTGGTCCAAATCAAGGTTATTAGGGCAATTCTTAAATAGAATGGTGATGTTCCTAATGTCTACAGTAGTTGCTTGAAGGGTAAGAAGCATAGGGAGAAACATGATAGAGTCTCTCAGGTCAAAATATCCGAGCCACTAGAGTTGCTCCATATGGATTTGATTGGCTTTATATGGAGAGAGTATTAGTGGCAAGGGATATGTGCTAGTCTGTGTGGATGACTATTTGAGGTTCATGTAGGTAAAAATTTTTAGAGATAGGTCAGAGACTTTTGAAGCTTTCAAGAGCTGTGTAGGACTTTGATGAATGAAAAATGTCATGTTATTAACATGATCAGAAGGATAAGAAGTGACCATGGAAGGGAGTTTGAAAATGAAAATGTTTTTTCTTATTATGAAAATGAAGGGATCAAACATGAGTTTTCTACTTTAAAAACTTTAAAACAAAATGGAATTATAGAGAGAGAACAAATCCGTGTAAGAAATGGATAGAGTGGTACTAAATAATAAAGGTATTCCTCATAATTTCTAGGTGAAGCTATTAACACAACTACTTATGTGATCGACGAGGTGCATATAAGGCCAAGAACTTAAGTCATCCTTACGATTTATGGAAGGGTAGAAAGCCAAGTGTGAAATAATGTCATGTATTTGGAAATACCTGTTTTATCTTGAAGGATTGGGAGTATCAAATGAAGTTTGAATTTAAGTTTGATGAAGGAGTGTTTCTAGGGTATGCCACAAACAATAGATCCTATAGAGCCTATAATAAGAGGACACACAAAATGATGGAATCCATTAATGTGGTGATCGATAATGAAAGTTAATGTGGAAGAAACCAAATTGAGGATGATCCGACCATTCATAGATGAATGACTAACATTCTGATGAATATAAAACTGGGATAGAATATTAACATGATCATTTGATCAACCTTGACCCTTTTCTAGAGTTAGAAAGAATCACTGTATAAGTTATATTAGTGGTGACATTTATGACGGTGTTCAAACATGAAGGAAGCCTAAATAGAACTATAAAGACATGGTAAGGTTTGCATGTTATACATCCCAGCTTAAACCTGCTGAAGAAGCGTTGAAGGATAAAAAATTGATTCAAGCCATCCAAGATGAGCTCTAACAGTTTGAGAGAAATGAAGGTTGGCAACTTATGCCTAAACCCAGTAATGGAAGCATCATTGAAACTAAGCGGATCTTCAAAAACAAGACTAATGAGTAGGGGAACATAATAAGAAACAAAGCAAGGTTTGTTGCACAAAGATACACTTAGAAAAGAGTTAATTTTGATGAGACTTTTGCACTAGTGGAAATACTTGAAACTATCAGGATGCTGCTTTTTGTGGCCACTCATCTTGACATCAAATTGTATCAAATGAATGTCAAGAGTGCCTTTCTGAATGGTTACATGAAGGAATAGGTTATATGGAACAACTAAAAGGTTTTGAAGACCCTACATACCATGACTATGTGTACAAATTGAGTAAAGCATTACATGGTCTCAAACAGGCACCTCGTGCATGGTATGAAAGGTTAATTCAGTTCCTTATTGCTCAAGGTTTTGACATAGGTTCTATTGAGAAAATCTTATTTATTAGAAGGCAAAGAAGATCAACTAATTTTCCTCAAATATATGTTGATGATATCATATTTAGAGCCACTTCTATAGCTGCTAAGGAAAACTGTGAATCTTATGCAGAGTGAATTCAAGATGAGTATGGTTGGTGAATTGAGCTACTTCCTCATATTCCAAATTAAGTAAATGAAAGATGATACTTTTCTTAAAGTATGCAAAGAATCTAGTGAAAAAGTTTAGGATGAAAAGTTTTTAAAGTAGTTATGACTCTTATGGCTATTGTGAGAAATTATCTAAAGATGAGAAGGGAGTGTCCACTCTAAAGACCACTTACAGAAGCATGATTGGTAGTCTCTTATACCTTACTGCTAGTAGACTTGATTTGTCTTTTAGTATGAGAGTATGTGCAAGGTGCTAGGTAAGTCCAAGGAAGTCCCATGTTAAATTTGTGAAAAGGATTGTTTGTTATGTCAATGCGCCATTGATTGGAGAACTTGGTTCTCAAAAGATAGTACTATGAGTCTAGTTGGTTACAGTGATGTTGTTTGGGTAGGTAACATTGATGATAGGAAAAGCACATCAAAGGGCTATTTTTATCTTAGATCGAATTTAGTGCCATGGTACAGTAAAAAGCCAATTTCAATCTCACTGTTTATTGTAAAAGTTAGGTACATTGCTATATGGAGTTATGCACAACTACTATGGATGAAACAAATGATAAAGGAATTTGATGTTGAGTTATATATGATTACTGTATTGTGTGATAACACAAGTGCCATTAATATTTCCAAGAATCTAGTGCAAATTTGAGGATTAAACATGTTGACATAAGGCATCATTTCATAAGAAAATTGATTGAGAATAATGTTGTTGAGCTTAAGTTTGAGGACTAAACATATTTCCAAGAATCTAGTGCAAATTCAAAGAATAAACTTGTCGAAACCATTTTTTATTTGAAAAACGGGGTTGACTTTTAAAAAAAAATGAAAACGGGAGTCACCACCAATCCCTTTTTGCTTAGGTGTGATCGGATCACCTTATAAAACGTTTTATTTCAAAAACATTGCTTTTGGCCTACGAATTTCAAGAAAATGGGTTTGGGAGTTGGTTACATACGAGGAAGGATTAGCACCCTCGTAACGCCCAAAATCGGTACCAAATTGATTAGTTTTTTGTTCTAATGTCGAAAATTCAAAAAGATTTTAAAACATGATTTCTTTAAAAATTTGAGCAATTTGAATTGGAACCTGAGATTCCTTTGTTCTGAAAGAATACAAACATCACATCCAGCACGTTAGGACATGATGTTTTAAATCCTCGTAACCAAAATCATCTCATGATTTACAAAATTCATTAAAAGGATATTTAGTTATTTAGACAAACGAAAAATCGAAACCCAGCATGTTAGGGCGCTATTTCCCAAATTTTCAAACACCAAAATACTGTCTTATTTTTTTAAAAAAAACTTTTGGATAAAATGTGGCAGTTGAATGAAATATATTTCTTAAAACAATGATTTGTGTGAGATGTAGCATAAAAAAATAAAGGTAAATAAGGATAAATGAAGACAAAAATTAAAATAAAACAATTACACTAAGATTAATAAAGATTACAAATTTAAAAATATGAATAATCAAATAATAGATAGAATGCAGACCACACAAAAACGAAAAAAAGGTCAATTTTTAAAAAAGGAATTAAGGAACAAACATAAAAAAAAATTACACATGATTAAATGTATATATATAAAAATAGAGCGATAAAAGTATATAAAATAATAAATAAAAAAATGGCAAACTTTAAAACATATAAATATTCATGAGAAAATAAGTAATATATGTCTTTAAATAAACAAATAATATATAACTTTAAATAAAAATATTTATAATATAATAATCTAATACTTATATGTATAAAAACTACATATTTAAAAATAAACAATATAAATAATATATGTTTCATAATATACAAAATTTTACACAATATCATAGATAAAACAAATTAAATGTTATATATAATATAATATAATATATAGTATATGTAATAACCCGAATTTTACGGTTATCGAAAAAGTGTATTTTTGAGTCCCCGTTACTGTAAATTGGATCTGTAAATATTTATCAAAAATATTTAAAAAGTTAATTGAGTGGTTAATTAGAGTTTAATCAAGTGAATTTAGCTTAATTAAGGATAATTGGATAAAAAAGATTAAATTGAATAGAGTGTGAAAGTTTAATTATAGATTAAAAGAAAATAAAAGGGACTATAATAGAATTATGCCATTTAGCATAAGTGAGGCGGCATATAAAGTAAAAATCTAATATTTTTACTTAAATTTTAATTATAAAATATATATATATTTTAATTATAAAATATATATATATATGTATTTATTAGTAACAAATGATATTAAATTAATTTATTATAATTATATTATAAGATATTTATATGATAAATAAATTAGTATATAGACAAATGTATAGTAAATAAAATATACAAGTGTATGGATAAAAATACATACATTTGTAATATAAGTATTTAATTATTAATGGATATTTATTAATTATAAAAGATATTTATTAATTAAATAAATCTATTATAAGATATTAGTATAATAAATAGATTAAAGAAAGACAAGTGTATAGAAATAAATTGATACAAGCGTATTAATATATTTGTATACAAATGTAAAAGAAATAATGGATTATTAAATAGATATTTATTAATGTTATTATATTATATATATATATATATATATATATATAAACAAAAAAAGAGAAACAGAATGTGGAACGAAAAGCAGGGGAAGGAAAGAAAGAAAGAAGAAAAGAAAAGAAAAAGGAGAAATAAGGTTTTTAAAGCTGGGAAGTTTAATAGGTAAGTCAATTTAGCCCTTTTTATTTAATTTTGGTGTTTTAGAAGCTTTGGAATAAGATTTTGATGAAATTAAGTTGATATTTTGAAAGTTATTAGATTCCTAGATAATGTTCATGTTGAGTAAAATGATGAAAGAAGGGTTAAATTGATAGAAATTCAAGTTAGAAATGAAATAAGGATTGAATTGTAATGTAATTCATAAGTTTTATGTTGAAGGGCTAATTTGAGGAAATTTTGAAACTAGTTAAATAAGCTGAAAATTTAGTAGATAAATTTGAGTTGGGATGGAACTTGAATAGAAATAGAGTATGAATTAAGTTAGTAAAGTGAATGAATTAGTTAGGACCTAATTGTGAAAATGTTTGGAATTAAAGTCTAGTGTTGAAATTATGATTTTCAAAAGATGTAAAGTAGTTTAAAGTCATAGAATAGAGTATTTCTTAAAAAAAAAAAAAGCTCTATTGAGAGGCTAATTGAGTAGGGACGAAATTGTTATTTATTAAAGCTTAAGGGAAAAATGGTAATAAACAGCTTGCACTAAAACAATATTGGACAGCAGCAGTAGACTAACTTTGAAAAATCACTATAAATTATAGAAATCGAATTAGAAGATGAAAAAAATATGAAACTAAAGCTTATTGAGCTAGTTTCTCATAGAAGAAACGGTGTAAGCAATGGATTTGTAAATTATGAGATATAATAAATTTTATGAGATAAGGTCAGAATGAATTCGGGATCCCCTATTTTAACTTTGGAAAATCATCAAAAATTGGATAAAAATAATTAGGGGCTTAAAGTTATATGTTTAGAATCCTTAATGAGTCTATTTTCAAAAAAAGTAAACGGGAATATCATTCGAATTCTTTACAAATAGATAATTAAGTTTTACTGAAGAGTGGTCAGAACTGTCGAACAGCAAAATAGGGGAGACTTTAATGAATAAAATGTATTAATTGGATAAACCAAAAATTCTGAAAATTTTATGATAAGAATATATATGAGTCTAGTTTCAGGGAAAATTTACGGATCTTAATTTGGGGTTCTGTATCTCAAGATAAAAATAATTTAGTGACTATGACGTAGGTGGACAGCTTGAATATTCACATATAAATAAATAGTGAAATTATTGACGATGTTACTCATAAGCATGTTTTATAAATTAAGGATGTGGAATGGAGAGGAGCAGAAGGAAAATATATATGAATATTCAACTAGCATGACTAATTTGTATGCTTTAGGCTCAGGGACTAAATTGAATAAAAGTAAAATTTTAGGGGAAATTTTGTAAGAATGTCAAAAATGACCAATTTGAAGGAAATGAATTGAGTTATTGTCTAAATTAATAAATTGAATGGAATTATCAATTTAGATCAAGATCGGATGAAAATCGGGGAAAATGAAAAATTACCAAAATGCCCCTAAATCTGGGTATTTTTGCAATTTTGTCAGGTAAATTTGTGTATCATAATTGAGCATGAAAATATGTTAAATTGTATGTTATATTGGATTGAATGTGAAATATTAGTACATTTGTATATTATGGAACAATATGAATCCGAAATGAATTATTACCATATATGCTTGAAATATATATATAATGATTTGTACATGTTATATGGACACATGGTGTGGAAAGTATGTGCATATAGAATTTGATTTATATTAAGTTTGTAATGCCCTCTTACCCGAGACCGTCACCGGAGTCGAGCTTGAGGTGTTACTAAATTTACCATTTAAACAACTTTAAACCATTTATTTTAACTTTCGGAATAAGATGTCTTTCTGCGTCATGGTCGCTCAAAAAATCATATCTTGAGTTACGAAACTCGAAATTAAGATCCGTAAATTTTCCATGAAACTAGACTCATATATCTATCTACTAATTTTTTTTCTAGAATTTTGGTCTTGCCAATTAGTACAGTTTATTAGTTAAATTTCCCCTGTTTCAGTGTTCAACTGCTCTGACCTATGTTCACTACGAACCACTTTTCTCTCTATACAGAATTCAAAAGGCTATGAAATTTATTATCTTAAAACTAGACTCAATAAGAAATCTGTAAATATATAGAATGACTCCTAATTATTTTTGTACAATTTGTAGTGAATTTCCAAAGTTGGAACAAGGGATCCAGAAATCGCTCTAGTCCTGTTTCACTAAAACTCAAATATCTCATAACATATAACTCCTTTACCTGTTTCGCTTCTTCCATATAAAAGTAAACACATTAAGCTTCAATTTCATATTAATTCATCACCTAATTCGGTTCCTACTATTTTTAGTGATTTTTCAAACTCACATCACTGCTGTTACAACATTCTGTTTTATGACAAATTTTCACTTTTCTATGGAAATTCATGAACTATTAACACTTTGAACATACATGGTCTCATACATGATCTAAATTAACCATTCCAAGGACTAATCATTTTCAGGCATTTTCTCAACCAAACCAAAACCATATCGCAAGATTAATTACACAAAACAAGTATATTTCTATACATGCCATATTTCAGTTATACAAGCCATTTTACCAAACTAGTTCTTCGGATAGTGTGAACGAGCCTTCGACCTATCCCGATTCCCAAGCCGGCTTGTCCAAAACTACAATGAATGGAAAGGAGGGAGTAAGCATAAATGCTTAGTAAGTTCACATGCAAATAACAAGTAACATAACAAAGCAATTCTTCCAAATAACACTAGCATGGTATCACCAAAACATATATCACATTTCTAATCATCATTCATCATCTTACCACATTATTGTTGTTGTATCAAGTTTCAACCCGAGGGTTAAGCACATACCTGTCCAAAGTGTCCATTTCACAATACTTATTAAAATGATACTTGCCTCTTGAGTGTTCTTCCATTTCGCTAGAATTTTACCCGTTGAACACCTCGGAATATAACTCGGATACATGGATAATTTACACATAAGTGCCACATATATAATCAAGTAACCATGTAACCCGCCCATAAGCGAACTCGGACTCAACTCAACGAGCTCGGCCGTTTGCATCCATAAGTGAACTCGGACTCAACTCAACGAGCTCGGATGCCTAGTTACATCTCACGAACTCGGACTCAACTCAACGAGTTCGGACATTTGCATCCATAAGTGAACTTGGACTCAACTCAACGAGTTCGGATGCCCAACCATCCTAGTGACATGTCACTTGTATCCTAATCTATTCCTAAGGTTCAAACGGGATTTTCCTCAATCACATATCCTTGCCGTCTTCCACAGAATACCGAAACCAATACTCGGTAGCAATTTATATTTAACAAGTAGCACACATAATTTGCATATTATTCGATAATAACTACAAAGCATATATTTCATGATAAAAATCAGCATATCATATAAATAACATCAATTAACTTAAAAATAACAATTATGTTACATTATTTACACATGAACTTACCTCGGTACAAAATATAGAAATTTTGCAATTTAGTCCATAATCTTTTCTTTTCCTCGATTAATGTCGATTCCACATCTTTCTTGATCTAAAATAACACATTTAGCTTATTTAATACTCACATTTATCAAAATAGTCCTTAACTCTAACTTTGGAAAAATTACAATTTTGCCCCTAAACTTTTGCATATTTACACTTTTGCCCCAAAGCTCGAAAATTAAACTTTTTCCATAATTCCTATGTTTTAGGACATGTTGATCATTTATTTACTAATAGAAACCTCAAATTCCCACTATAACATGTACTTATGAACAATAGGTATTTTTACCAATTAAGCCGTTTTACTCGTTTTTACTTAAAACCGAGTAGCACAAGTTGTTTAACATAATTTAAAACCTCATATTCTATCATAAAACATCAAAATACACAATTATTCAACATGGGTCAATTTTTGAAATCAAACCCTAGCTCAAATAAATGGTAGAAATAGAGAAATCATGTTATCGGGATTTCAAAAACGTAAAAATAATTAAAAACGGGGCTAGAATGGACTTACAATCGAGCTTGGAAGCTTGAAAAACCCTAGACATGGTTTCTCCATGCTATTTTCGGCCTTGAGGAAGAAGATGAGCAAAAATTGGCTTTTAATTTGATTTTTAATTCATTTAATCACTAAATGACCAAAATGCCCCTAACTTAAAAATATTTTTTTCCACCCATTTCATGTCCATTTTTGTCCAATAAACTAACAAATGGTCTAATTACCATTTAAGGACCTCCAATTTAAATTTTCATAACAATTGGACACCTCTAACATATAGAACTCAACTTTTGCACTTTTTACAATTTAGTCCTTTTGACTAAATTGAGTGCCCAAACGTCAAAATTTTCGTACGAAATTTTTTTACAAAATAATTTCATAAAAATGTAAACCATAAAAATATAAATAAAACACATTTCAATTTAACACCTTTACCATTTCACAAACATGCCCTTAATGCCTTTCTTTGTAATTTTTCATGTACAAGCCCATTTTTGTCCAAAATTTTAGAAATTGGTCAAATTGCTATTTAAGACCTCCTAATTAATATTCCAAAGCAATTTCATACTAAAAGCTTCTAGAATGCAAGTTTTGCAACTTATTCGATTTAGTCCCTAATTTCAAATTAAGCACTTTATGCATAGAATTTCTTCACGAAATTTTCACACAATCATGCAATCATATCATAAACCTCAAAATAATTATAAAATGATTATTTATATCTCAGATTTGTGGTCACGAAACCACTATTCCGATTAGGCCCTAATTCGGGATATTACAACTCTCCCCCCTTTAGGGATTTTCGTCCTCGAAAATCTTACCGGTAAACAGATGTGGGTATTGATTCCTCATAGTTTCCTCAGGCTCCCATGTAGTCTCTTCTACCCGAAGGTACTTGGTGTTCAGCTTTCACTTGTTGACAAATTAGGCATTTCGATACAAACTCTGATATATCTCTTTTCATTCCATTCCACCAATACATTTTCTTCAAGTCATTATACATTTTCGTACTGCCTGGGTGAATCGACAAACAACCATTATGTGCTTCATGCGAGATCTTTTGAATCAATTCATCATTTTTCGGTACACAAATCTGATTTTTAAACATCAAGCAACCATCAAAATCGATTCTAAAATCTGATCCTGTATCAATCTCACATTGTTTCCTTTTAGCATGCAAATCTTTGTCGTTTTTCTGAACTTCACAAATCTCTTGTAAAAACATCGGTCTTACTCTCAACTCCGCTAAAATCTAACCATCATCTGACACCATCAACTGAGTATTCATAGCTCTCAAAGCAAACAACAACTTCCTGCTCAAGGCATCGACAACCACATTCGTTTTTCCCGGATGGTAATCAATCACAAGCTCGTAATCTTTCAACAATTCTAACCATCTCTGTTGTCTCAAATTCAAGTCTTTCTGTGACATAAAATACTTAAGACTTTTATGGTCAGTATATACTCAGCACTTTTCTCCATACAGATAATGTTGCCAAATCTTCAAAGCAAACACCACCGCAGCCAATTCCAAATCATGAGTCGGATAATTCCTCTCGTGAGGTTTTAACTGCCTCGAAGCATAAGCCACAATCTTTCCTTCTTGCATAAGTACACATCCCAAACCATTTCGAGAAGCATCACTATACACCACAAATTCTTTACCTGACTCGGGTTGTACCAACACTGGTGCTTCAGTCAATAACTTTTTCAATTTCTCAAAACTCTGTTAACACTCTTCCGTCCACTCAAATTTAACATCCTTTCGGAGTAGTCTAGTCATAGGAGCAGCAATTATAGAAAATCCATTCACAAATCGCCGATAATATCCAGCTAGCCCCAAGAAAGTTCTAACTTCAGTTACATTCTTCGGTGGTTTCAAATCAACAATAGCTGAAATTTTACAGGGATCAACCCGTATACCATCACCTGAAACAATATGACCTAAAAATCCCACTTCTCGAAGCCAAAATTCACTCTTACTAAACTTGGCATATAACTGCTTATTTCTCAAAGTTTGCAAAACTATCTTCAAGTGCTCAGCATGCTCTGCCTCAACTTTCGAATAAATCAGGATATCATCTATAAATACTACAACAAATTTGTCCGAATATGGTCGAAATATGCGATTAATTAAATCCATAAACACAGCAGGAGCATTTGTTAATCCAAATGGCATAACTAAAAATTCATAATGACCATACCTTGTTCTAAAAGCAGTTTTAGGCACATCTGACTCTTTTAGCCGCAGCTGATAGTACCTAGATCTCAAATCAATCTTTGAAAACCACGTCGCTCCTTTCAGCTGATCAAACAAATCATCAATTCTCGGCAACGGATACTTGTTTTTTATTGTCACTTTGTTTAATTGTCGGTAGTCTACGCACAATCTCATAGAACCATCCTTCTTTTTCACAAACAATATAGGAACACCCCAAGGCGAAAAACTCGGTCTCACAAGCCTTTATCGGTCAACTCTTGTAACTGCAACTTTAATTCTTTCAACTCTGTTGGTGCCATTCTATACACAGCAATCGAGATCGGAGTTATTCCCGGCATCAAATCAATACCAAACTCTACTTCTCTGACTGGAGGTAAACCCGGCAATTCCTCTGGAAACATCCGCAAACTCACACACAATCGGCACTGATTTCATTTTCTTTTCAATTTCTTTTGTATTCAACACATACGCTAAATAAGCTTCATAACCGTTTCTCAAATATCTCTAAGCCGACATTGAAGAAATCACACTAGACAATGCCTCTGATTTATCTGATTCAACCCATAGAGTTTCACCATTTTCACACTTTAATTCAATAACTTTCTGTTTACAATTTACTATAGCATCATGCAATGTCAACCAATCCATGCCCAAAATAACATCAAACTCATCAAACGGCAACAACATCAAGTCAGCCAGAAAGTAATAACCCCGAATCACTAAAGGACATTTCTTGCATACTTTATCAACTATAACACATTTACCTAACGGGTTTGACACTTTAATCATAAATTCTGTATTTTCAACAGGTATTTTCATACTAGACACCAATTTCATGCACACATAGGAATGAGTAGAACCAGGATCAATCAAAGCAGTAACATTAACATCATAAAGAGAAAATATACCGATGATCACGTCGGGTGAGGAAGCATCTTCACGCGCTTTAATAGCATAAGTTCTAGCCGGGGCCCTTCCTTCAGATTTAACTGCTGTATCTCTGGTGGCATTCTTGCTGCTTGCTTCACTCCCAGCTTTTCTTGAATACCTTCTCCTCGAATCTGCACCACTTGCTTTTGTACTCTGAAATTTTTCTTTTTCAATTCTCTCTGGGCAGTCTCTAATAAAATGATCCGGAGAACCATATCGAAAACATTCATTTGCTCTACATGGACCAAAATGATTTCTATCACACCGCTGGCACTCGGGTTAACAAATCTCGAGTTTCCCACACTAGCCACAGAAGTAGTTTGAGACTTAGAACTCACATTTTGCCTCTTAGAATTTCCATATGATTGTCCAGCTGAAACTTGGGAACGAGGATTCATATTTCTTGATTTTTCGGGTTGCTGTAAGGGTGCACTGCTCATCGGTCTTTTCTTCCAATTTCGTGTATCAGATTCTACATTTTTCTTCTCTTTAAGTAGTTTTTTAGCCTTACAAGCCCGATCAACAAGTACTACCATTTCTTTTAATTCAAGAATTCCAACAAATACTTTTACGTCTTCATTAAGTCCATCTTCAAATTGTCTACACATTTTAGCCTCTGAAGGAACACATTCTCTAGCGTACTTACTCAACCGAACGAACTCCCTTTCGTATTCGGTAACTGTCATGTTGCCTTGTTTCAATTCAAGAAACTCCTTACGCTTCTGATCAATAAATCGTTCACTGATGTACTTCTTCCGAAATTCTTCTTGAAAGAACTCCCTAGTCACCTTCTCTTTCGGTACCACAGAAACCAATGTCTTCCACCAATAATAGGCTGAATCCCTCAGCAAATATATAGCACATTTCAAGCATTCTTCCGGTGTGCAAGACAGTTCATCAAATACCCGAATAGAATTTTCAAGCCAGAACTCTGCTTTCTCAGCATCATCATCCATATTAGCTCTGAATTCTTTGGCCCCTAGTTTACGAATTTTATCAACTGGAGTTCTTTGGAATTTCATCATATCCACACCTTGGGGCATCAGGGGTACAGGTTGAGGAATTGGGGGAGGTGGGGGAGGTTGTGCATTCGGGTTCGTACGAACGAACTCAGTATACCATGCATTCATCATCTGGAGAAAGGCTTCCCGAGCCCCTTCTCCTCCTCCTTAACCAACAGTAGGAGGTGGATTTTTCAGTCTGCACCACCCCTTTAGCCGGAGCTGGTGCATTACTCTCTACATCATCAGCGATAGTTGGATCGGGATCCATTTACTATAAAAAATCATTTAAAAGGTCAGAAGTCGTCACACTATCACAATATGTATATATGGCATGTATAGCGAAATTCGAACATAAAACACGTTAGTCCGAGAACCGACCAAACCTGCTCTGATACCACTTAATGTAATGCCCTCTTACCCGAGACCGTCACTGGAGTCGAGCTTGAGGTGTTACTAAACTTAATTTAGCATTTAAACAACTTTAAACCATTTATTTTAACTTTCAGAATAAGATGTCTTTCTACGTCATGGTCGCTCAAAAAATCATATCTCGAGTTACGAAACTTGAAATTAAGATCCATAAATTTTCCCTAAAACTATACTCATACATCTATCTACTAATTTTTTTTCTAGAATTTTGGTCAGGCCAATTAGTACAGTTTATTAGTTAAAATTTCCCCTGTTTCAGTGCTCGACTGCTCTGACCTATGTTCACTACGAACCACTTTTCTCTCTATACAGAATTCAAAAGGCTATGAAATTTATTTATCTTAAAACTAGACTCAATAAGGAATCTGTACATATATAGAATGACTCTTAATTATTTTTTTACAATTTCTAGTGAATTTCCAAAGTTGGAACAGGGGATCCAGAAATTGCTCTGGCCCTATTTCACTAAAACTCAAATATCTCATAACATATAACTCCTTTACCTGTTTCGCTTCTTCCATATGAAATTAAACACATTAAGCTTCAATTTCATATTTAATTCATCACCTAATTCGGTTCCTACTATTTTTAGTGATTTTTCAAACTCACGTCACTGCTGTTACAACATTCTGTTTTATGACAAATTTTCACTTTTCTATGGAAATTCATGAACTATTAACACTTTGAACATACATGGTCTCATACATGATCTAAATTAACCATTCCAAGGCCTAATCATTTTCAGGCATTTTCTCAACCAAACCACAACCATATCGCAAGATTAATTACACAAAACAAGTATATTTCTATACATGCCATATTTCAGTTATACAAGCCATTTTACCAAACTAGTTCTTCGGATAGTGTGAACGAGCCTTTGACCTATCCCGATTCCCAAGCCGGCTTGCCCAAAACTACAATGAATGGAAAGGAGGGAGTAAGCATAAATGCTTAGTAAGTTCACATGCAAATAAAAAGTAACATAACAAAGCAATTCTTCCAAATAACACTAGCATGGTATCACCAAAACATATATCACATTTCTAATCATCATTCATCATCTTACCACATTATTGTTGTTGTATCAAGTTTCAACCCGAGGGTTAAGTACATACCTGTCCAATGTGTCCATTTCACAACACTTATTAAAATGATACTTGCCTCTTGAGTGTTCTTCCATTTCGCTAGAATTTTACCTGTTGAACACCTCGGAATATAACTCGGATACATGGATAATTTACACATAAGTGCCACATATATAATCAAGTAACCATGTAACCCGCCCATAAGTGAACTCAGACTCAACTCAGCGAGCTCAGGCGTTTGCATCCATAAGTGAACTCGGACTCAACTCAACGAGCTCGGATGCCTAGTTACATCTCATGAACTCAGACTCAACTCAACGAGTTCGGACATTTGCATCCATAAGTGAACTCGGACTCAACTCAACGAGTTCGGATGCCCAACCATCCTAGTGACATGTCACTTGTATCCTAATCTATTCCTAAGGTTCAAACGGGATTTTCCTCAATCACATATCCTTGCCGTCTTCCACAGAATACCGAAACCAATACTCGGTAGCAATTTATATTTAACAAGTAGCACACATAATTTGCATATCATTCGATAATAACCACAAAGCATATATTTCATGATAAAAATCAGCATATCATATAAATAACATCAATTAACTTAAAAATGACAATTATGTTACATTATTTACACATGAACTTACCTCGGTACAAAATATAGAAATTTTGCAATTTAGTCTACAATCTTTTCTTTTCCTCGATTAATGTCGATTCCACGTCTTTCTTGATCTAAAATAACACATTTAGCTTATTTAATACTCACATTTATCAAAATAGTCCTTAACTCTAACTTTGGCAAAATTACAATTTTGCCCCTAAACTTTTACGTATTTACACTTTTGCCTCAAAGCTCAAAAATTAAACTTTTTCCATAATTCCTATGTTTTAGGACATGCTGATCATTTATTTACTAATAGCAACCTCAAATTCCCACTATAACATGTACTTATGAACAATAGGTATTTTTACCAATTAAGCCGTTTTACTCGTTTTTACTTAAAACCGAGTAGCACAAATTGTTTAACATAATTTAAAACCTCATATTCCATCATAAAACATCAAAATACACAATTATTCAACATGGGTCAATTTTGGAAATCAAACCCTAGCTCAAATAAATGGTAGAAATAGAGAAATCATGTTACCGGGATTTTAAAAACGTAAAAATCATTAAAAACGGGGCTAGAATGGACTTACAATCGAGCTTGAAAGCTTGAAAAACCCTAGACATGGTTTCTCCATGCTATTTTCAGCCTTGAGGAAGAAGATGAGCAAAAATTGGCTTTTAATTTGATTTTTAATTCATTTAATCACTAAATGACCAAAATGCCCCTAACTTAAAAATATTTTTTTTTCCACCCATTTCATGCCCATTTTTGTCCAATAAACTAAAAAATGGTCTAATTACCATTTAAGGACCTCCAATTTAAATTTTCATAACAATTGGACACCTCTAACATATAGAACTCAACTTTTGCACTTTTTACAATTTAGTCCTTTTGACTAAATTGAGTGCCCAAACGTCAAAATTTTCGTACGAAATTTTTTTACAAAATAATTTGATAAAAATGTAAACCATAAAAATATAAATAAAACACATTTCAATTTAACACCTTTACCATTTCACAAACATGCCCTTAATGCCTTTCTTTGTAATTTTTCATGTACAAGCCCATTTTTGTTCAAAATTTTAGAAATTGGTCAAATTTCTATTTAAGACCTCCTAATTAATACTCCAAAGCAATTTCATACTAAAAGCTTCTAGAATGCAAGTTTTGCAACTTATTCGATTTAGTCCCTAATTTCAAATTAAGCATTTTATGCATAGAATTTCTTCACGAAATTTTCACACAATCATGCAATCCTATCATAAACCTCAAAATAATTATAAAATGATTATTTATATCTCAAATTTATGGTCACGAAATCACTATTCCGATTAGGCCCTAATTCGGGATATTACAAAGTTTGATATGAATTATTATCGGAATAAATATATGTGAAATATATGGAAATTATGGTACATGAAATTATAATATAATGAAATAAATGATTCTAAACAGTAAGAGAATGTTACTTATAAGCATATTATATAAAATATGCGTAAGTATACTAACAATGTTGATTGATGCTAAGACAAGTGCCAAGCTATTGATTAAATGATAATATAATTATCTATATGATGCATTGAATCGGTAAGTATTTAACAGAAATTTTTGCTAAATGATATGTAAATCCGAGTAATGCTCCAAAACCTTATTCTGACGACGGATACGGGTTGGGGTGTTACAGTATACAAAATTTAAAACAATATATAATATAATAACTTATATACAAATTTTAAAAAGATATGTAATATATACAAGTACTAAATTTAATAAAATAATCTAATATAAATAATAAATAGTAATAATTTAATACATATATAATACTAAAATAATTAAAAATAAGAATAAAAAAAGTAAAAATAGAAAGACCTCAAAAATCAAAGAAACAAGGATTAAATCGAAATAAAAAATGAAATCTGAAATAAAAGTGTAAATGGATCAGATTGGAACGCGCGCCACACTATAGGGACTTATTGGGCAATTTTGCCCTATCTCCTAAACGGCGTCATTCTAGCATCTATCCTAAAATGGTCTCGAGGACCAGATTGCAACAAAATATAAATTTCAAGGTTGATTTGAAAAAATAAAAGAAACACTTAAATTGGACGAAATCGCAAAGAATAAAATTTTGGAATGACCAAGGAAGCAAATTGCCCCTTTTATATAAACACGCAGATCCTCCTCGGGTATCGGGTCAACGCATGGATCCTGGCCTTAAAATGACGTCGTTTTAGCCCTTAATAACAACTCCCAAAATGGCACCGTACGAATGTTGTATATAAGTCAAAATCAGCCCAAAAAAATCATTTTTAACATCTTTTAAAAAAAAAAACTAAACAGAATCCCAAAAAAAGCTCTCTCACTTCCCCTGGTTTGAGCTCCGGCAACGGTCATCGGCCACCGCCTCACGCGCCTCCGCCAACTTTGCCATATACGGTGGTCGGAGTATGAGAAACTTCATTTTTTAGTGCAAATCGAGAGGTAAATCTCCTTTATTCATCTTCAGTAGTATATTGTATGAAAATAAAATGCTTTGTACGTATAAAAAATAAAATAATAAATAAAAAATTAAACGAAACAAACAGTTAAAAGAATCACCTCTTCTCTGATTTAAAATACTGTTTCTTTTTGTATATATGCATTAAAAAAAAAGAAGATCCCTTTACAATGATAGTATTTGGGCTTTTATAGCCATTGTTAAAGTACAAAATTTGGTATGTTTTTGTTTCCTTGCGTTTCTCTGACCTTTCTTTCTCCTTTTTGCAGGTAAACGACGAGAATCTAGCGGTGAGGGGTGCGATTCACGCGCTGATGGAGGCAATGATGAAGGCCAGTGTTGGGTTGCAGTGCCCTAGGGTTTCAGACACCCTAGGGTTTCTAATTTTTGGCCAAACATTTGGGCTTTTTGGGTTTAGGGGTTTGGGCTAGCTTTTATTCGAATTGGGCCAATTGGATTTAAGGTTTAATGTTAAGTTGGGGCTACGAGTGTAATTGGTTTTAAATTTTAGTGTTTTGGGCTACGGGTGTAACGGGTTTTGGGTAGTGGATTTAGGTGTTGTAATTGGGCTGTAAAAAGGACTTAATTAATGGACCGTCATTATTTTTATTATTTTTTTGGTTTTTAATTGTGGGTTTCTAACGGGTCGGGCAAATTTGGGTTCATACAAAACTAGTTGATTTATTCAGTAAACTGTTAGGTGCAACTAGGTTTGATCATTTGAGGTCCTGTATTGGTGTGTCAAATCTAAATGGCTCCCGGAGGTGTGAAAGGCAAAGGTTTTTTAGAGAGTGGTGATGATCTTGCTTATTGCATTTATGTGGGTTTGGATATTGATTTTATTATATTTCCAAAAAAGGTTTTTAAAAGAGCTGTGTAGTGGCCCTACCCAATTTAATTTCTTCCTCAAGTTGATATTGTTCAAGCTATTATTCTCTCTTTATTATTCATCTTAATGGCAATAACCAAAATCACTTCTTAAGAAGATGTTGACAAGTCTTAAAAGAGACCTAGAGATGAAGGAAAAGGCTCATCTGAACCACAACCTAAAAGCCATAAAAAAATAGGCTCTATGAAGATGGTAGTGCTCACTACTGTTGGCCATTCAGAGGCTTAGGGGAGCCAATCGAAAGAGGAGGAGGGGAGAGATACCTCTACTCAGGATGCCATAGTAGAGATTGACCAGCTTTTCGAAAATCCTTTTGTTCAAGAGCATTAACCCATATCAATGATTTCTCAATGTGATGCTAATCTTATCCTTGATGAAACTCTTGTAAACACTACTTTAAATTTTGATGCTAATATCTCTATTAGTCCTGATAATAATCCTGAGGTTGTAATTGACATTGTGGAGCCTAAGGCTCATGATAATGAGAATGTACCTAGTGGTTCTATTTTGAAAGAGATTCTTAATCCTGTAGTGGTCATGAAGTTGACCAAGTAAGTGAAAAACTGAGAGTTGATAGCCATGGTTGATTTGAAGAAAAAAGAGAAAGGAAAGGCTCATGTTTCACTTAAGCTATCTTAGAAAAGAAAGAAAGAAGAAGAGAGTTCAAGTGAGGAGAATTTTAACTTGTCTAACGAGTTATACAACAGTTCTGATTCAAGTTCTAGTTTAGATGAAAGCTTTAAGGAAAATGTTCCTCTAAAAAAATTGTATCAATAAAGACTAAGTCTAAGAAGATTGTGATAACAAAGTTTTTCGTTTGAAGAAACAAAAAGCCAAGAAAGAGTGGTGTGCCAGCAATGTTTGCTAATATAGTAGCAAAGGCAAAAGTAAATGAGGACGTGCTTTTACCTAAAAGGGATCTAGTATTTATAAAATAAGATTGCCTCAACAGATACATGACCTTGAGGACAAAAGGCTTCATTGAGGTGCAAAACATCAAGGACGTTAGTTTTGTTGAGTAAGGCATTGACACATCATTAACCAATAATGATCCAATGAGTACTATGACATTTGTAAAGCTATATGCGAGGGAGGTAGTGTTGGAATTCTATGCCAATTTGTTATCCTCGATCATTGATGCAAGAATTAAATTTTTCTAGATGGTGTATGTAAGAGGCCATTGGTATGAGTTCAACTGAGAATTTATCCAAAGAGTGCTTAAATGTTTCAGTAAAACCTTGGTTGAATTGGATGAATCCTTGGATGTCACTATTGCTACCATTACCAACAACATCTATCGGTCTTCAAGAAGCATTAGAGCTTTTTCATTGTCCATTGTATGTGCTCCCTATTTGTTATTACAACAAAAAATTGGGTCTCAAACACAAAGGGATTTAGTGACTCCTAAGGTAGCATTGCTGATTAGAAAAGTAGTGGAGATTATTGAACTTGATTTGGCTCAGCTGGTATTTGATTAGGTGGTAAGTCATGGTAAGAAGGTATATGCCAGAAACCTCTCACCACTTCTATCTTTGATTATCTAACTACTAATGTTGCAAAATCCAAATATTGTAAAATCACTAAAAGATGTGAGAGAACAATTCCTAAGCTTAAGTTCTTTCTTAAGTGAATGGAGGATAAGCATGTCAGTGTAGAGCCAATAGATCAGAGAGGTGGAGAGGAGGCTAAGTGCACTGAATAAATAGACCATGAAACAACAATTACTATAAGGGAGGCTGAAGTGCCCACTCCTACTGGCCCTTTGAGCAATGATGAAGGATTCAACAGAAGGACTATTGATCATATGACATCCTCTATTAAATCTTATTATAGAGTTATAGTCAGGATGAGGGCTAAGATAAGAATCATTTAGCATATTACAGACAAAAAGGTTGCATTAAGAAAGCATTTGCAGAGTAAGTGATCCTTGCATAATTGTTCACTCAATCCAGTGAACTTGTATTCCTGATTCGGTGGCTGGCATTGAAGATGCATCAAACCTTATGATGGTAATCTCTTTTACTTTTGAACTCTTATTCATTCTTGTTTGTATAAGGGAGATGATGATACTTATTTATCGATATTGTTACCATGGATGTTGTGGCATTGTTGAATTGATTTGGAACTATGATGATATTATCATATGAAGTATACTTTACTTTGTTGCACTCTACCTTATCTGTTGCTTAGATATAATTTAGTATTTTTATTGTTGGTGTGAATTCTAGACATAACATTGATAATTAAAATTGCTATATTATGTACTAAATTAAGCTAAATTGAGAGATTTTTGTGTTGAGGAGGAGCTATTGTTGACTGTCGTAGTTAGCTTCCTATATTGTTTGGTTTTGTTCATCAAATTGCCAAAAGGGGAGATTGTTAAGGCAAAATGAATTGAGAGTTGCTTGGTTGTACTCGGCAGCGCCAACTGCAAACTATCACTTGGGTGGTTAAAAACTTTTATTATTTGGTTTAGCAATTTAACGAAGAAAACCCTTGGACCTGGTTACGTGTTATTATTTTCAGGATATTTTGTTTTATTTATAAAAACCAATCCTTGGAGTTTGAAGATTGGATTGGATTCATGTGAATTAATTAAGTTCTTAGAATGTGAAAATTCGATCGAGATAATGTTGCTAATTTTGGAGAGCATATCTTTGATTGATTATGCTTTGATTGTTATTGATGTAATAGCTACTTTCAAGGAGCTAATTTGTAGTCACTTAGATTCTATGTTAGCAAGCTGAATCTAATATATGCTTTGTGGCTTTTAAAGTTTTTGTAAGAGAGCTTATTGAGTGCATTCTAATTTGTTCATTGAGGAACTAATTTGTGGGAGAGTCCAAACTATTATTGTAAACATTGTTAAGTGTTTACTGCCTAAGTTCTTAGGGGAAGGATTTTGAGGTGAGTGTTTTAGTCATTAGGTACAAAGATAAAATCTCTATACTTAGCGAGCGATAGAGTGTGAATCATTTGTTGTATTCATGTTCAAAGATAGTAAAATTACTCAGTGAGCTAGGCTCCGCAAACATAGTAAAACTAAATTGCATAAACAAACCTCTATACTACTTCTATTTTGTTTGCACAATTTTTTACAGTGCCAAGTATAGTGGCCACTATAGTCTACCACTTCCATTGTAATTTTCATTTTAAACAAATAGGCAATTTAAGATAGCAACATGGAGCTTTGTCTAGAGAATAGTAAATAATTTACTATAAACCAATAGTACAAGAGATTATTTAGGCTCAACTTACTCAACTTTATTTAACTTGTTGCATTCTAACTCCTATAAAATTATCTAGTTCAACTCTTTTACTAAGTCTTTTTCCCATGAAAAGCTTAGACCAAATTGATAAAACAGTATGTTATAATTCCCTTACTATATTTAGAGCAAACTAATAAAATAGTTAATTTATAACATATAAAACTTGCCAACAACCTCTTGGCCTAATGGCAATAGTATTATGTTGTAGGTGTAAGAGTTTAGGTTCAATCCCGTGTAATCTCATTCCTCGTCCCAATTATAAAAAAAAAAACAATTATGAATGTCCTTTATGATTGAACAAATTGCTACAATATCTAAATAACAACAACAAAATAGTAGAATACAATAATAAAATAACAACAAAACAGTGAAAAAACAACAGTAAAACAATATTTTTTTTTACAAATTTCGTCCAGGCTAGGCCCGGGTAAAAAAATCTTACCTAAGACTCGAGTCGTTTTCTAAATGGGTATTATTTTTTTTTACCTAAGCTCATTTTTTAGACTTAAAACTTTACCTAAATCCTTTTACTTTTTGGGCAAACCTGACCCAATCCATATACCATTCTAAATTAAATCAAATTAAAGTTTTTAAAAATGTTAATTTGAATACAGTCTTTCTTGGTGCTTCTATTCTAGCATTAGCATATATACAGTCTTCAGCTCATGTAGTTGGCTAAATCAGTTGCCATATTTCTCAAGGCAGCTTCAACAAAATCATAGTATAAATTAAGAAAAGAAATTAATGTCACTTCTCATTTTGTTAGTTTCTAGACTTAGCAAATGCTGGCCACCTCTAGTCATTTCACTGCTTTTTTTCTTTAAAAGTACGTACAATAAATGCATATATGATATGTGTAAAGCTCAATCCATTTTTATATTATGTATACAAGGTTTTAAAAGTAAAAGTATGAAAAAAACTTCTATACTAAATTTTAGATTACATTAATATAGTAAAATAATTTTTGTAAAATGAATGAGTAGAATAGTCTCTTTGTTAAAATTTAGTATTTATATGTAAAGTATAATAATAAATTTAGCCCTCAACTTTTACATATTTATTTAATTTAACCTTTACTCTGTTATTGGAAGTATATTATAAAATCTTAAAACTAATAAGGCTAACTGATCAAAAATATCTTAGCAACAGATTAAAAAAATCAATTAAGTCCTTTTAAAATTTAAAATTATTAAAAAATTTTAAAAAATTATAAATTTTTCATTAAAAAATAATAATACAAACTCATTAAAATCTAATTGATTATAAGATTTTTTTTTTTAAATGACTCTTACTCTTTTATTGGTTCAGTATTGTTATTTTTTTTAAAAAAATTATAATTTTAAAATTTTTATAACTTTTTTTTATAAATTTTGTTTATAATTTTTTTAATAATTTTAAATTTTAAAATTTAAAAGGACTTAATTAATTTTTTTTTAATTTGTTACTAAGGCATTTTTGACCCGTTAGCCTTATTAGTTTCAAGATTTTATAATATACTTCCAATAAAAGAGTAGGGGTCAAATTGAATAAATGTGTAAAAGTTGAGGGTTAAATTTATTATTATACCTTATATATAAGCACCAAATTTCAATAGAATGGTTGTTTTGCTCACTCATTTAACATATAAGAGCTAATTTATCTTTTTCAATAAAAGAGTTAAAATGCAATTTAAAGTATAATACACAAAGTTTTGTGGTATTTTTAATTAAAATTGGTTTTATAATTACATAATTATTATGTACACGAATTAATACTAAATGTATCTATATATCTAATAGATACGCACTCTTGACTCTTATGATGAATTAGAGTATGAGGTTTTAACTTGAAAGTTTTAAGTTGAAATCTATAATAAGTGATATAGTTATCTTCGTGTGCATAAATATACACACATGTAAAAATCAGAAATAAGAATAGGAATATTCAAAAAGAAAAAATACCGATCATGCTTTATCCCTTTTCTTACTAAAAATGTCTACTTTCATGTCTTTACCTATTCCAATCCACCCTTTAAGCTATAAAATTGCATTCATTAAAACACCAAATACTTGAACAAAAATGAACTGAGAAAGGTTAAGTACTAAGGTTTAATTTTGGTTAAGCTATAAATCAAACAATAAACCACATTGGTGAATAAACAAAGAAAAAGGGTCTATAATGGCTCAAATCATAAGCAATATATGTAGTTGACTTGAATGGTCCAAACAATCAAAAAATGACCAAAATCATTCCTTTGTATAAGCTTTACTTAGGATTTCACTTCCCTTCAAGAGGATATCAAACAAATTCTAGGCTCAATTTCAACTTAATTTACACACACCTGTAATCAATCTATAGAATAACTAATAAATAAAAATAAGCGTTCAATTTTTTAAGGTAATTGATCATAGAAAAAAAAACATATAATCCAAATAATGCAAAATTAAATTTCAATCTTAAAATACTAAAGGGTGGTGTATCATCATCAAACCAGAACTAGAAAGTCCTTTTTTTTTCTTTTTTATTTACACACAACACAAATCATGCAACAAAAAACCAAAAATAATGGATGAAAATACTCTTCACCAGCAAACTTAAACATCACATTGTCCTCAATGTGAGAGACATAGGAAGACACCACAAAAAATCAAACAAAAATAACAACACTTAACTACAAAGCAAGAAATACGATAGACAGAGAAAGAAAACTCCCTTGGTCAGTAGCCAAATCATCGCCCTCAATAGAAAGCAAAATACTAGCTAAACCAACAAGGGAGAGAAAAATAGCCCACCATGTTGTCCTTGACAAGCCTGGCATAAAGCTCATTGTGCGTTAAAATGTTCTTGAACCTCTACACCATGTATAGAGATCATTGTTGTAAGTGGTGCTGTAGTTGGTTTGAATCAGATTGCTCAAATGTGGGGCTACGTTATTTGGGGCAAAAAGTAGGTGGGTGTGGTTAAGAGCTTGGTTGGTGCGAGTTTGAAGGTTAAAAAGGATGAGAAATGTAACATCCCACCTGACATAGTCCTAGTGTTCGAATATTGTTTATCGAAGTATGGTGTTTAGAGCAAGTTATGAGTGGGTAAGGTATTAATTGTGACTAATAATATAAGTTAATGAATGCACCTTTGGGCGAAGCCTTGGATGGGCAAGCCTGATGGTTTGACAGAATCTTCTTAAGAGTATACGTCACCCCATTTGTTAGACAAATATGTTAAGTCCTCAGTTTGATAGAACCATTTATTATATTTTTATTATTTTATTATTCTGGTTGAACAATTTAGTTAGGCAAATGGGAATTGGTTAGAATAGAACTAAGTTATCGTAGCCGATAAGACTCGCATTTATAATGAGAGAGAAAGTTCTTAGTCACAGAATCGAGGAGGTTAGTGGGATAATCAGATTTATCTATTAAACCTAACTTCCATGTCTATCAATATAAAGTTGGTATTAGCTTCTTGAGTAAGCTTTTACATCTTCTCCTGCATTCATATTTTCTTCTCAAACTTTCTCTGTACTTTTCTTTCGGAAAGTCTAAGACCAGAGACCTACTTAATGATTCCTGGGTTTTGTGATGATGTTAATTGCAAGTTTAGTTAGTTTTCTCGTATACAGTCTGATAAGTTGAACTATGTATATTATAGCTCAAGACACTCCTAAAGGTTCTCGTGATAAGGGAAAGAGTCATGTTGTTTGAACTTGCTGCATTTTCTCATGAGTTCCTTCTTACTCCATGTGTATGTAATGCCTTTGTTTATGTTTGGCTTAAGGTAAGTATACATATTATATGAAGATGAAATGTTTGTACAAGAGTGATGAATGCTTGTTGTTATCAGTCTGGTTTGGTATGTTCATGTTATAGATGTAAGAACCTTCATTCGTCTTTAAGCCAATACCCCTTGCTTTTGAAATGAATAACATGATCTGATACATGAAATGAAGTCATGGTGTTGCCTTCAATAAAATGATTGATCTGGAAGATTGTGATACATGAAAATGGTTGTGCAGCCTCTAGTAGCGCAAGTGTTATTGCAAATCAGATTCACAAATCATGACAAAGGAAAATGAATAAAAGAATGATATGACTTTGTATATGGACTAGAGATTGTGGCTAACACAAAGAAGTAGTCTATATGGTTGCATGGGAATAGTGTACATGCCAAACGAATAGTGTTCGACATATAGCCTATTTGTGTTTGGTATTTGCCAACTGATAAACGATAAATTATAAATATTTTTACCTCAATGTTTAGCCTATATTTTGGATGAATTATCATTAGATTTGTGAGAATTGGTGCTCTTAATCCTTCTATTTCATGTCTTATACTCAGGAGAGCATAGGGAAGAGAAAAGAACGAGAAACGGGCCAAAAACGGAGAAAATGGGCCAAAATGAGAAAACGACACGGCCCAAGGAGTCACCACACGGCCGTGCCACACAAGGTCCAACACGGCCCAACCCCGACAAGCACGGCCAGACCACACGGTCGTGTCACCATCAATAGGCCTGCACACGGCCTCTTATTGATCCACACGGGCGTGGCACACGGTCGTGTCCCTATCGTGAGGAAGTTTAATTCTACTCGAAAAAGGATACTTAGGGGCTAAGAAATCCATTCTAAACTCTATATAAAGACCCTAGGAGGCAACTTCAAAGGTGTGCTTATTTCCCGTTAAGGGAGACTCTTTTTGTAATATCCCGAATTAGGGCCTAATCAAAATAGTGGTTTCGTGACCACAAATCTGAGGTAGAAATAGTTATTTTATAATTATTTTGATGTTTATGATATGATTGCTTGATGGTGTGAAAATTTCGTGAAGAAATTCTATGCATAAAGTACTTAATTTGAAATTAAGGACTAAATCGAATAAGTTGCGAAACTTATATTCTAGAAGCATTTAGTATGAAATTGCTTTGGAATATTAACTAGGAGGTCTTAAATAGAATTTGACCAATTTCTAAAATTTTGGACAAAAATGGGCTTGTACATGAAAATTTTCAAAGAAAGACATTAAGGGCATTTTGGTCATTTGGTTATTAACATGAATTAAAGGGGAAAAAGATGACAAAATAGTTATCATCTTCTTCCTTGCTTGGCCAAATGTACCTTCTCTCCATAGCTAGGGTTTCTTCAACTTTCAAGCTTCATAGTAAGTGCATCCAAGCCCCGTTTTTAATGATTTTTATATTTTTGTGATCCCGGTAGCTCGATAAAGCTTATGTTAGTAATAATTTAAGTTAGGGTTCATAATTGGAAAAATACTCATAGGTGAAATTTGTGTATTTTGATGTTTTATGATAGAATATGAGGTTTTAAATTATGTTAGACAATTTGTGTTACTCGGTTTTGAGTAAAAACGAGTAAAATGGCTTAATCGGTAAAAATACCTATTGTTCATAAGTGCATGTTATAGTTGGAATTTGGGATTGCTGTTAGTAAATAAATGATCAGCATGTCTTAAAACATAAGAATTTGGGGTAAAGTTTAATTTCCGAGCTTTGGGGCAAAAGTGTAAATATACAAAAGTTTAGGGGTAAATTTGTAATTTTGGAAAAGTTAGGGTCAAGGACCATTTTGATAAATGTGAGTATTAAATAAGCTAAATGTGTTATTTTAGATCAAGAGAAACGAGATTCAAATCGTGATCGAGGGAAAAACAAAGTTTACGAGGAATAGGCTCGGTTGTTGATATTTTGGTACCGGGGTAAGTTCATATGTAAATAAGGTAACATAATTGTTATTTCAAGTGGTTTAATGTTATTTATATGATATGATACTTATAATTACAAATATTATGCTTTGTGAATTATTATGTATTGTTATGCAAAGTATGTGATTAAATTGATAAGTATGAGATGCTAGCAACGTATTGGTTCCGACATTTCGGGGAAAACGACCGAAAATTTGTGATTGAGGAAAATCCCATTTGAACCTTGGGAATAGATTAGGATACAAGTGACATGTCACTAAGATGATTGATTTCTGAGTTCGTGAGATGTAACCAGGCATCCAAACTCGTTGAGTTGAGTCTGAGTTCACTTATGGATGCGAATGCCCGAGCTCGTTGAGTTGAGTCCGAGTTTGTTTATGGGCGGGTTACATGGTAGCTTGGCTACGGATATGACACTTATGTGTATACGATTTGGGTATCCGAGTTATATTCCTATGTGTTCAACGGGTAAACTGATAAATAAGTAATGAGAGTGCCTAAGTGAACGAGGTATGTTGTAACGTGTTGTGAACGAGAAATTTGACAGGTATGATCCTAAACTTTGGGTGAGAACATGGTAAGATGATGATGTGATAAGATAGTAAATGTTCTTGTGCCTTGTATGTGTTAGTGATGTTATTGTAATTGATTCTCATGTTGAACTCCTTGATTATGTTACTTGTTATTTACATGTGAATTTACTGAGCATTTATGCTTACTCCTCCCTCTTTATTCATTGTAGTTTTGGTCAAGCCGGTTCGGGAATCGGGATAGGTCGAAGACTCACTCACACTATCCGAAGAACTATTTTGGTAAAATGGCTTGTATAACTTGAGTATGGCATGTATAGCAATATACTCGTTTTGTGTAATTAATCTTGTTATATGGTTGTGGTTTCCTTGAGAAAATGCTTGGTAACAATTAGACATTGGAACGGTTAATCTAGATTATGTGTGAGACCATGTAGGCTTAAAGTGACACTTAGTCCATGATTATTCATAGAAAAGTGCAATTCGCCATGAAACAGAATATTATAGCAGCAAAGACATGAGTTTGAAAAATCACTAAAAATAATAGAAATTGAAATAGGTGATGAATTAAATATGAAATTAAAGATTATTATGTCTATTTTCATATGGACAAAGAGAAACAGGTAAAGGAGTTATATGTTGTGAGATATTTGAGTTTTAGTGAAATAGGGCCAGAGCGATTTCTGGATCCCCTGTTCCAAATTTGGAAATTCACCATAAATTGTACAAAAATATTTAGGAGGTATACTATATATTTACAGAATCCTTATTGAGTCTAGTTTTAGGAAAAACAAATGACTTAGTCATTTGGGTTTTGTACAGGGAGAAAAGTGGTTCGTAGTAAGTAGAGGTCAGTGCAGTTGAGTCCTAAAATAGGGGTAAATTTAACTAATAAACTGTACTAATTGGCCCAACCAAAAATTCTAGAAAAATATTAGTAGATAGATATATGAGTCTAGTTTCAGGGAAAATTTACGAATCAAAATTTTGAGTTTTGTAACTCGAGATATGATTTTTTTAGCGACTATGACGTAGAGGACAGCTTATTCCGAAAGTTAAAATAAATGGTTTAAGGTCGTTTAAGTGATAAATTAAATTTAGTAACACCTCAAACTCGACTCCGGTGACGGTCTCGGGCAAGAGGGCATTACACTTTTCTCTCAAGAAAGAGGACCATAATTCTGCCAACACAAGGAGTGAAAGCAAGGGATTACTCCAAGGGAAGCCAATTGATTCATCCCAGAAGCCAGAATTCTACATCAAGACAGAGGATTTCCCTAAATTCCTTCAGGCGTTTTTGGTTTTCTTTATGTTTTGTTATCTTAATTCTTCTGAGATGTTTTCTTTCTTTATTATGAACTAAACCCCTCAAATACTTGAGGGGGATGAAACCTAAGATAGATCTTGTTATTATTTATTCTTGAATTATATGATAAATACTTGAATTGTTCTTAATTATGTGTTCTTCATTCTTGATTTAATAATCCTAGGTATTACTTCAAGAACTTGATGTGCTTGGGCAGAGGAGCAAAAGTCCCTGTTTTAAGAGTAGATCTACCATAATTAAGCGGACTTGCATGCAACCCTAGACATAGGGTGACATAAATCTGCCGGATTAGGGTCAAACCTAATAGGGGGATCCATAGATCGAATTAATGCAACCTAGGGTGTTAATTAATAAAGAAACTTTAGTTAACAGCCTAGGCCTAGTTGTTCTTAGCCTCGACAGAGGGATTAACATAAGTTAGGGATCTCTACGGATCAAGTCAAGTGAAGAAATCATCTAGTTCAAGAAATTAATAACAAGTGAAGTCTAGGTGGATTCTCCCTTAAGTATTGCTCATATCAATCAGCTTTTCCCTAAAGTTTTCCCCAATTTACTTTTTGTGCACTTTTAGTTAGTTTTAGAATTAGTTCAATCAATCCTCTTTTATTTTTAGGCTAGATAATAGAAAGGAAGTAAGTATTAGTACTTTTGGTTCCCTTGGGTACGATAACTCGGTCTTGCCGCTAAACTATACTACTGTTCAATAGGTGCGCTTGCCTTTAAGATCGTGATATTAGTTAGTTTTTGGTGTGATCAATTTTTATAAATTTTATTACTTAATATCGCGAGCATATCAAGTTTTTGGTGCCATTGCCGGGGAACTGAAATATTAAGAAAACTCGATTTCTATTACTTTAGCCATTACTATATTTATCTATTTTCAGTTTTTATTTATTTTTATTATTTTTCTTTTATTTTATTTATTCTGTTTTTCTTTGTTTTTTTTCCTTTTAGGTATTTCTAGTTTATGACTAGAAACAACCCAGCACTACTATTACTTTTTGATGAAGATTTAGAAGCAACAGTTCGCAGAAATCGTAGAGAGATCAGACGAAGCCTACAGTACCCAGAACAAGATCAAGAACAAAGGCCAGAACCTACAGAAGAGATGGAAGCAAATCAAAATGTTCCACCACCTCTCGTAATAGTCGCGCCACCGGTAAATCAAGAAGAAGCTCCTCGCACTATGTATGATTATGCTAAACCCAGTTTAGCTGGTACCCAAACTAGCATTCTTAGACCTACTATTGCTGCTAATAATTTTGAATTAAAGCCTAACACTATTCAAATGATACAACAATTGGTGCAGTTTGATGGTTTACAGGATAAAGATCCAAATTCATACATACCTAATTTTTTGGAACTCTGTGATACCTTCAAAATTAATGGCGTTTCTAATGATGCCATTCATCTAAGGCTATTTCCATTCTCTTTGAGAAACAAAGCCAAACAGTGGTTAAATTCTTTACCACGAGGCTCAATCATTACATGGGAACAGATGACAGAAAAATTTTTACTTAAATATTTTCCTCCAGCTAAAACAGCTAAATTGCGAAACGATATCTCTTCTTTTGTGTAGATAGATTTAGAGACACTTTACGATGCCTGGGAGAGATACAAAGATCTTTTGAGAAGGTGCCCTCACCATGGGTTGCCTTTGTGGTTACAAGTTCAAACCTTTTACAATGGCTTGAATCCATCAACAAGGCAGATGATCGATGCGGCCGCCGGAGGAACAATCAACAATAAAACACCAGAAACAACTTATGAGTTTATAGAAGAGATGTCACTGAATAACTATCAGTGGCAAGTCATGAGGACAAAGCCGACAAAAGCTGCTGGAGTTTATAATATTGATGTTGTCACCATGCTTACTAACCAGGTAGAACTTTTAAATAAAAAGTTTGATAATTTTGTTGGTTCTAAGCAGGCATATCTAGAGATGCAGTGTGACGCAAACCAGGGAAATATGTTCAATCCAGATTACTCCTCTTATGGATATGGCATGGAAACTGAGCAAGCCAACTATATGGGTAACAATTTTAGATCTCAATTTAACCCTTATAGTAACAACTATAATGTAGGTTGGCGGAGTCACCCCAATTTTTCATGGGGAGAGCAAGGAAATCAAAGACAACCACCTCCTCCGGGATTTCAGCAGCCACCACCACAACAGGAGAAAAAGCCGAACCTAGAAGAGATGTTCACCAAATTTATGGCCATGTCAGAAACCCGTTTCCAAAATACCGAAACGGCACTAAGGAATCAGCAAGCATCTATTCAAGGACTTGAAACTCAAATAGGCCAGCTTGCCAAGCTAATCTCTGAAAGACCGCAAGGTGGGTTATCAAGCAATACTGAGACTAACCCCAAAGAGCAACTTAATACCGTAGATACGATAGATAATGAGGGGTTAACCAAAACCAACCCAGAGCCACGCAAGGAGCCTGTGGTAAGTAAAGGAAAGAATGAGGTATTACAAAGATGAAATTACCAAAGAATTTAAACCTCATATCCCATACCCAAGCTCGCTAAAGAAAGACCGCACAGATGAGCAATTTGGTAAGTTTCTTAAACTCTTAAAGAAATTACATATCAACTTACCATTTGTTGAAGCAATTTTGCAGATGCCGAAGTACGCAAAATTTTTAGAGGAACTTCTCACAAATAAAAGGAAGTTGGAAGCACTGTCTACAGTGGAACTCAACGAGGAATGCTCAGCTATTCTCTAAAATAAACTGCCAACCAAACTAAAAGATCCAGGGAGTTTTACTATTCCTTGTTTATTTGGTAGCCTAGACGCCAAAAATGCTTTAGCTGATTTAGGGGCTAGTATAAATGTCATGCCTTATAAACTGTTTAAACAACTAGGTCTTGAAAAACCTAAGCAAACCAAGATGAGCATTCAACTAGCTGATAAAACTATTAGGTTTCCTAAGGGAATACTTGAAGATATGCTTGTCAAAATTGATAAATTTATATTCCCAGTTGACTTTGTTGTTTTAGACATTGATGAGGATAGCAATGTACCCTTAATTCTAGGACGTCCCTTTTTAGCAACTACTAGAACCATAATTGATATAGAAACCGGTGAACTCTCACTACGTATAGGTGATGACAAAGTTACTTTACAAGCTTGAAACTCACTTAAGATTGCTGTTGATAATAATATAGTCACGAGTCCTTGTAAAAACACTGAACTCACCACTCAACCATTTGTGCAGGATACACTCCACATAAAGGCAACCCAATCACAGACAAGTCCATCCAAGGGAGATGCACCTGAAAAGCGAATGCTTCAGATCGAAGAACTAGATGAGTGGCTGAATTATCATGAAAAGCCCAAAGTATGCCAAACCAACTTAGAGCATCACCAAGACGACCCTCAGGTACAAACGAATCAACTCAAGGTAGGGGATAAGGTAATCTTAGGGGAAGATGATCCTCGAATCTTGAATTCAAAAGAGCATACAAGTGATACACCTTACTTCACGGTAATGAAAATCTTTCCCTATGGTACAGTCGAGATAAAACATGAGTCACTCGGCAATTTCAAGGTAAATCACACTCGACTCAAATCTTACGTTGATAATGAAATTGTAAGTAGGATAGAAGAGTATCAACTCTTCAAACCACTGTGAACGTACAAGCTTGAGCAAAGTCGAGCTTAGACTATAAATAAGCGCTTCTCGGGAGGCAACCTGAGTACTAACTTAGTAACTTTTTTTTTATTTTTGATTTGTGTATTTTTATGCATCAACTAACCCTTTTTAATGCAGAAATTTAGGACCACATGGCCAAGCCCATGGGCGTGCCTTAGGCCGTGTGTACACTTTGAGCAGAGACACGGTCGTGCAACTTGGCTGTATACAAGTAGGGTAAAATTTTCCCTAAGGCACGGGCTACGATAAATAGCCACGGTCGTGCGATATAGCCGTGGCCAACACTGTCAATTCCAACATAGGCGTGTGACCCCATACATGACCGTGGGAGAAGCGAACATCGAAGGACACGGCCATGTGCTGTAACACGCCCTCGCAACACGGGCGTGTGTCTCGAGCTAGGGGCGCCAAAATCCCTGGGATTTTTGTTTTTCCATTTTATTTTATTTTATTTTATTTTTCTTTATTTGAAGTTTAGTGTTCTCAAAACTAGTTTATGTTATTACAGTTATTTTATATCGGTTATTTCCTAACGAGTAATTGTTCTAATCCTGAAATACCTAAAATCCCTTAAGTGCTATCACAGTTTCAAAACCATGAACTTCAAGTATTCCTTCCTCCAAGATAGCTTTCACAATTTAAAGGTTCCATCCAATATTTAGGGAGTTTTACTTCTCTCCTTAACTTATGATCTTGTGCTTCTATTACTATTAATATTATCTTTGTACATTGAGGGCAATGTACATCTTAAGTGCGGGGGGGGGAACTCGCTTTCATTCTTTATATTATCTTTGAAATCCCTGAAACTTTCTCTCAAATTTTGAATTCTCTGCATTATCTTCAAATCTCTTATTAGTAATTAATTCTGATTGATTTATAATTTTTATTGATGTGTTGAAAATTAAGACATAGGTGCTTACGCTTTGATTATTCAAACTTTAAAACATTAGGGAATCAAGCATGATAAGTTGAAATTTTTGAGAACCCCATTTTTTTTTTTTTTTGCATAAGTTATTTTCTTTAATTCTAAGTATTATCTTGAGATTCGAAATTCACAGGATTGACATCAAAAACCATAATTCTGGTGAGATTTTGAGCCTTTTGAGCATACATTCTTTCGTGCTCACTTTTATTATTGCTTTAAGTGAGTCAATACTGATTTGTTATTCTAGAACTTGCTTGGATTATACACGTCATGACCACATCATTGACTTGATATACCGAGATGATAAAGGCACTTAGGATTTAACCCACTCACTCCATAAAGACCTACCTACATAAATTAACCCCTAGTGAACCCCGTTGAGCCTAACAACCCATTCTTTGACTTACCTTCTATTTATTAAACCAATAACCCATTTTTTGTTGAATTTCATTCAGTTACTTTGACCCCTATTTTTGTCGAGATTTGAGTTGAAATTATTATCTAGCTTTATTCTTTTTTCCAGCATGTAAAGTTGTAAACATTCAAGTTATTGTATTTAATGAGAATTGTTCTAAAAAAAACGTGTATATATAGTTAAATTCAGTTGTAATAGTTCAAAAGTTTTTGCATATTTCTATTTTAAGGCTACCTAGGCATAAATGATATTATCATAAGAATTAGCCTTGGAAATATGTTCCCAGTGATAGAGATTTTTCTAGCTAAATAATTTTTCAGTTCAATCTCGATTCTAACCCTCTTTTACAGCCTGTGACAACACCCCTAACCAAGCCCCGTTACAACACTTACAAGACCTTTTGATCAATATGTCATGTCAATCTATAGTGGTAGAGATGTGATTTTCTTGCAAGCCTATGGTAATAACTTCTCTGGTTGACTAGAGAGTGCTTAATTCTTGAACCCTAAACACTTCGAGTGGATAGAGTGAACCTTTAGTGAGGATGTCAACTTCTGTTAATTAAGATGGAGAGATAATTACTTAGGAGGAGGGAGAAAACTTATGTTTCAATGAGAAAATTCTCAGCTTAGAGTGATTGAGTCTTTAATGTTCTTTTGATTGAATTTTCATTGTATAATTACATGTGGATTAGTTCGAAACTTTATTGATAAAGATTGTAAGTTGAGAGAAATGATTCTTTATTAGGGATTGAGATTTTGCTTGAGGACAAGCAAAGGCTTAAGTGTGGGGGTATTTGATAAACGATAAATTATACATATTTTTACCTCATGTTTAACTTATATTTTGGATGAATTATCATTAGATTTGTGAGAATTGGTGCTCTTAATCCTTCTATTTCATGTCTTATACTCAAGAGAGGATAAGGAAGAGAAAAGAACGAGAAACGGATCAAAAACGGAAAAAATGGGCCAAAATGAGAAAACGACATGGCTCAAGGAGTCACCACACGGGTCCAACACGGCCCAACCCCGACAAGCACGGCCAGACTACACGGCTGTGTCACCATCAACAGGCCCGCACACGGCCTCTTATCGATCCACACGGGCGTGGCACACGGGCGTGTCCTTATCGTGAGGAAGTTCAATTCTACTCGAAAAAGGATACTTAGAGGCTAAGAAAGCCATTCTAAACTCTATATAAAGACCCTAGGAGGAAACTTGAAAGGTGTGCTTATTTCCCATTAAGGGAGACTCTTTTCTCTCAAGAAAGAGGGCCATAATTCTACCAACACAAGGAGTGAAAGCAAGGGATTACTCCAAGGGAAGCCGATTAATTCATCCCAGAAGCCAAAATTCTACATCAAGACAGAGGATTTCCCTAAATTCCTTCAGGGGTTTTTGGTTTTCTTTATGTTTTGTTATCTTAATTCTTCTGAGATGTTTTCTTTCTTTATTATGAACTAAACCCCTCAAATAGTTGAGGGGGATGAAACCTAAGATAGATCTTGTTATTATTTATTCTTGAATTATATGATAAATACTTGAATTGTTCTTAATTATGTGTTCTTCATTCTTGATTTAATAATCCTAGGTATTACTTCAAGAACTTGATGTGCTTAGGCAGAGGAGCAAAAGTCCCTGTTTTACTTGTTGTGCACTTTTAGTTAGTTTTAGAATTAGTTCAATCAATCCTATTTTATTTTTAGGCTAGATAATAGAAAGGAAGTAAGTATTAGTATTTTTGGTTCCCTTGGGTACGATAACTCGGTCTTGCCGCTAAACTATACTACTGTTCGATAGGTACGCTTGCCTTTAAGATTGTGATGTTAGTTAGTTTTTGGTGTGATCAGTTTTTATAAATTTTATTACTTAATATCGCGAGCATATCACCAACTAGTGTGCAACTTTCCTATGTTGTAAAGGCTTACTATTGCAATGTTTCCTCTAGACTTTCTAAGTTCTTTGAAATTATTTAGTTACCTTCCATTCTTAGGCCTACTCATGAAGTAAAGGAATCTCTAAAGACTACGCCATAGGACATTCATTGCTGTGAAACTTCTTATATTTTGTATTATGCATGACATGATGGTGGTGTTAAAATGCCCACAATCGAAGAAAAAATTTTGTATTTAAAATTGTGCTTATGGAACTATGATTTCAATAAAGTTTCTGTAACACCCCAAACTCGGCCTAGATGTTATGGCCGAATCTGAAGGTGTCACAGGAAATGGGTTTGAAAATTGTGTCATTAGGTTTAAATCATACAAGTTCGTTAACCCTTATCACTTTTATCCATTCCAAAAATCTTATTCAATTACTAGCTCAGAGGTAAAACTTATTTGTAGCAGAAGCTTTTAAAACCGTGGTGTTTAGGAAAACCATTTGAAATTTTTTTAGAAAACCTTTGCTCTTGGAAATCTGAGTTTTATCGAGTTTGTAGTAATGAAAGCATAAAATGTAGTCAAACCGAAATTTAAACATCAGTCTAAAAAGTCTGAATTTCACATAAAAGTACCTAGAATTGAATAAAACATTAAAGTAAAAACCATAATCGAATTTAGTCCTTAACATGTGGTCACCGTCGAGTTCTCTGCTGCACCGATCTGCTTAAGACTGTGGATTACCTGTATAGATCAAACAGAAAGGAGTGAGTTTACATAAACTCAGCGTGTCACCCCATAGAATTAAGCATGCACACATACAGAATATTAGATATCAGACGGATACAGAGTCGGGACTAAGCCTATTATAGATACAGATGCAAATTCAGGCCTAAACCTGTCTCAGATACAGATACATATGTGCAAAACAGGATCAGAAATAAAAAATCCTACCCCCATCCTCTACACACCATCTTCGAACATCCCTACTGATATGCGTGATATGAAGTAATAAAATTTATAATAATGATCAAACTAGAAACTAACTACTATCACGATTTTAAGGCAAGCACACCTATCGAAGAGTAGTATAGCTTAGTGGCAAGACCGGGATATCGTACCCAAGGGAACCAAAAGTACTAGTACTAACTTTCTTTCTATTATTTAACCTAGAAATAAAAGGGGGTTTTATGAAACTAAACTAATTCTAAAACTAAACTATGAATGCATAAAAATTAAATTGGGGAAAAACTCTTTAGGAAAAACTGATTGATTTGGGCAATACTCAAGGGAGAATCCACCTAGACTTCACTTGTTATCAATTCCTGAGCTAGACAATTTATTCATTTGACTTGATCCGTAGAGATCCCTAACTTATGTTAATACCTTCGTCGAGGATAAGAACAACTAATCCTAGGTTGATTAACTGAAATCTCTTTCTAGTTAAAACCCCTAGTCTTGCATTAACTTGATCTATGGATCCCCTTATTAGGTTTGACCCTAATCCGACAGATTTATGTCGCCCTATGTCTAGGGTTGCATGCAACTCCGCTTAACTATGCTAGATCTACTCTTAAATAGGGACTTTTGCTCCTCTACATAAGCACATCAGTTTCTTGAATTAATATCTAAGATTATTAATGCAAGAATTAAGAACACATAATTAAGAACAATTCAAGTATTTATCATATAAATCAAGATAAAATAATAACAAGATCTGTCTTAGGTTTCATCCCCCTCAAGTATTTAGGGGATTTAGTTCATAATTAATAAAGAAAAATCTCAGAAGAAATAAGATAACAAAACATAAAGAACCCAAAAACCCCTGAAGGATTGAAGGGAGATCCTCTGTCTTGATGTAGAATTCGGCTTCTGGGATGAATCAATTGACTTCCCTTGGAGTAATCCCTTGCTTTCACTCTTTGTGTTGGCAGAAATAAGGCACTCTCTTGAGGAGAGAAAAGTACCCTCTTGAGGGAGAAAAAGTATTCCCTTAGAGGGAAATAAGCACACCCTTAAAGTTGCCTCCTAGGGTCTTTATATAAAGTTTTGGAATGCCTTTCTTAGCCCATAAGTATCCTTTTCCAAGTGAAATTGCACTATCTCATGACAGGTACACGCCTGTGGGCTACGCCCATGTGGATCAACAAGAGGCCGTGTGTGGTCCTGTTGATGGTGGCACGGCCATATGGTCTGGTCGTGCTTGTTGGAGCTAGGCCGTGTTGGACTTTATGTGGCGCGGTCGTGGGACACGGCCGTGTGGTGAATCCTTGGGCTGTGTTGTTTTTACGCTTTGGCCCATTTTCTCCGTTTTTGGCCCGTTTTTCGTTCTTTTCTCTTCCTTATGCTTTCCTGATTATAAAACATGAAATAGAAGTATTAAGAGCACCAATTTCCACAAATTTAATGATAATTCATCTAGAAATTAAGCTAAGCATGAGGTAAAAATATGTATAATTTATCGTTTATCAAATACCCCCACACTTAAGCTTATGTTTGTCCTCAAGCAAAATCTCAACTCACAATTAAGAATCATTCTTCTCAACCCACAATCTTTATCAATAATATTTCAAACTAATCCACAAGTAATCATACAATGGCAATTCAACCAGAAAAACATTAAAGATCCAAACATTCTAAGTTGAGAATTTTATCACAGAAACATAGGTTTCCTCTCTTCTCTTAAGTAATTACTTTTCAATCCAAAATTAACAAGAGTTGACATCCTCACTAAAGATTCACTCTATCCACTCAATGTGTTTAGGGTTCAAGAATTAAGCACTCTTTAGTCAACCTGAAAAGTTATTACCATAGGCTTGCAAGAAAATCAAATCTCCACCACTGTAGATTGATATGGCACATCGATTAAAAGGTCTTTCAATGGTTGTAATGGGGCTTTGGTTAGGGGTGTTGTCATAAGATGAAAAAAGAAAGGGTTAAAATCAAGATTGAATTGAAAGATCATCTAGCTAGAAAAATCTCTATTACTGGAACATATTCCTAGAGCTAAGCCCTATAATGCCACTGTTCTGGATTTGGAAGATTGTAGAAATATGCAAAAACTATTGAACTATTACAGATTACAACTGAATTAACTGTATATACATTTTTTATTTTTTTTTAAGAACAAATCAAATATCATACTTTGAATATTTACAAACTGGAAAAAGAGAACAAAGCTAGATAATGATTCAACTCAAATCTTGACAAAAATAGGGATCAAAATAATTGAATGGAATTCAACAAAAATAGGTTATAGGTTAATATTAGGGGTGAGTCAAAGAATGGGTTGTTAGGCTCAATGGGGTTCACTAGGGGTTAATTTATGGAGGTAGGCTTTTTATGGAGTAAGTGGGTTAAATCCTAGGTGCCTTTATCATTTCAGTATATCAAATCAATGATGTGGTCTTGACATGTATAATCGAAGCAAGTTCTAGAATAACAAATCAGTATTAACTCACTCAAAGCAACAATAAAAGTGAGCACAAAAGGATGTATGCTCAAAAGGCTTAAAGATCTCACCAGAATTATGGCTTTTGATGTCAATCCTGCGAATTTCAAATCTCAAGATAACACTTAAAATTAGAGAAAATAACCTAGAAAAAATTTAAATTCTCAAAAATTTCAACTTATCATGCTTGATTCCCTAGTGTTTTAAAGTTTGAATAATCAAAGCATAAGCACCTATGTCTTAATTCTCAACATATCAATAAAAATAATAAATCAATCAGAATTAATCCTTAATAGGAGATTGAGATTAATGCAGAGAATTCGAGATTTAAGAGTAATTTTCAGGGATTTCCAAGATAATATAAAGAATGAAAGTGAGTTTCCCCCCACACTTAAGATGTACATTGCCCTCAATGTACAAAGATAACATTAATAGCAATAGAAGCATAAGATCATAAGTTAGGGAGAGAAGTAAAACTCCCTGAATATTGGATGGAACCCTTGAATTGTGAAAACTGTCTTGGAGGAAGGAATACTTGAAGTTCATGATTTTGGGTGATTGGAGAAATTGTTCATAACTGTGTTAAGTTCAAGTATTACTCAATAGGAATTTAATTGTAAAATAAAAGGAACAAGAGAAATAAAAAGTAAAGAAAATGAAAATTAAAAATAAATATTAAGTAACAGTGATTTGGCCCCACGGCCGTGTAAGGGATCACACGCCCATGTATGAAATGGCAAGTTCGACCACGGTCTTGAGGCACGAGCGTGTCGCACGCCCGTGTTGGATTTGATAGTTTTGGCTACGGCCACATCGCACGGCTGTGGCAATTTGTCGAAGCCCGTGTGTTAGAAAGGTTTTACCCTACTTGTACATGGCCAAATTACACGGCCGTGTCTCTTCCCGTAGTGTCCACACGGCCTTAGGCATGCCCGTAGGCATGGCCGTGTGGCTCAAAAAACCTGCATTCAAAGGGTTAGTTGATGTATTAGATAGCCTAAATAAAAGAATTTACTAAGTTAGTGCTCGTGTTGCCTCCTAAGAAGCGCTTGTTTATAGTCTAAGCTCGAGTTTTCTTAAGCTTGTTCGGTCACGGCGGCTTGAAGAGTTGATACTCTTCTATCCTGTTTAAAATTTTATTGTCAATGTAAGATTTGAGTCGAGTGTGGTTTACCTAGAAAGTGCCAAGTGACTCATGTTTTATCTCTATTGTACCATAGGGGAAGATTTTCATTACTATGAAGTACGGTATGTCATTTGTATGTTCTTTTAAATTCAGTATTTGAGGATCGTCTTCCCCTAAGATTACTTTATCTCCTACCTTGATTTGATTCATTTTTACCTAGGGGTTATCTCAGTGATGCTCTGGGTTGGTGTGGCATATTTTTGGCTTTTCATGATAGTTCAGCCACTCATCTAGTTCTTCAGGTGCATCTCCCTTGGATGGACTTGTCTGTGATTGGGTTGCCTTTATGTGTAGTGTATCCTGCACAGAAGGTTGGGTGGTGAGTTCATTGTTTTTACAAGGACTCGTGACTATATTATTATCAACAGTCTTAATCAAGTTTCGAGCTTGTAAAGTAACTTTGTTATTACCTACAGGTAGTGTAAGTTCACCTGTTCCTAAATCAATTATTGTTCTGGCAGTTGCTAAAAAGGGACGTCCTAAAATTAAGGGTATATTGCTATCCTCATTGATGTCTAAAACAAAAAAATCAACTGGGAATATAAATTTATCAATTTTGACAGGCACATCTTCAATTATTCCCTTTGGAAATCTAATGGTCTTATCAGCTAATTGGATGCTCATATTAGTTTGTTTAAGTTTTACAAGACCCAGTTGTTTAAACAGTTTATAAGGCATGACATTAATACTAGCCCCTAAATCAGCTAAAGCATTTTTGACGTCTAAACTACCAAATAAACAAGGAATTGTAAAACTCCCTGGATCTTTCAGTTTGTCGGGCAGCTTATTCTGTAGAATAGCTGAGCATACTGCATTCAGCTCCACATGAGATTTCTCATCTAGCTTCCGCTTGTTTGTCAAGAGCTCTCTGAAAAACTTAACAGCATTTGGCATCTGCGACAGAGCTTCAATAAACAGTAAGTTGATATGTAATTTCTTTAAGAGTTTAAGAAACTTACTGAATTGCTCATCTGTGCGGTCTTTCTTTAACGCATTTGGGTATGGGATACGAGGTTTATACTCTTTGATAGTTACTTCTTTGGAATTGACCTCACCCTTACCTTTACTTACCACAGTCTCCTTGCATGGCACTAGGTTGGTTTTGGTCAACCTTTCCTCATCTATTGTATCCACGGCATTGAGTTGCTCTTTAGGGTTAGTCTCAGTGTTGCTTGGTAACCTACCTTGCGGTCTTTCAGAAATTAGCTTAGGGAGCTAGCCTATTTGAGTTTCGAGACCTTGAATAGATACTTACTGGTTCCTCAGTGCCATTTCAGTATTTTGGAAATGAGTTTCTGATATGACGATAAATTTTGTGAGCATTTCCTCAAGGTTTGGCTTTTTCTCTTGTTGAAATGGTGGTTGTTGAAATCCCGGAGGGGGTGGTTGTCTTTGATTTCCTTGTCCTCCCCATGAAAAATTGGGGTGGTTCTGCCAACCTGCATTGTAAGTGTTACTATAAAGGTTATTTTGAGGTCTAGAGTTATTACCCATATAGTTCGTTTGTTCAATTTCCATGCTATGTCCATAAGAGGAGTAATCTGGATTGTACATGTTTCCTTGGATTGCGTCACACTACATCACTGGTTGTGCCTATGTAGAACCAACAAAACTATCAAACTTTTTATTTAATAGTTCTACCTGATTAGTAAGCATGGTGACAACATCAATATTATAAACTCCTACAGCTTTTGTCGGCTTTGTCCTCATGACTTGCCACTGATAGTTATTCAGTGACATCTCTTCTATAAACTTATAAGCTGCTTTGGGTGTTTTGTTGTTGATTGTTCCTCCGGTGGCTGCATCGATCATTTGCCTCGTTGATGGATTCAAACCATTGTGAAAGGTTTGAACTTGTAACCACAAATGTAACCCATGGTGAGGGCACCTTCTCAACAGATCTTTGTATCTCTCCCAGGCATCATAAAGGGTCTCTAAATCCATCTACACAAAAGAAGAGATATCGTTTCGCAATTTAGCTATTTTAGCTGGAGGAAAATATTTAAGTAGGAACTTTTCGGTCATCTGTTCCAATGTAGTGATTAATCCTCGTGGTAAAGAATTTAACCACTGTTTGGCTTTATTTCTCAAAGAGAATAGGAATAGCCTTAGACGAATGGCATCATCAGAAACGCCATTAATTTTAAAAGTATCACAAAGTTCCAAAAAGTTGGTTATGTGTGAATTTGGATCTTTATCCTGTAAACTATCAAACTGCATAAATTGTTGTATCATCTGAATAGTGTTAGGTTTTAATTCAAAATTATTTACAGCAATAGCAGGTCTAAGAATACTAGATTGAGCACCAGCCAAACTAGGTTTAGCATAATCATACATAGTACGAGGAGCATTATCTTGGTTCACTAGTTGCGCTGCTGTCGTGGGAGGTGGTAGATTGTCCTGATTTGCTTCCATCTCTTCCGTAGGTTCTGGCTGTTGTTCTTGTCCTTGTTCTGGATCATGTAGGCTTCTTCTGATCTCTCTACAAGTTCTGCAAACTGTTGCTTCCAAGCCTTCGTCGAATAGCAGTGGTCTTTCTGGGTTCCTTCTAGTCATAAACTAGAGGTACCTAGAGGAAAAGAAAATTTCAGTAAAATAAAAATAAAAATAAAATAAAAATAAGCTGAAAATAAATAAAGATAAAATGGCTAAAGTAATAGAAATCGAGTGTTCTTAATATTTCAGTTTCCCGACAACGGCGCCAAAAACTTGATATGCGTGATATGAAGTAATAAAATTTATAATAATGATCAAACCAGAAACTAACGATTATCACGATTTTAAGGCAAGCGCACCTATCGAACAGTAGTATAGCTTAGTGGCAAGACCGAGATATCGTACCCAAGGGAACCAACAGTACTAGTACTAACTTTCTTTCTATTATTTAACCTAAAAATAAAAAGGGTTTTTATGAAACTAAACTAATTCTAAAACTAAACTATGAATGCACAAAAAGTAAATTGGGGAAAAACTCTTTAGGAAAAACTGATTGATTTGGGCAATACTCAAGGGAGAATCCACTTAGACTTCACTTGTTATCAATTCTTGAGCTAGACGATTTATTCACTTGACTTGATCCGTAGAGATCCCTAACTTATGTTAATACCTCCGTCGAGGATAAGAACAATTAATCCTAGGTTGATTAACTGAAATCTCTTTCTAGTTAAAACCCCTAGTCTTGCATTAACTTGATCTATGGATCCCTTTAATAAGTTTGACCCTAATCCGATAGATTTATGTCGCCCTATGTCTAGGGTTGCATGCAACTCCGCTTAATTATGCTAGATCTACGCTTAAATAGGGACTTTAGCTCCTCTGCATAAGCACATCAGTTTCTTGAATTAATACCTAGGATTATTAAAACAAGAATTAAGAACACATAATTAAGAACAATTTAAGTATTTATCATATAACTCAAGATAAAATAATAACAAGATCTGTCTTAGGTTTCATCCCCCTCAAGTATTTGGGGGATTTAGTTCATAATTAATAAAGAAAATATCTCAGAAGAAATAAGATAATAAAACATAAGGAACCCAAAAACCCTTGAAGGATTAAAGGGAGATCCTCTGTCTTGATGTAGAATTCGGCTTCTGGGATGAATCAGTTGACTTCCCTTGGAGTAATCCCTTGCTTCCACTCTCTGTGTTGGTAGAAATAAGGCACTCTCTTGAGGAGAGAAAAGTACCCTCTTGAGGGAGAAAAAGTATTCCCTTAGCAGGAAATAAGCACACCCTTGAAGTTTCCTCCTAGGGTCTTTATATAGAGTTTTAGAATGCCTTTCTTAGCCCCTAAGTATCCTGTTCCAAGTGAAATTGAACTATCTCACGACAGGTACACGCCCGTGGGCTACGCCCGTGTGTGGTCCTGTTGATGGTGGCACGGCCGTGTGGTCTGGCCGTGCTTGTCGGGGCTGGGCTGTGTTGGACTTTATGTGGTGAATCCTTGGGCCGTGTTGTTTTTACACTTTGGCCCATTTTCTCCGTTTTCAGCCCATTTTTCGTTCTTTTCTCTTCCTTATGCTCTCTTGAGTATAAAACATGAAATAGAAGTATTAAGAGCACCAATTTTCACAAATTCAATGATAATTCATCCAGAAATTAAGCTAAGCATGAGGTAAAAATATGTATAATTTATTGTTTATCACCTACACACCATGTGGGGTTTAAAACACCCACCCAGCCCTACACACCATGCTGTATCGATGCGGCAAATAACAGAATAATACAGCCTTGCTACCAGAATATAGGCAATGAATGCCTTTCATAACACTTCCTTCGTATATAACATCATCCCACCCCACTAACAGAAACAGAAACAGAAGCAGATATGTAATTTAACATGCTCAACATGCTAATAATCAGATAGCAAACAGGCATACAGAACAATAATCAAACATGCACAATACTATCATACTCAGTACAAAATCTCAGTCTATCAAATTATCATAACATACAAAATAGGGTTTATTTAGCCCTTATTGACACTACAGTAGGCCCACGGTCATTTGAGACGACCTGCGCAACCCAAGGCAAAAATTTAGATAAATAGGCCCACACACCCGTTTAGGCCCACACGCCCAGATTGACCTTGTCCATGTGCATCACATGGCCAGGCACAGAATCAACACGCCCGTATGGCGTGCTCGTGTGGCTCACACGGCCACACCCCGACCATCAAACGCTCGTGTGGCCGACACGCCCAATTTGGTCTAACACATGTGGCTCACACGGCCACACCCTGGCCATCACACGGCCATGTCCTGCGTACGGCCACACAGAGATATGATGGTACGGCCGTGTCATCGCATGTGGCTTACTACATGGGCGACCACATGCCCGTGTGGCGTCGACAGATTACAAATTCAGCTTTTGCCGAATCTCATTTTTTTTGCATTTCAGGTACACACTTGATGTAGATTCAATGCGAAACCACTCCCGAGCCTTTTGTAACCTAAAATCAGAATATTTCACCCTTTTAAAAACTAAAAACGAGCCTACAACAATTATTTTCAATAGCGTAAAATTGACTTACTGTTACTGAAAATGAACACAACCTCGAATCAAGTCGATGAAGCTTGATTTCCAGCCCTACAACCTTTTTCTACACGTAAATTTCGTCACTTAGTTACCAACTCTCACTGTTACTAAACCCAAACCAAAAAGTTAAAGGTGGAAGGGTTTCTTACCAGTAGAACAAAGAATCAAGCACGTAACAGCGACGAATAAATCGAAAAATCCTACAGAGACAGAGGAATCACCCAAAAATTGATAGAGGAAAAACAAAAAAAAAGGGAGAAGAACGTCAGGTTTTTTTAGAAAAGGAAGAGAAACGAATTTTAAGAAAACAACAAAAATAAAACTGATAACTACTTAATCCCCAGATTACTCCCCACTAACCCACTCAAACTCTACTACCTCAAAATCCCAGAAACACTGAACTCTTATCAGTCTATTGTGCAAAAATTCATACCCATGCTCATACAAGGATTCGAACACAGAACCTCCAACACACAAACTCTCTTACCACTTAAACCAGCAGACTTATTTTGATTTGGTTTTACAAATAATTAAACTTAAGCCCACTGAGCAAGGATAAGGCTTAAGTAAAAAAAAAAAAACCAAAATTTACCCAAGGTAAGGCTTGAACTTGGGACCTCACACACACACACCCAGAACACTTAACCACTGAAACAGATACACATTTGTGTCAAATAATTACAGAAACAAGAACAAATTATTTGGGGCGTTACAGTTTCAGTAAAATATTTACAGTTTTCAAAGTGTATCATCTTATTTATCTTTGAATGACAAATAATTTATATTTCATATGATTTCTGTCTATTAGAAGCCGCTTTCAAATGACACCAAATAAATCTAAGCTTATCCACAGTCTCAGAAACCAACTCAGGACCCAAAACCCAATGTTCACCCAACTTAGTCCAAACACAAAAGAGTAAGACATTTACCACCATATAGAGCCTCGTAAGGTGCCATCTGAATGCTAGACGGGAAGTTGTTATTTTAGGAGAACTCAGCTAGTGGCAGATCATCCTCCCAACTATCTCGAAAATTGATCACACAACTTCATAACATATCCACCAGTATTTGAATCACCCTCTCAGATTGACCATCGGTCTGAGGATGGAACTCAGTACTGAAGTCCAACCTTGAACCCAGAGCCTCGTGCAATTTCTTCTAGAATCGAGAAGTGAAACGAGAATCTCTATCAGAAATAATCAAAATAGGTACTCCATGCAGTCTTACTATCTCAGAAATATATAGCTTTGCCAACTTCTGAAGAAAAAGTTCGTACGAATCAGAATGAAGTGAGCAGACTTGGTCAATCGATCTACGATGACCCAAACAAAATCATTTTTAGTGGGTGTCAAAGGCAACCCACTAATGAAGTCCATCGTCACTCGTTCCCATTTCCACAAGGGAATCTTAACCGGCTGTAACAAACTCGAAGGTAACTGATGTTCAGCCTTAACTTGTTGGCACGTCAAACAACAAGCAATGAAATTCATAACCTCATGCTTTAGCCTCGGCCACCAATATAACTCATGAAGGTTGCGATACATCTTATTATTATCAGGATGCATAGCAAAATAGCTACTATGCACCTTCCTCAGAATCAACTGCCTCAGATCCACATCGTTCGGTACACAAATATGACCACGGAAACATAGTACTTCATCATTGTTCAGTCCAAAATCTGAAGTGCTGCCACTCTCAACCTGATAGAACCATAAACCCAAAGACACATCCCCCAACTACTTATCTTGAATTTGATTAATCCAAGTCGGCTTAACATGTAACTTCGCTAGCAAACTCCCATCATCGAACAGACTAAGGCGAGCAAACATCACCTTCAAGTCAGACATTGCTCTCCAACTTAGAGCATCGGCCACTATATTGGCCTCACCCGGATGGTACTCTATTGTACAATCATAATCCTTAAGCAGCTTGATCCAATGGTGCTACCTGATGTGATATTTGTGTGATCGTACCTGTAAAACTAAACTATTATCACGATAAAGGCAAGCACACCTATCGTACAGTAATATAGCTTATGGCAAGACCAGGATGTCAAACCCACAGGGACTAAAAGTACTAGTATTAACTTTCTTTTTATTATCTAGCTTAGAAATAAATGGAGTTTGTTTAAACTGAAAATAAACTGAACTAAGAACGCAACAAAGAATGAACTGGGGAAAATACTTTTGGATAACCGATTGATTAAGACAATACCTAATGAAGAATCCACCTAGACTTCACTTATTATACGACTCTGAACTAGACGATTTATTCACTTGACTTGATCCGTAGAAATCCCTAATTTATGTTAATATCTCTTTCAAGACTCAGAACAACTAACCCTAGGTTGATTAATTGAAATTTCTTTCTAATTAAAACCCCTAGTTTTGTATTAACTTGATCTATGGATTTCGCTATTAGATTTAACTCTAATCCGGCAGATTTTCGTCGTCCTATCTCTAGGGTTGTAATCAACTCCGCTTAATTATGTTGGATCTACTCTTAGACAGGGACTTTTGCTCCACTGAATAAGCACATTCGACTTGAATAAATGACCTGAAATATTAACACAAGAACTAATAACACAATTAAGAATAAATCAAGTATTTATCATATAATTTAGAAAATAATAACAAGATCCGTCTTAGGTTTCATCCCCCTCAGGTATTTAGAGGATTTAGTTCATAATTGTAAAAAGAAAACATCTCAAAACTAGTAAAACAACAAAACATAAAGAAAACCCAAAAACTCTTAAACGATATTGAAGGGAGATCTTCAGTTTTGATAGAGATCCAGCTCCTAAGATGAATCAATCGGTGTTGTTTGAGTAATTCCTTGCTTTCTACTCTTCGTGTCCCTTTAATCCTCTCCTAGGGTGTTTTTTGGGATACCCAAAATACCTAAAAATTAGCCTTTTTCGAGTAGAATTAAAACATGGCTTGACAGGGACACGGGCGTGTGGTCAGCCCCGTGTGAAGATTCTCAGGACGTGTGCAATACTGACTTGATTACTTGTCGACACAGCGATGATACACGGGTGTGTGGCCAGCCCGTGTGTGTATCTGTGTGGAGGCTTTTAGGCCTTGTCGAATACTGATTTTGGCCCATTTTGTCTATTTTTGGCTCGTTTCTTGCTCTTTTCACTTTCCAATGGTCACCTAAGTATAAAACATGAAATTAAAGGATTAGGAGCATCAAATTCATTAAATTATAAAGAAAGTCATCCAAAAATATGCTAAGCATGGGCTAAAAGTATGTTACAATTATGGTTTATCAAATATCCCCACATTAAGCATTTGCTTTTCCTCAAGCAAAATCCTCAACTCACAATTAAAATTAATTCTTCTCAACTTATAATTCTTATCAATAATATTTTGAAATAATCCACAAGTAGTCATACATTCAGAATTCAACTAAAAGAACATCAAAGTTTCAAACCTTTAAGTTGAGCATTTTATCACAAGAACATAGGTATCTCCCTTTATCTAAGTAACTGCCCTTAATTCAAGATTACATAGAGTTGACATCGTCACTAGAGATTCACTCAAATCACTCAAAGTGTTTAAGGTTTAGAAATTAAGCACTTATTAGTCAACATGAAAAGTTATTACCATAGGCTTGCATGAAAATCAAATCTCCACCGCTATGGATTGAGATGATACATCGATCAAAATGTCTTTAGAGGGTTGTAATGGGGCTTTGGTTAGGGGTGTGGACACAAGCTAAAAAATACGGTTAGAATCGAGATTGAACTGAACAATTACCTAACTATAAAAATACTAATGATGAGAAATTACACTACTAAATACGTAGTCCTAAAATTGAGCTTTTCCTTATAAATAACATTGTTCAAGTTAAGCATTACATAGCTTCATGATAATATGCTAAACGGTAGATTAACAACTGAAATAATTTTGTGTTTTTTTAAGAACAAATCAAGTAATAAAACTTTACTAACTGAAAAGGAGAACATAGCCAGATAATTATTCAATTCAAATCTCGGTAAAATAGGGATCAAATTTATTAAGGGGATTTCAACAATAATGGGTTATGGGTTAAAATTAAAGGTGAAATAAAAAAAAAGTTATTTAAGGCTTAAAGGAGTTTCACTAGGGGTAGAATATGAGGATAGGCCATTTTATAGAGCGAATGGGTTAACACCTAAGTGCCTTTTATCATCTCAATGTACCAAATCAAATATGTGGTATCGATATGTATAATCGAAGCAAGTTCTAGAATAACAAATCAATATTGACACATTCATAGCAACAATAAAAGTGAGCAAGAAAGAATATATGCTCTAAAGGCTCAAGATTTCACAAAAATTAGGGCTTTTGATGTTAATCCTATGAATTTTAAACTTTAAGATAACACCTAAATTTGGGGAACGACCTAGAAAACTTTTTAATTCTCAAAAACCAACTTATCATGCTTGATTCTCTAATCTCTTGAAGTTTAAACAATCAATGCACAAATACCTATGATTTAATCTACAACATATCAGTAAAAATCATAGATTAATCAAAATTTCTTTCTAATAGTAATATGAGAAAGTTATATGAGAATAAGACAAAATTCAGGGATTTTTTGATAATGAAATTAATAACCTCCCCACACTTAAGATGTATATTGTGTTCAATGTACAAAGACAGATAAAACAATAGCAATATAATATCATAAGAAAGGGAGAGAATTGACATTTCCCCAAATTTTGGATGAAATCCTTGGAGTAGTGAGAGCGGAATTGGAGATAAAGCTAAAGGAGTGCATAATGAACGAAGCAAAGGTGAAGGTAGGGGAGGATACTCCATGGTGGTGGAGGATAGGATTCCACGATCATAACGCTAAATGAAGATAATCATGGTGTTTGATGTCGTGGTCGAGCAAGACATGACAGTCGTGGAGTATCTGTCCCCAGTGGATTATCATGGTTGTAGAGTCCTGAGTTGCACTGAGCACCTTGAACCTTTTGAAACTGTGGAGTCATCAGTAATGTTGTAGGGAGGTGTATTAATGGGATTATTATGGTTACTCTTGAAGAAATAGCCAGAAAGAAAACGTTCAAAATATGCGAATATAAGTTTTGGATGACATAAAATAAAAATAAAGATAAAGATGAAAAGAAAAACAAAAAAAAAACAAAAGGAAAAGTAAAACAAATATAAATGGACTCAAACGTCTTCATCGGTGGATAGATCATGAGGTAGTGGTGGTGGAGGCGAAATGTATAAATGGTGGCAAATCTGTTGCAGAGTTGCCTCAATACTGTCAAAACGATGAACGGTGCTGTCGAATTGTTGGGTGCAATACTGCTCAAAGCGTGCGAACTGCTTAGAGAGGTCGATCAATGTTACATGTCGATGACTCTGAGGTGGCGGCGGTGGTGGGTCCTCGTGGGGGAGGAATATCATCAGTAATATCCTCGAGGTCATCCTGATCGGTAGATCGAGATAAACGACATTGAGGAGGATCGACCCTACGACGACGCTCTATTATCCTCAAATGAAGCATACTTGAAATGACCTATGGGGCCATGTGGCCGACGAGAGTGAGTGATGAGGATTGGGCTGCTGTGTTGAGTAGGCCGAAGTGCCGTGCTAGGTGTGTTACATAAGGACTAATGTAGATGGCTCCCTTTCAGTGGCATTCGGTCTGATGGCGAATAGCGAGGGCAATGAAATATGCTAAGTCAAAAACATGCCCTTGCGCCATGCTCCATAAAAGGTATGTGTCATGGGTATTGACGACACCGGTGCTCTCTCGTCGACCCGTCAAAGTGTGAGATAGGAGGGCGTGTAGATATTGTAATGTTGGAGAGAGAGCTGATGCCTAGGAGTGACTGGGGTCATAGTTGCCTGAAGCAGGAACGATAGCCGCCCAACAGGAGGAAGGGGCATAGTAAATGTGGCGATGGAGCTGAGGGAAGTCATCGTCGTTCATAAACTCCTCCGTATATAATCCCAAGGCAACTCCGAACTCTGGGACACTCAGTTGGCATACCAAGCTGCCAAGACGAAATTTGACTGTGCCTGGATCATCGAACTCTAAAATGACCATCTGTGGATGGAATGTCGAAGAAAGCTCGAAGGTGAGCTCCATGTATGTCGGCTCGATAATATCGAAGAAACGCCCATATTGTTCGGTAGTAAGGAGGGCTCAAATTGGGTCGGCGAGGTGGACTTGCTCTAGAGTGGCCCAATCGATACTTCAGCCCACTCCAAGTGGTCTCGCTCTATGGATCTGAAAGAGCTCCTCCTTAGATCTCGATGGAAACTGTAGGAAAGGGTGGTGCACTTTGGAAAATGCACTCGATAAAGTCACACCTGGTCCCTTTCGCTTTTTTGAAGCGAGGACGGCAACCTTAGATTTGGCTCAGGTGTTCGTCATTATGTACCTACTGATCTTATGATTGTGATGAAGTAATAAAATGATCGTACCTATAAACTAACTATTATCATGATAAAAGGCAAGCGCACCTATCGAATAGTAGTATAGCTAGTGGCAAGACCAGAATATCGAATCCAAGGAACTAAAAGTACTAGTAATGACTTTCTTCCTATTATCTAGCCTAAAAATAAAAAGGGGGTTTGGCTATAAACTATTCTAAATTAAACTAAAGACATGACAAAGAGTAAATTGGGGAAATTACTTTGGGAAAACTGAATGATAAAGACAATACCTAAGGAAGAATCCACCTAGACTTCACTTGTTATCTAACTCTGAACTAGACGATTTCTTCATTCGACTTGATCCATAGAGATCCCTAAATTATGTTAAAATCTCTGTTAAGAATAAAAACAAATAATCCTAGGTTGATTAATTGAAATCTCTTTCTAATTAAAACCCCTAGTCTTGCATTAACTCGATCTATGGATCCCCATATTAGATTTTACTCTAATCTGGCAGATTTTTGTCGTCCTATGTTTAGGATTGCGATCAACTCCACTTAATTATGTTGGATCTACTCTTAAACAGGGACTTTTGCTCCTCTGCCTAAGCACATTCAACTTAAATTAATATCCCGAAAATATCAATTCAAGAATTAAAAACACAATTAAGAACAAATCGAATATTTATCTTATAGTTCAGATAACAATAACAAGATTCATCTTAGATTTCATCCCCCTCAAGTATTTGGGGATTTAGTTCATGTTTTTAAAAAGAAACATATCAGAATAAAGAAAATAACAAAACATAAGAAAACCCAAAACTCCTAAAAGGAATGAAGGGAGATCTTCTGTCTTGATGTAGACCCTAGCTTCTGAGATGGATCAATCGGCTTTCCTTCGAGCAATTCCCTACCTTTAGTTCTCCGTCTTGGCGGAAAGACTGTAAACCCTTGTAGTTGCCTTCTAGGGTCTTTATATAGAGTTTTGATTGTCTTTCTTAGCCCCTAAGTAGCCTTTTCTGCTTGAAATTGAACTTCATCACGACAGGGACACTCCCGTGTGTCACGCCCGTGTGAGTCGATGTTAGGCCGTGCTCAAGCCTATTAATGTGGCACGGCCTTGTGACACACCCGTGTGGTGAACTCCAGGCCGTGTGGATTATTTATTTGGGCCTAATTTGCCCATTTTTGGCCCGTTCCTTGCTCTTTTCTCTTCCTTATGCTCACCTAAGTATAAAACATGAAATTAAAGGATTGGGAGCATCAAATTCCACAAATTCAATGATAATTCATCCATAAATGTGCTAAATATGGGATAGAAATATGTACAATTTACAGTTTATCAGATACCCCTTCAAGCAAAATCTCAACTTACAATTAAAAATCATTCTTCTCAACTTATAATCCGTATCAATAATGTTTCAAACTAATCCATAAGTAATCATACATTGAAAATTCAACCACAAGAAAATTAAAGTCTCAAACAATCTAAATTGAGAATTTTGTCACAGAAACATAAGTTTCCTCCTTTGTTCTAGGTAATTACCTTGAACTCAAAATCAACAAGAGTTGACATCTTTACTAAAGATTCACTCTATCCACTTGAAGTGTTTAGGGTTCAGAAATTAAGCACTCATTAGTCAACATGAAAAGTTATTACCATAAGCTTGCAGAAAATCAAATCTCCACCACTATGTATTGACATGATACATCGATCAAAAGGTCTTTCAAGGGTTGTAACGTGGCCTTGGTTAGGGGTGTGGTCACAAGCTGAAAAAGAGGGTTAGAATAGAGATTGAATTAAAAAATCATCTAACTAGAAAAATCTTTATCACTGAAACATATTCCTAGAGTAAAGCCTTTTTCTTTTGGAAAACATCGTTTAAGAACAGGAGCTGAAAAATTACATGGAAATATACGAAACATTAAATTACAATTGAAATATATATATATGTGTTTTTTTAAGAACAAATCGAATATTTATAAACTTTACAAGCTGAAAAGGAGAACAAAGCTAGATAATTATTCAACTCAAATCTCGACAAAAATAGGGATCAAAATAATTGAAGGGAATTCAACAAAATATAAGTTATAGGTTAATGTTGAAGGTAAGTCAATGAATGGTATGTTAGGCTCAATGGGGTTTACTAGGGGTTAATTTTGAAGGTAGGCTTTTATGGAGTAAGTGGGTTAAAACCTAGGTGCCTTTATCATTTCGGTATATCAAATCAATGATGTGGCCTCGACATGTATAATCGAAGCAAGTTTTAGAATAACAGATCAATATTGACTCACTCAAAGCAACAATAAAAGTGAGCACAAAAGGATGTATGCTCAAAAGGCTCAAAAATCTCAATAGAATTATGGCTTTTGATGTCAATTCTGTGAATTTCAAATTTTAAGATAACACTTAAAATTGGGGAAAACAACCTAGAAAACTTTAAATTCTCAAAATTTTCAACTTATCATGCTTGATTCTCTAATGTCTTAAAGTTTGAATAATCAAAGCATAAGTACCTATGTCTTAATTCTCAACATATCAATAAAAATCATAAGTCAATCAGAATTCATTCTATTTGTTAAGGCCAAGGTTCATGGATTTGAAAACAATGCAAAAAGTTAGAGGCAAACCAAGGATAATGCAAAGAATGAAAGTGAACTCCCGCCACATTTAAGATGTACATTGCCCTCTATGTACAAAGATAAAGTTAGTTAAAATAGAAGCATAAAAGCATAAGAGAGGGAGAGAAGTGAAACTACATGATTATTGGATGAATTCCTTGAGTAGTGAAAGCTGAATTAGAGAAAGGACTATTTGAATTTCATGATTCTGGGTGACCGAAGAGTAACTGTGTGTAAAATTCAAGTATTACTCGATAAAAATTGAAGTGAAAAATAAAAAGAAAAAGGGAGAAAAATAAAGTAAAGAAAATTAAAATTAAAATTAAGTAATAGGGATTTGGCCCCACGGCCGTGGCACACCCCCGTGTGCCCTTGGGTTGGCCCGTGTGTTTCGTGGACTATTGGTGTGGCCAACGTTGGTCGGCACAGGCGTGTCCTACGCCCGTGTTGATTTCTCAATTTTGCCTACGGCTTATTGGAACGGATGTGTTGGGACACACAGCCATATAACACAGTCATGTCTTTTGGTGTTTGCTTCCTCCACGACCGTGTCTAGGCTCACACGCCCGTGTATTAATTGATAGGTTTGGCCGTGGCAGTATCGCATGGTCGTGGCGATTTGTCGGACCTAGTGTTTTGGGGAAAATCTGGCTCTGTTTTTACACAGTTGTGGCGCACGGTCGTGTTTCTAACCATTGCGTGTCCACAGCCTTAGGCATGCCCGTGTGCCTGGTCGTGTGGTTTTAGGAAATCTGCATTTTAAGGAGTTAGTTATGAATTTAAGAAAATCAAAATTGTTATTACACGAGTTGCCTTCCGAGAAGCACTTGTTTTAGAGTCTAAGCTCGACTTACCTTACCTGCACCTTTATAAGGGATTATGGAGCCTCAGCTCCTCTCTATCATTCTTAAAGTCGTCACCATAATATAGTTTGAGTCGATGGTCGTTTACCTTGAAAGTGCCTTGAGTTGGATGTGTTACCTCAATTGTGCCGTAGGGGAGAACACCTTGAACTATGAATGGGCCTGACCATCTTGATTTTAGCTTTCCAGGGAATAATTTAAGCCTTGAGTTGTAAAGAAAAATGAGATCGCCAGGTTTAAACTGTTTATGTTGCTTCAGAGAGCATCATGGCGTCGCTTTTTAGTTTCCTTGTATAAGCGTGAGTTTTCATATGCATTGTAACGCCATTCGTCCAACTCGTTTAGCTGCATGAGTCTCTTTTCACCTACAAGATTAGAGTCGAGGTTTAGAAATTTGATGGTGCAAAATGCTTAATGTTCTAGCTCAAAGGGTAAATGAAAACTTTTCCCATAAACGAGTCTATAAGGAGATGTTCCTGTAGGAGTTTTGAAGGCAGTTCTATAAGCCCATAAAGTGTCATCTACTTTCATTGCCCAATCTTTTCTATTTGTACGGTTTTTTCTAAGATACGTTTTAGCTCTCTATTAGCTACTTCAACTTGTCCACTGGTTTGAGGGTGGTAAGGGGTAGCTGTTCTATGGTACACTCCATATTTCTGTAAAACTTTCTCAAACTGAGTATTGCAGAAATGAGTTTCCCTATCACTGATAATTGCTCTTGGTGTTCCAAATCGAGAAAATTTTTTTTAAGGAATCTCACTACCATTCTAGCATCATTAGTAGGTAAGGCTTAGGCTTCTACCCATTTAGACACGTAATTGACTGCTACTAAAATGTATTTATTTCCGAATGAGCTAGGGAATGGACCCATGAAATCGATGCCCCACACATTGAATATTTCACATTCAAGCATATATGTTTGATGCATTTCATCATGTTTAGAGATATTACCTGTTTGTTAACATTTATCACAAGAAGTAGCATACCTGCTGGCGTCTTTAAATAATGTGGGCCAATAAAAACCTGATTTGAGTATTTTATGGGCGGTCTTAGTTCCACTGTATTGTCCTTCTATTACTCCTGAATGGTAGTGTTCCAAGATCTTGTTTGCTTCAGTCGTTGTAACACATCTTCGAATGACTTGGTCTACATAAATACGAAATAGAAAAGGGCCTTCCCAAAAGTAGTTTTTCACATTAATAAAAAATCGCTTCTTTTACTGAAGTGTCACCCCTTTTGGGGTTATGTTAGCAGCTAAGTAATTTGTAATGTCAGCAAACCAAGGTACCTCAGAATCAGATATGACTAAGAGTTGTTCTTCAAGAAACGAGTCGTTTACTTCAGCTTCATCAAGTTCTTTGAGATGTGGATTCTTAAGCCTAGAAAGGTGATCTGCTGCTAAGTTTTTAGCTCCTTTTTTGTCTTGTATTTCCAAATCAAATTCTTGCAACAATAGAATCTATCTTATTAGTCGAGGCTTTGCATCAGACTCAGTTAAAAGGTAACAAAGAGCGGAATGATCAATATAAACGATGACTTTAGACAATATTAGATATGGTCTAAATTTGTCAAACGCAAAAACCACAGCTAGCAATTCTTTTTAGTGGTGGTGTAGTTCTCTTGTGCTGCTGTTAGAATTTTGCTACCATAGTAGATTGGCTAAAAATGCTTGTCTTTTCACTGTCCAAGAACTGCACCTACTGCAAAATCACTCGCATCACACATTAGCTCAAAAGGTAAATTCAAATTAGGTGCAATTATAATTAGAGCATTAGTGAGTTTCTCTTTGAGAGTGTCAAATGCCTCTAAACATTCCTGATAAAAATTGAAAGTAAGTCTTTTTCTAGTAATTCTGTTAATGGCTTAGCTATTTAAGAAAATTTTTTAATGAATCTTCTATAAAAACCAGCATGTCCTAAAAAACTTCTAATCGCTTTGACTGAGCAAGGGGGAGGTAGTTTTTCAATGGTTTCAACTTTTGCTTTATCTACTTCTATCCCTTTACTAGAAATTTTGTGTCCTAGCACAATACCTTTTTTGTACCATAAAATGGCAATAATCCCAATTGAGAACAAGATTTGTTTCTTCATATCTTATCAAGACTCATTCTAAATTTTTGAGGCAAAGTTGGAAAGAGTTACCGACTACTGAGAAGTCATCCATGAATAACTCCATGATATCCTCCACGAGCTCGTTAAAGATCGCTAACATGCAACGCTGAAAAGTAGTAGAGGAATTATACAATCCAAAAGGCATTCTAGGATAAGCAAACGTACTGTATGGACACGTGAATGTCTTCTTCTCTTGATCTTCAGGAGCTATCAGGATTTGGAAATAGCCAGAAAGTCCATCCGAAAAATAGTAGTACATATGTCCTGATAGTCTTTCTAACATCTGATCAATGAAAGGTAAGGGGAAATGATCATTTCTTGTGGTGTCGTTCAATTTCCTGTAGTCAATACAAACTCTCCAACCTGTGATAGTTCTTGTAGGAATTAATTCATTCTTTTCATTGGCAACAATAGTCATGCCACCTTTCTTAGGAACAACCTACACAGGACTCACCTAAGCACTGTCAGAAATGGGATAAATAATTCCAGCATCTAGAAGTTTAATTACCTCGATTTTGACCACTTCCTCTATGTTGGGGTTTAGTCTTCTTTGAGCTAGCACACATGGTTTGCATTCATCCTCCATCAAAGTTTTGTGGGTGCAAAAAGGACTGATTCCTTTGATGTCAAAAATTTTCCAAGCTATGGCTCTTTTATGTTTCTTTAACACTGGAATTAATTCCTCCTTCTCCTTAGGTTGCAAGTTTGAAGCAATAATGATTGGTAGTGTAGAATTGTCTCCTAAAAATGCATATTCTAAGTGTTTGGGTAATTGTTTGATATCTAGTTTGGGAGGTTCGTCAATAGAGGTTTTTTGTCCCAGTTCATCCTTAATTTCAATGCCCTCGTAATCTATTTGTGTTGGGGAAGATTCGTTGGAGTTTAGCTCAGTTATTACCTTTTTCATCTCAGTGGTGACTTCGTCTTCTCCCCCACTTTGAACGAGACACAGTTCCAACGTGTCTTTAAGAGTGATTTCCTGAAAAGAATCTTGAACAGAATGATCAATGGAATCAATAAAATAACAGGAATCATCTTGTTCCCTAGGAAATCACATGGCATTATAAATTTTAAACGCAATTTCTTCATTCCCTACCCTAAGCATAAGTTTTCCATCTCCCACATCAATAACAGCCCTGGCAGTAGCTAAAAATGGTCGTCCTAGGATTAAAGGTACCTCAACATCCTCATCCATGTCTAACACAACAAAGTCAACAGGAAATATGAATTTATCCACCTTAACTAATATATCTTCAATTATACCCCTAGGATATTTAACAAAAAAATCGGCTAATTGAATACTCATCCTAGTAGGTTTTGGTTCTCCTAGACGTAGTTGCTTGAACATTTTATAGGGCATTAAATTAATGTTGGCACCTAAATCTACTAATCCCTTTTCAAGATTTAAATTACCAATCAGACAGGGAATAGTAAAACTTCTTGGATCTTTCAATTTGGTTGGGAGTTTATTCTAGAGGATTGCTGAACACTCTTCGTTAAGTTCCACTGTGGACAGTTCTTCAAACTTCCTGTTGTTTGTTAAAAGTTCTTTCAAAAAATTTTCATATGTGGGCATATGTGAAATAGCTTAAACAAAAGGTAAGTTAATATGAAATTGTTTAAAAAGTTCAAGAAATTTACTGAATTGAGCATCCATGCGGTCTTTCTTCAATTTTGCTGGGTATGGGATGGTTGGTTTGTATTCTTTGAGTGCTGGTGGGGCTTTTTCTTTGGGCTCGACTTCGTCAATGCTTTCCTTGTCATGTTCTTATACTACCCTCTTTTCAGGTTTGGCTAGTGTTTTCCCACTCCTTAGTGTAACTGCTTTAACGTGCTCCTTAGATTTAATCTCTGTATTGCTCGGTGGTCTTTCAGAAATTAGCTTAGCGAGCTGGCCTATTTGAGTCTTGAGTCCTTGGATGGATGCTTGCTGGTTCTTAAGTGCCGTCTCGGTGTTCTGGAAACGAGTTTCTGACACAGAGATAAATTTCGTGAGCATCTCCTCAAGGTTCAGCTTTTTCTCTTATTGGTACGGTGGTTGCTAAAATCCCGGAGGAGGTGGTGGTCTCTGATTTTCTTAGTTACCTTGTCCTCCCTATGAGAAATTACGGTGATTCCTCCAACTTGCATTGTAAGTGTTACTATAAGGGTTATTTTGAGATCTAGGATTATTACCCATATAGTTGGCTTGCTCGTTTTCTATGCCATATCCATAGGTAGGGTACTCAGAATTGCTCATGTCACACTGCATCACTGGGTGTACCTGCGTAGAACCAACTAAACCTTCAATCTTTTTATTTAAGAGTTCTACCTGATTAGAAAGCATGGTGATCGCATCAACATTAAAAACCCCTGCAGCTTTTTGTGGCTTTGTTCTCATGACTTGCCACTGATAGTTGTTCAATGACATCTCCTCTATAAACTCGTAAGCTGCTTTTGGTGTTTTGTTATTGATTGTTCCACCAGCGGCTGCATCGATCATCTGTCTCGTTGAAGGGTTCAAACCATTGTGAAAAGTTTGAACTTGTAACCATAGGGGTAACCCATGTGAGGGCACCTTCTCAATAAATCCTTGTATCTCTCCCAAGCATCGTAAAGTGTTTCTAAATCTATTTGCACAAAAGAAGAGATATCATTCCTTAATTTAGCCGTTTTAGCCGGTGGAAAATATTTAAGTAAAAATTTTTCGGTCATTTGTTCCCATGTAGTGATAGACCCACGTGGTAAAGGATTTAACCACTGTTTAGCTTTATTCCTCAAAGAAAATGGGAATAACCGAAGACGAATGGCATCATCAGAAACACCATTTATTTTAAATGTGTCGCATAATTCCAAAAAGTTGGCTAAATGAGCGTTAAGATCTTCATCCTGCAAACCATCAAACTGAACAAATTGTTGTATCATCTGAATAGTGTTAGGTTACAGTTTAAAATTATTTGCAGCAATAGTAGGCCTAACAATACTAGATTCAGTACATGCCAAATTAGGTTTAGCATAATCATACATAGTACGAGGAACAAGATATTGATCGACAAGATGTGCGGCTACTAAGGAGGTAGCCGATTATCTTGATTTGCCTCCATCTCTTCAGTAGGTTCAAGTTCTTCTTCTTGTCCTTGTTCTGGTATTGTAGGCTTCTTCTTATCTCTCTGCTAGTTCTACAAATTGTGGCTTCTAAGTCATCGTCAAAAAGCAAAGGTCCTGACTGGTTTCTTCTAGTCATAAACTAGAGATACCGTTCAGTGAAAAGAAGAAAGAAAAATTTTAGTAAATAATACCTAATATAAAAACTGAAAATAATTAAAAGTAATAATGGCTAAAGTAATAGAAATAAAGTGTTCCTAATATTTCAGTTCCCCGGCAACAGCGCCAAAAACTTGATCTCGTGATTGTGATGAAGTAATAAAATGATCGTACCTATAAACTAACTATTATCACAATAAAAGGCAATCGCACCTATCGAATAGTAGTATAGCTAGTGGCAAGACCGGAATATCGAATCCAAGGAACTAAAAGTACTGGTAATGACTTTCTTCCTATTATCTAGCCTAAAAATAAAAAGGGGGTTTGGTTGTAAACTATTCTAAATTAAACTAAAGACACGACAAAGAGTAAATTGGGGAAATTACTTTGGGAAAACTGAATGATAAGGACAATACCTAAGGAAGAATCCACCTAGACTTCACTTGTTATCTAACTCTAAACTAGACGATTTCTTCATTCAACTTGATCCATAGAGATCCCTAAATTATGTTAATATCTCCGTCGAGAATAAGAACAACTAACCCTAGGTTGATTAATTGAAATCTTTTTCTAATTAACATCCCTAGTCTTGTATTAACTCGATCTCTGGATCCCCATATTAGATTTGACTCTAATCCAGTAGATTTTTTATAAACCGTAAATTATACATATTTTTACCTCATGCGTAGCCTAAAATCTGGATGAATTATCATTGAATTTATGGAATTTGGTGCTCCTAATCCTTTTATTTCATGTTTTATTCTTAGGTGAGCATAAGGAAGAGAAAAGAGCAAGGAACGGGCCAAAAATGGGCAAATTAGGCCCAAATCAATAATCAACACGGCCTGGAAGTTTGTCACACGGGCGTGTCACACAGCAGTGCCACATTAATAGGCTCGAGCACGGCCCAAAGTCGACTCACACTGGCGTGGCACACGAGCGTGTCCCTGTTGTGAGGAAGTTCAATTTCACTCGAAAAAAAGACTTAGGGGCTAAGAAAAACATTCTAAACTCTATATAAAGACCCTAAGAGGCAACTACAAAGAGTACAGTAGAAGGGACATTATTCCCGCCAAGACGGGGAGTTAAAGGTAGGGAATTACTCGAAGGAAAGTTGATTGATCCATCTCAGAAGCCAGGATCTACATCAAGACAGAGGATCTCCTTTCTATCCTTTCAGGGGTTTTTGGGTTTTCTTATGTTTTGTTATTTTATATATTTTGAGATGTTTCTTTTTATGATTATGAACTAAAATCCCAAATATCTAAGGGGGATGAAACCTAAGACAAATCTTGTTATTATTATCTGAACTATATGATAAATATTTGATTTGTTCTTAATTGTGTTTTTAATTCTTAAATTGATATTTCCGGGATATTAATTTAAGTTGAATGTGCTTATGTAGAGGAGCAAAAGTCCCTGCATAGGAGTAGATCCAACATAATTAAGCGGAGTTGATCGCAATCCTAGACATAAGACGACGAAAATCTACCGGATTAGAGTCAAATCTAATATGGGGAGCCATAGATCGAGTTAATGCAAGACTAGGGGTTTTAATTAGAAAGAGATTTCGGTTAATCAACCTAGGATTAGTTGTTCTTATCCTTGACGGAGGTAATAACATAATTTAGAGATCTTTATGGATCAAATCAAATGAAGAAATCATTTGATTTAGAGTTAGATAACAAGTGAAGTCTAGGTGGATTCTTCCTTAGGTATTGCCCTCATCAATCAGTTTTTCCCAAAAGCAATCTCCCAATTTACTCTTTGTCGTTTCTTTAGTTTAGTTTAGAATAGTTTACAACCAAACCCCTTTTACTTCTTAGGCTAGATAATAGGAAGGAAGTCATTACTAGTACTTTTAGTTCCTTGGATTTGATATTCCGGTCTTGCCACTAGCTATACTACTATTCGATAGGTGCGCTTTCCTTTTTATCGTGATAATAGTTAGTTTCCAGGTACGATTGATTTTATTACTTCATCTCATCACGATCAAGTTTTTGGCACCGTTGCCGGGGAACTAAAATATTAGGAACACTCGATTCCTATTACTTTAGCCATTTTTTATTTTTATTGCAATTTATTTCCCATTTTTATTTTAGGTTTTATTTACTAAAATTTTCTTTTTTTTTCCCTTCTAGGTGCTTCTAGTTTATGACTAGAAGAAACCCAGGAGGACCATTATTGTTTGACGACGATTTAGAAGCTACAGTCCGTCGAACTCGTAGAGAGATAAGAAAAAGCTTGCAATATCTAGAACAAAGTTAAGAAGAAGAACCTGAACCCGTTGAGGAGATGGAGGCAAACCATGATAATCAGCTACCTCCTGTAGTAGCCATAAATCCTGTTGAGCAAAATCCTGCACCGCGTACTATGTATGATTATGCTAAACCTAATTTGGCTGGTACTGAATCTAGTATTGTTAGGCCTACTATTGCTGAAAATATTTTTGAACTGAAACCTAACACTATTCAAATGATACAACAATTTGTTCAGTTTGATGGTTTGCAAGATAGGATCCTAATGCTCATTTAGCCAATTTCTTGGAATTCTGCGACACATTTAAAAGAAATGGCGTTTTCGATGATGTCATTTGTCTTCGATTATTCCCATTCTCCTTAAGAAATAAAGCTAAACAGTGGTTAAATTTTTTACCACGTGGGTCTATCACTACATGGGACCGAAAAATTTTTGCTCAAATATTTTCCGCTAGCTAAAACAGATACATTAAGGAATGATATCTCTTCTTTTGTGCAGATGGATTTAGAAACACTTTACGATGTTTAAGAGAGATGCAAGGACTTATTAAGAAGGTGCCCTCACCATGGGTTACCTCTATGGTTACAAGTTCAAACCTTTCACAACGATTTGAATCCGTTGACGAGACAAATGATTGATGCAGCCGCCGGTGGAACAATCAACAACAAAACACCAGAAGTAGTTTACGAGTTCATAGAAGAGATGTCACTGTATAACTATCAATGGCAAGTCATGAGAACAAAGTCATAGAAAGCTGTCCGAATTTTTAATATTGATGCAGTCACCATGATTTCTAATCAGGTAGAACTACTTAATAAAAAGATTGATCATTTTGTTGGTTCTATGTAAATACACCCAACGATGCAATTTGACTCAATCCAAGGAAACATGAGCAATTCTAATTACTCCTCCTATGGACATGGCATGGAACCTGAGCAAGCCAACTATATGGGTAATAATTCTATATCCCAAAATAACCCTTATAGTAACACTTACAATGTATGTTGGAGGAACCACCCAAATTTTTCATGGGGATGACAAGGAAATCAAAGGCAACCACCTCCTTCGGGATTTCAACAGCCATCGTTCCAACAAGAGAAAAAGTCAAACCTTGAAGAGATGCTCACAAAATTTATCACTTTGTCAGACCCCATTTTCAAAACACCAAAATGGCACTGAAGAACCAGCAAGCATCCATCCAAGGACTCAAAACTCAAATAGGCCAGCTCGCTAAGCTAATTTCTAAAAGACCACAAGGTGGGTTACCAAGCAACACCGAGACTAACCCCAAGGAGCAACTTAATACCGTGGATACAATAGATGAGGAAGGGTTAACCAAAACCAACCTAGAGCCATGTAAGGAGACTGTGGTAAGTAAAGGTAAGGATGAGGTAAGTTCCAAAGAATCAATTGTCAAAAAGTACAAGCCTCGTATCCCATACCCAAATGCGTTAAGGAAAGACCGCACAGATGAATAATTCGGTAAATTCCTTAAACTTTTAAAGAAATTACATATTAACTTGCCATTTACTGAAGCTCTTTCGCAGATGCCAAACGCCATTAAATCTTTAAGAGAGCTACTGGCGAATAAATGAAAGCTGGATGAGACATCTCATGTGGAACTGAATGTAGTGTGCTCAGCTATTTTATAGAATAAGCTGCCCCACAAACTGAAAGATCTAGGGAGTTTTACAATTCCTTGTTTACTTGGTAGTTTAGACGTCAAAAATGCTTTAGCTGATTTAGGGGATAGTATTAATGTAATGCCTTATAAATTGTTTAAACAACTAGGTCTTGGGAAACCTAAACAAACTAAGATGAACATCCAATTGGCTGATAAAACCATTAGATTTCCAAAGGGTATAATTGAAGATGTGCTAGTCAAAATTGATAAATTTATATTCCAGTCGACTTTTTTGTTCTAGACATTGATGAGGATAGCAATGTACCCTTAATTATAGGGCGACCCTTTTTAGCAACTGCTAGAACCATAATTGATGTAAGAACAGGCGAGCTTACACTTTGTGTAGGTGATGACAAAGTTACTATACAAGCCAGAAACTCAAATAAGATTGTTGATGATAAAAATATTGTTACGAGTCCTTGTAATAAGAATGATCTCACCATCCAACCTTCTTTGCAGGATACACTTCACATAAGGGTGACCAAACAACAAACGAGTCCATCCAAGGGAAATGTACATGAAAAACAAATGCTCCAAATTGAGGAACTAGATGAGTGGCTGAACTATCAACAAGAAAAACCCAAAATATGCCACACCAACCCAGAGCATCACCAAGATGACCCTCAGGTAAAAACAAATCAAATCAAGGTAGCAGATAAGGTAATCTTAGGGGAGGACGATCCTTGAATCTTGAATTCAAAAGCACATACAAGTGACACTCCTTACTTCACGTAACAAAATTCTTTCCCTATGGTATAGTCAAGATAACACATGAGTCATACTCGACTCAAACCTTAGGTTGATAATGAAATTGAAAGCAGGATAGAAGAGTTTCAACTCTTTAAACCACCGTGACCGAACAAGCTTGAGAAAAGTCAAGCTTAGACTATAAACAAGCGCTTCTCGGGAGGCAACTCAAGCACTGACATAGTAAATTCTTTTATTTAGGCTCTCTAATACATCAACTAACCCTCTAAATGTAGGTTTTCCAAGCCACACAGCCATGCCCACGAGTGTGCCTAAGGCTGTGTGGACACCATGAGCAAAGACACGACCGTGCGATATGGTCGTGTATGAGCAAGGTAAGATTTCCCTAACACACGGGTTACGACAACTAGCCACGGCCGTGTGAGGTGGCCGTGGCCAAACCTGACAAATCAACACGAGCATGTGACACAATCGTGTCTCAAAGCTATGGCCAATCCTATTAATTCAACACGAGAGTGCGACACGCCCGTGTCTCAAGATCGTGGTCGAACCTGCCATTTCATACACAACCGTGTGACCCCCTACATGGCCGTGGGAGAAGCGAACATCAAAGGACATGGTCTGCGACACGGTCATGTGCCCTAACATGCCCTCAGAACACGGGCGTGTGTCACGACCCAGGCGAGCCAAAACCCTTAAATTTCGAACCACACGGGCTAAACCCAAGTCACATGGGCGTGTGACACGCCTGTGTGCCCCAATTTCTACAAAAACATCCCAATATTCATCTTCTTCTCCACTTTAACCTTAAAATTTTCTCCCACCATCGCTCATACCAGTCCCTCCGAGCGCCGCCGCTGACCTAGCCAACACTACCACGCCCGTACAACCCTCGCCACGACCGTGTTTCGCCACCCCAACTGCCATTTGGTTCCCATTTCTATCTTTCCTATTTCATTTTAACTCTTATTTTACTTAGTTTTTATTTATTTTTATAATGTTTTTCATTCATTCATGTTCTAGTTACTTCTAATGATTCTTTGATATCCATACAATACCTATGATCTATTAACTTAGAAAAAAGCCATTTTGCATCATTCCTTGGGTGCCACCTTTATCTATCTTAAGCAATTAATTTTCACTATATTATGTTAAACATAGCTGCTACATTCCCATTGTCTTGTTAGGATAAATCAAACATCCAATTTAGGTTAGTGGAACTACACTTTGCATGAAATACTTAAAAATCTTTGCCATTTAGTCTAGGAGCCTATGAGTATTCATACTATATTTCTATTCTTTTTCACTTGTCTATCTTTATTTCAGGTAAAATATCGTCTTCACGAAGGAAGAAAGTTGCCGTCCCGCTTCCAAAAAGCGAAAGGGACCAGGTGGTTCCTCTTCTAGACCCACCACTGAAGTTCGCCATCCTCTCCTCCAGTTCTGCAAAGTTCCCAAAAGGAACTGTTTCAGATATTAAAAGTGAGGCCCTTCAGAGTAGAGAGATGCATCGATTGGGCCGTACTAGAATGGGTCCAACTAGCAGACGCGGTACGAGCCTTATTGACGACAGACACGTAGGACCAATTCTTCCAAATCGTGGAGCCCACTTACCTCGAGCTCACCCTAGAGTTTTGCTCTACGTTACATCTCCAGACGATCATGATCTGACACGACGATCCAAGGACGATTCAATTTTGTCCAGGAGGCCACGTTTGTCAACTCAGTGTACCAGAGTTCAGTTTAGCACTAGGCCTATACACCGGACAGTTTTTAGAGGAGGAAGACCTCTCAGAACTTCACCGCCACATCCACTTTTCACCGTCCAAGTGTTGGCAAGCCCTGGTTCCTATTTCGGCCACTTATGATCCTAGCCGCTCTAAAGCGACAGCTCTCGCCCCCTCCTTGAGGTACATTCATGCCATACTAGCACATATATTAACGGATAGATAAGAGAGCACCGGCGTCGTCAACACTCACGATGCCTATTTCTTGTGGAGCATGACGCACGTACACGTGCTCGATCTTGCATACTCCATTGCCCATGCCATCCAGCACCAGATGGAGCGGCACCAAAGGGGAGTGATCTAGATGAGCCCGTACATCACGCGATCGGCCCGCTACTTCAGCCTACTCAACACCGTGGCCTAAACATCCTCCTATACTCTAGTTGGTCAAATGTCCCCACAGGGCATCCAAAGCATGCTTCACATGAGGATGATTCAGCACCGACATGGAACCAATCCTCCACAATACTGCCTATTCCAGAATGTCGAGCAGGATGACGCAGCGGATATTCCTGATGATGTCCCACCACAGAAGGAGACACCGACTGAGCCACCACCTACTCGCCGCCCAGTTCATGCGGCGGCTTCAGGCTATGTCACTTCTGAGCAGTTCACCCAATTCTAGCAACAATGTTTTTAGTGATTTGATCATATTGATGCAACCTTAGCTCAGATTTGTCAGCATCGCACCACTGCCCCAACCTCACGAACCATCTGAAGATTAGGACTCACGAGTCCTCTTTTCTTCTCCTTTATTTCCATTTTTATTTTTCCTTTTTCTTTTATTTTATCTTTTTCATTATTTGAATTTTAGCATTTTCAGAATTTAGTTTATTTCAATTATTTCATATTGGCTATTTCTTAACGAGTACAATGTGCTAATCCAAATTCCCTAAAATTGATAAATGCTATCGCAGTTTCAAAAGAGCTTTACAGCTCAAATCCATCTCTAATGGGAAAACCCTGCCAGACTGCCATGTCCTACTCGACCACCACGACTATAGCCACCACGACCCCGATCATCATATCCTTTTGGCATGGAAAATATGGATAAACACCCTTCCCTACAAATCTTCACACCCAGCTTAAGGAATTCATCCAGTATTCAGGGAGTTTCACTTTTCTCCTTATCTTATGATTTTAAACTTCTATTGCTACTAATGTATCTTTGAACATTGGGGGTAATGTACATCTTAAGTGTGGGGGGGAACTCACTTTCATTTTTATATATAATCTTTGAAACCTTTGAAAATTTTTACCACTAACTTGTTGCATTGTTCTCAAATTTTGATTTCTCACTTTCACTCTCTGCAATATTCTCAATCCCCTATTAAGATGAATTCTGATTGATTCATGATTTTTATTGATATGTTGAGAATTAAGATATAGGTATATATGCTTTGATTATTCAAAATTTAAGACATTAGGGAATCAAGCATGATAAGTTGAAATTTTTGAGAATTTACAATTTTTTTAGGCTGTTTTCCCCAATTTTAAGTATTATCTTGATATTTGAAATTCGCAGGATTGACATCAAAAGCCATAATTCTGGTGAGACTTTTGAGCCTTTTGAGCATACATTCTTTCATGCTCACTTTTATTATTGCTTTGAATGAGTCAATATTGATTTGTTATTCTAGAACTTGCTTTAATTATACATGTCAAGACCACATCATTGATTTGATATACCAAAATGATAAAGGCACCTAGGTTTTAACCCACTTACTCCATAAAAGCCTACCTCCATAAATTAACCCCTAGTAAACCCCATTGAGCCTAACAAACTATTCCTTGACTTACCTTTAATATTAACCTATAACCCATTTTTTGTTGAATTCCCTTCAATTATTTTGATCACTATATTTGTCGAGATTTAAGTTGAATAATTATCTAGCTTTGTTCTCTTTTTCATTTTGTAAGGTTTATAAATATTCAATTTATTGTTATTTAATTTGTTCTTAAAAAAATGTATATACAGTTAATTCAGTTGTCATTCATATTTCAGTTGTAATTCAATGTTTTTGCATATTTCTATTATAAGCTTCTGAATCCAGAACGATGTCATGAAAAAGGCTTTATTTCTAGGAATATGTTTTAGTGATAAAGATTTTTCTAGCTAGATGATTTTTCAGTTCAATCTCGATTCTAACCCTCTTTTTCAGCTTGTGACAACACCCCTAACCAAAGCCCCATTACAACCATTGAAAGACCTTTTGATCAATGTGTCATATCAATCTTTAGTGGTGGAGATTTGATTTTCCTGCAAGCTTATGGTAATAAATTTTTAGGTTGACTAATGAGTGCTTAATTTTTGAACCCTAAACACTTTGAGTGGATAGAGTGAATCTTTAGTGAGGATGTCAACTCTTATTGATTTTGAATTAAAAGGTAACTACTAAGGAGAAGGGAGAAACCCTATGTTTCTGTGATAAAATTCTCAACTTAGAGTGTTTGAGACTTTAATTTTCTTTTGGTTGAATTCTCAATGTATGATTACTTGTAGATTAGTTTGAACCATTATTGATAAGGATTATAAGTTGAGAAGAATGATTTTTAATTGTGAATTGAGATTTTGCTTAAGGACAAGCAAAGGCTTAAGTGTGGGGGTATTTCATAAACCGTAAATTATATATATTTTTACCTCATACTTAGCTTAAATTCTAGATGAATTATCATTAAATTTATGGAATTTGGTGCTCCTAATCCTTTTATTTCATGTTTTATACTTAGGTGAGCATAAGGAAGAGAAAAGATCAAGGAACGGGCCAAAAACGGGCAAATTAGGCCCAAATCAATAATCAACACAGCCTTGAAGTTTGTCACACAGGCGTGTCACACGGTCGTGCCACATTAACAAGCTCAAGCACGGCCCAAAGTCGACTCACACGAGCGTGGCACACGGGCGTGTCCCTATCCTGATGAAGTTCAATTTCACTCGGAAAAGGCTACTTAGGAGCTAAGAAAGACATTCTAAATTCTATATAAAGACCCTAGGAGGCAATTACAAAGAGTACAGTAGAAGGGACATTATTCTCGCCAAGACGGGGAGTTAAAGGCAGGGAATTACTCGAAGGAAAGCTGATTGATCCATCTCAGAAGCCAGGATCTACATCAAGATGGAGCATCTCCCTTCTATCCTATCAAGGGTTTTTTGTTTTTCTTATGTTTTGTTATTTTATATATTTTGAGATGTTTCTTTTTATGATTATGAACTAAAACCCCAAATATCTAAGGGGGATGAAACCTAATACAGATCTTGTTATTGTTATCTGAACTGTGTGATAAATACTTGATTTGTTCTTAATTGTGTTTCTAATTCTTAAATTGATATTTTCGGCGTATTGATTTAAGTCGAATGTGCTTATGTAGAGGAGAAAAAGTCCCTGCATAGGAGTAGATCCAACACAATTAAGCGGAGTTGATCGCAATCCTAGACATAGGACGACGAAAATCTACCGGATTAGAGTCAAATCTAATATGGGGAGCCATAGATCGAGTTAATGCAAGACTAGAGGTTTTAATTAGAAAGAGATTTCGGTTAATCAACCTAGGATTAGTTGTTCTTATCCGTGACAAAGGTATTAACATAATTTAGGGATCTCTACGGATCAAATCAAATGAAGAAATCATCTGGTTCAGAGTTAGATAACAAGTGAAGTCTAGGTGGATTCTTCCTTAGGTATTGCCCTCATCAATCAGTTTTTCCCGAAAACAATCTCCCAATTTACTCTTTGTCGTTTCTTCAGTTTAGTTTAGAATAGTTTACAACCAAACCCCTTTTACTTCTTAGGATAGATAATAGGAAGGAAGTCATTACTAGTACTTTTAGTTCCTTGGATTCAATATTCCGGTCTTGCCACTAGCTATACTACTATTCAATAGGTGCGCTTGCCTTTTTATCGTGATAATAGTTAGTTTCCAGGTACAATCGATTTTATTACTTCATCTTATCATGATCAATTTTCGTCGTTCTATGTCTAGGCTTACGATCAACTCCACTTAATTGTGTTGGATCTACTCTTAAACATGGACCTTTGCTCCTCTGCATAAGCATATTCAACTTAAATTAATATCCCAGGAATATCAATTCAAGAATTTTGAATATTTATCATATAGTTCAGATAACAATAACAAGATTCATCTTAGGTTTCATCCCCCTCAAGTATTTGGGGATTTAATTCATGTTTTTAAAAAGAAACATCTTAGAATAAAGAAAATAACAAAACATAAGAAAACTCAAAACTCCTAAAAAGAATAAAGTGAGATCCTCTGTCTCAATGTGGACCCTGGCTTCTAAGATGGGTCAATCAGCTTTCCTTCGACTAATTCCCTGCCTTTAGCTCTCCGTCTTGGCAGGAAGACTATACACCTTTGTAGTTGCCTCCTAGGGTCTTTATGTAGAGTTTGGAATGTCTTTCTTAGCCCCCTAAGTAGCATTTTCCGCATGAAATTGAACTTTATCACGACAGGGACACACCCGTGTACCACGCCCGTGTGAGTCAATGTTGGGCCGTGGTCAAGCCTGTTAATGTGGCATGACCGTGTGACACGCCCGTGTGGTGAACTCCAGGCTGTGTTGATTATTGATTTGGGCCTAATTTTCCCGTTTTTAGCCCATTCCTAGCTCTTTTCTCTTCCTTATGCTCACCTAAGCATAAAACATGAAATTAAAGGATTAGGATCATCAAATTCCACAAATTCAATGATAAATAAATGTACTAAATGTGGGATAGAAATATGTACAATTTATAGTTTATCACTTACACAATAAAATATTATCACCAATCAAATATATCGATGAGCAATTATATGAATCTAACTAACAATATACGAAACTAAATAGCAAGAAGAAAAGCAATTATCTTAAAAGTGACGGGTTATGCTAAAAATAAGTGATTAATAACAGAAAATCGTAGCAGTACTACTCAGAAAAAATAAAATTAAAAAAAACAAAAAGCAAGAAATAACATTAACCTTAAGTAAAATAAAATGCAATATACTGCAAATGTCTAGAATGAAATTTAGCATAGAAATAACAGTATCAAAGTCATAAAACAAGAAAGAATTAAACAATAAGCAACAATTCCACCAAGCAATAGTAAGTAGTAATAAGAACACTAATAAAATAAAACTAAGTAACAGTACTAATAATAAATAGTTAAAATGATAAGGAAATGAGAAGAGGGGAATCGATGGTGGCTGATATAGAGGTCCGGCAGTGGTAGATGCAGTTGTGGATAGGATCGGAGCGAGGGATAGAGGTCAGGGTCGGTTAGGGAAGGGGAGGTTATAGTTGGAAGGGAGGGCTTGAGGGAGGTCCAGGAAGAGGAAGATGGGTGGGAAAAAGGATTAGGGGAGGTAGGAGGGTGGCTTTTGGTGATTGGAGACATTGGGTGAATAGTGGTACATTGGTGAGGGCGGGAAGGGGGTGAATCGGAAGCTAGGGTTTGGTATTAGGGAAGGGGATGATGAATAGTAAAAAAAGGTTTGGGTTTGTTAAATCGAGGCCACGACTGTGCCAAACTCGTGTTGGCTCACACGACCGTGGCCCACGCCTGTGTGGTCTGAATTCAGCCCGTGTTTATCGTGAAATTTTGTCTGTATCATGTATGCTTCTCAACCCACGCCCATGTGGTCTGAGCATGTTGGTGCACATGGCCGCCTCGCACAGCCGTGTATTGCTTCATTCGTTTCTCCCACGCCTGTGTTCTCATGCATACCCCAGTGGGATTTAGTCAGAGGTACCCACGGTCTCTGGGCATGGCTGTGGGCTATACTCGTGGCTCTCTTCTAATTCATTTAAGCTGATGTGTTTTTAAGTTCTCACATGGCCGCCTCGCACGGTCGTGGGCTCAGTCCTTCATTTCCCCCACATCCATGTGGCTTGTCCACATGCCCGTGTGGTTTGGTCAGATTTGCGCACGACCGCAGGCACGCCCATAGGGTTCTATCGCATCTCGTGACTCAGCATATTTTTTAACAATTCAAGGTCTATTTTAACACGATCGTGGCCACGCCCGTGTTCCCTACCCGTGGGGCTTGTACGCCCATCTCACATGCCCGTGTGAATTAATCACATCCCGTGTGGTGTCCTGAGTTAGGGGAAATTAAGTCCTATTTCCACACGGCCAAGGGCACACCTGTACGACAAGCTGTGTGGTTATGAAAACCTGCATTTTAATAACTCAATTAGTGATTGTTAGATGCTATAGACTAAAACTAGGGAAATTAATAACATTAACTCAATTAGGCCGAGAAGCGCTTATTTAGAGTCTAAGCTCAACTTACCTTGCATGTACCTTTACGAGGGTTCATGGAGCCTAAGCTCCTCTCTATCATTCTTAAATCCTTACCATTATACAATTTAAGTCTATGACCGTTTACCTTGAAAGTGACATGGTTCGGATGGGTTACCTCTACTATGTCGTAAGGAAAGAAGGTTTGAACTACGAATGGGCCTGACCATCTTGATTTCAGCTTTTCAGGGAACAACTTGAGCCTCGAGTTGTATAGCAAAACAAGGTGATCGTGGTGTCGCTTTGTTTCCTTAGACAAGCATCATGGTGTCGCTTTTTTGCTTCCTTGTATAGACATGAGTTCTTGTATGCATTCGTGTGCCACTCATCTAACTCGTTCAATTGCATTATTCTTCTCTCCCTGCATGGTTAAAATCAAAATTTAGGAATTTACTAGCCCAAAATGCCTTACATTCTAACTCAAATGGTAGATGACAACTTTTCCAATAAAAAAGTCTATAAGGGGATGTTCTTAAGGGAGTTTTAAAAGCAGTTCTATAGGCCCATAAAGCATCATCTACTTTCATTGGCCAATCTTTCCTGTTTGACTCTATCGTCTTTTCTAAGATACATTTAAGTTCTCTATTGGGTACTTCGACTTGTCCACTAGTTTGAGGATGGTAAGGGGTAGCTGTTCTATGGTGCACTCCATATTTCTTTAGAACTTTATCGAACTAAGCATTACAAAAATGAGTATTGCTATCACTAATAACCGCCCTAGGTGTTCCAAATCGAGATAAGATCTTCTTAAGAAATTTTACTACCGCTCTAGCATCATTAGTAGGTAAGGCTTGGGCTTTCACCCATTTCAACATATAATCAACTGCTACTAAGATGTATTTATTCCCAAATGAACTAGGGAATGTACACATGAAATCAATACCCCATATATCAAATCTTTCATATGAGAGCATATATGTTTGAGGCATTTTATCACGTTTGGAGATATTACCTATTCTTTGACATTTGTTACAAGAAGTAACATACCTGTTGGCGTCCTTGAACAGTGTGGGCTAATAAAAACCTAATTCGAGCATTTTATGAGCTATCTTAGTCCCACTGTAATGTCCTTCGATTGGTCCTAAATGGCAGTGTTCCAAGATCTTGTTTGCTTCTGACTTTGTAACGCATTTTCGAATGACTTGATCTGTGCATATACGAAAAAAAGGATCTTTCCAAAAATAGATTTTCACATTAGCAAAGAATCGCTTCTTTTGCTGATGTGTGAACCCTTTCGGGATTATGTTAGCAGATAAATAATTCGCAATGTTAGCAAACCAAGGTACCTTATAATCAGAGACAAGTAAGAGTTGTTCTTCAGGAAACAAGTCATTTATTTTAGCTTCTTCAAGCTCCTTGAGGTGTGGATTCTCAAGCCTAGAAAGGTGATCAGCCGTAAGGTTTTCAGCTCCTTTCTTATCCTGTATTTCCACGTCGAATTCCTACAATAATAAAATCCATCTTACTAGTCGAGGTTTTGCATCAGACTTAGTTAAAAGATAATGAAGAGTGAAATAATCAGTATAAACGATGACTTTAGACAAAATTAGATATGGTCTAAATTTGTCGAACGTAAAAACCACAGCTAGCAATTCTTTTTCTGTGGTAGTGTAATTCTCTTGTGCTGCTGTCAAAGTTTTGCTAGCATAATAAATTGGCTAAAAATGCCTATCTCTTCTCTGTCCAAGAACTGCCCCTATTGCAAAATCACTCACATCACATATTAGTTCAAAAGGTAAATTCCAATCAAGCGCAATTATAATCGGAGCATTAGTTAATTTCTCTTTGAGAGTGTTAAATGCCTCTAAACATTCCTGATCAAAATTGAAAGGCACATCTTTTTCTAGCAATTTTGTTAAAGGCTTAGCTATTTTAGAAAAATCTTTAATAAATCTTCTATAAAAACTAGCATATCCTATAAAGCTTCTAATAGCCTTAACTGAATTAGGGGGATTAGCTTTTCAGTAGTCTCAATTTTTGCTTTATCAACCTCTATCCATTTACTAGAAATCTTATGTCCTAACACAATTCCTTCACAAACCATAAAATGGCATTTTTCCCAGTTAAAAAAAAAGTTCGTTTCTTCACATTCTATTAAAACTCGTTTTAAATTTTTAAGGCAAAGATGGAAAGAGTTATCGAATACCGAGAAATCGTCCATAAATACCTCTATAATGTCTTTCACGAGTTCGTCAAAGATTGCTAACATACAACACTGAAAAGTAGCAGGAGCATTACATAATCCAAAAGGCATTCTACGATAAGCAAACGTACCATATGGACATGTAAATGTCATCTTCTCTTGATCTTCAAGAGCTATCGGGATTTGGAAGTAGCTAGAGAACCCATCCAAGAAACAATAGTACATATGCCCTGACAGCCTTTCTAACATTTGATCAATGAAGGGTAAAGGAAAATGGTCTTTTATGGTGGCATCGTTCCACTTCCTATAGTCAATGCACACTCTCCAACCTGTGACTGTTCTTGTAGGGGTCAATTCATTCGTCTCATTAGTAACAACAGTCATGCCCCCTTCTTAGGAACAACCTCTACAGGACTTACCCAAGCACTGTCAGAAATAGGATAAATAACTCCAGCATCTAGAAGTTTAAGTACCTCAGCCTTGGCAACTTCTTTCATGTTAGGGTTCAGTCATCTTTGAGCTTGTACACATGGTTTATATTCATCTTCCATCAAAATTTTGTGAGTGCAAAAAGAATGGCTGATCCCTTTTATGTCAGAAATTTTCCAAGCTATGGCCCTTTTATGTTCTTTTAATATTTGGAGTAATTCTTCTTTTTCCTTAGGTTGCAAGTTCGAAGCGATAATCACCGGCAGTGTGGAGTTATCCTCTAAGAATGCGTATTCCAAGTGCTTGTGTAGTTGCTTTAGTTCCACTTTGGGAGGTTCTTCAATAGAGGGTTTTTGTCTAAGTTCATCATTTACTTCAATACACTCATACTTTATTTGCCTTAGAGAAAGTTCGTTAGAGTTCAAATCAATTTTTACCTTCTCCATCTCAGTGGTGGTTTCGTCCACCCCCTCACCATGAACGAGACACAGTTCCAATATGTCCTTAAGAGCGATTTTCTAAAAAGAATCTTGAACAGAATAGTCAATAGAATCAATAAAATAATAGGAATTGTCTTGTTCTCTAGAGAATTGCATGGCATCATAAATTTTAAACACGATTTCTTCATCACCCACCCTAAGCACAAGTTTACCATCCCCCACATCAATAATAGCCCTAGCAGTGGCTAAAAATGGTCTTCCTAAAATTAAAGGCACCTCAACATCATCATCCATGTTAAGTACAACAAAATCAACAGAAAATATGAATTTATCTACTTTTACTAGCACATCTTCAATGATGCCCCTAGGATATTTAACAAATCTATCAGCTAATTGAATACTCATCCTAGTGGGTTTTGGTTCCCTAAGACCTAGTTGTTTGAACATTTTATAAGGCATTAAATTAATACTGGCACCTAAATCAGCTAACGCCTTTTTAATATTTAAACTACCAATTAGACAGGGAATAGTAAAACTTCCTTAATCTTTCAGTTTGGTTGGTAGTTTGTTCTAGAGGATAGCTGAGCATTCCTCGTTGAGTTCCACCATGGACAACCCTACGAACTTCCTTTTTTTTGTTAAAAGCTCCTTCAAAAATTTTGCATACGTGGGCATCTGCGAAATAGCTTCAACAAGAAGTAAGTTAATGTGTAACTGTTTAAAAAGTTCAAGAAATTTACCGAATTGTGTATCCATGCGGTTTTTCTTCAACTTTGCTGGATATAGGATAAGTGGTTTGTATTCTTTAAATATTTGTGGGACAATTTCTTTGGGTTCAGCTTCTTCAACTTTCTCCTTGTCAGACTCTTGTAGCAACTTCTTTTCTGGTTCAACTAGTGTTTTCCCATTCCTTAATGTGACTGCTTTAACATGCTCCCTAGGATTGGGTTCAGTATTACTTGGTAGGCTACCTTGTGGGCTATCGGATATGATCTTGGCAAGTTGACCAATCTGATTCTCAAGTCCTTGAATTGAAGCCTGCTGGTTCTTAAGTGCTGTTTCGATATTCTGAAAACAGGTTTCTGACACCGATATGAATTTTTCCAACATCTCCTCAAGGTTTGGTTTCTTTTCCTGTTGATAGGGGGTTGCTAAAACGCTGGAGGCGGTGGTGGTCTTTGATTTCCTTGGTTCCTTTGACCTCTCCATGAAAAATTTGGATGATTCCTCCAACCTGTATTGTAAGTGTTACAGTAAGGATTGCTGTGAGGTCGAAGATTATTACCCATATAATTAATTTGCTCGTTTTCCATGCCATGTCCATAGGGGGGTACTCTGAGTTGCTCATACCACTTCCATTCGTGTCACACTGCATTACTGGATGTACCTGCGTAGAACCAACTAAACCATCAATCTTTTTATTCAAAAGTTCTACCTGGTTAGAAAGCATGGTAACCACGTCGACATTAAAAACACCAGTGGCTTTTGTAGGCTTTGTCCTCATGACTTGCCGCTGATAGTTATTTAGTGACATCTCCTCTATAAACTCATATGCCTCCTCAGGTGTTTTGTTATTTATTGTCCCACCGGCAGCTGCATCGATCATTTGCCTCGTTGAGGGGTTCAAACCATTATGAAAAGTTTGAACCTGTAGTCATAAAGGTAACCCATGGTGAGGGCACATTCTCATAAATATTTGTATCTCTCCCATGCATTATACAGAGTTTCTCGATCCATCTGCACAAAAGAAGAGATGTTATTCCTCAACTTTACTATTTTAGCCGACGAAAAATATTTCAGTAAAAATTTCTCAGTCATTTGTTCCCAAGTAGTGATGGACTCTTTTGGTAGAGAGTTTAACCATTTTTTAGCCTTATTCTTTAGTGAAAAAGGAAACAACTGAAGACGAATGGCATCATCAGAAATGCCATTTATTTTAAACACATCACAAAATTCCAAAAGGTTCGCTAAATCTGTAATGGGGTCCTCGTCCTACAAACCATCAAACTGAACAAATTACTGTATCATTTAAATAGTATTAGGTTTCAGTTCAAACTTATTTGCAGCAACAATAGGCCTAACAATACTTGATTCAGTACCAGCTAAATTAGGCTTAGCATAATCATACGTAGTATGAGGAGTAGGATTCTGATTCATAGGAGTTGCGGCTACCACAGGAGGTAGTGGATTATTCTAATTTGCCTCCATCTCTTCGGTAGTGTTAGTCACGTCCTCTTGCTCTTCTTCTATGTACTGTAAACTATGCATTATTTCTCTTCAATTTTTGCGAGCTGATGCTTCTATCTCACTATCGAATAATAAAGGTCCTGACGGATTTCTTCTAGTCATAAACTAGAGACACCTGTCAAAGAAAAATGAAAAGAAAAATTTAGTAAATAAAACTTGAAATAAAAAAAGGCTAAAGTAATAAAAATTAAGTGCTCCTAATATTACAGACCCCGGCAACGGTGCCAAATACTTGATGTGATATTTGTGTGATCGTACTTGTAAAACTAAACTATTATCACGATAAAGGTAAGTGCATCTATCGCACAGTAATGTAGCTTATGGCAAGACCAAGATGTCAAACCCACAGGGACTAAAAGTACTAGTATTAACTTTCTGTTTATTATCTAGCTTAGAAATAAATGGGGTTTGTTTAAACTGAAAATTAACTAAACTAAGAACACAACAAATAATGAATTATGGAAAATACTTTTGGATAACTGATTGATTAAGACAATACCCAAGGAAGAATCCACCTAGACTTTACTTATTATACGACTCTGAACTAGACGATTTATCCACTTGACTTGATCCATATAAACCCTAATTTATGTTAATATCTCTTTCAAGACAAAAAACAACTAACCCTAGGTTGATTAATTGAAATTTCTTTCCAATTAAAACCCTAGTGTTGCATTAACTCGATCTATGGATTTCCCTATTAGATTTAACTCTAATTCGGTAGATTTTTGTCGTCCTATCTCTAGGGTTGCAATCAACTCTGCTTAATTATGTTGGATCTACTCTTAGTCAGGGACTTTTGCTCCACTGAATAAGCATGTTCAACTTGAATTAATATCCTGAAATATTAACACAAGAATTAATAACACAATTAAGAACAAATCAAGTATTTATCATATAATTCAAAAAATAATAACAAGATCCGTCTTGGGTTTCATCCCCCTCAAGTATTTAGGGGATTTAGTTCATAATTGTAAAAGAAAACATCTCAAAATTAGGAAAACAACAAAACATAAAGAAAACCCAAAAACTCCTGAAGGAAATTGAAGGGAGATCTTCAATCTTGATGGAGATCCTGCTCTTAAGATGAATCAATCGGTGTTCTTCGAGTAATTCCTTACTTTCTACTCTCCGTATCCTTTTAATCCTCTCCTAGGGTGTTTTTATAGACTTTGGAATGGCTAGAATACCTAAAAATTAGCCTTTTTTTGAGTAGAATTGAAACAGGGCTCGACAGAGACACGGGCATGTGGTCAGCCTGTGTGAAGATTCTCCGGCCATCTGCAATATTGACTTGATTACTTGTCGACCAGGCCATGACACACGGGCGTGTGGTGTATCCGCGTGGAGGCTTCTAGGCTGTGTTGAATGCTGATTTTAGCCCATTTTGTCTATTTTTGGCCCGTTTCTTACTCTTTTCACTTTCCAATGCTCACTTAAGTATAAAACATGAAATTAAAGGATTAGGAGCATCAAATTCGTTAAATTATAAGGAAAGTCACCCAAAAATATTCTAAGAATGGGCTAAAAATATGTTACAATTATGGTTTATCACTGCCTAAGGTTCAGCTCCTTCTGGGTAAGGAGGTACTTGAGGCTCTTTAATGAACGATAAATTATACATATTTTTACCTCATGTTTAGCCTATATTTTGGATGAATTATTATTAATTTTGTGAGAATTGGTGATCTTAATCGTTCTATTTTATATCTTATACTCAGGAGAGCATAGGGAAGAGAAGAGAACGGAAAATAGACCAAAAACCGAAGAAAATGGGCCAAAATGTGAAACGCACGGCCAAGAAGTAACCACACGACTGTGGCACCTGGCCGTGCCACATGAAGATCACACGATCCAACCCCCGACAAGCACGGCTAGGCCACACGGCCGTGCCTCTACTGATAGAATCACACGGCCTCTTGCCGAAATCACACAGGCGTGGCACATGGGCGTGTTCTAGTTGTGAGGAAGAAGAATTTCACTCGGATTTGAATACTTAAAGGCTAAGAAAGGCTCCCCAAAACTCTATATAAAGACCCTAGGAGGCAACTCTAAGGGTGTACTTGATTTCCCCTGCCAAGGGTAATCTTTTCCCTAAAGTGGGGAGTCGTCTCTCTACCGACATGAAGAGTGAAAGCCAGGAATTACTCCAAGAGAAGCTATTGATTCATCCCAGAATTCTGCATCAAGACAGAAGATCTCCCTAAATTCCTTCAGGGTTTTTTTTTTGGTTTCTTATGTTTTGTTGTTTTATTTCTTCTGAGATGTTTTCTTCTTTAATTATGAACTAAACCCCTCAAATCCTTGAGGGGGATGAAGCCTAAGACAGATCTTGTTATTATTTATTCTTGAGTTATATGATAAATACTTGAGTTGTTCTTAATTATGTGTGCTTAATTCTTGATTTAATAATCCTAGGTATTACTTCAAGAATTAGATGTGCTTAGAGCAGAGGAGCAAAAGTCCCTGTGATAAGAGTAGATCTACCATAATTAAGCGGAGTTGCATGCAACCCTAGACATAAGGCGACATAAATCTGCTAGATTAAGGTCAAACCTAATATGGGGAGCCATAGATCGAATTAATGCAACCTAGGAAGTTAAATAATAAAGGAACTTTAATTAACAACATAGGCCTAGTTGCTCTACGCCTCGACGGAGGGTTTAGCATAGGTTAGGGATCCTATGGATCAAGTCAAGTGAATAAATCGTCTAGCTCAAGAACCAATAACTAGTGAAGTCTAGGTGGATTCTCCCTTAAGTATTGCTTATATCAATCAGCTTTTCCCTAAAGTTTTCCCCAATTTACTTTTTGTGCACTTTTAGTTAGTTTTAGAATTAGTTTAAATCAACTCTCTTTATTTTTAGGCTAGATAATAGAAATGAAGTAAGTATTAGTACTTTTAGTTCCCTTGGTACGATAACTCGGTCTTGCCACTAAACTATACTACTGTTCGATAGGTGCGCTTGCCTTTAAGGTCGTGATATTAGTTAGTTTTGGTGTGATCAGTTTTATAAATTTTGTTACTTAATATCGCGGGTCGTTATCAAGTTTTTGGCACCGTTGCCGGGGAACTAAAATATTAAGAAAACTCGATTTCTATTACTTTAGCTATTACTATATTTATATATTTTTATTTATTTTTATTTTATTTTTATTTATTTATTTGATTTTCTTTTACATTTTTGAATTTTCTTTGCTTTTTTTTTTAGGTTTTCTTAGTTTATGACTAGAAACAACCCAACACGACCACTACTTTTTGACGAAGATCTAAAAGCGACAGTTCGTAGAAATCGCAGAGAAATTAGACGTAGTTTACATTATCCAGGACAAGAAGAAGAACCTGAACCTACTAAAGAGATGGAAGCAAACCAGGATAATCAGCTACTTCCTGTAGTAGCCGCAAATCCTGTTGAGCAAAATCCTGCTTCGCGTACTATGTATGATTATGCTAGACCTAATTTAGTAAGCACTGAATCTAGCATTGTTAGACCTACTATTGCTACAAATAATTTTGAACTGAAACCTAACACTATTCAAATGATACAGCAATTTGTTCAGTTTGATGGTTTGCAGGATGAGGATCCTAACTCGCATCTAGCCAATTTCTTGGAAATATGTGATACATTCAAAATAAATGGCGTTTCTGATGATGCCATTCGTCTTAGGCTATTCCCATTCACTTTGAGAAACAAGGCTAAACAGTGGTTAAATTCTCTACCACGAGGCTCAATTACTACATGGGAACAGATGACCGAAAAATTTTTACTTAAATATTTTCCTCCAGCTAAAACAGCTAAATTGCGAAACAATATCTCTTTTTTTGTGCAGATGGATCTAGAAACACTTTACGATGCATGGGAGAGATACAAAAATCTTTTGAGAAGGTGTCCTCATCATGGTTTACCTTTGTGGCCGCAAGTTCAAACCTTCTACAACGGTTTGAACCCTTCAACGAGACAGATGATTGATGCCGCAGCAGGAGGAACAATCAACAATAAAACACCCGAAGCGGCTTATGAATTTATTGAGGAGATATCATTAAATAACTATCAGTGGCAAGTCATGAGGACAAAGTCGACAAAAGCTACAGGAGTTTATAATATTGATGCTGTCACCATGCTTACTAACTAGGTAGAACTTTTAAATAAAAAGTTTGATAATTTTGTTGGTTCTACGCAGGCACATCTAGTGATGCAGCGTGACGTAATCCAGGGAAATTTGTTTAATCCAGATTACTCCTCTTATGGACATGGCATGGAAACTGAGCAAACCAACTATATGGGTAACAATTCTAGACCTCAAAATAACCCTTATAGTAATACTTACAATACAGGTTGGCAGAACCACCCCAATTTTTATTGGGGAGGACAAGGGAATCAAAGACAACCACCTCCTCCGGGATTTCAACAGCCACCTCCATAACAAGAGAAAAGCTGAACCTTGAAGAAATGTTCACAAAATTTATGGCCGTATCAAAAACCCATTTTCAAAATACCGAAATGGCACTAAAGAACCAGCAAGCATCAATTAAAGGCCTTGAGAATCAAATTGGTCAACTCGCCAAGCTAATTTCAGAAAGACCATAAGTTGGACTCCCAAGTAACACTGAGACCAATCCAAGAGAGCAAATTCATGCCGTCAGTACAATAGAAAATGAGACATTAACCAAAGACAATCCAGAATCAAGCGAGGAACCTGAGTTGAATAAAGGTAAGGTAGAGGTAAGCAGCAATACGCCAGACATCAAAGAATACAAGCCTCGTATCCCATACCCAAACGCATTAAAGAAAGACCAGTCAGACGAACAATTCAGTAAGTTTCTTAAACTCTTAAAGAAATTACATATTGACTTACCTTTTGTTGAAGTAATTTCGCAGATGCCGAAATACGTGAAGTTCCTTAAAGAACTTTTGACAAATAAAAGGAAGTTCGAAGAATTAGCCATAATGGAACTCAACGAAGAATGTTCAGCTATTCTCCAAAATGAACTGCCAACAAAACTGAAAGACCCAGGGAGTTTTACTATTCCTTGTTTAATTGGTAGTTTACTTATTGATAAAGCCTTAGCTGATTTAGGTGCTAGCATTAATCTCATGCCTTACAAAATGTTCAAGCAACTAGGTCTAGGGGAACCATAGCCCACTAGGATGAGTATTCAATTAGCTGATAGATCTGTTAAATATCCTAGGGGAATCATAGAAGATGTGCTAGTAAAGGTAGATAAATTTATATTCCCTGTTGATTTTGTTGTGCTTGACATGGATGAAGATATTGAGGTACCTTTAATTTTAGGGCGTCCCTTCTTAGCAACTGCCAGAACTATAATTGATGTAGGACCAGGTGAGCTTACACTACGCATAGGTGATGACAAAGTTACTTTACAAGCTTGGAACTCGATTAAGACTGCTGATAATAATATAGTTACGAGTCCTTGGAAAAACACTAAACTCACCACCCAACCTTCTATGCAGGATACGCTCCACATAAAGGCAACCCAATCACAGACAAGTCCATCCAAGGGAGATGCACCTGAAAAGCGAATGCTTCAGATCGAGGAACTAGATAAGTGGCTGAACTATCATGAAAAGGCCAAAGTATGCCAAACCAACCCAGAGCATCACCAAGCCGACCCTTAGGTACAAATGAATCAACTCAAGGTAGGGGATAAGGTAATCTTAGGGGAAGATGATCCTCGAATCTTGAATTTAAATGAGCATACAAGTGATACACCTTACTTCACGGTAAAGAAAATCTTTCCCTATGGCACAGTCGAGATAAAACATAAGTCACTCAGCACTTTCAAGGTAAATCACACTCAACTCAAATCCTATGTTGATAATAAAATAGTAAGCAGGATAGAAGAGTATCAACTCTTCAAACCACCGTGAACGTACAAGCTCGAGCAAAGTCAAGCTTAGACTATAAATAAGCGCTTCTCGGGAGGCAACCCGAGCACTAACTTAGTAACTTTTCTTTTATTTTTAATTTTAGTATTTTTATGCATCAACTAACCCTTTTTAATACAGAAAATTAGGACCACATGGCCATGCCCACGGGCGTATCCGAGACTATGTGAACACTTCAAACAGAGACACGGTCGTGTACCAAGGCCGTGTATAAACAGAGCACAAATTTTCCCAAAACACGGGCCACCGATATATAGCCACGGCCGTGCGATATGGCCGTGGCAACCTTTCGACTTCAACACGGGCTTGCATAAATCCCCACGCCCGTGTCCTTAGACCGTGGCCAACACTTTCAATTAAGACACGGCCGTAGAACATATCACATGACCGTATGCCCTCCCACATGACCGTGGGAGTAGCGAAGCCTCATCGCACACGGCCGTAGGACGTCCTACACGACCGTGTGAAGTACGAACAAGATCGCACACGGCCATGCAATATGGCCAACACGGGCTAAACCCGAGCCACACGGGCGTGTGCCTCTATTCTCCCTTTCAGTTCTATCTTTCTCATTTTTCATTTTTATTTTTCCTTTATTAGTCTCATTTTTATTTCGAATCTTATTTTTATTATGTTAACTCCTTTTAATCATTACATTATTAAGTATTTTTAGAACTTAGTTTATTATTTTTCTGTTATTTATTTTTCTATCTTTCATATCGGCCAATCCCTAACGAGCAATCTCTATTAATCCAAAAGTCCCATGACTAATTAATATTTTCGCAGTTTCAAAAAGGAGCTCTACAGCTCATATTCAACCGAAAATGGGAACACCCTGCCACAATTGCCGACTCTTCCTTACAAGTTCATCCTAAAATCAGGGAGTTTCAATCCTCCCCCTATCTTATGATATTATACTTCTTTTGCTATCTATATCTTTGTACATTGAGGGCAATGTACATCTTAAGTGTGGGGGGGAAGTTACTTTAAATCTATAATTAACTATGAAATCCTTGAAATTTTTCATGCTTTGTTCTCAAATAATTCTCAGTCTCCTATTAAGAATTAATTCTGATTGATTTATGATTTTATTGATATGTTGAGAATTAAGATATAGGTGCCTGTACTCTGATTATTCAAACTTTAAAACATTAGGGAATCAAGCATGATAAGTTGAAATTTTTGAGAACCCCAATTTTTGCATAAGTTATTTCTTTAATTCTAAGTATTATCTTAAAATTTGAAGTTCACAGAATTGACATCAAAAAGCCATAATTATGGTGAGATTTTGAGCCTTTTGAGCATACATTCTTTTGTGCTCACTTTTATTATTGCTTTGAGTGAGTCAACACTGATTTGTTATTCTAGAACTTACTTTGATTATACGCATCAAGACCACATCATTGATTTGATATACCGAAATGATAAAGGCACTTAGGATTTAACCTACTTACTCCACAAAGGCCTACCTCTATAATTTAACCCCTAGTGAACCGCGTTGAGCCTAACAACCCATTCTTTGACTTACCTTCTAATTATTAACTAATAACCCATTTTTTATTGAATTTCATTCAATTACGTTGACCCTTATTTTTGTCGAGATTTGAGTTGAAATTATTATCTAGCTTTATTCTCTTTTCTAGCATGTAAAGTTGTAAATATTCAAGATTATTATGAATTGTTCTTAAAAAAAAAGAGAAAAAGGTGTATTTACAATTAAATTCAGTTGTCATATGTAATAGTTCAAAAGTTTTTGCATATTTCTATTTAAAGGCTACCCAGGCATGAACGATATTATCATAAAAACTAGCCCTAGAAATATGTTCCCGGTGATAGAGATTTTTCTAGCTAAATAACTTTTCAGTTCAATCTCGATTCTAACCCTTCTTTTGCAGCCTGTGACAACACCCCTAACCAAGCCCCGTTACAACCCTTACAAGACCTTTTGATTGATATGTCATGTCAATCTATAGTGGTAGAGATGTGATTTCTTTGCAAGCCTATGGTAATAGCTTTTCAGGTTGACTAGAGAGTGCTTAATTTTTAAACCCTAAACACTTCGAGTGGATAGAGTGAATCTTTAGTGAGGATGTCAACTTCTGTTAACTAAGATGGAGAGATAATTACTTAGGAGAAGGGAGAAAGCTTATGTTTCAATGATAAAATTCTCAACTTAGATTGATTGAGTCTTTAATGTTATTTTGATTGAATTTTTAGTTTATGATTTCCTGTGGATTAATTTGAAACATTATTGATAAAGATTGTAGGTTGAGAAGAATGATTCTTTATTAGGGATTGAGATTTTGCTTGAGGACAAGCAAAGGCTTAAGTTTGGGGGTTTTTGATGAACGATAAATTATACATATTTTTACCTCATGTTTAGCCTATATTTTGGATGAATTATTATTAATTTCGTAAGAATTGGTGCTCTTAATCCTTCTATTTCATATCTTATACTCAGGAGAGCATAGGGAAGAGAAGAGAACGGAAAATGGACTAAAAACTGGAGAAAATGGGCCAAAATGTGAAAATACACGGCCCAAGAAGTAACCACACGGTCGTGGCACCTGGCCGTGGCACCTGGCCGTGCCACATGAAGATCACACGGTCCAGCCCCCGACAAGCACGGCCAGGCCACACGGCCGTGCCTCCACCGATAGAATCACACGGCCTCTTGCCAAAATCACACGGGCGTGGCACATGGGCGTGTTCTAGTCGTAAGGAAGAAGAATTTCACTCGGATTTGAATACTTAAAAGCTAAGAAAGGCTCCCCAAAACTCTATATAAAGACCCTAGGAGGCAACCCTAAGGGTGTACTTGATTTCTCCCTGCCAAGGGTAATCTTTTCCCTAAAGTGGGGAGTCGTCTCTCTGCCAACACGAAGAGTGAAAGCCAGGAATTACTCCAAGGGAAGCCGATTGATTCATCCCGAAATTCTGCATCAAGACAGAAGATCTCCCTAAATTCCTTCAGGGTTTTTTTTTTTGGTTTCTTATGTTTTGTTGTTTTATTTCTTCTGATATGTTTTCTTCTTTAATTATGAGCTAAACCCCTCAAATACTTGAGAGGGATGAAGCCTAAGACAGATCTTGTTATTATTTATTCTTGAGTTATATGATAAATACTTGAGTTGTTCTTAATTATGTGTGCTTAATTCTTGATTTAATAATCCTAAGTATTACTTCAAGAATTAGATGTGCTTAGAGCAGAGGAGCAAAAGTCCATGTGATAAGAGTAGATCTACCATAATTAAGCAGAGTTGCATGCAACCCTAGACATAGGGCGACATAAATCTGCTAGATTAGGGTCAAACCTAATATGGGGAGCCATAGATCGAATTAATGCAACCTAAGAAGTTAATTAATAAAGGAACTTTAATTAACAACTTAGGCCTAGTTGCTCTATGCCTTGGCGGAGGGTTTAGCATAGGTTAGGGATCCCTACGGATCAAGTCAAGTGAATAAATCGTCTAGCTCAAGAACCAATAACAAGTGAAGTCTAGGTGGATTCTTCCTTAAGTATTGCTTATATCAATCAGCTTTTCCCTAAAGTTTTCCCCAATTTACTTTTTGTGCACTTTTAGTTAGTTTTAGAATTAGTTTAAATCAACTCTCTTTATTTTTAGGCTAGATAATAGAAATGAAGTAAGTATTAGTACTTTTAGTTCCCTTGGGTATGACAACTCGATCTTGCCACTAAACTATACTACTGTTCGACAAGTGTGCTTGCCTTTAAGGTCGTGACATTAGTTAGTTTTGGTGTGATCAATTTTATAAATTTTATTACTTAATATCGCGAGTCGTTATCACTCTGATGATCCACGTAGATAATACACCTCTCACCATACAGATAATGCCTCTAGATCTTTAATGCAAAAACCATAGCAACGAACTCGAGATCATGCGTTGGATAATTTGCATCATGTGTCTTAAGCTGACGGGACGCATAAGCTACAACTTTTCCATCTTACATCAATACATCTCAAACCGATGTGTGATGCATCACTGTATACCATAAACTCTTTACCAGAATCAGGTTGTATCATAACAGGAGCCTAAGTAGAACATTTTTGAGCTTCTCAAAGCTCAATTGCTGTGCATCAGTCCAGACAAAAGGAAGGCCCTTACGCAGAAGCTTAGTCAACGGAGCTGTGATCAATGAGAATCATTCCATAAAACGCCGATAATAACCAACCAGACCTAGAAAACTACAGATTTTAGATACATTATTGGGCTATTTCCAATCTAGTACTGCCTCAATCTTTCTAGGATTAACTTGGATCCCCTCAATAGAAACTACGTGCCCCAGAAAGGTCACTTCACGTAGCCAGAACTCACACTTGCTGAATTTAGCGTAGAGCTATTTTTCACGGAAAGTCTGAAGCACTACTCTCAGATGCTTGTCATGATCATCCTCAGTCTTGGAATAAACCAAATATCGTTCATGAACACCACGACGAATTGATCTAGAAATGGTTGAAACACATGGTTCATCAGGTTCATAAATGTCATCAGAGCATTTGTCAGTCCAAAAGGCATAACTAGGAACTCGTAATGCCCCTAACGAGTCTTTAATGCAATCTTATCCACATCAGCTTTCTTAACCCTCAACCAATGATACCTAGAACGAAGATCTATCTTCAAAAATACAGAAGCCTCTCGAAACTGGTTAAATAAGTCATCAATCCTCTGAAGTGGATACTTATTATTCACGGACAGTTTGTTCAACTGCCGATAATCAATACACATCATCATGGTCTCATCTTTCTTCTTAACAAATAGAACTGGTGCTCCACATGGAGACACACTGCGATAGATGAAACCACGATCCAACATCTCCTAACGTTGAGCTTTAAGTTCTGTAAGCTCCTTCTGTGCCATTCGATAGGGAGCGATAAACACCAAAGCTGTATCCGGAAAGAGCTCAATCTCAAATTCCACTTCTCAATTCGGTGGTAATCCCGATAACTCCTCAGGAAAGACATCTGGAAAATCCCTTACAATTCTGATATCTCCTACAAAAGAGTCTCCAAAAATAGAAACACTAACATAGGCCAAAAATGTCTCACATCCTTTCTGCACCAGTTTCTCAGCAACAAGAGCGGAGATCTCATTAGACAGATAATCTTGTCACTCACCAATTATTACCACCTCATCATCATCCTTAGTCCTCAGAACAACCCTCTTATCGTACAATCCAGATTGACTCGGTGTTCAACCAACCAGTCCATACCTAGAATCAAATCAAATTCCCCAAACGGTAGTTCCATCAAATTCACTAAAAATTCAACCCCTTGCACCACTAGCAGAACATCCCTAAAGAGTTTATTAACTCGAACAGACTATCCTAATGGACTTATCACAGTAACCTCGCTAGAAGTACTCTCAACCGATATCCCATATTTTTAGATACAGAGCTAGCTATGTAGGAATGAGTAAATCCTATGTTTATCAAAGCAATGTATGGTACATCAAATATAAAGAACGTACCGGTGATGAAGTCCGGAGCATCTCTATCCTTTTGGCGTCAAGCAGTAAAAACCATACAGGCTACCTCGCCTCACTCTGACTAACACCTTTGCCCGGTGCTCTCTGTCCACGGCCCATACCATTACCACCCCTAGCCTGTCCACGGCCCCTAGGTGGTTGCTAATTACCCTCTGAGGCTGCACAGTAGTTGATCTTGGATACTGCACCTGATTAGCCCTCAAAGACACTCTCGGATACGGTGCTGTAGAGACTCACACCTCAAACAAGCCTCAGTCCTCCTCCAACACTCACCCAGATAGTGTCTACCACAATTTCCACAGGGCAGCATCCCCGTAGAAGCAACAGGGGCTCCATTCTAATGGGTTCGGATCCCTCTTTTCTTACCTCTCCCTATATCTCTATTCTAGTGCTCCACACGCTTAACATCTTTGGCGATTTTTGCCTTCTCTACGAGAATGAAAAACTCGCGCTCCCTCTGTGGAGCAATCCAAACCCTCAGATTATCCCTTAGGTCATCCTCAAACCTGACACACCTCTTATACTCTGATGCTACCATGCCTAGAGGGTAGTGGCTCAACCTCAGAAATTCAGCCTTATACTTGGCCATAAATTAGTCACCTTATGTGAGATTTAGGAACCCATGCCTGTAACATCAATTAGCTAACCCCTACATACTTGCTCTGAAATATAGTCTTAAAGAACTCCCAAGTTAGACGATTAGGCTAAGCGCCTTCCTTAACTGTTAACCACCACTAGTATGCTTTGTCACGAAGCAAGGAGATTGCACCCTTCAATTCCTGCTTAGAGGTACAATCCAGATCGTCCATAATTCTCTCGGTGGCCTCTAACCAGTACTCAGCCACATTAAGGGTGACTCTAGTGACACCCTTAAACAACTCAACCCCATTAGATCAGATTTCTTTAGTTACCAACCCTCGACCCCTAGATCCAAAATTGGGTCCAGCGACCCTCTCCAATATCCTCAGCATGGCCTGGGAAAATGCGTCGTCCCCAGCGGCATGGTTTTAAGACCCAGTCTCACTAGCAGGCGAAACTGGCGTCTCACTCGTATCTAGATTTAGCATACTACCCCGAGAAGAAGACTTAGCTCGAGGCCCCCTACGGCCTCTACCTCAGCCTCTAGTACCACATCTGCAAATACCACAAGTGCTCATCGTAACTTTTAAATTTTATCTACATTTTAAAATTTTATACATCAATTTCAGTATTTATTAATAGATGTTTTATGTGCAAAGTATCAAAAATTCAGAAATGTTTTTGAGATTTTCAGTCTCTATTGTTTCACTATAGTTTTAGAAAGAATTAGCTATTGTGTTTTCAGAGTATGCTATCTACAGTATTTCACAACAAACTATCTAAGTTTAAAAATACATACAGGGTCGACGCCAAAGACTCGGTGTACCGCATACTTAATCCAGAATATTTCAAATAATTTGAAAACCATTTCTTTAAAATCAAAATTTTGGAACCTAAAATTCACAGCTGAGTTTTGTAACCTAGCTCTAATACCACTAAATGTAACACCCCAAACTCGGCCTAGACGTTATAGTCGAATCCGGAGGTGTCACATGAAATAGGTTTGAAAATGGTGTCGTTAAGTTTAAATCATACTAGTTCGTTAACCCTCATCACTTTTATCCATTCCAAAAATCTTATTCAGTTACTCGCTCAGAGGTAAAACTTATTTGTAGTGGAAGCTTTTAAAACCATGGTGTTTAGGAAAATCGTTCGAATTTTTTTTAGAAAACCTTTGCTCTTGGTAAATCCGAGTTTTATCAAGTTTATAGTAATGAAAGCAAAAAACGCAGTCAAACCCAAATTTAAACAACATTTTGAAAAGCCCAAATTTTACATAAAAGTACCCAAAATTGAATCAAAAATTAAAGTAAAAACCATAACCGAATTTAGTCCTTGACATGTGGTCACCGTCGACTTCTCCGCTGCACCAATCCGCCTAAGACTGTGGATTACCTATACAGGTAAAACAGAAAAGAGTGAGATTATGTAAACTCAGTGTGTAACCCCACAAAATTAAGCATGCACACATAAAAGATATCAGATATTAGATGCATATAGATTTAGGCCTAAGCCCATTACAGATATAGATGCAAATTTAGGCCTAAGCTCATCTCAGATACTGATACAAATAAGCAAAATAGAATCAAAAATCAGAAATCCTACCCCCATCCTCTACACACCATCTTTAACCATCCCTACACACCATGTGGGGTTTAAAACACCCACCCAGCCCTACACACCATGGTGTATCGATGCGGCATATAACAGATATAATGCAGCCTTGCTGGCAGAATATAGGCCATGAACGCCTTTCAGAACACTTCTTCTGTATATAACATCATCCCACCCCATTAACGAAAACAGAAATAGAAGGAAATATGTAATTTAACATGCTCAACATGCTAATAATCAGATAGCAGATAGGCATACAAAACAGTAATCAAACATGTACAATACTATCATACTCAGTACAGAATCTCAGTCTATCAGATTATCATAACATACAGAATAATGTTTATTTAGCCTTTATCAACCCTACAGTAGGCCCATAGTCATTTGAGATGACCTATGCAACCTAATGAAAAAATTCAGATAAATGGGCCCACATGCCCATGTGGCTTGGCTGTGGCTCACACACCTATGTGGCCCACACGCCCAGACTGACCTTGCCCGTAAGGATCACACGGCTTGGCCTAGAATCTACACGCCCGTGTGGTCCACACGCCCAATTTGGCCTAGCCTATGTGGCTTACACAGCCACACCTCGGCCATCCCATGACCGTGTCCTATACACGGCCTCACCTTCGTCGACCACACGATTGTGTCATCGCACACGGCCTACCACACGAGCAACCACACCCCCGTGTGGCGTTGACAAATTACAATTTCGGCTTTTACCGAATCCTATTTTTTTACATTTCGAGTACACATTTGATATCGATTCGATACCTGATATCGATTCGATGCAAAACCACTCTCGAGCCTTCTGTAACTTAAAATCAGAATATTTCACCCTTTTAGAAACCAAAAACGAGCCTAAAACAATTATTCCAACAGCGTAAAATTGACTTACTGTTACCAAAAATGAACACAACCTCGAATCGAGTCGATAAAGCTCGATTTCCAACCCCACAACCTTCTCCTACACGCAGATTTCGTCACTAATTAGTTACCAACTCCCGATGTTACTAAACCCAAACCAAAAAGTTTAAGGCGAAAAAGTTTATTACCAGTCGAACAAGGAATCAAACACGTAGCAGCGATGAATAAACTGAAAAATCCCACAGAGACAGAGGAATCACCCAAAAATTGGAGGAAAAACAAAAAAAAAAAAGAAAAATGGTAGAAGAACGTCAGTTTTTTTTTAGAAAAGTAAGAGAAACGAATTTTAGGAAAACAACAAAAATAAAACTGATAACTACCTAATCCCCCAGATTACTCCCTACTAACCCACTCAAACTCCACTACCTCAGAATCCTAGAAACGCTGAACTCTAATCAGTCCACTGCACAAAAATTCATACCCACGCTCACACAAGGATTCGAACATAGAACCTCCAACACACAAACTCCCTTACTGCTTAAACCAAGGTAAGGCTTAAACTTGGGACCTCACACACACACCCAAAACACTTAACCACTGAAACAGATACACATTAATATCAAATAATTACAAAAACAGGAATAAATTATTTGGGGCAGTACAGTTTTAGTAAAATATTTACGGTTTTTAAAGTGTATCATCTTATTTATCTTCGAATGACAAATAGTTTATATTTCATACTAACTTAAACTATAGTATAAATTGGTATACGCTAGATATGATTTTCAAGAAAATGATCTTAAGGCAGTGACATGCCATTCCTGGATCATCCTTAAAATTAGGTCTGGAGTGTTACAAGAAATGTGTAAGGTTGCGGGCTTAGTGTAGGACTTATACATGGTCATGGTGAAGGAGTGCATCTTTAGTGATAGACAGGAACAGTTGGTGGTTTGGTGTGTTGGGGACCTGGTGTATATAAGTTGGAAGAAAAATATGAAAAAAAAAAAAAAGTTTTATTGGTGTGTAAAAATTTTGGTGTTTTGAATTTCGCTCCACCAAAATTGAAATTCCACTTAACTGAATTTTATTCTGATTTTTCATGAAGTATCAAAATGCAACATGCTCCAACGGTCTTAAATTTCCGCTCCACTAAAATTGTTTTTGATTTTTCTTCAAAATGTAACACGCTCCAACGGTCTTAAATTTCTGCACCACCGACTTTTTTTTATTATTTTTATATGAAAAATGAAATTGTTGCATGCTCCACCGAACTAAATTTTCGCTCTACTAAACTCCTTTTGATTTTTCTTAAATATTCACGACTTGACTTTTTCTCCATCAAACTTGAAGTTTTGATCCACCAACTTTTTTTTTTTTGTATGATACATCAAAATGTTGCACATTCCATTGAAATTTATACTTCGCTTCACCAAACTAGATGCTCCATAAAAAAATTCAGTTTTGACAAATATTCAAGATTATATTCTCCCATACCTAAAAAAAAAAAAAAAAAAAAAAAAAACAAGGTTAACACACTACCAAAATAAATATTATATATTATTATATACAATAGTAAAATACATAGGTATACAGTAGAAATCTTGCCTTGAAAATCTTACACCAAAATATATATATCATATATATTATATTTATTATTATCTTACACCCACTTGACTTTCTTGGTTTTTCAACTAGGGAGTGAAGTGTAGGATAGGTAAAAAAGAGAAAGATTGAGGAGGCTCAAGAAATTATTTCTTTTCTATTTTTTTATTTTCTAAATGTTTAAAATATTTGTTAAATCAAACTTTATTTGATAATATGTTTTGATATAACAAATTAAAGTGTTTTTGAATAAAAGTTAAAGTTGAATAAAATTAGAAAAATGATAAAATCAAGTTAAAATGATTTCAATTGAGTTAAACATTTTTAATCATGTTAAAATTATTTTTAAACAAGTCAGTATCACTCCAGAACAAAAAGTATCAAAACTTATTGACCTAGTATCGATAGTTTTCAAAATATCAATACTCATTCCAAAATTAATACCAAATTGAGATTCTATTTTCAATCAATTACAAAAGTATTGATACCTTTTAAAAAAGTATCGATACATTTTACCAACTATCAATAAATTGTCTGTGGTATCGTTGTAAACTAAATTTAACGATCACTGAATCAGACATTAAATGCTAATAATATTGATACTCGTAGAAAAAATATCAATACCTTTTGTTGCAGGAGAATTTAAAGATATGGTATTTTCAACCCCAATGGATCTATTTATATTTCCAACAACCACAATGATTGGAAATGAATTAGAGTGTATAAATACCATCTTCCAAATGTCCTACAACAAGAAAACAGATCATCAAGCTTAAAGATCAATCAAAACAATCTCAATGCTTAATTTCTTTCATATTTTTCATATACATACTTGTGAGCCTTCATTGTTATTTTTTATCTCAAGTGTATTCTTGTTTATTTGTGCTTAATTGGAAAACATCCTGGTCTTGTAAGGATTATTTCTTAGTTTGTTATTTGTATTCCTTTGAGAGGGTTGAGTCTTAAGGTTTGGATAGAAACCTTAAGGGAAATGCAATCTTAGATTTTAGGTAAAAATCTTAATGGAGATTGTAAGGTTAAATTTTGTCCTCAAAGATTATCAAATTAGTGAACTTGAGAAAATATTTAGTTGTGGAAAACTAAAGTAGTGGAGCAGGCAATTGGGGTTGAACCACTATACATCGAAGTATTCATCATCTCTACTCTTTTCTTAGTAATCACAAAATCTTTAAGAAACCAATTCACTCCTTATTGACAATTTCGATTTAATCATTTGAGCTAACAATATTATTATATGTTTATTATTGTAAATTAATATGACTTTTAATAATTTGCTTCATGTATATTTTTATATATTATTTATTTATTTTGTTTATGTTATTTTATTTTAATTGTATCTTAATTTGTCTCGTTTGTGTTGTATACCAAGTCATTTAAAATTGTGTATAGTTCGTTATCAGGAGTGAATTTAAAGAAATTTTTTATATTCATATGCGTGGTCCATAATAATTAATATTTTAAATTATTTAAATAAATTTATTAATCATTCAATTTAGAGGAAAAATATTTTTTATTTTATTTTTAAATTGTGTATTTAAAAAGGTTCTTATTAAAGCTGACACCTTAGTTAATTTAGGATTCGCACGTTACCGGGAAAGGAAAAAAGTTAGAAAATAAAATCATCTAAACAATTATTTTCATTTTAATTCTAAAAAATGTAATTGAAGAGTAAGTTATTCAAATTATTTAGGAGTGATATACAATATCTTATAATTTTTTATTTTTAAATGATATATATTTTTAGTTAACATTTAAATAATATATTTAAATGGGCTAATTCATACAATTTCTCATGGATTAATCAACATGATGTTGGAAAAAACTTGGTTCGAAAACAGATTTCTTGTACCGTGAAAAATAAAAATTTTGAAAATCAATCTAGTTTGTAATACTTATAGCAATAAACTCTAGACCGAATACGTACGTATGTTTTCGAATAGATAAATCCTTGTCATTTTTGGCTTTCAACCAACTGATCTTCTCCTCTATTCTCGTACCACAAACTAATTCAAGTGTGGACTCGAATGATTCGAATCAAACACAAAAATAAAAACAGTTTTCCTTTCTTTGGGGTGAAAACGAAAATTCCCTTCTCAAATAGAAACCAAGAGAATCATTATTCCGAAAAATATATTTAATTCTTAGAGAATAAAAGTCTCTATTTTCGAGAAAAGTAACAATATAAGGAGAGAAGGTAGAACCCTTGTTGAATTGTAAGGAGAGAAGGTAGAACCCTTGTTGAATTGTAGAAGTTTATTTCAACTAGAAAAATGAACTTCTAGTCCAACTAGGATATAAGAGGCGACAACCTTAGTTCATAATATTAGGGTTTGTCGTCCCCCTTATAACATAAAGGGCTTTTGGGCCTATTCCATATCGGGTCTAATTACAAGTACTCTGTGAGCTTTTAACCCAATACTTTATAATTTGATTGAACCCAATATTTGTTTTTCTATTTCCCAAAAAATAAAATTCAGTATATTTCCAATTAAATAATTTTCTAAACTCAATTCTAATTCTGTTAAAACCTTGACGACTCTTGTAACCCCCTAAATTCGGCAAACTTTATGGCCGAATCTCATAGATCACATTGGCCATATTGTTGGCGCATAAAATATTTTAACCATTTTCTCTTTAATATTCGTTATCAACTTAAAACATCATTTTTATTTGCTTTAAGAAAAGCCAAGTATTGTTGAAATTGTTTACCTTTAGAAAAACTAAAGTATTGATGGTTTACAGAAAACATCATATTTCAAGTAAATGTCGTAGTGGAAAAATAACAAAATACATTCCTCATTTTGAAAACATATGTTAATATATCTTGTAAAACCTCAGTTTAATGAGTAGGTAGTGTTGAGTTTTGAAAACGAAGTATTAAGTTTGAAAATACAAACATTGAGTTGAGTTTGGCAATATTATGAAAAATCCAGTTTTGAGATTTGGTGAATAACCCTTAATTTATGATTTGGTGAAATACTTACGTAATCATTCGTCCAATTGTGCTCTTCCAAAAGTGGGCGTACGGATTTGAGATTTTGAAAAGCACTTCATAAAATCCAATAAGCTGAATGGTTAGTATTATCCTAACCAAATATATATAAAAATATACGAAAGAAAATCATAAATGGAGGATCGTCCAAACTTACATAATATCAAAGGAAAAAGGGGTTCAACAACTTCTTACGAAGAGTTTATTAGAGAGTAAGATTTGCCACTAGACAAAAAATAATATAATATAGAAAATAATTAGAAATAAGATGTGAAATAATCCTTTCTTATGAACAAAATATAAAAAAAATTAAGGATTAGAGAAATCAGTTATGAGAAGAGGAAGAGAAAAGAAGAAGAAATAGAGAATTTAGATATGGTCGACGATGATGGTGATGGTGAGGTGGTGGTTTGGTGGCCTTTAGAGGTGGTGGGAAGGAGGAGAAATGAAAAGAAGGAGTGGTGAAAACAAAAGAAAATATGAGAAAAAGGAGGAGCAAAGAAGAGGGGCGACTAAAAAGAAAGGAGTAGAGAAAATATGAGAAAAAATAAAATAAAAATAAAAGTGTGTTTAGGTGCATGGCCAGCCAAGGTATGGTAAGGAAGGGAAAAAGGCAATAAGGAGGACAAAAGCACCAAAAGTGATCATGGGAGTGAAAAGGGGGCTAGGTAAGGTAAGTTAACTAGAAAGAAAAGGAAAAGAATCATTGCCCACAAGGTAAGTGAGGTGGATGGCACAAGGGGGTTGACCACTTGAATTTGTCAAAAAAGTTAAATTAATAAGTAGGAGTGTGGGGGCTTGAATATGGGACCTTTTGAAAATAAATCACACACTTAACCCCTAAGCCATTTAATTTCTTGTGTCATAAACTAAGCGATAAAATAAATAAAATATGGGGGTGAGACTTTACCATAAAAGAATCTATGAGAAAATATATTTAATATTTCTACATTCAATGGTTCACTATGACAAAATGATTTATTTACATTTTCAAACTTCATTTAATTCAAGAAACATAAATTCATTTTTCAGGTCATTTTCATTTTCATTTTGGAGAAAACCACATTCATTTCTCAATGATTCTATTTCTCCACTTTCATTTTCATTTTTGGAGAAAATCATAATCATTTTCAAATGTTTACTATTTCTTCATTTCATAGTTTCCATTCATTTATGTTCATTTTATTCAACATGTAATTCATTTTTTATTTCAGCAAGATAGTGGAGGACCAATTAGACATTTACAATTGAAGCTCAAATGGTTTATAATTAAGTTTCAGCTTTTCACAAATTAATTGTAAACTCATTTAGTCACTAAGTAACTCCATTATAGTATAGTGACTGAGCTCTCCCCAACGACATACCATTACAAAAGCAACTCAATCAGTGCTCGTCCAATGACCTTGTCATAAGTATGTGTTCTCTCCAATGACATACCATTACAAAAGCAACTCGATCAGTGCTCATCCAATGTGTAACACTCCTAACCCGTCTCTGTCGTCAAATTAGGGTTACAAAACATTATCGAACAATCAATAACATTTAACATCTTAACATTTAAATAAATTAAACATATTATAATCCATTCAATCACATGCATCTTGTCCCTAAATCGAGCCTTCGAGGCCCTAAAATAGCTTAGAAACAATTCGGGACTAATTTGAAACAAAATGGAAAGTTTAAGAAAAAGCTAAAAAAATTAAAAAATAAGGGTCACACGATTGTGTAGCTAGGCCGCGTGACATCACTCTAGGACATGTAACATTCGAACAATGGACACACGACTGTGTCCTAGCCCGTGTCCTCACTCGTGTAACTTAATGAGTTGCCCCACATGCCCATGTTCCATGTCGTGTGCTAGGTTGTGTAACTCTCTGAGTTGCCACACAAACCTAGGTGTCAGGCCATGTGCTAGGCCGTGTAACTCACTAATTGGAAAAAGTAAGAAACTCTTAAATGACACACGGCCATGTCGCCAGGCCATGTGTGTCACACGACTATGTAACATCCTATGTCCCAAATTGTGTGAAGCCAAAAGTTACCTAAAATCAAGCCATTACAAGTCTAATTCATACCTAATCATTCGAACCATTTATGCACGCATTCAACGGGTTCAAACACCATTCAAACATGCATAAACATGCCATTTCAAATCATCATAAATCACCTAACCAATATGTCATCCAAAGGTACCACAATAGCATCAAAACATCACTTACCTAAACATGTTAACATTGCCTCAATTCATGCATAAAAACCTAGTACAAATATGTGCCAAAACATGTCACAAATTGACCATTTTCAGGCCATCATCAACATACCAAAAGAACCTTATTTACAAGTACTCAAAAGTGACTAATTTGACATAACTTGGTAAATCATTAATGTAACACCTGAAATCAGGCTTAGTCAGACTAGTGATTTCGAGATCACTTCCCGAGGTTTAAGAAAATTATTTTTGCCTTATTTTAGGTGTTATAAGATTTTTGTAAGGGTGTATGAAAATTTTGATGAATTGATTCACACGATTGAAGACTTAATCGCAAAAAAGGACTAAATCGCATAAAGAGCAAAAGTTACGAATTACTAGAAAAGGGTGTTAATTAGCTTGAAAATCAAAATTTGGGGTGTTTATTGGGCAAATAGCCCCTCTTGTAAAGCATGGCCGGCCATAGAGAAGAATAGGCATGGAAAAGTAAAAAAAGTAGGTGGTTTAGGTGACTAATGGATAAAATAATGGCCTAATTGCCTAGCAATCATTTTCTCCTACATTTCTTCTCCATATTAACTGATTTTTCTCAGCCATCTTTGGGGGTTTTAGAAGCTTAAAATTTCAGCAACTTTGTACACTCACAAGTAAGTGATTTTGTGACATTTTCTTGAATATTTTTACATAATTGAGACCCTTGTAGCATGAGCTACATTTTGAGGGTATATTGTGCAAAATGGTTGAAAGTTTAGAGTTTTTCTATTGTTGAATAAGTGTTCTTTTCTGGAATTTTAGGAAAAAAATGAATGTAGGTTGTCAAATAAACAACTTTTGTGAAAGTGGTTGCATGAAAACACTCAAATTGAACCTAGTTGTAGAAGTTGTAAAATGAGTAATTGTGTGAAATAATGAGAAATTGGGGTAGCCATAAGAGTGAAAAGAGTTTGATATTACTTGTTGAATAAGGAGATTCAATAAAAATCGACTTCTGAGCCTAGGGGTAAAATGGTCATTTTGCCAATGTCTAAGGGCAAAATGGTCATTTTTTCAAATTTATGATTTTGAATTGTAAGATTGAATTGGTAATTAAAACTACTGAATTTACATTCATATAGATCAAGAAGTACGAGACCCGAACTTGGACCGAGGAAAGGCCAAACTCGTAGATTGAATTCGATCAAGTTATCGCATTTTGTATTCCGGGGCAAGTTTATATGTAAATGACACCTCTTTTTATTTATGTTTTGATTCATGAATGCATTATATGATGTGTGATGAAATGTTATCGGATTAGAATGAAAATGTAAAAAGCGAAGGTATGAATGGAACTTGGTGAAACATAAATAAAGGTGGGCTATATGCGTGACCACCGGGTATTGGTAAAATCGATAAGCTAAGTGCTAATAATCTTGTTGATGATTAATATCGATGGGCTATGTGTGATACCATCGTGAAATTTTGATAGAGGTGGGCTATGTGCGAGACCACCTTGTATAACTAAATAGGGTGGGTTAAGTGTGAAACCACCTTATCATTGTTAACTGAATGGATAAATGCTATTTATTTTGCATGGGTTGTTGCATGGATATATACATATATTGTGGATTTGTATAAGTGAAATTATGAGTATTAGGGTTATATATATATTAGTGCAGGGAATGTATGTGATTGATATGTACTTTGTGCGTGAATTGTGTCAAGGATATTGTGAAATGTGTGGAACAAGTAAGTAAATTATGATTCAGTTGTATCGAAAAAGTTGAGCTACTTTTTAATTACTCAACGTAAAGTTATGGCATGTATAGTACTTTTTAATTACTCAACATCGGAGGTCTCGCGCACACTATTAGCTAGATCTTTCGGTATAGTAGTTTTACTTTTTAAGAAATATGGCCTGTATAGGGCTCTATTCTTTTGTCAAGTATCATGTCACTCTTGGCCAAATGTGTTGGCTTGTATTAGAAAATGATTCTCTTTTCTGTAATGCCATGAATGATGGATAACATTGAAGGTTATTATATGGAAAAGTTGATGTTATTCACAAATGTGTGTACTAGAAGTAGAAATATGTATGCATGTTTGGATTGTTGTATAACGAACATGTCGGGATGCCAATTTATGGCTATTAATTGAGTTTTTATGTCTTGGTATGTTGATTTAGCATTGGTCTTTTTCAAGGTGGCAAAGAGGCTTGGTAAATAGCCTACTTTTGTCCACACGTGTAGATACACAGGCGTGTGTCTAGGCCGTGTGTGACATACGATCGGCCGACGGGCGTGTGATAAGGCTATGTGTCCCCTGCACCTTGCATAGATAGAATTAAATGCTCATCAGTATTCCACACAGGCATAATACACGGTCGTGTGTCTCAACCGTGTGGACGGCACGACCAGCACACGGGCGTGTGCTACGGCCGTGTGATTGCTGACGTCAGAAACAAAATACTTAGGTTTTTGCAAACAAGGTGCAGCACGGGTGTGTCTTGGCTGTCTGAGAGACACAGGCTGAGCACATGGGCATGTGCCACGACCGTGCGTCTGCTGATGTCAAAAACAGAATGTCATGGTTTTTACACAGGGCTGCGACACGGGCGTATCATGGCTTGTGAGGGACATGCACTCGGCATACGAGCATGTGCTAGGCCATGTGAAAACCCCTGTAGGTTAAATGTTAGAAATTAAATCCGCATGATGACGGGCACGGGCATGTCCCTAGATTTTTAGGTCGTGTGAGGTACACGGGCCAATAGTACGACTATGTTTTGAGGCCACGCAAACGTGTTGCCCTTTCACACGGGCGTGTGCCCTATTTTTAGTGGTATTTCTTGGAAGTTTTCTAAGTGTTCGAACCAATTCTTGGTTGTTTCCAAATAGTGTTTTAGGCCTTGTAGGCCCATATAATGGACCGAAGACCCATGTTTGAAAAAGTTTTAAATTGGGACGTATTGTGGTGGTTTAAGATTGAATAAATTGCATATATTTTAATAAGGTAATGCCTCCTACCCTATTTCAGCGTCAGATATGGGTAAGGAGTGTTACATTTAGTGGTATCAGAGCCATGGTTTAGTCGATTCTAGGACTGACCTAGCTTGTGTTTGAGTCTAGCTATACATGCCATAGTTATAAAACGATAGTGTGACAACTCCTGATGACTATAAATTTCGTTTTCATATAGTAGTGGATCCCAATTAGTCTATGGCAGACGATACGGAAAGTAATGCACTGGCTCCCACTGAAGGGACCACGCTAGTCGAGAGTGTGCCCGTAACAATGAGTCAGGGCAGAGGGGCCAGAGAAGCATATCTCTAGATAATGAATTCCTAGTATACATAATATGTTCGTGCAAACCCGAACACTCCACCTCCCCCCACCTCCTCCAATGGTGGCTACTCAATGAGAAGAAATGGGTAGGAGAGACAAACCCCCAATTGATTGAATTAGAAAGCTTGAGGCTGAGGAATTCCAGGCAAGTAAGCATGATGACCCAAAGATAGCCGAGCTTTGGTTAGAGAACACCGTCAGAGTGTTCGATGAATTATCGTGCACACCTAAAGAGTGCATGAAGTGCGTGGTGTCATTCCTGCGAGATGTAGCGTATCAGTAGTGGAATACTCTCGTGTCAGTAGTGCTGAGAGAGAGGGTAAATTGGAAGTTCTTTCAAGAAGAATTTTGCAAAAAGTACATCAATCAAAGGTTCATCGACCAAAGGAGAAAAGAGGTTCTTGAACTAAAGCAAGGTCGAATGACAGCCACCGAGTACGAGCGTGAGTTCGTGAGGCTTAGCAAGTATGCTAGGGAGCGTGTGTCTTCTGAAGCCACCATGTGCAAGCAATTTGAAGATGGGCTAAATGAGGACATCTGATTGTTAGTGGGGATTTTAGAAATTCGAGAGTTCGTGGTGCTCGTTGAAAGAGCGTATAAGGCCGAAGAGTTCGCCAAAAAGAAGAGAAAGGCTAATATGGAGTCCCGTGACTCTAAGAAAAGATAGATAGGGAAATCACATCAATCCTCTTCCTAAAGATCAAGAGATTTCCCTACACGATCGATTGATTCAGTGGGATATTTGAGCAAAAACAAGAATAAGCAATACACAACGCCTAAAGCTTAAACTACCTCCATTGCAAGTGTTGGCAGTGCTCAATCGGATAAACCTAAATGTTCACAATGTGATAGATAGCATTTTGGTGAGTGCTGGGGAAATAGTCAAGCCTGCTATAAGTGTGGTTCTCGAGACCACTTTATTAAGGACTGCCCTGAGAGAGCCAAGGAAGAGAGGTTTCAGAGTACCCAACTGAGTAGTGCACAGTTGAGGGGTAAACCACAGAAGAACCCAGGGAGTGGGGCCGACAAAAAGAGTACGCTTAGAGATTCGGCTATGAGATCCAAGGGCAGAGCACTGGCAAAGACCTATGCCATTCGCACCCACGACAAAGCCTCATTCCTATATGTGATTATGGGTACCTTCTCTATTCACGACATATTTGTCCTTACTTTAGTTGATCTAGGGTCTACCCATTCTTATGTATGCATGAGGTTAGCCCCTAGAATAAATGTGCTAGTTGAGTCTATAGAATTCGTGGTAAAAGTAACTAATCTGCTAGGCAAACACATGTTAGTTGATCAAGTCTGTAGAAACTGTCCTTTGACAATTAGAGGTCACTGCTTTCCAGCCAATCTTATTCTATTGCCGTTTGATGAGTTCGATGCAATCTTCGGTATGGATTGGCTATCTACTCATAATGTGATAGTGGATTGTGGGAGGAAAATTATTAAATTGAGATGTGATCTCGTGATTGTGATAAAGTAATAAAATTGATCGTACCTAGAAACTAACTAGTATCACGATAAAAGGCAAGTGCACCTATCGAATAGTAGTATAGTTAGTGGTAAGACCAGAATATCGAATCCAAGGAACTAAAAGTACTAGTAATGACTTTCTTCCAATTATCCAGCCTAAAAAATAAAGAGGGGGTTTGAGTAAACTAATTAACTCTCAACTAAACTAAGGATGCAACAAAGAGTAAATTGGGGAATTGCTTCGGGAAAACTGAATGATAAAGATAATACCTAGGGAAGAATCCACCTAGACTTCACTTGTTATCTAACTTTAAACTAGACGATGTTTTCATTCAACTTGATCTGTAGAGATCCCTAAATTATGTTAATATCTCCGTCGAGAATAAGAACAACTAATCCTAGGTTGATTAATTGAAATCTCTTTCTAATTAAAACCCCTAGTCTTGTATTAACTCAATCTATGTATCCCCATATTAAATTTGACTCTAATCCGGCAGATTTTTGTCGTCCTATGTCTAGGATTACGATCAACTCCACTTAATTGTGTTGGATCTACTCTTAAACAGAAATTTTTTCTCCTCTGCCTAAGCACATTCGACTTAAATTAATATCCCAGAACAAATCAAATATTTATCATATAGTTAAGATAATAGTAACAAGATTCATCTTAGGTTTCATCCCCCTCAGGTATTTGGGGGTTTAGTTCATGTTTATAAAAAGAAACATCTCAGAATAAAGAAAATAACAAAACATAAGAGAACCAAAAACTCCTGAAATGATTGAAAGGAGATCCTCTGTCTTGATGTAGATCCTAGCTTCTAAGATGGATCAATCGGCTTTCCTTCAAGTAATTCCCTACCTTTAGCTCTCCGTCTTAGCGGGAAGATTGTACAGCCTTGTAGTTTCCTCTTAGGGCCTTTATATAGAGTTTAGAATGTCTTTCTTAGCCCCTAAGTAGCCTTTTCCATGTGAAATTGAACTTCATCACGACAGGGACACGCCCGTGTTCCACGCCCGTGTGAATCGATGTTGGGTCGTGCTCAATCCTGTTAATGTGGCATGGCCGTGTGACACGCCTGTGTGGTGAACTCTAGGCCATGTTATTTCCTTACTTTGGTCCATTTTCTTTGTTTTCGGCCCGTTTCTTGTTCTTTTCACTCTTCTATGCTCTCCTATGTATAAAACATGAAATTAAAGGATTACGAGCATCAAATTCCACAAAATACAATAATAATACATCCATAAATATACTAAATGTGGGATATAAATATGTATAATTTACAGTTTATCAAATACCCCCACACTTGAGCCTTTGCTTGTCCTCAGGGAAAATCTCAACTTACAATTAAAACTCATTCCTCTCAATTTATAATCCTTATCAATAATGTTTCAAACTAATCCACAAGTAATCATACATTGAAAATTCAACCGAAAGAAAATTAAAGTCTCAAACAATCTAAGTTTATAATTTTATCACAGAAACATAGGTTTCATCCCTTCTTCTAGGTAATTACCTTCAACTCAAAATCAACAAGGGTTGACATCCTCACTAAAGATTCACTCTATCCACTCGATGTGTTTAGAGTTTAGAAATTAATCACTCATTAGTTAACATGAAAAGTTATTACCATAAGCTTGCAGAAACACCAAATCTCCACCACTACATATTAACATGATACATCGATCAAAAGGTCTTTCAAGGGGTGTAACGTGGCCCTGGTTAGGGGTGTGGTCACAAGCTGAAAAAGAGGGTTAGAATCGAGATTGAGCTGAAAAATCATCTAACTAGAAAAATCTCTATCACTGAAACATATTCCTAGAATAAAACCTTTTTCTTTTTGGATGACATCATTTAAAAATAGGAGCTCAAAAATTACATCGAAATATGCAAAACATTGAATTACAATTGAAATATACATATGTTTTTTTTAACAAATCGAATATTTATAAACTTTACAAGCTCAAAAGGAGAACAAAGCTAGATAATTATTCAACTCAAATCTCGACAAAAATAGGGATCAAAATAATTGAAGGGAATTCAAAAAAAAATGGGTTATAGGTTAATATTGAAGGTAAGTCAATGAATGGTTTGTTAGGCTCAATGGGGTTCACTAGGGGTTAATTTTGAAGGTAAGCTTTTATGGAATAAGTGGGTTAAAACCTAGGTGCCTTTATCATTTCGGTATATCGAATCAATGATATGGTCTCGACATGTATAATCGAAGAAAGTTCTAGAATAACAGATTAATATTGACTCACTTAAAGCAACAATAAAAGTGAGCACGAAAGGATGTATGCTCAAAAGGCTCAAAAATCTCACCAGAATTATGGCTTTTGATGTTAATCCTGCGAATTGCAAATTTCAAGATAACACTTAAAATTGGGGAAAACAACCTAGAAAAAATTTAAATTCTCAAAAATTTCAACTTATCATGCTTGATTCTCTAATGTCTTCAAGTTTGAATAATCAAAGCATAACTACCTATGTCTTAATTCTCAACATATCAATAAAAATCATAAATCAATCAAAATTCATTCTATTTGTTAAGGCCAAGATTCAGGGATTTGAGAACAAAGTAAAAAGTTAGTGGAAAAAATTTTTAGGGGTTCGAGGGTAATACAAAGAATGAAAGTGAACTCCCCCCACACTTAAGATGTAAATTGCCCTCAATGTACAAAGATAAAGTTAGTGAAAATAGAAGCATAAAATTATAAGAGAGGGAGAAAAGTTAAACTCCCTAAATATTGGATGAATTCCTTGAATGGAGGTGTGAAGATTTGTAGGGAAGGGTGTTGATCCACAATTTCAGTGCCACAAGAATATGATGATCGGTGTCGTGGTGGCTATGGTCATGGTCGAGTAGGACCCAGCAGTCGTGGTAGGGTTTTCCCATTAGAGATGGATTTGAGCTGTAAAGCTCTTTTGAAGCTGCGATAGCATTTATAAATTTTTAGGGAATTTAGATTAGCACAATGTACTCGTTAGGAAATAGCCAATATGAAATGTCTGAAATGAAATAAACTAAGTTCTTAAAATACTGAAATTCAAATAATGAAAACGATAAAGTTTAAATAAAATAAAAGGAAAAGGGAAAATAAAAAGGAAAATAAAGAAGAAGATAAGAGGACTCGTGTGTCCTAATCTTCAGATGGTTCGTGAGGTGGGGGTGGTGGTGTGAGATGGAGGTGCTGACAAATCTGATATAAAGTATCATCAATGTGATCAAGGCGCTGAAAATACTGTTGTTGGAATTGTATGAATTACTCAGAAGTGATAGAATCTGAAGCTGCCGCATGAACTGGACGGCGAGTGGACGGTGGCTCCTCGTGGGATGAGGGACATCATTAGGAATGTCCTCTGGGTCTTCCTACTCGGTGGATTGAAATAAGCGGTATTGAGGAGGGTCGATCCCATGTCGACACTCGATCATCCTCATATAAAGCATACTTTGGATGCCCTGCGGGGACATCTGGCCAATGAGAGTGTAGGAGGATGTCTAGGCCTCTGTGTTGAGGAGGCCAAAGTAGTAGGCCAGGCGGGTCACGTATGGGCCCATCAAGATCACATCCCCTCGATGCCGCTCAGTTTGGTGCTGAATGGCATGAGTGATGAAGTAAGTAAGGTCGAGCACGTGCGTGTGTGACATGCACCACAAGAAGTAGGCATCGTGGGTGTTGATGATGTCGATGCTCTCTCGTCTACCAGTCAATGTATGTGCGAGTAGAGCATGTAGGTATCTCAGCGATGGGGCGAGAGCTGACGCCTTGGAGCGACTGGGGTCGTAGGTGGCCAAAAGAAGGACTAAGGCCTGCCAACACTTGGCTGGAGAGAAATGGATGTAGCAATGAAGCTCGGAAAGGTTTTCTTCTTCCATAAACTGCTCAGTGTATAGACCTAGTACTATACCAAACTCTGGCACACTAAGCTATCGAACAAGGCCTCCGAGGTAGAACTAGACCGTCACATGACTGTTTCGAGGTGGAATGTGGAGCAGACCTCTAAAGTAAGGTCGAGGTAAGTGGGCTCGACAATCTGGAAGAATTGGTCCCACGGGACCGTCGTCAACAGGGCTCGAACTGCGTCTGCTAATTGGACCTACTCCAATGCGGCCCAATCGATACATCTCCCCACTCTGAGGGGTCTTGCTTTAAGGATTTGAAATAGTTCCTCTTGGGAACTTTACGGAAACTAGAGGAAGGGGTGTCTAATTTCGGTTGTGGCTCCAAAAGAGGAACCACCGGACCCCTTTCGTTTTCTAGAGGCAGGCACAGCGGTTTTATTTCCTCGAGATGATAACATGAATCCTAAAAATAAAATAAAAAAATGAGAATAAAAGGATAAAAATAAATTATGAGGACTCATAAGTTCCTAAACTAATTGACAAATTAGACTAACCAAGATTACTAAATACTTCATGCAAGAGATGAATTCAAAGATAAATTTTATCCTAAGCATAGAATCAAATAATGGAGATATGGGTATCAATATATACTAAGAATCAAATTGCTCAAGATAGTTAGAAGTGGTAGCCAAAGGATGGTTCTAAATGGCATAATAAGTTTCCTAGATTAATCATGCAAAATGTATGAGAATAATATCAATAATAATATAAACAACTAAAAAATGAAATCATGAATAGGTAAGTAGTTAAAAGACATTAAAAATTAAGAGAAAAGGGAGAAAGGGGGATCAAAAATGTGAGATTTAGAGTGGAGCACGGTCGTGGTGGGGCTTACACGGGCGTCGTGGCATGGTCTAAGTCAGCGGCAGCGCTAAGAAGGGCTTGAATAGGCTGTTGTGGGAGAGGGTTTAAGGTTTTGAGTGAAGATGATAATGAATAGTGAAGAGTTTTTATAGAAATTGACACGCCCGTGTGAACCGTTTTTAGCCCGTGTGGTTTGAATTTCAAGGGTTTTGGCGTGCCTGAGTCGTGGCACACGGCCGTGTCGCACGGTCATGTCCTTCGATGTTCGCTTCTCCCACGCCCATGTATAGGGTCACACGCCCGTGAATGAATTGGCAGGTTTGACCACGGGGTTAGGGCACGGGCATGTCGCATGCCCGTGTTAAATTAACAGGATCAACCACGGCCTTGGGACACGGACGTGTCACACGCCCGTGTCGATTTGTCAGGTTTCGCCATGGCCACCTTGCACGGCCATGGCTAATTGTCGCAACCCATGTTGATTTGTCAGGATTGGTCACGGCCACCTCACATGACCGTGGCTAATTGTCACAGCTCGTGTGTTGGGAAAATTTTTGTCTTGTTTATACATGGCCGTATCGTACGGCCGTGTCTTTGCCCATGGTGTCCCCACGGCCTTAGACATGACCGTGGGCGTGGCCGTGCAGCTTGAAAAACCTGCATTCAGTAGGTTAGTTGGTGAATTGGAGTTCAAGAACTTTGATAAAAGAACTTTACTATGTTAATGCTCGGGTTGCCTCCCAAGAAGTGTTTGTTTATAGTCTAAGCTCGACTTCTTTCTAGCTTGCATGGTCACGGTGGTGTGAGGAGTTCAAACTCTTCTCTCTTGCTATTAGTCTCTCTATCAAAATAAGGTTTGAGTCGAGTATAATTTACCTTGAAAGTGCCAAATGTCTTATGTGTTATCTCAATTGTACCATAGGGGAAATTTTTCATTATTGTGAAGGGAGGGATGTTACCTATGTGAACTTTTGAATTCAAAATTCGAGGATCTTCCTCCTCTAAGTATACCTTATCCCCTATCTTAAATTGATTCGTTTTTACCTTAAGGTCATCATGGTGATGCTTTGGTTCGATGTGGCATATTTTGGGTTTCTCTTGTCGATAGTTTAGCCACTCGTCCAGCCCTTCAATCTGTATCATTCATTTTTCATGGGTGGTCCCCTTGAATGGACTCGTCTGTGGTTTGATCGCACTTATGTGAAGAGTATCCTGCAAAGAAGGTTGGGCGGTGAGATCATTCTTATTATCAGGACTCATAATAATATATTTATCATTGACAGTCTTATTAGAGTTACGAGCCTGCAAAGTGATTTTTTCATCACCTACACGAAGTGTGAGCTCGCCTGTACCTACATCAATTATGGTTCTAGCAGTTGCTAAAAAGAGTCACCCTAGGATTAGGGGTACATTGCTATCCTCATCTATGTTTAGAACAACAAAGTCGATTGGAAATATAAATTTATTAATTTTGACAAGCACATCTTCAATTATACCCCTAGGAAATCTAATGGTTTTATCAGCCAATTAGATGCTCATCTTAGTTTGTTTAGGTTTCCCAAGACCTAGTTGTTTAAATATTTTATAAGGAATTACATTAATACTTGCTTCTAAATCGGCTAAAGCATTTTTAACATCTAAGCTACCAAGTAAACAAGGAATTGTAAAACTCCCTGGATCTTTTAGTTTGTTAGGTAGCTTATTCTACAAAATGGCTGAGCATACTGCATTCAGTTCCACATGAGATGACTCATCTAGCTTTCGTTTGTTCATCAGAAGCTCTCTTAAAAACTTAACAGCATTTGGCATCTATGAAAGAGCTTCAATAAATGGTAAGTTAATATGTAATTTCTTTAAGAGTTTAAGGAATTTACTGAATTGCTCGTCTGTGCGGTCTTTCCTTATCGCGTTAGGATATGGGACGCGAGGCTGATACTCTTTGACAACTAGTTCTTTATGACTTACCTCATCCTTACCTCTACTTACCACAGTTTCCTTACTTGGCTCTACTATGGTTTTGACTAACCCTTCTTCATCAACCATGTCGATGGCATCGAGTTGCTCCTTAAGGTTAGTCTCGATGTTGCTTGGTAAACCATCTTGTGGTTTTTCAGAGATTAGCTTAGCGAGCTGGCCTATTTGAGTCTCAAGTCCTTGGATGGATGCTTACTGGTTCTTAAGTGCCGTCTCGGTGTTCTGAAAATGGGTTTCTAACACGGAGATGAATTTCGTGAGCATCTCCTCAAGGTTTGGCTTTTTCTCTTGCTGGTAAGGTGGTTGCTGAAATCCCGGAGGAGGTGGTGGTCTCTAATTTCCTTGGTTACCTTGTCCTCCCCATGAGAAATTGGGGTGATTCCTCCAACCTGCATTGTAGGTGTTACTATAAGGGTTATTTTGATATCAAGGATTATTACCCATATAGTTGGCTTGCTCGTTTTCCATGCCATATCCATAGGTGGGGTACCCAGAATTGCTCATGTTTCATTGGATTAAGTCACACTGCATCACTGGGTGTACCTGCGTAGAACCAACCAAATCGTCAATCTTTTTATTTAAGAGTTCTACCTGATTAGAAAGCATAGTGACCGCATCAACATTAAAAACCCCGGTAGCTTTTTGTGGCTTTGTTCTCATGACTTGCCACTGATAGTTGTTTAGTGACATCTCCTCTATAAACTCGTAAGCTACTTTTGGTGTTTTGTTATTGATTATTCCACCGGCAGCTGCATCGATCATCTGTCTCGTTGAGGGGTTCAAACCATTATGAAAAGTTTGAACTTGTAACCATAGGGGTAACCCATAGTGAGGGCACCTTTTCAATAAGTCCTTGTATCTCTCCCAAGTATCGTAAAGTGTTTCTAAATCCATCTACGCAAAAGAAGAGATATTATTCCTTAATTTAGTCATTTTAGCTGGCGAAAAATATTTGAGTAAAAATTTTTCAGTCGTTTGTTCCCATGTAGTGATAGACCCTCGTGGTAAAGAATTTAACCACTGTTTAGCTTTATTCCTTAAGGAAAATGGGAATAGCCAAAGTCAAATGGCATCATCAGAAACACCATTTATTTTAAATGTGTCGCAGAATTCCAAAAAGTTGGTTAAATGAGCGTTAGGATCTTCATCCTACAAACCATCAAACTGAACAAATTGTTGTAGCATCTGAATAGTGTTACGTTTCAATTCAAAATAATTTGCAGCAATAGTAGGCCTAACAATACTAGATTCAGTACCAGCCAAATTAGGTTTAGCATAATCATACATAGATGAGGAACAGGATTTTGCTTAACAGGATTTGCAGCTACTGCAGGAGGTAGCTGATTATCTTGATTTGCCTCTATCTCTTTAGTAGATATTGGTTCTTCTTATTGTCCTTGTTCTGGGTATCGCAGGCTTTTTCTTATCCCTCTGCGAGTTCTACGAACTGTGGCTTCTAAGTCATCGTCAAAAAGCAAAGGTCCTGACTGGTTTCTTCTAGTCATAAACTAGAGATACCTGTCAATGTAAAGAAGAAAGAAAAATTTAGTAAATAAAACCTAATATAAACACTGAAAATAATTAAAAGTAGTAATGGCTAAAGTAATAGAAATAGAGTGTTCCTAATATTTCAGTTCCTCAGCAACGGTGCCAAAAACTTGATCTCGTGATTGTGATGAGGTAATAAAATTGATCGTACCTAGAAACTAACTATTATCACGATAAAAGGCAAGCGCACTTATCGAATAGTAGTATAGTTAACGGCAAGACTAAAATATCGAATCCAAGGAACTAAAAGTACTAGTAATAGATTCCTTTCTATTATCTAGCCTAAGAATAAAGAGGGGGTTTTGTTGTGAACTATCTAAACTAAACTAAAGAAACGATGAAAGTAAATTGGGAGAGATTACTTTGGAAAAACTGATTGATAAGGACAATACCTAAGGAAGAATCTACCTAGACTTCACTTGTTATCTAACTCTGAACTAGACGATTTCTTCATTCGAATTGATCCGTAGAGATCCCTAAATTATGTTAATATCTCCATCGAGAATAAGAACAACTAATCCTAGGTTGATTAATTGAAATCTCTTTCTAATTAAAACCCCTAGTCTTGCATTAACTCGATCTGCGGATCCCCATATTAGATTTGACTCTAATTTGGCATATTTTCGTCGTCCTATGTCTAGGATTGCGATCAACTCCACTTAATTGTGTTGGATCTACTCTTAAACAGTGAATTTTGCTCCTCTGCCTAAGCACATTCGACTTAAATTAATATCCCGAAAATATCAATTCAAGAATTAAAAACACAATTAAGAACAAATCGAATATTTATCATATAGTTCAGATAACAATAACAAGATTCATTTTAGGTTCCATCCCCCTTAGGTATTTGGGGGTTTAATTCATGTTTATAAAAAGAAACATCTCAGAAAAAAGAACATAACAAAACAGAAGAAAACCCAAAACTCCTAAAAAGATTGAAGGGAGATCCTCTGTCTTGATGTAGATCCTGGCTTATAAGATGGATCAATCGGCTTTTCTTCGAGTAATTCCCTGCCTTTATCTCTCCGTCTTGACAAGAAGACTGTACACCCTTGTAATTGCCTCCTAGGGTATTTATAGAGAGTTTAGAATGTCTTTCTTAGCCCCTAAGTAGCCTTTTCCGCATAAAATTGAACTTCATCATGACAGGGACACGCCCGTGTGCCTTACTCGTGTGAGTCGATGTTGGGCCATGCTCAGGCCTGTTAATGTGGCACGGCCATGTGACACGCCCGTGTGGTGAACTCCAGGCCGTATTGTTTCCTTGCTTTGGCCTATTTTCTCTGTTTTCAGCCCATTTCTTGTTCTTTTCACTCTCCTATGCTCTCCTAAGTATAAAACATGAAACTAAATGATTAGGAGCATCAAATTCCACAAAATAAAATGATAATTCATCCTTAAATGTGCTAAATGTGGGATAGAAATATGTATAATTTACAGTTTATCAAGATGTGAAAATGAAGCTGACCTTCAGGTAGAATTAAGTGTACCTAGTAACTTGCTGAAAATAGTTTTCTGTTTGACTATAGAAAGATTTTTTAGGAAAGGGTGTGAAGCTTACCTCACTTTTGTACTGAACACCCAAGTATCTGAGAAGAAAGTTGATTCAGTGCTAGTAATATACGAGTACCTAGATGTGTTTCCGGAAGAGTTGCCCGTATTACCTCTAGAGAGGGAAGTAGAGTTTGGTATCTAGTTGGTCCCTGGCACGACACCTATCTCTATTGCTCCGTATAGGATGGCACTAGCGGAGTTAAAGGACTAAAAGTTCAGCTACAAGAGTTCACAGATAAAGGATTCGCTAGACCGAGCTATTCTCCATGGAGAGCGCCGGTCCTATTTGTCAAGAAAAAGGATAGTTCAATGAGATTGTGTATAGACTATCGGTAGCTCAACAAGGCTACAGTGAAGAATAAGTATCCTTTACCAAGGATCGACGACTTGTTTGACCAATTAAAAGGAGTGACCATGTTCTCTAAGATAGACCTAAGGTCGAGGTATTACCAACTTAGAGTTAAGGAGCAATATGTACCGAAAATTGCCTTCCTGACAAGGTATAGGCACTATGAGTTCCTCGACATGCCCTTTGGTTTGACGAATGCCCCTGCGGTATTCATGGACTTGATGAACCGCATTTTTTGACCCTACTTGGAAAAGTTTGTGGTCGTCTTCATTGATGACATACTTGTATATTCTTGTGATAAGGGTTAGCATGCGGAACACTTGAGGACCGTATTGCAGACTTTAAGAGATAAACAATTGTATGCCAAATTCAACAAGAGTGAATTTCGGCTACGAGAGGTTGGATTTTTGGGCCACATTATGTCAGGTGATGGGATCAGAGTCGACTAGAGTAAGATTTCTGCTATTGTAGAGTGGAAACCGTAGAGGAACGTGACAGAAATTAGGAGTTTCCTGGGCCTAGTGGGTTACTACTGACGATTTGTTAAAAGATTCTCAATGATTGCTACTCTAATGACGAGGCTATTTCAAAAGGATGTTAAATTCGAGTGGATCGATAAGTGCCAACAGAGTTTTAAAAGATTAAAGGCCTTGTTAACGGAACCCTAGTTTTAGTGCAATCCAAGTCAAGAAATGAGTTTATGGTTTATAGTGATGCTTCCTTAAATGGATTAGGGTGTGTGCTCATGCAAGAAGGCAAAGTAATAGCCTATGCCTTGAGGTAGCTAAAGCCACACGAGAAAAATTATCCAACCCACGATTTAGAGTTGGCCGCCATTGTATTTGCAGTAAAGATTTGGAGACACTATTTGTATGGCGAGAGATGCTGAGTTTTCACGGGCCACAAGAGTCTGAAGTATTTGATGACACAAAAAGAGTTAAATCTACGGCAACTAAGATGGCTAGAGTTGCTAAAAGATTACGAGTTGGTGATTGATTACCACCCTGGAAAGGCGAATGTGGTAGCCGGCGCATTGAGTAGAAAGTCTTTGTTTGCCTTAAGGGCTATGGATGCTCAGTTGTCTGTGATCGACGATAGTTCAATTTTGGTTTAGTTGAGAGCCAGATCGATGTTTTTGCAAGAGATCATTGAAGCTCAGAATAGTGATAAGGAACTAAAAACTAAAACCACTCAATGTGAGACGGGAAATGAAAAAAGATATTTCAGAGTTTGTCTCAAAATGTTTCAGAGTTGAGACTTCATAAAAACTAAAACCACTTAGTTGAGACTTCAGAGTTGGGGCCGACGGTTGTTTAATGTTTCGAGACTGGATCTGTGTACCTAAGGAGGTAGAGCTTATTTAGAGGATTTTGCAAGAGGCACATAGTAGTCATTTATCGATTCACCTGGGTAGCGTGAAAATATATAATGACTTAGGAGAATGTATTGGTGGCCGAGAATGAAATGAGATATTTCAGAGTTTGTCTCAAAATGTCTAGTGTGTCACCAAGTAAAAGCCGAACACCAAGTGCCTTCGAGTTCACTTCAGCCGATAATGGTTCCTGAATGGAAGTGTGACCGCATTACCATGGATTTTGTTTTCGGGCTACCTTTGTCGTCAAAGAAGAGAGATGCAGTATGGTCGTTGGTGATAGACTGACGAAGTCAGCTTACTTCATACCAGTTCATACGAATTACTCACTCGAGAAACTAGCCGAGTTGTACATTTTCAAAATGGTAAGATTGCACGGAGTGCCTTTATCGATAATTTCGGACGGAGATCCCAGATTCACATCTCGATTTTGGAAAAAATTGCAAAAGGCATTGGGGACGAAGTTAAATTTTAAAACAGCTTTTCACCCGCAAACAAATGGCCAGTCAGATAAGGTTATCCAGATACTTGAGGATAAGTTGCGATGTTGTGTTCTAGAATATCAAGGTAGCTGGGATAAGTACTTGCCGCTGGTAAAATTCGCCTACAATAATAGCTATCAATTGAGTCTTTAGATGGCGCCTTATGAGGCTTTGTATGGGCATAAATGCCGGACACCCTTGTATTGGTTAGAACTCAAAGAGAACCAGATACACGGGGTTGATTTGGTTAAAGAGACCAAAGAGAAGGTTAAGGTAATACGAGATTGTTTAAAATTCACCTCAGATAGACAGAAATCCTACGCGGATTTGAAACAGAAAGAGATCGAGTTTCAAGTTGGGGATAAAGTGTTTCTGAAAGTTTCCCCGTGGAAGAAAGTTCTCAGACTCGGTAGGAAAGGCAAATTGAGTCCACGATTTATCAGACTTTACGAGGTGATTGAGAGAATTGGACTGGTAGCATACCGTCTAGCATTGGCTCAGGAGCTAGAGAAAATTCACGATGTCTTTCACGTATCAATGTTACGTTACTACCACTCTGACCTTTCGCAGGTGATCTCGCCGGCAGAGATAGAAATAAGTCCGGATATAACCTATGGTGAAGAGCCGGTTAAGATTTTGGCTCGAGAGGTTAAGCAATTGAGAAATAAGAGTATAGCGTTAATGAAGGTATTATGGCATTGACATGGACTCGAGGAAGCCACATGGGAACCAGAGGAGACGATGAAAGATCAGTACCCGAACCTCTTCAACGGTAAGATTTTCGGGGACAAAAATCCCTAAGGGGGAGAATTGTAACAGCTTGAAATTAGGATTAGTCGGACTAGTGATTTCGAGATCACTTTTCGAGGTTTAATGAAATTATTTTTGCCTTATTTTAAGTGTTATAATATTTTTGTAAGGGTGTATGAAAATTTTGATGAATTGATTCACGCGATTGAAGGCTTAATCGCAAAAAATGACTAAATCGCATAAGGAGAAAAAGTTGCTAATTACTAGAAAAGGGTGTTAATTAGCTTGAAAATCAAAATTTGGGGTGTTTATTGGGCAAATAGTCCCTCTTGTAAAGCATGGCAGGCCATAGAAAAGAATAGGCATGGAAAAGTCAAAAAGGTATATGGTTTAGGTAACTAATGGATAAAATAATAGCCTAATTGCCTAGCTATCATTTTCTCCTTCATTTCTTCTCCACAGTAACCGAATTTTCTCAGCCATCTTTGGGGGTTTTAGAAACTTAAAATTTTAGCAACTTTGTACACTCACAAGTCAGTGATTTTGAGACATTTTCTTGAATTTTTTTTGCTTATTTAAGACCCTTGTAGCGTGAGCTACATTTTGAGGGGTATATTGTGCAAAATGGTTGAAAGTTTAAAGTTTTGCCATTGTTGAATAAGTGCTCTTTGCTGGAATTTTAGGAAAGAAAATGAATGTAGGTTGTCAAATAAACAACTTTTGTGAAAAAGGTTGCATGAAAACACTCAAATTGGACCTAATTGTAGAAGTTGTAAAATAAGGAGTAATTGTGTGAAATAATGAGAAATTGGGGCAGCCATAAGAGTAAAAAGAGTTTGATGTGGCTTGGTGAATAAGAAAATTTGATAAAAATCGATTTCTGAGCCTAGGGGTAAAATGGTCATTTTGCCAATGTCTAAGGGCAAAATGGTCATTTTGCCAAATTTATGATTTTGAATTGTAAGATTGAATTGGTAATTAAAACTAGTGAATTTTCATTCATATAGATCAAGAAGTACGAGACCCGAACTTGGACTACGAAAAGACCAAACTCGTAGATTGAATTCGATCAAGTTATCGCATTTTGTATTCTGAGGTAAGTCTATATGTAAACGATACATCTTTTTATTTACATTTTAATTCATGAATGCATTATATGATGTGTTATGAAATGTTATCAGATTAGAATGAAAATGTGAAAAGCGAGGGTATGAATGAAACTTGGTGAAACATAAATAAAGGTGGGTTATGTGCGTGACCACCGAGTATTGGTAAAATCGATGAGCTAGGTGCTAATAATCTTGTTGATGATTAATATCGATGGGCTATGTGCGATACCATCGTGAAATTTTGATAGAGGTGGGCTATGTGCGAGACCACCTTGTATAACTGAATAAGGTGAGCTAAGTGTGAAACCACCTTATTATTGTTAACTGAATGGCTAAGTGCGATTTACTTTGCATGGGTTGTTGCATGGATATATATATTGTGGATTTGTCTAAGTGAAATTATGAGTATTGGGGTTGTATATATATGAGTGCAGGGAATGTATGTGATTGATATGTGCTTTGTGCGTGAATTGTGTCAAGGATATTATGAAATGTGTGGGACAAGTAAATTATGATTCAGTTGTATCGACAAAGTTGAACTACTTTTTAATTACTCAACGTAATGTTATGGTATCAAATGTTTGCATATTGATTTACTAAGCTTTACACTTACCCCTTTCTTTTTCCATTTTCCTATAATGCTGCCTAGCTAGATCGTAAATCATCAGACGTCAGAGGTCTCGCTCACACTATCGGCTAGATCTTTCGGTATAGTAGTTTTACTTTTTGAGAAATATGGCATGTATAGGGCTCTATTCTTTTGTCAAGTATCATGTCACTCTTGGCAAAATGTGTTGGCTTGTATTAGAAAATGATTCTCTTTTCTGTAATGCCATGAATGATGGTTAACATTGAAGGTTATTTTATGGAAAAGTTGATGTTATTCACAAATGTGAGTACTAGATGTAGAAATATGTATGCATGTTTGGATTGTTGTATAACGAACATGTTGGGATGCCAACTTATGGCTATTAATTGAGTTTTTAAGTCTTGGTATGTTGATTTAGCATTGGTCTTGTTTTAGGGTGGCAAAGAGGCTTGGTAAATAGCCTACTTTGTCCACGCGGGTAGACACACGGACGTGTGTCTAGGCCGTGTGTGACACACGGTCCGTCCATGGGCATGTGATAAGGCTGTGTGTCCCCTGCACCTTGCATAGATAGAATTAAATGCCTATCAGTATTCCACATGGGCATGAGACACGACCGTGTGTCCCAACCGTATGGAGGACACGGCCAGCATACGGGCGTGTGCTACGGTCTTGTGGTTACTGACGTCAGAAACAGAATACCCAGGTTTTTGCACACGGGCTGCGACGCGGGCGTTTCTTGGCCTTGTGAGAGACACGAGCTGAGCACATGGGTGTGCGCCACGGCCGTGCATCTGCTGACGTCAGAAACAGAATGTCAAGATTTTTACACACGACCTGCGACACAGGCGTGTCATGGCCGTGTGAGGGACATGGCCTGGGCACACGGGCGTGTGCCAGGCCGTGTAAAAACCCCTGTAGGTTAAATGTTAGAAATTATATCTGCACGGATGACGGGCACGGGCGTGTCCCTAGATTGTTTAGGCCGTGTAAGGTATATGGGCCATTATCACAACTATGTTTTGAGGCCACACAGGTGTGTTGCACTTCCATACGGGCATGTGCCCTATTTTTAGTGGTATTTCTTGGAAGTTTTCTAAGTGTCCGAAACGATTTCAGGTTGTTTCCAAAGAGTCTTTTAGGCCTTGTAGGCCGGTATGATGGACCGAAGAGCCATGTTTGAAAAAGTTTTAAATTGGGACGTATTGTGGTGGTTTAAGTAGAATAAATTGCATGTGTTTTAATAAGGTAATGCCTTCTACCCTGTTCCAACGTCAGATACGGGTAAAGGGTGTTACAATTAAAGTGCACCAAATCAACCATAAACTTTAAAGTATAAACATACCAAATCACTATTACAAAACAACCTATACATGCCATTGTTAACCTTGGCCAAAATTACTCAAAAACTACTGATTTGACTATTGGATAGTGTGACAGATCTCCGACGAGCTTCCAACCAATTGAGCTTTCGATAATCTATAAAACAAAGAAAATAACTATGCAAGCAATGAATGCTTAGTAAGCTCATATAAACTTAAACTAAACTTACCATTTCATTTGCATAATTTATAGCATAAATATAGCATCAACCAAAACCATAAGTGTAACACCCCGAATATTTTTACAGTAAGATAGTATCCTTGATATAGTAAAATAAGGAAATAAAGTGGCAAGGAGAGAAAATTTGAGTTATGTCATTGGGAAGTATATTATGACAAATTAATTCAAGAAAGGACTAAATTGTAAAAGTGAGAAAAGTTTTGTTGCCCAAGAGTAAATACTCAAAATTTAAGGGGTTAAAGAGTAAATATGAAAAGTTAAAGGACCAATAGTGCAAATATTTTATGGGTGGAATAATCTAGAAACTAAGGAAAAAGGATGAATTAGGACCAAATTGAATAGATGAAGAATTATGAGGGACTAAATTGTAATTTTATCAAAATTAAGCGATGACTCAACAATGGAATTTTAAAAGATCACAAAGGGCAAAATGGTCAATTGGAAGAGAGAGAAATCTAGAAAGTAATGATGATGTTGGAGATATTTTAGATTAATTAATTAATTAATTATTAGTTATTAATATTTTAATTTGATTTTTTATATGATATTTTTACTATTTTATTATTATTTTATTAGTATATATAAAGAAAGAAAGATGAGGAAATTCTGATCCAATTTCCATGCATTCACGTTAGGAAGAAGAGAAGAGAAGAAAGAAACTTTTCATTCTTTACAATTTAGTCCTTCCACCAAAAATTCACCATTTTAACCTAGAAATCAAAAGAATTTCCATAGCTACCAAAGGAGAAAAATGTTAAGGAGACTATGGGAAGTTAGAATGTCAAGTTGGACTCAAGAAATAGAAGCTGGAAGAGAGAGAATATCAAGTTAAAGATTGAAAACAAGGGGAAAAGGTAAGAACATCAATATTTTCATATATTTTTAAGTTTGATATTATTGAAAAAGCATGGAAATGATGTTAATGTAGAGTTTTCTTATATATATGGTTCTATGTTCTTGATATATTAATGAAGAGAAATAAGAGAAAGTGATGGGAAATATTGTAGAGAAAGGAAATAAGGGTGTTATAAACTTAGTAATTAATATCTTGCACTAAAACAGTTTGGACAGCAGCAGTAAGTTAACTTTGAAAAATCACCAAAAATTGTAGAAACTGAATTAGAAGTTAAGTGAGACATGGAATGTTGAGCCTATTTTCATATAAAAGAAACATAACAAGTAAACGAATTCTGTATTCTGAGATATTTATATTTTTGTAAGACTGGTTCAGAATGATTTTGGGATCCTCTGTTCTGACTTGGAAAAATCATTAAAAATTGTATAAATATGACTATGGGACATAATTTATATGGTTGGATTATTTAATGAGTCTATTTTCAAGAGAAATAAACGAAAACATCATCCAAATCCTGTATGAAGAGATAATTAATTTTTAGTGAAGAAGGGTCAGAACTGTTAGATAGCAGAACAGGGGTGACTTTAAAGAATAAACTGTACTAATTGACTAAACCAAAAATTATGAAATTTTTATGGTAAGAAGATATATGAGTATAGTTTCATAAAAAATTAGCGAATCTTAATTTGGAGTTCTGTACCTCAAGATATAAATAATTTAGTGACTATGACTCAAATGGACAGCTTTGAATATACACATAAGTAAATAGTGAAATTACTGATAATGTTACTCATAAGCATGTTATATAAATTAAGGTTGTGGAATGGAGAGGAGGAGGAGGAAAATATGTATGAATAATCAGTTAGCATGGCTAATTTGTATGTTTTAGGCTAGGGACTAAATTGAATAAAAGTACAACTTTATGGGTAATTTTGTAAAAATGTTAGAAATGATCAAATTACATGAAATCGATTATATTATTATTTAAATTTCAAAATTCAAATGAAATTACTAATTTAGTTTAAGATCGGGAAAAACATGTTTTAAGGATTAAATTGAAAAGTGTTGAAATTATGTAAAATTTTGATATTTTATAGAATTTATGGGTTGTTATTAATATGTATGATGATAATGGCTGGAAATAAGGATTAAATTGCAAGAATTTATTTTTCTGAGCCTAAGGGTAAAATCGTCATTACTTAAAGATTTAGGGGCAAAATGGTAATTTTTCCTAGATCATTAATTGAATGTATTAGAATATAGAATAAATGAAAACGATCACCAAATTTATTATAAAAATCTGAATGACTCAAATACGAGACTGGAATATGGAAAGAAAAATGACATTTATCATGACATGTAAATATGTGATTACCTTTGAGACGTTGATACAAGGAAATTAAGTATGTTGACACGAATAATAAATCCAAATAAAATATGTCGAGAAAAATAAATATGTTTGCGGGAAAATATGTCTAATTTTAAGTGGTTCGAAATATAAATGTTAGATGAAATAAAATATTTGATAAATAAATTAGTAACTCCAGTAATACTCCGTAACTCTAATCTGGTGTTGGATTCGGGTTAGGGGCGTTACAATAAGTTTGAGCCTATACAAGCATTATCAACTCACAAGTTAGTATACTTGTCCATGATTCACATGAATTCAACCATAAATTGATAGATTTCCATACATGTATATACATTGAACTCATCAACCTTTTTATAAATTCATGACTTATTCATTTGCATACTTTCTATTTCATTTCCTTTTCGTACCCATTGAACCATCTAGAATTTCATCGGATACTCCGAAAAGCTCACACATAGTGTGCCTTTACATATAACTGCAACCTTTCCTTTACATTATTGCTCATACGAGCTGTGAAATGGGTCTGCTCACACGAGCTGTGGGTCAGAATGTAAGCTACATGATATTGCTCACACGAGCTGTGGAGAATCCGCAACAAATACAGGACCTTAGCCAATGGTTGGACATTCAAGACTAGCACACGAAACATGAAATCCCTAATGACATGTCATTTGTACCCTAAGAATTTTTAAGGTTCAACCGGGACTTGTTATCCGTCAATTCATCATAGCATGAATATATTTATTTTCATATTCATTTATATTACAACATAGCAAACATTAAAACGATTGTAGTTCATAAGAACTTACCTCGATGACTAGATTGTAGAAGTGTAATTTGAACTAATCCAAAGCTTTAGTCCTAACATTTGTTAAATTCACAATAAAACCCATGAATTTATACATTTAACAATTTAATCCTTATTTCCAAAATTAAACAAAAATCACTTAACAAAACATATTTATTTTACAAAAAAGATCAATAATCCATCAACTAACATAAAAAACCTATTCAAAAACATTCATGGCAAGTCCCTCAACTTTTAACAATTTTGCAAATTAACCCCCAGGCTAGCTAGATTAAGCTAAAACAAACTCAAAAACATAAAAATCATTAAAAACAGGGCTTGAAAACTCACCATGCAATCAAACTAAGCTTGACCAAATGTTATTCTTCTCCAAAGGCTAATTTTAGGGTTTGAAACTAAAAATGATAAAGACAAAGTCTTTATTTTCTGTTTTATTTACTTTGTTTTTCTTTTTATTTACTAATTTACTAAATTAACCTTAATAAACCATTTAAACTACCATAAAACCCATCCATCACAATCCGCTATCTTAAAACATGGTATAATTGCCATATAAGTCCATCAACTTTCCTTTTCATAGCCATTTAGCCTTTTTAACTAATAGAAATCAACTTTTACCCCTTTTATGATTTAGTCCTTTTTACCTAATTAACCATTTAAACATCAAAATTTCTTAACGAAATTTTAATACAACCTAAATATAATCCTATAGAAATTAAATAAATAATAAAATAATAATTCACTCATCAAAATCGTGGTCCCAAAACCACCATTTCTGACATCACTGAAAACGGGCTGTTACACAATGAACTTGTCATTAGTGTGTTACACTTATATGATATCCTTAATCTCTTCGGGATAATATTCGTTCTCCCAATATGATCCTATTTTATCTCACGGTAGTCATTACATATTCCTTCATGAAAATTCAATCATTATCAAATAGTAATCAAGTCATTCATCACAAACACGAATAACCGATGACCACGTTTACTTTTCATCAACCATGTAATGTTAATGAGAGGATATCATTTACCAAAGTCTCAAGCTATGAATTCCACTTTTGTGAATGATGCTACATACTATAGAAGTCGTACACCCAATACACTAGCTTTTGATTCTTTATATATTCGAACTTAGGCTTTTACTTACATCAAAATGTACGAGTCAAGCATACATAGTCAGTCATCCACTCAAGATTTAGGTATGCTACCCTTTGAATGTCACAAGTGAAAAAAATCAATAAATGGATTCAATATTCTTCTTGGGTCTAGTCCGAAGTACTGCCAGTCCAGTCAATCAATCACATTTATGTCTCTATCTTCTAGAAGTTATCCACTCTAATGCTCAATATAAAGCATCTACCCCAATTGAACTTGATAGAAGACATATTAATCTTTCAATTAGTTTGCTCATTTTCGATTAGACTAAGGACATGTTCAGGTTCATCTACTAATATAAATTGTCTTTCTGTATTATGATCCAACCACGTAATACCACTTTGTATTAGTTTAAACATTAGACAACCAATGAGCAACATTTGCTTCCATTTTGCTTTGCTTGAAAAAAACCATATGAGGACAATCATACAAAGTATATTAATGTAATCAATGAAAATTTTTTTTCTTAACTAATCTGTTCGAAAAATTTACAAGTTTACAAACGAATATACAACACTCAAGTCACCAGATCTAACACATGATTCACATGATTTTTTATCCACATTATGTAAAGAGATCGAATTACCATATATTTATTTCATTTTAATGATATTGTGTGTCTTTGTCATGTTTTTATATAATTTAACATTAATTCATAATTTTAAATTTATTTACAATTACTTTTTTAAACCTGAGCATAGGTAGTTAGAAAGTCTAGTATATATTTAAAAGTAAAACTAAAAATAAAAATACTAAAGAGAAGAAAAAAATTAAGCAAAAGTTTAGAAGCTTGGGTTACCTTCCAAGAAGCTCCTTATTTACAGTCTTGGAAATATTATCTTCTTTGTAATCCTGTCAAGAACTTGAACCAAACAACACTCTTCCTAATCTTGCATCAAGTTTAAAGTAGAGAAACCTTAAAGGTTACCTATTCATTTTCTACCTTTATTCTAAGCTTACCCTTTTAGACATCAATGAATGATCGCCCTATCGCTAATGAAGGTTTACCAAGGATAAAGGGAGCATCAGTGCCTTTCTCTATGTCTAGAACTATAAAGTAAAAAAGAAAATAAAAGTTTCCTACCTTCATAATAACATTCTCCACAACACCCCTAAGATATGCTAGAGTTATATCAGCTTACCATAATGTAACTAATGTAGGTATTGCCCCTCTTAGTTTGAGCTTATTATAAACTGACGACGACATCAAGTTGATGCTTTCTCTTAGATCACACAAAGCTTTAGTAGAAAAATTAACACTAATGGAGCATCGGATATTGAAACTACCTGGGTCCTCAAGCTTTAAAAACAACTTATGTTATAGAATTACATTGCATTCTTCAGTTAAAGCCATAATCTCATAATCTCCGAGACACATTTTCTTCGACAATATGTCTTTCATGAACTTAACATAACACGACATCTACTCTAAGGCCTCCTCAAATGGAATGTTTACAGTTAGTTTCTTAGACACATCTAGAAATCATTAAAATTGTTTATCCAGTGTGCTCATTTGGAATCACCGTGAGAATGGAGGAGGTAGATAAACTAGAGCCTTTTTCTCAACAAGTTTTAATTTTGACTTTTCAACTCTTTCTTTATTCTGCTTAGAATTTTGGGGAAAACTCTGTCAACCCCTTTTTCTATGATTAAATCTTGTTAATTAGATTAACTAACCTAGTGCAACTAGGGGTCTCTTTACTACTTCTAAACAAAATTGAATTAGATTGCTCATTTCGGTAATCCATCTTTGGATTTGGTTGTGTGTTAGCCAACAAAGTTCTTTTTGATCGACTGCTCAAAGCATTTGCAAAATGGCCTAGTTGTTCCTCTAATGATAGAAGGGTTGCCTCTTGACTTGAGACTTGAGCTTCATTTTTTTGCATGTATTCCAAAAAGAGTTCTTCAGTTGTTTTCTTAGGTAGACCTTGTGGCTACCTTGGTTGAAACCCAAACAGAGCATTTGATCTAAATTGGTGCATTAGTTCCCTAATGATTATTCCTCTATGAAAATTTTGAGTGGTTTCTCCATTTAAGATTATAAGTATTGACAATGGCATTGTTTTGTTGTTGGCTCTAGTTTCCCATATACTTTGCCTCTTTGATATATTCATAACATTACTTAGTAGAATGTACACCCCATGCATTAACTCTTGTTGGTTTCTTTGATACAGTATGCTCATAAACCTTATAATTTCAAAAGATTAGATCTTCCAAAATCACATAAGCATATTTTGAGAACTTTCACACCAACGAACCTCCAAATGCATCATTTTCTTAAATTTTCGTCGCAACATCTAATCCACTATAAAAAAAACCAAAATATGTTGAGCGCTTTCCATGCCATGGTGTGGGCACTTTCTAAGAAGTTCATTGTACCTTTCCCATGCATCATACATAGTCTCCCCCTTATATTGAGTGAAAGTGTAAATATCCCTTAAAATTTTGATAGTTTTAGCAAGAGGGAAATATCTAGCTACAAATTTATCCACCAATTGATCCTATGAAGCAATAGAGGCATGGAGGAGAAAGTTGAGTCAATCCTTAGCTCTCCCATCTAGAGAAAATTTAAACAACCACAGTTTGATCACCTCATCGAATATCCCATTATACTTGACAACCTCATTAATCTATAAGAAAGTTCTTAGATGAAAATTTGGGTATTCACTTAGTAGTCCAAAGAATTTGTTGTTCTTGAAGTTATTTGCCTCAATGGTAGGTTTAGCAATATTAGAGTGATATCCCTTATCTAGTGGCATGTTGTAATCAATACATCTCCTTCTTGATTGTTGAGGTGCTTTTAACATCAATGGTTGGTTACCAACCAAGGTGGGTTGGCTCCAAGATCCTCAGTATTCTCATTTTCCATTTCAGTTGGTTGTACTTTAGCTTGTCTGGTTACTTTTCAAATTTGGTGATAAGTCTTTTAATTCTCTGATCAAATGGTTTTAAAGAATCTAACCTAAATTTGCACATGCAATTTTAGAGTACTGAAAAAAATAAAAAGATATGATCTCAGATTACTCATGAATAAAATTAATATTAGTATAATATAACTTAAAATTTTGGTCCTTGGCAACGATGCAAAAATCTTGATGACTAAAATTTTTAATGCAAGTGTACGTGTCGATCAAGTAAATAAGGTGATAAGAAGAGATCGTTCCTACGAAGACCAAATTTTAAGCTTCTAAGTAGCAACTATTCAATTTTATCTAATCCATATCAATAAAATAAACTCTAATTACTACTAAAATTAAACTAAGCAAATTATAAAGATTTTACTAAAGCAATGAAAACTTTCAAGTTTCTAAATCAATTTTATGGACTTATAAGACTCTAACTTCACCAATCTAGCTAATCAATTATCTCTCATTCGATTGTTTAATATATGTAATTACTAACCTATGATTCAATGGCATTAATTAGACCCTTCCAATATCTAGCTAAATTAATCTCCCTTCCCCACTATCTATATTCCTATGCTAGGCAAGTTGGGTTAAGTCATTAAAAATAAATGAATTTGGTTGATTAAGGCATCAGAAATATTCCTATCCTAGCTACAAATCAACTTGCTCACCATGCTACTAAATTTAATCCTAATTTATTCAATCTAGATCTAAACTTTAACTTTCTCCTGCAAGATAAATTAAGGTTATCAAATTAATACAACTTAGTGGCCAAACAAACAGATTAAATAAGCACAAGACTGAATAAGTAATTAACATAGATCAAAATAATTGAAGAGAAAAATAGTTAATTAACTAAGGTATAGGATCCATCAAGAAAAAAAGTTTAGTTCATTGAGAATTGTGAAAACATCACCCAAAAAAATTCAAAACAAACTTGGATAAATGAAAAGATAAAAAGAAACAATTTAGAGAGAACATAGATGAAGAAGATGAATTGAGCTTCTTGGATCTCTTTTTCTTCTTGTCTTTGTAAGCATGAAATTTCTCTTGTTGTTAGAGATTTTTCCTTTTGCCTCCAAATAATTTTCTTTCTTTTTTTTGTCTTTTCCATAAAGGGTTTTAATTCATACCTCTTAATCTTTGAGTTTTTATTATGACACTACACAAAATAAAGAATTGCAATGGAGCGAACTGCTTGCTGCCAAAATTTTTAAATTTAAAAACATGCTAAGCTACAAATTTGATCCGGTGGAGCAAAAAACGTCTGTTTATCACTTTTTATTTTAAGCTCCAATTCTTCCCTTCTTCACTTTGGACCTACAATGACAAAATAAAAAATAGCAAATAAATTTGAACTAATTCTAAAAATGATAAAAAAAATAAATAAATTTCATATAAAATATAATTAATTCGAGAAACCGTAAAATATAGCAGGAAGTAATCTAACTACTACGATTTAATCGTAAAATACTATAAAAACTATACTAAAATAACTCTAACTATGGGAGTTATCAAGTTGCAACTTAACAAATATATTATAAAAAAACTCAATAATTTTTCAAAATTAAACTTTTATAGATTAATCTCTATAAGTTAATGTTGTGTCTTGTGATAAATTGAGATTTTTATACAAGATTAATTTTTTATTGATGGAATGAATTATGGATATTGATCATATATGAGATTCCTAACAACTTGATTAACAATTTTTAGAAGATGATTAATACAAATCTTTGAAGAAATTATAATTGATTGTTTTTATAATCTTAAATTTAATCAATATTGATTAGAATATTAACTTTTGTTTTTTAGAAATTATTATTTCCAGTATGATTATTGTGAATCTTATATTTATGGCCATCTTGTGTTTGAAATATTACATTTTTGTGACACTAAAAAGTATTTGAATATTTTTTTTTAGAGAATTACAAATTGTATGTTAATATCATGATAACTTTAATGTGTTTAAGTATAAAATATTTAACAAGAATGGAGAAATATTTTAAAAAAATATATATTGTGAAATAAATAAAAACAAGAAGAAAAAAGAATGAATGAATAGAAGCCAAGGCCCAAAGAAAATCAAATTTAGTTTAACCTCGAAGACCTTCTAACAATAAAAATAATGTAATGACATGATGAATCAAACACAACACATACCTATTTTAATTTCTCAAAATTTAATCCTTGATTCAAAATTTTCTAAGTCAGCGTTTGGCTTTAAATATCTTCAAACTCTAGATTTTGTTTTATACATACATATATATATATATATATATATTGCGGCTAAACTTAGTAGTTACATTATGGACCGTAATATATATATATATATGTATATATTCTGAAGTGGCGTATATATGTATATGTATATTTGATGGGATGGTTCATAATCGGGACACCGTTAAAAGGTTGAAGATAGGCTTAAGATGTAAAGGGTTGTGTGTTCTTTCCAATCAAAGGAACAAACATTTGGACAAATCAATTAATGTTGAAAAAGCAAGGGTTGAACGTGAAAAAAACAATTGCTTCTCTCATTGAATTAATTCCAATAGGTGAAGACTGAATCGTCAAATTTTTTCCCCCTGATAACTTTCTCCTTTACAGTGAAGAATCTTCACATTTCTATGCCTTGAAACACATGCATGTAAGCACTTGCACAGTCTCTCTCTCTCTCTCTCTCTCTCTCTCTTCTGGTCTTGGTCCAAATTGACAATTCCTTTTATCTATATATATGTATATGTAAGTGCTTCAGCAATTTCACCTTTGAGCAATGCCAATGCCAAAGCCAAAGGCTAAATTAACACATTCAAACTTATTGAAATTGTAAAAGGAGAATGCTGAGGTGATGATATAATATAGGAGTAAAGGAGTAGAGTACTCTCTTGTTCCTGTGTGGAATTATTGTATTTTTCATTCAAATTGTTATATACATATATTGATTGATTGCTTTTTCTGCAAAGTAGTAGTCTCCTCCAGTATGAATCACCTCCACACAACACAGCAGAAACACCAAAACGCCTTTATCACTATCACAATCTCTTTAAATAACAAATGTGGGGGAGGAAGGTACTCACGCCTTCCATTTGTACAGTTAAAATTGCTTCATTTCATATCTGCTGCATCATGTACATCTCTCACTTTTTGGCTGAATAAAAGAAAAAAGAGTAAATGTAAGCAGGAGTCGAAAAGAGGAAGGGATTAGGAGCTCGATTATCGAGCATTTTTAGCCTACCTGCACACTGCCTGTGAGAGTGAAAGGAGTGTTACTCACTGTTGCTACGCTCTCCTATGCATCTTCCCCCTCTCCTCCTTTGTCGCTCCCTTGTCTCCTCCATTCCCAAACACGCCAAAATCCAATCTCTCTGGGTCTCCACGGCCCCTTTATAAACCACCCTTCCCAAGCTCTCCCTACTTGTCATGAAATTATCCACTATTTAATGATTTGAGAACCATGCTGTGAGTTTCTTTATAGCAGCTTACTCGAGCTTTTTCTTGTTACATGGCACAGTAAAAAAAGGGTAAAAAAAAAAAAAAAAAACCAAATCTTTATTCATAGCCTTCTAGTCCCCACTAATCTTTCTTCTCCAAAAGACCAAAAATAAATCCCTTGTGTAGCACTAGCAGCAGTTATCAGCATGCAAGCTCCTTCCTTTACCAACAATAATATATCCCCTAGAGAAAGTTCCTGCCATGAAGCTGATGATCATGTAGAAGGTGAAGATTCCATAGTCTTATCACTTGGTCCTCCTGGACAAGCCCCACGCATTTCCAAATACCCTTTAACATCACATCCTTCAAGCTCAACGTCAAGCAAGGTCCCCAGCTGTCCAAACCCTACTAGTACTACCGAGACTGAAAGTGGTGTAACAGTTGCCCTCCACATTGGTCCACCAACAACAGTCGAGACCAGCTCTAGCAACTCTAATGACATTGGTAACAGTCTTGTTGAAGGACAGTACTGGATTCCTTCACCCGCCCAGATCCTTGTTGGTCCCACTCAGTTCTCTTGCAGTGTCTGCAACAAAACCTTCAATAGATACAACAACATGCAGGTTCCAAAAACTTACTACCTATAGTACTTATTGTATGACAAATCATTAATCACCTATTAGATTATTCTATGACATCATGGGATTTCTTCGTAATTAAGGATGTCTTGTAATGTTTGTCCCATTTGTTTCTTAGATGCATATGTGGGGGCATGGATCACAGTATCGGAAAGGCCCTGAATCCTTAAGAGGAACGAAACCGGCTTCTTCTATGCTGAGACTTCCTTGTTACTGCTGTGCTGAGGGCTGCAAAAACAATATAGATCACCCAAGGTCTAGACCATTGAAGGATTTCAGAACTTTGCAGACACATTACAAGCGAAAGCATGGAGCAAAGCCGTTCGAGTGCCGAAAATGCGGTAAGCCCTTTGCAGTGAGAGGGGATTGGAGGACACACGAGAAGAACTGCGGGAAGCTCTGGTTTTGCATTTGCGGGTCGGATTTCAAGCACAAAAGGTCGCTCAAAGACCATGTTCGAGCCTTCGGAGATGGCCACGCACCACATACCGTTGAGTATTGTGAGGTTGAAGTAGAAGATGATGATAACGATGATGTTGATGATAATGATAATGATGATGACAATGATGAGGACAACCATGCTTCTCTTTTCTTCTAATAATTGATTATTCTAGGGGTTTATCAACTTTTGATCGTTACTAATTAAGGTTTTAAGATTGCTTTGCATGCTTAGTAAATGATTCTATCTATAGATGGGAAGCTAGGATATGATGACAATCCATTAATACAGTGACACCCAAAGTTGTTTTTCTATGCATTTAGTGTTCCCAATTGCGGTTCGTTTATAATCTCTTCATCTTTGCCTTATGAAAATTGTTTTTTTTTTAATTAATTAACACTGAAATTTCAATGGGATCAACCAAGTTATAAGTAGGGATCGTAAAATAATCTCTAATAGAGTTGAGCTTTTTCTTTAAATCGATATTGGGTGAGGTTGGAGTAGGTTTTATTTTGACGATGCTTGGGTTTAATGCCAACTTTTCAATCAGAATACTCACAAAAGTACCCTACATAATGTATGTATTTTTTTTGGATTTTATGTCACTGTAAACACTTTTCATTCCTTCAATATATCTGTTCTTTTTGAGACAACACTAAAACTATTCATAGTCCCTTTCCAACTCATAAATAGGAAGATAATGCGCTTCATCGCACTGGGACCCACGTACTCCTATATTGGCAACAATGCTCATGCCTATCGAGCTAAAACTCAATCGACAAAGATATGGTTGTTTCTTTTATATTTTTAAATTTGCATTTGAAATACTTTTTAGTACAAAAAAAAGGGCTTCAAACTGAAAGCATAAACCGAGAAAGGACTCTAGAAATTAAATTCCTCTTTTTTATTTTTTTAAAATTTAAAGATTTTTTAATTTTTTCATAAATTTTGAATTTTTCAAAATTATATATTTTTAAAATTTTAGATTTTTTTTTTTGGAAAAAATATAAACTTTTTATGTATTTATAAAGAATAAGGGTCAAGTTGACAAAAAAACTATAAATATTGAGGGCTATAAAAATTATTTTACCTTTTTCTATAAAAAGCCACGTCAACAAATAACAGCAAAATTGGACTAAAGTTAGCTCAGGCACCAAAATTTTTAAATCAAGAAAAGCACAATAACTTAATAACTCAAAATTAAAGTATGCAGACTAAATTTTAAATTTCAAATTTCAAAAGAGTATAGGGACCCTGACATATTTAAACCTTTATCATTTTATATTTTATATGAGATCTATAAAAATTAATTTAAATCTAAATAAATCAAAAAATAATAATTACACGAGAAAAAATTGTATTAAATAGGAATGTTATCCCTCCCAATAGTTTAATGCCACATTAATAATTTTATCCTAAATTTCAAGATTTTCATTTAAATTTATTTTTTAAGATGAAAATGTTGACGTGGCATTAAACTATTAGAAAAGTGATACATATGATGTACAATCCTTTCCGATAATTACACGTAATATTATTCAACTTAAGGATCCATTGGACTCAAAGCTTTAGTTGTATCATTTCAATGAAAACAATTTTTTTATTTTTATATAATTTTTTTATAAATATATGTTATACATAATTTTTTTCACTCATACATACAACAATTTAGTATTATATAATATAACTTTTTAATATTTTACTACTATTATGTTGTACTATTATTATATTTTGATAAATGATATATAAAATAATAAAATATTAAATTAAATTTATATTAAGGGTGAGTTTGGATGGACAATGCATTTAGTTGCGATTAAAGTAAAAATAACGATGGCGGTAAGATTAGATACTATAACGATACCATAACGTGAAACAAAAAATAAGCTAAATGCACCGCACCCTACCACCCATCTAAACTCACCCTAAATATATCATTTATTTTTAGAATCAAATTTAAATTTATATCAAATTAGGGTGGGCAAAAAATCACCATCTCTAGTTATTAGTGGCTACTAATTAGTACATGCAATTACATGTTGAAATACTTATAAGAACGAGGGACAAATATATAAAATTAAAACATATGCATTTATCAGTTAATGCAGACCTTTTTTTTTTCTTATATGCATACTATATGTGTATGTATAATTATAGAAATACAGCATATATAGCTAGCTTATAACATCAAATCAATTAAAAGAAATCGAAAAAGAAATAGTAAAAGGAGAGAGAGAAAACCCTAAACAAGCTTTGATTAATGGGAGCAAATGCATATATGTGATTGTATAGATTAATGGAAGGAAGGTGGTGGTGGTACATTGAGGACAGGTGTGCAGAAAAGAGAACAGAGAGACAAAGTAGCAGTGGGGAATCACAGAGTCTACTGTTGATGGCGTTTGCAAAATAAAAAATACAAGAAATTGTGGACTCAGTCACTTTGTTTTTAATGGTTTAAACTCTGACTCAGTGAGACTGTACATCACATGTAAGAGAGTGAGAGTGAGAGTGAGTCATTGTTGTGATCAGTCTCCCTAAGCTTCGACTCACCCCCACCCCACTACTTAATCACACTTTGTCAGTCTCACCAATATTTTGATTGGGACAATGACCCACTGCTCCCCCACTCTTTTTTTTCCCTTTTATCTGTTTTTGGGGTTTCACCCAAAGTCTTGCTTTTTCCCCTTTTCCCTTTTCAGGCTCTTTCTTCTTCCCCCTTGATCTTGACATTAAGTACTTGTAAAATAATTTTTTTTCCCATGAAAATTATATTTAAGAGATTATTAGTGAAACTTGAATTTTGATGCTAGTAATATTGCTAATTAATATTCCATCAATTTGTGTAAAATAATGTTTTTTTTCAAAAATATTTAAAATGACAATAGGGTCATTCACATCATTGACTCAGTAATAAAATTTGTATAAATTTCAAGTTAATTGACACAATATGATTCAATTCATGCTATTGTAAACTCATTCCCTCTTGCCATTGTAATGTAATTGTTTGCTTGTAAAAAAAAATTGAGTATAGGACAGACTCATAAGAGACCCCTTAAAGTTTAGATAGCTCAAAACTTTTGAAAAATTTAAAAATTCTTAATAAGTCTTTCAAAATATTTAAAAATTTTAATTAAATCTCTTTTGAAATTTTTGTAAATTCTCATTAAGTCTTGCAATTTTTTAAAAGTTTTAATTAGACTTATTAAAATATATGAAAATCTCATTAAATCTTCCAAAATTTTAATCAAATTCCCAAAATTTAATGTCCAAATCCACAACTAGGCAAGAAAAAACAGTTTATAGCAAGGCAAGTCACTAATTTTATAGAGAGCTAAAAGTGATACTAACAAATCACCTACCAAATTAGACTATTAATAAGACTCAAATTTTAATACTTAAAAAAATGCAAATTACTATTCAACCAGCTAAACTCACTCACATAAAATAATGTTTCAAGTTGCAATAATTACATACATCTTATAGAATCTCCCATGCCAGGGGCTCAATAATAATATAATTGTAATTTGCTTTAAATCCTTTCTATTAACAATAAACCATCGCTTTGTTTATACTATTTTTAATACCCTTTTGATCACTTTTGTGTATCAATCAAAATCCTTGGCTTTTGTCCTTAAAGTGGCAACAAGCATATATATGGCCAAGCATGCAAATGCAATGCAGGCAGCGCAGGTATCTATCGACATTGCATGCATGGATCCATACAGTTCTGATATCATTATAATATAGTATATGTCATCTATTGGGATTTTATTTCAAGTGCTGCAATCCCGATATTAATATATAATATATTTAATGAAAAAGATAAATATCAGTACTAAAAGGAAAAGGAAGCTCCATATATGATATGATATTATCCTATTCTCCATGTGAATTTGTATGAAAAAGGTATGATACTTATGATTTGACATATATAGTTGCTGAAGTAGTGAAGTGTAAGATCCAAGGCCGACAGTAACAGCTTCTAAATCACCCATATCTAGCTTCTACTTCCCTATTTATTACTTATCTTTATTAATACCCCTTGCATTTTGTATAGAGGGATGATCCAGTTACAATATTTAATAAGATTAACTGTCAAATTTAATACCCTGATTGTGCTTGTTGTTTCCAATTAAATTTTTGATGTAATAACAAATGATTGCATTGATTTTAAGTCATTAATATTTACTTTTTTTTAATATTAAAGAGATAAATTTATTGATGTTTATTATCGGTAGTAATGATTAATTCTCTCACTATGGGTGCTCTCCAAAGAGGTAAACGGCTGACCATGAAATGAGCACCATCCTCATGAGCAAGGATCAAACCCCCAACATCATGATTAAGAGATGAGGTGAGCAACCATTACATCACATCTCATGGTTAACAGATAAATTTATTTAACCTTTAGGCTAAATAGTTGATACTATTTATCTAGTTGATAAATTAAAAAGTAAGGGTTGAAAATTTGTTTTGACTTGCATGGATGGAGTGATTGTAACAGCTTAATTTTTAGTGGTGCTGAAAAATGCGATTTTGGAATCTTATTTTCGTAAATCGAGTCCGTAAATATAAATAGGAATATTTATGGAGTTAACATGAAAATATGCTAAAGAATGGTCAAGTAATTTCGTCAATAAAACAATTAACTAAAACTTAGGGACTAAATTATAAAAGTTCAATCGTTATTAAATTTTAATTAACAAAATGCTTGAGGACTTAAATAGCAATTAACAAAATGAATGAAATGATAATTAAACCATTATTAAATGGGAGTTAGTCGATGATGATGTTAAATCTCACTTTGCTTAAAAAGTGAAAGATTAGTAAGGTTAAAACTTAATTATATTATTTACTAAATTAACTAAAGCTTAATTAAGATATAAACAGGTAGATAGTGGGAAATTCCATCATCTTCATCACTTTCCCACCATCCACCATAGATGAGAAGAGAATAAAGCTTCAATATTTTCCTTTCACATTTGACCACTATTAAGGTATGAAAATCAAGCTTTTTTCTTATAATATTTGTAGTTTTGTGATCATAGGAGTTTAATTTAGCTAGTCAATGTATTAATTTTTTCAATTATTAAATTTTTAGCAAGTTACCATTGTTGATTAATTGATGAATTAGACTCGAAATTGATAGATATTAAACTTAGATTATGAAAAGGACTAAATTGCAAAGCTAATTAAGCTTAGTTGTTAGCTTTGTAACAATAGGGGCCTAATTGAATAAATGAGAAATTTTTCATGAAATTATGCTTATAATAGAAAGTATAAGGTCCTTAATGAAAGAATGTGAAATCAAATTTTATTCCGAAGCTTGGAATTGAAAGTTAGGCTTATTCTGAGTTTAGGGACTAAATTGAATAAAATGAAAAATGTGTGTATAATAAAAATGGATTAATTTGAATCATGCATTTGATGGCATTGTTGCTTTGAGTCATTAAATGGCTATTGTGTGTTAATATATGATATTTATTATTATATATATAATTGTATATAACCAGAATTTAATAAAAGTGGAACTAGTAGATGAAAAGCTAAAATTGAAGAATAAGCCCTGAGAAATCCATCTGTTTTGTGTTTTGAAAGGTAAGTTCTTATGTAACTTACTACCCTTTCCATTTTAATAGGTTTTATTGTGTTATGTCCATTTTTATCTATGTTTGAACATAAATTGAAATATTGATAAAAATTGACATACATCGCTTGTAAATGAAATTGAATTAAAACAAGAGATTGATGTTGCATCTATTGAATGAAATTAGAAGAATGACAAGGATCTCAAAATGAATCATTAATTGTATGTGTAACGTATGTTCAGATTGTTGGATCCGTGCCCTAAGTGTAGTATTTTCATCTAAGTACACTTGTAATTTTTCGAATAGATTGGTTAATAAAACGATTCATGAATTACATTAATACTTTTTATATTGTCCTCATGTGATTTTTGCACACAAAGAAAAGTGGAAAAAAATGTTACTCACTGGTTGTCTAATGCTTAACTAATATTAAGCGATATTACGTGGTCAGATCATAATACAGAAAGATATTTTGTTTTAGTTGATGAACCTAAACATGTCATTAGTCTAATCAAAAATGAGCAAGCCGATCAAAAGACTAATATGTCGTCTATCAAGTTCAATTGGGGAGATGCTTTGTCTTGGGCATTGGAGCGGATGACTCCCAGAAGATAGAGACATAGATGTCACTGACTGGACTAAAGTACATCAAATTAGACCCAAGAAGAATACATTCTGAATCCGTTCATGGATTTATTCACTTGTGATGTTCATAGTGTTGCATACCTAAATCTTGAGTGGATGACGGACTATGTATGCATGACTCATACACTTTGATGTAAGTAAAATATTGAGTTCGAATAGATAAGGAACTGAAAACTTGTGCTTTGGGTGTATGACTTCTGCAGTATGTAGCATCATTCACAATAGGGGAATGAATAGGCCGAGACATGGGTAAATGATATTCACTCATTAGCATTACATGGTTGATGAAAATAAATGTGGTCACAAGTCATTCGTTTTTATAATGAATGACTTGAGTACTATTTGATAGTAATTGACTTTTCATGAAAGAAGATATAATGGTTACCATAAGATAAAATAGGATCATATTGGAAGAACAGATATTATCCCAAAGAGATTAAGGATATCCTATGAGGGTAACACACTTATGAAAAAGTCATTACTAATCAAGTTGCTTTCGTAATGTATGTCATTGGGGGAGCATAGTCACGATACTATAGTGGAATAACTTCATGACTAAATGAGTTTATGACTAATAGGCAAAAAGCTGGAACTTAATTATAAATCATTTGAACTTCAATTGCATATGTCTAATCAGTCTCTCCACTAGCTCGTTGAAATTAGAAATGAATTGTATGTTTGAATAGAAATGAACAGAATGAATAGAAATAGAAAAATGGAAAACATTCAAAAATGATTATGGTTTTTCTGAAATGGAGAAATGGAATCATTTGGAAATAAATGTAGTTTTCTCAAAATGAAAATGGAAATGAAAAAGAAAATGAGAAATGATTCATTTGCAAAAGAACATGGATTACTCAGAAATAATTAAAAGAATGAGTTTATATTTTTAAGCTATTTAAAGCCTGAAAATGAAAATAAACCATTCTATCATAGTGAACAAGTTGAATGGTGAAATATTAAATATATTTTCTCAAAAAATTTTACCAGGGTAAAATCATCATAATTTTACCGGAGGTAAAATTGGGATAGGAAATTATGTAATATAAATATTGTAAGTTTATTTTTGAGAAATAAAAAAATAAATATTGGGTTGGATCAAATTATAAACTATTAAGTTAAAAGCCTAGAAAGTACTTGTAATTGGACCAAATATGGAAGAGGCCTAAAAGCCCTTTATCTTAATAGGATAGACGCCTAACCCTAAATAATATTAACTAGGGTTGTCGCCACCTATACTCCTAATTAGACAAAGAGTTTGCTTTTCTATTTGAAATAAACTTCTCTAATTCAACAAGGGTCTACCTTCTCTCCCTATAAATAGATGGTACCAATAGAGCTATACACACAACTTTAAGATATTATTACTATAACACCTTATACCTGACCCGATCCACAGATCTTGGTACCCAATGTAACAATCAACTCAAATAACATAACAAGACTTCTAGACTGACTTGTTTTAATATTTTAAATCCATTAAAATATAATATTTAGCTTCAATAAAAATAATCCTCGTCATTCTAACGTCGTAATTCTTACAATTTCATTACATTAGTAAAACTAGTAGTACATATATGATCTTGACTTCAGCCTATATATCTAATACATTCGATTTAATCTCCGAGACATAGCCTTCAGGAATTTGCCCTTCTATACACATGAACGACATCTATGTCCACCCCTCAACTGGCGACGTCTGGCTTGGTCCCTCCCTTCGATTTCTAAGCCAAACTTTTGCCTTACAAAGAAGCGACAATTTCATAAGTTCAAATGAACTTAATGAGATTCGATGAAACAGTGTAACAATCATATTTCAAAGTCTTTAAGAGACAAAGTTTAAAAGCAATGATTTTAAACTCCCTGTATATTCTTAGCCTTTTGTATATTTTACTAGTGTGGTTGAAACCTTGCTCCTATTTCTGTAGCTCATTGTTGGCAAACTCATTCTCTATCTCAAACATATTTACCTCTTCCATAATGTTAGCCTAATTCTGCCTAGTTCTAGTTTCCTCTTTACCTCAGCCAGCTTAGCATTCAAAACCTTAAACATGTGGATAAGCCAAATGGATGAATGCCCCACCCTTGGGGTAGCTTCGTACTTTACCAACTATTTCAGGCTACCTGTTTACCTTGCCCCAATTCTTTAGTAGTCAATATTAATTGATATATCCCTATAAGATCATACTCTCTTTTGCTTAAAGTAGACTTTTTGCCCAAGTAGCCCTTGGTGAAACTTCTTCTATCATAAATCCCTATGTAGTTTATTATGCGTTACATAGTCTTGGTTAACTTACCTATTTATTAGTAAATGTTTTGGTACCCTCAACCATTAGACCGTCCAGTCGGCCATTATCTCCTAGTGAACCCTGACGAATTTACCAGTTGCTAACTACTTCATATTACCCTCAGATCCTCAGAGTTAGGTTCCGCTTGAACATATCATAATCTTTACCAATCATAGTTTATTAGCCATGAGAGCACCAAAAATATCATATTCGTGTAAAATATCGAAAAGAATAGTATAAGAGAAGTAGGGTCAAATCCTCAGGGACTACACTTGCACAAGTTCCTGTTCCTCGATATCCCGGGTAGAGTTGTGCCCAAGAAAAATGACGTACCTGGAAAAAAATAAAAAAAATTTAAAAGTTTGGTTGAATTGAGATTGCGTAAATTGAAATTAAAATTGTAAAAATAAACAGAGTTGAGAAAATAGAGTTTTTGATGAAGAGATTCTAGCCTCTGGTTATCTCGATTCTCCTTGGATTCAATCCTAGGCTTTTAAATGATCCTTCTCATAACAGAATAAGCCAATTATAGTGTAAAAGGACGCTTACAACCACTAGCTCCACTTAGATTTTAGACTTTCGATATAGAGGAACCTGACTCTAGCCAACCGTCACTTTTGTATGACCATCTTACACTAGATCATCACTTCTCAATGGCGAATGCCATGCCATTTTGTCTCTTGGGCTCGACAACCACTAACGCAGTAAGCTAATGAACCAACTGTGTAACCTTCCCAAAACATACAAAGCGGTCACCTTTACACAAGATAACAAAGTCACTTTTGAAGGGACAGGGACAAAAGTGTCAGTCCCGTAGTACAGAGAAATGATGAATATTCGTTGAGAAGGCTAAGTGCGGATTCTAAGCCTCATGAACCCTTTTTGAGGAATCTCGATAACCTTTGGCTAGATGAATTTAGTGGCTCATGCTTTTTGGGGAAAAAGAAATAAACTTAATAAAAATGGAATTTTATTGAATAAAAGAGAAGAACAAAAGCTAGAGCTTTTTGGGAAAGGGAGCTTTTACAGAAAAGATGAGTGAAATTTGTGTCACTCCATCCCCTATTTATAGTACTCAGGAGGTCTAGTTTATTTCTATCTAAATTCTAAAAGATAAATAAAGATAAAAGCTAAAATTAAATCTAAATAATAATCTTAACAATAATCCTAATATAATTAAAATTTAAATAGAGTCTTGTGTTTATAAAATCTCTTCTTTGAACTGTTGCCCCCAAGTCTTCCATACTTTTCATTTTCGGCACCACTTCTTTCCTATTTCGCATGCTGGCCCATTTTATCTTCAAATTCATTCTTTTTGGCCTTAAATTTTCTTTTGCCTTCAATTTAGTCCCTACAAGATAAAAAACTATAAATAGCTCAAATTAGTAGGATAATACTCAAAATAAATATGTAATTAATACATAAAAATATGTTATTCTAGAGTGTTATCAAATTCCCCTTACTTAGCCCATGCTTACCTTCAAGTATGGTTCCTATCCATTGTGAAATTTAGATTTTACTATGAAAGAAATATGACTCCAAAATTTTATAAAAATTAAGCAAAATGCATACAAAAAATAAAGAGAACATTTAGCTTGCTTTAAGTAAAACTGAAAAAGTATTCCAATTAATACATACAAAAATAAAAATCGACTTGAATTATTTCATAAAAATTAGGTAATTCACTAAACTTACCAAGACACCCTATTTTTTTCCACCTTTAGTCCCCAAATGCAATTTTATTATTAAGACATCTCTCTCTTTTTTTTTTCTTTCTTTTCTATTTTTAAGAATATATTGAACCTTTTGACGCGAAGAGAGATGACAGCCAAGCACCCCACCCCGGTTACTCAACCCAACATACTCCTAATTTATTATATTTATATATTTTTTTGATTAAGAATATATTAAACTTTTTTATGCGAAGAGAGATGACAACCAAGCACCCCACCACGGTTACTCAGCCCAATATGCTCTTAAAAATTTTGTTTAATTTCGGTTAGCAGAGTTTTACTTAATACATCACATAACCTTTTGATGCGAAGTAGGATGACAACCCAAGCATCCTACCCCAGTTACTCAATTAGTCACGTTTTAAGCTGCATTCATAACCACAAAGGCATCAAAATTTATTATTATCATGAAACAGAATTTTAATTTTGGAGGACTAGGAAAAACAATCAAGTGTCAAAAATAAATTTCGGCAACCACCTAACAATCATGAATGTAATTTTAACAAGCAATTGTATTAAGTGTCCTTTTTGCATTTAGACTTAATCGATTTTACTATAAGCAAGATAGAGTTAACTTTATTAATCATAATTATTTTAGCCTAATAGAAATAAAATAGTGGAGATGAAATCAATATAACAAAATCATAACTAACTTAGTAGACCAGAATCATGCTCACAGGTCAAATAGTGGGCAATTCCTGGTTAAAATCATGAGCATGAAAAGAGGCAGAATATTCTAAAAAATAAATGTGGGCGGAAACAAGCACAAGGGAGCAGCAATAGTAACTCAACAGTAAAACCAGTAGATAAAATGACAGAAGCAATAAGGAATGCCTTCCCCTACTTAAAATACATTGTCCTCGATGTGAAAGAAAAAGGAAAAAGAAAAATAGGTGAAAGTAAAAAGGTTTAGAAAAACTCTCCATGTAGTCATTGTCGTTCACGCATAGCTACAAGGAGGGAAACATTTGGCGTCGTGTAAAGGAAAAGAATGAGGGGAAGGCATTCGTCGACTAAGTTGACGTGTTAGGGCACTGAGAATCGACGCCGACGGCTGTTGACGGTGAAGAAGGGTTCGGTGGTGGCACGGCTTCTAGTCCTAACCATGGTGGTAGGAAAAATCAGTGGTAGGAGTGAGGGAGAAGGGGAACGGTGACTGGAGGGTTATTTCGGTGAAAATGGGGAAAAGTTTAGGGTTTGAAGGTGTAAAAGAAAGGGTGTTTGGCTGTAGGGTGGGTATTTAGATGTAGGTTTTGGGTGAGTATAAAGCAGGGATACGTTGTTCCTACTTGGAATAAGGATAGAATAAGGAATGTTTGTGAAAGCATGCCAATTCCTGAGTTTTTTCCTCACCAGTTTACCTAAACAGAAGAAGAGAGATTTATTAATATTCAAACAAAATAAAGTAATAAATAATAAAATTAAATAAAGTAATAAATAATAAAATTAAATAATAAATAATAAAATAAAAATAAAGAAAAATAAAACATATGCCATAACCATAGACTTACTTATACACATGAGGCTTAAACATATAACTTTAACGTAAAACTTAAAAAACAAGTCCGACAAACTTTCATAACTTATATATGCCATAGCCATAGACTTGCTTATACACATGAGGCCTAAAGCCTTGGACACCACAGAGTCTTTTACTTACATAGAACCTTTGTAGGGTTTTCGTATACTTGTGCACATAAATCTCTGTACAGTCCAACCAAACCTCTAAAAATTCAAATATAATGCATAAACATTCTCCGTGCAATCTACCCGAACCTCTGTAAAGCCAGATAACATGTGGAAAAGAGTGCACAACGTGATATTTCTTTATCTTTCATCTGCCATACATACCTCCATACCCCGTATGTCATTCATTTCCATGACTAACACATAACAAGCATTCAACTAAACATACTGCTAATAACATAACATAGATTATACTAAACATATAACCTACCAAACCATTTTAATGATAATCTCTACACTAATTTATTTACTAGGGAAAATTCATCAAAACAACAAGCTTATACATACAACCAGATATGCATCTATAAATCACACTTTGCATGCTTTAACCATACGACAACATCCCACAATAATTTAACTCATCATCAACAATAGAACATGAAACTAAACATACCACAACAATGCAGTAATGGTATATATAAAACAAATACTAGTGTTTTGAGTTTAAAAACTCACCAACAGATACCTAAAAGCTGGTACCAATTACACTTGATTAGCTTTTCCTTATCATCAGAGCCTCATTTTTCTTTGTTAGCTAAATATAATAACCATATCAAGATCAAAATGAAGGCATTCATATGTAAGAAACCCAAAATTTATTTGCATGCAAAGAGATTTTAAAGTTTAGTTGCAACCCTAAACATCTCAATATAAGTTTGATGAATTAAATTGAAACCTTCAACTTTGCCTCCCTTTTCTTCAATCAAAATATATAGAAAAGCTTAGAAGGATTACCATTTTATTAAATCCCTAATCACTTAAGCTGGTATGTTATTTTCTCCCTCCATGCAGATCGCTTCTTAACTTTTCTCTCTTACAAAACAAACTAGAGAAGAAGATGGAAAAAAGAAGATGAATACAGAAAATGAGAGAATGAGCATAGGAGAATGACGCCTCTTCTCTATATAGCCTTCCTGCAGTCATTCACCAAATCCTCATCAGCATCAAATTTAATGTTCCTCATCATAACGCTTCCCACTAAAGAAAACCTAGTTCAAATGAAAGAAAACCTAGTTCAAATGTAACAAAACCAACTATTAAAATCTAACTATTTGCCAAGCAGTCCATTAGATTCACTAATTTACACTAGAACCCGATTAAATAGAAAGTTTTTCTAATTTAATACCCATAATTTTCGTGGCACTTACCCTTGAACGTTTTCGGGTGTGACAACAATGATGGTTAAAGATTTTTGTTAGACACTCATTTAGCATGGGTTCAAATCGTATTACTCCTATCCATTACCCTAATATTGTATCAAAAAGTGTTGAAAAATAAAAAAAATTAAGTATTAGTTTAAATTATAAATTTTTTTTGATATCTTACATAAAATCTAAATACTACATATAATTATAATTGGATGGTCGGATAAATATAAATTTATAAATTTTAATTTTTTCCTTACTTTTTAAAACATTTCATTCTAAATAGTTTTGAATATAAATGCTGAGGAATTTTTCCAAGTAGTGCCTAAATGAATGCCTAGACTAATGCCAAATGGTAGTAGCATTTTCTACTCAAAAAAATTGCAATGTTTAAGTAGGAAAATTTTGGCAACAAAAATCCTTAGGCTATGGCTTCTACTATTTCTTTGGATGACTATCAGCCTATCTTGGATATCTAAACTACACATTGCAACTTATCTTGAAGATTTGTTTAGATTTAGATCGAAACGCAACCAACTTCTTATTATTGGTGAATCGAATCGAATCGAGCTAAAGCAGAAAGTATATCATGAATATTCAAGACTGATCATGTGTTGTTTTGAAGATATTCTTTGTGCATGTTATCTTTCTTATTTCGACGAAGATTAATTGTAAAAGATATAGTATGTTAAAAGGTCTCAATTGCTAATATATTGTGGAGAATTGCATAGGTTTTGCACGGCACAAATAGCACTTTATCTTATTCATTTTGGAATGTGTATGTGAGTGTATTGAGTGAAATAATAAAATCTGTAACTAGGTTAAGTCTCTCAAGTTTTGGGGAGGATAGAGGGCAGAACTTAGAGGAGAGATGTTTAGATCATAGATAAAAATGTGTGTAGTCTAAACTAGTGAGTACTAGAGCTTGAAAACACTTTCTGTATGAGGTGGTAAGATAGTGAACATTCTCTCTAGGGAAGGCCTCGTAGATGTAGGAAAATCTAATTGCGGAAACATATTATGTTTTCTTTTGTTTTCAGCACTTTCCATTGTTAGTGACTGAAGCATTTGGAACTCCTCTAAGCATTACTTATGGCACGACTTGTTTTCTTCATTCAAATATAAATTTGAACTCAACAATACATATTCAATATTGGGATAAATTATAGTTGCATATATGTACGATTGGCAATACCTACAAAAATAAAATCTTACTCAATAATATAAATATTTGTATAAGGCTTGTTGTTGTATTCTAGGTTTATCTATATTTTGTTGATGTTGATCAAGCTTATGGCCAGTCTATGAATGGTGAATTGGTTGGTTTCATCATTTTGATCCTTCAATTTTTACTCTATATTTGCATGTTTTTTCTTGGAATTTACTGTTGGTGGGTCTTGGGCTTGTCTATCATGATTTGAACCTTCATGTTCTACCGCAAAGCCTGAACTCTCAGGATAATCTTGTGGAATGCATTGTGGAAGCCCCTTGTTGGTGTGCTAGTTTTGCCAACTTTATTGATTTTGTAAGAATTAGTTAAGGCATTTTTTCTAAACTACCAAAGTGAATGAAATATTTTCCAATTAGGCTAGTTATTGGGACAATAATTTTGTTGCCGGTAAGGAGAAGCAAATGGAAAGGTATTGTAAGTATAAGGTGGTTGCAGTAGGGCATAAGTGTGCTAAACACATCCATTTGGCTAGTATTAACTCTAGTCAAATTGATTTGCAGAGTAGACATTACTTCAATAGACGATGAATGGCTAGGGGCTTGGTTTTGCATCATAGGATATGGGTTTTGTGACTATACATCAATTGAGGTGCATGTTCGAATGAGCATATTAGAGGTATAAAAGGAGCATGTAAGGGATGGTGGTAGTAGACATGAGGTGTAAAAGAGAGCTTAAAGGCCATGATAATGAGTGGAGGTGATGGTTTGGCTAGCACCAATAAGCATGGATGCCATGAATGAAGCGCTAGTAGAGCCCAAGTTTACGGTTATTAATAAGCCAAAGACATTCGAGCTTGCACTAGAGGTGTGTAGTGATTCCATTTGTTTGTGAGTAGAACAACCAATTATCATAGCATGCCAGCAGTGATAGTAGGTCCAAGGTTCTTAGCATCTTGGATATTTTTCAATGGGTGAGAAGAATTCATATTGGCAACAAGAGAGTTAGTTTTGTTATTAAATAGGTTAGGTTGGGTATCAACGAGATTAGTTTCAATAGTGGGATCTATGGTTTCTTGGTTCAAGGTTCCTACAAGTGACCAACTGCTTCAATCACTTTGATATGGTAATGAGTTGAAAAGACTTTGAGCTGAGGATGATTGAGAACTTGCAAGACAAATGGTAAACTATGAGGGGGTCGTAGTTGATGCTTTGAGGTGCTCTCCAATGCTTAAGTCAAATAAGGCACAACGAAATTTAAATGAATATTTGGGTAGAGAATGGGTAACAAGTAAACTCATACCTTAGAATAAATATACTTTTTCATACCAAAGGCACCATAAGGAATCACATTACATGAAAGTGCGTGAATGCCTGAAGCTTAATTGACCCTTGCAGTTGATTGGTGTCATTGTACTTAATTGGTTGTATTGCTTTTGCAATTCACCTATTGCTCCTACCTCTTTATCTTTGGCAGGTTGGCTCTTCCCCACTCTCAATTATATGAAAAATATTTATAGTAGAGATTTCATTTCTTTGGAACGAGTAACATATTTGAGTTTAATATTTATTCCTTTTAGCTTAATATCCCTGATATAGCACTACTAAAAAACTAGGAGTCTTCATTTCCTACAATAATAATTTTATAATCCATGATTACATTTAAATAACAATTAATGCACAAATTAAAGACATGGATACAGTAGGCATTGTGAGATTATCCAAAGATTTTGAAAAGGAGTCGATCATATTTTTTTGACTTAAAGCCTCTCAAAATTGAATACGCTCAGAAATATTTGTTTATAGCATGCATGCATATACATAGGGTTTGAACCTACAAGACATCTAATAATATAACAGGTTGTTGGTTGAGAAGTTTGCCAATTGAATTGACCAATGATTGTTGATAGTTGGATGGGAGAAAAAAAAAAATCAAATTGTAGATAATAATAAAAAAATAGGTATCAAAAGTTTTTTGAAGTATAACAAGTACAATACAATTAAAGTACAAATATAAATATAAGTCTAAGTAATTATAAATATCAAATTATTGCAAACGAGCTGTGGATAATCACCAAGACTTGACTAAAAAAGCCCACACACATGATGAAACTCAAAAATTTATGCATATAATTGTACATAATAAATCTCGAACTTAGGTACTCAAAACTTAAAAAACTTAAAAGCTTCCATATTTACTAACTAAACTAATGACTTATTAGTGATATTAAAAGGTTAGTCAATTCAACTAGTGGGTGATATATAATTGAAAGTAGCTATGTATCTAAAACTTAAATAAAAAGTGAAAAAAAAATCAAAAATTCAATTAGAATCTGAAAAAAAAAACTGAAATTTTGTCTTTATTCCTTTTATTTTTCAACATTTTTTAAAATTTTTTTATTTTTAAATTTTTAATATTTTTAAAGTTGTAATTATTATTACTTTATTTTTTTTTTATTTTTAAAATGATGTCCAATTCAATTGGTCAAGCAATTGAATCAAGCACTGACGTGAAATTTAATTCTTAAAACATTTATTATAGCTCCTAACGTTAAAAATTTCTATCCTTCCGAAATTAAGATTTCCATGTCTGATTAGAACATGTATAATTAACAGATATTGAGTATAATATACTTACAAAAAATAAATAAATTCGAATTGCAAAAATAATGTTATTTAAAAAATTAACATAAATTTTAAAAAATTAACTTTTATAAACAGAATACTTTAATTTCATTAAAAAATATATAGATAATTATGATGAAAAAAGGATGTATCTTTGTAACATCATGATGTAAAATCAATCAAGCTAAGCAGCAGGTTTCTGCACCAAGTTGGAGTTAAATTTCTTTTACCCAACTTTTCTACTATATATAGTCCATTTATTTAACTTTATTCAGAGGTAAGAACTGAAACTAGGGACAACACATTTTGGGGGTATCTGCATGGCTGCTAGCTGAAAGCAAAAGCCTAATATGTCAAAGGAATTGAGGATGGAGTTGGACTTTATCCTTTTGGTTTCTACTTTGAAATTGTTGAATTTTGGAGAGGCATCAAATCACATGAAGCCCCCAACTAGGATTCAGATAGATACTTCCACAACTCACATCATTCACATTGCATATATGTGTACATATACACATATATAGACAGAGAGAGAGAGCTCTTTATTCCTAAGACTCTGGCTGGTAAAAAAGCAAATGAAAATTATTATTTAATGCTTTCAAGTATTTTCCATTATTTTTTAATTTTTAAAATATTATTCACTCAAAACTAACACATTTCATTTGAGTTGTCTTTCAACTCTATCAATAGCTCTAGTGCTTGAAAAGGTAATTGATTTAACAGAATAAAAGTGTTTTGTCAAATTTCTAAAGAGGCAAACCGTAATTCAGTCACCAAGAAAATCTCAACATTTGTATTTGGTAGGATTCGAACTCCTATACTATAAGGCATTTATGGGGAAGAATACTACAACTTAACTAAAATAGTCATGCACATGATGAATGATTTGTGATATATCTTTCCTAGTATTTTTGACGATTTCTTAGACCATTACTTCTGGAAATTGTTTCAAAGTTGAGCCTGCAGACATATCACGACTCAGACTCGGCTCCCCTGAAGTCACATTTTATGATTTAATCACACCTTTGAGTCCAAATTCCTGTGTCCTTTTTCTATTTTATGTTATGACCAGGGAGAAGGGGCGTTTAAGTCGGTGAATAAAACTTAAATATCAGATTAGAAATCTTGGCCCTTTACACCCAAGGTCTTCTTCTTGTTATTAATTTGCTTCCTATGATCTCCTGTGTAGATAGGTGAATTGATTAACATGAATAAAATTAGAACCATTTCTCCTTTGACTCAATTCAGCGTATAGGGTCTTTGATTATAATTTAAAGTTTGTGTTTGGGCTTTAGAGTAGGCCTATTTGGGCTCTATATGTGAATCAAACATAAATGGAAGCAATATTTATTGGTATGAACTATGCTGCTGCTATGAATACTACCCTCATTCACTTGTATTGGTTTGGACAAAACAGAAAACCATTACAATATTTGGAGAAACATTGGTTCATATACCTACATACAGCAAGTGTTTTCAATCTTTTACCCTAAACAAATGATTTGCCTCAATTAGTTATATCTGAAATTACGAGTAAAACACAAAACATGCTTTAATTGTTATATATCCATAAGACTTTGAAGAACACTGCTTGACAGGGTATCAGTAGAGAACTAAGTCGCAGGGAATTGCAAGATCATTTTATTAAGAAAGGACCTTCATCAATGAAGGTTGTAGTGGTAAACAAGCAACCAACAGTCACCCACTAGGTAACCCAAATGCTAAATATAAATATCCAAGTATGACCCTTATCCCATGTATCTTACATGTTTTGCCTCTTGATTACCGGCAGCGAGTTTGTTTTTGCTTTGTATATTCACCTTCATCCTTTGCAGACTTAAACATGTCTCCAAGCACATTCCAATGCCCCCAAAAGGGTAGGTCCCTCATAAATCAAATATTGCAATTCTTGCTCCTCCCAAAGGTAATAAGTCAATTTAAGTTCTTTTAGATTTTTTATTAAATGGAAACCCTTCCAAATTTTAATAATTCCATTTAAAACATTTTAACTCCATTTTCAGTTTTATCTCCACTCTCCCAATTCAAATTTCCTAGCTTTGCTCTTATGTGGACATCTGCTCTTCAAGCCTGAAAACTCCCCTCAAACCACTTAACTTCAAGCTGATTTCAACATCCAACAAACTAGTTGAATTTTGCATATGAGATTAGCAAACAAATTAAGGTGAATATACTTGAGGAAATGGAAATCTTAATAATTGTTTTTCATTTCTTTTACAAATCCACCCACCATTGACAGGAAAAAATATTGCTACACACGCACTACTAATCACAGGCGTTGCTAGGCGCAAGAATTGTATGAAACTGTGATTTTACGTCATCCTTATCCCTTCCCAATAGGAGAATGACATATCAGATTTTTCCTCCTTGAAAAATTCAAGTTCAACTAAAAATATTAAAAATTAGAAGGAAAAATCTGATTTGTCATTCTATTGGGAAGGGATAAGAATGACGTAAAATTACAGTTTCATATAACCCTTTCTCCTAATACCTTAGCACCGAATGACCCTTCTATAACTAAAATATTAAATTTAAGCATTTTAACTAAGGAAAATTTTAAATTTTATCCCTCTAAAAAATAATTTAATTTAACTATTTTTAACCCAATGCATTTATCTTTACACCTCTAAAATTTTATAATTTTATTTAACCTCTTTAAACAAAATCCCTAACTTCACCCGAACTATGAATCTGAGGTGAACCCTATTCACCAATACACCAAATACTAAGTTACTGTATTTTGAACCATACAAGAATTCGATTCAGCCCCATAATTCTTCTGTAGGAATGATTGGTCGGTACATGAGTGACCAGTCCATAATATTGCAGGCCGTTTTATCTGCTTTTGTGTTGCCGACATAGCCCATTAAAAAAAATCGAGTTAGCTAGCTAATTATGCGCAAGATGTTGAAATACGTACAATTGAACCTAAATTTTTTTTTTTTTTTTTTGGGAGGGTGTTAATGAATTTCAAAGAAAGAGATCTAGGAAATCCAACAATCATGTTCCCCAAGTATGCGTACGGACCAAATCATGAACACAATCTCTTTGTTTCATACCAATATTAATAGTGTAAATCTTCCGAATATTCTTAATTTGAGTGCATGCATCATGCATGCTTTTGTTATATACATGTTTGCACGTACAACTCATCGGATTAACAATTATCAAGGGGACATAAATAATGTCATGGTCATGTGGATATCTAAGTGATTAATTAGTATGATATTATGAAATGGATTTGAAAATACATGCATGAACCCCATGGGGTTTTTTCTGTAGAAAAGCAAGGTTAAAAGCTTTTGTATTGGTTGCCATAAATGAACCATTTTCAGTATTGGAATGAATCAAAAACAAGATTTAGGAAGCGAATCCTTTTTCTTTCAACACTGCTAATATTATGGATTGATAGAAGAAAAAAGTAGTGATAAAAGAAGCAAATGAGGTGAGTTTTAAGATCATATATTCGAAGTAAAAGAGTTTCAACGCCAGACAAAACTGGTTTAAAGTATTACACCTAATTTCTGCTTTCTGTCTTGAAATATACAATTCAACTTTTACAACTTGCAAGTTGCAACAACACCCACTATTCTTTTCATTCCTAACCCTCTTTAGCATTAACAAAATTAAACAAAAGAAAATAGGAAAATTAGGTAATGTTACAAAGCATCAATCACTCTTTGTTTCTTGCTGAATTCTAATTCCAACAGCTCCATTTCTCTTGTTCTTTTCCCATTACACCCACCAACACTATCACCTCCACCGCCAGGTATATTAAATATGTTGACCCCAAATAGCCTGACAAATGGAACCGGTACGGCGGGGTTCGCCGAACCCGAAACGGATCCGGTTCTTGCGTTGCAGTCAATATAAAGCTGCTTCTCCGGACCTGTCGATCTCTGAAAGCTAACAATGTCACCGGCGTTAAGGTTCTTCTCCTTAACAAAGCGGCTCCACCCTTTTGTTAGGACATAACTTTGGCTACTGTTCCAATATGAGTACCTAAACCTCCAAACTTTTCCACTCACATCTTCGAAGTTTAACAGAACTTCTTTGGAAGAAGCAGTTCCAGTTTGCAAAGGGAAGTGTTTCTCCGCATGCTGCTTAGGGATTACGAGTCGGTTCAACTTTCCCACATCGCTTGGGGTCACAGCTTTTTCGAAAAGCTGTTCACGCGGTTTCAGCCCAAGGCCAAACGAAAAAGGACCAAATCCGGCGTTGTTTTTGACCACACGTTTCCCATTCCCATCCAAGCCATAGCTCCTCCGACTCTGCTCCAGTTCGTCATTGTAGGTATGCTTACGCAACATGTCAACGATTTCAGCCTTGGAATGTGACTCCAAGAAGGCCATTTCCATGTCATCTCCCTCGGTTTTTTCAACCTGTTTGAAGTTGGTCACGGCATCACGACCCCGAAACCTTCGAGCCGCTATGTCATAGGCTTTAGCAGCCTCGTCTTCTTCATTGAAAGTTCCAAGCCAGACACGCTGGTGTTTCTCGTATATCTGAGCACCCCAGCGGCCGTTGGGTTGAGGAACGACGCCTTTGTACTTGGAAGAAGGGAGCTTCCTCGATTCTGCTTCGGTATCCAAAATCACACCGCTGTTTCCACATCCAACCCGGCAAAGAGGAGACAAAGGTGATACGTTCATGGAATCACTTGTAGTGCTATCGTCTATGCAGCTGCTTCCATCCATTTTTGCTCTCTTTTGGATTGTAAGGTCTTGTTGTTGTGCTAACTTGTAGTTTGTGTTTTTGTGTGTTCTTTGACTAAGAAAATAGAGGTGTGCGTTGGGATTGTTTGAAGGTTAGATTGGTGACGACTTGCATATATTATATATATATATATATGTGTTGAATGAGATATGGGTAGGAAGATTCATAAAGGAAGAGAAATTGCTAAGGACTAAGGAGGTGGCCTGGAAAAAGAGGAAATGGAGTGAATGGTATTAAGTACGTGAAAGTTGTGGGCTGTGAATGTGAGGTGGGACCTGAACTGAGCAAGTTGATGGGGTTCACATGAGTGTGGACCGTGTCATTAGTTTTAGTTCATCCCCCTTTGCTGACCGCCACCATGGCTGATTGCCATATCCCATTCCCCTTTCTGTGTTAAAACATTTATTATCTGTAACTAGTAATAATATATACATAGAGTTGATAATAAATCATATCTGATACTGTTGTTCCTTGATTTGATTCCCTTCAAGCATCTGGTTTGTCTTTTTGGCTGTAGGTTCTTCACCATAGTTATCATCTCCTCTTCTCCTTCATAGTTTCTTCATACATGATTTATTGTTATTATTAATTCCAACCAAACATTATTGACATTTTCAGCTCCAATCATACAAGTGGGGTTTCCCCTTGTTTCTTCTACGTCCCCTTTTCCCCTCCTTGTTCATGCACTACGAATACAAATACGCTAATGCAAAAACAAAATACAACCACATGCACCATCCATATCATATGTACCTCAATTTGCTTAAATCTAAATGTAATGTTTGTCTGTGTACGGATTAGTTCTCGTTGCTTAGGATGAGCAGAAACAGGAGAGGACAGGACCCGCAAGCACTTGCCAGTTGTTTAGGGAAAACCCAGCAACGGAGCGTCTTTGGTTTTGGTTTTGGGGTAGGGTCCTACTTTGATGTTTCACTTGGATTTTGTCCTCAAATTCCTTCTATATTTATGGAGCAAATGGATAAATATTTAAAGAGAAGATAACTGACAAGGTTTGGGCGAAGGGAGTGAGGCAAAGTTGAACAATTCATAATTCAAAGGATAGGAGATAATTTCACTTTAGAATAGATGACTTCGCCAAAGGAGAATAATTAGGTTGACCCATGCTGCAATGAAAATTAGTATAACTTTTTCATCTTGATTTATATTTTATATTTTATATTCTGATAACTGAATTAAATGAAGCTATATCATCAAAATATCTCAAAGTTAATATATTTTATAGATAACGAAAAGCAGTTTACTCAAAATACAAGGAAAATCCAACACATACCAAGGCATTAAATTTCCATGCACAAGACACCTTAATTTCACGAGATGCCCATGCATGCATTCATTAATTTTAACATGAACTTCAATTCTCTTAGCACTGTACTATCTTGTAAATAAAATTAACTGGAGAAGGTTGAGTTATTCTATTTATATAATTAATATTTTAATAATCTAATTGATATTAATGTATATTATGATTATAAATTTTATAAAAAAATTAACTATAATTTATAACAATCTTTTAAAAATATGCTTAAAATTAATGAAGCCTTGACTTAGCAATAAGATTATAAAATTCTAGAGCCTTAATATCTTATTTTCGGTTGAAGTCACACTTAGTATAAAGTATATATGTTTTTAATTTTTATATTTTAATTTAATAATAACTAAGATAAAATTTTATAACTAAAATTATACTTTGTGAATCAGTCACATATTAAAAACTATATATCTTAGAAAATCTAATTACATATGCTATCTAAACATAGCCATAATAAAATTATAAGAAGAGGAGGGGAGTGGATAGAAGCCCAGAGCCCACCAATCCAATCCACGCATCCCCCTGCCACCCTCATCCTTACATCCCATTGGCTCAACCCCCACATCACATTATTACACTAGTTGCCTCCTTTTCTGCTTCTGTTTTTGGTTTCAATTATGAATATAAATAAATTTGCATAATTAAATTATTACAGTGAAATGAAAATGAAGTTGTCTCCTTCATGTTGACCAAATAATTAAATGTTATTTGGAGAAATTAGAAAAAATATATATATGATATAGTGGGGATTAAAAGAGAGAATCCATATCTTAGTGTTGACAGCAGATATCTTTCTTAATAATTTAAACATTAAAGGACAGTTAAAGTGAAATAAGATATGAGATGAAAATAGGTTCCAAATCAGTAAGTCAAATAAAATTTAGGCCGGACGTCGGCTGCCAGATAACCATTAAATTAATCCTTCTAACTAGTGCCCAATTTGTTGCCTTTTGTGTTATAATTTATTGCTTGTAATATAGATGGAAGAAAATTTGTTCTTGTTCAGTTATTTATTTGGTTATATGACCCCTCATCTTTGTTTCCGACGGTAAAAATCAGATTTCAAAAAACCAGTTAAATTTGAAATACAATTTTTATTTATTTATTGTAAATATATAACTCCTTTTTCACCTTTTTTTTGTTTTTTAATTAATTTTATTTTTAAATATACTTTAGTAATTACTACCACATTCCTGTTATATTAAAAGGCATGATGAACAAATATTTGGTGAAACGGTAACTATAAATTTTGAAAAAATTAATTTTATTGAACATAAAAAAAATATTTTAATTAGGATGTAAATATAGAGGTGAAGCAAGTCAAGTGTTGCCAAATAATATTAAATATTCCAAATTGAGAGTTGATCCAAAAAAAACTCTCCTCTTTATCATTTCAACACTTTATTTTTATCCTCTCTTGTTGGGATTAAATGTAAATGAATTCCTAGCTCTTAATTTTTGATATTCTAGTGTAGCCTAAAAAGAAAAAGTCTTTGTTTTCCAAATTGGATTCATGGTAGCATAATTATATGTTGGAAATTCATCCCATCTTCTTCATTAATAGTCCAATCTATCAATGTGAACAGACAACGTGGCCCTGTTTCTCCCATGTAAATTTTCATTTTCATTTGTACGGATTTCTGATTATAGATATAATAATATGGAGAGAAGGCAAAGTTAATGGTCAAAACTCCATATATATATATATATATATATATATATTTGGTTTCAAAACTTAAAATTTGTATATGGTTTGCAGTTGTCAAGCTGAAATCTGTCCCCAAAAAACATGCATACATAAAGAAAGAAATTTGTACTTAAAAAAAGAATATCACAGTTTGCAGTAACACCACTAATTTAATTACTTGGGATTAATTAAAGGTTTGCATCCATGGTTTTAATGATCTCTCTATTAGGGTTTACCACCCATAAACTTATTCAATTAATGAAGGTAGGCCTCACTTTTCCTTCTTAAATTCCACACCCAATTTTGTTTGTATTTATGATACCGTGGATAATTATTTTTTTTAATCTTCAACTGTTGTATTTTTTAATGATTTAAAATAAATAAAACTAAAATATATTTCAATTTCAAAAATCCTCATTTCAGGGGATAAAATTTCTATTAACTTTATAAATTTTATTTGAATTCCTTTTTTTTTTTTTTAAATTTATGCAATTTTAATGGAAGAAAATGAAAAACTTTTTTTTTCAAAAATAAGAAAAGATAATAAACCAAAAATGCATTAATAACTCATTCGAATGACAAAGAGTAAAGAATAAAGAAAATGGGAGAGCAAAATAAAAGCATATTTTATTGATCAATTGGAATGTTTACAATTCTTCTTCAAAGTCTCTATTTATAGGAATAATAAATATTACAATTTAAAGTACATCAAAACTTATATTGATCTTGATGGACACCCACTTAATAATATATTCATAACATTTCTCATTGGATGTTCACCGGTAGACAGTGTGCCTCGTTAAAACCTTACTAACATAAAAATCCTGTGGGAAAAAAATTCCTAGTGAAGGAAAAAAAATACACATATCTATAATACACATAATATGATGCCTCATTAAAAACCTTACCAGGAAAACTCAATGGGACAAAACCTTGGTTAAGGGAAAAAAAAAGTACAGCGCGTATTTACTCCCCCTCATTAAAACATCACATACTTTCTCATATTCTACGTATTCAATATTGAATACTAGTTTTTCAAATGACCATTTGAAAGTATTTACTAAGCATTTATATCACCATTCTTTTGAAAGTCATGAGTGAGTAAAAATTTTGGGAAATATATTTTGATCTCTTCAGAAGTTTCAACAATAATCATAGCAAACTTTAATCATGATTTTCCTATAAAAATATAAATAGGTATTTTGGATCATTTTATAATCTTCCTTTAACTACTATTCACTAAGTCAAATTTACCACATATGTTCAAATTATTTCAATTCGTATAAATAAACAATTTCTCGAGAATTTTAATATGCTTCTAGCATTCTAAATCCTTCAAGGATTCTAATATAAACTTTACTATATAGTGATTCATAAAAGGTTGTAACAACAACCATTAGATGCAAGTTAAATCTTTTATGAACTATCAGTTTAATAATATATCTGAAGGTTATTGCATCAACTACAAAATAGTATTATATCTTTTCATAATCAATGTCAGGGCTTAGCGAAAAACTTCATGTTTTTATTTCGCTTTTGCAAAACTGTCAGGGCTTAGCGAAAAACTTCATGTTTTTATTCCGCTTTTGCAAAACTACTTCATTTGTACCCTCATTGGCTTTATACATTTAGGTGTTTGAACTACTGGTCCAAAAACTCTACGAATTTGAGTTACGTCTTTCTATTTTGACCAATTTATTCCATATCTATATTTATCAATAGATTTATTCAAGATCCTCTTTTTATTTCATTATTTCAACAATAATATTGCATGCAAAACCATTGTCAACCACTTTTATTATCGGTTCAACAATTTCTTGAATTGACATAACTTATTGAGATCTCTTATTTTCACTATTTTAATCTTCGGTTTTAAATACCTGAATCTCTTCTGGAGTTTTACTTATTAGTTATGTCTTGGGTCTCTTCTAGATCACCCACCTTCACTAGATGACCATCTAGATTTATTATTTTCTTTTATGAAAATTTTCATATTTGGAACTTATAATGAGTTATCCTTGTTGAACTTTTGGTTCAAATTACTCTCTCCCTAACTTATTACAAGTTATTATTTCTCTCCCTTAATGTCGGGAACACTATCAAATCAAAATAGTAATCACAAATTATGTCATAATTGAATCTCCAATACATTTAAAACATATAATAATACAAGGAAACTCGTAGTTAATATATATTATCAACTTTCTTTCTCATCTTTGTTGTGGTGGAGCAATTGGAACATATAAGCACATACAAAAATTCAAAGATGAGAAATATTTAGCTCTTGACCAAAAATCAATTGTAATGGGGAGTATTTATAACTTATTGACTTGATGCATACAACACGTAAATCAACATAATCTCATGTTGAAATAGGAAGTTTAGTTCTCATAAGTAATGGTCTAGATATTAATCAGATGCGTTCAATCAATAATTTTTCTAAACCATTATACGCATTTAAAGCCCAATTTTGGCCCGGGCCCAAACAAAAACAAATAAAAAAAATAAAAAACCAAGTCCAACAATTAAAAAGCCCAGTTATACAAACCCAAACCCAAGTACAAAATTGTAGCCTAATACATTAAAAAGCCCAAAATTTTTAAAACCTTAAGCCTAAATTCCAGCCCACTGCCTAAAACATTTCAGCAAAAAAGAAACCCTAGCTAAGTGCACCGCCTCAGCCCCTCTACGTCCGCACCCATACCTCCACAACTGGCTTTCGTACTTGCAAGCAAGACAATACAATGGCAAAGAGACAGCAACAATAGAAAACAAAAAAAAGAAAAAACGAAACAACGAAGGATATTGTAATATTTCAGCTATAAGAAACCCTTGCATAGGTTGTAATTTTTTTTTGACAACAACAAAAAAAAAACACGAATACAAGAGATCAATACAAAAATAGGGAGCAAATCGAAAACAAAAGTTGAACAAGGTGGTTCTTTTATTTTTTTATTCACTTATTTTTCTCTTTTTCCACGTACATTTCTACTAGTTTTTAAGGGAAAAAAAAGAGAGGAAAAACCTTACTTTTTTACATTTGCACTGCCGTAGGTGATTGAGGTCCGTTTATTTCGATGAAAATTGGCGATTTTTGGGTCGGGGAAGTCGAAAGGCCAAAAAATGGTCTTTTTTATTTTCCGACCATCGTGGACGGCGACGCCGTCGCTGGCTATCGGCGGCTGTCACGGCGATCCGACGATTGGAGCCATGGTTGGAGCTCGGAAGGGAAGGGAGAGTTTGAGAGCTTTTTTGGTTTTTTTTTTTTTTTTTGAAGAAGGGATGGAATGATTTTTTTTTTTTGGAATTTTATGCTTAAATAAAACACCAAAATGACGTCGTTTTGGGATAGCTCAAAACGCTCCAAAACAACGTCGTTTAATCTTGACCCGTGCGTGACTCGACCCGTTACTGAGGGATCCGCGTGTTTTCTAGCGCATGGTCTATTCGCATGATAGGTCCTTCCACCTTTATTGCCTGTTGCAATAAAGTCCTATTTCCTTTTGTATTTATTTTTAATTGTGCCTTATAATTTTATTTTTAATTCGTTTTAATCCCCTGGAAAATGACGTCGTTTTCGGGACATGGAATAATTTCCCGATTGGTCCTCGCCCTTTTACGCATGTTATATTTTAGTCCCAAATCTGTTTGATTTCAATTTATTTTCACAAATTTTTTATTTATTTAATTATTTTAAACATTTTTTCTCATATATTATTTGTTCTAAATTATTTTATTATTATTCATTTTAATTTTTTCACATATTATGTAGTTTAAACTATTTTAAACTATTATCCATCTTAAATTTTTTTTATATATCATTTATTTTTAAACGGTTTTGTACATTTTTTATTTTAATTCTTTTTCCATATTATTTATTTTAAATTTTTTATATGTTATTTTAAATTGTTTTTTTAATTTATTTATTTTAAGTTGCTTTATATATTATTTTATTTTAAAATTGTTTTGTATAATAATCATTTTAAATTGTCTTATATTATTTACTTCAAATTGCTTTTTATAGTATCTATTTTAAACTTGTTTTTTTTATGTATTATTTATTTAAAATTTTTTTATTATTTATTTTAAATTGTTTTATATTATTTATTTCATTTTCTTTGATTATTAATGTTGGTATTAAAATTATGTATGTTGTGTGGCTATTGTCATTATGTATGCTATAATTCGTTCATTCGTGTTTTCATATTATTGTCATTCATTAGTATAACATTTGTTCATATATTATCGCTCCATGTTTCACATTACCTCTTTAGCTATTTTTTCGTTAAAATCACATCATGAATTACATTCCAACGTATTTATCCAATATAGATCGTTTTATTTTACTCCAAACAAAGTAAATGCACATCGTTAAGTGTTGTACTCGCTATTATTCAAAAAAGGAAATATTTCAATGTAAGGCAATATTCGCGTTTTAGAAATTCGAGAAATTGTACCCTAACTTACGGGGTTTCGATTTTCTCATTAAACCTAAATAGCCAAATATCCTTTTAAGTTCCAAAATACCTAAAATTTCAATACAAAAATTCAAAGACAAGCTTATTCTCGAGGGTTCAAAATGTCGTGTCCTAACTTACGGGATGTGACATTTTATTACCTCGAGACGAGAGAGTCTTTAATTTTCTTTTCAATTTATTCAATCGTTTTTAAAATTAACATTATAACGGAGGATCGTATTTTAAAATCTTTTCAAATTTTCAATTTTCAACATTAAGACACTAAATAATCAATTAGGTACCAATTTTGGGCGTGACGAGGGTGCTAATCCTTCCTCGTACGTAACCGACTCCTAAACCCGTTTTCTCGAATTTCGTTGACCAAAATTATTGTTTTAGTGAATCAAAATATTTTACAAGGTGATCCGATCACACCTAAATAAAAAGGATTTGTGGCAACTCTTATTTTTGTTTTTTAAATAAAAGTTGACGCCTTTTTCAAAAAAAATGGTTTCGACAACGCATAAATAACAAACTTTTACAAAAGTTTTTCAAACTCAATCAATAAAAAACTAAGATATGAACTCATCAATATTAGCAAGATGAATTGTCTTAATTGCACGATTTGAAATTAATTATTTAAACAATGAATCTTGCAAACGACAAGCTGCAAGTTGATAACACATATGTAATTATTTTATAGATACATTTACCAAAATCATATAATATCAAAATCATCCACATGGTGGATGAATGAGCCCATATTCATTTCAGAAATACAAGACATTAAATCTTAAATTTATCTAGTGAGTTTCTAAGAATCAATTTTCATTTAGAACAAGTAACAAATGAGAATTCTTTAAATTAAAGAATCTTTTGGTTCTTTAATGAATGCCCATATGAATTCTCAATTAATTTTTGCATCATATATGATCCAGGATGGTCTAACTGGTCACGTGATAAACTGTAAATTATACATATTTTTACCTCATGCTTAGCACATTTATGGATGAATTATTCCTTGATTTGTGGAATTTGATGCTCCTAAAACTTTAATTTCATGCTTTATACTCAGGTGAGCTTAAGGGAGTGAAAAAAACAAGAAACGAGCCGAAAACGAAGAAAATGGGCCAAAGCAAGGAATCAACATGGCCTGGAGTTCACCACACGGGCGTGTCACACGGTTGTGCCACATAAACAGGCTCGAGCACTGCCTAGACTCGACTCACACAGGCAACTCATACAGCCATGCCACTTTGACAGGCTTGAACACGGCCTAGCATTGACTTACACGGGCATGGAGCACGGACGTGTCCCTGTCGTGAGGAAGTTCAATTTCACGAGGAAAAAGCTACTTAGGGGCTAAGAAAGACTCTCCAAACTCTATATAAAGACCCTAGGAGGCAACTACAAGGGGTGTATTATTCCTGCCAAGGGTACAACCTTCCCGCCAAGACGAAGAGCTAAAGGTAGGGAATTACTCGAAGGAAAGCCAATTGATCCATCTCAGAAGCCAGGATCTACATCAAGACAGAGGATCTCCCTTCAATCCTTTCAAGAGTTTTGGGTTTTCTTATGTTTTGTTATTTTATTTATTCTGAGATGTTTCTTTTTATTATGAACTAAAACCCCAAATATCTAAGGGGGATAAAACCTAAGACAGATCTTGTTATTGTTATCTGAACTATAAGATAAATATTTGACTTGTTCTTAATTGTGTTTTTAATTCTTGAATTGATATTTCTGGGATATTAATTTAAGTCGAATGTGCTTAGGCAGAGGAGCAAAAGTCCCTGTTTAAGAGTAGATCCAACACAATTAAGTGGAGTTGATCGCAATCCTAGACATACGACTACGAAAATCTGCCGGATTAGAGTCAAATCTAATATGGGGATCTATAGATCGAGTTAATGTAAGACTAGGGGTTTTAATTAGAAAGAGATTTCAATTAATCAACCTAGGATTAGTTGTTTTTATTCTCGATGGAGATATTAACATAATTTAGGGATTTCTACGGATCAAATCGAATGAAGAAATCGTCTAGTTCAGAGTTAGATAACAAGTGAAGTCTATGTAGATTCTTCCTTAGGTATTGTCTTTATCAATCAGTTTTTCCAAAGTAATCTCTCCCAATTTACTATTTTTTGTTTCTTTAGTTTAGTTTAGATAGCTTACAACCAAACCGCCCTTATTATTCTTAGGCTAGATAATAGGAAGAAAGTCATTACTAGTACTTTTAGTTCCTTGGATTCGATATTTCAGTCTTGCCACTAGCTATCAATAGGTACGCCTGCCTTTTATCGTGATAATAATTAGTCTTTTAGGTACGATCAACTTATTACTTCATCACATCACGAGATCAAGTTTTTGGCGCCGTTGCCGAGGAACTAAAATATTAGGAACACTCGATTCCTATTACTTTAGCCATTTTTACTTTTATTACAATTTATTTTCTATTTTTATTTTAGGTTTTTATTCACTAAAATTTTCTTTTTTTTTTTTTCTCTTCTAGGTGTCTCTAGTTTATGACTAGAAGAAACCCAGGACGACCATTATTGTTTGACGATGATTTAGAAGCCACAATTCGTAGAACTTGCAGAGAGATAAGGAGAAGCTTGCGATACCCAGAACAAGGACAAGAAGAAGAACCTGAACCTACTGAAGAGATGGAGGCAAATCAAGATAATCAGCTACCTCCTGTAGTAGCCGCAAATCCTGTCGAGCAAAATCCTGTTCCTCGTACTATATATGATTATGCTAAACCTAATTTGGTTGGTACTGAATCCAGTATTCTTAGGCTTACTATTACTGTAAATAATTTTGAACTTGAACTTAACACTATACAAATGATACAATAGTTTGTTCAGTTTGATGGTTTGCAGGATGAAGATCCTAACACTCATTTAGCCAATTTTTTGGAATTATGCGACACATTTAAAATAAATGGCGTTTTTGATGATGCCATTCGTCTTCGACTATTCCTATTTTCTTTGAGGAATAAAGCTAAATAGTGGTTAAATTTTTTACCACGAGGGTCTATCACTACATGGGAACAAATGACCGAAAAATTTTTACTCAAATATTTTTCGCCGGCTAAAACGGCTAAATTAAGGAATGATATCTCTTCTTTTGTGCAGATAGATTTAGAAACACTTTACGATGCTTGAGAGAGATACAAGGATTTATTAACAAGGTGTCCTCACCATGGGTTACCCTTATGGTTACGAGTTCAAACTTTTCGCAATGGTTTGAACCTTTCAACGAGACAGATGATTGATGCAGCAGCCGGTGGAACAATCAATAACAAAATGCCAGAAGCAACTTGCGAGTTTATTGAGGAAATGTCACTGAACAATTATCACCATAGCAAAACATGCGTGGATTTCAAATCAAAATCTATCTATTCATGTTGTCATGATTAGTCTCCAATTATAGTAAACATGATATAATAAATAAATCATAGTAAAATATGAGATTTTTTAATATCATTGTTATCACCTTTGCTATTATCATGAGCACTATTACAAGTAATAAAATAACTTTGTTTTCGTAATAACATTTATAACCTAATAGTAAAAATATTATTTAATAAAAAAAATCAAAATTTTTGTGTACGATGCTTAAAAGTTATCTGATACACATTATTCCAAATTTCAATATCACATATATGTTATAAAATCTTATGATGCTCTAATCAAATATTTATAAATTCAATTTTAAAAGATATAATACAATAATTTCAAGCATATTTAATAAAAATAATTTAATCATAAAAAATTTTAATCATCCAAATATCATACATATTATAATTTAATAAAAGAATCTTAGTTTAAAAGAAACCTTAAGGTAATAATATTTTTCATAAAATAGTTTTATCGAAAATAAATTAACAAAGGAGAAAAACATACCACATAAGTATTATATAAATTTCTTTGCATAATAATTACCCATAACGTGCAGGCCTCAATTGAATACTGAAATAACAGTAGCTTTAGAAGACAATCGACAACAGCTTTAGTAGCAAATTTGAGTGACCTACTATTGCATTGGTTGTTGTTTAAAAGGGGTAAGGCTTGGTGAAAGGGAAAAAATTTTGTGACTTATAGAGAAAAATCAATTAAAAAAGAATCATACTGGTAACATGTTATATAATAAATAGACGAAGAGTAAAAAACAAAGAGAATATGGGAAGCAATGAAGAATGTATATTGATCAATGGTGATGTTTACAATGTTTCTCTAAAGTATCTATTTATAGGCATAAAAAATATAAATGAAGTAGAGATCTACTTCTAATCACTATTAGAATTTAAAGTACATCAAAATTATCTTAATCTTCATAGACATCCACTTAATAAGATATTCTTAACAATTCAGTTATGTGATTTTATTTTGAAATTTTATATATTTTTCATTAACTTTTACAATTGTATATATTGTTTGAAAAAATTAAATAAAAAAATTATAATTGTATCCTAAAATATAATAAAAATAAAACTTTTAAAAATGAGAAAATAAAAATAAACTTAAAATTTTCAAAATATTATAAAATATTTCCAAAAAAAATTATTTTTAAAATTAATAATTCTAAAAATATATGAAATATTCAAAAGGTTATATAAAATTTGAAGAAAAACAATATAAAATTACAGAGTATTTGAAGGTTTTCTTTTCAAACTTTTATATATTTAATATATTTTTAGCTTTTTAATTTGTTTTCATATATATATATATATATATATATATATATATATCTAAATTTAATGTAATTCTTTTATAATAATAATTTTCACCTAAGAATAACATGGATTCAAATCATAGTTGTACAAAGTTATAATTTCTTAACTTATTAAATATATATTCGCATATTATATACGAAAATTTTAAATAAATATACTATTGTATAAAATTATTTTAAATAATAATATTTCAATTTCTTTTCTTTTAGCATATTTTTATACGTTTTTACTTAAATTTTTTTCTATATATCATCAATTATCTTAAATTTTTAATATTAAATAAAAATAAGCTATATTTTAATTAATTCATATCCATATAATTTCTCTTCCTCAAGTTTTTTCAAAAAAAAAAGTTTCAACGTGTGCTTAAAACCCAAGGGCATGTTTGGTTCAACGGAATGGCCATTCCATTCCGTCCCTATTCCACGCGCTACATGGACACATTTGTTTGGTTGAAATTTGACTACCGAATCGCTATTCCATGCGAACTCTATTACGCGTAAACGCTGCATATCCATTTAGAGGGTTGGGCTTTAGATGCCTATTCAATAGAGGTGTGCATGGGCCGGGCGGCCCGGCCCGGCCCTAAGGCCCGCTCGAAATGTGGGAGGGTTTGGGTAAAAATATAGGCTCGAAAAATAGGCTTGGACAAAAAATAAGGCTCGTTTAAAAAATGGGCCGGGCCTCGGGTAAGGTATTTTTAGCCCGGGCCTGGCCTAGCCCAAATTCACTAAAGGACAAAAAAATCTGTTTTTTTTTAAATGTTATTTTCTTGTTGTTTTCTCCTTATTTTGCTATCAAATTACTATTATATTGCTACTATTTTGTTGTTATTACTTGGATATTGTATATAACTTATTTTATTGTTAATTTTGTTATTATTTTAAAGGCGTTTGTTAATTTTGTTATTATTTTAAAAGCATTTGTTAATTTTGTTATTATTTTAAAGGCATTTGCTTGTTAAGTTGTATCTATCTTAATGTTATTTAAATCTACATATTTTTTTAAAATTTATTTTCAATTTGTTGAAAAATATTTATTTTGATTTTTTTAGTATTTTTGATGTATTATATATATTTAAAAATTATATAAAATAATATAAAAAATTAATACGAGCGGCCCGGGCTGGACCCGGATTTTAGCATTTTTATATGGGTCGGGCTTGGGCAAAATTTTAGGCCCATTTTTTGGGCCCGGCCCAACCCGAGCCCGATGAATAGGCTTAAATTTTTAGTTGAGCCCGGCCCGAACCTAACCCGGCCCGGCCCATGCACACCTCTACTATTCAATGCCTCTTGTAATAGCTTTTCTTTTATTTCAGACGAAAATCTCCTCTCACCTCCACTCATCATTCTGGTAACAATAATAAGAGATCTTCTTGGGTTTTACATAAAATGTATAGAAGACTCTCTGTTTTTGGATTTTGGGTGTGGCGGATTTGTGTATGGTGGAAAATATAGAGAAATTGATGTCGAAGGTAGAGCTTTCTAAAGAAATGCGCATGTCGCGGATTGTGCATCCCAGCGATTGTAGGAACAACGAGGATTCGATCAATTATCACTACAACAAAAAAACCCTACAGCGACACTTTTTTTGACCTAAGACGATGCAAAAAAGGTTGGCATAGGTTTCGCGATGCTTCTCTCGACGCTTCCAAAAAGGTTGTCTTTAGTACCGTTGGCGTAGGCATGGCGACGCTTTTGAAAAAGCGTTGGCAAAAGTCAGCATACGGCGCCCCTTATTGAAGGGTTGCGAAAGACCTAGTCAATGCCGACCTTTAAAAAGGGTTGAGATAGACCTAGTCAAGGGCAACCTTGCGGCAACCTTAAAAAGGTTGCGATAGACCTGTCTACGGCTTCCTTAAAAAGGTTGGTATAGTTCTTATCTAAGGCAACCCTTAAAAAAGGTTGGAATAGACTCGTGTCAAGGCAACCTTTGAAAAAGGTTGCGATAGACCTGTCTACGGCAACCTTAAAAAGGTTGGTATAGTTCTTATCTAAGGCAACCCTTAAAAAAGGTTGGAATAGACTCATCTACGGCAACCTTAAAAAGGTTGAGATAGGCCTTATCTACGACAACCCTTAAAAAAGATTGGGATAGACTTGTCTACAGCAACCCTAAAAAGGTTGCAATAAACCTCGTCTAAGGCAACCTTTAAAAAAGTTGAGATAAAGCCATCAAATACAACCTTAAAAAAGTTGGGATATACTTTATCTAAAACAACCTTTAAAAAGGTTGGAATAAACCCATTTAATACAATCTTAAAAAGGTTGGAATAAACTCGTCAATGCATTTTTTTTATTTTTTTATTTCAATATTAATATATTTTCATAAACATTTACAGTGAATAGAAATTGTGCTTTAAATACAACTAAAAAAAATTAAATTAAAATTAAAATAAAGGTTGAATATTCGTTACAAAAATCGATCCAATATCAAAAAACACTAACATTTAGTCGAAATGTATACCACCAACATTCAACCCAATGTACAAAAGTAAACAAATAAAAAAGTTACTAAGGATGGACATTGATATTGATGTTATACTACATAACAGCTAATACAGTATGAAACTGCAACTTCAATTCCAAGAAACTCTGCCGATCTCATATTTCTACAAGGGTAGCCTCAGGCAGTGAAACATCTCCAGATCCAAGTATACCATATATCCTAACAATCCATTTTGTTTACTACCTACTTGTAACATATGCAGTCTTCTTTCATTTCACAATTATTGCTTCCCGACTCTTCACTATATTTAGCGTTATCCCTGAAGCCCCAACCTTGTTGTAAGCCAATGGCAGACCTCATTCAACCTCAATTTGTTATAGTAAAATATGACAAATTCAAAGGTGCATTAGATTATTAAATAACAAATAACATGAAACAGCATACCTCTTACTTTAGAAGATTATCAAGTTCCTTTGGATTAACAACTTCAAGCCCTTCATATCCCAATAAACTGTTCAAACAGGAAATTGAAATCAAGTTCCTTTGGGTAACATAATGGCTTAATATGAAACTAGTAGCTTGTGTAAATTAATTGTTAAAAAAATAATAGGCTAACATGATATTACACATAATAATATGTTTGTCATGTTTTATCAATATAATTATATTTGTTATACATGTAAATTTTCAAACTAATCTAATAATTCTATCATTTTGATCTTAAAAATGTATATATTAATATTTATTTAATGGTTATTTTTTTTACATAAAATAAATAATAGAAAATTAACTTACATAATCTATACAAATAAAATATGAAATATGACGACTAGATTATTAAAATATTAATTATAAAAAATATAAAAAAAATTTAAATTTTACAACAGTATAATAGATCCCTCTCCTATTATATTATATATATATATAAGCACATACATACAAGAAATGCCGTTGGATTGCAAATGGGTTCAACTTGATACATTAAGTTGCCAACTTGATATATAAGCACACATAGACATTTGCAAATATATATTATATCATATTATATTACATTATATTATATTATATATAAGCACACATATATAAGCACGAATATCCTTGACTTGTGAATCAAAAGCTACCAACCTTTCTATGAGAATCCCTTTCTTTAGCTTCTTTAAACAATCTGAAACCTGCATTGCCTCATGGTTTTAGACAAATAACTCAATCTAAAAAATCACAAATATTTTATTTGTACTTACTATTTTGGCATCGAAAGATTGTCCAAGGTGATGTAGCTATAACATCAGATTTCACTCTGTCCATCTTCATGGATGAATAAAGAGTCCAATCAAGAGAATTATTGTGATGTTCACTATTTGAACCACTTGGCCTGCAGGCACAGAATCCTTATAAGAAACTGATATATAGTTATGAGGAACAAATATGAGAGAAAACTTGATAAAAAAGAGCTTAATGTCCTATCACACTCATCACTCCTAACTATCCCAAACAATCCAACTTAAGTTATTCAAGCAATCTGCAAATCATTTGCAAGCATAGGTGAACAGACAAAAAAGAAAGGGGCAGAAGCTTATGTTGAATAGACATGCTAGATGGTCTTTTTATTATACTTGAAGGACTGCCATCTGCTCTTTGAATAGGCAGCATCATTTCCAGAGTATGGACCACCCTGTATATATATAATCAAGTCCAGTCTCATATCATCTAATGCCAGATAGTTAAGATGTGCATTAACAAGAGAAAGCAGTTCAGCATCTTTAAGGCTGCTTCCTACAAGGATTGAATCCATCTTGCAGCTTCTTCAGGACAGCTAGCTCCTAACTATAAAATTTAGGTTCCATATCTCATACATGAAGGTGAAAGTATGATATATATTGACTAAGAATCTTTGTATTTGCCTCACCTTAAGTTGATCATTGTGATTAGAAATATCGTAAAGGGTGAATATGAAGAACACCTATAAGTTGAACAAAGAACTATCATTACAAGGGTCCGATAGCATGAACCAATCAGAAAACATAAACCAGAAAATTTACCACTGTCCTAGAAGGAAAAAACCACATACTTTTCTGTGAATGCTTTCCCTCCCGTTGTCTGTCACTCGAATGGAAGAATCAATGATAAAATTATATAATTATATACTAAATATATAAAATTATATAAATTAAGATAAAATTTTGATTAAAAGGTAAAATTAAAAATCTTAACATATAAAGTTTTAAGTTGAATAATAAACAACATAAAAACATAGAATATTTTGTTGAATGTGTAGTATACACAGATATGATACCTTGAGTAAAAGCGTAGGTCAATCTAATAGCAAACGTGAGAGAAATGGTGAAAATTCCAAGCAGAAGATAACTCCATGGATGCTTCTGGTGAAAGTAATACAACGGACAAAGAGCTACCAAATCCAAACACATTTCTATTTTACTCACAAATTACCAACAACAAAAATAACAGAAGAATATAAAAGCAAAAAAAAAATGCACTGATGAAAGGCGTGACGATTAGGACTATGTAAAGAGCCAAGCCAACCCCAGTGCTGATGAAGAAACGAGCTTTCGGTAAAGGAGATCCACAGTAACACCCAAGCCTCGCGATACTGATGCAAACTCAACAGCAAACTCAACAGCAAACTCAACAGTGATATCGGAAAGTGAAACAAACTTGGAATTGTGGTTAAAGAATTGAAGTGTGAGGATTTTAACGGAGATGCAGCCACAAGGCGATGGAGATGCCAACGAAGATGCCGACAGAGATGCAGTAGAGGGCTGCCGATAGAGATGCAACACTTTGATGCAGGGCTGGCGATGTAGATGCAACACTTTGATGCAGAGGATTGGGGAAAATTTTAGGGATTTCGGGGAAAGGGTTTTGGGGAAAATAGAATGCGGAAAAAATAAAAGGATTTCGGGTGAAAATTGGGGATTTAGTGGAGGGGTGATAATAAAACGACGTCGTATAGTAAAAAAAATTTTGTTTTAATTTTTTTTATTTTAACATTTATTTTTTTATTTTTTTGAATTTTTTTGAATTTTAAATATTTAACTTTTTAACAAAAATATGGACTAAAATATTAAATTTTTAATTTTTAAATATTTTTGAAGATTTTTTATAATTTTTAAATTAATATATAAAAAGTCGAATGCCAAATTTAGTTCAAAAAATAAGAATCAATTTGATAAAAAATAAATATTGAGAGTTAAAATTCACCATGATCAACTCTTTTAGGAATTAAATTGATAGATGGGGTCTAGTATTGTTGAAAAGATTTCTTTTTTCAATATGAAATTCTAATGGTGGTTTAAATATATACTTGAAATTTTAATTTTGATATTGAATAAATATAAATATTTATGAATGCAATATATAAATATAAAATGATATTATATCAATAATTGTGTTAATAATTTATAAGAACTGGATCAAATTAAAGTTCATGTATGCAATTACACATTAAACCATTGTTCATGTATGCTTTTGGGATTTATCCCATTTTGATATTTTATTTTTTGAAAAATAATAATTTATATTTATTGTATTTATGATTAAATTTTTTAAATATATATAATATAAATTTTTGAAATATTTATATTAAAAAAACTCTAAAATCTTAAACCCAACCCCATAAACACAAAACCTTAAAATCCTAAACCCCAAACTCATAAACACAAACCCCTAAAACCTTAAATCATAAACTATAATCCTTAAATCCTAAACCCTAAACCTTAAACCCTAAATTAAATTAATTTTTTGCAGCATTTTTATTAAAAACCTTATTCACACTCGAAGCTATTAAGTTATTTTTAATTTGAATATACATAATTATTCATACTCATGATGTAAACTTTTAAGAATATTCATATTTTAAATCCAAATATATTAGTTTAAGATATTAATACCATAATTTTTTTTTTAATATAAATTAATTTATTAGAAAAGTGATATAGACAATTATAAAATTAGTGATTGGTGGTATATTGGGAGTTAGGACAGAAGAGTTCTTCCTTTCATATGGCAACACTTTTATATAGTTAGGAAAGCTATAACACAAGTCGGCATAATGTTGGAATAAAACAGACTTTTATTTAAGTGTTGCCTTAAGCATGCATATCCCGACCCTTATACAAAGAGTTGGCCAAAGTATTTTGGGCATGTTTTTCATATCCGATGTTTTGAGAAAATGAAAAGTGTCAAGCTTGGGATTGCAAGATCGAGATGTCGAACCCACAAGGACTAAAAGTACTAGTATTAACCTTCTTTTTATTATCTAGCGTAAAAATAAAGGGGAATCACTTCAATTAAACTAATTATTAACTAAACTAAAAATGCACAATGAGTAATTTGGGAAAATACTTTGGGAAAACTTATTGATTAAGACAATACTTTAGGAAGAATCCACCTAGACTTCACTTGTTATTTGACTCTGAACTAGACGATTTATTCACTTGACTTGATCCATAGAAATCCCCAATTTATGTTAATATCTCTTTCAAGATGAAAAATAACTAACCCTAGGTTGATTAATTGAAATTTCTTTCTAATTAAAACCACTGGTATTGCATTAACTCGATCTATGGATTTTCATATTAGATTTGACTCTAATCCGGCAGATTTTCGTCGTCCTATGTATAAATCATGAAATTTAATGAGAATTCATCCATAAATGTGCCAAGCATGGGATAAAAATATGTATATATTATGGTTTATCACCCATAAACACAAAACCTTAAAACCTTAAACTATATATAAACTATAATCCCTAAACCCTAAACTAAATTAATTTTTTTACGGCATTTTTATTAAAAACCTTATTCACACTCGAAGCTATTAAGTTATTTTTAATTTGAAAATATATAATTATTCACAAGCTGATGATGGAAAATTTTAAGAATTTTCTTATTTTAAATCCAAATTTTTGGTACTACACATTCAAAAAAAGCTGGAATTAAGGAAATTTGGACGTTACACCTTTATACAAAGAGTTGGTGTAACGTCCCCACGCCCGAAACCGTCACCGGAGTCGAGCTTGAGGTGTTACTAAACACAATTTACCATTTTAAACAACTTTATAAAATCTATTTTCATTTTCAGAATAAATTGTTTTCTGCGTCATGGTCGCTCAAAAAATCATATCTCGAGTTACGAAACTCGAAATCAAGATCCGTAAATTTTACCTGAATCTAGACTCATATATATATTCACTAATTTTTTTCTAGAATTTTTGGTTGAGCGGATTAGTACAGTTTATTAGTTAAAGTTTCCCCTGTTTCAGAACTCGACTGCACTGACCTCTACTCATTACGAATCACTTTTCTCCCTGTAAAAATTTCATATAACTATACCGTTTATTTCTATTAAAACTATATTCAATAAGGAATCTAGGCATATAAAGTAATCCTCCTAATTATTTTTGTACAATTTATGGTGAATTTTCAAAGTTGGAACAGGGGATCCGGAAATTGCTCTGGCCCTGTTTCACTAAAACTCAAATATCTCATAACGTATAACTCCTTTACCTGTTTTTCTTCTTCCATATGAAAGTAGACATGATAAGCTTCAATTTCATAACTAATCCATCATCAAATTCGATTTATATGATTTTTAGTGAATTTTCAAACTTACGTCAGTGTTGCTGCAATGTTCTGTTTTATGGCTAATTTCATTTTCATAAAAGCTTTTATATACTAGATAACCTATTATTCTTTCATGACATCAAACATAATCTATATTAGCCATTTCAATGACTCAACATTATCAAGCATTTCCTCAACCAAACCACCACCATATCACAAGATTATTTACACAAAGTAGGTATATTACTATACATGCCATACTAAATCTTACAAGCCATTTACCAAAAAGTCCTTTGGATAGTGTGAACGAGTCTTCGACCTATCCCGATTCTCGAGCCGGCTTGTCCAAAACTACAATGAATGAAAAGGAGGGAGTAAGCATAAATGCTTAGTAAGTTTACATGCAAATAACAAGTAACATAACAAAGTCATTATGCCAAACAACATTAACATAGCATCACCAAAACATATGTCGCAATTCTAGTCATCATACTTCATCTTACCACATTTTTGTTGTTGTCTCGGGTTTCAACCCAAGGGTTAAGTACATACCTGTCCAATACGGCCATTTCTCAATATTACCGAATCGTCACTTACATCTTGAGTGCTTTTCCATTTCACTTGAATTTTACCCGTTGAACACATTGGAATACAACTCGGATACACGGATCATTTGCACATAAGTGCTATATATGTAGCCAATCAGTCATGTAACCCGCCCATAAACGAACTCGGACTCAACTCAACGAGCTCGGGCGTTCGCATCCATAAGTGAACTCGGACTCAACTCAACGAGCTCGGATGCCTAGTTACATCTCACGAACTCGGACTCAACTCAACGAGCTCGGATATTCGCATCCATAAGTGAACTCGGACTCAACTCAACGAGTTCGGATGCCCAACCATCCTAGTGACATGTCACTTGTATCCTAATCTATTCCTAAGGTTCAAACGGGATTTTCCTCAGTCACATATCCTTGCCGTCTTCCACAGAATGCCGAAACCAATACTCGGTAGCAATTTACTTTTAACAAGTAGCATACTTAATTTACATTAATTTTGAAAATAACCACAAAGCACATATTTCATGATAAAAATTCAGCATATCATATAAATAACATCAATCAACTTAAAAATAACAATTATGTTACATTATTTACACATGAACTTACCTTAGTACCAAAATACAAAGATTTTTGCAATTTAGTCCGTAATCTTTTCTTTTCCTCGATCAAGGTTGATTCCACGTCTTTCTTGATCTAAAATAACACATTTAGCTTATTTAATACTCACATTATCAAAATAGTCCTAAATTCAAATTTTGGAAAAATTACAATTTTGCCCCTAAACTTTTGCATATTTACACTTTTGCCCCAAAGCTCGGGAATTAAATTTTATCACAAATTCTTATGTTTTAGGACATGCTGATCATTTATTTACCATTAGCAAGCTCAAATTCATACTAAAACACTTACTTATGAATAATATGTACTTTTACCGATTAAGCCGTTTTACTCGTTTTTACTTAAAACCGAGTAGCACAAGTTTTCTAACATAATTTAAAACCTCATATTCTATCATAAAACATCAAAATACACAAATTTCACCTATGGGTATTTTTCCAAATATGAACCCTAACTTAAATTATTGCTAACATAAGCTTTATCGAGCTACCGGGATTTCAAAAACGTAAAAATCATTAAAAACGGGGCTTAGAATCACTTACTATGAAGCTTGGAAGCTTGAAACAAACCCTAGCTATGGAGAACCCTTGAAATTTCGTGGTAATGAAGAAGATGACCAATTTTGTGTTATTTTTCCCTTTTTATTTCATTAAATGTCCAAATGACCAAAATGCCCCTCTATACTAAACTTTCAAAAATTCCTTCCATGTCCTAATTTTGTCCATGAACTTAAAATTGGTCTAATTACCATTTAAGACCTCCTAATTAATATTTCAAAGCAATTTCATACTAAAAACTTCTAGAATGCAAGTTTTGCAACTTATTCGATTTAGTCCCTAATTTCAAATTAAGCACTTTACGCTTAGAATTTCTTCACGAAATTTTCACACCATCATAAAATCATATCATAAACATCAAAATAATCATAAAATAATTATTTCTACCTCGGATTTGTGGTCACGAAACCACTATTCCGATTAGGCCCTAATTCGGGATATTACAACTCTCCCCCCTTTTAAGGATTTTCGTCCTCGAAAATCTTACCGGTAAACAGATGTGGGTTTTGTTTTCTCATAGTTTCCTCGGGTTCCCATGTAGCCTCTTCTATTCCATGCTTTAGCCACAACACTTTCACAAGAGCAATACTTTTGTTTCTTAATTGTTTGACCTCTCGAGCTAAAATTTTAATCGGTTTTTCTTCGTAGGTCATATATGGTTGTAATTCAATTTCTGTCGGTGAAACCACATGTGAAGGATCTGAACGATATCGACGTAGCATAGATACATGGAACACATCATGAATTTTCTCTAACTCAGATGGTAATGCTAACCGATAAGCTACCGATCCAACTCTTTCAATTATTTTATACGGCCCGATAAAACGCGGACTTAATTTACCTTTCCGTCCAAATCTGAGGACTTTTTTCCACGGAGACACCTTTAAAAATACCTTATCACCAACTTGAAACTCGATTTCTTTTCGTTTCAAATCTGCATACGATTTCTGTCTATCCAAAGCAGCTTTCAAACAATCTTGAATTACCTTCACTTTTTCTTCGGTGGCTTCCAATCAACAATAGCTGAAATTTTACTGGGATCAACCCGTATACCATCACCCGAAACAATATGACCCAAAAATCCAACTTCCCGAAGCCAAAATTCACTTTTATTAAACTTGGCATATAACTGATTATCTCGCAAAGTTTGCAAAACTATCCTCAAGTGCTCAGCATGCTCTGTCTCATCTTTCGAATAAATCAAGATATCATCTATAAATACCACAACAAACTTATCCAAGTATGGCCGAAATATTCGATTCATCAAATCCATAAACACGGCAAGAGCATTTGTTAATCCAAACGGCATAACTAAAAATTCATAATGACCATACCTTGTCCTAAAAGCAGTTTTAGGCACATCTGACTCTTTTACCCGCAGCTGATAGTATCCAGATCTCAAATCAATCTTTGAAAACCATGTTGCTCCTTTCAGCTGATCAAACAAATCTTCAATTCTTGGTAACGGATACTTGTTCTTAATTGTCACTTTGTTTAATTGCCGATAGTCTACACACAATCTCATCGAACCATCCTTCTTTTTCACAAACAATACCGGAGCACCCCAAGGCGAAAAACTCGGTCTCACAAAGCCTTTGTCTGTCAACTCTTGCAACTGTGACTTTAATTCTTTTAATTCCGTTGGTGCCATTCTATACGGAGCAATCGAGATTGGAGCTGTTCCCGGCATCAACTCTATACCAAATTCTACTTCCCTGACTGGAGGCAAACCCGGCAATTCTTCAGGAAATACATCCGGAAATTCACATACAATCGGCACTGATTCCACTTTCTTTTCTATTTCTTTTGTATTTAATACATATGCCAGATAAGCTTCATAACCCTTTCTCAAATATCTCTGAGCCGACATTGAAGAGATTACACTAGACAATGCCTCTGATTTATCTGATTCAACCCGCAGAGTTTCACCATTTTCACACTTTAGTTCAATAACTTTCTGTTTACAATTTACTATGGCATCATGCGATGTCAACCAGTCCATACCCAAAATAACATCAAACTCATCAAACGGCAACAACATCAAGTCGGCCGGAAAGTAATAACCCCGAATCATTAAAGGACATTTCTTGCATACTTTATCAACTATAACACATTTGCCTAACGGGTTTGACACTTTAATCATAAATTCTGTATTCTCAACAGGTATATTCATGCTAGACGCCAATTTCATGCATACATATGAATGAGTAGAACCAGGATCAATTAGAGCAGTAACATTAACATCATAAAGAGAAAATATACCGGTAATCACATCAGGAGAGGAAGCATCTTCACGAGCTTTAATAGCATAAGTTCTAGCCGGAGCCCTTCCTTCAGATCTAACTGCTGCATCTCTGGCTACATTCTTGCTACTTGCTTCGCTCCCAGCTTTTCTTGGATACCTTTCTCGCGAATCTGCACCACTAGCTTTTGTATTCTGAAATTTTTCTTTTTCAATTCTCTCGGGGCAGTCTCTAATAAAATGATCCGGAGAACCACATCGGAAACATTCGTTTGCTCTGCACGGACCAAAATGATTTCTGCCACACCGCTGACACTCGGGTTTAACAAATCTCGTGTTCCCTACACTGGCTGCTGAAGTAGTTTGGGACTTAGGACCCACATTTTGCTTTTTAAAATTCCCATAGGATTGTCCAGCTGAAACTTGGGAACGAGGATTCATATTTCTTGATCTTCCGGATTGCTGTGAGGGTGCATTAGTCATTTGTCTTTTCTTCCAGTTTTGTGTCTCAGATTCTGCCTTTTTCTTCTCTTTAAGTAGTTCTTCGGCCTTGCAAGCTCGGTCGACAAGTACCACCATTTCCTTTAATTCAAGAATCCCAACAAATACTTTAATTTCTTCATTGAGCCCATCTTCAAATCGCCTACACATTTTGGCCTCGGTAGGAACATATTCTCTGGCATACTTACTCAGTCGAACAAACTCTCTTTCATATTCTGTAACGGTCATGTTACCTTGTTTCAACTCGAGAAATTCCTTGCGCTTCTGATCAATAAATCTTTCACTGATGTATTTCTTCCGAAACTCTTCTTGAAAGAATTCCCAAGTTACCCTCTCTTTCGGTACCACCGAAATCAATGTCTTCCACCAATTGTAGGCTGAATCCCTCAACAAGGATATAGCACATTTCAAGCATTCCTCAGGTGTGCAAGACAGTTCATCAAATACCCGGATAGAATTCTCAAGCCAGAACTCTGCTTTTTCCGCATCATCATCTACATTAGCTCTGAATTCTTCGGCCTCGAGCTTACGGATTTTATCAACTGGAGTTCTTTGAAATTTTATCATACCCACATCTTGAGGCATCAGAGGTACAGGTTGAGGAATTGGGGGAGGTGGGGGAGGTCGTACATTCGGGTTCGTACGAACGAACTCAGTGTACCATGCACTCATCATTTGGAGAAAGGCTTCCCGATCCCTTTCTCCTCCCTGACCAACAGTAGGTGGTGGATTTTCAGTCGGCGCTGCCCCTTCAGCCGGAGCTGGCGCATTACTCTCTACTTCATCAGCCACGGCTGGATCGGGATCCATTTACTATAAAAAAAATCATTTAAACGGTCAGAAGTCGTCACACTATCACAATATACACATATGGCATGTATAGCAAAATCCGTACATAAAACACGTTAGTCCGAGAACCGACTAAACCTGCTCTGATACCACCAAATGTAACGTCCCCACGCCCGAAACCGTCACCGGAGTCGAGCTTGAGGTGTTACTAAACACAATTTACCATTTTAAACAACTTTATAAAATCTATTTTCATTTTCGGAATAAATTGTTTTCTGCGTCATGGTCGCTCAAAAAATCATATCTCGAGTTACGAAACTCGAAATCAAGATCCGTAAATTTTACCTGAATCTAGACTCATATATATATTCACTAATTTTTTTCTAGAATTTTTGGTTGAGCGGATTAGTACAGTTTATTAGTTAAAGTTTCCCCTGTTTCAGAACTCGACTGCACTGACCTCTACTCATTACGAATCACTTTTCTCCCTGTAAAAATTTCATATAACTATACCGTTTATTTCTATTAAAACTATATTCAATAAGGAATCTAGGCATATAAAGTAATCCTCCTAATTATTTTTGTACAATTTATGGTGAATTTTCAAAGTTGGAACAGGGGATCCGGAAATTGCTCTGGCCCTGTTTCACTAAAACTCAAATATCTCATAACGTATAACTCCTTTACCTGTTTTTCTTCTTCCATATGAAAGTAGACATGATAAGCTTCAATTTCATAACTAATCCATCATCAAATTCGATTTATATGATTTTTAGTGAATTTTCAAACTTACGTCAGTGTTGCTGCAATGTTCTGTTTTATGGCTAATTTCATTTTCATAAAAGCTTTTATATACTAGATAACCTATTATTCTTTCATGACATCAAACATAATCTATATTAGCCATTTCAATGACTCAACATTATCAAGCATTTCCTCAACCAAACCACCACCATATCACAAGATTATTTACACAAAGTAGGTATATTACTATACATGCCATACTAAATCTTACAAGCCATTTACCAAAAAGTCCTTTGGATAGTGTGAACGAGTCTTCGACCTATCCCGATTCTCGAGCCGGCTTGTCCAAAACTACAATGAATGAAAAGGAGGGAGTAAGCATAAATGCTTAGTAAGTTTACATGCAAATAACAAGTAACATAACAAAGTCATTATGCCAAACAACATTAACATAGCATCACCAAAACATATGTCGCAATTCTAGTCATCATACTTCATCTTACCACATTTTTGTTGTTGTCTCGGGTTTCAACCCAAGGGTTAAGTACATACCTGTCCAATACGGCCATTTCTCAATATTACCGAATCGTCACTTACATCTTGAGTGCTTTTCCATTTCACTTGAATTTTACCCGTTGAACACATTGGAATACAACTCGGATACACGGATCATTTGCACATAAGTGCTATATATGTAGCCAATCAGTCATGTAACCCGCCCATAAACGAACTCGGACTCAACTCAACGAGCTCGGGCGTTCGCATCCATAAGTGAACTCAGACTCAACTCAACGAGCTCGGATGCCTAGTTACATCTCACGAACTCGGACTCAACTCAACGAGCTCGGATATTCGCATCCATAAGTGAACTCGGACTCAACTCAACGAGTTCGGATGCCCAACCATCCTAGTGACATGTCACTTGTATCCTAATCTATTCCTAAGGTTCAAACGGGATTTTCCTCAGTCACATATCCTTGCCGTCTTCCACAGAATGCCGAAACCAATACTCGGTAGCAATTTACTTTTAACAAGTAGCATACTTAATTTACATTAATTTTGAAAATAACCACAAAGCACATATTTCATGATAAAAATTCAGCATATCATATAAATAACATCAATCAACTTAAAAATAACAATTATGTTACATTATTTACACATGAACTTACCTTAGTACCAAAATACAAAGATTTTTGCAATTTAGTCCGTAATCTTTTCTTTTCCTCGATCAAGGTTGATTCCACGTCTTTCTTGATCTAAAATAACACATTTAGCTTATTTAATACTCACATTATCAAAATAGTCCTAAATTCAAATTTTGGAAAAATTACAATTTTGCCCCTAAACTTTTGCATATTTACACTTTTGCCCCAAAGCTCGGGAATTAAATTTTATCACAAATTCTTATGTTTTAGGACATGCTGATCATTTATTTACCATTAGCAAGCTCAAATTCATACTAAAACACTTACTTATGAATAATATGTACTTTTACCGATTAAGCCGTTTTACTCGTTTTTACTTAAAACCGAGTAGCACAAGTTTTCTAACATAATTTAAAACCTCATATTCTATCATAAAACATCAAAATACACAAATTTCACCTATGGGTATTTTTCCAAATATGAACCCTAACTTAAATTATTGCTAACATAAGCTTTATCGAGCTACCGGGATTTCAAAAACGTAAAAATCATTAAAAACGGGGCTTAGAATCACTTACTATGAAGCTTGGAAGCTTGAAACAAACCCTAGCTATGGAGAACCCTTGAAATTTCGTGGTAATGAAGAAGATGACCAATTTTGTGTTATTTTTCCCTTTTTATTTCATTAAATGTCCAAATGACCAAAATGCCCCTCTATACTAAACTTTCAAAAATTCCTTCCATGTCCTAATTTTGTCCATGAACTTAAAATTGGTCTAATTACCATTTAAGACCTCCTAATTAATATTTCAAAGCAATTTCATACTAAAAACTTCTAGAATGCAAGTTTTGCAACTTATTCGATTTAGTCCCTAATTTCAAATTAAGCACTTTACGCTTAGAATTTCTTCACGAAATTTTCACACCATCATAAAATCATATCATAAACATCAAAATAATCATAAAATAATTATTTCTACCTCGGATTTGTGGTCACGAAACCACTATTCCGATTAGGCCCTAATTCGGGATATTACAGTTGGCCAAAGCGTATGTTAACAAGTCTATCCCAACACTTAGGAAAGTGTCGGCCCAAAATTGTCGTCATAGGACTAGACAAAAGCCAACTCTTATTCAAGCGTTGCCTTAGGCATACATATCCCAACCCTTATACAAAGAGTTGGCCAAAGCGTAGTCTATCCCAACACTTAGGAAAGTGTCGCCACAAAAGTGTCGTCTTAGGACTACACAAAACGCAACTCTTATTGAAGCGTTGCCTTAGGCATACATATCCCAACCCTTATACAAAAAGTTGCCCAAACCATAGTCTATTCCAACACTTAGGAAAGTGTCGCCACAAAAGGGTCGTCTTAGGACTACACAAAAGCCAACTCTTATTCAAGCGTTGCCTTAGGCATGCATATCGCAACCCTTATATAAAGAGTTGCCGAAAGCATAGTCTATCGCAACACTTAGGAAAGTGTTGCCCCAAAAGTGTCGTCTTAGGACTAGACAAAGCCAACTCTTATTTAAGCGTTACTTTAGGCATACATATCGCAACCTTTATACAAAGAGTTGCCGAAAGCCTAGTCTATCGCAACACTTTCCCCAAAAGTGTCGTCTTAGGACTAGACAATGCCAACTCTTATTTAAGTATTGCCTTAGGCATGCATATCGCAACCCTTATACAAAGAGTTGCCCAAAGCGTATGTTGGCCAGTCTATCGCAACACTTAGGAAAGTGTCACCCCAAAAGTGTCGTCTTAGGACTATTTTGTTGTAGTGTATCAACAATTGTTGTTAGTCTTCTTCCCTTCACCATCATCTTTGGTTTTTTTTAATAAACAAAATCTCTAAAATATTGGATCTGAATTTCTATCCTGTCAGGCTTTCAGCGAGTTTACCTTTTCTACCTCTACTTTGATCTTGTTTTTCATGTAAATCAAAACACTATTGTGTTTATCTGCCTTAAAATTTATTTCTACTTTCCTAAGTTGCAAACAAAAAGTTGAACTTTGATTATCAAGATTTTTCCTTTTCTAGTAGTTTATGTTTTGGCTTTGTTGAATTGAATACCCAAAGTCATGATCTTTAGTCGATAATCTGTTGAATTACATGTCTGGATATGCTTTGTTTACATAAATCTGTTGAATACCCTTTGGATTCTTTTCTTGATTTGGGGTTTTTTTTTTGGTAAGTTTGATTTTTTATTTTGGTTTTTTATTGTTTGTTTTGGGTTTGACGTTCAATAGCATTTTGTGTTTGTAATGAAAAATGTGTATAGATATCATTGTAGGCTATGTTTCATTTTGCTAGTGTTAAAGGGAGTTTTTGGGGCTAACCATTCACGAGTATCACAGGAATGGAGATTAAAGGTGTTGTTGCTGAAATCCAGAAGGACACAAACACTCCTCTTATGCCAAAGGTTTTTCTTTTTCCCTTCCATCTGTAAATGCATACTATCTAACCTGCAAACTTGTTGTGTTGCTATTTTTTCTCTGTTTATTTTTATTTTTGGCTCAATGTTGTGTTCTTTACTTAAATTAAAACATTCAATACTTTCTTATTGATAACCTTGATCTTGGCTTAGAGGGCGTAATGTATAGCACATTACAAACAAAAATACATGCACTCTCAAATATGATTCAAGTTGAATTTTTTACCATCTTAATCATAAACGTTTACAATTTGCTAAAATCAAGCCAACACACAAGACGTCTATTATGTTCGTCCAAACTTGGAATAAACTCTTGCTGTGATTATGATACAATTAACCTTCTAGAAACTTTTATGATTGCTCATATCAGTGATAATAAAGAACTATCATTCTCTTCTTTTTGGAAAAAGGAAATGAGTCTCCAATTTTTCTTGCATGCTTCTCAGCTTGAAACCCTCACCCATTTTCTATATTCTTTTTTCTCCTAGTACTAATTGTATGCAATTCTAATATCCTCTGTGACACAAACATTTACGATGGTTGGGATCAAATAGTTGTACATATTGTATAACCCCTTTCTTTTCAGAGAGATGGGAAAGGAAATCTTTTACTGCACATGTAATACAATTTACATAATGTATTAATAATTTTGCCTTTATTGGTTATCATATGAAATTAACTTTGCATGTTTCATATTACCATGCCATCTGAAGTTAATATATTTATCTTTTGCTCTTTTTCTAGGTCTTCAATGTATAGTATTCTCTAATATGAAAAATTTCATATTACAAGAAGCTTTATAGAGCATTCTCTATATTGGGAATAATTTTTAGTTACAGTATGTATTTAGTATTTAAAGATAAATATATACACTGATTCTATATGTAAAAGTAGGTTCCTCAAGTTCCCAATGAAAAAGAGACAGTTATGAAGCATTGGACAAATGGGTAGCTTGGGAGACTGAGTTTCCATTGATTGCAGTTGCAAAAGCTTTATAAATTTTCAAGAAGAGGAGCCAATGGTTCCATGTTATTCAAGTATATTCAGTCTATTGGTATTCTTGCTTTTTGTGTTTTCTAGCTTTTAAAATACATTCATTGATGTAGGGAAGCTTTATATGTTCAATAATTTTCCATTAATATATATTATACTAAAATATCCTTGTATTAACATATTTGATTCTATAGAATACTCTCAATCAGTATTTTAAAGGAACTTTAATGCTATTATTTGTGAATAGATACTTTCAATCATATTCTTTGTGAAATTTAACACATGTAAAAATGAAGTTGCATGTACATACATTAAATCTATATTATTCATTTTTACTTTTACATGAGATTCTTATATTATACACGTCTAGCAGCATAAGTAAATTAATGAAAATATGTCAAATATATATAAATATATATATATATATATATATATAAATATATATATATAAATATATATATATATATATATATACAACGTAACAATTTCATTATTTCTTTTGTTGTATTTCAACATCTGTCTATGAGTAAAAATATTTGAGACAAGATATTCTTTAAATTACTCTTTTAAATTATTCTTTAATTAACATATAGATTATGGCATATATGCTAAATTATTTGTTTCCCTAATGATATTCTAGCACATTAAATATGCATTATATTTTAAAAATAATAAAGTAGGTTATATATTATTTTTTTGTAATATTATATAATATTGTTTTGATTAGTTCATATTTTAATAATTGTTATATTAAGAATATTATTAAATTATATATTATTATTGTTAAATTATATTTAATAATAAATTTATTAAAATAGGATTAAATTATGTATTATTACTTTTATTAAATTATATTTAATAATAATTCTATTAAAATTTAATAACAATAATCATCCTTCTAAAAAAATTTCTATTAAGGGTACTCTGGTTATTTCAGCTTCTTTTCTTATGCTATTACACTTCTATTACATTCAACTAAACAAAATACTACTATTATAGTTCTATTCCATTTCATTCAGTTAAACAATTAAATTGCTATTATAGTTCTATTATATTATAGCTCTATTCCACTAAAATTTTATTCCGTTGCTACTCTATTCCATTGCAATAAACCAAATGTGGTGCAAGATTTTATCAATACTTTTCTGAAATCTTGATGTGAGGTTTAAATTTCACCATGTTTATGCTTAAATATCATGCGTAAATTCTTTCTCAAATTATTTAATTGTTTTTTTATTTAAGGATTCAATAATAATTATTAATAATTCTAAACTATGTATAAAAAGATGTAAGTCAACTTACTACTTCTTTTAGATAGATACTAAAAACGTTAAGTTTTTAATATCAATTAATCAAATTATGTGACGTGTTAAAAGAAAGAATCATGTTGTGCCATGTATATTAAAAAACAATTTAATTTAAATTATTTTTCAAATTTTTTATTTTTATTAATTAAAAATTAAAAAAAAACTTTTAGTTAATCAACCGTTGCATTTTTCTTTCTTTCCTTTTAATTTTTCATCCATCCCTTCTTTTTTTCCCACCTTCATCGCTCACCATCATCATCGTCAAACTCTATTCAAGCCTTCTTGCTTCACCGCTCAAGCCCTGACTTTGCACGTAACCTAGCACCGTTCACACACCTCCACCATCGTCATTTTCCAAGTTCCTTAATATCTTCAAAACCCATTCAAGTTCACCACCACCACCGTCGTCTTCTTTCTCACACCTTACCACCACCATCGTCATTTTTCAAGTTCCTTCTTTAAAACCTTTCACAATCTCCAAACTCCGACAAGCTCACCGCCCCTAAACAAATTCCCACAAGCTCCACCATCTCAGCCATCCGTACAAACCCGGACCTTAACCCATCTTGACTAACATCCCTCAACAAAACTCGAGCCATAACCCCTTACCTGCCACGTCTAAACAACCAACTGCCCAAAGCAGAGCATACCACCACTTCTAAAGTATCCCAATGGAACCCACTTTCCCATTGTTGAACCACCAGACCAACCCCCCCCCCCGGGTTTCCAAAACCCCAACAATACAATAAACCAAATAGAACAAGACAATAAAATCAGCAGTTAGAAAAGAAGAGAAGTCTTAAACTCGACAATGGCGAACGCTTAACTGTTGGAGGGTCTCCAGGTGTTTGTTCGACACTCTGGACGATGAGGAGAAAGAGGTCGGTGAGAGAAAATGCGTACTTGAAAATAGAGGCCATCTAATAGATGGAGAAGAATATCGGAGACAAGGAAAGGTGGAGGCTCAAGGATGGACTTTTTGGGGTTTTTAAAGAGTTTTCTGAGAAATCAAATTGGAGAACTTGAAAGAAGGGAAAGAGGGGAGTCTCCTAGAGCAAGGCAACTTGAACGGAGTTTGAATATGGTTATGGTAAATGGCGATGGTGTTGGGAGAAGAAAGTATGGATCGGAAATTGAATGGAAATAAAAAAATATTTGTAAAGTTAATTAATTAAATAATTAAAAAAATTATTTTTCATTTATTTTTAATTAATAATATTAAAAGAAAAGTGAAAAAGTAAATTATTTTTAATACACCTGATATAATCTAATTAGTCGAGATTTAAAATTTCAATCGCATTAGTCAAGTACCTAACAGAAATACCAAGATGGCTTATAATTTTTAGGTTTAAAAATTAATTAAGTTCCAAAACTTTTTTGAATACCAAATAGGCAAAAATTGTCGATTTTAACTATAACGATGTCTATTAACTCTTTAAAATTCACATTTCTCAAGTTTAAATTCTAAAATCATCTTATTTTACTAAAAAATATAAAAAAAATCCATATATTAATAATTGTTATTTTGTAAAGATAAAAGTAGTTTAATAGTCTTCGATTTATTCATGAGACCAACTCAATAAAGAGTTCAATATAAATAATTCAAATAGACTTTGGGGCTTGGTGAATTGGATCCAAAAATCTAATTAGATAATTCAAATGTATACCCAATACAATCAAAGGTGATGGGTTACACCAAAGCCCAATTTTCAATTGTTATAAAAGCCACTGGAAACCATGGTCTGTTTCTGTTAGACCCAGACTGAAAGTGAAAAACTTATAATTCTAATCCTAACTGAAATTGAGAGAGGAGATGAAATGCATAAAATCAGATAAAAAGTTAACCTTTACTCCAAGAACTGAATGGGTTGTTCCAAGTTTGTGATAGTGGGATTATTTCAAATAATATTAGAAACACAAGAGATAAAATTGTTTCAAGTTGATTTTGTATCAATTGCAGACATGGGGTGGTTCAACATTAAAAATGAAGAGAATCATTTGCCCAAAAAGTAGTTTAGTAACGTTTGTTATCTATAGTTTCCAATGTTTATTGTCGAAATCATTTTTTTTTTGAAAGAATCGACTTTTTATTTTGAAAAATAAAAATAGGAGTCGCCACTAATCTCTTTTAATGAGGTGTGATCAGATCACCTCGTAATTTAATTCGTTTTAATAAACGATTTGATTTACTAAAACAATGTTTTTCGGTCTACAAAAAATCTAAAAAACGGGTTTGGGAGTCGGTTACGTACGAGGAAGGATTAACACCCTCGTAATGCCCAAAATTGGTACCTAATTGATTAATAAATGTCTTAGTGTCAAAAGTTGAGAATTTAAAGGGATTTTAAACTATGATCCTTTATTAAAATATTTCTTAATTGATTTTTTTTAAATAGGATATTTTTCATGTTAATCGAGAAAAAAGATTATGTCCTATAAGTTAAGACACAATGCCTTAAATCCTCGAAACGAGAATAAACACCAAAAATTTATTTATTTCAAAAGATATTTGATTATCTTGGTTTTAGAAAGAAATCATATTCCATAAGTTAGAACACGATCTTTCTAATTCCGAATAATGAGAATTAATCGCGACTTAAAAATATCTTTTTTGTGCATTTTGCGAAAACGAATAATATTTGAACTATCGCGTATTTAATTTATTCGGGGCATAATAGAAACGAATAAATACATTTAAAATGGTTTGTAACGTGATTGTGATAATAATAAAATGGTGATGCATATAGATGAAATGATGGTAACTAAAATAATAAGTATGCAGTGGTGTTAACTAATTAAATCTAATATTAATTAATTAAACAATAAAATAAAAAAATAAAAAAAAGTAAAACAAATAAAACAATAAAGAAGTAAATAAACAAAACACATATACATAATATTAATTTTAAGTATTCCAAAAGTAAAAGAATGATAAATAAATAAATAAATTAGTAAAAAAAATATAAAATTTAAGTATATAAAAAGGATAAATAATGGATATAAGATAAAAGTAATGCTAACTTAGGTAATTGAGAAATGAAGAATAATATGCAAATTAATAAATAAATAATAAAGTGAATTAAACAAAGGACTGTATTGAAATTAGAACAAAATTAGAGGCACAATTTGTAATAAATTTAATGATAAAATCGAAATAGGACTGAAATTTAATGCGCTTAAAGGAGGAGGGGTCATTGGGGAGATTATTCCCTATCCCAAAACGTCGTCGTTCACTTAGGGACTAAAATAAAACATAAATAAAATTATGCGACAAAATTAAAAGGAAAGAAAAAAAATCAAAAAGGATTAAATAGAAGCGCGCTATAAAAGCGGAAGGGCTATTCGTGAAAATAGTTCATTAATAAAAAACACGTGGATCCCCTGGAGCATGTCGGGTCGTGCGGGTCAGGCTCAAAATGGCGTCGTTTTGGGAGTCTGAGGCTAGTCCCAAAACGGCGCCGTTTTGGGGGCCTATATAATTAAAAAAAAATCTCAAAAAAATCATTTCACCACATTTTCAAAAAAAAAAAAATCAAAAACACTCTCCTCTCTCTCTCTCTTAACCTCCTGGGCCGGCATAACTCCGGTGAGGCTCCGGTCATCGACCACCATGGTGGTTGCCGGTCACCAGTGACAACGCGGCCATCCACTGTGGCCGGAAAACAAAAAAGTCCCATTTTTTGGGTTTTTTCGACTTCTCAGGCCTAAAGATGTCGTTTTTCATCGAAAACGACGAACCTCGGCCACCCACAACAGCACAAACGCAAGAAAGGTGAGATTAGACCTATTTTATTTATTTATTTATTTTCTTTTAAAAAAGGCTCGTAAAAATAAGAGCATGAAATAAAAAAATAAAAAAAACCTTTGTTTGATTTTATTTCCAATTTGTTTTCGTATTTTTCACTGTGGAATTTTTCGTATTCAATATCCCGTAAAAAATTACAACTCGGTTGTAGTGGCTTTTTATAGCCGAAAATCATGCCTAGCCTAAAATACATTTTGTTACAATATTTTGTTTGTTTTTGCTACTATTTTCTGCCGTTGTGCTTTCTTGTCTTGTTTGTAGGTACGGTGGCAGAGAAAAACAGCAGGGTGGTGGCAGAGGCAGCGGCACAAGAGAGTAACTAGGGTTTCTGAATTAGTTTAGGGTTTTGGCCATTTGGGCTTATAGCATTTTGGGCCTGTTGTAATTTGTTATTATTTATTTTTTGAAAAACTGGACTATTGTAATTCTTAGACTTTTGGTTTTATTTATTTTTGGGCTTTTTTGGTTTTGGTTTTGTCTGGTTTGGGCCCGGGAAAATTTGGGCCTTTACATCTATAATTAAGCTTTGGTGTAGTCCTTTGTTGATGCCGGCAAGCTAGAGTATGAGTGTTCAAATTTCGGTTAAAATCGAATTAACTGACTGAACCGATTTAATTTGGTTAATCGATCGGTGGTTGAACTTAGTTCGATTGGAAGTTGGTTATTAGTTTTTTAGAATTTTGTTTACCATTTAATTCTGTTCAAAATTGGGTAATTAATTGAATTAACCAAACTTAACAACTAATATTATGTGTTAATTTCAAGACTTATGTAGTGCTTTTAATTATGTAGTGTTTCAAGACATAAAATTTCGGTTAATTCAGTTAACTTGGAAGACAAAGACATATATTTCGGTTAATTTCAATATATTTTTTATATGTTTTATAATTGTTTTAACCAAAAGACAAAAACATATAAATTTCAATTAGCTAAAATATTTCAATCCAATTATTTCTTTTTTGAAAAAATTTTGATTTGGTTAACGGTTAAAGGATTATACAGTTTGATGAATGCTAATTCAGTTTGGTTAATAGCCGAAACAACCGTTTGAGCACCCTTAAGCTAGAGTGAATGTGAGGTTGGGTTAGATATCTGGGTTATCTGTAAGACAAAGCAAATTAAAAGGCATTAGAGATTGTGCTATGTGATGCTTTCCAACGATCAAATCGCTATTTTTTTGTAAATGGGAAAAGAATATAGAAGATGATAATGAAGAAATCGAGTATAGATGAAAGGTCATACTTGAGGTCAAGCTGAGATTCAATACTTATAGCTGAGGTTACCAAGAAAATTTGGAGGGGTCACAGACGGTCTCGCTTAAAACCCAAACTCCTAAACTAAACTTCCTCTAATGTAATCTTTAGAAAAATAACAAAGAAGGATGAGGGAGATGAGAAGAATGATCAAGGATTTGATTTTTGTTGTGTGAAATATAAGGAAGATAGCCTCTTATTTATACGAGTAGCTGAAGGGAAAAATAGTAAATATATAGGGGCAATATTGTAAAAATATGTAACAATTTCGAAACTGTCCCACCATATCCGCAATAGTAAAAACGTTGAAGATTTTTTGTAATTGAAAAATCCTAAAAAATATTTATGTTGTTTATAAAAAAAATTATCCAAAAAGAAACATGCACGGTACATGTTGTAGACACATGTTAACACGGACCAGGCCAGGTGAAAGGGGAGGTGTAACGCCCCCATACCCGAGACCTTCGCCGGAGTCGAGTTTGAGGTGTTAATAAACTTAATTTATCACTTAAACAATTTTCAAACCATTTACTTTAGCTTTCGGAATGAGCTGTTTATCTGCGTCACAGTCGCTAAAAAAATCATATCTCGAGTTACAAAACTCGGAATTAAAATCCGTAAATTTTCCCAGAAACTAGACTCATATATCTATCTACTAATTTTTTTCCAGAATTTTTTTATTAGTTAAAGTCTCCCCTGTTTTAGTGCTGGACTGCTTTGACCTCTGTCCCTTACGAATCACTTTTCTCTCTGTACAGAATTTAAATGACTATGCTGTTTATTTTCCCTTAAAACTAGACTCAATAAGGAATCTGTACATATATAGCATAGCTCCTAAAATTTTTTGTACAATTTTTAGTGAATTTCTAAATTCAAAACAGGGGAGCTCGAAGTCACTCTAATCTTGTCTCATAAAAATTCAAATATCTCCTAATATAAAAGTATTTTGCTTACACCATTTCTTCTATGTGAAACTAGATTCAATGAGATTTAATTTCATATCTTATTCAACCTCTAATTCAATTTCCATGATTTATAGTGAATTTTCAAAGTTGAACTACTGCTACTAACTAAAAACTGTTTTAGTACAAAATATTGCTAACTAGTTTATAACATCCTTACTTCATTTCATTTAAACTCTATACATGCCATATAAATCTATAACCATAAAACAAAAGCTACCGAAATTGATCTGGATAGTGTGCCTTCTTGTGTTGATCCGATCTACCAACTTCACTTCAGTTCAATCTACATAACAATGTCAACCACACACAAGTAAGCTCATTGAAGCTTAGTAAGTTCATAGGTTTTAAAGTAATGCTTACCAAATATAATAATTCCAAACAATACCAAAACATTTACTAAAGTTTCCTACCATTCACAACCTCTGTTATAATACTTTACATAGTTGAGCTTAGCATTAACAACTACTCAATCTCTTTCATTTGATTCACTTCTCTTGTATTTCTTAATATCAAATTAGGGAACGGCTTATGAAATTGAGTACGTCGTTGTTCAATGCCACGATTCATAACTTAGTATGGTTTTCCTCATTGACATACCATACCTCCGTTTTACAACTCGGTATGGGAAATGCCATACCTACATTTCTTAACTCAGTATGGATTTGATAATACCATACCTACATTTCGCAACTTAGTATGGATGATACCATACCTACATTTCACACTTTGCCATGGAACAATCATGGCCTTATCAGTCAATTCATCATATATCACGATACGAACGTACTCAATTCCTGCGTTTTTCCTAATTTGGATTACTGCCTTTGTTATTCCATTTTATCACAATTCCCACAATTCCACGACAAATTCATATTTAATAATACATTACATCATTCAATCATTCACAATTAAGCATGAACATTCAACCATATGAACTTACCCGGCTGATTGGTAGAAGATATTGAAATTCAGGGACTATTCCGCAACTTTTTCTTTTCCTCGTTCTTCTTTAGATTCTTGATCTATAATGTAAAATATTTTCACTCATTAGCATTTATTTGATTTCTATTTCACTTCACAATTTATGCTGTTCAACTTTCGAAATTGCACTTTTAGCCCAAAATTTATAGTTTTTACAATTTAGTCCCTGCCCAATTCACCCATCAATTGAACTAATTTTTCTAAATTAACACTTTATTTTATCATTATAAACTATTTCACAACCTTTCATATTCTGAATTTCAACACCAACCTCTAATTCACAACTTTTTCACAATTAGGTCCTAAATACCATTTTCTATCAAAATCACTTAATAAAACCACCTTAAGATGAAATTAGAACTTAAATTTCATAATAATTCATCATAAAATTCCCTTAATCAGCTAGGTTAACTTCCAATTTCACCCACCAAATCAAAAACTAATGAATTCTATAAGTGGACCTAGTTGTAAAAGTCATAAAAACATAAAAATTATCAAGAAAAAGCAAGAATAAACTCACATGATGTAAAAATATGAATAACCAGCCTTCTCCAGACCTCCTATGTCGTTTTTTCTGAGAAAATATGAAGAGATCTCTAGATTTCTCAATTTTGTCTTTATTTTATATGTTAAAATTATAAAATTTCCAATTTTGCCCTTATTTCCCTTATTTTTCTGCTGATTTTCTTGCCCTTGTCGTCCAACCTAGTCACTTTTAGGCTTAATAGCCCTTTAAATCCTCTTTCTTTTAACACTTAAGCTATTTAATCCTTCTAGCAAATTTTGCATTTGTTACAATTTAGTCCTTTTTATTTAATTAACCATCCAAACGATAAAATTTTCTAACGAAATTTTAACACCACATTACTAACACTCCATAAATATTTATAAAAATATTTACGGCTCAATTTCACCAGATCAGGCCTCGATACTTCATTTTTGACTTAATTTATTTCTCTTTTAAATTTTAATTTAACCTATTAAAATATTTCCAATATTTTATTCACTTCTAAATACTATTTTATTTTAATTTCCTAATCGTACTTGTCGGATTTAGTGATCTCGAATCACTGTTCCGACACCACTGAAATTTTAGGCTGTTACAGGAGGCGACTTGTGTTAGGCATTTAGCCCAATTACTCAATGAAGGTAAGGAGTAAGGCTATATTTAAACCCTTTCATTAGCCTATACACAACCAATGTAAGATTTCTTTGCATTACCCACATTCCCCCATTAATCAAAGAAATAATTTTTTTTTGAAAAGATGGGAAAAAGAGAAATAGTGAAATTAGTCGCTTAAGTACTAGTATCTGTTAGATTGACACTAATACATAGTGAAATAAGCAAATATTCTCTTAACAAATGAATGAATATAGAACTCGTTAAAATAAGAGTAAACTCAAAACACACGACTAATCTTAGGTCTAATTGAGTTTCGCAATAAATCAACAATTTAGCCAATATATCTCAGAATGCTGGTAAGTGATCTAAAAAACATGATCTAATGTCTTTCATATAAGGTGGCTAATCCTTCACATTTACGTAGGTGATTCCATCAAGTCCATCTTAGTATAAACCATCTGGACCAGAGTTATGAAATCATTAAGAGTATTTAACAAGCTTAATCTCTTAGTTTAAAATTTCGGTGAATTCATCAAGTCTGTCTTAGCAAAACCACCCAAACTCTAGGCTATGGACTCATTAAACGTAAGGAGCTCATCTTTATACATGTACTTTGTGCGCCATAGGATAGATAGAGATGTACATTATGAGCATGGTTTCGTTTGACCACATTAAACTTAAAAGACTAAGTTGGGTATCCATCATGAATTCCTTAACCAATGGGATCAACATCACGATGAGGAAATTCACGTCGTTGAGATGAGGAGCTATTTCCAGGACACATTGCGAGAGGAATGTCGTGTGGTCGTGACATGATAGACTGCATGTTTTTGGCATGTTTTATTATCTTTGCATTTTGGTCTTGATTTTTGTATTATATGATTGGAGTCCTTAGATAAGTTAAAATGACCTGAAAATTTGCATGATTAAGTCATGCGTTAACTTTCATAATTTTACTCTTAATTTTGCAAAATGGTTTTTCCTGACATTTTACAAAGTTTATGATTTAGTCCTTTAAACTATTTTTTGAAATTAAACAAGTTTTACTTATCGATTTTCAATAATTCCTTCAAATATTGTCTTCTTTAATTCTCTACTATATGCACGTGTGCTTGATTTGATGTTTTATGAGTATTTACATAACATTGTAAAATGACGTTTTTACCTCTATTCCTATTTTATTGTATTGTGATAAATGAAGCATGACTTAGGGTTGAAAGTTTATTTTAACGGCTAATTGAGTGATATGCATGTGTTGCGTGGTGTGAATGATGGTTTATGTGGTTGGTAAGGAGAGCCACGTACGTGGCTAATGTGACATTTTAGATTTAGGTCAAACCCTGCTAGTAGGGTTCAAGGTGACACAATAGAAAGGCCCAAGAAATTGTGATTATCACAAGAAAAGTATAGTGAAAAGGTACTTTGAAGATATAAAATAAGTAGAGTTAAAGTGGAGAGCACATCCCTTGCTTTGTACATCATATTGAGTGTCCAACGAAGTCATTCCTCAAAAGAAAAAGATAAGGAATACATGCAAAAAGTTCCTTGATTTTTAGCTATGGGTACTTTAATCATGCAATGGTATGCACGAAACCAAACTTAGCCTACTTTGTTGGTATAGTTAGTTGGTTTCTTTAAAATCTAGGTAGAGAGTATTAGAATGTAGTGAAGTGGATTATGAGATATCTTGAAGGCACCTTCAACTTGAAACTTTGTTTTTGTAATGAGAAAATTGCTCTAGTTGGCTACACTAATTTAAACATGGTTGAAGATACTACTTCAAGTTACTTGATTACCTTTGTAGGGGAGTTGTGAAAGGGAAATCTAGATTGCAAAAAATATGTTGCATTTGTCCACTACTGAGTTAGAGTTCAATGCAACAACTAAAGCATAAAAGGAGTTTCTTTAGAGAAAAATATTTATACAAGAACTCGACTTTGCTTAAGAGAGGCATGCCCTTTTTCTTTACAGCTGAAATGCTATCATCTCGGTAAGGATTCGACCTGCCATTCTAGGTCTAAACATATTCATGTTAGATATCATTAGATACAAAAAATTCTTGAAGCTAAAATGTTAAGGCTTGAGAAAATTCATACAAGTGACAATGGTATTGATATGTTGACTAAAGCCTTACAAAAAGGAAAGTTTGAATCCTGCCCGTAGATCCCCTTATGTGGGGATACACCCACTTTAATGGTTTTTATATGTTTTTATTTTTGTTTTTCCTTTTTATAATTGAAGTGTGTAACAAAATTAAGTGCATTTGGCCTATTTTCATATTTGAGAAAGAGAGAGTTGGTAAAAGCTTAAAACATAGAGAGAAAAAAAAAAGAAAGAAAATAAACCAGATTTGATAACCTCTTCAATAAAAGGTTCATTTGTAGTTTGATTAAACCGATTTTTGGATACCGACTAGAAGGCTTGAGGATCTTCATTTTGTACAGTTGGAATTTCCATCAGTGTATTGTAAGACCTCAATTTCAAATTCAAATTTCATTTTTTGGTGAAATTCTCAAACTTTCTCTCTTGTTTACTCAAGATCTCTTGTTATTAATCTTGTTGGAGTTTCATACTTGTTGTGTGGTTGTTAGGGTTGTGTAAAATTTAGGTAAAATAAAAAAAATTCGATTAACTGATTGAATTCGGTTAACCAGTCGGTTAACTAAATTAATTCGATCGGGGGTCAGTTAATTATTTTTTGGGTTTTTGGTTAACAGTTAATTAGGTTCGAAACCAATTAATTAACCGAATTTTTTTGGTTTAACTGAAAAGTCAATAAATAAAATTATAATATATAAATATTAGCCCACTACCTATCTAGACCCAATCCAATATAAACTCAATCCAATATATAATACCTTATTTTTGCCCGGGCTTAAATGTATACAAAAATCAGAAACCAATAAAAACCAAAATAAAAGTCCAATGTTTTTTTTTACAATAAAACAGGCCCAAATACATATTTAAACGGCCCAAAATTTAAACCATTACCCCAAGCCCGAATTGAAAACCCAATGACCCAAATACTACCTAAGCCTACCCCTAAACACCCGTAACCCATTAACCCAAACACTACCCGACCCAAAGACCTAACCTAACAGCCGAATCAGCCCAAAAAGCCCAAATCCTAAACGTGCTTCAGGAAACCTAGGGATTCTAGCAAACCCTAGTGCCGCAAGCCCCATGCGCAACAAGGCAGACCCCTCGTCTTGCGCCACGATCAACGCACCAGTGGGCTAATTCCTTGCACCAGATCGTCGTCGGATTTTCGCTTACCTGCAAAAGGAAACCAATAAACAGCAAAAATGGCAAGAAATAAAAACAATGTAGTTCCTATTTCTAGATTTAGGCTATAAAAACAGAACCAAATATTGTTATCGGACCTATGCATACTTAGATACACAGATACAAAAACACAAAAATACAAATAGTTTATTTTTAAAGAGAAAGGTGATTATTTTTTTACTTCGTTTAAGGTGTTTTACATTATTTTATTGTTTCAGTTTAGCGCATACAAATATTTTTTTTTTACAAATATTACTAAGAAACAAATAAAAGGGCTTTACTTTGCCAAACCGAGGCCAAAGCTCGGAGGGCAGAGAGGGTTTTTAAGAGAGTGTTTTAAGAGTTTTTTTTTTAAAATAGGTTTTAAAATGAATTTTGGGCTAAAATTTAACTTATATAGCAGCAAAGAAACGACGCCGTTTTGGCTTAATTCAATAAGCACAAAACGACATCGTTTAGCAACCAGGATCCGCGCGTTGACCCGTTTACCCGGGGAGGATCCGCGCGTTTTATGAAAATGGGATTTTTTTTCCCTTCAAGTCCTTCAGTATTTTTATTTTATGCAATTTAGTTCAATTACAGCTTTTCTTTATTTTTAATTTAGCCCCAAATTTTTGTTTTTATTTCAATTTAATATCTTGGGCCAGTTTAGGGCATATTTTCGCACAACGTCGTTTTGAGAATAGGGTAATTTGCCTAGTGAGTCCCTCACTTTTAGCACGCGTTCCAATTCGATCCTAAATTCGATTTTATTCATTTTTATTTTTCCCCAAAATTTTTTTCAATTTAATCCATTTTAAATTCAATTTTATTATTATTTATTTATTTCAATGCTTTGGTTTTATTTATCTTAAGTTTTTTTGTAAAATTATTTTATTATACAATATTCTTACATATTATATATATATATATATATTAGTTTAAACTTTATATATATTATATTTCAAATTGAATTAATAATATAAGGTTTTTTTTTCATTTTTTAAATATGTATATTATTTATTTTAAAATTGTTATGTATTATATTTATTCCCTTTTTTAAAAAAAAATCCTAAGTCTTATATTATTTATTTAAAATACATTAATATGTATAATATTTTAAATTGATTTAATAATGCAAATTTTTTTATATTAAATTGTTGTTATTATAATATTTCCCCTTTAAAAGAATCTTAAGTTTTTTATATATTTTCTTAAAACAACTTAATTATTTTATACATATATGTCCTTTAAAAGGATATTATTTTTTTAAAATATCCATTTGTTGTTTAAAATATTTCATTTATTTTTCCTTTTTATGATTTTAAATTCATTTCTAAATTTTATTGTATATATTTCGTAATTTGTTTTAGTTTAATTAGATCTTGTTTACTTTTACTTTTGCATAATTATTTTATTACATGTATGATCTATTATTTTATGTCGTCTTTTATTTGTCCATATTTGTATGAAATGATAATGTATATTATAAATTGCTTTAATATTTATGCTATGTAATGTATTAATGCTGCATTTTTATCAAAACATTATTTTAAAATTGATCCTATTTAATTATCATTTTTTAATCCAAAATTTGTTTTATTTTAAAATTAAGGCAATATTTGACATTTGGGATTTTTGAGGGAATCGTGCCCTAACGTACTGGGCTTCGATTTTTCTCGTTAGTTCTAAATGATTAAATACCCTTTTCAAGCTAAGACATGTGATTTTCAAACAATAAAAACTATCTTTGAAAATTTAAGATGTTGCGTCCTAACTTACTGGATGTGATATTTTGATATTTCGAGATAAAGATTTCTAAAAATGAAAGATATTTAACGTTTGAAAAATGTGAAAGATCGTGCTCTAACTTACTGAGATTCGATCATTTTTATCCTAAATAATTAAATATCTCTTAAAATGAGTAATAAGTTTTTGAAACTCAAAAAGGATCAAATTTAAAAAATCTTTTCAAATCTTCGACACTAGGACATTTAATAATCATTTTGGTACCAATTTTTGGGCGTTACGAGGGTGCTAATCCTTCCTCGTAGTAACTAACTCCCGAACTCGTTTTCTTAAAATTTCGTAGACCAAAATGTTTTATAAGGTGATCCAATCACACCTAAGTAAAAAGGATTGGTGGCGGCTCCCATTTTCATTTTTCTTAAAGTCGACCCCATTTTCCAAAACTTAAAAATGGTTTTGACAGCTTGGCGACTCCATTGGGGACCAATAAGAGAGTCGAGCTGTAAAATTGATTATTTTCTGTCCTCTTGTCGAAGTTTGAATATTTGATTTTAAAAATTACAAATCCTTTTACATGTGATTGTTGCATCTGTTTGTTATTTTCTCGCACACATTGCATTTGCATGACCGTTGTGGTCACACCCTTAAGTGGGAGTGAGAAACTACGCCTTCGTGATGTTTTCACCTCCGTGTAGGATAGTAGATCGCTTCTGAGATACATCTATAACTATGTCTTCATGAGGTTTTCATCTCCGTGCAGCCATAGGGAAATGTATTCCCCTGAACTGAACTCGGTCCATTTGAGCCTATAATGGGTGAGGATCGAGGAATCTGCTGGTTCAGGAACTTTAACTTTAGAGCTAAACCACATGTAGAGGACATAAGTACCCACCTTAGGTAGAACTACGTTAAACCTTAGTGGTCACCCAGATATGTAGTTATTCTATTTGCCTGATGATTTATTTTGTGATACTAACTTGTTGTATTTTATTTTTTTGTGCATGTCATCTCATATTTTTAAAAGGTATCGATTCATGGTCAGTTACTAAGTTAAAAAGCTGGTTATGGAGAACGAATTTCTTGATAAAGTGGGAAACAATGCGGCTGTCTGTAAATGGTCGGAGGAAACACAACTAGCAAAAGGTGATAACTTGGCTGAAGGATACACATCAGAACTATGGGATTACACTTGTATTAGTGTGACGCAAAATAATCTTCAAGAGTTAAAGGATATATGGGATTAGTAGAATGACGAGGCCAAGCAGTTGTTCTACAGCAATTATAGGGATTTGCCGTACCTGCTGAATATGAAGGTAGATGAACAATTGTTTCGAGCAATCACTCAATATTGGAATCCTGCGTATAGTTGCTTCACTTTCGGAAAGGTTGATATGGTGCCCACAGTGGAAGAGTATTCAGCCTTGCTACGTTGTCCCAGGATTCAGGTGGATAAGGTTTATTCAAGGGCTAATTGTATTCCAACCTTTGTGAGGAAATTAATGAACATCACGGGGATGAGTGAGCAATGGGTCACAGCTAGAATCAAGCAAAAATGTGAATGCAAGTGTATCCCGTGGAAGGCTTTAAAGGATTTGATTCTAACCCATCCGGATGAGAAGAAGAAAGTGGATGTTTTTGCCCTAAGTATATATGGGTTGGTGCTTTTCCCTAGAGCATTAGGATATGCAGATGAAGCCGTGTTAGATCTTTTTAATCGACTCGATAAACAGGTTACACCTGTTCTTGTGATATTAGCTGAGATGTTTCGATCGTTGAGTGCATGTGGAGAGCTGTGAGGGCAGATTTATAGGATGTGCACAGTTGCTGTTGGTTTGGTTAACAGTCATTCCCGAAAGGTGAGTAAAGTTTCCTATCAGGCTTGTTTCAAGAATTACTCTCCTTTAAAGGAAATTGTTGCAGCACCACGGAGGGATGATGTGTCAGAAGAGAATTGGATAGCATTTTTTCGAGACCTCCAAGAGGATGATGTTGAGTGGCGAGCTCCTTAGTTGTTTCTCCATGAAATCTTGTACCGATGTGGGAGTTTCGATTAGGTACCACTACTTGGAGTTAGGGAGCTATTGGATATGTACCTTTACTCGTGTTGAGGCAGTATAGAACAAGTCAGTTCATACCGGCGACATATGGGTTGGCTCAGTGTGAGTTTTCATACAGAGGAGATAGGTACAAGAAGATGGTTAAGGAAATCTCTGATGCGTGGAATCAGACTCGTCGCATGAAGATAGTTGATATGTGCTCAGCGGCGACACCAGAATACACAGAATGGCAGAGAAGACGAATTAATGATAATATTCCAGTGCCAAGTTTAGAAGATGCTCGACCAATTGAAGAGTACTTACGAGTGGTCCCATCAGAATTAAAAATCATGAAGCAAGAGTTCGAGAAGAAGAGTTCAAAGTTAGGAAAATAGATAGAAAAGTTGGAAGAAGAAAAGATGCATCTTAGATTAGACGTGGATGTCTAGAAGATAGAGGCTGAAAGGTTAAGAAAGGAGAAGAGGAAGGTTGAAGAAGATCGAGATGATCTAAAGGAGGAATACAAGAAGACGTAGTTGTCAAAGAAAAGAGCCAGATTAGGGAAGACTTCGGAGCAGTGGCAGCAAGAGATTCGGGTAAAAAAGGCCAAAGCTGACCAATGGGAGAGGAGGTTCCAAGAGATGCAAGCTTGGAATGAGGCCTTAGAAAAGAGTTTGGTAAAAAGTCAGAAAGAGAAAAATGGATTAAAGGCTAGAGTGGCCGAATTGGGACGATCTCTTCATCAACACCGAAGCCGTAATTCTGTAACCGAGTTAAAGGCAAGTCTGAACCAGATTGGGGAATTGAAAGATAAGGTTGAAATGTTAGAATCGGCATTACAAAACTGTGAGCTTTGCATCGAGCAACTTGAAGCAAGAGAAGGGCATTGGAAAGAAGAGCTTCATCATCTCCAGGATCAAGTTAGAGATAGGGATTACCTCATGGGAGAAGCCATAGTTCAAATTCGAGAAGTGGCCGACCATCTGCAAACCTTGGCGGTACAGGCTGATACGTTGAGTACCAAGTATGAGCTGCAGTCTGATCGTGGTCAAGAGCTAACCTTGTTGTTTAGTAAGTTAAAACTTTGGGCATTAGGGCGAAAGCATATTTGTAGCCCGTTTTGTGTAAAGGATTTTGTTTTCTAATAAAGTTTTCTAAATGAAATTGAATCAGAATCGATGCCTTTTTTTTGCATTCATGCATTTGCATTACATTACATCATATGCATTTAAATCCATAGAAAGACACTAATTAGTGGAAGTTATTACAGAGAGAGAGAAGAGAGAAAAATCTAGAAACTACACATCGTTACGGTACACGCGCTAAAACTAAGAATATGGATCAGAGACTTGAACAGCTCCAGGGAGATATACAAGAACAGATGCAGGAGCAGTTAGCAAAGCTCCAGCAAGAGATGTGAGAATAGATGTTGGAGGCTCAATAAAATATGATGGCTCAAATGGCCCAGTTGTTAAGTGGGGCAATGGACAAAGAAAAAGGCACTATGACTAACACTGGCTAGGATAATGAGGATTATCCTCCAGGCTTTACCCCACCTCATGCGCAAGCACAACCTGAAGTGCATCCTCGAAGGCCGTCTATCACAATTAGGCCTCAACAGGGGAAAGTTGATACTGGGGTACCTACAAACTTTTAGGTTGGACAGGATCTAACCTAGGAGAAAACCCGGCTAATCCTATTCTCTCTGACCTCGACCTAGTTTAGAGGGAAAGAATGACAATTGAACCCTCAAGACAGTTAGAAGACCGCTGTAGGTGGTTAGAGGAAAAGTTCAAAGCTTTGGAAAGTGCTGATAGTCATCAAGGAATTGATGCTAAAGATTTGAGTTTGGTCCGAGATTTGGTGCTTCCCCATAAGTTTAAGATGTCTGAATTCGAGAAGTATAATGGGACTAGTTGCCCTGAGGCCCACATTACTATGTTCTGTAGACGCATGACGGGATATGTAAATAATAATCAACTGCTAATACACTGTTTCCAAGATAGTTTGGTGGGAGTAGCGTCCAGATGGTACAATCAATTGAGCCGTGCTAGGATTGGTTCTTGGAGAGACCTAGCGCAGGCTTTCATGCAGCAGTATGGTCATGTGACGGATATGACACCAGATAGAATCACCCTGCAAAACATGGAGAAAAAGCCAAATGAAAGCTTTAGGCAATACGCGCAACGATGAAGGGAAGTTACTATACAAGTTCAACCACCGCTCTTGGAGAAAGAAACTACAATGCTCTTTATCAATACGTTGAAGGCTCCATTCATTACTCATATGATAGAGAGTACCACTAAGAGCTTTGCAGACATAGTTATGGCAGGAGAAATGATTGAAAATGCCATAAGGGGTGGTAAGATAGAAGGGGAAACTGCTAATAGATCAGCCCCAAGGAGAAAGGATAATGAGGTGAACAATGCGAGCAGTTATAATTCGAAGTCAATTACAGTTAGTCAACCGAGAGCAGCTACTGTTGGGCAATAGGGTTCGCAAAGGCATGAATCTGGTACGAGACAGAATCCTAAAAAGATCCAGTTCACACCCATTCCGGTGATGTACAGGGAACTTTATTAGAATCTATTTGATGCACATGTGGTAGCTCCTTTTTACTTGAAACCATTGCAACCCCTATATCCCAAATGGTACGATGCAAACGCTAAATGTGAATACCATGAGGGAATACAGGGGCATTCAATTAAAAATTGCACTGGCTTTAAGAAAACTGTGGAAAGGCTTATCAAGATGGGGATTGTGAAGTTTGATGATACCCCTAGTACTGAAAACCCGTTACCTAACCATGAGGATAAAATAGTAAATGCAATCGGGGAAAATGTTGTAAGAAAGATCAAGGAAGACATCGCTAAAGTGAGGATTCCGTTAAAGAAAGTATGGAAAGAAATGACGGAAAGTGGAATGCTAATTTTTGAAGAAGGACGTGAAGGAGTAGGGGACTACTGTGAGTTCCACAAAGAGGACGGACACGAAATTTAGGAATGTGTCGAGTTTAGGGCCTTGGTACAAAGCCTCATGGATAATAAATAGTTGGAATTTTATGAAGAAGGCTCAGATGGAGGATAAATATGTGCATCGGAAGAAGAACTGACGAATCAAAGAACCAACTATCCAAGATCATTATTTCTCGACCAAGGAATAATGAGGTTGGGACACAAATAGCGCCAAAGGTCATCATTAAAAAACCTATTTCCTTTCTTTATAAGGATAACAAAAGGGTACACTGGAATTATGACTGTAATGTGACTAAGGGTGAGCAAAACTCGATTTGACTCGAAAAAATCGAAAAAAATTCGAATTTCGAGTTAAACGAATCGAGTTATTCGAGTTATTCGAGTCAACTCGAATTTTTTTCGAATTTTGAGTTCGAATCGAGTTGAGTTTTCAAATTCGAATAACTCAAATAATTCGAATAATTTGAATATTAAACTATAATATTTTACATTTTTACCCCAAACACCAAAACCTTTTTATTTTTCCCCCTAAAATTTTACTCCTTCCCACTTTTCCCCCAAAACTTTTACTCTCTTCCTATCCCAACCCCCCCATCTACCCAAAATCCATTTCCCACCAAAATTTTACTCTCCTATTTATTTTTTTCTCAAAATTTTACTCCCAAAAACTCTCAAAACTTTTTATTTTTCCCCAAAATTTTTACTTCCTCCCATTTTCCCCTTAAAACTTTTATTCACTTCCTATTCCACCCCCATCTACCCCAAACCCATCCCCCCTCCAATTTTTTTTAATATTTTCCCTCCAAAATTTCACTCCCCCTATTTACTTTCTTCAAACTTTTACTTTCCCAAATTTTTTATTTTCCTCCTAAACTTTTATTTCTTATCATTTACTCCCAAATAAAAAATCAAAATTATCCCAAAAAAACCCCTAAACATAAATAGTAATGATTTTATTTATATCTACTATTTATATTATTAAATTAAATTTCACATTTTATATTATTTATATTATTGAATTGTTTAGTCATATTGAATAGTTATATTAAAATTGAATTATTAATGATGCCATAAAATATTCGTGTTAAAATTTTATATTGGTATCAATTTCATATTTTATCTTTAAAATAACTTTTATTAAAAAATCACATTTTTACATTTAATATATTTTTTAATTCTAAAATACATAGTGACAAGAATCTAAAGATAATTGAAAAAACTAAGCAAACAAAAAAGCTAACCCGTATATAAAAGATTAATAAATAAATTATGAGGTGATGAAAGTTAATAAAAATTTGATTACGGTGAACAACTTTTATTACGGTGGGTGACATTGGTTACAAGGACCCAAAATTATTTTTTAAAATTTAACTCGAACAAATATATTCGATTCGATTCGATTCGAATTCCATTTCACTCGACTCGGTTCGAGAAAATTTCAAATCAAATTAGGATGATAGAATATGATTCGTCAACTCGATTAACTCGAAATTTTTTCATTCGATTCGATTCGATTCGATCGAACGCTCACCCCTAAATGTGACAATATCGGAAGGAGAAAATATAGCTAGTACTTCCAATGAGGTCCAAGGTGAAGGATTCTACACACGTAGTGGGAAGCGTTATGATGTAGGAGGCGTCAGAGTTGAGCCTATGAAAGCAAAAACCTTAGTTGTTGAGAAAGAGAAAGGGGCTGAGGTACTCATCAACGAGCCAGTGAAAGAAGAGGAGGCTAAAGAGTTTTTGAAATTCTTGAAGCACAGCGAGTATAGCGTGGTTGAGCAGTTGCATAAACAATCGGCTCGTATATCAGTGTTGGCATTACTTTTGAGTTCAGAAGTGCATCGTGAGGCATTAATAAAGGTGCTCAATGAAACCTATGTTACTAATGATATATCGGTTAATAAGCTGGATCGCTTGGTTAGTAACATAAGCGTTGACAATTTTATCTATTTCAACGATGATGAAATCCCACTTGGGGGCATGGGATCGACTAAGGCTTTGCACATCACTACTCGTTGCAAAGGATATACACTACCTAGTGTGCTCATCGATAATGGGTCAGCATTGAATGTCCTGCCATTGTCCACATTGAACAGATTACCTATAGATAGTTCTCACATGAAAACATGCCATAACATAGTGAGAGCATTTGATGGCACGGAGAGGAAAGTGATGGAAATGATTGACATACCATTACTGATCGGACCGAACACATATGAAATCAATTTTCTAGTGATGGACATCAAGCCCTCATATAATTGCTTGTTGGGGAGCCCTGGATACATTCAGTAGGAGCGGTGCCCTCGTCTTTGCACCAAAAATTGAAACTAGTGACAGAAGGACGGTTGGTTACTATAAATGCGGAGGATGACTTCATAGCAACTATTACTAGTAACGTGCCCTATGTAGAGGTGAATGAGGAGGCCATTGAATGCTCTTTCCGTTCCTTAGAATTCGTCAACGCAACATTCATTTCGAAAAGGAATGAGATACCAGTGCCCAAGATATCCAGAACCACGAGGATGGGTTTACAAATTATAGTGGGGAAATGAGCCTTACCAGGAAGAGGATTGGGAAGATATCTCCAAGGAGGAATTTAAGTTCTGGAGATAAAGGAGAAAATAGACCGTTTTGGCTTAGGTTTCAAGCCAGATCATCGACAAAGAAGGAAGGAAATAGAGAAGCGAAAATAGAGAAGAAGGGCGCGGCTAAGTGGAAAGGAAGTTGAATAGGAATTGATGACGTTCCCTCACATATCACAGACTTTTATATTCGGAGGGATAATTCACCCGAAGAGGGAGTTGCTTAGAAATGAAAGTCATCATGTCAATGCCATACACGAGGAGGGGGCTGAACAAAAAAACCTTGAGGGCATTTGTCCTTACGAACCGGGAAGCTCCTTAAACAATTGGACTGTAGAAGAACTTCCTGTAGTCTTTAGAAATTTTACAGAGTAATTTTCAAAACACTCTTGTTACTCTAAAGCCTAGGAGTGATAAGATTTCATTTGTGAAATAGGCTCATGTTCAGACATTTTTTTCAATAAAACACATCTTTATTATTAATTCGAGCATATATTCTTTCATTCTTTTATACTAATAAATATTTTTTTGACTTTTTAATTCCTTTCAAATTTCTAATTTCATTCATAACATGTGAATAGTCATTCTTAAATTCATTCATTCTTTATACATTCTTTCGTGCCCTCACAGGTCCCTAGATATCAATGACATGAGTAATGATACTACGAATCCTGAATTCTTTTTTGATCAAGACATGTGTTTAGAGGAACCTCAGGATTTTGAAGATGACAGGGATTGTAACTGTCTCTAGATCTGTTAAGAATGGTAAAATAGGAGGAGAAGCAAATTTTGCTCCATGAGAAAGAGGCAGTAGAAAATGTAACCTTGGAGGAATGGAAATAAGTGAAAATTGGGACGCAGATAACCAAGGAAACAAGGCGAGATCTTATTGAGTTACTGCAGGAATTCAGAGATGTCTTTGCATGGTCTATCAAGATATGCCAGGTTGAATACTGACATTGTAGTACACCGCCTTCCTATAAGAGAAGATTGCAAGCCAGTCCAGCAGAAGTTATGAAGGATGAGGCCTGATATCGTGTTAAAAATAAAAGATGAAGTCAAGAAGCAGTTTGATGCTGGGTTCCTGCAAGAGGTTAAGTACTCAAAATGGGTAGCTAACATTGTACCTGTCCCTAAGCAAGACAGGAAGGTATGAATGTGTGTTGATTATAGAGATTTGAACAAAGCTAGCCCAAAGGACAATTTTCCTCTACCGCACATTGATACTTTGGTGGATAATACGGCAGGTTACTCGTTGTTTTCCTTTATGGATGACTTCTCAGGGTACAATCAAATAAAGATGCACCCTTAAGACATGGATAAAACTATCTTCATAACATTGTGGGGTACCTTTTGCTATAAGGTAATGCCATTTGGATTAAAGAATGCAGGGGCAACATATCAAAGGGTTATGGTAACACTGTTCCAAGATATGATGCATAAAGAAATTGAGGTGTACGTTGACGACATGATTACCAAATCTCGAACGAAGAAGGAACACATTGAAGTTTTGAAGAAATTGTTCCTGAGATTGAGGAAATTTCAGTTAAAACTCAATCCGGCAAAGTGTACCTTTGGAGCTAGGTCGAGAAAACTATTAGGCTTTGTAGTCAGCGAAAAGGGAATAGAGGTTGACTCAGACAAGGTCAGAGCCATACAAGAATTACCTCCACCGCGTACTCAGAAAGAAGTTCGAGGTTTTCTTGGAAGGTTAAATTACATTGCTCGGTTTATTTCACAACTGACTGAGAAATGTGATCCCATATATTGCCTTCTTAGGAAACACAACCAAGGTACTTGGGATGAGGAATGCCAGAATGCTTTTGATAAAGTCAAGTAGTATTTGTCAAATGCTCCAGTATTATCTCCACCCAGTCCAGATAGACCGTTAATATTGTACTTATCAGTATTCACTAATTCTATAGGGTATGTACTTGGCCAACATGACAAGTCAGGAAGAAAAGAGAAGGCAATATATTACCTCAGTAAGAAATTCACTGAGTGTGAGATGAGATATTCACCAATTGAGAAGTTGTGTTGCGCCTTGATCTGGACAACTCGAAGATTGAGACAATATATACTATATCATACAACTTGGCTGATTTTGAAACTTGACCCATTAAAATACATGATAGAGTCAACTGCCTTAAATGGAAGAATGGCAATGTGGTAGGTATTGCTTTCTAAATTCGATATAGTCTATGTGAGCCAAAGGGCTATAAAAGGAAACGCGATAGCAGAATTTCTGGCTAGCAGAGCTCTAAAAGATTATGAATTGTTAAGCTTTGATTTCCCCAATGAAGAGTTGATGTATGTGGCAGCTGTTGAAGAGTCTCCGTAGAAGTTGAACTTTGATGAAGAGTCAAATGCTGTAGGGAATGGAATTGGGGTAGTCTTGGTATCCCTAAATGATTATCCATTCATTTGTAAATTAGAACATTGGAAGTATATGGAGACTCCGCATTAGTGATTTACCAGATCAAGGGAGAATAGGAGACAAGAGACCCCAAATTGATTAATTATCGAAGGGTAGTTTTGGGGCTACTTGAGGAGTTTGATGGCATTACTTTTAATTATCTTCCACGGGATGAAAATCAAATGGCAGATGCTTTGGCAACTCTGGCTTCCATGATAAAAGTAAACAAGGAAGAGGATGTGAGACCCATTCAGATGAGTATTTTTGAGGTTCTAGCTCATTGTTATAACATCGAAGAAGAGGAAAAGGATGACCACCCTTGGTATTAGGATATATTGCGATACGTAAGACATCGTGAATACCCTGAACAGGCAACTGAGAATGACAAAAAAACATTAAGGAGATTAGCCTGCGACTATGTCTTGGATGGGGATATCCTGTACAAAAGGAGAAAAGATCAGGTGCTCTTGAGATGTGTTGACGCTGTGGAAGCTAGGAAGATTTTGGAAGAAGTCCATGAGGGTGTTTGTGGGACCCACGCTAATAGTTTTACAATGGCTAGACAAATCATGAAGTTTGGATACTATTGGTCTACTATGGAGGGAGATTGTATCAACTATGCCAAGAAATGTCATAAATGCCAGATTTATGGGGATAAGATACATGTACCACCTTCATATCTGCATGTTATGACTTTTCCATGGCCTTTTTCCATGTGGGGCATAGATGTCATTGGGCTGATCTCATCGAAAGCTTCGAATGGGCATCATTTTATCTTTGTGGTTATTGACTACTTCACGAAATGGGTTGAGGCTGCTTCGTACGCAAATGTTACTAAGTCAGCAGTTGGTCGATTCTTGAAAAAGGAGATCATTTGTTGGTATGGAATGCCTGAGAAAATCATATCGGATAACGTACTGAACTTGAACAATAGCACGATAACAGAAGTCTGCAGTCAGTTTAGAATTAAACATCATAACTCATCTCCGTATCGCCCAAAAATGAATGGGGCAGTGGAAGCGGCAAATAAGAATATAAAAAAGATAGTGGGGAAAATGACTGAGACTTACAGAGATTGGCATGAGAAGTTACCATTTGCGCTCTTTACCTATCGAACGTCTGTCAGAACCTCTACCGGGGCAACTCCCTTCTCGTTGGTTTATGGAATGGAGGCAATTTTACCCATTGAAGTAGAAATACTTTCTCTTCGGATTTTGTCAGAAATAAAACTAAATGAAGCAGAGTGGATTCAATCGCGATATGATCAGTTGAACCTGATTGAAGAAAAGAGGCTAAAGGCTATTCGTCATGGTCAGATGTATTAGAAGCGAATGATGCGAGCTTATGATAAAAAAATTCGTCCAAGAGAATTTTACAAGGGGGACCTTGTACTGAAAAAGATCCTTCCCATACAAAAAGATTTAGAGGAAAATGGATGCCGAATTAGGAAGGGCCATATGTGGTAAAGAAAGCTTTTTCTGGTGGTGCACTGATTTTGGCAGAGATGGATAGGAAAAGTTTACCCAATTCTGTAAACTCAGATGCAGTCAAGAAATATTTTGCCTGAAAGGGAGGAGATGCCAAAGTGAAAACCCGCAAAGGGCGCTTTGAGACTTCGAAAAAGAAATGGAGAGGCCAAGGTGAAAACCCGCAAAGGGCGCCTTGAGACCAAAGGGGTTTTGAGTTGAAAACCCGAAAGGGTACCTCAAATTTTAAAAGACATACAGTGATCTTGCTATACCTGAATCGACAATAAGTGAAGTATATTGCATGCCGGGGTATCAACAAAGTACTTTAGATCTTCTAAAACACATGTTAAGCTCAAAGCAGTCTTCATGGAATTTGTATATAGAAGCCCAAGCTGCGATATCTAGGGCATCTGGTTTCTATTTTATTATCTTTGGATTCTTTTTCTTCTCAAAGATATGTTTTTGTATTAATTTCCTTTGTATTTTTGATAATTCATTCGAATCTAATTATCCTCAAAAGATCAAATTATTTGTTGTCATTATTCATAAAGCGTGTTGCATTGAAATAATGATTAATGAACTAATAATATTTTCACAAAAGAAGTTTTGCATATTACTCTGGGAATTTCTAAATAATACAAGAAACTGAAACGGGACAATTGTTTAAGAATTCCCACATGTAAGGGTTAGAGGTACTTGAGAAAATTGAGATTACCTCTTCTGTCCAAATGGTGATTGGGCAAATTAATGAGTTGAGTAATATCGATCCTAAGAAAGGATTATTTCACAAATATCTCTAGTGGGTCATAACATTTAGGAAAGGGTATGACAGACCAAATTAATGGAAAGGGTTCAAAGCATGTAATGGTTGATACTTCGAGAAGAACGAAGTTAAAACCTCGATAAACGAATGAGTGATGGCACCTGAAATAGGAATCATTCTCATAACATTTTTGCATCATAATATGTTTAATTAGGAGCATTCGACTCAATTCGATCATGGCATACTAAACATTAAGCATAAGCATATACCTATTCTCCAGGTTATAAAACAATGTAGAGAATAGATCTGGCATCCTTGAGTTTTACAGGGAGCAGATTGAAGATAGCAGATTTGGCATCCTTGTATTGGCAGGGAGCAGATCGAAGATAGTAGATTTGGTATTCCTGTATTGGCAGGAAGCAGATCGAAGATAACAGATTTGGCATCCTTGTATTGGTGGGGAGCAGATCGAAGATAGCAGATTTGGCATTCCTATATTGATGGGAAGCAGATCGAAGATAGCAGATTTGGCATCCCTGTATTGACGGGGAGTAGATCGAAGATAGCAGATTTGGCATTTCTGTATTGGCGGGAAGCAGATCGAAGTTGACAGATTTGGCATCCCTGTACTGGCGGGGAGCAGATCGAAGATAGCAGATTTGGCATTCCTGTATTGGCGGGAAGCAGATCGAAGATAGTAGATTTGACATTCCTGTATTGGCAGGAAGCAGATCGAAGATAGCAGATTTGGCATCCCTGTATTGGTAGGGAACAGATCGAATATAGTAGATTTGGCATTCCTGTATTGGTGGGAAGCGGATCGAAAATTTGGCATCCTTGTATTAGCAGGGAGCAAATCGAAGATATTAGCATGGTGAAGCCATCAGACTTAGTCTAATACCCCTGAAGGGTTGGAAATTACCAAGGACCAAGAACTCAAGACTCGGCGAGCCCAGGCAAAATTGGTCCTTTTATAGTCTTTGCTCTATTCCCGTTACACAGCAATGAGCAAAGAGGGGCAGCTGCAATACCTCATTTTTGCCCGGGCTTAAATGTATACAAAAATCAGAAACCAATAAAAACCAAAATAAAAGTCCAATGTTTATTTTTTACAATAAAACAGGCCCAAAAACATATTTAAATGGCCCAAAATTTAAACCATTACCCCAAGCCCGAATTGAAAACCCAATGACCCAAATACTACCTAAGCCTACCCCTAAACACTCGTAACCCATTAACCCAAACACTACCCGACCCAAAGACTTAACCCAACAGCCGAATCAGCCCAAAAGGCCCAAATCCTAAATGTGCTTCAGGAAACCTAGGGTTTCCAGCAAACCTTAGCGCCGCAAGCCCCATGCGCAACAAGGCAGACCCCTCGTCTCACGCCGCGATCAGTGTGCCAGTGGGCCAATCCCTCGAACCAGATCGTCGCCGGATTTTCGCTTACCTGCAAAAGGAAACCAATAAACAACAAATATGGCAAGAAATAAAAACAATGTATTTCCTATTTCTAGATTTAGGCTATAAAAACAGAACCAAATATTGTAATCGGGCCTACGCATACTTAGATACACAGATACAAAAACATAGAAATACAAACAGTTTATTTTTAAAGAGAAAGGTGACTTTTTTTTTTACTTCGTTTAAGTTGTTTTACATTATTTTATTGTTTCCGTTCAGCACATACAATTTTTTTTTTTTACAAATATTACTAAGAAACAAATAAAAGGGCTTTACCTTTTGAATCTGAGTTGAAAAATGAGGCTTTCCGGCCTCCGGCTGCCGTGTGTGACGGAAGTGATGGTGGCGCGTGGGGAGCCCGATGACAGAAGCACGGCCAAACCGAGGCCGAAGCTCGGAGGGCAGAGAGGGTTTTTGAGAGAGTGTTTTAAGAGTTTTTAAAAAAAAAAAAACAGGTTTTTAAAATGAATTTTGGGCTAAAATTTAACTTATATAGCAGCAAAGAAACGGCGTCGTTTTGGCTTAATTCGATAAGCACAAAACGACATCGTTTAGCAACCAGGATCCGCGCGTTGACCCGTTACCCAGGGAGGATTCGCGCGTTTTATGAAAATGAGATTTTTTCCCTTCAAGTCCTTCTGTATTTTTATTTTATGCAATTTAGTTCAATTACAGCTTTTCTTTATTTTTAATTTAGCCCCAAATTTCTGTTTTTATTTCAATTTAATCTCTTGGGCCATTTTAGGGCATATTTTCGCATGACGTCGTTTTGGGAATAGGGTAATTTGCCCAGTGAGTCCCTCACTTTTAGCACGCGTTCCAATTCGATCCTAAATTCGATTTTATTCATTTTTATTTTTCCCCAAAATTTTTTTCAATTTAATCCATTTTAAATTCAATTTTATTATTATTTATTTACTTCAATACTTTGGTTTAATTTATCTTAAGTTTTTTAGTAAAATTATTTTATTATTCAATATTCTTACATATTTTATATATATATATATATATATATATATTAGTTTAAACTTTATATATATTATATTTCAAATTGAATTAATAATATAAGGTTTTTTTTTTCATTTTTTAAATATGTATATTATTTATTTTAAAATTGTTATGTATTATATTTATTCCCTTTTTAAAAAAAAAATCCTAAGTCTTATATTATTTATTTAAAATACATTAATATGTATAATATTTTAAATTGATCTAATAATGCAAATTTTTTTATATTAAATTGTTGTATATTATAATATTTCCCCTTTAAAAGAATCTTAAGTTTTTTTTATATATTTTCTTAAAACAACTTAATTATTTTATACATATATGTCCTTTAAAAGTATATTATTTGACATTATTTTTTTAAAATATCCATTTGTTGTTTAAAATATTTCATTTAGTTTTTCCTTTTTATGATTTTAAATTCATTTCTAAATTTTATTGTATATATTTCGTAATTTGTTTTAGTTTAATTAGATCTTGTTTATTTTTACTCTTGCATAATTATTTTATTACATGTATGATCTAGTATTTTATATCGTCTTTTATTTGTCCATATTTGTATGAAATGATAATGTATATTATAAATTGCTTTAATATTTATGCTATGTAATGTATTAATGCTGCATTTTTATCAAAACATTGTTTTAAAATTGATCCTATTTACTTATCATTTTTTTATCCAAAATTTTTTTTATTTTAAAATTAAGGCAATATTTGACATTTGGGATTTTTGAGGGAATCGTGCCCTAACTTACTAGGCTTCGATTTTTCTCGTTAGTTCTAAATGATTAAAAACCCTTTTCAAGCTAAGACATGTGATTTTCAAACAATAAAAACTATCTTTGAAAATTTAAGATGTTGTGTCCTAACTTACTGGATGTGATATTTTGATATTTCGAGATAAAGATTTCTAAAAATGAAAGATATTTAACGTTTGGGAAATGGAAAAGTTAATGCTCTAACTTACTAAGATTCGATCATTTTTATCCTAAATAATTAAATATCTCTTAAAAGGAGTAATAAGTTTTTGAAACTCAAAAAGGATGAAACTTAAAAAATCTTTTCAAATCTTCGACACTAGGACATTTAATAATCATTTTGGTACCAATTTTTGGGCGTTACGAGGGTGCTAATCCTTCCTCGTACGTAACCGACTCCCGAACCCGTTTTCTTCAAATTTCGTAGACCAAAATGTTTTATAAGGTGATCTAATCACACCTAAGTAAAAAAGATTTGTGGCGGCTCCCATTTTCATTTTTCTTAAAGTCGACCCCGTTTTTGCAAAACTTAAAAATGGTTTCGACACAATATATATAAACCCAAGTACCCAACCCAACCCAATCCTAAAAACTACAAATAATTTAATAATATTTGTAATAGAAGCAATAAGACTTACATGCTTCAGAAAGTTGATTGACATAATAAAAAAAAAATATAATTTTCGGTTTTTTTTTTTAAATTTTAAGTTAATTAATGATTTAAAAGGGTTGGTTAATTCAGATAATGATATTTCGAGTCAGTTAACCGATTGAACACCCCTAATGATTGTATATTATGATCTTGTAGAAAAACTTTTGATTATACGAAGCTTTTAAGTGGACTCTCAAGTCCAATAATTTTTACCTTTTGATTTGAAAGGGTTTTTCCTATATAATTGTATCTCGTTTAATTTGTTGATTTGTGATTATTATGGTTGATTGGTATGATTAAAGAGCTTATACATATATTGTGCTTGTCGTAATTATCAAATTATATTTATTGGAAGAGAAAGAACTCTAGTTGTACTTCTGTGTTGTTGGATAGATTCGATTTCTTCCCATCATTTGTGAATAATGCAAGTTTTAGAATAGTTTTCAATTAAATAAAACTGCCATGAAACATTCTCTGTGTTTGCATAATTTGATCAAATTCTTCTATTAGTCCTTATATTATACGTAAATTATGAAATTAGTTTGAGTACTTTGATTTGATTAATTATAGTTCTTACATTTTTTAAAATTTCAATTCTAACCTAGTTAAATCAGTTATGTCAAATGGTGGTAGTTGTAGATTTAATCATTTTCTCCAATTTGATCAATTTTAGTCCTTATATTTTTAAAATTTTAAAACTTTAGTCCCAATTTAAATGGTAGTAATTAAATTAATTGAATAAAATAATAAATTAATATGACATTATATATGTTATTACATTTCCCACATAATATTTTAAAAATAATTTAATTTAAATAATTTAAGTACTATTTTTTAAATCAAAATTAAAATTTAAAAATTATAAAAACTAAAAACAATCAAATCAAACGGTAAAAACTGGCCAATTTAACATTACTTTTAAAAAGCAATTTTGAAATAAAAGTATTTTAAACTTTTCAAAAATAGTTTTAGGATAAAAGATATTTTACAAAAATAGAAATAAAAAATTTTAATTTAAAAAAAAAATTTTTTTTACCCAAAAATACTTATGACCTGGAAAGCTTACGTAGAATAAAAAAGATTAATAGCAAAACTAAAAAATTCGCATGCCGAATCCAGCAGCCAAGATGTATATTCTTATTGGTGCAAGGCAAACACCCTGATCTGACAAGAAATCGAGAGAGCTGTGATGACATTTGAATGCTTTAAATCCCAACTTAAAGCTCATCCGCATTATCAGCTAACATACTGATGAGGAAGGTGCAGGCATTAAATCAAGTCAAGTAACATGCTAAAACCTATTATTGAACACTGACCTTCTGGCCATCAATACCTGATTTATTAATCATATACCTCAATGAACTCTCATGCAAGCTTCTTCCTAACCTCATTAACTCAATTATGAACGCAAGGAGACAACTGTAGCAGTGTTTAATGTTTGATACAAAGGCAATGATTAATACATTCATAACTTTATTTACTGATTTTCCATATGCAGTTTGAGCTCATACTCTCTCCTCTTTGTGTTAATCCTTTTATATTATTTTTACTATTACCCATAATTTAAATTTTTATCCTTTTAATCATACATATAAGATAGTTGTTAAAGGGATGAGGAAATTAAGGAGATAAACTTGTGGTCTTTCACAATTTAATCCTTTTCCTTTCTTTTTACTACAAGACAGTTTTGTACATGGAGAAATTTTGAATCTAAAAATCATCATATGCACTAGTAAATAGTAAGGTTTAATTATACCTTTTGGTCCTTGTACTCTTTAGACTTTTGTACTTTAGTCAATCTATTTTTATTATTAAGAATTTAATCTCTTTACTGGCTTAATTAATAACACAATAGCTAAATTTGTGATTTAAAAATTAAATTCTAATCAGTAATACAAAATAATATTTATCGCAAATTCAATTACTATGTGAAGTTTAGTTTTTAAATGAGAGAAATAGAGAAACTAACATCACAGGGATTGGAAGCACATATACCACAATAAGAAGATAAATTTTTGGAAACCTCTTTACTCACCTTGAAGACAAAGAGTTAGCAGGCATGTATTTGAAGGGGCAAATGTAGTGCTAACTCTTTCACTGATTGACGTATGAAGGAAGGCGATGTGGGAAAGAAGTTGCATGATATAATAACTTGGTGATGGGACTAAGAAATAATTAATGCTAGAGTGTAACAGAGGCAAAGCCATTTGCAAATCACAGTAACTTCACGTGCAACTCTGACCCTAGTATGCAACCAAAGCCATTTTTTTGCTATAAAATGTAAACACTATTACAGCAGCCACCATTTTAAATGTCCAAATTGATACAACAACCCAAGTCTGAGATTATGTTAGTATGTACATAACAGGCACTACAAGCAGCATCTTAAAATCTTGTCTACACTCTTAAAAAGAATGGACACAGCTCTTAACCCCATATTGTTTTACACAGCAAAGGGTTAATGGAAGTTGAATAGTTTAAATGGGAGGAACACGAGGCCAAGCAAAGCCAGTGGTGCATGCCTTGCTTTATTTATTTTAATCTAATCACTTACTAGGGTTTTGAGCTCATTACCTAGCTTTTATCAATCTTATTTTTGTACTATTATAATGGAATCTTTTGGTCATAACCCAACCTTGACTTCATTTTTGTTTTTTTTTTTTTGGGCATGTGGGGTTACTGATTTTTAGCGGATTTTTGTTCTATTTCTGATCAATTTTATTGTAGACTGATTTTTTTATTATTATAATTACATTGAATCTCGATTAAATTAGATTGGACTCGAGAATAAATCTTTTCTAAGACAATACTTACACTCAGAACCATTCTTAAGGTTGATCGAGTTCTTTTTTACTGAACCCAACATCGATTATTGCAGAGTGACTTCAAACTGCAGCAAAGATGAATAACTCCAGCTGCCAACTAGCCAAAACAGGGAGATTTGACCCTTGGTTTGGGTTTTGGAAATGCAAAACAACATCTCATTCCATTTTTATATTATTATATAATACTTCCATTATGCATCTACACTGTGACCACTCTGTCAAATCCTTCACCAGGATTTCAACCTAACGAAAAGCCAGATGTAAGTGAATTGAGACTCAAGAATTACAATAAAGTTGGTGGGATCTCAGTCTTATTTGGTCTACTGCCAATTTTACATGTATACTTGCTATGAGGAAATATATAATTAGCAAATAATTAATTATAATTCTCTGATAATGAGTTTTTCTTGCACAGTGTCTTCAAAATGGACCAACCAAAACTCAGTTTCTTGTTTCATCAAAAGTCATTATCAACCCATCGTGTAGGTTACTTTAAATAAAGTAGAAATTTAACCAGCCATGATAACATTGTTAATTTGAATGAAGCCCCATGTCCCTACATAGATGATAGGAAGTTCAGATGAATATATATATATATATATATATATTTGAAGTTGGTTCCAAACAAAACAAGAAAGAAACAACAAAAAGATGAACCTCATCATCCATTAATAATAATCTTCTCAGTCATCATCCACAAAATTGAAAGGCATGCAATGGGCATAAATAATTATAGCCACAGAGAAATTTGCTTAGCTAATTGAAAATCATGGCCGACCCGTTGTGCTGGAGGGTGATGTCTACAAAAAAAGCTAAGATATAGAGTATGACATGGCAATGAAAATGGGGGAGATAGAGAGGGGTGGGGGGTGGGGTCCAATTGGTGTTGTCTGGTGACTTAGGAGGCACTGCACGCCCTTTCATGCCCCATCCATGGCTCTTTACTAGACCAATGAATGTGAGGCAGGACCACACTTTCCTCCCTATAAGAACCCCTCTCACTTCTGCAGCAGCACAAGGTAGAGATGAAGATGAGCAGTGGCAGCATGGGAGCCTCAAAGAGAAGGTTATCAAGCAGAGGTGTTGGAGGGGTCCTCCGAGAGCAAAGGGCTAAGCTTTATATAATCCGTAGATGTGTTGTTATGCTCCTTTGCTGGCATGATTGAAACTCCATTTTTTTCTTTTTATTTCTTCTTTTCATGGTGGAGTGTAAATACTTTTCCAGCGGCGGATATCATTATCGGAAAGTTGAAAAAACAATTTTTGTATGCCATGGCCTTATGGCCTGGATGTAAATTAGATAGCTTGAATTAAAATCTTTGATATTATTAGTTAACAAAGCATATGCTCCTTTATTCTTTTAAATCTGCTTCTGTTTTTGTGACATTAAGATTGATCCATCATGGGACTGGAGGTCAAAAGGATCAATGCAACTGCTCTTTAGCTTCTGTCATTTGCTTTCAGATAGTGAAACAGAAGCTGATAAACGAATTTCGGGCTTTGCCTTTTTCATGAATTGCTCAAAGTTTAGTTTTCTTCTTCCGGTATGAAACCTTCCCATATCAATTAGTCATATTGAATTCTAACTAAACACCAAGTCCAGTCAGGTTAGATGGTCTATCAACTTTTTTTCTTTCTTTCAAAAAACTTGAATCTGAACACTCTGTCCAACAAGATGAGGGAATAGACTATCAAAAAGAAAAGGGTAAGACGAAAGCCAAAGCCCACGTGCGCATCCGTATACACAACCCCCACCACCACACATGGTCATGTCATGGTTGTCTGCTTCATTTTCAATCAACAAAAAAAATACTGTTTAATTCATTAATTCATTAAACTATTACTATATTACATGTATAGATATGTATTATATATGTTGGAAAAGCTTAAATCTAAGACCCCTTCTAGAGAGGGGATAAAATGTAGAATAACAACTTGAAATTGCATGGACATGGGCATGGCTTGGGTCAGCGATATTGAACTAGCAAAACCAGCCTGCCAATCCATCCATATTGACCAGGTCGTTGAATGCACGGGCATGTCTTCTTTTCAATCATGGCATTCATGTGCCATAATTTACATCTTCCACACCAATGCCCTAGCACTAACAGTTAACTTGTAAGCCAAGCAACAGTAATAGGCATTTGATGCTGGATGCAACTTATGGCACATGTAAACAATTATGTACAATCTCCTATACCATCTTTTTTGTTGAGGCCGTTGACTTTAGTTTTGATAAAAGCACATTACTGCCTTGATTTTCATTACAGTTGCTTATGAACTAAGTAAAGCTCCAGTTTGAACATCATTATCATTTTTAAGTTTTAACAAAGTGAAAAGGTACTTTGGCACTAATGTTATTTCATCGAAACTTTGTATCATGTCAAAATCCCTAAACTTCATTTCATAAATGCAACCAAATGTTATTTACAATTCTTGGATGCGATTACACAACTGTATCATGTTCCAAGAGACCAAATTGACCTGCTTCTCAATGCTTGCTTCACCAAAAATCACAAGCAATTCTTGAAAACTTTACATGAATTTTTTCTACAGGTAATTTCAGACTACACATCATACACTGGCAGTCGCTCTTCGATAGAAACACGGCAGATTGGGCACCTTTTACACTTCTCACAGCATGTACTGAGATGCAAATTAGTCAGATAAAAAAGAATGCATGATTCCACATACTTTGATAAGAATGTAATATTATGCATGGTCATAAGACAAAGGATACAATTTTGTAAGTAATTACCATTAACGTACATACATGAAAAGTTATGATGCCTTAGCCGTAGATTTAGGAGATATATCAATGCATTAATCATTACTGATAGAGCACGTGATAGCCAGAATGAACGAACTTTAGCAGTATTTATGGGGATGGGTAGATATGAATACCTGCAGAGGACATGATGCCTACATGGGAGGAGGACTATGTTGATTTGTTCTTCAAAGCAAACTCTACAGAGAATCTTTTCCTGACAAATTCATTAAATTAACAAGTAAGCAATACCATAGATAACGGCTCAACAGTTATAATAACTAGGTTAGAACTTATGTTTTCTCCTGAAATATACATTTTGAAGTCTTTCAAACTCCTGCTGGCTAAACTGGGTGATTTCTGTCTGCTCACGGACTGCAGCTTGTAATCTCCAAATCTGTATTTAAAAGAAATGAAATTTTTATCAGTACAACATCATTAGATGGTAAACAGGATTTCACATATTATATAGCCATCAAGTTGGACAAAAACAATTGCAAAAATAAAGCAGACTTCAATTAAATTTCATTCAAAGATAAAAAAACAGACTTAAACTAAAGCATAAGCGTAGACTTTTACGATTTGAAGATAACAAGTACTGGGTGTACCTCTTCAACCAGATCTGATTTAGGCATTTTCTTCACAGAATCAGGTGAGAAAGTGTTATATCTGAACGTTAAGAGGATGAAAGATAAGATCAGCATAGAGACAAGAGGAGGAAAAAACCTGTTACAATCTCTGTAATACTCAAGAAGCCCCATAGCGTGCAATAGAAGCAACCGGTACTTATGATGAGAACAAACAATCATTTTTGATAAATTCAGCATAACAACAATAACTCATCATGCAGACTCCATTTTTTAGTTTCCAATGCTTTTTAAAACATTCTTTTCATGAAAAATAAACAAAAAGAGTAAGCCAGAACACCAGAATGGAACATACATGAATGGGAGAATTTATTTTTCTTTCAACCAGTAATGGATGGAAGATTTAAAAGGTTGTCACCATGTTGTGAAATGAATGTACATAATCCTAACGGATAAAGGTGACTAACTGGTAACTTTACTGCATTTCTTGTGCAACTATAAATGAATACTGATAGTTGGTAATGAAAACTTTTCCACTTTCAGAAAAATCATACTACGCTGGAGAAACCATTTTTGGTATGCTTTTTAAATCTAAGAATTCCCTCAAGAAAGCAGGCAGAATTGTTGCTTATACATTTTGCTAGATGAATGAATGCCTAAAGGAACCAGAACATAAAATACAAAACATACCCAGATGCCCCAGAACAGTAAAGTCTAGCCTGCTCCTCTCGACTTCCTTCATCAATAGACCACCAGCCCAGCAACCTGTTGAAAGAAAGAAACATAAATGACGAGTCTCGCTTGACAATGATTAATTTTTGTCACTAATCAATTTTTTAAAGTCCAGCTCCAGATAAAACTACCTTGACCCACGGTGCAAGAACCCAAAAAATTCAACCACTTTTGATGATATATCAAAGTATCTTCCAGAGACTGCTTCACTATGTATTAAAATAACAATTTTCTCAATCAATCTATATGCGGCAAGAACAACCCCAGCTCCCTGCAGCAGCAGAAGAGGAGAAAAAAGGACCGGAGATGATATATTTCTTGCACTAGGTGGTGTTCCCTGGCATCACAGTTTAATATGTATTTAAGGTATGACTTTAATATTTGGAAAAATAACAAACAAAGGCCCTTCTAAACAATAAAAATACCTCTAAGTACATGAAAAGCATGATCTGGAAACCAATAAATGGAATTTTCATAACATGCCCTCCGATATCTTGCATGCTGCACATTCCACTGTTCTGTTGCATGTCTTCATCAGTAGATACTACCAAACCTCTGTTCCAGTCCAGGTATCTCGTACTCATTGAAGATGAGCTGGTTTGTCCAAGATGGGAATTTCGATGAATTGCTGGATTATACCACTTTGTACAAACAAGAAAGGCAAAGCACTCTGCAATACTGCAACAAAACAAAAAAGATAATTCCAATAGAAAAAAGGGAACCGAGGAGAAGCCAAAAAAAAATCATCACATGAAAATGATCGTATTCTACCCAAAATTTATGAATAAATCCCACCAGCCGAGAGCTGCAACATCACCTACATGTCGTTGAAGATCAATTAATGTATTAGCATTGCACGTTTTAAACAACTCACATTTATAACAAGATAGAATAAATGCAGCGTTGAATAGTACATAAAGAAAAAGAAAAAAGAAACTAGGTCAAGAGAATTATGACTAAACAAACAACTTACCACATAACTTTAAGAGAGTGAAAGTTGTGGCAGCAATAAAAAAGACCATAGATATTGCAACCCAAAAATGCTACAAATAAAATAACAGAAATTTAACATCAGTTCTCTGAACAACTATCAGGGCACAATACTTTAACATTAGATATTAAAAAGTAGATCATCATGGACCATATGTATTGTTACCATTATCAAACTGAGCATATATTCTGGTTAAGTATGAGTATTTTTTAAGTATGACGCATTCACAACAAGCAGTTAGAAATGTGAACAGTTAGTTAAACTGAACATTAATATCATTTTTTCTACTTACTTTCACATTGTTTCTTTTCCTCTTTCTTAATACCATATGAGTCAACTGATAGGGGGAAAACTTTTCATTTATTGTTCATTTTCAATCAAGTTGTCCCAATTTAAAAAATGTATCTTGAAAGCAAATCTCATGCTTAATTAAAAGCAACATAACATTCAGAATAGTTATTGAATGGTGCACCTCTAGAAAGGCTAGTTGAGATAAAACATGGAGATACAAAAGAGGAAGATTTATACAATACAGTGCTTCTGAGTTCCAAAATTGAAGCAAGTCAAATATAAATCAATTCAGATGTATCTCCTCAAGCAATTTTCTTGATCAAAGATACAAGAATCAAAAGAATTCAAGTAAAGGCTTTGAATATGTTTTGTTGGTACAAGAAACTGCCAACCAACACTTAATCACTATGAGAAAGCTGGACTAGTGCTACATAGAACCAGATAAGCTACATGATAACTTGAACTGAAATGTGGTTAAGGATCTGGAATAAGAGAGAGAGTCAATTATTCACTAAAAGGCTGAGGCTCACAAAAGTGAGCTAGATGAGAGTATAACCTTACAGCAGAATTAGGTAATTTAGTCTAAAGCGAAACCTCTGCTTATTTGTCAAAAATAAAAAATAAAAAAATGTGATTAAAAACTTGATCTCTTCTTCAGCAATTATAACATCTAATATACTTTTTCTAATCACTGTTAAAAATTAAGGGGGGGAGTTTTCTGACAGTTCACAGAACAAGGAGATAACATCTTCTCCTAACATCCAAAGAAAAATGGCAAGGGGACAGAACCAAATTAGATTTTCAAAAGTAAAAAATGGAAACAATACATGATACATAACCAATCTCATACCTGGTTCTTCTCAATTCAAATTGCAATAACTAAGTACACATCAATTAAGGCCAATGCCTACAAGGCAGTAAATCCGGGATAATGGTTGAACTTTGAATCATATATACGCATCCCATGCAGACATGCATTATATTTATATGCATGTTTGATTGTTTTATCATGCATTCCAATAAAAGTTGAGAGACTGATCAGAGCAATGATTACCATTACCAGTAACATTATAATTCCATGCCTTGTCTGATGAAAGATGAAATGAAAACCATAAATTGATAAAGGTGCAAAGCCACTGGAGAAATCATCATTTATGAAAGTTATAAGTATGTAGAACCAAGCACTAAGGCTAATGAAGAATTTTATTTCATGAGTTATATGTTATTCCTAAAATAAATCACTAAGTCAATAATAATTACAAACTTACTGGAAGGGTCTCCCATATCACTTCATCAGTCATACTTTCATCATCTCCGGGCATTAAAGCTCTGCACATCCTGTTAAAAATTAAAGAAAAATGGTTATTGCATCTATAACGGTTGATAACATAGAACTAAATAACAGGAACATTGAATACCTGCCTACAACAGGCTTGGTGCTTTGCTAAAATACTAAAACATCAATGGCCTTGCTATAGTTAATGGAAAGGTCTGTAGACTCAAAGCAATGCAACCCAACAGAATTTTTGGGCCGGGTGAGGATCAAAAGGAGGAGACCAAATATGTTTATGATTTTTTGAAGTCAAGAAACAAGAGATGAAGTTGGCAAGAAGATACAGTCCACACTACATGCTATCACATACATGATACTGGATTTAATTAATTTTTTAAGGTTGTCAAGAAGCTTTGCGAGATTTCAGATTCCTATTGGCTGGAGCCAAAACGTGAACAAAATCGATTTAGTTAATAGGCATAACAGTTTTATAGTACCAGTAAGTATTCAACCACAAATAAAGGATCAACATAATGGTTAAAGAAATATACCTGATATTATCAATCAAAATAGCTATTTCAAATATAAGCAGGGGCATAAAGACGATCTTCAGATTAACAACTGCAGAACATTGATTTTCACAGAATTAATTTAATATGATAATCCAATGGAGAAATTAAATGCTAAAAGAATATAGATGTACTAAACTTTTGAAGAATCAGATGTATATCCTTCGAAACAAGGGATAAGTTCAGATAAATACTTCACTATGTTGAAGATAGAAACTAATATTTGCAGACTATCGATAATATTTAAAGCAGTATTAAAATGTATTGATAGAAAGAGTATCAGTTAAGTTAATACGATAACTTGAGCATAATAAGTAATTAGTGAGCCATTAATCTGAACAACCTTGATCCACCAAATCAAGGAGTCCAACTACGATGTAAAACATTAAAGCAAGAAGTAAATAATAAAGAAAGAATTCACATATCTACAGATTATATGTTAAATAGAGTAAGTACATCTACATTATAATGTCCAGAGAATGTTGCCTCCGTACCAAACCTATTGTCAAGATGTATACACAAAAGGAGCTCAAAAGCAACAAGCAACGGTGACGCCATGACCGTATGAAAGGGGGCCCACTGTGCATGAGAAAATCACATTAGTGATTTGGATTTATTTCGAATATAACACCGTAAAACATCTTATCGCAGCTAAGATGACATCCAAATTTAGAGATGATTTGTTATACATTACGATCATGAGGGATTGCTGGAGCAGGCAAAGAAAACCTCCCACGTGCTACGACTGAATGAAAGAGCCATAACGGGGCAAATACAAGCCTGCACAAGGAAACAAAAAGCAAGCAACCTTTAATAAATAGAAAACCAGAGAAAGAGTAGTTTACTTTCTTACTAGCATAAGATGATTTCATACTCTCATCTCCCTACTTGCCTATAGAAGAACTAGTGAATTTACACTGACCTGCACAAATGCATGTAACAAATGCATGCAGGTTCTGTCCTCTATTATACACCTAACAGTGTCAACTCTATAACTAACACTTTCCTGAGAACCTCTATGCATGATCATTAGTTAAATGTATTCACACTGTTAACCTTATATATGATCAAATCAAGGAAAGCAGATCAAGTATCTATGAGAAGGAAGAGAAAAAGCCATCAGTTAAACCCCTAACAAAGAAATTACATGACAGTTGCCATATGTTTGAATTCCAAGGCTATCCCAATAGAGAAGCCAAACCAGTCAATATTTCCTACAATCAAGTTTACAATTCTAGAGATTAATCAGATAAAACTTGCACAATTTCCATCTCAAAAAGAGAATCCCCCACCCGTAGTCTTCTTTTCCATCTCAAAGCCACCCAATTTTCACTTGCTTAAATCAAGTAAAATGTTACTCAAGGAAAAACTAACAACATACAAGTCACAGAAAGAAAAAAAAACCCTTAATTGCAAAAGAGATTTACATGAATGTTTTAAAATTCGTTTAACCAAGAATATTGTAAAAGGATGGAAGTGACTTGATGAATATAGTTAATGCAAACAATGAAATGAAAAAAGGGGGAAAATCATTGCTTTTCGCAAAACGTAGCAGTCGTGAAACAAAAGGAACCAATCGTAAAATTAAGCAAATGAAAAAAGAGAAACGAACCACCAAGAATAGGAGAAGGCATGGTGAAGCTTAAGAACGAGTAAAAGGGTGAAAGAGAAGAGCAAGGCATGGGCTAGCAGGGCCAGCAGTGACTTCCCCACCCTCCTCCAGCTCATCACTCTTCTTCTTCTTTCTACAACAAGCATACCCAGAAAATAAAAAAGGGAAAAAAAATCAAAAATCAAAATTTGACGGAATTCTCAAGATACCCAGAAAAGATAAACATCAAAAAGAGCAACTTGGCTTTCACGCCAAAGCAAAGGCCTTTGTATATGGTGGAAAAATTCTTGGGACGAAATTATACGGATGATAGCATCTAAGTCTAGGAAAAAGACGAGGGTAATTTGGTGAAGGGGAAGAAGTGATTTGGTGGTGCCCACATTAAAAGGCATCAAAATATAGGACCCTATGCAACAAACACTTATGTACCTTCTAACATGTCATAATAATAATAATGTTAATTATTTTAAATGACAAACACTAAATAAAAACACCAACCAATTATGAATTATAAATATTTCATAGTAGCAATGAGGTTTCACATAATGATTCAATCACACTTTTGACGAGTACAATTGAATCTTTGAGAGGTTACAAGACAGAAATAAGATAGAAAAAAAATCTTAATTGATCGATTAGATCAAGATCTATTTAAATAATTGGTCTGAGTTAAAAGGTCAGATTGATTAATTCATAAAATCGAAAGTTGAATTAATTTTATTTTTATTTTTAATTATTTATTCAACTGAACCAAAAAATTGATCTAATTGAAAATCGATGGTCAAATCAAATCAACCACCATTCCAATTTTGATAACTTTGTCTATAACACAACCTATATATGAGAGAGGTAAAGGCCATGAGTGTTATAACCATGATGATGTTCTAAGTAAGTATTCTAGGTAAATTGAATTGTTCAAAAAATAATCATTTAAGTCATTGAGTCCTTAAGTTAATAAATGTCTCATGTGGGATTTTCAATTCCATTTAAATATCCACCTCTTTTATATTAAGAAACCTATTTTCTTTGTTTAATTAATATTTCTTTCTTTCTTCTATTTATATAACCTAAAAATGTTAAATCCTTTAAAGTTGTTTCTTTTTTCTTCATTTCTCATGCACTAATCCATAGAAGAAAATGTGAAGAAAAGGCTAAGAAAAGATTTTTTGATAAAAAAAAAATTGTTGTAAGAACTTTAGGGATTCTATCTTTCATAGCTCATTTAGTTTTTTTATTTGGTATAATCCACCAATGAAACAAAGGGCAAAGGTTGTTGTGCTTGAGTTGTTAAGGAAAACATAAAAAATGAAGAAAAAAAAAAACAACAGAAAGAATATTCAGGGTGTTTGCTTGAGTTTTTTGTTTGTTGTTGGTATGGATTTTGAAATGAAAGAATATGGTGAATTTTGCTATTGTGGAGTTAGGGTTTAAGGAAGTTTATTGTTGTTGCATTTTTCTTTTAAGTTAGAATTAGTGAGGGAATATGATGAAATTGACTTTAGATTAGCATATTCTATTAGTGAATGTATGAATATTGTAATGAATTTTATATTTAATCGAAGGTGGTCAATTTTAGATATTTCATTGTGTTATGAATAGTGAAATGCTAGATAGTTTTGAATTGCAAAACACTAACTTGCTTTAACAATTACAAAAAATAATTTTGCTATGAATCCATCATTGTTAAGTTTGTAAATGAAATTTCAAATCCATTCAATATGTTTCTAAGGTACAAAATATTCACCTTTGAGCATTTAGCTAAAATCAACTAGAAAAAATCATATAAAGGCAGTATTAACTTAACTACAATATCAACTAAATTATTCATAAAAAAATATTTAGCACAAAATCAACTTAATGACAATACACAAAAGACTAGTTAAATTATCACTTATCAATAAATAAATAAATAAATGCCTTGCATGTCTATTGTTGCCACCAATAGGAACCCCTTGCATGTCTTTACATTGTGGCATGTGTAAGCATATTTGGTGCATTTAAGTTGCACATTTGATAAGTTATAAAAGTAACATATTTTAATCCCATTGTAATGCGTTTTTGGATGATTTATTATGTAAATTAGTGAATTTGATGCTCCTAATCCTTTAAATTCATATTTCTATACTTAGGTGAGCATAAGAAAGTGAAAGGAGCAAAAATGGGCTAAAATCAAACAAAAAGAGCAGTTTTCAAGATCCACACGACCTGAGCATTTCTACACGGTCTGGGCACACGCCCGTGTGAGCCACACGAGCTGGCCACACACCCATGTGCCAGTCCGTGTCTATTTCAAACCTCGCTTCCCTTTTACACAGAAAAACCCAATTTTTAAGGTTTCGGAGCATTCTAAAGTCTATAAATACACACTAGAAGAGAACCTAAGGCGGCACGCAGAGTAGAACAAAGAAATTACTCGAAGAACACCATTGGAATCAACTTAGAAGCAGATCTCCTTCAAGATTGAAGATCTCCATTCAAATTTCCTTAGAAGTTTTATTGAGTTTCTTATGTTTTGTTGTTATTCTAATTTTGAGATGTTTCCACCCCAGATTATGAACTAAATTCATTAGATGCCTAGGGGAGATGAAACCTATGATAGATCTTATTATTTGATCTTCTGAATTACATGATAAATACTTGATTCTTGTTCTCAATTGTGTATGCTTATTTCTTTTTTTAATATTTCCAGAATATTAATTCAAGTGTGATGTGCTTATTTCAGTGGAGCAAAATCCCTGTTTAAGAGTAGATTTGGCATAATTGAGTGGAGTTGCATGCAATCTCAGAGATAGGACGACATAAATCTACCGGATTAGAGTCAAATCTAATAAGGGGATCCATAGATTGAGTTAATGCAATAATATGGATTTTAATTAGAAAGAGATTTCAATTAATCAACCTAGAGTTAGTTATTTTTATTCTCGAAAGAGATATTAATATAATTTAGGGATTTCTACGAATCAAGGCACAAGTGAAAAAATCGTTTAATTCAGATTCAGAATAATAAGTAAAGTCTAGGTGGATTCTTTCTTGGGTATTGTCTATCTCATTGGTTTTCTTCAAATATTTGCTCAATTCGCTCTCTGTTGTGTTCTTAATAATTAGTTTTGTTAATTTTAGATTAAAAAACAATCCCATTAATTTGACAACTAAATAATAGAAAAACAGTAATTACTAGTACTTTTAGTCCTCATGGATACGATATTCCCTACTCACCATACTATACTGTTATTCAATAGGTACATTTGCCTTTATCATAATTTAGTTAGTTTAAAGATAAACACAATCAACACTTTTCCTGCTAATTTTTTTAGTAGTAGTTGCCTCATCTACTTCTTTTTATTCATATTCTTGTGAGGCCCCCTAATGACTTTTTCAATATTGGTGGCAATATAGCCTCCATATCTTCAATTGAACTCCATTGATTAAAACCTCTAATGGGTTACTATGATGATTGTATATCACCAACTGTTTGCTTTTCATGTAACAACCCCTTACATAATTTTTTGTCCTCTCCTAATTCATCAACACCATATTTACTAAAGCATAGATTCTAAGTATGTCCCATTTTCTACAGGTACATGTATGTGACTCTAGATCCACCACATGTTAATTGGTTAGACCGCATTCAATTTGGTACTTGCTGCTATCAGGACGTTTTAGCCAATACATGTTGCACATCCACAAAACAAAGTTAAACTACCATGTAATCATTAAGAAAGTGTGAAACATACTTTAAACAATAAGCAACATTCATATCAACATGCATATAACATACTTTTGTAATAGGTAGCAACATTCATTTCATCATACCAACACCAAACTCAAAAGAATTTTTAAAAATAAATTTTAGCATACAAAAATCAATCTTAAAATAATAAGCAAAAATCAATATCAGCATACCAATATCAACCTTAAAACAATAAGCAAAAATCAACACCAGCATACCAAATCCAACCTAAAAATGATAAGATCAATAGAATAATATTTAAAAAATATATTCACATTTTTCTTAAGTCATAGAACAATTTATAAACAATTTGAAAATAACATAATCTTGGAATAATTTCATCCAGTAAACATTTTGTAAACACACCTAATAGATTTCTTAGTGATAAATCTACCTTTTTATGTATCTTAGAGCACAGATGGTTAATATACTTTTAAGTTGCTTCCTTCCTTTTCACGATTTTTTGCATCAACAAAGTTCTTATAGTTTCCATCATTATCAAAATGGACTTGTCTCTTGCTTCCATTATAAATTTGCAAAACAAAAAAGAAACTTGAAGTTAGTCAAATCATTACTGTATACTGAAATTAACCAAAAATTTAATAATTTAAATTATAATACCTTATTAAAACACTTGCACATATTGCTCAATAACATATCACACTTCCTCTTTATGGAGAAGTAAGATTTAGGCCATTGAATAGAGTCTTTCCCCTTCAACCATTTGTGAGGCTCCATTGATAATTGATACATTTTAGTCATTCAATTTTACTATTCTTTCACAATTGTAGCTTTTACAGCCTTCCAAAGAACATCCTTTAAAGTATTTCTTTTGTTTATTAGAATGGAACTAAAGTTAGTGTAAATGTGCCTTATACACTTCTTGTGTTCTGCATTTGGAAATTGTTGGGACTTTAATTGTTAGTTGTTTAAACTGTCAACTAAGAATGGAAATGCTTGACTAAAATGGCCACTGCGGCTTGACATTGCAAAAATTGTGTAAACAAAATAACAAAGAACACCAAGATTTGTTTACACAGTTCAATTTCCTTACGTTTGTGGCTCCTAGCTCAGTAAGTAATTCCACTATCTTTAATCACTAATACAACAAGTGAATCACACTCTATGACTCCTCAAGTAAAGAGATCTCACCATTGTACCTAAAGACTAGAACACTCACCTTTTAATTCTCCCATTGCAAATCTAAATTGTGAACACTTAAGATTTGCGATTCAATAGCACTTACACAATAAATTCTTTAATGAACAAAACAAAGTGCTCTCAATATGCTCTCGCCCATAACCCATACAAGCTTTGAAATATATAAATTAGGTTTCGACTTGCTAACATACTAGTGATTGAATACAAAGTAACTCCTTAAATTTAATAGCTACAAAATAGCAAAGATAATATACTAATAAAGTCCAATGAATCATAATATGATGGGGGATATAGTCTTCTATCAAACAATAACTTAATCCATACAAATCTCCACAATTCAAGGGTTGTATATTTAATCCAATATTTATAAGTAGCGGATTGGTTTTTATAGATGGGCTTTCATATCTTCAAAATATAAAAAAAAAAGTAAATAGCCCAAATATTTTACTTCATTAAATTGCTAGCACAAATATGACAAGTTTTGTTTCAATGTTATAATGATAGATTATAGTGGGCATTATCGAGTGCCACTTAGAACATTACTTCACACATTGCCTCAACAATCTCCCATTTTGGAAAATTTTTAAACAAAATCAAACAACATATGAAGCTAATTATCAAACTCATCTATAGCTTCTCTTCAGCACAATCCTTATTCCAACACTCTTGACTCAGAACATAATCAAGTAATTAAACTATCAATGCTTTGTTTAAAATTTTCATTAATAATCAAAATACTAAAATTATATCTAATTAAGTTGTAGATAAGTAAAGTGCAACAAAGTAACATCAATAGTTTTATATTTATAAGTTTGTTCCACAAAAAAATCAACATTATCATAGGCAATTACCAAAAGAAAATACGATAGTAGCATGAAGAGAAAGGTTAAGAAACATCACAGTAGTTACCAATCATTCATAGTTCCAACAATTAAAATTCTAGGTAGCACTCAAACAAAAACCTGAATTCAACAGCTTCTAACACCACTACTACTCTACTCAGTTTCTAGTTGCCACTATACCATATACTCCCCATTTTGTTCAAAATACTTGCCAAGTAGAATGCTAAAGATCCTTAATCTTTAGACTAGACCAAGGTTAAATGAATGTTCATCCAATCAGAAGTACAAGATTACTAGACTTAGTAAATAATTGTGCAAGGATAAAGTATGTTGGAGATTATTCCTCAATGCAATCTCCATGTCTTGAATATGTTGGATCACTCTAATTTCGTTTTGTAGCTTGGAAATAACTCAATTATGAGATTCAATAGTGGAAGTTAGATGATCAATCATCCTTCTATTGAATATAGAAATGTTGCTCGAAGTTCCAATAGGAGTGAACACTTCAGCCTCTACTACAGTTGTTGTTGCATCAAGTTTTGTCTCCTCTTCACTAGTTTTCTCAGATGGATATATGGTGACATGCTTTCCCTCAAGCTACTTGGGAGAGAACTTAAGCTTAGTAATAGCTCTTTCACACAACTTAGTGACTTTTACCAACCTCGACTTTTGTGTAGTAAGTACCTGATAAATCAAATAGGGAAAAGGTAAAAGATGTCAATCATGAACCTATTGGATCGCCAATATGCCCCTTGACACAACAGAAAACAATTATTCTGATGACCACCACCCATGGATCCATGTACAAGTGACTGAACCAAGCTGAGAAATGTCAAAAATATACCTTTAGTAATCTGGAAATAGCACTGGTATGAAAGTGATTCCTCTGTCTATGTCGAAACCTTAGCCATAATGCAAAAATCTCGACCTCTACATGATCCAATTGGAAGTCCATGAACAAAAAAAAAATTCTCTTAGAAACTTTCATAGAGAAAAATAAAACTAATTTAATTACTAGTAAAAGATAATATTTCAGGTAACTTACAATTGGGTTGGAAACTAATTTGAACGACCATTAACCACTAAGAGGAAAAATAATATATAATCTTTAAACGTGACTTTGTCCTTTACTTAAGGAGATATCAATTTAATTTAAATGCTAACGTAATCCCCTTAACAAAATTTTATTAAATACATATTTAATAAATTCTAAAAGGCAGGTTTATAAAATTAAAACATGCGAAACATATTTTCACATTATTTTAATTGAATCCTCTTTATATATGCACATTAAGTATGTACATGTATTATGATTAATTTTAACATTTTCAAATTAAATTAATTATTAAAACATTTCTATAATCAATTTAAATTTTATGACATGTTAAATATAATCCCAACTTTCATCACATTCTGGTCAGCCCAACCAAAGGTTGTGACACTATAAAATCTTATAACGTTGGTAGTAACATTAAAACAATTCTAATGTTACAAATAGTAAGTGACATCTAGTAATGCATCACTATTACCCAAGTCATAGGAAGTTGTTGTTTCACACGGTCTTTTGTGATAATAGTATTATATAGTTTATCATTTTATCCTTTATATCTAAATTGAATACAAGTCATGGAATAGTCACACTTGTGTAATCCAATTTCTTGCTCCTTGATTCTCGAGTAGACTAAGATAAACAAATAAGTTTGAGATATTTCTTCCATTATGTAGAAGGGAGAAATTCTATCTTGATCACCCACATCCTACTACACAGATTGTGACACACCCAACATCAATCTTTATGGTACAACCTTTTACGGAAGATGTTTGATTGTGTCAAAGCATATGACTTACAATATTGGAACAATGATGATCTCAAGTATAAGGATCATAGATACAATTATCACTGTAACATCTCGAAATAGGGCCTAAACGGAACAGTGGTTGCGAAACCACGGATCCGAGATAGAAAAATTTATTTCGATTAATTTTTATAATTTACCAAGTGATTAGATGCATGTGTTAGAGTATCGATAGAAAATTTTATGAATTACATGTCTAATTTGCCTATTAGGACTTGTTTGAAAAAGTTGATAAATATGAGTTCTAGATAGGAAAGGATTAAATTGAAGAGCATAATTGAAGTAGAGGTCCTTAAATGGTAATTAGACCATTAGGTTTTCATGGACAAAAATGGACATAGATAAAAATAACTAAAGTTTTAATGAAGGGCATTTTGGTCATTTGGTAATTAAAAGATTAAAAAGGAAAAAAGATGACAAATGTTGTCCATCTTCTTCAAGTTGGCCAAAACTTCAAGGGTTCTCCATAGCTAGGGTTTCTTCAATTTCCAAGCTCCATAGTAAGTGATTCTAGGCCCCGTTTTAATGTTCTTTACGTTTTTGGAGTCCCGATAACTTGATTTAGATTATTCTAGCAATAATTTAACCTAGGGTTCATATTTGGAAAAACACCCATAGGTGAAATATGTCTATTTTGATGTTTTATGGTAGAATATGAAGCTTTAAATTATGTTAAACGACTTGAGCTAAGCGATTTTAAGTGAAAACGAGTAAAACGACATAATTGGTAAAAATACCTAATGTTTATAAGTACATGTTAGAGTGAGAATTTGATGTTGCCGTAGGTAAATAAATAATCAACATGTCCTAAAACATAAGAATTAGGGATAAAGTTTAATTTTCGAGCTTTGAGGCAAAAGTGTAAAAATGTAAAAGTTTATGGGCAAAATCGTAATTTTTCCAAAGTTAGAGTCAAGGACCGTTTTGATAAATGTGAGTATTAAATAAGCTAAATTTGCTACTATAGATCAAGAAGAACAAAATTCGGGGTTAGATCAGGGAAAGAAAAAGATTGAGGACTAAATCAAAATATTTGATCGTATATTGTATCGAGGTAAGTTTGCGGTAAATAAATGCAATGTTTTATTATTTATAATTAATGATGTTATTTTTCAGCATCTATATGTTTATTTTGTAAATTTACTCCTTGATGATTCAAGCAAGAATTGACGGAGAAATGATACTTAAAAGTCTCGGTTGAACCTTAGGAATGTGTAGGATACAAATGTCATGACATTAGGGTTTAAGGATACCAAGTAAGACCATGCCAAGGCATGGTATAGGTAAGTTTTACAAGGCAAGGAAATCATGTAAGACCATGTCAAGACATGGCATTGATAAGCTACTATAAGGTAAAAATCCCATATAAGACCATGCCAAGGCATGGCAATGGTGAGTTCATAAGGCAAGGATACCATGTAAGACCATGTCAAGACATGGCAATGGTAAGTTTAAAAAGGAAAGGTACTCGTCTATCCTTAGTATTCCAAGTGGTTCAACGGGAAATTCAAAGAGTATACCAAAGGAAAGGTAAGATAAGTTCATGCTTGAAAGGTTCAGGTAAAAATTCAAGACTTATGCATATTGAGTTTAAAGGTTATAGTGGTTTTGATAAGATAAGAATGAGATAATTCATTTAGAATGTTGTTATTTGTTTACATGCAAACTTACTAAGCTTTATGCTTACTCCCTTTTTTTTCTCTCTTTTTATAGTATCGCCAAGCCATCTCGGGGATCGTAAGGATGTCAGAGATCGTTTCACACTATCAAAAGGCTATTTTGGTATTTTGTGATTCGAAACGTTTTAAGTTATGGCATGTATAGGGACTTGGCCATTTTGTATGTATGTCCTTATGATATGACTAAAGAATGGCATGTGAATACTTGATAATGATTAGCTATTGAAATGGCTAATTAAGAACATGTTTTGGTGTTATGTATGCCTAAAAGAGGTTTAATGCAAAGAAATTATGAAAGAGTAAAAGTTGGTTATGAAATAGTTTTGAGACAGCAGCAGTGACGTGATTTTTAAAAATCATTAAAAATTGTAGGAATGGAATTAAATGGTGAATGACATATATAGTTAAATATTTTTGAGTCTATTTTCATAGGAAAGAAATAGAGCAAGCAAAGGAAGTCTATATTCTAAGATATTTAAATTCTTGTGAGACTGGTTCAGGGTGACTTTGTGATCCCCTATTCTGATTTTAAAATTTCACTAAAAATTGTACAAAAAGAATTATGAGTCATAATTTATATGTGTAGATTCCTTAGTGAGTCTACTTTCATTAGAAATAAACAGAAATGTTATCCGAATTTTGTATAATGAGATAATTAATTTTTAGTGAAAGGGGGTTAGGTCCACTGGACTACAAAATAGGGGAGAATTTAACTAATAAATTGTACTAATTGGTCACACCAAAAATTCTGGAAAAATTATGGTAAGAAGACATATGAGTCTAGTTTTAGGAAAAATTTATGGATTTAAATTTTGAATTTCATAACTCAAGTTAGAATTAATTTAGTGACTATTATGCAGGTGGACAGTTTTATTATGAATAGTGAAATAAATTGTTTTGATTTGTGTAAGTAATCGGAAAATTTTTAATGTTCTTGGTTGGTCTTGAACCATTTCAATTGCATATTTTAGGGCCTCGACGGACCTTTTTAGGGATATTTTGGATGAATGTAAGTGAATTAATTTTAAAAGTAAATTTTTATGCCCCGAACTAGTAAGATAAGTTTGGTAACGCCTCGTGCTCGACTCTAGCGACGGTCTCGGGTAAGGGGTGTTACAATCACTATGAGAAATGTTGTGACTATTACATAATAATCTAAAAAAATTATCATGGTGGGTCAATCTAGTATATTATTCCTTAACATATACTTATGTGTTGATTTGATATCACATATCTATAACAACACTTGTCATCAATCAAGCACATATTATTCTCATTGTATTATTATTTTTCAAGCCCACAATAATAATAGACTAAGGACATTATAAGAATGATCATATGATTCATTGGACATTATCATTATATAGTTTATTTAAACATAGAAATAAGTACTGAAAACAATAATGACAATGCCTTTTATTAATAAACTAGGTTAAACTAATTGATTACAATCATCATATGATTAGTCTTTGGGCATACTCCAATAATACCTTATCAGCATGACCATATTACTTACCAGAACTACTACCCTCCCTCCCATAGAATCTCTTTGATTTTTAGGGACCCAATTTTTCCTTACAATGCCAGATAGAGTTGCATGTACAGTGGTCAATGATGAAACTCTAATGCTTCTTTTATCAGGCCATAAGTGATGGATGGACATTGTTGGTAATGAAAACAATTATTATGTCCAAAAATTCATCTAACTCCACCAAGTTTCGATTATAGCAATTGAGAACCTTTTTTATTAGCCCGAGATTAAAATTGTATCATTTACCATGTATATAAACTTTTTGAAAGAGCTTGCTCTTGTTAGTTGGGATGCTTTTTAAAAGGTTGGCATAAAATTACAGCACCATGCTAGCCTTACATAAGACTTCACAAAAGTGACAGAGCCTATAAGACCATTGTTGCACAGGATAGTATCAATTCCAAGCTTAGCAAAACTGGCATTGTCTATGTTTTGCTCTTCTATGAAACCTCTAGTCCTTAAAGCAAGAAAGCGATTAGAGTAATCAAGGGTATAGAAGATTAGGTCCTTTTTCTTCAACAAAGAATCCTCCTTAACTTTGGCTTTGGCCAAAATGGAGGGAATTCCAATTTTATTCATTTTCTTATTTCTTTGCTTGGTTGACATAGGATGTAGCATCCCACTATTGGAAAAATTTCGATTTGAAAATGGTTTTCTTGCACAGTGAAAAACTAAAAATTTTGAAAACCGAATCGATTAGTAATATTTATAGCAATAAAATTTTCTCAAAATAGTACTTGTGTTTTGGGCTAGATGTTCTCGACTTTCAATAGAATGACATTCTCTACAGTGCCAATGGGTGCTTCCAGTTCTCAAGGCGGCACCACCCCAAAATATGACCCAATCATTGCCTCATAATTACAAAAGTCATCGGATAAAAAATATCATTTTTTTGTGTCATCACTTCCCAAGGTAGCATACGTATAAATTTTCACCCCACCATATTTTCACACGTATTTCCAGAGGTAAATGAAATATATATTATTATTTTATGTGCCACCTCCTTTAATGGAGACACTAAATTGAATAAAAAAATTTCTGGTTCCATGCTTTTGTTGGTGTCGCCTCCTTCCATAGGGTTACCAATATTTGTAAAAAAAATTCTCTCTAGTGACTACTCGAGATGTGGTGGCACCAATATTTTTTGGAATTTTTTGGTGCTGCTACTTCACTTTGAGTCTCAAAAAATAATAACAAAAATTCCTGGTCCTACCTAGATGTGGTGGCACTACTGGAAACATGAAAATATACACACTTTTTTCATGCCTTTTTAACTCAAATTCATGCAATTTCGATAAAATTCTTGTCGAAAAATATATAATTATTATAAAATAATTAAATTACACTCAAATTATGAACACATTAAATTTTAATTAATTTTATATCAAATTTTGGTTAATTTTGATTATTTTCGACAGATTTGCGCAAAGGGCAAAAATTGACTCAGCAGGCACTATTAGAGCGCAAAACCGAGAAGCAATTTTGAAGCATCAAGGCGAATTAATTTTTTAGCCTAAGATGGTCCAAATTATGTGTATTAATTCATAACATAATTAATTTTAATTTTAATCCAATTTAATTTGGGTTAAATAAAATATTGTTAATTATGAAAAGAGACCCAGTTGAGCTGAACCGAGAAAATCGATCCAACTGAACACTGGGCAGCCCAAAACCATCCCACATCTGATCCAATAAGCTTGCTTGGCTTGCGAAATGGCCCTTGAAGACTCTTTCAAATTGCATTCAAACCCCTCCACTATTTATGCCTTTCTAGATTTGCCCATACCTTAAAATAGCATGTTTGAAATCTTCAAACATGCCACATGTGTGGCCAACCATGGAGGGAGTCTTTGGCTGCTGATTTTGGCTATTTTTAGCAGCCTTCTCAACCTATAAATACCCCTTTAGTTGCTCACTTCAAACACATCACAAAACCCATTCATTTCTTCACTTCTCTCTCATTTTTCTCTCTTCATTCCCTTCCATAGTTGTTCATTTTCTTCCCCCATTCCCTTGCCGATTTCACCTCTTGAAAAAGAGTTATTAAATCACCATTTGGAGTAGCATTCAAGTGTTCGTGGAAGCCTCGGTTCAACAAGAACAAACAGAGAAGGAGGAGTGGAGCAAACTATTCAAGCCTCGGAGAAACACTGTATTTGATTCTTGTTCCCTATCCTTTTAATTTTGTTGTTGTTATGATGAACATGTCTATGAATATTTGTGATGTTAATATGTTTAATTTAATTAATATGGATTAAATTTAATTTGTGTTAGTTTGATTGCATTTTATCTACTTAATTTATTAAAATTGTGTTTGTGTTGTTATAGGCCTCGATAAGATGTTTGATTAAGTAAAACCATGACTAAGTTATTCTTGCATTAGAATTGTAAGGTAACTAATGAATTAATTATTTAAACAGGTTGAAATTGTAATTAATTGACACAATACTTAATTAGTACATGTTTAATCATCTAAGGAAGCTGTGGGTTAAATGTAACAGTATATAACGATACATTAGCCTTGCATAACTTGCAAGATTATTGTGATTAAACTGTTTCAAGGTAGAAATACATTGTTACATCACATAATCTTTTATGTGCTTATGAGACTAAATTAATTGTTTGAATTGACATAGAGATATGTACAAGAGATTATTTTAATTTCATAAGTATGTATGTGCATTAACACATTTGCTTATTAAAATTTGTTCAATTGATCGAATTGATGTAGAGATATAGTCAAGAGATAAATGGATTTTGGTAGGTAAGTATGTTCATAAGTTAGTAAATTACCGAGTTGCTATGAATTTATTCGTAATAACATAAACATGAGTTTAATAATTCTAAGTTAAGAAATGTAATTAATCTAACACAATTATGTCATCTTGATTAAAATCTTTTAAAATCGTGCATTGAAACTTTTATTTTGTTTTTATTTATTTTACTTTGTTAAATCCTAGTTTTTAATCACTTCGTCAAATCAAAATATTTTTCTTCTCCAAAGTGTTTTCAAAATTGCATTTATAAATAATTCTTTTTACAGTCCCTATGGGTACAATAACTCGACATTTACTTCTCACTTTATTACTTGTTGCGATTGTGTACACTTGCACATTTTCGTCGTTCCAACTACCAACTATATATACCCCTAGTGCCAACTTAACACAAGTAAATGTCTATTTTTTGTTATGTTGAAAGAAAAAAATGTGTTATGTTGAAAGAAGGGGAGATATTTATTATTATGGTGTTGCTTAACGGGAAAATTGTTATGTCATGACCCTTATATGTAAACGACTCGTAAAATATAATGTCGTTTTTAGGGTATTAGTTGCGCGTTTAAGAGTTTTTTTTTTTTTTTTTTTGCAGTGGTTACGCGGTTAATAGTCCATCCCCTCTCGAAATATCCCATTTAACACTAATGGAGATGGGGCTTCTAGTTGGTAATGGTTACGCCGTCAAGAGTTCTTGTTGGTAGTGGTTACGCGGTCATGACCGCAAGTTGGTTATATTGTGAAGGGAGAAGTGTCGGCGTGAAAAGTGCTCTTGAGCAGGAGAAGTGTTGACAAATGTCATACCCTAAAAGTAACCAAAGATGAATATCGCGAGGTTCCTATCAACCTGATTCAAGCAGAAGTTGATGGAATTAGGCAAAGTATTGATTTTACTAGATTATCAACTCTATAATGTGATGATTTCAATTGAAATTTTATTATTATTGTAATATTTGAAATGTTATTGTGTTAAGTAATATTTATTCCATTAATTATATATATAATATGACCAGTAGAAGGAAAAATGTTTAGATGATGAGCAAAATAAATTTATTGTTCAATATAATCTGATACATAAATAAAAATATGTTTGCTTTTACAATTATTTTTTTCTTTAAAAAAATGTAAGGTTTCATTTAATCGGATGAAAAATAGTAAAAGAGAAAAATATACAATATATATTATGGGAGTTTAATAAAATAAATCTGAGTTAATAAAGAAATTTGAAAATGATAACAGAAATGAGGAAATAAATAATATTTGAAGATGAAAATAAATATGAAAATTTAATTGAAAAAATTGATATATTAATAGAACTTAAAGAAAACGAATTAATAAGAAAATGTTAGTGACTAAAAAAAATTACTTATATCAGTTGATAATCCTGCACAAATGTGACCAGTCAATCACAAACTCATTAGCCTTTTTTTTCTTTCTTTCTTTTTTCTTTTTCCCTATTTAAATGGAAATGGTCTCCCACATATGGCCGTTGATAGAAGAAAAAAAATTTGTCCCCACAACCACCACATACGAGAGTTTAAAAATATTTTGAAAGATATTTTTTTATGTATTTTATTAATTTTAAGTTTATATTAAAAGTATGATTTATTTGTTTTATTATTGTTTTTATGATATCTTATAATAGTTTTTTATATTTAAAAGAATGATTTTTTTGTTGTGTTTTATTAGATTTAAGTTTGTATTAAATGTATGACTAGTTTGTTTTATTAACGTTATTGTTGTATCTTATGTCAGTTTTTTTTCATATTTAAAGGGAAGGATATTTTTGTTGTTGTGTTTTTTTAGTTTTAGATATGTATTAAAAGTGTGATTAATTTGTTCTATTAATATTTTTGAAGAACCTTGTATCGGTTTTTCATGTTTAAGGTATGAGCATAATTTTTTTTAATAATTGGCTATTTAAGTTTATTTAATGCTTAGGGAATTGTGTTTATTAATATAATTGCTATGTTATATTAAATTATTTATTATTTTAAAATAATGATTAACAATATTTTAAATAATAATTGTGACAGAAATCAAGACAAAAGATCAATGAGAAGGTAAAAAAATTAATTATGTCTTATCGAGAAGTTGAAATGCTAAATTTGCGGAATTATTTTTTAGTTGATCAATTTTTTTAATTGAAAGCATGAGTATCATGTTTTGAGGGTGTATAGCCATGGTCCGGGCTATCGTCTTGACGACCATATAATGCCATACTTGGAAATGGCTGAATTTGGATTAGTTGGTTTAATCGAGATTGTAACACCCCTTACCTGTATTCAACACCGGAACATGGTACGGGGCATTACTGGACTTATAACACAAACCATCATACAATTCCGAGTCATAAATTTTCGTCCAAATTAAAACTATTTGCATTTAATCATAAAGTCCCTGATACGAGCCTACGAGGCCTAAAATGTGCATTGGAAGTGGTTTGGGACTAAACCGAGAACTTTAGAAAATTTTACAAAACTTAGAAAATTTTCCACTAAGCAAGGGTCACATGCCCGTATAGATATGGGACACGCCTATGTGGGTAGGCCGTATGGTCACACACGTCCGTGTCCCGACCCCGTGTAAATCTCTAACTTGTAACTCATAACCAAATTGAGATCACATGGCCAAGTCACACGCCTGTGTGCTAGGCCGCGTGGAAAATTAATTTTCATATATTAGGTGCAGACTTCACACAGCCAGGGCACACGCTTGTGTTCGAGGCCGTGCCGTCCATACGACTGAGATACACGCTCGTCTTTCTGCCTGTGTACTCAATTCTAAGCATTCTATTTCTCAAAACTAAGGTGCAAGGGACACACGGCCGAAACACATGCCCATGGGGCAGGCCACACGCCCGTATGTCTACCTATGTGGACAAAATAAAGGGTATTTACCAAGCCATTTGCCACCCTTATTCACACATATACTTACACCAATTCAAGGGCACAAAACATAATATACTTAAGCAACCAAAACATCCATAATTATGACCAACACATGCCAATACAATATCAACATCTATCATACTTACAACATTTATTATGCCCTAAATCAATCATGCGAATTTCAAATTCATTAAGCCACAATTGACTACTTTCAAGATACCTAATTATACACAAATTTATCATCCCATCAATAGATCACCCTTCCAAACATTTCACATTCATGCTATGAATCACATTCCATCATTCACTAAGCATACCATGGCCATATCACCGAAGACATTAGCACATATATGATTATACTTAGGCTTACAACCATGTTAGCCAAATAAGCCAATTTACATGGCTAAAGAATCAAAACAAGCCTTTGACAATTATAAGCCAACCCATTGGCTAAAATCATAATGACACATATAACAAAATGACCAAGTCCCTATACATGTCATACATTGAAAATATTAATATCATCAATACCCAAAATAATATTTTGATAGTGTGAGGCGAATCTCCGACGACCTTCGATCCGAGTTAGCTTGGTGACACTATAAGATAAGGGAAAGAAAAGGGAGTAAGCTATATAGCTTAGTAAGTTCATATGCAAATAATAAACATCTTAACCACACTTTTATCATGCAATTTATATTATGGGAAATAACATAAATATTATTAAAATCTCATAGTCATAACTTGCTCAATCACAACCTTACCAAGAGTTCATTACCCATTGAGTTTATACTTATGAGTTTTATGTACATACCTGTACCAACTCATAACATAACCAAATCATTTCACATCTTTGACATTCCCTTTGAACATTTGGAATATTATCGAATACTCAAAAATCTTACACATAAGTGTCACATATGTAGCCAAAGCTACCTCATATTTCATAACACATATAGGCTCGCTATCGAGCTATTCAAAGGCTTGCTCACACAAGTTGTCAATCAGGACGTAACTACACAGTGCTGCTCACACAAGTTGTCAGATAGCTACAACATATGCCGGAATACCCAGCCATTGGTAGGACGTACAAGACCAGCACTTGGATCACATAAACATTTATACACATGAGTTCCTAGTGACACGTCACTCGTATCCTATTCTATTCCTAAGGTTCAATCGGGATTTCTCGCTTGTCGAAACTTTTTCGAATACGTCCAAAGAGTCAATCACACAATTCATGCAATATTAAAGTATTTAAACATAAATATAAGATTGTATTATTTACATACGAACTTACCTCGGTACAAAAATAGTAGAATTGGACCTAAGCCAAACACTTTATTTTTCCCCCGATCTAGGTCCGCACCTCATTTTTCTTAATCTATAATAACAAATTTAACTCATTTAATTATCACATTATTCAATTTAGTCCAAAAATTATATTATGGAAAAATTACATTTTTACCCTTAACTTTTCAACTTTTTACACTTTAGTCCCTAGGCTCGTAAAATGATTTTCATTTGATTTTTTCATTACCCAAGCCTAGCCAAACCTATTTCATACTCATAACAGCACACATTTTTCATTTATTCACATTTTTACACACATTTTACAACTTTTACAAATAGGTCCCTATTTGACATTTTCATCAAAAATCACTTAGTAAATGTTGTTTATCTAACACCCATCATACATTTTCTACCATTAAACATCAAAATACACAAATATCTAACATGAGTAAAATTTTAGACTTTGATTTTCTTTGAAATTAGTCCTTGAAATAGCTAAATCAAGTTACAACATTCACAAAAACGTAAAAATCATTAAAAATGGGCCAGTGACGGACTTACAAACGAGCTTGAAAGCTTGGCCAAAACCCTAGCTATGGCGACCCTTGAAATTCGGCTATGGGGAACTTACAAAATGCCCTTAATGCATAACTTTCAAATTTCACCTAACCATGTCCATTTTTGTCCATCTTAAATTATAATGGTCTAATTACCATTTAAGGACCTCCAATTTAAAATTTCATTACAATCAAACACCCTTAGCTTCTAGCTTCTAGAACACACATTTTGCACCTATTCCAATTTAGTCCTATTAGGCAAATTGGACACCCTATCAACAAAATTTCTTAACGAATCATTCAATCATGCTGTAAACCTTAATGAAATAATAAAATAATTATTTCTACTTTAGATCTGTGGTCCTAAAACTACTGTTCCGATTTGACCCTAAAACGGGCTATTATAGAGATATTTGAGTTGCAGCCTGACTTAATATCCACATTGGTTGAGGGGTGGTGGTCAGAGACCCACACATTCCATTTACCATGTGAGGAGTGCACCATCACACTCAAGGACGTTGCAATACAACTCAAGCTGCCAGTGGATGTTTATGTAGTCACCCATTTCAGTAAGGTGGCTGAACTTGTGGTTTTGTGCGACTGTTTGCTTGATCGATTGACTGGTGGTGGGGAGAATAAATTTACCAGTTTAAAATTTTGCTAGTTAAAACAAAATTTCGAATATGTATCGAGTAGCGCCACAGAGTTGGAGCTTACGTGCATTGCTCAAGCATTTATTATGTAGTTGATAGGGGGTACTGATGTTGGATGCGAACAATAATACAGTCAATATTATGTTCTTGCCCCTATTGTCATATTTATACACTGTCTGGGAGTATAGTTGGGGGTCAACAATATTAGTAACATTGTATTATGAGCTATGCTGGGCTACAAAGCATGATACGCAAAAAATAGGTGGTTGTCTAATACTGTTGCAATCATGGGTATTGTATAAGATGCCGTTTTTAGCATTGATGGGCCATCAACCACTAGTGTGATAGATTGTAAATAGTTAAGTAAATATCAAGAATAACCCAATCAACAAATAAATTTTTTTAGCATTAATTTACTTATTAACAATTTTCCTTTGTTGGCAGATGATCAATGTGCCTCACTGTAGGGAGGTCCGCACAGCTTAGGTTGTATTATCAAATGGTTAAGGCTTATTTCGGGGAAGAGGAGAAATTTTTATAAAAATGTTAATAAAAATCGTATCATGTTTTTTAATTGATTGCATCATTTCTTTAAGTTTGGATAACTATGTTAAATATTTTGCAATTCGTGTGAATGTCATATTCCGCGCTTAACGTTGTCGTTGTAATTCCACAGTGGGCTCATGCACACTCTGTAATATCCATAAACTGGGTCTAGTAGTTTTTGGTATATTTTTCTAGTTTTGAGCGTGAATTTAGGAATTTATCGGGTTAATAGTAATTTTTAATTTAATTTAAGAGGCCAATTTCATCTAAAATCGATTAAATAATAATCCAAAAAAATAAAAATATTTTTGGAAAGTTAATTTTAAAGTAATTAAATAATTATTAGTGAAAATAATTAATTTGGGTTGAAAAAGAATTTTAAAATAATATTTATTTGGGGTTAATTCGAGTTCAATTTAAATATTAATTAAATTGGATTTAATGTAAAATAAGGGAAATTTTGGAGTATTTTTTTGGAAAATAAACCTTTAAATTCAGAATGTTGGAAGGAAATGATCAATGGGTAAAGTAAGAGAAATGTGGGAGTGGCCATTGAGTAAATTTCCTAATTTTTAAATTTTTGGTGGATTATTTCAGTTTTAAACACAATGCATCTAGCCTACCTTTCACACCATTTACATTAGACTAGAGTACTATAAAATTAGTTTTCTTTTCATGGTTCTAAAGATCTATCATTAGAGAATAGATTCAACAAATTTCCTTCTCAAAATACTTATTTTTATGATGATTAGAAGCATATTTACATGATTTGAGTGATAATTACATGATTTTTTATCAATGTCATCTTCTTCAAAAGCTTAAGGTGCTTTAATGGTGGATCTTGAGTTTTGAGAGGAAATCCACAAATCAATGGATGTTCTAACTCAAAATGGATCTATTAGAAGGTTTTTGATTATATTTATCAAGATTAAACATGTTTTGTAAGGTAATTTAAAGAAATTCAAATTTCATCATCTTCTTGAATTGATTCTGAATTTTTGTGAAATTGATTTAAATGTGAAATTGATGCTTCCTATATGTTTATTTGGTCTAGTATCTTTGTTTGGAAGTGATTAGGGGGTTGGAGTGATCGATTTTGTGAGGAATCAAGTTTTTGACTTGGTGATACAAATCCGGTAAGGTAAATTTGAGTGAGAATTTCGTGTAGCCTAGTTGATGAAAATTTGTGTTTATTATATCTTTTGAGAGGTGGTAATATCTATTTTATCTCTGTTTAAGCTTTGAATCTTGAAGAGAATCGAGCTAATTGAAATTGAAACTTGGATTTGCTTAGTTGATCACTTGGTTGTGGTTGAGTTAGTTGTGTGGCGAGTGGCGATTTGGTAAATTGACCCTCACTTATACTTAATTGGATGATTAATTACTAATTGCAAATATTTAATTGAGTTTTGGTTGGTTAATTTTGCAAGATTATTAATATACGTTTGAGTGATGAATTTTTTGTTAAGTGTTGATAAGTGAGCATCTAGTGATTTTATGTGCTTGATTTGATTGATTATAATGGTGAACTAATCAAGTATGCTGGAGTTTTTGGTTCATGGTATGTTGATGTTTCAACTAATAACATGTAATTGGTATGCTAGATTTAATTTGATGTTAAAATGACTATGTTACATGATTCACATATGCACTTTGGCACTTTAAATTGGGCACATTATTGACTGAAAGTATGTTATTATTGATTGATTATATTGGCATTATAGCTTGGTGGATCCATTAGATATAGTTAAAATGTCATGGGATTTGTGAGTACTCACCAAATTGATATGTTATTTGTGAGCAATGAGGCTCTAGGTGGATTGATTTGGAGTAGATAAGGGAGTGTTGAGCTTGTGTCTCCACTGAACGAGATTGATTTGAGGCGATATAAGGGAGCGTGTGGCCTCAGCCCACACAATTTGAATCTAATTCTGATTCTAATTGGGAGTAAGGAGATTCGTTTATCTGATGTATGATCACCCAATTAAGCCATGATTGTATATGCCAATATAAATGTATGAAATGTTATATGCTAAATTGATGATTATATGCCATGATTAAGTATGATTTTTGATATATGATTGAGCATATGATATTGAACTATTTTGGATTGATATTATGACTGAAAATTTGTATTTGTTTGGTTCCGATTTAAGCATGTTTTGGATGATAATTTGCTCGTCGTTTTATTAACATTCACTGAGCTTTTTAAGCTCATACCCTCACATTCGTACAATTAATCGATGGGATTGAGGAGCTGAGCAAGAGAGTTCCCAGAGATTAAGGCTCGGTAGAGATTTAGTTACATGTTTTAGAGATGTTAATCTGGCATTGTGGAACCGCTTGGACTTAGTTTAATTTTGGTTGTAATTGGACATTGGGCATTTTTAATTTTAGATGGTTTTATAATATCATATATGCATATTTGAGTTTGATTATTGAATAATTGCTTGATAACATGGTGATTGATAACACGGTGTGTGAGGCATGATGTTTACACTAACCATTGTTTAAATGAAGCTTCCATGGAGTGGTTTACTAGCGACTAAGGTACGCCACTTGTTTGAATTAACCGGTGGTTTATATGCATGAAATTGAATGTTTAGTTTTATTTAATTGAGGCTTAATTGGTGTTAATAAATTCAATTGAAGGTGTATAAATATATTTGATATTTAGTTGTAGTTAAATCGAGTTTAATTGGCCATTCAAATACTCAAAATCAGGTTTAAAATCAAATTTTTCACAAAAAAAAATGTAGTGGACTGTTAGGGGTTTGAATTCTGGTCTTTTTAATTTGGTTCTCTATTCCGTTTAAATTACAAATTAGTCCTATAACTTGATAAGTCTTAGAGCCTTAAATGATAAGGAAACTTGATAAACTTTTAGGATTTGACTTGTAATTGATAAAATTTGTTAGAAACAAACTCAATTTAATATTCCGTCATAGTAATGATAGTTTGAAATTGTTACGATTTAGTTCTTAATGATAAAACTTGAATTAGATATAAAAAATTAAACTTGGATTAAGCTAAAATTTTTAAGGCTTACATAAATTGACTAAAAGAGGGTTGATAAATGTATAGATCTAAATTCGAGCTAGTTTAATCGTAGGTGGTAAAAAGACAAAAATGCCCTTAAGTTAAATTACTTATAAAAAAAGTTTAAAATTAGTTCACAAATTGCTTCTGTATTAATAAATAACTAATAAATGGATAAGATTAAGGTGTTATAAGGTCAGGGTGTGTCTTCGGAGGTCGGTAGCCGGAGAGTCACTTAGGTGGCTAATGTATTGCTTCAGATTAGGGCTCGTCTATCCCGGTTAGGTTTAGGGTGTCACACACTCAACCGTGTGGTGCATCAACGCTCTGGCGTTGAATTTCTTGATTGTTGAGTGGTATAATGGCAATCAAGTTATTCGGCAATTCGATTGCAAACAATATGTTTCGGACAACCTCGCCATCTTCGACATTGTCCATGGTATCAATAAGAGGGGAAAGGAATCAAAGAATTGGGCAGTCATGCATCAACAATTTATCGAATTGTAGAATGCCCGGTTGTAGCGAGGCCAAAACTGGGAACGTGTTTATTTGACTTTAGCCCTTTTTTTGAGTACCAACTATGGTACATACAGAATGGGGTGCCATATCTATTTGAGAGGAAGTTGATGGTAGTCCTAAGACACATATACAGATGTGGGCCAAATCAACCATGACATCATTGAAGCAACCAGAACCCTGCTACCCAAGCTGTAACACCCATTACTCGAGTCTGACGCTAGGACGTGGTACGAGGCATTACCGTACTTAATCATGCTTGAACATGTAAACTCGGGCTATAAAATTTCATTCCTATTAAAACTTTTCAAACTCTCTCTTAATATCCTTATCCTAGGCCTACGAGGCCCAAAACATACATCGAATGTGTTCCGGGACAAATCCGAGAACTTTTGAACACTTAGAAAAGTTTTACTGAAAAAAGGGCCATAGGCCCTCGTGAGATGGGACACGCCCATCTCCCTAGCCCGTGTTGAAGTTATTTTTATTTCAAACCCACAGGGGTTTCTACACGGTTAAACCACACGCCCATGTCTACAGCCCATGATCTTCACACGGCCTTGACACGCCCGTGTTATCAAATATGCTAAATTCTGACTTTAACCCAAAAATAACCTAGAATTCACACGGCCAAAGCACACGCTCGTGTGCTCTACCCATGCGGAACACTGACTTAACTAATTTGGATGCAGGGGACACACGGCCTATTCACACGCCCTTGAGGCTGACCGTGTGTCATTCACGGCCTAGGCACATGCTCGTGTGCCCAACCGTGTGGACAACTATAGGCTATCCTCCAAGCCTTTTTCCACCTTGAAACTAAACCAAATACAATGCCAATTCAATATCACAACTCATGGCACAACAGAACATCCAAACATTCATAACATGACATTCAATCTACAACCTCATAATGCATTCATCAACATTCATCTTTCTCATTGATTTATGAAATTTCATACTAACACCATTGATATTCACTTAGCAATTAAAGTTGATCAATACTAGCCTCTTTTCTAAGGCCATTACAAAATAACTTGAGCAATACAAGCAGCCAACACATTAGGCTAACAAAATGACACATCTCAAAGTGACAGTTTCCTGCACATGCCATACACAAAAATGACTAACTATACAATACCCAAAATGGATGGCTTGATAGTGTGACTTCGAGCTCTGACTTTAATGATCCCCGAGCTAGTTCGGCAAATCTACATGGAAAAAGGGAAATAAAAAGGAGTAAGCATAAATGCTTAGTAAGTTGCATGGAATAATGTAGCAACATAAATCATGAAACATCATACACATTTAAATATCATAAAATGTCATAAACTTTCTTACTCATTTCAAAACTTACTAAATCTCATGAATTTCTCATTCTCATAACTTACTCATTCTCATGGCTACTCGTTCTCATAGTTTATAAACTCGTAACTCACTCGTGCCTTTCTTATTGTAATACTCATAACATTATACTTTCAATTTCTTGAAACTTATTCATTCACACCTGTATCACTCATCACAAATCTTTAGTCTATATCCATAACTCATTAATTTGCATACTTTTCCCGTTAAATTGACTATAATACTGAAGGATACCCGAATGTCACTCTCGTGATAGGATGCCAAAGCCATATCCCAGATATGGTCTTACATGGGATCTCAAGTCGATGCCGAAGCCATATCCCAGATATGGTCTAACACGGGATCTCATATCGATGTCGATACCATGTCCTAGACATGGTCTTACACGAGATCGTAATTTGATGCTGATGCTATGTCCCAGACATGGTCTTATACGAGATCTCTCTTAGATACCCATGCCATGTCCCAGACATAGTCTTACAGGGAATCTATATCTCATCTCGGTGTCAACGCCATGTCCCAAACATGGCCTTATACGAGACCACATGTCGATGCCAATGCCATGTCCCAGGCATGGTCTTACATGGGATCACATCTCGATGCCAATGCCATATCCCAGAAATGGTCTTACATGGGATCTCTGTTCGGTGCCAAGGCCATGTCCCAGACATGGTCTTATACGGGATTTACAATGTTCATGACAACGGTATCCCTCGTATTCTTTAACATTACTAACAAATAATTCTCATCCTTTCTTGATGATAGTCGTGTTAAATAAATTCATGGGATTTGCATGAATTACATAAAATATCGTCATCATAAATTTACATCATGCATAAAGCTAAATTATTACATACAACTTACCTCGTGTCCAAAACTAGGGTGAACTTCGATTTAGTCCATTACTTTGCTTTTCCCCCAGTTTCGGTTCGGGCTTCCTGTTTCTTGATCTAAAATGAAAATTTTAGCTTATTTAGTACCCACATTGACTAAATAGCCCATAATTCATATTTTGGCAAAACTATAATTTTACCCTTAACTTTTGCATATTTACAAAATGGTCCCTGGCTCGTATAATGAATTGCACTTATTTTCTAGGTTACCCAAGCCTAGCCGAACCTTTATGTGCTCATAGCAACCCACATTTCTCATTAATTTTTACATTTACTACATATTTTACTAACTTTGCAATTTAGTCCCTATTAGGGACTTTCATGAAAAATTACCTAGAGAAAGGTGTTTACTACACTTTAAACTTTCATATTCTACCACTAGTCATCAAAATACTTGCATGTCATGCATGGGTATATTTTTGAATATAAACCCTAACTCAAATTAGTGGTAGAAATAGCTAGATTAAGCTACGAGGATTTTAAAAATACGAAGAATATGAAAAAGGGGCTTGAAGTCACTTACTTGAAGCTTGGAAATGAAGGAAACCCTAGCTATGGAGGGCTTGTAATTTTCAGCACTCAAGGGGAAGAAGATGGGCACCTTTTGCTTTCTTTTTCCCTTTTTATTTCATTTATTTACTCAATGACCAAAATGCCCTTACACCATTTCTTTAAAATTTTACCCTTCCATAGGCATTTTTGTCCACAATGCCAAAAATTGGTCTAATTATTAAATAAGGACTCCTAATAATTTTTCAAGTGCTAATTCATCCTTAAAGCTTCTAGAAACTTAATTTTGCAACTTTTGCAATTTAGTCCTAAAGGAGAAATTGACCACTTTTTCATAAAAATTTCTTCATGCCATTTTATCACTATCATGCAATCAAGTTATAAACTTAAAAATAATCATAAATTATACTTTTCTACTTCGAATTTGTGGTCTCGAAATCACTATTCTGACTATGCCCTAATTTGGGCTATTACAATTCTCCCCCTTAGGGATTTTTATCCCCGAAAATCTTACTAGTGAATAAGTTGGGATATTGGTTCCTCATGTTTTCCTCAAGCTCCCATGTTGCCTCTTCTACCCCATGTCTTTGCCATAGTACTTTCACAAGGGCTATACTCTTATATCTCAACTACTTGACTTCCCGAGCCAAAATCTTAACATGTTCTTCACCATAAGTTAAGTCTGGTTGCATCTTAATCTCAGTCGGGGTAATTACATGTGAAGGGTCCGATCGGTAGAGTCGTAACATGGACACATGGAATACATTATAAATCTTTTCCAATTCAGACGGTAAAGCTAGCTGATAAGCTACTGGCCTTATCCTCTTGATGATATCAAATAGTCCGATAAACCGCAGACTTAACTTGCCTTTTCAGCCAAATCTAAGAGCTTTTCTCCATGGAGATACTTTTAAGAATACTTTATTCCCAACTTGGGAACTCTATTTCCTTCCTTTTTAAATCCGTATATCGGAAACAGCTTTTAAGAAATCTCGAATCACTTTTACTTTCTTTTCTATTTCCTTGACTAGATCAACCTCGTGAATCTGATTTTCCTTGAGTTCAGTCCAATATAAAGGCGTTCGACACTTACGTCCGTATAGGGCTTCATAAGGCGCCGTTTTCAAACTTGACTGAAAACTGTTATTGTAGGAAAATTTAATCAAAGGTTGGTATTTCTCCCAACTACCTTGAAATTCCAATACTCAACATCTGAGCATAACCTCAAGCACTTGTATTACTCTCTCTGATTGACCGTCGGTCTGTGGGTGGAAAGCGGTGCTGAAATTCAACATTGTACCCAAAACATCTTGCAATTTCTTCCAAAATCGTGACGTGAATCTTAGATCTCTATCCGAAATAATCGGTAATGGTACCCCATGAAACTGCACAATCTTAGAAATGTACAAGTCAGCTAGCTTGTCTAATGAAAAATCCGTACGTACTGGTATAAAATGGGCTGACTTTGTAAGCTTGTCGACCAATACCCAAATAGCATCTTTCTTTTTCGGTGTCATCAATAAACCCGTTACGAAATCTATGGTAATACGGTCCCATTTCCACTCGGGAACCATGATAGGCTATAGTAAACCAGAAAGTACTTGGTGTTCTGCTTTTTCTTGTTGACAAATTACGCATTCCGAAACATACTCAGAGATATCCCTTTTCATATTTGGCTACCAATACCATTTCTTCAAATCATTGTACATCTTGGTACTGTCGGGGTGGATAGACATACAACCACTATATGCCTCACTTAAAATTCTCCTTATAAGCTCATCATCCTTTGGTACACAAAGCTGATCTCGAAACCTTATACGACCATCTGAATCAATCTGGAAGTCTACGTCGATATTTAACTCGCACTGAGCTTTCTTGGCTTGCTATTCTCTGTCTTTTAACTATGCTTTACAAATCTCTTGAATAAACACTGGTCTAGCTCTCATCTCTGCTAAAACTAAACCATCATCGGTTAGGGACAATTGCGTGTTCATGGCTCTCAAGGCAAATAGTGATTTCTGACTTAAAGCATCGTCTACTACACTCGCTTTCCCTGGGTGGTAATCGATGATCAATTCATAATCCTTCAACAATTCGAGCCATCTTTGTTGTCGCAAATTTAACTCTTTCTGTGTCATCAAATACTTAAGACTTTTATGATCGGTGAACACTCGGCATTGCTCACCATATAAATGGTGTCTCCAAATCTTTAATGTAAACACTATTACGGCCAACTCCAAGTCATGAGTCGGATAATTCTTTTCATAAGGTTTCAACTGCCTCGAGGTATATGCAATCACCTTGCCTTCTTGCATAAGTACACAACCCAATCCATTTAATGATGCATCACTGTAAACTACAAATTCCTTTCTAGGTTCTAGTTGTACTAGGATAGGGGCCTCAGTTAGTAAAGTCTTCAATTTCTCAAAACTCTGTTGGCACTTATCAGTCCACTCAAATTTAGCATCTTTTTGTAAAAGTCTCGTCATTGGAGTGGCGATCATGGAAAATCCCTTAACAAATATACGGTAATAATCGACCAAACCCAAGAAACTTCTGACCTTAGATACATTTCTCAGTGGTTTCCAATCAATAATTGCTAAAATCTTATTTGGATCGACTCTAATGCCATCACCAGAAACGATGTGGCCCAAAAGTCTAACTTCCTTAAGCAAAAATTCACTTTTACTGAATTTGGCATAAAGTTACTTATCTCGTAGGGTTTGCAAAACTGTCCTCAAGTGCTTGGCATGTTCATCCTTATCACGTGAATAGATCAGGATATCGTCAATAAAGGCTACCCTGAATCTATCCAAGTATGGTCGAAAGATACGGTTCATTAAATCCATGAATACGACAGGGGCATTAGTCAAGCCAAATGGCATTACAAGAAACTTGTAATGACCATACCTCGTCCGAAATGCCATCTTCGACATGTCGGACTCCTTAACTCTTAACTGATAATATCCCGACCTCAAGTCTATCTTGGAGAACACTGTGGCTCCTCGCAACTAATCAAATAGATCGTCTATCCTTGGCAAAGGATACTTGTTCTTTATGGTCACCTTATTAAGTTACCGATAATCAATTCATAACCTCATAGAACCATCTTTCTTTTTCACGAATAACACAAGAGCGCCCCACGGGGAATGACTTGGTCTTGCAAAACCTTTATCTGTCAAGTCTTGTAACTAAGTTTTCAACTCCTTTAGCTCGGTCAGAGCCATTCTATAAGGAGCAATAGAAATAGGTGTAGTACTTGGAGCCAATTCTATACCAAACTCTACCTCTCTAACTGGAGGTAATCCGGGCAACTCTTCCGGAAAGACATCTTGATACTCATGAACCACTGGCACTAACTCAATTTTCAAGTCTGACTCTTTGGTATTCATCACAAAAGCAAGGTAAGCTTCATACCCTTTTTTATACATCTCTGAGCAACTAAGGAAGAAATCACTACAGGCAACCTCTCGGATTCATCTGATTTAACTTAAAGAGTTTCACCATTCTCACATTTCAGTTCAATAGATTTTTTACTACAGTTCACTACCACATCATGAGTGGTTAACCAGTCCGTGCCAAGAATTATATCAAAATCCCTGAATGGCAAAAGCATGAGTTTAGTTGGGAAACAATAACCCCTAATCATCAAAGGACAATCTCGACATACTTTGTCTACTAACACACACTTGCCTAGAAGATTGGAGACTTGTATCACAAGTTCTGTGGACTCTACGGGTATGCTCATACTAGAGACTAATTTCATGCAAATATATGAGTGGGTAGATCCAGGGTCTATTAAAGCAATAACAGAAGTTTCATGAAGAGAAAAAGTACCCATTATAACATCTGGTGATGACGCTTCTTTGCGAGCACGAATAGCGTATTTCCTTGCTGGAGCTCTACCCTCAGGTCTCGCAGTCTGTTCTTTTGGTATGCCTTTACTACTAGCTCCTGTACTCGGGTTTCTCTGAGGTCTACCTTTAAAGGGAAATTACCCGACCTTGCACTCTGCTCTTTATCTTTTTTAATCATCTCGGGACACTCTCTAATAAAGTTGTCTTCTGAGCGACACTTGAAGCAAGCCCTCTCATATGCCCGGTGTTCGCCGAGGTGGCGTCTACTGCACTGGGGGCACTTAGGCCTACTAGGTCGGTATTACCCACGCTTGCAATGGACGTAGTTTGAGGTTTAGAGACTGAATCCTGCTTACTTTTACCTTTACTTGAAACCCCCACTGAAGTAGCTAATTGCGTAGTAAATTCCTTTGACCTCTTGGAGGAGGATTGAAATGATTTATCCATTTGTCACTTTCTTGAGTCACGAGACTCCATCTCAGCTTTCCTCTTCTTTTTGGCCAATTCCTCGGCCTTACAAGCTCTATCCACGAGTACCACAAACTCCTTTATCTTAAGGATACCGACGAACAATTTAATATCCTCATTTAAACCATCTTCAAATCTTTTACACATAAGAGCTTCAGTAGATACGCATTCCCGAGCGTATTTGCTGAGTCTCACGAACTCATGTTCATATTTGGTTACGGTCATCTGACCCTATTTTAACTCCAAGAATTCCTTGCGTTTCTGATTGATAAACTTCAGACTAATGTACTTCTTGCGGAACTCCTCTTGAAAGAACTCCCAATTAACTCTTTCCCTTGGTACCACAGACACAAGGGTATTCCACCATTGATAAGCGAAATCTCGTAAGAGGGATATGACACACTTCATACACTCTTCAAGGATGTACGATAATTTATCGAATACCCTGATGGTATTCTCTAGCCAAAATTCCACTCTTTTCGGATCATCATCTTTAGTAGCCCGGAACTCTTCTACCCCTTGTTTCCGGATTCTATCAACCGGAGGCTTTTCTTGCCTTACTACCTCTACTATCTAAGGATCTGCTGAGGTAGATTGAGGAAATTGAGGGGGTGGACTTGGTGTTCAGTGGCCAGATTTGTTCGAACGAACTTAGTGAACCACTCGTTCATCATTTGGAAGAAGGCCTCCCGAGCCTCTCTCCTTGACTTATAGTAGCCAACCTATTCTTAGTTCCGGCTAGTACCGTCCCTTTAGCGGGAGCTGGTGTGTTACTTTCTACATCATCTGTCATAGCTCGTTCGGGATCCATTTACTATAAGAAAATACATTTATATTGTCAGGAATTGTCACACTATCATATCTCATATATACTTAGGTATGGCATGTTGGTCGTGATTGTGATGAAGTAATAATAATGATCGTACCTAGGAACTAACTATTATCACGATAAAAGGCAAGCGCACCTATCGAATAGTAGTATAGTTAATGGCAAGACTGGAATGTCGAATCCAAGGAACTAAAAGTACTAGTAATAACTTTCTTCCTATTATGTAGCCTAGAAATAAAGGGAGGTTGTTTATAAACTAAAATTCTAACTACGGCGTACAAAGAATAAGTTGGGGAAATACTTTGTGAAAACTTGATTGATAAAAGCAATACCCAAGGAAGAATCCACGCAGACTTCACTTGTTATTTAACTCTAAACTAGAGTATTTATTTATTCGACTTGATCTGTAGAGATCCCTAAATTATGTTCATATCTCACCGAGACTAAGAACAACTAACCCTAGGTTGATTAATTGAAATCTCTTTCTAATTAAAACCCTAGTGTTGCATTAACTCGATCCATGAATCCCCCTATTAGATTTGACTCTAGTCAGGCAGATTTTCGTCGTCCTATGTCTAGGATTGCAATCAACTCCGCTTAATTGTGTTGGATCTACTCTTAAACGGGGACTTTTGCTCCTCTGAATAAGCACATTCGACTTGAATTAATATCCTAAAATATCCACTCAAGAATTAAAAATACAATTAAAAACAAATCGAATATTTATCATATAGTTTAGATAACAATAACAAGATTCGTCTTAGGTTTCATCCCCCTCAAGTATTTAGGGGTTTAGTTCATATTTATTAAGAAGAACATCTCAAAATAAGGAAAATAACAAAACATAAAGATACCCTAAAACCCCTGAAAGAAATTGAAGGGAGATCTTCAGTCTTGATGTAGATGCTTGTTTCTGAGATGGATCAATCAACTTTCCTTGAGTAATTCCTTACCTTTTACTCTGTGTGTCCCCTTAAGTCCTCTCCTAAGGTGTTTATATAGACTTTGGAATACCCTTCTTAGCATCTAAGTAGCTTTTTTCGCGTGAAATTGAAACTTGTCACGACAGGGACACGCCCGTGTGGCACGCCCATGTGTATCGAGCCCAGGCCGTGTTCGAGTCTGCTAATGTGGCACGGGCGTGTAGTGCACCCGTGTGAGGAACTTTAGGCCGTGTTGATTTCTTTCTTTGGCCCATTTTCTCCACTTTTGGCCCGTTTCTCATTTTTTTGGTTCTCCTATGCTCACCTAAGTATAAAACATGAAATTAAAGGATTAGGAGCATCAAATTCCACAATTCAAGGGATAATTCATCCAAAATTATGCTAAGCATAGGGTAAAAAATATGTATAAATTATGGTTTATCACATGTATAGCTAGACTCATGCATATGCTAGGTTAGTCTTAGAATCAACTAAACACTAGCTTTGATACCACTAAATGTAACACTTCTTACCCAAGTCTGACGCCAAGACGGGGTACGAGGCGTTACCATACTTAATCATCCTTAAACATGAAAACTCGGGCTATAAAATTTCATTCCTATTAAAACTTTTCACACTTTCTCTTAATATCTTTATCCTGGGCCTACGAGGCCCAAAACGTACATCAAATGTGTTCCGGGACAAATTCGAGAACTTTCAGGCACTTAGAAAAGTTTTACTTAAAATAGGGTCACACACCTGTGTGAGATGGGACATGCCCGTGTGGGCAGGCCGTGTTGTCACACACGCCCATGTCCCTAGCCCGTGTTGAGTTTATTTTTATTTCAAACATATAGGGGTTTCTACACGGTTAAACCATAGGCCCGTGTCTACAGCCCGTGTTCTCTACACGGCCTAGACACGCTCGTGTTATCAAATCGTGCTAAATTCTGACTTTAACCCAAAAAACACCTAGAATTCACACGACCAAAGCACACGCCTGTGTGCTCTACCCGTGTGGAACACTAACTTAACTAATTTAGATACAGGGGACACACGGCCTATTCACACGCCTTTAAGGTTGACCGTATGTCACACACTGCCTAGGCACACACCCGTGTGCCCAACCGTGTGGACAACTATAGGCTATCCTCCAAACCTTTTTCCACCCTAAAACTGAACCAAATACAATGCCAATTCAATATCACCACTCATGGCACAACAAAACATCCAAACATTCAGAACATGTCATTCAATCTATAACCTCATAATGCAATCATCAACATTCATCTTTCTCATTGATTTATGAATTTCATACTAACACCATTGATATTCACTTAGCAATTAAACTTGATCAATATTACCCCATTTTCTAAGGCCATTACAAAATGACGCATCTCAAAGTGACAAAGTTTCCTATACATGCCATACACAAAAATGACTAACTATAAAATACCCAAAATGGATGGTTTGATAGTGTGACTTCGAGCTTTAACTTTAATAATCCCCGAGCTAGTTCGGCAAATCTACATGGAAAAAGGATGGCTTGATACTCGTACCTTTCTTGTTGTAATACTCATAGCATTATACTTTCAATTTCTCGAAGCTTATTCATTCACACCTGTATCACTCATCACAAATCTTTAGTCTATATCCATAACTCATTAATTTGCATACTTTTCCCGTTAAATTGACTATAATACCGAAGGATACCCGAATGTCACTCTCGTGATAGGATGCCAAAGCCATGTCCTAGATATGGTCTTACATGGGATCTTAAGTTGATGCCAAAGTCATATCCCAGGTATGGTCTTACACGGGATCTCATATCGATGTCGATGCCATGTCCTAGACATGGTCTTACACGAGATCGTAATTTGATGCCGATGCCATGTCCCAGACATGGTCTTATACAGGATCTCTCTTAGATGCCCATGCCATGTCTCAGACATGGTCTTACAAGGAATCTATATCTTATCTCGGTGTTGACGCCATGTTCCACCCATGGTCTTATACGAGACCACATGTCGATGCCAATGCCATGTCCCAGACATGGTCTTACATGGGATCACATGTCAATGCCAATTCCATGTCCCAAACATGGTCTTACATGGGATCTCTGTTTGGTGCCAAGGCCATGTACCAGACATGGTCTTATACGGGACCTACAATGTTCATGACAACGATATCCCTCGTATTCTTTAACATTACTAACAAATAATTCTAATCCTTTCTTGATGATAGTCGTGTTAAATAACTTTATGAGATTTGCATGAATTACATAAAATGTCATCATCATTATAAATTTACGTCATGCATAAAGCTAAATTATTACATACAACTTACCTCGTGTCCAAAACAAAGGTGAACTTCGATTTAGTCCACTACTTTGCTTTTCCCTCGGTTTCGGTCCGGACTTTGTGTTTCTTGATCTAAAATGACAAGTTTAGCTTATTTAGTACCCACATTGACTAAATAGCCCATAATTCATATTTTGGAAAAATTATAATTTTGCCCTTAACTTTTACATATTTGCAAAATGATCCTTAGGCTCATATATGAAATGCACTTATTTTTTAAGTTACCCAAGCCTAGCCGAACCTTTCATGTGCTCATAGCAGCCCACATTTCTCATTAATTTATACATTTACTACACATTTTACTAACTCATCCTTAAAGCTTCTAGAAACTTAATTTTGCAACTTTTGCAATTTAGTCCTAAAGGACAAATTGACCACTTTTTCATAAAAATTTCTTCATGGCATTTTATCATTATCAGGCAATCATGTCATAAACTTAAAAATAATCATAAATTCTACTTTTGTACTTTGGATTTGTGGTCTCGAAACCACTATTCTGATTAGGCCCTAATTTGGGCTGTTACACAAGCACACCTCGATGCCGAGGCCAACCTTTATCTTGAACATCTGCAATCACATTCACTGTCCAAGGCTAGTTCTTATCGTTTGGAGATATGAGTTTCTAGTTGTGACCCTTATAATCTGGAGATGACCGATTGTAGTAGTAATTTTGAGCAACTGTGACTGATAATGATGGATGATATATTTCCATCGGCACCTCTGACACCAAATACTGCACCTCCAAGTACCAAGTATTAGGGGGTTTGATTTCTCAGATTTGTTCAATACACCCCAAGGTTTGGGGCAGCGTAAGGAGAATGATGATGACCTTCACCCCTGACGAAAAAGAAGGCCACCTCAATGGTAGACCCCACGGCTCACTCTGAGCATAACTTCGGGCTCGAATGTATTTTAAGTGTGGAAAAGTTATTGATGAAATATTGTAAGTAATTTGTGTTAATTCTTGAATAGAGTTGTTTTAATTTCCATAAATTAATTCCACAGATATCATAAATTGACAAAATTACTAAGAATAAATTAGTAGTTAAATTAATCAAGTGTAAACTGGTTTTTGTTTAATCCCACAATGAATGTGAAAGTAAATACTAAATCCATTTTTATGATTGAACAAGATTTTAATTTTGCAATGAAACCAAACAAAAGAAAGAATAAAACTCTAAAAAAAATGCAAGAAGTGCAGTAACCAGATCAAATACATTAAGTGGTAAATAAATTATTTTCATATATTTTAATTTTCATTTTTGTGAATGAATAGGGCTCTTCAATATTTATAATCCCCCCAACCTCGAGGATTGTCTAGGATGGTAGTTTTAACGTGGGCACTTGTTCCGATTGTGACAGACTTTTCTACAGATTCCACAATGTTTTTGTCCCAATGGCTCCCTTATGTCCATATTATTGCGAATCCAGGTGACCTACGATTGACCTTTGGGTTTCCTATGAAGCCCCTTGTCTGGGATGAACTCGAACTTAAAAAGGGGCACTTCCCATGTCGAGACATCCCGCAACATAGGGAATTCGTTACCTCAAATACACAATGTGTGTTCTAACATGTAGATGTCATTGATATATTATTGACAATCCATATTGGCCCATGCACATGCAGCAATAACGTGTGCACACAGATACTGAAAGGCCTAGAACTTTACACACTAGCACTACCTCTTTTGGAGATCAATGCCATAGGACCTAGCGGGTACATCCACTTAATGATCGATGTGCTCAATCATGTGTCGTGATTAACCTTGCTTTTTGGGCGTTCACAACCATCACCTTCCCATCTCCTTCACAAACACATATCCTGCAGCCAATTGATTCAGTTGTCTTAGCTCTATTCTCAACATCAATGTTGCGAGCCTATAGAATATAGCTGAGAAAATGGCAGAAATTGGTAGATGACATGTACGCTTCAAGACGGAGTTAACCCCCTTACGAGGTTGGTGGTCATATGGCCATATCGGGACTCGTTATCGAAATTTTGAGCCCATTGCAAGGGCTCCATATTACTAAAAAAATTCTTGGAGAGAAGGATTACTCACACCGCGCATATCAGCCTCAAGCCTCGCCATTGTTTCCCTAAAATGGTGTTGTTCTAGCTTGTACTGTAACACCCATAACCCGTCTCTATCGTTGGATTAGGGTTACGGAGTATTACAGCATATAACAACAAAATTTACATCATTATATAATTCATTTGTTAAATTAAATATCAATATTTGAATCTATATTTCAATCAAAGCATAATCAAATTTACGAGCCTTAAAACGAGTTTATGAGGCCCTAAAAATAGTTTGCAATCAATCAGGGACTAATTTGAAACAAAATATAAAGTTTTAGAAAAATTTGAAAATAGGGGTCACACGGCCATCTGGCACAGGGACATGGTCATCTAGCCAAACCAAGTACAATTCAAATATGGGCCACACATCCATGTCTCAGCCTATGTGCCCGCCCGTGTGTATATTAGAAATAGCGTCACACGGCCATGTTGTAGGCCGTGTGCCAGACCATTTGTGTATTCAAAGTGAGTTCACACGGTTATGTCATTCGACCGTGTAACTCTTTGTGATCGTGTAGACCAACCTACACCTAAAAATCATGAAGACACACGGCCATGTGGATAGGTTGTGTTTGGCAGCCGGCCACGTGACAGCCTGTGTCTCAAGCCATGTGCTCATTAAATTGCTTCTAAAACAAGCCAAAATCCTACCAATTTCTTTCATACCAAGCCAAACCAAAATCACATATTTACAAGCCTTCAAAACACATTCGAATAGACTTAAAACATACCAAATCGCTCAACCTAAGTGTCTAACCAATGTACCCTCGTTGACACCATAATTCAATAACCAAATCAAATCCACATTTCATACCAATTTAGATTTCATTTAAAGTTCTCAAATACTTATAATATCTCATGCCAAATCTACCATTACCATTAAATCCATTCAATACCAATATATCATATTTGAAATACTACTTTGAGACTTACGCCAAATAGCCAAAATCAAGTTCACAAGTAATATATTTATACCGAAGACAAAAGCAAATATACAAGCAAACTTAAAACAACTTTTCATCAACCTAAAATATAACATATGAAGTAAGTATCCAAACATATACAAACACACCTATTACATGCCATATAACCCAAAAGTAAACATCCAAAAACTACGAAAAAATATCTGGATAGTGTGATTCTTCGAGTTGATCTAATCGTTAGATTTCCACAAAACATAATCTGCAAAAAAAATAACAAGAGTAAACTTTGCTAGAGCTTAGTAAGTTCAACAATTAAAACGATAAAATTATTGTAAAATATATATATCACACAATTTATAAACTATGATCCTGTCAATCACAACAATTCAACAGGTGAGTCTTATTAGCAATACACATAATAAATAGTCTATTTAATAATACTAGATCATTCAATATCAACTCAAGTTAACCAATCAGGAAATCATATAATCATTTAAAATTTTCCCAATGAACGATATAAAGGTTTCATATATGTGGTTAACCAACTAGAATACACTAGAATGCTCAAACGAGCTTGTCCAACCGAGAACACACCTGAGCATTAAGTGCCAAGCCCGAAGGCTTTACATCTGCCCCTGGTACACACTAGAATCACTATAAATAGAACACGATAGTTTGCAAAAAATGCTGGACTTTCGTATATTTAGTGAATAGTAACGAGTCAATAATCATTATCTCAGCACAATCAAACCCGTATCGCACGCATGAAAAACCTATTAGCATGCCAATTGTATCATATCCTATGTTTGTCGGCTCAATATAATATCAAATAATAGTTTTCAAATCAATTATTTTCTTGAATCACATCAATTTATTTCAATTCAATTATGCCAGAATATTCAACAATCTCAACTCATAGTTAATATGACATTTAACTTAATACAAGACTAAACCGTACGAACTTACCAGAGCTAACTGCAAAGACAGTGAAAGTTCAAGGACTACTCAACAACTTTCCTTTTTCCTCAATTATCTACTTGTTATTGATATGCACAAGCTTTGCTGTAGCCGAATTTTAAGCTCATTTAATGGAGTTTCTTTTTTCAATTTTTAGTGAAGCAACAAAAGAATAAAGATGATGCCTTCACATTAACTTTTGTTTTATTATTTTATTCAATTAATTTTTATTTAAAATAAACATATATTTAATAACATAACAAAATAAAAAATGACTATTAACAAAAATATGGCTAAATTGCCTTATAAATCCATCATTTAAAGCTTTGTACTCAATTAACTTAATTAACTATTAGTAGTTGACTTTAGCAAACTTTATGATTTAGCCATTTTTCAATAATTAACTATCTAAACATTAAAATTTCTTAACCAAACTTTAATACAACACTAATGACTTTGTAAGTAGTAAAAAAATTAATATTTACAGACTGACACATCGGAATTGTGGCCCCGTAACCACTATTTCTAACACCATTAGAAAACGGGTAGTTACAACTCTCCCCCTTAGGAATTTTATCCTCGAAATTGTTACCTGAGAATAAGTTCAGGCATTGCGATTTCATCGATTCTTTTATTCTTTCAATGGTACTTGTTTATTTTGAAGTTCTTTTACCTCACGAGCTAAAATTCTTATCGGCTCTTCAAAGAACAATAGATCTGGCTATAATTTAATCTTGCCAGAATTAATTATATGAGAAGGATCTGATCTATATTGCCTCAACATCGAAACATGGAAAGCATTATGAATCTTTTAGAGTTCAAGAGGTAGAGCCAATCTATAAGCTATGGGATTGATTCTTTCAATAATCTCATATGGCCCGATAAACCTTTGACTCATTTCTCTTTTTTTATCGAACCTTAACACCTTTTTCCACGGTGAAACTTTCAAAAACACTTGATCACCAAGGACGAATTCTGTATCTTTTCCTTTCAGATTTACGTATGACTTCTAACGATATGGTGCAGCTTTCAGGCAATCACGAATAACTCGAGCTTTTTCATTAATCAAATTGGTTCCAACTAACTTGGATTTGCTCAACTTAGACCAATATAGTATTATTTTACATTTATGTCCATATAAAACTTTAAATGGTGCCATTTTAATATTGAACTGATAGTTTTTATTATAAGCAAATTCAGCTAACGGTAAATATTTTTCCTAGCTACCTTGAAACTTAAGAACACACCACCTAACATATCTTCCAACACTTGTATTACCCGTTCTTACTGTCCGTCAGTCTATGGATGAAATGTTGTATTGAAATTGAGTTTAGCACCCAAAGTCTCGTAAAGTTTACTCTATAATCTAGAAGGGTCTCGATCAGAAATAATAAAAATCAGTACTCTGTGCAATCTAACAATCTTGGATACATATACCTCAGTTAACCTTTCGAGTGAAAAATCGGTTCTAAGCAGAATAAAATAAGTTGATTTCATCAATCTGTCAACAGTAACCTAAATAGAATATTTCTTTGTAGGTGTCACAGGCAATCCCAAAACAAAGTCCATCATAACTCGCTCTCATTTTCATTTGGGAATCATAATAGGCTATAATAACCCAATGGAAGTTGATGCTCAGATTTCACTTACTGACAAACCAAACATTTTGCCACAAACTCTTCAATATCTCGTTTCATACCCGACCACCAATACATTTATTTAAAATTACCAAACATTTTAGTACTACTCAGATGAATAAAGTACGTACTACTATGAGCCTCAGATAAGATGTTTTACTTCAACTCTAGATTATTCAGAACACACAGTCTATTACAAAAATACAACATGCCATTAGTATCAACTTTGAATCCCATAGATTGGTCACTTTGAATTTGTTTTTGCTTATCTAATAGCTTCGGGTCATCATTTTGCAACTCCCGGATTCGATGAATGAATAAGAGTCTAGCTTTTAATTCTACTAAAACAAAACCATCAATATTTAAAGTCAAATGAGCATTTAATACTCTCAAGGAAAATAGTGATTTTCGACTTAATGCATTTGCAACCACATTAGCTTTCCCCGAATAATAATCAATAACTAGATCATAATCTTTGAACAAGTCGAGCCGTCGTCGCTGCCTCAAGTTCAATTCTCTTTGAGTTATCAAATATTTCAAACTTTTATAATTGGTGTAAACATGACAGCTCTCATCGTACAAGTAATGTTGCCAAATCTTCAAAGCAAAGACAATCGCGGCCAGTTCTAGATCGTGAGTTAGGTAATTTCTCTCATGTGGTTTTAACTGTCAAGAAGCGTCTACTATTAATTTTTTGGTTTGTATCAATGCACAACTTAATCCATTGATTGACGCATCACTATAAACAACATACTCTTTTCCAGATTCAGGCTGAGTTAGTACAGGAGCTTTCTTCAAGATATTTTTTAGCTAATCAAAACTTTATTGGCAATTATCTGACCAAATAAACTCAACATTGTTCTATAATAACTTGGTCATTAGTAAAGCAATCATTGAAAAATTCTTAACAAATCAACGATAATAACCAACTAAGCCTAGAAAACTACGTACCTCAAAAACATTTTTTTAGAGCTTTCCAGTTGATAATGGCAGAAATTTTGCTCTGATCAACACGAATCCTATCTACAAAAATTATGTGACTAAGAAATCCAACCTCTCTGAGCTAGAATTCACATTTACTAAATTTTACATACAATTGTTTCTCGTGCAAAATCTGTAAAAAAATTCTTAAATGTTGAACACGCTCGTATTCTATTTTTGAATAGATAAATATATCATTAATAAACACAACCACAAATCTATCCAAATGAGGCTGAAAAACTCAATTCATTAGATCCATAAAAGCAACAAGGGCATTGGTTAATCCAAATGGCATTACTAGAAATTCATAATGACCATAACAAGTTCAAAAAGTAGTTTTCGGCACGTCGACATCTTTAACTCGCAATTAATAATATCCTAATTTGATATCTATTTTCGAAGACACTGTTGCACATTTCAAAAAATCAAACAAATCTTCAATATGAGGCAAATGATAGTTATTCTTTATTGTGACTTTATTTACTTGCCTGTAATCAACACACAATCTCAATGACCTGTCTTTGTTTTTCACAAATAATACAGGTGCACCCTACGGAGATACACTCAGTTGAATAAACCTCTGTCTAATAATTCTTGCAATTGTGCTTTAAGTTATTTGAACTCAGCTGGTGCCATTCAATACGATGTGATCAATATTAGAGCAGTTCCAAACATCAAATCAATTACAAATCCAACTTCACATTCTGACAGCAATCTCGGTAACTCTTTAGGAAACACATCTGTAAACTCATTCATAATCGATACTTGATCAAGCTTTGAAGCCGGATCTTGGGTATCAAGTATATAGGCTAAAAATGCCTCACAATCTTTATGAATCAATTTTTGTGATGAAATAGCTGAAATAACTTTGGCATCACTATTTGGTCTTTTTGACTCGACTGTAATCATTTCACCTGTCTGACATTTTAGATCAATCTATTCTAGCCTACAGTTTACCACAACATCATGTAACGTTAACTAATCCATTCCCAGAATGATATAAAATTAACTAGCATACTCTAACTGTAACGCCCCAAAAATCTAAGTCTTTAATTTCTGTATTTTGTGGCAATTGCATGTTTTCTTTGGTGACTGAGTGATTTAGGAGTGTTTGGGAGTCCTTGGGAAGCCCTAGGTTCAAGTCTTGGCTTATGGAAAATTTTTGTTTTTAACATTTGAAGGAACCCTGACTTCAACTTTTAAGCCTTTTAAATTATGGTGATTAAAGCATGACAGAAAAGAGCCTGCTGGCTCAGGGGATAAGTGGCGTCTCATAAGTGTTAGAGGACTAGAGTTCGAGACTTGGACTATGCAATAGGGGTTTTATTTTGCTCCTGTGTCGTGTGAGGTGTTGAATTTAACTGAAACTCTGCTAGGTGGAGTTTGAATTGGTCATAGGGGGAGAAAATCGGGGGATGTGGATAGAGGTTAGTATGGATATGGAGGAGAAATCGATGGAGTAAATCAATAAGGTTTGAATTATAGGGAAAGGAGTGCTGAATGAGGACTTTGGTTACTCATGAATTCGACTAGGGGGAGTGCATCACTTTCGACTTTGGGAGTGTGTAAGTGTCGAATAGTTCTTGTCCAGTTTCGGCATCCTTTTGTTTTCGGGATTGTGGTCTCTCATTTTTCTTTTCCCTCTGTTGACTGAGTAGGCATTTGTTTTCTTCAATTCCCTTACTATGCCAAAAATCAAACATTGCTTCTCTCCTCTATACTCTCTCTCAATTAGTTTTGCTTGTGCCGATCTTCCTCTCTTCTCTTCTCCTCTTCATTTGTTTTCTCTTCTTCTTTTAGTAGAATACTATTACTACCTTTTTCTCCTTTCTCTTCTAAGGATTAACAAATTTCCCCTTTCTTTCATAGTCGGTACCTTGGCCGAATATACATTGTTGATTTTGGTTTTAGGTTCTTGGCCAAATCATTCTTCTTCCCTTACACTCTCTATTTTGGTTTTGATCGGGATATTATTCTCTGTTTATTGGCCAAATCCTTCTTCATATCTTTCCTTTTCTGTCGACGACTTTGGGTAAGTACATCATTTGCTTATACAATTTCTATTTTCCATTATTCTGGCTTTTTCTTCCTTTTCCCTTTTCAGGGTAACAGAGTTTTCCATCTCAGGGTGAATGTACTTTCTCGTGTCGTGGTCACAAGGGGTGCTTTGGGGGACGATTATTACTTCTTTTTACTCTTAGACAATATTCGGTAAGTGATCTTTTGGTTCGATTGTTACATTTAGGATTTCAGTTAACAAGGTTAGGGATTGGCCGATTGTTCATGGGTGTTCTTTTCTCTCTAGTTTGGGTTTGCCATAAATCAATATATACAGTTTCTAACCATGCGTTTATACGACCATTGCTAATAGACTCCGTGATAATTCAGTGGTTCGACAAGAAGAGAGTAATCAACCTTCGTCAACGGGTTAAACAGATTGAACCCTGCTCATTTTATCAAGGGTTGGTGCTCGTGGTTTTCTGTGCCTTTTCGCTAACAAAGTGTGTACTCACATTGTTCTAAATTGTAGAACGATAAAAGTCGAAAAACTAAAAAGCTGAAAAGTACGGCAACAGTTGCCACACGGACGCACGAATATACGTGTGGAAAATTTGATATGATGGTAAAGGCCACCATGAGTGATCTCATGGGCTTAGGCCGCTTTTGGGCCATGTTGGACTGAAGTAGACCATGTGGGCCCAATAAGCTCATGGACCCCACATGGTAATCATCATAGACGTGCGGCAAATATTAGACCTGGCTGTGTTGTTCACATGGCTAAGGTCAATTCTGGGCTTAGCAGGCCACACGAGCATATGGGCCCCACTTGGGCTACATAATGAGCTTTGAGGCCAATTGCACTGTTTGATTGCTAAAGGTTGTACGGGTCACACGAAATGACTGTGGACCTACTGATGGGTCGGTAAGTGTACCTAGACCCCAAATTGAGAAATGACCGTTATGCCATATAGGGTAAAATGTCTATAGTACTCTTATATGATATGTGTTTGATTAAGTATGCCATCTGATATTTACGTTTTGCATTCATGTGTGATATTATGTTGCACAAGGATGGGATATTGTAATTGAAAGAAGTGATTGATCTGTTAGGGTCGCACGGGTCGTACGAGATGACTGTGGACCCACCGACGGCTTAAAGTCGCTTATATGATTGGCAGCTTTGCTACAATATTGGTTAGTGCCGTAACCGGTGCTAACATTGGATTGTAGGGATCGGTAGGTTGATTTAATCCCCACAAGAGTGCAGGGTTGGATAGGAGATGGAGTGCAGGGTTGGTTAGGGTTCATGCATCACAAATTCTATTTTCTGATACTACTATGGGCTGAGGCCCAACCGAGGCTATTATGGGCTGAGGCCCAACTGATTCTGTTATGGGCTAAGGCCCAATTGCCACTATTACTGTAATGGGCTTAGGCCCAAACTAATCTGCTGCATATTATTCGGTTAATTGGGGAAATACACATTGAGTTTTCGTAAACTCACTCCTCTGCTTTAATTGCACAGGTAATCCTCAGTGAAAGACAGTTCAACGCATCAGAGGACTCAGAGGTGGCCACATTATGGATAGCTAAATTTTTAGTACTTTATTTTATTTTATTTTCGTTTTTGTTATTTGGGTTTTTGATGTAATAAGGCCTCTCCGAATTTTATTTTAATTGTGGGTTTTACTTCGATTTAGTTATACCTGCCAGTATTAGAACTCGATTTTTATAAAACGAACAACATTTTTACAAAAACAAACGCAAATACGCAATGGTTTCTAAAAAGCTTCTGCTACAAGCAAGTTTTCTTAAACTTTGATAACGTAAGGATTAAATTACCGTTGCATACACTCAATGTGGCTAATTAAGGGTTTGATTATTCAAACGAAATAATGTTTGAAAGAAAATAACTCTACTATGTTTTTGTTGAAAATGAACAACCCGTTTTCTGAAGTTGCTGTTTGTTAGTGGGTTGACTAAATGATTTCGAGGTTTTCCAACAAACATCGAGTTTTACATTTCACACTTCAATGTGACACCACCAGATTCGGCCATAACGTCTAGGCTGAGTTTGAGGTGTTACACTAACCCAGAGGATTAGTAACTCGAACATCATACTTAGTTGACACAATAGGTAAATTCTTATCTATTACTAATGTTGTACAAATATATGAGTGGGTTGACCTAGGGTCAACCAGTGCATACACAGTAGCATCAAAGAGATATAATGTACCAGCAATGGCATTAGGTGTAGTAGCATCCTCTCTGGCTCGGATAATGTATGCTTACACAGGTGCTCTAGCTTTAAATCTGATAGTCGTATCTTTAGTGCCACTACATTTTTCTCTAGTATTACTACTCTGACCAAGACGTCTACTCTTTTGAGGTGTAGACAATTGCTTTTTGTTCTTTTCTTCATTATCTCCCACTAATCTCTGGTAATTTCATACAAAATGGTCTGTTGAACCACATTTGTAGCACACACCTGTTCTAGTCCTACATTCACCAGCATGTGGTTTACCACAATGCTTACACATCGGGGTCGGAGCGTTATGAACACTTCCCACACTATCAGTAGGTTTAACCTGAAACTCCTCTACACCATATTTGCTGACTTTATCAATAGGAATTTGACTCATTTCAATTTTTTTGAGGAGGTAGAGGCATCACAGGAGGTACAACAGGGGGTGGAGGTTGTTGAGCCACAAGGTTGGTTCGTATAAATTCTGTGAACCACTGAACCATTAAAACAAATAAAACATTTTTAACTTTTTTTCAAACATTTTTGGGATAAGTAAACTACAACTTGCTTCTTGTTCGTTAGTCAAAACATTACTATTCACTTCATCAGTGCTAGCACAATCAGATTATGCTGACTTCTTTCAAATCTAAAAAAGAAACACGGGTTAGATTGGATCAATCGATATCATACTATCCCAAGTTTATATTGCATGTAATTTCTAGACTTTAACATACTACATTCAATTCGAGAATTGACTAAACTGTAGCTATGATACCACTCAATGTAACACCTCTAACTTGTCTCCCTTACCGGATTAAGGTTACAGAGTATTACAACATATAACAAAACAATTTACATCATTATATCATTTAATTATTAAATTAAATATCAAGATTCAAATCTATATTTCAATCATAGCATAATCACATTTACGAGCCTTAAAACGAGTTTCGAAGCCCTAAAAATAGTTTGGAATCAACCAGGGACTAATTTCAAACAAAACAAAAAGTTTTAGAAAAATCTAAAAATTTTCAAAACAGGGGTCACATGATTGTGTGACCGGGCCGTTTGACAAAGCCTAGGTCACGTGGCTCAGGGAAATGGCTGTGTGGCCAAACCGAATGCAATTCAAAATATGGGTCACACGATTGTGTCTTAGCCCGTATGCCTGCCCTTGTGCATATTTGAAATAGCATCACACGGCCATGTGCCAGATCGTGTGTGTATTCTAAATGAGGTCACATGACCGTTTCACCAGGTTGCGTAACTCTTTGTGACCATGTGGACCAACATGCACCTAAAAATCATGAAGACACATGGCCGTGTGGATAGGTCGTGTCTGGCACACAACCGTATGATAGCTTGTGTCCTAGGTCATGTCCACCTTAAATTGCTTTTAAAACAAGCCAAAATCCTACTAATTTCTTTGGTACCAAACAAAACCAAACTTACATATTTACAAGCCTTCAGAACACATTCAAATAGACTTAAAACATACCAAATTAGTCAACCTAAGTGCCTAACCAATGTGCCCTCGTTGACACCACAATTCAATAACCAAATCAAGTTCACATTTCATACCAATTTAGATATCATTCAAAGTTTTCAAACACTTATAATATCTCATGCCAAATCTACCATTACCATTCAATCCATTCACAACCAATATACTATATTTCAAATGCTTCCTTGAGACTTATGCCAAATAGTTAAGATCAAGTTCACAAGTAACATATTTATACTAAAGATAAAAGCACAGATACAAGCAAACTTAAACAACTTTACATCAAGCTAAAATATATCATATGAAGTAAGTATCCAAACATACACAAACACACCTATTACATGCCATATAACCCAAAAGTAAATATCCAAAAACTACCAAAAGATATCTGGATAGTGTAATTTCTTAAGTTGATCCAATCACCTGATTTCCACAAAATGTAATGTACAAAGAAATACAAGAAATAACATGAGTATGTTTTACTAGAGCTTAATAAGTTCAATGGTTAAAATGATAAATTTACCATAAAATATATATATCACACAATAACAATTTATAAGCTATGATCCTATCAATCACAACAACTCAACAGGTGAGTCTTATTAGAAATACACATAATAAATAGTTTATTTAATAATACTAGATCATTCAATATCAACTCAAGTTAACCAATTAGGAAATCATATAACCATTTAAAATTTACCTGATGAATGATATAACAGATTCGGATACGCAGTTAACCAACCAGAACACTCAAATGTGCTTGTCCAACCGAAAACACACCTAAACATCAAGTGCCTAACCCGTTGTAAACTCAAAATTATATAGGGTTTTTTTATCTATTTTTTCCACCTTTTTACTTAATAATCATATTTATCTTAAGTAATTGTTATTAAAATAAGTAAATTTTACATAATTAGTAATATGGGGCATGAATTTATAAATTATGTGAAATTGTGCTTAATTACATGATTTTTGCATATTTTTATATTATTTCATGTTAAATTATTAATATGTGATTTTTGACTATATAGGAGGACCATTGAAGATGTAATTAATGTGAATTAAACATGAACATGTATAAATTAATTTATGTGGATAGCAAGACCATGACATTTGGGTCATGAGGTTGATAATTTGACCCAATAAAAGAGGTGCCAAAAGACGGATATGTCTGCTAAGTTATCAGACTAAGAAATCACCCAACAAGGGGAAACTGAAGCCCAGTTTCGGAACAAGTAGATGGCAGCCCAAAAGTAAGCTTTGGTGTATTTAATTGAAGGTCCTTATAGTTGGAAAATAATAAAAAATCGGCCCAACTACTTTTCTGTTGAAACTGTCCACCCTATGGCTATTAATAGTCTTGGTTTAAATTCAAATTGAGGAGACTCAGTTGTTCCCTTCTCCTTGAAATATGGCCGGCCATGTGTAGTAGAAGAAGAAGGAATTCAAATGCCATTTTTAACTAATTCTACCTTTTACCTTCATCTATGAATACCATGCACCAATCCCTTAATCCATCATCCCTCACAACTTATTTCTCTTATTTCATTAGCATTTTCTCCATATTTTATTTCCCTTTTCCTTCCCTTGCATAGTTATCCATCTCCTTTCCATACTTTAGCCACAAAAGTTGTGTTAAAAGCATTTTTTGGCCAGCCATCTTAGGAACTCCTTGGCAAAAGAAGTATCGAGCAAAATGGAGGAGCACATCAGTTAGAATAGATCCAAAAGGGTGCTAAACTGAATCAATCAGAATATATCCAAAAGGCTACTGAACTGAATAGAGTTTACTCTTTCCTCTTGTTATTTATTTTAATCATATTTGTTTTGAGCTTATTGTTTTTGACATCAGTGATTATATTTTAAATCCTATTTGCTAGGATGGTTATGTTAATTCAATAAGATCTATTTTATTCATGTTTAACATGTTTAGGCCTCAGTCAATCATGTTATCAATTAATATCATGATGGATTTAATTCATACGTGATTGGATGCTGATCTCGTGATTTGTGATGAAGTAGTAAAATCTGATTGTACTTGGAAATTAACTAATATCATGATAAAAGGCAAGTGCACCTATCGAATAGTAGTATAGTCAGTGGCAAGACCGGAATATCGAATCCAAGGAACTAATTGTACTAGTAATGACTTTCTTCCTATTATCTGGCCTAAAAATAAAAAGTTTGATTGTAAACTATTCTAAACTAAACTAAAGAAACGACAAAGAGTAAATTGGGAAATTGCTTTTGGAAAAAACTGATTGATGAGGGCAATACCTAATGAAGAATTCACCTAGACTTCCCTTGTTATCTAACTCTGAACCAGATGATTTCTTCATTTGATTTGATCCGTAAAGATCCCTAAATTATGTTAATACCTCCGTCGAGGATAAGAACAACTAATCCTAGGTTGATTAACTGAAATCTCTTTCTAGTTAAAACCCCTAGTCTCTTATTAACTTGATCTATGGCTCCCCATATTAGATTTGACTCTAATTCGGTAGATTTTCGTCGTCCTATGTCTAGGATTGCGATCAACTCCGCTTAATTGTGTTGGATCTACTTCTATGCAGGGACTTTTGCTCCTCTACATAAGCACATTCGACTTAAATCAATATCCCAGAAATATCAATTTAAGAATTAAAAATACAATTAAGAACAAATCAAATATTTATCACACAGTTCAGATAACAATAACAAGATCTGTCTTAGGTTTCATCCCCCTTAGATATTTTGGGTTTTAGTTCATAATTGTAAAAAGAAACATCTCAGAATAAAGAAAATAGCAAAACATAAGAAAACCCAAAACTCCTAAAAGGATTGAAGGAGATCCTCTGTCTTGATGTAGATCCTGGCTTCTGAAATGGATCAATCGGCTTTCCTTCGAGTAGTTCCCTACCTTTAACTCCCCGTCTTGGCGGGAATAATGTGTGTTCTTGTAGTTGCCTCCTAAGGTCTTTATATAGAGTTTAAAATGCCTTTCTTACTCCCCAAGTAGCCTTTTCTGAGTGAAATTGGACTTCTTTATGACAAAGACATGCCCGTGTGCCATGCCCGTGTGAGTCGACTTCCATGCTGTGTTTGAGCCTGTTAATGTGGCACGACTGTGTGACACGCCCGCGTGACAAACCTCCAGGCCGTGTTGATTATTGAATTGGGCCTACTTTGCCTGATTTTGGCCTGTTCCTTGCTCTTTTCTCTTCCTTATGCTCACCTAAGTATAAAACATGAAATTAAAGGGTTAGGAGCACCAAATTCCACACATTCAATGATAATTCATCCAGAAATTAGGCTAAGCATGAGGTAAAAATATGTATAATTTACGGTTTATCAAATACCCCCACACTTAAGCCTTTGCTTGTCCTCAAGCAAAATCTCAACTCACAATTAAAAATTATTCTTCTCAACTTATAATCCTTATCAATAATGTTTTAAACTAATTTACAAGCAATCATACAATGAAAATTCAACTAGAATGACATTAAAGTATCAAACACTCTAAGTTAAGAATCTTATCACAGAAACATAGGTTTTCTCCCCTCTCCTAAGTAATTACCATTCAATTCAAAATCAACAAGAGTTGACATCCTCACTAAAGATTCACTTTATCCACTCGAAGTGTTTAGGGTTCAAAAATTAAGCACTCATTAGTCAACATGAAAAGTTATTACCATAAGCTTGTAGGAAAATTAAATCTCCACCACTATATATTGATATGACACATCGATCAAAAGGTCTTTCAATGGTTGTAATGGGGCTTTGGTTAGGGGTGTTGCACAAGCTAAAAAAGATGGTTAGAATCGAGATTGAATTAAAAAATCATCTAACTAGAAAAATCTTTATCACTGAACCATATTCCTAGAAATGAAGCCTTTTTTATGACATCATTCTAGATTCGGAAGCTTATAATAGAAATATGCAAAAATATTGAATTACAACTGAAATATGAATTACAACAATATATATACACCCTTTTTTAAGAACAAATTAAATAATAGTAGATTGAATATTTATAAACTTTACAAATTGAAAAAGAGAACAAAGCTAGACAATAATTCAACTCAAATCTCGACAAAAATAGGGATCAAAATAATTGAAGGTAATTCAACAAAAAATGGGTTATAGGTTAATATTAAAGGTAAGTCAATGAATGGGTTGTTAGGCTCAATAGGGGTTCACTAGGGGTTAATTTATGGAGGTAGGCTTTTATGGAGTAAGTGGGTTAAACCCTAGGTGCCTTTATCATTTCGGTATATCAAATCAATGATGTGGTCTCGACATGTATAATCAAAGCAAGTTCTAGAATAGCAAATAAGTATTGACTCACTCAAAGCAACAATAAAAGTGAGCACGAAAGGATGTATGCTCAAAAGGCTCAAAAATCTCACCAGAATTATGGCTTTTGATGTCAATCTGGCGAATTTCAAATCTCAAGATAACATTTAAAATTAGGGAGAACAACCTAGAAAGATTTAAATTCTCAAAAATTTCAACTTATCATGCTTGATTCCCTAATGTCTTAAAGTTTGAATAATCAAAGCATAAGTACCTATGTCTTAATTCTCAACATATCAATAAAAATCATAAATCAATCAGAATTCATCTTAATAGGGGATTGAGAATAATGCAGAGAGTGGTAAAAATTTTTAGGGGTTTCAAAAGAATGCAACGACTGAAAGTGAATCCCCCCCACACTTAAGATGTACATTGCCCTCAATGTACAAAGATAACATTAATAGCAATAGAAGCACAAGATCATAAGATAGGGAAAGAAGTAAAACTCCCTAAATATTGGATGAGACCCTTGAATTGTGAAAGCTGACTTGGAGGAAGGACTACTTGAAGTTCATGATTTTGGGTGACTGAAGAAATTAAGCATAACTGTATAAAATTCAAGTATTACTCGATAAGAATTTAAGTGCAAAATAAAAGGAAAAAGAGAAATAAAAAGTAAAGAAAATGAAAATTAAAATTAAAAATTGAGTAATAGTGATTTGGCCCCACGGGTGTGGCGCACGCCCGTGTGGTGCTTGGGTTGGCCCGTGTGTTTCATGGTCTTATCGGTGTGGCCACGGTTGGTCGGCACGGGCGTGTCCTATACCCGTGTTAATTTCTCAGTTTCACCCATGGCTTATTGGCACAGGCGTGTTGGGACACACGGCCATATAGCACGATCGTGTATTTTGGTATTCGCTTCTTCCACAGCCGTGTTTAGAATCACACACCCGTGTATGAATTGACAGGTTTGGCCACGGCAGTATCGCACGGCCGTGTTTCTACCCGTGGGGTGTCCACGGCATTAGGCACGCCCGTGTGTCTGGTCGTGTGGTCCTGGGGGATCTGCGTTTTAAGGAGTTAGTTATGAATCTAAGAAAATCAAACTTGATAGTGCTCGGGTTGCCTCCTGAGAAGCACTTGTTTATAGTCTAAGCTCAACTTTTTACCTGCACCTTTATGAGGGATTGTGGAGCCTACACTCCTCTCTATCATTCTTAAAGTCGTCACTATAATATAGTATGAGTCGATGACCGTTTACCTTGAAAGTTCCTTGGGTTGGATGTGTTACCTAAATTGTGCCGTAGGGAAGAACACTTTGGACTATGAATGGGCCTGACCATCTCGACTTTAGCTTTCTAGGGAAAAATTTAAGCCTTGAGTTGTGCAGCAAAACAAGATCACCAGGCTTAAATTGTTTATGTTGCTTCAGACGAGCATCGTGGCGTCGCTTTGTGATTTCCTTGTATAAGCGTGAGTTTTCATATGCATTGCAACACCATTCGTCCAACTCATTTAGCTGCATGAGTCTCTTTTCACCTGCAAGATCAGGGTCAAGGTTTAAAAACTTAATGGCCCAAAATGCTTTATGTTCTAGCTGAAAGGGTAAATGACAATTTTTCCCATAAACGAGTCTATAAGGCGATGTTTCTGTGGGAGTTTTGAAGGCGGTCCTATAGGCCCATAAAGCGTCATCTACTTTATTGCCCAATCTTTTCTATTTGCTTGTACGGTTTTCTCTAAGATGCGTTTTAGCTCTCTATTAGCTACTTCAACTTGTCCACTGGTTTGAGGGTGGTAAGGGGTGGCTGTTCTATGGTACACTCCATATTTCTGTAAGACTTTTTCAAACTGAGCATTGCAAAAATGCTTTCCACTATCACTGATAATTGCTCTTGGTGTTCCAAATCGAGAAAAATTTTTTTTAAGGAATTTTACTACCATTCTAGCATCATTAGTAGGTAAGGCTTGGGCTTCTACCCATTTAGACACGTAATCAACTGCTATTAAAATGTATTTATTTCCGAATGAACTAGGGAATGGACCCATGAAATCTATGCCTCACACATCAAATATTTCACATTCAAGCATATATGTCTAAGGCATTTCATCACATTTAGAGATATTACCTGTTCGTTGATATTTATCACAAGAAATAGCATACATGTTGGCGTCTTTGAATAATGTAGGCCAATAAAAACCTGATTCGAGTATTTTATGGACGGTCTTAGTTCCACTGTAATGTCCTCCTGTTGGTCCTGAATGGCAGTGTTCCAAAATCTTATTCGCTTCAGTTGTTGTGACACATCTTCGAATGACTTGGTCTGCACAAATACGAAAAAGAAAAGGGTCTTCCCAAAAGTAATTTTTCACATTAGTAAAGAATCACTTCTTTTGCTAATATGTCAACCCTTTTGGGATTATGTTAGTAGCTAAGTAATTTGTGATGTTAGCAAACCAAGGTACCTCAAAATCAGATATGACTAAGAGTTGTTCTTTAGGAAACGAGTCGTTTATTTCAGCTTCATCAAGTTCTTTGAGATGTGGGTTCTCAAGCTTTGAAAGGTGATCTGCTGCTAAGTTTTCAGCTCTTTTTTTGTCTTGTATTTCCAAGTCGAATTCCTGTAACAATAGAATCCATCTTATTAGTCGAGGTTTTGCATCGGACTTGGTTAAAAGATAGCGAAGAGCAGAATGATCAGTATAAACGATGACTTTAGACAATATTAGATATGGTCTAAATTTATCGAACGTAAAATCCACAACTAGCAATTCTTTTTCTGTGGTAGTGTAGTTCTCTTATGCTGCTGTTAGAGTTTTGCTAGCATAGTAGATTGGCTGAAAATGCTTGTCTCTTCGCTGTCCAAGAACTGCACCTACTGCAAAATCACTCGCATCACACATTAGATCAAAAGGTAAATTCCAATCAGGTACAATTATGATCGGAGCATTGGTGAGTTTCTCTTTGAGAGTGTTAAATGCCTCTAAACATTCCTGATCAAAATTGAAAGGTACGTCTTTTTCTAGTAATTTTGTTAATGGATTAGCTATTTTAGAAAAGTCTTTAATGAATCTTCTATAAAAACCAACATGTCCTAAAAAGCTTCTAATTGCCTTAACTGAACTAGGGGGAGGTAGTTTTTCAATGGTCTCAACTTTTTCTTTATCTACTTCTATCCCTTTTCTAGAAATTGTGTCCTAGCACAATACTTTTTCGTACCATAAAATAGTATTTTTACCAATTGAGAACAAGATTTGTTTCTTCACATCTTATCAAGACTCGTTCTAAATTTTTGAGGCAAAGTTGGAAAGAGTTACCGAATATCGAGAAGTCATCCATGAATACCTCCACGATATTCTCCACAAGTTCATTAAAAATTGCTAGCATGCAACACTGAAAAGTAGCAAGAGCATTACATAATCCAAAAGGCATTCTACGATAAGCAAACGTACCGTATGGACAAGTGAATGACGTCTTCTCTTGATCTTCAAGAGCTATCGGGATTTGGAAACAGCCAGAAAGTCCATCCAAAAAACAGTAGTACATATGTCCTGATAGTCTTTCTAACATCTGATCAATGAAAGGGAAGGGGAAGTGATCCTTTCTCGTGGCGTCATTCAATTTCTTGTAATCAATACAAACCCTCCAACTTGTGACAGTTCTTATAGGGATTAATTCATTCTTTTCATTGGTCACGACAGTCATGCCACCTTTCTTAGGAACCACCTGCACAGGACTTACCCAAACACTATCAGAAATAGAATAAATAATTCTAGCATCTAGAAGTTTAATTACCTCAATTTTGACCACGTCCTTCATGTTGGGGTTCAGTCTCCTTTGAGCTTGCACACATGGTTTGTATTCATCCTTCATCAAAATTTTGTAGGTGCAAAAGGAAGGACTAATTCTTTTGATGTCAGAAATTTTCCAAGCTATGGCTCTTTTATGCTTTTGTAACACTTGAATTAATTCTTCTTTTTCCTTAGGTTGCAATTCTGAGGCAATAATGACTGGTTGTCTCCCAAAAATGCATATTCTAAGTGCTTGGGTAATTGTTTGAGATCTAATTTGGGAGGTTCGTCAATAGACGGTTTCTGTCTTAGCTCATCCTTGATTTCAATGCCCTCATAATCTATTTGTCTTGAGGAAGATTCGTTGGAGTTTAGCTCAGTTATTACCTTTTCCATCTTAGTGGTGACTTCGTGCTCTCCCCTACTTTGAACGAGAGACGCTTCCAATGTGTCTTTAAGAGTGATTTCCTGAAAAGAATCTTGAATAGAGTGATCAATAGAATCAATAAAATAACAGGAATCATCTTGTTCCCTAGCAAATCGCATGGCATCATAAATTTTAAACACAATCTCTTCATCACCTACCCTAAGCACAAGTTTACCATCTCCTACATCAATAACAGCTATTGTAGTAGCTAAAAATGGTTGTCCTAGGATTAAGGATACCTCAACATCCTCATCCATATCTAATATGACAAAGTCAACAGGGAATATAAATTTGTCCACCTTAACTAATACATCTTCAATGATACCCCTAGGATATTTAACAGATCTATCGGCTAATTAAATACTCATCCTAGTGGGTTTTGGTTCCCCTAAGCCTAGTTGTTTGAACATTTTATAGGGAATCAAGTTAATGCTAGCACCTAAGTCTGCTAATGCCTTTTCAATATTTAAATTACCAATAAAACAGGGAATAGTAAAGCTTCTTGGATCTTTCAATTTTGTTGGGAGTTTATTCTAGAGAATCGCTGAACACTCTTTGTTAAGTTCCACTATAGACAGTTCTTCAAACCTCCTTTTGTTTGTAAGAAATTCTTTCAAAAATTTTGCATATGTTGGCATCTGTGAAATAGCTTCAACAAAAGGTAAGTTAATGTGTAACTGCTTAAAAAGTTCAAGAAATTTACCGAATTAAGCATCCATGCGGTCTTTCTTCAATTTTGCTGGGTATGGGATTAGTGGTCTATATTCTTTGAGTACTGCTGGGGTGCTTTCTTTGGGTTCAGCTTCCTTAACTTTTTCTTTTTCAACCTCTTGTAATACCCTCTTTTCAGGTTCAACTAGTGTTTTCCCACTCCTTAGTGTAACAGCTTTAAAATGCTCTTTAGATTTAGTTTTTTGTTGCTCGGTAACCCACCTTGTGGTCTTTCAGAGATTAGCTTAGCGAACTAGCCTATTTGAGTTTCGAGTCCTTAAATGGATGCTTGCTGGTTCTTTAGTGCCGTTTCAGTATTTTGGAAATGAGTTTCTGACATGGCGATAAATTTTGTGAGCATCTCTTCAAGGTTCAGCTTTTTCTCTTGTTGGAACGATAGTTGTTGAAATCCCGAAGGAGGTGGTTGTCTTTGATTTCCTTGTCCTCCCCATGAAAAATTAGGGTGGTTCCTCCAACCTGCATTGTGAGTATTACTATAAGGGTTATTTTGAGATCTAGAATTATTACCCATATAGTTTGCTTGCTCGATTTCCATGCCATGTCCATAGGAGGAGCAATCGAGATTGTACATGTTTCCTTGAATTGAGTCATACTGCATCACTGGGTGTACCTGTGTAGAACCAACAAAGTTATCAATTTTTTATTAAGAAGTTCTACTTGATTAGAATGCATAGTGACTCCATCAATATTAAAAACTCCGGCAGATTTCTGTGGCTTTGTTCTCATGACTTGCCACTGATAGTTATTCAGTGACATCTCTTCTATAAACTCATAAGCTGCTTCTGGTGTTTTATTATTAATTTTTCCACCAGCGGCTGCATCGATCATCTACCTTGTTGAGGGATTCAAACCGTTGTGGAAGGTTTGAACTTGTAGCCACAAAGGTAATCCATGGTGAGGGCACCTTCTCAAGAGATCTTTGTATCTCTCCCATGCGTCGTAGAGTGTCTCTAAATCCATCTGCACAAAAGAAGAAATATCATTCCTTAACTGTTTCAGCCGGCGGAAAATACTTAAGTAAAAACTTCTCGGTCATTTGTTCCCATGTAGTGATAGACCCTCGTGGTAGAGAGTTCAACCATTGTTTGGCTTTGTTTCTCAAGGAGAATGGGAATAGCCGAAGACGAATGGCATCATCAGAAATGCCATTTATTTTGAACGTATCGCATAATTCCAAAAAGTTGGCTAGATGCGAGTTAGGATCTTCATCCTGGAAACCATCAAACTGAACAAAGTGTTAGGTTTAGTTCAAAATTATTTGCAGCAATAGTAGGCCTAACAATGCTAGATTCAGTACCGGCTAAATTAGGTTTAGCACAATCATACATAGTACGTGGAGCAAGATTTTGCTTAATAGGATTTGCGGATACTACAGAAGGTAGCTGATTATCCTGATTGGCTTTCATATCTTCAGTAGGTTCTGGCTCTTTTTCTTGTCCTTGTTCAGGGTACTATAAACTTCTTCTTATCTCTCTGCGAGTTCTATGAACTGTAGCTTCTAAATTGTTATCAAATGTAAAGGTCCCCCTGGGTTTCTTCTAGTCATAAACTAGAGATACCTGGAAGGAAAAAGAAAATTTAAGTAAATAAAAACTAAATATAAAAATGAAAAATAAATAAAAATAGTAATGGCTAAAGTAGTAGAAATCGAGTGTTCCTAATATCTTACCTCCCCGGCAACTGCGCCAAAAACTTGATCTCGTGATTTGTGATGAAGTAATAAAAGTTGATCGTATCTGGAAACTAACTAATATCACGATAAAAGGCAAGTGCACCTATCGGATAGTAGTATAGTCAGTGGCAAGACCGGAATATCGAATCCAAGGAACTAAAAGTACTAGTAATGACTTCTTTCCTATTATCTAGCCTAAAAATAAAGAGTTTGATTGTAAACTATTCTAAACTAAACTAAAGAAATGACAAAGAGTAAATTGGGAAATTGCTTTTCGAAAAAACTGATTGATGAGGGCAATACCTAAGAAAGAATCCACCTAGACTTCACTTGTTATCTAACTCTGAACCAGATGATTTCTTCATTTAATTTGATCCGTAGAGATCCCTAAATTATGTTAATACCTCCGTCGAGGATAAGAACAACTAATCCTAGGTTGATTAACTGAAATCTCTTTCTAGTTAAAACCCCTAGTCTCGCATTAACTCGATCTATGGCTCCCCATATTAGATTTGACTCTAATCCGGCAGATTTTCATCATCTTATGTCTAGGATTGTGATCAACTCCGCTTAATTGTGTTTGATCTACTCCTATGCAGGGACTTTTGCTCCTCTACATAAGCACATTCGACTTAAATCAATATCCCAGAAATATCAATTTAAGAATTAAAAACAAAATTAAGAACAAATCAAATATTTATCACACAGTTCAGATAACAATAACAAGATCTGTCTTAGGTTTCATCCCCCTTAGATATTTGGGGTTTTAGTTCATAATTGTAAAAAGAAACATCTCAAAATAAAGAAAATAGCAAATCATAAGAAAACCCAAAACTCCTGAAAGGATTGAAGGGAAATCCTCTGTCTTGATGTAGATCCTGGCTTTTGAGATGGATCAATCAGCTTTCCTTCGAGTAATTCCCTACCTTTAACTCCCCGTCTTGGCAGGAATAATGTGTGTTCTTGTAGGTTCCTCCTAGGGTCTTTATATAGAGTTTAGAATGTCTTTCTTAGCCCCTAAGTAGCCTTTTCTGAGTGAAATTGGACTTCCTCACGACAGAGACACGCCCGTGTGCCAGTGTTCGAGCCTATTAATATGGCATAGCCGTGTGACACGTCTGTGTGACGAACCTCCAAGCCGTGTTGATTATTGATTATTAAAGGGTTAGGAGCACCAAATTCCACACATTCAGTGATAATTCATCCAGAAATTAGGCTAAGCATGAGGTAAAAATATGTATAATTTACGGTTTATCAAATGCATTCCAATTAGTTGAGCGATCCTAACTAGATGATGACTAGTAGACACATAATTGAAAAGTGCAATTCTCAATTTAGATCCTTAAACCCGACTAAGTTGAGGTTCGCAATATTTTTAGTTAGCTCTATTGCCTTGCATAGTTTTTAGGTTTATGTAATTAAATTGTTGCAAATGTAAATGTCCCTGTGACCTTACATAAATGCTAAGAAAATCTTAGTTAATATGATCAGTAAAATGCATATTTAACTAAGTAAAAGACTCCAAAAGGACTTAATTTGGTTTCCAAACTCATGAAAGATTGAGTTGCCGTAGAAGTATTTTCGAACATTGTTAAGCATGATAAAGTAAGTTGAATTGATTACTATCATTATCCTAGCCCATTTAATGTTGATTGTTTTTGTTGCTAAAGCCATTCATTCATACATTTAGGAAAATTGCATCTAGATTAGAATTGCATACGGATCAATCTTTGCATTTGATTAATTTTACTTAGTTTAATCATTACCATCCAAATTATTAAGTTTTTACATCAAATTATGAATTTATAATTTTGCAATTAATTTATTGAGCTTATACAGTCCCTGTGGAGACAATAAATCATTTTACTTACTTATTTTTTAAACGATTGTGCACACTTACGCATATTTCTCGTTACACCTATAAGCTAACATCTCTCCGAAACACACTTGGGCACTAAGTTACATGTCCGAAGGCTTTACATTTGCCCCCAGTAACACACCAGAATCTTTATACATATAACATGATAGTCTGTAACAAATGTTGGACTTCAACATATTCAGTGAATAGCAACAAGTCAATAGTCATTATCTCAACACAATCAAACTCGTATTGCGTGCATTAAAAACCTATTGGCATGCCAATTGTATCTTATCCTATATTCATCGGTTTAATGTAATATCGAATAACAGTGGTCAAATCAATTATTTTCTTGACTCACATCAATTTATTTCAATTCAATTTTGTCAAAATATTCAACAATCTCAACTCATAGTTAATATAACATTTAATTTAATCCAAAACTAAAATGTACAAACTTACAAGGCTAAACTTCAAAGACAATAAAAGTTCAGGGACTACTCAGCAACTTTCCCTTTTCCTTAGTTATCTACTTGTTATTGATATGCACAAACCTTGGTGTAGTTGAATTTTAAGCTCTGTTAATGGAGTTTCTTTTTTCAATTTTCAGTGAAGAAACTAAAGAATAAAGATGATGCCTCCACATTAACTTTTGTTTTATTATTTTAATAAATTTATTTTTATTTAAAACAAACATATATTTAATAACATAACTAAATGTCAAATGACCATTAACAAAAATGTGGCTAAATTGCCTTATAAATCCATCATTTTATGCTTTGTACTCAATTAACTTAATTAACCATTAGTAGTTGACTTTAGCAAACTTTATGATTTATCCCCTTTTTTATAATTAACTATCTAAACATTAAAATTTCTTAACCAAACATTAATACGACACTAATGACTTTGTAAATATTAAATAATTAATATTTACTGATTGACACATCAGAATGTGGCACTGAAACCACTGTTTCCAACACCACTAGAAAATGTGCTATTATATGTACCCTACGTATGTATTAATATTCATGTTACGTTTTCATTATATACCCCAAATGTATTCAAAATATTTAAATAATATTGTGATTCAGGAATTTACCCAATTTCACTAAATTTTTGCGTCAGTCTGCATTCTTGAACTCCCAAGGAAAATTAACCGCGATGTGGCAGATGCAGTAAACAGATCTTTATGGAACCTGAGATCATCAAATCACAATAATCAACCCTTTCAATCTGTTAGAGATAATACAAATGTTGCCTACTCTAACAGCATCACTCTACAAATTCATTAAGAAAAATTCCCACGATTACATTTCCTTCTTTTCCACGATCACAAACACAATTGGTAAGACGTTCCGATTCCTGTCTTGTGCAACCGCAATAAGGAGTATCTGGGTATATTTCCTATATAACTATGTATCATCAACTTGCAAAAGCGACTTGCAGTGTGCAAAGGCCTGAATGCATGGATCGAATGTCCAAAACATCCGATGGAAAACTCTTCTCCCCAGTTGATGTTGGCCTTCCAGGCTATAATAAGGTCGCATCTACAACTGTACTCGGCACGTACTGCTGCATCGCTACTATCCATCATTGAAGATCGTTGTATGACATATCCCAGTCACTATACAATTACTCCATCGCTATCTATTTCACCTACCATGCTTTGTTGTACGACAACCTGTACTAGAACAGGGCCTGCATTTTGGCAAAGATGATTGATATAGGAATGGTGGGCATGTCATTCACCACCAGCATGATGCAGTTGCAGATTTTTTTTGCATCTAGTTTGCAATAGTTTTGCGTTATACGTGTGGACGTGCATGTATGGGGCTTTTCAAGTTTCTAAATGCACAATTGTTGAGTCCTCTACCCCAATGCAACTCAAATCTGCCAATAGAAACCCTCCCAAGACCTCCAACTTTGTCCAACATATAAGGTTGGTGTAGACTTGATGACTTTTTAGTCCACCAACACCTTCATGTTGTACCGCTTGATTGCATGTAAGCAATCCTACTTACTTGGGAATCATTGCCTTACGAACAAATCTTCTATTTTCGAAGATCTTAGCAATCGATGAGTAGGTAATATATCTTCGTACTTGGGGAAATTAGGTGTATGTGCCGCATTGGGGTCATTTCGTATAATAATCCCATGAATCGAGTGCCCGACTGAAAGGGATTGTAGATTTTCACCCTCCTCTGCACCTTCATCGTCAATATCATTTGAGACTTCATCTTGATCGGGGTCACTATATTCTTCACCATCGTGGTGAGAATGAACATCATTATTAGAACTTTCTTTATCATTTGCATTGGTGCTTCTTACCTCAGGATGTATCTCTAAATGACGTGTAACAACCCGTTTTTCAGTGGTGTTGAAAATAATTATTTCGGGGCCACCAAATCCGATGAGTAAGTTTGTATATATTATTATTTTAAATTTACAAGTCGATTATGGTTTTTAAAAGATTTTTGATATGGTAATTTAGGCTATTCGAATGATTAATTAAGTTCAAGAGGTAAGACCCTAAGGTCAAGTGGTTTTAGAAAGGTATCGGGACCTCATTTCTATAAACCAAGCCATAAATCTTTTTCTAAATATTTATGGAGTTTCATTAAAGTGGTATTAAATTTTCATTGAAAATTTTTAACGTTTTGATAGTTAATTAATTAGAAAGGACTAAATCGTAAAATATGTAAAATTTGATCACTATTTGATTTGAGTGATTAAATGGTTAATTGAATAAAGGAAAAGGGACTTAAATGGTAATTAGACTATTTAAGAATGTAGAGGACAGTTTTGAGCAACTAAAAGCATGAAAATTTGATGATTATTAAATGGACAAAATGGTAATGTGATAATTAAATTAAATAAAAAAAAACCAAAATGTTACATCATCATTTTCATGTATTCTTCACAAATGGAAAGAAGAAAGAAACCATGGTTATACCTTCAAGCTTTGGCCATGCTTTGGATGATGCATGTAAGTCCGATTTAGCCCCGTTTTTAATAATTTTTATATTTATGATATCGTTGCAACTAGGTCCAACTAGCCCGTACCTTCGATTTTGAAATTTTTAAAGATTTTGAATGATTCCATTGATGAACCTTGTGATGTTAGATGTTAAATGATGAATTTGAGATATTTTTTGTTATTTAAAAGTATTTTATTAAGTGACTTTTGATGAATTTATCAATTAGGGACTAAATGTTGAAATAGTAAAAATATAAGGATTTGATGTGGAATTATCACAATAATGGGCTGTATTGGATGCCATAAGTATTCAGCTAGGCTCAATTGTTGGTAAAAATGGTTAAATTGCATGTTTTAGGCTTAGGGACTAAACTGAATAAAAGTAAAACTTTAGGGGTAATTTTGTAAAAATTTCAAAAATGACGAATTTGCATAAAATAAATTGTTTTACTATATAAATTAATAGATTGAATGAAATTATTAATTTAGATCAAGATTGGGTGGAAAAATCGAGGAGAATGAAAAATTACCAAAATGCCCATATACTTTAACGTTTCTGCAATTTAGTCTGGTAAGTTCGTATGGTTAGAATTTAACATCGATATGATTTTTTAGTAGATTAACATGGTACAACTTGTATATTTATTTTTAATTGTTGATAATTAATGGTAATTTGATATTATAATATTGAATTGATGCTCGGTTTGATTTGAATGCAGGATAGAATACAGTGATTATTTAGTGTGTTAAGGGGGATTGGAGTGTAGATGGTTGTGGAGTGACGTACATTCATGATAACCGAGTAAAAAGAGGTTCAACATTTTTTGTGAACTCTTGTGTTATACTCTCTATTTGGTGTGTTGGTTGGACTAGCTCTTATGAGCACTGGTGTGATGGTTAGATTAGCTCTTATGAGCACTGGTGTGATGGTTAGATTATGTAACACCCCTAACCCGTATCTGTCACCGGATTAGGGTTACAAGGCATTACCAAAGAAAATACAACTTTCATACATTCACATAATCACATAGGTCATATTCGCAAATATATATATATAACATATTGCTAATTAAATATTAAACTTAAATTATTAGTCACATTAAATTTATAAATCATATCTCAAAGTTCAATCGAATTCATTTGAAACATATACTGTATTTTCAAGTCAATATACATATCTCAAAGCCACACAAAATGCTTTAAAATACATATATAAATCGTGAGCTTATCATTATAATGATATTCGAATTTTTAATAATTACTAATCACTTATTCTCATAATTATAAACATGCACTTAATTGACCAAACAAAATATTTTACAAAGTTTAATATCCAATATCATATGCAGCATTAGAAATGATCATTATGAACAAACATACTTGGAACATTTTTTAAAGACTAAACATACCAGTTTTGTATTTACAAGACCATGCGCATATGACCATATTAATTTAAACCATTTTGAGATCACATAACAACTAATAGTGTACTCAATTCACATATCAATTATCATACCTAAGTTACAACCGCATAACCAAAACACTAACTAAATTTTAACAACAAATCACGCCCAACATTAACATTAACTATGTACCAAAGTAAGCATCAGCTCATCCATTAATTCACATCTATTTTACTATTATACCAATCATCATTTTCGGTCACAATTAATAAATTCATAGTACACCTAGTTTATTAGCATATTAGTAAGTCTAAATAACATACCAACTTGTCATTACTTGGCCAACTCATTACATTAGCAACTATGACATATGTGCATATATAAATATGTATATAAATTTATTTTAACATGTCATGACAGAACATAGGTATATCATCTATCATTTCCACACCAATTCTTATTACAAAACATACATCCCCATTAAGCCAACATCATACCACAACTGAAACCTATCCCTCAACCAATTTATAGCATAAATACAACTTCAAAATAAATTTAGATCATGGACGAATATACATCATGCTCTTTCATACTCTTTAGCCGAATCATATAGTAAAATCTCACAAGCATACATAATATGTGTTAAACTTACTAGTATGAACTAATTCATAAGTTATTCATGACAAAACCAATCAAGACATATGATCAAGATACCAATCATACAAGTTATGATCCATACTTACCAAAAAGACTTATATCATAACCAAATCATCAAAACCAAACACATCAAACATTTAACCAAGAACATATAAAACCAAGCTTAAACATAATGATCAAGCTATTTTTGCATGGCTTTATATATATACAACTTCAAAACTAACCAAAAACATAAGCTAGCCTATACATGCCATAGGTTCAAAGTTCAACTTTTAACAAAATACCAAAATAAAGATCGATAGTGTGACGGATTTCTCTGACGATCCCCGAGCTCGTAACTAGCTTCCAAAATCTATAAAACAAAGAACATACACGCATAGAGTAAGCTTGAATAGCTTAGTAAGTCATAAGCAAATAAATCATTTTAATGACATTCATAATTCAAATTAACTAAACTGAATCATGCTAACCATAACCGCATATACATTTATCAAGCTTGCAACTTCATATATCAATACATATACTTTAGCATTATTTATCCACTTGGTCGAATACACATATATTCATAAGCATATTTAATTCTCACTTTCATAATGCACATTTCATATATTCATATAAAATATATACTTACCTTATTACTCAATCATTTAACTTAGCACATACCTGACCTTTTAGCTCGATTTCACATTTGATCTTAACTCGATATTGCCCGTTGAACCATTCGGAAATGATAAGGATACTCGGATAGTCGAAAAGCTCGTACAATGCCAACGTCCTAGACGTGGTCTTACATGTAATCACATATTGATGACACTGTCCCAAATAGGGTCTTACACGAATCAAATACGATGCCGATGTCCCAGACATGGTCTTACACGTAAATCATAAGTCGATGCCAACGTCCCAGACATGGTCTTACACGAAAATACATATTAGAATCCTATGTCATGACATATGTATCCTAACTATTCCTAAGGTTCGTACAGGATTTCGGACGTCGTAACTCGGTCAATTCAGGCTCGTAAATACTTCTCCCATACTTATACAAATTTGACTTGAACATATATACAAGTAATAATTCAATTCGGCACAAATAAAATATATACAATCGAATTTAACTATATTTATTTACTTATGAGCTTACCTTTGATGAAGACGAACGAACCGGGACGTCTATTTGATAATTTTAGATTTCCCTCGATCCAAATCCGATTTCCTCTTTTATTGATCTAATTCAATATAAATTTGACTTATTTAATCATATATTCAATCAAATTCATCCAAAAACACATAAATGGGCTAATTACACTTTTGCCCATGACATTTCACATTTTTCACAATTTAGTCCATATTTCACAAAACACAAAATATTCAAAATTTCACCATACCCATGCTTGGTCGAATTTCACTAAGGTCCCTAGCAGCCCATTTTTTTTATTTATTTCACATTTTGACCTCTCAATTTATAAAATTCACAATTTAATCCCAAATAGGCATTTTACTAAAAATAAATTAATTAAACATGAAAATCTATTAACACATATTTATTTTTCATCCTCAAACACAAAAATCATCAAGATTTCAACAATTTCAAATCTCAAATTCATCATCAATTCTAAAAATTAAAGCATGGGCTAGCTAAAACACGAAGCAATGATATTAAAAACGTAAAAATTATCAAAAATCAAGCTTAACACATACCTAATTTGAAGAACACAAGGGCCGAACCTTTAAAACTCTTTTCTTTCTCTTTTATTTTGAAGTTTCAGCAACCAAGATGAACACATGCATGTTTTGTTATGTTTTATTTTATTTAATATCATTTTAACAAATAATTTACTAAATTAACCTTTATAAATTAATTTGAAAATATTATAATCAATGTCCATAATCATCCATGCATGTTCCCAAAGGTCAAGTTACATCTTAACGACTCCACATTATAAAAAAATAGCAATGTAGCACTTTAACAATTAGCTAGTCACTTTTACATTTTACGCGATTAAGTCCTTTTATTAAATTGGACACTCAAACGATAAAATTAAATCATGAAAATTTCACACATATAAATTAACATGCTGTAGACACCAAAAATAATATTAAAATATTTTTTTGACTCAGATTTGTGGTCCTGAAACCACTTTTCAGACTAGGGTCTAAACTGGGTTGTTACAGATTAGCTCTTATAAGCATTGGTGTGTTGATTGGATTAGCTCTTCTGAGCATTAGTGTGCTGGAGGGATTGCCTCGTGTGATTTTCTGGTGTGTTTTGGGTGGACTGACGATGTACTCTTATCTGTAAGTCGTTCTTCGAATGGAAAATTTCGGTAAGATAGTTTATTTAATAAATTTGAAAGATTTGTTATTTATTGAATATTGATCTGAACATTAATAAATTTATCAGTTGAAATTGTGAATGATGCTTAGGTTTGTTCTAAGCTTGTGATTCCATTATGTCATGTTTAATATTAATGATATACATTGAAATGGTATATGGCCAAATAGAAATATGCTTATGTTTATGAAAAGGTGGTAAGATTCAAAGGTGTATTTTCTTATAAAATGGTTTATCATGTGATTGATCCCAAATGAGTTATATACATAAATGCATTAACTTGTGTATAGATGACGATGATTAGGCTTATGTCAAGCTTGAGATTATGATTGATGTTTATGCTTATGTGTGGTATTATACAAATCAAACGGGTAAGAAAAGGTAATGAAATGGTAAGTTCATTATTAAAATGTGATATGATGAAAAAGGGATTAATGAGTTGAATGGTGTATTTATATATATGAGAAATTACGTATGTTATGAATGAACTCACCTTTAAGTTGAATAAATATACTAACTAGTGAATTGGTGTTGTTATTTAAGTTTATGCTTAGTAAATGAAATGAAAAGTTAATGATGATGTATAATGATTTTTAAAATCTTATGATGTTAGGAATGAAAAATATATATATGATGTTGATAGACTTATTTATAAGTTGATGGTTATATAGTTGATAAATCTTGAGGCATTGGTATAGGTTTATATTTAACCTATAAAGTTCATTATTGAAATGGAATGTTCTGTTTAAAGTTTATACGATCTTACCAAGCATTCATTACTTACGTAGTTATTTTCCTTTACTTTATAGATTATCGAAAGCTCGATCAAGTTAGAAGCTCGTCAGAGATCTATCACACTATCCATCAATTATATCAGTAGATATGATATCTTGATCAAGGTTATAATGGCATGTATTGGTAAATTGTGTTTGATGATATGTTGTTATGTTTGGCTTGTAAATATGGTATTTTGTTTGGTGTGCTTTTGGCTTTTGATGTCTTGATGGTTGGTGTTTTTATTGCCAAATTGATGCGTGGGTTAAATGGCCAAAGTGGTATGTGTTGACATGGTTGAAATGTAGTCAATTAGGTTATGTGTTGATATGGAAATTAGTTAAGGTTATTTGGATGAAACATGATCATTTTGATGCAAAAGTATGTATGAATGCTTGGTTGTGATTAAGGTGCCTAAATGGCATACTGGTTGAATGGACTTATGGTATATCGAAATAATCTTATTATGAATATTTTGGCATGTTTTGGTGCCTTGCTTATAGGTTCATTTGGCATGTTAGTACTTGTTGAAATTGGGTAAAAGAAAAGGCTTGATTTTGACAAGTAGATGGTCACCAGTAAATTTGGCAACGTAGTATACGCCAGCAGGTCTGGTGAGTTGAAGTACGCCAATAGGTCTTACGAGTTAGTGCTTGCCAGTTGGGCTAGCGAGTTGGTATTTGTCAGTGGATTTAGCGAACCATGATCGCCAGTAGGCTCGGTGAAGAAGGGATTGCTAGTGGACTTGGCGAGGAGGTTTTCCCTAGTGGCCTAACAAGCTACAATCACTGTTTTGGCTGAGAGTCATAATTAGGAGTAGTTAATGAAAGTTATACATGAAATAGGAAGTCAACTTATATTACAACACCATTCATGCATGTAACTTCTTCCTACTTCTACTACAACTCAAGTGTCCTAAGAACATTAGAACACTTAATGCCTATATATTAAGCCTTTTTTCATTAGAAATATCATATTTTGTTATGCAACAATATTCTCTCAAATTCATTATTGATTATTCTATTATGAAGCTCTAAGAACCCAGAACTTAGTTCTTAAAATCTAATGTAAGACTTTGTTTCTATGTTATGATTAAAAGTAATCAAATAAGGTTATCAAGCAAAGGAAACTAGGTTTCTCAAACGATTGGCATATGTGAACTTAGGTTCACTTGTGATTAGGCAAGAGTTTTTATGTGCTTTGTTTGATAGTGACTTGTGTATATTTGTAAATTGCGGACCCAGCAGAACTGTCTACAAGTAAAGACAAGGTAAAAGCGAAGCTTGTTTAAAGTTTACAGCAATTGGTGAGTGTTCAAGGATCGCCACTTGTATGTGTGAACCATAATGTTAATCAAGACCTTAGGGTTTTAACATAAGTTCTGAGAGGAAGCCTTCTCTATAACTCTAATCTGTGATTATGTTTAAAAATGAGGTTTTATGAACAATAACATACGAGCTCTATGAACATTAAGCTCTATATGTTTTACGAGCTCCTCATGATTTGAGAGCTCTATATTTTAAGTATATGTTTTGACACTATATTTTTTTTGGGATCATTGGATATAATGGCATGCCATAGGATTGTGAGTACTCACCTATATATTTTATGTTTCGGGCATTGAGGCCTTGAGACAGGTTGGAGAGATAAGGGAATGTCAAGCTAAACTCTATTTAATCAGACATGTTGGTATATTAGAGAGTGTTTAGCTTTAACACTTATGGGACATGTTAAGTCTCATTGAGTCATTCTGAGGCATTATAAGGAGATTCACTTATCCAACAGTAATGAACATGTGAACAAGATTATGTTTTCTAAAATAATATGTTTTTCAAGTTTTAAAACCATCTGACAGTGTAAGTATTTGCGAATCAGGTTTCACGTAAGTATGGCGAACCCAGTTCACAGTCCTTAGTGATTTCACCAAAGTTTCTGTTTAACCAAAGTTTTGTGCATGCTTTGTGGTTATTTTTTATTGTATATTCACTGGGTTCACAAGAGCTCGCATACTCATTTTTAAACATTGTAAATAGTTAGATTGCAAGGTGAGCAACGGTGAGACGAGTGATCCAAGAAGCGTAATTACCGACAAAGTGATACAAGCAAACCCTGGTTTAAAGGCAATGTGGGACATTCTGTTTGGGCTTAGAGATATCTTTCTGATGGCTTCACTGATTATCATAGGACTCAGTTATTTTATGTTTTCTTATGTCTTCCCATATGTTTTTATTTGTGAACATATATATATATATATATATATATATATATATCATAATCATCTGAGTTTTAAGTACATGAGTTTAAACCAAGTCTGATTTGATGTTTTCTTAAATTACAAGTTCAAATTTAAGTAATTAAATTGATAAACCTAGTATTCACCATAAGCAATAGCATGTAATAAAACAATTTGTATAACTTATAAAGTTCGCCAAAAGTTACTGCAAAGTGACAGAATGCGAACCTCATCAGTTAGCGAACTGCTTCCAGCGAACCCTTAATATTTTATGGTAAACAACATAGGAGAAACCTTGCGATTTGTGTTTGCAGTATCTCTACACAGATTGGTTGATCGCAAAACTTACGCTTATAAAGGAAACTGTTATGCATGTAAACCCTGCTCGCAAGGCTATCATTGTTAGAAAGTCTTAGAACCTTTATGAATGTAAACTTTTAATGAAATAATCATGCGAACCTCATGAGATCAATTAAGCGAACCTTAGAAGAATAGTTATGTGAACCCTTAGCAAATAATGTGCGAACCCTTTTGTAATTGGTAGACCAGTCATATATGTGAAGCCCTAATTGTCCTTACATTGAGATCGTAATTCCTTTGTGGTAAAGACTAAGTATAGGTACTCGCAGTACGTTGAGATCGCATGTATAGTTTGTAGAAGGGTTGTACTCTTATTTGAGAAGCAAACAAAATTCCTATGCTTCCAGATTTGCTAAAGCGTAACAATAAATTTCCTGTATGTAAAGTGACGGTTGTACCTGTCGATTTGTAGTTCTTCTAACCAACTGGCAGTCCATACATGGATATCCTAAACTTGTAAATGATCAACATGAACTCCTTGATTGGAACCAAACCATACTGCTGCAAATGTACAAATGTGAGAAAGATGATCAAGGGTTTCATCCACTTTATAGAAAAGAAGGCAACAGAGACCAAATGTAGGGGTGCTTCTAAATTACGACCCGGACCAACAGTCCATTGTTGTAAATTTTTCATATAAAAACTAGGATCTTGAGAGGTAGTTTGATACGCCATAGAACCAACCATTTATACCTTAATATGGAACTTGGGGAGCTATTGCTATTGATTATCCACTTTTATACCTCTTTGACCGTGAATTCCCTAAAGTGGCCAACTTTCCAAACGAATTTGTCACCTTGCTTGAACAAGGAAAATGCTCTCGATGATGATTCCACCGTCCAACTTTGGCCGTATTGGGTCTGGATTACGTTATAATTCCAATCATTGTTGTATTGCGATCATAAATTGGACATTGGAATTTCTGGTAGCACTTGTCCGGGAATCTGGATTAGGGACAATCCATTGTCTACTATTGAAATGCTTTTGCCATCCCAAATTTGAAAGTCAACTCCCTACAAACAAATGTCGCGACCTTTCAATATGCTTTTCCATATCTAGGAATTGGTTTTCCAGGCCTGAACTTGGAGGAAGTTTTGTCGTGTAAAATATTTAGCCAATAAGAGTAGCTGATTTTGAACATACAATTTAATAGGACATCCACCCAGCTTGGCTTCTCATTTTGCACATTATTAAAAGCTTCCTATAAAAAAGAAAGGTGTTAGTGTTACCATTTTCTGATGGTCTGACGATTTTAGTTTATGAACATTTATTATTTAAGGTCATTTAATGCTCAAAAATTCTCTTCCAACATCATTTATTCAACTTAAAGGGCCATTAAAGCATATCTCCAAATAGGAAACAGGAAATAAATAAATAAATTTAAGTCATAATATAATCAATGGAAAATTTTAAAACATCACTGGATAGTGAAAATCTCAAGGGTTTCTGCATTTAATGCCTTGTAGATGCCACTGATTCTGCATTGAAGAGGTGTTTAACTCGTGAAAGAATAGAATCATGTGCAGGATCATAAGGATAGTTCTTGGATGGAATCTCCAAAATTGCAGGAATAGGCTTGTTATAGCTATCCACTAAAAATCTTATCATATTAGCGACCTGCAATTAAAAGGGTGAAAGCCTTGCTCCTTAATTTAGCCCACAAGACATGAGTTAAGAATGAAATTCAAATATAAATTCTTGTGTATGGATTTGTATCATTATAGATGAAAAAACTAATGAAGTTATATATTCAGAGGATAAGACCTTTTCTTAATCTAATGCCAATATTAGACTGACGAAATTATCAAAGTGAAGGGAAATTCATCAAAATGCCAATAAAAGCATACAACGCTTCTTACCTATCTTAACACCTTGGTACACTAGAATCTCATGTACGTTCACACAAAACTATAGAACTACCCCCTTCATTCACCCCTAAACTATGTCCATATGCTTGGCTTCGACTGAGCAACGAATAATCAATAAAAACTTTACACATAGAACCACATAATAAGGAAAGCACAAAATAGGCCTATAGTTGTCACCCAATGTTTAAGTGCTTCCCTTAAAAAGGGATTTTATGCAATGATGGGTTTTATATTTGATCAAATCTCATAACCAATATCATTGTTTAGTAGTGTCTTTGGTTGTTAATGATCGTCTCATGGAAACGCAAAGCCATGAAAAGTTTGTACAGATAAAATCACTTGAACAATGTACTTCATTATTGAATCTAGTATATTTGCCTTTGATCTGAAGGTGATTTATATTCATATTTCAGTGATAACTAGCCAACATCGACTTCTAAGGATCAGTATGAGTCTGAATTAATGATGATGATGGAAGAAAGAGACATTATAAGATTTGTGTATTTCACAGTTCTCCTCAGTTGCAACTTTTTTGTTCATGACACACCTTAACAATCATAAAGAAATAAATGATTCCATATGATACCACATTAAGCAAACAACTTACATATTGACTAATCAGCACGATTGCAATATCCGTCCTTGTTGTGAACTCTTTAAATGCATCTTCAATTTGTTTAACAGTGGTTTCTAGAAGGTAAAAAACAATAGGCATCCATAAATGAAAGATAAAGATGATGACAATTGGCAATGCCGATGGTTTAAGATAAATAAGGAATCTTCCTATTGAGATATTGTCCATCTTTGTACTTATGCATGAACTTTCTTTTTGACCCAGCTAACTAATTATCATTTCAACAGGAAAAGAGACCAAAACATAGGTTTTCCACTCCAGAAAGAAAGTTGCAGAAGGTAGAATGACTTTTAAACATAGTACTAACAAACATGGTTACATTAAAAAGGCATACTTTTAACTTAAAACACTCTTAAACAACAAATTTCTATATTGATTATAGTAACATGTTCTCCACTCCTTAACTAGGCATCACATAAAGCACAGTCAGGGTGAACGTATATTGTTATATTCAAATAACATGAGGAGATTCAAAGACAGTAATATGGCGACGAGATTGAGAAAGAGCATACGTAAACATCAAACTTTTGAAGTGGTACTAATTAAACTTAGAAAGTTTAAGAGCCTACTTGAGTCCACAATAAGATAATTTGTCTTTCTCCGCAAGTCAACGTTACCCACTCCAGCAAGTAGAAATCCAACCACGGTGTCCTAGCCCCGAAAAATTATATATCAAAACAGGTTAAATAAAATGTAATGGTTTTAGTTTCCGTATTAACAACATTTGCATTAGTGTTCATCAAATCATGTCATAAGAACCCCCTATTCTTGCAATTGTCTATTGATAACATATAGAAGACGGTAAATGACTAAAAGAATGAATTTGGGGGGAATTCGTAAAAATGTATGGTGATGATTAAGCTTTTCCAACAAAATATATCGCAATAATTCATAAAAAGGTCATGATTTTACCTTTCATGATTATATAGATTTGAACTGTATCAACCTTTCATACAAAATGAAGTTTTCAATCGCTAAGCAACATTAATCTAACTCATACAAATACTTTCTACTTGTTTTCTGGATAAATTCTATAGCAATTAACTCAGTCATTCTTTAAAAATAAATAAAGTAAGGGTTAGTTTGGCAATGCTTTTGAGAAGTGCTTTTGAAAAGTTTGGTTTAAAAATGGATTGTTTAGCATTACTGTCAAAAAGTACTTTTGAGAAATAAAATGTTCATTTTAGACATCTTGTTATCAAGTAACAAATATGCATTTAAATAATATTTAAATTATTTAATATTATTATATTTTAGTAAAAATATAAAAAATTTTATTATAACTTGTTAATATTTTAATATATGAAATATAAATTTTAAATATTTTTAAGCAATAAATATTAATTATTTATAAAATTTAATTAGAATATATAAATTATATTTTAAATATTTAAATATAACAATTAAATATTTGTAATTAATATTTTAAAAAATATTTTTTATTTTTAATTAATGATTTTAACACATTTGCAATTAAACCCAAAAAAAAAAGAAATTATAATGTTATCGGAGGGGTGAAAAAGTAATTAAGCACTAAAAAGTACTTTTGGGAGAGGAAAAGCTAAAAATTTTAGTTTCTCATTTTTTAAAATACTTCTAAAAAGCTAAAAATTTCAGCAAAAAACAGCTTATTCTGCATAATTTTTCTTTCAAAAGTGCTTTTGGAGCCAGAAGTGTCATGCTCTAAATCTTTATCTAAATTTTGTGAATCTAATTGACATAAAAATCCAAACGTTGAAGATCTAAATTCAAGAAGGATGACCGGCAGAATCATATGGACAATGCAACAAAATGATAAAAACACACCAAAAAGATTAGAGATGTGTGTACTGATTTATGCCCACTTCAAAAGTTGTACCCACCTCGTCGGCGATCATAGCAATAAGAGCAGAGTTGCTAGTGGGAATATGAGCTGTATTCGCCATTGATGAACTTTTGAACTATCAAATCACAAAAACCAAAGATATGAATCACAGGCGGGTACATTTGAACAATGGCCTAAAATCTACGCTTCTATTGTTTATTTATTTTGGATCAAATAAGACGACACAAAGAAATCTACCTTTACTCAAGGATCATCTACGCCTACTTTCGTCGTTCAATTTGAATAACTTCGCAATTTGCAGTGTATAAATTGCTTCTACCAGATTGTAACCGTGGTCGCCGTATTATCCGCCAAAGCCCAAGACTTTTGCATATTAAAATTAAGAAATTGTCAAAAGAATTATATATCAAAATTTTCATTGAATTTTGTTCCATGAATTAAATTGAGAAAAATACTAAAATCATCAAATTAAAATAAAATATGTTATCTAAATTTTTTAAAACATTAATTACTTTTACTAAAAAAATAATCCCCTTTTCTAAAAAAATCTTTTTAAGATATAATATTTATATATAATAATTGTCACTCTCCTTGTGACCCATTCCCCGTCCCCCTTTTGAAAAAGATGGATTATAAGATTGTTGATACTTTATCACTTATACTAATTACGACAGTTATCCTACTCTTATGTATTTTTTTAGTGAATAAAAAAGTAATTTGTTAATTTCATATTTGATTTTTCTACATTTAGTATTTAGGTAAGTTCCGCTCCATAAAACCTATGTAACACTTGTTACCCAAATAAATTCGAGTAATAAATATTACATTAATCACATAACATTCTTTACATTATCAAATATTTATAATTTGGACTTCTCTTTAATGAATTTAAGGTCTCATTACACTTTTGAGAATATAATTAGACTATTAATAAGGATTAATTGTATATAAAGTTTGTTTTGGGGCTCATTTAATACAAATAAAAATTTTCAGTTGCCGGTTCGTATGTCTCAATACCAAAACAATATTTCTCAAGACATTGCTTTGACACTATAGAAATTTGGCTCCGAAATTGTCTTGTCTTGAGACAAAAGGGCTTTTTGTCTCTAGACAAAGTCCTTTATGTCTCAAGACAAAATTCAATTACTTAGATTTTTAGCTTTAAAGTTTTTACGTCTCGAGATTTTAGACAGGAGATCTGAAATTTCTATTCTTGATCACTTCTAAACCAGACCAAATTGGTTCACAATCAATTCAAACAATAACCAAAACTTATGAACTATATAATACTATATATCCTTGATCCAAAACACATTTAACACAAGTATTAAAGCATCTAGACACTCACTTGCTTTAATGTTTCACCTAGGTACATGTCATTTACTTAGATCATGTAACACCCCTTACCCGAGTCCAATGCCGGGACGAGCTACGAGGCATTACCGTACTTAATCATGCTTGAACATACAAACTCGAGCTATAAAATGCATTTCTATTTAAAAACTTTGCATATAATCTCTTACTATCCTTATCATGGGCCTACGAGGCCCAACATACACACATCAGAAGTGGTTTAAATCCAATCTGAGGACTTTCGAGCACTTATAAAAATTTTGCTTCAAACATTACCACACGCCTATGTGAAGCGGGACATGCCCGTGTGGGCAGGTCGTGTGGTCACACACGCTCATGTCCCTAGCCCGTGTTGAATTTATTTTTCTTTTCGAACCTATAGGGGTTTTCATACGGCCTAGACACATGCCCGAGTCTTGAGCCCGTGTCCCTCACATGGCCTAGACAAGCCCTATATCAAACCGTGCGACCCTCTGATTTTTCTCAAAGAACAAGTGAGATTCACACGGCCAAGGCACACGCCCGTGTGCTCAGCCCGTGCGCAACACTGACTTAGTTAAACTTAGATACATAGGACCCACGGTCTATCAACATGCCCATGGGAGCTGATCGTGTGTCACACAGGGCATAGGCACACACCCGTGTACCAATCCGTATGGATAATTATAGGCTATTTTCCAAGCCTTTAGCCACCCTGAAACTTATCCAACCACAAAATTCATTTCAATATCACACAATATAACATTTAATAACATCTAATACTTAAAACTTAAGGCATTCATCATCACTCATTCATCCTACTTAGACATGCAACTTGCATTTCCATAACTTCATCAACATTGCATAGAATTAACTAAAGCAATATTAACCCATTTCCAAAGCTATTACAACATGACTTGAGTAATACCAATAGCCAACACATTTGGCTACACCAAAATGACACATATCAAAATGACAAAATTTCCTATACATGCCATACTCAAAATAGCTAACTATACTATACCCCAAATGGACGGCTTGATAGTGTGACTTCGAGCTCAGACTTTAATGATCCCCGAGCTAGTTCGGCAAGACTACAAGGAAAAAGGGAAAAGAAAGGGAGTAAGCATAACAGCTTAGTAAGTTGCATGAAATTAAATAGCAACATAACTCATGGGATAAGCATTCAATGTAAAATATCATGAAATGTTATAAACTCTCCTTATGCAATAATAGGGCTTACTCATGCTCTTTCTTACCGATTGATTCATGTTATTTAATTTTCTTATTCATGCTTTTCTTATCATCATACTCATATCGTTGTGTACCATTTCTCGTAACTTAGTCATGTACACATGTATCACTCATCACAAAGCTTTAGTGTTTCTCGATAAACTCATTAATTTGCATACTTTTCTTGTTACATTTACTTATAATACCAAAGGATACCCGAATGTCACTCTCATGATAAGATGCCAAACCATATCCCAGATCTGGTCTTACATGGGATCTCAGGTCGATGGCGAAGCCATATCCCAAATATGGTCTTACACGGGATCTCGTATCGATGTCGATGGCATGTCCCAGACATGGTCTTACACGAGATCTTAAACTAATGTCTATGCCATGTCCCAGTCATGGTCTTATACGGGATCTCTCTTAGATGCCAACGCCATGTCCCAGACATGGTCTTACAGGGGATCTAAGTCTTATCACGGTGCCGACACCATATCCTAGACATGGTCTTATACAGGACCACGTATCGATGCCAATGCTATGTCCTAAAAATGGTCTTACATGGGATCTTGGTTCGGTGCCAATACCATGTCCCAGATGTGGTCTTACACGGGACTTACATAACTCATGTCATGACTTCGGTATCCCTCGTATTCTTTGACATTGTAGCCGGGATTTCTCATCTATACTTCATCCTTTCTTGATGAAAATCATGTTAAACAAATTCATGGAATTTACATGATTACATAGAATATCATCATCATAGATTTACATAATGCATAGGGCTAAATTATTACATACAACTTACCTCGAATCCAAAATACAGGTGAATACTCGGTTTAATCTACCATTTTACTTTTTTCCCAGTTTCAGTCCAGGCTTCGCGTTTCTTGATCTAAAATGACAAATTTAACTTATTTAGTACCCACATTGGCTAAATAGCCCATAATTGACACTTTGGAAAATTTTATAATTTTGCCCCTAAACTTTTGCATATTTGGAAAATAGTCCCTAGGCTCGTATAATGAAATGCACTTATTTTCTTGGTTAGCCAAGCCTAGCCGAACTTTATTTACGCTCATAACAGCCTCTATTTCTCATCAATTCATAACTTTTACTACACATTTTCATACTTTTACAATTTAGTCCCTATTAGGGATTTTCATGAAAAATCACTTAGAGAAAGATGTTTACTACACTTCAAACTTTCATATTCTACCACTAGACATCAAAATACTTGCATATCATACATGGGTATATTTTTGAACATAAAACCTAGCTCAAATTAGTGGTAGAAATAGCTAGATTAAGTTACGAGGATTTCAAAAATACGAAGAGAATTAAAAACGGGGCTTGGAGTTATTACTTAGAGCTTAAAAATGTCAAAAACCCTAACTATGGAGAACCCTTCAAATTCGGCACACTTGTGTAAGAAGACGGACACTTTTTTGCTCTTTTTCCCGTTTTATTTCATTAATTTACCTAATAACCAAAATGCCCTTAAGCCATTTCTTTAGAAAATTTTCCTTTCATGGGCATTTTTGTCCATCATACTAATAAATGGTTTAATTGCTAAATAAGGACTTATAATAAATTTTCTAATGCTATTTCATCCTTATAACTTCTAGAAACTCATATTTTACACTTTTTGCAATTTAGTCCTAAAAGACAAATTAATCACATTTCATAAAATTTCCTTCTTGAAATTTTCTCACTATCATGCAAGCATGTCATAAACTCAAAAATATTCATGAAATATATTTTCTACCTCGGATTTATGGTCTCGAAACCACTTCCAACTAGGCCCTAATTCAGGCTGTTACAATTCTCCCCCTTAAGGATTTTCGTCCCTGAAAATCTTACCAGTGAATAGGTTTAGATATTGGGTTCTCATGTCTTCCTCAAGCTCCCATGTTACTTCTTCTACCCCATGTGTTTGCCACAATACTTTCACAAGGGCTATACTTTTGTTTGTTAACTGTTTGACTTCTCGAGCTAGAATCTTAACCGGTTCCTCACTATAAGTCATGCCAGCTGAATCTCAACCTCTATTGAGGTGATTACATGTGAAGGATTTGATCGGTAGCGTCGCAACATGGTCACGTGAAATACATCATGGATATTTTCCAACTAAGATGGAAAAGTTAGCCGATAAGCTACCAGCCCTATCCTGTCGGTGATATTATAGGGTCCGATAAAACACAGACTTAGTTTACCTTTTCGGCCAAATCTAACAACTTTTCTCCAGGGAGATACTTTCAAGAAAACTTTATCCCTGACTTGGAATTCTATTTCCTTCCTTTTTAAATCAGCATACGACTTTTTTCTATCAGAAGCAGCTTTCAAGCAATCACGAATTACTTTTACTTTCTCTTCTGTTTCCTTGACTAGATTAACCCTGTGAATCTAATTTTCCTTGAGTTTAGTCTAACACAAAGGCGTTAGACACTTACGCCCATATAATGCCTTATAGGGTGCCATTTTTAAACTCGACTGAAAACTATTGTTGTACGCAACATCTGAGCACATCCTCAAGCACTTGTATTACTCTTTCCGACTGGCCGTCGGTCTGTGGATAGAAAGCGGTACTGAAGTTTAGCTTTGTACCCAAAGCATCTTGTAGTTTCTTCGAAAATCGTTACGTGAATCTCAGATATCTATCTGAAATGATCGATAATGGTACTCCGTGTAGCCTTAAAATCTCTGAAATATACAAGTCAGCTAATTTGTCAAGTGAATAATCTGTACGCACTGGTATAAAATGAGTCAACTTTGTAAGCTTGTCAACCACTACCCAAACAACATCTTTTTTTTTCAGTGTCATTGACAAACTCGTCACGAAATCTATGGTAACAGGGTCCTATTTCCATTCGGGGACCATGATAGGCTGTAATAAATTGGAGGGCACTTGGTGTTCAGCTTTTACTTGCTGACAAACTAAGCACTTTGACACTAACTCTGAGATATCTAGTTTCATGTTCGGCCACCAATACCATTTCTTCAAATCATTGTACATCTTGGTACTACCTGAGTGAATGGACATTCGGCTACTATGTGCCTCATGTAAAATTATCCAAATTAGCTCATCATCCTTTGGTACCAAAATCGGCCCTGAAACTTTATGCAACCATCTGAATCGATCCGAAAATCTGAATCGGTGCTCGACTCGCACTGAGTTTTCCTAGCTTGCAATTCTTCATCACTTGACCATGCTTCACAAATCTCTTGAAGGAATATCGATCTAGCTCTCATCTTTGCTAAAACTGAACCATTATCAATTATGGTCAACTGTGTGTTCATAGCTCTCAAAGCAAATAGCGATTTCGGACTTAAAGCATCGGCCATAACATTCACTTTACCCGGGTGGTAGTCAATGACCAACTCATAATCCTTTAATAACTCGAGCCATCTTCATTTCCGTAAGTTCAAATCTTTATGCGTCATCAAGTACTTAAGACTATTGTGATCAGTAAACACTCGGTACTGCTCACCGTATAAATGGTGCGTCTATATCTTTAACGCAAATACTATAATGGCCAACTCCAAGTCATGAGTCAGATAATTCTTTTCATGAGGTTTCAATTGTCTTGAGGCGTAAGCAATCACCTTGCCTTCTTGCATAAGCACGCAGCCCAATCTATTTAAGGAGGCATTGCTGTAAACTATGAACCCCTTTTCAGGTTCAGGTTGAACTAGAATAGGAGCTTCATACCCTTTTCTTATACATTATGTGCAACCAAGGAAGAAATCACTATAGGCAGACTCTCGGAGTCATCCGATTCAATCCAAAGTGTATCACCATTCTCACATTTTAGTTCAATAAATTTTCTACCACAATTAACTATCACATCATGAGTGGTTGATGTGTGATATTTATGATGGTCAAACCTGTAAAACTAACTATTATCATGATAAAGGCAAGCGCACCTATCGAACAGAAATATAGCTTATGGTAAGACCGGGATGTCAAACCCACAGGGACTAAAAGTACTAGTATTAACCTTCTTTTTATTATTTAGCCTAAAAATAAAAGGGGATTTGTTTTAACTAATTAAACTAGACTAATTAATTAACTAAGAATGCAACAGAGAGTAAATTAGGGAAAATACTTTTGGAAAACTAATTGATTAAGACAATACCCAAGGAAGAATCCACCTAGACTTCACTTGTTATCCGATTCTGAACTAGATGAATTGTTCACTTGACTTGATCTGTAGAAATCCCTAATTTATGTTAATATCTCTTTCAAGACTAAGAACAACTAACCCTAGGTTGATTAATTGAAATTTCTTTCTAATTAAAAACCCTAATGTTGCATTAACTCGATCTATGGATTCCCTTATTAGATTTGACTCTAATCCGGCAAATTTTCATCGTCTTATGTTTAGGATTGCAATCAACTCCGCTTAATTGTATGGATCTACTCTTAGACTGGGACTTTTACTCTCCCGAATAAGTACATTCAATTAATATCCTAAAATATTAACACAAGAATAAATAATAGAATTAACAACAAATCAAGTATTTATCATATGATTCAGAAAATAATAACAAGATTTGTCTTAGGTTTCATCCCCCTCAGGTATTTAGGGGATTTAGTTCATAATTGTAAAGGAAAACATCTCAAAATTGGGAAAATAACAAAACATAAAGAACCCAAAAACTTTAAGAGAAATTGAAGGGAGATCTTTAGTCTTGATGTAGATCCTTACTTCCGAGATGAATCTCAATCGGCGTTCTTCGAGTAATTCTTTACTTTCTACTCTTAGTGTCCCCTTGTTCCTCCCTTAGGGTGTTTTTATAGACTTTCGAATGCCTAAAATACCCAAAAATTAGTTTTTTCGCGTGAAATTGAAGCAGGGCTCGACAGGGACACGCCCGTGTGAGGTTGCTCAGGCCGTGTTCAACACTGAGAAATTAACATAGGCCATTTTGTCTCTTTTTTGGCCTGTTCCTTGCTCTTTTCTCATCATTATGCTTACCTAAGTATAAAACATGAAATTAAAGGATTAGGAGCATCATATTCCTTAATTTTAATGATAAATCATCCATAAATGTGCCAAGCATAGAGTAAAAATATGTATATATTATGGTTTATTAGTGGTTAACCAATCTATACCAAGTATCACATCAAATTCATCGAATGGCAAAAGCATGAGGTTAGCTGGGAAATAAGAACCCCTAATCATCAAAGAGCAACCTCTACATACTTTGTCTACCAACACACATTTGCCTAGGGGATTGGACACTTGTATCACAAACTCCGTGGACTCTACAGGTATATTCATATTAGAGACTAGTTTCATGCAAATATACGAGTGGGTAGATCCCGTATCAATTAAAGCAATAATAGAAGTTTCATAGAGAGAAAATGTACCCGTAATTACATCAGGAATGATGCCTCTTCGCGGGCGCGAATGGCGTACGTCCTTGCTAGGGCTCTACCCTCAGGTCTCACAATCTGTTCCTTTTGTGTGCCTCTAATACTTGCTCCCGTACCTGGGTTTCTTTGGGATCTACCTTTAGAGGAAGCATTACTCGATCTTGCACTCTGATCCTTGTCTTTTTGGGTATCTCAGGGCACTCTCTAATGAAGTGGTCTTGAGAACCACACTTGAAGCAAGCTCGTTCATGTGCCCGACATTCACCGAGGTGGCGTCTACCACACTGAGGACATTCAGGCCTACTGGGTCGAGTATTTCCCATACTTGCAACTGAAGTGGTCTAAGCTTTTGAGATTGAATATTGTTTACTTTTGTTCTTACTTGAGAACCCCATTGAAGTCGCAGATTATGTAGTAAATTCCTTTGATTTCTTAGAGGAAGATTGAACTGATTTGCCTAGCTGTCACTTTCTTAAGTTACAAGACTCCATTTCAGCATTCCTCTTCTCTTTGGCCAACTCCTCAGCCTTACAAGCCCTATCCACAAGCACTACAAACTCCTTTAACTCAAGGATATCGACAAACATTCAGATATCCTCATTTAAACCGTCTTTGAACCTTTTACACATGAGGGCTTCGGTGGATACACATTCTCGAGCGTATTTACTGAGCCTTACGAATTCACGATCGTATTTTGTTACGGTCATCCGACCCTATTTCAACTCTAGAAACTCCTTACGCTTCTGATCAATAAACCTTGGACTGATGTACTTCTTGAGAAATTCTTCTTGGAAAAATTCCCAATTAACTCTTTCCCTTGGTACTACCAACACAAAGGTATTCCACCACTGATAAGCAGAATTTCGTAAAAGGGATACAACACACTTCATGTGCTCTTCAAGCGTGGAAGATAATTCATCGAATACCCTGATAGTATTCTCTACCCAAAATTCCACTCTTTCTGAATCATCATCCTTAATAGCCCAGAACTCTTCTACCCCTTGTTTCTGGATTCTATCAACCGGGGGCTTTTCTCGTCTTACCACCTCTACAATTTTAGGAGCTACCGGGGTAAATTAAGGAATTTGAGGGGGTAGAGCTTGTTGTTGAGAGGCCGGGTTCGTTCAAACGAACTCAGTGAACCATTTGTTCATCATTTGGAAGAACACCTTCCGGGCCTTTCCTCCCTAGCTTACAATAGCTGGTCTATTTTTTGTCCCAGCTGGCATTGTCCCTTCAGTGGGAGTTGGCGTATTACTTTCAACATCGTCTGCCTTAGCTCCACCGGGATCCATTTACTATAAGAAAACACATTTAAACTGTCAGGAGTCGTCACACTATCATATTTCATATATACATAAGTATGGCATATATAGCTAGACTCATGCATATGCTGGGTTAGTCCTAGAATCGACTAAACACTAGCTCTGATACACTAAATGTAACACCCTTTACCCGAGTCTATTGCCGGGATGGGGTATGAGGCATTACAATACTTAATCATGCTTGAACATACAAATTCGGGTAATAAAATTCATTTCTATTTAAAAACTTTGCATACAATCTCTTACCATCCTTATTATGGGCCTACGAGGCCCAACACACACACATCAGAAGTGGTTTAAATCTAATCCGAGGGCTTTCAGGCACATATAAAAATTTTGCTTAAAACAAGGCCACACGCCTTTGTGAAGTGGGATACACCCGTGTCGGCAGGCCGTGTGGTCACACACGCTTATGTCCCTAGCCTGTGCTGAATTTATTTTTCTTTTCAAACCTACAGGGGTTTTCACACGGCCTAGACACACGCCCGTATCTTCAGCCCATGTCCCTCATACGGCCTAGATACCCCCGTGTTATCAAACCGTCCGACCCTCTGATTTTTCTCAAAGAACAAGTGAGATTCACATGGCCAAGGCACACGCCCTTCTGCTTAGCCCGTGCGCAACACTGAATTAGTTAAATTCAAATGCAGGGGACCCATTGTCTATCAACGTGCCTATGGCAACTGATAGTGTGTCACACATGGCCTAGGCACACGCTCATGTGCCCATCCGTGTGGACAATTATAGGCTATTTTCCAAGCCTTTTGATACCCTGAAACTTATCCAACCACAAAATCCATTTCAATATCACACAATATAACATTTAATAACATCTAATACTCAAAACTTAAAGCATTAATCATCATTCCTTCATCCTACTTAGACATGCAACTTGCATTTCCATAACATCATCAACATGACTTGAGTAATACTAATAACCAACACATTTGGCTACCCCAAAATGACACATATCAAAATGAAAAAGTTTTCTATACATGCCATACTTAAAATAGCTAACTATACTATACCCAAAATGGACGGCTTGATAGTGTGACTTCGAGCTCCGACTTTAATGATCCCCGAGCTAGTTCGGCAAGACTACAAGGAAAAAGGGAAAAGAAAGGGAGTAAGCATAACGGCTTAGTAAGTTGCATGAAATTAAATAGCAACATAACTCATGGGATAAACATTCAATGTAAAATACCATGAAATGTTATAAACTCTCCTTATGCAATAATAGGGCTTACTCATGCTCTTTCTTACCGATTGATTCATGTTATTTAATTTTCTTACTCATGCTTTTCTTATCATCATACTCATATCGTTGTGTACCATTTCTCGTAACTTAGTCATGTACACCTGTATCACTCATCATAAAGCTTTAGTGTTTCTCAGTAAACTCATTAATTTGCATACTTTTCTTGTTACATTTACTTATAATACCAAAGGATACCCGAATGTCACTCTCATGATAAGATGCCAAACCATATCCCAGATCTGGTCTTGCATGGGATCTCAGGTCGATGCTGAAGCCATATCCCAAATATGGTCTTACATGGGATCTCATATTGATGTCGATGGCATGTCCCAGACATGGTCTTACAAGAGATCTTAAACTAATGTCTATGCCATGTCCCAGTCATGGTCTTATACGGGATCTCTCTTAGATGCCAACGCCATGTCCCAGACATGGTCTTACAGGGGATCTAAGTCTCATCATAGTGCCGACGCCATGTCCCAGACATGGTTTTATACGGGACCACGTATCAATGCCAATGCCATGTTCTAGACATGGTATTACACGGGACCTACATAACTCTTGTCATGACTTCAGTATCCCTTGTATTCTTTGACATTCTTCATCATTTCTTAATGAAATTCATGTTAAACAAATTCATGGAATTTACATGATTACATAGAATATCATCATCATATATTTACATAATGCATAGGGCTAAATTATTACATACAACTTACCTCGAATCTAAAATGCGGGTGAATGTTCGGTTTAATCCACCACCTTACTTTTTCCCCTGTTTTGGTTCAGGCTTCAGGCTTCTTGATCACAGATGACAAATTTAATTTATTTAGTACCCACATGGGCTAAATAGCCCGTAATTGAAACTTTGGCAAAATTTATAATTTGGCTCTAAACTTTTGTATATTTGTAAAATAGTCCCTAGGCTCGTATAATGAAGTGCACTTATTTTCTTGGTTACCCAAGCCTAGTCGAGCTTTATTTTTTCTCATAACAGCCCCTATTTCTTATCAATTCACAACTTTTACTACACATTTTCATACTTTTACAATTTAGTCCCTATTAAGGATTTTCATGAAAAATCACTTAGAGAAAGATGTTTACTACACTTCAAACTTTCATATTCTACCACTAGACATCAAAATACTTGCATGTCATGCTTGGGTATATTTTTGAACATAAACCGTAGCTCAAATTAGTGGTAGAAATAGCTAGATTAAGTTACAAGGATTTTAAAAATATGAAGAGAATTAAAAACGGGGCTTGGAGTTACTTACTTGGAGCTTAAAAATGTCAAAAACCCTAGCTATGAAGAACCCTTCAAATTCGGCACACTTGGGGAAGAAGATGGACACTTTTTTTGTTCTTTTTCCCGTTTTATTTCATAATTTACCTACTGACCAAAATGCCCTTAAGGCATTTCTTTAGAAAATTTTCCTTCCACAGGCATTTTTGTCCATCATACTAATAAATGGTTTAATTGCTAAATAAGGACATATAATAAATTTTATAATACTATTTCATCCTTATAACTTCTAGAAACTCATATTTTACACTTTTTTCAATTTAGTCCTAAATGACAATTTAATCACATTTCATAAAATTTCCTTCTTGAAATTTTCTCACTATCATGCAAGCATGTCATAAACACAAAAATATTCATGAAATATATTTTCTACCTCGGATTTGTGGTCTCAAAACCACTATTTCGACTAGGCCCTAATTCGGGTTGTTACAGATCAAAATAAAGAAGATTTCATACTCTTCTCCAAGCTCTTGAGATGTGATAAAATTGATCCTCGATAAATCTTCACTTCATATCTTTACCTACGCATTGAAAATAACGAGATAAGCTCGTGAAAGCTTTATAAGTATGATTAGAATTAAACTCACCTTTTCATTAAATAAATGTAAGCAAAATACAAATGTTATTCTATTTTATTATGTTAACCATAGCTTTATTTTGTCTTGATTTTAGCAAACGCCCAATGTAGACTTACTAGAACATGCATCAAACATGGAAATTAATATAGAGTTGCATCAAAGTGCATAAATAGAAAAGAATAGCACTGAAGTGCAATAATAGAATAGAATGGCATCAAAGTGCTTTATCAGAACAAAGTGGCATCAAAGTGCATCAACAGAACAAAGAACACGCTAATTGTTTCCTAATGGCATGTCATGTATATTCTACTAGTTCATATCTTGTCTATATGAGCAAATATAACAGAATCAACTTATTTTTACATTTTAGAATAGAATTTACGTACTTTTAAATTCTTTTCAATTTAGTGTTCGTTATAAAAATTCAATGAAAACTATAATAATATTTCTTTGACATATAAAATAAAACACACTATCTTATAATATTTAATTCCACCATTAAAATATTGTTATATTTCACATATCATTTTCACATGTTTTACGATTTAGTTTTTTCCCATTATTATTTCATTTCACTATAATAATTTAGTTAGTAAATGAACTTAAATTATTAATTCCATCATTCTTAATTAATTTCTTTTTTATGCGTAACTCAATAGTCGGAAATTGAAAACATGTACATATTAACACATCTAATTAAACATACTAAATAAAAAAAAGTAAATATTAAACATACTTATCATGCTTACATTAATCTCTTATGATCAAACTCGAATTCATAATTTTTCCCCTCCAAGACGAGTATTGTAACAACGTGATTTTCAGTTGTGTCCGAAAACGGGGGTTTTGAAACCCTATTTCTAATGAGTGAGTCTGTAAATATTATTATTTAATATTTACGAGTTTATTTTGAATTATATTAAATTTTGGTTTGGCAGTTTTTATTGAATGGATAATTAATTAAGGTCCAAGTGTATTGACCCTAAGGTCAGTAGTATCAGAAAGTGAGGTATTGGGACCTTATTTTCGTAAACCGAACTTGTAAATATTGTTTTTAAATATTTATAGAATTGTTATATGGGTGAATTGAATTTTGGATAGGTAATTTTACCGAATAAGGGACTAATCAAGATATATGGACTAAATTGTAAAAGTTACAAAAATTAACTCCTTGAGATTTTAAATTGTATAAGATAATTAAATTATGGGCTGAAATGGTACTATCACATCCAAATCTTTTGAAAAATGTAAGTAGATTCCCACCTGAGTCCGCAAATTGATTTTATTTTAGGCTATTGTATTTAAGTTGATTAGTTAGAAAAATAATGGTAACAATAAAATAAATATGTAAGTAGTGGGCTTATAGGCAAAATTTATAATCGGGGGGATACTCTAATTTAATTTATTTGGCACGGGTGGAAAATGGAATGGGGCCTATTGACTTAAAATGGCCGGTCAAGGCTTAAGGGAACTAGTTGGGAACCAAGTAGATTGTAATGGCTTGAGAGGAATGATGATGATTGTGATTCACTAAACTAACTAAAATCACAATAAAGGCAAGTGCACCTATTGAACAGTAGTATAGCTATGATGAATCGAGAATATCGTATCCACGAGGACTAAAAGTACTAGTAATTATTATCCTTTTATTATCTAGACGATAAATTGAGGAATTATTTTTTAATAATTAACTAAACTAATTACGGAGAACGTAATAAAGAGTGAATTGGGAAAATAGTTAAAGAAAACCAATGAGATAGACAATACCCAGGAAAGAATTCACCTAGACTTCACTTATTATTCTGAATTTGAATTGAACGATTTATTCACTTGTACCTTGATCCGTAGAAATCCCTAAATCATATTAATATCTCTTTCGAGAGTAAAAATAACTGACTCTAGGCTGACTAATTGAAATCTCTTTCTAATTAAAACCCCTATTGTCGCATTAACTCGATCTATGGATTCCCCTATTAGATTTGACTCTAATCCAGTAGATTTATGTCATCCTATTTCTAGGATTGCATGCAAATTCACTCAATTATGCCGGATTTACTCTTAAACAAGGACTTTTGCTCTACTAAAATAAGCACATCACACTTGAATTAATATCCTAAAAATATTAAAGCAAGAAATAAGCGTACATAATTGAGAACAAAAAATCAAGTATTTACATGTAATTCAGAAAATCAATTAATAAGATCCATCATAGGTTTCATCTTCCCTTGGTATCTAGCGAATTTAATTCATAATCTGGGGTAGAAACATCTCAAAATTAGAATAACAAGACATAAGAAACCTAATAACACTTCGAAGGAAATTTGAATGGAGATCTTCAATCTTGAAGGAGACCTACTTCTGAGTTAATTCCAACGACATTCTTCAAGTAATTTCTTCGTTCTACTCTGCGTCTTTCCTTTAGGTTCTCTTTTAGTGTGTATTTATAGACTTTATAATGCTCAGAAACCCTAAAAATTGGGTTTTTTCGCGTAAAAGGGAAGCAGGGTTTGAAATCAACATGGGCTGGCACATGGGCATGTGGCCATCCTGTGTGTCTCACACGGGTGTGTGCCCAGCTCGTGTGGAAATGCTCAGACTGTGTGGATCTGAAAATAGCTCTTTTTGTTCGATTTTGACTCTTTTTTCGCTCCTTTTACTTCCCTATGCTCACCTAAGTATAGAAACATGAATTTAAAGAATTAGAAGCATCAAATACACTAATTTACATAATAAATCATCCAAAAATGCATCAAGAATGGGATTAAAATATGTTATTTTTATAGTTTATCAAATACCCACGCTTAAGCGTTTGCTTGTCCTCAAGCAAAATCCTCAACTCACAATTAAAATTAATCTTTCTCAATTTGTAATTCTCATCAATAATGTGCCAAAATAATACATAAATAATCATGTATTAGCAATTCAACTAATATAAAACTAAAGTCTCAAACAATCTAGGCTACAAATTTTTAACCATGAAAACATAGGTGTTTCTCTTTATTTAAATAATTACCTTTAATTCAAAATTGACAAGAGTCAACATCCTTACTAAAGATTCACTCAAATCACTCAAAGTGTTTAAAGTTCAAGAATAAACGCTCAATAGTCAATCATAAAATGTCATTACCATAGGCTTGCATGAAAATCAAATCACCACCACTATAATATGATATGATACACAAAGCAAAAGGTCTTTAAAGGGTTGTAATGAGGCTTAGGTTAAGGGTGTGGAGAAAGGCCGAAGAGATAGCTAAAATCGAGATTGACTTAATAAATTACCAAACTAGAAAAATAACAAATGTTAAATTAAAAACAAGTACCATAATTACAAACTATTCAATAATAAGAAAATGAGCTTCTTTTTAAAATATGACTTTAACTGTTCAAGCTCATAACTAAAAATAAACAATATGTAACTGAATGAATGTATATAGATATATTTTCTTCTTTTTTTTTTATCATGTGGACACCAAGGGGATTACCTTTTTTTATGAATTAATAATTTTGCAAATTAAACAAATGAACATAGTTAGGCAACTAAACAAATCAAATCTCGATAAAAAAGGAGTCAATAAAATGGGAAAATTTCTCAATGAATAAAAAAGAATGAGTTATAGGTTAATCATTAATGGGTAATTCAAGAAACAGTGTGTTAGGCTCAACAGGGTTCACTAAGGGTTAATTATGTAGGTAGGCTTTTTATGGGATAAGTGGGTTAAACCTATGTGCATTTATCATCTCAATATATCAAATCAAAAGATGTGGTCTCAACATGTATAATCGATGCAAGTTTTACAATAACAATACATATTGACACACTCATAACTAATAATAAAAGTGAACAAGAAGAATATATGCTCTAAAGGCTCAAAATCTCACAAAAATTATGGCTTTTGATGTCAATCTTGCAAATTTCAAACTTTAAGATAATACTTAAATTTAGAGAAACAACTTAAAAGATTTTAATGTCTAAAACATAGCCTATCATGCTTAATTCTCTCATGTCTTCAAGTTTAAATAACCAATTCACAATTATCTACAAATTAATCTAAAACATATCAATAAAAATCTCAAATCGATAAAAATTCCTTCTAATAGAAGTATGAAAAGATTACTTAAACACAATACATATTTCAGAGAGTTCCTAATAATTCTATAAATAACCTCCCCACACTTAAGATGTATATTGTCCTCAATGTACAAGCATATATAATCATAGTATAAACAGAATATCATAAGAGAGGGAGAAAATTGAAACTGCCCTAAATATTGGATGATATTTCTAGAATAGTGATAAGCGGAATTATAGATAAATCTAAATGTAGAGCATGATTTCGAACAAACTAATAAGAAAATAAACACAAATAAAGAAGATTGAGGGATTAAAACTTGATTAGAAACAAGCATAAAAATAGATGTATTTCAAAATATAAAAATGAAATAAGTCTTAAAAAATAATAAGAAACATAAAAAATAGAAATAAAAATAAATGGACTCAAAGGTCTTCATCATCAGACGCATCGAGTCATCGGCGCTGAGGAAGAAATATGGAGATGCTGACAAACCTGCTACAAAGTCACATTGATACTATCGAACCTCTGAAAGCACTGTTGCTTGAATTGAGTGAAACGCTCGGAGAGGTCCGTCAAAGTAGCAGTAGAAGGAATAGGGTAGTGACTCGAAGGGGGAGGTTGTGGTGGGTCCTCTTAATATAGAGGGACATCATCAGTGAAACAATTGATACTGAGGGAGATCCACCCCACGACGCTGCTGGATCATCTTCATATGAATCATGCTCAGATTTCCTGAGGGGACATCTGGCCGACTAGGGTAAGTGTAGAGGATTGCTCTGGTGTGGCCAAGAGGCCGAAGTGTTGAGCGAGGCAAGTCACATAAGCGCCTAAACAGATAGGGCCCTTCCTATGATGCGAAAGGCTAAGGGGATGAAGTATGCCAAGTCAAATATATACCCGGTGGTCATGCTCTATAAAAAGTATTTGTCGTGAGTACTAACGACTTCAATGCCCTATCTCCTACCAGTCAAGGTATGAGCTAACAAGGCATGAATGTATTGTAAAGTAGGAGGGAGAGAAGTCACCTTCGAGCGACTAGTGTTATAAGGGATCGTACTCACCGTAAGATCTGTCCAACAGTAAGAGGGCGAGTAGTGGATGTGACGGTGGAGGCGAAGGAAGTTCTCGTCACTCATGAACTCATCAGTGTAGAGGTCTAAAGCCGTGCCAAACTCAAGTACACTCATATGGCATACCAGGCCACCAAGTCGAAAAGTGATGGCCACAAAGTTGATGTCATTGAATGCTGAAGATGGAACATCGAACAAAAATCCAATGTCAGCTCCATGTAGGTGGGCTCGACGATATAAAAGAAACGATCCCATGGCGCTATGGTAAGAAGAGCCCGAACAAGGTCAGCGAGGTGAAACTACTCTAAAGCGGCCCAATCTATGCATCGGCCCACACTGAGCAGTCATACGCGAAGGAGCTAGAATAAGTCCTTCTGAGTGCCCACGAAAAATCAGAGATAAGGGTGATGAGCCTCGGCGGAGGCTCTTAAGGAGAAGGTTTTGCCAGGCCCCTTTCACTTTTTTGAAACAGGAACGGTAACCTTGGATTTGCCGCTTGTGTTCGTCGTGACGTGCTTGCAAGAAAACAATCAAAGAAATCAAACTGACGAATCAACATAATAGGCAAGCTAAGAAATAAACATCAAAGTTAAGCTCAAAAATTGGACTAATAAAGAAATAGATGTGGAATAAAATGAAACTAAGAATAAGCAGACTAGCAAGAGAATAATAGCTATCTAATCTAACTATACCAAATAGAAATAAACATCATCAAATAATGGAAAACTAAATAACATAAACTGAAGAATAGTAAGAATCAGAAAACAAATAACAGAGTAATGAAAAATAATAAATAAATAATAAATAATAATAATTTTAAAGAAAATAAATTGGGAGCGAGGTTAACCGACAATGATGGGAGTGGTAGTCGGACGACGATGGTGGTGCACGCAGTAGTTTGAAAAGGCACATGGGTAGTTGGCGTCTATTGGGGTCGACTTTAAGAAAGGGGAAGGAGATGGGGAGGGACCGGGGGAAGGAGGGTGGTTGGGTGGGTCGTGCGTGGGTACTGGTGAGGGAGAGGGGAGACAAGAGGGAGGGGGTGAGGGTGGTTGTTGGAAATGAGGAAAAGGAAAAAGGGAAGTAAGGGAAAGGGAAAAGAAAGAGAAAAATGGGGCTGGTACGGCTCGAATAAGGATGGATGGGGGCTGTGAGGGTGGTGGAGAATGATGGTGGTTAGGGAGTTACAAGGTGAAGGCTGACAGCGGTTAAGGTTTTAGTAATTTGGGGAAGATGAAAGTAAAATGAAAGAGTTAAGGTTTGGGGGTTAAAAGGGGAACACAGTCGTGTAGGCTCGTGTTGGGATACATGGCCATGTCACATACTCGTGTGGCTCCTTTTTAGCCTGTGTGTGAATTAAAACTATAAGCCCTGTCTTCACACGACCTCAAACACGCCTGTGTGTCTAGGCCATGTGAGCATGGCCGTGTGTAACGTCCTTCACTTCTCCCATGCCCGTATCGCTCAGTTGTGTCTCGTACACGGTCGTATGCCATCCCTGTGTAACTCTCTGACTTTCTTTAAATTAAAAAATTTTGCTTCAGGTTTCACACTACCTAAGACAGGCCCGTGTGTCCAGGTAGTATGGTCCACACGGCTGTATAGACGACCATATAGACTATCATAAGCTGTGTCTCTATAGATGTTTTGGGAAAATTAAGTCCCTGTTTCTACACGGCTGTGTTGCCCAGCCGTGTAACTCACCGTCGATTTCCTTAAAATTTTAAAACTAAGTCTACGGATCCACACGGCCAAGGACACCCCCGTGTGTCCAAGCCGTGTTTATCACACGGCCGAGGACATGTCCGTGTGTCTAGGCCGTGTGGGTCAAAAACCTGCATTTTTATGTATTGAATTAGTTTTTTTAAATATCATGATATAAAAATAAGAGAATTAGTAATATTAGCACTTAGGTTGCCTCCCAAGAAGCACTTATTTAAAGTCCAAGCTAGACTTACCTTGTGCACCCAATTAAGAAGGTTTGCGGAGCTGAAGCTCCTCTCTATCATCTCTAAAATCCTCACCATTATAAAGTTTAAGTCAATGACTGTTTACCTTGAATATGTCGTATGTTGGATGAGTTACCTCTATTGTATCGTATGGGAAAATGGTTTGAACCACGAATGGACCTGACCATCTTAATTTCAGCTTTCCAAGAAACAACTTGAGCTTTGAATTGTATAAAAGGATAAGATCTCCAGTTGCAAATTGTTTGGGTTGTTTCAAACGAGCATCATGGCGCCGCTTTGTCGCTTCTTTTTATAATCATGAGTTTTTATAAGTATTCACTCAACACTCATCTAACTCATTCAACTGTATCAATCTCTTTTCACTTGCAAGTTTAAGATCATAGTTTAGGAATTTTATAGCCCAGAATGCTTTGTGCTCTAATTCAAATGGTAAATGACAACTTTTTCCATAAACAAGTTTGTAAGGAGATGTTCCTATGGGAGTTTTGAAAGCAGTTCTATAGGCCCATAAAGCGTCATCTACTTTTATCGCCCAATCCTTCCTATTTGACTCTATGGCTTTCTCTAGGATACGTTTAAGCTCTCGGTTTGCAACTCCAACTTGTCCACTAGTTTGAGGATGATAAGGGGTAGTTGTCCTATGATGCACTTTATACTTCTTAAAAACTTTATCAAATTGAGCGTTACAAAAATGCATACCCCTATCACTAATAATTGCTCTGGATGTTCCAAATAGAGAAAATAGCTTCTTGAGGAACCTAGCTACCATTCTAGCATCACTAGTAGGTAAAGCTTGAGCTTTTACCCATTTTGGCATATAATCGACTGCTACTAAGATATATTTATTACCAAACGAGCTAGGGAATGGACCCATAAAATTAATGCCCCAAACATCAAATATTTCACATGAGAGCATATAAGTTTGAGGCATTTCATCATGTTTAGAGACATTACCTATTCTCTGGCATCTATCGCAATATGTAACATGCCTGTTAGCATTCTTGAATAGTGTGAGCCAATAAAAACCTAATTCAAGCATTTTATGTGCTTTCTTAGTCCCATAGTAATGTCCTATTATTGGTCCTGAATGGTAGCGTTCTATGATTTTACTCGCTTCTCATGTTGTAACACATCTCCGAATTACTTGATCTGCACATACATAAAAGAGAAAAGTATACTCCCAAAAATAAATTTTAAGAATCACTTCTTTTGATGATGTGTCAACCTTTTTGGTAGGATGTTAGCAGCTAAGTAATTTGTAATATCTGCAAACCAAGAGACTTCAGAATCGGTTATAACTAAAAGTTGTTCTTTAGGAAACGAGTCATTTATCTCAGTCTCATGCTCTTTTAGATGTGAATTCTCTAGCCTGGAAAGGTGATCTACTACAAGATTTTCAGCTCCCTTCTTATCGTGGATTTCTAAATCAAACTCCTGCAATAATAAAATCGATCTTATAAGTTGACGTTTTGCATCTTATTTAGTGAGAAGATAATGAAGAGCCGAATGGTCAGTGTAAATGACAACTTTAGATAGTATCAAATATGGTCTAAATGTATCGAATGTAAAGACCATAGCTAGCAATTCTTTTTCTTTAGTGGTATAATTTTCTTGTGCAGCTGTCAAAGTCTTGCTAGCATAATAAATTGGTTGAAAATACTTGTCTCTTTGCTGTCCAAGAACTGCACCTACTACAAAATCACTCACATCACATATTAGCTCAAAGGGTAAATTCCAATCAGATGCAAATACAATCGGAGCATTAATTAATTTTTCTTTAATAATATTAAATGCTTCCAAACATTCCTGATTAAAATCAAAGGGTACATCTTTTTTCTAGAAAAATCGTTAAAGGCATAGCTAGTTTAGAAAAATCTTTAATAAATCTTCTATAGAACCCAGCATGCCCTAAAAAGCTTCAAATAGCCTTAACTGAACTAGGGGGAGGTAATTTTTCAAGGGTTTCAATTTTTGCTCTATCAACCTCAATCCCTTTACTAGAAATTTTATGACCTAACACAATCCTTTCTCGAACCATGAAGTGACTTTTTTCCAATTAAGCACAAGGTTTGTTTCCTCACATCTTATTAGAACCCTTTTTAAGTTTTTAAGAAAAAGATGGAAACAATTACTAAATACCGAGAAGTCGTCCATAAAAACCTCCATAATGTCTTCTACAAGTTCATCAAAAATGGCCAACATGTAGTGCTAAAAAGTAGTAGGGGTATTACATAATCCAAGAGACATTCTATGATAAGCAAACGTACCATATGAACATGTAAATGTTATCTTTTCTTGGTCCTTAAGAGCTACCAGGATTTGAAAATAGCCAAAGAGTCCATCTAAGAAACAATAATACATATGCCTAGATAATCTTTCTAACATTTGATCAATGAATGGCAAAGGAAAGTGATCTTTTCTCGTGGCATCGTTCAACTTCCTATAGTCAATGCAAACTCTCCATCCCGTGACTATTCTTGTTGAAATCATCTCATTCTTCTTGTTGGCTACAATAGTCATGCCTCCCTTCTTAGTAACAACCTGCACAGGACTCACCCAAGTACTGTCAGAAATAGGATAAATAACTCAGCATCTAGAAGTTTAATTACCTTAGCCTTAACGACTTCTTTCATGTTAGTCGTCTTTGAGCTTGCACATATGGTTTCTATTCATCCTCCATTAAAATTTCGTGGGTGTAAAAAGAAGGACTGATCCCTCTAATGTCAAAAATCTTCCAAGCTATGGCTCTTTTATGCTCCCTCAATACTTGTAATAAGTTATCTTTCTTATTTGGCTGCAAGTCTGAAGCAACAATCACTAGTAGTGTAGAATTATTTCCAAGGAATATATACTCTAGGTGATTTGGTAATTGCTTCAGTTCTATTTTGGAAGGTTCTTCAATAGAGGGTTTTAGTTTTAGTTCATTGTTTACCTCAATGCCTTCATAATTCTTCTGTCTCAGTGAAGACTCATTAGGATCTAAATCAATTTTTGTCTTACCTATAAACAGCAGTATTGTAATAGCCCAATTTTGGGCCTAATCTGAACAGTGGTTTCAGAACCATAAATCTGAGGTCGAGAAATTATTTTAATGTTATTTTATGTGTTATAGCATGATTATATGGATGTTTGAAAATTTTGGTGAATTAATTTAAGCGATTGCATGCTTAATTTATAAAAAGGACTAAATCACATAAAGTATAAAAGTTTTGTTCTATTAGCTAAAGGTGTTAATTAGCTATGGAACATTAAAATAGAGGTCCTTATTAAGGAAATAGACAAATATTAATGTGGTGGCTGGATATGGAGGCAAAAATCATAAAAGGTCAATGGTTAGTTGGCATTAGGTGACAAAATTGACTAATGAATAAAAAAAATAAAAAGCTTAGTTATCATCTTTTTTTCCATCTTCTTCTCTCCACCGATTTTCTCTAAGAAAAATGGCTAAGGGAGCTTGAAATTTTCAGCAACTTTAGACCTTTGCAAGTAAGTGATTTTGATGGTCATTTTTGTTGATTTTATGTTTCTGAAACTCTTATAACTTAATCTAGCAAATGAAGGGACTATTTTGTAAAATGGTTGAAAGTCTAGGGTTTTGCCTTGAGAATATTCATGTTGTTTGCTGCATTTTTATGGAAGAAAATGAATATTGGTTGTTAAATAAGAAACTTTTGTTAAATGATTTTCATGAAAACATCTAAAATGGGCCATTTTGTAAAAGTCGTAAAATATGTGGTAAATGTGTGAAATAATGGAAAATGTGGGCTACTTTAAGCATGAAAAAGGTTTGGCTATGCATGGGTAGTAAATAAATTAAACACATTTCATTTTAAGAGCCTAGGGGCAAAATCGTAAATATGTGAAACTTTAGGGGCAAAAATGTAAAATTGCCAAAGTGTGATTTTTGGATTGATTTGAATAACGTGATCGTTAAATAAGTATTATTTGATATGTTAGATCAAGAAAAATGAAATCTGGGCTTAGATCGGGGAAGAACGAGGTTATGGACTAAGTCAGAATAATTAGCCGCTTTTGCATTCGAGGTAAGTTACTTGTAAATATTACAAACCTATTGTGTTTATGCATTGATTACTTAACATAGCATAAAATTTTTTATTGTGGCCATGAATTTGCATGATGATAATGATATGGTAAAATCTCGATTGAACCGTAAGAGAGATCGAATATTCATGCCATAATACTAGGGTTATTACAGAGCTAGTGCAAGACCATGTCTGGGACATGGCAACGGCCTTGACATGTGAGCCAGTGTAAGACCATATCTAGGACATGGCATCGGTATTGATGTGAGTACTAATGCAAGACCATTTCTAAGACATGGCATAAGCACCGATAGATGAGAGCCAGTGTAAGACCATTTCTGGGACATGGCGTTAACTTTGAGATGTGTCAGTATAAGACCATGTTTAGGACATGGCATCAGCACAAATAGAGGAGAGCTAGTGTAAGACCATGCCTGGGACATGGCGTCGGCCTCAATATATGAGAGTCAGTGTAAGACCATGTCTAGAACATAGCATCGACTTTGATTTGTGAGCCAGTGTAAGACCATGTCTGGGACATGGCATCAGCATTCTACCCTACATATGAGGCTTATCTGGATACCCTTTAATATTCCAATGGTTCAACGGGTGATTGAAAGCTTATGTCGAGAATGAGAAATGCTATGACTATGTTGTGAGTGGTACAGGTACCTAAATGAAATTTATGAGGATTGAGCTTGATTTATGATGTGTAAATTGTATGGGTGAAAATGAGTAAGTTATGTCTATAAGAATGATCTTATGATTATAGGTCTATACTTATGATGTATACATGTGGGGCGAATTTGATTGATGATCATGTGTAAGGCTTTTAGGCCAAATTAAATTAAGAAATGATATGTTCAAGTCTGTGTTGTTGATGTATGGGCCAATGAATGGCATGAAAATATTTGTTAATGGCTAGTTATGGATATTTTTTGGTAATATGTATGTTTGAATGGAAGTTAAAACAAAGAAATCATGGAAGAGTAAAATTAGTAATAAAATAGTTTTGGACAGTAGCAGTTGGGTGAATTTGAAAAATCACCAAAAATGATGTAAACTAAATTAGAGGTTTAATAAGAAATGAAATAAAATCTTATTGAGTCTGTTTTCATATAAAATAAACGGCGTAAGCAAAAGAGTTACATATTATGACATATTTGAATTTTTATGAGACAGAGTCAGAATGATTTTGAAATCCCCTGTTCTAAATTGGGAAAATCACTATAAATTGTACAAAAATAATTATGGGTTATAATTTATATTCTTAAAATTTATAATGAGTCTATTTTCAAAAGAAATAAACGGGAATATCATCCAAATCTTGTATGAGAAGATAATTAAATTTTAGTGAAGAGCGGCCGGAACTATCAAACAACGAAATAGGGGAGAGTTCAAAGAATAAAATGTACTTATTGGCTGAACCAAAAATTCTGAAAATTTTATGGTAAGAAGATATATGAGATGAACATGTGTCATAGTGGAATTATATGCAATTATGTTCGTATTATCTTGAGAACACATTGTACGGATTGGTAAAAACATATTAATTAATTACTTATTATTTACATGCCAAGTTACTAGGCTATAAAGCTTACTCCCTCCTTTCCATTTCTCTTAGTGTTGTTAGGTTGGCTCGGGGTTGGAGATAGTCAGAGGCAGCATCATACTATCAAATTTTCAATTTTGGGTATAGATAAGTCTCAAGTGTTTTCGAGTGAGCGACATGTATAGAGACTTAGTTATTGGTGATATGCACTCTTAGGATTTAGCTAAATGTATTGGCTTATATTGCTTCATTGTATATGGCCTTTAGATGTGGCTCATATTGATTATGAGTATGTAAGCCTATTTATGCATGCATGTGGAAAGCCTTTGTTGTAGTTATATGCATACATGTACCAAGTTCTTGTGTGATACGATCATGCTTGTTTATCATGAATGGTTAGTGATCGTGATTTTGATGAAGTAATAATAATGATCATACCTAGAAACTAACTATTATCACGATAAAAGGCAAATGCACCTATCGCATAGTAGTATAGTTAGTGGTAAGACCGGAATATCGAATCCAAGGAACCAAAAGTACTAGTAATGACTTTCTTCTATTATCTAGCCTAAAAATAAAGGAGGATTTGGCTGTAAACTAACTAATCTAAACTAGACTAAAGACGCAACAAAGAGTAAATTGGGAAATTACTTTGGGAAAACTGAATGGTAAAGGCAATACCCAAGGAAGAATCCACTTAGACTTCACTTGTTATCTAACTTTGAACTAGACGATTTCTTCATTCGACTTGATCTGTAGAGATCCCTAAATTATGTTAATATCTCTGTCGAGAATAAGAACAACAAATCCTAGATTGATTAATTGAAATATCTTTTTAATTAAAACCCCTAGTATTTCATTAACTCGATCTATGGATCCTCATATTAGATTTGACTCTAATCCGGCAGATTTTCGTCGTCCTATGTCTAGGATTACGATGAACTCCGCTTAATTGTGTTGGATCTATTCTTACACAAGGACTTTTACTCCTCTACATAAGCACATTCAACTTAAATTAATATCCCGGACATATCAATTCAAGAATTAAAAATACAATTAAGAACAAATCGAATATTTATCATATAGTTCAAATAACAATGACAAGATTTGTCTTAGGTTTCATCCCCCTCAGGTATTTAGGGGTTTAGTTCATGTTTATAAAAGAAAACATCTCAGAGTAAAGAAAATAACAAAACATAAAGAAAACCTAAAACTCCTGAAAGGATTTAAAGGGAGATCTTCAGTCTTGATGTAGATCCTGGCTTCTGAGATGGATCAATCGGCTTTCTTCAAGTAATTCCCTGTCTTCTACTCTGAGACTTTGCGAGGACATTGTACCCCCTTGTAGTCGCCTCATAGGGTCTTTATATAGAGTTTGGAGTGTCTTTTTTAGCCCCTAAGTAGCTTTTTTCGCATGAAATTAAAACTCGTTACGACATGGACACGCTCATGTAGCACGCCCGTGTGAATCGAGCCTAGGCCGTGTTCGAGCCAGCTAAAGCGGCACGGCCGTGTGGGTTACCCGTGTGATGAACTCCAAGCCGTGTTGATTTCTTACTTTGGCCCATTTTCTCTATTTTTGGCCCATTTCTCATTCTTTTTTCTTTCCTATGCTCACTTAAGTATAAAACATGAAATTAAAGGATTAGAAGCATTAAATTCCACAAATTCAATGATAATTCATCCATAAATGTGTTAAATATGGGATATAAATATGTATAATTTATAGTTTATCAGTTAGTATTATATTATATGTGTTGGTGATTAAGTTAAGATTAATTGAGGGTATGATATGTGCCTATGAAATGTATAAGAGGGTAAAGAATTAAGAGCAACAAAAACGCTTAGAAAATAGCCTAAGTGTTGGCCATACGGGCAGAGACACGGCCATGTGTCTCAGCTATGTGGAGGGCATAGCCTAGTACACGGGCGTGTGACTTGGCCGTGTAACCCTCATTTATTGATGACGTCATAAACAGAGAGTTACACGGGCTGAGGACATAGGCGTGTGTGACCACACGGCCTACCCACATGGGCGTGTGACCCTGTTTTCATGAAAAATTTTCTAAGTGTTGGGAAATTTTTGAAAGGTCTCAGTTTAGTCCCAAATCACCCTCAAAGGATGTTTAGAGCCTCGTAGGCTTGTTTAAGGGACAATATGTGAATGTATGAAAAGTTTTAAATTTGAGTGGAAAAATTATGTCTTGATTTTGAATGTTTGTATGGGTTTTAGGTCCGGTAATACCTCGTACCCTATTCTGGCATCAAAAACTGGTAAGGGGTGTTACAAGTATCACCACTTACCTCCTCTCCTTGAACAAGACACAATTCCAATGTGTCCTTATGAACAATTTCCTATAAAAAATCTAGAATAACATGGTCAATAGAATCAATAAAATAACAAGAATCATCTTGTTCTCTAGAGAATCTCATGGCATCATAGATTTTAAAAATAATCTCTTCATCACCTACCATAAGCACAAGTTTACTATCACCCATAGCAATGACAGCCCTAGCAGTGGCTAAATATGGGCGACCTAAAATTAAAGGTACCTCAACATCCTCATCCATGTCAAGCATAACAAAATCAACAGGGAATATGAATTTATCTACTTTTACAAGGACATCTTCAATAATACCCTAGGATATTTAATAGATCTATCAACTAACTAAATACTCATCCTAATGGGTTTTGGTTCCCCAAGACCAAGTTGCTTGAACATTTTATAAGGCATTAAACTAATGCTAGCACCTAAATTAGCTAATGCTTTCTCAATATTTAAACTACCAATTAGACAGGGAATAGTAAAACTTCTTGGATCTTTAAGCTTAGTTGTAGTTTATTTTGAAGAATAACTGAACATTCCTCGTTGAGTTCCACAGTGGATAACTCTTCAAACTTCCTTTTATTTGTTAAAAGCTCCTTCAAAACTTTTGCATATGTGGGCATCTGTAAAATAGCCTCAATAAAAGGTAAGTTAATATGTAATTGTTTAAAAAGTTCAAGAAATTTACCAAATTGTGCACCCATATGGTCTTTCTTCAACTTTGCTGGATATGGAATCGATGGTTTATATTCCTTAACTACTGATGTTTCACTTACTTCTGGTTTTACCTCCTCATCCTTTTCCTTATTAGATTTCTTTTGTGGCTTCTATTTAGGTTCAGTCAACACTTTCTCATTCCTTAGTGTAATTGCTTTCACATGCTCTTTTGGGTTGGGTCCGGTGTTACTAGGTAAACTAACTTGCTGCCTTTTTGAAACTAATTTAGCAAGCTGTCCAATTTGATTTTCAAGCCCTTGAATCGATCCTTGCTAATTTTTTAAAGTTGTCTCTGTGTTTTAAAAATGAGTCGCTGACACTGAAATAAATTTTTCCAACATATCTTCAAGATTATGTTTCTTTTCTTGTTGAAAAGGTTGTTGTTGAAAACTTGGAGGGGGGTTGTGGTCTTTGATTTTCTTCACCACCCCATGAGAAGTTTGGGTGGTTCCTCCATCCTACATTATAAGTGTTACTACAAGGATTATTTTGAGGTCTAGAGTTATTACCCATATAATTTAATTGCTTATTCTCCATGCTAGGACCGTAGGGTAAATATTCTAAATTATTCATTCCTCCTCCATTTGAGTTACATTGCATCACTGGATGTACCTGCGTAGAAACACATAAACCATCAATTTTTTTATTCAAGAGTTCTACCTAATTTGATAACATGGTGATCGCATCAAGGTTGAAAACATCAGCTGCCCTTGTTGGCTTTGTCCCCATCACTTGCCATTGATAATTATTCAGTGACATCTACTCTATAAACTCGTAAGCCGCTTCTGGTGTTTTATTGTTCAAAGTACCACTGGCTGTTACATCAATTAACTGCATAGTTGAGGGATTCAAACTGTTGTAGAATGTTTGAACCTGTAACCATAAAGGTAACCCATGGTGAGGGCACTATCTCAATAAGTCCATATATATCTCCTATGCATTATAGAGGGTCTTTAAGTCCACTTGCACGAAGGAAGAGATATCATTCCTCAGCTTGGTTGTCTTAACCTGTGGAAAGTACTTTAATTCTTATGTAGTGTTAGAACCTCGTGGTAAGGAGTTCAATCACTGTTTAGCCTTATTCCTCAACGAGAAGGGAAATAACCTTAAGGGAATGGTGTCATCAGAAATGTCATTTATCTTGAAAGTGTCATAGAATTCCAGAAAGTTAGCCAAATGAGTATTTGGATCTTCATCTTGTAAACCATCGAACTGAACAAATTGCTGGATCATCTGAATAGTGTTCAGCTTCAGTTCGAAATTATTCGTAGCAATAGTAGGTCTCACAATACTCGATTCAGCCCCAGTTAGAGTGGGCTTGGCATAATCGTACATAGTACGAGGAGCAGGATTCAGATTTACAAGATTCGCGGCAACCACAGGAGGTAACTAGTTATTCTGATTTTTAGCCATCTCCTCAGTAATAATGATAACGTCCTCTTACTCGTCCACTATATTTTGTCGACTCTGCCTTGCTTTTCTACGGTTTGTACGAGTTATGCTTTCAATTTCGCTATCAAATAGTAATGGTCCTGATGGATTTCTTTTAATCATAAACTAAAGACACCTGCCAAAAGCAAATAAAAAAATTAGAAAATAAAAATTAAAAAAATAAAATAAAATGCAAATAAAAATAAAAATGGATAAATTAATAAAAATAGAGTGTTCCTAATATTTTAGTCCCCGACAACGACACCAAAAACTTGATTGCGATTCACTAAACTAGCTAAAATCACGATAAAGGTAATCGCACCTATCGAACAATAGTATAGCTATGATGAGTCGGGAATATCATATCCACGAGGACTAAAAGTACTAGTAATTACTATCTAGCCAATAAATTGAGGAATTGTTTTTTAATAATTAACTAATCTAATTACTAAGAATGTAACAAAGAGCAAATTGGGAAAATAGTTGAATAAAACCAATGAGATAGACAATACCTAGGAAAGAATCCACCTAGACTTCACTTATTATTTTGAATCTGAATCAAACAATTTATTCACTTGTACCTTGATCCGTAGAAATCCCTAAATTATATTAATATCTTTTTTGAGAGTAAAAATAACTGACTCTAGGTTGATTAATTGAAATCTCTTTCTAATTAAGACCCCTATTGTCATATTAACTCGATCTATGGATTCTCTTATTAGATTTGACTCTAATCCGGTAGATTTATGTCGTTCTATTTATAGGATTGCATGCAACTCCACTCAATTATGCCAGATCTACTCTTAAATAAGGACTTTTGCTCCACTGAAATAAGCACATCACATTTGAATGAATATCCTGAAAATATTAAATCAAGAATTAAGCATACATAATTGAGAACAAAAATAAAGTATTTATCATGTAATTCAGAAAATCAATTAATAAGAGCCATCATAGGTTTCATCTTCCCTAGGTATCTAGGGAATTTAGTTCATAATTTGTGGTAGAAACATCTCAAAGTTAGAATACCAACAAGATATAAGAAACCTAATAAAACTTCGAAGGAAATTTGAATGGAGATCTTCAATCTTGAAGGAGATCTATTTTTTAGTTGATTTCGACGGTGTTCTTCGAGTAATTTCTTCGTTCCACTCTGCGTCTTCCCTTTAGGTTATCATCTAGTGTGTATTTATAGACTTTAAAATGCTTAGAAACCCTAAAAATTAGGTTTTTTCGCGTAAAAGGGAAACAGGGTTTGAAATTGACACGGGCTGGCACATGGGCTTATGGCCAGCCCGTGTGGCTCACACAGGCATGTGCCCAACCTGTGTGGAAATGCTGAGGCCATTTGGATCCTAAAAATAGCTCTTTTATCTGATTTTGGCTCCTTTTCACTCATTTTACTTCTTTATGCTCACCTAAGTATAGAAACATGAATTTAAAGGATTAAGAGCAGCAAATTCAATAATTTACATAATAAATCATCCAAAAACGCATCAAGAATGAGATTAAAATATGTTACTTTTATAGATTATCAGATTATATTTATAAAAAGGGGAGTGAGTGGCTTTTTGCATGTAATTTCATTGGTGGCCAGCTAAGGGAGGAGAATAGTTTAATATTTTTTTCTTCTCTCCCTTGACTGTTGAGGAGATGACCAGAGGAAAGGGGAATAGCGGAGAAAATGTTCATTTTGAATTAAAAAATAACAATATCCTTTCTTTTCTTTTTCTAGTAATCAAACCTGTGAGGAGCCATTTTTGAAGCTAACGCTAAGGAGATAGAAGGGAGCAAGTCGGGTAGTCGGTTGACAACTTGGAGTGGTTTTGGTAAGTTTTCAAATGAGGTATGCCTAAACTATCATGCTTATTTAATGGTTAGTTTTGCATTTATTACACGACTTTTGGGAGTAATTTAGACTAAGTTTTGGTAGTTAAAGAATAGTGAAATGGCTGCCATTTGTATTGCCGATTAAAGAGGAAAAATTGTGATTTAATTGCCTTATGTTGCTATTTAAATTGAAGAGAAAACTTGTTTTGTTTAATTCCATGCCATTGTTGTGGTTGCTGTTCGAATGAAAGGGAAATTTATTAAATTAATGCCATATTTGAACTGCAAACTGACTTAAGAAGTTGTAGTTGTTGTAAGCTCCTTAAACTTCTTTTAAGCTTGCTAAGTAACTAAATTGACATGCATGGTTCCGCAAAAATTTTGTTCATAAACTTATTTGTTATATGTGTTTAAGTGTGGTAAGTTCTTGAGGTTTTTGTCTTCAAACTTCATGCTTTAATTATTGCTAAATTAACAAGCAACTTTCGGTTGTGGAGTACAATGAATTAAACCTTCACTTATTCGGTTGTATGTGTTTCCTAGTTTTCTTTGGATGTCTGAAAATAATATGATGACATTGGTGCTTGTCCTAAATGACATTAATAAGCTATCCAATTTGTGTTATTCATGCTGCTTAAATGTCCTACATTGAGTTTTTTTTATCTACTTGTATGTAAAGGTGGTTAAGGTTTGGTTTTCTCTACCATGTTGCTGTTCGAAATTTTGGACAATATGTTGATGATACTGCATGTTGAATTTTATGATTTTTTGGGACATGAAAGATGCCATTCGAATTTAAATAAAATTAATGAGTAAAAGCCGGATTAAATCTCATGATTTTACCTTGTTTATGCCATTTAAATAGCCTGGTAAGGACAAGTTTTCCAATATTTATACAAGAGTCTAGTATGTCTTATTTTGTTCAAATTTGAATGGATTGAATAAAGTTCGGTTTGATTAATGGCTGCATTATACTATCTAATTCTTGGATAGATTTGGCATGGATAATTTCTAGGTTTAATGACGTCCAAATGTAGATATGTTGAGTTTGAAATCAACTATTTAAATTTAGTGATGTGCCATGTTAAAGGCTATGCAAATTTTAGACAAAATTATGGTAAAGTTAGCATGTTGAAGCCACAAGTTATCCGATTTATGTTGATTGAAATAGTTTGTGTATAGGGAGTTCTTGTCAAGGTATTATGCATTTAATGCGTCTTATTCATAGCTATTCGAAACAGCCTATGTAATTAGAATCTTAGCATTTTTTAAGTGATGTTGAATGTCATGAAGTGTCTACTTCTACTGTCCGAAACAGCTTGTACATGGAAGAATTATTGACAAAATAACCTACGTTTAATGTACCTTATTCATGGTTGTCTGGAATAGCCTATAGATGTTAAAATTTTATTATTTACATGAGTGTTGAATCAATCTTAATTACAACGTCCGAGCAACCCATCATGTTAAATTTGCAGCATTTAATTTAGTAAGTCCAATTTCATATTTATACATATTAAATTATAACATTTCTACAAGCAACAGATATGACTAAAGTAAGTTGTTTGAAATAGTCTGGTTCGTGTGAATTATCCGCAACTATGTTAAGCATTTGAATATTATTCTTTACTGTAAAGAATTTGTATTCAGAGTTGAAGGGATGATTGGAAGTATGTGAGAAATGAGAGAATAATGATTTTTGTAAGTTTCTTGGTCTCCGATAAGTTACATAAATGAAATTCGTGATGGGTGAAAAACTATGGATTTGCCAAGGGTTTTTCCTTTATGTTGTTTAGGCCTAGGATGAATGTAACACCCCTTACTTGTGTTCATGTCCGGAACAGGATACGAGGCGTTACCATTCTTAAACATAAACATTCATGCAAAACTGGACCACAAATTTCAAACTTTACATTCATTTTCATATCGTCCCTTATATAGGCCTATGAAGCCCAAAACATACATTGGGAGTGGTTTGGGACTACACCGAAAGCTTTCGAAACCTTTGGAAAACTTAGAAAATTTTTGTGTTTTGTAGAGTCACACGCCTGAGTGGGCAGGCCGTGTGGACTCACACGCCCATGTGACCTTATCATACGCCCGTGTGACCTTAGGACACACCCGTGTTCCAGGCCATGTCTAAAGTATGGGACATTCTGTTTATGATGTCATCACCGAAATAAGGTCACACAGCCAAGGCACACGCCCGTGTCCTTAGATCGTATGGGGAATTAAAATAAAAAAATTAGGTGCAGACTTCACACGGCCTGGGCAAACGCTCATGTCCTTAGGCCATGTCTTTCACACGACTGAGACACACAACCGTTTCTCTACCCATGTGTTTACTACTGGACATTTTGTTTTGCAAAATTAGGGTGTAAGGGACACACGGCCTATTCACACGCCCATAGGGCTGACCATGTCGCGCACGGCCTAGACACACGCCCGTGATTCTACCCGTGTGGACAAATATAAGGATATTTACCAAGCCTTTTGCCACCCTGAAACACAAGTACAGTTACACTACTTCAAAGGCACATAATGTAACATAGGTTAGCTATCAAACACACTTAAATCAAGTCTTCCACACATTAGTCACATACCCCATCTATCAAGCCTATACATCACATAATTAGCAACTTAAACATGCAAGCCATCACTTTCATGAATAACATCATCAAATGCACATACCAATAACCAATATTGGCCAATTTCATATGGCCTTATACAAAAGGATCATTCATCAAAATAAGTCAACATTTTGGCCAAATCAATTATGACATATAGCAAAATGACCAAGTTCCTATACATGCCATACTCAAAATAAAAGGCTAGCTATACCTAAATATTCCAATTGATAGTGATAGTATGTTCGAGCCTCCGACGTCCTTCGATCCCCGAGCTAGCTTGGTGTACTATAAGAAAATGGAAAAGAAAATGGGAGTAAGCATAAAGCTAAGTAAGTTTGCATGTAAATAAATAACAACATTATCCATGCAATATTATACACATAACATATTTATAACTTATCACAAATGACATTAAATATCATGGATACATCTTTACTCATGTCAATTTCATAGTATACCATAAAACTCATAGTCATGATTTATTCATTCACCTCTTACTAAGATATCATCGATTCATAAACTCAATAGTTATGAGCTTTGTGTAGATACCTGTACCCTTTTACATGAACATACCTTGTCTTGTAATATCCCGAATTAGGGCCTAATCGGAATAGTGGTTTCGTGGCCACAAATCCAAGGTATAAATAATCATTTTATAATTATTTTGAGGTTTATGATATGATTACATGATTTTGTGAAAATTTCGTGAAGAAATTCTATGCATAAAGTGCTTAATTTGAAATTAGGGACTAAATCGAATAAGTTGCAAAACTTGCATTCTAGAAGCTTTTAGTATGAAATTGCTTTGGAATATTAATTAGGAGGTCTTAAATAGGAATTTGACCAATTTCTAAAATTTTGGACAAAAATGGGCTTGTACATGAAAAATTACAAAGAAATACATTAAGGGCATTTTTGTCAAATAGTAAAGGTGTTAAATTGAAATGTGTTTTATTTATATTTTTATGGTTTACATTTTTATGGAATTATTTTGTAAAAAAATTTCGTACGAAAATTTTGATGTTTGGGCACTCAATTTAGTCAAAAGGACTAAATTGTAAAAAGTGCAAAACTTGAGTTCTATTGTTAGAGGTGTCCAATTGTTATGAAAATTTAAATTGGAGGTCCTTAAATGGAATTAAACCATTGGTTAATTTATTGGACAAAAATGGACATGAAATGGGTGGAAAAAAATATTTTTAAGTTAGGGGCATTTTGGTCATTTAGTGATTAAATGAATTAAAAATCAAATTAAAAGCCAATTTTTGCTCATCTTCTTCCTCAAGGCCGAAAATAGCATGCAGAAACCATGGCTAGGGTTTTTCAAGCTTCCAAACTCGATTGTAAGTCCGTTCTAGCCCCGTTTTTAATGATTTTTACGTTTTTGAAATCCCGGTAACATGATTTCTCTATTTCTACCATTTATTTGAGCTAGGGTTTGATTTCAAAAATTGAACCATGTTGAATAATTGTGTATTTTGATGTTTTATGATAGGATATGAGGTTTTAAATTATGCTAAACAACTTGTGCTACTCGGTTTTAAGTGAAAATGAGTAAAACGGCTTAATCGGTAAAAATACCTATTGTTCATAAGTACATGTTATAGTGGGAATTTGAGGTTGCTGTTAGTAAATAAATGATCAGCATGTCCTAAAATATAAGAATTATGGAAAAAGTTTAATTTTCGAGCTTTGGGGCAAAAGTATAAATATGCAAAAGTTTATGGGCAAATTCATAATTTTGACAAAGTTAGGGTCAAGGACCGTTTTGATAAATGTGAGTATTAAATAAGATAAATATGTTATTTTAGATCAAGAAAGATGTGGAATCGACCTTGATCGAGGAAAAGAAAAGATTGTCGACTAAATTGCAAAATTTCTATATTTTGTACCGAGGTAAGCTCATGTGTAAATAAGGTAACATAATTGTTATTTTAAGCAATTTAATATCGTTTATATGATATGATGTTTATTATTATGAAATATTATGCTTTGAAAATAATTATTTAGTAATATGCAAGTTATGCAAGCCATTTGATAAATGTGAAATGCTACCAAGTATCGGTTCCGACATTTCGAGGAAGACGACAAAGATGTGCGATTGAAGAAAATCCCGTTTGAACCTTGGGAATAGATTAGGATACAAGTGACATGTCACTAGGATGGTTGAGTTCCGAACTCGTTGAGTTGAGTCCGAGTTCGTGAGATGTAACTAGGCATCCGAGCTTGTTGAGTTGAGTCCGAGTTCACTTATGGGCGGGTTACATGGTAGCTTGGCTATGTAAATTCCGTAGGCTATTGAGTTGTCTAGCTACGGATATGACACTTATGTATGTGAAATCCGTGTATCCGAATTATATTCCGATGAGTTCAACGGGTAGATTTTTAAATGAATAATGAGAACACCTAAACGAAAGAGGTATGTTGGAAAGTATGGTGAAAGAGGAAGTTGGACAGGTATGAGCCTAAATCTCGAGTTGAGAACTTGGTAAGACAAGATTGTGGTAAGATAGCAAGTATACTTGTAACATGAATGTCTTAGTGATATTAATGCAATTGATGTTAATGTTGAATTGCATGATTATGTTACTAGTTATTTGCATGTGAATTTACTAAGCATTTATGCTTACTCCCTTCTTTTCATTCATTGCAGTTTTGACAAGGTAACTCAAAAATCGGGAAGGGTCGAAGGAACGATCACACTATCCGGGACAATTTGTTATAATGGCTTGTATTTTGAATATGACATGTATAGTATTATAATCATTTTGTGTGAATAACCTTATGATATGGTGATGGTTTGATAAGGAAATGCTTGGAAATGATTAGCCATTGGAATGGCCAATCTAGATCATATTTGGTGTCATGTATGTTTAATGTGCTACTTAGTCAATGAAAATCCATAAAAAGGTGAACTTTGTTATAAAACAGAATTTTTTAATAGCAGTGACGTGAGTTTGAAAAATCACTAAAAATAGTAGAGACACGATTTGATGGTGAATAAAATATGAAATTGAAGCTTATTGTGTCTATTTTCATATGAAAGAAACAAAACAGGTAAAAGAGTTGTATTTTAGGAGATATTTGAGTTTTGGTGGAACAGGATCAAAGTGATTTCTGAATCCCCTGTTTTGACTTTAACAATTCACTAAAAATTGTACAAAAAGAATTAGGAATCATACTTTATATGTGAAAATTCCTTATTGAGTCTAGTTTTAATAGAAATAAACAGCATAGCCTTTTGAATTCTGTATAGATGGAAAAGTGGTTCGTAGTGAACAGAGGTCAAAGTAGACGAACACTGAAACAGGGTAAAATTTAACTAATAAACTGTACTAATTGGCCCAACCGAAAGTTCTAGAAAAAAATTAGTAGATAGATATATGACCTTAGTTTCAGAAAAAATTTACGGATCTTAATTTCGAGTTTCGAAACTCGAGATATGAATTTTTTAGAGACTATGACGCAGATGAACAGCTTATTACAAAAGTTAGAATAAATGATTTAAAGTTCTTTAAGTGATAAATTAAGTTTAGTAACACCTTAAGCTCGACTCCGGCGACGGTCTCAGGTAAGAGGGCGTTGGCATACTCTTTGGATTACCTATTGAGCCACTTGGAATACTATAGGATACTCGGGAAATCTCACATACATGGTAGGATGCCAACACCATGTCCCAAACATGGTCTTACATGGGATCACATATCGATGCCGATGTCATATCCCAGATATGGTCTTATATGGGATCTCATATCGATGCCAATGCCATGTCCCAAACATGGTCTTAGATGGGATTACATATCGATGCCAATGTCATGTCCTAGACATGGTCTTACATGGGATCACATATCGGTGCCATGCCATGTCCCAAACTTTAAACCTCGTTACATCTTCATCGAGTCATTGTAAACCAAAATTCATAAAACAATTATACATATCATGCAAAAATTAAAGCATTAAATACAAAGTGAAGTAATGTTGCATTATTTACCCACAAACTTACCCCGGTAACAAAATACGACTAACTATTCGATTTAGTCTAAAAGCTTGTTCTTTCCCCGGTCTAGGTCCGGACTCTTTCTCTTGATCTATAATAGCAAATTTCACTTATTTAATTATAACATTGTTCAAATTAGTCCATAAATCATACTTTGGAAAAATTACAATTTTGCCCCAAAACTTTCACATATTTACAAATTAGTCCCTAGGCTCGTAAAATGAAATGTACTAATTTTCTTTGTTACCCAAGCCTAGCCGAACCTAACACATGCTCATAACAATCCACATTTTCTGAACCTAACACATGCTCATTTCAGCTTTGTGGTCTCGAAACCACTATTCCGACTAGCCCTAATTCGGGATGTTACAATGAAAGGTACTTTGATTTAGCTACTCTGACGATAAATGTTGCATGTAATCATGTTATATATATTTTTCTCATACATAGAAGCGGGTGGTATATTTTACCACATATACTTGATGAAGTATCCTTATGTTTGAAAGATTATTTTTGGATCTTAATGAAATTGAGCCTTAGTATTATTATAGAATCCACATATACTACTCTTGGACATCATTGGAGCTGGGTAGATGAAGTGCAATGTTGATGCGGCACGTATCCGAGGTAAAGATGCTAATGGTTTTGTTGTTTTGTTATGCGATGATACTGGCTCTTTTATGAGAGGGGTCACTGTGTATGCTAACACTTTCTTGGAGCCGCATGTGGTCGAAGAAGAGAGGTGTTATCCAAGCTCAAAGATTCAAGAATAGACAATATAGTTGTCCAACCGAACTGAGTTTGGGTTGATTTTAGAAGGTTACCTATTGTTGAAAGAGGAGTTTTAACATTTTTGCTTTTTAGTGGACACAAAGAAATACTAATAAGGCAACTCATCATTTGGCTTGCAAACTAGTTCATTCACGATGAAGTTCTGAATTGTCTTTTATGTGTCTTAGATAATGATACTTCTTCTGCTACTGCCATTAAAGTAGAGGGAACTAGAAAGGGGTGTATAAGGTAAGTTTGTTGACTTGGGTTTTAGATTCTCCATTTCTTTTTTAGTTGTCTCAATTTTTATAATAATTGCATGTATTTTCAAGAAAAAGCGTAATGATTAATTATCATCTAAAAGTTATATATTTTTAATTTTAAAGTGATAATAGAGAAAGGATTGTATGAAATTATGATTCCACATCATCATTATGCCTTTTCAATAGGAGCATGACAAATCAGATTTTTCCTCCTGATTTTTAGTTTTTTCCTTAAGAAAAAATTTAAATTCAACTAAAAATGCTAAAAATCAAGAGGAAAATTTTAATTTATGATATTCCTATTAAAAATGGATAAAGATGACATGGAATTACAGTTTCATATCATCTCTTCTCGTGATAATATAGCACAATCCAAATTACGAGTTTTGTAATTAATGTGAACTATGAGGGAAAAATCAACCTTTTTTAATAAAATTAAAGTGATTAAAGTAGTAAGAAATGGGCCGTGAGATTTTTAGGCCCAGCAGCCAACTCCTTTTTTAACTTTTAACATATGTGGCAAGTTTTGTATCGAGGTAAGTTGTAAGGCCAATAAATTGGACCTTGTTGAGTCCTGCCTACTCAGTAATGAGCTAAGACTCCAAGGAAACCTTAAACTAGAGGTGAAAATATGTCAATATTATTATTAATAGAGATAAAAGTGAAAAGCCTAAATTTGAATTATAAATATTTGAAAGAGTTAAAATATAAATTTATTATTTTATTAAATATAAGCTATTTAAGGCTTGAACAATAAATTTGTTAAAAAAAAGCAATAAATTATATATTAAACTTTAAATTTTAGGATGTAATTTTATTATTTAAAAATTATAAAATTTTAAGAAAGTCAAGTTCACTATCTCCTTGCACTAGTGCCTCTAAATTAGCTATAAAAGCTAGGCATCACTCGCATTTTCTCTATCTATCTTTTTATATTATAATTAGAGATATTGATGGATTAAGTTAAATCAAGATCTAATTTAAATAAAACTTTTAAGTTTGGATTGAGCTCAGCCTGTCTAAATAGCATTTTTTTCATTATTTAGAAAAAATATTTTATTTAAATTTAATTATAATATATAATATTAATCTAAATTTTTTTTGATTGTATTTTTTATTATTTTCTAAATAATAAAAAGGGATGGATCTAAGGTAAAAAAAGAAGAAAAAGAAACATAAACCCATACCCAAAGCGCTATCTGAACTTGTCTTCTGCAATTTCCTTCTTTTGGATATCTCTCGTGATTAATTTGATGGCAAAGGTACAAAGTTGCATCATTGGTACCCCGTACCCTAGCATGCATCTTAATTAATTGTGGTACCCCGTACCAAGCTAAAACTTTTTTTTTTTTTTAAATCTGCATGTAGTTAAAAAGATGAGTAAAATAATAAATTTGGATAAATTCTAAAATTATATATTAATTATAATTTAATGTGTAATTATATAAATGAAATTTTAATTTGATTTAATTATTGTTCATTATTAACACAATTATTGATATAACATCATTTTATGTTTATATAATGTATAAAAGAATAATTATATTTATCTAATATAAAAATAAATTGATGTATTTATTCTTTTGAATGTGTATGATTAAATCAAAATTAAAGTTTCATGTATATATTTAAGTCACTAATAGAGTTTCACATGTATAATTGCACCAAATTAAAGTTGATGTATATAATCACACATTAAATTAAAGTTAATGTATAATTTTAAAATTTATCCGTAATAAATTTAACCTTCAACTTTTATATATTATGTAAAAAATTAATCTTTAAAATTTATAAACTCTTAATTTGATCCTTAAAATTTATCTTCCTCTTTCACTTCTCTCACCGTCGCTATGCAAAGAAACTAGAAACCTGAAACAGAAAAGGGTATGGAAAAAAAGCCGATTTAGCTACCTTCTTGAACTGAATTTAGATTCAAAATCAATATGACTGGAATATCCAAGCCTCCATAATCTGTAGGCAATGAAGCCAATAGCGGAAGCTTCAAGCAAAACTGCATTTTAACCAAACTACATTAACTACTTATTTGCCTGATTGAATTACAGTTTGGAAGTAAAAAGCAAAGCACAACTTTATCACTTCCATGCAAACTAAAATGTCCTAACTTTTTCTTAATGAAAAACCAATGATTGGATCCCCAAAGTTATAGTTTTTAAGAGACTTCTAAAATCCATCAATGAAAATAAATTAAAATTTTCAAAACCAAAAGAAAAAAAAAATCCGTACCTAGTTTTTTTTTTCTTTCCAATTCTTCCTCCTTACTCACAACGTTATTGTTAGTAGTATTCCTTCTGTCACTTATTTCCTTTTTTTTTTTTTTTTTTGGTTAATTTATATGTGTATGTTTTAAGCACTATGTTTTTACTGAAACTATCAATTGATCCAATTCGTCTTTTTGTGAATCTAGTGGTTCATTTTTTAGAGAAAGGAGGAGGAGGAGTTAGAGATGCAGGCAACAATGGTAGTGATGGTGGGAAAAGCGGAAGAGGAAAGTAAATTTTAAGGATTATATTAAGATAATTTGTAAATTTTAAGGGTTAATTTTTTAAAATTATGACTAAATTGATACAATATGTAAAAATTGAGGGCTAAATTTATTATTATATTAATTTTTAACTGTTATGTCACCCTCCGGTACAAAATTTAACAGAAAATGGACCAAAAAATAATAATCTCAATTACTTGGGTGACTAAAAAAGAAAATGAACAATAGTTATGTGACCTGCAGTGTAGTTTACTCATGTATTTATGGTAAAGAATTGTCCTGGTTTGCTAGTTTCAATATTAGAAACTGTTGATATTGAGAATCAACAAGGAAGAAATAAAGAGGAGAATGTAGTGGTTACAAAGAGGTCGAGTTATCTATAATAGACAAAGAGCCAAAGTTGGAGAAGGGAGGAGGAAGCTAGAGGATGTTTGGATGGGCGATTGGGTGCGTTTTGTTGCGTTGCGTTTAGTCAACTTTTTGTCTCATGTTACAGTATTGCTACAGTATCTAATCTCATCGCCACCACTATTTTTACACTAACCGCAGGTAAATGCACCGCTATTTTTTAGGGATAAAATTAAGTTATATATTTTTGTGAGAACTAAATTATAATTTTATAATTTTATTATCTTTATATTTATAATTTTTGAAAGATTAAATTAAAATTTTATCATTTTGAGGGTCAAAGTGTAATTTGACTATTTACTAACTTATAATTTTATAAAATCTAAAGGGGAAAATGTTATTTTCCCATTTTATGGGAGGTCTTGGCCAATTTAGTCCCATGTTAGTGCCACTCTTGGTTTCTCGTGTGTTGGGATATATATATATATATATATATATATATATATATAGGGGAGGTCCCCTTGTCATATAGTGTCATGTCACAAAAAAACGGATGGTAGGCTACTCGTGTAGACAGCTAGGTAGCAGGTCTGTTACATGCCACTTATTGCCATGCATAATACAATGTGATCTTACTCTAATATTCCTCTTATTTAAGTTGTAGGCCGAAAGTTGGTGGCCAAAAGCAAGTGCGCTCTCACTTGGTTTAAGTGAGATTTACGGGTGACTAGTCGTGTATGGTCCAATGAGAAGTCACCATAAAGGGTATTTGACATGGGGCCATCCGTGGGCACTTGTTTGAGCTCTCACCAAATCATTATTCTACCACGTATTCTTGTTAGGGAAGGATTATACCAGAAAGCTTTCAAGAGCTTGGCCTCAATATGCTCAAAGTTAGTGTCTCTTGTGAATAAATTTTCAAACCACAAGCAATAGGAAGATAGTGATTTTAGTTCAAAAAATTATACTCAAATCAATATTATTTAAGTTAGAGAATGCCTAGCCTTTGTAAAAAACTTGCTAGAAAAGATGCAAGCGAGGGAAAGCACTCTAGAACATAATAGTGAGCGAATAAATCGAAATAACTTGGTTTACTTCAGTTTATCAGGAGGTTTATATGGCCATCTAAATTGAATAAACCAATTAAGCATTATGTAGATGGCAGTCCAATATCGATACCCATCTCAATATTCAAACATCCAATACTCATATAAACCAACCCAAAAATAAAATTAACCGATTCAATTAAATTACTCAAATGTAAAATAATCCAACTTAACTCAACTAATTAATTAACTTAATTTAAATATTTATAATATTATTTAAACTCTTGATTAAGTTGGTGTCACGAGTCAACGGGGCACCAACTCGATTAGAAAATTACGAGTATGTCCTTTCGTAATTAAAATAAATAATATTATTTAAGAGTATTTTAGTCTTTTTCATTTTTAAAAAACAATAAAAATATGCATATGGTGGGATTAAGACCCAGACTATTTGCATTAGTAAAACCTTTAATTTACCACTTAAATAAAGCTTTATTTTGGTAATTTTTTCACATTTTCTTTTTGTTATGTACACTTTATTACTTCCATTAGTTTATATCTATATTATTTATTAAGTGTTTTACTGAGTTGGTGATCACTAACTCAATTGGGGAAATTATGAAAATGGCCTCTCATAATTAAAATAAGTTATACTATTCAAAAGTATTTTAGTCTTTTTATTTTAAGAAAAGTCAATAAAAATGTGCATATTGCGAGATTTGAAGTCAAACCAATTAGATTAATAAAACATTAAATTTACCACTCAACTAAAGCTTCACTTTGATGTATTTTATACATTTCTGTTTTAATATGCACAATTTATTATCTCAGTCAGTTGTATATTTATATTATTATTTAAACTCTAAAATGAGTTGGTGTCACGAGTCAACAGAGCATTAACTCAGTTAGAAAATTACGGGAATGCCCTCTCATAATTAAAATAAGAGTATTATTCGAGGTATTTTAGTCTTTTCACTTTAAAAAAATTAATAAAAATATGCATGTGGTGAGATTCAAACTCACACCAATTGCATTAGAAGAATTTTTAATTTACCAATCAACAAAAGCTTTATTTTGATGTTTTTATACATTTTTATTTTATTATATATGCATATTTTATTACCTCCATCAATTATATATATTAATAATTATTTATCAAGATATTGTCATCAATCCTAAATTAGTATGAGTTAATTTGTGGCATAATCTCAATCAACAACATTATCAATATATATATATATATACACAATTAATGAAGGTAATAAAGTGTGCATAATAAAATTTAAAAAATATAAAAATATCAAAAGGAAGCTTTTATTTAGTGGTTAAAAACTCTTCTAATGCATTTGGTTAAATCCAACCACATGCTAAATTTTTATTGGCTTTTTTAAGTAAAAAGATTACAATACCCTCAAATAATATAATTTATTTTAATTACAAAAAAATATTTTTATAATTCTCCTAATCGAATTGGTACACGATTAACTCTTGACGCTAAATGAATAAATATTTTATTAATAATATAAATAGTTAATATATTTTACTATCTTAATAAATTATTTAATATTACAATTTTATTTTAATAATGTTTTTTTATTTGTAGGTGCAAAAGCTAAACTATTACATTTTAATAATATATTTTAACTATAATAATTTTAATTTTTAAACAATATTCTTAATATATTATTGAAAAATATTTATATTAATATTTTAATACCAAATATATATTAAAATTTATAATTATTTAATAATAAATTTTTATAATATAAATTATGAATATTTTAATGATAATATGAGTATTTGTTTAAATTATGTTTAGTTTCATTTATCCGTTCCAATTTTAGTGTGTAACTATTAGAGGTGTGCATGGACCCGGTTGGGCCGGGTTCGGGCCGGGCTCAACTGAAAATTTAGGCCAATTCACCGGGCTCGGGTCGGGCCGGGCCCAAAAAATGGGCCTAAAATTTTTCCTAAGCCCTACCCATATAAAAATGCTAAAACTCGAGCCCGGCCCGGCCCGCCCGTATTAATTTTTATATTATTTTATATAATTTTTAAATATATATAATACATCAAAAATACTAAAAAAATCAAAATAAATATTTTCCAACAAATTGAAAATAAATTTAAAAAAAATATGTAGACTTAAATAACATTAAGATAGATGCAACTTAACAAGTAAATACCTCTAAAATAATAACAAAATTAACAAATGTCTTTAAAATAATAACAAAATTAACAATAAAATAAGTTGTATACAATATCCAAATAATAACAATAAGATAGTAGCAACATAATAGTAATATGGTAGCAAAATAGGGAGAAAACAACAAGAAAATAACATTCAAAAACAAAAAAAAAAAGCAGATTTTTTTTTCCTTTAGTGAATTCGGGCTAGGCCAGGCCGGGCCAAAATACATTACCTGAGGTCCGGCTCATTTTTTAAACGAGCCTTATTTTTTGTCCAAGCCCATTTTTCAAGCCTATATTTTTGCCCAAACCCTTCTACATTTTGGGCGGGCATTCGGGCCGGGCCGGGCCGCCCCGCCCAGCCCATGCACACCTCTAGTAACTATCTAACTCCTTAATGTAACTTAAATTAAGTTTCAATTATGCATTTTTTATTATTAAGTTTATATATGATATTAGTTAATATAAAATAAAGGGATAATCAAAACTATATATAAACATTGATTTTGTGCAATTTTGTATATGAAAATTTAATATGTGATAGGATTTTTAATTTTTTTTTTTTTACAATTTCTTTAAAAAAAATTATGTTTTTCTTTTTCTGACTGTTTTGGAATTTTCTTAATAGTTGTTTTTAGAAAGGGGATGAAGTTGAAGCAGTATAACATTGGTTGCAAGTAGTAAACGCAAGATGAACTAGAATAGAACGTCATTACAGGGTGGGGATGGCGTCATGGTAAACCCCTGCGACAATTTTGGGGTGACTTGTGGAGTGGTGGGTTGAGATAGTGGCGCTGCCGCTATCATAAAACCTTTGAATTTATATATTATCTTTAAAGAAAAAAAGGAGAGATATATGATAAACAAAAAGTAGCAGAAAGCAGGAAAAGATGGTACATTGAAGGGGGGGGACCAAAAGCAGCCATGCGTGTGAGTTGTGACCACAGAAAGGGTCCTAAAAACATACAAACCATCCCCTTCCCTTTGCCAAAGCAAATAGTCTCACCGCACCCACTGCCCTTCGTTTTGACTTTACAGTCACTTCATGCTCCTCCCTATTCTTTACAACACCTTCAAAATTAAATTAATTGATGTATGATAAAAAAGACATGGAAGTTGGTTCCAACTTAAATGTAACATTATAGTTAATCCAAACTTTTATGTTCATATATTGGGGTCACCATGACTTTTTCCTTCTAAAAACTAGTAGTAGGAAGTTATTCAGTTATGGAATTAAAATTAATAACAGTTTCCAGTTCCAACATAGAAACACCTCCTATTCCTTTTTAGACTCTGCCATTTGTCAAAAGCAAATGGAAAACCACTTGTTCCTTTTTACACTCTGCTAACATTGGGTTTCACCAACCAAGCATGCAAGCAATGCAATCATTTTCCTTCCCAATAACCTACGTGTCAATACTATATTTAACATTTTTTTCCGTCTTCAATTTCCTTTTTCTATTGAAATTTACTTTATTTTATAATATGACTCATATAAAAATAAATAAAAATAATACATCATTAAAAACTAAGTTGATCAAATTTATTTACTAATAATATATAAATTATACAATACTATACAATACTAATATACCCTAATTAAAATAAAAATCCCCGAATTGCCCTGCATGGTTGAGTATTTAAGTTTTAATTTTACCTTGTGTAATTGTCATGTGCAAATCTCTAGTTTCATTATATGTTATATTCATGTGTGGATTTTAATTTAAATTATTTCAAAATTTAATTCATTTATACTTTTTATTGGTTTAAATATACTTTATAATGACTCGGTATTTATTTATAATAGTAATTGCACTTGTAAATTTTAATTTTTTCTTAAAAGAATTAAATTGTAAAGTAAATTAATTTGGATTGTTTAGTTTAATAAATTAGAATAGGCATAATGCAAAAATAGTCCCTCACATTTGGTTGTTTGGTCACTTTAGCCTTTTATGATTTTTTTGGATCATTTTAATCCTTAATGTTTTTTTTTATCAAATTAGTTTACTTTTAAGGAACATGCTCACGTGTCCGTTAATTAACTAACTATCATCATTAACTATTGATATAACAGTCTAAATGTATTGTGACACTATATTATTTTATATGCCACGTCAGTAAATGATTTTAAAATTTTTAAACCTATTTTAAAATAATCATCATCATCTCCATTAGTTCTTTCCATCTTCATCATCCTCCTCCCCCAAGTCATATCCATTGTTTCTTTCCATTGTTCATCCTCCTCCTCCCCCAAGTCCCACTTCTCCAACTGAAAAAAAACACAGCAAATGCAAAGTAAACAAATACATAAACGGCTCAAAACGAGTCGCCTCCCATTTCCAACAAAACCCTGCAATGGCACCCAAAACCAAACAGACTACAGACCTTCACAGGGTCTGTACACTCTAATCTGAAGTCAAATTTCAACAAAGAATAGAAAAAGATGATACAATAATTTGCAAAATAAATAAATAAATTACCAACGACTCTTCAGAAGACCACGACTTGGACCAAAACCAAATTTGCCTTTGGGAACATAAGGTTTGAAAAACCGAAATCTGCAAACGAAAAGACTTTTGCTTGAAACCTTTTGATGGGTATTTGAGAAATAAAATAAAAAACGCTTTGGAAAATTTGGGTATGAGAGAAACCCTTGAATTTTCCCGATAAAACAAGAGTTTGATCGCCATTGGTTCCAGAATGCAGAGCTTATAAACTGGTTTTGGGGGGTTGGCTTGACGACGGAAGAGAAGGTTTGTACGGAAGGGAATGGAGACGTGAAGAATAGGAACCGCTGAAGGCTGATTTTTAAAAACATGTTTCAAAAACACAGGTTTTAAAAACAAGTTTCAAAAACCAGGTTTTTAAGTTCGATTATTAAAAAATTTCAGATTTCATGGAAGAAAATGGATAGCTAATTTTTGGAGGACCAAGGGATTTTAGGGAAGAAACAATGGGGAAGAAGAAACTATGGAAATTGGAAATTAAAATTATTTAATAATTTTATATTTTTTGAAAATAATATAATAATTTTAATAATTTTATATTTTTAAAAAATAATTTTAATAATTTTAAAATTATTTATTGACATGACATATAAAATAAGATAATATCACATCATCATTTAATTACATTTAAATCGTCACGTCAATAATTAACGTTGACTGTTAATCAATTAACGGTCACATTAATATGTTCGTTAAAAAGAGACTAATTTAATAAAAAAAATGTTAAGAACCAAAATGATCCAAAAATATATATATAAATGGCCAAACAGCCAAACGTTAAGAATTATTTTTAGCATTATGTCATTAGATTATATTTGTGTGTATTTTTTGAACTGCTAAGATTAAAAATCTTTCTCCCCAGAACATGCTTGGTTGTTTATTGTGTAAATAGCTTTTACCTTAATTGTTATGTCAATATAATCCTCCAACCCAAGTATGCCAAGGATTTACCCAATTTAATCACCAAGAGAGAAATCAAAACTACAAGCTTGTAGAGTTTAAAATATAAAAAATATTTGATGTATTGTTGGTGCATAAATTATATGTATTATTCGTGAATAATAACACGACAACTCATCATTAAATAATATAAAAATAGTAGAGAATTTATAAATAAATACTAATAATTTTATTTAAACATAATTAAATACTATGACCCTAAAACTTAAATTTGAGAACCTAAATTCCAGAGTTATGAATACTTATTTATAATAATTACAATTAATATTTAATTATGTTTAAACAAAATTATTAGTATTTACTTACAAGTGTTACATATTTTTTGTTTAATTTAATAATGATGTGTCATGTTATCATTCATTAATAGTGTATGAGGCTTATGTAATAAAGATGCATAAAATATTATTCCAAAAAATATTTAAATCTTCCCTTAATATTAATTTTAGATTCAATTTTTAAATAATCCATACCTCTTATCCTTCATAAAAAATATTCAAGATATATGAAATAAATACTAATCTCTTTATTTTTATGACAAAAAAACTAGTTCAAAATGAGTAACGTATAAAAATTAATTTCAATTAATGATTGAGAATAAATTATTTTACAATCATTTTAAAAAATATAGTTTTTAGGTATTAATAAAATTGTGCCACATCATTAAAATTTAAAAATAATAAAGTATTATTATACGAGAATAAATTATATTAAGATCATCCTAAAAAGCATAGTTTTTAGGCATTAATAAAATAGTGTTACATCATTAAATTTTAAAGATAACAAAGTATTATTATACGCTCATCTATATTTAATATCTTCTCAAACTTAATTTAACTTTAATTAAATTAATTAAAATAATTAATTTTTTAAATTATAAACAAACATTTTTTTTCTTTTACAAATTTTAATCATTTTGTTTTTTCCCCATAAGTTAAATGTTTTTTTTTTGTGCAACCAATTTAAAAAAAAATAGTAATTTTTATGCTATTTTTTCCATGCCGTTGACACATAATTTTGGTAATTATTTTACCTAAAATCCCAAACCTTAAACTCGAACCCTGAACCCCGAGGTTGAAGGTTTCGGTTCAAGATTTAAGGTTTAGAGTTCGAGTTAATGGTTCAAGGTTCAAGGTTCAGGTTTAGGGTTCAAGGGTTCGAGGGTTCGAGGTTACGGGTTTGAGTTTAGGGTTCAAGGGTTCAGGATTATGGGTTACGAGTTTGAGGTTCAAGGTTCAAGGGTTTGGTGTTTGGGTTTAGGATATGTGGTTCTAAGTTTTGGGTTCAGGGTTTAAGATTCTTGATTCAGGATAAAAAAATCATCAAAATTATGTGTTAATAACATGAAAAAATTTATTAAAATATTATTAAATATTTGGAAAGGGACCATGAGTAATGTGGTGGAAAGGGACTATAAAATAATTTCTCGAAGGACAAGTGTATAATAATAATTTCATATCTTTAAAATTTGATAATATGATAAAATTTTATTAATGCCTAAAAATTATAATTTTTTTAGTTTATTTTTATATAAGTTATTCCCAAAATATAATATAAATAGCTGTGATGAAATTTAAATCATTAAAAAATAGTATTTTAACAGATATATAGTAAACATCAATTAAAAGGATTTTAAGAAAAAACAAACGACATATGCATATGAAATAATTATATGATAAAAAAAAGGAGCATATATTAATTAACATCAACTTGAAAGGCCAATTGAATAAAGGGAGGGAATGTGTATGATGTTGAAGATAGGTTGCTCAGAGAGGCCCGGGGGGGGGGGGGGGGGTGGTGTTTCCAAGACACAATGATTGCATGATGTTGGGAAAGCAGAAAGGATGGGCGTGGAAAATAGCCAAGAGTGTGGAACAACGTGGGAGCTTAACCCACTATATTAAAATTAAAACCATATGAAAAGGGTTTACCTAAGCTAACCCTTTTATCAGCCTTTTTCGATTTTGGTCGGTCGACAATCTCTGTGTGTGTTGCGTTGTGTTCCCTATCTCTCTCTTCACACTGTTGTTATTTTATTAGGTTTTATTATGCTCCAATCCCTGTTTTCTTTACATTTTTAAACTTTAATCCGGCTACTTTTAATTTCATGAATTTAATGTTAAAATTCATTTATAATAATAATAATAGAATCCAAAGGAATTTTTGTTAAATTGGATTATATGTCATTTTGAAAAAAAAAAAACTGTCCCTCAAAAAGGGCTAAAATTAAAATTATTTCATTTAAGCAAGGTGGACCAAGGCCCCTATCCCCACTCCCCTGCTTCGTTACACCTTACAACCCTAAATTTAATATTTTTATTTGCCTAATAAATCCTCCATATGCGTGATATTGGACACATCAACAATTCGTTTTTATTTATAAAGCGCCATATGATTTAATGTAAATGAAATCTTTTGATAGAGTTTAAGTATAAATTGAATTAAAATTTTGAAATTAAAAGTATAAGAAGGGTGAGAACAAAATTAGACCATTTTATTATTCGAAAAAGGTGAGATAGACTAAAATTAATAAAGAAAAGAAAAGGATCCTCTCTCCCCAAGCCAAGCTGATAGCTACATGAAGGGGAAGGGGGGGGGGGATTGCCGTAAGAAGAAAGGAAAGGAGACTAGCACTAACACTACTTGCAAAATACAGACTCTATAAATTAGTGTAGTGGAGAGACCAAAACACAATATACATATATAAAAAATAAATCGAAGGAACCAAAAAGACACACCATTCCTTCCAAGTCCAACAAAGCACGTATATGAAAATGAAAGCTTGTTTTGATTTTGCGAAGGGTAATCAAAAGGGTCATCAGATCAGATCACCCACAAACCAGTGAAAGATATTGACTCATCATCATTCATTCTACACTAAGTCCTATCCTTTTCCCCTTTTCCTTGCCTTGTTCCATTTTTTTTCTTTGTTCTCTCTCTCTTTTACCGATTTATCACCACCACATAGAAATCATGTACAACAGGAATTTAGAGAGATAGCTAGTTAGCTTGCTTTGAAAATTCCATCTATATATATAACATATCCATCAAGGGAAGTCCTTTCTCTCTTTAGCCTTCTTCTTCTTCTTCATTCATAACCCTTTTTTTGTTCCAATTTCATATATACTTTTTCATAATTCATATCAGAGAATAGCAAGTGATCAATAGAGTTAAGGGCGCCTAGGGGAGAGTACGGATATAATTATTATGTGTGCAAAGAAAGAAGAATATCAAGGAGACTATCCTCGATCTATCCATAACCTACAAGCTTCCCAACAACACCACCAACTACACAACGATGAGTTATTTGGAGCAACTACGGGAGGGTTGGTATTCCCTCAACTACCTTGGTCTTTCCCACCGGTTCACGCTCTCAGTCCAATCCAGTACTTCACCGGAAACCCGGTTCAGGACCATGTCCACGACTCTTTTCTAGTTCCCCCTCCACCATCATCATACGGGGGGTTATTTACCCCAACAGCTCCTCCTGCCGCTGCCCTACAGTTTGCATACGATGGTGCCCCATCAGTTAATCGCCTGAGGATCTTATCCGACAGTTTTGGAGCTGTTGGCTCAGCTCCTTTGGGGCTACAAGCTGAGTTAGGTAAGATGACCGCTCAAGAAATCATGGACGCTAAGGCTATGGCTGCTTCTAAGAGTCACAGTGAAGCTGAAAGGAGAAGAAGAGAACGAATCAACAACCATCTCGCAAAGCTACGCAGCTTACTCCCCAGCACCACCAAAGTAAGTTGAAGTCATTGTACAGTTCATTAAAATGAAACAAAAAAGCTTATAAAATTGTCAAAAAGAAAAACATTATAAACCATCACGCCTACAACATGTCCTAGTATATTATTTGGAAGTGTCATACATACACCTTTTGGTGCACCCCTTTTTGTTTTGTTTTATAATGAGCTTTTCCCCCCATTCAAAGATACCTGTAGGTCTTCCTAAGATTCTACTTAGATGGTTGGTCACATGGTCTGATAATAAGCTATCAAAACCTACTCATTTAGACGTGAAAGGTTGTCAAATTTCTTTTTGGCCCATCTTTTTTTTCCCTTCAGTTTTGATCTTTTCATCAAAAAGAACAAATGCTTGTCTTTTGGTTTATTCTTTAAGTCTTGCGGTGGTTCCAAGGAGAAGGGAACGTAAACAACGAAAGGGAACGTAAACAACGAAAGGGATTGAGCATTGATATGATAAAGAGAAAACCAAGGAGCAGTCCCTTGGAAATTTCTTGCCGGATCATCAACCAAATTAACTAGGGAGCCAAAGGTAATAAAGCTACACAAACCATTTTTTTTTTACGAGACCTTCCGGTATTAGTCTCCAATGGCTACATTGAGTCGGATGAAATCCCTAAACAGAAATCAAAACTCTCCCAACACTATTTTCTTCCGCATGCCTTGATAAACTATTATCCTTTGTTAGTTACACCTTGAAACAATAATATACCCCATCATTAACAATGAAGTTTTGGATGTGGGAAAATTAGCAAAAATCCATCTATTCTTTACACAAACAAGATCTATTTAATATGCTATTAATGGCATTTCTTGCTTAATTGATTTCATATGTTGTCTTCTATTTTTCTTTCTTTTGGTTATTTCTTGTGATATGGGAATTCTATGGGACAAAAGCTAGCTTCAATATTGCTGGCAGAGGTACCCTAGCATGCGTATTAATTAATGGTGTTGTTGTTTTGGTTACCACCATGTAACGTAGACGGACAAGGCTTCACTGCTTGCGGAAGTGATCCAACACGTGAAAGAGCTTAAACGGCAAACGTGTTTGATAGCAGAAACAAGTCAGGTACCGACCGAAACCGATGAACTAACGGTGGATGCATCGGACCAAGATGGTAAGTTCGTGATAAAAGCTTCGCTTTGCTGTGAAGATAGGTCCGATCTTTTGCCTGACCTAATCAAAGCATTGAAAGATTTACGTCTCAAAACACTGAAAGCTGAGATCACGACGCTGGGCGGGCGTGTCAAGAATGTACTCTTCATTACCGGAGAGGAACAAGAATCGAGCGGTAGCAGTGATGGTGGTGACGTTATTGGTTCAATACAAGAAGCATTGAAAGCGGTGATGGAGAAGAGTACTTGTGGGGATGAATCTAATTCTTCAGGGAATGTTAAGAGACAACGAACCAACATCAGTACTGTTCTTCAACACAGGTCTCTTTAACTTATTACAAAAGGGCCTTGATCGACTACTTCATTTTTGTGTGTGTGTGTGTGTTTTAGTTTATGTGTTTCTACAAGTAGAACAAAATAGATGATGATGAAGATGATAATCCATGGTCTGTCGTTTGTGTGCTTAAAAGAATGGGTTTGATTAAAGAAGAAATAAATCCAGACTTGGTGTGGTGATGCCAAGTGATGAGAAAGAGAAGCAGAGACAGCTGAAGTTTGAAATAAACCCTAATGTGACTGCCATTTTGCGGTCATCTTTTAACAATAGATAGTGTAAGGTCAAAATCTTGGTTTTGTCCTGCTATGTTGAAATTCGGAATTTAGTTCTTGCTCTTTAAATTTAGCATAATTTACTCCCTCTAATTTTACAACTTTATCATCAGTTAATCTAATATTTACCTATTTTTCAAAATAAAATAATTTTTCCAACAAAAGAAAAAGTCTATGTTAGCATAATAAGGGTTTTTTTTTTTTTTTTTTTTTTTTTTTTTTTTGTAATTGGGGATGGAAAACATGATTACTTAAAAATCCTTATGTCCACGATATATAATTATTGTCACTAAACTAAAAAGTTGTTAGCAATCTATACTAATATTTTACCTATAACTATTTAAATTAACCAATAATATGATAAAAGTAGAGAATAAAATTATTTCAAATTAAAATATAGAGATTAAAACTAAATTTTAAATATAATATTGGAACTAAAACTACAATTTGACCATGGTATTAAACAATTTTTTTTTACTAATAAACAAAAATTTTAATAAGTGTTAAAAATTGTGTGACCTGAATTCCATTATTTGTTGAAAAAAATAAATATAGTGACAAAATAATGGATCTGTGGGGTTGGTAGACCATACCGCACTAATTGTGTCTGTATAAAACTATATTTTTATTATATGATTTTGATTAGAATATGATTTTTCAACTAATAGATGTAGCTGAAATTTCTCTTCTATCATTCATTTTTCAACATTAGGCTCTGTTTATTTCACCGTAATGATTTATAGAAAATTTTTTCTACATTTTCCTGTGTTTGTTTCACAAAAAATAACCTGGTCAACGGAAAATGAGTTACAGATTCATAGAAAATAAGCCATTTTTCTGTAAAATGACTTTCCCTTTTGAAAAGTGGAAGTCATTTTCCGGAAAAGAACTCTTCTATGATAATTTTATTTTTATATAAAAATTAACTTAAATAATGCTTAATATTATTATATTAATAATAAAATATTATAATTATAAATATTATTAAACATACATATTTAATTATTTATATTTAATCATATAATAAATTATTAATATAATTAATATAATAAAATAAATTATTTAATATTTTAATTTTATTTTCAGAATAAATTTTAAAAATAATAATTTTAAATAATATTCTTCACATATTATTGAAAATGTTCAATATTAATATTTTAATAATAAATATTTATTACAATTATAGATATATTAATAATAAATGTTTTGTAGTATAAAGGTTAAATATGCCATAAGTTCATGTATTCTTAACAAATTTAGAATTTAGTCCTTGTACTTTTATTTTTAAGAATTTAGCCCCTCTACTTTTCAAATTTGAAAATAAAATCCAATTGTTAACATTGTTAAATTTTTTTTGTCAATTTTATTGATGTCACATTTTTAAATAAAAAATACTCACTTTGTAGCTATGTAACTAAAAAATGACATTGTAATGAACCTAAATTTAAGAAAATAATTTTAATTTATGCAAAAAAATATAAAAACAAATTTATGGATATAAAATAAACTCAATTAAATAAAAAAAAGATAAAAAAAATCTCAAATGTATGTTTGTTTTATTAGAAACAACTTTTATAAAATATTTTCAGGAAATATGTCAAACAATAAAAAGTATTTTACACAGGTTCATCCAAACACTAGAAAATATTAGTTTTTCCAAAAAAGAAAGTTATTTTCTAGAAATAATTTTCCGGAAGCCACTTTCAATAAAAAAATGGAGTCTTAGTGAATTTCTTCATCTTTGCCCGTAGTTTTTTTCCGAAAGAGTTTCTATGTAAAATTTGTGTGTTCTTATTTTTTCTTTTCTTATTTACTTTACAATCGTTCTACCGTTATTATCGACATTTATTATAACAATAAGAAAGGATCAAAAAGTATCACATGATTTCATTGTCTAGTTAGTACTAATTTATTTTTGATGTTTAACATTTTATTCGAATTTCGGAGTTAATTTTACTAAGAGACTATGAAAGATATTAATTTTTAATAATAATAATAATATATTTGCTAGTCAATGATACATCCTATAATGAAACGTGATTATGTATGATTTTCTTGGTTAGAAGTACAAAAATTCAGGTACAAACAATTAAATCTAAAATGCGACATTCTTATATTCACATACTTTGCTTTTTCCATCTTTAGTTGTAACTTAAAAATAAATCCATTGATATGAGTTTAAAGCTTTGTTTAAAAATATTAAATTTAATAAAAATGAATTTACAAAAAAATTTAAGTTTATTTTAAATATAGGTCGAGTAAATTTTAATATTTAAAGTTTAAATTTAATCGAGTCCAAGCTGGTAATAAGTTATTTTTTCTTTTTTATATATTATGTAATTTATATTATATAAAAAAATAAATTTAATAAAAATAAATTTATTATAATTTAAATATTAAAAAAATATTTAATGGTTTATGTTTAGAAATTTAATAAAAACAGATAAAGGTAATCTAAGATATGCTTTTAAAGAAAAATAATTAGATTTCTAAAAATTAAAAAAATATTTTACAAGTTTAAGTTAATTATTTATAAAAATAAATGAATTTTAATTTATATTTTAAGGTAGGTAAAATTTAAATAATTGTGTATAATATGAATCTAACCTGATGTATTAATACCTCTGCTTGAAATTATATCACGAGTTACAATCAAATAGTGATATTTAAACTAACTTAACTCACTTAAACTAACTCACCAACACATGTGAGACTCAATATCTCACCTCTACCTTTTCTCAAATTAATCTTTTTTTCTACCAAGATGGTATAGTTTTATTTCAAAGCTATACTACTACATAAAAAGAAGGCCCTAAGGCCTCCTCCTATCATGACACATGTCAACTATATTTCTTTTCTTTTTCTTTTTAATTCTAAAATAATAATAAAATTTCAATTTTAATCCTATTATACAATATGGACACCTGTCCAATTTTTCCTTTCCTTTTTTTTTTACATGAGAATGTTTTGGGTAAACTTCAATTCCAATCCCTCTACTTTCTAGATTGTAATGATGGTTAAATTTCAATTTGATCCCTATATTTCGCTCAAATTTGAGATTCAATCTATATACTTCAATTTTGACATAATTTGATACTTCAACTTTTATAATGTTATTAGTTAGCCTACTTTATTCTAATTGAAACGATAATGTAAATTTTTAAGAATTGTTAGCACATTTAAAATTCTTTATTAAATTCAGGTCCATTACAATGCTATTTTTTGTTATATGGATACCAAGTTTATTTTATTTTATTTTCAAAATAACAGAAAAAAGTTCTAACAGTTTTAACAAATGGACCTAAATTTTTAAATTCAAGAAGTAGAGAGACTAAATTCTTGAAAATAAAAATATGGAGATTAAATTCTAAATATTCGGAGAGTACAGCAACTTTAAGTAAATTGTAACCTTTAAAATTTTACATTATAATTTAATCAAGAAATAAATAATTAACCCAACGTGAAGCATGGATGGAAACCATACTAGTTTAAGATTATTTTTAGCTTTAATTCTACCCATTCTTACCGCTTTAATCACTTTAATTGTATTAAAAAAATTAATTTTATCTAAACTTGGTAATTAGGTCCACCTTGATACTTAAACTTCTTTTTAGTTCACATTATTTACAAAACTTGACAGTTTGTCCTAATTTTGGTCCTTGAGCTTTAATTCCATTAATGTGTGATGATGTGACATTTTAAGATTGTAACAGCCCGAATTAGGGCTAAGTCGGAATAGTGGTTTCGAGATTACGAATCCTAAGTAGAAAAAATTATTGTGATAAAGTTTTAAGGTTTGTAGTATGATTGAATGCATGTCTGAAAATATCGTAAGGAAATTTTATCGATAGAGGGTCCAATTTGGCTATTAGGACTAAATTGCAAAAAGTGCAAAATAGGAGTTCTAGAAGCATTGGGTGTTTAATTGAAATGAATTTGTAAATTAGAGGTCCTTATCTAGTAATTAGACCATTATATATCATGATGGACAAAAATGGACATGGAAGGGTAAAATTTTGAAGAAAGGCCTTAAGGGCATTTTGGTCATTAGGTTAATAAAAGAATAAAAAGGGAAAAATAAGTCAAAAATTGTGTCCATCTTCTCCTACCTTGGTCGAAAATCACAAGGGAGCCATTGCTAGGGTTTCTTCAACTTCCAAGCTTGATAGTAAGTGCATCCTAGCTCTGTTTTTAATGCTCTTTATGTTTTTCAAGTCATTATCACCCGATTTGCCTATTTCTACCATTAATTTGAGCTAGGGTTCATGTTCAAAAATTTACCTACGTGTGACATGCAAGTATTTTGATGTCTAATGGTAGAAAATGAGTGTTTGGTGTTAGATAAACAACATTTACTAGGTGATTTTTGATGAAACTATTAAAAATGACCTATTTGCAAAAGTTGTAAAATGTGTGTAGAAAGTGTGATTAAGTGAAAAATATGTACTGGTATTATGAAAATAGTTCCGTTAGGCTTGGGTAACAAAGAAAATGAGCACATTTCATTTTATAAGCCTAGGGACTAAAGTGTAAATAAGTGAAAAGTTAGGGGCAAAAATATAATTTTGCCTTAATGTGATTTTTGGGTCAAATTGAATAATGTGATAATTAAATGAGTTAAATGTGTCATTATAGATCAAGAAAGATGAAGAATTGACCTAGACCGGGGAAAAGGAAAGTTGTGGACTAAATCGCAAAAATGTGCTATTTTTGTATTGAGGTAAGTTTGTATGTAACTAACGCATCATTTTATTATGTTTTGATGTTATAATGTTGTACAAAATGTGTGAATGATGATATGTGACATAATTGACAAATTTTCGATAAGCGATAAGTGTGAAAGTGATACCCCGATTGAACCTTAAGAATAAAATAAGATACAAGTGACATGCCACTAGGACCTTAATTGTGATTATGTGATTAAGTGATGTCCGAGTGCTGGTCTAATATGTATACCAGTGGCTAGGTAATCCTGTATATGTTGCGGATACCTATAAGCTGGTGTGAGTAGCACTGTGTAGCTACGTCTCGACCGTCAGCTTGCATGAGTAGACCCATAACTAGCTCGAGAACGAGCATATATGTGAAATGTGATAAGTGGTAGCTTTGGCTATATATATGTGGCACTATTTTGCAAGTTTTTTGCGTATCCGTTAGTATTCCGATGTGTTCAACGGGAATAACAAAAGATATGAAAATATGTGTGTGTTTGTATGATGATGTGGTACAGGTGTGCACGAGAAATTTGTAAGTATGAATGTTATAAGTGATGATATCGTGGTAAGTTGTGCTTGAGTAAACTTAACATATATGAGTTCAAGGGTAAATGTATTAACTCTCTTTATGTGAATTTGCATGGTTAAGATGCTATTTATTTGCATATAAACTTATAGCTTACCCCTCCTTTCTTTTCCTTTGTTTTATAGTGTCACCAAGCTAGCTCGGGATTGGGACTTGTCAGAGGCTCGCATCACACTATTAAAATTGTTATTTTGGGTATTTGATATTTGTGATCTTTTTGAAAGTGTAGCATGTATAGGGACTTGGTCATTTTATTACGTGTCATATTTGATTTGGCCAAAAATGTTGGTTAAGTTAGTTGAAAGTCCATTTTGTATATAGCTATTTGAAATCGGCAAAGGTGGATTATTGGTATAATCAATTAAATATGTCTTTCATGAATGTGGTTGAATGTATGAATGAGTTGATAATTATGTAATGTCCATGCATGGTGATTGTGGTATGTGAATGATGAGTGGATGCTTTGATTGTAAAAGTTTGGTTGCTCAATTGTGTTATGATAAGTGTTGTTGAATAGGCATATGTGCTATTGTATTTCAAGGTGGCAAATGGCTTGGAAAATAGCCTATACTTTGTCCACATGGGTAGGTACACGGGCGTGCGTCTAGGTCATGTGTGACACACGGTCAGCCCCACGGGCTTGTTGATAGGTTGTGTTTATAGGTCGTGTGTCCCCTACACCTTAATTAGGCAAAACAGAATGCCCAATAGTAAACACACGGGCAAAGACACGGCCGTGTGTCTCAGCTGTGTGAAGGACACGGTCTCAGGACATGAGCGTGTGCCCAGGTCGTGTGAAGTCTGCACCTTAAATGCGAAAATTAAGTTCACCACACGGCCTAGCACATGGGTATGTGACTTGGCCATGTGACCCTCAATTGTTGATGACGTCATAAATAAAGAGTTACACGGGTTGAGGATATGGGCGTGTCCTAAGCCACACAGGCGTGTGTGACCACACGGGCTACCCATACGGGCATGTGACTCTCCAAACATGAAAACTTTCTAAATTTTTATGAATCTTTCTAAAGTTCTCGGCTTAGTCCTGAAACGTTTTCAAAGCATGTTTTGGGCCTCGTAGACCCATAATAGGGACGCTACGTGTATGTATGAAAAGTTTTAAATTTGACGCGAATTTTATGACTCGGTGTGGTATGTTTACATGTGTTTAAGTCCAGTAATGTCTTGAACCCTATCCTGGAATTAGATACGGGTAAGGGGTGTTACATTTAGTGGTATCAGAGTTATGGTTTAGTCAATTCTCAGACTAACCTAGTATGTGTACGAGTCTAGCTATACATGCCATATATGAATTATGATAGTGTGACGACTCCTGATAATTTAAATTGTGTTTTAATATAGTAAATGGATCCCAATTAAGCTGTAGCCGATGAGGTAGAAAGTAATGCGCCGGCTCCTTCTTAAGGGACTGTTGTACTTGATAGTAGACAAGTGACAACTAGTCAGGGAGGAGAGGCTTGGGAAGCCTTCCTCCATATGATGAATGAGTGGTATATAAAGTTTATTCAGGCGAACCCGAATGCTCAGCCTCCTCCATGCCCTTTCATTCCTCAATCGGTTCTTGTAGCTCCCTAAGGTGTAGAGATGGTAAGATTGAATAAAACTCCGATCGATAAAATTCGTAAGTACAGGGCCGAAGAATTTATAGCTAATGTAGATGATAACCCCGAGAAGGCAGAGTTTTGGCTAGAGAATACTATCAGGGTGTTTGATGAGCTTTCATTTACACCCGAAGAATGTTTAAAATGTGCTATATCTTTGCTGAGGGACGCAACATATCACTGGTGGACGATACTAGTATTTGTGGTTCTGAGAGAGAGAGTCACTTGGGATTTCTTCCAAGAGGAATTTCGAAAGAAATATATAAGTAAGCGGTTTATCGAATAGAAATGTAAAGAGTTTTTGGAATTGAAGTAAGACCGTATGACCGTATCTAAATACGAGCTAAAGTTCGTCAGACTTAGTAAGTACGCTCGAGAATGTGTGTCTATAGAAGCTATTATGTGTAAGAGGTTTGAGGATGGAGTGAATGAATATATTAGAATGTTTGTTGGAATTTTAGAACTGAAAGAATTCATGTTTTAGTCGAAGGAGCTTATAAGACGGAAGAGTTGTGTATAGAAAAGAGAAAAGTTGAGCTCGATGCTAGAGATTCGAGGAAGAGACCAATGAGTAAGTCCTTTTAGTCCGCGTTTAAGAAGTCGAGAGATATGCACATTCATTCAAATGTTTCAACTGAAAATCCTAGCAGAGATCGTAGGAAGCAATATTCGAGTTTTAAGGCCCGAACTACATCCTTAGCGAATGTTGGGAATGTGAGATCTGACAGGCCTGAATGCCAATATTGTGGTAGGCGATATTCTGGTGAATGTTGGATGATCAATCAAACTTGTTTTAAATGTGGCTTCCAAGGCCATTTCATTAAGGATTGTCTTGAGATAATTGAAAAAGATAACTCTCAGAATGTTAGATCGAGTAACATTGCTGCTAGAGGGAGGCCAGTGAAAAATATGGGAGATGGGGCCAGTAACAAAGGTGTATCCAAATATTTAGCTGCGAGATCAAAAGTTAAAGCACCTGCAAGAACATATGCAATCTGTGCTCGGGAGGATGCATCAACCCCTGATGTGATTACAAGTACATTTTCTCTTTATGGTACTAATATAGTCACACTAATCGATCTTGGATCGATGAATTCTTATATTTGCATGAATTTGGTAACTAGTATGAATTTTCCTATTGAGTCTACTGAGTTTGTGATTAAAGTGTCCATTTAAGCAAGTGTATGTTAGTGGATAACGTTTATAAGAATTGTCCTTTGATGATTCGAGGTCACTGTTTTCTGGCTGACTTAATGTTGTTGCCATTTGAAGAGTTTGATGCTATTTTGGGTATGGATTGGTTGACATTGCATGACGCCAAGGTAAATTGTAAATAGAAAATTATTGAATTAAAATGTGAAAATAGTGAGGTTCTTCAGGTTGAAATAGATAAATCCAGTGAGCTACCCGTTTTGATTTTGTCTATGTCTACTTAGAGGTATATAAGAAAGGGTTGTAAAGCATTTCTTACATATGTGTTGAACACCAAAGTGTCTAAATTGAAGATTGAATCGGTACCAATAGTTTGTGAATTTTTGGATGTGTTCCCAAAAGAATTGTTAGGATTGCCACCAGTTAGAGAAGTGGAGTTCACTATTGATTTGTTACCAGGGACTACCCTAATATCAATTGCTCCGTATAGGATGTCTTTGAACGAATTGAAAGAGCTAAAAACCCAGTTGCAAGAGTTGACAGATAAGGAATTTGCGAGACCAAGTTTTTCTCCCTGGGAGCTCTAGTGTTATTCGTTAAGAAGAAAGATAGATCCATGAGACTTTGCATCGACTACCGACAACTCAACAAGGTGACCATAAAGAATAAGTATCCTTTGCTGAGAATTGACGATTTATTTGACTAGTTGAAAGGAGCGACAGTGTTTTCGAAGATAGATTTGAGATCCGACTACTACCAATTAAGGGTTAAAGACTCGAATATGTCAAAAACCGCGTTTAGAACGAAGTATGGACATTATGAATTTCTCGTTATGCCATTTGGACTTACTAATGCTCCGGCTGTATTTATGGATTTGATGAATCGAATTTTCCGACCATACTTGGATAAATTTGTGGTTGTATTTATAGACGATATTTTGATTTATACCCGAGATGAGACTGAACATTCCGAGCATCTAAGAATTGTGTTACATAATTGAGAGATAAGAAATTGTTTACTAAGTTTAGTAAAAGTGAATCTTGGCTCCGAGAAGTTGGATTTTCAGGACAAATTGTTTCTGTAGAAGGTATAAAGGTCGATAAGAGTAAGATTTCAACAATTGTTGATTGGAAATCGCCAAGAAATGTATTTGAAGTTAGAAGCTTTTTGGCCTTAGCCAGATATTATAAGCGCTTTGTTAAAAGATTTTTGATGATTTCTACTCCGATAACAATGTTGTTACAGAAAGATGTTAAGTTCAAATGGTCAGAGAAATGCCAACAGAGTTTTGAGCAGTTGAAAGCTTTATTGACTGAGGCATCGGTATTAGTACAACCTGAGTCCGGAAAAGAATTTGTGATTTATAGTGATGCAACATTGAACGGTTTAAGATGTGTGTTGATGCAAGAAGGCAAAGTGATAGCTTATGCCTCGAGACAATTGAACCACATGAGAAGAACTATCCGACGCACGACCTAGAATTGGTAGCTATTGTGTTCGCCTTGAAGATTTGGCGACATCATTTGTTTGGTGAGAGGTGTCACATCTATACTGACCATAAGAGTTTGAAATACTTGATGACCTAGAAAGACCTGAACTTACGACAACGGAGATGGCTAGAGTTGTTGAAAGACTACGAGCTAGTGATTGACTATCATCCAAGAAAAGCAAATGTAGTTGATAAACTGTAAATTATGCATATTTCTATCCCATATTTAGTACATTTATGGATGAATTATAGTTGAATTTGTGGAATTTGATGCTCCTAATCCTTTAATTTCATGTTTTATACTTAGGTGAGCATAGGAGAGTGAAAAGAACGAGAAACGGGCTAAAAACGGAAAAAATAGACTAAAGTAAGAGACCAACACAGCCTGAAGTTCCTCACACGGGTGAACCACACACCTGTGCAAAATTGATAGGCCTGAACACGGCCTGGGCTCGATTCACACGGACGTGCCACACGAGCGTGTCCCTGACGTAACGAGTTTCAATTTCACACAGAAAAAGCTATTTAGGGGCTAAGAAAGACACTCCAAACTCTATATAAAGACCCTAGGAGGTAGCTATAAGGGGGTACAGTGTCCCCGCCAAGACTCAGAGTAGAAGGCAGAGAATTACTCGAAGAAAGCCGATTGATCCATCTCAGAAGCAAGGATCTACATCAAGACTGAGGATCTCCCTTTAATCCTTTCAGGAGTTTTGGGTTTTCTTTATGTTTTGTTGTCTTGTTTATTTTGAGATGTATTTTTTTATAAACATGAACTAAATCCCTAAATACCTGAGGGGGATGAAACCTAAGACGAATCTTGTTATTGTTATCTGAACTATATGATAAATATTTGATTTGTTTTTAATTGTGTTTTTAATTCTTGAGTTGATATTTCAGGATATTAATTCAAGTCAAATGTGCTTATTCAGAGGAGTAAAAGTCCCTATTTAAGAGTAGATCCAACACAATTAAGCGGAGTTGATCGCAATCCTAGACATAGGACGACGAAAATCTGCCAGATTAGAGTCAAATCTAATAGGGGGATCCATAGATCGAGTTAATGCAAAAAATTAGGGGTTTTAATTAGAAAGAGATTTCAATTAATCAACTTATGTTTAGTTGTTCTTATTCTTGATGGAGATATTAACATAATTTAGGGATCTCTACAGATCAAGTCGAATGAAGAAATAGTCTAGTTCAGGGTTAAATAACAAGAGAAGTCTAGGTGGATTGTTCCTTAGATATTGCCTTTGTCAATTAAGTTTTCTTAAAGTAATTTCCCAATTTCCTCTTTGTCATGTCTTTAGTTAGCTAGAATTTTTGTTTACCAACAAAACCCTCTTTACTTTTAGGCTAGATAATAGGAAGAAAGTCATTATTAGTACTTTTAGTTCCTTGGATTCGATATTCCGGTCTTGCCACTAACTATACTACTACTCGATAGGTGCGCTTGCCTTTTATCGTGATAATAGTTAGTTTTTAGGTACGATCATTATTACTTCATCGAAATCACGATCAAGTTTTTGGCACCGTTACCCGAGAACTAAGATATTAGGAACACTCGATCCCTATTACTTTAGCTATTTTTACTTTATTTGCAATTTATTTTCTATTTTTCTTATTAAATTTTCTTTTTCCTTTCCCACACAGGTGTTTCTAGTTTATGACTAGAAGAAAACCGTTAGGACCACTGTTGTTTGATAACGACTTAGAAGTGATAGCTCGCAGAGACTGAAAAAATATACGGTGAAGCCTACAGTACACAGAACAAGGACAAGAGAACGAAACCGAATCTACTGAAGAGATGGACGTAATTCAGGATAATCTACCACCTCCAGCGATAGCCGCAGATCTTTTGAATCAAAACCCTATTCTTCGTACCATGTATGATTATGCTAAGCCTAATCTAGCTGGTACTGAATCTAGTATTGTTAGCCTTCTATTGCTGCAAATAATTTTGAACTGAAACCTAACACTATTCAAATGATACAACAGTTTGTTTAGTTTGATGGTTTGCAGGATAAGGATCCTAACTCACATTTAGCTAATTTTTTGGAATTCTGTGACACATTCAAAATAAATGGCATTTCTGATGATGCCATTCGTCTTCAGTTATTCCCTTTTTCCTTGAGGAATAAAGCTAAATATGGTTAAATTCTCTACCCAGAGGATCAATCACTACTTGGGAACAAATGATCAAAAAGTTTTTACTTAAATATTTTCCGCCAGCTAAAATGGTAAAGTTGAGGAATGATATCTCTTCTTTTGTGCAGATGGATTTAGAAACACTCTACGATACTTGGGAGAGATACAAGGATTTATTGAGAAGGTACCCTTACCATGGGTTACCTATATGGTTACAGGTTCAAACTTTTCACAACGGTTTGAACCCCTCAATGAGATAGATGATTGATGTAGCCACCGGTGGAACAATCAATAACAAAACACCAGAGGTAGCTTACGAGTTTATAGAGGAGATGTCACTGAATAACTATCAGTGGCAAGTCATGAGAATAAAGCCGCAAAAAGCTGCTGGAGTTTTTAATGTTGACGTGGTCACTATGCTTTCTAAGTAGGTAGAACATCTCAATAAAAAGATTGATAGTTTCGTTGGTTCTATGCAGGTACATCCAACGATGCAGTGTGACTCAACTGTAGGAAACATGAGCAATCCAGAGTACTCCTCTTATGGACATGGCATGGAAAACGAGCAAGTCAACTATATGGGTAATAATCCTAGACCTCAAAACAATCCTTATAATAACACTTACAATGCAGGTTGGAGGAACCACCCTAATTTCTCATGGGGAGGACAGGGCAATCAAGGAAATCAGAGACCACCAACCCCTTCGAGATTTCAACAATCACCTTACCAGCAAGAGAAAAAGTCAAACCTTGAAGAGATGCTCATGAAATTTACCTCCATATCAAAAACCCGTTTTCAAAATGCCGAGACGGCACTTAAAAATCAGCAAGCATCCATTCAAGGACTCGAAACTCAAATAGGCCAGCTCGCTAAGCTAATCTCTGAAAGACCACAAGGTGGTTTGCCGAGCAACACCGAGACTAACCCTAAGGAGCAACTCCACGCCATTGACATGATCAATGAAGGAGGGTTAGCTAAAGCCAAATTAGAGCCAAGTCAGGAAACTGTGGTAAGTAAAGGTAAGGGTAAGGCAAGTCACAAAGAACCAATTGTCAAAGAATATAAGCCTCGTGTCCCATACCCAAATGCAACAAAGAAAGACCGCACAGATGAACAATTCGGTAAATTCCTTAAACTTTTAAAGAAATGACATATTAACTTACCGTTTATTGAAGCTCTTTTGCAGATGCCAAATGCAGTTAAGTTCTTAAAGGAGCTCTTAGCAAACAAATGGAAATTAGACGAATCGTCACATGTGGAGTTGAATGTAGTTTGCTCAATCATTTTACAAAATAAGCTACCTAACAAACTAAAAGATCTAGGGAGTTTCACAATCCCTTGTTTGATTGGTAGCTTAGATGTTAAAAATGCTTTAGCTGATTTAGGGGCTAGTATAAATGTAATGCCTTATAAACTGTTTAAACAACTAGGTCTTGGGAAACCCAAATAAATTAGGATGAGCATTCAACTGGCTGATAAAGCCATTAGATTTCCTAGGGGTATAATTGAAGATGTTCTGGTTAAAATTGACAAATTCATATTCCCAGTGGACTTTGTTGTTTTAGACATAGATGAGGATAGCAATGTGCCATTAATTCTAGGGTGACCCTTCTTAGCAACTGCAATGACTATACTTGATGTAGGCACAGGTGAACTCACACTTCGTGTAGGTGATGATACAATTACTTTGAAAGCTCGTAATTCTAATAAGACTGTTAATGATAAAGATTTTATTACGAGTCCTTATAATAAGAATGATCTCACTGTCTAACCTTCTCTGCAGGGTACTCATGAAATTGCAACTGAGCCACATTCGAGTTCATACAATAACAAGGGGACAATCCATGAAGAATGAATGCTATAGATCGAAGGACTAGACGAGTGTCTGAACTACCGCCAAGAGAAACCAAAGATATGCCACATCGAACCAAAGCATCACCATGACGACCCTAAGGTAAAGACGAATCAATTTAAGGTAGGGGATAAGGTATTATTAGAGGAGAAGGATCATCGAATCTCAAATTCAAAATTTCATACAGGTAACACACCTCCCTTCATGATAATGAAAATTTTCCCCTATGGTACAGTCGAGATAACACATAAGACATTTGACAATTTCAAGGTAAATTATACTCGACTTAAACCTTATTTTGATATTAAAACTGATAGAAAGAGAGAGGAGTTTGAACTCCTCAAACCACCGTAAAGGTGCAAGCAAGGTAAGTTGAGCTTAGACTCTAAATAAGCGCTTCTTGGGAGGCAATCTGAGCACTAACAATGTGGATTTCCTTAAACTCAGTTCATAACATCTAAAAAACTAACTAAGTCCTTAAAATGCAGATTTTTCAGAGTCACACGGCTAGGCACACGGGTGTACCTAAAGCCGTGGACACACCACGATTGGAGACACGGTCATGCGACATGGCCGTGTGAAAACAGAGGAAAATTTTTCCCTAGACATAGGCTTCAACAAAAAGCCACGATCGTACGATATGGGCGTGGGTGAACCTGTCAAATCAACATGGGAGTGTAACACACCCGTGCTAATAGGCTGTGGGTGAAACTAAGAAATCAGCACGGGCGTGTGACACACCCGTGCCTATCACCTGTGGCCAAACCATACATCCACGAAACACAAGAGCACACGCCCGTGTGCCCAATCCCCTATCTTAAACCACCCATTATTCATCACCACACCTTCACCACCTCATGATTCATCTGCCAATAAGAATATTTGAGTCAAGTTTTGTTTATTTTTGCTTTATTTTATCTGCCTTCTTAAGTTTCTTTCGTTTATATTTTTCCTTTTCCTTGTAAATACCTTTATTTTTGCACTTTATTTCCTATCGAGTAATACTTTAACTCTCCTCACAGTTATGTTTATTCTCTTCAACAGCCCAGAATCATGAACATCAAGTAGTCCTTTCCCTAATACAGCTTTCATTATTCTAAAGAATTCATCCAAAATTTAGAGAGTCTCGTTTCTATCCCTCACTTATGGTCTATGCTTATATTTTAACCTATCTTCGCACATTGAGGACAATGTACATCTTAAGTGTGGGGGGATTATAAGTTGAATTGTTCTCAAATCCCTGAATTTTGCCTTGTCCCTCAAGTCACTTTCTCATATCACTATTAGAATGAATTCTGATTGATTTATGATTTTTATTGATATGTTTAGGATTAAGACATAGGTATTTGTGCTTTGATTATTCAAACTTTAAGACATTAGAGAATCAAGCATGATAAGTTGAAATTTTTGAAAATCTAAAATTTTTCTAGGTTATTTTCCCCAAATTTAGGTATTATCTTGAAATTTGAAATTCGCAGGATTGACATTAAAAGCCATAATTCTAGTGAGATTTTTTAGCTTTTAGAGCATACATCCTTTCATGCTCACTTTTATTATTGCTATAAGTGAGTCAATGTTGATTTGTTATTCTAGAACTTGTTTCGATTATACATGTCGAGACCACATCATTAATTTGATATACTGAGATGATAAAGACACCTAGGTTTTAACCCACTTACTCCATAAAAGCCTACCTCCATAAATTAACCCTTAGCAAACCCCCTTGAGCCTAACAAACCATCCATTGATTTACCCTCAATATTAACCCATTAACCATTATTGTTGAAATCCCCTTAATTATTTTGATCCCTATTTTTGTCGAGATTTGAATTGAATAATTGTCTAGCTATGTTCTCCTTTTCAGTTTGTAAGTTCATAAAATTTTTAATTTTTTCTTTAAAAAAAAAAAACCAGTTGTTTAGAATATTATTTTGTAATTATGTACTATAGATCTTAAACGATGTTAGTCATGAGGAAAAAGCTCAAATGTATGAATTTATTTCAGTGATAGAGATTTTTCTAGTTAGATGGTTTTTCAGTTTAATCTCGATTGTAACCCTCTTTTTCAGCTTGTGACCACACCCCTAACCAAAGCCCCGTTACAACCCTTTAAAGACCTTTTAATCGACGTATCATCTCAATCTATAGTGGTGGAGATTTGATTTTCATGCAAGCTTATGGTAATAAATTTTCATGTTGACTAATGGGTGCTTAATTTCTGAACCCTAAACACTTCGAGTGGATAGAGTGAATCTTTAGTGAGGATGTCAACTCTTGTTGATTTTGAATTCAAGGTAATTACTTAGAAAAGGGGAGACAACCTATGTTTCTGTGATAAAATTCTCAATATTAGATTGTTTGAGACTTTAATGTTCTTTTACTTGAATTCTCAATGTATGATTACTTGTGGATTAGTTTGAAACATTATTAATAAGAACTGTAAGTTGAGAAGAAGGATTTTTAATTGTGAGTTGAGATTTTGCTTGAGGATAAGCAAAGTCTTAAGTGTGGGGGTCTTTGATAAACTGTAAATTATACATATTTCTATCCTACATTTAGCACGTTTATGGATGAATTATCATTGAATTTGTGAAATTTGATGCTCCTAATCCTTCAATTTCATGTTTTATACTTAGGTGAGCATAGGAGAGTGAAAAGAACGAGAAATGGGCCAAAACAGAGAAAATGGGCCAAAGTAAGAGATCAACACAGCCTGGAGTTCCTCACACGAGTGAACCACACGCCCGTGCCAAATTAATAGGGTTGAACATGGCCTGGGCTCGATTCACACAAGCGTGGCACACAGGCTTGTCTCTGACGTAACGAGTTTTAATTTCATGCGGAAAAAGCAACTTAGGGGTTAAGAAAGACACTCCAAACTCTATATAAAGACCTTAGGAGGTGGCTATAAGGGGGTACAGTGTCCCCGCCAAGACTCAGAGTAGAAGGCAGAGAATTACTCGAAGAAAGCCAATTGATCCATCTCAGAAACAAGGATCTACATCAAGACTGAGGATCTCCCTTTAATCCTTTCAGGAGTTTTGGGTTTTCTTTATGTTTTGTTGTCTTGTTTATTTTGAGATGTATTCTTTTATAAACATGAATTAAATCCCCAAATACCTGAGGGGGATGAAACCTAAGATGAATCTTGTTATTGTTATCTGAACTATATGATAAATATTTGATTTGTTCTTAATTGTGTTTTTAATTCTTGAGTTGATATTTCAGGATATTAATTCAAGTCGAATGTGCTTATTCAGAGGAGTAAAAGTCCCTATTTAAGAGTAGATCGAACACAATTAAGTGGAGTTGATCACAATCCTAGACATAGGATGACGAAAATATGCCATATTAGAGTTAAATCTAATAGGGGGATCCATAGATCGAGTTAATACAAAACTAGGGGTTTTAATTAGAAAGAGATTTCAATTAATCAACCTAGGGTTAGTTGTTCTTATTCTCGACGGAGATATTAACATAATTTAGGGATCTCTACGGATCAAGTCGAATGAAGAAATAGTCCAGTTCAGGGTTAAATAACAAGTGAAGTCTAGGTGGATTCTTCCTTAGGTATTGCCTTTGTTAATTAAGTTTTCCTAAAGTAATTTCTCAATTTCCTTTTTGTCGTGTCTTTAGTAGGCTAGAATTTTAGTTTACCAACAAAATCCTCTTTATTTTTAGGCTAGATAATAGGAAGAAAGTCATTACTAGTACTTTTAGTTCCTTGGATTCGATATTCTGGTCTTGCAACTAACTATACTACTACTTGATGGGTGCGCTTGCCTTTTATCGTGATAATAGTTAGTTTCCAGGTATGATCATTATTACTTCATCGAAATCACGATCAGAAGTCATGGATGCTTTAAGTAGAAAATCATTGTTTTCTTTGAGAGCTATGAATATGAGTTTGACCTTGTCTAGTGATGGTTCAGTCTTGGCTGAGATGAGAGTTAAACCAACGTTTGTTCAGCAAATATGCGAAGCTCAAAAAAGTGATAGTGATTTGCAAGCCAAAAGAGCTTAGTGTGAATCGACGAGTGAGTCAGATTTTTGAATCGAGACTGATGACTGTATGATGTTCCAAGATAGAGTTTGTGTTCCAAAAGATGTTGAGTTGATTCAGAAAATTTTGCATGAGGCACATAGTGGTTGCTTATTAGTTCATCCAGGTAGTCCAAAATGTACAATGATGTAAAGAATTTGTATTGGTGGTCGGGTATGAAAAATGATATTTCTGAATTTGTATCAAAGTGTTTGATATGTCAGCAAGTGAAAGCTGAGCATCAAGTGCCCTCAGGTTTACTTCAGCCAGTGATGGTACCCAAGTGGAAATGGGATAAGATTACTATGGATTTCGTGACGGGGTTACGTTTGACTTTGAAGAAGAAAGATGCCGTTTGCATTATTGTGGATCGATTGAAAAAATCAGCTCACTTTATTCCGGTACGTACCGACTATTCACTTGATAAGTTAGCGGAGTTATACATTGCTGAAATTGTGAGATTTCACGGAGTACCTTTGTCGATCATTTTGGACAAAGACTCGAGATTTACTTTGAGGTTTTAGAAGAAGTTGCAAGAAGCCTTGGGTACAAAGTTGAACTTCAGTACCGCATTCCATCTGCAAACCGACGATGAATCCAAAAGAGTAATTCAGATCCTTGAGGATATGCTCCGATGTTATGTATTGGAATTCCAAGGTAGTTGGTAAAAGTATTTACCGTTGGTAGAGTTTGCCTACAACAACAATTTTCATTGAAGTATAAAAATGGCACCATACAAGGCATTATATGGCTACAAGTGTTGAACTCCTTTGTATTAGACCGAGCTTAGTGAGAGGCAGGTTCACGGAGTTGAATTGGTTAAGGAAACCGAGGAGAAAGTGAAAGCGATCCAAGATTGCTTGAAAGCCGCTTCAGATTGACAAAAGTCGTACGCGGATTTAAAAAGAAAAGAGATTGAATTTCAAATTGGTGATAAAGTGTTTTTGAAAGTGTCTCTATGGAAGAAGATTTCTTAGATTTGGTCAGAAAGGCAAATTGAGTCCGCACTTTATTGGGCCGTATGAGGTTATTGAAAGAATAGGACCAGTAGCATATCGATTAGCTTTGTCAGCTGAGTTGGAAAGGATTCACAATTTGTTTCATGTATCGATGTTGCGACGATAATGTTTTGGCCCTTCACATGTGATTTTCCAACAGAGGTTGAGATTTGATCGGATATTACATATGAGGAAGAACCGATTAAGATTTTGGCCTGGGAAGCCAAACAATTGAGAAATAAAAGTATAAAAGTGTTGTGGCAAAGACATGGGGTTGAAGAAGCTATGTGGGAACCTGAGGAAGCCATGACAAAATAGTACCCAAACCTCTTTTCCAGTAAGATTTTCGGGGACGCAAATCCCTAAAGGGGGAGAGTTGTAACAGCTCGAATTAAGGCTAAGTCGGAATAATGGTTTCGGGATCACGAATCTGAAGTAGAAAAATTTATTGTGATAAAGTTTTAAGGTTTATAGTATGATTGAATGTATGTGTGAAAATATCGTAAAGAAATTTTATCGATAGAGGGTCCAATTTGGCTATTATGACTAAATTGCGAAAAGTGCAATATAGGTGTTCTAGAAGCATTAGGTGCTTAATTGAAATGAATTTGTAAATTACAGGTCCTTATTTATAGTTAGACCATTATATATCATGATGGACAAAAATAGACATGGAAGGGTAAATTTTTGAAGAAAGACCTTAAGGGCATTTTGGTCATTAGGTTAATAAAAGAATAAAAAGGGAAAAATAAGTCAAAAATTGTGTTCATCTTCTCCTACCTTTGTTGAAATCACAAGGGAGCCATTGCTAGGGTTTCTTCAACTTCCAAGATTGATAGTAAGTGTATCCTAGCCCTGTTTTTAATGCTCTTTACGTTTTTAAAGTCGTTACCATCCGGTTTGCCTATTTCTACCATTAATTTGAGCTAGGGTTCATGTTCAAAAATTTACCCACATGTGACATGTAAGTATTTTGAGGTCTAATGATAGAAAATGAGTGTTTGGTGTTAGATAAACACCATTTACTAGGTGATTTTTGATGAAACTATTAAAAATGACCTATTTGCAAAAGTTGTAAAATGTGTGTAGAAAGTGTGATTAAATGAAAAATATGTGCTGGTATGAGTATGACAATAGTTCGGCTAGGCTTGGATAACAAAGAAAATGAGTACATTTCATTTTACGAGCCTAGAGACTAAAGTGTAAGTAAGTGAAAAGTTAGGGGCAAAAATGTAATTTTGCCTTAATATGATTTTTGGGTCAAATTGATTAATGTGATAATTAAATGAGTTAAATGTATCATTATAGATCAAGAAAGACGAGGAATTGACCTAGATTGGGGATAGGGCAAAGTTGTGGACTAAATCACAAAAATTTGCTATTTTTGTATTGAGTTAAGTTTGTATGTAAATAACGCATCATTTTATTATGTTTTGACGTTCTAATATTGTATAAAATGTGTGAATATGATATGTGATATAATCGACAAAGTTTCGATAATCGATAAGTGTGAAAGTGATATTCTGATTAAACCTTAGGAATAAAATAGGACACAAGTGACATGTCACTAGGACCTTAATTGTGATTATGTGATTACGTGATGTTCGGGTGCTGGTCTAGTACGTATGCTAGTGGCTAGGTAATCCTGCATGTGCTGCGGGTACTTGTCAGGTTGTGTGAGCAACACTTAGTAGCTACGTCCCAACCGTCAGCTTGCATGTGCAGACCCATAACTAGCTTGAGAACGAGCATATATGTGAAATGTGATAAGTGGTAGCTTTGGCTACATATATGTGGCACTATTGTGCAAGTTTTCCGAGTATCCGTTAGTATTCTGATGTGTTCAATGGGAATAACAAAAGATATGAAAATATGTGTGTGTTTGTATGATGATGTGGTACAGGCGTGCACGAGAAATTCGTAAGTATGAACGTTATAAATGATGATATCGTGGTAAGTTGTGCTTGAGTGAGGTTAACATAATGAGTTCAATGGTAAATGTATTAACTCTCCTTATGTGAATTTGCATGGTTAAGATGCTATTTATTTGCATATAAGCTTACTAAGCTATATAGCTTACCCCTTATTTCTTTTCCTTTGTTTATAGTGTCACCAAGCTAGCTCGGGATTGGGACTTGTCAGAGGCTCGCATTACACTATCAAAATTGTTATTTTGGGTATTTGATATTTGTGATCTTTTTAAAAGGATGGCATGTATAAGGACTTGGTCATTTGATTATGTGTCATATTTGATTTGGCCAAAAAATGTTGGCCTAAGTTAGTCGAAAGTCCATTTTGTATATGGCCATTTGAAATTGGCAAAGGTGGGTTATTGGTATAATCAATTAAAGATGTCTTTCATGAATGTGGTTGAATGCATGAATGAGTTGATAATTGTGTAATGTCCATGCATGGTGATTGTGGTATGTGAAAGATGAGTGGATTCTTTGATTGTAAAAGTTTGGTTGCTCAATTGTGTTATGATAAGTGTTGTTGAATGGGCATATTTGCTATTGTATTTCAGGGTGGCAAAATGGCTTGGAAAATAGCCTATCCTTTATCTACACGGGTAGGCAGACAGGCGTGTGTCTAAGCCGTGTGTGACACACGGTCAGCCCCATGGGCTTGTTGATAGGCCGTGTGTCCCCTGCACCCTAATTAGACAAAATAGAATGCCCAGTAGTAAACACACGGGTAAAGACACAGCCGTGTGTCTTAGCCGTGTGAAGGACACAACCTCGGGACATGGGCGTGTGCCCAGGTCATGTGAAGTCTGCACCTTAAATTCGAAAATTAAATTCATGACATGGCCTAGAACACGGGCGTGTGACTTGGCCATGTGACCTTCAATTGTTGATGACGTCATAAACAGAGAGTTACATGGGTTGAGGATATAGGCGTGTCCCAAGCCACACGAGCGTGTGTGACCACACAGCCTACCCATACGGGCATGTGACTCTCCAAACATGAAAATTTTCTAAATTTTTATGAACTTTCTAAAGTTCTCGGTTTAGTCCCGAAACATTTTCAAAGCATGTTTTGGGCCTCGTATGCCCATAATAGGGACGCTACATGTATGTATGAAAAGTTTTAAATTTAACGCAAATTTTATGATTCGGTGTGGTATGTTTACGTGTGTTTAAGTCCAGTAACACCTTGAACTCTGTCTCGGCGTCGGATATGGGTAAGGGTTGTTACAAAGATTGTACCACAACATCACTCTAACAATAGCTTCGAACATATAAAAAATTGCTTGAAAATTGTCATAATTTTCTTTTGATACAATTGTGATTTGAACCTAGATTTCTTAGGGAAGGTGCCCGACCAATAGGCAACAATTTGAGTTTGAATTATCATAATTAATAGTTTTTATCGTATATATACAAAGTAAAGGTAAATAAATTTTTACAAGACGAGATTAAATTATATAGTTTTATAAGAGTGAAAATATAATTTAATATCCAATTTTTATTATTTTTAAGTCAAACTATGGTTTTAGTATATATTAACTTAAATATTATGGAAGAATTTTCTCGTTTTACGAAGCCAAAACCTGCTTGCCACTTGCCCTTTGCCTCCACATACATATTTGTACATATGTATGTATATATTTATATATATATATATGAGTTAATTTTCATATAGAATTTAAGGCGTATATATATATATATATATATATATTTGTGCTGATATATAGATTAATTTTTGGTACATAAATATATTATAAGGTAGTACTAGCTATTATAAAATGTACATGAAAACCTTTAATTCTAAAAACACTAAATAATAATGGTATCATAATAAATTTAGCTCTCAATTTTTTTAAATTTGGTCATTATTATTTTTAGCTAAATTTGACCATAAACTTTTCAAAAGTAGTTAATTTGCAATGTTGATTAAAATATTAATTTTTAACGATGTTGACATGGCAATTTGTAAGACAATCTACGTGTATTTTATACTAGCATGGCATTGTTTGTTTTGTATGTCGCATCAATACATATTTAAGAATTATAAAAATAAAAAAAATGTTTATATATTTTTTTTAAAAATAGCATGAAGTATATGTGGATTGACATTTTTGTAGTCACTTTTAAAAATTTAACATTTTGACCAATATTTCCATTAAAAAAAGTTAACTCTTTTTGAAAAGTTGATTATTAAATTTAATTTTTTTTAAAGTCAACGACGAAATTTAACTTAAAGAATAAAAATTAAATTGATAAATGTAAACATTAAAAACTAAAATTGTGGTTTACCTATATATATATATAAGTTACCTAAATATATATATATATATATATATATATAAGTTACTTTAATAGTTTGATGTTTTTCCACTTATCATGTCTTCACAATTTTCCCCGTTAAATGTACCTATGATTTAAAACTAATTATAACTAAGCCTAACAAATTAGTCCTTTTATTATATTATATTATTTTTTGCGGATTAATGGTAAAAGTTGTTAAAAATTATAAAAGATATTGGAATGATGAATGGAGCAATGTAGCCCATTAAAGCCTATAACCAGACCCATGAAAAGAGAAAATGGACCCTTGCACATGGAGAAAAGCATCCATCAAACTCGAACCATCCAACACACTAGTTAAAGTTTCAATTCCAAATTATCCACCTAAAAAATGAGAAATGATGTACTAAAATGTGTGTCATTTCCATTATAAAATATAAAAAGTAAAATCAACTATCATATTCAAAATTAAAAATATATACCAACTTACAAACTTTGAAATTATTTGAATTTACTAAAGTTCATATAATTTGAATTGATTCGAATAAAAAAAATTTGAACTCAATAAAATTTGAGCTTAAAAAAATCTGAGTTTGAGTTGATCCAAACTCAAAAATTCTAAGTTCAAAAAAATTTAAATTAAAAAAACCTAATCAAACCTATCTGTTTACCACCTTTACCATGCTAAACTTTGGACAGTGGGCTGCTATAAGATAAGTCTTAAGATCAACAAATGAAATGTTACTATTACTATCTTTACTTAAAATTTTATTTTTTAAAAATTTAATCTATAATCTAAAATTTTGACACATTTGATGGCAAGAAAGATTCAGTTGTTGTTTCTGTGGCAGAAATAAACGACCATAACTTCAAGTACTATTTCATTGCCTTACTTGTCTTGTAGCATGTAACACCCGTTACCCGTATCCGACACCGGGACATGTTACGAGGCATTACCTTACGAAAACACACATAAACATCCCTTTCCGAGTCATAAAAATTTGTCCCAAATTAAAACTTTTTCGAACATTGCCTTACGGTTCTTAATATAGACCCACGAGACCCAAATCATAGTTTAGATACAACCCGAGACCAAACTGAGTGCTTAGAAAACTTTTAAGAAAAATCTACTAGAAACAAGGGACACCCAGTGTAGAAGGGCAACACGCCCGTGTGGCCTCTAGAAATGGCCATGCTGATGGCCCGTGTGCCTCACACGGCTTAAGCACCTAGGGACACGGCCTATGGGCCCACACGGATAAAATGTATGTGATGTGATAGGTGATTGTTTTGGGCTGTGTTGTTTGCATATTCGTGGTTGTTTTTGGGCAAAATGGGCCACATGAGTGTGTGGGCCCACTCGGGCCGAGTAATGGGCCTTAGCCCAATTACCCTGTTTTGTCTGGTTAGGTTACAAGAGTCGCTCGAGGCGACGGTGGATTTTTTGTTGGGCCGTTAAGCCCTGGTTTGTAAAATTATCGAAATACCCTTGGTTTGTAAAATTACTGAAATACCCTTGGTTTACAAAATTACAGAAATACCCCTAGATTGTAAAATTTCTGAAATACCCCTGGATTGTAAAATTACCGAAATACCCATAGTTTGTAAAATTAACGAAATAACCCTAGTTTGTTAAATTACCAAAATACCCTTAGTTTCTGAAATTATCGAAATACCCTTGGTTTGTGAAATTACCGAAATACCCCTAGTTTACGAAATTACCAAAATACCCCTAGTTTGTGAAATTACTGAAATACCCTTGGTTTGTGAAATTACCGAAATACCCCTGGTTTGTGAAATTACCAAAATACCCCTAGTTTGTGAAATTATCGAAATACCCCTGGTTTACGAAATTATCGAAACACCCCTAGTTTGTGAAATTACCGAAATACCCTGGTTTGTGAAATTACCGAAATACCCCTGGATTGTAAAATTTCTGAAATGCCCCTGGATTGTAAAATTATTGAAATACCCCTGGTTTGTAAAATTACCGAAATACCCCTAGTTTGTGAAATTACCGAAATACCCCTAGTTTGTGAAACTACCGAAATGCCCCGATTTGTGAAATTACTAAAATACCCTTGGATTGTAAAATTACCAAAATAGCCCTGTAGGGTAGAATTACCGAAGTACCCTTATAAGGTAAAAGGACCGTTTTGCCCTAAATAGTAAAATGACTATTTTGCCCTTATGGGAAAATGACTGACTTGGACTGTGTATTTGACTGATTTGACTGTGAAGGTATGACTGTGTATAAATTGACTTGATTGCGGTTGTGTGACTGATAGGCTTTTAATATATGTTTAAGTGACTGTTACTGAGCATGGCCATTTTGCATATACATATGATGATTGAGCATGACATTCACAATATTCTGCATGTGGTTGGGCTTGATTTGGAGGAAGTTCTGTGCTAGTGGCTTTACCACGTACTCTGTTTCTAGTGGCTCTGCCACATTATCTGTTATTAGTAGCTTGGTTGCGTATTGGTGCGTGGGTTGAGTTATTCCCCACATGGTGTGTTGGGTTGGTACGGGTGGTGTGATTGTTGGACTGGGTTGGGATTGCATTCACATTTTGTGCTGATTCTGTTACGGGATTGGCCCACACTGTTCTGTATAGGGCTAAGGCCCAGACTGATCTGTTCTGTATAGGGCTTCAGCCTAGTCTGTTTTGCATATCTGTATTGTACTGTTACTGATTCTGTTTTGGGCTTAGGCCTTTCTGATTCTGATTCTGATTCTGATAATGTTTCTGACTCTATAATGGGCTAAGGTCCATCTGGTACTGTCTGTTATAATGGGCTAAGGCCTATTTAGTACTGGAACTGTAGTAGGGCTGGGGCCCAGACTTTTAATTCTTTTGTATGTCTGACTACTCATTTTATATAGTAGGGGATTACACACTGAGTTTTCATAAAACTCACCCCGTTTATTAACTGTGCAGGTAATCCCCAGCTCTAGGAGGATCATTTCTGTGAGAGACTTGGAGATGGCCACACATTTGTTTCTATTTTTCTATTAAATTATTGATAAGTAGTTTAATTTGGGCTTGGTTCGTAATAAGGCTTTTTAAGTTTTTTGGTTTTTATATTTTGGATTTTATTTATTGTTCTATAGTTGCTAGAAGTAGGACACGGTTTTTCCAAAACAACTGCTTTCCAAAATAACACGTTTCCACAACTGTTTTAAATTAAGCTTCTGCGACAAATAAGATTTTAGTGGTAATAACGTTTTACAAGAGAATGACCTTTAATAAACCACGTTTTAATATACAAACACAAAATGAGGCTTTACACAAGTTTAAAATGGCAAGGAGTTTTTAAATATTAAGTAGGGTTTTCAATGGAAACACGGTTTTCAAAAAATACTTCAATGTGACACTTCAGATTCTGGCCTAACTTCTAGGCTAGGTATGGGGTGTTATAAATACCCAGTGGTTCGCACATAGCTACCGTACTTGCATTTCTCACAATTTCATTCTATGTCATTAACATTTAATCACACACCGTATAAGACATTTATGAGCAAAAAATTAAATAAAAAGGGTATCGTTTACATATAAACTTACCTCAGTATACAAAATACGGGAAATGTGGAATTTACTCGGAAGCTTTTCCCTTGCCTCGGTCAAGGTTGACTCCATGCTCTCCTTGATCTATATAAATACAAACTCATCCATTTAATCACTAAATTAATTAAAAAAATCCAAAATTCAGATTTTGGCAAAATGACCATTTTGCCCCTAGTCTCTTGGAAAAATGACCATTTTGCCCCTAGGCTCGGAAATCAATTTTTATCGAATTTCCTTATTAACTAGGCCTAATATACTCTTTTTATTCTCATTACTGCCCCAATTTCTCATTATTTCCTACACTTACCCTTTATTTTACAACTTCTACTACTAGGTCCAATTTGAGTGTTTTCATGCAACCTCTTTTACAAAAGTTGTTTATTGGAAAACCTACATTCATTTTCCTTCTTAAAATTTCCAGCAACCAAAACTTATTAAACAATGGCAAAACTCTAAACTTTCAACCATTTTTCACAATATACCCCTCAAAATGTAGCTCATGCTACAAGGGTCTCAAATATGCAAAAATTTCAAGAAAAGGTCTCAAAATCACTTACTTGTGAGAGTACAAGGTTGCTAAAATTTTAAGCTTCTAAAACCCCAAAAATGGCTGATAAAATCGGTGAAGGTGAAGAAGAAATGAAGAAAAGACAATTGCTAGGTAATTAGGCCATTATTTTATCAACTAGTCACCTAACTACCTACCCCTTTGACTTTTCCAAGCCTATTATTCTCTATGGCCCGCCATGCTCAAAGTAATGGGCTTATCCTTTAAAACCCCCATATTTCTCTTTCTTGCTAATTAACACAATTTCTTAAGAAACATAACTTTTACCCTTTTTACGATTTAGTCCTTTTTCGCGATTAAGCCTTCAATCCCGTAAATTTATTCACCAAAATTTTCAAGTATCCTTATAAAAACACCATAACACATAAAATAATACTAAAATAATTTCTCTAACTTCGATTTAGCGATTTCAAAATCACTATTCTGATTAGGCCCAATTTTGGGCCGTTATAATTCTCCTCCTTAGAGATTTTCATCCCCGAAAATCTTACCTTTAAAGAGGTTCCAGTATTGATCTCTTATCGTCTCCTCTGGTTCCCATGTGGCTTCCTCGACTCCATGTCAATGCCATAATACCTTCACTATTGCTATACTCTTGTTCCTCAATTGCTTGACCTCTTGAGCCAAAATCTTAACCGGCTCTTCACTATAGGTCATATCCGGACTTATCTTTATCTCTACCGGTGAGATCACGTGCGAAGGGTCAAAGCGGTAGTGACTTAGCATCAATACATGAAAGACATCGTGAATTTTCTCTAGCTCCTGAGGCAATGCTAGACGGTATGCTACCGGTCCAATTCTCTCAATCACCTCATAAAATCCAATAAGCCGTAGACTCAATTTGCCTTTCCTATCGAATCTGAGAACTTTCTGCTACAAGGAAACTTTCAGAAACACTTTATCCCCGACTTGATACTCGATCTCTTTCCATTTCAAAACTGCGTAGGATTTCTGTCTATCTGAGGCAACTTTTAAGCATTCTCGAATCACCCTAACCTTCTCTTTGGCTTCTTTGACCAAGTCGACCCCGTGTATCTGATTCTCTTTAAGCTCTGACCAATATAGAGGTGTCCGACACTTTCGACCATATAAAGACTCATAAGGTGCCATTCTCAGGCTTGACTGATAGCTATTATTGTAGGCGAATTCCACCAATGGCAAGTACCTTTCCTAGCTACCTTGAAACTCTAGAACACAACACCGTAACATGTCTTCAAGTATCTGGATTACTCTCTCAGATTGGCTATCTGTTTGCAAGTGAAAAGTAGTACTGAAATTAAGTTTTGTTCCTAAAGCTCCCTTCAACTTGCTCCAAAATCGCGACGTAAATCATGGATCTCTATCTAAAATAATTGAAAAAGGTACTCTGTGAAGTATCATAATCTCTGAAACGTACAAATCAGCCAATCTCTCAAGTGGGTAGTCAGTACACATCGGTATGAAATAAGCTGACTTAGTGAGTTTATCTACCACTACCCAGACTACATCCTTCTTCTTTGGAGTCGTAGGTAACCCCGTCACAAAGTCCATAGTGACTCGATCCCATTTGCACTCGGGAACTGTTATAGGTTGAAGTAGACCCGATGGTACCTGATGTTCCGCCTTCACTTGCTGACAAATTAAATGTCTCGAAACAAACTCTGAAATGTCTCTCTTCATACCTAGCCACCAATACATTTTTCTCAGGTCATTGTACATCTTTACACTACCCAGGTGAATCGATGAACAACTATTATGTGTCTCTTGCAAAATCCTCTGAATGAGCTCATCATCCTTAAGTACGCAGATTCGATCTCAATACATCAAACAACCATCAACACTAGCTCTGAAGTCTGATTCATTTCTCGTCCCGCACTGAGCCGTCTTAGCTTGTAAATCTTTTCATTTTTCTGTGCTTCGACGATCTCTTGTAAAAACACTTGTCTAGCTTTCATTTCGGCTAAGATCGATCCATCATCACCCATAGTCAATTGAGCATTCATAGCCCTCAAGGCAAATAATGATTTTCTACTCAATGCATCGGCGACTACATTCGCCTTTCCAAGGTGGTAATCGATCACCAACTCGTAATCTTTTAGCAACTCTAGTCATCTCTGTTGCCGTAGATTCAACTCTTTTTGTGACATCAAATACTTCAGACTTTTGTGGTCTGTGAAAATTTGGCATCTCTCGCCATACAAATAGTGTCTCAAAATCTTTGGCACAAAAACGATGGCGGCCAACTCTAAGTCATAAGTAGGGTAGTTCTTCTCATGTGGCTTCAACTGTCTCGAAGCGTATGCAATTACTTTACCCTCTTGCATTAGCAAGCACCCTAATTCATTTAAGGAAGCATCACTATACACCACGAACTCCTTTCTTGACTCGGGTTGCACTAAAACCAAGGCTTCAGTCAACAAAGCCCCTTTAATCTTTCAAAACTCTACTGGCACTTGTCGGTCCACTCAAATTTAACATCCTTTTAAAGCAACCTCGTCATCGGAGTAGCAATCATTAAGAATCCTTTAACAAATCACTGGTAATAACCCGCTAGGCCTAAGAAACTCCTAATTTCTGTCATGTTCTTTGGCAGTTTCCACTCTACAATTGCGGAAATCTTACTCGGGTCGACTCCGATCCCATCATCCGACACAATGTGTCCCAAAAATCTGACCTCTTGCAGCCAAAATTCATTCTTGCTGAATTTAGCATACAATTGTTTATCTCTCAAGGTCTGCAATACGGTCCTCAAGTGTTCTGCATGCTCATCCTCATCACGAGAATATATGAGTATGTCATCAATACAAACTTGTCCAAGTAGGGCCGAAAAATGTGATTCATTAAATCCATGAAAAACGCAGGCGTATTTGTCAAGCCAAAGCCATGACTAGGAAGTCACAGTGGCCGTACCTCGTCTGAAAGGCAGTTTTCGGCACATCCTGTTCCTTGACCCTCAACTGGTAATACCCTGACCTTAGATTGATTTTGGAAAACACGGTTGCTCCTCTCAACTGATCAAACAAGTCATCGATTCTCGGTAATGGGTACTTATTCTTCACTATAACCTTATTGAGCTGACAGTAGTCTATACACAATCTCATTGAACCATCCTTTTTCTTGACAAATAAGACTGGCGCTCCCTACGGAGAAAAGCTCAGTCTAGCGAATCCCTTATCTGTCAAATCTTGCAGCTGGGTCTTCAAATCCTTAAGCTTCGTCAGAGCCATTCTATAAGGAGCGATCAAAATAGGTGTTGTGCTTGGAACCAATTCGATGCCAAACTCTACTTCCCTCTCGGTAGGTAACCTACGTAACTCCTCCGAAAACACGTCCAAGTACTCACATACCACAGTCACTGAATCAATCTTCTTTTCTGACACTTGGGTGTTCAGCAAAAAGCGAGATATACTTCACACCCTTTTCTCAGAAATCTCTCTGCAGTTAAACTCGAAATTATCCCCGGTAAGTTGTTAGGTCCATTTGCCTCTACCCGAAGGTTATCTCCATTCTCATGTCTCAATTCAATACTTTTCTTTCCACAATCCACTACTACACTATGAGTAGACAACCAATCCATACCAAGGATCATATCAAACTCTTTTAATGGCAATATCATAAGATTGGCTGAAAAATAATGACCCCTAATTGTCAAGGGACAATTTCTACATACTTGGTCAACTAACACGTGCTTGCCTAGTGGATTAGTCACTTTTACTACAAATTTCATAGACTCAACTAGCATATTTATACTAGGTACCAACTTCATGTAAATGTAAGAATGGGTAGACCCCGGATCAACTAAAGCAAGAATAGATATATCATGAATAGAGAAGGTACCCGTAATCATATCTGGGATGAGGCTTCCTAACGAGTGTGAATGGCATAAGTCCTTGCCGGCACTCGACCCTTGGATCTCACAGTCGGGTCTCTAGGCATACCCTTACTGCCAACCCCACTTCTCGAGTTCCTCCGCGACCTACCTTTCGACGAAGCACTACTCGGTCGGGCATCCTGAAATCTTTCTTCCTCAGCTCTCTCAGGGCAGTCTTTAATAAAGTGGTCCCAAGAACCATACTTGTAACAGACTCGACTATTTCCCTAACACTCACCAAAATGCTATCTACCACATTGTCAGCACTTAGGTTTATCCGGTCGAGCACTGCCAACACTCGCAACGGAGGTAGTCTGAGCTTTAAGCGCCGTGTGTTGCTTATTCTTGCTTCTGCACAAGTATCCCACAAAAGTAGTCGATCGTGGAGGAAGCTCTCTCGATCTTTTAGATCAGGAATGATGTGATTTCCCCATCGTCTCTTCTTAGAGTTGTAGAACTCTATATTCGCCTTTCTCTTCTCTTTGGCAAACTCTTCGGCTTACATTCTCTCTCAACGAGCACCACAAACTCTCGAATCTCTAGGATCCCCATTAGCAACCGGATGTCCTCATTTAGCCCGTCTTCAAATCGCTTGCACATGGTGGCTTCAAAAGACATACACTCCCTAGCATACTTGCTAAGCCTCACGAACTTACGCCTGTGCTTTGTGACCGCCATTTGACCTTGCTTCAATTCAAGAAATTCTTTTCTCCTTTGGTCGATGAACCTCTGACTGACATACTTTTTACAGAATTCTCCATGAAAGAACTCCCAATTTACTCTTTCTCTCAGTAGCACCGACACGGGAGTATTCTACCATTGGTACCCCGTGTCTTGCAGGAGTGACATCATACACTTCATGCACTCTTTAGGTGTGCATGACATCTCATCGAACATTCTGATGATGCTCTCCAACCAGAACTCAGCTCTCTCCGAGTTGTCATCCTTACTCGCCTAGAATTCTTCAGCCCTATGCTTTCTAATTCAATCAACTGAGGGTTTTTCTCTCCTACCCAAATCCGCTCCTTGAGGGGCCACCAGAGCATGGTGATAAATTGGAGGAGGTGAGGGAGGTGGTGGAGTGTTTGGATTCACACGAACATACTTCGTATACCAAGCGTCCATCATTTGGAGGTAGGCCTCTCTTGCCCCTCCACCTTGACTCTTCGTTACGAGCCGGTTTCTACTGATGCAGTCCCTTCAATGGGAGTCGGCATGTTACTCTTCACATCATCTACCATAGGCTGGTCGGGATCTAATACTATATGAAAAACATAGTTTATAATCTTTAGGAGTCGTCACACTATCATTAAATAATAATGGCATGTATAGCTAGACTTCTACACAAGCTAGGTTAGTCCTAGAATCGCTAAATGATAAACTGTAAATTATACATATTTCTATCCCAATTTAGCACATTTATCGATGAATTATCATTGAATTTATGAAATTTGATGCTCTCAATCCTTTAGTTTCATGTTTTATACTTAGGAGAGCATAAGGAAGAGAAAAGAGTAAGGAACGGGCCAAAAACGGGCAAATTAGGCCCAAATCAATAATCAACGCGGCCTGGAGTTTAGCACACGGGTAACCCACACGGCCGTGCCACATTAACAGGCTTGAACACAGCCTAAACTCGACTCACACGGGAGTGCCACACGGACATGTCCCTGTAGTGATGAAGTTCAATTTCACGCAAAAAAGGCTACTTAGGGGTTAAGAAAGACATTCCAAACTCTATATAAAGACCCTAGGAGGCAACTACAAGGGTGTACAGTCTTCCGCCAAGACAGAGAGTAAAAGGCAGGGAATTACTCGAAAGAAAGCCGATTGATCCATCTCAGAAGCTAGGATCTACAACAAGACAGAGGATCTCCCTTCAATCCTTTTAGGAGTTTTGGGTATTCGTATGTTTTGTTATTTTCTTTATTCTGAGATGTTTCTTTTTATAAACATGAACTAAACCCCCAAATACCTGAGGGGGATGAAACCTAAAATGAATCTTGTTATTATTATCTGAAGTATATGATAAATATTCGATTTGTTCTTAATTGTGTTTTTAATTCTTGAATTGATATTTTCGGGATATTAATTTAAGTCGAATGTGCTTAGGTAGAGGAGCAAAAGTCCCTGTTTAAGAGTAGATCCAACACAATTAAGCGGAGTTGATCACAATCCTAGACATAGGATGACAAAAATCTACCGGATTAGAGTCAAATCTAATATGGGGATCCATAGATCGAGTTAATGCAAGACTAGGGATTTTAATTAGCAAGAGATTTCAATTAATCAACCTAGGATTAGTTGTTCTTATTCTCGACGGAGATATTAACATAATTTAGGGATCTCTACGGATCAAGTCGAATGAAGAAATCGTCTAGTTCAGAGTTAGATAACAAGTGAAGTCTAGGTGGATTCTTCCTTAGGTATTGTCTTTATCATTCAATTTTCCCAAAGCAATTCCCCAATTTACTTTTTGTCGCATCCTTAGTTTAGATTAGAGTTAATTAGTTTACACAAACCCACTCTTTATTTTTAGGCTATATAATAGAAAGAAAGTCATTACTAGTACTTTTAGTTCCTTGGATTCGATATTCTAGTCTTGCCACTAACTATACTACTATTCGATAGGTGCGGTTGCCTTTTATCGTGATAATAGTTAGTTTCTAGGTACGATCAATTTTATTACTTCATTACAATCACGAGATCAAGTTTTTGGCGCCGTTGCTGGGGAACTGAAATATTAGGAACACTCTATTTCTATTACTTTAGCCATTACTACTTTTATTTATTTTCATTTTTTATATTAGGTTTTATTTACTAATTTTTTTCTTTCTTCTTTGTTTTTCACTAGCAGGTATCTCTAGTTTATGACTAGAAGAAACCGGTCAGGACCTTTACTTTTTTACGATGACGTAGAAGCCATAGTTCGCAGAAATCACAGAGAAATAAGAAGAAGCCTACGGTACCCAGAACAAGGATAAGAAGAAAAACCTGAATCGACTGAAGAGATGGAGGCAAATCATGATAATGAACTACCTCCTGTAGTAGCAGCAAATCCTGTCGAGCAAAATTCTGTTCCTCGTACTATGCTAAACCTAATTTGGCTGGCACTGAATCTAGTATTGTTAGGCCTACTATTCCTGCAAATAATTTTGAACTGAAGCCTAACACTATTCAAATGATACAACAGTTTGTTCAGTTTGATGGTTTGCAAGATGAAGATCCTAACACTCATTTAGCCAACTTTTTGGAATTTTGCGACACATTTAAAATAAATGGTGTTTTTGATGATGCCATTCGTCTTCAGCTATTCCCTTTTTCTTTGAGGAATAAAGCTAAACAGTGGTTAAATTCTCTACCACAAGGGTCTATCACTACATGGGAACAAATGACCGAAAAATTTTTACTTAAATATTTTCCTCTAGCCAGGACGGCAAAATTAAGGAATGATATCTCTTCTTTTGTGCAGATGGATTTAGAGACACTTTACGATGCCTGGGAGAGATATAAGGACTTATTAAGAAGGTGCCCTCACCATAGGTTACCTCTATGGTTACAAGTTCAAACTTTTTACAACGGTTTGAACCTTTCAATGAGACAGATTATTAATGCGGCCGCTACTGGAACAATGAATGCAAAACACTAGAAGTAACTTACGAGTTTATAGAAGAGATGCCACTGAATAACTATTAGTGGCAAGTCATGAGAACAAAGCTGCAAAAAGCTAACAGAGTTTCTAATATTGATAAGGTCACTATGCTTTCTAATCAGGTAGAACTTCTTAATAAAAAATTGATAGTTTCGTTGGTTCTACGCAGGTACATCTAGTGATGCAATGTGACATGGGCAATTCTGAGTACTCCACTTATGGATATGGCATGGAAAATGAGCAAGCCAACTATATGGGTAATAATTCGAGATCTCAAAATAACCCTTATAGTAACACTTACAATGCAGGTTGGAGGAATCACCCAAATTTCTCATGGGGAGGACAAGGTAATCAAGGAAATCAGAGACCACCACCTCCTCTGGGATTTCAGCAAGCACCGTACCAGCAAGAGAAAAAGTCAAACCTTGAAGAGATGCTCACGAAATTTATCTCTGTGTCAGAAACCCGTTTCCAAAACACCGAGACGGCACTTAAGAACCAGCAAGCATCCATTCAAGGACTCAAAACTCAAATAGGCCAGCTCACTAAGCTAATTTCTAAAAGACTACAAGGTGGTTTACCGAGCAACACCAAGCCTAATCGTAAGGAGAACGTTAAAGCAGTTATATTACAGAGTGGAAAAACACTAGCCAAACCTAAAAAGAGGGTATTACAAGAGCCTGACAAGGAAAACATTAAGGTAGCTGAACCTAAAGAAAACGTTCCACCAATACTAAAGGAATACAAAGCATCTATCCCATACCTAGCAAAATTGAAGAAAGACCGCATGGATGATCAATTCGGTAAATTTCTTGAACTTTTTAAACAATTGCATATTAACTTTTTAAACACTGCCATTCAGGACCAACAAGAGGACATTACAGTGGAACTAAGACCGCCCATAAAATACTCGAATTACGTTTTTATTGGCCCACATTATTTAAAGATGCCAGCAGGTATGTTACTTCTTGTGATAAATGTCAACGAATAGGTAATATCTCTAAACTTGATGAAATGCCTCAGACATATATGCTTGAATGTGAAATATTCGATGTGTGGGGCATCGATTTCATGGATCCATTCCCTAGCTCATTCAGTAATAAAAACATTTTAGTAGCAGTTGATTACGTGTCTAAATGAGTAAAAGCCCAATCCTTACCTACTAATGATGCTAGAATGGTAATGAGATTCTTAAAAAAACTTTTTTCTTGATTTGGAACACCAAGAGCAATTATCAGTGATAGGGGAACTCAATTCTGCAATACTCAGTTTAAGAAAGTTTTACAGAAATATGGAGTGTACCATAGAAAAGCTACCCCTTACCACCCTCAAACCAGTGGACAAATTGAAGTAGCTAATAGAGAGCTAAAACGTATCCTAGAGAAAACCGTACAAGTAAATAGAAAAGATTGACCAATGAAAGTAGATGATGCTTTATGGGCTTATAAAACTGCCTTCAAAACTCCCACAAGAATATCTCCTTATAGACTCGTTTATGGGAAAAGTTGTCATTTACCCTTTGAGCTAGACCATAAAGCGTTTTGGGCCATCAAATTTCTAAACCTCGACCCTGATCTTGCTGGTGAAAAGAGACTCATACAGCTAAATGAGTTGGACGAATGGCGTTATAATGCATATGAAAACTCATGCTTATACAAGGAAACCACAAAGCGACGCCATGATGCTCGTCTAAAGCAACATAAACAGTTTAAAACTAGCAATCTCGTTTTGCTTTACAACTCAAGGCTTAAATTATTCCCTAAAAAGCTAAAATCAAGATGGTCATGCCTATTCATAGTTCAAAGTGTTCTTCCCTACGGCACAATTGAGGTAACACATCCAACTCACGGCACTTTCAAGGTAAACGACCATCGACTCAAACCATATTATTGTGACAACTTTAAGAATGATAGGGAGGAGCTTAGGCTCCACAACCCCTCATAAAGGTACAGGTAAGGTAAGTCGAGCTTAGACTCTAAAATAAGCACTTCTCAAAAGGCAACTCGAGCACTAACAATTTTGATTTCCTTAAATTCATAACTAACTCCTTTAAACACAGATTTTCTAGAACCACATGACCAGGCACACGGGCATGCCTAAGGCCATGGACACACCACGGTTAGAAACACGGCCGTGTGCCATGGCCGTGTAAAAGTAGAGCCAATTTTTCTTAAAACACGGGGTCTGACAAATCGCCATGGCCATGCGATACTGCCGTGGCCAAACCTGTCAATTCATACATGGGCGTGTGATCCCAAACACGACCGTGGGAGAAGGGAATACCAAAAGACACGACCGTGTTATATGGCCGTGTGTTCCAACATGCCCGTGTCAATAAGCGGTGGGTGAAACTGAGAAATCAACACGGGTGTGTGACACGCCCATGCTGACCACCCGTGGCCACACCAATTGTCCCAAAACACACCGGCCAACCAAAGGGCACACGGGCGTGCGCCACGGACGTGGGACCAACCCCTTATTACCTAATTTTAGTTTTCATTTTTCTTTACTTTATATTTTTCCTTTCCCTTTTATTTTGCACCTCATTTCTTATCAAGTAATACCTGAATTACCCACACAGTTGTACTTATTCTCTTCAGTCACCTAGAATCGAGAACTTCAAGTAGTCTCCAATCCAATTTAACTTTCACTATTCTCAAGAAATTCATCTAAAACTTAGGAAGTTTCACTTCTCTCTATTAAGATTTATGCTTATATTGTCAGTAAATTTAACATTGTACATTGAGGGCAATGTACATCTTAAGTGGGGGGAATTCACGTTCATTCTTTGCATTATCCTCAAACCCTTGAAAATTTTTTTCTACTAGCTTTTTGCATTGTTCTTAAATCCCTGAATCTTAGCCTTAACAAATAGAATGAATTTTGATTGATTTATGATATTTATTGATATGTTGAGAATCAAGACATAGGTACTTATGCTTTGATTATTCAAACTTTAAGACATTAGGGAATCAAGCATGATAAGTTGAAATTTTTGAGAATTTAATTTTTTCTAGGTTGTTTTCCCCAATTTTAAGTGTAATCTTGAGATTTGAAATTCGCAGGATTGACATCAAAAGCCATAATTCTGGTGAGATTTTTTAGCCTTTTGAGCATACATCCTTTCATGCTCACTTTTATAGTTGCTTTGAGTGAGTTAATATTGATCTGTTATTCTAGAACTTGTTTCGATTATACATGCCGAGACCACATCATTGATTTGATATACCGAAATGATAAAGGCACTTAGGTTCTAACCCACTTATTCCATAAAAGCCTACCTTCATAATTAACCCCTAATGAACCCCTTTGAGCCTAACAAATCATTCATTGACTTACCTTCAATATTAACCTATAACTCATTTTTGTTGAAATCCCTTCAATTATTTTGATCCCTATTTTTGTCAAGATTAGAGTTGAATAATTATCTAGCTATGTTCTCCTTTTCAGCTTGTAAGTTTATATTTGATTTGTTCTTAAAAAATTGTATATTTCAGTTGTAATTCAATGTTTCACATATTTCCATGTAATTTTTGAGCTTCTATTCTTAAACGATGTTATCCAAAAGAAAAAAAGCTTTACTCTAGGAATATGTTTCAGTGATAGAGATTTTTCTAGTTAGATGATTTTTCAGTTCGATCTCGATTCTAACCCTCTTTTTTAGCTTGTGACCACACCCTTAACTAAGGCCACGTTACAACCCTTAAAAGACCTTTTGATCGATGTATCATGTCAATACATAGTGGTGGAGATTTGATTTTCCTGTAAGCTTATGGTAATAACTTTCATGTTGACTAATGAGTGCCTAATTTCTAAACCCTAAACACTTCGAGTGGATAGAGTAAATCTTTAGTGAGGATGTCAACTCTTGTTGGTTTTGAGTTCAAGGTAATTACCTAGAAGAGGGGAGGAAACCTATGTTTCTGTGATAAAATTCTCAACTTAGATTGTTTAAGACTTTAATTTTCTTGTGGTTGAATTCTTAATGTATGATTACTTGTAGATTAGTTTGAAACATTATTGATAAGGATTATAAGTTGAGAAGAATGAGTTTTAATTGTAAGTTGAGATTTTGCTTGAGGACAAGCATAAGCTTAAGTGTGGGGGTATTTGATAAACTATAAATTATTCATATTTCTATCCCACATTTAGCACATTTATGGATGAATTATCATTGAATTTGTGGAATTTGATGCTCCTAATCCTTTAATTTCATGTTTTATACTTAGGAGAGCATAAAGAAGAGAAAAGAGCAAGGAACGGGCCAAAAACGAGCAAATTAGGCCCAAATCAATAATCAACACGGCCTGGAGTTCAGCACACGGGCAGCCCACACGGTCGTGCCACATTAACAGGCTTGAACACGACCTAAACTCGACTCATACAGGTGTGCCATATGGGCATGTCCCTATCATGATGAAGTTCAATTTCACGCGGAAAAGGCTATTTAGGGGCTAAGAAAGACATTCCAAACTATATATAAAGACCCTATGAGGCAACTACAAGGGTGTACAGTCTTCCCGCCAAGAAGAAGAGTAAAAGGTAGGGAATTACTCGAAGGAAAGCCGATTGATCCATCTCAGAAGCTAGGATCTACATCAAGACAGAGGATCTCCCTTCAATCCTTTCAGGAGTTTTGGGTTTTCTTATGTTTTGTTATTTTCTTTATTCTGAGATGTTTCTTTTTATAAATATGAACTATACCCCCAAATACCTGAGAAGGATGAAACCTAAGACGAATCTTGTTATTATTATCTGAACTATATGATAAATATTCGATTTGTTCTTAATTGTTTTTTTAATTCTTGAATTGATATTTCTGGGATATTAATTTAAGTCGAATGTGCTTAGGCAGATGAGCAAAAGGCCTTGTTTAAGAGTAGATCCAACACAATTAAGCGGAGTTGATTGCAATCCTAGACATAGGATGACGAAAATCTACTGGATTAGAGTCAAATCTAATATGGGGATCCATAGATCGAGTTAATGCAAGACTAGGGGTTTTAATTAGAAAGAGATTTCAATTAATCAACCTAGGATTAGTTGTTCTTATTCTCGATGGAGATATTAACATAATTTAGGGATCTCTACGGATCAAGTCGAATGAAGAAATCATTTAGTTCAGAGTTAGATAACAAGTGAAACCTAGGTGGATTCTTCCTTAGATATTGTCTTTATCATTCAGTTTTCCCAAAGCAATTCCCCAATTTACTTTTTATCGCATCCTTAGTTTAGATTAGAGTTAATTAGTTTACACAAACCCACTCTTTATTTTTAGGTTAGATAATAGGAAGAAAGTCATTACTAGTACTTTTAGTTCCTTGGATTCAATATTCTAGTCTTGCAACTAACTATACTACTATTCGATAAATGCGCTTGCCTTTTATCGTGATAATAGTTAGTTTCTAGGTACGATCAATTTTATTACTTCATCACAATCACGAGATCACTAAACCATAGCTCTGATACCATTAAATGTAACACCCTTTACCTGTATCCAACGCCAGAATGGGGTACAAGGTATTACCTAACTAAAACGCACTCAAAATAATCAATTTTAAACAATCAAAATACATCTCAATTCAAAAATTTTTCAAAAAATGACTTATGGACTTTAATAAGGCCGTACAAGGCCTAAACCATAGTTTAGAGACGATTCAGGACCATTTTGGGCACTTAGAAATCTATCATGAAAATCCACTACAAATAGGGTACACACCTGTGTGGAAGGGCGACACGCCCATGTGGCCTCTAGACATGGCCGCACTGATAGGCCGTGTTCGAAGGACACACCCGTGCCCCTCACTCGTGCAGATTTATTTTCCAACATCAGCCTACAAGGGTTTTCACATGGCCTAGTGCACGCCCGTGTGCCCAGTTCGTGGCATTCATACGGCCATGACACGCTCGTGTCGCGGTCCGTGTGTAAAGACCTTGACATTCTGTTTTTGACGTTATCTCTCACACGGCCATGTCACACGCCCGTTTGCTGGCCGTATCCTCCATACGGTTGAGACACACGGCCGTGTCTCATGCTCGTGTGGAACACTGAAGGACATTTAATGCTATCTATGCAAGGTGCAGGGGACACACAGTCGAGCCTCATGCCCGTGTGCAGCCCGTGTATCTCACACGGCCTAAACACATGATCGTGTGTCTACTCATGTAGGCATTATAGGGCTATTTACCAAGCCCTTAGCCACCCTGAAAAAACTACAAGCATAACCCAATCTTCATTCATCATATCATGACATCAATACTCTTCTAAATGCCCCTAAATAAGTGCCTAAAGATTAACCAATTCATGTTCAATATGCATGCATAAACTATTAACGAAATTGCTCAATTTTCATGTAAATCATTCTCATACCACTAAGCAAATTGGATAGTTTTGGGCCAATTCCAAAGGCCATTTACAAAATGAATTTCATAAGACAAATGGCCAACACAATTGGCTAACTAGAGTAATTTACCCAAAATGACCATACAACCTATACATGCCATTGCTTAAAACATAAAACATAACTATACCGAGTGCTTCAGTTGATAGTGTGTACAATGCCTTTGACGTCCTTGGATCCTCAAATTTCTTAAGCGACACTATAAGAAAATGGAAAAGGAGAAGGGTAAGCAACAAGCTTAGTAAGTATATATGCAAACATTTAATACCATAGCCATGCATTAGGGAATTAACTATTGCATCAACCATACCAATACCTCCTACCATGAGTTCACTTACTCTTCCTACAGTTTATCCAACATTCTCAACACAATTTTTGCGTACAAGGCACATATTGCTTAGCACATATAATCCCTGCACTTATCCATCATCACAACACACATAGAATTTCATTCAAGTAATTTTTTTTGTAACATCTCGAAAAAGGGCCTAAACAAAACAGTGGTTGTGAAACCACAAATACGAGATAGAAAAGTTTATTATGATGAATTATCATGATTTATCGATTGATTGGATGCATGTGTTAGACTACCGATAAGAAAATTTATAGATTGCATGTTTAATTTGTCTATTAGGACTTATTTGCAAAAGTTGCAAAATATGTATTCTGGTTTATAAAGTACTTGATTGAAATGGGGGTTTCAAGTATAGGTCCTTAAATAGTAATTAGATCGTTAAATTTTGATGGAAAAAAATAGACATGGTTAGTAAGTAAGGTATTTAAGGGCATTTTGGTAAAATGCCTTAATTAATGAATAAAGACAAAATAACATGAAATAAGCTATCATCTTCTTCATTTCTTTTCTCTATGGCTGAATGTAGCAAGGGAACACCATGGCTAGGGTTTTTTCATCTCCCAAGCTTCGTAGTAAGTCCATTCTAGCCCCATTTTTCATGTTCTTTACATTTTTAGAATCCCGGTAACTTGATTAAGCTAATTCTACCATTAATTCGAGCTTGGGTTTATATTTGGAAAATTAACCATAGGTGAAAAGTGTGTATTTTGATGTTTTATAACAGAATATGAAGCTTAAAATTATGTTAAACGACTTTTGCTAAGTGATTTTCAGTGAAAACGAGTAAAACGACATAATCAGTAAAAATTATTATTGTTCATAAGTGCATGTTAGGGCGAGAATTTGATGGCCATAGAAGGAAAAAAATGATCAGCATGTCCTAAAACATAAGAATTAGGGATAAAGTTTAATTTCCGAGCTTTGGGGCAAAAGTATAAAGATACAAAAGTTTAGGGGCAAAATGTAAATTTTGTAAAAATATGTTTTAGGTCCAAAATGATTAGTTCATTGATTAAATAAGTGAAATATGATGTTTTAGGTCTTGAAAAATGAGATTTAGACCTAGAACGGGAGAAAAATTGAAAATCGGGAAAGTTGGTCAAAATGGCCGTGTTGGTATCGAGGTAAGTTCATGTGTTTAATAAGTATTTAGTTAAGCTGATATATTAGGTATAAACATTTTAGTATTGATTTTTGAATATAATGACAATAATTGAGAAATGATTCGATATTAAAAGTGAGAATTCAAATAAGTTTACATATAAGATCATAGTGGTAATGTGGCTTTGTATAAGATCAAGAAAGTATTGAATAGCATAATTTGAGGAAAGTAAGATAAATTGAGGATATGATGAGAGTGAGAATGTAAGTATGTAAGTTGAGTAGCATTTTATTATTATGAAATTGTTGCTATTATTATTATTGAGTTATGTGACTAACCTTGAGAATTTTGAGTAAGTATGTTTCAGCTGTGAATTGCTAAGGCATTAATATTTCAAAGTCCATGCTTATAACATCGCAATTAATGAAGAATTGACGGCAAAGTCCATGTTTATAACATGGAAATTAAGGAAGAATTGACGAAAAAAGACCATGGTTGACCCATGGCAACATAAGATAAGGATACCCAGTAAGACCATGCCAAGGCATGGCATTGGTAAGTTTTACAAGGCAAGGAAATCATGTAAGACCATGTCAAGACATGACATTGACAAGTTACGATAAGGTAAAGATCCCATGTAAGACCATGCCAAGGTATGCAATTGGTTAATTCACAAGGCAAAGAAATCTTGTAAGACCATGTCAAGACATGGCATTGACAAGTTACTATAAGGCAAAGATCGCATGTAAAACCATGCCAAGGCATGGCATTGGTGAATTCACAAGGCAAGGATAACACGTAAGACCATGTCAAGACATGGCAATGGTAAATTTCAAAAGGAAAGGTACTTGAGTAATCCAAAGAGTAAGTCAAAGAGATAACAAGATAAGATCATGAGGGAAGAGCACAGGTATGTACATAAGGCTTATTTATATTGAGGTTATAAATTGATGATATTAAAAGTATTTTAATGAGTATTTTCAAGTATTAAGTAAGTGATAAGTTTTCAATTATACTTATGATGCTTTGTGACATGGTTGGCAGTATGCCTATATATTATAAAAGAGTATTAATGTGTTAAGTGAGATGTTGCAGGTACATAAGCAAGCTATTAAGTAAGGTATTTTTTTTGTTATGCCGAGCCTTTGGTAAGGTTACCAATGAGTAAGATGGGAAAGTAAGAACTTACCATTATTTATGCCAATTATGAAAGCTTAATAATAAGCTAAATTTATTACTAATGCCTATTATTTTACATGTGAACTTACTAAGCATTGTAAGCTTACCTCTTTCCTTTCCCGTGTTCCAGAGTTTCAACAAACAAGCTCGGGTTGGAGGTCTTTAGTCATGGCATGTATAGGGATGATTACATGATATTGATAATGGTCAAGTAATAATATGATTGTACCTAAAAACTAACTATTATCACGATGAAGGCAAGCACACCTATCGAACAGTAGTATAGTTTAGTGGCAAGACCGGAATATCGAACTCACAGGAACTAAAAGTACTAGTAACAACTTTCTTTCTATTATCTAGCCTAGAAATAAAGGGAATTTTTTTTAAACTAATTAAGCTAATTAACTACGAACACGACAGAGAGTAAATTAGGGAAATTACTTTTGGGAAAATTGATTGATTAAGACAATACCCAAGGAAGAATCCACCTAGACTTTACTTGTTATTAGACTTCGAACCAGATGATTTATTCTATTGACTTGATCCTTAAAAATCCCTAAATTATGTTAATATCTCTTTCTAGACTAAGAACAACTAACCCTAGGTTGATTAATTGAAATTTCTTTATAATTAAAACCCCTAGTGTTGCATTAACTTGATCTATGGATTCCCTTATTAGATTTGACTCTAATCTGGTAGATTTTCCTCATCCTATGTCTAGGATTGCGATCAACTCCGCTTAATTGTGTGGATCTACTCTTAGACAGGGACTTCTGCTCCACTGAATAAGCACATTCAACTTATAGTAATATCCTAAAATATTAACACAAGAATTAATAATACAATTAAGAACAAATCAAGTATTTATCAAATAATTCAGATATTAATAACAAGATCCGTCTTAGGTTTCATCCCCCTCAGATATTTAGGGGATTTAGTTTATAATTATAAAGGAAAACATCTCAGAATTCAAAAAACAACAAAACATAAAGAACCCAAAAACTTCGAGAGAAATTGAAGGGAGATCTTCAGTCTTAACGTAGATCCTTGCTTCCTAGATGAATCAATCGGCGTTCTCCAAGTAATTCCTTGCTTTCTACTTTGTGTGTCCCCTTTTAGCCCTCTCCTATGGTGTTTATATAGACTCTGGAATACCTTTCTTAGCCCCTAAGTAGCCTTTTCCTCATGAAATTAAAGCAAGTCACGACAGGGACACGCCCATGTAACACGCTCGTGTGACTCGGGCTTAGGCCGTGTTCAACACTGTTAAGTTGACCCGAGCGTATGGATATCCTATGTGTGGAGGTCCAGACCATGTTGCACTCTGATTTTGGCCCATTTGGTCCGTTTTTGGCCCGTTTCTCATTCTTTTCACTTTCTATGCTCACCTAAGTATAAAGCATGAGATTAAAGGATTAGGAGCATCGAATTCCATAAATCTAATGATAAATCATTCATGAATGTGCCAAATGTGGGATAAAAATATGTATATATTATGGTTTATCAAATACCCCCACACTTAAGCATTTGCTTGTTCTCAAGCAAAATCCTCAACTCATAATTAAGAATTCATTTTTCTCAACTTATAATTCCTATTAATAATGTTTCAAAATAATCCATAAGTAATCATACCTTGAGAGTTCAACAAAAAGAACATCAAAGTTTCAAACAATCCAAGTTGAATGTTTTATCACAAAAACATAGGTATCTCCCATTATCTAAGTAATTATCCTTTATTCAAAATCACACAAAGTTGACATCCTCACTACAGGTTCACTCTATTCACTCAAAGTGTTTAGGGTTTAGAAATTAAGCACTCATTAGTCAACATGAAGAGCTATTACCATAAGCTTACATGAAAATCAAATCTCTACCATTATGTATTGACATGATATATCAATCAAAAGGTCTTTAAAGGGTTGTAACGCGGCTTTGGTTAGGGGGTGTGGTCACAAGCTGAAAAAGAAGGTTAGAATCGAGATTGAATTGAAAAATTACCTAGCTAGAAAAATACTTATACTGAGAAATTACATTCCTGAATAAATAACCCTAGAATTAAACTTTTTTCTCGTAAATAACATCGTTCATGCTCAAGCATAGCTTTGTAATGCTAATGACAAATCAACCAATTGAACAACTTCGTGTTTTTTTTATAACACAATTAAATATGAAACTTTACTAGAGAACGGAAAACATAGCTAAGTAATTTATTCAAATCAAGTCTTGGCAAAAATAGGGATCAAATTAATTAGGGGATTTCAACAATAATGGGCTACTGGTTAATATTGTGGGTAAATCAGTAAATGGGTTATTAGGCTCAAGGGGGTTCACTAATGGTTAATTATGAGGGTAGGCTTTTATGGAATGAATGGGTTAAAACCTAGGTGTTTTTATCATCTTGGTATATCAAATCAATGGTGTGGTCTCGACATGCATAATCGAAGCAAGTTCTAAAATAACAAATCAGTATTGACACACTCAGAACAACAATAAAAGTGAGCAAGAAAGAATATATGCTCTAAAGGCTCCAAATCTCATAGAAATTACAGCTTTTGATGTCAATCTATGAATTTTAAACTTCAAGATAATACGTAAACTTGAGGAGACAACCTAGAAAAAAAATTTAATTCTTAAAAATCAACTTATCATGCTTGATTCTCTAATGACTTTAAGTTTTAACAATCAAAGTATAACTCCCTATGTTTTAATCCAAGACATATCAATAAAAATCATAAATCAATCCAAATTCATTCTATTAGTGAAAGCTAAGATTTAGGGATTTGAGAATAGTGAAAAATTTAGGGATTTTCTGGTAATGATATAATTTACCCCCCACACTTAATATGTACATTGCCCTTAATGTACAAAGATGGATCTTAAAAATAAAGGCAAATGATCATAAGATAGGGAGAGCAGTGAAACTTCCTGAATATTGGATGAAATCCTTGAGTTGGAAGCGTAGAAACTTGATTCTGAGATGTATCTGTAGCTAAGGCAAGAGTGAGGATACTCTGGTGGTGATAGAGGGTGCCATCCATAATTGCTGTGCCAAAAGAATATTATACTTGGTGTTGCGGTGGCTATAGTCGTGGTTGAGCAAGACATGGCAGTCGTGGAGTAGTTTTCCCATTAGAGTTGGATATTCCTAAGTAATAGTTTGCTTTGGAGCTTTTTGTAGCTGCGATAGCATCAATAAATCTTTAGGAAATATAAATTAGCACGGTTACTCATGAAGAAATGGTCAATATAAAATGTTCATTAAAGACTATGCTAAATTTTTATAGCATAAAAATTGAAATTGAAAGAAAGAGAAAAATAAAGCTAAAGAAACCTAAAAGTTATAATAAAAAGAAAAATAAAAATAAAAATAAAAATAAAGATAAAGATAAGAGGATTCGAAAGTCCTAATCCTCAGATGGTTCGTGAGGTGGGGGCGATGATGAGATGTGGAGATGCTGACATATCTACTGTAGAGTAGCGTCAATAGGATCAAATTGCTGGAAGCACTACTGCTCGAATCGAGTAAGGTGCTCAAATATGTCAGACAATAAAGCCGCCACATAAATCGGGCGATGGATCAGTGATGGCTGAGATGGTGGCTCCTCGTGAGTGGGAGGGACATTGTCAGTAATGTCCTCTGGGTCCTCTTGCTCAGTTGATTGAACTAGATAGTACTGAGGAGGATCATACCCACGACGTCGCTCGATCATCCTCATGTGTAGCATGCTCGAGATGCCCTATTGGGAGATCTGGCCTATGAGAGTAGGTGAGGATGATTGTGCCACTGTGTTAAGAAGGCCGAAGTGGTGAGCTAACCGAGTCACATAGGAACCAATGCAGATGGCTCCTCTCTTATGTCGCTCCGTCTGGTGTCGAATGGCTAGGGCGATGAAGTAAGCAAGGTTGAAGATGTGCCCGTACGCCATGCTTCATAGGAAGTATGCGTCATAGGTGTTGACGACGTGGTGCTCTCTCGTCGACCCGTCAATATATGTACGAGGATGGTACGGAGGTACCTCAATGATGGGGAGAGAGCTGTCGCCTTGGAGCGACTAGGGTCGTAAGAGGCTGAAGCAATGACTAGGGCCCTCCAACAGGCAGTGGTGGAATAATGATTATGTCCATGGAGCTTAGATAAGTCTTCATCATCCATGAATTCTTCGGTATAGAGGCCTAGAGCTACACCGAACTCAGGCACACTAAGCTGGCGAACCAAGCCGTCGAGACGAAATTGAATTGTGCCGAGATCGTCGAATTGGGACATAACCTTCAGGAGATGGAATGTTGAACATAGCTTGAGAGTGAGCTCTAAGTACATCGGTTTGATGATGTCGAAGAAGCACCCCCATGGATCAGTAGTCAGTAGCGCTCGAACCGCGTCAGCCAATTAGACCTGCTCTAGGGCAGCCCAGTCAATATAACGTCCCACGCCGAGGGGCCTGGCACTAAGAATTTGAAAGAGTTCTTCTTGGGATCCCTGTGGAAACTGAAGGAATGGGTGTCATATTTTCGTGGTTACACTAGAGAAAGTAGCTTCGGGTCCCTTTCGCTTTTCTGAAGTGGGGACAACTGTTTTAGATTTTCCATGACGATTCGACATAGTATACCGATAGTGGCCGGAGGTGTCACGGTGTAATGGTCAAAGAGAGATTGGGTAGGCGGTCGGTGTGGTGGTGGGGAAGAAAAGAGGGAGAAAAGCGAGGGAAGGTTTTTGGGGTTTTGTGTTAAGAAGAGGTGTGGTGTGAGTGGAGAGGGGAGAGGAGAGAGGAGAGGAAAAATAAAAAATGAGAGGAATGAGGAGAGAGGGAAGCCGAATTTTTTTAAGGGCGGTGGCTAGAATTGGTGACGACAGTGTTGAGGGAGCGGCGGCTAGGGTTTGAGTTTGGGAAAGATGATGAATAGTGAGGGGTTTATATAGGGGGTGGGGCACACGGTCATGGCACACGCCCGTGTGCCCTCATTTCTGCCCGTGTGTTTCGTGATTTTGGGTTTTGAGTGCGTCTGATACTTGGCCTACGCCCTTGTTCTTTGGGCATGTTAGTGCACACAACCGTGTCGCACGACCGTGTCCTGCTTCGTTCGCTTCTCCCACACCCATGTTCTCCTTCGCACGCCCGTGTTTAGGTAATCAGTGTCGACCATGGTCTTCGAGCACGGGCGTGCCGCACACCCGTGTTGATTTGGCAGGTTCGTCCACGGGTAATGGACATGGGCGTGTCACTCACTCGTGGTTTTTTGGCAGGTTCGCCCATGGCCATATCGCACGGCTGTGGGGTTTTGGCAAATCTTGTGTCTTGTCCTTGGCTTTGGGGAAATTTTGCTCTACTTTCGCATGGCCGTGTCGTACGGCCATGTCTCCACCCTTGGTGTGTCCATGGCCTCAGGCACTCCCGTGTGCTTGGTCATGTGGATTAGAAAAAAACCTGTGTTTAAGGTCGCAGTTAGTGATTTAGATGTTATAAACTGAAACTTAAAGAAATCAACAACATTAGTGCTTAGGTTGCCTCCTGAGAAGCGCTTGTTTAAAGTCTAAGCTCGACTTTACCTTGCGTGCACCTTTACAAGGGTTTGTGGAGCCTAAGCTCCTCTTTATCATTCCTAAAATCTTTACCTCTATAAATTTTAAGTCGATGACCATTTACCTTGAAAGTGCCATGGTTCAGATGTGTTACCTCAACTGTGCCATAGGGAGAAATAGTGTGTACTACTAATGGGCCTGACCATCTTGATTTAAGCTTTCTAAGGAATAATTTAAGCCTTGAGTTGTAAAGCAAGACAAGGTCACCAACTTCAAACTGCTTAGGTTGCTTTATACGAGTGTCATGGCGTTGCTTTGTTCCTTCCTTGTACAATCAAGAGTTCTCGTATGCATTGCTGCGCCATTCATCCAACCCGTTTAACTGCATTAGTCGTTTCTCACTAGCAAGTTTAGGATCAAGATTCAGAAATTTGATAGCCCAAAATGCCTTATGTTCTAGTTCAAATGGTAAATGACAACTTTTTCCATAAACAAGTCTATAAGGAGATGTTCCTATAGGAGTTTTAAATGTAGTTCTATAAGCCCATAAAGCATCATCTACATTCATTACCCAATCTTTCCTATTTGATTCTACCGTTTTCTTTAGAATCCTTTTAAGCTTTCTATTGGCTACTTCGACTTGACCACTAGTTTGAGGATGGTAAGGGGTAGCTGTTCTGTGGTACACTCCATATTTCTTTAGAACCTTATTGAACTGGGCATTACAAAAATGAGTACCCCTATCACTAATAATTACCCTAGGTGTTCCAAATCGAGAGAAGAGTTTTTTTAGAAATCTTACCACTATTCTAGCATCATTAGTAGGTAAAGCTTGGGCCTCCACCCATTTTTACATATATTCAACCGCTACTAAGATATATTTATTCCCAAATGAACTAGGGAATGGACCCATGAAATCAATACCCCATACATTGAATATTTCACATGATAGTATATATGTTTGAGGTATTTCATCACGTTTGGAGATATTACCTGTCCTTTGGCATTTGTCACAAGAAGTAACATACTTGCTGGCGTCTCTAAATAGTGTAGGCCAATAAAAACCTGATTCGAGCACTTTATGAGCAGTCTTGGTTCCACGGTAATGTCCCCCCGTTGGTCCTGAGTGGCAATGTTCCAAGGTCTTGCATGCTTTTGTCTTTGTAACACATCTTTGAATGACTTGATCTATACATATAATAAAAAGAAAAGGATCTTCCCAAAAGTAGTTTTTCACATCAGCGAAGAATCGCTTCTTTTGCTGATGCATCAACTCTTTTGGGGTTATGTTAGCCGCTAAATAATTTGCAATATTGACAAACCAATGTACCTCAGAATTAGATACAAGAAAGAATTGTTCTTCAAGAAATGCATCATTTATTTCGGCCTCGTCAAGTTCCTCAAGATGTAGATTTTCGAGCTTGGAAAGGTGATCTGCCGCAAGATTTTCAGCCCCCTTTTTATCTTGTATCTCCAGATCAAATTCCTATAATAATAAAATTCATCTTATTAATTGAGGTTTTGCATCAGACTTGGTTAAAAGATAACGAAGAGCGGAATGGTCAGTATAAACAATGACTTTAGACAATATCAGGTATGGTCTAAATTTATCAAACGTAAAAACCACAACTAGCAATTCTTTTTCTGTGATAGTGTAATTCTCTTGAGTGGCTGTCAAAGTCTTGCTAGCATAATAAATTAGCTGAAAATGTTTGTCTCTTCGTTGTCCAAGAACTGCACCTACTGCAAAGTCACTCGTATCACACATTAGTTCAAAAGGTAAATTCTAATCAGGTGCAATTATAATCGGAGCATTAGTTAATTTCTCTTTGAGAGTGTTAAATGCTTCTAAACATTATTGATTAAAATCGAAAGGCACATCTTTTTCTAGTAATTTAGTTAAAGACTTAGCTAATTTAGAAAAATCTTTAATAAATCTTCTATAAAAACCAGCATGTCCTAAAAAGCTTCTTATAGCCTTAACCAAATTACGGGGAGGTAGTTTTTTCAATGGTTTCAATCTTTGCTTTATCGACCTCAATCCCTTTACTAGAAATTTTATGACCTAACACAATACTTTCGTGAACCATAAAATGGCATTTTTCCCTGTTGAGAACAAGATTTGTTTCTTCACATCTTATTAGAACTCGTTTTAAATTTTTAAGGCAAAGTTGAAAAGAGTTACCAAATACCGAGAAGTCATCCATAAATACCTCCATGATATCTTCCACGAGTTCGTCAAAGATGGCTAGCATGTAGCTCTAAAAAGTAGCAGGAGCATTACATAATCCAAAAGGCATTCTACGATAAGCAACGTACCATAAGGGTATGTAAATGTCATCTTCTCTTGATCTTCAGGAGCTATCGAGATTTGGAAATAGCCAGAGAGTCCATCCAAGAAACAGTAGTACATATGTCCTGACAGTCTTTCCAACATCTGATCAATGAAGGGCAAGGGAAAGTGATCTTTTCTGATGGCATCGTTCAACTTCCTATAGTCAATGCAAACTCTCCAACCTGTGGCTGTTCTTATAGGTATTAATTCATTCTTTTCATTGGCAACAACAGTCATGCCTCCTTTCTTAGGAACAACCTCAACCTTGAACACTTCCTTCATGTTGGAGTTCAATCATCTTTGAGCTTGCAAACATGGTTTGTATTCATCATCCATCAAAATTTTGTGGGTGCAAAAAGAAAGATAATCCTTTTAATGTCAGAATTTTTCCAAGCTATGGCCCTTTTATGTTCTCTTAACACTTGAATTAATTCCTCCTTCTCCTTGGGTTGCAAGTCTGAAGCAATAATCACTGGTAATTTAGAATCGTCTCCCAAAAATGCATATTCCAAGTGTTTAGGTAATTGCTTAAGTTCTAGTTTGGGAGGTTCGTCAACAGAGGGCTTTTGTCTTAGTTCATTATTAATCTCAATGCCATCATAATCTATTTGTCTTGGAGAAGGTTTGTTGGAGTTTAAATCAATTATTATGTTTTCCATTTTAGTGGTGACTTCATCCTCTCCCCCACCTTGGGCGAGACATAGTTCCAACGTGTCTTTAAGAGCGATTTCTTGAAAAGAGGCGTATACAGAATAGTCAATAGTATTCATAAAATAACAGGAATCGTTTTATTCCCTAGAAAATCGTATAGCATCATAAATTTTAAACATAATTTCTTCATCACCTACCCTAAGAACAAGTTCACCATCTCCCACATATATGACAGCTTTAGCGGTAGCTAAAAATGGGTGTCCTAGGATTAAAGGCACTTCAACATCCTCATCCATGTCAAGCACAACAAAATCCACAAGGAATATAAATTTATCTACTTTAACTAGCACATATTCAATAATACCCCTAGGATATTTAACAAATCTATTAGCTAATTGTATACTCATCCTAGTGGGATTTGGTTCCCCAAAACCTAGTTGCTTAAACATTTTATAAGGCATTAAATTAATACTAGCACCTAAGTCAGCTAATGCCTTTTCAATGTTTAAGTTACCAACTAAACACGGAATAGTAAAACTTCTTGGATCTTTTAGTTTGGTTGGTAATTTATTCTGAAGGATGGCCGAACATTCCTCGTTGAGTTCCACTATGGACAGCTCTTCCAACTTCCTTTTATTTGTTAGAAGCTCCTTCAAAAACTTTACATACGTGGGCATCTGTGAAATAGCATCAACAAAAGGTAAGTTAATATGTAACTATTTAAAAAGTTCGAGAAATTTACTGAATTGAGCATCCGTGCAGTCTTTCTTCAACTTTTTTGGGTATGGGATGGGTGGTTTGTATTCTTTGAGCATCGGTGGGGAATCCTTCTTGGGTTGAGTCTCCTCAACTTTCTCTTTGTCAGGTTCTTGTGGCAACTTCTTTGCAGGCTCAACTAGCATCGTTCCACTCCTTAATGTAACTACTTTAACATGTTCCTTAGGATTAGGTTCAGTGTTGCTTGGCAAACTACCCTGTGGTCTATCGGATATCATCTTAGCGAGTTGGCCAATCTAATTTTCAAGTACTTGTATTGAGGATTGCTGGTTCTTAAGTGCTGTTTCGGCATTTTGAAAATGATTTTCTGATATCGATATAAATTTCTCCAACATCTCCTCAAGGTTCGGTTTCTTTTCCTGTCGATAAGGGGGTTGCTGAAATCCCGGAGGAGGTGGTGGCCTTTGATTTCCTTGATTCCCTTGACCTCCCCATGAAAAATTGGGGTGATTCCTCCAACCCGCATTGTAAGTGTTACTATAAGGATTATTTTGAGGTCGAGGATTATTACCCATGTAATTCTGTTGCTTGTTGTCCATGCCATGTCCATAGGGTGGGTATTCAGGATTTGCATCACACTGCATAATTGGATGTACCTGCGTAGAACCAATTAAACCGTCAACCTTTTTATTCAAAAGTTCTACTTGGCTAGAAAGCATAGCGACTGCATCAATATTGAAAACACCGATAGCTTTTTGTGGCTTTGTCCTCATGACTTGCCACTGATAGTTATTCAGTGACATCTCCTCTATAAACTCATAAGCATCTTTAGGTGTTTTTTTATTTATGGTTCCACCGGTAGCTGCATCAATCATTTGCCTCATTGAATGGTTCAAGCCATTGTGAAAAGTTTGAACCTGAAGCTATAAGGGTAACCCATGGTGAGGGCACCTTCTTAATAAGTCATTGTATCTCTCCCATGCATCATAAAGTGTTTCTAGATCCATCTGCACAAAAGAAGAAATATCATTCCTCAACTTTGTCATTTTAGCCGGTGGAAAATATTTAAGTAAAAATTTTTCGGTTATCTATTCCCAAGTAGTGATAGACCCTCGTGGTAGAAAGTTCAACCACTGTTTAGCCTTATTCCTCCAAGAAAAGGGAAATAACCAAAGGTGAATGGCATCATCAGAAACGCCATTAATCTTAAAAGTGTCACAGAATTCCAAAAAGTTTGCTAAATGTGTGTTAGGAACAAACTGTTGAATCATCTATATAGTGTTAGATTTCAGTTCAAAATTATTTGCAGCAATAGCAGGCCTAACAATACTAGATTCAGTACCAGCTAAATTAGGCTTAGCATAATCATACATAGTACGAGGAGCAGGATCTTGATTCACAGGATCTGCGGCTATTACAGGAGGTAGTGGATTGTTCGGATTTGCCTCCATCTCTTTGGTAGACTCAGTTTTGTCCTCTTGCCCTTCTTCTACGTACTGTAAGCTTCGCCTTATTTCTCTGCGGTTTCTGTGAACTGTAGCTTCTATATTGTTATCAAAAAGCAAATATCTTGACGGGTTTCTTCTAGTCATAAACTAGAGACACCTGTTAGTGACAAATAAAAGAAAAGAAAATTAGCAAGTAAAAATAAAAATAAAAAGTAAATTACAATAAAAGTAAAAATGGCTAAAGTAATAAAAATTGAGTGTTCCTAATATTTTAGTTCCCTGGCAACGGTGCCAAAAACTTGATTACATAATATTTATGATGGTCAAGTAATAATATGATCGTACCTAAAAACTAACTATTATCACGATGAAGGCAAGCACACCTATCGAACAGTAGTATAGTTTAGTGGCAAGACCGGAATGTCAAACCCACAGGAACTAAAAGTACTAGTAATAACTTTCTTTCTATTATCTAGCCTAGAAATAAAGGGAATTTGTTTTAAACTAATTAAGCTAATTAACTAAGAACACAACAGAGAGTAAATTGGGGAGATTACTTTTGGGAAAACTGATTGATTAAGACAATACCCAAGGAAGAATCCACCTAGACTTTACTTGTTATTAGACTCTGAACTAGACGATTTATTCACTTGACTTGATTCGTAGAAATCCCTAAATTATGTTAATATCTCTTTCAAGACTATGAACAACTAACCCTACATTGATTAATTGAAATTTCTTTCTAATTAAAACGCCTAGTGCTACATTAACTTGATCTATGGATTCCCTGATTAGATTTGACTCTAATCCAACAGATTTTCGTCGTCCTATGTCTAGGATTGTGATCAACTCCGCTTAATTGTGTGGATCTACTCTTAGACAGGGACTTTTGCTCCACTGAATAAGCACATTCAACTTATATTAATATCCTGAAATATTAACACAAGAATTAATAACACAATTAAGAACAAATCAAGTATTTATCAAATAATTCAGTTATTAATAACAAGATCCATCTTAGGTTTCATCCCCCTCAGGTATTTAGGGGATTTAGTTCATAATTATAAAGGAAAACATCTCAGAATTGGAAAAACAACAAAACATAAAGAACCCAAAAACTTCGAGAGAAATTGAAGGGAGATCTTTAGTTTTGATGTAGATCCTTGCTTCCTAGATGAATCAATCGCGTTCTCCGAGTAATTCCTTGCTTTCTACTCTGTGTGTCCCCTTTTAGCCCTCTCCTAGGGTGTTTATATAGACTCTGGAATACCTTTCTTAGGCCTTAAGTAGTGTTTTCCGCGTGGAATTAAAGCAAGTCATGACAGGGACACACCCGTGTTACTCGAGCTCAGGCCGTGTTCAACACTGTTAAGTTGACACGGGCGTGTGGATATCCCGTGTATGGAGGTCCAGGCCATGTTACACTCTAATTTTGGCCCATTTGGTCCGTTTTTGGCCCGTTTCTTATTCTTTTCACTTTCCTATGCTCACCTAAGTATAAAACATGAAATTAAAGGATAAGGAGCATCGAATTCCATAAATCTAATGATAAATCATTCATGAATGTACCAAATGTGGGATAAAAATATGTATATATTATGGTTTATCAAGGGACTTGGTCATTTTGTGTATATGTCCTTATGATATGGCTAAATAACAACATGTGTTGATGTTATGTGTGCCTAAATGAGGTTTAATGCAAAGAAATTATGAAAGAGTAAAAGTTGGTTATGAAACAGTTTTGGGACAGCAGTAGTGACGTGATTTTGAAAAATCACTAAAAATTGAATAAATGGAATTAAATAGTGAATAAGATATAGAATGAAATCTTATTGAGTGTATTTTCATAGGAAAGAAATAGAGTAAGCAAAGGAAGTCTATATTCTAAGATATTTAAATTCTTGTGAGACTGGTTTAGAATGACTTGGTGATCCCCTGTTCTTATTTTAGAAATTTACTAGAAATTGTACAAGATGAATTAAGGGTTATAATTTATATGTCTAGATTCCTTATTGAGTATATTTTTAAAAGAAACAAACATGAACATCTTTTGAATTCTGTATAAATAGAAATTGAAATGTTAGTGAAGAGTGGCTAGGACTATCAGGTAGCGAAATAGGGGAGGATTTAATGAATAAAATGTATTAATTGGCCAAACAAAAAATTCTGGAAAAATTATGGTAAGAAGATATATGAGTCTAGTTTCATGTAAAATTTATGGATTTAAATTTTGAGTTTTGAAACTCGAGTTATAAATAATTTAGTAACTATGAGGCAGGTAGACAGTTTTATCATGAATAGTGAAATAAATTGTTTTGATTTGTGTAAGTAATCAGAAAATTTTTAATGTTCCCGGTTTGGTCTCGAACCGTTTCAATTGCATATTTTAGGGCCTCGAGGGCCTTTTTTAGGAATATATTGCATGAATGTGAGCGGATTAATTTTAAAAGTTAATTTTTATGCCCCGAACTATTAAGATAAGTCTGGTAACGCCTCGTGCTCAACTCCGGTGATGGTCTCGGGTAAGGGTGTTACATTTTTTTCATAACAAACTTGTCCATACATGATAGATTCATACATAGTCATCCGTAATGACATTAGCAATACTAAGATGGCTCCGCACTTAGCCCATCATCATTAATAAAATTTCGGTGGTATCTCACTTAGCCCACCTTCGTTAATTAAATTATAGTGGTATTACACTTAGCCCACTTTCATCAATTTTGTTTTCGATGGTTTTGCACTTAGCCCATCGGTAACAATCACCAACCAAGTGGTTTACACTAAGCTCATTAATCTCAACAAATACCCGGTGGTTTGCACATAGCCCACATTTACTCACGATTTATGGAAACTTAACCGTACTCTCATTTCTCTCAATTTCATTCTATGTCCATAACATTTAATCACACACTGTATAATACATTCATGAGCAAAAACATTAAATAAAAAGGGTATCGTTTACATATAAACTTACCTCGGTATACAAAATACGGGAAATATGGAATTTACTCCGAAGCTTTTCCCTTGCCTCGATCAAGGTTGACTCCATGCTCTCGTTGATCTATATGAATACAAATTCATCCATTTAATTACTAAATTAATTTAAAACAATCCAAAATTCACATTTTGAAAAAAATGACCATTTTGCCCCTAGTCTCTTGGCAAAATGACCATTTGCCCCTAGTCTCGAAAATCGATTTTTATCGAGTTTCCTCATTAACCATTTCTAATCAAATCTTTTTATTCTCATTACTACCCAAATTTCTCATTATTTCCTACACTTACCCTTTATTTTACAACTTCTACAACTAGGTCCAATTTGAGTGTTTTCATGCTACCTCTTTCACAAAAGTTGTTTATTGGACAACCTACATTCATTTTCCTTCCTAAATTTCCAGAAAATAACACTTATTCAACAATGGAATAACTCTAAACTTACTACCATTTTGCACAATATACCCCTCAAAATGTAGCTCATGCTACAAGGGTCTCAAATATGCAAAAATATTCAAGAAAAGGTCTCAAAATCACTTACTTGTGAGAATACAAGGTTGCTGAAATTTTAAGCTTCTAAAACCCCCAAAAATGGCTGATAAAATCCGTGAAGGTGGAGAAGAAATGAAGAAAAGACAATTGCTAGGTAATTAAGCCATTATTTTATCAATTAGTCACCTAACTACCTACCCCTTTGACTTTTCCAAGCCTATTCTTCTCTATGGCCGACCATGCTCAAAGTAATGGGCTTATTTGCCCTTTAAAACCCCCATATTTCTCTTCTCTTGCTACTTAACACAATTGCTTAAGAAACACAACTTTTACCCCCTTTTTTTTAAGATTTAGTCCTTTTTCGCGATTAAGCCTTCAATCGCGTAAATTTATTCACCAAAATTTTCATGTATCCTTATAAAAACGCCATAACACATAAAATAATGCTAAATAAATTTTTGTAACTTTAGTTTAGCGATTTCGAAATCATTATTCCGATTAGGCCCAATTTCGAGCCGTTACATAACGATATTTTACATGATTCATTTGACTAAAGAAATATGGTGAAAAAAATGGATCAAATAAATTTTATATATTGTTGATTATGTATTTGTAAATGAGAACGAAGTGATAAGAAGTTTAAGAATCATACGAGCTTTGAAATGAATAGACTTGTGGAAGTCTTGTTTGATCATGTGTATGAATACGAGGTATAATGGTAAAATCGAAAGAGTTATATTATGACTTGAGTAATTGTTTGTAATGTGATTATTTAGTAATATGAGTTATTATATTACGAACTTACTAAGCTTTATAGCTTACTTGGAGTTATTTCTCTATGTTTTATAGTGTTTGGGACGTTCGCTCGGGTTGGAAGTCGATGGAGATTGCATCACACTATCCAGCTCATGATTTCAGTATTTATACATTGTGACTTGGTTATATGGCATGTATAGGCTATGGTGATTTTGATTTACTAATGACAGTGTATTTGGCCATATGTTTTGGCATGTTTTAAGTATGTATTTGGCTTGTGAGTTGGCATATTTTGGTATAGGTTTGAGATATACAAATGGTAAATGATAGGTGGTGTGTATATGTTTAATATACAGAGGTTTTGATTGTTGGCTAAATGTATGATTAAGGCATGTGCCATCTATATGTTCTAAGGAGTTTATAAATGGTGAATTTGGATGAATATTGAATTGGGTTTTATATGCGAATTATAATTTATGAATCAAGCTAGTTTTGGTATGTTTTTTGTATAAGAAATGGCTATTTTTTGAGTAGTAAAATGATTTGAATTGTTATGGTATAAAATGTGCATGAAATGATCATTTTTGGTTCCTATTGTATGTGAAATTGATACCTTTTGAATGCTTTTAAGTATATGAAAGTTAGGTGGGAAAGGTGGCTTAAAATAAGCCTATTAGCAGACGGGCGTGTGACTCAACCGTGTGACCCCTGATGTTTAATTAAAATAAGTCAGTGAGGTACATGGCTTAGACACACGGGCGTGTCTACTGGCCATGTGTAGCACACTGGTTGGCACTTGGGCGTGTGGTTGGCCGTGTGACCCAAGTCAGTATGTATGCCTTGTTTCCATATGGCCTAAATAAGGGCGTGTCTAGTGGCTGTGTGAGGCACACGGCCTGTTCACACGGGCGTGTGACCTCTGTATGCATGAAAATTTTATATGTTTCCTAAAGCTTTCAAATGCTATCATTTTAGTCCCAAACCTCTTCCAAACATGTTTTAAGGTCTAGTAGAGCCTTATAAGGGACAATATGATTATGTTTCATTGAGATTTATGTGAAATTGAATCATGTATGAGAAATATATGTTATATGCTATGTATTGATCGGTAATGCCTCGTAACCCTATTCCGGTTACGGATACGGGTTAAGGGTGTTACAGTAAGTATTTAATCTTACTAAGTTCGTATAACATAGAATTTAACTTACCATTTAGTCACAATTTAGGTAAGTAAACATAGCATATCCCAACTCAATTTGGCCAAATGCCTTAGCACATGTATTCACCAAAATGTTAGCCATGTAAAAAACAAATAATAGCAAAAAAAAAAACATGGATAAACACAACCACTAAGCAAGTTTCATATACATGTATCCTCCATTTCCTGTTTCAATATATCATGTAATATCATTTCCATGTATTTCATATATATATATACCTATAATAGTTCGCATATCATCTCATAACAGAACATTGCCTGTTGAACCATTTAGAATATCGTTGGATACTCGGGATAGCTCACACATAATGTGTTAAACTGTAATCCGTCAATTCCTGTACATGTATGCTCATATGAGCTATGAATCAGTATGCTCTCATGAGCTATAAATTGATAAACTCACATGAGCTGTGGTGTGTCTGCAACACATGCAGGACCTCAACCAAATTGGTAACCCTAATGACATGTCATTTGTATTCTACTAATTCCTAAGTTTAAACGAGGCTTGGTAATCGTCGTACGTCATCGGATATGCAATTGGTATTTATACATGGCAATTACACAAATCACATACATATAATTCAATTAAAACATATAAATACTCAATTTAATTACACGAACTTACCTTGACGAGTGTACGTAGATACGGAGGCGATTAATCTGAGATTTTCTCTTTGCCTCGATCTAACTCCGTACGAGGTCTGACTGGATCTATAAGGATAAATTAAACTCAATTTAATATAAATTTCATTCAATTTAGTCCAACACACATTTTGGCAAAATCACTATTTTACCCATATACTTTTAATTTCTTTGCAATTTAGTCCCTATTTCATAAAAATGGAAATTTACACAATTTCACCACAACCCACCATGGTCGAATATCAAATAGGTCCTTAGCATGTACTATACTTCAATTATTTCATAATTTCTCCTATTTTTCAATTTAGTCCCTATTTGACAATTTTACTAAAAATTCATTTACAAAAGTTGTTTATCTAGCAACAACAATTCCTTTTTTATCATTAAACTTCAAAACTCAAGCATTTTCATAAATGGTTAAACCCTAATAGTTTAATAGTTTCATAATTTATTCCTCAGGCTAGCTAGATAAGGCTAGAACGATCCTGAAAACATAAAAAAAAAAATTAAAAACGGATTAAAAATACATACGTAATTGGACCACTTAAGCTTGCTGAAACCTGGCTTCACAAAATGACTTTATTTTTCTTCACAATTAGTTGAAGAAAGGAATTAAAGATGAAAGCTTTATTTTATTAAGTTTATTTTATCATTAATTTACTTATTTATTTAATCAACCTTTATAAACTTTGTTAATTACAAAATTGCCTAGCCATTATCATCCACTATCAACATTAATAGGCTAATTACCATATAAGGACCTCCACTTTAAAGTTCTATAACTATTTAATACCATTAGCTATTAGAACTCAACTTTTGCACTTTACGCGATTTAGTCCTTTATATCAAATTAAACATGTAAACGGTAAAATTTCTTAATGAAGTTTTTTTACGTTAATATTATCATACTGTAGACCATAAAATAATAAAATAAATTTTTTGACTTCAAATTTGTGGTCCCAAAACCACTGTTCTGATTTCATTAAAAATGGGCTGTTACAACTCTCCCCCTAAAGGAATTTGCGTTTCCAAAAATCTTACCAGAAAAGAGGTTCGAGTATTGTTTTCTCATAGCTTCCTCGAGTTCCCAGGTGACTTCTTCTATCCCATGTCATTTCCAGAGAACTTTTGCTAAAGCTATGTTCTTGTTTCTCAATTCTTTCATCTCTCATGTTAGAATTCTGATTGGTTTTTCACTATACAACATATCAGGCTAAATCTTCATATTTGACAGGGAAATAAGGCCAGATCGGTACCATCGTGTCATAGACACATGAAAGGTATTATAAATATTTTCTAGTTCTGATGGTAAAGTTAATCGGTATGCAACAGGTCTGATTCTTTAAATAATCTCGTACGACCTGATAAATCGCGGACTCAGTTTTCCTTTGTGATCGAACCGAAGAACTTTCTTCCATGGTGATACTTTCAAAAATACCTTGTTGCCAATTTGGAACTCTATATCTTTACGTTGAAGATCCGCATATGATTTCTGATGTTTTGAAGTTACTTTCAAGCTATCTCGGACTACTTTCACTTTTTCTTTAGTCTCATGAATCAAATCAACCCAGTGTATCTTTTTCTCACTAAGCTCAGTCGAGTATAATGGAGTTCGGCATTTACGACCATACAGAGCCTCATATGGTTCCATTTTTATGCTCGACTGAAAACTATTATTATACGTGAATTCAACTAACGGTAAATATTTCTCCCAGTTGCCTCAAAACTCTAATATGCAGTAACAAAGCATATCTTCGAGAATCTAAATCACACGTTCAGATTGATCATCAGTTTAAGGGTGAAATGTAGTGCTAGAACACAACCCTGTACCAATAACTTCCTATAACTTGCTCCAAAATCGCAATGTAAACCGTGGATTTTTATCCGAAATAATGGAGACTGGTACTCCGTGTAATATGACAATCTCAGAGACATATAACTCAACTAGTCTATCTAGGGAAATATCTATACGTACCGAAATAAAATGTGTAGACTTCGTCAAATAGTCAACGATAACCCAAATGACATATTTCTTTCTCAGTGACAAAGGTAAACCCAATACGAAATCCATAGTAACTCTATTCCATTTCCACTTCGGTATCATCACTGGCTATAACAGTCCTGAAGGTACGTGAAGTTTAGCTTTAACTTGTAGACATACCAAACATCTCAATACAAAATAAAAAATCTTGCATTTCATTCCCCTCCACCAGTACATTTGTCTCAAATCACTGTACATTTTGTTGTTTCCCGGATGAACAAACAAGTTACCACTATGAGCTTTGTGTAAGATTCTCTAAATGAGCTCTACATTCCTTGGTACACAAATTCTACCTCTGAACAATAAACACTCATAAGGTCCTACCTGAAATTCTGAAGTAGAAGTCAGCTCACACTGTGCCAGTTTAGCTAACAACTCACTATCACATTTTCGAGCTTCGCAGATATGTTGTAAAATCATCAATTTAGCTTTTAAATCAGTTAAGATCAAGCTATAATCAGATAATGTTAGTCGTATATTCATTGCTTGCAGAGTAAACAAGGACTTTCTACTCAAAGCCTCAGCAATTATGTTTGCTTTTCCTAGATGATAATAAATGATCAACTCATAGTCTTTCAATAGTTTGAGCCATCTGCGTTGTCTCAGATTCAAATCTTTCTATGACATCAAATACTTCAAACTCTTGTGATCGATAAATATATGACATTTTTTGCCGAACAAATGATGTCGCCAAATTTTTAATGCAAACACAATAGCTATCAACTCTAAGTCATGTGTTGAATAGTTCTTTTCATGTGGCTTTAACTATCTGGAGGCATAAGCTATTACTTTACCTTCTTACATCAAAACATAGCCTAAACCATTTAAAGATACACCGCTGAATATCACAAATTCTTTACCCGATTTAGGCTAAACCAAAACTGGTGCTTTTGTCAACAGTGCTTTCAACTGATTAAAACTTTGTTAACATTTATCAGACCATTCAAACTTTACATCTTTTTATAATAGCCGCGTCATCGATGTAGCTATCAGTGAGAACCCTTTAACAAATCTTTCATAATAGCTAGCTAATCCCAGAAAACTTCTAACTTCAGATACATTTCTAAGTGGTTTCAAGTCAACAACTGCAGAAATGAAATTGAAATGAGAATAATATGAAAATGGAAATGGAAATGGAAATGAAATGGATGTTATAGTCATTTTACATTTTCATAATTTTACAAATTAAATTTCAGGTTGATTGCAAAAAATGAATACGGTAAAGACAATTGATACTTTTTAAAAGGAAAAGTAATGATACTTGTGATGCTAGTCGACCAATGAGCAATGAAGATTCTCTAACTATCGAAGTTAATACTTCTAAATGTCCAAGACTTGAAAGTGAAGATCATCCAAATCTTTATTTTGATATTAATAATCTATAGCAAGATTTGAGATTACGTCCTCAAATATGGGAATATCCTATTAATTAGTGAGATGAAGTCATTCGAGCATATTCAGAAATGGGGTCAAATAAAATACGTTTGTCTGAGTACCCACTTTCTGGTGACAGGCATCCCCAAAGATTCCAGTCTTCTTGGTTTTGCAAATTTCCTTGGTTGGGGTATTCCCTTACTAAAGATGCAACATATTATTTCTCCTGCTATCTTTTTTAAAAACAAATTGTTCGTCATGGAATGGATGCATTAATTGTTAAAGGTTTTAATAATTGGAAAAAAGTTAATGATGGAAAAAGGTGTGCTTTCTTGAATCATGTTGGTCAAGATCCATACTCTCCACATAATAATGCTGAGAAAAGTTGTCAAGATTTGTTAAATCAATCTCGGCACATTGACAAGGTTATCAATGCACAAAGTTTAGATAAAAAAGAAGATAACCTCTTACGAGTCAAGATTTCAATCGATGTTGTTTGATGGTTAACATTTCAAGGTTGTGCTTTTAGAGGTCATGATTTAACCTCTAATTCAAGAAATCGAGGCAATTTTTTTGAATTGATTACATTGTTAGTTTCCTATAATGTTAAAGTTTTCAAAATTTTGTGGAAAATGCTCCAAGAAATGCTAAATATACTTATATGATCCAAAAAGAGATTTTACATATTCTTGCAAATAAAGTGCGTCATAAGATTCATGAAGATATTGGATATTCTAAATTTTGTATCATTATTGATGAGGCATGTGATGAGTCAAAAAGGGAGCAAATGGCTATTATTTTGAGATATATTGATGAGAAAGGATTTATAAAAGAACATTTCATTGATCTTGTACATGTTAAAGATATTGTAGCAATAACTTTGACAGAAGAGATATATGTTGTTCTTTCTCGGCATTGGCTTGATACTCAAAATATTCGAGGTCAAGGATATGATGGTGCTAGCAGCATGTGGGGTGAATGGAATGGTTTGCAAGCATTGTTTTTAAATGATTGTCCCTATGCATATTATGTTCATTGCTTGGCTCATCAACTTCAGTTGGCATTAGTTGCTGCTTCTCGAGAGGTAATTCCTATTCATATTTTTTTCTCTTATTTGAATTTCATTGTTAATATAATTAGTGCCTCTTGCAAATGCCATGATCAATTACAAGCTACCCAAACAATTGAAATTACAAATATGATGAAAATTGATGAACTTGAAACTGGTAAAGGACTTAACCAAATTTGCACTGTGAAATGAGTTGGAGAAACCCGTTGGAGCTCTCATTTTAGTTCTATTTGTAGCTTGATAAGGATGTTTGATTTTACTTGTTCTGTTCTAGAAAATATTATTGAAAATGGTTCTAATTATTCTATCTGTGGGGATGCAGCTACAACATATAAGAAGATTACATCTTTTGATTTTGTTTTTATCTTACATCTAGTGAAAGAGATAATGGGTATTACAGATATTCTTTGTCAACTTCTACAACAAAAATCCCAAGATACAGTAAATGCTATGTACTTAGTCTCAAGCACTAAAACTTTGATACAAAAGTTGAGAGAAGATGGTTGGGACAATTTGTTAAAAGTTGTGAAAGCATTTTGTGAAAAGCACAATATTGAGGTTTTCAATATGGATTCTCCATATGTGGTAAAATGTGGTCATCACCAACATGTTGATTTCAATATAGAGCACCGTTATCGGGTTGAAATATTCAATGCTATTATAGATTCTCAACTTCTTTAGCTGAATAGTAGATTTAATGAATGGACAATTGATCTTCTTACCCTTAGCTCCGCTTTCGATCCGAAGGATGCTTATAAATCCTTCAATATGGATGATATTTGTTTTATTATGGAAAAATATTATCCTCTTGATTTCACTGAGTAAGAGAAAGTAATCTTAAAGTATCAACTACAGCATTATAAGTAAAATGTTCCAAATCATCGAAAATTACAGAATTTGTCCATAATTTCTGATCTTTGTCAAGGATTAGCAGAGACACAGATATCAAAGGTATATTTTCTTGTTGATGGATTAATTTGTCTTCTGTTGACTCTTCATGTTTCAACTGCAACTACAGAAGAGTGTAACACCCCAAACCCAGCCTAGACGTTACGGCCAAGTCTGGTGTGTCACATTGAAGTGTTTTTCAAAAATCGTGTTTTCATTGAAAACCCTTCTTAATGTTTAGAAACTTTTACCGGTAAACTTGTATAAAACTTTATGGAAAAATTGCGAAAGCTTGTAAACCTTTATAGTTGCGGAAACATGTTATTATAAAAACAGTTTAAGCATCAGAAAATTAGACTTTCTTTGTTATGGCTTAAAGTGAATGGATACTACGCACCAGGTAGGATTCAAGAGAAGAGGAGGTGAGTCATTTAGACTGCTTAAGTACCAAGCTCTTCCTAGATCCAATCCTAGACATGCACACATCCATTGCCACACTTTAACCTTATGACTTGTCCACGAACAACAAATTAAGTTTAAATGTATTTAAGATATTTATTTATGAAAACATTTATGTTGCGGAAGCTTTGCTCTGTTTTCGAAATATTTTGAAAACAAGTAACTTTTATAAAAACGTGTCGTAGAGCTAACCGATTTCAAAACGATTTAAATGATGTCCTACTTAAGCTAAAAACAATTAAAGAATTAAAGAATTAAAAACCCAAAATAAAATAAATAGAGCGGCCTTATTACAACCCAGAAACCAAAATTAAGTAATCTAAATAAATAATAAAATGAAATAATTGAAAACCAGAAATTTAAATCTTCGTGGCCACTCTGAATCCCTCCCAGCTCCAAGTCTACCAACTAGGGCTCACCTACATGGATGGAAAGAAAGGGGGTGAGTTTGGAAAACTCAGTGTGTATAGAATGCCCATCCAGAGCCCAAGTCAGCTCAAGCCCACTGGGCCGAAGCCCTATCCAGATACAGCAAACTGGGCCTTAGCCCTTTCAGTTAACAGTATGGCCCATAGGCCCATTTCAGAACAGAACAGATAATATCATGTATGCAAGCCCGACCCAGCCTAAATCTATCCGCTACACTCCACCCGTACCAGCTCTACACACCATGTGGGGAATAACTCAACCCACCCAGCCCTACACTCCACAGTTGCAGCATGGTTGCTCAGATAACAGTATATTGAGGCAAGGCCTCCAGTACGTGGTCAAGCCACTTTCAATACTTCCTCCATCAATATCCTAGTCCCATGCAACAGATAATAATGGCATGCAGTAAACAGTAACAGTAAAACATGCATTTTGGGTCAAACTTAACCCTAGGGGTATAATAGTCATTTTACTCCTAGGGGTAAAACCGTAATTTTCCACCTATAAGGGTATTTCAGTAATTTTATCAGTTTTTAGGGTTTTCATGCATAATACATTCACTACTAATCCATTTGTCTTCACGGTAGTCTATTTAGCTTAGTTTAACAATTTTAGCTATTGGGCCCTAAAACCCCTAATGGGCCCTACGGTGTCTATTAGCAAATTAAGCCCTTTTAGTCCAAGTTTTATAACCAACTTTCCAGTTTTAGCAGTTTTGATCCTTCAGTCTAACAGAACATACTTATTGCCTATTTTTACCCATATGGGCCTGTAAGCCCATTGGGCCCATTTGCAGCCCATCGAGGCCCAATTACCGAAGTATACGAAATTCCACACGCGACTAGCTTACCACCTTGCGATTTTAGATCTAACAATTTCTAACGTCTTGTGAGCATTCGCACACTCACAAGCCCACCAAATGCCAGAATTTCGGCATTTCGGCTCTTGCCGAATTAGACTAAAGAAGGGGTTCGATACACACCTGTTTCACGACGACTGCTAGAGAGATCCCCCATGATGTCCTACAATCGATTACCACAATTCTTAGATTGCAAAACTACAACAAACAATCCCAATATTCACTTACCCATATTCGGCCAATGCCCCTAAGGCCCTCAAAATCTTACCTTTGCCGAAATTGATGACTAGATCTAGATCTAGTCATTCCAAAGATCCAAGCTTTCAATCAATCACCTCTAAAACACACTAATCACCAAAATAAATCATTGGTTAATGACCCTTAGAGCCCTAAGCCCCAATCGACAGCCTCCCTAGATTTTAGGGACTTCGGCTTTTTCTAAATCGCAAAATAATGTAGATCTGGGATAACGAGTACTTACCACAGTTTCTCCTTATGTTCCTACTTAGATCTGATGTAGATCCATCCCCTAAACACTAGCAAAACTCGAGTCTTAGAGATCTAAAGATTCGGCTATGAGCTCCTATGGTTATGGTAGTTTCAGCTTTTTGGCTGGTGAAGAAGATGGTGATTTGGGGTTATAATCTTGGAGTAGTGTTGCCGACAGGTACTAAGGGTTTAGAGAAGATGAAATTTGGTCAAAAGGAATGAAAAGAATAGGGGGAATTGGCTTGGAGAAATCGGCACAAGCAATAAGTTTTCAGGATTTCGGCTTTTATGGCAATCGGCTATGGTGGTTTTAGGGAGCATGGATTTGAAAAAGAAGATGGATTTGAGTAATAGGGGTGTTCGGCTAAGGTAGAAAGCAAAAAGGAAAGGAAAGCAATGGAGTAGAAGAAGAGGAAGAAGAAACCGGCACAGAGGAGAAGGAATCTGCGTTTTTGGCTTTTGTGAAAACTTAGAGAATGATAAATGAAAGTGAAAGCTTTTAGGTGGCTAACCCTAATTTGTTATGACAGAAAAAGAAAAGAACCTAACCCTAATATCAACTAAAACATTTGGCCCAACCTCCCTAAGGCCTTTGCCGAAATTCATTTAAGTGATCACGTGCCCGGGACATGCCTAAAAACTAAAAAGTAACAATACGCTTACCTTGCAACTTGAACCCTGGACCATTAATTCCTTCCCAAGTGCCACTTTTGTAGGAACTTAGTGGCGCCACCTTGCCACTTTGCCAAAGCTCTTCTTGTATCATAATTTATGAAGTTTTTCTTAAAAGCCCACTTAACCAAGTCTCTTATTCACTTAAAATCCAAACTTGATATTTTACCAGGTTTTAACTTAGGCTTGGGCCTTCTAAGGCCCACTAACATACTTAAACACAATTCCAATATTCAGAATACCAAAATTTCAAAATTTCACCAAAATCTCATAAATCCTAAAAAAATCCTAAAAATCAGGACGTTACACAAGCCCAACACTTCTAGGCCCAAATTTAGGGTGTTACAAAGAGCATTTTTGACGATGAAAATTATCAAAACAAGGCTTCACAACAAAATGGAGGATGAGTTTCTTACAAATAATCTTGTTGTTTATATTGGGAGAGATTATTGAAACTTTTGATTCAGACTCTATATTTAGCGATTTTATTTCCTTGAAATAACATCGTGCACAATTTTAAGTAATGATATGTTATTTCATCTTAATTGTTGGAATATTACTTCTTTTGAATATATTTTTTATATGTTTAAATTGATTATCATGTTGGAATACTACTTCTTTTGAATCGATTGTTTATATGTTTAAATCGACTGTTACATACGACTTCTAATTTTAGCTTGGCTCTCTAAGACTAATATCCTACCTCTGCCACTATGTGTGAGTATAGACATTGTAAAAACACCCTCCTTGCTACACGGGCCCAATACTAGAAAGTTTATGATATGCAAAAATTGTAGAAAGGAAATCTGTATGAGATGCTTCCGGTAAAGCAACTATGATATGTGGGTTGTGTGCAGTAAGTTGTTTTTACTACAAATGAGTTGATGTGTTATGTTTGGATGTGTATGGGAGTATGGCCATTACAAAAACACCCTTCTTGTTTCACGAGCCTAATACCAAAAAATTTATGGTTATGAAACTTCTATTATATGTGAGTTGTGTGTGGTAAGTTGTTTTTACTGCAAATGAGTCGATCTGTTGTGTCTAGACGTGTGTATAAGTATGGCCACTATAAAAACATCCTCCTTGTTGCACAAGCCCAATACCAAAAACATTATGATACGTGAATATTATGGAAATGAAATCTATATGCGATACCTCTGGTAGAGTAACTATATTGCAAATAGGACTGATAGATCATGGCCTGAACTTGCGAAAGAACACGTGTTTGACTTAATAAGGATATGAAATGAAAATAAATATGACCAATACATGATTCTGATTTTGGAGATATGGGTCCAACGCTAGTACAAGAGTGGGTTGTTGATAACCATGCAGAGTTGTGGAAGATGTGTATAAGTTAGTAGAATGTGTTCGCTTGAGTGTTGTATGTGTTATGTTAGTTGGGCATAGTAATACTACTACGGAACTTTGGGTGACAATTAACATATTATGTCTGTATAACAGAGTCTCACAAAAAAAAACTGTTGTTCTTTTATTATGAGTACTGATATTTGTTGTTTATCAGAGTTCTTGTAAAATTAATTGTGCCTCTTTTGTAACTCATTAAGATAAAATGAACTTACTTTTTTACTTTTCATCCTCATGCATTTTGATAGTAGAAGAAGGTTTTGTCGAAGGGGACTATGCCAGAGTTGCGGTTGCGAGTGAGCCACTTGTTTATTTTTGTATCATGCATGGTAATGAGCCACTATATTGTAATTAACTTTTGCAATTAACTACATCATTTGTATTGTTTTATCTTAAAAGAGAATTGTCCCTTCTTTTGATAGTGTACGTCGAACCCTCTTGATTTGCTGATCATGAATTGTTATGATGTAGATATATAAACAATAACTAGGTAGTAGTTGAATAATAGCTTTTTCTTTTATAACTCATATTAGTTTCTTTAAAGATGCGCTATGAAATGAAAAAAAAGAGAGAAATGACTTTTTCTACACCAAGGAAAATCTTCATAATTATTTTTCTAAAGGTTTTAAGTTAAGCCAAAGGATTTGAATTTGTTAGTAATACCTCAGTCCATCGGGCGATTTGTCTGGTTGAATGATACATGCCATGTCCTCTTGACGGGCTAAGGGGTGTTACAGAATGTCTCGACTTTGTCTTCTAGATGTTGCAACATCGTCTCTAGATGTTACAGAATTCGGCTAAGTGTTGAGGCTTACTTCAATGTCACGACTTTCTTCTTGAATGTTGCGACATCCATGGTAGTCCAATGACTCATTGGCCAAAATGTCGTCCTGTAGACTTAATCAACTCGTTAATTCTTCCTTAGGTCAAAATCGGCGTAAAAGGTTGTAAAACAACTTCTAAAAGCTCAATTTATTCAATTTAATTTCAAACCTAAATAATTCTAAAAATGAACTTAAAAGATGGAAAATCATTTGAATACAAGCTTAGTACTAAAAAAGCTTAATTTTCCACAATAAATTGTGGCAAATCACCTTTCCCGAGACATAAAGTTCTTGTCTCAAAACATAATGTTAAAATTTTACAAGTGTTTGAATGTGAATCCTATGCTCTATTAAGCATCAGTTTGACCCAACTGATTAAATTGTGATTGAAATGTTTTTTTGTGGTTTTGGAACACCAGTTACTCGATCTGGTCACTGGTCCCAAGCTAAGGATGCTACAATAGCTAACAAAACATATTACATACGAATCCAACCTCACATATTCAATTAAAGAATAAAGCATTTCATAATCCAAATATAATATGATTTATAGATATATCCAAGTCTCAATTGAGATTACAAAAGCTTTTAAATCAACTCGAGAAATAATAAGAACATAATTGAAAACTTAACAAAATTTCATGGAAGATTCTACAAACAGAGGTCACACAGCCATCTATGTCACTAAAGCTGTTTGGAAACCGAGTGACATATCTATAGCACCTACACGAGCGTGTGGCCAACTTGTGTAACATTCAAGAACCATGTGATAAGCATGCTTCCTAATTTCTAAAGAACACATGACCCTGTCACTAGCCCTTATGTGACATACAGCTGTGTGTCAAACCGTGTGGTTCAAAAAGTCCATTTTTTGTGCAAGCTACCAAAATCAATTCCTTAATTGAACCATACATGCATTTATATCAACCATTAAACCTATTCATAAGAATGTACAATACCTACTACAACATACAGCAAATCAACATCCCTAACATCTAACCAATATTCCTTAATGGCACCATCACATAACATGAACCAATTCAAATATTTAATCCCATTTCATAACAATTTGGCTTATAACCATATAGGCTCACTATAAGCAAATAAAACTCCACATTACAATCACCTATAAATGGTCACATTATCAAGACAAACCACATACAAGTTTGATACCAATTAACACAAAAAACTTATACTATTTCCACATTTTTATCACATCAAATGTACACCTAGAAACTTTATACAATCCATTTGCATTGATAGTTAGGAAATAGCAAGAACAAAAAGAAAAAAAATTAGTTTCCTTCTGTTGAGATCAAAATACACCAAGAAGGGGTGAATTGGTGTACTAAAATGTTTTCGGGAACAGGAAAAAAGAAAACGACGCAAGTATTTATAGTGGTTCGGCCTCAATTGCCTACATCCACTACCTTAGCTTTCATCAACCTAGGAGTTCCCAAATCCACTAGATTTGAACCTTTAATGACAAGGTTTAACGTTACAAATCCCTATCTTTTCAAAGGTAACATAAAACCACTTCCCCTTAATGTTTTCTACGCAAAACCTTAAGTAACACCTCACAAATAAGAGAAAAATAATGATTAATAAGATGATACCTCTAAAAGGTAGATAATCAACAATTAAGCACTCTCACACAAAGTTTCAACACTTGAAAGAATGATAGAAAACTTAACCTACAAGTGTGTACAAGAAATATTTAGTAAAATATTGAGAAAGATTGAAAAATTGAGTTCTTGGAAGTTAGGTACTTGTTTCTTGACTTTCTTGACTTCAAAGGGGAGCCTTTACCTTTTACTTAAGTCCTCTAACAACCTTGTGGACATTTGTAGCCGTTAGAAGCAAAATGGCACCATTGCAGCCATAGAAATAAGCATTAAATGTAGTTTACAGCTTCATTGTATTGGTAGAGTAAAACTTGTATCGGTAGAAGTCTTTTCAAAATGTGACTGTTGGGCTCGTTTTATCGGTATAAGTTTTCTTGTATCGATAGAACTCTAAGGGTTTCATTTGGTATCAAATTATCGATAGAAGTGGAGGGGATGCTCAACTTTGGCTACTAACTTGACTTGTTTTGGTAGAAGTCCTCAAGGTATCGGTAGCACTTTGGTTGTATTGGTAGAATAGACCAGGGTATCGATAGAAGTCCCAAGCCAAAACTACCTTGCTTGCTAGAGTGTGTTCTACCAATAGAAGTCTAGGTTGTATTGGAAGAACCCAGAGTTGTATCGGTAGAACTCCTAGTTCTACCAGTAGAATTTTGTAGCTTTGTCAAGGTCTTTTTATCTTGAGTTCTAATGATACTTGTCCACCTAAGTATTGGTAAAAGTCCTTCAGACTTTAAAAACTCATTAAATAATTAAGTTAATTCAAGGATTTTTTTTAAATTTTATTTTGTCTAACACTTTGAAAAAAATTTAAGGACTTATAAACAATTTTTGCAAATATAAGTAGGGGATTTTTAATATAAATTTTTTTATATCAAAATACTTGAAAAACTAGAGCTAACACCTTCTCTAGCGGGATGGTCAATAAGCCCAATAGGAACCTCCTCTATTTGAGGATGACCTTCAGGGTTTTGCTCCATATCAATCAAGCTCCCCTTGTTATCTTTAGCTCATGGCGTAGTGGGAGTGGAAAAGACAACTAATAGTTTCTATTCACTCTAAAATGCTTCCTACTCCTCGCTTTTAGAATAGTAGACATCAAAGTTGAGTGACTCTGTAGAGGTGTCCTTTAGAAAATCGAAGTCTAAGATCAAGAGGACCAGAGGCCACTTGTGCATGTAGAATTAAATTTGATCTCCGTTTTGGTAGTGCTTCAATGAGATTCTTTTGAGTGTCCTCTTCATACTTTCTGACAGTTTCATCATGGGATTGGCATAATATCTCCAACTTCACCTTGTGACTCTCCTCTTGAACCATGAACTACTCCTCTAAGATAAAATTTCATTCTTCAAATGGTTGATATCATCTTTGAACTGATTATTTTCTGTCTAAACATACTCATGCTTGCTCTTCAGAGTTGTGATCTAGGTAGACAACCTTGCGATCAAAGTGTTTGAATATTGATATTTTTGGTGAAGTTTAACCAAAACATCTTTACCAAATTTCAAGGATTTTTCTTAATATTCTATCTTACTATTGTAACACATGCTAGCCTCTCTGAGAGCCCCACTCTAAAGACCATGTTTGAGACACGTGATCTCTAAGATTTGAGCCATGATAGATAGAGGATCCTCTGAAGAATTAGATGCAATGTAAGAGGAGAAAACTTCTTTTAACTGTTGAGGTATCAAGCTTAGTTGTTGTTGAAAGATAGAACTAAGAGACATGAAGGATGGCACTAACTCTATTAGACTATGCTAAGGAAAGATGCTACCTGATTCAGTGGTACAACGTGCTTGAGAACAAAAAATAGTTGATTAGACTAGAAGGTTATCCTCCGTGGGATTCTTTAATGGTTTAGGATTAGAAGCACACTTGGGAGCACCTGTTTGAGGGATAGAACCTTTAAGCACTAGAGGAATCTTAAAAAGGATAAAAATCGAGGATGAGTGGGTGACTGTAGCAATAGGCTCCTGGTTTTACTTATGCCTCACTAATGGAGGGCATTCATTGCTCTTAGATTCTTGAGTGCCCTCATTTAATTTGGCCCTTTTCCTTGTGATCTTTACTGTTGTTTTACATGGTGAAGCAACAGTAGTCTTTCTCTTAAGAATTAGAGAAATATCCATATCCTGAGGATGAGAATGTGACGTAGATCCTACATCATCAACAGGAGAATTAGCTTGACCTAAAGTTATAATTTTCCAATTTACGAAGACTACAAAATGATATGAGCATGGTGGAGGATCTTTAATGTACCTCAATACAATGTGAGCTAGTTCACTGTCTGAGTTATGTGGCCATGTCACGGAAGGATTCATTGTTTGAGTGGTGGAAAGGTCAGATTATATCCATTTGGACTTAGATTTTTCAAGTCATGTTGAAATACATTTTTGACAGAAACCAACTCTACTAAATCAAGTGTGTGACCCCTTTTCAACCTTTAGTATTGCCTTTCAGCAAGGTGAGCATCCTTTGACTGGCATTTAGTACAGACGCTTTTCTGAGGAAGGGACCATTTGGTTGGAAAACCAAAACTAGAATTTAGCTTACTAACCACCCTTATGAATTTATCTTTTCTTAGATGGAGGTTCGAGATGTAACAACCTTATTTAGACCTTATTCGAAACGGTGGTTTTGGGACCATGAATCTGAGTCAAAAAAATATTTAAAATTTATTTTCTGTGTTTTTTATGTGTGAATTGATATGTGTGAAATTTTTGTGTTTAAATTTTACTATTTGGATGTCGATTTAATAAAATGACTTAATCACGTAAAATGAAAATTTGGTAGTTAACTGTGTAAGGCCAAATTGAATGTGTTTTTATAAATTGAAGTTTTGAAAATATAAATAGACCATTAATCTAAGTGATGGAGGGCCATGACCTTATTTTGTAATGGTTTTGTATTTATTAAACAAGGTTAGTTATGTAATTTATGTAATAATATATGATAAATAAAACATAAAATTTATAAGCCACTTTGTTCATTTTTTTCCTAGGATTGAATATCAAAAGAAAGAAAAGAAAATAAGCTTTGATAATTTCGGCCATTTGAAAGCTTAATCAATGTATGTAACTAGCTCGGTTTTTGATAATTTTTACATTTTTGAGATCGTTGCAGTGAAATCTATAAAGCCCATGTTGTAATTTTTGAATTGGATGAATATTTTGAGTTTTTCCATTGATGAGTTTATGAGTTTTGTATTGGAATTTTGATGAATTTGAGTAATTAGGGTTAAATTGTAAAAATAATAAATTGAGGTACTAAAATATGAAATAAATGAAATGTATGGACTTATACAAACATAAGGAACATTCGGCCTAAGCATGGTGTATTCGAATTTTGCATGTTTTGTGTTTTATGCAATTTGGACTAATTTGTAAAAAGTGTGAAATATCAGGGGCAAAATAGTTATTTGCCCATTTATATGTTTTTGGACTAAATGAATGAAATTATGTTTGAATGAGTTTAATTTGAATATGTTTAGATCAAGAACCAAAGAAATCGAATTTGGATCGGGGGAAAACCAAAGTCGAATAGTCATCCCGTTTCGATCATCATTGTCCGAGGTAAGTTTACAAGCAAATAGATGTTGTTAATTTTGAATAAATATGAACTTTATATGTTGAATTGAATTATATGAAAATATATAAGAGATAGTCGAATATGTATATGCTTGGGAGCTATGTTTATAAATTTGATTCGACCGAGATACGACGTCCGAAAGCCCTGTACGAACCTTAGGAATAGCTAGGATACATATGTCATTTCATAAGATTTCGATATGTGCTTTCGTGTAAGACCATATTTGGGACGTTGGCATCGATATGTGATTGCGTGTAAGACCATGTTTGGGACATCGGCATCATATTTGTGATTCGTGTAAGACCCTATCTGGTACAGTGGCATCGATATGTGATTGCATGTAAGACCACGTCTGGGATGTTGGCATTGAATGATATGTATGATTATCCAAGTATCCTATTGCATTTCGAATGGTTCAACGGGTAAAGATAAGTTATGATCGAATGTATAATCAAGCTAAACTTTTTCAAGTATGTGAAAGTTAAATGCTTATATGAAATAAGGTAAGATTGATCTTTGAAATGGTGAAATACATTATTCATGTTATAATGTTAATTATATGTAAATTTGAATGCATATATTCGGCCAAATGGTAAGTATATGTGATATCATATTTGTGATTTATGTGCATACATATATGTGTGATTACATTCGGCCATGAATGTATATATGATTTTAGAAGTGAAAAATGACTATGTTATTATCTACATGTGTATTCAGCCAAGTTGAATTTGATGCATAGTTATATGTTTGATATATGAATTTTGCAGGCTTGAATATGTATATGTGAATATGATAGCATGATTTGGTGTTGTCATATTGAACTATTAATGTCATTGAGTTGTTTATTTGTTTATGACTTACTAACCTATGACAGCTTACCGTGTATGTATATTTGCCACTATTTTATAGATTTTGGAGACTAGTTACGAGGTCGGGGATCGTTAGCAAAGTCTATCACACTATTGACTGTTTTCGGTACTTTTATAAAGTTGAATTTAAACCTATGGCATGTATAGGCTAGTTTGTGATATGTTTAATTTTGGGATATGTATATATAAGCCATGCGAAAATTGCTTGTTTATTTGTTAAATTTAGTGTCATGCTTGCTCAAATGATGGCTATATTTAGTTTGGTTGAATCGGCCATAGTTTATTTATAAATGTGAAATGTGTTTGTCATGTTTGCTTATGGTTAGATGATTCGGTCATGATCTATATAAAATGTGTGCTTGGTATAATTTTGATAGTCTTTAAGTTTGATTATATTGATTTGGATTGAATTCATTTTGGTAAATTTTTAATGATGTATGTGGTTGAAGAGCTAATTCGATTATATGATAAACCTTGGATAATGGTTAATATTAAATTGATATTCGGTAATGGTGATTAGATCAAGACTTGGTGTAATGTGAATTAGTATGAGTTGATATATTGAATTTATATTGAATATGAATTTTGGTTTTATAGATTCAGTTATGAAAGGAAACCATTGGTGATGTATTAGCTATATATATATGTACATAGCCGAATAGGTATCAAATGAATTGGCCTTATGTATGACATATTTGGTACTTTGAAAATAGGTGGAAGTAAAATGTTTATATTCGGGAATTGTAGTTGAGAAATAAGATGAATTGGATGATTTACATGTTTATCTTATAAGCATGTTGTTTTGGTTATAGGATATTTAATAGATTGATGTTTTGATATGTGTTAAATGATTTGATAGCATATATTGAAGTTGACACCTTTTAATGATTATAATTGACCATATGAATAGTAGTCCTTGTATTAAGAAACATAATGGTTATATGCAAATTAGGTAAGAATGGTTGCTATTTGTACTTTGATGGATAGATATTTTAGCATTCTTTTAAAACATAATTAAAATGATATATGACTCACTGATCTTGTGTATTATTACCTAGATGAAATTATAGATATGCTTGTTCATGTTTTAGCTATTTCGAACTGTGTATAGTAATGCACACTATGTCATAAATGGTTTAGTTAAACTTGGTATAAACATATTGTAACGCCTCAAAATTTGGGCCTAGAAGTATTAGGCCTTGAGCAAGGGAACGATTAGGAAAGTGTGCATAAATGCATGTTTGCTTAAGTGGTTAAGTGTCCGGAGAGATGTTGGAATAGTCCTGGATTCAAACCTAGGCTTTAGCAAAATTTTGGTTTTAAGTGGAAAAAAACCCTAGATGCTTGGAAGTAGGCCTTTTAAATTATTGTGTTAAAAAAATGACACAAAAAGCCTAGTGGCCTAATGGCAAGTGGCGTGTTATGCATTGATGGAGGTCTGAGGTTCAAGTCATGGGATGAGCAATAGTATGTTTATTTTGCTACTTGAGCGGGCCAGATGTTGAAACTGGAATGGAACTCTATGGTTGAATTGGTCATAAGAGTTTGAATTAAATTTGAATGGGAGGTTGGAGTGGATCAATGAGGGATATTGGGAGGAGATTATGGAGAGAATCAAGGGATTTTGGTGTGAGAAGAACTTTGTGCGGAATGGAGGCTCTAAACCATGGGATTTCGGCTATGAGTAGGAGGAAAAAAGGGGTTGTGCCGATTCTTTTGGGGTTTTAGGGCATTTTGAGTCATTTTCTCTAGGGGTCAATTAGTGTTCTTTCGGTTTTCTTTTGCTCGGGTTTACTATTCACTATTTTAGGTAGCCGAATTCTAACCTTTAAACTTGGAGACAACCTATTTGTTCGGAAATTTTTGCCTCTCTATTGTGCCGACTTCTCTGTCCCTAAACTTGGCCGAATCTTTCTTCTTTCTAGCCTCTCATAATTTTCTTTTCTCTTCTCTTTTTCGGTTTACTTCCATAATCGGTTTCTCCTCTACTTAGACTTTGCCGAATATGTTTTCACATTTTCTCTCCTACTATTTCTTCTCTTCCTGAAAGTTTCTTCCTATTTCTAACACCTTGAACCTTGCGTTATTTCATCTCATCCTTTTCTTTTGAGAGACTTGGCCGATTGTTTTCTTCCCTGTTAGTGTTTACTGTGTCAGTTTCTGCAAGAGTTCCTAACTAAGATAAGTGTTTATATTTTCCTTCTCGATCAAACATGTTTCTCTATTCTTTATTCTTAAGCCGAAAGGGCCACCTTCTTCTTCTTTGGGGGTCGATTTATGATCCCTTCCTTTTAGTATAGTGATTGTTAGGTAGGTATTTCAGATAAGTGAAGTGTCACAAGTGGTTTGAAGCAGTAAACTTTTAGTTGTTTCTTATCATTCAAGCGAGGTAAGAACGTTTGTTACAGTATTGGGTTGGCCGAATGTGTTATATGTGTGTGATGTGGGTGATTTATGGTTGAAGCCACACTTATGAATATTTAGACCTAATGAGATTTGTTTCATTATAGATTTGTGCTAAGGGCGTAAACCGATTGGGGGTCAGTGATCTAGTAGGGATTAACACCGTATGAGCAAACAAGGTTGGATTCGAGTAGGATAATCGCACATCTCGAAAACAGGTGTGTATTTCACACTGTATAGTCTACAACGGCAAAAGCTGAAAAGCCAAAAAGCTAGAAGTTTGATAATGGTCGCCACACAAGCGTGTGAACGCACGTGTGGAGAATCTGATGCGATAGTAGAGGCTACCGCTGGTGTTCTCACGGTCTTGGGCTAAAATGGGCCGTGTGGGCCCAATGGGCTCATGGGCCCCACACAGATAAAACTCTTGATTAGTAGAAAATATTGAATTGGGTCTTGTAAGTCACATGGTCGTGGTTGATTTTGGGCTAAATGGGTCGCACGAGCGTGTAGGCCCACTTGGGCCGAGTAATGGGCCTAAGGCCCATTTGCACTATTGTGATCACTTAGGTCATTTGAGTCGTTGAGACGACTGTCGACCTTCTGAAAGGTCATTATCTGTACTGAGACCCTAATATTGGTAAAATGACCAAAATACCCCTAGGGGATAAAATTACCGTTTTACCCCTAACTGACGAAATGACTGTTACACCCCTAGTAGTGGGTTAACTGATGTATGTATGTTGGTATATGATTGATTTCGAGCATGATATCCTGCATTCACGTAATTTTACCCCCTAGGGGTATTTTGGCCTATAGTCGTTCTGTTCAAGGCTTACAGCCTTTTTGCTTATGGCTTTTAGCCATTCTATTATTTAGCAGCATATATTTATGGCTTTTAGTCGTTCTGTCTACAGTGTTGAACCGTTCTGTTGGCTTAGTGCCGCAACCGGTGCTAAGCTTGGTGTGTTGGCTGGGTGGGTCGATTTATTCCCCACATTGTGTGTTGGTTGGGACGGGCGGTGTATTGGTTGGATTGGGCTGGATTTCTGTCTGCATATCTGCATTTGATACTGATTTTCTATTGGGCTTAGGCCCATCTACTTTTGTTAATGAGCTAAGGCCCATCTGATACTGTTTCTGTGATGGGCTCAGGCCAAGTCTGTTTCTGCATACTGTATATCTGACTGTTTGTATTATAGGGAGTACACACTGAGTTTTCGCAAACTCACATTTCTGTCTAACTGTACAAGTAATCCTCAGCCTTAGGCAATTTGGGACCGCGAGGGATTCGGAGGTGGCCACACGACCGTTGATGCTCTGCTATAGACTTTTTATTTAAGTTTTATATTTTGGGTTTTAATTCTGTAATAAGGCCTTTAAGGGTATAATTTTTTAATTGGGCTTTTGATTTCCTTATTTAAAACTGCCGCACGGATTTTCAAAATTAATAATTATTTTAAAAAACACTTAAAAACACACATTTTTATATTTCAAACTTTAGTAGCTTCCGCGATTTGAAATAACCTAAAGTATCAAAGCCAGACATTAAGTAATCGTTTTGATGAGATGATTTGCTAAAAACGAGCAAAAGGATTTAAACATAGAAATGAACTTTTAACGACAAATTCAGTTTTTGAATGACGCTTTGATGTGACACGTCAGATTCGGCCATAACATCCAGGCCGGGTTTGGGGTGTTACACATATATTTATTATGCCGAATGGAGTTTTGCTAAAAATGATATGTACTTTAATAGGTTCACTTTATATGATTCATGTATGTAATAATAGATTAAATTATTTATATTATCTTTGATATGTGCATATGCTATGTGGTAAAATGGTATATTCTGCACTTTTTGCTTATGAATTTCTTAATTGGTTATATGTTTGAAAAATGTTATGATATGATTCGTAAAGAAGTTAATTTAGCTATATATATTAATATTTGATTGGTTTAAGAGCTTGAGCAAGTGTATGCATATGACTGTTCAAAATTTGTGTCTCGTCCGATAATACCTCATAAACCCATTTCGGTGATAGATACGGGTTAGGGGTGTTACATTTTATTGGTATCAGAGCTACGGTTTAGTCGATTCCAGGACTAACGCAGCGTGTGTGAGTCTAGCTATATATGCCATATTTTATACTATGACAGTGTGATGACTCCTGACATTTGAAAATGTGTTTTTGTATAGTAAATGGATCCCGATCGAGCCGTAGCTAAGGACTTAGAGAGTATAACCCCTGCTCCTGCGTAAGGAACAGCGCCGGCTGATTCTTGGCCGACTTCAAGTAATAATAAGGGAGAGGCTAAACAAGCCTTCTTCCAAATGATGAATGAATGGTTTATGGAGTTTGTGCGAGTGGATCCAGCTACACAACAACCTATACCCCCGAATAATCCACCTCTGATACCTATGGTACCTCAGATGATTGATCCGATGAGATTAAATAAGCCCCTTGTTGATAAAATTAGAAAATACTAGGCTGAAGAGTTTAGGGCCACAGTTGATGATGATGTTGAGCGGGCTGAATTTTGACTCGATAATACTATTCGTGTATTTGATGAATGATCTTGTACACCCGATGAGTGCTTAAAATTTGCCATATCTTTGCTACAAGATTCTGCCCATCACTAGTGGAATACACTGGTTTCGGTTGTTCCGAAAGAGCGTGTCACTTGGGAATTCTTTCAGACTGAGTTCTATAAGAAGTATATCAGTCAACGATTTATTGATCAGAAACGCAAAGAGTTTCTTAAGCTTAAACAGGATCGTATGACCGTATTTGAATACGAGCGGGAATTTGTGAAACTCAGTAGATATGCTTGAGAGTGTGTTTCGACCGAAGCTATAATGTGTAAGAGATTCGAAGACGGGCTGAATGAAGATATTAAACTACTTGTTGGCATACTTGAAATAAAAGAGTTCGTAGTACTTGTTGAGCGAGCTTGTAAAGCCGAAGAGCTTGAGGAAGAGAAAAGAAAAGTTGATTGTGAGGCTAGAGATTCCCGTAAAAGATCATCGAGTAAAACTTTTTAGTTAGCATTGAAAAAGTTCAGGGATGATTTTAGCTGATCTAAGGCTACTGCGGGTTTTTCCATACGTGATCGAGACAGACCACCAGTGAGTTCACGAGCCACCTCGATTGTTAGTGTTGGTAATGTTGGGCCAAATAGGCCTAAGTGCAAGCATTATGGTAAACGACATCCCAGAGGTTACAGATTGCATGATCGGTCTTGTTTTAAATGTGGATTGATGGATCATTTTATCCGCGAGTGCCCGATGTTAGCCAAGCAAAATACTGTTCAGAACACGAGACCCGTAATGTGTCAGTGCGAGGCAGACCACCCAGAAATATGGGTAGTATGAGTAGCAGTCAGAGGGGAACTAAAGATACAGCAGTTAGATCCGAGGCTCGTGCACCTGCCAGAGCCCATGCTATACGCGCACGTGAGGAGGCTTCATCCCCAGATGTTATTACTGTTACATTCACTCTTTATGATACTAGTGTTATTGCATTGATTGATCCTGGTTCTACTCATTCTTATATGTGTGAAACCTTAGTATCTAGTAAGACTTTGCCTGTTGAGTCTACTAAGTGATTAGAGATCAAATCTCTTGGGTCGGTGTGTTCTAGTTGACAAAGTGTGTAAGAATTGTCTGTTAATGATTCGAGATTCATGTTTTTTGGTTGATTTGATGTTGTTACCATTCAACGAGTTTGATAGAATTCTGGGTATGGACTAGTTGACTTTGCATGATGCTGTCATAAACTGCAAAAGAAAGACTATTGATTTACAGTGCCAGAATGATGAGATTATTCAGATTGAATCTAATGATCTGAATGGTTTACCGACAGTGATATCCTCAATGTTAGCTCAGAAGTATGTGAGAAAGGGTTGTGAAGCTTACTTTAAGTATGTGCTTGATAGTAAAATGGTAGAAAGGAAGATTGAATCAGTACCAGTTATGTGTGAGTATCTGGATGTGTTTCCTAAAGAATTGTTGGGTTTGCCACCTATCCAAGAGGTAGAGTTTGGTATTAAATTAGTGTTGTGGATGACTCCAATATCGATTGCTCCGTATAGAATGACACTGACTAAATTAAACAAATTGAAAGCTCAGTTACAAGAGTTGATAGATAGAGGTTTCGCGTGACCAAGTTTCTCTCTCTGGGTGCACCGATTTGTTTGTGAAAGAGAAAGACAGAACTATGAGAATGTACATCGATTACCGACAACTCAATAAAGTGACCATAAAGAATAAATATCTGTTGCCACAAATTGATGACTTGTTTGATCAGTTCAAAGGGGCTACAGTGTTTTCAAAGATAGATTTGAGATTAGGTTATTACTAGTTCTGAGTTAAAGACTCCGATGTGCCAAAAACTGCTTTCCGAATGAGGTACGACATTATGAGTTTCTGGTTATGCCTTTTGGACTTACTAATGCACCTGCTATTTTCATGGATTTGATGAACTAGATCTTCAAATAGTATTTAGATTAGTTTGTGGTTGTGTTCATAGATGATATTTTGATCTATTCCCGTGATGAAACCGAGCATGCCGCACATTTGAGACTTGTGTTACAGACTTCGTAAGATAAATAGTTGTATGCGAAGTTTAGTAAATGTGAGTTCTAGTTACGTGAAGTCAATTTTCTGGGACATGTTGTATCAGCATTGGGTATTCGAGTTAATCCGAGTAAGATTTCGGCTATACTTGATTGGAAACCTCCAAGAAATGTTTCTAAAGTCTGAAGTTTTTTGGGACTTGCTGGTTACTACAGACGGTTTGTGAAAGGTTTCTCTATGATTGCAACCTCGATGATGAAGCTATTACAGAAAGATGTTAAGTTCGAGTAGTCTGAAAAGTGCCAGAAAAGTTTTGATCAGTTGAAAGCCCTTTTGACTGAAGCTCCAGTGCTAGTTCAGCCGAAATCGGGTAAAGAATTTGTTATCTATAGTGATGTATCTTTTAAATAGTTTGGGCTGTGCTTTGATGCAGGAAGGCAAAGTTGTAGCTTATGCCCCGAGACAGTTAAAGCTACATGAAAAGAACTATCCAACACATGATTTAGAATTGGCAGCTATTGTGTTTGCATTGAAAATATGGCGCCACTATCTGTTCAGCGAGAAACGCCATGTTTATTCAGATCACAGAAGCCTGAAATATTTGATTACTCAAAAAGATCTGAATTTGAGACAGCGTCGATGGTTAGAGTTGCTAAAAGACTACGAGCTTGTGATTGACTATCATCCGGGAAAGGCTAATGTTGTTACTGATGCTTTAAGCCAAAAATCATTGTTTGCTTTGCGTGCAGTGAATGCGCATATGGCTATGTCTGATGATGGGTCGATAATAGCTGAGTTAAAAGCAAAACCGTTATTTATTCAGCAAGTTTACGAAGCTCAGAGAGTCGATAATGATTTGATAGCAAAGTGGGCTCGACATGATTCGAATGTTGATTCGAAATTTTGAGTTGATGCTGAGGGTTGTTTGAGGTTCAAAAACTGAATATGTGTTCTGAGAAATCCAGAGTTGGTTCAGATGATTTTGAATGAAGCTCAAAATAGTCGGTTATCTGCTCACCTGGGTAGTATGAAAATGTATAATGATCTAAAACAACATTACTGGTGGCACGGTATGAAATGGGTCATTTCTGACTTTGTTTCGAAATGTTTTGTCTATTAGCAAGTAAAAGCCGAGAATCAGGTATCTTTTGGATTTCTTCAGCTGATCATGATACCCGAATGGAAATGGGACAGCGTCACAACAGATTTTGTATCTGGTTTACCATTGACACCAAGCAAGAAAGATGCAATTTGGGTTATTGTGGATAGATTGACTGAATCAGCTCATTTTGTTCCGATTCGTATAGATTATATGCTTGATAAGCTTGCTGAGTTATATGTTTCTCAGATTATGATATTACACAGAGTACCTATTTCTCTTGTTTCGGATCGAAATCTGAGGTTTACATCGCGGTTTTGGAAGAAACTACAAGATGCACTAGGTGATAACCCAAAGGGGGTTCTTTGTGTGACTCAGGGCGATGAGGGGCAAGCCTCACGAAAAGTGAGTCTAGGCAAATCCCTATCTTGAACATGCTAGAAAAAGGAAGCCTTTGTCGCAATCTATGAAAAGAAAGTCCCTGTGGAAATCTATAAAAAGGAAGCCTTTGTGGCTATTTATGAAAAGGAAGCCTTCATGGCGATCTATGAAGGGAATGCTTTTGTGACGCATTCTAAAGAATAACCCTTGTGGCAACCACCTGAAGGAAATGACTCTGTAGCAGGCCCTGAGAGAAAGAAATGATATTCACAGTGAACTCTGTAGGAACTATAGTTGTAATGAACTTAGAAGGAAAAAATCCTTATGGTGGATCATGTTACACCTTCGATGAGATATTCTAATGAGCCTCCCTTATGGCAAGTTTCGTATGAAATGTTATGGCGTACCTTGCATAGCCTTAAGAAAATAATAGAGAAACTGGAATGCACCAAAGCATGTGGTGAATTCAAAGTGTGGTCTAAGTAAAACAAAGGACAGACCTAAGCAAAGGCTATGTTTGATCATTTGATGAAGGGCATTTACCAGTGAACGGTAACAAGAAATGGTAGTCAAAGAAAGATAAGGTAAGGAAGGCAAATTCAAACATTGATTCGCGAAAAACATTGAGTAAGGGAATCATGATTGAGATGAGTATGAAAGAAAGAAGTCCCTAAAGGATGAAGCCACTGATGAAACAATCTAAAGGAAATTGACCACGATATAGTAGATAGAATGAAGGACTATGTTTCGTTAATGGTAACTTTTTCCTGGTGAAAAAAAACTAAAAATTTAATAAAATAAGTTTATGGTGATGGACTATTCACCCATTTATGAAAAGTAACGACTAAGGTATAAATGACTATATCCCACTAATTTCTTATGAACTTACATGGACTGTGTTTTCTATTTCAGGTCCAATGTGAGGCTATGCCTGGGGAAAACAATGCCAGGACTATGCCCAAGGAGCGGCGTATCATATTATTATGCATAAAGAGCAAACTTGATGGCGTGATCGAGTCTGTTTGGCATATAGAAACCTTTGAATCGAGACAACTACACTAGACTAGGACATCATTTCAGTAATACTTGGATTAGAATTCCTTATGTGTCATAACCAAAATTCTTCAATGTTTATACTTATGTATGGCATTATGAATTCTATTAATTAAGTAGTTCAAATCAATTGTAATTTTTGTAGGTGCTTCTCTTGTATAAGAGTGGTAACGCTCAGGATTCAGTTCCGGTTTATCAAATTGGGTTTGGAGTGTTGCACTCCAATAGTAAAGCGAAAACGAAGATGATCGATATGATCATATCATAGAGAAGCTCAATCATTTGAAGTCGACTAACAAACTAATAAAATCGGAGCCATATTTGAAGAACCAATTGGTGGAGGTGAATTTCATAAGTATAGGGTTTGAGATACTTATACAAATACCTACAATCCCAGTTGGAAGGATCATTCAAACCTCAAGTGGGGAGGCAACCAAGGAGGTGGAAATCAAGCGTAAAACCAACAAAACCTTCATTACCAACCTCCACACTTACAACAAAGATCTATGTATAATGACCATGTTGCATGTGGTGAATGATTCGATCGGTTAGAAAGGGAGATGAAAATGATGAAAACAAACATTCAACAAGTCCAAGCCATGTGTGGATGACCCAAATCCTGAATGGATAGCCTCTACGACTAGATGAGTTAGCTAATGACGATGTTTCAAAAGTGGACTAGCCAGAGTATCTCTAATAACATAGAGAACAATCCTCGGAGAGATGGGAACGAGTTTGCAAATGTGATATCTCTGCGATCGTCGAAAAAAACTTGAAAACCAAAAACACCTACACACGAAGAGAAGGTTCCTAAAGATGTCGATGAACCCATGAAGGAGGAAGAGGCCAATGAACCTGTCAAGGAGAAATCTAAAATGGTGCCTGATCCTATAAATACAAAGCCGAACACCACAATTATACCATTTTCGACACTACTAGAGGACAAGAAAAAGAATGACGAGATAGATTTCATATTTTTTAAATTTGTTTAAATCCTTCAATGTTAATTTACCACTCTTAGAAATAATTGATAAAATCCTGAAATTTGCCAAGTATTTAAAGGAAATCATGGAACGACATAAAAAATGAAAAAGGGCGAGCAAATTGTCATTGATGCCTCGTGTAGTGCTTTAATTGCTAAAGAGATACCCTCGACATTAAAAGATCTGGGTAGCTTCATGATACCAAAAGAGATAGGGGACTGACATTTTAGTAAAGCCTTGTGTGATTTAGGGGCTAGCATAAATTTAATTTCCCTATTAATCTATTAGAAACTCAGACTCAAGGAATTAAAGAATACCTCTATAACGCTGCGATTAGTCGATAGATCTTTGGTACACCCAAAAGGTGTACTCAAAGGTGTATTGGTCAAGGTACGAGGATTCATAATCCCTGTCAACTTTGTAGTTCTCGATTTTGAGGAAGATCAGGATATCCCATTTTGTTGGGTAAACCCTTTTTTGTTACGTCGTAGAAATGTTCCAACGTGGTCATGATTCCTAAAGTAAGGGATCAATTAAGGAGGAATGTTACTGTAACACCTGTATCCTGTCTTCGTTTTCAGATTAAGGATGGGAGTGTTACAAAACCAAATAGAACAATTTATCTTAATTTAGAAAAAATATTCAATTAATTTATAAACATATATCAATTCATAGATTACGGGGCCCTAAATTTAGTTTGAAAGTAATCAAGGATCAAAATGAATCAAAATATAAATTTAGGAAAAACTTAAAAATTTGGAAAACAGGGTCACACGACCGTGTGACACAGCTCAAACCTTGTGAGCATTTGAAGTAAGGACACATGGTCTTGTTCTAGCCCATGTTATAGACCTTGTAACTCACTGATTTGATTCACACGGCTGTGTCGTAGGCCGTGTGCTAGCCCGTGTAACTCACTGACTTGAGACACACGGCCGTGTCTTAGCCCGTGTGAAACCTACACTAAAATTAATAGAGCATGCATGACGGTGTGGGGCGACCGTGTGTGGCACGTGTTCCAAGCCGTGTGCTTCTATATTAACCCCTTAAACAAGCTAAAATAAGCCAAAACTTTCCTAATAAGGTACACCTAAAGCAGAAACCATCCCATGACCAAAACAATCAAAACATGCTATTAAAACATATCAAAACTATTAACTTAAACTTTTAACGAATGTACCATTATAGGTACCTCTATTATAACCAAACATTCAAACATTACACCAAAACTTTATCCATTAACAAACCTCAATTCAACTTTCAAAACCAACCATATTATTATCTTCTAAACATATTATAGTTTACCATTCAACATTACATAACACATTCAGAAGTACTAAACAACTTTTCATATCTTCCAAAACTTCTAATATTAACCTTCTTACAACAAAACCTATATACATGCCACAACCCAGAAAAAGATATAAAAACTACCAAAAGTAAATGGATAGTGTGAACTTTGATGTCAGTCCTTCAGACTGTCCGTAATTATTAACTACAAAATAACATTAGAAAAATCATTAAGCTTAAATAGCTTACTAAGATCATAGTGTAATTTCTATTTGACTTGCTTTAAGTAAAGGAATCACTTAAAAATTATAACATGATAACTAAAATTTTCAATTGTTTTGTCTATAACTTTGGAAGAATTCATCATAACTAGAATATGTCAATTCCATATAATTATTCATATCATTTAATCAAGTTCATCATTACTCGATTCACATACTCAAACCTCACTCATTTTTAGGGGCATCATAGATGCAAAACAGAGGCACCAAAGTGCAATCAGAAGCATGAGTGGGCAACCAGGGGCACCGGAATGCATTCAGGGGCACGAATGTGCTGTCAGGGGCACCACAGTGCATTCAAGGGCACGAATGTGCTGTCAGGGGCTCCAAAGTGCATTCAGGGGCAGGAATGTGCAATCAGGGAAAGTGTTTACAGAGGTATAGTTGAACAAATAAGGATACTGAAGTGTTTACAGGGGCACCGAGGTGCAATGAAGGCACATCAACATTTCCATATACATATTATAACTCATTACAATCTCATACAATTCATTTCAAATCCAAGAAACACTACTAATAACCACTTCTCAATTTCATATATATATTTGATACTTGCATTCCTAATAATTACATAATTAACTAAATTATTTTCACATGTACATACAAAATGATCAACAAAGTAACAAATAACTATGAACTTACCTACTATTTGCTTCCTGGTAAAACGTAAGGACTACTCCACAATCTTTCCTTTCCCTTGGCTATTGTCTTTTCAATTCAAATCTTGATCTAAAATAGTAATTAAATATCATATATTAATTTCATATAAAATTCATACTCAATTTAATGCACATGACCCTGAACTTTGCATTAATTACCCATTTGCCCTAAACTTTTACATTTCTCACAATTTAGTCCCTAACTCCAAAATTATCAAAATTTCCAAATGCCCTAAGCTTGCCGAAGTCATATCCATATTAGTACAATCCAAAACTATTCAAAATTCACAAGAATACCATGTCCATTTTAACCTTTGATCAAATTACTCCTTAACACAAAAGCTAACAAAATTATGTAATAAACAAATTCATAGTCAACAACTAATAACTCAAATCTATTATTTAACATCATGAACATTAAGAACTCATCAATGGTACATTTCAAAACCTAAAACAGTTTTATAACCGAAGGTTCAAGTTAAGAGGATCTAGTAGCAACGATCTCAAACACATAAAAATTAAAATAAATAGGCTAAAAACTCATACCATGCATGCACCAAATTGTTTGGCCGAAGATGATGACATCTTTTTGTTTTATTTAATTATAGTTTTAATTTCTAAATTACAACTTTAACCTTAAATATATCATTCAATTAAACCAAATTTAAACCTATTACTGTCCATCATGGATAGTGATGGTATAATTACCACTTAAGGCCATCAAATTAAATTTCTAAAGCTATTAAACCCAATTTACTAATAGCAACGAACTTTCACAACGTTTACTAATTAGTTCTTTTTACTTAATTAACTATCCAAACATTAAAATTTCTAAACCATATTTTAATACGACCCTACTATAGCACTATAAATGTTAATTAAACAATAAACATGACCTCTAATATCGGAACTGTGGTCCCAAAATCACTATTTCTGACACTACTAAAAAACAAGATATTACAGTTACACTCTATTGGATTTAACCCCTACCAACCATGGTCAAAGGTATTCTTCTAGTTGAGTTGGTCCAAGTAATCAGATTGTGAAAGAACACAACAAATGGAGAGATACAGAAGGATTGGAATTGAATGGAAGGCCAATGATAGTCGTGGCAAATGGAGGTAGATGATGGTTAAATTTAAGGAATTATCGAACAAATCCGATAGCGCAACATAATTTTTAAACCATCAAACTTCAATTAATTTGTAAATATTTTATATTAATTTTATTTTTTAAAATTTTTAGTTAGATTTTAGGATGAGTACTCTTTTATTTGATGTTAGTAGGGGGCAACTGTGGACAATCGAAGGCTTTTGACAAGTCTAGAGAGGACAAATCGAATCCATGTTGTCACATAGCAATCCCATGGCACGACACACCCATTTGAAACCTAAAAGTCTAAAATTTTTTCATCGTGAAGCATTATATTACCCCTATGGTGCAATACACCTATGATAGAAGCAAGAGCAAGGGAAAAATAAGTGTCATGTCACGCCATGCCTTCTCTATGGCGTGACATGCTGGCCATTTTTAATAACTTTCCATTCGTGTTTCAATGTAATATTCAAATATTCATCCTAAGTTTGCACAACAAGTGTAACATCGTTCACCCATCTCCGTCACTAAAATAGGGTTATGGGATGGTACAGCAATTACCAGGACATGCATAGGCTATTTCAATAAAAAAAATTACTTTGATACAAGCATCAATAGATTTTCAATCAATAAACAAGTTATTCATACAAAAACAAAACTTAAATCGAACCTAAAAATCTCTAAAATCAACTCAGAAACAAGTAGCAACCAATTCAAAACATAACATAAAAGTAGAGTGAAAACAGAAAACAAGGGTCACACAGCCGTGTGACAGGGCTAAGGTCGTGTAGTGCAATAGCACACAACCGTGTCCCCAAATCGTGCAACAGACTGATGCTATGTATCAAAAGGGTCACACAACTGTGTCGCCAGGCCGTGTAATAGATTGTGGCCATGTGTACCTAAAGTCACCAAAATTAAACAAAATACATGGTCGTGTCACATGCCTATGTGAGACACACGGTCGTGTGGTAGGTCGTTTGTGCCTTATAGTACCTTGAAATATAAGATATACATTAATGGTTTACTTAAGTCCCAAGCATACCAAAACCATTCATTCAATCAACTCAAAACACAACAAAATCATGCCAAATTATGTCATTTGCCTTGTCCTAAGCAATGTGCCATAAGGCACCATCACATCTAACTTAACTATACAAATCGAACCATTCATCCAAGTATGCATATATCCACCAATGTGCACTTTACCACAAATGCTAACCAAATCATATCTTTAATCACCTAAAGCATGCCTAGCTTTTACCAAATGAAAACTTAACACAAATATCATACATATCATTATTTTGGTACCTAACAAAACTTGTCGTAATAATCATTAAAATCCAACTATTTACAATACATTACAACTTCAATTTAAAACTTGAAAACCACCATCCTTAGATAACCTATATACATGCCACAAAACCTAATTAAACGAGTCAAAATCTACTAAGACAAAAGCTTGATAGTGTGTGCCTTGAAGTTTATCCGTCTGTTTAGTTCCACAAATCGTTAGCTACAGAAAATATTAAATAAATAAAGTAAGCTTATGTAGCTTAGTAAGTCTATAGTTAAATCTAAACCAACTTACCTCATTCAAGCTACTAAAATTAACACAACTTAGATTATAATAACCTGACATTCAATTTGGAAGAACAAATGAGACTTGCAGAGGAATAAATCATCAAATAATACATGATCTTCAATATTTTAATCACAATCTTTTTATACATTCCATTGATTTCCTTATCAAAACATTCTTATATATTCATTCAATAACATAAATCTTTTTATATTTAATCACATGTCTTAGCAAATTCTATGAAGATCATTCACAAGTTTTTTTGGCCCAATGAACTATAGTAACATAACTCAGATACTCGGGTAACTAAACCACACCATAGAGCATTGATATGCTATACAGAGGCACCGTAGTGCAAATAGAGGCACGATTGTGCAATCAAAGACACCAAAGTGTAATCCCATACAAGCTCGTATTCTAACACTATTGGTATGTCAATCGTATACTAATTATTTACTATGTTCAAACGAGCATTTTAACAGAATTCATCACATTTACAAATCAGAGGCATTTTCATATAAAGAATGCATATGTTGTAATAATTCATTTTCATTCAAAAATCACACAATTAATATTTCCCCGTATTCAACAAGTCTCGGTTTCGTCAATACTCACCTTAGCTTTTGTTTATAACATGTTAATCTCATCACATAACATCTACAAGTTATATTTTCAATATTTAACATAATTCTTTCACTTCCATAATTCTTTCAATTCCTGAGTCAAAATTCTAACCGATTCTTCATCGTAGGTCAAATAGGGCTGTAACTCAATTTCATCTGGAGATAACAAGTGTGATGGATCAAAACGATAGTGGTGAAGCATTGAAACATAGAAAACTATATGAATTCTAGAAAGTTCCTGAGGTAATGCTAATCAATAAGCCATGGGTTTGATTCTTTCCAGAATATTAATACGGTCCAATATTCCTCGGGCTGAGTTTTCCTTTTATACCGATGCACAAAACTTTTCTCCAATGCAAGACTTTCAAAAATACTTTCTATCACCAACAGAAAAAATAATATCTTTTTGTTTCAGACTGGCATAATATTTCTGACGATCGGATGTAACTTTCAAATTATCGCATATGATTCTAACTTTATCTTTAGTTTTTCAAACTAAATTAACCCTGACTAACTTTCTTTCATTCAACGTTGACCAATATAACAGACTTCTACACTTACACCTGTATAAAGACTTGTACGGTGCCATTTTTTATGTTTAATTGATAGTTATTATTGTAAGAAAACTCGACTAACAAAAAATATTTTTCCCAGCTACCTTCAAATTAAAAAACACAACACTGTAACATATCTTCCAGAATCTGAATCACTTGTTCAGACTGACCATCCGTTTACAGATGAATGCAGTGCTGAAATTCAATCTGGAACCCAAAGCCTCGTGTAACTTAGCCCAAAATCTAGAGATAAACCTAGGATCGCTATCGTAGATAATTGATAGTGATACACTGTGTAACCTAACAATTTTCAAAATGTTCAGTTCAACTAAATTTTTGAGAGAGTAATTAGTTCAGACAAATATAAAATATGCAGATTTCGTCAACCTATCAACTATAACCCAGATCGAGTCTTTTTTTCGAAGTTAATGGCAAACCGAAAACAAAATTTATAACATTTCATAATTATTTACAATGAAGAATCATATCAACACATGTGCAACGTCCCTTTCTCGAGCCTCGAGAAATAGGGTTACGGAGTATTACCGTAAAAATGTAACTCAAGTAATTCATTTACAACATTTTATAATCATTGTATAATCAGATCAAACACATGCACAATGTCCCTTTCTCGAGCCCTCGAAGACTTAGAAACACTTTAGGAACAATTTAGGACTAAATCGAAAACATTTAGAAATTCATGGCAAAAGATAGAAAAATTCATGCTACAAGAGTCACACGGCCTTGTGGCCAGGCTGTGTAACTCACACAGCTAAGACACACGCCCGTGTCGCAGACCGTGTGGTTATTCACTGTAAGGACACATGGTCGTGTCCCAGCCCGTTTAACTCTTTGACTTGGTTCGCACGACCAAGCCACACACTCGTGTGCCAAGCCATGTAACTCTCGAAATGCAACCTTTTAAAAACTACAAGAGACACACGGCAGTGTCGCATGGCCTTGTATCGCACACGGCTGAGAAATACGTCTGTGTCTTAAGCCATATGGAAAAGAAATAGGCCAATTTCAAGCCATTCCTTTCACACATTACAAGCTCACACCAACAAGACATTTGCACATAAAATCAAGCTTTCAAACATACCAAAGCATGCATATTAAGACCAATTCAATAGGTCATTCACCCATACAACCAATATGCCAAAAGGCACCTCAAACATAATCATCAAATCAACCTAAAAATGTGCACATTTACCATTTATCAATTATTTTGTTTCCATGCCAAAACATATCACAATTGATATGTTTCAATCATACTAAATTAATGTCCAAATGGTTATAATTCAACTAAACATATTTTATTTAAATTCTATATCAATAGATGCTATAAATGATCATTTTGCAACCATGTCAACAATTATCACTTTGGTCACAAATCATACTTCAATTTAATCTTATAAACACCAATAATCAAGGCATCAAAATAACATAAGTTTTAGAAATTCAAAGCAACATTTCATGCCAATATCATGCACAAGCATACTAATCTAGCCATTCCAAACATATCATCACTAAAACAATTCAACATTAGCCATCAAGCCTAAAAATGCCAAAATGTCATCAATCATAAACCATATTTACAAGCCAGACATAGTGGCTATATCATTAAGAACAAAACACCTATACATACCATTATAACCATGACCAAAGCATAAAAATATATCAATAAAATCGATGGATAATGAGATGGATCTCTAACTAGCTTCTAACCCAATCAAGCTTCTGATAATCTGTAAAGTAAAAGAAAATAACTATGTAAGCAATGTTTGCTTAGTAGGTTCGTATAAACTTTAAGCATAATATTCCATTTCAATAATAAACTTTATAGAATAAACATAAATCTATGCCAATGCCATAAGTTTCATAAATTTATATGATCATCAACTCACAAATGAGTAAGTTCATTAATGTCACATGCATTTATCATTCATAACATGATAAGATTTTCTGGGACTTAATAGATAATCATCAACTTTTTTATAAGAATAAACACTTTTCAATCAAATTTCTTTTCATTCCGTTCCCAATGCTTATCATAAGCCTAAACAACATTATCAATTCCTGACTTAGTGTATTTATCCATGATATAGGTATATTCATCCATAGCATACGTAAACTTCTTACATATATTACATCATTCAAACTCATTACTCCCGTTTCATCAAATTTCATTTCAACTATGAATTTACAATTTCATTACCTTTCCTCACCCGTTTCATATGTATAACACACAAGTTATAAGTATAACTTCAACCATGACTACAAACTAGGGCATTTAAACATAGCTTTTTTGAAATCAACTACATAATCAACCATTTCATAAGAAATTACATACTTTGATTTATTCAACCTTTTCATGAAATAAGCACATTGCCAGTTAAGCACTTATTGTTTCAATGCATTTCATTAAGATTAAACATGATATAATTCAATCATAAACTTGGCACAAGCCTAAGCACCAACAACAACACATGTTAGCATAATTGAATATAATTCATATGAACTTAACATAGATAACCATTATACTTAAGCATGATCCAATTGGATTTATCATCCTTCATAACATATTATGTTTTTCATGCATCACCATTTCAATACGTTTCATACACACATGTCTTGATTCATATTGAACACTTACCATTTCATTTGCATAACACAAAAGAGATAAACATAACATTTACCATAGTCACAAGCTAGTGATTAAACACATAACTTAGCAATATCATCACATGGTAAGATATGGTACGTAAAAATAGCATCACTTAAATCATACCTTTGATAATCATGAATATTCAAAATTTGATCATTGGTACATCATACCTTTCCATATTTGTCGTAGTGAAGTCAAATAGAACCTTTATCGAAGCTCACACAAGTGTGCTAAACGAGGGTCATAAACATCCCTTTTCATATTTGATGGTCGAAACCATCCATGTTCATTAATCATGGTTATCACCATCCCTTTTCACAGTCGATGGTTGAAACTATCCCTTTTCTTTAATCGATGCTCATTGATACTTTGTTGGATTTTTCTGTTAAGGTATGATATCATAACATAACATAATAGTAGTTAAAACAACAATTTAAAACACTATTTAAATGTGTATGAAACTTACCTGGCTAAATTATAGAAATGATAAAGTACAAAGCCATTTTGGTAATTTTCTATTCTCCTCAATTTTCCATTCAATTTTGATATAAATTAATAATTTCATTCAATCTATATTTAGATAGCAAAACAATGTAATTTATGCAAGTTAGTCATTTTTTACTTTTTTACAAAATTACCCCAAACATTTTACTTTTATTCAATCTAGTCCCTGAGCCTAAAACATGAAAATTAAACATTTTTATTGAAATTTCACACTATAATAATATTCATAGCCTCCATTTCAGCCATTTTGCTACAATTTCACATCAAACCCTTGTACTTTTATTATTTCAACAATTTAGTCTCAAACAGGAAAATTCATGAAAATTACTTAACAAAATACTTTTAAATAACAACTAATATTTCAATTTCATCATTTAACATCAAAAATCACTAGATTCATCAATAGAAACATTCACAATCTTTAACAGTTTCAAAATCAAAGGTACAGGCTATCTAGACCTAGTTGCAACTATCTCAAAAACATAAAAATTATTAAAAATAGATAAAAATGGCTTACCATGCATCATCCAAAGAAGAAGTGAAGCTTGAAGCTTTTCCTATGGTGTATTTCATGATGAACAGGCCAAAATGAAGAAGAAACTTATGTTTTCTTATTTTTATTATTATTTTAACCTTTATTCATTACTTTGATAATAAAATAACTTATAAAACTTATAAAATTAAAAGAAATTAAAGCATCCACCATTCCACTATCTTAGGTATGGGTAAATTACCTATTAATGCCATCCAATTATAATTCTTTAGCAATTAACACCTTTAAACTAATAGTGATAGACTTTTTTCAACTTTTACGATTTAGTCCTTTTTTCTTAATTAACTATCGAAACATTAAAATTTCTTAACGAAACTTTAGTACCACCTTAATGATATTTCATAAATATTTATAAAAATATTTACGGCTTGGTTTATAGAAACAAGGTCCCGATACCTCATTTTCTAAAACCACTTGACCTTAGGGTCTTACCACTTAAACTTAATAAATCACTTATATAACATAAATATCAAATCAAAAACCTTTCTAAAATCACATTTGACTCATAAATCTTAAATAATAATATTTACAAACTTACTCGTTAGATTTGGTGGCCCTGAAACCACTGTCTCTGACACTACTGAAAAACGGGCTGTTACAAAATCCATTATGACACGCTCCCATTTCCAGTCGGGAATCATCACAGGATGTAACAAACCTGATGGAAACTAATGTTTGGTTTTTACTTACTGGTATATCAAACATTTGGATACAAACTCAGGTACCTCACATTTTCGGTACCACTAAAAAAAGAGATGATACAACAAGTCAAGCCCTAGATGGCCTTTATATATTGTCCTTAGTAGCAACTGCATCCTCCAAGCCTCTTCAAGCAACCAAACATCCTTCTCTACCCTATTTTTTGAAATTCCACAAATCCTTTACGTTTCACTTTTTCCATAGTCCTAAAACGATGAGGAGCAACCTTTTAGATGTAGAATCATGGTTAATAACTTCAAAGAACTTATAGAAAGGGAGCTCAAAATTAATATACGCACCATTTAAGGAAAATCTCCTCTTTAGGAGAGAAGTTTTGAGTTCCTAACATCTTTAACCAATGAATTGTGGGAGATAATTTAATTCCATAGATGGAAAAAATTCTATGAAATCCCAAAGGAATGAGCATGTATTCTGATAGTGCAAGAACTTTATGTTGCCTTAAGGGAGATTGAGAAAAATAAAAATCTGGACTTACCATAGTTGCGGCTAATTATTTAAGGAAAAGAAATTTCTATCTCTCCGCCCGAGATAGCGAGGTATTATGACACTCCTTTATTCTTATGCAATTTTGCGCAGAAAACTGATCTAATGTATTGTTTGAAAGAGAATATAGAGGAGATAATCAACCTCCTAACAAAAAGACAAGGTGAGTAGAAATGTCATCTAGGGACAAATTTCCTGACATTGTTTCCGCAGGAGCAACTAACCCCGAAGGCAAGAATGTGGTTCGGTATATTAGTACTCAAATCTACCCAACCTCAAACATGTCTAACATAGATACTTTCTAGTCGATTGTTTAACGTCACAACAATAATGTGCAAGCATACACTATCGATGCAAGTATAGTAGACAAATGTGAGCCTGTCAGATATCGATCCCACAGGGATGGTAGTATTTTGTCTATTAATGTCAGTACAATAACAAGATAGAAATGAGATAAATTGTGAGAGTATTTGTCGATGTAATAACTTGAAAACAATAAAATAAAATACGATAGTAATAAACTAGGATCCCCAACATGAATCTTCAGCAGAATACTAAGTGCTCACAAGGTATAAAGAGATAGGTGATTGTCGAAGCAATAAAGTTCAATGTATATCTTACCCAGCGTCACTCCTCTATTTAATTTGAGACTTAAACATGCATACTAACCTCACCTTCCGATGATGACGATACAGCACTATTAAGAACAAGTGGATTAAATTCCTCTAATCCTTACTCAACTTTCGTTGTAATGCTTGTTGGCTCAAACTATCACTGCACTTTCTAGTGTCAATGACTGGAATAACACTTTCGTGTTACAAAACATTCAAACATCCTTTAACAAAGGGTCTATAATATCTAACTAAGCCCAAAAAGCTTCTAACTTCGGATACATTCCTTGGCAGTTTCCAATCAACAATTGCCAAAATCTTACTCGGGTCGGTTCTTATACCTTTTGCAGAAATAATGTGTCCAAAAAATCTAACTTCTCGGAGCCAAAACTCACTCTTACTAAACCTGGCAAACAATTTCTTATCTCTCAAAGTTTGTAATACAGTTCTCAAGTGCTCGGCATACTTGGACTCATCTTGAGAATAAATCAAAATATCTTCTATGAACATAACCACAAACTTATCTAAGTACGGTCGAAAAATTTGATTCATCAAATTTATAAATACTGCTAGAGCATTAGTAAGTCCAAATGGCATGACAAGAAACTCGTAATGTCCATACCACGTTCTGAACGCGGTTTTCGGCACATTCAAGTCTTTAACCCTCAATTCATAGTAGGTGGATCTCAAGTCTATCTTCAAAAACACTGTTGCCCATTTTAACAAGTCGAACAGATCGTCAATCCTTGGTAAAGGATACTTATTCTTTATGGTTACTCTGTTGAGTTGTCGGTAGTCGATGCAAAGTCTCATGGATCCATCTTTCTTTTTAACGAATAGTACGGGAGCACCCTAAAGAGAAAAGCTCGGTCTCATAAATCCCTTATCAGTCAACTCTTGCAACTGAGCCTTCAACTCTTTCAATTCAGTCGAAGCCATTCTATACAAAGCAATCGATATTGGGGTAGTCCCTAGTAACAAATCACTAGCAAACTCCACCTCTCTCTCTGGTGGCAATCCCGACAATTCTTCTGGGAACACATCTGAAAATTCACAAACTACTGGTACCGAATCAATCTTAAATTTAGACACTTTTTTGTTCAAAACATACGCAAGAAATGCTTCATAACCTTTTCTTACATACTTTTGAGCTGTCATAGACAAAATCACACTATCATATTATAATTATGGCATGTATAGCTAGACTCGTACACAAGCTAGGTTACTCCTAGAATCGACTAAACCATAGCTCTGATACCACTAAATGTAACACCCCTCGCCCGTATCCAACGTCGAGGCAAGGTACAAGGCATTACCTTACTAAAGCACATCATACATACATTTTCGAGTCAATGAAATCCATTCTAATTTAAAACTTTTCAAAACTTATCTTACAGTCCTTAACACAGACCTACAAGGCCCAAAACATGGTTTGGAAACAATCCGGGACCATTCCAAGTACTTAAGAAAATTTCAACAAAAACTACTAAAAATAGGGCACACGCCCATGTGGATGGGCTACACGCCCGTGTGGCCTCTAGACATGGCTATGCTGCAGGCCCGTGTGGCTCACACGGCCTAAGCACATAAGGACACGCCCGTGCCCCTCGTCTGTGTGGATTTATTTTCTAACTTCGAACCTACATGGGTTTTTACATGCCTGGCACATGCCCGTGTGCTCAACTCGTGTCCCTCACACGGCCATGACACGCCCATGTCGTAGCCCGTGTGCAAAAACATTGATATTATATTTTTGACGTCAACAACCATTTAAGGTCACATAGCTGTGGCACACACCAATGGGCTAAGCCGTGTCTTTCACACGGTTCAGACACACGGCCACATTTCAGCCCATATGTTTACTACTAGGCATTTAATTTTGTCAATTTAAAGTGCAGGGGATACACGACCTAACTACATGCCCGTGGGGCAGACCGTATGTCATACACGGCCTAGATATACGCCTATGTGCCTACCCATGTGGACAAAAATAAGGTTATCTACCAAGCCTTTTGCCACCCTGAAACAAGATCAAACATGTACCAATTCAACAACACATCTTATGACATGTATACTCATCTATAAAATCACAACCAAGTCATTTTCATTTCAAGTACTTTACACTACTCATGCATTCTCCTCTCCTACATAAGTGACTCAATCATGTGCTTATTCATCCATGCCATATGCTCATTCATGAAAACATCAACATTTGCCTTTATAAACCAATAGAAAATATTAGCCAATATCTTCGACCTTAAACAAAATGAGGTATTTCAAAATCAAGCCAACACACTTGGCCTAAAATAAATTAACACTTAACAATGACTAGTCCCTATACATGCCATTTCTCAAAATGCTAGAAACTAACTATACCGAAAGCTTTAGTTGATAATGTGAACAAAGTCTCCGACGTCCGTTGATCTACGAGCTAATTAGGCGGTACTATAAGAAAATGGAAAGGAGAGGGGTAAGCATAAAGCTTAGTAAGTTGCAAGTAAATAAATGACAATAATTTACTATATTATAACATGCTCTTAACACATCACAATTTGTGCATGATATAGAAAAAGAATGGCTACAAGTATAACTTACTCATTTTCATCTTTTACTAATCATACAACATAATATTGAGCTCACATTTCATACATTTCAAATAGGTACCTGCACCATTCATAAGGTCATCATAATATCTCTCAATCTTGATACAAACTTTAAATTTCCCGTTGAACTATTTAGAATATGAAAAGATATTTAATAAGCCTCAAACATAGGGTATCAAACTGATGCCATGTCCTAGACATGGTCTTACACTAGCTCACATGTCAAGTCGACGCCATGTCCCAGACATGCTCTTACACTGACTCTTATGTATCGAGCTCGATGCCATGTTCCAGACATGGTCTTACACTGGCTCTCCTCAATCCGTGCCGATGCCATGTCCCAGACATGGTCTTACACTAGCACATATCCAAGCCGATGTCATGTCCCAAACATGGTCTTACACTAGGTTGGATGTCGAGGTCGATGCCATGTCCCAGACATGGTCTTACACTGGCTAGCACATATTGGTGTCGATGCCATGTCCTAGACATGGTCTTACACTGACACGCAACGAGGCCGATGCCATGTCCTAGACATGGTCTTACACTGACACGCAACGAGGCCGATGCCATGTTCTAGACATGGTCTTACACTAGCACTCATATCGTCCCTAGTATCATGGCATGAATATCCAGTCTATTCTTATGGTTCAACCAGATTCTATCACATAGATTCTCATCATTTCATCACTCAAAATCATAATTTATCATTTAATGCTAAATAAATACTCTCATGCATAACTCATATTCACTATTAATCATTTTATGCCCAATCAATAAACTCATGCATAATTATAGAAAGGTTGTATTATTTACCTACGACTTACCTCGATATACAAAATGTGAACGACCTCTCAATTAGTCATTTTGCTTGGCCTTTCCTCGGTCTAGGTTCAGATTTTGTAATTCTTCATCTATAATAATAATAATTCAATAATTTAACCACTATATTAACTAAGACAATCTAAAATTCATAATTTGGCAAAATGACCATTTTGCCCCTAGACTTTCACAAAATGACTATTTTGCCCCTAGGCTCGGAAATCGATTTTTATCGAATTTCCTTATTACCCAAGCCTAATCGAATTCTTTTCACTCTTATGGCAATCCAAAATTTCCATTATTTCATACATTTACTACACAATTTTCCAACTTTACAACTAGGTCCAATTTAGGTGTTTTCCATGAACACCACTTCACAAAAGTTGTTTATTTAACAACTATAATTCATTTTCTTCCATAAAAATTCAGCCAAAACATAAATGCTCTCATGGTGAATCTTTAAACTTCCTATCATTTTGCAAAATAGTCCCCTCAATAGGTAGCTCATGCTACAAGGGTACCAAAAATGTAAAAATCATCAAGAAAAGTCTTGAAAATCACTTATTTGGAAGGGAACTAAGTGGCTGAAACTTCAAGCCTCAAAGACCCCTATTTTGCTGAAAATTTCAGTGGGGAAGAAGAAGGAAAAAGATGATATTTTCCTATCTTTATTTTTATTTTATTTTAGTCCATTTAGTTACCAAACTCACCTAATTTTTTGACTTTCTTTATTCTTGCCTCCCCTTGGTCGGCCATGCCTATAAAATGGGTCTATTTGCCCAGTAAAGACCCTCAATTTTGGTTCTCTAGCTATTTAACACTATTTACTAGTAAATCACAACTTTTACCCTTTATGCGATTTAGTCTTTTTTTTTTATATTAACCTCTCAATTGCGTAAATTAATTCACCAAAACTTTCATGTACCCTTATAAAAATGCTATAACACATAAAATAGTATTATAAATAATTTCTTTGACCTCAGGTTAGTGGTTCTAAAACCACTTTTTTTACTAAGCCCAAATTCGGGTCGTTACACACAAGCTGACTGGTATCCACAACATATGCAGGATTACCTAGCCACTGGTAGACGTACAAGACCAGCACCCGGACATCACATAATCACACACTCATACACTTGGGGTCTTAGTGGCATGTCACTTGTATCCGACTCTATTCCTAAGGTTCAACTAGGATTTTTTGTTCACATTTATCACTTGTCGAAACTTGTCGATTATGTCGCATAATACAATTCACATATTTCATACAAAATTAAGGCATTAAAATAAAATAAAATGACGCATTATTTACATACAAACTTACCTCAGTCCAAAATGACATGTTATTTGATTTAGTCTAAAATCTTTTCTTTTCCCTGATGAAGGTCGAATCCTCGTCTTTCTTAATCTATAATACCAAATTTAACTCATTTAATTATCATATTACTCAATTCAGTCCAAAAATCCCACTATGGCAAAATTACATTTTTGCCACTAAAGTTTGACTTATTTACACTTTAGTCCCTAACCTCGTATAACGAAATGCACTTATTTTCTTTGTTATCCAAGCCTAGCCGACACACAAACATGCTCATATCAGCCCACATTTTATACACATGTTTTACAACTTTTATAAATAGGTCCTTTTATACATTTTCATTAAAAATCACCTAGTAAAAGTTGTTTATCACATATCAAACTTTCATTTTCTACCATTAAACATCAAAATACATGCACATCACACATGGGTATATTTTTTACTATGAACCCTAGCTTAAAATAATGGTAGAAATAGGTAAATCGGACTACGAGGACTCTAAAAATGTAAAGAGCATTAAAAATGGGGTTAGGAGGCACTTAATATCAAGCTTGAAAGTTGAAGAAAACCCTAGCTATGGAGTCTCTCTAATTTCGGCACTAGCAAGGAGAAAGATGGACAATTTTGACTTTATTTTCCCTTTTTATTAATTTATTAACCAAATGACCAAATTGCCCTTAAAGCCTTTCTTTGAAATTTTACCCTTCCATATCCATTTTTGTCCATCATGATATAAAATGGTCTAATTACTAAATAAAGACCTCTAATTTACCAATTTATTTCAATTAAGTACTCAATGCTTCTAGAACACTTACTTCGCACTTTTTGCAATTTAGTCCTACTAGTCTAATTGGACACCTTATCGATAAAATTTCTATTTAGAATTCTCACACACACATTCAATCATATTGTAAACCTTAAAACTTTATCACAGTAATTTTTTCTACTTCGAATTGTGGTCTCGAAACCACAATTCTGTTTAGGCCCTAACTCGAGCTATTACAAACCCCATAACTTTTTAAGGCACTACAATTTCAATCAAAAATTGTAAGGAGGAGTAGTCCCACCAATTATGTTACATGTATCACACCAATCGGGTAACCACTTTTCTCTATATTTTGTTGCACATTAGGGGCAATGTGCCGAATAAAAAGTGTGGGGTAACTTAAGAAAATTTTAAAATCCTTCTGTTATTTTTATTTGTTTTTAGAAGTTTTTAAATTTTTATTGTATGTGTCCCATGTTCTTAATGATCTTCCACAATTCATTGTAGCTGATTAGGCCCAATTCTATACTTAACGAGCTAGTCTTCTAACAAATTAGTATAGTTTTTATTAAGTTTCCTTTCTTAGGACCGAGTGAATAAAATGAACATTTTTATGTGTTTTATGACCTTCTAGGCCAATTTGGGCCTAAGGGAATACTAACATGTTGATTAACTGTGCAAGACATCATTCGAGGGTAAAAAGACTATGGACTATTGCTGATGTTGCAACATAGAGCTGGGATGTCGCAACACAATAAGCATAATACCCAAGGAGCAGCCTGCTGAGGATTTCGTAGCATAGGTAAGACGGTGTCATGACACAACCCTAAAGAAACCAAGAATAAAGCAACCTACCTTTGATGTCACAACACAAGCTAGAGGGTGTCGCAACACAACTACGACGAGGCCAATTTAATAAGTAAGGGTGTTTTCATCTACATAACCTATATTAACATGCTTAATTGTCCTTACTTGACCTAATTAGGTCATAATACATGTAATCTATAAATACTTGCTTAGAACAACACATCAGGGAAGGAGGATTCTTAAGTTTCTATTCTCGTTCTTAGTTTTTACCTAGTTTACGTTATGTTCTTGTAATCGGAAGATTCTATTTAGAAGTGTGACTTTCACGAGCGGAGATTGTTTTGAAGTTATGCTTTCATCGATAAATCCATGAGCATCTCTTTCCTTTATTCTACTCTCTATATTTCTTTCTTTAACATTGTTAATTGAATGTTTGTGTAAAGATTAGAATCAATTTATACTTTATACATATTTCACATGTTTTAATTGTACTAATCTAATTAATTAATTTATAGGTAAAGTTCAATTTGGATTGGTTAGATCTGATTTAGTGCAATTAAACCATATAATTAATAACCTTAGAAAGTCATTTAGGTAGGAATAAACCCGAAATTGATATTGCCTACCAAGCATCACTTAGAAGATCAGTGGTTGGGGAAGGAAGAACTTGAAACCTAAGCTTGACAACCTTAGGAAGTCATATCCGTATTGCCTATCTAAGAAAACCTTACCCTGTCCCAGTCTAAATTGTGTCATCGATAGGTGAGTAGTTCTTATTGACTAGTTAGGTTAGTTGAAGAGTGGGAATCCCTACTAGGTCAATTAGTAACCAACTATTTTAAAACCCTAAATCAATAATTAATCAGGTAAAACAATTGGATCTAGGCTAAACAAACTTGCATAGTCGAAACAAGGGATAGGAAAAGTCGATACATGAACTTAGGATTAGATTTAGGTTTAGCTCAATTCATATAGTTTATCATTACTATTATTATCATCTTGCTTCCAGATTAACACTACTAATTCTTAACTCAAGTAGACTAGTAGTTATTTTTGGTAATTGGCTTAATAGCAGTTTTTCCCAAACTACAATCCCTAGGGTGCGATCCTCTGAAGACTCACCACGTGTTTCATTATAAACAAACTATATTACAACCTGACTCATGCATTTTTGGACTCTAGTTTAATTCATATCTTTAGTTGTAGTATTCTCGCTTCCGACGTTGGTACATCGGGAGATGGTCAAGTTGTTGACGCCGTTGTCGGGGATTGCGATGGTGATAATTGTTATTGAATAAATTACTTTGTAGAATAATATTAGTCAAAAGACGAATGAGTTAGATAGTGTGCTAATTTTATTAACTGATTATTTTGATTTTATGTTTGTTTATATTATTTATATTATTCCATTCTTTTCCTTATTAATTAAGTAAATTTAATCATGACTGCAATTAATGATGATTACAATTGGTATAGAGCCAAGACGTGGGATAATTTATATGATGACGTAAAATCAAGTACGTTAGATGGAGACTCGATGGACCAATGGAGTTTGAATAGTGAATATGGAAAATAGGGGTATTCCTATGAACCTCTATATGAGTTAGATGATAAAACAACTAATAGACCCAAATACCTAATAGAGTCTCTTTACAATCCATAAAGGATATCATCATATGAAACAATTGAGCCCGAAAAATGTTCAACCCAGAACATAGATGCACACATGGATAAATTTGATTATGACGATAGCTGGTTTGAGTCAGATAAGTTATCCTTTTGGTATGGTGATTGGCATAATAATGAAGGAAAATTTTGGTTGAATAGAGCTTCGACAAAATAGTGGAGTGGTAACAACGAATATAATATGTTTGAAAATTTGGATGAGCTACATTACCATGCGTATGGGAGCTATAACCAAGAAGATAAAAGCTAGTATCTGGAGGAACCCTTACGTGAGCTGAATAAACATTCATCTGAGTGTGATCAAATCTACTAAGCTAACAACAAAACATCCAACATATTATCAAGCATGTCAGATGAGATGACATAAATTATGACAATGCTCCCAGAGATATCAAAGGCATTATCTCCACGAGAAGAGGTCGTAGATGATGTTCTCAACTTTGACCATGATGACCACTATATTCTCGACAATCTTCCAAACTTAGAAGATGGAAATCAGTAAGAGTTTCGGAATCAAGGACCATGATGATGAATTGAAGATAACCCAAGGTGTTCCCGATCCAATTGATGTAGAATCAGACATAACAGTAGATGTAGTCAATGATGTAAACAGAGAAGTAACAGCTAACATGGAGTTTAAACTGATTCTAAATGAAAGTACAGAAGAGCAAATACACTTTTTGGGCATAGTAGAGAATGCACTAGCTGAAGAGATCGATGAGTTCGACTCATTCTCATTCGACAAGGGCAACAAAGCTCGAGTAACCAAAACTTCACACGACATGGAAAGAAGGAAGCTCGAAGAAATAATACCCCAGAAAACAATTTGGGGTTGGCTCATATTTGGTACCAAATGGCTTGTAATATAAATGTCACATCAGTAAAAAAATAAGGCAACATCATTAGAATCGATTAACAGGGATGGTTTGTATATATTGACAGTGAAACAAATGTCGAATCAAAGTGTCGAGAACCAACTGGAACTTCTTCTATGGTGGAACATGGATTGTCCCAATTTTTAAAGAACTTCTATTTTTATGTTTATTTTATTCATTTATTTTATTTTTACTTTTTATATTAATTTTATTTGAGTTTAGTTGTTTTTCCGTAGTAGGTGTGGATACGATGGAGTGATAGAACCAGAAAATCGAAAAAGTTAAAAATTGGGCTCGATGTTGCGACATTGCATCCTAATGTCATGACATCCAAGACAAAATGCCATATTGCAACATTGAAAGGCCAAGTTTGTTTGAATTCTTTTATTTAGACGTTCTGTTTTCCATTATCAACATTTTTTCATCTTCTTATATTTATTTTTATTTTCTTTACATTATACGTCGTAGTTTTTATTGTAGAATTTATTTTAGATACTTTTTTATCCGCTTAGAGCACACAAATCCCAAGATTATCACAACAACAAGGATTTGACCTACTCAGAGAGGTTTTCTTATTTGCACTTTAATTATTTCACATTAAGGGCAATGTATGTTCTGAAGTGTAGGGGGAAAGTACATAGGATTAGTTTTTATGTGTTTTCTTTTGTGTTTACTTTGTTTTAGTTAATTATTTACAAACAAAAAATGTTATTGATTTTTTTCATGGTGCTTGGATTATATTAATGATGTGAATAACGGTTAAACATAATAAAACATGTAATTATTTTTGTCAAGCATGAATTTTTTTATTGGTATGAGATAATTCGATTACTTTTAAGGAAAAATTATTAGGTTACTTAGTTAAATTGCATAATAGATTAGATGTACCTAAGTAAGAATGTTTGATGATGCCATATAAGTGTTAAAGTATGCCCAAAGACCAATCATGAGATAATTGTAATCACATACTCATTTTACCTTGTTTGTTAATATAGGGTATTGCCATTGTTATTTAAGTTTTTTTTCTGTGTGTATAAATAAATTGGTTAATAATAAAGTCCTAAGAACAATATGATTATTCTTAAAAAGGTCATTAGTCGAGTATTATTTTAGGCTTGGAAAATAATAATGTTTTGAGACTAATTTGTAGTTGATTGATGGCATAGTGTTGTCATTGACATAGATGTCAAAATCAATAAATGAAAATGTGTTAGAGAACAACATACTAGACTGACCTGCCATGAGTATGTTTCTTGGATTACTATGTAATAGTCACAAATATTACTTATAGTGATAACTATGTATATGATATTCAAACTTGAGATCATCATTATCTCAACATCATGAGTCGTATATTTTGATACAGTGAAATGTATCCCGTAACAAGTTGTACTATAAAGACTGATGTTAGATATACCACAATCCATGTAGTGGGATATGGTTGATCAAGGTAGGATTTATCCATCTTACATAATGGGAGAAATATCTTAGGCCTCTTGGTAGAGTGAAACTAGAAATGCATAGCCATGCTTAAATAAGTTGATATGAGATATCACACTTATTTGTTTATTATAGTCTACTCAGAAAATTTAAGAAATATGAGATTGAACGAAACAAGTGTGACTGTTCAATGACTTGTATCCAATCTAGATATTAAGAATAAAATAATATAATACATGAAAAGATTACCACGGAAAGGTTACGTCGAATCATGACTTCTTGTAACTTAGGTAACAATGATGCATTACTAGATGTCACTCCTCACTTGTAATTTTATAAACATTCTAGTATTACTACCAACATTACAAGAGCTTACAGGGTCACACCCTATAGTTGAAGCGAAGAGAATCCAAATATATCTGGTATTGTATTTAGCTGTCACATGAATTAAATTAATTGTTGAATTAATTTAATTTGATAGTTAAATATTAAACACATTATATGTACAAACTTGTTGTACACAAACAGAGAACATATATAAAATTAATATATGAATTTGATTCATACAAAATATTAATTATATATATTTTATAGAAATTATTAATACAAGTAGTTATAATAATTTCGGTCAAAATATAAAAGGACATAGAAAGTGATATTCTTTTAGAAAGATAATCTTTTTCTAGACTTTTTATTTCTTTCTCTAACAAAAAGGGAATAATCCCATTTTTATTTTTTGATATATGATATCAGATTAAATAAAAGGAAATGAATCCCTTAGTGTGTTAAGGTTACCAAGAAAACAAAATAAAAGGACTAGCAGCCGTTCTTGAAAAACTCTATTTGAAAAAGTTCAAGAGAATTCTGTTGTTCGTTCTTTGACTAGGTGCATTACATAGAGGTCGAGACGTTAGTGTTGCAGCTTGGAACCCACATCTCTGAAAGGGATCCTATCAACAACGTCATTCATCATTTTTCAGTTTTGAAAGGTATATTTTCGACCCTTGTTTCAACTCGATTCGTTCTTTATACATGGATCATTGGTTGACGATCGCTGGAATAATTTTTTCGCTGCGCCACAAGGCATACCAACGATCCAATAATGAGATATGAATCTTATATAAAGTTGTAGAAACATGAATGTTTGAATTGATTATTATTCATTGAGTTTAATTCGAAACATGAAAGAAATTACATAATGTGAGATGTTTAGGGACGACCTAAGGTATCGTTTGAATAGCCAATTTTCAAATGACCATACCTTAATGTTATGAATCCCTAGTCTCCGTATTTGATCATAATAACTCCTTTTTTATGAACCAACAAAATTCAAACTTAAAAGCCAAACATAAATTAAAAACTTGAACTTTTCCCTATCCTTGATTTATTAATACATTACAGGATAACATTACAGGATAGATATCAAACCATATATATTGAAGGTTTAGGTAGATACACCATGGCAGTTCCAAAATATTATAGTGAAAAAGGAAGAAATAATGTTATATAATAATTATAGGTTAGGAAAAAATGTGTGAAAAAGAAAAAATCCAGAAAAAGTCAAGTAAAAACTAGAAGAAAAAGTTTGGAGCAAAAACAAAAGCATTGTGAGTGAGAAAAGATTAAAAAGCCAAGTGACAAAACAAAAAGTCATAAAAGTGAGAAAAAACCCAGCAACCAGTGCACCAAAACTCGTTAAGTTGACCATAGTTGCTAGTATTGTATTCTATCTTCTTACATGGAGAGATAAGGAATGTGAGAGAAGGAGATAAAAGGCAGTGAGCTTGAAAGGGACACTTAGGGGAAAGAGAGGGAATAATGTCATGTGCCTAACTATTTATAGTGTTTGAACCATTTTGAGTCATATCTTTCTTTCAACTTGTACCGTCCTAAGCCTCAGAATGTTACAAGCCTAGAAGACCAATATGACTTAAGCATTCTCTGTGCATAATCTTTCAGAATTGCTACCAATTATACTTAATGAATATTTTTTATTCACATGATTGTGTCTGCTACATATCTATTTGATATATGTTAATGGTGATATTGTTAAACATTTGGTTATGAGAATTACTTCTAAGTTGTTAGTAACATAACTTTGTAAACTAATCCTAATTTACTTTAAAAAGTTTTCAAGGCATTGAACTATTAAGATTAAGTTGCATGTGCAATAAGAATCTTTATACCTTTAATATTTGACAATCATGTCCTTAGTAGTAATAAAATCCAATAGATGTCTTCTTATTGCATGTTATGTGTTTAGAATTAGTTTGCTGAAGACAAGCAAAAAGTTAAGTCTAAAAGAGTTTAGCTGTGAGGTTTTCCATCTTCACTAACTCTAGCTTGTTTAAAGAAAGACGCCAAGTCAAATTTTTTATTTTTCCTTTTTGTTTATTTTTATTTTATTTTATTTTTTTCTTTTTGTTTATTTTTATTTGCAGCTAATTTTTTTCTTTTTGACTTCATGTTTATTTTCCTATTTTATCTTTATTTGTTTACTTTTAATTATATGTTTACATTGCTCAAGGATAAGCAATGACTTAAGTGTGGGGGAGTTTGATCTGCCACAATTTGTTGTAGCAGATTAGGCCCAATTCTATACTTAACGAGCTAGTCTTATAACAAATTAATATAGTTTTTATTAAGTTTCATATAGTTTTTATTAAGTTTTCCTTCTTAGGACCTAGTGAATAAAAGGAGCATTTTTATGTGTTCTATGACCTTCTAGGCCGATTTGGGCTTAAAGGAATACTAAAATGTTAATTAAGTGTGCAGGATATCATCCGATGTTGCAACATAGAGCTAGGATGTCGTAACACAGCAAGCAAAATACCCAAGGAGCAGTCTCCTGAAGATGTCGTGACATAACCTTGAAGACACCAAACATAAAACAAAATGCCTTCGATATCGCGACACACCTGTGATGAGGCCAATTTAATGAGCAATGGTGTTTTCATCTACAACACCTAAATTAAGAAGTTTAATCATCCTTACTTGACCTAATTAGGTCATAATACACGTAATCTGTAAATACTTGCTCAGAACAACACATTAGGGGACAAGGATTCTTAGTTTTTTATTCTCATTCTTAGTTTTACCTAGTTTACGTTATGTTCTTGTAAGCATAAGATCCTATTTCAAAGTGAGACTTTCACGAGCGGAGATTGTTCTAAAGCCACGCCTTCATTGATAAATCTATGAGCATCTCTTCCCTTTATTCTATTATTTATATTTCTTCCTTTAACATTGTTAATTGAATGTTTGTATAAAGATTAGAATCAATTTATACTTTATACATATTTCGCATGTTTTAATTGTACTAAACTAATTAATTGATTGACAGGTAGAGTTCAATTTGGATTGGTTAGATCTGGTTGAGTGCAATTAAAACCTAAGATTAACGACCCTAGGAAGTCATTTAGGTAAGAATGAACCCGAAATCGGTATTGCCTACCAAGTATAACTCAGTAGATCAGTGGTTAGGGATGGAAGAACTTAAAACCTAGGCTTGACAATCTTAGGAAGTCATATAGGTGGGAATTAACCCAAAATCAGTATTTCCTATCCGTGAAAACCTTACTTTACCCCGAACTGAACTATGTCATCGATAGGTCAATAGACCTTGTGAACTAGTTACGTTAGTTGAAGGCTGAGAAGCCCTACTAGGTTAATAAGTAATCAACTATTTAGAACCCTAAATCAATAATTAATCAGGTAAAATAATTGGATCTAGGCTAAAGGAACTCGCATAGTCAAAACAAGGGTTAGGAGAAGTCGATACATGAACTTAGCAGTAGGTTTAGGTTTAGTTCAATTCATTTAGTTCATTATTACTATTATTATCATCCTGCTTCCAGATTAACACTACTAATTCATGACTCGAGTATACTAGTAGTTATTTTTTATAATCGGCTTAATAGCAGTTTTTCCTGAACTACAATCCCTAGGGTACGATCCTCGGAATACTCACCAAGTGTTTCGTTGTAAACAAACTATATTACAACTTGACCTGTATACTTGTGGACACCTCCTTAATTTATATATTTAGTTGCAGTATTCTCACTTTCGACATTGGTACGTCGAGAGGCAGTCATTTAAGCTTGTGGAAACACAAGTGATTGGTTAGGAGCATGTTAATAGGATTTTTTTTTAATAAACTGTAAATTTTGTTTGATAATAATTGATTTTAAACTATCTAATTTTAGACTAATTAGTTCAATTTATTACACTGTAAATAAATTTAAGATGTTAGTTATACCAAATGATAAATAAATCTATAAATAGTATGCATGTTTACTTGAATTATAGGTTGTAGAAATTGATAGACTTGGTTTATTTAATCCATGTATGAAATTACATAGGGATGACCTAAGTATTGTTTGGTAGACATTTCTGAGCCAAAAAGCTATCAGCTAATATTTTCCCTAGTACCTAGTTTGAAGTCGTAATCCATTTTCTTGATGAACCAATAATGAAAACATGAGCCTAATAAATAATTTATTTAACCTTTTTTTTCTTGTTCCTTGCACGCATTAGACGTCCGACCATTAATACTGAAGGATTAGGTAGATACATCACGATGGTTTCAAAAGAAAAAAATGAGTGAAGCTAAGAAATTGTATGATGTAGTGAGTATAAGATTTTTGAGCTTGTATAAAAAAAAGTAAAATGTCAATCAAGAAAATCTCGAAGAAAAAAAAACAAAAACAAAATGAGTTGGAAAAAAAAGTACGCTCACATTTGTTTGAAAAAAAAAAAGCTTGGATGATTATACTCATGAATACTATACCAGGCCTTGGTGATGGAGAAATAAGGAATGTGAGAGAAGTGGATATAAGGTTGTGAGATTTTTCGAAATTGGGGGAGTATTGGGGATAATATAATGTGCCAAACTACTTTCATACTTAGCTATTTTGTTTAAGTCTATTCTTGATATCCAAACCAACCAAGTCGCAGAACGTTACAAGCCGAAAAGTCCTATATGACTTAGGTAGTACTTTATACGGATGACATTGCGCCAAATTTTGATATTTTTACCACTTTTATTCATTTGAACATAATTGTATATTTATATATTTGTTTTGATGGACACTTATATTTAATATTCTTTTATTTGTTTGCTTTGTAATTTAATGAACTAACTCGTCTAATTTTAGAAATTGGAAGTTAATTGTGTATCATGCTAGACTTATATGCTTATTTACATTATCTTGTTAATATATTTCTATCCAATTTCTTGTATTAAGCTAGCTCAGATACATTTTATTTTCTTTCATGTTTATTTCCTTTTTTTTTTGTTTTATTTTGTTTAGTTTGCTTAAGGGCAAGCAAAAACTTAAGTATGGGGGTATTTTATCTTCTGTCAAATGTAGTAGTCATTTTGGTATATTTCTACACTTAAGTAGCTTGTTTTCTAAATATTTTCGTATTTATTATTACATTTTTTGAATTTAGTAGTTAGTACTAAATATAAGTAAAATAAGTGTTTTTAACACATTTGTGAGTGTTGGTAACCTATTAGGTCAACACGAGCCTTAGGTAGTTTTAATTTGTGTAATTGAGTATGCAGGATGCTAAATTTAGGGCCCAATGGAATGGACGTAAGATCAAGGGGCGAGTGTGGCACAAGCTTCCCGATCCACTAAAGTACAACATGAACCCAATAACCCATGCATGTCGTGTCGCACCATAGTGGAACCCAAACATTTTGAGGCTATTTTTCATCCATAGAATTAAGCTTATACGAAGACCTAGGACATGTTGAAAACCTATTTTGGGCTACTAACACTTCTATAAATAAAACCTTAGGGGTTTGATGTAACTAAGTCATCTTAGACGCATCCAAAAACCCTCATAATTTATGAGTAGGATTTAGATTAAGTTTTCTTTTATTTTTCTTAAAATGTTTTGTTCTTTCCTCTTGGAATCAATTACGATCCAAGATTTCTTTTATTCAATCAAATTTATTCAGTTTATTTTCTGTTGCAATCAACAAAATTTAATTTCCCAATCTAGAGATTCGCAATTCTGCTATTAATCAATACAAATCAGGATTTTTCTATATCTCTTTCTTCTTTTGGTTTATTCATGTTATTTACATGTTTATATCAATTGAGTTTGATATTATGAATACCATGAGTTGCTAATTCCCTTTACGAGGATTAACGAATGGATGGAGAAGTGATTAACAGAGGATTAAAAGTTTTTCAATCGGATTACTTGGTATAAATTACATTCTTAAACCCTAGGCTTGACAATCCTAGGAAGTAATCAAAGGTTAAATAAGGTCGGGAGATAAGTTTGTTGAGTAAATCGTAATTTATCTTGGTTAAGAAAGTGAGGTTGAGAGATAAGCGAATATCAACCAATTAATTAATCAGTTAGAGGCTAGGAGGTTATAATTGGTTAGTTAATAGCTAATCCACCCTAAAACCTAATAACTCTTGAAAAGATTTATATTTAAGACCTCTAGATGGAATTAATTATTTAAAATTAAGTGAATACATCTACATTTTTAGGATATTTTTAGAACATTGCATAACAAAGCTTAGATTGCGCTACAATGGTCATTATTTGTTACTTTCATCACTTGGGGAGGAAAGGTGTGGTTTTGTGTGAATACAGGTGTAGGAAGAGCAAGAAGATGAAGAGGAAAATAATGGAAGTGAAACATTACTGCAGCAATTGGCAAGATTGATTGCCAACAGAATTTCCATGGCAATTTTGGGAAAATGACTTAGCACTCTATTCACATCACTCTCAGCCAGCTAGACGTGTACCAAAAAAACTAACCTAAAAAAAGGAATGAAAAATGTGTGCTGAGGTGGGAAAAAGGGGAGAGAATTTTTGTGAGAAAGAAATCGGTGACAGCAATCCTCTCTATGCAAGAAGAAAGAAAACTCCATTAGAGAATTTTAGAGAAAGAAATGGTAGTAGCTAAAAAGAGCAGAATACAGATGTGAAGAAGGGGAAGAGACATCTAATAAACTCTAAATTATACATATTTCTATCCCACATTTAGCACATTTATGGATGGATTATCATTGAATTTGTGGAATTTGATGCTCCTAATCCTTTAATTTCATGTTTTATACTTAGGTGAGCATAAGGAAGAGAAAAGAGCAAGGAACGGGCCAAAAACGGGCAAATTAAGCCCAAATCAATAATCAACACGGCCTGGAAGTTCGTCCCACAGGCATGGCACACGGCCGTGCCACTTTAACAGGCTCGAGCACGGCCGCCACATCGACTCACACGGGCGTGGCACACGGGCGTGTCTCTGTCATGATGAAGTTCAATTTCACTCGGAAAAGGCTACTTAGGGGCTAAGAAAGACATTCTAAACTCTATATAAAGACCCTAAGAGACCACCACAGGAGGATGGTAGAGGACATTATTCTCATCAAGGGTAAAGTCTTCCCGCCAAGATGGAGAGCTAAAGGCAGGGAATTACTCGAAGGAAAGCCGATTGATCCATCTCAGAAGCTAAGATCTACATCAAGACAGAAGATCTCCCTTCAATCCTTTCAAGAGTTTTGGGTTTTCTTATGTTTTGTTATTTTCTTTATTCTGAGATGTTTCTTTTTATAAATATGAACTAAAACCCCAAATATCTAAGGGGAATGAAACCTAAGACGAATCTTGTTATTGTTATCTGAACTATATGATAAATATTTGACTTGTTCTTAATTGTGTTTTTAACTCTTGAATTGATATTTTTGGGATATTCATTTAAGTCGAATGTGCTTATGCAGAGGAGCAAAAGTACCTGTATAGGAGTAAATCCAACACAATTAAGCGGAGTTGATCGCAATCCTAGACATAGGACGACGAAAATTTGCCGAATTAGAGTCAAATCTAATATGGGGATCCATAGATCGAGTTAATGCAAGACTAAGGGTTTTAATTAGAAAGAGATTTCAATTAATCAACCTAAGATTAGTTGTTCTTATGCTCGACGGAGGTATTAACATAATTTAAGGATCTCTACGGATCAAGTCAAATGAAGAAATCATCTAGTTCAGAGTTAGATAACAAGTGAAGTCTAGGTGGATTCTTCCTTAGGTATTGCCTTCATCAATCAGTCTTCTCAAAGCAATTTCTCAATTTACTTTTTGTCTCATCCTTAGTTTAGTTTAGAGTCAATTAGTTTACAACTAAACCCTTTTTATTTCTTAGGCTAGATAATAGGGAGAAAGTCATTACTAGTACTTTTAGTTCATTGGATTCGATATTCTGGTCTTGCCACTAGCTATACTACTATTCGATAGGTACGCTTGCCTTTTATCGTGATAATAGTTAGCCTTTTAGGTACGATCAATTTATTACTTCATCACATCATGATCAACATCTATCTTGGATTCACGAACGATCAAAAAATAAAAGTGAAGCTAGAGCGTGGCGAGAAATCCTGCAATTCTGCCTTTAGTTTTCCTGACTTTTGTGATTCAAATTTCTTTAAATGTTAATGAATAATTTAAATTCAGTTTTTACTTTTCCACCCATGAACTAAATCTTTTCTGGGTTGGAATTATTTAGATGGATGTTTATCATCTTTAATGTTCATGATTTGAAATTGCCTATATCACTCTTTCATTCGATTTATGCCTATTTTAAATACATGCATGCAAGCTCTAGACATAGTTGATTGTATGTTGTGTTCATAGATGTATTTTTTAATTCTGAAAAGGTTAAATATACTGGATCTAGAATCATGTAATGCATGTGAATATTCGACAAAATACTCATAGCACTCTAGACATAGATGATGCAAATTGTACAGAGAAGATCGTTCATTACAGTTATTAATCCAGAGTTCTGTAGTCATACAATAACTTAGATTTCTAACCTAAATCCAGCTATCGAAAGAGGCAGGTTATAGTTGTAATTCTCTGAGTAGTTGATTAGACAATATTTTGCCATGACATTATTTTGATATGAGCATCTCACTTGAATAATTCCAGCCCTATTCATTCAACAACAAAATTACTCTTGCTTTTCTCTGTAATTTGCCACTACATTTTATTCGTCATATCAATTTTCTGTTTTTTACATTAAATTACATTAATTCATTATACCAACTTCTTATTCAGTTTAAAAGTATTTCCTACTATTTAGTATAGTTAATAGGATTATAATAACTTAATCAATTTCTTACCAATTTTCAATCGCTGTGGAAATGATACTTACTTATCACTTTATTACTTGAATGACATGTACACTTGCACAATTGCATTAGTTATTTACACACAACAAAACCCGAATCTGAAGTTAATTACAACCCCTAAAATTAGTTAATCTTCCTGATTGGTTTAATCGGTTTTGCCATTTGTTTATTTTATTGTTTAGTTATTTTAGTTATTTAATTTTTTATATTCATCTCTTTTTTATGATTTATCATAATATATAATTTAATTATTACTATTTAATCTTATTATTGTAAAGAGGTTTTCAATAGATTTAATTCATCCTCCCTTAGGTAAGATCCTCAAAATATTTCCCTGTTTTCCGTTGTAACACATTACTATATTACAATTTGACCCGTATACTTGTAGACACCACTACTTTATTTCTTATATTTTTGGTGTAGTATTTTTCAGTCAAATGTTTGCACGTTTGGCAATGGTCACTAAATGTCCCATTGTCCCCCTTTCTGCCTCCCATCAACCAAGAAACTCAAGAAAGTTGGTGTTCCTAAGCTCATATCTAAAGTAACTGTTGCTGCCAAGAAGCAAGCAAAAACAATTTTGGAGATAAGAAGATAGTACTCTAGGGTGTTGCATATTCCAAAAAATATACTGTATTGATCCTAAAGCATTTTATCGACAAGTAGAATATTGAGCAGAATGGTGTTGTTGATCATGGCATTAATGTGTTCCTACAGAATATAGGTATTTTGGGCTTTGTAAATTATGTCATGACATATGTTAAGAATGCTATATTTGTATTTTATGTTAATTTGAACAGAAACATAGTTGATAAGGACATCAACTTTTACCACAAAGTTTTTTATTCATAGTGAATGGTACAACTTTGGTCCTACTAAAATAAAAAAAAAAAGTTTTAAATTTCTTCACTTTGAACATGGCGGATCTTGATGAATCTCTTGACCAAACAATAACCCTAACAAACAGTCTTCATCAAACCTACCCTAGAAAAGGTACTCTACACGCCTCTTTACTCCGTACTATATATACAGCTTTGTTTGCTATAAGCACTATAAATTGGCTCCCCAACAGCCAAAGGGACTCTATCAGTAAGAGAATGGTTGTGTTACTAAGAAAAGTAGTAAAGATGATTGAATTTAATCTTGGTTAAGTCATCTTTAATTAAATAATAAAGTTTGCTGAAAAGATTTATCACAATTTCCTTCTACCTTACCCCTCACTTATCTTCCAATTTCTCTACTCTCAAAATCCTCGAATAGTTCAAGCTACAAAGTAATTTAAGAAGCTTGTACTTGAATTAAACTTTTCCCATAAATGGCTAGACAGAAATCACATTGTAAACGAAGCAATAAAAGAAGCTTTAGGTTTCGATTTAGACAATGCATAAAGGAAGATGGCCCATCTCAAAAAATGCCAATCGTTGTAGGTACCAAATCTATCCCTTCAGGCATGGGACAAAGGATAATTGCTGAGCTCAACTCATATATTGAACTCCATCAGACATTGTGAAAAACTGCAAGTAAAAGTTAAAATTGTGAAAAAATTATCAACAAGGAAAAGGCTTTGAGGGCTAATCTTCTTTCCCTCTCTATTGATGAGTAATTTTGTTAAATTTGTTGATAAAAAAGGGGGATAAATGATGGTGCAGCTGAGAAGCAACAATTGAGGGGAGGTAAGTTGTTAAGCAGAGTTCTTTTGATGCTTTTGATTTTGAACTGTTATTTTAGAATTTCTTTTGGGATGACTGCAATCCTAGTTGCTACTCTTGATTTTGCTATTTTTTTTAACCTGCCTTTAATGATTATGGTAAATGAATTGTTATTATTATTTTTGCTTTATTTTCCTTGTTTCATTAGCTTACATAGTTATAATTATGGTTGGTTGATTATTGATGCACAATTCAAATTTTGCATTAATGATTAAATTCACTTAATTATTATCTAAGTTAAGTTTTTTAGAATTAAGGGGAATAAGCTAAGGGTGAACTAAGGTTAATTGTTGATATAGTTTCTTGAGTTGTATAAGTATTGTTTAACAATTTGCCAAAGGAAAGATTGTTGAAAAATACGAAAGACTAAATGAGTACCTGAAGGAGCTCCCACTCCCTATCCAACTGTGACTATCTAGACTATTTCCATACTTGAGTTATTAGCAATTTATTAAATTGAATTTTTGGCCTATTTTGATATTGTGGAATGTATTTAGCCCATCAATAAAGAACATAACACTTGAGGAAACATATATGAAGAATTGGATTGGATCATTCTTATCTAATCCTTTGGATTGAGAAAGTCAGATTGGATCATTAAAGACTAGTTGCCAACTTTCCTTGTTTACATTATTTTTTATTATTATACTATATTCAACTTATTTAGTAGTTGCTTAATAAGGATTGTGATAGATCTTTTTTATGTTAGTAAGTCTCAAAATATTATATATAATTGAGAGACTTATATAGGTTATTGTACAAATAAATATAACACTTAATATGTTCAAATGAGTAATTTTATTTGATGAGTGCATTGTGATAGTAAAACATGTGGTTTTTCTTGCTAAATTCAAAAGGGTGAATTTAGTGGTGAGAGTATCAATCTCTAAGGTACAAAGGTGAGGAAATTGTCATAGTCGTATGATAGATATAGGTAGAGATGTGCATGGGCCGGCGGCCCGCCCGAAATGTGAGAGGGTTTGGGCAAAAATATAGACCCGAAAAATGGGCTTGGACAAAAATAAGGCCCATTTAAAAAATGGGTCGGGCCTCGGGTAAGGTATTTTTGGCCCGAGCCCGGCCCGGCCCGGCCCGAATTCACTAAATGACAAAAAAATCTACTATTTTTTTTGTTTTTAAATGTTATTTTCTTGTTGTTTTCTCCCTATTTTGCTACCAGATTACTATTATGTTGCTACTATTTTGTTATAAAACTTATTTTATTGTTAATTTTGCTATTATTTTAAAGGCATTTGTTAATTTTGTTATTATTTTAGAGGTATTTGCTTGTTAAGTTGCATCTATCTTAATGTTATTTAAGTCTACATTTTTTTTAAAATTATTTTCAATTTGTTGGAAAATATATTTTAATTTTTTTAGTATTTTTGATGTATTATATATATTTAAAAATTATATAAAATAATATAAAAAATTAATACGGGCAAGCCGGGCCGGGCCCGAGTTTTAGGATTTTTATATGGGTCGGGCTTGGGTAAAATTTTAGGACTATATTTTGGGGCCCGGCCTGACCCTAGCCCGATAAATGGGCCTAAATTTTTAGTTGAGCCCGGCCCGAACTCGGCCCGACCCATGCACACCTCTAGATATAAGTGATGAAAATATTGAATATTTCTCATTGAGCTAAACTCCACAGACGTTCATTGAGCTAAACTCCACAGACATAAAGAAATTGAAGTACGTAAACAATCTTTATATCCCCTGTTTTATTCTACTTATTGCAATGCTTGAAGAAGTACCCAATCCCTTAGCCACTTTTGCCAAGCACTTTTCTTATGTTATTTTCATCAATTTTATAAAGATGAAAAGTATAGATGTGGAGCATGTCCATCTCTTAAACATTGTGCACACATACATATTTAATATTGTACAAAAATAATAAAAATATAAATGTGTATATTCACATGCAATGCATGTAATACCAAAGGCTAGTTTATATCAGTGTTACAATAATCAAAATATTAAAGATTGAAGAATATAACTTACAGTACTATAATATGTCTCTTTGAAACATTGTACAAAGATACTTCTTTATAACACTATACTATTGGCCCAAAAAATTATGATTCCAACCTTTTCTATTCATAAATTATTATTTAATTTAAATATTATTTATATTAAATATGATATATATTTTTATTCTTTATTTAAAAAAAATGAGTTAAATGCATAAACATCCCTAAATTATGATTTTATTTTTAAATTAGTTTTTCAAACTTTAAAATGTTTCAATTACATCTTAAACTATTAATGTGATATTAATTAGGTCCTTTCTATAGTTAAAAGATATATCAAATCTTATGCTGATAATTTTAATATGAAAAATTTTAAAGAAATATAACATTGTCAAATAAATTTGAAAAGTAAAACCTAAAAAAAATAATAAAGCTTTTATAAAAGTTTAAAAAACATTTAAATTAAGATTTTTAAAATGTTTATTTTTACCATATTCCTTTTTTTTCCGAAGATCTGAAGTGTCATTTATAAATTAAATCTAATTGATAGATCTTCAATAGTTTAAGAATGTAATTAAAATTATTTGAAATTTAAAGATGAATTTATTATATAATTAACTCAAAATCAAATGAATGTAAGAAGAAAAGTAATTTGTTTAAATAAGCGAATTTATTATTATTACAAAAGAAAACTTATGGAAAGTACTTTTCCATGTATTTCTATGTCCTTTTTGGTATTCGTTGCTGAAACTGTTTAATACATTGCTTTGTCCGTAGACAATGTGGATTGCACAATCCCCACCCTTTTCATTAGTTGCGATTCACTCAAAAACAGCATCAGCATCCATCATGAATTTCAAATCAAATCAATAAATATATTTTATAACTCAATATACCCTTCATCTCCATTCTACTCTTAATATAAAAACATCCTTTTTTATTATTCAAGATTTTTTCAACAATATTATCTCTAAATAATGTTTTTAAACTTAGATTAACAGTCAAATTGATTGAATCATCAATTTTTAATCTAATTGATTAGTTTGGTTTCAATTAAATAAATGACTAAAATTCATAAAAAAAAAACATATTAAAAATTATAAAATCCAATTCAACCGTTGGCTCAATCGAATTTTTTATCCTGATTCAAAATGATTTGTACATATTCGTGATTCAACCAATCTAATTCGATTTCAACAATTTTATCTCTAAAATTCAAACCTGAATTTTTTGTTGATAATACAACATATTTTACCACCACACCATCTTGTACTCTTTTGATAATAAATAAATATATTGTCATTTTATTCATTATTAACTCCTTTGCCTCAAAGATCTTGTAATAATAACCATTATCAAACTTGATATCATACAAGGTTTGACAATCTTTTACTAATAATTAATTAATGACCCTTTTTTCCCTTGATTTCTAAGAAAACTTTCATTGGGAAAGGGTGCTTCCCCCTCCCTCTCCAATCTCCCTTGTATCTTGTCCAATAAATTAGAATTCAAAGACCAAATCCACAGTTTTTCAACCTTCATTTCCTCCAGCTTCCACTTCCCATTCCCATTCACTATATTTTGGCCGATACATATACAATTAAAATCTCTTCCCTGGGGTTTTCCTTACTTTTTGCTCCATGCATGCTTCCCCTTCAGGCCCTTGTGCTACCTCAAAATTCTCCATGCATGGCTTGGAAAGTATCCCACATGCTCATCTTCACCATTCTTTGGCTCTCTCTTCTCTTGTTATGGCTTCATGAATTCCAAAACATTCTCAACTTCAATTTTAATACCAATACCAGTGGCAAACAACCCAACCCCACAACATTTTCCTTGCTTTCTTCTCATCGTAATCCTTTCATCACTAGAAAAGCTGTTGCTGCTGCCAAATTTGACTTCACTCCGTTTCAGAAGCATCAAGATCAAGCACCAGATCATGCCAAGAAACAATCCAAGCCGGCTGATAAAGAGGTTGATCCGCGCTACGGCGTCGAAAAGCGCCTCGTACCAACCGGTCCAAACCCATTGCATCATTGATGAATGAATGATGATCATATATATTATTTCAGATCAAAGAAAGAAATAAAAACAGGTTACTATATGGACTTTATTTTGTTATTCTTTCCGTTCTTCTGATTATATTTGGTAATCCTTAATTGCTAGCTTTTAGATCACATATATTGATGATATATGTGTGAGATTGTGCTTGTAATTAAATGTATATTAGTAAATTAGGGACAATAGTATTATAATAATCCCAAGACAATAACTGATATCAACATTAGGGTTTTAGATATATATTTTTTCATGGTTATATATGTATGTATATTTCAAGGGAACATATGAGTAGATGTAACGGCACGGCACAGCACAACATAGAAAGCAAATTTCAGCTAATGAGGTTGGTTAGTGTAGAAGGATTAATTGCTTTGTGTTGAAGAACAAATCATGTGGTAATTTGGTTCTTCCAATGCACTCATTGATGGATGATGCCATAGATATGTAGAATTACACTTCACCTTACCCAAAGTGTAGCTTAGCTTTGGGGTGGGGTGGAAATTGGGCCAAACGATGAGGATTTTAGGTGACGGGCACTAATTTAATTTTGGTACGCAAATGCAAATGCAAATGCATATGCAATGCATGTTTCTATGGCTCACTCCTCTTGGTTAAGTTAAAAGGGACTGCTAGCCCTCCCTGAGATGTGCAGAATAGCAAGTCCAAGGGCAACAGTAAGTAAATTTTTCCAATCCATGCGTCTATTTATTCATAAATGGAAACAATTAGATGAACAAATAAAATGGAAAGAAACCAGCAAGAGAAGAGCACAATATTGAGTGGTGAAGCATAACAAACAGCAATCAACAACAATCAAAATATAAGGGTTTGTAGAATACTTGGATTCAAGTGTTAGTACCGAGTATGTATCCCCACAAAATATGTTCATTTCATTGTTTAGGTTTTATCATGTATTGAAATGATCTTTGAAGGGTTATATCGGGAACAGATACTTCTAGGAAAAATGAAGACTCGAAACATTTCCAACGGCTGGGAAAATGAGTTTCTGAAGCAAAGGTAACGAGGACATTTGCTTCATTACAGGAGGAGCAGAGTGAGAATTAGCATAAGTAGCTGATTCTGCCCATATATAATAACAACTTAGCATCTCAGCATTCATGAAATTTACGAGGGGTTTTCAGTTTTACTTTTTTTGTCTGGTATCCAATACTCATATTGTGTTTCGACTAAATTTAGAGTCGAGCCAAGTCAGACCACTAAATAGAGCGTAAAGCGCTCTCTGTATTATTTTCTTCGTCCACCGTATTTGAATCCGAAATCTTGCTTAAAAATATCAAACTCCTTACAATTCCACCTAGCGGTACACCTTTCCCTTCAGAAAGAGGATCTATTTTTTCTTAATTAAAGGGAAGCTACTAGCTTGCATTTGTTAAATACATTAAAACTCCACTACCTTGCAAATATCTTAAAATCCAGATAACAAGAACCAAAAATCCATGCAAATTTGACTCTTGAAATCACTTAGCTACATAATATAAACCATAAAAGTTTACCATCTAAGATTCATATTACAAACAACATCGGTCACTGAATACATCATGATGAAATTAAAGTAACCCATGGATCAATTATACGCAAGCAATATGTAAGAAAACAAAACGAATTCATTCAGCAGCTGTCAAGTGGAGGGAAAGGGGTTGAAGCCACTTCGTACCATTTCGTCAAGCGTCGAAAACAAAGGTTGGGGCAGATTATCCCAGTCATACCAATCCCAGCCGTCGCACTTGTCTGGCTCCGGGTTTTGTGGAACTTGATTAGGGTCCGCCAGCACTGCCCGGAGAAAGATGATGACGTAATGGCAGGGTTTGGATTTTTCCAGGAAGACTTTATTGGTCACTGTTAAGAAGTCTGCTTTCCCCATTTCCAAGCCCGTCTCCTCCATCAGCTCTCTGGCTCCGCACTCTTCGAAGCTCTCACCTGCCAACAATTATTTTGCCCCTTTTTTTTTAATAAATGAAAGCGAAAGAAGTAGAGATGTTAGATGAGAGAGAGAGAGACGGACCAAACTCGAGGTGGCCGCCGGGGAGAGCAAAAGTGGATTCACCGATTGAGGCGCGGCGGCGACCCAGGAGGACCGATTTCCCCTTCAACACGAACAGCACTACACCTACTCGTGGCACGGGCTGTGTTTCCTCCATTCCGAATGACAGTTCAGTTGGTGGGTTCTCTGGACTAGTGATAAAGAGAAGGGAGACTGGGGCAGTCAAAGGTGGTGTATAATATATTATATTATCAAAATGTAAGGGAAAGTGGGCGGCCCAGTCATCTTTCTTTGTTGGTGGGCTGGTTTTAACTTGCTAGTTTGACTTCTGCTTTTTGTCTTTGTCTATCTCTGTCGTCACTGATAACGTTCTTCGTAGTTAGGATGCTATTGTGGAAGTTGCACCGGTTTAACTAAATAAATTATTAAAAATATTAATCGATTTACAAGTTAATTGATTTAGATTGATATCTCAGTTGATCTAGATATGAAAACAATAATATTCAATTTTTTTTAGAAGAAAGATACCTCAATCGATTTAGATGTAAAAACAATAATATTTAACTTTTTTTTAGAAGAAAGATACGTTTATAATACCATACATACGGTGAGATTAAAATATATAAAGAGATGAAATTTTTGAAAATGTATTAAATTCACGATGCCTAAAACTTATGATTCAGATGTTAAATTGATTTGAAAACTTCAAAATATTTTAATTGTATCTTCAAATATTAATATTGTATTAATTAACTATCTATTTAAGTATTAAATATTAGCTTGACTTATATATATATATATATATATATATATTTAAAATTTGACTGTTTTTTAAACATGTTATACATCAAATTGTATTTTCAAATGTTTTTAAGTTTGATGAGCATTTTAGAATCTAGTCCACGGTTTGGAGACATTGGTGTAATTAACCCTAATTTATATTGAAAACAAACACAGCTCCATGTAAGTAAGAAACAATCCAATCCATTGCTGAACTTAAATTAAAAACTTCTAATTTTCATGTCTTGTTCCCAAGCCCATGTTAAAAGATATCAAATAGGATTAAATGAAAAGAATGCAGTAAGGGCGACAGAATTTGAAGGGTGGATAAAAGGCCTGGTAAAGATCATCTACAAACTTCCATTGTTGTTATATTAATGTTATAGTCATGGATACAATTCATTTTCATAGCATCTGAGAGTAACAGATGATGAATGGCTAGAAAGGGCTGACATCATGAGCCAATTTCAACATGAACTCAGGTACAAGGCGTCTTCTTGGAGGCGCCACGGCATCTTTTGCAAGGGCTGCTTCATCTTCACCATGTATGATGGCAACAACATCTTCAAACATCTCATCTCTGCCGCCTCTCATGGGATCCTGATTATTTATTTTACATGTATGTTGGCAGAATATTATACAACATTCACCCAAAATCAAACAAAACACAAAGCGTGGTTACTTCTTCCATTACCTGAAGAAACAAATCTGTGTGAGTCTTTCCATCATACAATATGGATTCTGCTTTCCCTCCAACTCTTCGAAGCGTATCAGCAAAATTTTGACTGCAAGGAGAAGGAAAACTTGTTATAAGAAATCTGCATTTGAATCAGCTGTGACCTAGTCATTCAACAATCACTGCATAGCAACATCATAACAATCTAGATGCAGAAGAAGAAAATGAAAAGTAGTATTGCTGTAATCTATGATGATTATCAGGGGCCTTATCCATGTATGCACATATAATTATTAACGACAAAGGAACAAACATTTAGAATTATGGATTGAGAGGACGGAGATTTAAACCTGGCATCCGCAGGAATAGAATAATCTGCAGTACCATGAAAAAGAATGACAGGAGGAAGGAGGGAAACAGCAGGCTTAACGTTTGAGTCCTGCACCAGAACTTCAGGAGAGAACTGATGCAAAGAATCTTCCCCTTCCATTATGCTGTATGAAAATGCAGGGACGATTCTTCAATTGAGGGAAACAAACACAGAATGTATCTAAACAAGCTTTTCCTGGAACCAACTTACCTTAAAAAGATTGAACGGTATAAACCTCGAGTATGGAAGTGCTCTATGAGGTTAAAAAGATTGTACCTGTTGGGGAACATTAATGGTAATTGAGTATCAATGAATATACACAAAAAGGAAATTGCTTTATTACATCAAAATTTACTTGCATGTTTTGTATATAATAACATTACAAATGTTCATTCCAAATAGCTAATGGCACTAAATGAAGGGGCAATGAGAAGGTAAAAAACTTAATGCATTTAGCAAGGAACCAAAAGATAGACATGAGCCATAATGAGGGCTATTAAAGATAATCCACCCTAATATAAAACACTATAATGCTTTGATTATAACCTTTCAGAAGAAAATAGTGCCACATGAATTGAGGAAAATACATCAATACGGTTTATCTTTGAGTCAAATTTGAAATCAGAACTGATTCCATTATTATTGTGAAGTTATTGTAGAAATCAGAGTAATTCTCTGAATTTACTTCTTAATTGAATAGAACATATTACAACTTTTTATATACAACCTATGTCACTACTTTAGGAAACTCTAAGTTAGGAAAGATACTAAAAAGGAGATATGATCCCTTAAAGTAAGGGATTGTAATAAAAAGAATATCTACAAAATATTCCTAAAATATTTACAGAATATTCCTACACTCCCCCTCAAGCTGGAGAATACACATTGTATAATCCCAGCTTGAATAGGAATTTATTGAACACAGGCTTTGGCAAAGCCTTGGTAAGAATGTCTGCAATCTGTCCTTCTGAAGGAATGTAAGAAAGAGTGGCTGTCTTTTTGTTGACTTGATCAGCAATAAAATGCCTATCAATCTCAACATGCTTTGTTCGGTCATGTTGAACTGGGTTCTTGGCAATCTGAATGGCAGATTGATTATCACACAAAACTTCAAAGTGATCCTCCTGATTTACGCCAAGTTCTTTTAGTAATTTAAGTAGCCAAATTCCTTCGCATATCCCCAAAGCTAGTGCTCTAAATTCAGCTTCAGCACTACTTCTTGAAATAACAGATTGTTTCTTACTTCTCCAAGTTGTAAGGTTACCCCAAACAAACGTGCAGTACCCACTAGTGGATCTTCTTTCAGTGAGATCTCCAGCCCAACTAGAGTCTGTAAAAATCTTAACAGTTCTGTCTTGTGTCTTCTTAAACATTAAGCCGTGTCCTGGAGTTTTCTTCAAGTACTTGAGAATTCTATTTGCTGCTGCCATATGCTCTTCAGTAGGATTAGTCATGTGTTGACTTATCACATTTACGGGAAAAGCTATATCTGGCCTTGTCAAGGATAAATAGATTAGTTTCCCAACTAACCTTTGAAATTTCTCTCTGTCTACTAAGGACCCATCTTCTTTGTTGAATCTCAAGTTTGCCTCCATTGGTGTATCAGCCGGCTTACAACCAAGAAAACCAGTTTCTTTGAGTAAATCAAGTACATACTTTCTCTGATTGATCACAAGTCCTTCTTTTGATCTTGCCACCTCCATTCCTAGAAAATACCTTAGCTTTCCCAAGTCCTTGGTTTCGAATTCCCTGTTTAACAACTTCTTCAAATTGCTAATCTCTTCCTCATCATCTCCAGTAAGAATGATGTCATCCACATATACAATTAGGATAGCTTTCTTATTTGTAGAAGTTACCTTGATGAAAAGCGTATGATCGGCAAGGGACTGCTTGTAGCCATTTTGAAGAATGACTTTAGTGAACCTCTCGAACCAAGCTCTGGGTGATTGTTTTAACCCGTATAAAGACTTATTGAGCTTGCAAACCTTGTTGCTACCTTCAATAGACTTTAAGCCAGGTGGCAATTTCATATAGACTTCTTCCTCTAGCTTGCCATTAAGAAATGCGTTTTTTACATCCAGTTGGTGTAATTTCCAATCGCAATTTACAGCCAAACTTAGGAGTACTCGAATAGTGTTAAGCTTTGCCACAGGTGCAAAAGTTTCTGTGAAGTCTATCCCATATGTTTGCGTGAAACCTCTGGCCACTAGTCTAGCTTTGTATCGTTGAATACTGCCATTGGAGTTATACTTTACAGCAAAAATCCATTTACAGCCGACAGCCTTTTTTCCTTGAGGAAGATCTGTAATGGTCCAAGTAGCATTTTTCTCTAGTGCACAAATTTCCTCTTCAACAGCCCTTCTCCATTTTGGATCCTTTAGAGCTTCAGCTATGCTTGTGGGAACCTGTTCTTTATCCAAGGTTGCTGTAAATGCTTGAAAAGACGGCATCAATGAATTATAACCAGTAAATTTTTCAATAGGATGCTTGGTGCACTGTCTAACCCCTTTTCTAATAGCAATAGGAAAGTCATCTAGAGTAGTGGACTTACTGATTTCTTCTTCCATTTCGGCAGCTGGACCCAAATCCAATTCTCGGCAAGAATCAGATTGCAAAACAGTCTCAGGGATATGTCTTCTTTTTCTTGTGTAGACACGAAGCTGTTTGGGTGGTGGTGTTTTTGGAAGACTGTCAATTTGAGTAGGTGTATTTTCAGGAAGAGTGTTTAAAGTGGGTGTAGGCGAATTAGTCATAGGTACTACAGGAGAATCAATGGGAGCAGTCACAGGTGACAGATCTGCAGGTAATGGCGAAAAAGATGGCAATTCTGAAGGTTGAGAATAAAGATTAGGAGGAGATACCTGATGTGGCTGAAAATCACTCCATGTCTCCCCCTGAATTTCAGCCTGAGTGAAATAGGGATCCTGCTCATAAAATGTTATATCCATAGTGGTGAAAAATCGTTTAGAAGGAGGATGATAGCATTTATAACCCTTCTTAAGTGAAGAATACCCAACCAATACACATTTTAAAGACTTAGGATCTAACTTGGACTTATTAGGAGCAATATTTTGGATAAAAACAGTGCAGCCAAAAATTTTAAGTGGCAGAATGGAGGAGATAGGCTTGAAATGAGGAAAGTGTTGCAAAAATATAGATTGAGGCGTTTGAAATTTTAAAACCTTACTAGGCATCCGGTTGATTAAATATGTGGCAGTTAATAAGGCTTCCCCCCACAAATATTTGGGAACATTAGTGGTAAATAGAAGAGAACGAGTAACTTCAAGAAGGTGCCTATTTTTTCTTTCGGCAATGCCGTTTTGCTGTGGGGTTCCAACACAAGAACTAATCTGAACTATGCCCTTTTCCTTAAAAAAATCACCTAAAGACCTAGCAAAAAATTCACTGCCATTATCAGATTTAAAGAGCTGGATTTTAGACCCAAATTGAGTGAGAACCATGTTATAAAATTGCACAAAAACACCAGCAGTTTCAGATTTATCTTTCAGCAAATAAGTCCAAGTTATCCTACTGTGATCATCAATAAAAGTGATAAACCACTTACAATTATCAGCATTCTTCACCCGAGAAGGGCCCCAAATATCACTATGGATCAAAGCAAAAGGGTAAGAAGGCTTGTATGTAGAAGGAAAATAAGATGATTTAGTATGTTTGGCAAGAGAGCAAACTGTGCAAGAAAAAGAATTAGGCCTTTTATTAATGAATAGAGCAGGAAACAATTTTGCAAGGTATTGGAAACTAGGATGGCCTAAGCGAAAGTGCCATAACATAACAGTATCAACTTTTCCTAAAGCGGTAAATGACTTGGAGATCTCGATTTTAGGAGAGGTAGGAAGGATGTAGAGACCATTATGCAAGCTGGCCTTACCAATCATCTTCTTCGAGTTCAGTGTCTGCAAAGTACAATCAAGATCATTAAAAATTACAGAGCAATGCAAGTCTATGGACAGTTTACTAACAGAGATGAGATTGCACGCCAGATTTGGTACAAAGAGAACATTTTTAAGTGCAATCTGTTCATTGAGAATAACAAAGCCATGTCCCTCTATTTTGCACAAGGTACCATCAGCCGTTTTGACAGCTTTACCAAAGGTATGGAAAAAATTGTGAAACAATGCCTTGTTACCAGTCATATGATCCGTAGCACCAGAATCGAGGATCCAATTAGGAGTCAGCTGGGAGGAGAAACATGCAGTAGAAGAAAGGTTACCTTCTGGATCTTTTATGACCAGATTACCCTTACAAGACCCTTGAAACTTTCCAAATAGTTTTTGAAGTTCAGCAATCTGTTGTTGAGTGAAGCTAGTGACAGAGGTGGCAGCGACAAGGCTTGATTTATTATCTCGAGAGTGCTTGGACTTCCAGTCCTGTGGCTTACCATGAAGCTTCCAACACTTCTCCTTAGAGTGGCCGGGCTTTTTACAATGATCACACCAAGGTCTCCCCCGTTTGGAAGTGGGAGATGATTGATGGGTCAGTAAGGCAGATCTTTCAGGAGTGGAATATGGTTCATCAGACAGCATCACACACCTTCGGCTTTCTTCCTTCTTGACCATAGAGAAAGCCTCTCGAAGTGAGGGAAGAGGAGAAATAGCCAGGACCCTGCCGCGAACCTCGTCCAGGTCCTTATTTAAGCCTTGGAGAAATTGAAAAAGTCGTCGTTGAGTGACAATTTGCTGATAAAGAGCAGCATCTCTTGGATCTACCCAATCATAATGTGCATACAAATCTAATTGCTGCCAAAGAGCAGTAAGGGTATTGTAGTAGAGAGTAACAGGCATGGTGCCTTGCTTAAGGGTGGCTGCTTGATCTTCAACATGATACAATTCGGCAATGTTATCCGTGCTAGAGTAGGTTTCGCGGACTGCACTCCAAATTTCAGCGGCTGTGGTGTAAAGAAGAAAGTTTCTGCTTATACTCGGGGTCATGGAATTAAGGAGCCAAGTCATAACCTGACCATTGTCACGCATCCACTTAGCAAAACCAGCATCAGTCACAGCAGGCTTCTTGATTTCACCAGTAGCGTAGCCCAATCTTTCTCTGCCCAAGAGAAAAATCTTAACCGATTGGGACCATTCAAGAAAATTGTTGCCAGTCAATCGATGGCAGGTGATAGTCAGACCAGACGAATCTGATGGAGCATCGGAACCAGAAAAATTTTCTGGATTGGAAGTAATCTCCGAAGTAGGAGAAGGAGTTTCGGACATGGTCTAGGTTGAAAAAGAAATCGTAACCTAAGCTGATACCATGTAGAAATCAGAGTAATTCTCTGAATTTACTTCTTAATTGAATAGAACATATTACAACTTTTTATATACAACCTATGTCACTACTTTAGGAAACTCTAAGTTAGGAAAGATACTAAAAAGGAGATATGATCCCTTAAAGTAAGGGATTGTAATAAAAAGAATATCTACAAAATATTCCTAAAATATTTACAGAATATTCCTACAGTTATATTCAATATGAAGTTAAAAGTTTCAAGACCAGATTCATGGTAACGAAGAAAATAACAGTATTTTTTAAGTTCCATGCTGGTTAAGTTCCATGGTTATAAAATTTTTAATAATTACCCTCCAGACAAACCGAGGTAAGCTTTTATCTGGGACACACTCCAAGAAACACTGTCGCCTTCGCCAGTCTCTTTGATTGCCTGGTTTACAAGTGTGCAAGCAGCAATATGTGCACCAGCTGATTGCCCCATAAGATAAATCCTGGCAAGACAAACCATGAATAGAATATTAATTAGTATGATACAAATTAAAAAAAGGGAATATTACTAATCCTCTACCTGTTGGGATCACCTCCATATTCAGAAATATTATTGCAAATAAATGAGATGCCCTGAGAAGCATCCTCCACCATGTCACTTATTGTACCCTGTGGAAAATTTCTGCAAGCAGATTCCAACTATTAGAAAAAGAACACTTCAAGCATAAATTTAAGACGGTAACCAACAGGATCTCTTAATATTAATGGACTGACCAATAATATCAAGATTTAAACCACATGAAGTGGTTATGTTGCAACTAATCAAACAATATGAATTTACATATTACCCCAAGAAATATTCATTGAGAAGTGCTAAATTTTGCATTCAGAACCATTTATCAAAATATAGCTTACCAGTTTTGTAAAAAAAATGGAGATTATAGTCATTTTAGATGGAAAACAAAATATCATGAAAAAAATGCAGCCTTTTAGATATGTAAAAGTGCATCAAAGACATTTCAAATGACAAAACCATTAGTGAAAGTCACCACATAGATATCTCCAATGAGATAAAAACAAAAAGGTAAAACATTTTGAAGAAGTTTTAGGTCAGACCAAGTGAAGGTAAGATAACGAAATTGTATTAAAAGATCATTCATGCCTTAAATAGGCAAATAATTTACCCAATATGAGCTTCAAAACTAAACAAGCCAAGAAAAAAAATTGTAAATAACGTGATCTAAACATGAGCCCAGCTGATGATCAAAGATAAGAAAAGGTTAAATTTTGCAGTCATCAGATCATGGAGGCTTCTATACGCAATTCTTAAGATGCTCAAAGGGCCAGCTTATAACAACAGTTATACTGTAAAAATATATGGTAAGGAGGTCAATCAGAGAAACTTAATCAAGAACAATGGTTATCGAACCAGTAAAATAGTGTCATCTCTACAACACAATGTCATTGCCTTAAAGTGACATATTTTACCTGTAGTCTATGCATGCCACTATGATGTCTCTTTCTGATAACTGTTGACCTAAAAGAGAACCCCATGCTTTATAACTGCATTAAGAGAAAAGAGCTCTATTAAGCAAATCAACGATAAATCAGCAAGCATAAACCAAATAAGAAGCCAAACAGGTATAATGACAGAAAGAGTAGCCATAGGCCTCTGAGAATCATCAGAACTTGATTTGGCAACGGTAAAAGAAAAAAGTAATTACTATATTAGAGGTTATACTTCCCCTTCTGATTATATGAGTTACTTTTCATTCTAAGAATCTTCAGTATCTTTCAGTATGATCACACAACAAATTTGAAGCTTTTAATTTCCAATAAAACTCAAAGGAGAGCAGTCTACCACTACAATTGAGAATTTCTACTACGATCCATATATATGACAAATAGCTCACCCAATAATCCAAGCCCCACCGGTTATAAAAGCTACCACGGGTTTTGTCCCTTGGCTGGTTTTAGGCAAATAAAGATCAAGCCTGCAAACAAACTTTGAGTTATCGATGCCTGAAATTCCAATACAATTGCAAGGGCATACATACTAACCGCTTGGAAATGCAAAAGAAATAGACAATCAACTTTACCTATTTCTAGGCTTTTCACCATATATTATGCTCCTACGGACCTGTCTGGAGAAGAAGTAGTAAAAAGCAACTGCAAAAAGGAAAAGTAAGCTCATTATGCTATTTTAGATCCATCAAGTCAAATGTAAACTGAACAGAGAAATGCAGTGTCTCAAATTATGGTTTTGTTTGGTTCTGACTTTTGCTCTTTGCCTTTTGCTTCCAAGAAGATTGCTATAAAGCAAAATCATAATTGATTAAAAATGACTAAAATCTAACATGATTGTTCCATATAAATCTTAACATGTGCACTTTTTATTCAAAGAAGTTACATTTTAGTTTACATTAATCAAGAAGGTAGTTTGTTTTCGTAGCCAAATGCATCTTTTTCCTTTTTTCTACTAAAGCAAACAGCAAGTAGTAAAAGCAACAATTAAAAACAACAGTAATAAATAAATATGAATATATGTATAACCTTGAATAAAACCTGGCATGAGCAACATAGCATAACAACCAAGGGCAAGGAACCTTGTGATCCATCTATAGCCTACCCTGAAAATAGTCAACGATTAGGACACATCTCATAGAAAAGTTGAACATAAAAGTCATATTAGCAGCCCAGCTGACAATAAAATAATAACAATAAACTCCAAGTCCTTGAGCGACATAAAAATGATGAAGGCATACTGATCTTGAAGTTTGAAGCCTCATGTATGAACGTACTTATATATCTCTTTCAACTAACTCCAAAGATTGAGTTTGTTAAATAATTATATCTCCTTAAAGAACTCATGTATATTCTCCTCACATTCATCAAGATTTTTCTTGAACAACAACGCATGAAACTCTGTTCCTACATCTTCACTAGTCAGCTAACTAATTCATTTCCTGATATTGCCAAAAAGAATACCCTCAATTTCAGCTTAACCATCTCTATTCACTTTTCTCCTAGCTATAAGACAAAGATTCTTTTCGGTTTCCCTAAAGTTAAATTGCAACATTTCTTCATTGAAAACTTTGAATGGGTGTTAATTAACAGCAGGAATACAGCTTCATCAATAATCATCATTGGATTTTCCAAGGTAATACACTATGTTACTTGGAACTGACAATGAGTATTTTCCTAAGCTTGTCCATATATTTGGAGTATCATATCCCTATCCCCATACTCATGTGTTTGAAAAGATACAAGTACTTAAAGAAATGCAGAGTCAGAGTGCAGAGACTTTTACATAAACGGTCATCAATCACTAGCATAAAAGTTAACACCCCTTACAGCTCCAGGTATCAAATGAACACATTTCAAGCCCAGGTATTAAATTCATGCATGCCTCTCAATCTATGAGAAAGATTCCAAGCCCAAGCATATATAATCATAACAATACACAGGAGAAGAATCGCACCCGAGATAACTAAGGAGCTTCAAACATAATCCAGAAAGGTAAAACGTCTCGGCAGCAACATGACCCACTTCCCGGCTTATAGACTGGCGGGGAGTCTCATCGGCTAGCAAAGCGAGCGAGCTATCACTGGAAGTCCGGAGAAATCTCTGCTGATGGTTGTTGGCAAAAGAAACAATATTGTTGTTAACATTGCTTGTGGAATTGTAACTCGAAGCTCTGGGTAGGACAGGCGTAATAGGAATAGCCTTTTCAGGATCGAATTTTGACGAAATGAGGATGGTGGCCAATGGGTCAGCATCGATCTTAGCTTTGACCACCGTTGTGGCTGCCGATGCGGAGGAGGAAGGGTGGCTGGATATGGGCAAGATTGGAGATGGCATACCTTTTTGTTGGTTGTTTTCGAAGCTTGAGGATGAATCCTTGAATTGGATTTTGTTAGCAAATACTAGTTTAGTTGTTCATGATGGTTTGTTTGTGGGAAAAAATGGGCCTCGAAAATTACTGTGTTAAATTCGAGGAAATCTCAGCGCGGGTTTACGGTGGAGCCGAAGAAAAGCATGGATGCGATGGAGAAATGAGAAAAAGGAGATGGTTGAAGGGAATTGGAGGGTCAGTAATGGCTGGTGGCGATTGGCTGAATAGCCCAATTTCTGGGTTGCCACATGGAGGTTTCTGTTTGGTAGTAGAAACTAGACAAGTCTGTTTTCTTGGAATTTGATGATTTCGTAGAAAGTTGGAAACTTGGACGAGTAATCCTAATCTATGGTATTAACCAATGGTCAAATTTCGCTTTCAGTCCCTGTGCTTCAATGAGGCTTGATATGTAATCCTTATACTTGAAAAGGGTTGAAAATAGAATCAGCATTTGTTTCAATTTAAAGATCATTAATGTTATCACAACTCACAACTAGACTCGATAAATTGGTTAAATTGAAAATCGGTGGTTCAAGTTGTCCAATTGGTGATATATAATTGAAAATTAGAGTAAATAGTTATAAATCAGTAAAAAATTGAAAGAAAATAGTGGCCGGTTATGATTTTTTTTATATTTTTATGAAGTTTTTATTTTTATTTAGTTATTATTGAACTGATGGCTTAATCGGTTAAATTTAAAATTAATTGTTTGATTAATTGAATCACTGATTTGATTTAATTTTTACAACATCGTTTATTGTTGAAAATATTACTAGTACATTAAAAATTATCATCAATACACCTACATAATCATACCAACTTTAGAAGCAAATCATTATGGATCCAATACACATACCTTATATTAAGGAAATTTTGACAAAAAATACTAATAATGTCTATGATTAGAATAAAATTTTGTAATCAAACAAAAAAATAGTAGAAATTAATTATTAACTTTTTAAGGAAAAATTTAAATCTTAATTTTTATAAAAAAAATATAATCACTAAGGATATATTTTAACCTAAACTAACTTAATATCCTTATAATTCTAAATATTTTGCTTAACTAAGTTGTTATCTTTGAATATTGTGATTAAAGATGATAATAGAGTAGGGGAAGTGAATGTTGCTAAGTTAAAAATGTATATTTGCGAAGATTTTTGTCAAAGTTCATCTATATTTGCAAAAGATTAATCAAGTCTATTTTAAGTCCGTCCATATTATTTTAAAATTTTTAAAATGTATATTTATATCATTTTAATTTAACATTTAATAACTTTATATTTTTTATTTATTAAAAATTTTTATATAGTCATCTTAACATTATTTTAATGTTTATATTAGACTAGTATTATATATTTAGTATAGGTTTATTTTTTAAATATGTTATAAATTACATAATATATACAAATAATATAATATAAAAATTTATAAACTTAAAAACAGCTGGATCGGGCTTGAGTCTTGAATGTTTTGCCCAAATCCCTAAAATTTTGGGTAGGCTTTCGGGCCTAGGCAGGTAGCCCGACTCATAAATAGGTCTAACCACATCTACCTCCACTTTAAAATTGGCATGCTTCGTCTTATGATAATCACTTGTCTCAGACTATCATGTAGGGCCTATCCAAATTGTTTTTAGGTGGTGGAATTGAATAATAATTTTTTGAGAAATCAAAACATAATTTTATAATATATTAATTTATGATTTCATCATTTTTAGAGGGATTAAACATAATTTTCTTCTTTTGGAAGTCAAAATACAAATTTACGACTAAATTACCAAATAAAGCCCTTTAAAAAAAAACAGAAATAAGCCGATTTTTTTGAAAAAATACTGGAATGGGTTGTTTTTTATAAAAACACTTCCAACTGGAGTCTTTTTCAGGGAAAAATTGTTTTCCTCGTGTTTTATTAGGGTTTTCTATAAAATTTAAGGTTTTAAGGTTTATTAATTAGGGTTTTAGAGTTTTGTTATTATGGTTTTAGGTTGTTTAGATTTCTTAAGGTTTTAGGGTTAGGTTTTAGGGTTTTAATTTGATAAAATGTTAACCTAATAATTGTAATAATTGAATTTGATATTTAAAATATTCATATTTATACCAATCGTATATTATTTTTTATTAAAAATTGAAACTCGAAGTACTAAACAATTATTTTTGATAAGATGGGTTCTGAAAAAAATGCCCCAGATTGTGGGGGTTGAAATTTGTAAAGAAAAAACACTCTAAGCAGGACGTACTGTTAGCAAAAGTATTGAAAAGAGCGTCTAGCTAGAAACGTGTAAAACATATGGTAAATACTGAAGCAGAAAAATGTCCAGCATATGGTGCTTGTGTGAAGATGATAGGGTTAGAATACGCACCAACTAGAAGCGTGTAAAACATCGAGGATGGATGTCTAACAATCCAACCTAGCATAAGACTAGAAGCAGAAAAATGTGGTACAACATATGGTGCTTGTGTGAAGATGATAGGGTTAGAATATGCACCAGAATAAGATGGTAAATACTGAATTAGGGGGTGGTGTAGGCATCGATGTTGAGGCCATCAGTGCTGGTTCTTACGTGGGTGCTGATGATAGACCCGCCTCGCCAACCCTTAGGTTTAAAAAGGGCTATTGTAACCTACTCATACGAGGATACTGACGCCCCACTTCTTTCCCATACAAATATGGCTTGCCATAGATCTTAAACCATGGCATGTACTCCAGATCGCATGCTAACTCCAAAATAGTAGTAGGTTCATAAGTAGGTAAAAAATTATACCGACTATTCCACATGTTGATATGTTGGGAGTGGAATACCAACCAATTCTCATCCAGTCGCCACAAGTCGATAGGATGCAGATCATCAAGGTTTTGAGGTGCCATAGGAATTGACTGTCTGAATCCAAACTACCACAACACTTTATTAGTCCCATGCATCTCTATAGTAACATACACTACCAATGGGACCTTCACGTGCCAGGTGTTGGGATTCTCAGGGATTACTTCTTGAATTGTCGAATCCTCGTATGGTGTCCATTCAAACTATATTAACGTGATAAAAACATTAGTTATATATATATATACTATTAAATACGAAATCGACTACATTATTTGTATATAGTTCAAAATTAAATAAATACATACCTCCGCTTCCGATCATTGGTTTAATAGAAGCCGTATATCTTGAAGCTCAATAGGTAATCTCACATGACTCGATGCATGGTTCCACCTATTTAAATAACTTATTAGCATGATAATTTTAATTTAATCAAATTAATCATGGTAATATCTATTGAATTTTACATTGTTACAAGTGGGAATGTATACAGGAAGTTTGCTCAAGGACATAAAAATGGAAGCTGGAACCGAGCCTATGATTGTAGTAGTAAAAGGCAACCACCAATTTTGATTTTTCCTTGTTGTGTCGCCTGCCACATCTCTCGGAATAATATCGCAAGCACAGTAGACCCCTAACTGAGTTCGTTTGCTCCTTTAAAATCCACGAGTTTCAGCAACCACCTTAGATGAACGAGATTTCGTGACTTATCCGACATTAGGATACCCTTGATGATCTAAAGGATATATGCCTGAACGTATCGTTCTCTTTGGGTTTCAGTCAAACCCTTAACCAGCTCCACGAAATTTTTTCTTATCCAAGCCATTTTGATCTGACCTCCGTAAATCATCTCCAGAGCTGCACCCAAAAGATCACCACATATGGCTCCCCAATCAGCAGACTGAACAGACTTGGTATTACAAAGTAATAGTACACTCGCCGTATGGAAGATGAAATGTGTGCGTCTCGGGTCTCCACCTCTCCACTAATGCATTTATGAGTTTCGGGTCTAACTTACACCCCCGGCCTACAAGGGTCACGTGCCAAAAACTGGCTTCCCTCAAGTATGATTCGATCAATGGTGATGGAGGCCGGGTAGATTACGAATATGGCATTGTAAAATTCAATCTTCCGCCTATTTATGTAAAAATTATAAAAATATTAAGTTAAAATATAACAACGAAAAAAATTAAACAAGATTAAATTTATTATTACTATTTGCAATTGATTAATGAAGATCTGCTTGTAATCAAGATGAATTAGAGACCCGACCATTGCTAAATTATATAAAACACGAAATAATTTTTAATACAAAAAATATTTCTTGAAAATATTTATAAAAAATATAATAAAAAATAGAATTTACATAGAAATAGAATTTTAGTAAAAAATTTAAGAGAACTTGAGAGATTTTTTAGAGTGGATTGAGAAAATTTGAGAGATTTAAGAGAGAAATGTGAGAAATTAGTAGGTGGGGGTTTATAGTTTTTTTTTTTTTTTTTTTTACCGTTGGGGGTGGGCAACGCCTATTAAAAATAGCCGTTGGAAGTGACTGTGAGGAGAGGGGGACACGCTGAGCTAGATGTGCTTTTCATTAGTGTGCTGAGCTAGAAGCACTTTACTGGTTAGAGGGGAAAAACACTTGAGTTTTCCTTAAAAACAACTCCAACTGGAAGCGTTTTATCAAAGACAGTCCATTCTTGTAATTTTTCAAAATATCGGCCTAGTTCCGTAAAAAATTAAAAAAAGGCTTTATTTGATAATTTAATCCAATTTTATAATAAATTAATTTTTAATTTAATCATGGAGACTTAAATGGTAATTTTATTCATTTTAGATTGAGCCTTTAAATTGGCTGTTGCTGTTATGCATGTGTAATTTTAAGAACCATTATTAGTTCCAATGCGGTTTCAAATTGATTTATGGAATTATGTTTAGTATTTATTAAAAACAAACAAATATTTAAAAAAAAATTCTTCAAATATATTTTAGTTTTGAGAAATAAATAGTAAAATAAAATGAGGAAAGTAATTATTCTCTTCTCACCATCCCTACTTCATTTCACATTTACTTTTGAAAAAAGAAAATCACACTCCACTTAAAATCAATCGATGCAAAATTCATGATACACATTGAGTTTTACTATGGGGTCCAAATTCAATTGGGTATTGACAAAGTTTGGTCTGGGAATTCGATTGTTGAGTAAAGTTTTTTTCCTGGTGGAACCATTTGGTTGTTATTCATGGCAAGGCGAGAAAAATAAACATAAGCTAAGCTACCCAGATAAATGTATATATATATATATATATATATATATATATTGCTTCTTCAGCTTTTGGTTGGTCTTATTCGTATCTATTTCTATTAAAATTTCAATTTATTTTGTTACACAAATGAAACAATATTCTCTGTTATGTGACAGAGAAATTCAAACCAAAACGAAAAAAGGTATGACAAGCAATTGTAAAGTAAATCACATTCACCCCTTATCTTATGAGTTCCTAGAAACTATAGCCTGTAATAGCGATCAAAATGGCAATAGTCAATCCTGTCCTTGCCCACCAAAGCTTTGTTCCTGCCACCAACAATGAATCTCCTCCATTCTGTATTTCATAGAAACAAATAATAAAATTAGATTCATATGTTGTGAACATCATCAATTCATACATTGATTTTGTTCTTTTTTGTTAGTAGAACTTAGAAGGCATTACCAAATTGAGACTTGGTGATGGTGCTGGTGTCGTGTCATCTGTAGTTGGCACTGCAGGTGGTGCTGGGGGGCTTGGAACTGTTGGTGCTGGTGCTGGTGCATGGTGGTGTCTCTTGTGCCTGTGCCTGTGCCTGTGCCTTCTCTTGTGCTTGGTGGGAGCTGGTGCAGGAGCCGGTGGCAAAATAATGGGTGCAGGTGCTGGGGGCAGCTTTACTGGTGCAGGAGCTGGTGGTTTCTGGGCTGGTGCTGGTGCAGGAGATACTGGTGGTGGTGATGGTGGTGGCACTGCTGGCGGTTGAGCTGGAGCTGTGGTTGGAGGAGTTTGAGGTGGTTGAGGTGGTGGAGTTTGTGGCGGTGGGACAGTTGGGCTTGTAGCTGGTGCAACAGTGGGAGGGGGACTTGTTGCAGGTGGTTGAGCTGGCGCGGTGGGCGTGGTGGAAGGTGGAGGCGTTGCTGTTGAAGGAGGTGGTGCTGAAGTTGTAGGTGGAGGGGTTGTTGAAGGAGGCGGTGCGGAAGTTGTAGGTGGTGGCGAAGTTGAAGGTGGAGTGGTGGTGGTGGTTGGCGTAGTGGAAGGTGAGGCAGCTGGTGTTTGTGCACTCGTAACGGCTAGTTGAAGGGTGAGAGTAGTTACAATGAGAGCCCAAAACATGAAAGCCATTTTGTTTGAGATGGGAAATAGCATTTGCAAGCAACAATATATAAACACTAAACAACCAGCAATTCTCAAAGGCTGGGGAGTGTTTTGTAAGTAAGTATAAAAAAAAAAAAAAAAAAAAAAAAAAAATGGTCTGGTGAAATGTCAGAGGGAGAAAAGTAGTGTTCATTTGAATGTTACGTCCCTTCTACGAGCAAATTAACTTTATATAAACAAACTTCTGGTTAATATGATTGGCAGATAGCTTAGGAAAGGAAATGGAGTGAAACGAGAGGGAAAGTCCACAAATGGCAATCTCAAGAAACATACAGTGCACCAACCAGGAACCTAAACACTGTTGAGCAGTCGCCATCTGGTTTTGTTGCCAACACATCTCCTTTCATATAATTTTCTTTCATTCCGCTTTTTATTGCTTATTTTTATCAAAGACATGAATGAGTGATGGCCTGCCCATACTCTCATAACCCAATCTACCACCATATTGCCTTCACGGCCCACGTGTGAGAACAAAACATGGGATTGAATGAAGAATGTCATGTTCAATTGCCGAGGTAGATAATTTGGTGAGATGAGACCAGCAATAACATTAAGACAATCAGACTAAAAAATGGCATGAGGTCCCTCTGCATTCTTTTGCCCTCAAACATGCACCCCAATAGCAAGAAATAAGCCATCCATGATTCCTAAAAGTTTAACCTTCACATTTCAACTATCAGAAGGCTATCTGAGTTCTGAAGAAATTGAATTGAATCAAGAGTAAGTTTGGAGATTATATATACACACATGATATGCAAATGGATTATTTTTTATTATTAAAAATGACCTTTTGGTCCATTTCACAGAATATCTCAAACTAGGATAGTTTTCAAAATGACTTTTGCAGCTTACATTACAGGTAACCAGACAATTAGCTTCCTCTATTTCCAGACATGCTAATGAAAATCACTTTGCATTCTTACAACAAATCAAAAATTTTCTGAAGTTAAACAACACACACATTATCAACCACATTAAGCTTGGCTTCCAACTCCAGGTTACCAGCCTTGGTTAATAAAGGGCGTAACCGGATTAAGAAAATTTGCAGCTACTGATACTAGATTATAATGAAATTTGATGATACTCAACCATTTTGTCATTTAGGTCCCTTCCTCTTTTCCGCCACTATTGAATTCCTCCTTGAATTGATCTCTCTGGCCCAACTCTTTCCAATCTCTGTCTGAAATTTTCCTGAAAAATCACAGGGAAGTGTAGAAGAGTAAACATCACTGAAAAAAAGGATGTTTTTTATTACATCCTGCTTCAAATAATCTACTCTACCTTCTGTTGAAAGGAAAAATTCATTCAGCACCTTTCCGTGTTCTGCAATTACAATAATATCATAATATCAAAGAATAGATTTAGATAATTATACGGAAAAACTTATAATTCTCAAGCCCTTTCACATTTTTAACCATAAATAAATGAAACCCCTTACCCAGTTCATATTCCAGTGCTTGCAGAATCAATTCAACCTGGTTGTGAACACATAAACTCATTAAAAGGGAGGAAAAATTAATAGTTCTATAATTCATGTGGGTGAAGGTGAGCCAACAGATAAATAGTCTAGTGCAGGATTAACATGACAAAAATCAGCAAATAAGAAACATTACAAGGTAAAAATGTCAATATAATGATCTATAGAACTTCTAGGTTCATGTATCTACTATTTTGTTAAACCCCTGTACCCTTAATCTTGATTTGCTTTCTTGCCCCATCCTCATCCACAAGATGGAACCTGCAAAGATATGGTCAGCCGGCCTTAACAGCCGAAAGAACTCCATCCTAAATGCATCTTATAAATATAGCATATAACATTGTCTCAAATATAAGTTCTGAGAGAGAGATTCATTGTAGTGGAATATCCATTTAACACCTATAACAACTAACAATATATGACATTTGATATTTAATGGAAAATCATCTTTCAGGTGAAAAATATCTCTGCTGGTGTGTGTGTGTGTGTGAGCATGCATACACAAATGAATGCCATCATGTAGCATACCTTGTCAAAATCTTTCACAAGGTTAGCCTCCAGAGAAGCATTGTTTTCATATTCCACCCACAGTTCTTGGATCTCCTCAGCTGCGGCTAACAAAATACCAAAATAAGACAAGCAGATGCAACAAATAGTTTAGCAACCCAAGATTTCCAAATATAAAATTGGCTAACAAGCACCTCTCATTCCTCCGCCCAGAATTTTGCACATTTCAGTTAACGCTGCTTGCTCACGTCTGCTTTTTTCTTCTTTAGGAACACCACATGATGGTGTTATATCTCCAACAATAGCTGTGAAAATTGAAAATCTCAACCTAAAACTCAAACCATAAGTGCATCTTTTGTGTTTCTGTGCAAGCCAGATGTACATTGAAACATAGCATCAAATATGTGGTAGCTCAATATGCAACCTCCCCCACCCCACCCCACCCCACCCCCCTCCCCTCCCCAAAAGAAAAAATAAAATCAACCCATCACATAAAAATGCATGCAAGAAAAATCAAGAAGATGGTTCTAAAAGTTCAACATCGTCAATTATCTTAGATTACCACAGTAGAACATCTATTGTACCTAATTTATAGGTTTACCTTTTCCTTCTTTTGAGGAAAACAACTTCTGTACCATTACTGATTTTAACATCATAAGTACTCGTATAGCATGGCTATTGCAAATTTGACGTACACTAATGATAATGAGAGAAGATGCAGACATAGGAGAGTACCTTCTGCAATATCATGGACAATTGCAATCTTAATACACCTGCAAAAGTTGAATGGATAAAAGACATAAAGCTTCCCTAAATAACATCCAACAAAAGCATAAAGCAAAAAAAAAAAAAAAATGTTTGAAAAGAAAGAAAAGGCAAGAATAAAAAATCACATAAACTCATCTCCAACTTCTATTATAAGCTAAATCCGCTCAAAGAAAATAATACAAAAGAAATAGCTCATCCTCCTAACATTTCCATCAATTACCATGAAAGAAAAAAGAAATACATAAATCAGATTGACAAACTTGGAAGTTGATAACTTAACGAAGAACATGAGTCCTGACATATATCATATGATATGATGAGAGTGAACCTTTCTCTATTCACACCAGGAAGGTCACCAGCGATCAAAGCCATCAACGCCATGCGGTACATATGGTCAGCAATTGATTCAGGACCCTTTATCCCGTGATTGATCCAACCCTTCCTTTTTGTGGTCTATAGGATTAACAAAGTTATCAGTAACTATATTCTTTTCTTCCCTGAATGATTCAAATGGAAGACAGAGGGATACAAAGGTGGGGCTCAAGCAAAGATAACACAGCTCTACAAATATTTACCACGTAAAACCCAAGCTTAAATTTCTATTTATAGCTCCTCGACCATGTTTGTTTACTCTTACTTGGTATCTAAACAGCTAATAGAGCTAGTAAACTATACTCAATCGAAACAGAGCGTGAAGGAAATAGAACGAACGGCAAAAGTTTATGTTTTCATTTATACCTTGAGACTGTGACACAATGTGAGAAAATCAATGGCGGAGGCCGACGTCGAATTGGCGGATCTCCCGGAGGAAGGTTTCTTGGAATTGGCAGAGACGATGATCCTCAGGGTGGGAGCTGGGGAGAAGTAAACGGGTCGAGAGGAGGAGGAGAAAGGGCAGCGCATGAAAGCGAGCGGCTGCTGTGGCGGAGGAGAGCGGCGAAGGGCGAAACGATGTAAGGGAGGTGCGCAGTGGGGAGAAGCAGAGAAAGCCATAACGGAAGGCGGAGGAAGGGGAGGGCGTACGCCGGAGATTTTAAAGGTTTGGTTTAATGGATTTGCATGATGGAGGGGGTCCGAGAAACGAGGTCCGATTTGGTTGGGCTACCGGTTAACTTTTGGCCTTAAATGCGAAAAATCAGGCTTTCTTCCTTTCTGAGTCTACTACGTTAAACGGATCCCATTATACGACCCTTTTAAAAGGAACAAATAAAGGCCGTAGAAACCAACTCCTTTATTATGTTTTTCACTTTTTTTTTTTATAAAATTGAATTTATTCAAAATGTTTATGGTGCAATTCACGGTTAAGTTTTTTTATTTGAAATATGGGTTTCAAATTCATTTATATTTGTTTATAATCCCTTGGTTCAGGGGTAAAAATATTACGTTGTAAGTATAAGAATTTGAATTCAATCTCAAGTAACTCTATTCCTTTATCAGTTAATTTGGTTATCTAAATATCTAGAATATGATTTATAAATATTAAAATTTACAAATAATCCATAGTAATTGTTTAAAAAGCTTTTAGAATTGATGTTTTATATATAATAATATTAACTGTTGTGACTTTGACTGTTGCACGTTCGACAATAAATGGAACGATAGCTTTGGTGCAATCAAAATCATTGGCTAAGGTATGGTTCTACTTTGTTCGATATAGCTTCATGCCTATCTCACATAGTTCTACCATCTCAATGAAATGAATGCTTTTGTTGTATGCAATTATGACAGAAAAGTCTATCAATGTTGGAAAAATTATTCTCAAGGAGATCCACGATTGTGCTAGAAAAAAGGCAGGAAGTGCCTACTTTCCATCATTGATTACTTCACTTTGCTTAAGGGCCTAAGTTAAATCAAAAGCAAACTTGAAGGGCCAATATGTTCAAGGTTGCATCACAAGGTATGATCTTGAAAGGTTAGTGAAGAATATCCATGAGTTGAACCCAATTGAATCGAGTAAACCAACCTAACCAGAAACCGATGAGTCGTCAAATAAATCTAAACCATAAGCTAACTCAATTGATAAGACAAAAGAAGCAAAATCTGAGGAAGAACTGAACAATCCTAAATCGATAAAAGAACTAAACAATTCTGAACCAAGTGTGGAGTTAAATTCTGATCAGCCAGTTGAACCTAGTATTGATCCTAAATTGACTATTCCTATGCCCACTTCTTCAAATACTATGAAGAAACTAGAATTTTCAATTATGATGAGCAGTCTTTATGACTCACCTCTCTTTTCTTACAACCCTACCTGGTGTTCAGTTTTCATTCATTACTTTATTTTCACAATGAAGACATTGTTTCTGTTTAAAGAAGGGTAAGGCAATATTGCAGGAATTTTTAAAATTTTCAAGTATGTTTTAATCTTTTTACATGAGTTTGCTGAAATAAATGAATGTTCAAAGGAAATTTTTATTCATAAGTTAGTTCAAACGTAAGCATGATTTTTGATTTTATATAAGTTATTTTTATGTTATCTTGAGTTATGGGATGCTTGTATGTTCTCTAGTCTTATGTAGTAATTGCCATGAAATTTTACTTTCCTAGGAAATAGACACGCATGAAGGCTTAGTCTTCAAAATTGACTGAGTAACTTTCTCAAGGTGAAATCCTAGGAGGCATAAGAATCTAAATATGATTATCAAGTTTATTGTGTTAATTGTTGGAAAATATGGACATCACATATATAATAAGGATAATTACATGTTATTATTTACTATCATAATATGTTAGCCCAAATTAAAAGTGATCTAATTTGGTTAGAATTTTATTGGGCTTTAATTATTTAATAAATAAAGTATGGGTCAAATATGTGTAGATACTCTTCTAATCAAATTCTAATTAATGATGGGCTAATTAGAATTTAATTAGAACTAATATTCCAAGGTTATAAATATTAGGGTTATGGTCCCCAAATTATACACAAGATATCTTTTCTAATATCCCATCATTAGGAAAGAGAGAGCATATATTCTCTAAATTTCTTGTGTGCTAATTTGGAAGATCAAATCCCCAAAATCCGGTAAAACTTCAAGGAATTCATGGATTCAGGTACGCTTCCGCATTTAATTTTATTCTTGATTTATTCTTGATGATTTAACATCATAGATCCTGGTTTATTAAGTTCAGTTTTATTATAGATTTATTTTATAAATCTAACATTAATGAGATCCAATGAGGAACTAATCCTTTTATGGAGGATTAATGAGTGGAGGTGTGATTTATTAATTTTTAGGTAGAGTTGTCTTAGCGGATCAGTTATTTAAGAGAGGAATAACTTAAACCATAGGCTTAATGACCTTAAAAAGTCATTTAGGTGGGAATTAACCCAAAATTGGTATGGCCTATCCGTGAACACCTTAGCCCCGAACCGGTCTGGACTATGAGGTCGAGAGACAAGTAATTCTTGTTGACTCATTAATTTAGTGGAAGATCGAGAGAGATTTTTCTAGGGTAGCGACTAGTTGATTGAGTAAAAACCCGAAATAGGAATTAGTTATGATCACCAAAGCGAGCTAATTACTCATACTTAGATTTGATTAGGTTAGAATTTATACACCCAAAGTTCACTTTACTTTTGTTATTTTTATCTTTTTTATTGTAAAACTTAAAAAATCTTCTATTTATATATATTCGTAATATGATTTATTTAAATTACTAAGTAGATTTATTTGTGTTTAGATTAAAGTTAATTTAGTACTCGCCTCATTTGGGTACGATCCTCGGAGTACTTACCTACTCCGTTGTAACTATCCTGACCTGTATACTTGCAGACATCGCTTCAATTCCATATCTTTCAGTTGTAGTATTCACACTCTGGACGTTGCCATGTCCAGATATGGTCATTGAGAAAATGCTTATTAATAGATAAATATTCGATGAAGCACGAGTGTTTAATACGTCTCTATCTATAATGTTCTAGCAAAAATGAAGGAAACAAAAATAGTATAACAAAAAGAAAAGAATAAAAAAGAAAACAATGAAAACCTAAACTAAGAAACCATGAAAACTAAAGAACAAATGTTTAGTGAACAAAATCTATATTCAAAAGCTTATAAAGTAGTATTTATAGTCTACTAACATTTAACCTAACATTGACCATTATGTCCATAAATGAAAAGAAACTTAAGCTTGTTTGGACACAAAATTCCTCTTGTAGTTTTTCACTCGTCAAGTAGCAGTGTCGCAACACCCAGGCTTTAATGTCGCGACACCCAAAATAGTGGTGAACTTGTGGGTCTTGGGGGTCTCAATGTCGCAACACCCATTGGTCGGTGTCGCAACATCACTAGATTTGGCCTCAATTTTTTCACTTCAACACCGTCAAGGGTATCACAACCTTGGTATCACGACGTTGGCTTGGTATCACAACATCCATCCCTAGTACCATTACCCCACGAAAATAAGCTTCCATATGATTTTTCATTGAATTTTTGCATTTCAAGGTGAAAGGTTTGGGTCATTATCACTCCCCTACACAAGCTGAATCATATCATTTCCCTATGGTATCGTTTGTCCAATTTGGGTCTCAAAAGGGAACAACTCAATAAAAATGTCTATTAAGGGTTAGAACTAAAAACCGATAAAAACATATAAATGACACTTAAATTGCTTGAGAATAAGTTCCTCGAGTGTAATGGAGAGCCTAATTTGATGTATCAAATTACAGCAGATCATGTTACTAACTATGTTGATCTAAATGTATGGTATAAGAGGCTTGGTCACCTAACACTTGATGTATAAACCAAAGATTAACAACTTGTAATATTTCTGTTGTAAGAAATTGCAAGCAAATTCTTTGTAAAGCTTGCTAACTTGGAAAATTTTAGAAGCTTCCATTTCAACCTTATGTCGCTTTATATAATGAACCCTTAGAAGTAGTGGTAGCAAACTTATGGAGGTTTGGATCAGTGTATTCAAATGGTTTCTCTTACTATTTAGATTTCATTGATATGTATTTAAACACAATTTGCATTTATGAATTTTATAGCATGACAGAGGGACAACTTGGCTCTAAGTTGAATGTATTGTAAATAAATGGTGGAGGGAATTCAGTACCTTGCTTTCATACCTTAAGACCAATGACATTCTCCGCAAATTATCCTATCCACATACCTTAGAACATAATGGTCTTGCAAAAAAGAAAGCACAAGTAGATTGTTGAGGTTGGTTTTTCCATACTAGCTAAAAAATCCATGCCTCTCAGTTACTAGAATGATGCCTTCACAAGTGTTATCTTCCTTATAAACAAACTACCTGCCAAGGCCTTAATAAGCACATTACACTATGAAAAAACTTTTCAAGTCAAACCTGATTACATCTTTATGAAGATTTTTTGTTGTCTATGTTACCAAACCTCAGACCTTATAACCAAAGCCAACTTCAATTTAGATCTTACCTTATACCTTAATTAGTTATTCATCTACATTGTAATACCGTAAAATTTTCAGTGTCATAAATTGCATTGTAATGAAAATAAAGCTAGTTAAATTCTTAAAAACAAGCTCTGTATCAATCACAATAATTTTAATTAATAAAATTTAACATCTGAAAAACATCGAAATTGAGTAGAATTATAGATAGTTAAATTGAGACATGGAGAGAACAAAGTGGAAAGTTAAAAGTGAGATTAAGGTTAACTGAAGTATGTAAATGAGGGAGCATTAGAATAGAAAATAGCCTAAGGACTAATGGGCAATTAAGCCGTTTTAAACTAAAAATGTTTAAAAAGAAATTTTATTATAAGGATATTTATCTATAGTATTTATAAAATATCCAATTGAGTTGATATCATGAGATAATATGATACAAAATTAATTGAGAAATGACTAAAATTAAAAACAAAGGAATTATTATAAAAGTATTTATATGTGTTTTAATAATTTAAAATTTTTTTTAAAATAAATACTTAAATTATTACTATAAAAGAATTCTTAAAATGAATGAGTGATTTAATATATTTTAGATGTGGGATTTATTCTTTGTATTTATTTTATATATATTACTATTTTTTCTTTACCCCTAAACTAGATGTCACATAATACAATATGCAATAGTTAGCTTTTAATCCTAGGCCCAACTTAAAAAAGACAAAGTAGGACCCAATAATGTTTGCTCCATATATAACTATTTGTGTTGAGGTGACGCAGGAACCCAAACCATCTCTTTCCCCATCCCCTTCCACAAATATGGGCTAAGCATGGGTTCTCCCAATCCAAGCAGACTGAGGAACATTAACGCTTTTCACTTTCTTTTCTGCACTCTTTAAGTTGCAGCCATTCTTGCATGAATGCGAATGCTCGTACATGAATGTTTAACAAAATGTCTTAATTCTCAAAGCATACTTTTCTAATAGATTGAGTGTGCGACTGAAATGAAGATTGCCATGGCCCAATAGATTTCTTGAAACACGCACACATACACACTTCACTTAAGAAGCTTGAAATGTGATGATGAGAGCATGAAGAAATTGGGACATGCATATAATACCAAAATAATGTTTTGTCTTAATCCAGCTAATCCTTACATCATTGACCAAAACAAAAAAATTACAAATCAATAAAGCTTATCTCATTGGGTAAACGCCTATGTTGTTTGGAAAGCTTAATCTATCAAGTATCATAAGAATTTCATACTCTTGCAAACTCTGGGTTCTTTTAATCTTATCAAATTAATATACATAACTGTATTAGTTTTTATATTCTTCTTGGTTTGAGACCTTTTGTTACTCGAAAATTAGATTAGAGTAAAATTACATTTATAGTCAAGCTGAGTTAAACCTTTAACTAAATAAAAAATATCAAACTTCTTACCACCTGATCCAACATATTTTTGCTACAGACATTGCATCGAAACAAATTAGCGAGGCAATAGTCTATTCTGTTTCTAAACTGTTAGAATGAAAAGTAGAGTAAGAGAAACTTTCACGCAAAACTCAACTGAAAATTCTACCTAATTAAAGCCTACCCCTTCTAGATGTTATTGGAAACAAGCAACAAAAAAGAGCTTGTCTTGAAAAAGTAAAAGTTTGGGGGACTAAAATAAGATTCACTCATATCCCTTTAATTTGTTCTTCGAATATCATATGTTGTGTAGTGGACAACGAAAAGTTAGATTCTTTCCAGAAAAGAGTCTCAGTGAGAATTGCATGTTAATGGTTTTGTATCTATAATCTATGTAGATTTTAAACTTAATCGAATAATGGGATTGATAATATAGGTATCTTTCTTTTTGGCTTATATTTGCTGACCTACATCTAGGGCTTCAGCTTCCAAAAAAGAATATACTATTGTCATCAGTCCCTATATTCTTTGGAATTTTGAAATTTAGTCCCACTTCTTGTTTTATTTATAAAATTGACTTCCGTTCAATTTGGATATGTGTATTTAAAAATTGAAATGCCATCCATTGATAGAGTTATCATTTGGACTTTAATTTTCAATTTAAACAAGTAAAGGGACTGAGGTCTTTGTAGTAGAGCAAAACTAGCCAAAACATGTAAGGTTTTTGCTATATATTATAAAGGTGAAAATATATCATAAGTTCTTATACTTTTTAAAAAATAGAAATTCAGTCTCTTTACTTTTTAGATTTTAAAATTCAAATCCAATGTTTAACACTATTAAATTTCCCTTATTAAATTTGTCGTTGTGTCATTTTTTAAAATTAAAAAAACACTCACTTGGTAGCTATGTAAATTAAAATTAAATTTTTAATTAACTTGAATTTAACAAAAAAAATTAATAGTATTAACATTTTGACCTAAATTATGAAATTTGAAAAGTAAATAGACCAAGTTCACTGAAATAAAAGTATAGGGACTTGTGGCACATTTTAACCTATTATAAAAGGTAAAAATGTGCTGCTATTAGTGTTTATACTTTGATAAAATTTGAATTTTACTCTTTGTACTTTAAAAGTAAAAAAATTAAATCTTTTTATTTTTTCAATTTAAAAATCGTAGTCCAATTATTTACACTAATAGTATGTTCTATAAAATATTATCAACTTCGAATATTTATTTTCCATCAATTACATGCCAAGTTAGAAACTTTTTTGACTGAAAATATTAGTGATGTTAATGAGTAGACTAGGATTTGTAAAATAAAAAAGAAAAATTAAGAAGATTTTACTTTTATCTTTTTACATACAAGGTGTCGAAACCATTTTTTGAAAAACGGGGAATCGACTTTTGAAAACAAAAATTCGGAGTCGCCACCAATCTTTTTTGTGGTGTGATTGGGCCACCTTATAAAACCTTTTGGTCTACGAATTTTGAGAAAATAGGCTCCGGAGTCAGTTACGTATGAGGAAGGATTAGCACCCTCGATACGCCCAAAATTGGTACTTTATTGATTAATTTATGTCTTAATGTCGAAAATTGGAGATTTGAAAAGATTTTAAAGCACAATCCTCCTTTTTGAAACATTTGAGTAAATTAAACGAGAGCTAAAGACCATCTCGCTTCAAGGTAAAACGTCCCATCCAGTACGGTAGGACGCAACGTTTTTGACCCCCGAGTATGAGCTTGTCTTTTATTTAAAAATTCGTGCACTTTATAAAAAGGGTATTCGGATATTTAAATCAAATGTAAAACCACAACCCAATACGGTAGGGCATGATTTTTCGAATTTTTTAAATACAGAACATTGCCTTCACTTTCCAAAACTTTGAAAAAAAATCCAATAAGAAAAATATTTGAATATTTGGATTGAAAAAAAACCGAAACCCAATACGGTAGAGCACAATTTTATGAGCTTCCAAATATCGAAAATTACCTTTTGGGAAAAATTCGGGGAATAAATCGATAAGAAGGATATTCGAACACTTAAATCTAATAAAAAACGAAACCCAGTACGGTAGGGCACCTTTTTTAAAACTATTAAGTATAGAAAATTTCCTTTATTTTAAAAACTATTTGGGGATAAAAATATTGAATAAAATACTTAAATCGAATAAAAAAACGAACCCAATACGGTAGGGCCCGTTTCTTTGAAACGACTAAGTATAAAAAATTGCCTTTATTTAAAAATAATTTTTAAATACATTGTGAAATAAAAAGAATTAAAACAATTTAAATTTGGAAAGGAAAAAAAATGATATGCAACATAATAATAATACGATCACTTACTCAATCAATATAAATATAAAAAGTAATAAATATAAAGAAAATTAGCAATAGCAATAATAAGGGTAAAAATATAACAATATGATAAATATAGCAATAATAATATTAATAATAAAATAAAGAACATAATGATTAAACAATATATATTAATGATAATATTAAATATAATGATAAAAGTAAAAATTAAAATAATAACCATACTAAAATAAAATAATAATATAGTATATAAAAACAATTTGATAATTTTAAAAGAAATAACAGATATAATATAATAAATATAATAATAAGTAAAAGAATTATAATATTTAAAATAATTAACCTTTTATAAAAATATAATAAATATATAATATTAAGTAATTAATATAATAATATGAAACCAAACTTAAATTAATTAGTTTAATAATAAGAAAATAAAAAGGTATAATGATAATATGCATATAAAAAGAAATAGCAAAGTTAATAACAAAAATTATTAATTAATAATAGTGATAACACAAAAAAATATATATATATAAAATAAAGAATTGACTAATAATATTAGTAAAAAAAAGTTAGTATGAACAAATATAAAAATATAATAAATAAATATAGTAACAACTTTACTTGAAATAATCGTTTAATATAAAAATGAATATAATAATAGTAATAATAATAAATAAAATAGTAATATAATTATCAAAAACGATTAATTTGAAATTAAATTAAAAAACGAAAATGGATCCAATTGAATTGAAAATAAAAAAAAAATCTGAGGCCAAATTAGAAAAGAAATAAAGGAAATAGACCCAATTGCGATATGCAAATAAAATAAAGGGACTGAGGGAATAAATATCCCATCTAAAAGAGAAATGCACATGGACCAAATCAGCATACTGGCTCTCCCCTTTCCCCAAATACTACTATTTTAAAGTTTAATAAAACCTTTATTTTTCTTTTTTTAAAACCTTAAAAACCTTTTTAGAAAACCCAAAGCTATTTTCTTTTAACCCTTTCTCTGCTAAAGTTCCATCCCAAAAACATGCAGCCACCAAACCACCACCATAAGGTGACCGACGGTGCACAGACGATTGCCGATTTAGCCAATGGAAGAGAACTCCGACTATGCCCATGGAGGTTTGGTAAGTGCACTTATTTCTTCTCCTTTTTGTTACTCTTTGCACACCAAAACAAATAAGAAAAAACTCAACAAATAGAATCAATCGAGAATCACCTTTTCAATTTCCTTTGCAATCGATTTTTGTGTGTATTTTGTATTCAATGTTTCTAGGAAAAAAAAAGAAAAAAAAACCATCCTTTTATAATTAAAAATCGAAGGCTTTATAGCCAAAATACAAGTGGTTTCTTGCCGTTTCTTTGCTCAAATCGCAGGTGGTGAGGACGTGGAGGAGAGTCGGACGTGGGCATGGACACGTGATCTAGGGATCTGTGCGAGTGTGTCGACGTGCGTGAGAGAGCTTGCAGCGGCTGCAATAGAAAAGCTAGGGTTTTCTTTTAATTTAGGGTTAGATATTGGGTTTGAGTAATTGGGCTTCAAACATTTGGATCTGTTTATTTTGTTTTTGATTTGATTTTGGGTTTTTGTATACAAAATGGGCCGGGCAAAAAATTGGGTCAACAGCTGCCCCTCTTTGCTCGTTGTTTGTGTAACAAAAACGAAGCAAAGACATTAGAAAAGCCAATTTTGCCCGGTCTTGCCGAATCCTGACCCCTTGACACTCATCCTGCTCAAGTAGCCTCATTCCATCCCACTGCATCTTCAGGCGTATAGGAATTAACATTTCGATCAACTCCAATAAGTTTCAGAGAGAAGAGATTTGTAGCTTCAATCTACTCTACTGGCACTTGAAAGAGATAATAACTGGTAATCTCAACCTGTTCCACTACTGTTTAGGGACATAAGGTTTGTATCTTCAACTTGCTCTCTGCAACTTCAGAGAAATAAGGATTGGTATCTTCAATCTGCTCCACTACTGCTTAGGGAGATAAGATCTGCTATCTTCAGTCTGCTCCATTGCGACTTCAGGGAGATAAGACTTGTAACTTCAGCCTGCTCTCTGCAACTTCAGAAAGATAAGGTTTACTATCTTTGATCTACTCCACTACTGCTTAGGGAGATAAGATCTATAATCTTCAGCCTGTTACCCTACTGCTTAGGGAGTTAAAGCTTGCTCATCATCTTTGATCTGCTCCGCTACTGCTTAGGGAGATAAGATCTATAATTTTTAGCCTGTTACCCTACTGCTTAGGGGGTTAAGGCTAGTAGCTTGAATCTGCTCCAGCTCCTGCTCGGCCAAAATAAGATCTGCCGAAATTTGATCTGCTCCGCTCCTATTCAGCAAAGATAAGATCTGTTGAAATTTGTAGTTTCAATCTTGCACACTGTTCACTGGGGAATTTATCTGTAGAATTGATTTCCCGGGGTTTATGCTTATGTCAAATGATTAAGATGCCATGATTAACATGAATCAAAAGCTCCTAACTAAATGTATCATGAATGATATTTGTATGAATGCAGAATGTCATGAAAATGATCCCTTTTTGGGTTATCACTATTCGTCATTGTAATGGCCAATTTTTAGCCTAAAATAATGAACCCAAAACAACAATTCAAAGACCAAATAAAAAATAACATCAACCCAATAACAAATATAGCCCAAACTATCAGTCTAATGCAAAAAAATCAGCAGAACCCCAGGAACGTTCAGCCACCGCCCCGCATCTCTTCGTCTGCTCGCACGCGCGCCATCATCACGCCGTCTGACATCTGCAACGGATTAAATGAAATGGCAGAAATCCACACAAGCAGTAGAATAGAACAAACAGATACGACAAAAATGTAAACATAGAACGTCTTGTATTTGTTTATAAAAGCCCGGATCTACTCTCTTGGATTTTTTTACGAACATTTTGAGAAGCAAAAAGGAAATCAGAAACAGGATATTTTGTTCAAAGGTGGTTTATTTTGCTTTGTGTTCAAGCCTCTGTCATTTTGTTTCTACTTTTTTTTGTTTTATTTACATTTATTTTATTTACATATACGGAAAATAAAGGGAGAAAACTTACCGAAATAACCCCATGGTCGGTCGTCGGAGACTTCTTTCTCCTTCGGATTCGAACCCAAAAGGGGAGGTTGAGAGTCCCTTTCATTTTCGGGTTCTTGATTGAAGGACTTAGGCCTTCAAAGGCACTACGAGTAGAGGCTAAGTAGCCTATTTCGCTCGTCGTCGGCCACCGACTGTAATGGTGGTGCGAAGAACCACCGAGGGCGGCGATGAAGGGTCCAAGACCCTAGCCGAACGGAAGAGAGACAAAGGGAGGAAGGAGTCTCTGTTTTGTTATTAAAAATGGCAAAAAAGGGGGTTTGGTTCTTGAAGGAAAGTAATAAAACGTGCTGCATAAAGGCCTTTAATGTGCACTTATGACCTTTTGGTTTATTTGTGATAAGAGTCCTTCCATGTTTGCAGCGTCCTCCAAGTGGGTCCTATCTTATATTCTTTGTTTTTTTTATTCGGCCCCAAGCTTCGAATTTTAGTTCATTTTGGTCCGCGATAAAACGTAGTGCATGAAGGGCCTGGGACATTTGTTCTTTAGGCCCCTGATCTTTCGCACGCGTTCTACTGTGGCCCCTATCATTTTTTTATGATTTTTGCCTTGGATTTTGGTCTGTCTTTTAATTTAGTCCTTGGTCAGTTCAATTCGTTTATTTAACTATTTTTCCAAAACTGTTTTTTTTAGTATTCCTTTTAAGTTTTCATATACTTTATTATTTATTTAAAACTATTTTCTTCATCATTCATTTTAAATAATTTTTAATTGTTTGTTCTTTTTTAACTTGTTATAGTTTATTTGAAGCCTTTTATTATTCTTTTAAAAGTGTTTTATTATATATATATTTATCAAATTATTTCATATTGTTTATTTTTGAGTTATTATGTATTATTTATTTCAAATAACTCTTTTAAAGATTATCTCCAAATTGTTATTATTATAAAGTATACTTATATTATCCTTTTAAACTTATTTACATTTATTTATTTATTTATTCATTTTTTTAAACTGTTTCATTCTCCTTATATATGCATACACTGTTTTTTATTGTTTTTGCTAAAACCTATTTGTTTTAAAATTGACCAATATATGACTTATTTTATATATTTTGCTCTAAGCCCCTCTTATTTATTTTAAACCATCATATACATATATTTTTCTTTTTATATATTATCTATTTCTAAAACGTCTTGTATATTACTCGTTTTACATCTCCTTAACATAATATTCGTTTTAAACTTGTTTGTATATTATTATTTTAAGTGATTTATTATATTACTCTTTTCGAAATTATTTTACATACTATTTATTTTAGAATATTTATGTACATATAATTTATTGTAAACTTGTGCCCACATTACTTTAAATTTATATATATATATATTTACTTAGTTTAAATCTTTGTTGGATTTTCTTTTTTTTTTTAAAACTCAATTGTTTTTATCTTGGATTGTTTTCATATTAATTATTTATCTCAATTATTGTTTACTTTAAATTATTTTATTTTCATTATTAATGTTAGCATTCTGAATAATGTGTCTTGTATGATTATCCTCATTATGTGTTTTAATTTGTTATTCCATATTTTCACATTATCGCCTTTCATTTGTATAGTATCTTATGCATGTATTATGGTTCCATGTTCATTATTATATCTAATGTCATTGCATTGAGAATTAAATTCCAACGCGTTTATCCAATACTAATCATTTTATTCCAAACGATCAATAAGGGCACATTCAGTATTTGGAAACTCGAGAGAATTGTGCCCTAACTTACTGGGTTGCGATTTTTCTCGTTGGATCTAAACAACCGAATACCCTTCGTTTTTAAAATATACGAGTTTTGAATAAAAAGAAAAGCTTATTCTTGAAAATCTAAGGCGTTGTATCCTAACTTACTAGATGTGACGTCTTATTTTCTCGAGATAAGAAAAATTTTAGAAAATAAAGGCAATATCTCGTATTTGGGAATTCGAGAAGATCGTGCCCTAACTTACTGGGTTTCGATTTTTCTTGTTTGACCTAAAAGACGAATATCCTTTTATTAAAATACACGAGTTTTGAAAATTAAAAGATGAGTTCATTCTTGAGGGATTAAAATGTTGTGCCCTAACTCATTGGGTGTGACGCTTTAATATTTTGAAACGAGACAATCTTTAACATCCATTTTTACTTACCTGAGCTTTCTTAAACATTAATAAGAAGACCGTATTTTAAAACCTTTTCAAAATTTTCAACATTAGGACATTAATTGATCAATTCGGTACCAATTTTGGGCGTGACGAGGGTGCTAACCCTTCCTCGAACGTAACCGACTCCCGAACCTGATTTCTCAAAATTTCGTAGGCCAAAAACACTGTTTTAGTAACTCAAAATGCTTTATTAAAACAAAGGTGATCTGATCACACCTAATAAAAGATCGGTGGCGACTCCCGTTTTTGTTTTCAAAATAAAGTCGACCCCTTTTAAAAAAAATGGTTTCGACAGCTTGGCGACTCCACTGGGGACTAAGAGAGTCGAGCCGAAAAATTGGTTAATTCTTTGTCCTATTGTTGCAAATTTAAAATCATTTTTTTAAAAAAATCATCATGTTTTCTTTGTTGCATTTGTTTGCATTATAATTCAAATTCCGTAAAATGTCGGCATTGCATTGCATGACCGTTGTGGTCACACCTTTAAGTGGGAGTAAGACACTATGCCTTCGTAAGGTTTTCACCTCCGCATGGGTTAGCGGATTGCTTCCGGAATACATCTGTACTTATGTGCTTCGTGAGATTTTCATCTCCGCATGGCCATAGGGAAATGTATTCCCCTAAACCGAACTCGGTCCATATGAGCCTATAATGGGTGAGGATCGAGGAATCTACTGGTTTAGGTACCCTTACTCTAGAACCAACCCTCATATAGCGAACCTTAGGAGCTCGCCTTAAGTAGAGCTATGCCAAACCTTAGTGATTACCAAAATAGGTGCTTGATTATTGCTTTGAGTTTTATCTTTATGTTACTAACTTGCTCTTGTTTGCTTTGTGTTTGCATGACATTTCATCGTTAAAGGGTGTTGATTAGCATTCAGTTACTAAGTAGAAAGCTTACCATGGAAAAAAGGTTTCTTGATAGAGTGGAGGGTAATGCGACAGTCCAAAATTGGTCCGAGATAACTCAGCGAGAGAAAGGGGACAGCTTAGCTGTGGGGTACGTGTCAGAATTGTGGGACTTCACTCGCGTCAGCGTGACTCAGAATGACCTGCAAGAATTAAAAGGGATATGGGATCAATGGAGTGATGAGATTAAGCAGCTCTTTTATTCTAACTACGGTGACCTACATTACCTACTCAACGTAAAGGTGGACAAGCACCTATTTCGAGCCCTCACACAGTTTTGGAATCATGCTTACAGTTGCTTTACCTTCGGAGGAGTCGATTTGGTACCTACTGTAGAGGAGTATACGGCCTTACTTTGTTGCCCGAAAATTCAAGTCGATAGAGTTTATTCAAGAGTTGGTAATACCCCGTCCTTTCTGAAGAAGTTGACAAGCATTACGGGGATGAGTGAGGAATGGGTAGTAGCCCGAATTGTGCAAAAAGGAGATAGTAAGTGTATTCCTTGGAAGAATTTGAGGGATCTGATCATAGCACACCCGGATGTAAAAAAGAGGGTAGATGTATTTGCCTTAAGTATCTACGGTTTAGTCATTTTCCCTAAGGCTTTGGGTCACGTTGATGAGGCAGTTTCAGATTTGTTTGACCGACTCGGCAAGAGAGTCACACCCATCCCGGCAATCCTGGCAGAAACTTTCAGATCTTTGAATGCGTGTCGAAGAGCGGGCGAAGGAAGATTCATTGGTTGCGCGCAACTTTTGTTGGTTTGGTTCCATAGCCACTTTTAGAGGGTAGAAAAAGTCTCTTATCGGGCTTGCTTCGAGAACTATTCTCCATTGAAGGAATTAGTGGCTACACCGAGATGAAACGACATCTCAGAAGAGAAATGGATGGCTATCCTCCGTAATTTACAAGCCGAAGATGTCGAATGGAAGGCTCCATGGTTCATCCCCAGTGAGATCTTACACCGGTGCGGTGACTTTGACTGGGTCCCTCTACTGGGGATATGGGGAGCTGTGGGATACGCCCCGCTACTCGTGCTAAGGCAATACCAATCAAGGCAGTTTATACCAGCAACCCAAGGGTTGGCTCAGTGCGAGTTCACTTACAAAGACGAAAATTATAAGAAAAAGGCTCGTGAGATGTCAGACGCCTGGAATCGAACCCAAAGAATGAAAGAATTTGCTGAGGATCCAATGACGACCCCCGGGTATGAAGAGTGGTGGGGTAAGAGAGTCAACGACATCCCTATACCGAGTCGAGAAAATGCACAGCCGATAGAGGAGCATCTACGAGTAGTCCCATCGGAATTAGAGATCATTAAACAAGACTTTGAGAGAAGGAGTGCGAAACTGGAAAAGAAAATAGAGCAGTTAGAGGAGGAAAAGATGAAGTTGGGATTGGACGTCGACATCCACAAGTTAGAGGCCGAGAAGTTAAGAAAAGGAAAGAACAAGGCTGAGGAAGATTTGGATAGTCTGAAGGCATATTATAAAAAATACCGAATTTCGATGAAAAATGCTGGTTTGGGCAAAACTTCGGAGCAATGGCGTCAAGAAATTCAAGAAGAGAAGGCTAGGTCTGATCGGTGGGAAAAGAAATTCCAAGATGCTCAAGTTAGGGAGGCTGCTCTAAAAAGGAGTCTGGTGGAGAGCCAAAACAAAAAGGATAGGTTAAAGGCTCAGGCGGCAGATTTGGAAAGATAACTACATCACCATCGTAGTCGTAACTCTGTTATCGAGTTAAAAGCCAGCTTAAGGAAAATCGAAGAATTGAAAGGAAGGATAGAAGAGCTCGAGACCGCATTACAGAATAGTAAAATTTGAATTGAACTCCTTGAGGGAAACAATGAACAATGGAAAGAGCAACTCCACTATTCTCAATGTCAGATTAAGGACCGAGACCATGTCATGGGCGAAGCTATTACTCAAATTCGAGAGGTAGCCGATCATCTGCAAACTCTGGCGGTTCAAGCTGATGTGTTAAGCTTACAGTACGAGTCAACGTCAGATCGTGGTCGAAACTTAGCCTGGCTTCTTAGTAAAGTTAAGGCTTGAGGTATTAGGGCAAAGTCGTATGTGTAATCGTCCGCTCTATGTAAAGAAATTTGTTTTCCAGTGAAGTTGATCTAACAGAATTAAATCGAAATCAACACTTTTTTTCTTGCATTCATTCATTTCATACATTACATCACATCATGTGCATTAAGCGTCATTAAAAGACTCTAATTAATTAAAATTATGACAGTTACCCTGGAAACCAACAAAAATCCACCAATTGAATATCGCTACAACACTCGTCGCAAAACAAAAGCAATGGATCAGAGACTAGAAAGATTAGAACAAATGCAAAGAGATATGCAAGACCAGCTACAAGCACAGATGTAAGAACAACTAGCCAAAATGCAACAAGAAATGAAGGATCAGATGCTTGAATCCCAAAGGAATATGATGAACCAACTAGCACAACTATTGGCTGGAGGGCCCGATAAAGGAAAGAACCCCGTGACCCATCCGGGTGATGATAATGAAGACCCTGCTTACCCCTCAGGCTTTACTCCGACAAACACTCAAGCACAACCAGAGATGTATCAGCAAAGAGTACCCGTCACTATTAGACCTCAATACCAAGCTGGTGTATCGGCACCAATGAACTTTCAAACAGGCTCGGGTTCTAACCCAGGAGATAATCCCACCAACCCCATTGTCACAGACCTTGATGATGTGGCAGAAATAAAGAAGGCAAGGATGGATTTGCCAAGACAACTAGAAGAACGGTGTAAATGGTTGGAAGAGAAATTCAAGGCAATGGAGAGTGCTGACTACTATTGCGGGATTGACGCTAAAGACCTAAGTTTGGTCCCAGATTTGGTACTTCCACCAAAATTTAAAGCTCCAGAATTCGAAAAGTATAATGGTACGAGCTGTCCTGAAGCTCACATAATGATGTTCTACCGGAGGATGACAGGATACGTCAATAATGACCAGTTATTAATCCACTGTTTTCAAGATAGCTTGGTCGGGTCTGCGGCTAAATGGTATAACCAGTTGACTCGTGCCCAAATTGGTTCATGGAAGGACTTAGCTCAAGCCTTCATGAAACAATATGGCCATGTAACAGACATAGCACCAGACAGAATTACACTACAAAACATGGAGAAGAAGCCAAGCGAAAGCTTCAAGCAATACGCTCAACGGTGGAGAGAAATAGCGACACAAGTCCAGCCACCTCTATTGGAGAAGGAAATGACCATGCTCTTTATCAATACCCTGAAGGCTCCATTCATTAACCATATGTTGGGAAGTGCCACTAAGAGCTTCTCAGACATAGTGATGTCAGGAGAAATGATAGAGAACGCAATAAGATGCGGGAGGATTGAAGCGGGAGAAAGTGCCAAGAGATCAACCCCGAGAAAAAAAGAGAATGAGGTGAACAATGCGAGCATGTACAATAAAAGTTACTCCAAACCAATCACTGTAAGCCAATCAAGGGCAGCGACTACTAATCATCAGGGCTCTGCAAGACAAGATCCCAACCCAAGGCCAAACACGGAAAGAAGCCAGTTCACACCAATTCCAATGACGTATAGAGAGTTGTACCAAAACCTGTTCAATGCGCACGTGATAGCCCCTTTCTACTTGAAACCTATGCAACCTCCATTCCCTAAATGGTATGACGCGAACGCTAAATGTGAGTATCATGCGGGAATCGCGGGGCACTCAATTGAGAACTGCACCGCCTTCAAGAAGGTGATTGAAAGGTTCATAAATATGGGCATAGTAAAGCTCGATGACCCCACAGCACCTAGCGTGGCAGGAAATCCGCTACCCAGTCACTCAGACAAAGGGCTGAATGCAATAGTCGATAATGATGGGAAGAGAATTAAGGTGGACGTATCAGAGGTGAAAACCCCATTGAGGTGGGTTTGGAAGAAAATGATAGATGTGGGACTAATCGCACAGGATTTGAGAGAAAAGCCCAGTAGAATGAGGGATTACTGTGAATTCCATAACAAAAAGGGACATGAGATTCAAAGGTGTGATGAATTTAGGGCATTGATACAGGATTTGATGGACAATAAGGAGCTTGAATTCTTTGAATATACTAAGAGTCTGGAAGGAAAAGATGTGTGCGCATCAGAAGAGGGATCAACTAAGAATGTCTATGGGATCAATCATCCGGTGATAATTATTTCACGGCCAAAAATTAGTGAAGCCGGAGTACCAATCGCTCCAAAGGTCATAATCCAGAAACCCGTGACCTTCTCCTATAAAAAGAGTAATAAGGTCCCATGGAATTATGATTGTAATGTGACGATCCCAAGAGAGGGGAGTCCGGCTAGCACTTCAGAAGAAAGTCAAGATGAAGGTTTCTATACACGTAGCGGAAGGCGCTATACCCCAAATACAAAGGCAGAACCAGTCAAAGGAAAATCTGTTGTAATTGAACAGAGAAAAGAGAAAACGACCAGCCCTGAATCACCTATTAATGAGCCGGTGACTGAAAGGGAGGCTAGAGAATTCTTGAAATTCTTGAAACACAGCGAGTACAGTGTTGTAGAGCAATTACACAAGCAGCCAGCTCGCATATCAGTACTAGCTTTACTCTTAAGCTCAGAGACGCACCGCAGTGCACTAATGAAGGTTCTGAACGAAACATATGTTGCGGATGACATCTCTGTCAATAAGCTTGACCGTCTGGTCAATAACATCAGCGCCGATAATTTTATCTTTTTCAATGATGACGAAATACCACCCGGGGGTATGGGATCTACGAAGGCCTTACACATAACCACACGCTGCAAGGGGTATACACTGCCAGGGGTGTTAGTTGATAATAGATCAGCCCTGAATGTCCTACCCTTATCCACGTTAAATAGATTGCCCATTGATAGTTCCCATATGAAAACTTGCCAAAATATTGTAAGAGCGTTCGATGGTACCGAAAGGAGGGTCATGGGGAGGATAGAGATACCGCTTCAGATTGGTCCAAATACATATGAGGTGGACTTCTTGGTAATGGATATCAAACCATCTTACAATTGTCTATTAGGGAGGCCCTGGATTCACTCGGCAGGGGCAGTACCGTCATCATTACATCAAAAGTTAAAATTGGTAACGGAGGGGAGATTGGTCACGATAAATGCGGAGGAGGACATCATCGCATCCGTCACCAGTGATGCACCATACATAGGAATAGACGATGAAGCTATTGAGTGTTCCTTTCGATCATTAGAATTCTTCAATGCAACATTTATTGTCGAAGGGAATAGAATCCCCGTTCCTAAAATATCCCGAACTACAAAGATGGGCCTGCAATTGACAGTTAGAAAAGGAGCCTTGCCGAGAAGAGGACTCGGAAAATACCTTCAAGGGAGGATCGAAGCCCCAATGCTAAAGAAAAACGAGACCGCTTCGGTTTAGGTTTTAAGCCAGACATGAAGCAAAAGAAGAAAGAGCTTGAGAAAAAGTAAGAAAAGAGAAGAGCACGTCTGAGCGGTGAGGAGATCAAGTGGGACCCGATGGTTTTCCCTCATTTATCTAAAACATTTGTGTCGGGAGGAACCATATACCCTGAACAAAGGAAGACAAGAAGAGAAGTAGTGGAAGAAATGTTGGGAAGTTTGAGCATTAATGCCATAACCAAGGAAGGAGCCGAAGAAACAGACTCGTTTGGAATTTGCCCTTACCCTCCTAGGAGTGTTCTGAACAATTGGACCGTGGAAGAGATTCCTGTTACTTTTAGGATTAATTCAGAGTAATGTTCAAAACACACTTATTGTTCTAAGCCTAGGAATGATAAGGATCCTTTTGTCAAATAGGCATATGTCCAACTATCTTATTTTAATGAAATGCATTTTACCTCATTTTGAGTAAATATTCTTTTATTCTTTTCATGCCATTCATGATCAAAATATTCTTTTCCCTTTCACCTCATTCATAACAAATCACGAAAATATCTATTCTTAGATTCTTTTATTCTTTGCACCTTTCTTCTCCCTTATAACAGGTCCTCAGATATCAATGATATGAGTGACGCTGTCTCTAACTCAGAGTCTCCTTTCGAGAAGGATATGTGTATAGAGGATCCTCAGGATTTTGAAGATGACCGAGATAGTAACTTATCTCCTGATTTGTTGAGGATGGTCGAACAAGATGAGAAACAAATTCTCCCTCATAAAGAATCAGTAGAAGTTGTGAGCTTAGGTGAGGGAAAAGAGGTGAAGATCGGAGTTAGCATTTCTACCAAGACAAAACAAGATCTCATCGAGTTGCTCCGAGAATTCAAGGATGTCTTCGCATGGTCTTATCAAGACATGCCCGGGTTAAACACTGATATTGTTGTATACCGGCTCCCTATAAGGGAAGGGTGCAAGCCAGTTCAACAAAAGCTCCGAAGGATGAGACCCGACGTTCTGTTGAAAATAAAAGAGGAGGTCAAAAAGTAGTTCGATACTGGTTTGTTACGAGTGGTTAAATACTCAGATTGGGTAGCCAATATAGTTCCCGTTCCTAAGAAAGATGGAAAAGTACGAATGTGTGTAGATTATCGGGATTTGAACAGAGCCAGCCCAAAAGACAATTTCCCATTGCCTCATATTGACACTCTAGTGGACAACACGGCAGGCTATTCGTTATTTTCCTTCATGGATGGTTTTTCTGGATATAACCAAATAAGAATGCACCCTGAAGACATGGAGAAGACTACGTTCGTAACTTTGTGGGGAACCTTTTGCTATAAGGTGATGCCATTTGGGTTGAAAAATGCAGGAGCGACATACCAAAGAGCCATGGTGACCTTGTTCCACGACATGATGCACAAAGAGATTGAAGTTTACGTTGATGACATGATCGTGAAGTCTCGAACAGAAATAGAACATGTACAAGTCCTGAGGAAGTTGTTTTTAAGGTTAAGGAAGTTTCAGCTAAAGCTCAATCCGGCAAAATGTACTTTTGGAGCTAGGTCAGGAAAACTGCTAGGATTTATGGTCAGCGAAAAGGGGATTGAGATTGACCCAGACAAAGTAAGGGCTATACAAGAATTACCCCTACCACGCACTCAAAAAGAAGTTCGAGGTTTCCTAGGAAGGTTGAATTACATCGCTCGGTCCATCTCACAACTAACTGAGAAATGTGATCCTATATTCCGTCTTCTCAGAAAACATAACCCGGGTATATGGGACGATGAGTGCCAGAAAACTTTCAATAAGGTCAAGCATTACTTATCCAACGCCTCAGTACTGGTGCCACTGAGCCTAGATAAACCACTGATTCTATACTTGGCAGTCTACGAAAACTCAATGGGATGTGTACTTGGCCAACACGATGAGTCTGGTAGGAAAGAAAGAGCAATATATTATCTCAGTAAAAGTTCACTGAATGCGAGACGAGATATTCGCCAATTGAGAAGTTGTGTTGTGCCCTAATTTGGACAACTCGAAGATTAAGGCAGTATATGTTGTATCACACAACTTGGCTTATCTCAAAACTAGACCCTCTGAAGTACATGATGGAGTCAACTGCTTTAAACGGAAGAATGGCCCAATGGCAAATTTTGCTTTCTGAATTTGACATAGTCTATGTGAACCAGAAGGCCGTGAAAGGAAGCGCGATAGCAGATTTTCTGGCCAGTAGAGCTTTAGAGGATTATGAGCCATTGAATTTTGATTTTCCAAATGAGAACTTAATGTATGTTGCAACCACTGAAGAAGACTCTCCAGAAAGCCATTTTTGGAAACTAAACTTCGATGGAGCCTCAAATGCTGTAGGAAACGGAATTGGCGCAGTCTTGGTATCCCCAAATGGAGATCATTATCCTTTCGCAAGCAAGTTGGATTTTGACTGCACAAATAACATGGCGGAGTACGAAGCATGTATCATGGGTATCTGTGCGGCTATTGAACGCAAAATCAAAATGTTAAAGGTATATGGAGACTCTGCACTTGTGATCTACCAGCTCAAAGGTGAATGGGAAACAAGAGATCCTAAATTGATCAGTTATCGAAAGGTAGTGCTGGAGTTAATTGAGGAGTTCGAAGATATCACCTTCTCCTACCTCCCGAGAGATGAGAACCAGATGGCTGACGCTTTGGCCACTTTAGCTTCCATGATTAAAGTAAACAGGCAAGAGGATGTGAAGCCCATTCGAATGAGCATTTATGAGACTCCGGCTCATTGCTACAACCTCGAAGAAGAAGAAGAAGAAGAGAAAGATGACTACCCCTGGTACCAAGATATTTTACGATATGTGAAGAGTCGTGAATACCCTGACCATGCAACAGAGAACGATAAAAGAACGTTAAGAAGGCTAGCCAGTGACTATGTCTTGGATGGAGAAATCTTATACAAAAAAAGGAAAGACCAGATACTGCTAAATGTGTGGACGCTGTTAAAGCTAAACAAATCTTAGAGGAAGTCCATGAGGGTGTATGCGGAACACACGCTAATGGTTTCACAATGGCCAGACAAATAATGAGATTTGGGTATTTTTGGTCTACCATGGAAGGAGATTGCATCAACTATGCCAAGAAATGTCATAAGTGCCAAATTTACGGGGATAAGATTCATGCACCTCCTTCGCCCCTTCACGTTATGACCTCTCCATGGCCTTTCTCTATGTGGGGCATGGACGTCATTGGACCGATTTCTCCGAAAGCTTCTAATGGGCATCGATTTATTTTCGTGGTCATCGATTACTTCACCAAATGGGTAGAAGCCACCTCTTATGCCAACGTCACGAAGTCAGCAGTCAGCAAATTCTTGAAAAAAGAAATCATATGCCGTTATGGAATGCCAGAGAGGATCATATCTGACAATGCATCGAACTTAAACAACAGTACCATAGCGGAGGTCTGCAATCAATTCAAGATCAAACACCACAACTCGTCACCTTATCGCCCAAAAATGAATGGTGCAGTGGAGGCAGCTAATAAGAACATCAAGAAGATAGTTGGAAAGATGACTGAGACCTACAAAGATTGGCATGAGAAGCTACCATTTGCTCTTTATACTTATCGAACATCAGTTAGAACCTCTACTGGGGCAACCCCTTTCTCTTTAGTATATGGAATGGAGGCAGTACTACCCATCGAAGTAGAAATTCCTTCCCTCCGAGTTTTGTCTGAGCTAAAGTTAGATGAGGCAGAATGGGTCCAATCCCGGTATGATCAGCTGAACTTGATTGAAGAAAAGAGGCTAAGAGCCATCCGTCATGGACAAATGTACCAAAAACGAATGATGCGGGCCTATAACAAAAAAGTTCGCCCTAGAGAATTCCATGAGGGAGACTTGGTTTTGAAAAAGATCCTTCCCATACAAAAGGACTTCAGAGGAAAATGGATGCCAAATTGGGAAGGACCTTATGTGGTAAAGAAGGCCTTTTCTGGAGGAGCTCTGATTCTGACCGAGATGGATGGCAAGAGCTTACCCAATCCTGTGAATTCAGATTCAGTAAAGAAATACTTTGCCTAAAAAAAAAAAAAAGGAGAGGCCAAGGTGAAAACTCGCAAAGGGCGCCTTGAGACCAAAGGGATTTTGAATTGAAAACCCAAGAAAAGGGCGATTCAAATTTTGATGGGGCACATGATAATCTCGCTATTTCAACAAGAGGGAGGGACGCTATATCTTAGGGCATCGACGAAGTACTTTGGGTCTTCTAAAACATACATAAACTTAAAAGGGTTCTCGAGAAGTTTTGTGCAGAGAAGCTCATGCTGCGATATCTGGGGCACCTATTTTCATCTTATTCATTTTGTCTCTCAGCAAAATGTTCTATCTTGTTCAATTTACTCATTTCGAGCTTCACTTTCAATAAAATTCCATCTTAGCCATTGTGATAATCTTTTGAGCATTTTTTTTGAGATAACGATTAACGGACTAGTAATATTCGCATAAAGGAAGTTTTGCATATTACTCTGAAAATTCTTAGATGAAACAATGTCCTGAAACGGGACCACTGTTCAGAATTAACCAAGTTTAAATGTTGGAAATAGTTAAGAGAGAATGGTCAAAATTGTGACTATTTCTTCAAAATTTTTGAGGATACCAGCTGAACCAGAAAGCAGGGTAATACGTCGGTGATAAGCTATCAACGAAAGACGAAACAGTAACATTAAAAAATGACAGCTAGCATTCATCATTCATACACATCTAGTTAGGGGCATTTGATTCATTCTGGTCATAACATCCTAATCATTTGACATACACATAGGCCCAATAAATCGATCCTACAGCTCATGTCCCCCAGAGGACGGTGCAGCAAGATCGATTGAGGCTGAAAATTACAGATCTTGCCTTCCTGAAGTTGCAGAGAAGCAAATCAAAGTTGTGAGTCTTATCTCCCTGAAGTTGCAGCGGAGTAGATTGAAGTTGGCAAATCTTATTTCCCTGAAGTTGCAGTGGAACAGATTGAGGCTACAAATTATGGCGGATATTATCTTCCTGAAGTTGCAGTAAAGGAGATTGAAGCCACCAAACCTTATCTCGCTGAAGTTGCAGTAGAGCAGGTCAAAGTCATGAGTCTTATCTCCCTGAGATTACAGCGGAGTAGACTAAAGATAGCAAGTCTTATTTCCCTGAAGTTGCAGTAGAACAGATTGAAGCTACGAGTTATGGTAGCTCTTATCTTCCTAAAGTTGTAGTGAAGGAGATTAAAGCCACCAGATCTTATCTCTCTAAAGTTGTAGTAGAGTGGATCACAGCATACCTTATCTCGCTGAAGTTGCTGTAGAGCAAGTTAAAGCGACAAATCCTATACCTCTGAAATTGCAGTAGGTCGGATCAAATCAAGCTACTAATCTCATCTCCCTGAAGTTGCAGTGGAGTAGATTGGAGCAACAATTCCTACACCCCTGAAATGCAGAGGGTTGGAATGAAGCTATTCGACGAACGGAGGAAGTTAAGACTTAGCAAGACCAAGCAAAATTGGCCATTTTGAAGTCTTTGCTCTATTCTCGTTACACGACAATGAGCAAAGAGGGGCAACTGTAATGGCCAATTTTTAGCCTAAAATAATGAACCCAAAACAACAATTCAAAGACCAAATAAAAAATAACATCAACCCAATAACAAATACAGCCCAAACTATCAGTCTAATGCAAAAAAATCAGCAGAACCCCAGGAACGTTCAGCCACCGCCCCGCATCTCTTCGTCTGCTCGCACGCGCGCCATCATCACGCCGTCTGACATCTGCAACGGATTAAATGAAATGGCAGAAATCCACACAAGCAGTAGAATAGAACAAACAGATACGACAAAAATGTAAACATAGAACGTCTTGTATTTGTTTATAAAAGCCCGGATCTACTCTCTTGGATTTTTTTACGAACATTTTGAGAAGCAAAAAGGAAATCAGAAACAGGATATTTTGTTCAAAGGTGGTTTATTTTGCTTTGTGTTCAAGCCTCTGTCATTTTGTTACTACTTTTTTTTGTTTTATTTACATTTATTTTATTTACATATACGGAAAATAAAGGGAGAAAACTTACCGGAATAACCCCATGGTCGGTCATCGGAGACTTCTTTCTCCTTCGGATTCGAACCCAAAAGGGGAGGTTGAGAGTCCCTTTCATTTTCGGGTTCTTGATTGAAGGACTTAGGCCTTCAAAGGCACTACGAGTAGAGGCTAAGTAGCCTATTTCGCTCGTTGTCGGCCACCGACTGTAATGGTGGTGCGAAGAACCACCGAGGGCGGCGATGAAGGGTCCAAGACCCTAGCCGAACGGAAGAGAGACAAAGGGAGGAAGGAGTCTCTGTTTTGTTATTAAAAATGGCAAAAAAGGGGGTTTGGTTCTTGAAGGAAAGTAATAAAACGTGATGCATAAAGGCCTTTAATGTGCACTTATGACCTTTTGGTTTATTTGTGATAAGAGTCCTTCCATGTTTGCAGCGTCCTCCAAGTGGGTCCTATCTTATATTCTTTGTTTTTTTTTATTCGGCCCCAAGCTTCGAATTTTAGTTCATTTTGGTCCGCGATAAAACGTAGTGCATGAAGGGCCTGGGACATTTGTTCTTTAGGCCCCTGATCTTTCGCACGCGTTCTAATGTGGCCCCTATAATTTTTTTATGATTTTTGCCTTGGATTTTGGTCTGTCTTTTAATTTAGTCCTTGGTCAGTTCAATTCGTTTATTTAACTATTTTTCAAAAACTGTTTTTTTTAGTATTCCTTTTAAGTTTTCATATACTTTATTATTTATTTAAAACTATTTTCTTCATCATTCATTTTAAATAATTTTTAATTGTTTGTTCTTTTTTAACTTGTTATAGTTTATTTGAAGCCTTTTATTATTCTTTTAAAAGTGTTTTATTATATATATATTTATCAAATTATTTCATATTGTTTATTTTTGAGTTATTATGTATTATTTATTTCAAATAACTCTTTTAAAGATTATCTCCAAATTGTTATTATTATAAAGTATACTTATATTATCCTTTTAAACTTATTTACATTTATTTATTTATTTATTCATTTTTTTAAACTGTTTCATTCTCCTTATATATGCATACACTGTTTTTTATTGTTTTTGCTAAAACCTATTTGTTTTAAAATTGACCAATATATGACTTATTTTATATATTTTGCTCTAAGCCCCTCTTATTTATTTTAAACCATCATATACATGTATTTTTCTTTTTATATATTATCTATTTCTAAAACGTCTTGTATATTACTCGTTTTACATCTCCTTAACATAATATTCGTTTTAAACTTGTTTGTATATTATTATTTTAAGTGATTTATTATATTACTCTTTTCGAAATTATTTTACATACTATTTATTTTAGAATATTTATGTACATATAATTTATTGTAAACTTGTGCCCACATTACTTTAAATTTATATATATATATATATTTACTTAGTTTAAATCTTTGTTGGATTTTCTTTTTTTTTTAAAACTCAATTGTTTTTATCTTGGATTGTTTTCATATTAATTATTTATCTCAATTATTGTTTACTTTAAATTATTTTATTTTCATTATTAATGTTAGCATTCTGAATAATGTGTCTTGTATGATTATCCTCATTATGTGTTTTAATTTGTTATTCCATATTTTCACATTATCGCCTTTCATTTGTATAGTATCTTATGCATGTATTATGGTTCCATGTTCATTATTATATCTAATGTCATTGCATTGAGAATTAAATTCCAACGCGTTTATCCAATACTAATCATTTTATTCCAAACGATCAATAAGGGCACATTCAGTATTTGGAAACTCGAGAGAATTGTGCCCTAACTTACTGGGTTGCGATTTTTCTCGTTGGATCTAAACAACCGAATACCCTTCGTTTTTAAAATATACGAGTTTTGAATAAAAAGAAAAGCTTATTCTTGAAAATCTAAGGCGTTGTATCCTAACTTACTAGATGTGACGTCTTATTTTCTCGAGATAAGAAAAATTTTAGAAAATAAAGGCAATATCTCGTATTTGGGAATTCGAGAAGATCGTGCCCTAACTTACTGGGTTTCGATTTTTCTTGTTTGACCTAAAAGACGAATATCCTTTTATTAAAATACACGAGTTTTGAAAATTAAAAGATGAGTTCATTCTTGAGGGATTAAAATGTTGTGCCCTAACTCACTGGGTGTGACGCTTTAATACTTTGAAACGAGACAATCTTTAACATCCATTTTTACTTACCCGAGCTTTCTCAAACATTAATAAGAAGACCGTATTTTAAAACCTTTTCAAAATTTTCAACATTAGGACATTAATTGATCAATTCGGTACCAATTTTGGGCGTGACGAGGGTGCTAACCCTTCCTCGCACGTAACCGACTCCCGAACCTGATTTCTCAAAATTTCGTAGGCCAAAAACACTATTTTAGTAACTCAAAATGCTTTATTAAAACAAAGGTGATCTGATCACACCTAATAAAAGATCGGTGGCGACTCCCGTTTTTGTTTTCAAAACAAAGTCGACCTCTTTTAAAAAAAATGGTTTCGACAGTCATTTATCAAGATTTTATCACTGTTGTGTAATCCTGTCCTCTTTATTCAACTGGTATCCTTGACAGAAAATCTTCTACTTAAATCCATTCCACTGCGACTCAGGGGTATAGGATTTGTACCATCTTTTCAATCAAACGGTCTATTACACCCTCTCTGGGGAATAGGACCAGATGCAAAAAATCTTAATCTTTTTTTCAAGCATGATTTCCCTTTTAATATTTGAGTGGACATTTCTTATTATCCGTCAAGGTACTTCTGACCAATAAAATCTTGAGAGGTGTACTAACCTAGACCCCTCCTTTCAACATCTCCGGCCCTTAGGCTTGGGAAGTTCTAAATAATAGTCCTGTTTCTGATTTTCGCAACATTAGAAGCTTCCAAAGTAATATGCCAAACCTCTTTTGTGAAAGTATTATTAGTCCATTAATCGTCATTTCAACGCAAAAATGCTCGAAAGAGAAAATATTAGGCTAACAGAAAATTACTTAGAAACATAACTAAAAAAACGCTAATCAAAGATGGCAAATATCATGAGAAGGAAGTTTATTGAGACCATAGCTCGGAACAAATAGAATAACAAAAACAAATACAATATGGGTGAGATGTGAATTAGGTGCCCCAGATATCACAGTCTGAGCTTCTCTTTATGAACACCTTGAGGCCCATTTTGAACTCAAAATGTGTATAGGAGATCTAGAGTACTTTGTTGATGCCCCAAAACATAGCATATCTCCTTACTATTAATTCAGGCATAGCAAGAATACCATCTGCCCTTACCTTCGATCAAAATTTGAATTGCCCTTTTCAGGTTTTCAATTCAAAACCCTTTTGCTCATAAGGTGCCCTTTGCAGGTTTTCACCTTGGCCTTTCCCTTTTTTTTTTTTAAGTGAAGTACTTCTTAACTGAATCTGCATTGACTGGGTTAGGTAAGTTCCCGCCATCCATCTCAGCTAATATCAACGCTCTTCCAGAAAAGGCCTTTTTTACCACATACGATCCCTCCCAGTTTGGCATCCATTTCCCTCTAAAATCCTTTTGTATAGGAAGGATCTTTTTTAACACCAAGTCCCCCTCATGGAACACTCTAGGGCGAACCTTCTTATTATAAGCTCGCATTATTCGCTTCTGATACATTTGTCCATGATGCATGGCTTTTAGCCTCTTTTCCTCAATCAAATTCAACTGATCGTATCTGGATTAGACCCATTCTGCTTCATCCAACTTTAATTCTAACAACACTTGGAGGGAGGGAATTTCAACTTTAATAGGCAAAACTGCCTCCATTCCATAAACCAATGAAAAAGGCATTGCCCCAGTAGAAGTTCTGACAGATGTACGATAAGCAAAAAGTGCAAATGGTAATTTTTCATGCCAATCCTGGTAAGTCTCAACCATTTTTCCCACAATCTTCTTTATATTTTTATTAGCTGCCTCAACTGCACCATTCATCTTCGGACGATATGGCGATGAGTTATGATGCTTAATTTTGAACTGACTGCAGACCCCTGCTATCATGCTATTATTCAGATTCAACGCGTTGTCTGATATAATCCTCTCCGGCATGCCATATCGACATATAATCTCTTTCTTTAGGAACCTACTGACCGCTGACTTTGTGACATTGGAGTATGAAGAAGCCTCTACCCATTTGGTAAAATAATCAATAACCACAAAAATGAACCGATGACCATTAGAAGCTTTTGGCGAGATCGGTCCAATGACATCCATACCCCACATTGAAAAAGGCCATGGGGAAGTCATAACATGAAGTGGGGAAGGAGGCACATGGATCTTATCCCCATAAATTTGGCACTTATGGCGCTTCTTGGTGTAACTGATGCAATCTCTTTCCATCGTAGACCAGTAGTACCCAAATCTCATTATCTGTCTAGCCATTGTGAACCCATTGGTGCGTTCCACAAATACTTTCATGGACTTCTTCCAGGATTTTCTTCACTTCCACTGCGTCAACGCATCTTAACAATATCTGATCCTTCCTCTTTTTATACAGGATCTCTTCATCTAAGATATAGTCATTAGCGAGCCTTCTCAACGTTCTCTTGTCATTTTCAGTCGCTTGATTAGGGTATTCACGACTCTTCACATATCGCAAAATCTCATGATACCAAGGATGGTTATCTCTTTCCTCTTCTTCGTCTATATTGCAGCAATGAGCTGGAGCATCACAAATACTCATTTGGATTAGCTTCATATCTTCTTGTTTATTTATTCTGATCATAGAAGCTAATGTAGCCAGGGCATCGGCCATTTGATTTTCATCACGCGGGAGATAAAAGAAAGTAATATCATCAAACTGCTCAATTAATTCCGAAACTAACTTTCGATAATTGATCAATTTGGGATCTCTCATCTCCCATTCACCTTTGAGTTGATAGATCACCAATGCAGAGTCTCCATATACCTCTAGCACCTTGATTTTACGATCTATGGCCGTACGAATTCCCATGATGCATGCCTCGTACTCTGCCATATTGTTTGTGTAGTCAAAACCCAACTTGCAAGTGAATGGATAATGATCTCCACTTGGGGATATCAGAACTGCCCCAATTCCATTACCAATGACATTTGATGCTCCATCAAAATTCAGTTTCCAAGAAGAATTTTCAGACGTGTCTTCCTTGGTAGTTGCCACATACATTAAATCTTCATTGAGAAAATCAAAGTTCAGAGGCTCATAATCTTTTAAGGCTCTACTGGCCAGAAAATCTGCTATGGCACTTCCTTTAATGGCCTTCTGGTTCACATAGACTATGTCAAACTTGGAAAGAAGAATTTGTCATCGAGCCATCCTTCCACTCAACGCAGTTGATTCCATCATGTATTTTAAAGGATCTAGCTTCGAAATTAACCACGTCGTATGGTACAACATGTACTGCCTCAATCTCCGAGTGGTCCAAACCAAAGCACAACATAAATTTTCAATTGACGAGTATCTCATTTCACACTCAGTGAATTTTTTAGTGAGGTAATATATCGCATTTTCCTTCCTTCCAGTCTCATCATGTTGGCCAAGCACACATCCCATTGAATTGTCAAATACTGTTAAATACAATATCAGTGGCCTATCAGGACTAGGCGGCGTCAGCACTAGAGGATTGGACAAATAATGTTTAACTTTGTCGAAAGCTTTTTGGCACTCATCATCCTAAACACCTGGATTGTGTTTCTTAAAGAGACGAAATATGGGGTCACATTTCTCTGTTAGTTGTGAAATGAACCGGGCAATGTAATTTAACCTTCCTAAGAAACCACGAACTTCTTTTTGAGTACGGGGTGGAGGCAGTTCTTGTATAGCTCTGACTTTGTCCGGATCAACTATAACTCCTTTTTCACTGACGACAAAACCCAGTAATTTTCCTGACCTGGCTCCAAAAGTACATTTCGTCGAATTGAGTTTAAGCTGAAATTTCCTCAATCTAAAAAATAACCTCTTTAAGACCTGTAAGTGTTCATTTTCTGTTCGAGACTTTGCGATCATGTCGTCAACGTAAACCTCACTCTCTTTATGCATCATATCATGAAAGAGGGTTACCATAGCCCTTTGATACGTTGCTCCCGCGTTCTTCAAACCGAATGGCATCACCTTATAGCAAAACGTTCCCCATAGGATTATGAACGTAGTCTTTTCCATGTCTTCAGGATGTATCTTAATCTGATTATATCCTGAGAACCTATCCATAAAAGAAAACAACGAGTAGCCCGCTGTATTATCTACTAGGGTATCAATGTGAGGTAATGGAAAGTTGTCCTTGGGACTAGCTTTGTTTAGATCTCTATAATCCACACACATCCGTACTTTTCCATCTTTTTTAGGGACAGGGACAACATTAGCTACCCATTCTAGGTAATTAACTGATTGGAAGAAGCCAGCATCAAATTGCTTCCAGACCTCTTCCCTTATTTTCACTGCCACATCGGGTCTCATTCTTCGGAGCTTCTTCTGTATCGGCTTGCACTCTTCCTTTGTGGGAACCCGGTGTACCGCAAGATTGGGGCTTAATCCTGGCATATCTTGATACGTCCACGCGAAGATATCCTTGAACTCTCGCAATAATTCAATAAGGTCTTATCTTGTTTTCTCATCGATGCAAGTACCAATTTTCACCTCTTTTCCTTCCTCTAGAGTCACGTTCTCAATTGTCTCCTGGTGAGGCAGAATCTGTTTCTCTTCCCGCTCTACCATCCTTAACAAGTCCGGAGATAAACTATAATCTTCGTCATCTTCAAAATTCTGAGATCCCTCTAAGCACGAATCTTGCTCAAAAGGAGATTAAGAGTCCATATCAGTACTACTCGTTTCATTGATATCTGGGGACCTGTTGCAAATATGAAAGAATGTCCAAAAATGAATCTAAGAATAGCTTATTTGTAACATAACAATGAATGAAAATAGAACAAGATATTTGCTCGAAGAGTGATGAAAAATACATTTCTTCATTGAAATAACGATATTTAAACATGAGCCTATTTCACAAAAGATTCTTACTGTTTTAGGCTGAAAACAATAAGTATGTTCTGAACATTACTTTGAATTTGCTCTAAAAACTACAGAAATCTCTTTTGCAGTCCAGTTGTTCAGCACACTTCTAGGCTCGTAAGGGCGAATACCCGATAAGTTTATTTCTTCCACTCCTTCTCCAAGTACAGCATTAATGCTCAAGCTATCGAGTATGTATTCAAAACATTCTTTCTTTGCCATCCCGCTCCCAAGATGAATCATTCCTCCTGACACAAAAGTTTTGGATATGTGGGGAAAGCTCATCGGCTCCCATTTGACTTCTGCCCCACTTAATCGTGCTCTCCGTCTTTCCTGTCTCTTCTCCGCTTCCTTTCTTCTTTATTTTGCATCTGGCTTATATCCCAAGCCAAAGTAATCCCACTTATTAGTCAAGACTGGTACCTCTACCTGTCCATGCAGATACTTTCCGAGTCCCTTTCCAGGCAATGCTCCGCTTCTAACCATCAGTTGTAAACCCATTTTCGTAGCACTGGACACTTTGCGTATCAGGATCTTACTTCCCTCAATAACAAAAGTAGCATTTACAAATTCCAACGAACGAAAAGAATACTCCAACGCTTCATCATCCTTCTCAATGTATGGTGCATCACTGGTAACAGATGCAATAATGTCCTCTTCTGCGTTTATAGTTATCAGTCGACCCTCCGTTATCAATTTCAACTTTTGATGCAGCGATGACGGTACTGCCCCTGCCGCATGAATCCAAGGCCTCCCTAACAGGCAATTATAGGAGGGCTTAATGTCTATCACTAGAAAATCTACCTCATATGTATATGGACCGATTAGAAGAGGTACTTCGATCCTCCCCATCACCTTTCTTTCAGTCCCGTCAAACGCTCTCACCATGTTCTGGCACGTCTTCATGTGAAAGCTATCTATAGGTAGCCTATTCAATGTAGATAAGAGCAAAACATTCAGTGCTAACCCATTATCAATTAGAACCCCCGGCACGGTATACCCCTTACAACGGGTAGTGATGTGTAAGGCCTTAGTAGATCCCTTACCCCCCGATGGTATTTCATCGTCGCTGAAGGAGATGAAATTGTCTGCGCTTATGTTATTGATAAGGCGGTCTAGCTTGTTTACTGTGATATTATTCGCAACATAGGTCTCGTTTAACACCTTCATTAATGCGTTGCGGTGTATCTCTGAGCTCAAAAGTAAGGACAATACAGAGATGCGAGCCGGCTATTTATGTAGCTGCTCCACGACACTATATTCAATATGCTTTAGGAATTTCAAAAATTCCTTTGCCTCGTTCTCAGCTATTGGCTCCTTAACAGGTAGCTCCTCCCCTTGCTTCATTAAAGATTTCCCTTTAACTAAATCGGCTTTTTTATGGAAACCTACATCCTGGGCTTCCCCTTGCGTGTTGACCGGGTTCTTCCCTCCTGGGATTGTCACATTACAATTATAGCTCCAAGGCACCCTCTTGCTATCCTTATAAGGGAAAGCAACAGGTTTCTATATCACAATTCTTGGTGCTATTTTTAATCCAGCTTCATTAATCTTTAGCTGTGAAATAATTACCCCTGGACGATTGATCTCACAGCCTTTTCCTGACGACCCTCCTTCCGAGGCGCATACATCTTCCTCTTCTACATATTCAAAGAATTCTAGCTCTTTGTTATCCATTAGTCCCTGTACTAGGGCCCTAAATTCATCACATTCTTAGATCTCATGGTCCTCCTCATCATGGAGCTCACAATAGCTCCCTATTTTCTGAGATCTGTTTCCCGAACTCTGTATGATTAACCCTCTCTTCCTTATTTCCTTCTAAATCTCTCTCAATGGTGTTCTTACTTCTGCCACAGTCATTCTAACTCTCTTCCCGGTATTTTCAACTACTATGTTCACCCCTTTGTCGGCATGATTAGGTAATAGATTTTCCCCACTCGATGACTCATCAAATTTTATGACGTCCATTTTAAGGAGTTTTTCAACTAACCTCTTAAATGCGGTGTAATTTTGTATCGCATGTCCTGTGATTCCTACATGGTATTCGCATTGGACATTTTCATTGTACCACTTGGGATACGGAGGCTGCATTGGTTTCAAGTAAACCGGGGATACAACATGTTATTTAAACAAAGTTTGATATAACTCCTTATACGTCATTGGAATGGGCGTAAACTGGAGTTTCTCCATATTCCGCTTTGTATCAGACTCTTGCTTTGATGAGGCTTGCTGGCTCATTTTTATTACTCTTGGTTGATTCACAGTAATCGGTCTTGCATAACCCTTACTCACATTATTTATTTCATTTTCTCTCTTCCGGAGGACCGACTTCTTGATGCTCTCTCCAACTTCTATCTTTCCACACCTTATCGCATTTTCTATCATCTCCCTGGACATTACTATATCCGAGAAGCACTTGGTTGCCCCTCCTAGTAAGTGATTAATGAAAGGTGCTTTCAGGGTATTGATAAACAACATGGTCGTTTCCTTCTCAAGCAGTGGCGGTTGGACCTGTGTAGCGATTTCTCTCCATCTCTAGGCTTATTGCCTGAAACTCTCATTCGACTTCTTCTCCATATTTTGTAAAGTAATTCTATCAAGAGCTATATCCGTCACGTGGCCATATTGTTTCATAAAAGCTTGTGCCAAGTCTTTCCATGAACTGATTTAGCCTCGATTGAACTGGTTATACCATTTGGCTGCTGCCCTAGTCAGGCTATCTTGGAAGTAGTGGATTAATAACTGATCATTATGGATATATCCTGTTATCCTTCGATAGAACATTGTGATGTGAACCTCAGGATAACTGGTCCTATTGTATTTCTCAAACTCCGGCATCTTAAACTTTGGAGGAAGTACTAGGTCTGGGACCAGGCTCAGATCCTTAGCATCAATCCCACTGTGATAATCAGCATTCTCCAATGCTTTCAACTTCTCCTCAAGCCATTTGCAATGATCTTCTAGCTGCTTTGGAATCTCCATTCTCGCCTTTTCCACCTCTGCTGCCTCATCGAAATCAGGGACCTTGGGATTCACCAAATTATCCTCGGGGTTGGAGCTTGATCTCATTGGGAAATTTATCGGGGCTGAAGTACCAGTTTGACACAAAGGATTAATGTTAACAGATACCCTTGGTTGAGGCGTTTGAATGCCCGCTGGGGTAAAGCCTGGGGGAACGGAAGGGTCCTCATCATCGTTTTTGGTACCAATCATAGGGATCTTTCCTTTATCTAAACTCCAGCCAACATTTGTGCAAATTGGTTTATCATATTTTTCTGGGATTCTAACATCTGATCCCTCATGTCTTGTTGTATTTTAGCAAACTGCTCCTGCATCTGTAAATGCAGTTGTTCTTGCATTTCCTTTTGCATCTGTTCTAATTTCTCTAATTTTTGGTCCATGGCTCTCGTTTTCCTTCGCGTACTATAGTGGTGCCTAATCGGTAAACTTTCACGAGTTTCTAGATTAACTAAAATAAATTTTAATCAATTAGGGATCTTTTTATGAAAGCTAATGCATATGATATGATGTAAATGCAAATGCATGAGATGAATAAAAAAAAAGACGTCAATTCTGATTCAATTCCATTTAAAAAACTTTACTTAAAAAACAAAATCCCTTACAAAAAATAGATTACATATATGGCTTAGCCCTAATGCTCAAAGCCTTCACTTTCCTAAGAAGGGAGGCTAACTCCTGCCCTCGCTCTGACACTAACTCATATTTGGTACTTAGCACATCTGCCTGAACTGCCAGAGTCTGTAAGTAATCAGCCACTTCTCGTATTTAGGCTATTGCTTCGCCCATGAGGTAATCCCTATCTCGGACCTGATCCTGAGATCGATGAAGTTGCTCGCTTAACTGACTGTTATTTGCTTCCAATCGTTCAATTCGGAGCTCATAATTCTAGAGTGTAGACTCAAGTTCTTCTACTTTTCTTTTCAAATCCTCGATCTTGCTTAAGCTGGCCTTTAATTCAATCACCGATTTCGACTCCGATGCTGGTGTAGTGCCTTCTCTAACTCAGCTACTCGGGCCCTTAACATCTCTTTTTCATTTTGACTATCATCCAAGCTCTTCTCTAACCCAACCTCTCGTGCCTTAGTACCATGGAACTTCTTCCTCCACTGATCAGTTTTAGCCTTTTCTTCTTGAATTTCTTGCCTCCACGGTTCAGATGTCTTACCTAAACCAGCATTTTTTACCGAAGTTCGATACTTCTTGTAATATTCTTTCAAGCCAGCAAGGTCCTCCTCGACCTTCCTCTTTCCCTTTCTCAGGTTCTCAGCCTCCGATTTCTGAACATCAACCTCTAGCTTCAAGTACACCTTTTCCTCCTCCAACCGTTCTATTTTCTTTTCTAACTCCGAACTTTTCTTTTCGAAGTCTTGCTTTATAATTTCCAACTCAGAGGGGACCACTTGTAGATATTCCTCTATCGATCGAGCATCTTCTAGGTTTGGCCTCAAAATGTTATCATTAACCTTTCTTCTCTGCCACTCGTTATACCCAGGGGTCACCATCGGGTTTACAGCAACTCCTTCCATCCGGTAGGTTCGGTTCCAAGCGTTACAAATCTCTCTAACCTTTTTCTTGTAATTATCCCCTTTATAAGAAAACTCACTCTGAGCCAGCCCCTTTGTTGCAGGTATGAATTGCCTCGACCTGTATTGCCTCGATACGAGGAAAGGGGCGTATCCTATACCTCCCCAAATCCCTAACAAAGGTACCCAATCATAGTTTCCACACCAGAAAAGAATCTTACCGGGAACTATCCAAGGGGCTCTCCACTCGATATCATCCTCTTGGAGATTTTAAAGTATCGACATCCATCTCTCCTTTGATATATCGTCCCTCCTCAACATAGCCGCTATTTCTTTCAAAGAAGAGAAATTTCGGAGGAAGGGTTGGTAAGTGACCTTCTCCATCTTCCAGAAGTAACTATGGAACCACACTAATAAAAGCTGTGCATATCCAGTAAATCTACCTTCGCCCGCCCTTCGGCATGCATTCAAAGATCTGAAAGTCTCAGCTAATATTCAGGAACAGATGTGATCCCTTTACCAAGTTGGTCAAATAAATTGGTAACTGCTTCGTCTACATGCCTTAAAGCTTTAGGGAAAACCACCAACCCATAGACACTCAAAGCAAAGACGTCAACTCTTCTCTTCATATCAGGATGCGTCAGAATCAGCTCTCTCAAACTTACCCAAGGGATACACTTCCCATCACCCTTCTGCTGAACTCGAGCCACAACCCACTGCTCACTCATCCCGGTAATATTTATCAATCTCTTGACGAAAGTTGGGACATTAACGATTCTAGAATAAATCTTGTCGGTTTGAAACTTCGAACATCGAAGTAAAGCTGTATATTCTTCTATAGTAGGCGTTAAATCTACCTCTCCGAAAGTAAAACAGCTGTAAGCAGAATTCCAGAATTGCACCACGGCTCGAAACAAGTGCTTATCTACCTTAATATCAAGAAGATAAGACATATCACCATAATTATGATAGAATAACTGCTTCATCTCATCACCCCAATGACTCCATATCTCTTTTAGCTCTCTAAGATCATTTTATGCCACACTAATACGGGTAAAGTCCCATAACTCTGATGTATACCCTACCGCCAAACTGTCACCCTTCTTTAATTGTGTGTTCTCTGACCATTTCTGGGTAAACGCATTATATTCCACTTTATTAGAGAATTTGCTCTCCATTGCAAAACTTTCTATTAGTAACCGAACCGTAAATCGACACCTTCTTTTATGGTGAAAATGATATGCAATTACCATTAAAAAAACAAAACAAAAAAACGAGTCAGAATCATGCATATATAATAAGAATCAAAGCAATCAAGCTCCTACTTTGGTAACCACTAAGTCTCGGTGTAGTTCTACCTAAAGCAGGCTCTTAAGGCATACTATATGTGTGTTGGTTCTAGAGTAAAGGTACCTGAACCCGCAGATTCCTCGATCCTCACCCATTATAGGCTCATACGGACCAAGTTCAGTTCAGGGGAATACATTTCCCTATGCCCATGCGGAGGTGAAAACTTCACGAAGACATAGGTACGTATGTATTCCGGAAGCGATCCCCTAGCCCATGCGGAGGTGAAAACCTCACGAAGGCATAGCTTCTCACTCCCACTTAAGAGGTGCAACCCCAACGGTCATGCAATATGATGCGAAAGCATATCAAAAGTAAATTCAACAAGGACACAGAAGATGCAATACGAAGATTGTGGATTTTTAGGAAAACAAACTTCAAATTTCGACAAGATGATAGAAAATAATCAATTTACAGCTCGACTCTCTTTAAGGTGTCCCCAGCGGAGTCGCCAAGCTGTCGAAACCATTTTTTGAAAAACGGGGAATCAACTTTTGAAAATAAAAATTCGGAGTCGCCACCAATCTTTTTTGTGGTGTGATTGGGCCACCTTATAAAACCTTTTGGTCTACGAATTTTGAGAAAATAGGCTCCGGAGTCAGTTACGTATGAGGAAGGATTAGCACCCTCGATACGCCCAAAATTGGTACTTTATTGATTAATTTATGTCTTAATGTCGAAAATTGGAGATTTGAAAAGATTTTAAAGCACGATCCTCCTTTTTGAAACATTTGAGTAAATTAAACGAGAGCTAAAGACCATCTCGCTTCAAGGTAAAACGTCCCATCCAGTACGGTAGGACGCAACGTTTTTGACCTCCGAGTATGAGCTTGTCTTTTATTTAAAAATTCGTGCACTTTATAAAAAGGGTATTCAGATATTTAAATCAAACGTAAAACCACAACCCAATACGGTAGGGCATGATTTTTCGAATTTTTTAAATACAGAACATTGCCTTCACTTTCCAAAACTTTGAAAAAAAATCCAATAAGAAAAATATTTGAATATTTGGATTGAAAAAAAACCGAAACCCAATACGGTAGAGCACAATTTTATGAGCTTCCAAATATCAAAAATTGCCTTTTGGGAAAAATTCAGGGAATAAATCGATAAGAAGGATATTCAAACACTTAAATCTAATAAAAAATGAAACCCAGTACGGTAGGGCACCTTTTTTAAAACGATTAAGTATAGAAAATTTCCTTTATTTTAAAAACTATTTGGGGATAAAAATATTGAATAAAATACTTAAATCGAATAAAAAAACGAACCCAATACGGTAGGGCCCGTTTCTTTGAAACGACTAAGTATAAAAAATTGCCTTTATTTAAAAACAATTTTTAAATACATTGTGAAATAAAAAGAATTAAAACAATTTAAATTTGAAAAGAAAAAAAATGATATGCAACATAATAATAATACGATCACTTACTCAATCAATATAAATATAAAAAGTAATAAATATAAAGAAAATTAGCAATAGCAATAATAAGGGTACAAATATAACAATATGATAAATATAGCAATAATAATATTAATAATAAAATAAAGAACATAATGATTAAACAATATATATTAATGATAATATTTAATATAATGATAAAAGTAAAAATTAAAATAATAACCATACTAAAATAAAATAATAACATAGTATATAAAAACAATTTGATAATTTTAAAAGAAATAACAGATATAATATAATAAATATAATAATAAGTAAAAGAATTATAATATTTAAAATAATTAACCTTTTATAAAAATATAATAAATATATAATATTAAGTAATTAATATAATAATATGAAACCAAACTTAAATTAATTAGTTTAATAATAAGAAAATAAAAAGGTATAATGATAATATGCATATAAAAAGAAATAGCAAAGTTAATAACAAAAATTATTAATTAATAATAGTGATAACACAAAAAAAAAATATAATAAAGAATTGACTAATAATATTAGTAAAAAAAAGTTAGTATGAACAAATATAAAAATATAATAAATAAATATAGTAACAACTTTACTTGAAATAATCGTTTAATATAAAAATGAATATAATAATAGTAATAATAATAATAAATAAAATAGTAATATAATTATCAAAAACGATTAATTTGAAATTAAATTAAAAAACGAAAATGGATCCAATTGAATTGAAAATAAAAAAAAATCTGAGGCCAAATTAGAAAAGAAATAAAGGAAATAGACCCAATTGGGATATGCAAATAAAATAAAGGGACTGAGGGAATAAATATCCCATCTAAAAGAGAAATGCACATGGACCAAATCAGCATACTGGCTCTCCCCCTTCCCCAAATACTGCTACTTTAAAGTTTAATAAAACCTTTATTTTTCTTTTTTTAAAACCTTAAAAACCTTTTTAGAAAACCCAAAGCTATTTTTTTTAACCCTTTCTCTGCTAAAGTTCCATCCCAAAAACATGCAGCCACCCAACCACCACCATAAGGTGACCGACGGTGCACAGACGATTGCCGATTTCGCCAATGGAAGAGAACTCCGACTATGCCCACGGAGGTTTGGTAAGTGCACTTATTTCTTCTCCTTTTTGTTACTCTTTGCACACCAAAACAAATAAGAAAAAACTCAACAAATAGAATCAATCGAGAATCACCTTTTCAATTTCCTTTGCAATCGATTTTTGTGTGTATTTTGTATTCAATGTTTCTAGGAAAAAAAAAGAAAAAAAACCCATCCTTTTACAATTAAAAATCGAAGGCTTTATAGCCAAAATACAAGTGGTTTCTTGCCGTTTCTTTGCTCAAATCGCAGGTGGTGAGGACGTGGAGGAGAGTCGGACGTGGGCATGGACACGTGATCTAGGGATCATGTGCGAGTGTGCCGACGTGCGTGAGAGTGCTTGCAGCGGCTGCAACAGAAAAGCTAGGGTTTTCTTTTAATTTAGGGTTAGATATTGGGTTTGAGTAATTGGGCTTCAAAAATTTGGATCTGTTTATTTTGTTTTTGATTTGATTTTGGGTTTTTGTATACAAAATGGGCCGGGCAAAAAATTGGGTCAACCCAAGGCTTACATCTCTAATTTTTCTTAAGTACAAGGACTGATGATGCTATTTAACCAATAAATTGTCCTAAGTTAGATCCTTTTCGTCCTAATTCACGACATCTTCAAGATTTTGTTAGTGGAGAAAAAGTCAAAAATAGGAGGCTTGTCTATTTCTCACGTGAGGAAAGTGATTAAAACTTGGCAGATCTTTTTTTTTTTTTGGAAGAAGGAAAGGGGGAACTTTGCTTTCAATTAGAACCCTTTGAAAAAACATTCTTACTTAATCTCATTCGGCGAATAAGGAGAACACCATAGAATATATGAGATAAGTTGTATATTTTTTTAGAGATAAATATCAAAATTATATATAAATTTTGATTTAATATACAATTATATACATGAATTTTAATTTTGTGTAATTTTATACATAAAATTTTAATTTGATCTAATTTTTGTAAATTATTAACACAATTATTGATATAACATCATTTTATATTTATATATTGCATAAATGAATAATTATATTTATACAATATAAAAATAAATTGATGTATTTATTTTTTTAAATGTGTATGATTAAATCAAAATTAAAGTTTCAAGTATATATTTGAACCACAATTAGAGTTTCATGTGTATAATTGTACCAAATTAAAATTCATGTATACAATTATACATTAAATTAAAATTTATGTATAATTTGAATATTTATCCCTATTTTTCATTACTTTTACACATTTTTTCTAAGAATAAAGTTGAGAATAAAAGCACTTATTCCATGGAAATCTTGGTTTAGTGATGAGATTGAAGGTTTTTAAATTTTTTTTAAAAATTATATGTTAGTTTTTAATTTATATTTCATTTAAATTTAATTTTTATTATATATGTGTTTAGTCTAATTTTTTTTTTAATTTTTGTTCAGATATATTTTGATAAGATGTAATTGTAATGGTTGAATCTAGAAGCAAGGGATTCTCTTTTCATCCATACCTTGTGCGCATTGCAGGCTGTAATTGAAAATCAACAAAACAGAAAGTATAAGGAGAAATCATGAAGAAGCGAATATGAAAAAAAAATGATGATGTTTGAGAAAGGAAACAAATTGATTTAATCACATGAAATATGCACAACGAGAATTCCAAAAGGTTAATAAAGTGTTGTAGGGTGTGAATCATATTTTTAGCTGAATAGACAGCGAAGTTATGATGAAAAGTTTTTTGATTTTTTGATGATGAACGACATCGTGACGATACAAATGGGGATGTTGTAGCGTGGCGATGTGTTTCTCACATAAATTGAGTTTCTTCTCCCAGTTAAACTCTAATATCTTCTTTCAGTTAAACTCTAATTACTCCAGGGATATTTTAGTATAATTAGACTTTTAATCTTAGCCCATTTAAAGGGGCATTAAGATGTAGTACTGTAGGTTTTTTTTTGGGGGGGGCAACAAGATGTAGTCTCAGATGAGTTTCGGTGATAGTTTTCATGGTAACTATGGAATTTGTATCTATTTTTAAGAGAACTTTATAAGAATTAGGATTTTGTTTTCAAATTTTGGGTTTATACGTTTAGTACATTCAAGTTTATTTTCTCCATATTATACTCTCGTTTCTTTACTCATTTATTAAAAAGTCGAAGTCTCCTTTACCTGTGGTTTTAATCCTTTTTAGAGGAATTTTTCACGTAAAATTTTTGTTCGATCTTCTCTACCTTTTCTATTTCGTTGTTCATACGGATCAATCCCCAACAAATGTCAATTTATAATATACAAAATAAAGTTTTCGGATCACTATATATATTCTAAAAATTCAAATTACATAAAGTTCATTATTACTATGTAACTTTTTTACGGCTTTAGTCTCTTTATTTTAGTTGGATTGTTTTTAACGGGTCAAAATTATTTCTATTAATATTGTTAAATGATTTGACATGTGTTATGAGGGTTGGTTGATTTTGCTTTTCAATTACACTGTCTAATTGCAATGGAACTTACTTAACTAATAGAGTAAAAATATAAAATGACATAGAAGTTAGTTTATAAACTTTTTATTTTTACAGGGTCTTATCTCAAGACTAATTTATTATCAATTTGCAATACAAGACGTAATTTAAGTTCAATTCACTTAGTTGCAATTTAAAACCTATACATTAACTAGATCACTCTCCTCACTAAAACTTTCCCCTTGCAAATTTAATTACAAAATCGACAATAAAAATAGTTTGTTTACAAAAGTTTTACACTAAAAGAGGTTTCTTACAATGAAAAAAATAAGTGCTCTTAATCTCCTACATGAATAATAAAATAAACCCTTTTTAATAGGTGTTCAAGGCTTGTAAAAATTTCGATCAATATGACCTCAAAACTCTTGGAATTTAGCTTGATCAAATCTTCAATATGAAACAAAATAACAAAGATCTTCTAGGAGTAGCTTTCTTAGGAAATGAATTTCTTCACACAAGGGAACTCGATCACATTGAAAGTCTTGTGTGAAGTGTGCCTCGCATTAAAAAAACAAGATTGATGTCGAGATGAGAAAGAGCTGATGTCCCGACGACACAACACCAACGTCATAACGAGAAGATTCGCCACATCTTGACAACGCGATGAAAGGTGTCCTGACGAGGAAGCATGCCATGTCACGACGTGGCAACATGTTCCTTACTCAATCGAGTTTCTTTTCCTAGTTAAACTATGTTATATTTTCCCAGTCTAACTTTCATTTATCTAGAGATGTTTTACTCATATTTGTACTCGAAATTTAGCCTATAAATAGGCCTTTTAGCAACCTTAGATAATTAAGAATAATAACAAAATTAAGAGAGAGTTTATGTGAATTTCAAGAAATCTTTATATTTTGGGTTTAAGGTTTGTTTGTTTCTCTATTTTGTACTCCCCTTTCAGTTTTTTCCATTTTAGTGAATTTTCTTTGCCTATGGTTATTTATCATCTTCAAAGGGGGTTTTTCTATGTAAATATTTGTGTTTAATTTTCTTGATTTTCATTTGTGTTTGTTTTATTATTTGGGTTAGACCCAATAAAATGGTATCAGAGCTTGGTTCAGTTTTTGCAGACAATACATTTAGAGATGGAAATGAGATACGATATTGATAAGTTTGACGAAATCACAAATTTCATTTTTGTGGTAAGTTCAAATGACAAAAATTTTGGTTTAAAACGGTTTGGAAAAGGTCATTACAGGGTAAAGACCTCCGAATGTGAACCAGTCAGAATGGGAGGAGCTTGATGAGAATGCACTGTTAATAATTCAGTTGTGTCTCATTAACAATGTTTTGCAGGAGCTACTTACGGAGAAAATAGCAACAACCTTATGGAGGAAATTGAAAGCCCTTTATATGAAAAAGTCTTTTACAAATTGCTTGGTATTGAAACAATAATTCTATACGTTCCATATAGCAGAAGGTGAGCCTATTAGGGCTCATATAAGTGAATTTGTCACTCTCCTTAATGACCTAAATAATGTTGAGGCCAACATAGATGATGAATATCAGGCTATGTTACTATTTTGTTCTTTCCCCCTTCAGACAAAATTTTTAAGGAAACCCTAATTTATGGCAGAAAGAGACTCTCATTTGAAGATGTGAAGAGAAATCTTTTAAGGACAAGCTCAACAATGAGTTAGGCTTGAAAAACAAGTCATATGGGCAAACCTCGATTCTAGTTGCTAGAGGAAGATAACAATCTAAGGATTTGGGTTAAAGAAGATCAAGGGCGAGATCAAAGTTAAAGAACCGTGACAAGTAATATGGCTATTAAAAAAGATGGGCCATATCAAGGCAGAATGTTACAAACTTCAGAACAAAAATAAAAGGACCACTAAAAACGATGAGAGTGGGAAACATAAGGTTGATGCAGCTGATGCTAGTGTAGCCGAGGACAGATGTGATTATTTGTTGCTAATATCAATGACCGAAAGGTCTAAGTTCACATATCAGTAGACCTTGAATTCAAGGTTTTCCAACCATATGTGTTCCAATAGGGACTAGTTCTCCACATATAGTTCAATTGAAGGTGGAGTAGTGCTTATGGGAAATCACTCACCTTGTAAGATAATCGACATCAGTACCATTCAAATTAGGATACATGATGAGATAATCAAAACATCGTCAGATATCAGGCATTTGCCTGAGTTAATAAAGAATCTCACTCTCTGGGTATTCTAGACTCAAATTTGTGTAACATCGTCATTGAGTCAAATGGTTTAAAAGTATCTCGTAAAGCCCTTGTTTTGATAAGAAGGCAGAAAGTCGGTAGCCTTTACATTCTACATGGTGTAACGGTGTCTGGTTCAGTAGCAACTACGAAAGAAGGGACGAAATTGTCACCATATTCTGACAAGGATCCTTCTGATGTAGTGACGATATGTGAAAAATCACACTTTTTAGATTTTAAATCAACCTAGGAATGGCACATGTGACTCGGTTATATTAGTGAAAAAGGTATGGCTGTTTTAAGCAAAATAGGTCTTCTTACAAGCACTGAAGTTGGAAAGTTAGATTTCTATAAGCATTGCATATATGGGAAATAGACTTGAGTCAAGCTTGATTGGAAAATGCATAGGACCAAAGAGACCTTTGACTATATTCATTACGATTTATCGGGTCCGACACCAATCATCTCCAAAGGAGGTAATAAATGTCTTCTACCTCTTATCGGTGACCACTCCAGAAAAGTTTGGGTATACCTTTTAAAGCACAAACACGATGTAACACCCTCGACTCGATCGGATTCTTTAGATTTGAATCTTGGGTGTTACACTCTCTTACCGTCTTTAATTAAACTTGTTTATACAAAATTTTCAAACTTATACATTTCATTAAGTAATGCTGCCTAACCAACAAATCATTTGAGTGTACAACGTGTACTTACAACCATTTAATAAAACTTTTTACCTAATAAGAACATATAAGTACAAATATATATGACACTTATCTTACCCTTAAACAATATCACTGTCATCACTTATTTAGCCAACACAATTTGTCTACATTTCTAGGCTTACAAATAGTTTGCCTAGCCTAATCATAGTATTCTTGTCATACTCGAACACGTCGCTTCACTCGATCTGTATGCATAACAGCCCAACACGCCCCTCCTTGGACGTATCCCTCTTGGCTTAACCTTGATTGACTTACTTGTGACATAAGAACACAGAGGTAAGTTCAATAAAACTTAGTGAGTAAGCCTTCATTTTCCTGAGTCTGATATGAGAGTTTTGTTATCTAACTCTTTGATTCGTCGTAATTCGTTGTAGCAAATTAAACTGGTTTTTGCACTTAAGGAGCCTGAATACAATCATTTTTGTTATATTTCACTTAAGTTTGTTTAGCTTTACTTACATTCAATAAAATGTGCAAATCGAGTCTTTTATTGACCTTAAGAGCCAAATGAGGCCTAAAGGAGAGTTAACATACCTTGTAAGTGTATAGGAGACCATTAGAAGGCATTTTAGACTAAAGACGCTATGTCGCAACACGGGAGGCCTGATGTCGCAACATAGAGAGTAGAATGGAGAAAGTATAAAACTATATTTGATGTCGTGACACAAACTCAAGGTGACGTGATATACCCCTAAAGACGTCTCAATGAGAAATATACTGCCACCTCTGTTGCGACACAGGTCCTGTTGTGCCGCGACATTGACTCTAAGACAAAAGTTAAATATGAAGTAGGGGGTTTTGGTCTGTACAATCGAACATAAAGCTCAGGAATGTTAGCTAACCTAGGGTTAAGGACAACGACCATCTAAAGGCTATAAATAGGCTCATTTGGCACAAATTATGGACACTATTCCATTAGCTTAGATTCTTTCTTTAGATTTAGTTTTGCTTTCTTATTTTCTTAGGTTTTTTAAAGTTTAGTTTATTTGTTCTTTGTTTTCTTTCAAGATATCTGATTTGTGAAGGAGATGAACTTTTTTGGGTTCACGCTTATTATTAATATAAATCAGCTTTTTCTTAAACTCTCTACTTCAATTCATTTACTATTGTTGTTTATGAAAGTCATGAGGAACTAATCCTTTTATGAGGGATTAGTGAGTGGATGTATGATCTATTAATTATTTTATAAGGTTACTCAACTGATCAGTTGTTTGGGAAAGGAAGAACGTGAAACAAATCCTAAGCCTGACAACCCTAGGAAGTCATCAAGGTGGAAATTTACCCAAAATTGGCATTGCCCATTCATGAACACCTTCACCCGAAGTGTAACACCCCTTACCCGTGTCTGACACCGGGACGAGGTACGAGGCATTACCGTACTTAACTTACTCGAACATGTAAAGTCAAACCATAAAACTTCATTTCCATTTAAAAACTTTTCATACATTCCCTTAAAATCCTTATCATGGGCTTATGAGGTCTATAACATACATCGGTAGTGGTTCGAAACCAATCTGGGAACTTTCGGGCACTTAGAAATTTTTTTCTCAAAACAGGGCCACACGCCCGTGTGGGCAGGCCGTGTGGTCACACACGCCCATGTCCCTAGCTCGAGTCGAATTTATTTTTCATTTCGAACCTACAAGGGTTTTCACACGGCCTCAACACGCCCATGCCTTAGCCCGTGTGTGAAAACCTGGACATTCTGTTTATGACATCAACATGCAATTTAGGTCACATGGCAAAGCCACACGCCCATGTACTAGGCCGTGCCCTCCACACGGTTGAGATACACGGCCGTGTCTCTGCCCATGTGTTTACTACTAGGCATTCTGTTTTGCATAATTTAGGTGTAGGGGACACATGGCCTATCAACACTCCTATGGGGCTGACCGTGTGTCACACATAGCCTAGGCACACGCCCGTGTGCCCACCCGTGTGGACAATTATATGCTATTTTCCAAGCCCTTTGCCACTTGAAACTTAACCAACCACAAGACTAGTTTCAATATCACATATCATGGCATAAATAAACTTCTAAATTCTCATAATTAAGGCATTTACATGCCACCATGCATTTCATTCTCATCAATCACTACTCTACTTAAACATGCAAACTTGCAAATTCATGAACTTCATCAACATTGCATAATTTTAACTTAAACAATATTAGTGTAACACCCCTTAACCCCAAACCGTCGCCAGAACATTGTTACGAGGCATTACTGAACATATCGATCAATTTTATGAACAACTCATAAATAAATAACAAACATATTAAAATTAAAACATAAAGTCCCTTTAATGGACCCTCGAGGCCCAAATTGCATAGTAAAAATGGAATGGGACTTGTTCAAGTATTTCAAAATTTTTTGTAAATATTTTTTTTGAACTCAATATATCCCCTTTATAATTATCTAACCTCCCCTGCAAATTTTCAAATAGCAACCAATACCAATTCCAATATTTCAACTAATGCATTTACATACTCAAATATACCTAAATTATACTTAACATATTGACTTGATAACTTAATTACTATTTCTAATTAATTCATAAAATCATTTAAACCATTTTAATTCATACCAACATCATAAACAATTTTTTTACCATTCCACTAGTTTAAAACATCAAAACACCAAATACTTTTCCTTACAACATAATTATATAACATACCAAAACAACCATTACAATCACCTATGTACATGCCACTTTCATTTAAGGAAGAAAACATCATTTACATTGAAGTTGGGACTATTTGGATACTGAACCGGGACTTCGGACTTCTATTGACTTGCACACGGAAACAACCGTACGCTGAGTATTCTATACTTAGTGGTATTATCATAACTCAAATTATATAATTTAAATAATTTATAAAACTTAACATATAACACTATAAACTTAAGGATTTGTTTACATTCAAATTCATAAATCATCTATAATAATTTCTAAATTAATATCATATATTAACAATTTAATTCTTCATCAATTCATAAACTTTAGTTTCATATCATCAAATCACATATATCACAATAGTTCATGATTCAACTTATAATTTCTTCTCATACTTTCAATCATTCCAATAATTAGATTCATTAAATGTAGTCAGTTCATTTGTTACCCTATTAACATAAATCAGACTTTGATAGATACACGGATTCCAACCAAATACACCAATAATATCCAACCAAAACACACCAGAATCATGAAACAAGGGGTAGAAGAGTTTTGGGCTACTAAGGATGATAACCCGGAAGGAGTTGAGTTTTGGCTAAAAATACCATTAGGGTATTTAATGAGTTATCGTGCACCCCTAAAGAGTGCATGAAGTGTGTGGTGTCTCTTCTACGAGATTTCGCTTATCAGTGGTAGAACACCCTTGTGTCGGTTGTACCAAGGGAAAAAAGTTAATTGGGAGTTCTTCCAAGAGGAGTTTTGCAAGAAGTATGTTAGTCCTCGGTTTATTGATCAGAAGCGTATAGAATTTCTAGAGTTGAAGCAAGGTCGGATGACCGTAACTGAGAATGAGCGGGAGTTTGTAAGACTCAGCAAGTACGCTCGAGAATATATGTCTACTAAGGCTATCATGTGCAAAAGGTTTGAGGATGGATTAAACGAGGACATCAAGATGTTTGTTTTTATTTTTTAGATAAAAAAGTTTGTAGTGCTAGTTGATAGAGTTTGTAAGGCCGAGGAGTTGGCCAAAGAAAAGAGGAAAGCTGAGATGGATTCTCGTGACTCGAGGAAGAGACCGTTTAATAAGTCATTTCAGTCCTCTTCCAAGAAATCAAAGGAATTTTCTACACGATTAGCTACTTCAGCAAGGTTTTCTAGTAAAGGCAAGGGCAAACAATATTCAACCTCCAAAGCTCAGACCACCTCGGTTGCGAGTGTGGGTAACATTCGACCAAATAGGCCTGAGTGCCCTCAGTACGGTAGACGTCTCCTCAGCGAATGTCAAGCTCACGAGAAGGTTTGTTTTAAGTGTGGCTCTCCAGATCACTTCATTAGAGAGTACCCCAAAATGGCAGAAAAAGACAAAGATCAGAGTGCAAGGTCGGGTAATACTCATTCTAGAGGTAGACCTTAGAGAAACCCGGGAATGGGAGCAAGTAGTAAGGGTGTACCAAAGGAGCAGACTGCGAGATTTGAGGGTAGAGCCCCCGCGAGGACATACGTCATTTGCGCTCGCGAAGAGGTGTCATCGCCCGATGTTATAACGGGTACATTTTCTCTCTATGAAATTTCTGTTATTGCTTTGATAAACCCTGGATCTACCCACTAGTATATTTGCATGAAATTAGTTCCTAGCATGAGTATACCCGTAGAATCCGCAGAATTTGTGATAAAAGTATCTAATCCCCTAGGCAAGTATGTATTAATAGACAAAGTATGTAGGGATTGCCCTTTGATGATTAAGTGTCATTGCTTCCCAGCTAACCTCATGCTTTTACCATTCGGTGAATTTGATGTAATTCTTGGCATGGATTGGTTAACCACTCACGATGTGGTAGTGAACTGTGGTAGAAAATATATTGAACTGAAATATGGAAATGGTAATACCCTTCGAGTTGAATCAGATGGATCCGAGAACTTGCCTCTAGTAATTTCTTCCTTGGCTGCTCAGAAATGTTTAAAGAGAGGGTATGAAGCTTATCTCGCTTTTGTGATAAATACGAGAAAGTCAAAACTGATAATGGAATCAGTGCCAGTGGTGAGTGAATATCAAGATGTATTTCTGGAAGAGTTTCCCGGATTACCTCTAGTTAGAGAGGTGGAGTATGGAATAGAGTTGGTTCTCGGTACTACACCCATTTCTATTGCTCCTTATAGAATGGTTCCGACTGAGTTAAATGAACTAAAGGCTCAGTTATAAGAGTTGATAGACAAAGGCTTTGCAAGACCCAGTAATGTTCCGTGGGGTGCTCTTGTATTATTTGTGAAAAAGAAAGATGGTTCGATGAGATTATGTATCGATTACCGACAGCTTAATAAGGTAACCGTGAAGAACAAGTATCCTTTGCCAAGGATCGATGATTTATTTGATCAATTGAGAGGAGCCACAATGTTCTCCAAGATAGATTTAAAGTCTGGGTACTATCAGTTAAGAGTTAAGGAGGTCGATATGCCTAAGACTACTTTTCGCACGAGGTATGGCCACTACGAATTTCTTTTCATTTCGTTAGGTTTGACCAATGCCCCGGCAATATTTATGGACCTAATGAACCGCATTTTTCAGCCATACCTAGACAGTATATGGTAGTTTTTATTGACGATATCCTGGTCTATTCTCGTAATGAGGACGAGCATGCCAAGCATTTGAGAACAATATTGTAGACTTTGCGAGATAAACAACTTTATGCCAAGTTCAATAAAAGTGAGTTTTGGCTCAAGGAAGTTGGATTTTTGGGCCACATCGTTTTGAGTGATGGCATAAGAGTAGATCCAATTAAAATTTCTGTGATTGTTGATTGGAAATTGCCGAGGAACATATCCGAAGTCAGAAGCTTCTTGGGTCTGGCCGGTTATCACCAAGGATTTGTTAAGGGATTTTCTATGATTGCCACTACTATGACGAGATTGCTACAAAAAGAAGTTAAGTTCGAGTGGAACAAAAAGTGCCAATAAAGTTCGAGAGGTTAAAGAAGTTATTGACTGAAGCTCCTATTCTAGTGAAGCCTGAACCAGGAAAAGAGTTCGTGGTCTACAGCGATGCTTCGCTAAATGGATTGGGTTGTGTGCTTATGCAAGAAGGCAAGGTAATTGCCTATGCCTCAAGACAATTGAAACCCCACGAAAAGAATTATCCAACTCATGATTTGGAGTTGGCCACTATAGTGTTTACGCTAAAGATATGGAGGCACCATTTGTACGGTGAGCAGTACCGAGTGTTCACGGACCACAAGAGTCTTAAGTACTTAATGACGCAAAAAGACTTAAATTTATGGAAACGACGATGGCTTGAGTTATTAAAGGATTATGAGTTGGTCATTGACAATCATCCAGGAAAAGCTAACGTTGTTGCGGATGCTTTAAGTCGAAAGTCCCTTTTTGCTTTGAGGGCCATGAACACGCAATTGTCCCTAACTAATGATGGTTCGATTTTGGTAGAGATGAGAGCTAGACCAATGTTCATCCAAGAAATTGGTGAAGTACAGCTAAAAGACAAAGAGTTGCAAGCCAAGAAAGCTCAATGCAAGTCAAATACCGATGTGTACTTCTAGATTGATTCAGATGGTTATTTGAAGTTCCGAGGTCGACTTTGTGTACCAAGGGATGATGAATTTATTCGGAGAATTGTATGCGAGGCACATAGTACCTGTATGTTTGTTCACCCCGGTAGTACTAAGACGTACAATGATTTGAAGAAATGGTATTGGTGGCCGAACATGAAAAGAGATATCTTTGAGTATGTAGCGAAATGCCTGATTTGTCAACAAGTAAAGGCATGCACCAAGTGCCCTCCAGTTTACTACAACCTATCATGGTTCTCGAGTGGAAATGGGACCGTGTCACCATGGACTTTGTAATGGGTTTTGATCTCGTGATGATGAAGTAATAAAATCTGATCGCACCTATAAACTAACTAATATCATGATAAAGGCAAGTGCACCTATCGAATAGTAGTATAGTTAGCGGCAAGACTGGAATATCAATCCAAAGAACTAAAAGTACTAGTAATTACTTCCTTCCTATTATCTAGCCTAAGAAATAAAAGGGGTTTGGTTGTAAACTATTTTAAACTAAACTAAAGAAACAACAAATAGTAAATTGGGAAATTGCTTTTGGGAAGACTGATTGATGATGGCAATACCTAAGGAAGAATCCACCTAGACTTCACTTGTTATCTAACTCTGAACTAGACGATTTTTTTATTTGACTTGATCCGTAGAGATCCCTAAATTATGTTAATACCTCCGTTGAGGATAAGAATAACTAATCCTAGGCTGATTAATTGAAATCTCTTTCTAATTAAAACCCCTAGTCTTACATTAACTCGATCTATGGCTCTCCATATTAGATTTGACTCTAATCTGACAGATTTTCGTCATCCTATGTCTAGGATTGTGATCAACTCCACTTAATTATGTTGGATTTACTCCTATACAAGGACTTTTGCTCCTCTGTATAAGCATATTCGACTTAAATTAATATCCCAGAAATATCAATTCAAGAGTTAAAAACACAATTAAGAACAAATCAAATATTTATCATATAGTTCAGATAACAATAATAAGATTCGTCTTAGGTTTCATCCCCCTTAGATATTTGGGGTTTTAGTTCATAATTATAAAAAGAAAGATCTCAGAATAAATAAAATAACAAAACATAAGAAAACCCAAAAGTCCTGAAAGGATAGAAGGGGGATCCTCTGTCTTAATGTAGATCTTGGCTTCTGAGATGGATCAATCGACTTTCCTTCGAGTAATTCCCTGCCTTTAACTCCTCGTCTTGGCGGGAATAATGTACACCCTTGTAGTTGCCTCCTAGGGTCTTTATATAGAGTTTAAAATGTCTTTCTTAGCCCCTAAGTAGCCTTTTTCGAGTGAAATTGAACTTCATCACGATAGGGACACGCCCGTGTGCCACGCCCGTGTGAGTCGATGTGGAGGCCGTGCTCTGGCCTGTTAATGTGGTACGGCCGTGTGCCACGCTCGTGTGATGAACTTCCAGGCCGTGTTGATTATTGATTTGGGCCTAATTTACCCTTTTTGGCCCATTCCTTGCTCTTTTCTCTTCCTTATGCTCTCTTAAGTATAAAACATGAAATTAAAGGATTAAGAGCATCAAATTCCACAAATCAATGAATAATTCATCCATAAATGTGCTAAGCATGAGGTAAAAACATGTATAATTTACGGTTTATCAAATACCCCCACACTTAAGCCTTTGCTTGTCCTCAAGCAAAATCTCAATTCACAATTAAAAATCATCCCTCTCAACTTATAATCCTTATCAATAAAGTTTCAAACTAATTCACAAGTAATCATACATTGAAAATTCAACCGAAAGAACATTATAGTTTCAAACACTATAAGTTGAGAATCTTATTACAGAAACAAAGGTCTTCTCCCTTCTTCTAGGTAATTACCTTGAACTCAAAATCAACAAGCGTTGACATCCTCACTAAAGATTCACTCTATCCACTCGAAGTGTTTAGGGTTCAAAAATTAAGCATTCATTAGTCAACCTGAAAAGTTATTACCCTAAGCTTGCAGGAAAATCAAATCTCCACCACTATATATTGACATGATACATCGATCAAAAGGTCTTTTAATGGTTGTAACGTGGCCTTGGTTAGGGGTATGGTCACAAGCTGAAAAATGGTTAGAATCGGATTGAACTGAAAATTCATGTAACTAGAAAAATCTCTATCACTGAAATATATTCCTAGAATAAAGCCCTTTTGGATGACATCGTTTAAGAACAAGAGCTCAAAAATTACATGGAGATATGCAAAACATTGAATTACAACTAGAATATACATAGGTTTTTTTTAAGAACAAGTCAATTAACAACAAATTGAATAATTATAAACTTTACAAACTGAAAAGGAGAACAAAGCTAGATAATTATTCAACTCAAATCTCAACAAAAATAGGGATCAAAATAATTGAAGAGAATTCAACAACAAATGGGTTATAGGTTAATATTGAAGGTAAGTCAAGGGATAGTTTTTAGGCTCAATAGGGTTCACTAGGGGATAATTTATGGAGGTAGGCTTTTATGGAGTAAGTAGGTTAAGTCCTAAGTGCCTTTATCATTTTAGTATATCAAATCAATGATGTGGTCTTGACATGTATAATCGAAGCAAGTTCTAGAATAACAAATCAGTATTGACTCACTCAAAGCAATAATAAAAGTGAGCAGTAAAGGATGTATGCTCAAAAGGCTCAAAAATCTCACCAGAATTATGGCTTTTGATGTCACTCCTGCGAATTTCAAATTTTAAGATAACACTTAAAAATGGGGAAAACAACCTAGAGAAACTTTAAATTCTAAAAAATTTCAACTTATCATGCTTGATTCTCTAATGTCTTAAAGTTTGAATAATCAAAGCATAAGTACCTATGTCTTAATTCTCAGCATATCAATAAAAATCATAAATCAATCAGAATTCATTTTAATAGGGGATTGAGAATAATGCAAAGAGTGAAAGTGAGAATTCAAAATTTTCAGGGGTTCAAGATAATATAAAGAATGAGAGTGAACTCCTCCCCACATTTAAGATGTACATTGTCCTCAATGTACAAAGATAAAGCTAGTAGCAATTAAATCATAAGATAGGGAGAGAAGTTTAATATTGGATGAATTCATTGAGTAGTTAAAGCTGAATTGGAGAAAGGGCTATTTGAAGTTCATGATTCTGGGTGACTGAAGAGAATAGCACAACTGTGTGTAAAATTCAGGTATTACTCGATAAAAATTGGAGTGCAAAAATAAAAGGAAAAAGGGAGGAATATAAAATAAAGGAAATGAAAACTAAAATTAATTAATAGGGATTTAGTTCCACGGCCGTGGTGCACGCCTGTGTGCCATTGGGTTGGCCCGTGTGTTTCGTGGGCTTTTTGGTGTGACCACGGTTGGTCGACATGGGCTTGTCTTACGCCCGTTTTGATTTCTCAATTTTGTGCACGGTTTATTAGCACGGGTGTGTTGTGATACATGGCCATATAACACGGTCGTGTCTTCTAGTGTTCGCTTCTCTAAAGGCCTTGTCTGGGCTCACACGCCCGTGTATGAGTTGACAGGTTTAGCCACGGTAGTATCGCACGGCCGTGTTCCTAACCGCGGGGTGCCCCCATGGCCTTAGGCATGCCCGTGTACCTGGTCGTGTGGTTCTGGGGAATTTGCATTTTAAGGAGTTAGTTATGAATCTAAGAAAATCAAAATTATTAGTGCTCGGGTTGCCTCCCGAGAAGCGCTTGTTTATAGTCTGAGCTTGACTTCTTACCTGCACATTTATGAGGGATTGTGGAGTCTAAGCTCCTCTCTATCATTCTTAAAGTCGTCACCATAATATAGTTTGAGTCGATGACCGTTTACCCTGAAAGTGCCTTGAGTTGGATGTGTTACCTCAATTGTGCCTTAGGAAAGAACACTTTGAATTATGAATGGGCCTGACCATCTCAACTTTTGTTTTCCTGGGAATAATTTAAGCCTTAAGTTGTACAGCAACACAAGGTCGCTTTGTGGTTTCCTTGTATAAGCGTGAGTTTTCATATGCATTGAAATGCCATTCGTCCAACTCATTTATCTGCATGAGTCTCTTTGCACCTGTAAGATCAGGGTCGAGGTTTATAAATTTAATGGCTCAAAACGCTTTATGTTCTAGCTCAAAGGGTAAATGACAACTTTTCCCATATACGAGTCTATAAGGCGATGTTCCCGTTGGAGTTTTGAAGGCAGTTCTATAAGCCCATAAAGTGTCTTTTCTATTTATTTGTACGGTTTTCTCTAAGATACATTTTAGCTCTCTATTAGCTACTTCAACTTGTCCACTGGTTTGAGGGTGGTAAGGGGTAGCTATCTTATGGTACACTCCATATTTTCGTAAAACTTTCTCAAATTGAGTATTGTAGAAATGAGTTCCCCTATCACTAATAATTGCTCTCAGTGTTCCAAATCGAGAAAAAAGTTTTTTAAGAAATCTTACTACCATTCTAGCATCATTAGTAGGTAAGGCTTGGGCTTCTACCCATTTAGACACGTAATCGACTGCTACTAAGATGTATTTATTTCCAAATGAGCTAAGGAATGGACCCATGAAATCGATGCCCCATAGATCGAATATTTCACATTCAAGCATATATGTTTGGGGCATTTCATCACGTTTAGAGATATTACCTGTTCGTTGACATTTGTCACAAGAATTAACATACCTGCTGGCGTTTTTAAATAATGAGGGCCAATAAAAACTTAATTCAAGTATTTTATGGGCGGTCTTAGTTCCACTGTAATGTCCTCCTATTGGTCCTGAATGGCAGTGTCCTAAGATTTTACTGGCTTCAGTCTTTGTAACACACATTCGAATGACTTGGTCTGCACAAATACGAAAAAGAAAAGGGTCTTCCCAGAAATAGTGTTTCACATTAGTAAGGAATCACTTCTTTTGCTGATGTGGCAACCCTTTTGGTGTTATGTTAGCAGCTAAGTAATTTGCAATATCGGCAAACCAAGGTACCTCAGAATCAGATATGGCTAAGAGTTGCTCTTCAGGGAACGAGTCGTTTATTTCAGCTTCATCAAGTTCTTCGAGATGTGGATTCTCAAGCCTGGAAATGTGATCTGCTACTAAGTTTTCAGCTCCTTTTTTATCTTGGATTTCCAAATCAAATTTCTACAACTGTAGAATCTATCTTATTAGTCGAGGCTTTGCATCGGATTTAGTTAAAAGATAACGAAGAGCTAGATGATCAGTAAAAACGATGACTTTAGACAATATTAGATATGGTCTAATTTTGTCAAACGCGAAAACCACAGCTAGCAATTCTTTTTCTGTGGTAGTGTAGTTCTCTTATGTTGCTGTTAGAGTTTTGCTAGCATAGCAGATTGGTTGAAAATGCTTGTCTCGCTGTCCAAGAACTGCACCTACTACAAAATCACTCGCATCACACATTAGTTCAAAAGGTAAATTCCAATTAGGTGCAATTATAATTGGAGCATTGGTGAGTTTCTCTTTGAGAGTGTTAAATGCCTCTAAACATTTCTGATCAAAATTGAAAGGTATGTCTTTTTCTAGTAATTTCGTTAATGGCTTAGCTATTTTAAAAAAGTCTTTAATGAATCTTCTATAAAAACCAACATGTCCTAAAAAGCTTCTAATTGCCTTAATTGAACTAGGGGGAGGTAGTTTTTCAATGGTCTCAACTTTTGCTTTGTCTATTTCTTTCCTTTTACTAGAAATTTTGTGTCCTAGCACAATACCTTAAATGGCATTTTCCCAATTGAGAATAAGATTTGTTTCTTCACACCTTATTAAGACTCGTTCTAGATTTTTGAGACAAAGTTGGAAAGAGTTACCGAATACCAAGAAATCATCCATGAATACCTCCATGATGTCCTTAACGAGCTTGTTAAAGATTGCTAGCATGTAATGCTGAAAAGTAGCAGGAGCATTACATAATCCAAAAGGCATTCTATGATAAGCAAACATACCTATGGAGAAGTGAATGTTATCTTCTCTTGATCTTCAGGAGCTATCGGGATTTAGAAATAGCCAGAAAGTCTATCCAAAAAACAGTAGTACATATGTCCTGATAGTCTTTTTAACATCTAATCAATGAAAGGTAAGGGGAAATGATCATTTCTCATGGCGTCGTTCAATTTTCTATAATCAATACATACCCTCCAACCTATGACAGTTCTTGTAGGGATTAATTCATTCTTTTCATTGGCAACAACAGTCATGCCACCTTTCTTAGGAACAACCTGTATAGGACTTACCCAAGCACTGTCAGAAATAGGATAAATAATTCCAGCATCTAGAAGTTTAATTACCTCGGTTTTGACTACTTCCTTCATGTTGGGGTTCAGTCTTCTTTGAGCTTGCACACATGGTTTGTATTCATCCTCTATCAAAATTTTGTAGGTGCAAAAGGAAGGACTGATTCCTTTGATGTCAGAAATTTTCCAAGATATGGCTCTTTTATGCTTTTTTAACACTTGAATTAATTCCTCTTTTTCCTTAGGTTGCAAGTTTGAAGCAATAATGATTGGTAGTGTAGAATTGTCTCCCAAAAATGCATATTCTAAGTGTTTAGGTAATTGTTTGAGATCTAGTTTGGGAGGTTCGTCAATAGAGGGTTTTTGTCTTAGTTCATCCTTGATTTCAATGCCCTCATAATCTATTTTTCTTGGGGAAGATTCGTTGGAGTTTAGCTCAGTTATTACTTTTTTTATCTCAGTGGTAATTTCATGTTCTCTCCCACCTTGAACGAAACATAGTTCCAACGTGTCTTTAAGAGTGATTTCCTGGAAAGAATCTTGAACAGAATGATCAATAGAATCAATAAAATAACAGGAATCATCTTGTTCCCTAGAAAATCGCATGGCATCATAGATTTGAAATAAAATTTCTTCATCCCCTACCCTAAGCACAAGTTGTCCATCTCCCACATCAATAACAGCTCTGGTAGTAGCTAAAAATGGTAGTCTTAAGATTAAGGGTACCTCAACATCTTCATCTATGTCTAACACAATAAAATCAATAGGGAATATAAATTTATCCACCTTAACTAATACATCTTCAATGATACCCTAGGATATTTAACATATCTATCAGCTAATCGAATACTCATCCTAGTGGGTTTTGGTTCCCCTAGTCCTAGTTGCTTGAACAATTTATAGGGCATTAGATTAATGCTGGCACCTAAATCTACTAATGCCTTTTCAATATTTAAATTACCAATCAAATAGGGAATAGTAAAACTTCCTGGATCTTTCAATTTGGTTGGGGGTTTATTCTGCAGGATCGCTGAACATTCTTCGTAAAGTTCCACTGTGGATAACTCTTCAAACTTCCTTTTGTTTGTTAGAAGTTCTTTAAAAAATTTTGCATATGTGGGCATCTGTGAAATAGCTTCAACAAAAGGTAAGTTAATATGTAATTGTTTAAAAAGTTCAAGAAATTTACCGAATTGAGCGTCCATGCGGTCTTTCTTCAATTTTGCTGGGTATGGGATAGGAGTTTTTTATTCTTTGAGTACTGGTGGGGTGTTTTCTTTGGGCTCGACTTCCTCAATGTTTTCCTTATCATGTTCTTGTACTACCTCCTTTTCAGGTTTGGCTAGTGTTTCCCGCTCCTTAGTGTAACTGCTTTAACGTGCTCCTTAGATTTAATCTCTGTGTTGCTTAGTGATCTTTCAGAGATTAGCTTAGCAAGCTGGCTTATTTGAGTTTGAAGCCCTTGAATGGATGCTTGCTTGTTTTTAAGTGCCGTTTTGGTGTTCTAGAAATAGGTTTCTGACGCGGCGATAAATTTTGTGAGCATCTCCTCAAGGTTCGGCTTTTTCTCTTGTTGGAACGGTGGTTGTTGAAATCTCGGAGGGGGTGGTTGCCTTTGATTTCGTTGTCCTCTCCATGAGAAATTTGGGTGATTCCTCCAACCTGCATTGTAAGTATTACTATAAGGGTTATTTTGGGATCTAGAATTATTACCCATATAGTTGGCTTGCTCGGTTTCCATGCCATGTCCATAGGAGGAGTAATTGGGATTGTACATGTTTCCTTGGTTTGATTTGCATTGCATCACTGGGTGTACCAGCGTAGAACTAACAAAATTATAAATCTTTTTATTAAGGAGTTCTACCTGATTAGAAAACATGGTGACTGATTAATATTAAAAACTCCGGCAGCTTTCTGTGGCTTTGTTCTCATGACTTGCCACTGATAGTTATTCAGTGACATCTATTCTATAAACTCATAAGCTGCTTCTGGTGTTTTGTTGTTGATTGTTCCACCAGCAGCTGCATCGATCATTTGCCTCGTCGAAGGATTCAAACCGTTGTGAAAGGTTTGAACTTGTAACCACAGAGGTAATCCATGGTGAAGGCACCTTCTCAATAAGTCTTTGTATCTCTCCCAAGTATCGTAAAGTGTTTCTAAATCCATCTGCACAAAAGGAGAGATATCATTCCTTAATTTTGCCGTTTTAGTCGGTGAAAAATATTTGAGAAAAATTTTTTTGGTCATTTGTTCCCATGTAGTGATAGACCCTTGTGGTAAAGAATTTAACCACTGTTTAGCTTTATTCCTCAAAGAGAATGGGAATAGCCGCAAACGAATGGCATCATCAGAAATGCCATTTATTTTAAATGTGTCGCAGAATTCCAAGAAATTAGCTAAATGAGCATTAGGATCCTCATCCTGCAAGCCATCAAACTGAACAAACTGTTGTATCATCTGAATAGTGTTAGGTTTCAGTTTAAAATTATTTGCAGCAATAGTGGGCCTAACGATACTAGATTCAGTACCAGCCAAATTAGGTTTAGCATAATCATACATAGTACGAGGAACATGATTCTGCTCAACAGGATTTGCTGCTACTATAGGAGGTAGCTGATAATCGTGATTTGCCTTTATCTCTTCAGCATGTTTAGGTTCTTCTTCTTGACTTTGTTCTGGATATTGCAAGCTTCTTCTTGTCTCTTTACGAGTTTGACGAACTGTAGCTTCTAAATCGTCGTCAAACAATAATAGTCCTCCTAGGTTTCTTCTAGTCATAAACTAAAGATACCTAGAAGGGAAAAGTAAAAAGAAAATTAAAAACCTAAAATAAAGTAAAAAAATAGAAAATAATTTGCAATAAAAGAAAAAATAGCTAAAGTAATAGGAATCGAGTGTTCCTAATATCTTAGTTCCTTGGCAATGGCGCCAAAAACTTGATCTCGTGATGAAGAAGTAATAAAATTTGATCGCACCTATAAACTAACTAATATCACGATAAAGGCAAGTGTACCTATCGAATAGTAGTATAGTTAGTGGCAAGACCAGAATATCAATCCAAGGAACTAAAAGTACTAGTAATTACTTCCGTCTTATTATCTAGCCTAAGAAATAAAAGGGGTTTGGTTGTAAACTATTTTAAACTAAACTAAAGAAACGACAAAGAGTAAATTGGGAAATTGCTTTTGGTAAGACTGATTGATGATGGCAATACCTAAGGAAGAATCCACCTAGACTTCATTTGTTGTCTAACTCTAAACTAGATGATTTCGTCATTTGACTTGATCCGTAGAGATCCCTAAATTATGTTAATATCTCCGTTGAGGATAAGAACAAATAATCCTAGGTTGATTAATTGAAATCTCTTTCTAATTAAAACCCCTAGTCTTGCATTAACTTGATCTATGGCTCCCCATATTAGATTTGACTCTAATCCGGTAGATTTTCACCGTCCTATGTCTAGGATTGCAATCAACTCCGCTTAATTGTGTTAGATCTACTCCTATACAGGGACTTTTGCTCCTCTGTATAAGCACATTCGACTTAAATTAATATCCCGAAAATATCAATTCAAGAGTTAAAAACACAATTAAGAACAAATCAAATATTTATCATATAGTTCATATAACAATAACAAGATTAGTCTTAGGTTTCATCCCCTTTAGATATTTGGGGTTTTAGTTCATAATTATAAAAAGAAATATCTCAGAATAAATAAAATAACAAAATATAAGAAAACCCAAAATTCCTAAAAGGATAGAAGAGAGATCCTCTGTCTTGATGTATATCTTGGCTTCTGAGATGGATCAATCGGCTTTTCTTCGAATAATTCCCTGCCTTTAACTCCCCGTCTTGGCAGGAATAATGGACACCCTTGTAGTTACCTCTTAGGGTCTTTACATAGAGTTTAGATGTCTTTCTTAGCCTCTAAGTAGCCTTTTCCGAGTGAAATTGAACTTCATCACGATAGGGACACGCCTGTGTGCCACGCCCGTGTGAGTCGATGTGGAGGTCGTGCTTGGGCTTTTTAATGTGGCACGACCGTGTGCCACGCTCGTGTGACGAACTTCCAAGCCGTGTTGGTTATTGATTTGGGCCTAATTTGCCCCTTTTTGCCCATTCCTTGCTCTTTTCTCTTCCTTATGCTCTCCTAAGTATAAAACATTAAATTAAAGGATTAGAAGCATCAAATTCCACAAATCATCCATAAATGTACTAAGCATGAGGTAAAAACATGTATAATTTACGGATTATCAGGTTTACCAACGACTCTTAAGAAGAAAGGCTCTATTTGGGTTGTGATTGATAAGGTTACAAAGTTAGCCCATTTTATACCTGTGCATATGGACTATTCACTCAATAAGTTAGCTGACTTGTATATTTTAAAGATTGTGAGATTACACAGAGTACCATTGTCGATCATTTGGGATAGAGATTCGAGATTCACGTCACTATTTTAGAGGAGGCTACAAGAAACTTTGGGCACCAAGCTAAATTTCAGTATCGCTTTTCACCGACAGATTGATGGTTAGTCAGAAAGAGTGATACAAGTGCTTGAGGACTTGCTTAGATGTTGCATGTTGGAATTTCAAGGTAGTTGGGAAAAGTACTTACCTTTGGTCGAATTTGCATACAACAATAGTTTTCAGTCGAGTTTGAAAATGGTGCCTTATGAGGCTTTATACGGGTGTAAGTGCAAGACGCCATTGTATTGGATAGAACTCAAGGAAAATCAGATTCACGGGGCTGATTTAGTCGAGGAAACAGAAGAGAAAGTAAAAGTGATTCGTGACTACCTGAAAATTACTTCCAATAGACAAAAGTCATATGCCGATTTGAAAAGGAAAGAAATAGAGTTCTAAGTCGAGGATAAGGTATTCTTGAGAGTCTCTCCGTGGGGAAAAGTTCTAAGGTTTGGCCAAAAGGGCAAATTGAGTCCGCGCTTTATCGGACCCTATGAGATTACCGAGAGGATAGGACCAGTAGCCTATCGGCTAGGTTTACCACCTGAACTGGAAAAGATTCATGATGTATTCCATGTTTCCATGCTACGATGTATTGATCGGGCCCTTCACATGTGATTACCCTGGCAGAAATCGAGATACAATCGGACATAACATATGGGGAAGAACCAGTTAAGATTTTAGCTCGAGAGGTCAATCAGCTAAAAAATAAAAGCATCGCCCTTGTGAAAGTGCTGTGGCAAAGACATGGGGTAGATGAGGCAATATGGGAACTTGAGGAAACCATGAGGAACCAATATCCCAACTTGTTCACTGGTAAGATTTTCGGGGATGAAAATCCCTAAGGGGGAGAATTGTAACAGCCCGAATTAGGGCCTAATCAAAATGGTGGTTTCGAGACCACGAATCTGAAGTAGAAAATTTTATTTCATGATTATTTTTGAGTTTATAGTATGCTTACATGATATTGAGAAAATTCATGAAAGAAATTTAATGAAATAATGACTAATTTGTCTATTAGGACTAAATTGCAAAATATGAAAATTATAAGTTTCTAGAAGGTTTAAGTATGAAATAGTATAAGAGAAATTATTGGGATTCCTTATTTGGCAATTAGACCAATTTTTGGCATGATGGACAAAAATGCCCATGGAAGAGAAAAATATCAAAGAAAAGACCTAAGGGCATTTTGGTCATTTGGTAAAGTTAAGTAATAAAATGGGAAAAAGAAAGCAAAAATGGTATCATCTTCTTCCCTAATGTGCCGAAATTTGAAGAGTCCTCTATAGCTACTTCATTTTCAAGCTCCAAGTAAGTGAATCCAAGGCCCGTTTTTCATGCTTTTCGTATTTTTGAAATCCTCGTAGCTTAATCTAGCTATTTCTACCACTAATTTGAGCTAGGGTTCATATTTAAAAATATTCCCATACATGATATGTATGTAATTTGATGTCTAGTGGTAGAAAATGAAGGGTTAAAGTGTAGTAAACACCTTTCTCTAGGTGATTTTGCATGAAAGTCCCTACTAGGGACCAAATTGTAAAGTATGAAAATGTGTAGTAAAAATATGAAATTATGAGAAATGTAGGCTTTTATGGACACTAGTAAGTCTCAGTTAGGCTTGGGTAGCCAAGAGAACAAATACATTCCATTATACGAACCTAGGGACTATTTTGCAAATATATAAAAGTTTAGGGGAAAAATTGTAAAATTTGCCCAAGTGTCAATTATGAGCTATTTGGTCAATGTGGGTGCTAAGTAAGTTAAATTTATCATTTTAGATCAAGAGACACGAAGCCCGGACCGAAACTGGGGAAAAAGTAAAGTTGTTGACTAAACCGAGCATCCACCCACATTTTGGACCCGAGGTAAGTTGTATGTGATAATTTAGTTTATATGTTATGTAAATTTAATTATGATGATTTTCTATGAAATCATGATATTCCATGATGCCAAGAAAATGATCTTGTGGATTATGAATAAGATTCATGATTTTGACTATTGAGAAAAATGTGTAAATTCCATGAGAACAATGATGTGAAATTCTATTGAAAAATGATGAAACATAAAAGTGATATTATATACAAGTTGGCAAGAATACAAAGGATACCATAAACATATTTTGAGCAGTTGTAGGCCCCATATAAGACCATGTCTGGGACATGGCATCGGCACCGAGCCGAGATCCCATGTAAGACCATGTCTGGGACATGGCATTGGCATCTGAGGTGAGGTCCCTTATAAGATCATGTCTAGGACATGGCTTCGGCACCGAGAGAAGATGAGGATCCCCTGTAAGACCACGTCTGGGACATGGCTTGGGCATCTGATATGAGATCCCGTGTAAGACTGTGTTTAGGACATTGCATCGGCATCATAGTATGATCTTGTGTAAGACCATGTCTGGGACGTGGCATCGACATCGATGTGTGATCCCATCTAAGACCATGTCTGGGACATGGCATTGGCATCATCTCATGAGATTGACTTACGGGTATCCTTCGGTATTTCTAAGAAAAACTTAAATGAGAAAAGTATTCAAGTTGATAAGTTTCAGGAAAAAGGCTAAAGTTTCATGTTAAGTGTTGTAGGTTTATATTCGAGTAATATATGTAATTGAAAGTACATAGTTATGATATTTACAGCATGAGAGGCATGAGTAAGTATATGATTGAGTAAGCCATGAGAATGAGTAAGAAACTACATGAAATTTATGATAATTGCTTGAGCGATGTTTCATGATTTATTGCTATTTTATTCATGCAACTTATTAAGCATTTTATGTGCTTACTCTCTCTCATTTTCCCTCTCCATGTAGATTTGCTAGAATTAGCTCGGGGATTACTTGAAGTCGGAGCTCGAAGTCAAACTATCAAGGAATTCATTTTGGTATATTGAAATTTGTCTTTTGTCATATGGCATGTATAGGATGTTGAATTGTGTTGTTAAGTGTCATTTTGTAATAGCCATATAAATTGGCTGATATTGCCTAAGTAATTATGAAATGAAGATGAAATTTATGTCATGCATGTTGGTATGTGAGTGCCTCAATGAGGAATGTTATAATGTATGTTCATATATTGATTGGAGAGTTTATAGTTGGTATGAATTAGTATTGTTCTGGTTCTGTTTCAGGTGGCAAAAAGGCTTGGAAATTAGCCTATAGTTGTCCACACAGCTGAGCACACGGGGGTTGCCTAGGCCGTGTTCGATACACGGTCAGCCTCCGTGGGCATGTTGATAGGCCGTGTATCCCCTGCATCCAATTTAGTTAAGTCAGTATAGAACACGGGCTGAGCACATAGACGTGTGCCTTGGCCGTGTGAACCACTGATGATTATAGTGTTTAGGTCAGGATGCTCCACGGGTTGTTGACACAGGCGTGTCTAGGCCGTGTGAAGGGCACGGGTCATAGACACGAGCGTGTGGCCCTATTTTAAGCAAAATTTTTCTAAGTGCCCGAAAGTTCTCGGATCGACTCCGAAATGCAACTGATGCATGTTTTGGGCCTCGTAGGCCCATAATAAGGATAATAAGAGAATGTATGAGAAGTTTTAAAAAGGAAAGAAATTTATGGTCCGAGTTTACATGCTTAAGCATAATTCAGTGCGGTAACACCTCGTACCACGTCCCCGTGTCAAACTCGAGTAAGGGATATTACATTTGCTCTCTCGACCAAGTCTACAAATTCAGTGATTCGTTGTGATACCAGTTGTACTTTAATTTCATCCCTTAAGCCCTGTAGGAACCGCTTACAACTATCAACCTCTGTCTATATAAATTCTGAAGCATATCGGCTGAGTCTAGAGAATCCCTTTCATAATCTATTACTGATAAATTACCTTGTTTCAATATTATAAATACTTACTTTTTATCTTCAATATATAGTTCCCCAACATATTTCTTCTGGAATTTCTTCTGAAATAATTCCCATGTTACCTGTTCGGTTGGCAGATGACGAATTATAGATTCTCACCACAGATAAGCTTCACCTTGTAGTAAAGAAACGGCACAGATCATACATTCTCGGGGGGTGTACTCTAATTGTTGTAGAACCCTTTTAGTTGATTCCATCCACCTCTCTGCAGTGGATGGATCGACTCCTGTCAAACCCAAGAATTTTGTGGCACCGCACTTCCTTAATTCTTTAATCGGGGCCAATCTAGTGGTAGGAGTAGATGTGGTAGTAGGTGCAGTCCCCGCTACTCGTTGTAATGCATCAGCTATTATTCTTAACAAATGATAGTCATCTCTTTCTCTAACATTTTCCCTTTCTGCACTAAGGGGTTGATTTCTGACCAGATTTACACTAGGAGTAGCTGACTTTATTTCATCTAAATCATATGACTCTTCATCTCCGGTATACATTTCTTCATCTGGGTTATTTATCCTTTCATTGACATTTTTAATCTATAAAATAGAAACAAATAAATAGGTCAGCATCCAAAAATCCCGACTTAATCTCGACTCAACAATGGCATATATTCTTAGACTTACTTTCGAGCCCAATTTAGCCTGAGAATCGGCTAAACCTGATAGCTCTAATACCAACAAATGTAACACCTCTTAACCCCAAACTGTCACCGGAACAAGGTTACGAGGCATTATTGAACATATCGATCAATTTTATGAACAACTCATAAATAAATAACAAACATATTAAAATTAAAACATAAATTCCCTTTAATAGACCCTTGAGTCCCAAATTGCATGGTAAAAATGGAATGGGACTTGTTCAAGTATTCTGAAATTTTCTGTAAATATTTTTTTTTGAACTCAATATATCCCCTTTATAATTATCTAACCTCCCCTACCAATTTTCAAACAGCAACCAATACCAATTCCAGTATTTCAACCAATGCATTTACATACTCAAATATACCTAAATTATACTTAGCATATTGACTTGATAACTTAATTACTATTTCTAATTAATTCATCAAATCATTTGAACCATTTTAATTCATACCAACATCATAAATAATTTTTTTACCATTCACTAGTTTAAAACATTAAAACACCAATTTTGTTTTGAACATGCTCTCATCTTCTTCTTCTGATGGTGTGAATGGGGATGGAAAGGATTTTTCCAATGCTAAAGATTCTAGTACTAAGAAGGTCCGGTTCAAGGATACGGATGTGGCCGCTGATGACGTGATGGTCGTGGACCCTTTACCTGTGTCTTCCCTGTCGTGGAAGGACAAGCTACTAGGGAAAGGAAGTCTCGACCAGGCTGTTAATACTGAAGACCAATCTGCTGCTGATGGTTTCTTGCTCTCTGATCAGGATGTTAAGAAATCTCTTGTTGATGGTGTCCCTTCTATAGATTTCTCTGACAGAGTGTTTCAGATCCTGGAAAAGGAAATGTCAACCTCGATTATCCTTAAGATGCTGGGTAGGAATATTAGAATATCGACACTAAAAAACAAATTGTACGGGATTTGGAGACCGACAAAACCCTTCAATTTAATGGACATTGAGAATGATTATTTTCTAGCAAAATTTTAAAACTCTGTTGATTATGACAAGATTCTTTCTCAGGGTCCATCGGTTATTTTCGGTCATTATCTCACGGTTCAGCCGTGGTTGATTGATTTTAACCCTAATTTACTTACCCTAATTTGGTTCAATCTTGGATTCACTTTCTAGGACTTCCTAGTCACCTATAGAACAGACATATTCTTATGGAAATTAGGGGTCTGATTGGCAAAGTCACTAAGTTGGATTTTAATACGGATAGTAGAGCAAGGGGTAAATATGCTCGTATGGCTATTTTTGTGGATTTAGGGAGGCCATTGATTTCTAAAATTCTTATTAATGGCAGTCCACAAAGAATAGAGTACGAAAATTTACCAGTGGTGTGTTTTAAGTGCAGTCGCTATGGTCATATCAATAAAACATGTCCGTCAACGATCCAAACTCTGGAGGTGGTTGAGGAAGGCGTACCAGGCTATTGCTGCAACTCCGGTGATTGAAGGAGGAGATTACAGGCCTTGGATGCTAGTGGAGCAAAAAGTCAGGCGTCGCAATCTGGAAGGTACAAAAAGAGGAAACATTTTGAAAAAAGGGGAATTTTCGGGATCGCGATTTCATACCTTAGCAGATTTGGAGGTGTGTCCTTTGGAGCAAGAATTGTCCAAGATTCCTCAATCAGCGCTAGAAAATAAAGGTAAAGAAATTTTAATTGAATATGATTTTATTGCTCTTGCAGGTAAGGAGGTAAAGGCCAACGGTGCTATTAAAGATACCCATAGCAAACCTCAAAAGGGCCAGACCCGATTTTCTAAGCCCAAACATGGATGGAATGAATAGTCCATAGGCGTGAGCATAAAGGGCCTGGAGGAGTCGACAATATTGGGCATTTTAAAATCACCTGTTTCGTCTACTAAAGATAGGGCCCACGGTAATTTGGCAAATGGGTTACAGCAGGAGACTAATATTCAGGATAATCATATAGCAAACAGTCCTTTGGATCCAAGCGCCGTGCGTATACCCATGCTGTCAACTAAAGCCACATCCAGGCCTTTAAATGTAGGTAATTTGGGTTCCTTTTTTACTACAAAATTAAATTAACATTTAGATATTGCAACAAGTCATGAATGTTTGGACCACGAACTTTCTTCCCTTAAGCAAGCAAACCGTGTGGTGCTCTTTAATCCAGTTTTTGAAGAAAATGATTTCATGAATGTGGAGGTGAAAGAAGGAGTTTTGGAAGCCAGTAACCATTCGGCAGTAGTGTTTAATAACAAAAGTCCTTTGGAGGTTGGAAATGAGGAATTGAGGGATAGTCACTTGACTAGTAGTAATCAAGCTAAGGTTGATTATAAAAGTCAAAGTGCCAAAAAGGCTGGTTCTAAAGGTGGTTGGAAATTAAATAAAACCTTAAAAGGTCTAGGTAACAAATTCAAAATGTCTGAAAATTCTCGTGTTCCATTTGCTGAGTCTATGAAGAGGGCAGCAAATCTTATTACTTCTGAAATTGAGGAGCAATCGGTTAACGACTTGTCTAGACATCTCGAAAAGGAAGTGGATATTTCCTCTTCTGATCGCCAGTAAGGTTAGTGTTTTATTTTATTATTTCTTTTTCTATGAATTTGTCTATTCTCTCTTGGGATGTACAGGGATGTGCCTCAGGTAAATTCCCGTGAGCTTTTCGTGAGTATAATAAATAGCATAAGCCAGACATTATTAGTCTCCTAGAGCCACGAATTAGCGGTTCTAAAGTAGATTTAATAATTGCAAAGATGGGCTAGGACAAGTCACATCGTGTTGAAGTATTTGGTTTTTCAGGAGGCATCTGGATCAGATGAAAAAAGTCAGTTAATTTGAAGGTGGTGAGAAATCATCCTCAATTTATCCTAACTCCTATTTGCTCTAGTTTGTTTCCAAAACCGATCTTTATTGCCTTCGTGTATGGGAGCCCTGATAAGATGAAAAGAAGAATGTTGTGGAATGATCTCAGTAGTTCGATTCGTTGTGGAGATGTCCATTGGATGGCCATTGGGGATTTTAACGCTATCCTTTCCCTTGGCGACAAAAAAGGCAGTTATATTAAATGACGCAGATGTCGGTTTTTTAGAGATTTTATCGACAAAGCTCAATTGCATGATCTAGGATTTCAAGGTCCCCCTTTCATGTGGCATCGTGGTTATCTTTCTGAGACACTTGATAGGGCAGTGAGCAATGAAACTTGGTTAGATTCCTTTCCTGATTGTTCCGTGACCTATTTGCCTAGGATTAAGTCTGATCATCATCTGCTTCTTCTTAATCTACATTCTAAGGATAGGTTAGTGCCTAATCACCCCTTCCGTTTCCTAGCTGGCTAGTTGCATCATCATAGTTTCTATAATTTTGTCAAAGAAAATTGGAGTTTTGATGGGAACATGACCAAGGCAATTGCTGGTTTCACAGATAAGCTTAAGAACTGGAATAAATGTGTTTACGGTCATATTAGTCAGAGAAAGCGTCATCTGTTGCATAAGCTCTCCAATGTGTAAAATGCCATGGATCTTTCAGGGTCTAATTCCCTTCGACAGCAAGAGCTTGTGATTCGTGAGGAGCTTGAAAGCATTTTTTATCACAAAGAGATTCTCTGGAAACAAAAGTCAAGATGTGAGTGGCTAAAGCTGAGGGACCGTAATACTAGTTATTTTCATCAACGGACTATTCAACGAAGGAATTTCAACAAAATCACTGCTTTACGCGGAGCTAATGGTGATTAGGTGCTCGACCTAGATACATTCAAATCAGAAGCGATTAATTTTTTTCAGAAACTTTATGAGGAGACTCCGGGCTTACTAGGAAATTTGCCCCACAGTGCCTTTCCTAGTTTAAGTTCTGAAGATGTTGATTTCTTGGCAAAATGGTTACGAATGAAGAAATTAAGGTTGCTCTTTTTGATACTGCACCTTTTAAAGCCTCTGGTAGTGATGGTTTTTAGGCTAGTTTCTTCCAAAATCAATGGCATAATATAGGAGAGGCCATTTGTCAATGGGTTAAAAATGTCTTTGAGGGTGGCATCATTGATTTTGAGTTTAATAACACTCTTATCGTGTCAATTCCCAAGATTCAGAATCCTGAAAGTCTTTCTCATTTTTCAGTACTGTATAAGTTAGTCATGAAGGTTATTGCTAATAGATTCAAGAACATCTTTCTGAAGATCATTGGTCAAGAGCAAGCAAGTTTCATTGCTGGTCGAAGCCTTATTGATAATATCATTATCACTCAGGAAGTCTTACATTTTATGAGAACTAAGAAGAACCTCCAGTGGATGGCTATTAAGATTGATCTAGAAAAGGCTTATGACAGGGTTAGGTAGGACTTTGTAGAGGCTTCGCTCTTTGCAGCAGGTATCCCTCCTCATTTGATTAAAGTTATTATGAATGCTATCATGCTTTCTTCTATGCAGGTTTTATGAAATAGTGAGCCAACCTAGAAGTTTAAGCCAGTAAGGGGTATTCGCCAAGGCTGTCCTTTGTCTCCATATCTTTTTGTTCTTTGTATGGAATGGCTGGGTCTTAGCTTTCATAGGAGCATCCTTACAAAGGAGTGGAGTCCTATCTGGTTATCGCGAGATGGATCAAGTCTTTTGCATTTGTTTTTCGCTGATGATTTTGTGATTTTTAGTAAAGCTAACGTTTTGCATAGTAGTCTCCTTATGAAGTTTCTTAGAGAATTTTGTGAAATTTCTGGCCACAAAGTTAATGCCAGGAAAACGATCGTCAATTTTTCTACGGGGGTTTCTACATCTTTAAAGAATGATATTAAGGACATTCTTAGTTTTCAGGAAGTCAATGACTTAGGTCATTATCTCGGGGTTCCACTTTTCCACAGAAGAGTCAACAAGAGTGATAAACAATAAATTATACATATTTTTACCTCATGTTTAGCTTAATTTCTGGATAATTATCATTGAATTTGTGGAAATTGGTGCTCTTAATCCTTCTATTTCATGTTTTATACTCAGGAGAGCATAGGGAAGAGAAAAGAATGAAAAATGGGCCGAAAACGAAGAAAATGGGCCAAAGTGTTAAAACGACACGGCCCAAGGATTCACCACACGGCTGTGGCACACGACCGTGCCACATAAGGTCCAACACGGCCCAACCCCGACAAGTACGGCCTGACCACACGGCCGTGCCTCCATCAACAGTCTCGCACACAGCCTCCTATCGATCCACACGGGCGTGGTACACGGGCATGTCCCTGTCGTGAGGAAGAGCAATTTCACTCGGATTTGGATACTTAGAGGCTAAGAAAGGCATTCCAAAGCTCTATATAAAGACCCTAGGAGGCAACTCTAAGGGTGTGCCTTTTCTCCCACAAGAGAGTGTCGTATTTTTGCCAACACAGAGAGTGAAAGCAAGGAATTACTCCAAGGGAAGCCGATTGATTCATCCCAGAAGCCGAACTCTACATCAAGACAAATGATCTCCCTTCAATCCTTTAAGGGTTTTTAGGTTCTTTATGTTTTGTTATTTTTATTCTTCTGAGATGTTTTCTTTATTAAATATGAACTAAATCCCCCAAATACTTAAGGGGGATGAAACCTAAGACAGATCTTGTTATTATTTTATCTTGAGTTATATGATAAATACTTGAATTGTTCTTAATTATGTGTTCTTAATTCTTGTTTTAATAATCCTAGGTATTAATTCAAGTATTGATGTGCTTATTCAAAGGAGCAAAAGTCCCTGTTTAAGAGTAGATCTACCATAATTAAGCGGAGTTGCATGCAACCCTAGACAGAGAGCGACATAAATCTATCGGATTAGGGTCAAACCTAATAAGAGGATCCATAGATCGAGTTAATGCAAGACTAGGGGTTTTAACTAGAAAGAGATTTCAGTTAATCAACCTAGGATTAGTTGTTTTTATCCTCGACAAACGTATTAACATAAGTTAGGGATCTCTATGGATCAAGTCAAGTGAATAAATCGTCTAGCTCAAGAATTGATAACAAGTGAAGTCTAGGTGGATTCTCCCTTGAGTATTGCCCAAATCAATTAGTTTTTTTCCTAAAGAGTTTTTCCCCAATTTACTTTTTGTGCATTCATAGTTTAGTTTTAGAATTAGTTTAGTTTCATAAAAAAACCCTTTTTATTTCTAGGTTAAATAATAGAAAGGAAGTTAGTATTAGTACTTTTGGTTCCCTTGGGTATGATATCTCGGTCTTGCCACTAAGCTATACTACTGTTCGATAGGTGCAATTGCCTTGAAGTCGTAATAATAGTTAGTTTTTGGTACGATCATTATTATAAATTTTATTACTTCATATCATGCATATCAAAGAGCATTTTAGATTTCTTGGTGGAAAGAGTTCGTAACAGACTATCTAGTTGGGATGCTAAACGTCTCTCTTTCGTTGGAAGGGTCACTTTAGCGCAGTCTGTGCTATTTTCTACCCTTAGTTATCACATGCAATCAACTCTTGTTCCTAAAGGAGTCTGTGATACTATAGAAGGCATTGTTAGGAATTTTATTTGGGGTGTTGTGGATAGTAAAAGGAAGATGGCTTTAGTAAAGTAGGAGGATCTTTGTCAGCCTAAAGTTAATGGAGGCCTTGGTTTTAGGCACTTGAGTGATCAAAATAGTGCCTTCATGATGAAAATTGGTTACTGCCTTATTTTCAAAACTGAAGCTCTTTGGGTGCAGGTTCTCAGAGGGAAGTATGGAATGAAGGTTAGTATGTTGGACTCTATATCGAGGAGTAGTTGCTCTTACATGTGGAGAGCAGTAGCCAAAGTGTGGCCCCTATTGTGTAGTTCTATGATTTGGTCCATTGGTGATGGTAAAACTGTTTGGTGTTGGGAGGATAGTTGGGTTCCCACTAAAGGACCCCTCAAAAATTATGTTTCCAGACATGGCTTTATTGATCCTGAGATTACAGTTAGTGAGATGGTTTTGCCTAATGGGGATTGGAATTTTAACCTTTTTAGATTGTGGTTACTTGAAGATGTGGTGGAATGCATCATTAGCATTCCTCCCCCTATGAATCAGATTGGGCCGGATAGTCTTTCTTGGTCAAGAACGATGTCTGGAGTTTTTTCTGTAAAGAGTGCTTATTCTGCTTTAAAGGAAGAGTTTTGGCATCCGCAAGACCTGAAATGGGAAAAGGTTTGGAAAATCCCAGGTCCGCATCGTGTGAAGCATTTCGTTTGGTTAGTTCTAAAACAAAGAATATTAACTAACTCGGAAAGAGTCAAGAGGGGTATCGAGCATGACGCGTCGTGCCATCTTTGTGGCCACTTCATGGAGGATGGTATTCATACCCTCAGAGATTGCCCTTTTGTGAAGGAAATTTGGCTTCAGATCATTCCTACCTCCCAACTGAGAAATTTCTTTTCTATTTCTATGGTTGATTGGCTTACATCAAATTTACAACTTCTTTCTTCCAACAAGAAAAGGGATTCTTCTTGGCCTTGCCTTTTTAGGATCATTCTTTGGCGCATCTGGAAGAATCGAAACTTGATTATTTTTCAAGGTGATGGCTGGAGTTCGAAGGATATTATTAAGGCTTCTTATTGTTGGGCAAAACATTTTCCTTACGCTCACAATGAAGTGATGGATTTGCAACCAAAGGAGCTTCCATTCCGTCAAATCTCAGGTAAGTATGTTGTTCTTAATACTGATGGTGTTGTTCACTCTATGTCTGGTCTTTCTGCTACAGGTGGTGTATTGTGTAATAATAAAAAGGAGTGGATTCTAGGCTATAATCATTTTTTAGGGAGATGTTCTACAGCGACTGCTGAGTTATGGGATTTGATGGATGGTTTACTTATTGCTCAGAAACAAGGCTATAATAAGGTCATCATTTGATCAGATAATCTCGCGAATGTGATTTCTATCAGTGACAACAGTTTGAGCGTTTCAAAAAATGCACTAATCAGGAGGATCCAACAAGTTCTAGACTCGGAAGAAAATTGGTGCTTGACACACATTTCCAGAGAGTCCAATCAGATTGCTGATGCGTTGGCTAAAATGGCTTTATCGAGTACTAACTCCCTGTGCATATTCGAGTTTCCTCCAAGTAGGATTAAAGATCTATTACAGGATGATAATTTTGTTGATAACTCTCTTCTGAACGACTCTATGTAATTGTTGCTTTGCTTACCAAAAAAAATACATTAAAAAACCAAATACTTTTCTTTACAACATAATTATATAACATACCAAAACAACCATTACAAACACCTATGTACATGCCACTTTCATTTAAGGAAGAAAACATCACCCAAAATTTAACTCTGGACTTCTATTGACCTGCGCATAGAAACAACCATACGCTGAGTATTCTATACTCAATGGTATTACCATAACTCAAATTATATAATTTAAATAATTTATAAAACTTAACATATAACACTATAAACTTAAGGATTTGTTTACATTCAAATTCATATAACATCTATAACAATTTATAAATTAATATCATATATTAACAATTTAGTTCTTCATCATAAACTTTAGTTTCATATCATTAAATCACATATACCACAATAGTTCATTATTCAACTTATAATTTCTTCTCATACTTTCAATCATTCCAATAATTAGATTCATTCAATGTACTCATTTCATTTGTCACCCTATTAACATAAATCGGACTTTGATAGATACACGGATTCCAACCAAACACACCAATAATTTTCAACCAAAACACACTCAAATAATCATGTAATCCTCCCAAACACACCAGAATCAGATAATCCTTCAAATACACCAGTATAATATAATCCTCCCAAACACATCTGAATAGCACATTGCCTCTTCGGATAATTCCGAAGGATATAACAACTTCAGTATCTCCAAATCCCTTCTCAAATAATGCATTTGTATACATATATCCTTATACATTTGTACAATATCTTTACCATACATTTGTCTTAATCTAATCTTTTATCAAATAAAAATCTTATTAAATAATTATTTAATTAACAATTATCTTTTTATTTTAATAATAAATAATAAATATTTATTTACTTAAATTACAAGAAAATACATTAGTTTTTTACAATTGTCTACATGTATTTATTACACATGTAATTTATTATCACTATACATTTATATTAAATCATCACCTTACATTTGTCAATTCATTAAACTATTCATTAATATAATAATATAATATCAATTATATAATAATTTATATTTTATATCTTAATATTAATATTAATATATATATATATATATATAAACAATAATAATCTAAAAAAATCTTTAGATTTTTTTCATTAGTTGCCACCCTCAACTATGCCAAATGGCCTAATTGCCATTTTAGCCCTTTATATTTTCTATGGTTCTATAATTCAACTTCTACCCTTATTCAATATAGTCCTTTTTCTTAATTTCTTTTAATTAAGCTAAATTCACCTAATAAAAACCTAATTAAACATACTACTAGACTCATACTTATTTTTAGTAATTATTTACGAACCCATTTCACTAAGACGGAGGCCCGATATGTACTTTTCCGATGCCCTGGATTTTGGGTCATTACAATTAGTCACTTCTAATGGCCATTTACGACATGATTCAAGTAAAATTTTAAGCCAACACATATGGCCAATCAATATGACACATAGCAAAAAGGTCTAATTCCTATACACGCCATACTCAAAATGATTAAACTTTATTATACCAAAATAAAATGCTTGATAGTGTGACTTCGAGCTCCTACGACCTTTTTGATCCCCGAGCTAACTTGGCAAGGCTACAAGAATAAGTGAAAAGAAAGAGAGTAAGCATAATTGCTTAGTAAGTTGCATGAAATAAAATAGCACATAAAACATGGAATGAACATCCAAATAAAGTATTATGAAATATCATAAGAAATCTTTACACATTAACATGGCTTACTCATGCATCTTTCTTACCGATACATGCTCATATCATTATGCGTTCATTTGTCTCGTAACTTAGTCATATGCACCGATATCACTCATCACAAAACTTTAGTCTTTCTAGTTAAGTTCCTCAATTTGGATACTTTTCCCATTAAATTACTTAGAATACCGAAGGATACCTGAAGTATCAATCTCATAGGAAAATGCCAAAGCCATATCCTAGATATGGTCTTACATGGGATCTCAAGTTGATGCCGAAGCCATATCCCAGATATGGTGTTGCACGGTATCTCATATCGATGTCGATGCCATGTCCCAGACATGGTCTTATATGGGATCTCTCTTAGGTGCCAACGCCATGTCCCAGACATGGTCCTATAGGGGACCTAAATCTCATCTCGGTGCCAATGCCATGTCCCTGACATGGTCTTATATAGGACCACATGTCAATGACAATGCCATGTCCCGGATGTGGTCTTACGTGGGATCTCAATTCGGTGCTGATGCCATGTCCTAGACATAGTCTTACACGGGACCTACAAATTCTCATGTCATGACTACGGTACCCTTCATATTCTTTTAAAATTTAACCGGGATTTCTCTAATACAACTTCATCTTTTCTTGGTAAAAATCATATTAATCAAATTCATGGAAATAACATAAATTCATAGAATATCATCACAATAATTTTCATAATACATAACGCTAATTTATTGCATACAACTTACCTCGGATCTAAATTATGGGTGAATGTTCGATTTAATCCACCACCTTGTTTTTTCCCCAGTTTCGGTCTGGGCTTCGTGTTTCTTAATCTAAAATGACAAATTAAGCTTATTTAATATTCACATAGGCTAAATAGCCCATAATTAACACTTTCAAAAAATATATAATTTTCCCCTTAAACTTTTACATATTTGTAAAATGGTCCCTAAGCTCGTAAAATGAAATGCACTTATTTTCTTGATTACCCAAGCCTAGCCGAACCTTTCAGGTGCTCATAACAACCCATTTTTTTCATAAATTTTCACTTTTACTACACATTTTATCACATTTGCAATTTGGTCCTTATTAGGTTTTTCATGAAAAATCACTTAGAAAAAGATGTTTACTATACTTTAAACTTTCATATTCTACCATTAGACATCAAAATACATGCATGTTATGTATGGGTATATTTTTGAACATAAACCCTAGCTCAAAATAATGATAGAAATAGCTAGATTAAGTTATGGGGATTTAAAAAATACGAAGAGAATTAAAAACGGCGCTAAATTGCACTTACTAGTGAGCTTGAAAATGTCAAAACCCTTCAATTTTCAGCACAAGGAGGAAGAAGATAGGCACAATTTTGCTTCTTTTTCCCTTTTTATTTCATTAATTAACCAAATGACCAAAATACCCCTATACCCTTTCTTTAAAAAATTTTCCTTCTATGGGCATTTTTGTCCATCATGCTAATAAATGGTTTAATTGCTAATAAATGGTTTAATTGCTAAATAAGGACCTCTAATAATTTTTATAATGCCAATTCATCCTTAAAACTTCTAGAAACTCATATTTTGCAATTCTTGCAATTTAGTCCTAAAGGACAAATTAATCACTATTTCATGAAAATTCCTTCATGAAATTTTCTCACTACCATGCAGTCATGTCATAGACTTAAAAATAATCATAAAATATATTTTTCTACTTCGAATTTATGGTCTCGAAACCACTATTCTAAATAAGCCCTAATTCGGGCTGTTACACCAAGCCTGTCTAGACTGTGAGGTTAGGAGATAAGTAATTTTTGCTGACTCTTTATATTAGTGGAAGATCAAAATATCCTACTAGAGTGGCGACTAGTTGATTAACGAGAAACCTAAAGTAGTAGTTGATAGGGATTACCAAAGTGAGCTAATCACCCATAATCTAGATTTCATTTACTCTACTCTTTTTATAACACCCCTAACCTGTAACACCCCTTATCCGTATTCTACGTCGGAATAGGATACGAGGCATTACCAGACTTAAACATATGAAATCATACAAAACTGGGCCATAAGTTTCCATTCAAATTTAAAACTATTCATACACATGCATATCGTCCCTTATACGGACCTACGAGGCCCAAAACATACATCGGGAGTGGTTCGAGACTAAATCAAAAACTTTGGAACACTTAGAAACTTTACATGTTTTAGAGAGTCACACGCCTATGTGGCTAGGCCGTGTGGTCACACACGCCTGTGTGGCTTAGGACACGCCCATGTCCTCAACCCGTGTAACTCTCTATTTATGATGTCATTAGAAAAATAGGGTCACACGACCAAGTCACATGCTCGTGTGCTAGACCGTGTGGTGAGTTTAATTTTCGTATTTAAGGTGCAGACTTCACACGCCTTGGGCACATGTCCGTGTTCCAGCCTGTGCCGTCCAGACGGATGAAACACACGCTCGTATCTCTGCTCGTGTGCTCCATACTGGGCATTCTGTTTCTTGAAATTAAGTTGTAGAGGACACACAGCTTGTTCACATGCCTATAGGGCTGACCGTGTGTCACACACGGCCTAGACACACGCCGTGAATCTACCCGTGTGGACAATGTATAGGCTATTTGCCAAGCCTATTGCCACCTTGAAACTCATAAACACTTATACCAATTCAAAGACACAACTCATAGCACACTTAAGCAACCAAACATTCATAATTATCAACTCAAATCATGCAAGTGCCATATCCATGCAATGCATCACCATATGATTATATTTATAATCAATATTAGCCAATTTCAAATGGCCTTATACAAAATTATCACTTAACCAATATGAGCCAATATCATTAGCCCAATTACTATGGCACATATACAAAATGACCAAGTCCCTATACATGCCATACTTTCAAAATATCAAAATCACAAATACCCTAAAATAAAGCCTTGATAGTGTGATGCAAACTCTAACGATTCCCGATTCCTTGAGCTAGCTTAGTGACACTATAAAATAGTGGAAAGAAAAGAGAGGTAAGCTATATAGCTTAGTAGGTTTATATGCAAATAATAAGCATCCTATAATTTATTTTCCAAGACCAATAATATAACCACAAGATAATTTAACTTATTCGATCACATTGTATATTTTATCAAATTGCAAGCACAATTTAACAAATCTTGTCATTAATCTAGCAATCCAAAGCTCTCTATTATCACAAACTACCACAATTATCCAATCATTTCCAACCTCATATTATACATACACATTAGTTATGATTATTCACTTTTCGAATATATATCTTTTAACATCTTTTAGTTGATCAAAACACATATTTCCCCATCATCGTTTTAATAGGAAATTATGCCAATCGTTCCTTTTTCTCATATCTGATAAATCATAATTTGTACAAATAAAATATGCTATGTCACAACTTAATTTGACCCGAAGGCCAATTTCACTATCATCAACCAAATTCACCATGTATTTCATACATCACAAGCATCAATCAATATTACAAGCTTTCATAAAACAATTTTGTAGCGATAACATTGCTCAAACATCACCTTACCAATAGTTCACCACTTAATGAATTCAATACTTATGAGTTTTACGTACATACATGTACCAAATCGTATCATTATCACACACTTTCACATATTTGATATTCTTGTTGAACACTCGAAATATTTATGAAAACTCAGAAAGCTTGCACATACGTGCCACATATATGTAGCCGAAGCTACCTCTTATCACACTTCACATATATGCTCGTTCTTGAGCTAGTCACAGGTCTGCCTACACAAGCTGACGGTTGAGACGTAGCTACTCAATGTTGCTCACACAAGCTGACATGTGTCCGCAACATATGCAGGACTACCTAACCACTAGTAGACGTACAAGACCAGCACCCAAACATCACATAATCACATGATTGCACACATAGGTTCCTAGTGACTTATCACTTGCATCCTATTCTATTCCTAAGGTTCAACCGATATTTTCCTTACTTATTGAAACTTTGTTAATTTTAACCAGTAAGTCAATCATAGGTCAATCATACAATTTACACAATATTAAAACATTAAAAAATAATAGAACGATGCATTATTTACATATAAACTTACCTCGATACCAAAAACGGTGAAAAGGACCTAACCGTCAAATACTTATTTTTCCCTCATTCTAGGCCCGAATCTCGTTTTTCTTGATCTATAATATCAAATTTAGCTCACTTATTAGTCAAATTATTCAATGTGACTCAGAAAATCATATTATGGCAAAATTACATTTTTGATCCTACAATTTGACATATTTACATTTTTGCCCCTAATCTCGAAAAATGAAATGTACTCAATTTCTTTACTACCCATGCATAGCCGAACCTCTTTTATACTTATAGCAGCCCATATTTTTCATTAAATTAGATTTTTAACACATATTTCATAACTTTTACAAATAGGTCCTTTTATGCATTTTTACCGAAAATCACTTAGTAAAAGTCGTCTCTCTAACCATAAACATGCATTTTCTACCATTAAACAAAAAAAATACACACAAATTCATCATGGTTCAAAATGCTAGACTTTAACCATATCTCAAATTAGTGGTAGAAATAGATGGATCTTGTTACGAGGATTTCAAAAACAAAAAAAATCATTAAAAACGGGGCTAGAACAGACTTACTATGGAGCTCGAAAGCTTGAAAAACCCTAGCCATGGTTTCTTCATGGTAATTTCGGCCAAGGGGTTGAAGATGAGAAAAAAATTGGATTTTATTTTGTTTATTTAATCATTTAATCACTAAAAGACCAAAATGCCCCTAACTTAAAAATATTCTATTTCACTTATTTTGTAACAGCCCGAAATTGGGCTTAGTCAGAATAGTGATTTTGAAATCATTTCCCGAGGTTTAAGAAAATTATTTTAATGTTAATTTATGTGTTGTAGTATTTTTATAAGTATGCATAAAAAATTAGTGTTTTAATTTATGCGATTGAAGGCTTAATCGCGAAAAAGGACTAAATCGTATAAAAGGTAAAAGTTGCAAATTCTAGTAAATTGAACCAAATAGCTAGAGAACTAAAATTTTGGGGTTTTAAAGGGTAAATAGACCATTAAATTTTATGATGGCCGGCCATGAGAGAGCATGGGGACAAAGAAAAGTCAAAAATCAATTTTGGTGGGTTAGGTGAACCATTTTTGACTAAACTAAACAAAGTAATTATTTTCCTTCATTTCCTTCTTCTTCTTGCCGAAAATACCAGTCATTGGGGGGTTTTTGAAGCTTCAAAATTTTCAGCAACTTCAAGCTCTCATAAGTAAGTGATTTTGATGATTTTTCTTAGTAATTTTTGTACTTTTGAGACCCTTACTACATGGGCAATCTATTGAGGGGGTATATTTTGTATTTTGGTTGAAAGTTTTGAGTTTTGCCATGATTGTATAAATAATGCTTGTTGGAATTTTTGGGAAGAAAATGAGCTATTGTTTTTAAACAAATAACTTGTGTGAAAGGGTTTGCATGAGAACACATAGAATGGGGCTTAGTTGCAAAGTTAGTAAATGGTGAAATAAATGTGTGAAATAGTAGGAATGTTGGGTTGCCATAAGAGTGGAAAGAGAGTTTGGTTGGGCTTGGTTAATAAGGAAAACTGATGAGAATGAATTTTTGAGCCTAGGGGCAAAATGGTCATTTTGCCAAACTCTAGGGGCAAAATGGTCATTTTGCCAAATTGTGAATTTTGGATTGTTTAGTTTTATTCGGTGATTAAATTAGTAAATTTTTTTATTGTTTTAGATCAAGAATTGTCAAATTCGATCCTAGACCGGGGGAAAGCCAAGCAAATTGATTAAACTGAATTGTCGTTTTCATTTTGTATACTGAGGTAAATTGTAGGTAAATAATACAACATTTCTAAATTTTAAGCGTGAAATCATTGTATTGGCATAAATTGATAAATTGTATCTATGAGATGCTTAAGAGAATATAATTGAGCATGAACTGTTGAATGATAGTGTTTAGTTATGAAATGATGAAAATATGTGTAATAAGGACCAGTTGAACAGTTGGAATGAAACTGGATATTCATGCTAGGACATTGGGTAATATGTGTGCTAGTGTAAGACATGTCTGGGACATGCATCGGCAACATTACGAGAGCCAGTGTAAGACATGTTTGGAGCATGCATCGGCTTTCAGACGAGAGCTAGTGTAAGACATATCTGGACATGCATCAGCATCAGGATATACAAGCTAGTGTAAGACGTGTTTGGGACATGGCATTAGCTTGTTCCGTGTCAGTATAATACCTATTTGGGACATGGCATAGACACTGTTAGACGAGAGCTAGTGTAAGACCTATCTGGGACACAGCATCAGCCTTTATCCATTGAATGTCAGTGTAAGACCTATCTGGGACATGGCGTCGACTTGATATGTGAGCTATTGTAAGACAATGTTTGGGACATGGCATCGACTTGAAACCCCACATGGAAGGCTTATTGAATATCCATTCATATTCTAAATAGTTTATCGGGGAAAACTCAGATTTTTATGTTTAGTTGTGAGATATTGTGATAATCACTGTAAGTGATGCATGTACTTCAATGAATTGTGTGAATTGTAAGCTCACTATTAAGTTGTATGATTAGAAAAGGTCGAAAACGAGTAAGTTCTATTATGGTTATCTTGTATCATATATGAATCATGATATATTGAATATAATTTTCTTTATGATAATATTATTGTTGTTTATTTGCCTATAACTTACTAAGCTTTACGCTTACCCCTCTCCTTTCCATTTCCTTTTAGTACTGCCTAAGTAATTCGAGGATCCATGGACGTCGGGGACATTGTACACACTATCAACTAAAGCACTCGGTATAGTTATGTTTTGTGTTTTGAGTAATGGCATGTATAGATTAAATGGTCATTTTGTGTAAGACACTCTAGATAGACAATTGTGTTGGCGATTTATCTTATAAGGATCATTTTGTAAATGGCCATTGGAATTGGCTAAAATTGTTATAGTCATTTCATTGAATGAGAATGAGTTCATGGAATTCGTAAATGGTTGTTTGAACTATTTGTGCATGCACATTATGTGAGACATATTTAGATTGGTTCATATGACTAAGTTGAAATGCCAAATTATGGCTATGAGTCAAGTATGGATGTCTTGATATGCTTGGTTATGTATTCAGTCTTGTTTTAGGGTGTCAAATAGGCTTGGAAAATAGCTTATTTTTGTCCATACGGGTAGGCACATGGGCGTGTATCTATGCCGTATGTGACACATGGCCAGCCCACGGGCATGTGATTAGGCCTTGCATGGATTAAATTAAATACCCATCAGTGTTCCACACAGGTATGAGACACGGTCGTGTGTGTCAGCCATGTGGAGGACATGGACAGAACACGGGCGTGTACCTTGGCCGTGTGATTGCTGACGTTAGAAACAGAATACCCAGGTTTTTGCACACAAGCGGTGCCACGTGTGTCATGGCCATGTGTTAGGCACGGGTTAAGCATATAGGCTTGTGCCACTGTCGTGTGTCTGCTAACATCAAAAACAAAATGTCAAGGTTGTTATGCACGGGTTGTGACTCGAGCGTGTCATAACCATGTGAGGGACACGGGTTGGGCACACGGGCGTGTGCCAGGCCATGTGAAAACCCCTGTAGGTTTAATGTTAGAAATTAAATCCACATGGACGAGAAGCACGGGTGTATCCCTAGATTACCTAGGCTGTGTGAGGTACACGGGCCTTTAGCACGGCCATGTCTTGAGGCAACACGGGCGTGTTGTCTTTCCACACAGGCGTTTGCCTTGTTTTTAGTGGGTTTTCTAAAAAGTTTTCTAAGGGCTCAAATTGGTCCTGAATTATTTTAAAAGCATGTTTTAGGCCTCGTAGGCCCATTTGAAGGACCAAAGGGTCATGTTTGAAAATGTTTTACTTTGTGACGTATTTCAGAGGTTTGGGAATGAATAATTGCATGTGTTTTAGTTAGGTAATGCCTCATTCCCCGTTCAGGCGTCAGATACGGGTAAGGGGTGTTATATTTAGTGGTATCAGAACTATGGTTTAGTTGATTTTAGGACTAACCTAGCTTGTGTATGAGTCTTGCTATACATGCCATTATTGTTTAATGATAGTGTAACGACTCCTGACATTTATAAATTGTGTTTTTCATATAGTAATGGATCCCAACTAGCCTATGGTGGACTATGTGGAGAGTAACGTGCCGGCTCCTGCTGAAGGGACCGCGCCAGTAGAAACAGAGCCCGTGACGATGAGTCAAGACAGAGGGGCAAGAGAAGCTTACCTTTAAATGATGGATGCTTGGTATTTGGAGTACATTCGTGTGAACCCAAACACTCCACCTTCTCCAATTTATCACCATGCCCTGGTAGCTCCTCAAGGGGTAGAAATGGGTAGGAGACACAAACCTCCAGTGGATTATATTAGAAAACATGGGGACGAAGAATTTCGGGCGAACAAGGATGATGACCTGAAGAGAGCAGAATTCTGGTTGGAGAATACCATTAGGGTATTCGATGAGCTGTTATGCACCCTTGAGGAGTGCATAAAGTGCATAGTATTGCTTTTACGAGACTCAACTTACCAATGGTGGAACACTCTCGTGTCAGTGGTACGAGAGAAAGGGTAACTTGGGAGTTCTTTCAAGAATAATTTCGAAAAAAGTTCATTAGCCACATGCTCATTGACCAAAGGAGAAAAGATTTTCTTGAACTGAAGCAAGGTCGCATGACGGTCACTGAGTACGAACGAGAGTTTGTGAGGCCTAGCAAGTATGCATGAGAGTGCATGTCTTCCGAAGCCATTATGTGTAAATGGTTTGAGGACGGTTTGAATGAGGACATCAGACTATTGGTGGGAATTTTAGAGATCCGAGAATCTATTGTGCCCGTTGAGAGGGCGTGCAAGGTCAAAGAGTTGGCCAAAGAGAAGAGAAAAGCTGATATAGAGTCTCGGGACTCGAGGAAAAGACAAATGGAGAAATTGCATGAATCGTCATCCAAGAGATCGAGAGAGTTTACTACCTGATCCAATGCTTCGGTGGGAATTTTGGGTAAGAACAAAAGCAAGCAACATGCAACGTTTAAGGTTTAGATTACCTCAGTAGAGAGTGTGGGTAGTGCACAACTAGATAGACGAAGGTGTTCACAGTGTAGTAGGTGACATTTTGGTGAGTGTCGTGGGAACAAAAGAGGTTGTTTTAGATGTGGCTCACTTGATCACTTCATCCAAGACTATCCTAAGATAGATGATGGTATAAAAAAGCAAGAGGTGAAAGCGAGTAGTGCTCCTACGAAGGGTCAACCATAGAAGAACCCGGACGGTGGGACTAGTAGTTGAGGTGCCCCTAGAGGCACTGCTGTGAGGTCCGAGGGCAGAGCTCCTGCAAGGTCCTACGCTATCCGTGCCCGTGAAGAGGCTTCATCCCCCGATGTGGTTATGGGTACCTTTTCTATTCTTGACATTCTTGTAATAGCTTTAATTGATCCGGGTTCTACCCATTCTTATATCTGCATGAAATTAGCATCTAGAATGAAATTGCTAGTTGAGTTGACCGAGTTTGTAGTGAATGTGTCAAATCCACTAGGCCAGCATGTGCTAGTTGACCAAGTGTGTCGGGATTGTCCTTTAACAATTAGAGGTCATTGCTTCTCTACTAACTTAATGTTATTGCCATTTGACGAATTTGACGTAATCTTGGGTATGAACTGGTTGACTACCCATGATGTAGTAGTAAATTGCGGAAAGAAATTTATTAAGCTGAGATGTGAAAACGAGGACGTTCTCTAGATTGAATAAGTTGAATCAGATGATTTACCCATAGTGGTGTCTCTTATAACAGCCTAGAGCTATTTGAGAAAGGGGTGTGAAACTTTTCTTGCCTTTGTGTTTAATACCTAAGTGTCGAAAAAAAAGATTGATTCAGTGCCTGTAGTATGGGAATACCTGGACGTATTTCCGGAAGAGTTGCTTAGGTTACCTCCCGAGAGGGAAGTAGAGTTTGGTATCGAATTGGTTCCAGGCACAACACCCATTTCTATCGCTCTTTATAGGATGGCTCCGATGGAACTTAAGGAATTGAAAACATAGCTGCAAGATTTGACAGACAAAGGATTTGCTAGACCGAGCTTTTCTCCGTGGGGAGCGTCAGTCTTATTTGTTAAGAAAAAGGATGGTTTGATTGGATTGAGTATAGATTATCGGTAGCTCAACAAAGTTACAATAAAGAATAAGTACCCGTTGCCAAGGATCAATGACTTGTTTGATTAGTTGAAAGGAGTGACTATGTTCTCCAAGATTGATCTAAGGTCGGGGTATTACCAGTTGAGAGTCAAGGAACAAGATGTATCGAAAACTGCCTTTCGGACAAGGTACGATCACTATAAGTTCCTAGTCATGCCATTTGGCTTGACAAATGCTCCTGCGGTGTTCATGGATTTGATGAACCCCATATTCTAACCTTACTTGGACAAGTTTGTAGTCGTCTTCATTGATGATATACTTGTCTATTCTCGTGATGAGGGTAAGCATGCAGAGCACTTGAGGGTCGTATTGCAGACCTTAAGAGATAAGCAGTTGTGCGCCAAATTTAGCAAAAGTGAGTTTTGGCTACGGGAGGTCAGATTCTTGGGACACATTATGTCATGAGATGGAATTAGAGTCGACCCAAGCAAGATATCAGCAATTGTTGAGTGGAAACTGCCGAAGAATGTAACAGAGGTTAGGAGTTTCTTGGGCTTAGTGGGCTATTATCGACATTTTGTCAAGGGATTTTCAATGATTGCTACTCTGATGATGAGGTTACTTCAAAAAGATGTTAAGTTTGAGTGGATAGAAAAGTGCCAGCAGAGCTTTGAGAGGTTAAAAGCCTTGTTGACCGAAGCTCCAGTGTTGGTACAACTGGAATCGAGAAAGGAATTTGTAATGTTTAGCGACGCATCCTTAAACGGATTGGGGTGTGTGCTCATGCAAGAAGGTAAGGTGATAGCCTATGCCTCGAGGTAGCTAAAACCATACGAGAAAAATTACCCAACCCATGATTTGGAGTTAGCCACGGTAGTATTCGCATTGAAAATTTGGAGACATTCCTTCTATGGCGAGAGATGCTAGGTTTTCACGGACCGCAAAAGTTTAAAGTACCTGACGACACAAAAAGAGTTGAATCTAAGGCTACGAAGATGGCTTGAGCTACTCAAAGTCTAAGAGTTAGTAATCGACTACCACCCCGAAAAGGCGAATGTAGTCATCAATGCTTTGAGCAAAAAATCATTATTTACCTTGAGGGCTATGAATGCTCAGCTGGCAATAAGTGTTGATGGATCGATCTTGGCCAAAATGAAGGCCAAACTGGTGTTTTTACAAGAAATCGTCGAGGCTCAGAAAAATGATAGGGATTTACAAGGTAGATCAACTCCGTGTGAGACGAGTGATGGATTAGATTTCAGAGTTTGTACCAATGGTTGTTTGATATATCGAGACCGAATCTACGTACCTAAGGGTAATGAGCTCATTCAGAGGATTTGCAAGAGGCACATAGTAGTCGCTTTTCAATTCACCCGGGTAGCATGAAAGTCTATAATAACTTGAAGAAAATGTATTGGTCGACGGGGATGAAAAGAGACATTTTCGAGTTTGTCTCAAGGTGCCTAGTATGTCTACAAGTAAAAGTTGAACACCAAGTACCTTCGGGTTTACTTCAGCCCATAATGGTTCCCAAGTGGAATAGGGCCGCATTACTATGGACTTTGTTTCCGGGCTACCTTTGTCACCAAAGAAGAAAGATGGTCTATGGGTTATAGTGGATAGACTGACAAAGTCGGCTAATTTCGTACTAGTTCGCACAGATTATTCACTTGAGAAGCCAGCTGAGTTATACATCTACGAGACAATGAGGTTGCACAGAGTGCCCTTGTCTATAATTTTGGATAGAGATCTAAGGTTTACATATCGGTTTTGGAAAAAGTTACAAGAGGTGTTAGGGACACAGTTGAATTTCAGCACGGCTTTTCATCCACAGACTGATGGCTAGTTGGAGAGGGTTATTCAGATTCTTGAGGACATGATGAGATGTTGCATCCTCGAGTTCCAAGGAAGTTGGGAAAAGTACTTACCATTAGTTGAATTCTCCTACAATAATAGTTATCAGTCGAGCTTGAAAATGGTGCCTTATGAGGCTTTGTATAGGTGCAAGTGTCGGACGCCCTTATATTGGTTAGAACTTAAAAAGAATAAGATACACGGGGTTGACTTGGTCAAAGAGATTGAAGAGAAAGTTAGGGTGATTCGAGAGTGCTTAAAAGCTGCATCGGATAGACAGAAATCCTATGCGGATTTGAAATGAAAAGAGATTGAGTTTCAGGTAAGGCACAAGGTGTTTTTGAAAGTTTCCCCGCGGAAGAAAATCCTTCAGTTTGGTAGGAAAGGCAAGTTAAGTCCACGGTTTATTGGACCTTATAAGATAACCGAGAGAATTGAACCCGTAACTTACCGGTTAGCCTTGCCACTTGAGCTAGAGAAGATTCACGATGTGTTCCATGTATCCATGTTACGCCATAATTGTTCAGACCCTTCACATATGATTTCACCGGCAGAAATAGAGATAAGTTCGGATATGACTTATGCTGAAGAACCCATTAAGATTTTGGCTCGGGAGGTTAAGAAATTGAGAAACAAAAACATAACACTTGTGAAAGTTTTATGGCATAGACATGGAGTCGAGGAAGCCACATGGGAACCGGAGGAGACAATGAGAGATTACTACCCGAACCTCTTCAATGGTAAGATTTTCGGGGATGAAAATCCCTAAGGGCGAGAATTGTAGCAGCCCGAAATTGGGCTTAGTCAGAATAGTGATTTTGAAATCACTTCTTGAGGTTTAAGAAAATTATTTTAGTGTTAATTTATTTGTTGTAGTATTTTGATAAGTATGCATGAAAATTTTGGTGGATTAATTTATGCGATTGAAGGCTTAATCGCGAAAAAGGACTAAATCGCATAAAATGTAAAAGTTACAAATTCTAGTAAATTGAACCAAATAGCTAGAGAACTAAAATTTTAGGGTTTCAAAGGGCAAATAGACCTTTAAATTTTATGATGGCCGGCCATGAGAGAGCATGGGGACAAAGAAAAGTCAAAAATCAATTTTGGTGGGTTAGGTAAACCATTTTTGACTAAACTAAACAAAGTAATTATTTTCCTTCATTTCCTTCTTCTTCTTGCCAAAAATACCAGCCATTGGGGGGTTTTTGAAGCTTCAAAATTTTCAGCAACTTCAAGCTCTCATAAGTAAGTGATTTTGATGATTTTTCTTGGTAATTTTTGTACTTTTGAGACCCTTACAACATGGGCTATCTATTGAAGGGTATATCTTGCATTTTGGTTGAAAGTTTTGAGTTTTTCCATGATTGTATAAATGATGTTTGTTGGAATTTTTTGGAAGAAAATGAGCTATTGTTTTTAAACAAACAACTTGTGTGAAAAGGGTTTGCATGAGAACACATAGAATGGGGCTTAGTTGCAAAGTTAGTAAATGGTGAAATAAATGTGTGAAATAGTAGGAATGTTGGGTTGCCATAAGAGTGGAAAGAGAGTTTGGTTGGGCTTGGTTAATAAGGAAAACTGATGAGAATCAATTTTCGAGTCTAGGGGTAAAGTGGTCATTTTGCCAAAGTCTAGGGGCAAAATGGTCATTTTGCCAAATTGTGAATTTTGGATTGTTTAGTTTTATTCGGTGATTAAATTAGTAAATTTTTTTATTATTTTAGATCAAGAATTGTCAAATCCGATCCTAGACCGGGGGAAAGCTAAGCAAATTGATTAAACCGATTTGTCACTTTCATTTTGTATACTGAGGTAAGTTGTAGGTAAATAACACAGCATTTCTAACTTCTATGCGTAAAATCATTGTATTGGCATAAATTGATAAATTGTATCTATGTGATGCTTAAGAGAGTATTAATTGAGCATGAACTGTTGAATGATGGTGTTTAGTTATGAAATGATGAGAATATTTGTAATAGAGACTGGTTGAACAGTTGGAATGGAACTAGATATTCAAGCCAGGACATTGGGTAATACGTGTGCTAGTGTAAGACATGTCTGGGACATGCATCGGCTTTGAGACGAGAGGTAGTGTAAGACATGTCTGGGACATGCATCAGCCTCGGGATATACAAGCTAGTGTAAGACCTATCTGGGACATGGCACCAGCTTGTTGCGTGTCAGTATAAGACCTGTCTGGGATATGGCATCGACAACATTAGACGAGAGCCAGTGTAACACCTGTCTGGGACACGGCATCGGCCTCAGTCCATTAAAAGCCAGTGTAAGACCTATCTGGGACATGGTGTCGACTTGATATGTGAGCTAGTGTAAAACCATGTCTGGGACATGGCATCGACTTGAGACCCCACATGGAAGGCTTATTGAATATCCATTCATATTCTAAATAGTTCATCGGGAAAAAACTCAAATTTTTATGTTTAGTTGTGAGATATTTTTATAATCATTGTAAGTGATGTAGGTACTTAAATGAATTATGTGAATTGTGAGCTCACTATTAAGTTGTATGATTAGAAAAGGTTGGAAACGAGTAAGTTCTATTATGGTTATCTTGTATCATATATGAATCATGATATGTTGAGTATAATTTTCTTTATGAGAATATTGTTGTTATTTATTTGCCTATAACTTACTAAGCTTTATGCTTACCCCTCTCCTTTTCATTTCCTTTTAGTGTCGCCTAAGTAATTTGAAGATCTAAGGACGTCGGGGACATTGTATACACTATCGACTGAAGCACTCAGTATAGTTATGTTTTGTGTATTGAGTAATGGCATGTATAGATTAAATGGTCATTTTGTGTAAGACACTCTAGATAGCCAATTGTGTTGGCCATTTATCTTATAAGGATCATTTTGTAAATGGCCATTGGAATTGGCTAAAATTGTTATAGTCATTTCATTGAATGAGAATGAGTTCATGGAATTTGTAAATGGTTGGTTAAGCTATTTGTGCATGCACATTATGTGAAACATATTTAGATTGGTTCATATGACTAAGTTGAAATGCCAAATTATGGTTATGAGTCAAGTATGAATGTCTTGATATGTTTGGTTATGTATTCAGTCTTGTTTCAAGGTGGCAAATAGGCTTGGCAAATAGCCTATTTTTGTCCACATGGGTGGGCACACGGGCATGTGTCTATGCCGTGTGTGACACATGGCCAACCCACGAGAGTGTGATTAGGTCGCGTGTCCCCTGCACGTTGCATGGATTAATTTAAATGCCCATCAGTGTTCAACACGGGCATGAGACATGGCCATGTGTCTCAATCATGTGGAGGACACAGCCGAACACGGGTGTGTACCATGGCATGTGATTGCTGACTCTAGAAATAGAATACGCAAGTTTTTGCACACGGGCGGCGCCACGAGCTTGTCATGGCCGTGTGTTAGACACGAGTTAAGCACACGGCCGTGTGTCTACTAACGTTAGTAACAGAATGTCAAGGTTGTTATACACGGCCTGTGACCCAGGCGTGTCATAGCTATGTGAGGGACACGGGCTGGGCACTCGGGTGTGTGCTAGGCCGTGGGAAACCCCCTGTAGGTTTAATGTTAGAAATTAAATCTGCACGGATGAGGAGCATGGGCGTGTCCCTAGATTACGTAGGCTATGTGAGGTACATGAGCCTTTAGCACGACCATGTCTTGAGGCCACATGGGCGTGTTGCCCTTTCACATGGGCGTGTGCCCTGTTTTTAGTGGGTTTTCTTGTAAGTTTTCTAAGGCTCAAATTGGTCCTGAATTATTTCAAAAGCCTGTTTTAGGCCTTGTAGACCCATTTGAAGGACAAAGATTCATGTTTGAAAAAGTTTTAATTTGAGACGTATTTCAGAGGTTCAAGAATGAATAGTTGTATGTGTTTTAGTTAGGTAATGCCTCGTACCCCATTCAGGCGTCGGATACTGGTAAGGGGTGTTACATATTTCATATCCATTTTTGTCCAAAAATTTAATCAATGGTCCAATTACCATCTAAGGACCTCCAATTTAAAATTTCATAGTAATTAGACAGCTCTAGCTTCTAGAATTTAAGTTTTGTACATTTTACAATTTAGTGCTTTTGACTAAATTGAGTGCCCAAACGTCAAAATTTTCGAACGAGATTTTCAGAAGATCATTTTGTGAAATTGTAGACCATAAAAATATAATAAAAATAATTTTTTCCTCGTCGGATTTGTGTTCTTGAAACCACTCTTCCGACTAGGCCCAAAATCGTGCTATTACATAACCCGTATCTGTCGCCAGAATGGGTTACGAGGCATTATTGAACTTATAACACAATTTAAAGCATTCATTTCTCATACATTCATCATTTATCAATAAATATCATTTATATGCAAACACATTATCCTTAAAATGAGCCTACAAGGCTTCAATCATGCATTTGGGACTAAACAGGTATTGTATAAACAATTTGGGAAAATAATAGAAATATTCTCAAAACAAGGGACAAATGCCCGTGTGAACAGACCATGTGTCTCACACGGTCAAGAGACACGCCCGTGTCTCAAGCCGTGTGGACATTTGAATGGGATCATTGCCGTGTCCCAGTCCGTGTCCTACCCCGAGTAACTCTCTGACTTAGATCCCACGGCCGACCACACGATAGTGTCTAGCCCGTAAGCCTATTTGAAATGGCCTCACATGCTCGTATGCCAAGCTGTGCACTAGGCCGTGTCAATCCTGTAGGGTATACTGACTTATGCCACACGGCCAATCACATGCCCGCGTGTGAGGCCGTGTGGAGCATACTGACTTGTTTCTAAATGCAACACCAGGGGACACACAGCTGTGTACCATGATCGTGTGTCACACATGGCTGAGACACATGCCAGTGTCTCTGCCCGTGTAGACAAAAATAGGCTATTTACAAAGCCATTTTGCCACCCAACTTGCACATACCTACACAAGCTTATTTGGTACCATTTCAAGACATAAATAGGCAACCAAATAACATCATTCAATGCACGATCATGCCATTTCAAAACCAACCATTTCGATATTCAATTCACTACCATTTACCTATTCAAAACTCATACCAAATTAGCATGTTTCCTTAGCCACAAAACACAAATATAACATGTCCCATAATTCAACCTTATAGTCATCCAACTACCAAATCAAAACCAAGCATTTACAATTCACATATCCACCATATTACCATTTGCACAAATACTAGCCATCATCAAACTTGCCAAAATATACCATATCATATAAACTTATACACAACCAAAACTTAGACCAAGTTAAGCCAAATCACATGGCTCAAACATACCAAAATATATAGACTATTCACATCATCTTCTTAACTAGCCTATACATGTCATATTTACACATTATTTAAAGTTCATAAGTACCAAATTGTCAACTGGATAGTGTGATGCGAATCTCCAATGTCTTCCGAATCGAGTGAGCTTCTAAATCTCTATAAAACATAAAAAGGAAAACAGAGTAATCTTTATAGCTTAGTAAGCCCGTATAATATAGAATTAGACTTTCCATTTATACATAATTTATACAAGTAAATATATTAAATCTAATCAACTTGTCAAATGCCTATACACAAGTGTTCATCAACATGTTAGTCACATAAATGCATATAACCATCTATTCACAAGGATGTATACAACCTTCATTCAAATTTCATGCTACAATACATCGTATAATACCAATTCCATGTAACTTGTAAACATTTGTAGCAATTCATATTTATTCATATAACTTATAATTCATTCATATAACCAATAATTCATTCGTATAATCGGTAATAGAATTATGCCCGTTGAACCACTTAGAATGTCGATAGATACGCGGGTGGTACACACTAGGTGTACTAATTAGTAATCCTTCAGTTCATATAAATATACGCTCTTTCAGTTATAAATAGTAAGCTCCACTTGAGCTGAGGAAATAGTAAGCTCTATCGAGCTGAGGAACAATAAACTTTATCAAGCTAAGAAATAGTAGGCTCTATCAAGTTGATATATCGGTAAGCTCATACTCATTCTTCCATCATTTTTTAAGTAATCCTCTATAGGATTTGCAAATTTCCATTTTCATTTCCATTTCCATTTTTGGATACCTACATTCGTTTACAAATGATTTTATTTCTCCATTTCGGAGAAAAGCATAATCATTCCTAAATGTGTCTCATTTCTCTTTTTTCTATTAATTCCATTCATTTTTATTCAAACATGCGATTCTAGTTTTAACGAGCTAGCAGAGGGACCGATTGGACATATGAAGTTGTGACTCAAATGATTTATAATTAAGTTTCGCCTTTTCAACTATTAGTTATAAACTCATTTATTCACGAAGTCACTCCACTATAGTATCGTGACAAAGCTCTCCCTAATGAGATACCATTATGAAAGCAACTACTTAATGCTCGTCCAATAACCTTGTCATTAGTGTGTTACCCTTATAGGATATCCTTGATCTTTTTGGGATAATATCCATTCTCCTAATATTATCATATTTTATCTCATGGTAACCATTACATTTGCCTTCATGAAAAGTCAGTCACTATCAAATAATGATCAAGTCATCCATCACAAAGACGAATGACCTGTGGTCACATTTACTTTTCATCAACCATGTAATGCCAATGAGAGGATATCATTTACCCATGTTTTGGGCTATCAATTCCATTGTTGTGAATGACACTACATACTACAGATGTTGTACACCCAACGTACTAGCTTTCTGTTCCATATCTATTTGAACTCAGGCTTTTACTAACATCAAAGTGTACGAGTCATGCATACATAATCTACCATCCATTTAGGATTTAGGTCTGTCGCACTATGAACATCACAAGTGAATAAATCCATAAACAGATTTAGTATCCATTCTGCTTAGGTCATATCCAATGTACTGACAATCCATTCAATCACATCTATGTCTTTATTTTTTGGGAGTCATTCGTTTCGATGCCCAAGACAAATAATCTACCCAATTGGACTTGATAGACAACATATTAGTCTTTCAATCGGTTTGTTCATTTTCAATTAGACTAATGACATGTTTAGGGTTCATCTACTAATGCAAGTTGCCTTTTTGTACTACAATCCGACCATGTAATACCGCTTAGTAGTAGTTAAACATTTAGACAACCAATGAGCAACATTTGCTTCCATTTTACTTCGCGTGCAAAAACCATGTGAGGAAAATTATACAAAATATTTTAATGTAATCAATGAATTTGTTTTATTAACCAAACGATTAAAAAAATTACAACTGTATATTGACGAAAATACTACACTTAGAGCACTAGATCCAAAACATATCACAACCTAATTCTCATGCATACTAAGTCATCACATTAATTCAAAAAAATTTAAGATATAAAGATGTACCTCATTATTCGATGAACTCCTTTTCTGCATTAACATTTTAGTTCATCAATTTATCAAACCATCATCATGCATTACAACCCAAACATTCAATCAAGCAATTATAAAATATCTAAAAATCCAAAATTAACAATCCATAATGTCCATTTACAACTCACCAAAATTTATTTAAAATCTAAAAATAAGTCTAATCCCTTGGAACAGTCCCATATTGCCTTCGTTTTTGGAGGTTTGGACACACAACACATACTCAGGGGATTTTGTCTTGCAATGGATCACTTGGACAGTTCACTTCGACACTTATGCTAAGTGCTATTTTTCTGCAAAGTACATGTAAGGAGTGTGAGCTTATTGAAGCTCAATGAGTGCTCAAACATACTACAAATAAACACATCTATCTGGCTAAAAGTAGACATATTATAATAGTTCGCACAAATAATAGTTTGAATGATAAAGTAGTTTGCATAAAATACAATACTAAAAACACATCATATTGATATATTGGCAATTTGTGACTGTGAAATATATTCATAATTTATATGCATTGGATAAACGGATCTCCAAATACTCTAAATGACTCAAAGAGTCCTACCTTGTCTCCACTAAGTGTAGCACGAGTGCTCACACTCTCCAAACACCCCACATTAGCTACAGTGAATGAAGCTATGCTCTACATTCTCTTATCTCTCCAACGCTATCTTCGGGACACAATGCCCTAACACATAATAAAAGGTGAGTACTCACAATCCTATGGCATGTCAATTATATCCAATGGTTTCAAATGTTCACAATGCCAACATATAATTTTTAACACTTTCACAGTATACAATATAATAGGGCTTGCAATATAGCAGAGCTTGCATAATATAACACAGTTCACAATTCATAGTTTGTTATATCAAAGTTAGCAACTTAATAGAGCTTGTAATTTTTTAGGGCTCACAATATCACAGTTTGCAATTTGTAGCTTGCATATAACATAAGTTCGCATATATTATGAGTTCGCATACAACATAGGTTCTCACATGGTATGGGTTCGCATATATTATGGGTTCACATATGGTTATAACATGGTCTGCATATATTTTAACAGGGTTTATATATAACACAGGTTTGCATACAACATGGTTCGTATATAACATGGGTTTGCACATAGTTATAACAACGTTCGCACATATTACCTAGGCTTCCTTTAACATGCAAATTGGTGCTCAAATGCAGCAAACATGACCACTCACCTACTAGTTCGCTACTTACTTTCGAACCTAAGTCATATTTTGCTTACCTTTGTCTTCACTTGAGGGGACTCCCTTGTGATCTAAGGCTTCACATATAACACACAAACATAACAAATTATTATCGTTCTAAGGTAGAATAACCTTCCTAACATCCTATCATCTCGCCACTTACACCTTCCTGGCAAACTCACCTTGCACAACTCCAATCTTTTAATTTATTCGCTCTCACTTGATTTAATCCCTATTTCTTACTTTCGAACATCATATTTAATGTTTAATTATCGATCTATACCTCTAACTTTACACAATTCCACAATTCTTCATTTTCCGGACAATCACATTTGTTTACAATCAAATAAAATAAAAATCATTCGATCCATTCAAATTCAATAAAGATTTGTTAAATTAAGATTATAAAGTTCTTAATTACATCAAAATAAGTTGAAAAAAATTTTAAAACAATCACTTAGCTCACTATTACGATATCTACCATTTTCAAGCAAAACCAAGCTTTAAATCAATAGATCTTCTGAATTCTTGATTAGATCTATAAAAACTTGAATTGAAACCACATATTATCTATTTAAGCCATAAGAAAATAGATTGTTACCTTTGATTTGAAGAACTCCACGAGATTTGGATCAATTTGAGCAAAAACGTGTTAAGAAATAATGGAAAATTGTAGCAGAAAGAATGAGTCTCTTTTGAAATTGAAGGAGAAAAATGTGTTTGGATGCTTAGAAAATCAGAATGGTTGAGAGAATTTTGAGAGAAAACTCCTAATTTGGATCTAACAAACTTTTCAAATGAATGAAGATGTGGAGGGAAACGATGGTGGGTGTTCTTATATAGCCAACCAATTTTCAAATTTTGGTTTGTTTCCCCTAAGACCCCTTTCTATTCTTTCCCTTTTTCAACTAAATCCCATTTCATTAAAACTATTTATTTTCACATTTGACCTCTAATTTAAAATTCATTTCAATTTAATCCTTACTAACACATATATTTATTAACCTGATTATTATTACTATTTTTATTTTAATTAATTAATTAATTATTCTATTTTATTTTAATTTCTACTACTCTAATTCTGATAACTCTCTCTCAAGCCCATGACTTAATTACTCGATTCTACTAACCTGATTTTTGGGGTATGACAAATGTCCTCTAGAAATGTTAGAGACATTAAGATCCTTGGACTTATTTTTTATAAGCAATCCACCAATAGCGCGCGGTATATACACTCTAGCATACTTGTTGGTCTCTTCATCACTGACATCGCCTGTTGGTGGATGTTCGACCAACTTATGCAATGATCACCCTTAAATTTCACTTGTCGTTGGGATAATGATCAAGTAACCTCTTCATCTTTGCCTCAAGCTTGAATTCAACCACTTTGGTGACAACAATTCATTCAATTAGAAGGCCAATGATTAGGGCTACATCTTCCGAAGTTATTGTCGCTTCACTACAAGGGAAGTAGAAGTTAAGAGTCTTGGATCTCTACCTTTCCACCAATGCTGTGAATAACAATGATTGCAATAGAATAAGAGGTATTTTGGCCACCTTTAAAAAACCCGATGTATCTAAACGGTTTTTAAGATGATTGCATTGTTTGTTTAGCATCTGATAAATTACATTAGTCTGAACTCGAAAGTTTCGTTCTTCAACCTAGAAATTAAATTAAAGAAAAAAATCAATATTCTATAATCAACATAAATTTAATATAAATGATAAAAAATCAAGATTTGCTTAAGTGATAACTTAATTAAAATCACCATATCAATGACTATAAGAGCTATATGATTCACTTGCTTCAACAGGGTCATACTAGAGTTTCAAAACATCGAATTAAAGGAGAAAAGAAAGATTATGGAGAGATTTTTTAGGTTAAGAAATAAAAAATGGTGAGAGACAACTTCAATTGAGAGCTATAAGTCAATTTTAGTTCAATTCCAAACAAAAGGTTTTATTTGGAAAATCATAAAAATTTTAAAAATATTAACTCTATTAATTAATAAATGCTATTTTTGTATAATAAATGTTAACTCTATTACAATTTGAACTTACTTAATTTTTTTAAAATAATATGACAATTAAATTGATTCATTTAATAAAAAAAATTAATCTAATCTCTTCCAAATACTTTAATTTAAAATAAAGTGAAATGATAGTACCATTGGTTACATTATGGAAGTTCCAGTGCACGTCCAAAAGAGAAAAAAAAAAAGTATAGAATAACCCTTGCACTTCTAATGTATAAATGAAAATTCCAGTATTAGTGTTGAAAGTCAATCCAACAAATACAAAATCTTAATTCATAGCGTTTACTTTCATTTGTACAGCGACAGCTTTTAATTAATTAACACTAAAATTAATATTGTTGTTTGGAAGGTTATCACTTAAAATTTTTTTTAATAGAAATGTCAAAGGAGTAAGTAATACAGTATAGATTACAAATTAATCCAGCTTTGCTGTTCCTTTTTTTTCACTGCATATACAAGGGAGAAAGAGGGATGGGTGATATACAACTCCAACCCTGATTTACAATACCAAGAAACAATAACTTTGTCACACAAACTTCATTATGATAAATGTCAAAGCAAAATGGGAAAGGTTAAAAAGGTAATTTCGTTGAAATTGGGTATCTCAAGTTATTTTAACATCAATTTAATTCAAGTTTTCTTAAGAAAAGTATAGAAATGTTTATTTATTTTAATATATTCAAACAATGGTGGTTGTGTGAGGGATCATAATGGTGAGTGAATTATTGGGTTCGTTAAATATTTGGATAATTGCACTCTTTTGGAGGCAAAGTTTTGGGGGATACTGGATGCGTTAAACCTTATTTTGGATAGGCGTTTCGAGAGAACCCTAATCAAAACAGATAATATTGAAGCTATTAATATAATCATGGAAGATTTTTCGAAGAACTCTAATTCTGCGATAGTCAGGAGAATTTATCATATTCTGAAGAAGGTGGAGTAGTGGAAAATTCAATATATTCCTAGAGAAGATAACTTAAATGCTGATAATCTGGCTAAGATAGTTCCTATTAGGAGACTAGACTTAAGATTTTTTGAAGATCCTCTTTTGAAGGTCTAAGTTTATTAGCTTTATATTTTTATTTTATTCACCAAAAAAAATATCTTCAAATAAAATAACTTAAATAATTCCTCAAACAAATCATCTCGGTAAAAAAACTATCATTCCTTTTTTTTTTAAAAGACTATTATTAATGTAAAAGATAAATATAGATCTTTTTACATATATTTTATTACATTCACATAGTAAATGTGATATAATTTAATATTTATTTACGAGGGTGATATTGATATACCTTTTATAATATTCTTGTTAAAATAATTTAATAATTTAAAATTTTTTTTATACAATTTCTATTATTACTTATACTCGCAAATCATTAAATTAGAAAATAATATGCACTTAAACACTGGTGAACCTACATCCTTCTAATAACATATTACAAGCTTCAAAAATAGTTGATTGGGCTTCGAGTTTGAGTATTGCAACTTGAGCTTAATCAATATTTTAAACGGACCTAATTTTTTGTCTAAACTTATTTTTTAGTTTTAATTTTTTTTAAACTCCTAAATTCTGAGTGGATCTTCGTACTTGGGTAAGTAGCTTGACATCATATCTAATATGAATTAAAAAAAATGATGTTAAGGAACTTTTAAGCTGTTGTCTATTGGTAAAGTGCTTACTTTTCTTAGAAATAGTCTAGGTTTAACTACGAAGGGTTAGGTGAGATGAAAAAAGTGTCTTCTACCTTAACCAATAATCAATGAGTTGATCCTCACTTTTGGTATAGACCAATTTTAAAATTTATAGTCAGAGTCTACTTTCTTGATAAAGTTACAGAATGCGAATAATTAATCACAATGCTTCTTTCAATGGATACCTTAAAAAACTAAAAAAAAAATCTAAATTGAAATCATTATTATACCTAAAAAATTAATATTTTTAAGAAAATATATATACTATTATTATAATCAAAATAATTCACTATTTAAACTAAATAATAAAACAATACCAATTTTTGAGAATAGACAAATAAAATTTTAGATTTCAGCATCGTAAAACGATAAAAAAACAAAACAAGATTAGTTGCTGACATAAATAATGGAATGACGTGAGTTGTGGTGTGTACAATGTAAAGGTGCATTAAGGGGTAATTAAATCAGCAGCCCCTCACCATCAGCTAGGAACAGTTCTTCGTTGACTTAATGGTTAAGGGTCGTCGTTTTCTTGTATGTTCAAAGCACCATATTTCCTTTGTTTTCTGTGCAGATTTCTTGAACACACAAAACCTTATTTAATTCCATTTCCAGTTACTTGTATCATTTGATGTTTGTTGTGGACCCCCAACTTTTGTCTATTTCTGCCAAAAATATCTGCTTCCCTATTTTCATAGACAATACTTGATTGTTACTATCGTAATAAACCAAACTTAAATATTTTTTTCTACTTATATCTTATTGGTAAAAGTAAAATTTTCATAAAAAAAATTATTGTCAAAATTAGTTAACTCAATAAAAATTGTAAAAAGTTAAACAATAGTTCAATTGATTCATTCGAAGTCATATAATTAGAGAAGAATTGATCCGATTGAACAGAATTTAAATATTTAATTTCTTTTTGCCATAATTTATATTCTATTATTATTTATTTGTATTTTTTATGATTTTTAATTATTTTTAAATTTTTTGAACCGAAAATCAGTTTTATGACGGATGTTGTTTTTACAGCATTATCCTGAAATCTTTTTTTTTTTACAAAATGTGGGACTATCAATGCTAATCCTATATTCTAGAATCATATATTTCATATTTGGATGGACAAAGTTACTTCCCGCCAATAATATGACATTACTAGTGCGCCAAGATTTTAACAACAATCTCAACGCCACTATTTATTAGGAAATCTTATATTATTTTGTTAATATGAGATTAACTCTATTCTTAATCACTTTAATTCATTTTTATTAAACTAGCTAGAAAATAATAAATACTAATGAATTAAATTATACTAACATTTCAAATATATTCATTATAAACGAATATTATTAATTGAGATAAAATTAAAAGATTTATTTACATCAGTGTAAAATTAGAGTAGTTTTACACACTCCAATATTTTTTGTATGATTAATATTTTAATATCAACTGCCATATTTCATGTTTCATTCACATATATTACGATTGTCAAGTTTTTCTGCATATTTGTTTTATATAAAAACTTTTTGACTGTTACATATATATTAATATAAAGAAATATTTTAGATCAATATGATAGAAATATTGAATCGATTTAGAAATTTACATACATGATACGATTGAATTATTAAAATATTATTATATTATCTTAAATTTTAATTAACTATTATAAGTGAGTTTTTTTCTATTATTAATTATTTTGTAGTTGAGAAATTTTAATATTTTAGATATTATTATCACGATTTTTTATATACTAGCTTCTAATATCACATAATTAACATAAAATTTACATGCATGTGATTTTATTTGTTTAATATTTAATCAAAATTTTAAATATTATATTTTTAATTGCTGCAATTAACATAAAATAAAATTTATTATTTGAATTATTGAATATAATTAGAATATATTAACTTATCAATTCTAATATTATAATAGATTATTGGTTATAATAAAAAAATTTTAAATCATAATTAAAGCATTTTTAACACATTCAATATACAATATAATTTTATTTTATGTAATTAATGTAAAATAACATTATTCAAAATAATAATTAATTAACATAATTAACTTTAATATTAATTAAGTAAAAATTAAGATGCTTAAAATTCTATTAAAGTAACAACTCTATTTTGCATTAATAAAATTAACACAATTCTTTTAAAAATAAAGTTCTTACATAAAATTTTTTTAACTAAGTGATAACTCTATTTTAAAATTAAACATAATAATTATAAATTAAATGGTAATTATATTTAGGGATAATGGCAAGATTTATCCCTGTGCTTTAACAAAATTGTCAATGCGATACTTAATACTTTTAATTTCTCCGATTTGGTATTGTTATTTTGTTAAAGTGGCACTTACCCTTAAAACAGTTAATGACATGGCATTAGACCAATAGGGAAATCACATGTGGCAACTTTTTGCAACGTCATTTAACATGTCATCAATCTCTTGTGCCCCTAGGGACTCAAAGCTAATTTGGCCGATATTTATTATTACTCAAATTATGAAAAGAACATCTTTATTAATCAAATAAAAAAATGCCTGCCATCATCTTCAATCCTCTTCCCAGAAACCTGCAAGATCTAGAATTATCAAAAAGCCTTCAACGTACATGGTCAAGTTTTTGTCTTTGAAACTGTTAAAATCTTTGGGAGGCTCATAGGGTGGGTTTCTTTTTTTCACTCACGGGATGGGTTTGTAGTTCTGGTAGAGGTAAGTTGTTTAACAAGGCTATGGATATATGATATCAGCATGAGATAGATGAGGCTCTTCCTTGAGTTTTCTAATTTGATCAATTTTCATTCCATGCTTGGAAGATGGTTCCTCTATATCTTACTCATCTTCTTTTTTTTCTTTCTTTTTTCAACTTAGAACTCATATTTTTTATTGTAATAAAAAATTAATTTCTTAAATTTAGCTTTGAAATCCAAAGGCGAAGGTTAAGGTATTTAGCGAGAATTTCAATTTATGGGTCTCTTTTTACAATAAGAGATGAACCCAATTTCTTTTTCTTTAGTTTACCCCAAAATGAAAAATTTTAAGTTACTCCAATAATAATATTTCATTTTGATCTTCCTAAATTTAAAATTCATTTCTAATCCCTCGGAATCTAATTTAATTCTTAAAAATGAAAATTCTAACCTCATCCCTATCATTAAACAAACCTCCACAATTAACCGTAGAATTGTTTTAAAGCATAAATTTATGCTCACCACATATTTTGACCTATAAATTAACAAAAAAAAAAAAAAACCATGATCAGAAGGACAGAAACAGCAGTGCTCATAATCTAGTCTTTATGAAACAACGACCTTCTGACCTCAGATATATTAGTATTTGTTTAGGTGTCATTGTCTGATAGGATGGGAATTGAAAATCTCTGCCACTCGGAGCCATATGATCAATCACAAGTTTGTCTGTTACACGTGGACGATTCTTAGCATCCAATAAATTAAAACAGCAGTTCGAAAGTTTTTATTGGAGGAATTAAGCTGTTCAAAAACTAAATTTCGGGTAAAACGAGGATAACCATAATATTTTATTGGTCAAATTCTATATAGAAGTCCTTAAGCTACGCTTTTTTTTTTTTTTATTACGAATTTAGTTTCATTATTATAGTTTGATTATTTCTAAACCACTTTGACGGGGCGAGCCTAGGGGAAAGGGTGGGGCTTTTTGGCCACCTTGTATAAAAGTTTATGCTCTGCTCTCAACAATTTATAATTTTTTTTGTCTCCGACTTAAAAGTCCTAATTTCATCCTTATTTTCTAGGGTTTTTTTAAGCTTAATAAAATTTCTTTTTTGTTAATTTCATCAAATAATCTAATGTGTTTTATTCTTTAAATATGTGATTACACGATGTATGCTTTTTTTTTTTTTTTTGCACATTAAGGAAAAGTTGTATGCTTTCACCCAATTGTATAAAATATGTCGAGATGCATATTTCACATCACTATTTGCATTTTTTTTTACAAAAAATATGTTCAGGCTTGATGGTCCATCTGAAAAGTGAGAGGGTTTCGGTAAAAATATAAGCCCAAAAAATAGGTTTGGATAGAAAATAAGATTTGTTTTCTAAACAGGCCGGACATCAGGTAAGAATTTTTTTGCCTGGGCTTGACTCGACCCTGCTCGAATTTGCTTAAGTTTTTTTCACTGTTTGATGCTATTTTTCTATTGTTTGCTCTTTTTCTTTTACTGTTATTTGATGTTGTTTTGTTGTCATTTTGCTATTATATTGCTATATTTTATAGTTATTATTTGGATATTATATGACTCTTATTTTATTATCAATTTTGCTACTATTTTTGAAGAATTTACTTGCTAAGTTGCAACTATTTTAGTGTTATTTAAGTAGAAAGACTTCTTTTGATGTATTTTCAATTTGTTGGGAAACGTTTATTTTAATTTTTTTAGTGAATTTGATGTCTTATTTTTTTAATTTTTATATAAAAATTAATATGGGCGGACCGAGCTGAGCTCAAGTTTAGTATTTTTCTTTATTTAGGTTAGACTTAGGCAAAATTTTAGGTCCATTTTTTAGGTTGAGCCTGAGCCTAGTAAATGGGCCTAAAATTTTACATTGGCCCGGCCTAACCCATTATCAAGTCTAGACAAAATTGATGAAAGACTAATAAAATGCATATAAAAAAATAAAGGGACTAATTTGGCAAAAAAGAATAGGGATAATATCACATTGGTACCTGTACTCCAATGTGGTACTTGTACTTTGAAAATGTTCAATGTGGTGGTACCTAAATTATCAATATGTGTTTTATTATGATACGTGTACTTTCAAAAAATGTCCAATGTGGTACTTGTACTTTGAAAATGTCCAATGTGGTACATGAACTGTCAATATGTGTTTTATTATGGTAACTGATGTTAACACTGTTAATGAATTGCTAAACCGACCATGAAAATTGACACGTATTGTAATGACCCAAAAGTTAGTGGTGTTGAAAGCAGTGGTTTTAGAACTCCATTTTTGATGTTCGAGCCTGTAAATATTATTATTTAATATTTACGAGGTTAGTATGAAATTTAATTAAAGTTTGGTCCTTTAATTTTGTTAATTTGATAGTTAATTAAGGTACAAGTGTATCAACCCTAAAGACAGTGGTGTTGAAAGACAATATATCGGGACATTGTTTCCGTAAATCGAGCCCAAAATTATTTTTAATAAATATTTATGAATTACTATATAGGTGAATTGAATTTTGGATAAATAACTTTGTTGAATTAGTGATTAATTATATTACAAGGACTAAATCATAAAAATGGTAAAAATCAATTGTTGTTGATTTTTATTTGTTAAAAGGGCTAATTAATATTAAAGCAAGACTTTAAATGAAAATTTAGTCAATTTAAAAGATGGTGGAGGGTTAGATGATGATTTGTGTGTAAATAATGTTATTATTATAATTATATTATTATAATATTTATAAAATATAAAAAAAGAAAAGAAATAAAGCAATATTTTTTTCTATTCATCTTCCACCACCGAAAACTCCATGAAAATAAAAGAATAAAAACTTCCTTGAGTTCCAATCTTTCGAACCTTTCATGGTAAGCATTTCTAAGTCGGTTTTCCATAAATTTTATGTTTTTGAGATCGTTGTAGCTTAATTTATCTAACCGAGGTATTAAATCGTAAAAATGTTAAAGTTTTTAAATGTTTCCATTAATGAATTTTGAAGCTTTTGCTGTTAATATGTTGGTATATAAGCTTAGAAATAGAAAATAAACTAAATTGTAAAGTTAAAATCTAGTTTTGTGTATAGGGACTAAAATGAAAATAATTCAAAATTAGCATGAAATTTCTGTAATTATAGATATTAGAGGGCTATAAAAGTATGTAATTGAAATTGAATTGAAAAATGGGGTTTAAATGTGAAAGCTATAATTGTTTCGGTTTTAAAAACTAAATTGAATAAAATGTAAAACTTTAGAAAATTGTTGTAAAATGAAATTGGACTGTTATATGCATGAAATAAATTGTTATAAGATATTTTAAATTGATAATTGAAATGAGTTACCATATAGATCAATATTTGAATCAACTGGTAAATAATCAAAGAAAAAAGGAAAATTGCGAATTAGTCCTAAATACTTCAATTATAATTAAATGTTTGATTATATGCATGATATGTGTTTTATTATATTTAATGTTTATTAGTTTAGATAAATTATAATTTGATTATATGCTTTATGGTTGATAGATGATATGCTAGAATTATATAAGTTGGAATGGCAATGTGGCATAAATGATTAGTGCCTTGTTGGTATAGGTATGTTTTGATCATGTTTAAAATACTTATATAGGTGAATTGGTAAATAGGATAAGTGGATCAGTATGGGACCAATTAGTAATTGATTAAAGTATTAATGTATTCTTAATAAGGAATTGTAGTATTGAATGTTAAAGTTGATAGATAAGATGTATATGTTTATTTGTATATGTTTTTTTGTATATGTTTTAGACATGTTTTATGTAATAAGAGAAATGAATTAGTTAAGCAACTTAAATAAGTATGCATAGGCAAAGTAAGCAATTATGGTCTGAATTGATGATAGGTTGAATATTGAGTGAACGGATTATAAATAGTATGGTAAATGCTAAATTGTGCCTTATTGAGTAGGTTGTTTGGAATGATTATATAAATGAGAATGGTTGAAAATGTTACAAGTTAGAAATGCTGTGTATATAGGACTAATATATGTGAAATTTTGGGGATGAGTAATTGATAAACGACAAATTATAGATATTTTTACCTCATGTTTAGCCTAATTTCTAGATAAATGATTATTAATTTTGTGAGAATTGGTGCTCTTAACCCTTCTATTTCATGTTGTATACTCAGGAGAGCATAGGGAAGAGAAAAGAACGAAAAACGGACCGAAAACGAAGAAAATGGGCCAAAGTATGAAAACGACACGGTCCAAGAATCACCACACGGCCGTGGCACACGGCCGTGCCACATGAGGTCCAACACGGCCCAGCCCTGGAAAGCACGGCCAGGCTACACGGTCGTGCCACCTCAACAGGCCCGAACACGGCCCTTATCAAAACCACACGGGCGTGGCACACAGGTGTGTCCCTGTCGTGAGGAAGTGCAATTTCACTCAGATTTGGATACTTAGAGGCTAAGAAAGGCATCCCAAAGCTCTATATAAAGACCCTAGAAGGTAACTCTAAGGGTGTACTCTTTTTTCCCAAAAAGGAGTGCCATATTTCTGCCAACACAAGGAGTGAAAGCAAGGAATTACTCCAAGGGAAGCCGATTGATTCATCCCAGAAGCTAGAATTCTACATCAAGACAGAGGATCTCCTTAAATTCCTTCAGGGGTTTTTGGGTTCTTTATGTTTTGTTATCTTATTTCTTCTAAGATGTTTTCTTTATTAATTATGAATTAAACCTCTCAAATACTTGAGGGGGATGACACCTAAGACAGATCTTGTTATTATTTATTCTTGAATTATATGATAAATACTTGAATTGTTCTTAATTATGTGTTCTTTATTCTTGATTTAATAGTCCTACGTATTACTTCAAGAAACTGATGTGCTTACGCAGAGGAGCAAAAGTCCCTGTTTTAATAGTAGATCTACCATAATTAAGCGGAGTTGCATGCAACCCTAGACATAGGGCGACATAAATCTGACAGATTAGGGTCAAACCTAATAAGGGGATCCATAGATGGAATTAATGCAACCTAGGGGTGTTAATTAATAAAGAAACTTTAGTTAACCACCTAGGATTAGTTGTTCTTATCCTCGACGGAGGTATTAACATAGGTTAGGGATCTCTACGGATCAAGTCAAGTGAAGAAATCGTCTAGTTCAAGAAGTTAATAACAAGTGAAGTCTAGGTGGATTCTCCCTTGAGTATTGTCCATATCAATTAGCTTTTCCAAAAGTTTTTCCCAATTTACTTTTTGTGCATTCTTAGTTTAGTTTTAGAGTTAGTTCAAACAACCCTCTTTTATTTTTAGGCTAGATAATAGAAAGGAAGTAAGTACTAGTACTTTTGGTTCCCTTGGGTACGATAACTCGGTCTTGCCGCTAAACTATACTACTGTTTGATAGGTGCGCTTGCCTTTAAATCGTGATATTAGTTAGTTTTTGGTGTGATCAGTTTTTATAAATTTTATTACTTAATATCGCGAGTATCAAGTTTTTGGCGCCGTTGCCGGGGAACTAAAATATTAAGAAAACTCGATTTCTATTACTTTAGCCATTACTATATTTATTTATTTTCAGTTTTTATTTATTTTTATTTTTATTTTTTTATTTTTATTTTTATTTTATTTTATTTTAATTTTCTTTGCTTTATCCTTCTAAGTATTTCTAGTTTATGATTAGAAACAACCCAGCAGGACCATTGCTTTTTGACAAAGATTTAGAAGCAACAGTTCGCAGAACTCGTAGAGAGATCAGAAGAAGCCTACATTATCCAGAACAAGATCAAGAATAAGGGCCAGAACCTACAAAGAGATGGAAGCAAACCAAAACATTCCACCACCTCCCGCAATAGCCGCGCAACCAGTGAATCAAGATGAAGCTCCTCGCACTATGTATGATTATGCTAAACCTAGTTTGGCTGGTACTCAAACTAGTATTATTAGACCTGCCATTGCTGCTAATAATTTTGAACTAAAACCTAACACTATTCAGATGATACAACAATTGGTGTAGTTTGATGGTTTACAGGATGAAGATCCAAATTCACACATAGCCAATTTTTTAGAACTTTGTGATACTTTTAAAATTAATGGCATTTCTGATGATGCCATTCGTCTAAGGCTATTTCCATTCTCTTTGAGAAATAAAGCCAAACAGTGGTTAAATTCTTTACCACGAGGCTCAATCACTACATGGGAACAGATGACCGAAAATTTTTTACTTAAATATTCTCTTCCAGCTAAAACAGCTAAATTACGAAATAATATCTCTTCTTTTGTGCAGATGGATTTAGAAACACTTTATGATGCCTGGGAGAGATACAAAGATCTTTTGAGAAGGTGCCCTCATCATGGAATACCTTTATGGCTACAAGTTCAAACCTTTCGCAACGGTTTGAATCCTTCAACAAAACAAATGATCGATACAGCCGCAGGAGGAACAATCAACAATAGAACACCCGAAGCAGCTTATGAATTTATTGAAGAGATGTCACTGAATAGCTATCAGTGGCAAGTCATGAGGACAAAACCGACAAAAGCTGCAGGAGTTTATAATATTGATGCTGTCACTATGCTTACTAACCAAGTAGAACTTTTAAAGAAAAAGTTTGATAATTTTGTTGGTTCTACGCAGGCACAGCCAGTGATGCAGTGCAACACAACCCCAGGAAATATGTTCAATCCAAACTATTCATCTTATGGACACAGCATAGAAACTGAGGAAGCCAACTATATGGGTAACAATTCTAGACCTCAAAATAACCCTTATAGTAATACTTACAATGCAGGTTGGAGAAATCACCCCAATTTTTCATGGGGAGGACAAGGAAATCAAAGACAACAGCCTCCTCCGGGATTTCAGCAGCCACCACCACAATAAGAGAAAAAGCTGAATCTTGAAGAGATGTTCACCAAATTTATGGCCGCATCAGAAACCTATTTTCAAAACACTAAAACGGCACTAAAAAACCAATAAGCATCATTTCAAGGGCTTGAGAATCAAATCGGTCAACTTGCGAAATTAATCTCAGAGAGACCACAAGGTGGACTACCCACTAACATGAGCCAAATCCCAGAGAACATGTCAAAGCAATTACTTTAAGAGATGGGAAAGTATTAGCTGAACCAGAAAAGAAGTCTGTTCAAGAATCTCCAGGAGACAAGGTAGAGGAATCCAAGGAAAACACTCCACCAACACTCAAGGAATACAAACCGCCTATTCCATATCCGGCAAAGTTGAAGAAAGACCATACAAACGCTCAATTTGGTAAATTTCTTGAACTTTTTAAACAATTACACATTAACTTACCTTTTGTTGAAGCAATTTCGCAGATGCCGAAATGCGCGAAGTTCCTTAAAGAACTTCTGACAAATAAAAGGAAGTTGGAAGAATTAGCCATAGTGGAACTCAACAAGGAATGCTCAGCTATTCTCTAAAATAAACTGCCGGCAAAACTAAAAGATCCAGGGAGTTTTACTAGTCCTTGCTTAATTGGTAGTTTAATTATTGATAAAGCCTTAGCTGATTTAGGTGCTAGCATTAATCTAATGCCTTACAAAATGTTCAAGCAACTAGGTCTAGGGGAACCAAAGCCCACTAGGATGAGTATTCAACTAGTTGATAGATTTGTTAAATATCTTAGGGGAATCATAGAAGATGTGCTAGTAAAGGTAGATAAATTTATATTCCCTATTGATTTTGTTGTGCTTGACATGGATGAGGATATTGAGGTACCTTTAATTTTAGGACGTCCATTCTTAGCTACTGCTAGAGCTGTTATTGATGTAGGGGATGGTAAATTGGTACTTAGAGTTGGTGAGGAAGGAGTCGTTCTTAAAATCTATGATGCTTTGAAATTTTCTAATGAACAAGATGATTCCTATTATTTTATTGATTACTTTGTTCAAGGTAATTTTTAGGAACTTTCTCTCGCAGACACGTTGGAACTGTGTCTTGTTCAAGGTGGGGGGAAGATGAAGCCACCACTGAAGTTGAGGAAGTAAGAAAGGAGTTAGATTCTAATGAAATTATCACGAGATACATAAGTTATGAAAGTATAAAGATGAATGATGAGTTGAGACAGAAACCTTCCATTGATGAGCCCCCTAAATTAGAGTTAAAGCAACTGCCAGATCATTTAGAATATGCCTTTTTAGGGGAAGATTCAACTTTACCAGTTATTATCGCATCAAATTTAAGCATTGCAGAAAAAGAAGAACTACTCCACGTGTTAAGGAAGCACAAGCAAGCTATAGCTTGGAAAATTTAAGATATTAAGGGAATTAATCCTTCTTTTTGCACCCACAAAATTTTAATGGAAGATGAATATAAACCATCGGTGCAAGCTCAGAGACGATTGAATCTTAACATGAAGGAAGTCATAAAAGCCGAGGTAATTAAACTTCTAGATGTAGGCATTATTTATCCTATTTCTAACAGTTCTTGGGTAAGTCTTGTGCAGGTTGTTCCTAAAAAGGAAGGCATGACCGTGATGTCTAATGACAAAAAAGAGTCAATACCTACAAGAACAGTCACTGGATGGAAAGTTTGCATTGAATATAGAAAGCTGAATGATGCAACTCGAAAAGATCATTTTCCCTTACCTTTTATTGATCAGATGTTGGAAAGATTATCAGGTCACATGTATTATTGTTTCCTAGATGGCCTCTCTGGTTACTTCCAAATCCCGATAGCTCCAGAAGATCAGGAGAAAACGACATTCACATGTCCATACGGTACGTTTGCTTATCGTATAATGCCTTTTGGTTTATGTAAAGCTTCTGCTACTTTTCAGCGATGCATGCTAGCTATCTTCAATGAATTCGTGGAAGACATCATGGAGGTATTTATGGATGATTTTTCAGTTTTCGGTAATTCTTTCCAACTTTGTCTTAATAATCTAAAACATGTTTTGATAAGATGTGAAGAGACAAATTTAGTGCTAAACTGGGAAAAATGCCACTTTATGGTTCAAGAGGGTATTGTATTAGGACATAAAATTTCTAGTAAAGGGATAGAGGTAGATAAAGCAAATATTGAAATTATTGAAAAATTACCTCCCCCTAATTCAGTTAAGGCTATAAGAAGCTTTTTAGGACATGCCGGCTTTTATCATAGATTATTAAAGACTTTTCTAAAATAGCTAAGCCTTTAACAAAATTACTAGAAAAAGAAGTGCTTTTCAACTTTGACCAAGAATGTTTAGAACCTTTTAACACTCTTAAGGAAAGTTAGTCAATGCCCTGATTATGATTTCACCTGATTGGAATCTACCTTTTGAACTAATGTGCGATGCAAGTGATTTTACAGTAGGTGCAGTTTTGGGACAATGAAGAGACAAGCACTTTCAACCGATTTATTATGCTAGAAGAACTTTGACAACCACTCAAGCAAATTATACTACCACGAAAAAGGAATTGCTAGTCGTTATTTTTGCATTTGACAAATTCAGATCTTATTTGATTTTGTCAAAAGTCATTGTTTATACTGACCATTCTGCTCTTCGCTACCTTTTAACTAAAACTAATGCAAAACCTCGATTAATAAGATGGATTCTATTGTTACAGGAATTCGATTTAGAAATAAAAGACAAGAAAGGAGATGAAAAATTGGCAGCAAATCACCTTTCAGGATTAGAAAACACACAACCCAAGTACCTCGATAAAATAAACGACTTATTTCCTGAAGAACAACTCCTAGCCTTAGCAGATGCAGCAGTTCCTTAGTTTGCTAATTTTGCAAATTATTTAGCAGCTAACATAACCCGAAAAGGGCTGACCCATCAGCAAAAGAAACGATTCTTTGCTGATGTGAAAAACTACTTTTGGGAGGATCCTTTTCTTTTTCGAATTTGTGCAGATCAGGTTATTCGAAGATGCGTTGCTGAAACAGAAGCATACCAGATTTTAAATCACTGTCATTCAAGACCCACAGGAGGACATCATAGTGGAGCTAGAACTGCTCATAAGGTACTCGAATCAGGCTTTTTCTGGCCTACACTTTTTAGGGATGCCAACAGGTATGTGACCTCTTATGATAAATGCCAGAGAACATGTAATATTTCTCAACATAATGAAATGCCTCAGAGCTATATACTTTCATGCGAAATATTTGATGTATGGGGTATTGATTTCATGGGTCCATTCCCTACTTCATTTGGGAATAAGTACATCTTAGTAGTAGTAGATTATATGTCAAAATGGGTAGAAGCCCAAGCCTTACCTACTAATGATGCTAGAATGGTAGTACGATTTTTGAAGAAACTTTTCTCTTGATTTGGAACACCTAGGATAATTATTAGTGATAGGGGCATCCATTTTTGCAATGCCCAATTTGAAAAAGTTTTAAAAAGGTATGGGGTACACCATAGAACAGCTACCCCTTATCGTCTACAAACCAGTGGCCAAGTCAAAGTGACAAATAGGGAACTAAAACACATCTTAGAGAAAACAATAGAAACAAATAGAAAAGATTGGTTAAGAAAGATAGACGATGCTTTATGGGCCTATAAAACTGCTTTTAAAACACCCATAGGTACATCTCCCTATAAACTTGTCTACGGAAAAAGTTGTCATCTGCCATTTGAACTTGAACATAAAGCATTTTGGGCTATCAAATTTTTAAACCTTGATTTAAGCTTGCAGGTGAGAAAAGATTAATGCAATTACATGAACTAGATGAATGGCATTGCAATGCCTACGAGAGCTTACAACTATATAAAGAAGCCATGAAGCGACGTCATGACAAACGACTAAATCAACCTAAGTAGTTCAAAACAGGTGATCTTGTCTTACTCTACAACTCGAGGCTGAAACTATTTCCTGGAAATCTCAAGTCAAGATGGTCAGGTCCATTTACTGTTCAAACTGTCTTTCCATACGGCACAATTGAGGTAACTCACCCCAACCACGGTACGTTTAAGGTAAACGGCCATAAGCTTAAACACTCTAGAGGTGAGAATTTTAAAGATAATAGGGAGGGGCTTCAGCTCCACGAAATCCCTTCGGGATACATCTAGGTAGAGTCGAGCTTAGACTCTAACTAAGTGCTTCTCGGGAGGCAACCCGAGCACTAACTTAATAACTTTTCTTTTTAATTTTAGTATTTTTTTCTTATGCATCAACTAACCCTTTTTTAATGCAGAAATTTAGGACCACACGGCCATGCCCACAGGCGTGTCCAACGCCGTGTGAATACTTAAAACAGAGACACGGTCGTGCACCCAGGCCGTGTGTAAACAGAGCACAATTTTCCCAAAAACACGGGCTACCGAAAAATTGACACGGCTGTGCGACATGGTCGTGGCAAACCTTTCAACTTAGACATGGGCTTACACAAAACCACACGCTCGTGTCCCCAGACCGTCGCCAACACTGTCAATTTAGACACGACCGTATGACTACCTACACGACCGTGTGATTAACGAAAACCTCATCGCAAACGGCCGTGTGACCTATCACACGACCGTGTAACAAGCGAACAAGATCGCAAACGGCGTGTGAGATGGCCAACACGGGCGTTGTAACACCTCTAAACCCGTATCCGTCGCCGGAGGGTTATGAGGCATTACATGACAATTGTCTAATTTAATACAACTTTGTTCGCATAAATCATGTTTACAAAACTTATGGATAATAACTTAAAAGTATATCAAATTTCCAAATATAAGATATACACACATATACGTAAACGTACATATACCGCCAAATCAATCAGATTTCGACCCTCATAAAATCAAATCATATAATCATACTCAACAATTTCACCTTGAATCCATTTTACATCTAATATGACATTTACTATTCATTTTGGTAATAATATCAAAGCTTATTCAATTTCCTCAACCAATCCACAATGCCGAATGTGCATGTACATAAATATGTATGTCTTTCAAGAAGTATCAATTCACAAGATATTTCAAGTACTTGTTAAATATACTCTCATTCATCTTAAACGTCTCCCTATTTAACCTATCCGAATGTTCATTACTCAACTTAAAAAAAATAACATCTCATTCATCCATGTTATTTATTGAAATAGGTAATGTCGTATATCATCAACCAAGAACATTTCTCATCTATGCAACCTATAGTCATTCATTTCTACTCAAACTTTCATTTCCAACTTACCAAGCGTAAATTAACTAGCTTTCTAATACGCACCATTCAATCCAATAGCATTTACCGAAAGCACACATTCATTCCAAAATTCAACATTTGATCATTTTGTTCTCATTCAATCCTATACGCTCTCAAAAGAAATCTCAAAATGCACACTACTACAATTATTAGTAACCGAAAGCACAAGCCTTTATATTCATTCACAACCAATATGATCAGGCTTAAAATTCATACTCAAATGAAATGGTAACATAGTAAGCCATTTTCGCATGGCTATACATGTGTATACACACTATCAAAAGATATTGATTCATAATCCAAAAGTCAAGCCTATACATGCCATTTTCAAAGTTTAGCCACTAAGTACCGAAAGAGCTTTGATAGTGTGGATGACTTCGATCTTGAGATTCCCGAGACCGTAGCTAACGAACGAGATCTATAAAACAGAGAATTAAGAGTAACAGAGTAAGCATTTCTATGCTTAGTAAGTCTTAAGCAATAAATCATTAAAAGATCAAAGCATAATAGTCTTAAAGCTTGTCATCTCCTCTTTGGCCGAATGTAATCGTAACTAAATATACTACCATTGCTCATTTCATATCATTTCAATTTTCTTTACAGACAAATTCATATCACATAGATAATTCTTTTTATCTAACAAGCTTCATCATTTGGCCGAATACTTTCAATACAATTACTTGGCTAAATTATTACATAACGCATTTTCACATATACATGTTACTTCACACTTCAACCACATATACTCACATGCTCAAAGCCAATCTCATCCTAATACCACTAGAATCGAAATTCATATATCGTAAATAGATTATAGACTTTCATATAATCTCAAACAATGGCCAGAGCATCACAATCCAAATGTATATTCACAATCTAAAACGAATCAAATTCAAAAACGAGTATGGGGTACATACCTGACTAACTTAGGGTAGTAAGCACATTAGTTAAGATTATTACGGCAGAAATCAAGTATTTCCAACATGAATGCCTTCGGGGCTTAGCCCGATTATAAACTAGCATTAAGGCCCTTCGGGACTTAGCCTGGATGCAACACTGGCACGAATGCCCTTCGGGTCTAAGCCCGGATACAACACTGGCACGAATGCCCTTCGAGACTAAGCCTGGATACAACACTGGCATGAATGCCCTTCGAGACTAAGCCCGGATACAACACTGGCACGAATGCCCTTCGGGATTATGCCCGGATACAACACTGGCACGAATGCCCTTTGGGATTATGCCCGGATACAACACTGAATCTTTATGCACATTTATAGATCAAGTATACATATCCAAATTTCATATCACATTAGAATTTCATTTTCTCCATTCACATACGAGCACATAATATATATAACTTTCATTTAACATTTGGTCTATATGCACACAATGATCACATATCCACCTAATTTTTTTCCTAGCTTATTTTCTAGAGATCATTCGGCTATATGCTTACACATAACTCATATCATAAACAAATTTAAATAAAATAAGGTCATTGAGCCGTGACTCATATCATACACTTCTAACATGCCATACTACTTCTTATGCTAACTTAATTACTTAAAACTTACCTTGATTATCGTCCAACAACAACAGACTGACTAATCCACCACCTTTGATTTTCCTTTATCCGAGTGTGGTTCCTTTTGTTCTTGAGCTTACATTAAAACAAATAAATCATTTTAATCACTTTTCCAATTCACCTAAACCGAAATATCAATATTCTCAATCAAATTAAACATGCGGTACTTTTACTCTTTTCTAAACATACACATAAATCAACTTAAATATTTCTATTATAAATCATATGTCATGGAAAATATCCAATATCAATTTACTAAACCATTTAAGTATAGCCGAATGTCCCCCTTTTCAACAAATTAAAACATTCAAGAAGTTTTCACCATTACAAAACTACATTCGGCATTACTCACACTCAAAATATAATTTAACCAAATTCACTATAGCAATTAAACCACAATAATCAATTTTATCAATTATCAAATTACTAGTTTCACATAACATTAACTCAACATTAACTCACCTTAAGCACATTCGGCCACAACCTAAACACACATACAATTAGCATAAGTTCTTCAGGAAAAAGACTATAACCGAATGGTCCTTAACCATTTTAAACCACAAAACACAAATTATGACTTTAACTCACAAGCTTTTTAACATATAATCACAACAATTTATCCTCAAATACCATATTAGTAATCTAATACATCAATATTCGGCAATTACAATTACCCAAGCATAATAGCCGAATTCCATTTAACATGATATCCATACCTATGCACATTTTATTAACTCAATAACACCTATCCATCATATCATAAAAACAAATGAAGCCACAACCATTTCTATAAATCCTCTACATGACCGAATGCTCAAGACATAATCAAATTCAAAATCAAAACATGGGCTAGCTAAGAAATGCACTAGCCATTCCAATTTCTCAAAAAAATAAGAAACTAACATGAATTTCATACCTTATTGAAAGTTTTAGAGTGACCGAATGCCTTAAGCTTCAAAAACTTCCATTCCTTCTCAACTCACGGCAAAAGAAGAAGAAAAATGTTCTAACTTTGGTTTTTCCTCCCAATATCTCATAATATTATTATTATATTTATTTTATGCACATAATATACATATATTCACAAAAGTACAAAATAAAAACAAACAAAATAGCATTATGATGTAGGTTGGCCGGCCACTAAAAATAAAAAGGGAAATTTGACATGCAAAGCCATGTTTTTATACTATGCTATTAGTTGACCATCACACATTCACCTAGCATATTTTCAAAGTTCTCACAAAAGTCCTTTTAATTAAATTCACTTTCATTTAGACAAAATTTCAAAACATCAAAACTTCACATATAATAAACACTAAATTTAACATTCAAATATTTTTATGACTCGGTTTAGTAGTCCCGAAACCACTTCCCGACTAGGGTCAGATTAAGGTTGTCACAGGCATGTACTTCGAACTAAGCATACCAAAACCACCGAATTTCGAATCACACGGGCAAAACCCGAGTCACACGGGCGTGTGCCATGCCCGTGTGACCCAAAAACTATAAATAAGGGATCACTATTCACTTTCTCCTTCACTCAAACCCTAAATCCTCTCACCCAAACTCTTTCCCAACCACTATAAACGCCGCCTCCGACCCTCAAAACACCACCACACTCGTATAGGACTATCCCACACACGTGCAAAGCTCCCCACGACTATTTGGAGCCTTTCCCACGACCGTGTACATCTCCCATTTGGTTCTATTTTCCTCATTTTTCTCTTTAATTTTTACTAATCTATTTTATTTATTTTTTTATCATGATTATATTTGGATTTAGAATTAATTCAAGCATGGAATTAGTTACATTAGGATGAATAATCTAGAATAATCTAGAACATTTCATGATTGCATGCCACTTAAAATCACATTTGATTGCCATTTATCTCATGTATTTAGTATAAATACATACTCATGTTGTCTATTTTTAATATCACATTAGGATGGATAATCTATATTATTTAGGTTAGTCCCTATTTTATTTTTAGGAACATTGTCATTCTAATCTACATATTTATTATTTATATATAGTTTTTTTCGATTTAATTTCAATCATTAAGACTAATGTTTAATATTTGTTTTTAGGCATCATGTCATCATCGCGCGGTAAAAAACTACCGTCCCCGCTTCAAAGAACCGCAAGGGACCTGGTGGTTCATCCTCGCGACCCATTACCGAAAACCGCCATCCTCTCCTCCGTTTTTCGCAAGCCTTCCAAGAGGAGCGATATGAAATACTCTGAGCTCGCACTCTAACCACTGGCCGATGCATAGATTGGGCCTCCCTCGAGCAAATACACCTAGTGGACGAGGTCAGGGCCTTATTGATGACCGATCCATGGGAGCAGTTTTTCCAGATCGTGGAGTCTATATACTTAGAACTCACTCTCGAGTCTTGCTCCACATTCCATCTTCAGACCGTCATGAACAGATACGATGATCCGGGAACAGTCCAGTTTCGTTTGGGAGGTCTCATGTGATAACTTAGTGTCCTAGAATTCAGCATAGCTCTCGGTCTCTATATCGAGCAATTTATAGAAGAGGAGGACCTCTCCAAGCTTCACCGCCACATTCATTTAACACCATCTAGGTGTTGGAAGGCCCTAGTCCCTGCGTCATTAACATACGACCCTATTCGCTCTAAAGCAACTAATCTTATCCCGGCCCTGAGGTATCTACATTCTCTTATTGCACACACACTAACCGGCAGGGGAGAGAGCACAGGGGTCGTCCGTACCCACGACGCCTACTTCCTATGGTGCATGGCAAATGCACATGTCATCGACTTAGCCTACTTCATCACCCATGCAATCCAGCATCAGATAGAGAGGCACCGCAAGGGCTTAGTTTCTATGGGCCCATACATCACGAGATTAGGCCACTAGTTCGGCCTATTAAACACTGCAGCCTAGACATCCTCATATACTTTGGTGGGCCAGATGTCCCCATAGGGCATCCAGAGCATGCTTCCCATGAGGATGATTGAGCGGAGACCAAGAGGCAACCCATTTCAGTATCTCCTCATCCAGGAGAGCGAGGATCCTGAGGATATTCCTGATGATGTTCCACCACCACCACAGGAGGAGGATACACCAGCTGAGCCACCACTCCTTCGCCGCCCATCTCATGCAGCAGCCACCTATGCTGACATATTTGAGCGTCTATCCCAATTTGAGCAGCAATGCTTCCAGCGCTTCGACCACATCGACGCCACACTACAACAGATATGCGAGCACCTTCACATCACTTCACCACCGCCACCGCGCGATCCATCTGAAGGTTAGAGACTTCTATTCCTCTTAACTTTATTTTTATCTTAACTTTTATTTTAAAACTGATCTCTATTTTCACCTTTTCTTCTAACTTTATTTTTCTTTTTACTTTTACTTTTATTTTTATTTTTAGTTCATTTTATCTTTTTCATTATTTGAATGTTAGTATTTTTAGAACTTTATTTTATTTTATTTCTTTTTCATATCAGCCAACCCCTAACGAGTAATCTCTCTTAATCCAAATTCCCCACGACTAATAAATACTTTCGCAGTTTCAAAGGAGCCTTACAGCTAATATCTATATAGAAATAGGAACACCCTGCCACAACTGCCAACTCTTCCAATTCCAATCTCTGTCTCACAAATTCATCCAAAATTCAGAGAGTTTCATGCCTTTCCCTATCTTATGATCTTGTGCTTTTATTGCTACTAATGTTATCTTTGTACATTGAGGGCAATGTACATCTTAAGTGTGGGGGGGAATCTATTTTCAGTCTTTACACTCTCTTTGAAATCCCTGAACTTTTTTTACTAACAGTTTGCATTGTTCTCAAATTCTCACTTTCACTATTTGCATTATCTTCAATCTCCTATTAGGAATATATTCTGATTGATTTATGATTTTTATTGATATGTGAGAATTAAGACATAGGTGCTTGTACTTTGATTATTCAAACTTTAAAACATTAAGGAATCAAGCATGATAAGTTGAAATTTTTAAGAACCCTATTTTTTTCGTAAGTTATTTTCCTTAATTCTAAGTGTTATCTTGAGATTTGAAATTCGCAGGATTGACATCAAAAGCCATAATTCTGGTGAGATTTTTGAGCCTTTTGAGCATACATTTTTTCGTGCTCACTTTTATTATTACTTTGAGTGAGTCAATACTGATTTGTTATTCTAAAACTTGCTTTGATTATACATGTCGAGACCACATCATTGATTTGACATACCGAAATGATAAAGGCACCTAGGATTTAACTCATTTACTCCACAAAAGCCTACCTCCATAAATTAACCCCTAGCGAACCCCATTGAGCCTAACAACCTTTTCTTTGACTTACCTTTAATATTAACCTTTCACCCATTTTTTGTTGAATTCCATTCAATTATTTTGATCCCTATTTTTGTCGATATTTGAGTTGAAATTTTCATCTAGCTTTATTCTTTTTCCCAGACTGTAAAATTTACTGTATTGTACTTGAATTGTTCTTAAAAAAAATGTACGTATTAATTCAGTTTTAATCTATAATAGTTCAAATAATTTTTGCATATTTCTATTTTAAGGCTACCAAGGTGGAAATGATGTTATCATAAGAATTAGCTCGAGAAATATGTTCCAGTGATAGATATTTTTTCTACCTAGATAATTTTTTAATTCAATCTCGATTCTAACCTTCTTTTGCAGCCTATGAATAGACCCCTAACCAAGCCCTATTACAACCATTGAAAGACCTTTTGATTGATGTATCATATCAATCTACAGTGGTGGAGATCTGATTTTCTAGCAAGCCTATGGTAATAACTTTTTAGGTTGACTAGAGAGTACTAAATTCTTGAACCCTAAACACTTTGAGTAGATAGAGTGAATCTTTAGTAAGGATGTCAACTCCTGTTAATTAAGATGGAGAGATAATTACTTAGGAGAAGGGAGAAAACTTATGTTTCAATGATAAAATTCTCAACTTAGAGTAATTGAATCTTTAATGTTCTTCTGATTGAATTATCATTGTATGATTACCTGTGGATTTGTTTGAAATATTATTGATAACGATTGTAAGTTGAGAGGAATGATTCTTAATTAGGGATTGAGATTTTGCTTGAGGACAAGCAAAGGCTTAAGTGTGGGGGTATTTGATAAACGATAAATTATACATATTTTTACCTCATGTTTAGCCTAATTTCTGGATGAATGATTACTAATTTTGTGAGAATAGATGCTCTTAACCCTTCTATTTCATGTTGTATACTTAGGAGAGCATAGAGAAGAGAAAAGAATGAAAAATAGACCGAAAACGAAGAAAATGGGCCAAAGTATGAAAATGGCACGGCCCAAGGAATCACCACACGGCCGTGGCACACGGCTGTGCCACCTCTATAGGCCCGAACACGGCCCTTATCGAAACTATACGGGCATGGCACACAGGCGTGTCCCTGTCGTGAGGAAGTACAATTTCACTCAGATTTGGATACCTAGAGGCTAAGAAAGGCATCCCAAAGCTCTATATAAAGATCCTAGGAGGCAACTCTAAGGGTGTACTCTTTTCTCCCAAAAAGGAGCACCATATTTCTGCCAACACAAGGAGTAAAAGCAAAGAATTACTCCAAGAGAAGCCGATTGATTCATCCCAGAAGCCAGAATTCTACATCAAGACAGAGGATCTCCCTAAATTCCTTTAGGGGTTTTTGGGTTCTTTATGTTTTGTTATCTTATTTCTTCTGAGATGTTTTCTTTATTAATTATGAACTAAACCTCTCAAATACTTAAGGGGGATGGCACCTAAGATAGATGTTGTTATTATTTATTCTTGAATTGTTCTTAATTATGTGTTCTTCATTCTTGATTTAATAGTCCTAGGTATTACTTCAAGAAACTGATGTGCTTAGGCAGAGGAGCAAAAGTCCCTGTTTTAATAGTAGATCTACCCTAATTAAGCGGAGTTGCATGCAACCCTAGACAAAGGGTGACATAAATCTAACGGATTAGGGTCAAACCTAATAAAGGGATCCATAGATCGAATTAATGCAACTTAGGGGTGTTAATTAATAAAGAAACTTTAGTTAACCACCTAGGATTAGTTGTTCTTATCCTCGACGGAGGTATTAACATAGGTTAGGGATCTCTACGGATCAAGTCAAGTGAAGAAATCGTCTAGTTCAAGAAGTTAATAACAAGTGAAGTCTAGGTATATTCTCCCTTGAGTATTGTCCATATCAATTAGCTTTTCTGAAAGTTTTTCCCAATTTACTTTTTGTGCATTCTTAGTTTAGTTTTAGAGTTAGTTTCAAACAACCCTATTTTATTTTTAGGATAGATAATAGAAAGGAAGTAAGTACTAGTACTTTTGGTTCCCTTGGGTACGATAACTCGGTCTTGCCGCTAAACTATACTACTGTTCGATCGGTGCGCTTGTCTTTAAATCGTGATACTAGTTAGCTTTTGGTGTGATCAGTTTTTATAAATTTTATTACTTAATATCGCGAGTATCAGTAATACTTGTATGAAGTATAAACTTGATGGGGAATTGTTAGATAATACATGTATTATTTGTATGGGAAATTAGTGATATTAGGATATGACTTAAATTTTGTGTTATCTTGGTATAACTTTTGTCTACATGCTTTTATATAGTATGATAATGGTTTACATATTTGGTTAAGTATAAATAAACTATAAATAGACTTGAATATGGTATGAAGAGTTATTATAGTGATTGAATTTAGTAGTTTAAGTAAATATGTTAATTAGTATAAATGGGTGATGCCTTTGGTACATGAATTGTTATAAGTCTTGTATGTCTTGTGCATAATTTAAAGCATATAGGATTAGTGTTTGATCTTGAATAGTTTGTAATACTTATATAACCTTGTTGCAAAATGGTGCCAATAAGGCATATTGGTTAGATGATTAGGAGGTTAATTTATGACATATTTTAGTTGAGTTTGAAGTGTTAAGATGATTGGTATGTCTTGTTGAGTGGTTGATAATTACATAAGTTGTTAAGCTTAGCAAAGTCTTCTTTTTATGAGGAGTAACTTGTATGGTATTATTGTTGGTTAATTGGATGTATTAATATATATTTAGATTGATTTTATGGAGGTTTGAATGACCAAATGTGCACCAAGTGAGCTATTAATTTGATTTGGTATGAAATTTGATACTTAATGGAACATTCTTGCACCACAGAGGTTGGCACATGGCCATTTCTCACACACATGCTGGTGACATGGTCGTGTGACCACTAGAATGTAGGAGTCTTTTAGCCACACAGTTCTCAATTATCACACGGGCTAGCCACATGCTCCTGTGAGTACTATTTGTAGCAGCCCGTTTTCAGTCAAATCGGAACAGTGGTTTTGGAACCACAAATCCAAAGTTAAAAAATTTATTTTATTATTTTAATAAGTCTTACAGCATGATAAAATGATAATATAAAAATTTCATTAGGAATTTTTACCGTTTAAATGCTTAATTCGGTAAAAAGGACTAAATCGCATAAAGCATAAAATATGAGTTCTATAAGTTAAAGGAACCAAAAAGCTTTAGAAATGAATTGGATGAGCCTTGCATGGTAAATATACCATTATTAGAATGAGTGGACATATTTAGACATTGTTTAAATGATTTTTATATGTTTTATTTAAGGTTAGTTTTGTAATTTAGCAAATTATGTTAAATTAAAGTAAAACAAAACAAAATTATGGTTTCATTCATCATCTGGACCGAACTTAAAGAGGAGAAAACAAACATAATTAGGTTCCCATTCGGCCAAGCTTGAATTCTTGATATAGGTACGGTTTTGACTCAATTTTTAATGATTTTTACGTTTTTGAGCTTGTTGCAGCTCAATCCAGCTAGCTCGTACCTTTATTTTTGAAACTGCTATAGATTTTGAATGATGCCATTGTTGAATGCTTGGTTGTTTTGATGATTAATGGTAGATTATAAAGGTTTAATGCTAGATATACAAGTTTTGTTAAGTGATTTTTTTACAAAAATGTGAGTTAGGGACTAAATTGAGAAATGTTGAAATGTTGTGGGTAAAAGTATGATTAAAATGAAAATATGGCCTGTTTATAGTATGGGAAAAATTTGAATATACATGGGTTAAGGCCTAATTGCAGAAATCTTCCATTTTATGTAATAAGGACTAAATTACAAAAGTTGTGAAACATTAAGGGAAAAAGCGTAATTTTGCTAAAGTGTGTACAAGGTGTCAAATTGAATAGTTTGGAATGTTAATATACTGAATTTGATATTATATAGATCAAGATAAACAAATATCGGAACTAGATCGGGGGAAACGAAAAGTAGACGAGTAGACGACAATTTATCCGAGCTATACGAGGAAAGTTCGTATAAATAGAATCAAGCTTTAAATAATTGTATTTATTTGAATTGGTTATACGTGAAATGAACTATTGATGTTAATGAAATAAGAATGCCTAATTGATGTGAATTATTAATACTGAGTCTCGTTTGAACCATAGAAAGTCGTAGGATACGAACGACATGTCACTAGGGTTGCCGTTTTGGTCGAGATCCTGCATTTGTTGCGGACTCACCATAAGTCATATGATCTTACTGTTTCAGCTCTTTTGAGCTTATCGTTTCAGCTCGATAGAGCTTACCATTTACCAGCTCAGGAGGAGCTTGCCGATCATGACTCGAAATAGTGGAAATGATAATGAATTGACAAATTACTGATTATTACACTTAGTGTGTATCACCCAAGTATCCCTCGATATTTTGTTAGGTTTAACAGGCATTATACTGTTATCGATTATATGATAAAGTATGAAAAATGATATATGATTTATATGAATTGTACATGTATATGAGATTGATTACTAAAGGAATTCCTATCGATTGATTTATTGGCTATGGGAAATTTCGAGTTACTAACCTATGAATGTATTTATGTGATAGGCATTTGAACTATTTGAGTTGAACTAAATTGAGTTTAATTGCTTGTATTATGATTTACGGTAAGTTTAATTCTATATTATACGGGCTTACTAAGCTGTAAAGCTTACTCAGTTTATTTTTTGTGTTTTATAGATTTACGAAAGCTCACTTGATTCAGACTACGTCGGAGTTAAGCATCACACTATCCATTCGACTTATCGGGTACTTATGGAAGTAATGAAAATTGTAAATATGGCATGTATAGGCTAGTTTTAGGGATGTAAATTTTGGTACATGTTTTGTTATATAATTAAGCCATGTGAATTGGCTTAAGTTGGTTTAATGGTTGATTTGGTATTAGCTAAATTATATGGTATGTTTTGGCATTTTGAATGATGTAAGTAAATATGCAATGGTTGTTTTGATATATGGTGATTATGTGATTTGGATTATTTAAATATGAGTTAGAAATTTATTGAGGTAATGATGAATTGTAAATCATATGATATAGGTGTGTATTGATTCATGAATCAAGATGAGGTTGGTATGTGTTTGAAAGCATTAATGGTATTAAATTGAGAAAGGAAATGGTTGGTTATGAATTGGTTTAGAATATGTATTGAATTGGTTGATTTGGCTGCCATGTTATAAGTAATTTGAGTACCAATTGAATGCTTGTAGGTACATGGAAATTGGGTGAGAAAAGTGGCTTAAACCAAGCCTATTTTCATCCACACGATCTGAGCACACGGGCGTGTGGCTCGACCGTGTGTGACAGATGGCCTTGGTACACAGCTTTGTGTCCCCTGGGGTACTCTTTCGAATTAAGTCAGTATACCCTGTAGGATTGGCACGACCTAGACACACGGACGTGTCTACTGGCTGTGTGTGGCACATGGGCTGACACACGGGCGTTTAGTCAGTGTGTAACCCAAGTCAGTAACCCCTCCAGATTTCACACAGCCTGGCACAAGGGCATGTCCACGACCGTGTGGTGCAAGTCAGTATGTCTGCCCTATTTTCACATGGCCTGGACATATGGGCGTGTTTGGTGGTCGTGTGAGGCACACGGCCGTGTGACCCTTATTTGAAATTTTTTCTAAATTTTCTTAAATCTTTTATATGTTACCGATTCAGTCCCAAATGTATGAATTAAGCTTTGTATGCTCAATTTATGCAGGTTATGGGTATGATTGATGGATAACTATTGAAATGAGATAGTATTTTAAATGTTCTGATCTGAGTTGAAAGTCTGGTAATGCCTCTTAATCTATTCCGGTTACGGTTACTGGTTAGGGGTGTTACATTTTATTGGTATTAGAGCTACGGTTTAATTGATTCTAGGACTACTGTAGTGTATGTGAGTCTAGCTATACATGCCATATATATAAACCGTGATAGTGTGATATCTTTTGACAATCTCTGAATTATGTTTTATTTAGTAAATGGATCCAAAGCGAGCTGTAGCCAATGACGTAGAAAGTAATGCGCCATTTCCTGCTTAAGGGACTGTGCCGTCTGAATCTAGCCCCGTTACGGGCAGTCAGAGAGTAGCGAAACAAGCTTTCTTTCAAATAATGAGTGAATGGTTCACCGAATTTGTTTGAGCAAATCTAACGGGTCAACAACCTATACCTCCACCTATTCCCTAATTGATCCCTGTAAATCCACAAGTTACAGATCCTTGGAGATTACCTAGACCCCTTGTTGATAAAATACGGAAGTATGGGGTTGAAAAATTTAGAGCCACAGCCAGTGATGATGCTGAGAGAGCCGAATTTGGTTTTGAAAACATGATTAGAGTATTCGATGAACTTTCTTGCACACCTGATGAATGTTTAAAATGTGCTATATTATTGTTGAGAGATACTGCCTACCAGTGGTGGAATACTTTAATTTCGGTGGTTCCACGAGAGAAAGTTACTTGAGATTTCTTTCAAGTTGAATTCTTGAAGAAATATATCAGTCAATGGTTCATCGATAAAAAATGTAAAGAGTTTTTACAGCTAAAATAGGGCCAAATGACAGTGACCGAGTATGAGCGAGAATTTGTACGACTCAATAAATACGTTCGTGAATGTGTTTCTACCGAGGCTATAATGTGTAAAAGGTTTAAAGATGGTCTAAATGAATATATTAAATTGTTGGTTGGTATTCTCGAGTTGAAATAGTTAGTTGTTCTGGTTGATCGAGCTTGCAAAGCTAAAGAGCTTGGTAAAGAGAAAAGAAAAGCTAGCTCTAAAGTGAGAGACTCTAGAAAGAGATTCGCGAGTAAATCACATTAGTCAGTATCAAAGAAATCTAGAGAATATCACCATCGTTCAACTACTTCTGCGGGAATATCGATCAGAGATAGAGATGCTAGACAGTTCAGTCCGAGACATCAGACGACATCCATGGCCAGTGTGGGTAGCATTAAAAATATGGGACCTAAATGTAAACACTGCAATAGAAGACATTATGGTGAATGCCGAGTGAAAAGCAGAGCCTGTTTTAGATGTAGATCACTCGATCATTATCTTAGAGATTGTCCTGAGAAGTCTCTAGCTGAAAGAGATCAGCCTGTGAAAGTTAGTAACACGACTACTAGAGGGAGACCACCTCGAAACACTGGAAACGAGAGTGGAAATCCAGGTGCCAAGAGAGATTCAGCTGTGAGATCTGAGGCACAAGTTCTAGCTCGAGCATACGCTATCCATGCCCGTGAGGAGGCATCTTCACCAAACGTTATCGCCGGTACTTTTTCCCTTTATAACATTGATATTTTTGCGTTGATAGATCCTGGATCAACCCATCCATATATTTGTATGGAATTAGTGTTTAAAAAGAGTTTACATGTCGAGTCTATGGAGTTTGTAGTTAAAGTATCAAACCCCCTAGGCAAGTCTATTCTAGTTGATAAAATTTGTAAAAAATGTCCATTGATGACTCGGGGTTACTATTTTTTGGCTGACCTGATGCTTCTGCCGTTTGATGAGATTGATGTGATACTGGGAATGGATTGGTTGACTATGCATAATACAGTTGTAAATTCTAGACGAAAGATTATTAAATTAAAATGTCAGAACGGTGAAATTCTTTGGATTAAGCCTGATAGTTCAAGTGAATTACCGACTATGATATCGTCTATGCAAGCTCACAAATGTGTGAAAAAGAGTTGTGATACATACCTTGCATATGTACTTGATACAAAGGTATCTATATCGAAGATTGAATCTGTACCAGTTGCCTGTAAGTTTTCAGATGTATTTTTAGAAGAATTACCAGGATTACTGCCGATCACAGAGGTTGAATTTGGCAGTGAATTGTTACCAGGCATTACACCTATATCGATAGCTCCGTACAAAATGGCACTGACTGAATTGAAAGAGTTGAAAGCACAGTTACAAAAGTTGACAGATAGCGATTTCACACGACCGAGTTATTCGCCCTGGGTGCACCAGTATTGTTTGTAAAGAAGAAAAATAGGTCAATGAGAATGTACATTGATTACAGACAGCTGAATAAAGTAAAGATAAAGAACAAATATCCTCTACCGCAGATTGATGATCTGTTTGATCAGTTGAAAGAGGCTACGGTATTTTGAAAGATTGACTTGAGATCAGGTTACTACCAATTGCGAGTTAAAGACTCAGACATACCAAAGACTGCATTCAGAACACAGTATTATCATTATGAATTTTTAGCTATGCCATTTGGTTTGACTAATGCTCCTACTGTGTTTATGGATTTGATGAATCAAATATTTATACCATATTTAGATAAATTTGTTGTGTTTATTGACGACATTCTGATCTATTATCGTTATGAGACGGAGGATACTGAGCATTTGAGAATTGTGTTACAGGCTCTGAGAGATAAGCAGTTGTATGCTAAATTGAGCAAATGTGAATTCTAACTTCGGGAAGTTGGATTTTTGGGCCATATCGTTTCATTGAAAGGTATCGGAATTGATCCGAGCAAAATTTTGCAATTATAGACTGGAAACCACCGAGAGATGTATCTGAGATTAGAAGCTTTCTGGGATAGCGGGATATTACCGAAGATTTGTGAAAGGACTCTTAATGATTGTAGTACTGTTAACTCGATTGCTTTAAAAAGATGTAAAATTTGAGTGGTCAGAAAAGTGTCAACAGAGTTTCAATTAGTTGAAAGCACTGCTAACTGAGGCACTGGTTTTAGTTTAACTTGAATTAGGTAAAGAGTTTGTAATTTATAGCGACGCACCATTAAACAGACTGGGTTGTGTATTGATGCAAGATGGAAAAGTTATAGCCTATGCTTCCCAACAATTGAAACCACACGAGAAGAAATATCTGACACACGACCTTGAGTTAGCTGCAATTGTATTTGCATTGAAAATTTGGTGAAACTATCTATACTGTGAGAAATGTCATATTTTTACGGATAAAAAAAGTCTGAAATATTTGATGTCGCAAAAATATTTGAATCAACGACAATAAAAATGGCTGGAGTTGCTTAAAGATTATGATTTTGTGATTGATTATCATCCGGGAAAAGCTAACGTTGTCGCTGATATTGATTATCATCCGGGAAAAGCTAACGTTGTCGCTGATGCTTTGAGCTGAAAGTTCTTATTTTCTTTACAGGCAATAAATACTCAGATGATGATATATGATGACGGGTCAATTTTAGTTGAGTTAAAAGCTAAACCGATATTTTTTCAACAAATTCACGAAGCTTAGAAAGTCGACCGTGAGTTGCAAGCTAAACAAATTCAATGTGAGACTAATTCTGATTTAGAATTTCATATTGGAACTGATGATTATTTAATGTAATAGAATAGGATTTATGTACCGAAAGATGCCGAACTTATTTAGAAAATTTTGCACGAAGCACACAGTAGTAGCTTATCTGTTCATCCAGGTAACACTAAAATGTATAACGATCTGAAACAGTTGTATTGGTGGTCGGAAATGAAACAAGATATATCAGAGTTTGTATCAAAATGTTTGATCAACAAGTTAAAGCTGTGCATCAAGTACCATCAGGTTTGTTACAGCCCGTGATGATTGTAACAGCCTGATTTAGGGCCTAAACGGGATAGTGGTTTCAGAACCACGAAACGAAAGTAGAAAAATTTATTGCGATAACATTTTGAGGCCTACAGTATGATTGAATAATTGTGTCAAAATTTCGTTAAGAAATTTTACCGATAAAGTGTTCAATTTGATGAGTAGGACTAAATTGCAAAAGGTGAAAAATGTGCATTCTAGAAGCTAAGAGTGTTTAATTGAAATAAGTTTTTAAATTGGAGGTCCTTAAATGGCAATTAGACCATTATACTTAGATGGACAAAAATGGACATGGTAGGATAAAATTTCAAAGTTTGTCATTAAGGGCATTTTAGTCATTAGGTAATTAAATGAATTAAAAAGACAAAATAAACCAAAATATTGTCCATCTTCTTCTTCCTGTGGCCGAATGTCACAAGGGACTCCATGGCTAGGGTTTTGGTCACTTCCAAGCTTGATAGTAAGTGCATCCTAACCCCGTTTTTAATGCTCTTTAGATTTTTGAAGTCGTTATCGCCCGATTTACCTATTTCTACCATTAATTTGAGCTAGGGTTCATGTTTAAAAATTTACCCATGTATGACATGCATGTATTTTGATGTCTAATGGTAGAAAATGAATGTTGGTTGTGTAATAAACGACTTTTACTAAGTGATTTTTGGTGAAAACGTCCAAAAGGACCTATTTCTAAAAGTTGTAAAATATGTGGTAAAAATCTGATTTGAATGAAAAATGTGGGCTGGTATGTGTAGGAAAAAGATTTGGCTAGGCTTGTATATTGAAGAAAATAAATAGATTTCGTTTTACGAGCCTAGGGACTAAAGTGTAAATAAGTGAAAAGTTAGGTGTAAAAATGTAATTTTACCATAATATGATTTTTGGACTAAGTTGGATAATGTAATAATTAAACAAGCTAAATGTGATATTATAGATCATGGAAAATGTGGTTCAAAACTAGAACGAGGGAAAAATAAGTTTTCGATGATTTGGTCATTTTCACAAATTTTCGTGCTGAGGTAAGTTCGTATGTTAATAAATATTGTTGAATTATGTTAATTATGCCTTAGTATCATGTATTCGATTGAATTTTGAAATTTAAATTAATTGTTCGAAATGAGTAAAAATGAAAGATCGATTATGATCGTTTCCTAGTGAAATATGAATTGAAAGTAAAAGACCATGGTTGGACCATGGCAATATGGGATATGTGATTTCTGTGTAAGACCATAGTTGGGTGATACTCGCGATATTAAGTAATAAAATTTTTAAAAACTGATCACACCAAAAACTAACTAATATCACAATTTTAAAGGCAATCGCACCTATCGAACAGTAGTATAGTTTAGTGGCAAGACCGAGTTATCATACCCAAGGGAACCAAAAATACTAATACTTACTTCCTTTCTATTATCTAGCCTAAAAATAAAAGAGGATTGGTTGAAACTAATTCTAAAACTAACTAAAAGTGCACAAAAACTAAATTGGAGAAAACTTTTAGGGAAAAGCTGATTGATATGAGAAATACTTAAGGGAGAATCCACCTAGACTTAACTTGTCATTAACTTCTTGAACTAGATGATTTCTTTACTTGACTTGATCCGTAGAGATCCCTAACCTATGTTAATACCTCCATCGAGGATAAGAACAACTAATCCTAAGTGGTTAATTAAAGTTTCTTTATTAATTAACACCTCTAGGTTGCATTAATTCGATCTATAGATCCCCCTATTAGGTTTGGCCCTAATCCGGCAGATTTATGTTGCCCTATGTCTAGGGTTGCATGCAACTCTGCTTCATTATGGTAGATCTACTATTAAAACAGGGACTTTTGCTCCTCTGCCTAAGCACATCAGTTTCTTGAAGTAATACCTAGGATTATTAAATCAAGAATGAAGAGCACATAATTAAGAACAATTCAAGTATTTATCAAATAATTCAAGAACAAATAATAACAATATCTGTCTTAGGTTTCATCCCCCTCAAGTATTTGAGGGGTTTAGTTCATAAATAATAAAGAAAACATCTCAGAAGAAATAAGATAACAAAACATAAAGAACCCAAAAACCCTTGAAGGAATTTAGGGAGATCCTCTGTCTTGATGTAGAATTCTGGCTTCTGGGATGAATCAATTAGCTTTCCTTGGAGTAATCCCTTGCTTTCACTCCTTGTATTAGTAGAAATACGAAGCTCCTTCTTGAGAGAAAAAAGAGTATTCCCTTAGCGAGAAATAAGCACACCCTTGAAGTTGCCTCCTAGGGTCTTTATATAGAGTTTAGAATGGCTTTCTTAGCCCCTAAGTATCCTTTTTCGAGTAGAATTAAATTTCCTCATGACAGGGACATGCCCGTGTGCCACGCCTGTGTGGTATCGACAAGAGGCCGTGTGGGCCCGTTGAGGGTGGCACGGCCATGTAGCCTGGCCATGCTTGTCGGGGCTGGGCCGTGTTGGACCTTGTGTGGCACGGCCGTGTGCCACGACCGTGTGGTGACTCCTTGGGCCGTGTCGTTTTCACATTTTGGCCTATTTTCTTCGATTCTGGTCCGTTTTTCATTCTTTTCTCTTCCCTATGCTCTCTTAAGTATATAACATGAAATAGAAGGGTTAAGAGCACCAATTCTCACAAAGTTAATAATAATTCATCCAGAAATTAGGCTACACATGAGGTAAAAATATGTATAATTTATCATTTATCACTGGGCTATGGCATCGGTATGTGATTACATGTAAGATCATATATGGGATATGGCATTATACTATGCATATGTGATCCGGGTGCTGCTTATATACGTCCTACCAATGGCTAGGTACTCTGGCATGTATTGCGGATACCTGATAGCTTGTGTGAGAAGCACTAGGTAGCTATGTCTTGACTGTCGGCTTGTGTGAACAGACCCATGAATAGTGTGATTACATGTAAGACCATATCTGGGATATGGCATCGTACTATACGTATGTGATCCGAGTGCTGGTCTTGTACGTTCTACTAGTGGCTGGGTACTCCAGCATATGTTGCGGATGCCTGACAGCTTTTGTGAGTAGGATTGGGTAGTTACGTCCTAACCTTCAGCTTGTGTGAGCAGACCTGTGATTAGCTCGAGAGTGATCTCTTAAGTGATAAGTGATAAGTGGTAGCTTCGACTACAAATAAGTGTGGAAAATATGTGCAAGATTTCAAATATACATTAGTATTCCAAACGTCCAATGGGAAAAGACAAGATGAGAAAATAAGTGAGACTGAATTAAGTAAAGCAGGTACGTATCAAATCTATGTGAAAATCGAATGAAGGTAAAATAGTGAGCTTATAGTGTATCGTGTACATGAAATGAGAAAAAGATTTGTGAATGAGTACGCCTCATGCCATAATGAGCATATTTGGTTGTATAGAAATATGAATCGAATGATAAATGAGATATGAGTTATAATTGTTTTTAGTTATACAAAAGTATGGTACATAGTGTGCAAAGTACGGTTATATGATGAGATTTCACATGGTTTATCTTGGCTAAAGTATTTGTGATGGATATTGGATTGAATAAAATTATATTAACGTTCGATTATGTATGTATAAATGTAGACAAATTGATATAAGGTATTTGATCCATACGAACATGGAATTGAATAAGCTCGTGAAACCTTTGGTAAATTACATGATTGGAATTATGGTTTAAAGATGAAATCGAATGAGTTTACACCATAATAATGAAATTTCTTAATAATTGCTTACTCGATAAGTTGTATTTATTTTCATATGAGCTTACTAAGCTTTATAGCTTACTTGTGTTATTTCTCCTATGCTTATAGGATTTCGAAGACTCGCTCGGGTTGGAAGCTGTCAGAGATCTCATCACACTATCCAACTATCATATCGGTACTAAAAGACTTGCGGATAGGGTTATATGGCATGTATAGGCTAGTTGGTTAGGAAGTGTATAAGTCTTTTTGGTTATTGAAGCCTAAATGAGTTGGATAGGACTAGCCAAGTGTTTTGGATTATTTTAGTAATGTGTTTGACCTTGAAATGGCTTATAAAGGTTGGTATATTTGGCCATTTAAGTTGATTAACCTTGGTTATATATATGAGCATGTGATGATGCCTTTCTCAGATGTGTAAGTTTGCATGGTTTGAGTGGATAAGTATGTGATGTTCATGTATGATAAATGTAGCATGTGAATGGTGTGTTGATGTCTTGGCTATGGATGTTTGATGGCTTAATTATGTCAAGTTATTTGATGTTGAATTGGTGCAAGTGTGGTTGTGTTTCAGGGTGGAAAATAGCTTGGAAAATAGGTTTAAAGTGGTCCATATGGGTAGACACATGGGCATGTGTCTAGGCCGTGTGTGACATACGGTCTGCCCCATAGGCGTGTGAACAGGCCGTATGTCCCCTGCACCTTAATTTTGAGAAATAGAATGCCTAGTATGGAGCACACGGGCAGAGACACGGGCATGTGCCAAGGGCTGTGAAGTCTGCACCTATTTTGCGAGAATTTAATTTGTCACACGGCCTAGCACACGGGCGTGTGGCTTGGCCGTGTGGTTTCATTGGCTGATGACGTCATAAACAGAGAGTTACACAGGGTATGGACACTGGCGTGTGTGACCATACGGCCTACCCACACGGGCGTGTCCCATATCCACATGGGCGTGTAACCCCTGTTTAGGGACTTTTTTTATAAATTCGTATAATTTTTGAAAGTTCTCGGTTTAATCCCGAATTGCTTCCAAAGTATGTTTTGGGCCTCGTAGGCTCATTTTAGGGACGATGTGAAAGATTGTGAAAAGATTTAAATTTGGATGGAAATTTATTGCTCTAAATTGCACGTATGTTTGTGTCTAAGTCCGGTAATGCCTCGAACCCTGTTCCGGCTTGGATACGGGTAATGGGTGTTACAATGATTCCCGAATGGAAATGGGATCGAATTACAATGGATTTCGTATCAGGATTGCCCCTAAATTTGAAAAAGAAAGATGCAACCCGGATTATCGTTGATCGACTGACGAAATCTGCTCATTTCATATTAGCACGTACAGATTATTCACTGGATAGATTAGCTGAATTGTACATTTATGAGATTGTTCATTTGCATAGGGTGCCTGTATCTATTATTTCCGATAGAGATCCGAGATTTAAATCGAGATTTTGGAAGAAATTGCAAGAGGCTCTGGGAACAAAATTGAATTTCAGTACGGCTTTTCATCCTCAGACTGACGATTAAACTGAGAGAGTTATTTAGATTCTCGAAGATATGCTGAGATGTTGCATTTTAGAGTTTGAGGGTAATTGGGAAAGTATATACCGTTGATTGAATTAGCATATAATAACAACTTTTAGAAAAGTATAAAGATGGCACCGTACAAAGCTTTATACGGTTGTAAATGCAGAACTCCGTTATACTGGGCTGAATTGAGTGAGAAAAAGATTCACGGGGTTGAGTTGATAAGAGAAACAGAAGAAAAAGTAAAAGTAATTCGCGACATTCTAAAGGAAGCTTCAGATTGACAGAAATCATACGCGGATTTAAAATAAAAGGAAATTGAATTTCAAGTCGGGGATCGAGTGTTTTTGTCAAGATGGAAAAAGATTCTCTCTTTCGACCGTAAAGGAAAACTTAGTCCACGATTCATCAGGCCGTATAAGATTGTTGAAAGAATAGGGCCTGTAGCATATCGACTATTGTTACCGTTTGAACTTGAAAAGATACATAATGTCTTTCACGTATTTATGCTACATCGATATAGATCTGATCTGTCACATGTAATTTCTCCTGTTGATGTTAAGATACGGACTGATTTGTCGTATAACGAAGAACCGATCAGGATTCTAGCTCGTGAATTTAAAGAATTGAGAAATAAACGTATAGCTCTCGTAAAGGTTCTTTGGCATAAACATAGGATTAAGGAAGCTACGTGGGAACCCGAGGAGGTTATGCGAAAATAATACACTAACCTATTTACTGGTAAGATTTTTAGGGACGAAAATCGCTAAGAGAGGAGAGTTGTAACAGCCCGTTTTCGATCAAATCGGAACAGTGGTTTCGGAACCACAAATCCAACGTTAAAATATTTATTTTATTATTTTAATAAGTCTTACAGCATGATAGAATGATAATATAAAAATTTCGTTAAGAAATTTTACCGTTTAAATGCTTAATTCAGTAAAAAGGACTAAATCACATAAAGCGTAAAATATGAGTTCTATAAGTTAAAGGAACCAAATAGCTATAGAAATGAATTGAATGAGCCTTTCATGGTAAGTATACCATTATTAGAATGGGTGGACATATTTAGACATTTTTAAATGATAAGTATACCATTATTAGAATGGGTGGACATATTTAGACATTTTTAAATGATTTTCATATGTTTTATTTAAGGTTAGTTTTGTAATTTAGCAAATTATGTTAAATTAAAGTAAAACAAAACAAATTATGGTTTCATTCATCATCTTGACCGAAATTAAAGTGGATAAAATAGCAATAGTTAGGTTTCCATTCAGCCAAGCTTGAATTCTTGATTAAGGTACGGTTTTGACTCGATTTTTAATAATTTTTACGTTTCTGAGCTCGTTGCAGCTCAATCTAGCTAGCCCATACCTTTGTTTTTGAAACTGTTATAGATTTTGAATGATGCCATTGTTGAATGCTTGGTTGTTTTGATGATTAATGGTAGATTATGAAGGTTTAATGCTAGATATACAAGTTTTGTTAAGTGATTTTTTTACAAAAATGTGAGTTAGGGACTAAATTAAGAAATGTTGAAATGTTGTGGGTAAAAGTATGCACAAAATGAAAATATGTGCTGTTTATAGTATGGGAAAAATTTAGCTATACATGGATTAAGGCCTAATTGCATAAATTTGCCATTTTGTGTGATAAGGACTAAATTGCCATTTTGGGTCCGGTGATCGAACTTGACGATCAGAATTTGATTATGATGTGTTACAGATTAGTTTATAAATTATTATTATGAGTATAATGAATTGTCTCTGTGAATTGTATTGAATCAGGAAAAAGAAGTGTGGTTTTGTAACACCTAAAAATAGGGCTTAGGAGTTTTGGGGGTATTTTAGTGATTATATCTTTAATGTGCTTGGGAATTTTGTTAGCATGGTATTCAGAAATATTTTTGTTTATAGTATTTAGAAAATTCAATCAATTTTTTAATATAATGTTAAAGGTTTTCAATTTTGAAATAGGGACTGATTTGTAAAAAGGGAAAAATTTTATGTGTTTATGAAGTAGTTAAACCAAAACTTTAAAATTAACCTAGTATCTTCCTCGACCTACAAGTTTCATATTATTTTTCTTCCTATTCAATTGTCTTATAATCCATTACTCTCCCAAGTCTCTCTCATTCAATTTTCTTTTACAAACTTGATTCCTTTTAATTTCTATCATCACTCAAGCTATAAACCTCCATAAAATATCAAGAAAAACACCCAAGTCACCATAGATTTCTCTATTGTTAAGCTTTTGGGTTTTTAATCAAATGCTTGGTTTTTCTTCATCCAAGGTAACAATTCAACTCCTAAATAGTTTTAAATGTTATTTAGTCTTTAAAACTAAGTTTTCAGCCATTAAATCGCATGTTTTGAATAAAAGTAGAAAATTGGCTCATTAATGGTGGATTTCGGGATTTTGGGTAAAAATCTAGTTTCAAAGTGTTTTTCAATTTGTTTTGATGATATTAAAAGGTTTTGAAACTTACTTTGAAGTTACGTTAATTATTTCTTAGGTTTTAAATGAATTTCGTGGAAATTGCCATAAACATGTCAAAAATTTCGATACCATGAATTGGGTAGTTTTTTGTAGTTTAAAGGTTGAGAATCTATCGTAGGTGAATAGTTAGATGAACAAAATCAGTTTTAGACGAAAAGATCAAGTATAGACTGAGATATTTGAAATTTAAGTTTGTTATGTCGAAGGTTTCAATTACTTGAGAACTTAGTCTAGGCTTATGTTTTTGATTGTTTGAGTTGAGTTCTTAGTGAATTTTTGAATGTGTTGTTTGATTTGTTGTGTTAAAGCTTCAGATTTATTAAGATTATCTCTGAGTTAAGGAAATGCTAGTTTGATCTTTCAGTATTTCGACGAAAGCGTAATTGGTGAGTGTTTAGAATAGTGACCTGTGGACACGATTTAATGCGTTAATTGGGAATTTAGAAGTAGCCTAAACTCTTACTTTAAATTTTGAGTTAAAATTTTCTCATACTCCTGAATTATGTGTGAAGATATGTTGTGAATTTATGGATTATAATGTGACGTTGTGATATATGTAATAAGCTTATGATGGCTATAGTGAAAGAGTTAATTATGGGAATGATATATGTGCCATATGACAGTGAATATGTTGTGTTTATAATGTAATTATATAAAGATAAAGTGCAGTGAACGGTAAGTAAATATGTATGTTAATAATGGATATTTTGGCATTGTGAGTCTTGAGACCATTGCATATAGTTGACATGTCATAGGATTGTGAGTACTCACCTATATATGTTATGTGATTTGGGCGTTCAGGCCCTGGGACATGATAGAGAGAGAAAGGAATGTGAGCTAAGCTCTATTCAACATGACATGTTTGGTGTGATGGAGAGCGTTAGCTATATGCTTCACTTTTTTGGGATATGTTCTACTCTATGAGTCTTTTGGTGTGTTGGAGATCTATGTATCCGATGAGTGGTGGTAGAGCTCACTTTTACGTTTCATAGCTCAAGTATCAAATTATCTATAAATATGTTTATAAGTATTGTGATATATGCTTAAATGTTATGTGATTATATGTATAATGTGATACATGAAAATGAAGTAGTATATAATGTACGAGTGAAGTATAATATGACACTAGGGTTGGAACTATTGAGGTTGTGTTATATGGTTGTTTCGTTAATGCTTGATGAATTGTTTGCATGGTATTTGTTCTAGGCATTTACCAAGCTTGTTTAGCTCACGCACTCCTTTTAATCCATTATAGATTAGTAGCGTTCCGATGTAAGCGGTGTAGTTCTAAGGGGTGATCCAAGCAAGTCTTTTACATTAATTCGTAGGTGTTTATTATCTATTTATGATTTAGGAAATAAAGGAAATGTGGTAGAACTATTGCATAAATGTTGCCATGACATTTTGGTTATTGTCATAGCTTATTAATTCTTAGGATTTGTGGATACTGTTTTTGTTACTTAGACATGTTTTCGATGAGTGAATTGTTATTGTGGTCATTCTAATGTTTATTTGATGATGTATTAATTACATGTTGAATGGTTTATGATTGGGATGGATTATTAGCCTTATTATGATGTATTTTTGGTGTTTGAAGTAGAGGTATCATTCTTCAGGTTTTAAAAACGATACATCTGTGATATTTCGTTGTGCAGGAAGTCAATATTGTAATTTGGTATCGATATTTTATCACAAGTATCGATACTCGGGGTAGAATAATTGATACTTTAATAAATGTACCGGTATTTTCTAGGATTTGATTTTTAAACAAGAAACAAATGCCATTTTGGTACCAATTGTCTAATTGGTATCAATACCATTTAAGGGAAATATCGATACCTATATTTCAGTATTAATACCTACGTGATTGTTTTGGGAAATTTTGCTATGTGGTTCATATGTATGTCTAATTATATTTATAATACCATTTGATGTGTGTTAGCATGTATTAATGATAATTAGGAGTCCATTTGCCTTAAAACTCGTACAAATGCTAAAATGAAGATGTTTATTTAAGAATGAGCTCATTTGTATTGTGTGTGATGTGAGACGGTGGTGTGGCATTTTGATATTCGGGCTCGGCGACCGGGCCGGGTATAGGGTGTTACAGCTTTTGTTCACATAACAAGTTTACTATCGAGAATGTTAAGTTTGGTAACTTTAGGTTATAAGAATAAACATATGGTAGGTATGTATATATAGATATACATGTTTATTTTGGTAGAACTTTTAATGTTAATATTATCTACTTAAATTATAAAAATACCACTAAATACTTTATTCAGCATATGATCTGTTTTCTTCGTGTATAGGTTAGATCTAAATCAAGATTTCTATGCATCGACTTTAGCATCCTATCCACAATCCCGCCTTCAGCCATATTTGTTAGTTTTCAATATTACTTGTATTTGGTATGTACCTAATAGGTTAGGTTTTGTAGTAGTTGAATAATGTTATAATCAAATGTTATATTTTATATTCTAATAATATATATATATACACAGTGGATATGCATACATATAAAGGTATATGCAAATTAAAATTTTCATAGTTTGATTTTATCATACATAGTGTATATATTACTTATGAATTGATTATAGTTGCTCCGACAACAAATGTGACACATTGTAGCTCAGATCTGACAATCCGGTAGGGTATAAGGTGTTATGCGTATAATTTTTTTCAAATCAACAAGTCCACATGAATAGTACATTATGTGAAAAGCAAAATAAAAAAAGAATTAAAATTAAATAAAAATAAATAACTAAATATATGATTAATAAAAAAATAAATACTAAATTTACATAAGCAGAAGTGTCATTTTCTCTATTTAAGTAAATCATCATCTTCTCCAAAGAATTTTCCATTTGAAATAATACTTTTAATTAAGTTTTAAATAATATTTTTTATCATCCAAGTTTAGAATTTACTTCTTTTTTTTATTAACTATATGATTAGTTGTTTATTTTTTAATTTAATTTAATTTTTGTTTTATTTAGCTTTTCACGTAGTGTTGTATTATCCATGTGTACATGTTGATTCAAAAAATTATGTGTTGAATTTTCATTGGTTGGTTTAGCAATTCACTAGCGGTATTAACACAGTTTATCATAGTAAAACACATATTGATAGTTCAAGTACCATTTGAGACATTTTCTAAGTACATGCACCTTATTAGATGTTTTATGAAAGTACAAGTACCATAATAAAATGCATATTGATAGTTTAGATATTACATTGGATATTTTCAAAGTACAAGTATCACATTAAACATTTTATAAAAGTACAAATACCAGATGAGACATTATCGCCAAAATATATAAGACAAAGCAACCTTAGTATAATTTTAAGGATTTAGTTTATTATATACAACAAGGGTTTCATGTTACAATTGTCACACCCTGATTAGGCAAACTGGATCGGGTTGAGAGACTACACTAGTGGAGGCCGCCTAAGTTGTGAAACTTAGAATGGTGAAGGTGATAACTTTGTGGGGGAGAGTTACGAAGAACTTCACCAATTATGCTAAGTACCAACTTAGTGTCAGGAAGGATATAGTAGGGTGAGGACCTTATTGGATGGACTTTTCCTACTAATGAGATCGTCACCCATGTTTTGGTATCGTTACTTAAGTAAGTATGATGGTTTGTAGGATACGTTTATGTCACCTGACATCTTCGTGGAGGCAACATGTCGATAATTAGGACACTTGTAAAGCCTTGTAGGATGTGATTAATTAATGGGAGCGTGTGAGAACAAGTAATGATTAGAGATAAACTTGATTGGGATTCGAATGTGGGTTAGCTATAAAAGGATAGCTTGGTAATGGAGAGAAGATTTTTGATTCATCTTCTCCACCAGACTTTGTTATCATTGAAGAAACCAAGAGAGTTCTTCATTACTAGTGTAACACCCCTTACCCATATTCAATGCCGGAATAGGGTACGAGGCATTATCGGACTTATCACATGAATAAACATACAATTTCGAGACATGAATTTGCGTCCAAATTAAAAACTTTTCATACAATCTCATTATGTCCCTAACATGGGCTTACGAGGCCTTAAACATACATTGGAAGTGGTTCGGGACTGAACCAAGAACTTTCGAAACTTTTTCAACACTTATAAAAATTTCATGTTTTGGAGAGTCACATGCCCGTGTGGGCAGGCCATATGGTCACACACGCCCATGTGGCTTGGGACATGCCCGTGTTCTCCACTTGTGTAACTCTCTATTTATGATGTCATCACCCATTTATGGTCACACGGCCAAGTCACACGCGCGTGTGTTAGGCTGTGTGGCGAATTTAATTTTCGCATTTATGGTGCAGACTTCCCACGGCCTGGGCACACGCCCATGTCCTGAGGCCGTTTCCTTCACACAGTTGAGACACACGGCCATGTCTCTGCCCATGTGTTGCATACTGAGCATTCTGTTTCTCATAATTAAGGTGCAGGGGACACACGACCTATCAACACGCCCATAGGACTGACCGTGTGTTGAACACAGCCTAGACACACGCCCGTGTGTCTGCCCGTGTAGACAACTTTAAGGCTATTTTCCAAGTCATTTGCCACCCTTAACTTCATTCACTTACTTATACATCTCAATAGCATTTAACACAACATTAATTGTCAATCAAACACCCACAAACATGGCTTGAACATGACATTCACTCAACATCAAGGCATTAACTCATGCATACACATATAAATAGGTTTATTTAGCCAATATAAGCTAACTTATGTGGATATACACCAAATCAAATCCTTAATCATTACAAGCCAATTCACTTGGCCATATCGAAATAACACATACACAAATGACTAAGTTCCTATACATGCCATAGACTCAAAGGTTTACATTCATTTACCCAACATGATAGCTTGATAGTGTGATAGCATCTCCGACGATCTCCAACCCGAGCTAGCGTACCATCCTATAAGATATAGGAAAGGAAGGGAGTAAGTAATAGAGCTTAGTAAGTTTATATGCAAATAATAAGCATCTTAGAGCACCACTTAACCATGCAATTTATATGAAAAAGGATAACACAATGTTATCACAAATCTCATAATCATCACTTGTTTAAACACAACCTTACCGGGAGTCCATCACTTATTAAGCTTATCCCCAATGAGTTTTATTACTGATCATTTATCTAAAACCATCAGTATGAGTACAAGATAAAATAAAATGCCATAAGGCTCACATTATCGGCTCTATTATTCGATCGTTTCCAACCTCCTAACAAATTAATTAGAAATATTCACTTTTCAAGCATTTATTCTAACTTCTTTCAAATGTTTTAAATTCGTATTTTCCCACAGTTATTTAATAGGCAATTATGCCAATCCTCCCTTTTCTCTCAAATATGATGCATTACAATATGAGCAAACAATATATGTTATAACATAAATCAATTTGGCCCAAAAGCCCATTTCACCATTGTCAATCAAACTTTTCATGTATTTCATAAATTACAAACATAGATCAATAATCACAAGTCTTTCACTAATAACATTCTCATGGGAGTCATAGACTTACAATATCGTATAAACAATAATTATAAATATCATGTACATACCTGTATCTCTTAATTCGTAACATAGCCACATACACTTTCACACCTTTGACATTCCCGTTGAACACTCGGATTACTAACGGATACACGGAAGGTTTGCACATAAGTGCCACTTATACGTAGCCAAAGCTACCACTTATCACATTTCACACATATGCTTATTCATGAGCTAGTCACGGGTTTGCTCACACAAGCTGACGATCGGGACATAACTACTCAGTGCTGCTCACACAAGCTGACAAGTATCCGCAACAAATGCAAGATTACCTAGGGTTCAACTGGGAGATCACTTTCACACTTATCACTTATGGAAACTTTGTCGATTATGTCACATATCATCATTCACACATTTTATACAACATTAGAACATCGAAACATAATAAAATGATGCATTATTTACATACAAACTTACCTCGATACCAAAAATGGTGAAAAAGGACCTAACCGTCGAATACTCATTTTCCCTTATTCTAGTTTCGAACCTCGTTTTCCATGATCTATAATATTACATTTAGCTCACTTATTAGTCACATTATTCAATGTGACCCAAAAATCATATTATGGCAAAATTACATTTTTTCCCTAAAGTTTGACATATTTATAATTTTGCCCCTCGGCTTGTAAAAACGAAATTTATTCAATTTCTTTAACCTACAAGCCTAGCTGAGCCATTTTCATTACTATAACAGCCCACAATTTCCACTAAATCACACTCTTATGAAAAATTTTATAACTTTTACAAATTAGTCCTTCTAGACGTTTTCGCCGAAAATCACTTAATAAAAGTCGTTTCTCTAACCATAAACATACATAATCTACCATTGATCATTAAAATACACAAATTTATAACATGGGTCAAACCTTAGACCTTCATCATATCTTAAATAAATGGTAGAAATTGTGACAGCCTTAAAATGACCCTAGTCGGAATGTGGTTTCGGGACCACAAAACCGAGGCATAAAATATATTTAATGTTCATTTAGATGCCTATAATATGTGTTAATTCATGTGTGACATGTTTGGTGTGCCAATTTAGAGTTATAAATTTGAATTTCATTAAAAAGGACTTAGTTGTGAACTTTGAAGGTAAACTAGCTAGATGTGTAATGACTAATAAATGCATGCATGCAAAATAGGGGACTTGCATGTCAAATTACCCACTTTTATGATAGTGGATGGTAATGATGACCTAGTTTGTCATTTTGTATTTTGTTTGTGGCTAATTAATAAAAAAAATAAAAAAAAGGGAAATTAGTTGTCATAAAATTTAATTGATACAACAAATAAAATAAGGATTGTTGAAAAAAAAAAAAAAGAGTTCATCTTCTTCTCTTCACCATAGCCGAACCTCAAGTGAAGGAGAGTGGAAATTCTTCCTAGTTGATTTGGTCACCACTTAGGCAAATTGGAGGTATGTTCATGATTTTTGCTTTTGAAATTTGGTGAAATAAAGATGGATGCTAAGTTATTTGCTTTGTTTTGAATGAAATTTGAGTTGGTTGTGCCATGGGGAAAATCGGACATGGTGCATGTCTTCTTGGGTGATGTTTTGTTAGATTTTCCTTGTTTTGAAGGTGATTTCTAAGGGAATTTGAGCTTCATAACATAAAATCCTTGTGTGATAGACAAGATGTGATGTTCGGCCATGTGAGTAAAGGTGGAGAAATTGTGCTTTCCCTAATGCTTGTGTTTAATAATGGAATATGGGTGTTGTTTGAGCTTGTCTTAGGGTCCTCTCCTTTGTTTAAAGTGAAAAATTTCTTGAGCCTTGAGGATGAGGGCATTCGGCCTTGTCAAGTTGTGGTTAGGGAGTTTTGTTTTGCATTTAAGAGCTTGTTAAAGCTTGTTAATAGACTCTATGATGTTAAAATTCATAAGAGTTGGATTTGTGAGTTCAAATTAGTAAGATTAAAATTTTAGAGAGGATTAAAGCCTAAGGGACCTTCGGTTCTTTGAATGATTGAGTTGCTGTGCTTTTGATTGTATTTTGATCTTGAATTTGATAAATTGATTATGCAAATTGTGACACATATTTTGTAAAATGAGCTTGATGAACATTGCTCATAATTTCACTAAGTATTCGGCTATGGGAAAGATTGTACATGAACTTAGTATATGTTAATTTGATTGATTTGGATGTGATGGATTGAATAAAGGACCATGCTTGGATATGGCCGAATGGCCTTAGTGTGTATGCATTAGAAAGAGTAATAAAATTAATTGGTCAATTTATGCTTGTGGGAGCTTCTTGGTTAAAGAAATGACCTATTCGGCCATGTGCTTACAATCTTCGATGTTTGTTTTGATAATTGGTGTCTTAAGAGTGGTATAATGGTTAAAATGAACATGAATTATGTACATTGTGTTAAGGTCAATGACTACTCTAAATGGTGCCTTAGGAATTGCTATGTTTTAAGCATGTGCATAAGAACACTAAAGAGTGAATTTGGTATAAAATCTGCTTGGTACAGCAGCAGTAACGTGTTTTGGAAAAATCACCATAAATTGTACGAGTTGAATTAGAGGCTGAATAAATTGTGTAATTGAAGCTTAATGAGTCTAGTTTCTTATAAAATAAACTTTGCAAGAAAAGAAATTTTTGATAAATATATTTTTAGAGTAGAGTGAGACAGTGTCAGATTGACTTTGAAGTCCCCTGCTCTGTTTTTGGAAAATCACTATAAATGGTATAAAAATTGTTATGAGACAAAATTTATATGCTTAGACTCCTTAATGAGTCTAGTTTCGAATGAAATAAGTAAGGACATATTTGGAATTCTGTACAAGGAGAAATTTGGTTCGTAGTATAGAGTGGTCAGTTTACTCAAACAGTGAAATAGGGAAACTTTGAGAAAATTCTGGTATTGATTGGACAAACCAAAAATTATGAAATTTTTATGGATGGAAGATAAATGAGTCTATTTTCATACAAAATTAACGGCACTTCAATTGGAGTTTCGTAACTCCAGTTATGAGTAAATTATTGAATGCTGCTCAGAAAATCAGCTTGTTGAGACTTATGATATGTATGTGAAATGATCGAATGTGTGTATGTGTTTGCAATGAGAAAAATATGCATGTATTAATTGACTATAAGTGAAAATGATCCATTGAGATGCTTGAATAAGGATTAATAAAAATTAAATGTTTTATTTAGCTCAAGAGCATAGAGGGACGAGTTCGGATAAAGGGAAGGCCAAAGTGGTCGAATAGCCAACTCATAAATTATCGGGGAAGTTCAAGGTAAGTTTTGAGTAATCGAATTTGGTATTTAAGTTAAAATGCCATGATATACATGCTGATATTTGAACGATGTTCCATTGAGAAAGAAGCCTTATTCATGTTTGTTATATGGCCGAATGGCTCATATAGAAAAGGACCGAAATTGAGCTTTGAAATGCATTTGCCTATGTATGTTTGATCATTGGGCCGAAAGTTTAGAAAAGAAGAGTATATGTGTATAAGTTTGAATTATATGTATAATTATGATATAAAGTTGAGAAGCGTGTTACATGTTGGTATGCACATGAATTGATTGAATTGCAAATGAAATCTTGCTATGTGAAACTTGGCTACATGTGAATATATATGTGTATGAGAATTTGTAATGTGAATCCGGGGTTAATTCCCGCCGACTATATGTGGAGACTATGTCCGGGTTAAGACCCGAAGGCTATATGCAGAGATGATGTCCGGGTTAAGACCCGAAGGCTATATGCGGAGATTATATCCGGGGAAAAGACCCGACGGCTATGTATAGAAATTACCCGAGATAGAGATCTCGAAGATGATGCGAGAAAAACCTAAGACTACTGGTCTTCAAGGTAACGAACGCTAATGAATTGCGCTGAAAGTGTTAAGTTATACAGGTATGTACCTTTGGCTTACATGTTAGCTGGATTTTTGGGCCAAATATTAAGGTTGTTATATGATTTCATATGTGTTTATGAAATGAGATTATTAATATAGTCTAAGTACAATTGGCCTATGTGAAATGTTATGTGAATTAATGAGACATGTATATGTTTACGTGAACTTACTACGAGTGAAAGCCCTCCATTTTCATATGTAATGTGAATGTATATGTTGGAAAAAGGGTGACTTACCCAAAGGAAGAGGGAAACATAGTTACGAATAACTATTTTAGGATTGAATGCTTTATCTGTGACACCGCTTAAAACTTACTAAGCATTGTAATGCTTACTCCGTTTGCCTTGTTTCCTCTGTTTTATAGATCTCATTTGGAAGCTACGGACTCGGGGATTGAAGCCTTAATCACCAACACTATCGCTGTTATTTTGGTACTTTTGATGGTTATTTTGGGTCAATGGCATGTATAGGCTATTTTCCTTCGGTTGAATCAAACTTCATTTTGAGTTGTAAATATTTCTAGCCATGCGAAAATGGCTTGCTTAGTCTTTAAGTTTGATTATATGTGTTGAAATGATTCTCGTACGATTCGATGTTGTGGCATGATATTTAGTTAGTACCCAATATGCAATGACTTTTCTTCTATGATGTTGGTAATTAAATTGTTCGATTTAGCCATTTTGTTAGTAGCCACAAGGTAGAGATTTGCTAACTTGCTTATAGAATGATTTTAATGAGTTATAATGTTCTGCCGAACCAACCTATAAGTTTCATATTCAACTTTAGAACTCAATGAACTCACGTCTAGCTTTGTATCTACGAACCTCGGTAGGATGTATCTAGTTAAGTAATGCCTTAATACCCTATTCCGGCGACGGACGGGGGTGTAGGGTGTTACATTTTTATAGGTAGATCATGTTACAAAGATTTCAAAAACATGAAAATCATTAAAAATGGGGCAAGAACGGACTTATTATAGAGCTTGGAAGCTTGAAAAAAACCCTAGCCATGGTGTCCATGGTATATTTGGCTAAGGGAGGTAGAAGATGGACATATTTTTGGCTATTTTGGCTTTTTAATTCTTTTAATTACTAAATGACCAAAATGCCCCTAACTTAAAAATATTCTATTTCACCTATTTCATGTCCATTTTTGTCCAAAAATTTATCCAATGGTCTAATTACCAACTAATGACCTCTAATTTAAAATTTCATAGCAATTAGACACCTTTAGCTTTTAGAACTCAAGTTTTGCACTTTTTATGATTTAGTCATTTTGGCTAAATAGAGTGCCCAAACATCGAAATTTTCAAACGAAATTTCCATGAAATTAGTTTGTGAAATCGTAGACCATAAAAATATAATAAAGATAAATTTTCTTATGTAGGATTTGTGGTCCCGAAACCACTATTCTGACTAGGCCAAAATCAGATTGTTACAGCTAGAAAGGGTATTAACTGTAAAAGTTAAGAGAACTTTGGTGCTAGTTTTCTATTGGTAAATTCTTAAAACCTTCCTATAAGTTTTACCAGATAGATAGAGACTAGCTTAATAGAGGATTTGTAGGATTTTCTTAAGTACTGTGTAAGAAGGAAATTCCTAACCAGGAACCGTTTTCACGTTTATAAATTATTATTATATCTTAAGTATTTGGTTATTTTTTATGATTAAAGGAATTTTTTTACTGTTTAGCTAAAGAAACAGACGAAGGTCCTAGTGTCAAAGGAAAAGAACTAGCAGTAAGGTAGTTAGAACTCTAAGTAAAGTATTCGGTGAGTCCCTTTACACCCTGTGTCTGGTATATGTGCTAGTTCGTTTATTTCTAAACTTTGTATAGCCATGTAAGTGGTTAAGTCATTTTTTTCTGATGTATATGTCTGAGAAGTCTCATGCAAAGAGTCAGTGCATGCATGGTTAGTTATGACTGAACAGGCCCAGAATACCTGGTTATATGCATGGTATGAGTACTCCTTCATTTGTACACAAGCTCCGAATCCAAACAGGTGAATGGAGGTATCAGATGGATATTGTGTATAATGATTAAAAACATACAGGATAATAAATTTTGCCTCCGATATGAAACTTGTTGCAAACCGTGATTGGTGAAAACTTGACCTTACGGGAGAACATTAATGTGTTCATACAAAGAAGGGAGTTAGAAGGATATGGAGGAAAATGTTACTATATAGCTCAGATGAGCAGATTTGAAGATACATGAAATAAATTGGGTTTTTCGGGAACCAGGGATTAGAAGCTACCATAAGGAAGGGAGTACGTAGAAAAAGAGTTCATGTGGAATTACATGTTGCATGTGCACATGATCAATAAACTTGTTTGTCATAGAGGGAAAACCATGCAAGTGGGGTATTAGCTAAGTAAATGTGCCTGTGATTGTCATACATAAGTAAAAAAAATGGTGTCATTCACCAAGAGGCTGATTTGAACTGCGCAGTTATTCGCCAATTGAACTGAAAGCTATAGTAATGTATCCGCCAATTGGGGCGAAATAAACATGTCCCTTTATTCATTTATTTTTACGTCCGATAGTAATCATGGTGAGGTTGTCCTTTTTAGGAACTCACTAAGTTCTTAAGAACGTACCCAATTTCTTTTTTCTTTCAAGTTCTTAGGTTAAGCATGATGATTGAAGAGATATAGTCAAATGAACGACTATTTGTGAGCCTTCTAAATCAAGGTTAACATGTAATTGCTGAGGGTGTTAGGTCTTTTGTTAGATACCACCACTTTGAAAATTTTATCTTGTATTGAATGTTATTTTGAAAATGTTGTTGATGAATGAAAGCCTTGATGGCGTATTGATATTTAAGTTTCATTAATGTAAGTTTAGTAGCCAAAAAAAGGGAGAAATCCAAATATAAATAAGTCATTAATTGTGGCAGATTGTTTCATTAAAAATCAAACTCCCAAATAAGAATGACTTAGACTAAAAGGGATATCGCTCTGATAGAAAGGATATTCGCCAAAATGGTTAACGTCCTCTTCTAGTGATGAAAAGTAAACAATTGACCGTTAAAATTAACTGCATTTAATTTTTTTCAATTAAAGCCACATCATATCACTATCACTAAATGTTATAAAAAATAAAAATCAATAAATGTTATAAAAATTATTAAATTTGAATAAAAAATTTAAAAATTATAAAAATTATTAAAAATTAAAAAAATTATAAAAATCATAAAATAATATAAAAATGATAAAATTTTTTAAAAGTCATAAAAAGTATAAAATGCATAAAAACAATTAATTTTAAAGTTAATGACCTCCAGTTTTTGTTTAGTTAAAGCTATCACATGCCACAACACAGTAAATTAAAAAAATTATAAAAATCATAAAATAATATAAAAATGATAAAATTTTATAAAAGTCATAAAAAAGTATAAAATACAAAAAAACAATTAATTTTAAAGTTAATGACCCCTAGTTTTTGTTTAGTTAAAGCTATCATATGCCACAACACAGTGTAACATGTGGCTAAAAATAATAAAAGTAGAAATCAATAAAAGTTATAGAAAAATTATAAAATACTTCTTTTGGTGTGATAATTTTTATATTTTTTTATGAATTTTATATTTCTTTACATTTTTATAATATTCTTACGAATTTATAAAGTTTTATAATTTTTTTCTATATTTTTCTATATTTTATAATTTTTATGATTTTTATAAAACCTTACAATTTTTTATATATTTTTTACGATTTTATATATTTTTAATTAACATTTAATAATTTTTATTATTTTTATTTTTTATCATTTTTACCACATGTCGTACTTGTGACATGTGGTGGCTTTAACTGAAAAAAATTAGGGACGGTTAACTTTAACTGTTAAGAGCCTTTTTAATGTATTTTGGTAATTTAAGTACCCAATTAAGTGCAAAAAAAAGGGGACTTAATTGTTTTTTCTTGTTGAAAAAATTTGAAGGTACTTTGATGCATTTTAAAACTCAAATACTCAATTAAATGGAAAAAAAAATTGAGGTGTTTGAAAATGCCAACCTTAACTAACTGCAACTTACGGATTGATCAATGCAAATGAACCTTTTATTAGTATAATTAAAATGCTTCTCCAACTTATGTGGGATTATAGCTGTCAGCTACCGGAGATTGTGCACCAAGAATATGGCTTTCATTTAAATTAATTTAACTGGACATGTATATTATATGATGCCTTCATCAGGTGCAAGGCTGTTGTTCATTGACTTCCAGATTTTAATTAATTTAAATTAATTAATTAATATTGGTAAGTCCTTAGTCTACTAAATTTCTCCCCCCCCCCTCCAAAAAATAAAACACGTTTTAGGACCACAATTTTTCATGAAAAAAACACCATGTTTGAGTGTATTTCAAGATACACGAACTGATTCCATATGTATCATATCAGACAGTGTGTATATGTGGGTTGCTGAAATTCAAATCCACTGATCAAAGTAATTACGAATTAAATACGAAGTGCCTTGGGCACAGGCAATTCGTGGGATTGGACGAACAAAACTTCGGTTGTTGAGATAAAGCATTCAGCTTCCAAGTCCTCTTGTGAAAAACATACCCTTCTTTTGGATTTTTAAGGTTTACTCAAGATCTCAATTTTTGACTTTTTTTTTACCCATTGCACTATTGCATATATACCTTCTTAATGGGATTGGAATACCAGTTTAGACTTTAGACAAGGGTTGATTTTGAGTCAACCACTCAAAACCGATTAAAAAAAACAATGATGGAACAGAAAATCAATAGTTATTCGATTCAACAGTAACTTGATTATTAAAATATTATCTTTTTTCTTTTTTTAAAATTTAATAATTATATTGAATTTCAATCAAATTTAAAATTAAGTTGAGAATAGTATACAAAACTCTCCCAATTTTATTTTCTTCATTCACAATATTCAATCCTACTTAAAACCTAGCATCAAGCTTATTACCATACGATGTACACTGACGTTGGTGCATATAACCTTAACCATAAACATTTCCTTGAAACAAGTAATTAAAGAATTGACACAGTAAACGTAATGTTTGAGTCCATGAGTGTGTTTTGGCCTATGTATAGGTTTACGCATGTTTGAAATAAGTAAAAATGTCCCTACACATTAGAAAAATGGGCAAAATATCATTTTCGTAATATTTGAAAAAGTATTTGTTCAATTAATGAGATAAACTCAAGTGAATAATATTACATTAATTTAAAATATGATGTGACATGGAATAAATTTTATAAAGTATAAATAGTTGCTTTTTAACTTAAACAAATTTCTGATTAAATTTATCAATTTTAATATTGTAAAATACAACAAATCAAATGAATAAATTACGTCATTTGAAAACATCAAGTTATATTTTAACTAATTACAAATCATTTAATTAATTTTACCTAGTAACCCTTGTTTTTGAAACTATATATTATAAAAACAATATTGCTCGTTTTTGTAATAATATATAAAGACTTCCGAAAATTGTAATATTTTTTTGTCAATAAAAGTTGTAATAATTATGTCAATTCTGAAAAAAAAAAAATCATTATGTTAAAGCACAAACTATAAATATCACATGGCCGTCGTCAATATATGTTGTGAAGAGTACTTATGATTTTAAGAGTAATCGACAGATTAAGTATTTCCATCTGTTAGTTTAATTATGATTTTAATTTCCTATTGTATTAAAATTTGAGATTTAATCTCTTTACTTAATTTGACATAAATTAGTCCCTCACATTATTTTTTAAAAAATATATTCAATCACACAATTAAAATAATGTGAAATTCTAATCAATAAAGTTAAATCGATAATAAATTTATATGTTAATAGAAAAAAAATCATTTCAATGAAAATAACTCACGGAAATAAATTGATAATAAATTTATATGTTAATAATATTATAAAAGTAAAAGAAGTAAAATTTATAAAATTAAAGTTGAGATATTAAAACTACGAGTAAAAATAATAAATAACATTTCTCTCAGTTGTTTCTTCATTCGAATTATAAGTTGATATATAACTTAAGATGGTGCTAAATTTTGACTCAATTTGCATCGTTCATCACTATTCCTTTTATCCCTCATACGGTGGTCATGCTCTCTTTCAGTAATAATAATGATAAATAAATAAATCCATTGCTTCTTTTAATAATATATTTTCAAATTGCGTCATGGATTGATTTTATTTGTGTAAAAAATAGATGAATTTTGGTTATATGCATTGCTCACTCCTTATCTACTTCATAAATTCCTCAACTCATAAAAGTCAAGGCCCGAGATCAAAGGGTTGTGTTGTTGCTACGTGTTCTTTATCTTAATTATGTTTTAAGTAACGCATTTTTATTTACTATTAATTTTGTTCTAGTTATATTTATTTTAAACTTTGCAATGGTTAATTTTGTTTAATTGTAACCTATAGTAAGTAATGTTTGATAATAAGAACCTGTGTATTCACATGGAGATAGTCTTGACTTTAATGCATTAAAAAAGGGGCGGGGGGGGGTGCTGTTTGAATAAGAAAGTGCAAAATTGCAAAAGAATAATTCTTAGTAAACGCAAAAGGGGTTCCAAAGGGTGATCCATCAAAGTCATTTTCTAAATGGCTTTTTAGACCATTCTCTCCCTCCAAGTTGAATCTAATGCTCTTTAAATACCCCCCACCACCACTCATCCCCCCTTGCTTTTCAACTCAAATCTTCACTTCTCTCACCTCATATCCTATACAACTTCAAAAACAAAAAAAGCAATGGTGGGTTCCCCTTTTCCCTTTTTCTTTTCTCTTTGTTCTTGCCTTTTTGTTTCATTCTAACAGAAACATACGAAGAAATTTCTTAGTTACTAACTCTCTTTTTTTTTTTTTTTTTATGATGAGTTTTTAATATAGGAAGGAGGTTATCAGGATACCAGATGGGAAGGCTATGTGGATTGGAGGAATAAGCCTGCTTTAAGGGGCAAACATGGTGGCATGCTTGCTGCTTCCTTTGCCTTGGGTTAGTCTTTACTCCCACAAATGCTATTTTTATCTTCTTTTTCTTTTTTATAGTTCTATCATACGGTTCTAATGATGAATCCTATGTGTTTGTGTGTAGCTGTGGAAGTGCTGGAGAACTTGGCCTACTTGGCAAATGCAAGCAACCTGGTGCTGTATCTGTCAAAGTACATGCACTTATCTCCATCAAAATCTGCAAACAATGTCACCAATTTCATGGGAACTGCTTTCCTTTTGGCTCTCCTTGGTGGCTTCTTGTCTGATGCTTTCTTCACCACTTACCACATCTACCTCATAAGCGCACTCATCGAATTCCTGGTACTAATTTCACCGTTTCTGAAACTTTTTTTTTTTCCCGTAGTTTGCATGTCACTTGCATTATTATTATTTTTTGCATGAAACCAGATATGGGATGCCGTTTTAAAAGAAAAATAAAGACAAAAATCCGTGTGTAGAAGCATTAAAGGCCTAGGGGCCTGTCACAGGCGCAAGCTCTTTGGCATATAGATCCAAGGAACACCGTCTGTTTAGGTACAACCATCGAGGTGTTCGTGATAAATGTCCCATAAATTTCTCTCTTTTTCTTCTCTCAGACCCCCAAAACAAAACAAAAACCAATAAAAGGGTCTGTTTATCATCTTCATCATATGAAAAACAAGCTTACATCAACTATTGATTATGTTGGTTAAGGCTTTGAAATATTCTTCAAAAGAGCATCAAATTTTATATAAAATGACAAAATTCAGACGTGGGGGCGTGGAGTCGGCCAGTGTTTGTGTTGGGGTCCCCCTGGAACGTAAGCCAATGGAAGCCAACGCCTTGGCCTTAAAGGGGGGGGGGTTAAAAGTATTATGTGGAGTGCGTGTTGCAACAAGAGGATACTTTTGTTTTCTCAATTTCAGCACTAATGGTAACATCTATCTTGTCTTATTGATCTTCAATAGTATCTAATAAAGCACACGATAAAGCCAACGCGACAGGTGGTGATGGCTTTTGCTAGACAGGTGCCATATGAATGTCAAATCGTCAAAGCTTTGGGTGCTTGATAACACTTTTATCTCGACGACATAGTGTTGTCTACCTCTAAGATACGATTCCCATATTTCTTTCTTCAAATGGGATCTTATCTGAAAGTACAAAAGTGGTATAGTTGCTCATATTGGGCAGGTTCATGAACCAAATACATGAATGGCTACTGACTCAACTTTGAAAGAGCCAAGTAGCCAACACCCCAGCTTCTTCATAAATGACATATTGAAATTTCAGCATCGCAGTCGAAAATCTTGTGTATGGCTTAATATGAGATCAAACGGACCCACTGTTTGATGAGTTTGGACCATATACAATGACCCTATTCTTAGGCTTTTTGGTTTTGGATGTTGAAATCAGATAGGGAAAGTGGTTAACTGGTTTGGTCTTGGTGTAGGTGCCCTTAAAAAAGTTAATGACAAAAGAAATGCTTGAAAATGATCATCATAAGTTGTTTGAATTCATTGCTGGAACTATATATTTACATGCTCTCTCTCTCTCTCTCTCTCTACATATATATATATATATATATATATGTCTAACCAATTGCTGCTATCGAAACAGGGCTTGATCATTCTTACCATCCAAGCTCGGACACCTTCCTTAAAGCCTCCAACATGTGATCCATCCACCACCCCATCTATGCCATGCCAGGAAATTGATGGTGGGAAAGCAGCTATGCTGTTTATAGGCCTTTATCTAGTGGCACTTGGTGTTGGAGGGATAAAGGGGTCCTTACCAACTCATGGTGCTGAGCAGTTTGATGAAAACACTCCACAAGGAAGGAAGCAAAGATCTACTTTCTTCAACTACTTTGTCTTTTGTCTCTCATTTGGTGCCCTTATCGCTGTCACATTTGTTGTGTGGGTTGAAGATAATAAGGGATGGGAGTGGGGTTTTGCCATCTCCACCATTGCAATATTGGTGTCAATCCCAATCTTCTTCCTTGGCTCTACCTTTTATAGGAACAAAATACCCTCTGGCAGCCCACTTACAACCATTTGCAAGGTAAATTTACACTTTTTTTTTCCTTTCCATGGTTTGATCCAATAGATGTTGGTCTATAACACTTCCATTTCATTATAGGTACTGGTTGCAGCTATGCTGAACGGTTGCATGAGCAGAAACTCAAGCAATGCAATTGCTAACCTCTCTGCAAGTCCTTCTTATGAACCTGAAACCAACAAAGAACCAGAAGAAAATGCTAAACAAACAGATGAAATCCCAACCCAAAGCCTTAAATTCCTAAGCAGAGCTGTGGTAAACAAGCCAGCTCACCCAGCACTTGAATCTACGGTGAACCAAGTAGAAGACGTCAAGATCGTGCTAAAAATCCTCCCCATATTTGCTTGCACCATCGTCCTCAACTGCTGCCTAGCTCAGCTCTCGACATTCTCGGTCGAACAAGCCGCTTCCATGGACACCAAGCTGGGTTCATTGAAAATCCCACCAGCTTCACTACCGGTTTTCCCTGTAGTGTTCATCATGATCCTAGCCCCAGTTTACGACCACTTGATCATCCCATTTGCTCGAAGGGTAACCAACACCGAGATGGGCATAACTCACTTGCAACGAATCGGAATCGGTTTATTCCTTTCCATAATATCCATGGCAGTGGCCGCACTCGTGGAAATCAAACGAAAAAGAGTAGCAACCGACTCAGGCCTACTCGACTCAACAGCTCCATTACCCATCACCTTTTTCTGGATTGCTTTGCAGTATCTGTTCTTAGGTTCAGCTGATCTTTTCACCTTGGCAGGGCTACTAGAATTTTTCTTCACTGAAGCACCGTCAAGCATGAGATCATTGGCTACTTCCCTTTCCTGGGCTTCTTTAGCAATGGGGTATTATTTAAGCTCAGTGATTGTATCGATAGTAAACAACGTGACTGGTAAGTCAGGCCACTCGCCATGGCTGTCTGGTTATACAATAAACCGATACCATCTCGACAGATTCTACTGGCTCATGTGCGTGCTCAGCACATTGAATTTCTTGCATTACCTTTTCTGGGCCATGCGCTACAAATACAGATCCGCAGGAGCTGGAGCTAGCAAGTAAACAAAAACAGCCAACGCCGTTTTCATAATTGGGGTTTGATCAAACTTTAAAAAAAAAAAAGTCACATTTTGGGAGAAAAAATATTCTGAAAAGTTCAGACTTCAGCTCCATGTTAGTTTCATTGCCACACTCAGTGCTTATCAAATACTGTTAATATTAATAACAATGTAAATGGGCTACAAAACTGGAGGCTCAACAACGTTTGCTTTGCAGTATTTTGTTCTTAGCCTGTAATTGTTCGTTCGTTTGTCTTTTTTTTTTTTAAATCAAATTATAGTTTTCGTGCAAATTTTTTTTTTGGTGGGAAAAGAAAGAAGCTACATACAAAAATCAAGCAATATTACATAGTAAAACTTTCAGCAATCGCTATAAAGTCTTGGAAGAGTACTTGAGAAACTTCCTCAGTGGGTTGATCAAAGAAGTAAAAACTTGGACTATAATTTCTAGCTGTTTTAGATATTATATCAGCAGCCCGATTAGCAATACAAGAAATGTACTACAATTTGATTTCTCAACTTCGACCCATCAAATGTCTAATATCCCGGACCAATTTGGAACATCGATTCTTTTCATTTCCATAATTAAATTAACAGCAGATAAGCTGTCACTCTCAACAATTAACTTCCTAATACCATGATTCCATGCCAGCTTCATCCCATCATAAATGGCCATAATTCAGAGTTCAAAACTGAACATGAACCAATACTTTTGTTAAAACCAAACAATCATACTCCTTTCGAATTTTTTACCAGCCCACCCGCAGAAGTTATATTTGTACCTTGATGAACTGCGCCGTCAGTGTTGAGCTTATAAATTCCATCTTGAGGGTGGCTTCCATCTCATTTTCATGATCAGTTACTAGATTTTTTTTTCATTGAGTATACAACTACTGTCCTTGATCACGTGAAACCAGGCAACTACTCCATCGCATTTGGAATTTCACCCCTGATCACAGCAGCATTTTGACACTTATAGATTTTCCAAATGAAAATTCCAAATACTATATCCCATTTTGTGTCATTAGCCTTAGTGCCATCCATATTGCCCAAATGCTCTGCAAGCCAATTACCTAACGAAGTATGAAAGAAATCGGCCAAGCTTATTAACAAACACTACCATTATCCAAACAACTTTAGCAAAATAACAATCTCTTACTGCATGGAGAGGTGTTTTCGAACAGCATCCACAAATGGAACACAAGCTATCATCCGACATATTGTTGGATTTGGTACCCTAAAATATAGTATTTTCGTCAATATACACTTGTATTTTTTTTCGAACAAATTGATTAGTAAAACAAATTCATTGATTACATCAATATACTTTATATAATTGTCCTTACATGATTTTTGCATGCAAAACAAAATAGACGCAAATGTTACTCATTGGTTGTTTAAATGTTTAACTAATATTAAGTGGTATTATGTGGTCAGATCGTAGTACGGAAAAACAACTTGTATTAGTAGACGAACCTAAACATGTCTTTAGTATAATCGGAAATGAGCAAACCGATTGAAATACTAATATGTCACCTATTAAGTCTAATTGAGGAGACGCCTTATTTTGAGCATCAGAGCGGATGACTCTCAGAAGATAGAGACATAGATGTGACTGACTAGACTGATAGAGACATAGATGTGACTGATTGGACTAACAGTACATCGATAGGACCCAAGCAGAATAGATCCTAAATTTGTTTATGGATTTATTTTCTTGTAACGTTCATAGTGTGGCATACCTGAATCTTGAGTAGATGGCGGATTATGAATGCGTGACTTGTACACTTTGATGTAAGTAAAAGCCTGAGTTCAAATAAATAAGGAACCGGCAGCTAATGATTGGGTGTATGACTTTTGTAATTGATTGACGTCACGAAGCTAACTATGATTTCAACAAAGGGAAGCGCACCTATCGAATAGTAGTATAATTATGTGAGTCTGGAATATTGTATCCACGAGGACTAAACGTACTAGTAGTTGCTATCTTTTTATTATGTAGCCTATAATTAAATGGGTTGTTTTTTATCTAAAACTAAACTAATTAGCTATGAACGCGATAGAGGGTGAAGAAAGTAATCGAATAAACCAATGATAAAGACAATATCCAAGGAAGAATCCACCTAGACTTCACTTATTATTCTGACTCTGAATTAAATGATTTATTCATTTGTCTTGATCCGTAGAAATCCTTAAATTATGTTAATATCTCTTTCGAAACTAAGAACAACTGACTCTAGGTTGATTAATTGAAATCTCTTTTTAATTAAAACCCTTATCATCGCATTAACTCGATCTATGGATTCCCTATTAGATTTGACTCTAATCTAGCAGATTTATGTCGTCCTATTTCTAGTATTGCAATCAACTCCGCTCAATTATGCTAGATCTACTCTTAAATATGGATTTTTTCTCCACTGAATAAGCATATCAAAATTGAATTAATATCCTGAAAATATTAAAGCAAGAATTAAGAACACATAATTAAGAAAAAGAACAAATATTTATCATATAATTCAGAAAATTAAATAATAAGATCCATCGTAGGTTTCATCCTCCCTAGGTATTTAGGTAGTTTAATTCATAATTTGTAATAACATCATCATAAAGTTAGAAAAACAACAAGACATAAAAAACCCAAATAAACTTCGAGAGAAATTTGAATGAAGATATTCAATTCTTGTAGTAAATCTGCTGCTGAGACGATTCCAACGGTGTTCTTCGAGTAATTCCTTCGTTCTACTCTGCGTGTTCCCTTAGGTCTTCCTCTTGTGTGTTTATATAGACTTTAGAGTGCTCAAAATACCTAAAAATTGGCTTTTTTTGCGTAAAAACGAAGCAGGGTTCGAAATCGACACGGGCTGGCACATGGGCTTGTGGCTAGCCCGTGTGGCTCACACGGGCATGTGATCTACCCGTGTGGAAGTGCCCAGGTCGTGTGGATCTTTAATATAGCTTATTTTGTCTGATTTTGGCCCGTTTTCCGTTCCTTTTGCTTCCCTATGCTCACCTAAGTATAGAAACATGAAATTAACGGATTAGGAGCATTAAATTCAATAAATTATATAATAAATCATCCAAAAATATGCTAAGCATGGGATTAAAAACATGTTACTTTTATGGTTTATCAAATATCCCCACACTTAAGCATTTGCTTGTCCTCAAGCAAAATCCTCAACTCACAATTAAAATTAATTATTCTCAACCTATAATTCTCATCAATAATGTTTCAAAATAATTCACAAATAATCATACATTAAGAATTCAACTAAAATAACATTAGAGTTTCAAACAATCCTAGTCGAGTATGTTAACACAAAAACTTAGGTATTTCCTCTGATCTAAGTAATTACCTTTAATTCAAAACCAACAAGAATTGACATCCTCACAAAAGATTCACTCAAATCACTCAAAGTGTTTAAGGTTCAGAAATAAGCAGTCAATAGTCAATCATGAAAAGTCATTACCATAGGCTTGCATGAAAATCAAATCTCCACCACTATAAATTGAGATGATACACAAATCAAAAGGACTTTAAAGGGTTGTAATGAGGATTAGGTTATGGGTGTGGATATAGGCTGAAAAAAAAGGTTAGAATCGAGATTGAATTGAAAAATTATCAAACTAGAAAAATAGACTAATGCTGAATAATTACATCAATGGATAACTAATCATAAAAACGAGCTTCTCCTCAAAGATTAAACTATTCAAGCTCAAGCATCATAGAACTAAGTAGTAAACAATATAATAAATGTGTATTTTTTTATTATTTTTAATTTATTTATTTATTTTTTGAACAATAGAGATAATAAGCAAACATTTAACAACTAAAATCACTATGTAAATGTATTTTTCTCTCTTTTTTTTTTTTGGATAATAAGCAATAATTTACTAACTGAACAAAAGAACATAGTCAGACAACTATTCAAATCAAATCTCGACAAAAAGGGAGTCAATAAAGTAGGAAAAATTCTCAATGAATCAAAAAGAATGAGTTATGGGTTAATATTAAGGGTAAATTAAGAATGGTGCTTTCAAGCTCAAAAGGGGTTCACTAAGGTTAATTATGAATGAGGGCTTTTTTTTTTGTTATGGAATAAGTGGGTTAAAACCTAATCAAAGGTGTGGTCTCGACATGTATAATCGAAACAAGTTCTAGAATAACAAATCTATATTGACACACTCATAACTAATAATAAAAGTGAGCAAGAAAGAATAAATGCTCTAAAGGTCAAATCTTACAAAAACTTATGACTTTTGATGTCAATCCTGTAAATTTCAAACTTCAAGATAATACCTCAATTTAGGGAAACAACTTAGAAATTGTTAATTCTCAAAAATCAACTTATCATACTTGATTCTCTAATGTCTTAAAGTTTAAACAATCAATGCACAATTACCTATAACTTAATCCAAAACACTTCAATAAAAATCATAAATCAATAATAATTTATTGTAGTAGTAGTATGAGAAAATTACTTAAGAACAAGACATAATTCAGGGATTTTCTAATAATTATATAAATAACCTCCCCACACTTAAGATGTACATTGTCCTCAATGTACAAATAAAGATAATGACAGTATAAGTAAAATATCATAAGAGAGGGAGAGAAGTGAAACTGCCTTGAATTTTAGATGAAATCCTCAATTTAGTGAATAGCAGAATTGTAGAGAAACTGTAACAGCCCGATTTAGGGCCTAAACGGAATAGTAGTTTTAAAAACCACAAATCTAAAGTAGAAAAATTTATTGCGATTAAGTTTTAATGTTTACTATGTGATTAAATGCTAGTGTGAAATTTTCGCTAAGAAATTTTATCGATTGGGTGTCCAATTTGATAATTAGGACTAAATTGCAATATGTGAATAATGTGAGTTCTAGAAGCTAAGGTACTTATTTGTAATGGTTTTTAAAGTGGAGGTCCTTAAATGAAAATTAGACCATTATATTTCAAGATGGACAAAAATGGACATGGAAGGATAAAATACCAAAGGTTTTAATGAAGGGCATTTTGGTCATTTGGTAATTAAAAGAATTAAAAATGGAAAATCAAGCCAAATTGTGTCCATCTTCTTCACCAAGGCCGAATGTAGCATGGAGACACCATGGCTAGGGTTTTTGCATCTTTCAAGCTCAATAGTAAGTGCATCCAAGCCTCGTTTTGTTCTTTATATTTTTGAGATCCTCGTAACTGGTTTAGCTATTTCTACCATTATTTTGAGCTAGGGTTTGTGTTTAAAAATTTATCCATGGATGACATGTATTTTTTTTATTTCTAATAGTAGAATATGAATGCTCGGTGTGTAATAAACGACTTTTACTAAGTGATTTTCGATGAAATTGCATAAAAGGACTATTTAGTAAAAAGTTGTAAAATATGTGTAAATGTGTGAACAAGTGCAAATTGTGGGCTGCTATAGCCATAAAATGGTTCGGTTAGTCCTAAAATACAAGGAAATTGAATAAAAATCATTTTACGAGCTTAGGGACAAAAGTGTAAATATGACAAAGTTTAGGGACAAAAATGTAATTTTTGTCAAAATGTGAATTTGGGTCAATTTGAGTAGGATGATGAATAAATGAGTTAAATATATTATTATAGATCAAGGAAGACGAGATTCGGGCTTAGAATGGGGGAAGGAAAAGGTTTTGGACTAAAACGCAAAATTTTATATTTGGACCGAGGTAAGTTCGTATGGTAAACATCAATGTTTATTTGTTAATGTATGAATGACTTATGAATTTAATTATATTATTTGATGTACAATGAAAATCTAATGTTCAAAACTAGTGAACGCAAAGTAATACTTTCGTTTCGAACCAAAAGATGAATTAACGGAGAAGTCCATGGCACCTAAGTGAAATAAGTCCATGGCATTGTGCTAAGTGAAAGAATTCCATGGCATTTAAGTGAAATAAGTCCATGGCATTGTGCTAAGTGAAATAAATCCATGGCACCTAAGTGAAATAAGTCCATCGTATTGTGCTAAGTGAAATAAATCCATGGCATCTAAGTGAAATAAGCCCATGGTATTGTGCCAAGTGATATAAGTCCATGTCATCTAAGTGAAATAAGTCCATGTCATTGTGTTAAATGTGTATAGCTCAAGAATAAGCTTATATGAAACCTTGTGAAATGAAGTAGCTTTGGCTACAAGTGTGGCTCTATGGAAAACTTTCGATGTATCCGTTATTACTCCGATGTGTTCAACGGGTAACTTAGAAATGAGAATGAGTATCGACTGGTAAGTAAATTATGAGGTAATACCATTATTGAATCGAATGGAAATCGAATCAAGTGATGGATGAGTATTGGTATTGAATTGTGTATTGATGAAAAAGTGAAATGAAATGAATTGCTATTGAATTGAAATTGAGAAATGAAATTGAAAGAATGAACCAAAGATTCATGTCATGAATGAAGCTCAAATTTGATGATATATGATAACAATCGATGAATTACTAGTGTTGAAAAATTGAAATTAATACAAAGAAAACATGAAAGAGTAAAATTAGCAATAAAATAGTTTTGGACAGTAGCAATTGTGTGATTTTGAAAAATCACCAAAAATGATAGAAATTGAATTAGAGGTTGAATAAGATATGAAATTAAATACTATTGAGTCTATTTTTATACAAAAGAAACGGTATTCATTCTTGTGAGACAAAGTCAGAATGATTTTGGAATCCCTTATTCTGAATTTGGAAAATGATTTAAAATTGTAAAAAAATAATTATTGGTAATAATTTATATGCTTAAAATCCTTAATGAGTCTATTTTATAATAAACAAATGAGAACATCATCCGAATCTCAAATGAGGAGATAATTTTTTTTTAATGAAGAGGGGTCAGAACTATTGAACAGTGAAACAGGAGATACTTTAAGGAATAAACTGTACTTATTGACTAAACCAAAAATTTTGGAAATTTGATCGTAAGGAGACATGTGCGTTTAGTTTTAGGAAATATTAACGGATATTAATTTTGAGTCTTGTAACTCCAGATAAAAATAATTTAGTGACTATGACTCAAGTAAACAACTTGAGATGAACATAAGTGAATAGTGAAATTTTATGCAGTAGTGATGGTATTATCTTGAGAGCATATAATAAGGATTTTTAAAAGCATGTTAATCAATTGTTATTTTTTTTACATATGTGCTTAGTAAGCTGTATAGCTTACTCTGTTATTTTTCGTGTTTATAATGTACTCAGGTTAGCTCGATTTGGAAGTCGCCGAAGAACTTATCACACTATCAAGCTTATAATTTAGGTATTGATGATTTTTATACTTAGGATTATGGCATGTAGGGATCTTGGTCATTTGTATGTGTCATATGTAGATTTGGCCTAAAATGTTGGCCTATAATATTCGATAGTTCGTTTGTGTAAGACCAATGATGTTGGCTAATATTGGCCACGCTATAGGTTTACGATGATGCATTTTTGTGGATGTGCAAGCTTACATGAATTGGTTAAATGATGTGTGAAAATTTAGATGCCTAATAGTGTCATGTTATGTGTTGATAAACTTGATATAAGTGTGTAAGTGTTTTTGGTTGAAAAAGGGCTTGGTAAATAGCCTAACTTTCATTCACACGGATGGCTACATGGCTTAGCAGATGGGCGTGTGACTTGGCCGTGTGACCCTAAAAGAAAGATGATGTCATAAACAGAGAGTTATACGAGTGGAGGACACTAGCATGTCCTGAGCCACACAGGCGTGTGTCACCACACAGTCTGCCCACATGGGCGTGTAACCCTCCAAAACAAGAAAATTTTCAAAATGCTTCAAAAGTTTTAAAAGTTATCGGTTTAGTCCCGGACCGTGTTCAAAGTACATTTTGGGCGTCATACGCCCATTTTAGGGACTTGTTGATATAATATAAAAGTTTTAAATTTTAAACAAAAATTTATGTCTCAAATTTGTTTGGTTGTAAGTGTCATTGTCTGGTAACGCCTTGTACCCTGTTTCGATGTTGAACACGGGTAAGAGGTGTTACATTTAGTGGTATCAGAGTTATGGTTTAGTCGGCTCTCGGACTAACTTAGCATGTGTAAGAGTCTAGCTATACATGCCATATGTGGACCGTGATAGTGTGATATCTCCCAGCTCTAACGAGATTGTTTTGTTGAGACAGATGTGCTTTCCAACCGAGCTATTTTTGATAACGCTGAAAATGGTACAAGGATATTCAAAAAATGTGTTGGTAATGAGTTGAAACTGGGAAAGTTATGAATAAGAGTTCATGATATGCATGTGATGATGTACGAAATGAAATAACTATAATTTGAGAATTTTGGGTACAATGTCACTATCCTAGTTGAATATCGTATTTCGATGAATTATGGTGATTTTAGGCAATAGATAAAATGTTATAAATGTTGTGAAGTAATGAAAAAGGAATTAAATATGTAAACTGAGTAGAATGCTGAAAATGAGTACTTTCGTTTAGAGACATGTGATGAATTGACGATGACAACCATGGGTTGACCATGGCAACATGTGAAAAAAATACGACTATGTGATTTTCGTATAAGACCATAGCTGGGCTATGGCTTTGATGTGTAATATGTGCATATGTGAAGGATCATAGTTGAACTATGACATTGTGCAAAACGAAGTACCCAATTTCGTAAGATGTTCTCTAGTCTGACCAAGTGTAGTAAGTGAAAGTGTATGAAGATTTAAAGGATAAATTTGTAGTGAACATGAAATTGAGCTTGAATGAATGATTTCATTACAGAAATATTGTGTATTACAGGATGTGATAGTGAATTACATGTTGTAAATGGATACTTAAAGTTCGATAATTGATGTATGAAACTAATATAGAAAAGTGAAACGAAATGAAGGTTTACATTATGACAAGCATTCATGTTTGCTTGGTATTAACATGATGTTATGTGCCTAACTTGTGTGATTAGGTGAATACGATAAAAAAATTCTCTCAAAATTTACTGAATGTAGATATAAATGTGTCTGTTTGAATAAGATAATCAAAAAATTTGTGTAACATGAATATGTGTGCTAATTTGCCTAAAAAAAATGGTATAGTTGTGATGATAATATAATAATGATGGATGTTAAGTTGTATGTGTGTGTATGTAAGAGTTGAGTTAGAAGCTTTACAACCTCACCCCCTTATCAATGTGGTATGTTATGATGAAATTTCATGAGATTTATGTTGAATGCGCTCACAAATGAGAGACTAAAGAATTTAGTAGCGGATCAACTAATATAGTGGTCAGATAAAAGAATGAGTCGACAAGTAAGGATAGTATCAAAAGGGATATTAAATCATTTTGAAGGTCATTCGAATTAAGCAAGGTTAAGGTTAAAGAAGTCAACTTAGATGAAACCAAAACATACAGGTATGATACCTAAAGAATATACTAATTGGAAGTTTTTCTGAGTCAGTTTATGATAGTGGATGAGATAATGTGAACCTAATGATGATAGAATTAGACAGTGAGATAATATTTAAATTGTATCGATAGCTGAGTATAGTGATTATAGTTGAGTAACCTACCTTGGTCTCTTCTAAGTATATTATGTGTTTGATAAATCTCAGAAGTATATGAGGCTATTTATTTTCGAGTGAAACTTTTATTGCAATGGAATGATACCTAAAAAATACTGGTAGGTGAAGGAATTGTTGACTTTTTTGGATTATGTTAGGCATTGTCCTATCTTTCATCAGTATTTCATTTCTTTTGCTAAAGAAAAGATAATGATAAAATTTGTGTGATAATAGTATCCAGTTCCTATTGGTTATTGTTCTACTTAGCTTACAATGAGATTATGTTACTTCTGTTATAATTGACTTTAGTGTGGATGAGCGATGTTTTCTTCCGGAATTTTCCTGAGACCTTATTGAGGTATTTATCATTTGACCGGAGTTACGTTTTTAAATTTCTGTATAGTTTTATAGAGGGAATAGACTATGTCTATTTATAGACTTGTAAAGCCATATTCTAGTAGGATTGAAACACCTTATCCTAATCAATATAAAATAGATGGAGTTTAATAAGGTTTACAAAACCTTATTCTAAAATAAAATAAAAGAAGTCTAGTTCTATTTGGATATTACTTTTATTTTATTTTCCATCGTATTTTATTTAAATAAGAATTTGGGTCACTTAATTCTAACAATCTCTGCCTTGACACGAATTCTCAATGAACAAGTTCTTCATCGCGAACTTTCAACGAACAAGTTCTCCACCTTTTTCATAAAACTCCTTAAGGGTTTAACTTCAACAATGAACACCAACTAAGTCTAAGCAATGCTCAAACTTGGTTATAGGAAGTGACTTAGTCATCATATCTGCAGGATTTTCATGAGTATTAATTTTGCTCACAACAATATCACTACGAGCAATAATATCACGAACAAAATGATACCGAACATCAATATGTTTTGTTCTTTCATGAAACATTTGATCTTTTGTAAGGAATATGGCACTCTGACTGTCACAAAATACTGTACTGATTTGAAGGTCTTCATTGAGTTCACTAAATAGTCCCTTCAACCAAATAGCTTCTTTACAAGCCTCAGTAATCGCCATGTGCGCAGCTTCAGTAGTAGACAAAGTGACTGTAGTTTGCAAAGTGGCTTTCCAACTAATTGCACAACCTCCAATTGTAAAGACATAACCTGTGAGAGATCTTCTTCTATCAAGGTCTTCAGCAAAATCAGCATCAACATACCCAATGACTCCATCTCTAGTTCTTCCAAACTGTAAGCAAACATCAGTAGTACCTCGTAAGTATCTTAAAATCCACTGAACTACTTTCCAGTGTTCTTTACCGGGACTCGCCATGTATGTGCTAACTGCACTGACTGCATATGATAAATCTGGACGTGAACAAACCATAGCATACATGATAGATCCCACTGCACTAGAGTATAGAATATGTGACATGTACTCAATCTCATCATCTGATTGTGGAGACAAAGTTGATGAAAGTCTAAAATAAGCTACTAAAGGAGTACTAACAGACTTAGCACTCTGCATATTGAACCTGCAAAGAACTTTCTCAATGTACCCTTTTTGACTTAGGTACAATTTATTTTCTTTTCTATCTCTGAGAATTTCCATACCAAGTATCTTCTTTACTGGTCCCAAATCTTTCATCTCAAATTCTTCACTTAGTTGGGCTTTGACTTTTCTTATCTCTCATTTATCTTTTGCTGCTATCAACATGTCATCAACATAAAGGAGTAGATATACAAACGAACCATTATTGTTTTTCTTATAGTAAACACTATTGTCAAAACTACTTCTTTTGAAATCATGAGAAGTCATAAAGGAATCAAACCTCTTGTACCACTGTCTTGGTGACTGTTTCAAACCGTAAAGGGACTTTTTCAACAAGCAAACATAATCCTCCTTTTCTGAGACTGTAAAACCCTCTGGTTGTTGCATGTAAATATCCTCCTCAAGTTTTCCATGCAAAAATGCAGTTTTAACTTCTAACTGCTCAAGCTCCAAATCATGCATGGCCACAATACCAAGCAAAACTCGTATCAAACTATGCTTTACAACTGGGGAGAACACATCTGTGAAGTCCACTCCTGGAATTTGACTGTAACCCTTTGCAACAAGCCTTGCTTTATATCTGGGTTCTTCAACTCCTAGAGTCCCTTCTTTCTTTTTATACACCCATTTACAACGAACAACCTTTTTACCTTTTTAGAAGTTTTACAAGATCCCATGTTTTGTTTTTGTTGAGTGATTCTATCTCCTCTTGCATAGCGAACATCCACTTTTCTGAGTCTTCACAACTAACCACCTCAGAATAATTAGATGGCTCTTGATTTGCATCTATATCTTCAGCCACATTTAAAGCATAAGCAACTAGATCAGCCTCAGCATACTTCTTTGGAGGTTTAATTTCTCTTCTAGTTTTGTTTTTGGCAATAGAGTATTGTGGTGAAGAAGCAACTTTATTCTCACTTTTTATACTAGCTTGAAGAGTCGACTCTATATTAATCTAATGCTCCACCTGCTTTTGATTTTCTTTATTGGAAGAATCTTTAAGAGATAAGTTAGGTAACATAGCAGTTTCATCAAAAACAACATCTCTGCTAATGACAACTTTTCTATCTTCAGGACACCATAACTTATACCTTTTAACACCAGTTTTATAACCAAGAAAAAATACATTTAATGGATCTTGGTTCCAATTTTCCATTATCAACATGAGCATACGCAGGACACCCAAAAATCTTTAAATCAGAATAGTCAGCAGGGTTACTAGACCATACCTCTTGTGGAGTCTTTTTCTCAATGTCAATGGATGGAGATCGGTTGATCAAAAAATATGCAGTAGAGGCTGCTTCGGCCCAAAATGACTTTGGTAAGTTGACATTTGACAACATACATCGAACCTTCTCCGTGATTGTTCTATTCATTCGTTCTGCAACGCCATTTTGCTGTAGAGTATGACAAACTGTTAAGTGTCTCATGATCCCTTCTGACTTGCACAGTTTATTAAACTCATTAGAACAGAATTCTAAGCCATTGTCTGTGCAAAAGTGTTTTATTTGTTTTCCTGTCTATTTTTCAGTCATAGTTTTCCAAGACTTAAATGCGGAAAACACATTGCTTTTCTGCTTCAAGAAGAACGCCCAAACTTTTCTGGAAAAATCATCAATAAAAGTTAGCATGTAATTAGCTCCACCTCTTGAAGGCACTCTGGATGGCCCCCACAGTTCAGAATGAATATACTCCAATGTTACCTTCGTGTTATGGATTCCTCTAGTGAATCAAACTATCCTTTACTTCCTAAAAACGCATTGCTCATAGAACTTCAGTTTGCAAATTCCTTGCCCATTAAGAAGTCCTCTTTTGCTCAATTCTGCCATACCATTCTCACTCATATGCCCTAGGCGCATATGTAAAAGCTTAGTAATATCATCATCAGACAAGGAAGAGGAAGCGACAGCTGCATCACCAGTAACAGTAGAACCTTGCAGAACACATAACTTGGCAGTCTTTCTTTGCCCTTTCATCACAACGAGGGAACCTTTAGAAATCTTCAAAACCCCACTTTCAGCTGTGTATTTATACCCTTTTGAATCAAGAGTACTTAACGAAATTAAATTTTTCTTCAATTCTGGAACATGTCGTACGTCACTGAGTGTTCTGATAACTCCATCAAACATCTTAACTTTAATCGTTCCAACACCTACGATTTTACACGAAGCATTATTTCCCATCAAAACAACACCTTCAGACACTATTTCGTAATTTATAAACCAATCTCTATTGGGACTCATGTGGAAGGTGTAGCCCGAATCAAGGATCCACTCCTCGCTCACTTTAGAATTGATGACTGAAGCGACGAGAAGTTCACCATCGCTGTAGTCTTCTACAACATCAGCTTCACCGGAATTTTCTGGTTGTTTTCCCTTTTGATTCGCAGCCTCCCTTTTGATCTTATTCTGTAGCTTATAGCTCTCAGATTTAATGTGCCCTTTCTTCTTACAGAAGTTACAAGTTTTACCTCTGTTGAAGACTTCGATCTACCCTTAGATTTACCGCGAGGATTCCGTTCTTGTGTCCTTCCACGATCATCATCAGCATTCCGATCTTGTCTCCCACGAACAATGAGACCCTCACCTTGAGAGTCGGTTTTAACAACAAGATGCTTCATCTTATCATACGAGGTTAAAGAATCATAAACCTCATCTACTATGAGAGACTCGTGGCTATATAAAATCGTGTCTCTAGAGGTTGAATAAGACGAGGGCAACGAACAAAGTAGAATCAATCCTAGATCTTTCTTATCATACTGAACCTCCATGGCCTCCAAGTTTGAGAGAATTTCTTTAAACACTGTTAAGTGTTCATGCACAGATGCGCCTTCCTCCAATCGATGAGTATAAAGACGTTGCTTCATATGCAGCTTCCTGGTTAGAGTTTTCGACATGCATATTTGTTCCAGCTTTTTCCATAACCCAGCGGCTGTAACACCCGTAGACCCGGGACCGTCGCCGGAATCGAGTACAAAGCATTACTGGACTTAAACGGACCTTTACAGAATTTAACTCAAAAATAATCATAGAATCACATACAAATTCGCCCTTTATGAACCTTATTGAGGGTTTTAGACATAATACGAGCATTACAGACGATTAGGATTCGAATCCTATCAAATCGGTTACCCAGTAAACTTTTCATACGAAAACAACGTCACACGCCCGTGTGACTATTAGCATGACCGTGTTGTGAGACTATGCGGTCTTCACACGCCCATGCAAGGCACCCGTGGCTGAAACTGACCAAACGGACAAGGCCACTTCACATGCCTATTTGGAGGCTGTGTACTCCCACACGGTTGAGACAGATGACCGTGTCTCCTGCCTGTGTGGTACACTAAATACATTATTCAGGTTCAGAGGAGGCACGGTTTGAGCGCACGCCCGTAGGGATGGACCATGCATCGCCCACGGCCTAGGCACACTCGTGCCATCCGACTGTAGAGCAGTCTGTTAAATCCCACACGGCCAAAGCACATGCCCGTGCGCCTTGCTAGGCAGGCCGTGTTAGGCTATCTACCAAGCCTTGACCTCTCAAACTCACAAGCATTTCCATATACAATCAATGCAAATAATACTTTACTTATACAAACATTTACTTCTATATACCACATTAGAAACATAGTGCTTATAAGCTTACAAATTGACTATACATATCCATAAACTTTATACATGCCATAAACTTACGCTAGAAACATAACATACTTATAAGTCTTGATAATGTGAAGCTTACTCCAAAGACTCAGCTCCCAATCCAACCATTTTCATACACTGAAAGGGAGAAAAGAATAGAACAGAGTAAGCTATAATAGCTTAGTAAGTCGTATGCAAATTAAAGCAATGAACATTACAAATTATTAATTTCTTCATAACAATTATTACTAAATATCATTCCATACTCAACTTACTCTTTTGGGCACATTTCACAAACCAATCATATGTGTGCTTAACCGTACTAATCTCAATGTACAGAACTATTTCATGTCACCTGTAGAAACACTTCATCATAGTACAGATAAACTAATCCCATTGAGCAAATTCGGAATATGACTAGATATTCAGAGGTTAGCACTGAAGTGCCACAGACATGGCAGAGCCATGAGGTAGCTGGAGCTACTAACAGAGGGGTAGCCGAAGCTACATCACAAAATGGTAGCCAAAGCTACGTCACAGAATCAGAACAGAAGTTACCTCGGGCCTGCTCATATAAGCTGATAGGTGTCTGCAACACATGCTAGACCACCCAGCACCCGGGAACTATATCAGACAGAATCAGAATCCTCCAGTGACATGTCACTTATATCAATGTCTATTCCTACTTGCTCAATAGGGATTTTACAGACAATTTATCATTATCACAATTTTGGAGATAGAACAACTGATTAGCCGAATAATTTCAGAAGCACATCAAACGACCAATTGTAATTTATTGTACTTACTTTAATTCCACATTTACAGATATACATATACATATATATATATATATATATATCATATTTCCAATCATATCATAATCCACATATCAATAGTTCTACAAATACATCTAATTACCAATCGGAAGTTCACAAAACATACCTTATTCTTAGAAATACGGAAGTATACCAGATTTCTAGTTATTTCATAATTTACATATCAATATAAACAGTCAATCATGAATAGACAATTATATTTTAGCAAATATGCTAGAATTTACATACAACTTACCTGAATAACCAACGGATTAAATTCTCGAGATTTAGTCGAGAACTTTCTCTTTTTCCCCATTCTCGAGCTTACCACACCTTTCTTGGTCTAGATTAACAAACAGAGTATAATTTATCAATAATTTATTCATTTACGGACACAATTCATATTTTGGGTAAATTTTTAAATTTACCCCTCAACTTTCACTAATTTACAAATTAATCCCTTGGCTCAAAAACTCATTTTCTTTATTCCATGGGCTTAATTAACCCATTTTCACAATTAAAAAAATTAAATTTATCAATAATTAACACATTTAGAAATAATTTGTAAACTTTACAAATTAGCCCCTTTTTATGAAATTATAATCGGTTCCATCCAAAATCATTCCCAAAAACATGCATATAACATCTTAAGCTTTCATTTTCTACCATTAACTAACCAAAAACACCTATATCACAAATGGGTATTTTTGTGAACCCCAATATTTCTTGAAAATAATGGTAGAATCATGCAATTCAAACTTAAATGATCATGAAAATACGAAAATAACTAAAAACGAAACAAGATTGCACTTACTATTGAGCTTAGAAAAGCAAAACAATCCCTAGCCATGGAGAAGAAGAAGAATCGGCAGCCATGGGGTTTGTTTCCATGGAGAAGATGATGTTTTTATCATCTATTTTGTCTTTTTCCTTCTAAATGACAAAAATACCCTTAATGACATAACTAACAAATGTTTCTAGAAATGCCCTTTTGTGTCCATGCTATCAACTAATGGTCCATTTTCCATTTAAAGACTTCTTATTCAAAACCCCATTTCAAATAGGTACTTATACTCTATATCTCATATTTTGCAATTAATGCAATTTAGTCCCAACAATAAAATTGGACAATTTATCGATAAAATTTTCAAACAGAAATTTCACATCAATAATCAATGCAACAAATATTATCAGAAATTCACACAATTCAAAATTTTTACTTCGGATCTGTGGTTACGAAACCACTATTTCGACTAGACCCTATTTCAGGCTGTTACAACTCTCCCCCCTTCAGGGATTTTCGTCCCCGAAAATCTTATCAGAAGCAAACAATTTCAAATCTGAGAGACATTTCCATAACTTCTCGGAATCGTAAATCTCAATTCACCATCAGAATCTCTTTTCACCAACAAGCTGAAACTTTAGTTTACAATCTGAAATCACATCACGAATACTTCGATCACTTTATCAAATAAACCTTATACGCATCATTATACATAACTTTTCTGGTCAAAAGATCAATCATAATTCTATGATATTTCTCTTCCCAAAGAAGACGAAAATTCCGATTCAATTTGGACAGAAGTTCTATCTCATAACTATTCCGATAATACCATTGACTATTTTCCTTCCAAGTAGAATAGATTTCTAACTCATCTGAACATATATCTCAGATCAGAACAATAATAACATTAATAGAAATCTTATACTTTTAAGCTTCCAACATCACGTAACAGTTACTTTAATTTATTTTGGTGATCACATTCCGATGCACACCCATATTACTCAGTTTCACTAGAAAAACCTTGTTTTAGCATTCACTTTAACTAAACTCAGACTTCCTCTAAGAAGGATCAAGCAAATAATCTGTACTCCCATAATCAATCAAGGATTTTCCACCCAAGCAATGGTAATTACAATTATTTCCTCAAAAGTCAGTCAATAAAGTATTGAAAACTTTCGGTATCCCAATCAAGTCACACTGTCTCACACATTAAGTCTCTTCTATGACATTTAATACTGTTCAATCTAAGTCAGAAAGTACACTAAGTTTTCACCGTATGCTCGAGTTCATCAAATCCCATTAAGGTAGAAAAGACCACTATACAATTCAAATTTGAGCTTCTATCATATACTTTTCACAAGAATCAGAAAGATCCATATATATAATCATAGCGAATGCGGTCGTTTCATACTAAAGAAGAAAACACTTCAGAAATAAATCAGAGTAGCAACATTCCAGAATTATATAAAAAGAATAATAATAAGAAGACCAGAGCATAGAAATCCAAGATACGATGTTATGCCAAGAATCCAAGAATAGAATTCCTCACGGTAAAATAGTGTTTCAGAGAATACCAGAAGAAAACCATAATCAATAATCTTGAAGTCTTCTTTCGAATCGCGAAGTAAATCCTAGATTTCAAGCAAACACAACAGACAAAGATACTTTGTGCAACCTCACAGTATCATGAATGTAAAGTTTGACTAATTATTGAGTAAGAAATTAGATCATACCGGAATACTATGGACTAATCTCATCAATCGATCACTTCATTCCATATCAAATCTTTCTTTCCCGGAAATAGAGGCAACCCAAAACAAAATCTATAATTACTGAATCTCGCTTTATTCAGAAATCATGATCGGTTGTAACAAACCAGATGACACTTGATGTTTAACTTAAATTTTGCTAACAGATCAAACACTTCATAACAAAGTTAGAAATATTCCCTTTTTGTGCTTCCCAGATGTACGGAAAATCTATTATTGAAAGCGTCACACAAAATCATACGAATTAATTCTAAACTTCCCAAAATATAAAGTCTACCTTTGAATCTCAGTCGATCATAACATTTACTCAGATTTCAGAATCAAAATCAAAATCACACCAAACTCATATTACTAACAATAAGCATTTAAAAATTCTTTTACTCAACTTAGACTGAACCAGAACTGATGTTTCAATTAAAATATCCTCATACAAAAGAAAACTTTAACAACCTGACAAACTTACATTTACCACAACATTTCTCAGACAAGATTATTCCGATAGATATACTGCTGTATTAAGTCTTCAATAATACTAACTCTTCAATTCATACGTATACAATTAAGTATTTATCTCCCCAGTACAGTGGATAAATTTCATCATGTGAAATTCAAATATCCTTTCAATCGAATAACGTCAAGTCAGACTACTTTCGAATAGGTCTTTTTAAGGATACCGTTTCTTCTCGTTATAAAGTAACCCAGACGTATCATTTTTCGAAAATCACAATCACTAATTAGGGATCATAAAATCATAATCATACCGATATCTTAACCATAGCAATAGACAATATCTCAGCTTTTTATAAAGCTTTTGAACACAAAAGAAAGTCAATTATAATTCAAACAGTAATCAATGCAAAAATACAACTTCTATCGCTCAGATGAAGATACCACTATACTCTTATTCTTTGAATCAAAATTTATAGTCATCATAGACATAGTCATCTTATCAAATAGGGTCTCTTACAGATATTCCCATAATGTCATAAGAAAATCGGGGTAACGAAGCTTCGACATCTGAAGTTACACTAAATGTCAGGGAATTACAACCCATATAAGATTCAGAAAGAACAGTGCCACTCCTGAGTACAGAATTTCACAGTGACAAAAGTAATATAACCTCCACATATTCAACAGAACAATAACTAGAAGAAACAGATCATTAGCCACATACAGATTTATCCGTTGACTTTCGTATTTGCACAGTAGAACTGAATATCAGAGAGAGAGACAAAGCAATATTAGTCATAACCCAAACAGAGCACATATATCTCTGAAGATAAACATACACACAAAATGTCCAGGAGGAATTACAATAATCGTCTAACTAACACCACTACACTCAGTCATTAATACAATTTGAACATATTTTCTTCACTAAATAGGTCATTTGATCGAAGTTAACTTCTTTCTATAATAATGACTTTGCATAAACCGAATCGTCTTCAAAATTACTCAATACCTCTTTTAATACTATTTTCTTTCAAACCTCACATAAAGTCTCAAATTCAACTCATAGACAAATACACATATCATACTCTATTGTAAATAATCAATTCATTTCAGATTTCACATTCTTAATATATTCTCCAACATTTCTTTACAATCAAATACCATTCAACAGGAATAGAGAATAACCTTATACTAAATTTTCCCTCAGATTCATTCCAATCACCGTACAATAAAATCTCAAAGAGAAAAATACAATTATGCTGATTATAAACAAATCAGAATGACTATACATTCATTAAACAGTAGAGTCAAATAGCATTATCATTTCATAACAATTTCGTCAAAGAAGGAACAATCACATATGTATTTCTATGAATAGGAAATATAGAACATCCAGTGGGAACCCACATACTCTATTCCACTACAGATATTCAATTCAAATATCCTTTCAATTCACTTGTCATCCTGAATCCCATACTAATCTGTTCATTAACGAAAACTGCTCTGAAAGATTTCCCAGCAGATACATGTTCAAACATCAGTTCTAATTAAATTAATTCACCAGAACCCGTCTTTCTTCTTTTATCAGTAATAGATAACAAATTTTCAATTAGAAAATCTCTTAGAACATGTTACCATACTTTCTAACCTCAATTCATTACTAAACCACTCTGAATTTTATTTACGGAATCACTTATCTACCACAGTACTCTTTAGTCTCTCTAATAGAAACTCAATCAAATTTCATTACACAGGAACCTTATTATCAAAATATCATTGATAAGGGGGTGAGGTCGTTAAGCCTCTAAGGGGACTCTCTATTTACACATGTAACTTAATACACGTAATATTATCACAATACTATCACACTGGCACAATTCACTTCATGTTATTTCTTACACATCATTTCATGTCTTTCCAGAATTGAACATATCACAAACACATATAGTCATTTCAATGACATTTCAGTTAAATCAACAACAAATCAGTCAGAAACATCATCACAACTCTAACATAATCATTCATAGGAGCTGGGGAATATCACACTGTCACACTATACTTATGGCATGTATAGACAAACTACCACACTTGATACATTAATTCGAGAATCGGCTAAACCATGCTCTGATACTAATTAAAATGTAACACTCGTATACCCGAGACCGTCGCCGGAATCGAGTACAGAGTGTTACCGGACTTAAACCGACCTTTACAGAATTTAACTCAAAAACAATCACAGAATCACATACAGATTCACCCTTTATGACCCTTATTGAGGGTTTTGGACATAATACGAACTTTACAGACGAGTAGGATTCAAATCCTATCAAATCGGTTACCCAGTAAACTTTTCATACGAAAACAATGTCACACGCCCGTGTGACTCTTAGCACGATCGTGTTGTGAGACCATGCGGTATTTACACGCCCATGCCAGGCACCCGTGGCTGAAACTGACCAAACAGACAAGGCCACTTCACACGCCCATTTGGAGGCCATGTACTCCCATACGGTTGAGACACACGGTCGTGTCTGCTGCCCGTGTGGTACACTAAATACATTATTCAGGTTCAAGGGAGGCACAGTTTGAGCGCACGCCCGTAGGGATGGGCCGTGTATCGCCCACGGCCTAGGCACGCCCGTTGCATCCGACCATGGAGTAGTCTGTTAAATCCCACACGGCCATAGCACACACCCGTGCGCCTTGCTAGGCAGGCCGTATTAGGCTATCTACCAAGCCTTGACCTTTCAAACTCACAAGCATTTCCATATACAATCAAAGCAAATAATTCTTTACTTATACAAACATTTACTTCTATATACCACATTAGAAACATAGTGCTTATAAGCTTACAAATTGACTATACATATCCATAACCTTTATACATGCCATAAACTTACGCTAGAAACATAACATACTTATAAGTCTTGATAGTGTGAAGCTTACTCCAAAGACTCGGCTCCCAATCCAACCGTTTTCATACACTGAAAGGGAGAAAAGAATAGAACAGAGTAAGCTATAATAGCTTAGTAAGTCGTATGCAAATTAAAGCAATGAACATTACAAATTATCAATTTCTTCATAACAATTATTACTACATATCATTTTATACTCAACTTACTCTTTTGGACACATTTCACATACCAATCATATGTGTGCTTAACCGTACTAATCTCAATGTACAGAACTATTTCATGTCACCTGTAGAAACACTTCATCATAGTACAGATAAACTAATCCCATTGAGCAGATTCGGAATATGACCATATATTCAGAGGTTAGCATCGAAGTGCCTCACAGACATGGCAAAGCCATGAGGTAGCCGGAGCTACTAACAGAGGGGTAGCCAAAGCTACATCATAGAGGGGTAGCCGAAGCTACATCACAAAATGGTAGCCAAAGCTACATCACAGAATCAGAACAGAAGTTACCTCGGGCCTGCTCATATAAGCTGATAGGTGTTTGCAACACATGCTAGACCACCTAGCACTCGGGAACTATATCAGACAGAATCAGAATCCTCCAGTGACATGTCACTTATATCAATGTCTATTCCTACTTGCTCAATAGGGATTTTACAGACAATTTATCATTATCACAATTTTGGAGATATAACAACTGATTAGCCGAATAATTTCAGAAGCACATCAAATGACCAATTGTAATTTATTGTACTTACTTTAATTCCACATTTACAGATATATATATATATATATATCATATTTCCAATCATATCATAATCCACATATCAATAGTTCTACAAATACATCTAATTACCAATCGGAAGTTCACAAAACATACCTTATTCTTAGAAATACGGAAGTATACCGGATTTTTAGTTATTTCATAATTTACATATCAATATAAACAGTCAATCATGAATTGACAATTATATTTTAGCAAATATGCTAGAATTTACATACAACTTACCTGAATAACCAACGGATTAAATTCTCGAGATTTAGTCAAGAACTCTCTTTTTCCCCATTCTCGGGCTTACCACAAACAGAGTACAATTTATCAACAATTTATTCATTTACGGACACAATTCATATTTTGGGTAAATTTTCAAATTTACCCCTCAACTTTCACTAATTTACAAATTAATCCCTTTGCTCAAAAACTCATTTTCTTTATTCCATGGGCTTAATTAACCAATTTTCACAATTAAAAAACTAAATTTATCAATAATTAACACATTTAGAAATAATTTGTAAACTTTACAAATTAGCCCCTTTTTATGAAATTATAATCGGTTCCATCCAAAATTATTCCCAAAAAAATGCATATAACATCTTAAGCTTTCATTTTCTACCATTAACCAACCAAAAACACCTATATCACAAATGGGTATATTTTTGAACCCCAATATTTCTTGAAAATAATGGTAGAATCATGCAATTCAAACTTAAATGATCATGAAAATACGAAAATAACTGAAAACGGAACAAGATTGCACTTACTATTGAGCTTAGAAAAGCAAAACAATCCCTAGCCATGGAGAAGAAGAAGAATCGGCAGCCATGGGGTTTGTTTCCATGGAGAAGATGATGTTTTTATCATCTATTTTGTCTTTTTCCTTCTAAATGACAAAAATACCCTTAATGACATAACTAACAAATGTTTGTAGAAATGCCCTTTTGTGTCCATGCTATCAACTAATGGTCCATTTTCCATTTAAAGACTTCTTATTCAAACCCCCATTTCAAATAGGTACTTATACTCTATATCTCATATTTTGCAATTAATGCAATTTAGTCCCAATAATAAAATTGGACACTTTATCGATAAAATTTTCAAACAGAAATTTCACATCAATAATCAATGCAACAAATATTATCAGAAATTCACACAATTCAAAATTTTTACTTCGGATCTGTGGCTACGAAACTACTATTTCGACTAGACCCTATTTCAGGCTGTTACAGCGTCGGTCTTCTCCTTCATCACATCTTGCAAAATTTCGTTAGACAAATGCAGATGTAACTGTGTTAATGCCTTTCGACCCTTACGCTTCTTCTCTTCATCCGTTAATGTTGAAGGCATCTTATCTATCCCTAGCAGGGCTTCCTCTAGATCCATCTGCGCAAGAACTGCTTGCTTCTTAATCTGCCACAACGCAAACCTGGTGTTGCGATCCAACAGCGAAATTTTAAACTTTAAAGATACCATTACCGTGATCAAGATGAAAAAACCCGACAGCTCTGATACCAATTTGTGAAAAATATATAATGTCGGTAATGACAAAATATCGCAAAAATAAATAAAAAATAAAAATAAAATAAAGAACACACAGATTTTACGTGGAAACCCTTTCGGAAAAAAACCACGGGTAGAGGAGAAGAAAATTCACTTTGCAAGAATTCGAATTATTACAAGAGGAATAGACTATGTCTATTTATAGACTTGTAAAGCCATATTCTAGTAGGATTGAAACACCTTATCCTAATCAATATAAAATAGATGGAGTTTAATAAGGTTTAAAAAACCTTATTCTAAAATAAAATAAAAGAAGTCTAGTTCTATTTGGATATTACTCTTATTTTATTTTCCATCGTATTTTATTTAAATAAGAATTTGGGTCACTTAATTCTAACAGTTACAGCTTTATCAAAGTTCAACATTGTGATGATTAGTAGTGGGAAACAATTTAGATATACACCGTCTTGTAATTGGGTTATCATCGATAAATGTGTAAATCAAAAAATATTATTGTTAATTAAAGTAGTGTAATGGAGGAAACCATCGTGCTTGAGAAGCCTAATTAGTGGTATTACTTATTAATAAAGTTAGAAATAGTTGAAACATGGTTAACAGAATCATCAATTCTGATTTAGCCTGAGTTGAGAAAAAGGTTTATGTTTTTCAATTAAGTGTTATTGCATTTTTTGAGTATAAATATAAGTAAAATGTAAAGTGATGGTTCATGTTTTTATACAGTTAATAACACATTAAAAAGAACTGTTCAACCAGTGAATTAGAGACGGTCACTTTTATGTTCGTATTGAGAATTTGGTGATATCGTTTATTTGACGAAAGATATCACATGTTCTCTGATTTCAAGGATTAAAGTATCGACTGATATAGAAAGATCTAAAGTTGAGATAGTGTTAGAGACTCGAGCTATCGGGAGATCGTGAGTAGTTATTAATTGATCTCTGGAAAAGCTAATGTAATTATAGATGCTAAATGTAATAATCTTTGTTTATGTTGTGAATGGGTTACACGATTAATTTTAATTGATGAGGATCTGATCTTAGCTATATTGAAAGTTAAAGCGATGGTCTTCCTTGCGAGTTAGAGAGGCTCAGGAATGTGGTAGTAAATGAAATTGCGTACAAATGAACCAAGAGCTTATACAAAGGTTTTGTATAAGGCTCAGAAGTAGCACGTCTATTTATTCAAAGGCAGTGAGGTGAGCAGTTAGATGTTTTGGTGATTGAGTATATACCATGATATTTTTGAATTTATGTTCAGATGTCTATTTGTTAGCAAGTAAGCCAAACATCAAGAGCACTCAGAACTATTGTAGTCAGTGATAATACTAGTGTGCTATAGATAGAATCACTATAGATTCGTATCGGGACTACTTCCATCCTCGAAATGGATGATGTTGCTAGAATGTTGATCATTTGATGAAATTCACATGAATGTTTCAATAGGTATCAAGTTCTTATTTGACAGATTAACTGAGTATATGTGTTACTGAGAGAATAATTTAGATATTTGACGATATGCTCTGACACTATGTGCTAAAATTCAAAGCTTGTTGGAAGGAGATATATGAGGTTAAATCGATTTGTGATTTTGAGAAATTAGTGGAGCTGTTTCATGAGAATTGGAAACAACTTCTTTTGGTAAGATTTTCGGGGACGAAAATCCCTAAAGGGGGAGAGTTGTAATATTTCGAATTAGGGCCAAAACAGAATAGGGGTTTTGAAAACCACAAATCTGAAGTAGAAAAATTTATTGCGATTAAGTTTTAATGTTGACTATGTGATTAAATGCTAGTGTGAAATTTTCGCTAAGAAATTTTATCGATTGGGTGTCCAATTTGATAATTAAGACTAAATTGCAATATGTGAAAAATGTGAGTTCTAGAAGCTAAGGTACTTATTTGTAATGGGTTTTTAAAGTGGAGGTCCTTAAATGGAATTAGACCATTATATTTCAAGATGGACAAAAATAGACATGGAAGGATAACATACCAAAGGTTTTAATGAAGGACATTTTGGTCATTTGGTAATTAAAAGAATTAAAAACAGAAAATCAAGCCAAATTGTGTCCATCTTCTTCACCAAGGCCGAATGTAGCATGGAGACACCATGGCTAGGGTTTGTTCATCTTTCAAGCTCAATAGTAAGTGCATCCAAGCCCCGTTTTTAATATTCTTCACATTTTTGAGATTCTCGTAACTCGTTTTAGCTATTTCTACCATTATTTTGAGCTAGGATTTGTGTTTAAAAATTTACCCATGGATGACATGCATGTGTTTTGATGTCTAATGGTAGAATATGAATGCTCGGTGTGTAATAAACGACTTTTACTAAGTGATTTTCGATGAAATTGCATAAAAGGACTAGTTAGTAAACAGTTATAAAATATGTGTAAATGTGTGAACAAGTGCAAATTGTGGGCTGCTATAGTCATAAAATGGTTCGGTTAGGCCTAAAATACAAGGAAATTGAATAAAAATCATTTTACGAGCTTAGGGACAAAAGTGTAAATATGACAAAGTTTAGGGACAAAAATGTAATTTTTGTCAAAATGTGAATTTGGGTCAATTTGAGTAGCATGATGAATAAATGAGTTAAATATATTATTGTAGATCAAGGAAGACAAAATTCGGGCTTAGAACGGGGGAAGGACAAGGTTTTGGACTAAAATGCAAAATTTAATATTTGGACCGAGGTAAGTTCGTATGGTAAACATCAATGTTTATTTGTTAATGTATGAATGACTTATGAATTTAATTATATTATTTGATGTACAACGAAAATCTAATGTTCGAAACTAGTGAATGCAAAGTTGAATACTTTCGTTCCGAACCAAAAGATGAATTGACGGAGAAGTCCATGACACTTAAGTGAAATAAGTCCATGGCATTGTGCTAAGTGAAAGAGTCCACGACACCTAAGTGAAATAAGTCCATGGCATTGTTGCTAAGTGAAAGAAGTCCAAGGCACCAAAGTGAAATAAGTCCATGGCATTGTGCTAAGTGAAAGAAGTCCATGGCATCTAAGTGAAATAAGTCCATGGCATTGTGCTAAGTGAAATAAATCCATGACACCTAAGTGAAATAAGTCCATGGTATTGTGCTAAGTGAAATAAAACCATGGCATCCAAGTGAAATAAGTCCATGGTATTGTGCCAAGTGATATAAGTCCATGTCATATAAGTGAAGTAAGTCCATGTCATTGTGTTAAATGTGTATAGCTCAAGAATGAGCCTATGTGAAACCTTGTGAAATGAAGTAGCTTTGGCTACAAGTATGGCTCTATGGAAAACTTTCGATGTATCCGTTATTACTCCGATGTGTTCAACGGGTAACTTAGAAATGAGAATGAGTATCAACTGGTAAGTAAATTATGAGGTAATACCATTATTGAATCGAATGGAAATCGAATCAAGTGATGGATGAGTATTGGTATTGAATTGTGTATTGATGAAAAAGTGAAATGAAATGAATTGCTATTGAATTGAAATTGAGAAATGAAATTGAAAGAATGAACCAAAGATTCATGTCGTGAATGAAGCTCAAATTTGATGATATATGATAACAATCGATGAATTACTAGTGTTGAAAAATTGAAATTAATACAAAGAAAACATGAAAGAGTAAAATTAGCAATTAAACAGTTTTGGACAACATCAGTTGTGTGAGTTTGAAAAATCACCAAAAATGATAGAAATTGAATTAGAGGCTGAATAAGATACAAAATTAAATACTATTGAGTCTATTTTTATACAAAAGAAACGGTATAAGCAAAAGAACTTCATATTATGAGATATTTGCATTTTTGTTAGACAAAGTCAGAATGATTTTGGAATCCCTTGTTTTGACATTGGAAAATGATTAAAAATTGTTAAAAAATAATTATTGGTTATAATTTATATGCTTAAAATACTTAATGAGTCCATTTTTAAAAGAAACAAATGAGAACATCATTCAAATCTCGAATGAGGAGATAATTTATTTTTAGTGAATAGGGGTTGGAACTGTCAAATAGTGAAATAGGGGAGACTTTAAAGAATAAACTGCACTTATTGGCTAAACCAAAAATTTTCTGCATATGTAAAAAAAATAACAATTGATTAACATGCTTTTAAAAATCCCCATTATATGCTCTCAAGATAATACTGTCACTATTGCATAAAATTTCACTATTCAATTATGTTCATCTCAAGCTGTTTACTCGAGCCACAGTCACTAAATTATTTTTATCCGGAGTTTTTTGGTTTAGCCAATGTACTCAGGTTAGCTCGGGTTGGAAGTCGCTGGAGAATTTATCACACTATCAAACTTATAATTTAGGTATTGATGATTTTTATACTAAGGATTATAGCATGTAGGGATCTTGGTCATTTGTATGTGTCATATCTGGATTTAGCCTAAAATGTTGGCCTATAATATTTGATAGTTTGTTTGTGTAAGACCAATGATGTTGGCTAATATTGGCCACGCTATAAGTTTACGATGATGCATTTTTGTGGATGCGCAAGCTTACATGAATTGGTTAAATGATGTGTGAATATTTGGATGCTTAATACTGTCATGTTATGTGTTGATAAATTTGGTATAAGTGTGTAAGTGTTTTTGGTTGAAAAAGGGCTTGGTAAATAGCCTAACTTTCATTCACACAGATGGCCACACGACATAGCACATGGGCGTGTGACTTGGCTGTGTGACCCTAAAAGAAAGATGACATCATAAACAGAGAGTTACACAGGTGGAGGACATGGGCGTGTCCTGAGCCACACAGGCGTGTGTCACCACAACGGCCTGCCCATATGGACGTGTAACCCTCCAAAACAAGAAAATTTTTTAAATGATGCAAAAAGTTTTAAAAGTTCTCAGTTTAGTCTGTGACCATTTTCAAAGTACATTTTGAGCCTCGTAGGCCCATTTTAGGGACTTCTTGATATAATATAAAAGTTTTAAATTTTAAAAGAAAATTTATGTCTCGAATTTGTTCAGTTGCAACCGTTATTGTCTGGTAATGCCTTGTACCTTGTTCCGGCGTTGAACACGAGTAAGATGTGTTACAGAAACCTAAATATGGTGCATGATTTTGAGCACCTATTAAGAAAATAAACAAAACTGGTGGAGAAGATTAAAGGATTACTTGACTAAGAACAACCATAATAACTAAAATTTAGTTCAAAATATAATAACCAAGTCTTGAAAAGATAATTAAGAAACATAAACGACAAAAATAAAGATAAAAATAAAAATAAAATAAATGGACTCAAAGGTCCTCATCATCAAACGCATCAGTGTCGTGAGTCATCGGCGCTAGAGGAGAAATATGAAAATGGTGTCAAATCTACTACAATGTCGCCTCAAGGTTGTCAAACCTCTGAAAACATTACTGCTTGAAGCGAATGAGACTCTCAGACATGTCTGTCAAAGTAGCAGCAGTGTAACAGCCCACTTTATACCCTAGTCAGAACAAGTGGTTTTGGGACCACTTAACCGAGTCAAATTATTAATTTTATGGCTTTAATATGTTTTACAACGTGATAGAATTACCGTGTGAAAGTTTCGTTTAGAAATTTTATTGTTTGACTAGTTAATTTGATAAAAAGGATTAAATCGCGTAAAGCGATAAATTAGAGTTCTATTTTATAAATGGCTTATTTGAGCATGGCTTTATAAAAGGAGGTACTTGCATGGCAATTATGCCATTTTTATTTGGAGTAGTTGGTGATGGACCATTATGTCCATATTTTATAAGGTTTTATGATAATTTTACAAAGGGTAAAATGGTCAAATGGCTTTACAATATGTTTTAATTAAATAAAACAAGAAAAATGGCTTCATATTTCTTCTCTTCCACCGATTCTTCAAACAAAACAAGGATTTTAAAGCCTTCAAACATTCGGCTACTATTTTGCTAAATTGAGGTATGTTTTGACTTCTATTTTTTGTAATTTTTACGTTTTTGAGATCGTTGCTTCGTATATTAGTCGACCCGTACCTCAATTTCTGATTTTGTGAATATCCTTGAAAAATGCCATTGATGAATCCTTGATATATTGATAGATTTTGATGAATTATTGTATAGTATGTGAGAAAATACAAGAATTTTTAAAGTAAATTTTGATGTAAACGAGTTTAAGGATTTATTTGCAAAAAGATAGAATTTTTTTTGAGGTTAAATTTATGATTAAATGATAAAATATGTACTTATAGGGACTATATGGATATTCGGCTAGGTGTATTGAGGTCCTTGATGTGTAAATTGTCATTTTTTTGTTTAAAGGACTAAATTGCAAAGTAGTTGAAATTATGAGGGCTAATTTGCAAATATGTTAAAATATATGTTTTGGATTGAATTGAATATGTGATTTATTAAATAGCTGAATTTTGCATTAATTTAGATAAAGACAATCGAATCCCGGAACTTGATCGGGGAAAACGAAAAATAGACGAGTTGATACGGGATTACAAGGTAAGTTCGTATAATGAATTTAATGTATATATATATGTTCATACGTATTGTTATTTGAAAATATGAAATGCTAGATGATTAAATAGCCTAATGGAACGAGTATATATGAAATTGAAATAGAAATGTTAAATTGTTACAAGTGATAAATTGAATACCGAGCCCCGTTAGAACCGTAGAAGTCGATAGGACACAAGTGACATGTCACTAGGGCTACAGGGTGGTTCGAGCTCCTGCATTTGTTGCGGACTCACCACATGCTCATGAGCTACAGGTTTATCCTTCGGGATTACATGTTCAGCCTACGGGCTTACTGATTATCCTTCGGGATTACATGTTCAGCCTACGGGCTTACCAATTATCCTTTGGGATTATATGTTCAGCCTCCGGGCTTACCGTACAGGCTCGAAAGAGCATATATGATGCATTGACGGATTACAGGTTATATGTATATACACTGTGTGTGTATCACCCGAGTATCTTTCGATGTTCTTATAGGTTCAACGGGCAATACCGATACATGTTACAAGAAACAAATTATATGGTACATGTGTATAAGAGATATATGTCATATGTATTACATGAATGTTTTGACATATGAAACCTGAACTATATGTTCCTCATAAGTCAAAGCTGTATAAGAACTATGATGTTGTATGTGCCTATAGATGTGAATTACATGTTATACTCTTATATGAGATTGATTATGAAGTGATATGAACTAACATGAATGAGATTGTGTAATAGGCTATATGGTCATGTGATTGAAATAGCCTTACTTATATGGATTACCATATTGAATCGGTAAGTTTAATTTCATGTTATATGGACTTACTAAGCTTTAGAAGCTTATTCCGTTGATTTCTTTCACTGTCTTTTAGATTCGGAAGCTAGCTCTGATATCGGATGAGTTGGGGATCGCTATCACACTATTGATAAAGCTTCGGTACTTTTGAGTATTTTGCAAACGTTTGGTCATGGCATGTATAGGCTAGTATTTTAGTGAACATGATATATTTTGGTAAATGATCAAGCTATGAGATGTGGCTTGGGTCATATATGAATATAATCAAGTATTTGAGTTGTTCTTTGGCTATATGTGCTTATGGAAAGATATGTGATTTTGATGAGACTATAAGCTTGAATATTGATATGTTTACTATGTTATATGTGCAAGATATGTGCATTGTTAGCTTAGGTGAAAGGTAAGGAATGATTATGTATATTTATGTGTGGATGAGTTCATGAATGTGGCTATTTTAGTTATTAAATTGTTATGCTTAGTGAGTGCAAGATTTATGATGATTTTGGTCAATTATATGCTTGAATTGGTTTGTTTTTGGGTGGCAATTTGGCTTAAACCGAGCCTATAACGTGCCACACGGCCAGGGAACACGGGCGTGCGCTTCGACCGTGTGTCCCCTGCACCTTGATGTTTTGGTCAGTTTTGGTACACGGCCTAGACACACGGGCGTGTCTGGTAACTTGTAGCCGTGTGAAATTTGGCAGTATAGTCACACGGTCTGCTCTGTTTTGTACACGGGCGTGTCTGGCAGCCGTGTGATATTTGACAGTTTTGACCACGGGGTAAGGGCACGGACGTGGCTAGGCCGTGGGCGACACACGGCCTAACCCTATGGGAGTGTTGGACAGCCATGTGGGGTAAGTTAGATTCGACCACGGGCTGAAAGGTTTGGGCGTGTCTGGAGGGACACGGCCGTGTGAGAAGAACACGGGCAAGGGGCACGGCCGTGTGTCCTTAACTTAAAAATTTCGTAAATTTTCCCTATCTTTTAGCATGTTTCCAATTAGATTTCCAATAGTTATATGCATCATTTTATAATCAATTGAAGCATGCTCTGATGATTGATGATACGTGTTGGATCTTGATTAAAAAGTTTAAAATTTTACTGCTCCGATATATGTTACAAGTCCGGTAATGCCCCTTACCTATTCCGGCGATGGTGACGGGATAGGGGTGTTACATTTGGTTGGTATCAGAGCTACGGTTTAGTCGATTCTAGGACTACCGTAGTGAGTATTAGTCTAGCTATACATGCCATGTACATGAAATGTGAGAGTGTGATATCTCCTGACGTTCTCTGAAATCTATTTCATATAGTAATGGATCCGAATCGAGCTTCAGCTGACGATGTTGAAAGCAATGCGCCAGCACTTGCTGAAAGGGCTGTGCCTTCTGAATCGAACCCTGTTACGGACATTCCGGGAGAAGCTAAACAAGCTTTATTCCAAATGATGTCCGAGTGGTTTAGTGAGTTTGTGCGAGCAAACCCGGCTGCTCCGCAACCTCCACCCCCTCCCGTCCCACAACCTAACCCTGATAATGTACGAGTTGTGGATCCTCTGAGATTGAACAGACCTCCTGTCGATAAGATACGGAAGTATGGTGCTGAGGAATTTCGAGCTTCAGCAAGTGATGATACTGAGAGGGCTGAATTTTGGCTTGAGAATACGATCAGAGTTTTTAATGAACTGGCCTGTACTCCTGATGAGTGCCTGAGATGTGCTATTTCTTTGCTTCGGGATTCAGCATATCAATGGTGGAATACATTGACCTCGGTTATACCACGAGAACGAGTCGATTGGGATTTCTTCCAGACGGAATTCAGAAAGAAATAATTAGTCAACGATTCATCGATCAGAAAAGAAAAGAGTTTTTAGAGCTGAAATAGGGTCGAATGTCTGTAACTGAATACGAGAGAGAGTTCGTTCGACTCAGCAAATATGCTCGCGAATGTGTTTCTACCGAAGCAACAATGTGCAAAAGGTTCGAAGATGGGCTAAATGAAGAAATTCGACTATTAGTCGGAATACTTGAGCTGAGAGAGTTTGTAGTTCACGTTGATCGGGCCTGTAAAGTCGAAGAGCTTGCTAAAGAAAAGAGAAAAGCTGATTCTGAATTCAGAGAAGCTAAAAAAAGGTTTGTGGGTAAACCGTATCAGTCTGGATCCAAAAGATCAAAGGATTTTCATCCTCGTCCTGCTGCTTCTACGGGCACATCTATCCGAGAGAAAAGTGTTAAGACTTCTCATTCGAGACCTCAGACGACTTCTGTAGCTAATGCGGGTAGTGTGAGAATTCCCAGATCAGAGTGCAAGCATTGTAATAGAAGGCATTTTGGAGAGTGTCGACTGATGAGTGGGGCATGTTTTCAATGTGGATTGTTAGATCACTACTTGCGTGATTGTCCTGAAAGATCTGTACCTGATAGAGAACAGTCGACTAAGACAAATAATGTTGCATCGAGAGGTAGACCGTCGCAAAGTGTTGGGAACCAAAGTGGAAATCGCAATGTGGCGAGAGATGCTAATGTGAAATCTGAGATACGTACTCCTGCGAGAGCTTATGCAATACGTGCACGCGAGGAAGCCTCGTCGCTTGATGTTATTACCGATACTTTTTCTCTCTATAACACTGATATTGTTGCGTTGATAGATCCTGGATCAACTCATTCCTATATCTGTATGAAATTAGTGTTTGAAAAGAATTTACATGTTGAGTCTACTGAATATGTAGTTAAAGTATCAAATCCGTTAGGAAAGTCTGTGTTAGTTGATAAGATATGTAAGAAATGTCCGTTGATGACTCGGGGATATTGTTTTCCGGCTGATCTGATGCTCATCCCTTTTGACGAATTCGATGTAATACTGGGAATGGACTGGCTAAATGTGCATGAAGCTATTGTGAATTGTCGAAGTAAGAGTATAAAATTGAAATGTCAGAATGGTGAGATTTTTCGGATTGAATCAAATGATTCGAATGAATTACCGATAGTGATTTCTGCCATGAGGGCTCAGAAGTATGTTAGAAAAGGCTATGATGCGTATTTAGCGTATGTGATGAATTCTAGCAAGACAGAATTAAAAATTGAGTCTGTACCAGTTGTTTGTGAGTTTTCAGATGTTTTTTCGGAAGAATTATCGGGTTTACCGCCGATTAGAGAAGTTGAATTTGGTATTGAATTGTTACCGGGCACTACTCCGATATCGATTGCTCCATACAGGATGGCACCAACTGAGCTAAAGGAGCTGAAAGCACAGTTACAAGAATTGACGGATAGAGGTTTCGCGAGACCGAGCTTTTCACGTTGGGGTGCTCCCGTATTATTTGTGAAAAAGAAAGATGGATCAATGAGAATGTGTATTGATTATCGACAGTTGAATAAGGCGACAGTGAAGAATAAATACCCTCTTCCGTGGATTGATGATTTATTCGATCAGTTGAAAGGAGCTACTGTATTTTCAAAGATTGATTTGAGATTGGGTTATTACCATTTGCGAGTTAAAGATTCAGATATACCGAAGACTGCTTTCAGAACACGATACAGACATAATGAGTTTCTGGTCATGCCTTTCGGTTTAACAAATGCTCCGGCAGTGTTTATGGACTTGATGAATCGTATTTTCAGACCGTATTTAGACAAATTTGTTGTAATATTCATTGACGACATTTTGATTTATTCGCGTGATGAGGTAGAGCATACTGAACATTTGAGAACTGTGTTACAAATTCTGAGAGATAAGCAGTTGTTTGCCAAATTCAGCAAATGTGAATTTTGGCTTCGAGAAGTCAGATTTTTGGGTCACATTGTTTCTGCGGAAGGCATCAGAGTAGATCCGAGTAAAATATCTGCTATTATAGACTGGAAACCCCCGAGAAATGTATCTGAGATTAGAAGTTTTCTGGGATTAGCGGGATATTACCAAAGATTTGTTAAAGGATTCTTGATGATTGCAGTGCCATTGACCCGAATGCTACAAAAAGATGTGAAATTCGAGTGGACTGATAAATGTCAGCAGAGTTTCGAACAGTTGAAAGCCCTGTTAACAGAAGCTCCGGTTTTAGTTCAACCTGAATCTGGCAAAGAATTTGTTATATACAGTGATGCATCTATTATCGGATTGGGTTGTATATTGATGCAAGACGGGAAAGTCATAGCTTATGCTTCCTGACAATTGAAACCGCACGAGAAGAATTACCTGATGCATGATCTTGAGCTAGCTGCTATAGTTTTTGCATTAAAGATTTGGCGGCATTACTTATACGGTGAGAAATATAGAATTTTTACCGATCATAAAAGTCTGAAGTATCTGATGTCATAGAAAGATTTGAATATGAGACAGCAGAGATGGCTCGAACCACTAAAAGACTATGAATTTGTAATTGATTATCATCCAGGGAAAGCTAATGTTGTGGCTGATGCGTTAAGTCGAAAGTCTCTGTTTACTCTGCGAACTTTGAATGCTCAAATGACGTTATCTGATGATGGATCTATTCTAGCTGAACTAAAGGTTAAACCATTGATTCTACAGCAAATCTGTGAAGCTCAAAAGACTGATCCCGATCTTAAAACTAAACGACTTCACTGTGAGTCTAATTCTGATTCTGACTTTTCTATAAGGAACGATGATTATTTAATGTTCTGAAATAGAATTTGCATACCGAAAAATAGTGAACTCATTCAGAAAGTTCTGCACGAGGCACATGACAGTCGATTTTTAGTTCATCCGGGTAGCACTAAGATGTATAACGATTTGAAACAGCAATACTGGTGGTCAAGAATGAAACGTGACATATCAGAATTTGTATCGAAATGTTTGATCTGTCAGCAAATTAAAGCTGAACATCAGGTACCGTCTGGTTTATTACAGCCTATTATGATTCCGAAATGGAAATGGGACAGGGTCACTATGGATTTTGTATCTGGACTACCTCTGTCTCCGAATAAGAAAAATGCAATCTGGGTTATCGTTGACAGATTGACGAAGTCTGCACATTTTATATCGGTACGTACTGATTATTCTCTGCATAGATTGGCGGAATTATATGTATCTGAGATTGTGCGATTACATGGTATACCATTATCCATTGTATCCGATAGAGATCCGAGGTTTACCTCGAGATTCTGGAAGAAGTTTCAAGAGGCTTTGGGAATGAAATTGAGTTTCAGTACAGCATTTCATCCCCAGACCGATGGTTAGTCTGAAAGAGTTATTCAGATTCTGGAAGACATGTTACGGTGTTGTATTCTTGAATTCGAAAGTAATTGGGAGAAATACTTACCTCTGATAGAGTTTGCATACAATAACAGTTTTCAGACGAGTTTAAAGATGGCTCCATATGAAGCATTATATGGTCGTAAATGTCGAACACCGCTATACTGGACGGAATTGAGTGAGAGAAAGTTACATGGGGTTGATCTAATCCGAGATACGGAAGAAAAAGTAAAAGTGATACGTGATAATTTAAAAGCAGCTTTAGATAGACAGAAATCATACGCAGATTTGAAACGGAAAGAAATAGAGTTTCGGGTCGGAGACAGAGTATTTCTGAAAGTATTACCGTGGAAGAAAATTCTTCGTTTTGGTAGAAAAGGGAAGCTAAGTCCTCGTTTTATCAGGCCGTATGAAATTGTGGAACGAATTGGACCTGTAGCTTACCGATTATCGTTACCGTCTGAGCTTGAAAAGATTCATGATGTATTTCACGTTTCAATGCTTCGACGATACCGATCTGATCCGTCTCATGTCATTTCTCCCATAGATGTGGAAATACAGTCTGATCTATCGTACAGGAAAGAACTGATTAGAATTCTGGCTCGGGAAATCAAAGAATTGAGAAATAAGCGTATAGTACTTGTAAAAGTTCTCTGGTGTAAGCACGGAATAGAGGAAGCTACGTGGGAACTCGAGGAAACTATGCGAAAACAATACCCAAATCTGTTTATTGGTAAGATTTTCGGGACGAAAATCCCTAAAGGGGGGAGAGTTGTAACAGCCCACTTTATACCCTAGTCGAAACGAGTGGTTTCGGGACCACTTAACCGAGTCGAATTATTAATTTTATGGCTTTAATATGTTTTACATCATGATAGAATTACCGTGTGAAAGTTTCGTTTAGAAATTTTATTGTTTGACTAGTTAATGTGATAAAAAGGATTAAATCGCGTAAAGCGATAAATTAGAGTTCTATTTTATAAATGGCTTATTGAGCATGGCTTTATAAAAGGACGTACTTGCATGGCAATTATGCCATTTTTATTTGGAGTGGTTGGTGATGGACCATTATGTCCATATTTTATAAGGTTTTATGATAATTTTACAAAGGGTAAAATGGTCAAATGGCTTTATAATATGTTTTAATTAAATAAAACAAGAAAAATGGCTTCATATTTCTTCTCTTCCACCGATTCTTCAAACAAAACAAGGGTTTTAAAGCCTTCAAACATTCGACTACTATTTTGCTAAATTGAGGTATGTTTTGACTTCATTTTTAGTGATTTTTACGTTTTTGAGATCGTTGCTCCGTATATTAGTTGACCCGTACCTCAATTTTTGATTTTGTGAATATCCTTGAAAAATGCCATTGATGAATCCTTGATATATTGATAGATTTTGATGAATTATTGTATAGTATGTGAGAAAATACAAGAATTTTTAAAGTAAATTTTGATGTAAACAAGTTTAAGGATTTATTTGCAAAAAGATAAAAAAAATTTTGAGGTTAAATTTGTGATTAAATGATAAAATATGTACTTATAGGGACTATATGGATATTCGGCTAGGTGTATTGAGGTCCTTGATGTGTAAATTGTCATTTTTTTGTTTAAAGGACTAAATTGCAAAGTAGTTGAAATTATGAGGGCTAATTTGCAAATATGTTAAAATATATGTTTTGGATTTAATTGAATATGTGAGTTAGTAAATAGCTGAATTTTGCATTAATTTAGATAAAGACGATCGAATCCCGGAACTTGATCGGGGAAAACAGAAAATAGACGAGTTGATACGGGATTACGAGGTAAGTTCGTATAACGAATTTAATGTATATATATATGTTCATACGTATTGTTATTTGAAAATATGAAATGCTAGATGATTAAATAGCCTAATGGAATGAGTATATATGAAATTGAAATAGAAATGTTAAATTGTTACAAGTGATAAATTGAATACCGAGCCCCGTTAGAACCGTAGAAGTCGATAGGATACAAGTGACATGTCACTAGGGCTACAGGGTGGTTCGAGCTCCTGCATTTGTTGCGGACTCACCACGTGCTCATGAGCTACAGGTTTATCCTTTGGGATTACATGTTCAGCCTACGGGCTTACCGATTATCCTTCGGGATTACATGTTCAGCCTACGGGCTTACCGATTATCCTTCGGGATTATATGTTTAGCCTCCGGGCTTACGGTACAGGCTCGAAAGAGCATATATGACGCATTGACGGATTACAGGTTATATGTATATACACTGTGTGTGTACCACCCGAGTATCTTTCGATGTTCTTATAGGTTCAACGGGCAATACCGATACATGTTACAAGAAACAAATTATATGGTACATGTGTATAAGAGATATATGTCATATGTATTACATGAATGTTTTGACATATGAAACCTGAACTATATGTTCCTCATAAGTCAAAGATGTATAAGAACTATGATGTTGTATGTGCCTATGGATGTGAATTACATGTTATACTCTTATATGAGATTGATTATGAAGTGATATGAACTAACATGAATGAGATTGTGTACTTATAGAAAGATATGTGATTTTGATGAGACTATAAGCTTGCATAGTTGATATGTTTACTATGTTATATGTGCAAGATATGTGCATTGTTAGCTTAGGTGAAAGGTAAGGAATGATTATGTATATTTATGTGTGGATGAGTTCATGAATGTGGCTATTTTAGCTATTGAATTGTTATGCTTAGTGAGTGCAAGATTTATGATGATTTTGGTCAATTATATGCTTGAATTGGTTTGTTTTTGGGTGGCAATTTGGCTTAAACTGAACCTATAATGTGCCACATGGCCAGGGAACACGGGCGTGCGCTTCGACCGTGTGTCCCCTGCACCTTGATGTTTTGGTCAGTTTTGGTACAAGGCCTAGACACACGGGCGTGTCTGGTAACTTGTAGCCATGTGAAATTTGGCAGTATAGTCACACGATCTGCTCTGTTTTGTACACGGGCGTGTCTGGCAGCCGTGTGATATTTGACAGTTTCGACCACGGGGTAAGGGCACGGACGTGGCTAGGCCGTGGGCGACACACGGCCTAACCCCATGGGCGTGTTGGAGAGCTGTGTGGGGTAAGTCAGATTCGACCACGGGCTGAAAGGTTTGGGCGTGTCTAGAGGGACACGGCCGTGTGAGAAGAACACGGGCAAGGGGCACGGCCGTGTGTCCCTAACTTAAAATTTTCGCAAATTTTCCCTATCTTTTAGCATGTTTCCAATTAGATTTCCAATAGTTATATGCATCATTTTATAATCAATTGAAGCATGATCTGATGATTGATGATACGTGTTGGATCTTGATTAAAAAGTTTAAAATTTTACTGCTCCGATATATGTTACGAGTCCGGTAATGCCCCTTACCTATTCCCGCGATGGTTACGGGATAAGGGTGTTACAAGTAGAATGACTCAGAGGTGGAGGATGAGGTGGATCCTCGTGATGTAGTGGGACCTCATCAGTAAAGTCATCTAGATCATTCTGAGGATCATAATGAATTAAGCGATACTGAGGGGATCCATGCCACGTCGTCGCTCAACCATCCTCATATATATCATGGTTGAGATGCCATGTGGGGACATCTGCCTACAAAGGTGAGTGTGGAGGACTGCTCCGGAGTATTTAGGAGGCCAAAGTATTAAGTGAGGCAAGTCACGTAAGGACCCAAATAGATAGGGCCCTTCCTGTAGTGGTTAGTCTGATGGCGAAAAGCTAGGACGATGCGATAAGCCAAGTCAAAGGTATGGCCAGTCACATGCTCTAGAGATAGTACTCATCAGTAGTGCTCACGACTCCTGTGCTCTCTCTCCGACCAGTTAAAGTGTGAGCCAAAATTGCGTGAATGTATTATAGAGCTGGAGAGAAAGATGTCGCCTTCGAGCGACTTGCATCATAAGGGGTTTGACTCATTTGAGATCGGTCCGACAGCACGAAGGTGAGTAATAGATGTGACGGTGGAGATGAGGAAAGTTATCGACACCCATAAACTCATCGGTGTAGATGCCTAAGCTACGCCAAACTCAAGGACACCCATATGTCGCACCAAGCCACCAAGTTGGAAAGTAATGGTACCGTGCTCATCGTGTGATGACATCACGCACTGAAGGTAAAATGTTGAGCAAAAATGTAAGCTCCATATATGTGGGCTCGACTACATCAAAGAAACGGTCCCATGGGATTTTAGTAATGAACCCGTAAACCTCATCAGCCAGCCAAACCTACTCCAACGCGGCCTAGTCAATGCATTGGCCCAAACCTAGTGGTCGGACGTGAAGGAGCTGAAAAATGTCATCCTGAGGGCCTACTGAAAATCTAAGCAGAGGATGGCAAGCTTCGACAGAGGCACTTGAGGAGGTTGCGCCAAGACCCTTCCACTTTTTCGAAGTGGGGACAGCGACTTTTGATTTGCCTCGTGTGTTCGTCATGGTAAATCTGCAATTAATTGATCAAATAAATTAATGGGGCAAACTAGTAAGATAGAAATGAGCTAATAGGAAATCAAAATCTAAGTGAAAGGCAACAATTAGACTAATAAAAAAATAGATTAGTAACGTAATAAAAACTTAAAAATGCAGATATTAAACGGAAATGTAGTAGGAATAAAATTATTAATAAGAGAACGAATAATTAAAACTAGAACCAATGAAATCATCCAAACAAATGTAAAAAACTACTGATTGAAAATAAAAGAACTAGGAACAAAGTGCTATAACAAAATCAAAGATAAATCCCAAATCAAATAGTAAAGAAAATAAAGGAATAAAAGTGAATTAAACAATAATAATCACTAAATAGAGTTAGAAATAATAATAAAATAGAATAATAACAAAGAGATAAGAAGTAACTAAAATAAAGAATAAGAGTAATAAATAATACATAATAAAATAAATTAAAATAAATAAAGAAGGAAATGAGGGCAAACGGTGGTAGTGAGGACCGATGATGGTGGTGGTTCGATGGCCGGAGATGTGGGGTGCAATGAAGGGTCGGGTCGTGTAGTGGGTAGCTACGGTGCGGGCTGGTGGGACGATTTGGGGAGAAGATGGGGGTACGCGTGTATGTGCAAAGGGTGAGGAAGACGGGAGTGGGAAGGGAAAGTAAGTGGAAAAAGGCAGTGGCCGGAAAAAAAGGTGGGTGGGAGTTTGCGGCGGCTAGGGTGAAGATGAGAAGAAAAAGACAAAATAAGAAGAAAAAGAAAATGGATTAGGGTTTTTAAGGGGACACGGTCATGTGAAACCCATGTTGGGCCACACGGTCGTGTCACAGGACCGTGTGGTTCTCTTTCCAGCTCGTGTTCATTGAGGAAATTAATAGCCCATTCGTCACATGGCCTTGGACACGCCCGTGTGTCCAGGCCATGTGGTCCACACAGTCGTGTCGCATGGTCGCGTATCATGTTCTTCGCTTCTCCCATGCCCGTGTAGCCTACCACACGCCCGTGTGGCTCGGCCGTGTCTCGCACACGGCCGTGTGCCTTGCCCATGTAACTCTCTGACTTGTTTTAAATTTTAAAAAAATTAAGCTCCAGGTTTCACAAGGCCTAGGACACGCCCGTGTGTTCAGGCCGTGTGATTGACACGGCCGTGTCACATGCTCGTGTGGCTTTGTCTAAGGCCGTGTCTCTGTCGATTTTTGGGGTATTTAAATCCTATTTCCACATGGCCAAGGACACACCCATGTGTCCAGGCTGTGTGGGTAACACGGACATGTCACCAGGCCATGTAACTCACTGTTTAACTCCTGTTAGAGAACACGGCCTAGGACACGCCCATGTGTCCAGGCTGTGTGGGTCAAAAACTTGCATTTAAACATGAAAAATAGAGAAAAGTAAACTCGTTAGTGGTGTTAGTACTTGGGTTGCCTTCTGAGAACCGTTTATTTAAAGTTTAAGCTTGACTTACCTCAATTTCGTATGGTCACGGTGGTTTGAGGCTTTGCAACTCCTCCTTCCTGCTATCAATTCTATCAAAATAAGGTTTAAGTTAAGTGCTATTTACCTTAAAAGTTCTGATTTTAGTATGTGTTACCTTGCCTGTACCGTATGGGAAGACATTTAGTACCGTGAAGGGAGTTGCTCTGTTTGTATTAGACTTTTAGGTGACAACTCGAGGGTCTGTTTTATCCAAAAGTACTTGGTCCCCTTCCTTAAGTTAATTTGTTCCATCTTTAATCTCATCAATGGGTCGCTTTGGGACTGTAACGTGTAGTTTTGGTTCCTCTTTGCTATATGTCTGCCATTCATTTAGTTCATGTAACACCTCAAACCCGGCCCAGACGTTATGGCCGAATCTAGTGTGCTACATCATAGTGTCAGCTAAAAAATCAGAGTTGTGTGTAAATAACTTGTCGTTAGGTAAAAACCCCTTTATGATTTGTAGAAAACTTAGTGAATTTGTAGAAAACTTAGTGAATAGAGTTCTTACTACTATCCAATTAATTTATCAAAATGTTCGCCATTGGTGTATTAAAATGATTTAAACTGCGAAAGCTTTTTAGTTAAAAACTTTGAAGTTGAGTTGTGTATCTTAAAAAAAAAACGGTTTTAGTTTTGAAAACTCGTCTTATCCTAACTGGCAGATTTAAGTAAATAAACAAAAGCCCAAATGAAAAATTAAATCCCATAAATGGCCTTATTAGAAAACAAAATCTCAACCATAAATAAAAATGAAATAGAACCAAAAGTGAAATTATCTGCGGTCGTGTGGCCATTTTTGAGTCCTACGTAGCACCAAATCGCCTAAGGCTGGGGGCTACCTGTACAGTTAAGAGAAAATGGTAAGTTTTTAAGAAAACTCAATGTGTAATTCCCCAACAGTCAGTCAGTAAACAGTATATGTAGTAACAGTCTGGGCCTGAGCCCTATTCAATAACGGTACAGTGCGGGCCTTAGCCCAATACAGTAACAGTACGGTGAAATAATATAAAAATGCAATCCACCCTAATCTAGCCGACACACCTCACTCTGTACCACCAACACACCATGTAGGGATAAAATCGACCCACCCAACCAACACACCAATATCGTAGATGAGCTACTAGTACAGTAAATGTGGCATAGCACCAGTATCAGTAAATGTGGCAAAGCCACCAGTAACAGTATAAATGTGGTAGAGCCACCAGTAGTTCCTCCGTAATAGTATCCCGATCTCATGCAGTATATCATGTCATAAATAATTTGTGTATGCAGTATGTCATGGTCAGTAACAGTCATAGTCATACCATAAATATAGTCAATCTACCTCTAGGGTATAGCAGACATGTTTATCCATTAGGGGTAAAATACTGATTTTACCCTCTAAAAGTATTTTGGTCAATTTTACCTATTTTGGGGTTTCTGATACACATATCGACCTCTTAGAAGGTCTATAGTCACTTAGAGCGACCTAGGTAACTTAAACGGTCATAATAGTATAGTAGGGCCCAAGGCCCCTTACCCGGCCCAAGTGGGCCCACATGCTCATGTGGCCCATTTAGCCAGATTCAATCATGGTTATGCGAACAACATAGTCCAGTTCAAAATTTACCATATATCATGAATTTCATTCGTGTGGGACTCACGAGCCCATTGGGCCCCATTCTGCCCATTTTAGCCCACGTGACCCAACAGCGGCCTAAGCCCACGAGAACGCTCGGATGGCCTCTACAGTCTATCTCCTATGATTTGTGGGCTTGGTTCATCGCACGAGTGATCACAAGCTCGTGAGGCCTCACATGCCAAAGTTTCGGCTTTTCTGCTTTTGCCGATTCATAGTAGAGAGGGGTATGATTACACACCTGTTTCCGAATGCCTTCGCAACACCCCTTGAGCACCAACCTACATACATTCCAAGTATGCCATCAGCCTTTTGATTGCTAATATTCATCAGCACTCAATTCCATCACTAACACTTAAGGTTAAACAAAAAACATTCTGCCTAAGCCCAAAGTAAAATAAGGCATCGTATTTACCTTAATGGGAGAGAGGTTTGATTGCTACCCAAACACTAGCGCTTCTTCACTCCACTGGAACTCTAGAACCCATCGCACATTATCACTCGAGGAAAGAATAAGAATCGTAGTTAGAGAGTAATAAAAGAAAAACATTCGGCTTTCCAGACATACAAAAGAACCGCTTTGAACACCTAAAGAAACGATTGAGAAATAAGAGAGAACACACGAGTACCTATTGATTTTTCAGAACCTTGCAAGATCGTAACCACAACACTAAAAGCAGGCACAAAAGCAAACGGCCAACACCAAAAGCAGGAAAACCAATAGAAGATTAAGAAAAGGAAAGTGAATCAATCGGTCAGGAGAAAACCCAAGAAAAAGAAATATAGGGGCAGAGGAAAACTATATTTGGCCAAGTTATGGTAAGGAAGAAAATGTTGAGAAGTAGAAGAGAGAAAAATTCAGTCAAGGCTTATCAACAAAAGAGGTAGAAGACGAAATCAAGAACCTAGAATGGGAGGGACACAAGGCATTCAGCCAAGGTAAAAAATTTGAGAGCAAGAGCCGAAAGGAGGGTTGATAGTCAGTAATTTGAAAGAAAGAGCAAAACAGAAAATGAAATTAGGGAGAAGTGTAATATTCGACTAACCAAGAGAAAAATCAATTTGCACTAATGAAACCCCAATGGTAAAACGCAATTCAGTTAACTAAGATATACAAAACACAAAAGAGAGGCAACAAAAATAGCTACCGAAAAACACCAAGACTAAATCCAAATTGGCACTAAGTGCCTATGATCGAAAGGCACCGGAAAACTCCCACTTTCGGAAAACTCTCCCAACAACACCAAAAACTGAAACTAAGGGGCCTAGAGACCTATTACAGCTCACACTCCTCCTTTATTCTACATCCCATGATTTTCTCCACATAATTCTCCCCTTATCTCTCCATGATCCACTCCCATGATCACTCCACCCCCTCCACTGTCAGACTTTCAATGAAACCTAACCACTAGCCGTCCCAACTGCAAAATAAATACCCCATAATGCTGTTCCAACACTTGAACCTGTAACACCCCAAACCCATATCCGTTGTCGAAATGGGTTACGAGGTATACTAGATAGGACATAGCTTTTAGGCAATCACAAACACACTCATACATGTAAATTGAATACTAATCAATTGCAAACTAAAATAGTCAATTTAAGCTTTTTATAAATAAATTATAAAAATTTAATCAATATATGTCCATTATAAAATCATCACCAATCAACATCAAATCACCAATCCATAATTGATCAAGCATTAGGGCATTCATATAATATAACATCATTACCGAAACTCATCGCCAAATCTTAACCAAATATACAGACAAAAGTTCACTTACAACAATACATATCATGGTCGAATAACTATCCTACTTTATTCATTAAACAATAAACACATAACCAATTCATTACCCTTTAGCAATTATAAATCAATTATCTAGTTCAATCACATAACTAAACCACAAGAATTATACTCAAATTCAATCCACCGTCATTCACACACAGCACATATAAACATTATACTTGAGATAGCATATATCAACTTAGCCATTTTCGCATGGCACTTTATACACATATCACAAAATTCAGCAAAATACATATTAGCCTATACATGCCATAGGTTCGATTTAAAACTTTTAAAAGTACCGAAAATAGACGATAGTGTGATTGACTTCACTGACGATCCCCGAGCATGTAATGATCTCAAAAATCTATAATACAAAGACAAATAAATATACACAAAGTAAGCTAATTTAGCTTAGTAAGCTATAAGCAAATATAATAACGAATGCATAATGACATTATCTTAGCAAAACCGAAACAATTTAATCTCAATCAAGAAAATATATAACCGAATCTATATCTTGTATAACATTTCATAAACTTTCATATTTCTTAGTCTTAAGGCCGAATATTTATATATTCACTAACCACCTTATCAATCACCTTCAAAATCACATTTTCATCACAAGATCAAATATATGCACATTCATATAAATGTACACATACATCATAGTTTAGTTTCATAAACTAATATCATTTGACTAAATTTAAGATTGCATTTCGTAAATATATAATTCACATTATAACATATAGAATACATAACATCATTTCAACTATCAAAACTTACTTTATTTCCAAATAGTAATCAACTTCCACATACCTGAACATATTAGTTCATTTAACATATTCGATTATTTTTATCATTGCTTGAATAAAGTCTGATAGACATAAAACCTAATATAATAGGCCGGCGCAAAGCCTACTAGGTATATAGCCTGAGATAATACACCGACACGAAGCCTGCTAGGCACAAAGCCTGATATATTACATCGGCACAAAGCCTGCTAAGCATAAAGCTTGATATAATACACTGGCACGAAGCTTGCTAGGCATAAAGCTTGATATAATATTGATACAAAGTCGGTCTTACACATAATTCATATATCGAAATTTCTATGTCACAACATGTGTATCCTAGCTCTCATTAGGGTTCGTACGGGGCTTTCGGATACTATAACTTGATAGGATCAAACTTGAAGACATTATTCCATGCATAATCACATTCGAAACTTTCATTTACGACTCATAAAAATTCTAATCAGCATGTTAAATTTACATATAATCAAAATTTAATAGCATTTATTTGGCTATAGACTTACCTCAGATATCGACGAACGATATAAATTGACTGTTCGACTATTTTTGTTTTCCCCCGATCCAAGTCTGGTTTCTTTTGTTCTTAATCTATACAATTTCAAATTAAGTTCATTCAAACACAATTTCATTCAATTTAATCCAACAACACATAAATGGGAAATTTACCAATTTACCCCTGATATTTCACACTTTTACAAATTAGTCCAATTTGCATAAATCACAAAATACTCAAAATCTCAATTCAACATGCGTAGGCCGAATGCTCATATTATCTATATAAATCCATACATTTCATTTATTTCATAATCTAGTCCTTCAATTTACCATTTTTTGCAATTAAGCCCTATTTACTCAAATTCATCAAAATCTCCAATACAAAACTTGTTAACCTATCCATATCTTTTATTTTCTAACATCAAACAACAAAAATCACAAGCTTTTAAAAATGAAAAAACTCAAAATATACATCAAAACCAGAAATTCAAGCATGGATCAGATAGTATTCAAAGCAACGAACTCAAAAACGTAAAAATTTTTAAAACTGAGCTCAAATCACTTACCTAATTGATCTTGCAAGGGCCGAATATACCAAAGGCTTTAAACTTCTTTTTTTCTTTCCTAGTTTCGGTCACTTTAACAAAAAGATGAACACATGTTTTCATTTTATGTTTTATTATACATATATTATTAATGAACTTACCTAATTAAACTTTATATAACATGGTTACTACTGTCCACCAATTTATAAATGGCTTATTCATAACATTAATGCTCCATATTATAAAAACACATGCAATTTGGCCCTTAACAATTAAACCACCAAATTTTCATTTTTCACAATTAAGCCCTTTTATTAAATCGGGCATCCAAACTATAAAATTTTCAAATAAAATTTTAGCACAAACAAATTCACATAGTATAAACACCAAAAATAATTTTAAAATATTTTTGACTCGGATTTGTGGTCCCGAAACCACTGTTCCGAATAGTATCAAAATCGGGCTGTCACAACTCTCCTCCTTAGGGATTTTCGTCCCCGAAAATCTTACCGGTGAATAGGTTGGGATAACGTTCTTTCATTAAATCCTCTAGCTCCCAAGTTGCTTCCTCAATCCCATGTTTATGCCACAACAATTCACTAATGGAATTTTCTTATTTCGTAATTCTTTAACTTTGTGAGCTAAAATACGAATCGGTTCCTCTTCATAACTCCAATCGGACTGTATCTCAATCTCTGACGGACTAATCACATGTGAGGGGTCAGATCTGTACCGTGAAAGCATCAAAACATGAAAGACATTATGAATCTTTTCTAATTCAAGTGGCAACAACAGTTTGTATGCAATAGGCCCAATCCGCTCTATAACCTCATATGGCCCAATAAACCTCGGACTCAATTTGCCTTTACGACCCAATTTGAATATTTTCTTCCATGGCAAGACTTTCAAAAACACCTTGTCTAAGATTTGAAATTCTATATCTTGACGTTTCAAATCCGCATATGATTTCTATCGATCTGACGCTGCTTTCAAACTTTTGCGGATCACTTTGACTCTCTGTTCAATTTCTTTAATCAAATCAACCCCATGTATCTTATTTTCGCTAAGCTCAGTCCAATATAAAGGTGTACGACATTTACGACTATACAAAGCCTTGTAAGGTGCCATTTTGATAGTCGATTGAAAGCTATTTTTGTACGCAAATTCAATCAGAGGCAAGTATCGATCCCATGTACCTTTGAACTCGAGAATGCAACATCTCAACATATCCTCAAGTATTTGAATGATTTTTTCGGACTAACCATCTGTTTGGGGATGGAAAGCAGTGCAAAAATGCAGTTTAGCATCATGCAGTTTCTTCTAAAACCGTGATGTAAACCTCAGATCTCTATCCGAAACAATAGAAATAGGTATGTTGTGCAATCTCACAATCTAAGAAACATATAACTCAGCAAGTTTATCAAATGAATAATCAGTACGGACCGGAACAAAGTGAGCCGATTTTGTCAATCTATTAACAATAACCTAGCTTGCATCTTTCCTGCTCGATGTCAACGGTAAACCGGATAAAAAATCCATCGTGACTCGGTCCCATTTCCATTCAGGTATCATGATTGGCTGATGCAATCCAGAAGGTACCTGATGCTCGACTTTTACTTGCTGACATATTAAACATTTCGAAACAAAGTCAGAAATGTCTTATTTCATATCGTGCCACCAATAATGCTGTTTCAGATCATCGTACATTTTCGTGCTACATAAATGAACATACAACTGACTATTATGAGCTTCATTCAAAATCATCTGAAGCAACTCTAAATTTCTCGGAACACATATTCGGTTTCTGAATCTCAAACAGTCCTCGGCATCAACTAAATACTCTAAATCAACATTCAAGTCACATTGAGCCCGCTTTTCTACTAAATCATTATTAGTTTTCTGAGCTTCACAAATCTGCTGAACAAATAACGATTTTGCTTTTTACTCAGCTATTATCGCACCATCATCGGACATAGCTATATATGCATTCATGGCACGTAAAGCAAACAGTGATTTTCGACTTAAGGCATCAGCAACAACATTAGCCTTTCCCGGATGATAGTAAATCACAAGATCATAGTCTTTTAGTAACTCTAACCACTGCTGCTGTCTCAGATTCAGATCTTTCTGACTCATCAAGTATTTCAAGCTTTTATGATTGGAATAGACGTGACATTTCTCACCAAATAGATAGTGATGCCATATTTTCAAAGCAAACACAATAACAGCCAATTCGAGATCGTGCGTCGGATAGTTCTTTTCGTGCGACTTTAACTGTCTCGAGGCATAAGTTATAACTTTGCCTTCCTACATCAAAACACAACCCAAACCATTCAAAGATGCATCGTTATGAATAACAAATTCATTTCCTGACTCTGGCTGAACTAGTACTGGAGCTTCGGTCAAAAGGGCTTTCAACTGTTCAAAACTTTTTTGGCACTTTTCTAACCACTCAAACTTAACGTTTTTCTGTAGCAACTTTGTCATTGGTGTCACAATCATAGAAAAACCTTTTACAAACCGTCTATAGTAACCAGCCAGTCCTAAAAAGCTCCAAACTTCAGAAATGTTTCTCGAAGGTTTCCAATCAAGGATAGTCGAAATCTTACTCTGATCAACCCAAATACCTGCTGCTGATACAATATGTCCCAAAAAACTGACTTTGCGGAGCCAAAACTCACATTTACTGAATTTCGTATACAACTACTTCTCTCGCAAAGTCTGTAACACAAGTCTCAAATGCTCGACATGCTGGATTTCATCACGTGAATAGATCAAAATGTCATCTATAAACACAACCACAAACTGATCTAAATACTGATAGAAGATCCGATTCATCAAATCCATGAAAACAACAGGTGCATTAGTGAGTCCGAACAGCATAACCAAAAACTCATAGTGTCTGTACCTCATTCGAAAAGCAGTTTTAGGCATATCGGAGTCTCTAACTCGCAACTAATAGTAACTTGATCTCAAATCTATCTTCGAAAACACTGAAGCCCATTTTAACTAATCAAACAGGTCATCAATCCGTGGTAACGGATATTTATTCTTTATAGTCGCCTTATTAAGCTGTCGGTAATCAGTACACATTCTCATAGTTTCGTCTTTCTTTTTCTCAAATAGAATTGATGCACCATAGCGAGAGAAACTCGGCTGCGTGAAACCTCTATCTGTCAACTCTTGCAACTGTGCTTTGAAATCTTTTAATTCAGTAGGTGCCATTCGGTACAGAGTTATCAAAATCGGATTCGTTTCTGGTACTAACTCAATACTAAACTCTACCTCTCAAATAGATGGCAAACCCGACAATTCTTTAGGAAACACATCCGGATACTCGCACACAACTGGTACGGATTCAATCTTCTTTTCGGTCAGTTTACTATCAAGCATATATGCAAAGCAAGCTTCGCAACCTTTTCTCACATACTTCTGAGCCAACATCGATGATATTACTACTGGTAAACCACTCAGATCATTAGATTCAATCCAGATAATCTCGTCGTTCTGGCATCTCAAATCAATAGTCTTTCTTTTGCAATAAACAACAGCATCGTGCAAAGTCAGCCAATCCATACCCAGAATTATATAAAACTCGTCGAATTGTTATAACATCAAATCAGCTAGGAAACATGAATCTCGAATCATCAACGGGAAATTTTTACACACTTTGTCAACCAAGACACACCGACCCAAAGGGTTTGATACTCGAATCACAAATTCAGTAGACTCAACAGGCAAAGTCTTACTGGATACTAAAGTCTCACACACTTATAAATGAGTCGAACCAGGATCAATCAATGCAATAACACTAGTATCATAGAGAGTGAAAGTACCGATAATAACATTTGGGGAAGAAGTCTCCTCTCGAGTGCGTATAGCATATGCTCTGGCAGGTGCATGGGCCTCAGATCAAACTGCTGTATCATTCATCCTTCTCTGAATGCCACTCACATTACTCATATTTCTGGGTGGTCGGCCTTGCACTGACACCTTTCCTTGACTCTCACTTTAAACAGTGTTTTGCTCGGCTAACATCGGGCACTCTTGAATAAAATGATCCATCGATCCACATTTAAAACTAGACCGATCATGCAATCTGCAATCTCCAAAATGCCATTTACCACAATCTCTGATTGATATATTTCTTACGGAACTCAGTCTGAAAGAATTCCCAAGTGACCCGCTTTTTTGGCACAACCGAAACTAAAGCGTTCCACCAATGATAGGCAGAATCATGTAGCAAAGATATGGCACATTTCAAACACTCGTCGAGTGTACATGATAATTCATCGAATACACGGATAGTATTATCAAGCCAAAATTCAACCCACTCAGTATAATCATTGACTGTGGCCCTGAACTCTTCGACCCCGTATTTTCTAATTTTATAAACAGGTGGCTTATTCAATCTCATTGGATCAATCATCGGTGGCACCACAGGTATCAGAGGTGGATTATTCAGGGGTCGGGGTTGTTGAATAGTCAGATTAGTTCGAATATACTGAGTAAGCCAATCATTCATTATTTGATAGAAGGCTTGTTTAGCCTCTCCTTCATGGCTACTTGAGGTAGGTTGAGAATCAATTGGCGCTGTCCCTTTCGGGGGAGCAAGCGCTATACTCTCAACATCATCTACTACGGCTCGATCAGGATCCATTTACTATATAAGAACAAATTTTCAAATGTCAGGAGTCATCACACTATCATAGTATAAAATATGGCATGTATAGCTAAACTCACACACGCTACGTTAGTCCTAGAATCGACTTCACCATAGCTCTGATACCAATAAAATGTAACACCCCTAACCTATATCCGTCACCGGAATGGGTTATGAGATATTACCGATAAGACATAGCTTTTAGATAATCACAAACATACTCATAAATTTAAATCGAATACTAATCAATTGCAAACTAAAATAGTCAATTTAAGCTTTTTATAAATAAATTATAAAAATTTAATTAATATATGTCCATTATAAAATCATAGCCAATAATAACAAACATAGTACTTTAACATCAAGCATATGCGCATATTAAAGTCATTACAATCATCCAAAACAATTTAAAACAAATACAACTATAAAAGATCACATGTCTTAAGAACTTATTAAAATGATATACACATTCGGCATCATTATAAAAACATCAACTTATCAAAATCTTGCTTAAATAAATAGTAGTATAAAAAATAAGTATTGCAAATCACTAACAATTTTAAACTATGTACCATCATAACGTTTTGACATTTATCCGCATATAAGTATGCAACCTACTTAAAAGCAAAACACAGCATATGACACTATTTATTTGGTCACTTTTAGAAGCGTTAGCTGAATGCCTTATGCTTTTTTACACAAAGGCATATTATTACTAAACCAAGAACAAATACAATGCAATTTATTCAGTTAAATATTTTATACAAGAAATTTATAAAGCATACATATTCGAGATACATATCATGTTTACCTACTTCATTCAACATGGAAATTTTAATTACAAGAATTGTCAAATTGTCCATTTCAAATTTAAGTAAAGCTACTATTCATGTAGCCTATTTCGCATACAATCTACTTGTCATCACCAATCAACACCAAATCACTAATCCACAATTGATCAAGCATTAGTGCACTCATATAATATAACATCATTACCGAAACTCATGGCCAAATCTTAACCAAATATACAGAAAAAAGTTCATTTACAACAATACATATCATGGCTGAATAACTAACATACTTTATTCATTAAACAATAAACACATAACCAATTCATTACCCTTTAGCAATTATAAATCAATTATCTAGTTCAATCACATAACCAAACCACAAGAATTATACTCAAATTCAATCCACTGTCATTCACACACAGCACATATAAACATTATACTTGAGATAGCATATATCAACTTAGCCATTTTCGCATGGCACTTTATACACATATCACAAAATTCAGCAAAATACATATTAGCCTATACATGCCATAGGTTCGATTTAAAACTTTTAAAAGTACCGAAAATAGATGATAGTGTGATTGACTTCACTGACGATCCCCGAGCACATAATGATCTCAAAAATCTATAATACAAAGACAAATAAATATACACAAAGTAAGCTAATTTAGCTTAGTAAGCTATAAGCAAATATAATAACGAATGCATAATGACATTATCTTAGCAAAACCGAAACAATTTAATCTCAATCAAGAAAATATATAACCGAATCTATATCTTGTATAACATTTCATAAACTTTCATATTTCTTAGTCTTAAGGCCGAATATTTATATATTCACTAACCACCTTATCAATCACCTTCAAAATCACATTTTCATCACAATATCGAATATATGCACATTCATATAAATGTACACATACATCATAGTTTAGTTTCATAAACTAATATCATTTGACTAAATTTAAGATTGTATCGAATTATAACATCTAGAATACATAACATCATTTCAACTATCAAAACTTACTTTATTTCCAAATAGTAATCAACTTCCACATACTTGAACATTTTAGTTCATTTAACATATTCGATTATTTTTATCGTTGCTTGCATAAAGTCTGATAGGCATAAAAGCTAATATAATACACCGACGCGAAGCCTACTAGATATATTGCCTGAGATAATACACCAGCACGAAGCTTGCTAGGCATAAAGCCTGATATATTACACCGGCACGAAGCCTGCTAAGCATAAAGCCTGATATAATACACCGGCACGAAGCTTGCTAGGCATAAAGCCTAATATAATATTGACACAAAGTTGTCTTACACCTAATTCATATATCGAAACTTCTATGTCACAACATGTGTATCCTAGCTCTCATTAGGGTTCGTACAGGCTTTCGGACATTATAACTTGATAGGATCAAACTTGAATACATTATTCCATGCATAATCACATTCGAAAATTTCATTTACGACTCATAAAAATTCTAATCAGCATGTTAAGTTTATATATAATCAAAATTTAACAACATTTATTTGGCTATAGACTTACCTCGGATATCGACGAACGATATAAATTGACTAGTCGACTATTTTTGTTTTCCCCTAATCCAAGTTCGATTTCTTTTGTTCTTGATCTATACAATTTCAAATTAAGTTCATTCAAACATAATTTCATTCAACTTAATCCAACAACACATAAATGGGCAAATTACCAATTTACCCATGATATTTCACACTTTTACAAATTAGTCCAATTTGCATAAATCACAAAATACTTAAAATCTTAGGCTAAATGTTCATATTATCCATATAAATCTATACGTTTTATTTATTTCACAATCTAGTCCTTCAATTTAGCATTTTTTGCAATTAAGCCCTATTTACTCAAATTCATCAAAATCTCCAATACAAAACTTGTTAACCTATCACATATCTTTTATTTCTAATATCAAACAACAAAAATCACAAGCTTTCAAAAATGGCAAAACTCAAAATATACATCAAAATCAGAAATTCAAGCATGGGTAAAATAGTATTTAAAGCAACAAACTTAAAAACGTAAAAATTTTTAAAACTAAGCTCAAATCACTTACCTAATTGATCTTGCAAGGGCCGAACGTACCAAAGGCTTTAAACTTCTTTTCTTCTTTCCTAGTTTCAGTCACTTTAACAAAAAGATGAACACATGTTTTGATTTTGTGTTTTATTATACATATATTATTAATTAAATTACCTAATTAACCTTTATATAACATGGTCACTACCGTCCACCAATTTATAAATGGCTTATTCACAACATAAATGCTCCATATTATAAAAACACATGCAATTTGGCCCTTAATAATTAAACCACCAAATTTTCATTTTTCACAATTAAGCCCTTTTATTAAATCGGGCATCCAAACAATAAAATTTTCAAACAAAATTTTAGCTCAGACAAATTCACACATTATAAACACCAAAAATAATTTTAAAATATTTTCTGACTCGGATTCGTGGTCTCGAAACCACTGTTCTGAATAGTATCAAAATCGGGCTGTTACAGAACCTAAGACCTCAAGCACACTACACATGCCACTTGCCACCACACTACTAAGCCTTTTTCTGTCTTAAAACAAGCATATTTATTTATAAAGCCTATGTGCCATTATCCAAATTCTTTTAAGAGCAAAACACAAAATTATGCAAAAGCTAAGGCTTGAACCGTAGACTTTTCAAACACTCCCAAACACACTTAAATCACTTTAGCCATTAAAGTAACCATGCACTTTGTGTCGCAATATACAAAATTACAGACCCTAAAGTTTTGGGGATATTCATGTTCTAATGTTGTCACATGAACTAGAACGTGGCTCGTTTGTGCTTTTCGAAAGTGTTTTCTGCAAAGAGGGTTGAACCAAATGATTAGTCGTATTGATAGGATTTAGAAAATCACCTTTATTACTCGATGTCTCCATCGAATTATGAGTCTGAAGAATGATAGTTTCATCACCTACACGAAGTGTGAGTTCACTTATACCAACATTAATGATAGTTCTCGCAGTTGCTAAAAAAGGGCGTCCTAAAATTAAAGGAACGTCACCATTCTCATCCATGTCTAGAACAGCAAAGTCCACTAGGAATATGAATTTATCAATTTTTACAAGTACATCTTCAATGATACCCCTAGGAAATCTAATATTTTTGTTTGCTAATTGAATGCTCATCCTAGTTTGTTTGAGTTTCTCAAGACCTAGTTGTTTAGACATTTTATAGGGCATGACGTTAATACTAGCCCCTAAATCAACTAGTGCATTATTTACATTTAAACTACCAATTAAACAAGGAATAGTAAAACTCCCTGGATCTTTTAACTTGTTGGGTAGTTTATTTTGTACGATAGTTGAGTAGACTACATTTAGCTCTACGTGCGACGAATCGTCTAACTTTTGTTTGTTTGCCAAAAGCTCTTTTAAAAATTTTAATAAGTTGGGCATCTACGAAAGAGCTTCAATAAATGGTAAGTTAATATGCAACTTTTTCAAAAGGTTAAGAAATTTATCGAATTGGTCATTTGTGCAGTCTTTCTTTGTCGCATTGGGATATGGCATATGAGGTGTATACTCTTTACTTACTGATTTTTGTTTACTGTGGCCTTCATCAACCTTACGCTTACTTACCACATTTACTCACCTTGGTTTTGGTTTGGATTCCACCAACCCTTCTTTATCTCGAACAGTAATCATATGAAGCTACTCTCTTAGGTTGGTTCAGTGTTGCTAGGTAAGCTACCTTGTGGTCTTTCTAAGTTCAGCTTAGCAAGCTGACCTAATTAATTCTTGAGCCCTTGAATTGATGCTTGCTAATTTTTAAGTGCTATTTTGGTGTTTTAAAAATAGGTTTCTGACACCAAGATGAATTTCGTAAGGATCTCTTTAAGGTTCAGTTTTCTATCTTGATGGTAAGGTGGTTGAAAGCCTAGAAAGGGTTGAGGTCTCTGGTTTCTTTGACCACCCCATGAGAAATTGGGATGATTCCTCCACCTGCATTATAAGTGTTACTATAAGGGTTATTCTAGGGTTTAGGATTGTTACCCATATAGTGGATCTATTCGTTCTTTATGCTAAGGTTGTAGGATGGATATTCTGTGTTGTTCACCCTTCCTCCATTTGTATCGCACTGCATCAAAGGATGTACCTATGTATAACCATACAAACCATCAATTTTCTTATTTAAGAGATCTTGATAACATGGTGACTACGTCGAGGTTGAAAACACCAGCTGCTTTGTTAGGCTTTATCCTCATAAGTTGCCACTGATAATTATTCAGTGACATCTCTTCAATAAACTCGTAAGCCTCTTCAGATGTTTTGTTATTTAAAGTACCATCAGCGGCTGTATTGATCAGTTGCTTAGTTGAGGGGTTCAAAACGTTGTAGAAGGTTTGAACCTATAGCCATAGAGGTAACCCATGGTGGGGGCACCTTCTCAATAGATCCTTATACCTCTCCCATGCATCATATAAAGTCTCTAAATCCATCTGTACAAGAAAAGAGATATCATTCCTCAGCTTGGCTATCTTAGCTAGTGGAAAGTACTTTAGCAAGAATTTTTTGGTCATTTGTTCCCATGTAGTGATGGACCCTCGTGATAGAAAGTTTAACCACTGTTTAGATTTATTCCTCAATGAAAATGGAAATAACTTAAGGTGAATGGCATCATCAGAAATGCCATTTATCTTAAAAGTGTTGTAGGATTCTAGAAAATTGGCCAAATGGGTATGTGGGTCCTCATCTTGCAAACCATCGAGCTGAACAAAATGTTGGATCATCTGAATGGTGTTCGACTTTAGTTTGAAGTTGTTCGTAGCAATGGTCGGTCTCACAATACTCGATTCAACCCCAGTTAAATTAGGCTTAGCATAATCATACATAGTATGAGGAGTAGGATTTTGATTTACAGGATTTACGACAACCACAGAAAGTAGTAGATTATTTTGATTTTCAGCCATCTCCTTGGTAATATTGATATCGTCCTCTTACTCTTCCTCTATATATTGTAGACTTTGCCTCGCTTCTCTTCGGTTTCTGTGAGCTGTGTTCTCTATTTTGCTATTAAAAAGTAGTGGTCCTGACGAGTTTCTTCTAGTCATAAACTAAAAAAAATACCTACTAGAAGCAAATAAAATAAAAATAAGAAAACAAATTTAAATAAAAAATAAAAAGTAAATTGCAATAAAAAATAACTAAAGTAATAAAAATCTAGTGTTCCTAATATCTTAGTCCCCAGCAACGGCGCCAAAAACTGGATTGACGACACGAAACTAACTATGATTTCGACAAAGGCAAGCGCACCTATCGAATAGTATATAGTTATGGTGAGTTTGGAATATCGTATCCACGAGGACTAAAAGTACTAGTAGTTGCTATCTTTTTATTATCTAGCCTATAATTAAATGGGTTGTTTTTTTAATCTAAAACTAAACTAATTAACTATGAACACGACAGACGGTGAAGAAAGTAATCGAATAAACCAATGATAAAGACAATACCCAAAGAAGAATCCACCTAGACTTCACTTATTATTCTGACTTTGAATTAAACGATTTATTCACTTGTCTTGATCCGTAGAAATCCTTAAATTATGTTAATATCTCTTTCAAAACTAAGAACAACTGACTTTAGGTTAATTAATTGAAATCTCTTTCTAATTAAAACCCCTATTGTGGCATTAACTCGATCTATGGATTCCCCTATTAGATTTGACTCTAATCTGGCAGATTGATGTCTTCCTATTTCTAGGATTGCAATCAACTCTGCTTAATTATGTTGGATCCACTTTTAAACAGGGACTTTTGCTCCACTAAATAAGCACATTAAACTTGAATTAATATCAAGAAAATATTAAAGCAAGAATTAAGAACACATAATTAAGAAAAAGAATAAATATTTATCATATAATTCAAAAAATTAAATAATAAGATCCACCGTAGGTTTCACCCTCCCTAGGTATTTAGGGAGTTTAGTTAATAATTTGGAATAACATCATCATAAAGTTAGAAAATCAACGAGACATAAAAAACCCAAATAAACTTCAAGCGAAACTTGAATGGAGATATTCAATCTTGTAGTAAATCTGCTTCTGAGACGATTTTAACGGTGTTTTTCGAGTAATTCCTTCGTTCTACTCTGCGTGTTCCCTTAGCTCTTCTCTTGTGTGTTTATATAGACTTTAGAGTGCTTAGAATACCTAAAAATTGGGTTTTTTGTGTAAAAATAAAGTAGGGTTTGAAATCGACACGGGTTGACACATAGGCGTGTGGCTCACATGGGCGTGTGATCTGCTCGTGTGGAAGTGCCCAGGCTGTGTGGATCTTTAATGTAGCCCATTTTGTCCGATTTTGGCCCGTTTTTTGCTCCTTTTACTTCTCTGTGCTCACCTAAGTATAGAAAATAAAATTAACAGATTAGGAGCATTAAATTCAATAAATTATATAATAAATCATCCAAAAATATGCCAAGCATGGGATTAAAAACATGTTAATTTTATGGTTTATCAGTAGTATGTAGCGTCATTCACAATAGTGGAATTCATAGCCTAAAACATGGGTAAATGACATCCTTTCATTGTCATTACATGGTTGATGAAAAGCAAAAGTGGCCTCGGGTCGTCTGTCTTTGTGATGAATGAATTGATCACTATTTTATAGTAAATAACTTTTTATTAAGAAAGATGTAATGGTTACCATAAGATAGAATATGATCATATTGGGAGAACAAATATTATCCCAAAGAGTATCCTATAAGGGTAACACACTAATGACAAGTTTATTGGATGAGTACTGAGTAGTTGCTTTCGTAGTAGTATGTTCTTTTGTGACAGCCCTAACTTGACCCTAGTCAGAAAGTGGTTTTGGGACCACAAAACTGAGTCACGAAAATAATTAAATGTTGTATTCTATGCCTACTATTTGCGAATATGCATGTGTGAAAATTTCATGCTTTGATTTTTTCATTTGGATGTGGAATTAATTAAAAAGGGCTTAATTGAGTAAGTTGGAAAATTGATAGACAAAAGCAAGAAGGGTCAAATCGTTTATGGCTTTGTAAATTGAGGTTTTTAAATGGCAATTTACCCATTATTATTTCAAATGGACGGTAGTGGAGCACTAAGGTAAGTTTTATATTGTTATTATAAAGATTAATTTTTATTATAATAAAAGATGTAAGTAATATAGTAAAAGATATATCATAAATTAAAGAAAGCCATTTTTGTGCTTTCATCTTTGCATGGCCGGTTAGAAAGAAAGAAAAGAGAAATAAGGAAGCTAAGAGTTTCGGCCATGGCTTAACAAAAATTTCAAGGTATTTTCTTAATTATTTTTAATGTTTTTGATAGATTTGAGATCCTAGATTGATTATCTTTCAAACCCATTTGATAATTTTAGAAATGGTTGAGGTTTTATGCTATTCGGCCATGAATAGAAAAATTAGAGATTTTTCTATTTATGTTAGAAAATTTAATTATAGGTATTCTATGTGTATAGTTTGTATATGAGAGCTTTATATGATTTTTTTAGCATATACGCTTAATTTTTGGAAATAGTTCATTAAGTGGTTAAATTGATAAATCGAAGAATTATGAGGGCTTTTGTGAATTAAGGGTATATTCGGCTAAATTGTATTAAGAGTAAAGTATATTGGCTTAATGTTTAATGAATTTTGAGCTAATTCATGTATTAGATTCGGTCAAATGCTAAGTATAAGAGCTAAGTTGAAATGTTAAAATTGATTCATACTATTATCGAATGTGTTTAAAGTAGTGTATGGATTGGTTTGATGTACATTTGGTAATACCGAATGCAAATTAACATGTTGAATGGTTTAATTGTTATATATTGAGGTAGCTGTAAGTGAATTATGATATGGATAAGATATGTGCTATGTTTACCATATGAAGGATAAATGATAATGAAGTTAATAGTTGTGTTCTGGCTATGGCATTTAAATGTGTCGAGTTTGATTTTTTTTGTATAGTTGAAATGTGGTATCTATGGCATTATTGGAAGTACCGATTGATTATGAGGTGGAAAATTTATCAAATTGATTTATAAATAGAATGTACCAAATGTGAGTTGCCGTATGTTTCATATTATGAGAAATTATTGATGTTTGAACCTAAAATAAATTTGTTAAGAAATTAAACAAACCGATTTATTTTACCTAGCTCAAGAGCAAAAGGAGCTTAACTCGGAAAGGGGAAAAAGTGAAACTAATTGAATAGTCGATTCATAGTTGTACGACGTCATTCAAGGTAAGTTCTTAAGTAATCAAATTTATTCTTTTGTAAGTTTTAAGTAATTAAACATGTGTTATATCCTGAACATTAGATGTTAATTGTAAGCATATACACAGCTGAGTGTGAACGAGAGCAGTGCTTACCATCATAGGTAATTAAGCTATTACAAGAGCACTATGTGTGCGGATTAGTAAGGCACTATATGTGCAGGTTGACATGGCTCAATGTGTGTGAGTTTCTTTGACCAAGCACCATGAGTGCGAAATTAAATTAATTATAGTGTTACCTTGGGCCGAATGCAAATTGGATGTGAATGATGTTAGTTATAATTTTTATCATGAGTGTCGAATGTAAGTATGTGGGAAATGGACTTGTGGTAAGCATGAAATGGAGGTAAGTGTTTAATATGCATTATGGCCGAATGGTAGGGAGAAATGAAAGTGAATAAGATGATATGTATAAGTACATAATGTGAATTGTGAAATGTAATAAAGTTCTTGTATTATGCCATCTGAAATGTATTAATATGTGAATAAAAATAAAAAACATGAAACTCGGTGATGTTATATCCGGGCTAAGTCCCAAAGGCATTCGTGCTGGTGTTATATCTAGGCTAAGTCCCGAAGGCATTCGTGCTGGTGTTATATCCGGGCTAAGTCCCGAAGGCATTTGTGCTGGTGTTATATCCGGGCTAAGTCCCAAAGGCATTCGTGCTGGTGTTATATCCGGGCTAAGTCCCAAAGGCATTCGTGCTGGTGTTATATCCGGGCTAAGTCCTGAAGGCATTCGTGCTGGTGTTATACCCGGGCTAAGTCTCGAAGGCATTCGTACTGGTGTTATATCAGGGCTAAGTCCCGAAGGCATTCGTGCTGGTGTTATATCCAGGCTTAAAGTCCCGCAGGCTTTGTGCTGGTGATTGGATTCGGGTTTTAAACCTAGCTAACTTAATGCCAATGATTGGGGTAAGATTATGAGTTCGAATGTTCATAGTAAACTACCATTGAATATGTTCAATACATTAAGTTGGTCAGGTATGTATTATAAACTTTTATATGTTAGATTGATCGGAATTGAATCATGAATGTGAAATGAGAAGTATATATGAAAATCTCATAAGTGTATGTGTGTATTCGGTTATGGTGAAAGGTTATATGAGATTGATTTGGTGATATACATGTTAATTAATATGAATGCAAAGAATGGGTAATAAATCTGCTTGGGACAACAGCAGTAACATGATTTCAGAAAATCACCATAAATTGTGGGAGTTGAGTTAGAGGCTGAATAAATTATATCATGAAATATTAATAAGTCTAGTTTCTTATAAAAGAAACCGTGTGAGCAAAAGAATTTCCAATAATGAGATATTTGAAGTGGAGTGGGACAGATTCAAAATGACTATGAGGTCCCCTATTTTGTTTTTAGAAAATCATTATAAATTGTACAAAAATGGTTATAAGATAAAATTTATATGCTTAGACTCTTTAATGAGTCTAGTTTCAAATGAAATAAACAATAACATATTTTGAATTCTGTATAATGAGAAATTTGATTCATAGTGAAGAGTGGTCAGAATAGTCAAATAGTGAAACAGGGGAAACTTCAATAAAAATCTGGTATTGATTGGTCAAACCAAAAATTCTGAAAATTTGATAGATGGAATATATATGAGTCTATTTTCAGGAAAAATTAACGGCACTTGATTTGGAGTTTCTTAGCTCCAGTTATAAATAATTTAGTGACTGCTTGTAGTGAATTTGTGATTTTGTTGCAAACATTGTTAAAACTTGTTAATGAGATGTTTTCGATTTCTTATGATCTTATTTGCGATTTCAATATTTGGTTTTAATTGAGTTCAGATTCAAGTGAGGTGAATTTGCTAAATATGCATTATGTTCATGGATACTTGGCCAAAATGGCAATTATCTAGGAATGATTTCTTGAAAATTTGAATAATCGACCTATAAGTAAATTAATTGTTTGCATTGCTTAAAACTTACTAAGCATTGAAGCTTACTCCATGTTCTCTTTTCCATTTCTTATAGGTTTATACTTTAGCTCGAGTTGGAAGGACCGGAGATATCATCGCACTATCGAGTCATTATGTGAGTTGAGAAGATTGTATATCATCATGGTTTAAGGCATGTATAGGATAGACTATAGGTAGAATGATATTTCGACTTTGTATATATTATAGCCATGCGAAGATGGCTTGCTCATTTTGTTTAGTAAAGCCTTATAATTGAACTAATATGGTGAAATGTTTTAGTTATAACTTGATAGTAGTTAATTTGTTATTAGATATTCGGTTATGCTTTGATAGTGAGTCATTTTGGAAATTTATAAGAGCTCTTATGGAAAATCAATGAGACATGTTTGCATTGTTGATAATTTATATCTGGTAAGTATCTTTGACCTTCTAGAAGTTTTGTTCAGTCAAGTAATACCTCATAATCTTATTCCGGCAATGGATATGGGTTAAGAGTGTTACATCTTTGGAATTTAATTATAAATCATTTGAGCCTCAACTACATATGTCTAATCGGTCCCCCCGCTAGCTCGTTGAAACTAGAAATGAATTGCGTGTTTGAATATAAATGAACTTAATGAATTAAAAAAAAGAAAAAATGAGAAACATTTAGGAATGATTATAGTTTTCTTCGAAATGGAGAAATGGAATCATTTTGAAATTAATGTAGGTTTCCCAAAATGAAAATGGAAATTTGCAATCTATACGGATTACTTAAAAAATGATCGGAAGAATGAGTTTATGTTATTGGACTATTTTGAAGCCCAAAAATGAAAATAAGTCAATCGGTCATAATGAACATGTTGAGCTGTGAAATATTGAACATATTTTAAATTTTGTTGGGGCAAAATCATCAAAATTTTGTTGGGGGTAAAATAGGGATGAAAATTTTATTTTATATATAAATATTAAATTTTATTTTGGGAAGCAAAAAAAAACTAAATTAGGTTCGACCACAGTATAGAGTACAGGATAAAAAAGGCCCAAGAAGTACTCGTAATTGGACCTAATGTGAGAAAGGCCCAAAACCCCTCATGTAACATGAAGGGGGCGACAACTGATAAGTGCCAAAAGTAACATGTTTAAACCTTATTCTTAATGCATTTTTAGCTAATTATTCGATGTTAATTGTGAATTTTATGCTCCCAATCCTTTAAATTCATGTTTTGATGATTAATAGAGCAGTTGGGAGCAAAATGAGCAAAAAATGAGAGAACTGAAAAATCGAAGCAAGCTACATGAGCCACACGGGCTGGACTAGTCTAGGTGACCTGGCCACATGATCGTGTAACCCACATAGGTGTGTGGTAGGTTATGTCGTTTTCACAGGATTTCACACTAAACTTTGGAAAACCATGATTTTTAGGTTTTTTGGGCATTCTAAGATGTATATATAACAAAAATAAGACGATCGGAGTGAATCGTTGTAGAATATTTAAGAAAACAAATCAAAAAACACCATTGAAGCCGATTCTGAAGTAGATTTCTGTCCATATTGAAGATTCCCAATTGATATCTTAGGAAGTTATCATGAGTTTCTTTAGTTCTTTCAGTTATACTATATCTTAGATATTTTTATTTTCAAGCATGAACTAATTTTCTAAATACCTAGGGGAGATGAACTCTATGATGGATTCTATCGTTTAATTTTTATTTTAAGCAATAAATACTTAGTTTCTTGTTCTCAATTATGTGTGCCTAATTCTTGGTTTGATATTTCTAGATTCGTAATCCATATTTGATGTGCCTAAATTGATGGTTGAATAGACCCTATTTAAGAGTGGATATTCCATAATTGAATGGAGTTGCATGTAATCCTAGAAATGGGACGACATAAATCTATCGAGTTAGAGTCAAATCTAATAGGGGAATCCATAGCACAAGTTAATGCAATAATAAAGATTTTAATTAGAAAGAAATTTCAATTAATCAACCTGGAGTCAATTGCTCCTATGCTCAAAAGGGATATTTGCATAATTTAGAGATTTCTACAGATCAAGATACTAAGTAAAAAAATTACGTAATTTAGATTGATAGGGACATATGAAATCTAGGTGAATTTTTTACTAGGTATTATTTTGTTTCTTGGTTATTAATCGATTATTTTTGTGTTTTTTTCTTTGTCGTGTTCATTATTAATTAATTTAGTTAATTTTAATTTTTAATTAATCACATGAATTGTTCAGTTAAATAATAGAAAGATGGTAATTACTAGTACTTTTGGTCTTTGTGGGAACGATATCTTTGCTCACTGTAGCTATAATATTAATTGATAGGTGACTTGTCTTAGTCAAATTTTTAGTTAGTTTCGTGGACATCATCAACCCTAGTAGGAGTACTAGGGTGTGCCATCCACCTCTCTCCTACTCTAAGGAAGAAGTTTTTTTCTGTTTGAAATAAACCACTACAACTCAATAAGGGTTCTATTTTCTCGTCCCATAAATAGTGGCGCCGATAGAGCTATTTACACAACTTTAAGAGATTGTTATTTTGCCAAAAAATAGAGAGAATTTATTCTTAACTATTATATATATATTTTCCAGAATAACAAATTTCTCAGTTTCTATTAAGAAGAGAGAATTTTCATTTTTGCCCCAAAAGGAGAGAAAACTTTTTCTAGTTCTGTATTTCGATTCAATTGGATTGAGCTCACACTTAAAGTAGTTTGTGGTATGAGAATAACAGAGAATATCATTTGGTTGAAAGTTGAGAACGGATGTTCGCTAAGCCAAAAACACAAGTACAAATTTAGTTAAGGTTTATTACTATAAATATCACAAACCGAGTCAATTTTTAAAATTTTAATTTTTTGATGTACAAGAAAACCGTTATCAAACTAAATTTTTTCCTACACATACCTCTACAGCATCACTTCAAATACTGTCCGCAAGCCTCTAAATTTTCAAGCTAAATCCCATTTTGCTTCTTTTGGAGTCAACTCACCTTGAACTCGTGTCTTATAGCAATCCGTAACTGTAAAGCTACCAAGGCCAAGATCATCTCTTAGGGGTCGAATGCTTGCAATAGAAGATAAAAATTTCTATGGTAACTTATTCTCAGAACAGCCCTAATTCCATTCCCCAGCGATAGTAGTCATGCCATACATGCTAGCCTCTTTGAAAGCCAATTCTCCAACAATGAAAAATCAATTAGAGGACCCAGTTCACTAGTCCATATGTCCGTCCAGAATTTAGTGTTGCGACCATCTCCAAGCTGCCAAAACACACTCCTCAAATTCATCAAAATAGTAGACAACGATCTCCACATATAGCTACAATTAATTCATTCTATATTCAACGAACACCTTACATTCAAACCATACTTTGTGTGCAAGATTTGCACTTAGTAAGAGTCCAAGTTAGATAACATTCCAAAACCAAGCTTCAAAATAAATGATCTATTATGCTCATGAATACATTCTAAGCTATCGATTATAGGGTTGTCATCATTTATCCCAATTTAACAGAGTAATTTTAGTTGTTGATGTCGTCGACCCCCAAAATAAACTTTCGAATCAACTTTTCAATTTCCTTACAAATACTCAAAGGAAAAAGAGCAGATTGCATGAAATAAATCAGGATTGCATTCATAATTGATTTAGCGAGTATCACTCTCTTAGCTAAAGTAAAAGCTTCGCATCCTAACCAAATTTTCATGCTTTAATCTTACCCAAAAGCACATAAGTCCTATTCATAAACCTGTTATGGAAGAGTGTCACCTTTAGATATTTGCCCAAGTTCATCACCCGACTTACCCCGAATTGTCTATTAATAGTATTTTGAGCATTATCAACATTTTTCGAGAAAAAGACTTGAGTCTTCTGCGTGTTCATTCGGTGCATAGAAAAATAAAATTTTAAAATAACATCTTCAATAATACCCGCTTGCTCCATATTTGCCTTGCAAAAAAGAACTAGATCATCTGCAAAGAAGAGGTAAGAAATAGAGAGTCTGTCTACTGATAATCTAATTGGTTTCCATAAACCATTCGAAAGTGCCTTTTGGATATAATGGCCTAACTTTCCCTTACAGAGCACAAAAAGATGTGGTGATAGTGGGTCACCTTGCTGAATTCCTTTAGTAGGTTTAAACTCCAAAGTGAACTCTCCATTCTAGAGAATTTGCATATACAAAGTCGTAACACAACTCATAAAGATCTGAAGGAAACTTGTCATACTTGAGCATCTCTTCCAAAAAATCCAATGAACATGATCATATGCTTTCTCAAGGTCTACTTTGATTACCATCCAACCATTTCGACCTTGTTTTGTTTTCATAAAATGAAAAGCCTCTTGCATAATCAAGATGTTATCAATGATAAATCTAACAACAACAAGCTTACTTGGTTAGGATCAATGAGCTTTGGCAAAACTAGTTTTAGTTTGTACACTATAACCTTTGTGATGCTTTTGTAGAGAATTGAGCAAAGACTAATGGTTGGAATTGAGATAGCAACTATGGTGGTTTAAGTTTTAAAATCAACAAAATTAGGGACTTGTTAATCTTTAGGTCAATTAATTTACTATTAAAGGAGTTTTTAACAATACGACACACAAAAGGTCCCATTATATCCCACAGACTCTGAAAAATTTACGTGCAAGCCATCAATACCTAATGCTTTGAGAGGGGCCATAGTATCCAACACTTCCTTCACTTTAACATTATTAATCTCAGTAGAAAGCTGACCATGATCCATTTTTGTAAGGCTAGGAAACATGTCACCATTTTGTAAGCCACCAACAACCGTACCTTCCACCGAATAAGGCTTCAAGTAATCGTTAATAGCTTCAAGTTTAAGGGTTTCAAAATCAAAACATCATTGCCAATCACTGAGTAGGAGTGCATCAATCCTGTTACTTCTACAATTATCTATAGTATGAAAGAAATATTTTATGTTTCTATGACCATTAACCACCTAATTGCACCTTGAATTTTGTTTCTAAAAAAGTTCCTCCATATCTATAATAAACTTCAACTCTAATCGAGTCTCAACTTCAACTTCTACAAATTTCTAATAAGACGGATGTCCATAGCATCTTGCTCTCCTCTAAGCTGTACACTGATCTTCCTCTTTCACATAATTATATTTCCAAAAACATCTCTATTCCAATGCTTGAAAAATTCAACAAATAGTCTCTACTATGCTCCTTGTGTCATTCCAATTCAATCTAACAAAATCAAGAAAAGATCCATGCAAAAGCCACCCTACAAAAGATATGAAAGGTCTCTTCATCCTATGCTTTAATTCACCATCCAATTTTATTAATAAAGGTCGATGATCTGGCTTCAAATAATGAAGGTGTTGGACTTTATATTTCAAAAAAGTTAGATTTAAGTCAATGTTACAAATAGCCCTATCTATTCTTTCACAAGTTTCCTCTCTACTTCATGTGAACTTAAGCCTAAAAAAATCCATATCTTGAAAACTATTGTTGAAAACAAAAGTTTCAAATTTGTGGCGCACTTTGTAGGAGCATCTTCAGCCCTTTTATAATCTTCTGAACTAAGAACTGCATTCCAATCGCTTGCAAGAAGCCATAGATCAATAATGCTACCTGCATGCCAATCTAAACAACACCACAATTCTTGTCTCCTTGTTGAATTGGGACTACCATACAAATTAGTCAATTTGAAAAATTTACCATTACTAATCACCTTTACACCCATATGAAAAAATTAAAAATGATTAGAAATGATATCAATTTGAATTGAGTCATTCCATAATACCCATATGCCACTTGCAAATCCCTTCGCTTCTACTCAATGAGAGGGTTGAAAACCAATCTAAGTAATATTACCAAATAAGCTTTGATACTACTCAATCGAGTCTCCAATAAAACTATTATATCAATATAAAATTCTCTTATGTATTACTTAAAAATGCAATGAAATTAAGGATTACTGCGTCCTTGATAATTCCAAGTGAAAATAGTAGGATTTAAGAAAATTTAAAGAAAAAAGATTATGGAAATCTGTTCAAATCTGATTCTGCATATTTTTACCCATATTATATGGAGTTTCGTCATCCACGGCTTCCTTATGTTGAGTCTCTACTTCATTGCTAACCACATTAGTTGACTCAAAAAGGACACATAACAATTTTGACGTTGAAACCAACCTTTTAGTCTAGCTTGGATTCGTACCCCAAATCGTCTTGGACTATTGCGAATGTTACTACATGTCACTATTTTAATCCCAGGTGGAAAGATGTTGAAGCTTCGCCCTTAAGAAATTTTGGTCGAACATTTGAAACATGCCCATCCACCCTTCTCAATGCATTAGGATTACAGCTCTCATCAATGATAGGTTGGTCCTTGGCCTTTCTCCTTATCCAACTTCAATCCAAGCCTAGTCCCCTTTCCAACATTAAAAATTGGTTGAGAAACATTAGGAATAATATTTGTATCCAAGATACCCTTTGGGATATTAGCCTTAATTTCTCCCGAATTAGCTTCCAAATCAACAATAATATTAGAACAATGTTTTCTTGATTTAGGACTCTTCTCACTTTCAATGTTCATAATGGAACAGCCTGAACTTAACAGTGGTTTCAGGACAACAAATCCAACGAGGAAAAATCTATTTTTATTATATTTTTATGGTCTAGAATTTTACAGAATGATTTCATGAAAATTTCGTTTGAAAATTTTGACGTTTGGGCACTCAATTTAGTCAAAAGGACTAAATTGTAAAAAGTGTAAAAGTTGAGTTCTACATGTTAGATGTGTCCAATTGTTATGAAATTTTAAATTGGATGTCCTAAATGGTAATTAGACCATTGGTTAATTTTTTGGGCAAAAATGGACATGAAATATGTGAAATAGAATATTTTTAAGTTAGGGGCATTTTGGTCATTTAGTGATTAAATGATTAAATAAACAAAATTAAAAGCCAATTTTTGTCCATCTTCAACCCCACGGCCGAATTTCACAAGGGGAAACCATGGCTAGGGTTTTGAAGCTTCCAAGCTCGATTGTAAGTCCGTTCTAGCCCCGTTTTTAATGATTTTTACGTTTCTGAAATCCTTGTAACATGATCTACCTATCTCTACCATTAATTTGAGATATGATTAAAGTCTAGGGTTTTGACCCATGATGAATATGTGTGTATCTTGATTTTTAATGGTAGAAAATGGATGTTTATGGTTAGAGAAACGACTTTTACTATGTGATTTTCAGTGAAAATGTACAAAAGGACTAATTTGTAAAAGTTATAAAATTGGTCATAGGAGTGTGATTTAGTGGAAATTGTGGACAGCTATAGTTATGAAAATGGTTCCGCTAGGCTTGTATGTTATGTAATAGTTTGAATGTAAATAATGCATCATTTTTACTTACGTTTTTATGTTTTGATATATTTTATGAAATGTGTTGAATATTCAATGAAATTGACAAATATCGAAAAGTGAGTAATTTCTCGGTTGAACATTAAGAATAGAATAGGATACAAGTGACATGTCACTAGTGACTCAAGTGTGGTACTATGTGAAGGCCACTTTGAGAAGAGATAGCTTGATCACAAGTTTCGTACTATGTGAAGGCCACTTTGTGAAGAAAGATAACTTTGGTCACAAGTGTGATACTATGTGAAGGCCACTTTGTGAAGAAGGTAGCTTTGGCTACAAGGGTGGTACTATGTACAGGCCACCGAGTATCCATCATTATTCCGATGTGTTCAATGGGAAATGACTAAGTGTAAACGAATATGAATGTGTGATAAATAAGTGCAGGTATGAGTGTAAACTTATGAGCAATATGCTCAATATGTGGTCGAACTTTGGAAAGGTTATTATGGAGTCAGTGTTACTATGAAAGTTAATACAAAGAAAATATGAAAGAGTAAAATTAGCAATAAAATAGTTTTGGACAGCAGCAGTTGTGTGACTTTGAAAAATCACCAAAAATGATGGAAATCGAATTAGAGATTGAATAAGATATGAAATTAAAGCTTATTGAGTCTATTTTCATATAAAAGAAACAATGTAAGCAAAAGAATTTCATATTATGAGATATTTGAATTCTTGTGAGATAGAGTCAGAATGATTTTGGAATCCCCTGTTCTGACTTTGAAAAATTATTAAAAATCATTCGAAAATCAGCTGAATTCTGTACGATAAGATAATTACTTTTTAGTGAAGAAGGGTGAAGCTGTCAGATAGCAGAACATGGGAGACTTTAATGAATAAACTGTACTTATTGGCTAAACCAAAAATTCTAAAAATTTTATGGCAAGAAGAAAAAGTTTTAGGGAAAATTAATAGATCTTTATTTTGAGTTCTGTAACTCAAGAATAAATAATTTAGTGGATATGACTCGCGTAAACAACTTGATATGAACGTGAGTAAATAGTGGAACTATGTGCAATTATGATTATATTGTCTTGAGAATATATTGTGAGGATTGGTAAAAATATATAAATAAATTACTTATTATTTACATGCCAACTTACTAAGCTATATATCTTACCTCATTTCTTTTCCTTTTTCTATAGTGTTACAGATACTAGCTCAAGTTGGAGATCGTCGGAGATTCTATCACACTATCAAGCTATTGATTGGTATCAATGTTTTCAAGCATTTTAAGTTTATGACATGTATAGGGACTCAGTCATTTGTGTATGAGTTATTATGTTTTGGCCAAATGCATTAATTTGTAATGGTTAAAGGTTTGATTTATTTGTAGGCATGTAATTTGGCTTATATTGGCTAATTGGTTGTAAGCCTACATATATATATTATTTACATATCAATGTCTTGTGATGTGAGTTGTGTTTGCATGATACATGATGAGTTGTGAGTTATGGCGTAAATACTTAATGGTTGAATGTACTAGTAGTCTTGATGTCTAATGGCTAAGTTTGGCTCAATGGTGTGGTATGATAGTTAGATATAATTATGTACGGATAAGAGATGTTGATGATACATATTGAATGTGACCAAGTGTGACTAGGTATATTGGTTGTTAAATGACAAGTCTAAGGTTGAATTGTTGATATATTGGTAGCTTATTTATGCCATGAAGTACACCTTTGAAGTTATATTTAAGTATGTGCAAATGAGGGTTACAAATGTTTGGGAAAATAGCCAATTTCTTAGCTACACGAGTATAGACATGGCCATGTGTCTCAACCGTATGGAGGACATATCCTAGCACACGGGTGTGTGACATGGCCGTGTGACCATCATTTGTTGATGCAGAGAGTTACATGGGCTAAGGACACGGACGTGTCCCAAGCCACACAAGTGTGTGCCCCTCCCAAGCATGAAAATTTTTTAAGTGTTCCAAAGTTCTCGGTTTAGTCCCTAACCATCTCTAAAGTATGTTTTGGGTCTCGTAGGCCCATATAAGGGACGATATGCATGTGTATAAAGTTTTAAATATGAATGGAAAATTTTGACTTGGAAATGATGAGATATATCTGACTAAGTCTGGTAATGCCTCGTACCCTATTTCGGCGACAAATAAGGGTAAGGGGTGTTACACATAAGCTTCTTTGATGGCCACCAAAGGTTTCAGGAAACCACTATCTACAAACCAAAAGCCTCTTCCTCAGATCTATAGTTCAATTCCATCATGGAAGGTTGCTTAAAAAATAGAATTTTATCCTCATTATTCTTCTCCTTCTCACGACTAGTGTTAGGATAGGTCTTCTTAATGTGCCTAAATAGGCCACAGTAAAAAAAAAAAACCATTAGGTAATCTCTTATATTCTATTCTTTGAATCTATCCATAAACAAGAATCTTCAAAATAAGGGGTTGTCTAAGATTAATACTAATCACCAAACGAGCAGAATGACCTCAAGTCCTATTATCAATACTATCATCTACCTTAATCACTTGACCAATAATATTACTCACTGCTTTCAATAAATTCCACTTATATATGGCCCTAGAGAACCATGACAAATGGATCCAAACAACCACCAGATGGGGATACTCTTGTGATGTTGAAAAGTATTTCGACCAGGGTTGGATAACTATATATTGGCAAAAAATTATTCATTGTCTTTTCAGCAAATCCTTACTATAATATTCATTCACTTTAAACTTCACAAGGTAGTAGTCATTTTCCAAATCTATCAACTGGAACGATTGAACTGGTTTTCAAAGACTATAGAGTTTGTTGCACAACACATTAAGCCCAATATTACGCCCTCATAATTTGACAGTAATCGCCCTTTCTGTGCTCTTTTGAATCATAGCATGAACTCTTACCGAGAACCTAATGTGTGGCATCCCAAACCCAATCAAGACAGTCTAACTCAAAATCAAAACATGACAGTAGTCACTGAACTGACTCAAAATACATCACATTTTATCTCATACGCAACACATGAAAGAAAACATTCGATCAACGACAATTATAGAGTACATTACAACTCTAAAATGCTACTAACCATATTATTGAAAAAATTGTCTTAATATGAATACTAATTTTTAGCCAATTTAGAAATTAGAGTTTAAAGGACTAAATCATAAGGGATGAAAAAGTGCCAAAACTTTATCTATGGAGTTACGAAATTAAACACTTGAATTACCAGGGTATGTATTTTCAGGGACTTTAGTAACCATTTAGGGCTCTAATAGCATTACTTAAGTTTAAGGACTAAATTACAAAATTGGGAAAAACCAAGTTGCACCATGTCAAGACGACATGATGCTGTATGTCGCAACATGCCCTACAGGGGCTTGCTTGCCTCGACAATGTGAGAAGAATGTCCCAATTCCAATTCCACGTTTTGATGATGTTTGAATGTCGTCTTGACATCCCTCGCCTTTTTACAGGAAACATCCATGCAATTCAACAATTCAAAGCTTGGACACATTTAAAACATACTTATAACCTCCATAACACATCATGGCATAATCTGACTCTCTAAGTAAAGATTACATACTTATATATATCATTAGGCTCAAAAGTAGTTACACAATTTACCAAATCAACAAACCATGCATTTCTAAAGAACCTATATGCACAAAATGAATTATTTGGTCACTTGAAACATGCTAATAGATGTAGTATACTGTTCTATCCATTAAATCACATTTCAACTACTTCTCAACTTCTTTTAAAATAAGTATATCAAACAAGCATAATATGCATCATCCATAACAAAAGTAAACCAAAATCAAAGTTCCAAATCCAAAATAACAGTTCAAAAGGTCTAGTCCTAAATGAAATTCCCACATTGATTTTGTTCATAGTTTGAAACCAAAAACACCTAAACTTTTTGTATGAACACTGCTCTATGTCTAGACGTTGCTACAAGTATTCAGTCAAACACTTTCTCATATCATTCAATTTTAATCTCATTAACCTAACCTTGTAAGAATTAGATTAATTTAATAAACGTGCGGTACATTCATCTATGTCTAGAGTTTACAAACATGTAATTTTGTAAAGAACCATGGAATGAATTAGTGTATTTAAGCAGATCTAGGCTTCAGTCATTAAAGAAAATAAGAGTTTCATCAAGTAATCCTAACCCTATGAGATTTAGCTCATGGGTTGGCAATTAAAATTCAAATCCAAAATATCATTCAACATTATTTTCATCAAATCAAACCCTTTACCCTGGTAAACCATTACTTCTTTACTTCTTGTTCCTCATCTTGCACATGCCAATCCACCACCACACTCAACCATTCCACAAGCAATTAAAAATAATTAACATTTAAGTATAGTCCAAGCTCTTAATGTAATGCTAAAACAAGAAAAATACTAATGGAATGTCCTAAAATGCAATTAAACGTACCTTAGTACAGTAATTAGCTAGACCTATTCTCCTTATTTAAGCATGATAACTCCTTTTTGATGAACCTACAAAAATTGGGACCCAAAGACCACGCATAAATTGAAAACTTGAACTCTTCCTTATCCTTGGTCTTTTAATACATTACAAAATAGACGTTAGACCATATATGTTAAGGGTTTAGGTAGATACATTACGGTGGTTTAAAAGAAAAGAGCCAAAAAAGGAAGAAATAATGTGATACAATGATTATAGGTCAAAAAAAATGTGCGACAAGAAAAATTCAAGAAAAAAGTCAAAAGTAAAAATGAGAAGAAAAAGCATAGAGCAGAAATAAAAGCACTGTGACTGAGAAAAGAGTAAAAAGTCAAAGTCACAAAACAAAAAGTCACAAAAGTGAGAAAACTCATTCATCAGTGCACCAAAACTCGTTAAGCCGACCATAGTTGCTAGTATTATATTGTATCTTCCTACATGGAAAGATAATGTAGGTGAGAGAGGGAGACAAAAGGCGGTGAGTTTAGACGAGACATGAAGGGGGAAGAGAGGCAACAATGTCATGTGTCTAACTATTTCTAATGTTTGGATCATTTTAAGCGATATCTTTCTTTGAACTCATACTGTCATAAGCCTCAAAATGTTACAAGCCTAAAAGACCAATGTGACTTAAGCGTTCTCTGTGCTTAATCTTCTGGAACTACTAACAATTTTATTTAATGAATGTTTTTGATTCACATGATTATGTCTACTACATATCTTCTTGATTTATGTTAATGGTGATATTATTAAACATTTGATCATGATAATTATTTCTAATTAGTTAGTAATGTAACTTTGTAAACTAATACTAATTTACTTTAAAAATTTTCAAGGCATCGAACTATAAAGATTAAGTTACATGTGCGATAAGGATTGTTTTACCTTTAATATTTAACATTAATATTCTTAGTAATAATAAAATCCAATGGACATCTTATTATTGAATGCTATGTGTCTAGACTTGGTTTGTTTGAGGACAAACAAAAAGTTAAGTGTAGGGGAGTTTAGGTGTGAGATTCTTATTTACATCCATCTTCACTAACTTTCGCTTGTTTAAAGAAAGAAAAAAAGTCATTTTTATATTAATTTATTTTTCCAATATATGTGTTTTGGTTGCTTGAGGACAAGCAACAACTTAAGTGGAACTAATCCTTCTATGGGGGATTAGTGAGTAGAGGTATGATCCATTAACTATTTTGTTGGGTTACTCAACGGATCAGCTTTTTAGGAAAAGAAGAACTTAAAATCATAGGCCTAACAACCTTAGGAAGTGATCAAGGTGGGAATTCACCCAAAATTGGTATGGCTATTCATGAACACCTTCACCCCAAACCAGTCTAGACTATGAGGTTGAAAGATAAGTATTTCTTGTTGACTCATTATTTGAGTGGAAGATCAAAAGATCCTAGTGGGATAGTGACTAGTTGATTGATGAGGAATGTAACGGCCTGAAATTTGGGCCTTGTCAGAATAGTGATTTTGAAATCACTTACCCGAGGTTTGAGAAAATTATTTTGGCATTATTTTATGTGTTATGGCATGTTTATAAGGGTGTATGAAAATTTTGGTGAATTAATTTACGCAATTGAAGGCTTAATCATGAAAAATGACTATATCGCATAAAGGGTAAAAGTGGCAAATTATTAGTAAATTGTGGCAATTAGCTAGAGAACTAAAATGTGGGGTTCTAAAGGAAAATAAGCCCATTAATTTGAGCATGGCTAGCCAAGGGAGTCAACAAAGAAAAGAAAGTCAAAATTTTTGGTGTATTAGGTGGGATATTCGACATTTTAATATTAGCCTAATACTACTTACCATCTTCTCCACTTTCTTCTTCTCTCTTCACTGAAAATTGTAGCAAATTTGGGGTTTTGAAAGCTTTAAAATTTCATCAACTTTGAACACTCACAAGTAAGTGATTCCTAAGGCTTTTCTTGAAATTTTTTGCATTTTTGAAACCCTTGTAGCATAAGCCACCTATTGAGGGGTGTATTTTGCAAAATGGTGCAAAGTTTAAGGTGTTTCCATGAATGAAATTATGTTGATTTTTGAGTTTTTATGGAAGAAAAAGAATTATGGTTGAGTAATAAACAACTTTTGTGAAGGAGTGTCTACGAAATACACCTAAAGTGACTAATATGCAATGTTTGTGAAATTGATGATATTTGTGTGAAATAATGAGAATTCGGGGCAGCTATAAGAGTAAAAAGAGTTTGGTTTGGCTTGGTTAATAAGGAAATTTGATAAAAATTGATTTTCAAGATGAGGGGTAAAATGGTCATTTTGCCAAGGTCTTGGGGGAAAATAGTCATTTTTCTAAGTTTATGACTTTTGAATGGTTAGATCAAATTGGTGATTAAAATGAGTGAATTTGCATTCATATAGATCAAGAAGTACGAGACCCAAACTTAGACAAAGAAAGGCTAAGCTCGTAGATTGAGATTGATCGAGTTATCACATTTGTATATCAAGGTAAGTTTATATGTAAACAATACCTCTTTTATCAATGCTTTTATTTATAATTTCCTTATATGATATGTGGTTGAGTGTTATTGTCTTTGGATGAAAATGCGAGAAATGAGAGTACGGGTAGAATTTCATGATACGTTGATAGGGTGGGCTAAGTGAGAAACCACCGTAACTTACTGATAAAGGTGGGCTAAGTGCAAAACCACCTTAAATTATTGATGATGGTGAGCTAAGTGCGAAATCACCGTAAATTTTTGACAAAGGTGGGGTATGTGCGAAACCACCCTAATTTAGTGATAAAGGTGGGCTATGTACGAAACCACCGTAAATTATTGATGATGGTGAGCTAAGTACGAAACCACTTTATTATTAATGTCATTATGAATGGCTATGTGCGAATTTAACTTGTATGGTTTATTGCATGGATGTGTATATTGTGGAATCACTTAAATGAAATTTATGAGTGTTGTGGTGATAGATAAGTGCAGGGAACGTATGTGTTAATAAGATGAGCTTTGTGTGTAAAATTGTGTTGAGGAAATTTGGTAAGGTGTGGGACGAGTAAGTGAATTCATGTTTTGGAAGTATCAGTATAGTTGAGCTACATTTTAATCATTCAATGCATGGTTAAGGTATTAAATGTTTGCATATAAACTTACTAAGCTTTATGCTTACCCCTCTCTTTTCCATTTTCCTTTAGAGCTGCCTAGCTAGCTCGGGGATCATCGGACGTCAGAAGCCTTGCTCACACTATCGGCTTGATCACTCGGTATAACTAGAATTAAGTATTTTGAGAAATGGCATGTATAGATAGGCATGGGTTGTGTCATATTATTTTGGGAGCCAAATGTGTTCGCTTGAATTTGAAATACCACATTTTGTATAAAGCCAAAAGTATTGGCTAATATTATCATTGGTTAATGAATGAAATGTTGATGTTTCATGATTCCAAAATGGTTTGATGAATGCAATTGTTAGGGTAGTTATATGATGGTTGTTTAGATTGATCATATTAAGTTGTGTAGATGTCAAATAATGGCTATTGATTGAGTATTGGAACCCTAGGGATGCTTGAATGTGTTTGATCTTGTTTCAAGGTGGCAAACAGGCTTGGTAAATAGCCTATTTTTGTCCACACGGGTGTGTGTCCACACACGGCCTGCCCACGGGCGTGTGATTAGGCCGTGTGTCCCCTGCACCTTAGGTTGATAAATTAAATGCCCGTCAGTGTACCACATGGGTATGAGACATGACCGTGTGTGATTGCTGATGTCAGAAATAGAATGTCATGGTTTTTGCACACGGGCTGCAACACAAGCGTGTCATGGCCGTGTGAGGGACATGGGCTGAGCACAGAGGCACGTGCCAGGCCGTGTGAAAACCCCTGTAGGTTCAATGTTAGAAAATAAATCCACATAGACAAGGGGCACGGACGTGTCCCTAAGAGCTTAGGCACACGGGTCATCAGCACGACCATGTTTAGGGGCCATACAGGCGTGGTGCCCTTCTATACGGACGTGTGCTCTATTTTTACTAGTTTTTGAAGAAGTTTTCTTAAGTGCCCGAAATGGTCCTGGGTTGTTTCTAAACCACATTTTAGGCCTCGTAGGACCATGTGAGGGTTTGTAAGACAATATTTGAAAAAGTTTTAAATTGGGATGCATTTCTATGAGTTTAAATTGAATGGTTGCATGTATTTTAGTCGTACCCTATCCCGGTGTTGGACATGGGTAAGGGGTGTTACAAGGAACTAAAAGTGACAGTTGATGGGAATTATCGAAGCGAGCTAGTCACCCATAATCAGATTTGATTTATCCTATTTTTTGATTCCTTGAAATTTATTTCTTTATGTTATTTTATTATTATAAAAACCTTAAAAACTCCTTTTACTTTACTTCCGTACTATAAATAAATGAAAGTACTAATTAGATCTTTTAGTATTTAGGTTAAAATTGATCTAGCACTCGCCTCCGTTGGGTACAATTCTCGGAGTGATTATCTACTTTATTATAACTCTATTACAACTAGACCCGTGTACTTGTAAATACTGCCTCATGTAACGCCCTAAAATTCTGGTCTTTCTTGAATTATTGTTCATCTAGTAAAATGTTTGAACTCTGGCATTTGGTTGTGAAATTCGTGTTTTGAGAATGTTATTGGGCCTATGGAAGGCCCAAGTGTTGGTTAAAAACTCGGGAAAATTTTCTAAATTTTTCATTAGGGAGATAGGGGACTTTTGGAAGTAGGGGTCTTAAATAAATTTGGCTAAAGTGAAGCACAAGGGAGCTCCTGGTAAAATGGTTGTGTGACGCCACTTAGGAGCTACAAAAGTGGCGCCTAAATGAATGGGAAGGCCAAGGTTCAAGTCCCAGGTTATGCAAGGAAGGTGTTATTTTTATGCAAGGAGCAGGCAGGAATTTGAAGCAGAATAAAACTCTACTTGAGGAGTGTTGAATCGGTCTTGAGAGGATATTGTGGAGGAGGTTGAGGAGCAAATCAAGGAGTTTGAATTTTGAATGATGGTGGCCGGTTAGAGGACTCTTGGGGAAGGCAAATTTGGCTAGGTGCTTAGGTAGCATTTTCGGCAACTAGGTGTTAGAGTGTGCCGAATGCTCCTTTAGTTCTTGGGTGACTTGTGCCGATTTCTCTAAGAGTGAAAAACCCTTCTTCGTTTATCGATTCTTGCCTAGTTTATTAGGTATCTTTTGCCACTTTGCTCTCCCATCAAACCTAGAAGCCGAACCTTAATCCACCTTTGTGCCGCACACTCATTTTGACCGAAGCATTTTCTCTACATCTCTTCTCTACATCCTTTTTTCTCCTATTATACCATAAACCAAACTTTCATCATTACCTCCTTCTCTAGCCGAACCATTCTTCCTTGACTCTCTTCTCTAAACCTCTGTCGACAACTGCAAGAAGAAGTCGAAACTCAGGGTGGCCGATTGTTCTTTGTCAAGCGAACACTCCTATTCTTTTACTTCTTCTTCTACAACCTACCATAAGCCGAAATATCCTATTTGCCGAATCCATCTTCTTCTATCAAATATATCGTCCCTTCTCATTCTACTTCATTGCCAAACCTCCTTTTGACCGAAACTCACTGTGCTTGGCCGAATCCTCTCTACTCTCAACCCTTTCTTTCTCATTGTTACAAGTGCAGCGGCAGTGGTGAGGGCTTGGAGTGGTAAGTATTTCGTAGCCTGATAGTGTTGGTTTCATGATATTAAGGCAAGTAGCCGAACCCCTTAAGGGTATTGTCGTTTGAATTAAAAGGCTTTTGGCCTCTTTCTTTTGGATTGAAGGTGTAACAGCGTAATCTAGGAGAGGATCGAGCATCGAAGGATTGTGAAGATCAACGCAGCTGGACGTTACGATTTAGTCCATAACCGAAAAAGGGTAAGATTTTAAGGGCTTAGGCCATCTAAGCCGATTAGGGTAAGGGGTTATAACTATTTGGTTATTGATTAATTAGACTGAAAGTTAGTGTTCAATTGTAGGTTCTTCGTACGTGGATTTCTTCAAACGGTTTCAACAGTATCAGGTGTGTAACGTGTCTCTATCATAGACTAGGATGGCTAAAGGCCGTAATGATCGAAACTATGCTAAAGTGTCTGATTGAAGTGACCGAAAAAGTTGTCTTGAAAGGGTCTGAGGGTAACCGAATACCCTGAGGTGATCAAACTAGTAAATGACAGGGGCAAAATTGCAGAAGGGGCAATTTCGAGCTTCTCGGTAAGTTGGGTTTCAATGGGCCAAAGATGGGCTAATGGGCTTCCGAGCCCAAATAGGTAAAATGGCTAATAAAGACTATCTGGCGACGTAATTAGTAATAACATGTTAAGTTGGTAAACTAAACCTAAAATTGGGCTTAAAGGGCTTGGGACAATATTAGACTTAGCAAGGCCCATTAGGGGTTTTAGGCAAAAAGGGCAAAACTGGAAATTTGGCACAAATGGACTTCCGTGGTTAATTGGGAACTAATAATCAGCTATACTGGCATAAAATTTCTGAAAATATGAAAAAAAGACTAAAATACCCTTAAATATGGAAAATTACCGAAATACCCCTAGGTGAAAAAGACTATTATACCCCTAGGGTCAATTCTGTATGAAATGTATGATGTTATGTATCTGCATGAGTTAATTATCTATATGAGTATATCTGATGCTATATCTTGCATGATAGTATGATTATCTGTTGCATGGGGTATGGGTTATGATGGAGGAAGCGTTCTGGCAGCCTCGCTGCAATCTGGTGACTCTGTCACATTATATCTGGCAACCTCGTTGCAATCTGGTGGCCTCGCCACAATATTTATATCTGGTGACCTCGTCACAATATCTGGCAGCCTCGCTGCAAATGTTATCTGGCAGTCTCACTGCAAATTATATCTGGCAGCCTCGCTGCAAATATCTGTGGTGTGTAGCGGTTGGGTGGGTCGAGTAGTCTCCCCACATGGTGTAAGGCTGGTACGGGGGTGTTAAGGATGGATCTGGGTTAGGTTTCTGTTTGCATAATGCTTATATCTGATCTGTTTCTGTTATGGGCCTTTGGGCTTAATCTGATTCCTGTAATGGGCCAAGGCCCAATTAACTCTGTTTCTGAGGCTTGATCTGTTTTGGCCTATGGTTGAGATAATGTTGCACACTGAGTTGTCAAACTCACCCTCCTTTTTAATTAATCCCTGCAGGTAACCCTCAACCATAGTGGGCTTGGAGCTGCGAGAGATTCGGAGTGGCCACAGCATCTGCAGAACTGGTTTTCATTTTGTTTAAAGTATTTTATTATTAAGTTATTTGTGGGTTTTAAATTTGTAATAAGGCCGCTTTTTAAATTTTCTTTATGGGTTTATTTTCTTTAATGTTTTAAATCCTGCTATATCGAATCTACTAGACGTAGGCTGCGCGGGTTTCAAAACCTCAACAATGTTTTCAAAACGCTTTAAGATTAACTATGGATAACTTTAAGGAAAAATGAACTGGTTTTTCACAAACTCACTAATGTGATTCGAACCTCACCTAAGTCACAACAAGTTAAAAGGTTATAAGCGTAGTTTAGGATCATGTGACACACCAGATCTGGTCATAACGTCCAGACCGGGTTTAGGGTGTTACATTTAGTGGTATCAGAGCTAAGTTGCAACAACTCGGCTGTGGAACGGGTCTAAAAATGAAGGTTTTCAAACAATCAAAACAAATATTTTCGAAAAGTCATGTTTTTAACATTGCTTTCAAAATTACTTGGAATTAGTTTTGATAAACTTCTTTCGTACTTAAATGATTTATTTTCAAAGAATAAATTAAGTTTTCCTATGAAATCTTTTGAAAGAGTGGCACACCGAATCTCCGGCCCAAGCCTGTAAGTTTCCTGAACTTTTCTGATTATTTCTGAAAACTCTGATTGTATGCCTGACTGAAGACTCTATTATGATACTTTAGTTAGGGTGTTACTGAAATTGTAGAGACTCTGATAGGTAGACTGAGACTGTAGCTTGGCTACCGCGAAAGAAGATAAACTCTGCAACTCTACTTATTCATAAGACATCTGTAATAAACATTGAAATATTAATCTGACTCATAAAACTTCTAAAACAGAACATACGAAATGAGTACGCGAGCAGCTCGTGGTAGGGGCCGTGGACGTGGCCGAGGTAGCACACGAGCCGAATCTTCTTCTTCGGGTCATGCACCAGCAGCTGAGATACCAGTATCACCAGCAACAGAGGTGGAATCTCATGATAGGGGTGTAAGGGATGATGCCCTATCACAAGCGATGCTTCGAGTTTTGGAAAGGGTTGCTGGGGCGAGTACTGGTAATGGATTTCGTGGTGCGATATCTGAGCGACTCCGAGCTAATGGAGCAGAATTCTTCAGGGGTGTGTCTGGTGTAGCCCCAAACGTGGCCGAGTATTGGTTGGAGGCCACAGAGCGAATTATGGACGATCTGGACTGTTCTGTGGAGCAGAAGCTGAAGGGAGCTGTATCGTTACTTAGAGATGAGGCTTATCAGTGGTGGCTCACAGTAAGAGATGGAACGGCAGCTGGTGAGGTAACATGGAAGCTGTTTAAGACAGCCTTTAAAGGAAAATACGTTGGAGCTAGCTATGTGGACGCTCGTCGGAAGGAATTCCTGAATTTGGTTTAGGGAGGTAAGACGGTATCTGAATACGAGGCTGAGTTCTTGAGGCTGAGTCGATATGCTTCTGGGATAGTCGCTACTGAATATGAGCGTAGCGTGCGCTTTGAGGATGGCTTAAGGGACGAGCTAAGGGTGCTGATTGCTCCACAGAGGGAGCGTAGTTTTGCTGCTCTAGTGGAGAAAGCTAAGATTGCGGAGGAAGTAAAGCGTACTGAGAGGCAGAACCGTGAGAAGGATCGGAACCGCTTCCGGAGGGATTCTGGACCATCAGGCGGGTATAATAGGAATGTTAAGAGGGCAAGAGTGGCAGAACCAGTACGAGCAGTGCCAATGAATGCTGTCGGACCACAGAGTTGCAGAAGTTGTGGTAGGATCCATATGGGCGAATGTCGGAAACGTTCAGGAGCCTGTTTTTGATGTGGGTCGATGGAGCATAGAATTAAGGATTGTCCTCAAGCACCAGATCAGAACCAAGTTAGAGATCAGAGGGTTGTTCAGCCAGTGAGGGGTGGACCACCAGCTCCAAGAGGTCGTGGACAAGGCAGAGTTGGAAATGGAAATGGACGAGGACGAGGAGCACCTGGTAGAGGTGCTGGTCTTGCTGAGGCTCGTCAGCCAGCGTTAGTCTATGCAGCTCGTCGACGAGAGGAAGGTGATGCTCCTGACGTCATAACTGGTACGTTCTTGATTTCTCGTATACCATTCACTGCTTTAATAGATGTTGGATCTACACACTCTTATGTTGCATGTGCTATATCCGAGTCGCTGGGAGTACGTTCTGAGAAGACAGTGAGTAGGGTAACTATACTAAGTCCTTTGGGTCACTCGGTTAGGGTAGACAGACTGTATAGAGACGTGCCTATAGAGACTCAAGGTAAGATCTTTTCTGGAGATTTGATGGAGTTACCTTTCGGAGAGTTCGATCTAATCTTAGGAATGGATTGGCTTGTAAAGCATAGGGCTACTTTGGATTGTGCTGCAAAGCGAATGAGTTTAAAAACCGCAGAGGATGAGGAAGTTATGGTGATTGGTGAACGTAGAGATTATCTGTCTAATGTGGTGACAGCATTAAGAGCTGAGAAGTGGATTCGTAAAGGATGTGAGGCTTTTATGGCATTCATTAGTCAAGCTGAATCTGAGGAGCTAACTGTGGATCAAGTTAGAACCGTTAAGGACTTTCAGGATGTATTTCCAGAGGAGCTTCCAGGTTTGCCTCCGAATCGAGAGGTTGAGTTTGGGATCGACTTGCTGCCTGGTACGGCACCGGTGTCCATTGCACCGTACAGAATGGCACCAAAGGAGTTGGTGGTGTTAAAAGCGCAGATTCAAGAACTGTTGGATAGAGGTTTCATTAGGCCAAGTGTGTCTCCGTGGGGAGCACCAGTGCTTTTCGTTAAGAAGAAAGATGGGTCAATGCGGATGTGCATCGATTATCGGCAGTTGAACAAGCTGACGATCAAGAATAAGTACCCGTTGCCAAGAATCGACGATCTGTTCGATCAGCTTAGAGGACCTTCAGTATTCTCCAAGATTGACCTTCGGTCTGGGTATCATCAGTTAAGAGTGAAAGAAGTGGATATACACAAGACAGCATTCAGAACCCGTTATGGTCACTATGAGTTCTTGGTTATGCCGTTTGGGCTGACCAATGCACCTGCAGCTTTCATGGATCTAATGAATCGAGTGTTCCAGCCATACTTGGATCGATTCGTGGTCGTCTTTATCGATGATATTTTGGTCTATTCTGAATCTAAAGAGAAACATGATGAACATCTTCGTATTGTGCTGCAAGTGTTAAGGGAAAAGGAGCTTTATGCGAAATTTAGCAAGTGTGAGTTCTGGTTGAGGGAGGTAACTTTCTTGGGGCATGTTGTGTCTGCTGAGGGGATTAAAGTGGACCCTCGAAAGATCGAAGCAATTCTGGAATGGAAACCACCGAGGTCTGTGGCCGAAATTCGGAGTTTTCTGGGTTTAGCTGGATACTATAGGAGGTTTGTAGAAGGATTTTCGGTGATGGCAGCACCATTAACGAAACTCATAAGGAAAGGCGTACCATTTGTTTGGACCCAGCAGCAGCAAGAAGCTTTTGAGAAGCTTAAGAAGGTTCTGACCGAGGCACCTGTACTGATTCAACCAGAGTCTGGAAAAGACTTTACCGTGTACAGTGATGCATCGCATGTTGGGTTGGGCTGTGTGTTGATGCAAGAGGGTAAGGTGGTTGCTTATGCATCGCGACAGCTTAAACCTCATGAAGTGAACTATCCTACCCATGATTTGGAGTTGGCAGCAGTGATCTTCGCACTTAAGATTTGGAGACATTATCTGTATGGAGAAAGGTGTATTATATACACAGATCATAAGAGTCTTAAGTACTTGTTGACTCAGAAGGAGCTGAACCTTAGGCAACGGAGATGGATCGAGTTGCTTAAGGATTATGATTGTGTGATTGAGTATCATCCAGGCAAAGCTAATGTGGTGGCTGATGCCCTAAGTCGTAGAACTGTATCTGACCTGAGAGCTATGTTTGCTCGTTTGAGTCTGTATGACGATGGTAGCTTGTTAGCAGAATTGCAAGTAAGACCGACCTGGGTGGACGAGATTAAGGAAAAGCAGTTGAGGGATGAGTCTCTGGATGCCCGATTTCAGCAGGTTAAAGATGGGAATACTTCTGAGTTTGGACTTAACGGTGAAGGAGTTCTGTGTTTTCGCGGTAGAATCTGTGTTCCGAAGGATTTTCAGTTGAGGCAAGCAATTCTGAATGAAGCTCATAAAGGGTTGTGTGCTATGCACCCTGGAGGTAATAAGATGTATCATGACTTAAAGGAGTTGTATTGGTGGCCTGGATTGAAGCGAGAAGTAACAGAATTTGTGGGGAAATGTCTGACGTGTCAGCAGGTGAAAGCTGAGCACCAGTTACCTTCTGGACTTCTGCAACCAGTAAAGGTACCGCTCTGGAAGTGGGAAAGGGTGACCATGGATTTCGTAAGTGGATTGCCCTTAACGCCATCAAAGAAGGACTCGATTTGGGTGATTGTAGACAGGTTGACTAAATCTGCTCATTTCATCCCTGTACGTACTGATTATTCGCTTCAGAAGTTAGCCAAGTTGTATGTGGCAGAGATTGTGCGACTGCATGGGGTGCCAGTGTCTATCATTTCTGATCGAGATCCTAGATTCACATCTCGGTTCTGGCAAAAGTTGCATGAGGCGTTGGGAACGCGGCTGAACTTTAGCACGGCTTTTCATCCTCAGACTGATGGTCAGTCTGAGAGGGTTATTCAGATTCTAGAGGATATGTTGAGGGGTTGTGTTATCGATTTTCAAGGCAGTTGGGAGGATTATTTACCGTTGGCGGAGTTTGCATATAATAACAGCTATCAGGCTAGTATCCGTATGGCACCTTATGAAGCATTGTATGGGCGTAAGTGTCGTTCACCTAGTTGTTGGACCGAATTGGGCGAGCGGCAAGTTCTTGGACCTGAATTGGTAGCAGAGACTGAGGAGAAGGTCAAGGTGATAAGGGACCGTTTGAAAGAGGCATCTGATCGACAAAAGTCTTATGCAGATTTGAAGCGTAAAGAGATTGAGTATTCAGTAGGTGATATGGTTTTTCTGAAAGTTTTGCCCTGGAAGAAGATACTAAGATTTGGTAAGAAAGGCAAGCTAAGTCCGAGGTTTATTGGGCCTTATCGGGTTCTTAAGCGAGTAGGTCCGGTGGCGTATCAGTTGGAATTACCGCCAGAGTTACACAGAATCCATGATGTGTTTCACGTATCCATGTTAAGACGATATCGTTCTGACCCTACTCATATTCTACCAGTTGAAGAAGTGGAAGTTCAGCCTGACCTAACTTTCGAGGAAGAGCCTGTGCAGATTCTGGATCGAGACGTGCAGGTTTTAAGAAGAAAATCAGTCCCATTGGTGAAGGTACTATGGCGTAATCATGGCAGAGAAGAAGCTACTTGGGAACCAGAGGAGGCAATGCGTCAGCAATATCCCCGTTTGTTTGGATAAGGTAAATTTCGAGGACGAAATTCCTTTAAGGAGGGTAGAGTTGTAACGCCCTAAAATTCTGGTCTTTCTTAAATTATTGTTCATCTAGTAAAATGTTTGAACTCTGGCATTTGGTTGTGAAATTCGTGTTTTGAGAATGTTATTGGGCCTATGGAAGGCCCAAGTGTTGGTTAAAAACTCGGGAAAATTTTCTAAATTTTTCATTAGGGAGATAGGGGACTTTTGGAAGTAGGGGTCTTAAATAAATTTGGCTAAAGTGAAGCACAAGGGAGCTCCTGGTAAAATGGTTGTGTGACGCCACTTAGGAGCTACAAAAGTGGCGCCTAAATGAATGGGAAGGCCAAGGTTCAAGTCCCAGGTTATGCAAGGAAGGTGTTATTTTTATGCAAGGAGCAGGCAGGAATTTGAAGCAGAATAAAACTCTACTTGAGGAGTGTTGAATCGGTCTTGAGAGGATATTGTGGAGGAGGTTGAGGAGCAAATCAAGGAGTTTGAATTTTGAATGATGGTGGCCGGTTAGAGGACTCTTGGGGAAGGCAAATTTGGCTAGGTGCTTAGGTAGCATTTTCGGCAACTAGGTGTTAGAGTGTGCCGAATGCTCCTTTAGTTCTTGGGTGACTTGTGCCGATTTCTCTAAGAGTGAAAAACCCTTCTTCGTTTATCGATTCTTGCCTAGTTTATTAGGTATCTTTTGCCACTTTGCTCTCCCATCAAACCTAGAAGCCGAACCTTAATCCACCTTTGTGCCGCACACTCATTTTGACCGAAGCATTTTCTCTACATCTCTTCTCTACATCCTTTTTTCTCCTATTATACCATAAACCAAACTTTCATCATTACCTCCTTCTCTAGCCGAACCATTCTTCCTTGACTCTCTTCTCTAAACCTCTGTCGACAACTGCAAGAAGAAGTCGAAACTCAGGGTGGCCGATTGTTCTTTGTCAAGCGAACACTCCTATTCTTTTACTTCTTCTTCTACAACCTACCATAAGCCGAAATATCCTATTTGCCGAATCCATCTTCTTCTATCAAATATATCGTCCCTTCTCATTCTACTTTATTGCCAAACCTCCTTTTGACCGAAACTCACTGTGCTTGGCCGAATCCTCTCTACTCTCAACCCTTTCTTTCTCATTGTTACAAGTGCAGCGGCAGTGGTGAGGGCTTGGAGTGGTAAGTATTTCGTAGCCTGATAGTGTTGGTTTCATGATATTAAGGCAAGTAGCCGAACCCCTTAAGGGTATTGTCGTTTGAATTAAAAGGCTTTTGGCCTCTTTCTTTTGGATTGAAGGTGTAACAGCGTAATCTAGGAGAGGATCGAGCATCGAAGGATCGTGAAGATCAACGCAGCTGGACGTTACGATTTAGTCCATAACCGAAAAAGGGTAAGATTTTAAGGGCTTAGGCCATCTAGGCCGATTAGGGTAAGGGGTTATAACTATTTGGTTATTGATTAATTAGACTGAAAGTTAGTGTTCAATTGTAGGTTCTTCGTACGTGGATTTCTTCAAACGGTTTCAACAGTATCAGGTGTGTAACGTGTCTCTATCATAGACTAGGATGGCTAAAGGCCGTAATGATCGAAACTATGCTAAAGTGTCTGATTGAAGTGACCGAAAAAGTTGTCTTGAAAGGGTCTGAGGGTAACCGAATACCCTGAGGTGATCAAACTAGTAAATGACAGGGGCAAAATTGCAGAAGGGGCAATTTCGAGCTTCTCGGTAAGTTGGGTTTCAATGGGCCAAAGATGGGCCTAATGGGCTTCCGAGCCCAAATAGGTAAAATGGCTAATAAAGACTATCTGGCGATGTAATTAGTAATAACATGTTAAGTTGGTAAACTAAACCTAAAATTGGGCTTAAAGGGCTTGGGACAATATTAGACTTAGTAAGGCCCATTAGGGGTTTTAGGCAAAAAGGGCAAAACTGGAAATTTGGCACAAATGGACTTCCGTGGTTAATTGGGAACTAATAATCAGCTATACTGGCATAAAATTTCTGAAAATATGAAAAAAAAGACTAAAATACCCTTAAATATGGAAAATTACCGAAATACCCCTAGGTGAAAAAGACTATTATACCCCTAGGGTCAATTCTGTATGAAATGTATGATGTTATGTATCTGCATGAGTTAATTATCTATATGAGTATATCTGATGCTATATCTTGCATGATAGTATGATTATCTGTTGCATGGGGTATTGGTTATGATGGAGGAAGCGTTCTGGCAGCCTCGCTGCAATCTGGTGACTCTGTCACATTATATCTGGCAACCTCGTTGCAATCTGGTGGCCTCGCCACAATATTTATATCTGGTGACCTCGTCACAATATCTGGCAGCCTCGCTGCAAATGTTATCTGGCAGTCTCACTGCAAATTATATCTGGCAGCCTCGCTGCAAATATCTGTGGTGTGTAGCGGTTGGGTGGGTCGAGTAGTCTCCCCACATGGTGTAAGGCTGGTACGGGGGTGTTAAGGATGGATCTGGGTTGGGTTTCTGTTTGCATAATGCTTATATCTGATCTGTTTCTGTTATGGGCCTTTGGGCTTAATCTGATTCCTGTAATGGGCCAAGGCCCAATTAACTCTGTTTCTGAGGCTTGATCTGTTTTGGCCTATGGTTGAGATAATGTTGCACACTGAGTTGTCAAACTCACCCTCCTTTTTAATTAATCCCTGCAGGTAACCCTCAACCATAGTGGGCTTGGAGCTGCGAGAGATTCGGAGTGGCCACAGCATCTGCAGAACTGGTTTTCATTTTGTTTAAAGTATTTTATTATTAAGTTATTTGTGGGTTTTAAATTTGTAATAAGGCCGCTTTTTAAATTTTCTTTATGGGTTTATTTTCTTTAATGTTTTAAATCCTGCTATATCGAATCTACTAGACGTAGGCTGCGCGGGTTTCAAAACCTCAACAATGTTTTCAAAACGCTTTAAGATTAACTATGGATAACTTTAAGGAAAAATGAATTGGTTTTTCACAAACTCACTAATGTGATTCGAACCTCACCTAAGTCACAACAAGTTAAAAGGTTATAAGCGTAGTTTAGGAACATGTGACACACCAGATCTGGTCATAACGTCCAGACCGGGTTTGGGGTGTTACACCTCATATATCTATATCTTTTACTGCAGTATTCGCACTTTGGACGTATGTCTGGAGGAGGTCAAGTTGTTTCTTTTTCAATATATGTGTTTTGGTTGCTTGAGGACAAGCAAAAAGTTAAGTGTGAGGGTCTGATCTGCCATGAATTACACTATTATTTATACCTTTTTTACACATAGCTTTAGCTTTCTAGTAGTTTTTCATACTTAAAGTAGTAATTTATGCTTTCTAGTAGTTTTTATTACATTTTATATATCTAAATAAGGTAAAATGAGCTTCTAGGTTAAGTTGGAAGCTGAAGATGCTTATTCGGACAAAAACTGATGCCTATGTCGTGACACTAAGACACTGATGTCTCAACGTCAAAGACAGAAGCTAAAAACAAGTTTTGGACTAAAACTACCCTCGATGTCGTGACACGACCCTCTTCTGTCGCGACATACCCCTGTGGTTGGTTGCAACATCGTAGGCCTATGTTGAAACCATTCCCCTACGTAGCCCAAAAATTCTTGCATGCTTTAATTATGTTTTTGAGGGAAATTAGGAGTATCTGTCCTAGTTGAACTCTAAAGACTTCAAGAATATTTTAGACACTTTAATATTTCGAGTTTAGCCTATATAAAGGCCATTGTAATTAGTTTAAACATACAATTGGAGGGATTTGATTCTTAGGTTTTTCTTTCATTCATAGTTTTTACTTCTGTTATTTTATGTTCTTGTAATCAGAAGATCCAATTCCAAAGTGAGACTTACGTGAGTAGAGATTATTCCAGAGCCAGGCTTTCATCGATAAATCGATGAACATCTCTTTTCCTTATTCTCTTCTTTATTTCTCTTTCTTTAACATTGCTAGATGAATGCTTGTGTAAAGATTAGAATCAATTTATTGCTTTATACATAATTTGCATGTTTCAATCGTTTAACTAATTAATTGATTGAATGACAAAGTTTCTTAGTGGACCAGCTATTTGGGAGAGGAAGAACGTAAACCTAGGCTTGACAACCTGTAAACAGAAAAATATATAGGATTTTTCCTATATAATTCATCACCCTTTTACTTAATTTTATTGCTAAAACTTAGTAATTGTTTATTAAATTAATGAAATGTGTGGAAATATGAAATTAGGACATGGAAATTATTTTATGTTTTATTATATAGTTTTCATGCATAAAATGGCTTATTTTATATTAATTTGAGCATATTATATTTTTAATTTATAAAGTGGGCCATGCATGATTTAATTTAATAATAAAATATAAAGTTAATTTTAATAAATCATTTTTATATTTTTCATTAATAAAAATTGGGTTTAATTAATTAGGTAAAATTAATTAATTAAAGTGGTTAATTTGCATTGTTTGGTCCCCTGATTTTTCTGTTATTTTCAAACAGGTGGGAGAGCTTTAATTCACTTGCAAAGTCACCCCAATTGGACTAAATCAGCCCCTAATTTAGACTGTACATGGAGATTAATAAATCAACATTTGGGTTAATTGCATGAAGTCCCTGAAGATTTGAAGAAATCGAAGATTTACTTGAAGATTTACTGGAGACTGAGTCTTGCTCCTGCGTGATGTGGCACATGAATTAAGCTAAAAAATCAGCCACTTTCCTACATGTATGACTGGCCACTCTTGGAAGGATTTGAAGTGGATGAACACTTCTATTTTTAATAAACTCACACCCCAGCCTCACCTATAAATAAGACCCTTCACCTCACTTCTCAAATCATCCCTCATTCATCCATTCTCTTCTCTTCTCTCATTTTCTCTCAATTATCTTTTCTCCCCACGCCATCCACCATCATTCCTTAAGAGGTTTTAGCTATTTAGCCTATCAAGAAACCTTGGTTGGCCACCTTGGAGAGCCATCAGCAAAGGAGCAAGCAAGAATTGAAGGAGTTCTCACCATTCAGAGTCTTGGGTGACAGCCGTCTGAATAAGGTTTAATCTTTCTTTTCTTAAAGTTGATTTAAATGTTTGCTATGAGTTCTTTGTTCTTGTTTTCAGCAATGATAGCTTAATTTTATTTAAGCTAGGATGATTATTTTAATTAAACAATATTTATTTGATTCATGCTTAAAATGTTTTGTGCCTCAATCGATCATGTTTTCAATTAAAGTCAAGTATGTATTCGTTCATACGTGATTGAAATGCACCTGAATTAGCTGAGCTATCCTAACCAGACGACTGCTAATGGATGCATAATTGAAATGTGCATGCTCAATTTAGATCATTAAACCGATTAAATTGTAGGTTCCATAACATCCCTAGTACGGCTCTGTTATCTGCATAGTTTTTAGATTTGTGTGATTAAATTGTTTCATACCTTAATCTGTCCCTGTTACTTCACATGAATACTAAGAAATCCTTGAATGGTTTTCAAACTCATGAAAGGTTGAGTTGCCATGGAATGTTTTTCCGAATATTATTAAGCATGTTGAAAATAAATTAAGTTTAATTAAAGTAATTATCCTAGTTTATTTATGTTAGAATTGTTGCATATCGTGTTAAGTTTGCTAAAATCTATTTCATTCATATAGTTGCATACTTAGGATAATTTGCATCAGGGATCATTGCATCTAGTTATTATAATTCTTTTTAAATCATCACTACCAATGAAATTGAGTTTTTATTCACCGAATTGTTAATATAATTTTATAAATAATTGACTTTGCACTAATACAATCCCTGTGGAGACGATAACTCTTTATACTTACTTATTACTTGAGCTATTGTGTACACTTGCACAAACCGACCGCTACAAGTTTTTGGCGCCATTGCCGGGGATTGTTAATTGTCACCAGAGTTATTTTTTGTGAAATCATTTACTTTTAATTTGGTTTATTTTTAACATTACTAACTTATTCTTTTTAATTTTGTGAATTTCTTTCAAGAGTTTATGAGCATAGATCGGATTATCGATTTACTCCCCGTAGACCCTGAAATCAAGCGGACCTTTAGGCAAATAAGTCGTGAACGAACAGCCCAAACACAAAACGAGATGGACCTTGGAAATCAAAATCAAGACCAAGGTAATGAAGTCAATCATCCACGAAATCCCATCCTCATCATTGATGATAAGGACCGATGCATTGGACAATATGCTGTGCCACTCTTCAATGTGTTGAATTCAAGAATTAGAAGGCCAGATATTGAGGCAACCCAATTTAGTGGTATGCCAGTTCAGTGATATGCCCACAGAAGATCCACATCTCCACCTTTGATTGTTTATGGAGGTGAGTCATTCATTCAAGATAGCCGGTGTGACTGATGACGCATTGAGGCTGAAGTTGTTCCCGTATTCGTTGCGAGATCGAGCATGGGCATGGCTTAATTCTTTGCCACCAAGTTCCATATCTACATGGCAAGAATTAGTAGAGAGATTTTTGGTTAAGTATTTCTCACCTAGCAAGAACGCCAAGCTAAGGAACGAGATCATAACTTTCCAACAAGTAGATGACGAGTCTTTGTATGAGGCTTTGGAGCGATTCAAAGAGTTATTCGCAAGTGCCCTCATCATGTGATTCCGCATTGTATCCAGTTGAAGACATTCTATAATGGTCTCAATGTGCATACAAGATTGATGGTAGATGCTTCTGCTAATGGTACAATTTTGTCTAAGTCTTATAATGAGGCTTATGAGATCATCGAGAGGATGGCAAGCAACAACTATCAATGGCCAACAAATCGTGTAGCTTCAGGAAGACGTGTAGCTGGAGTTCATGAAGTTGATGCTTTCACTTCATTATCAGCTCAGGTATCGTCTATCTCCTCGATGTTGAAACAGTTTACCGCTAACAACTCTAATAATTTTACAGCTCAGCCACCAAGTTTGTTTGAACTAGTTTCCTGTGTATATTGTTGGGAGGGTCATTCTTTTGAGATTTGTCCATCAAATCCTGAGTCAATATACTATGTGGGGAACTAGCAGCAAAATAGGAGTGGACAAGGACCCCGGTCCAACTTCAACAATCCTTCATGGTGTAACCATCCTAACTTTTCTTGGAACAACCAAGGAAATGGACCGAACAACTTTATGTAGCAGAAACCCAACAAATCCCAAGGGTATATTCAGCAAGCTTCAAGGCTAGCCCAAGCTGAGTCATCTAATAGTTTGGAGAACTTATTAAAGGCATACATGGTGAAGAATGATGCTTTGATCTAGAGCCAAGCAGCAACACTGAAGAATTTGGAGAACCAAATGGGTCAGTTAGCTACAGAGCTTTGCAATAGACTGCAAGGAACTTTGCCGAGCGATACTGGGAATCCACGAAACTTAGGTAAATAGCATATCAAGGTAGTGGCATTACGAAATGGTAAAGTTCTGGAGCCCCAAGTGATTGATGTTGAAAATACGAGGAAAGAGGAAAGACAACCAGCCGCTGAAATTCCTACACCAAAAGAGTCAGAATCTGCCAAGTCTGACAAGGTAAATCCTAACGTGCTAAATTCAGATACTATAACATCTTCTTTGGATGCAGATTTATCTACTCAGAAGAGTTGTCCGATCCAACCTAAAGTTCCATCACCTCCATATTGTTAAAGATTGCAACAACATAAGTAGAAACAGGAGGTGCAGTTCAAGAAGTTTCTTGATGTTCTAAAACAACTACACATCAACATCCCATTGGTGGAGGCTTTAGAACAAATACCGAACTATGTGAAGTTTATGAAGGATATACTATCCAAAAAGAAACGACTGAGTGAGAATGAGACTGTTGCTTTAACAAAGGAGTGCAGTGCGTTCCTGCAGAACAAGTTGCCACTGAAGTTGAAAGACCCATGAAGCTTTACGATACCCTGTAACATCAGTGAATCTTATAGTGTTAAAGCTTTGTGTGACTTAGGAGCAAGTATCAACTTGATGCCTAAGTCCATTTTCAAGATGTTGGGAGTAGGTGATGTACGACCCACAACTGTAATGCTTCAGCTAGCAGATCAATTTATAGCCTACCCCGAAGGAAAGATCGAGGATGTTTTGGTAAGAGTTCATAAATTTATTTTTCCTGCTGATTTCATTATCTTAAATTTTGAAGCAGATAAGGAAGTGCCAATCATCCTTGGAAGACCATTCCTAGCTACGAGAAGAACGTTAATTGATTTACAGAAAGGCGAACTCACTATGCGAGTTCAAGACGATCTGGTAACTTTTAACATTCTGAAACCGATGAAATTTCTCGATCCAGCAGAAGAGTGTTCAGTTATGGAAGAAACAGAGACCTTGGTGTCTATGGAAAGAAATTGTGAAGAAGATCCATTGGAGAAAGCCTTAGAGTTTGACCTTTTGGAGGATGAAGAAAATGAAGAAAACATGGCTTTGATGGAAGCCAATTCGAGGAAGTTTAGTCAGACCACACGGTTTGAACCGTTGGAGTCAGAAATCAAAGAATTTATTCAACCCAAGTTGTCAATCGATGAACCACCTAAACTCCAGCTAAAGGTACTCCCTTCCCATTTGAAATACGTTTATTTAGGTGACTGTTCTACTTTTCCTATGATTATTTCAACAGACTTAATGGAAAATCAAGAGGAGCGACAAATTACTGTTCTAAGGAAATTCAAAAAAGTAATTGGTTGGACCATAGCTGACATTCGAGGTATAAGCCCTTCTTTCTACATGCACAAAATCATTTTAAAGGAGACTTAATCCGATTATGAAGTAAGTGGTGAGAAAGGAGGTAATCAAATGGTTAGAAGCAGGAATCATCTATCCTATTTCAGATAGTTCGTAGGTAAGTCCGGTGCAGTGTGTGCCGAAAAAATAGGGGATCACGATTGTTGAAAACGAGCATAACGAGTTGATTCCAACGAGAACTGTTACTGGGTCGAGGATCTGTATTAATTACAAAAAACTGAATAAAGCTACTCGGAAGGACCATTTTCCATTGCCTTTTATGAATTAGATGTTAGATCGACTGGCAGGTAATGAATTTTACTGTTTCTTAGATGGATATTCGGGATACAATCAAATAGTTGTAGCTCCGGAGGACCAACATAAAACAATGTTTACTTGCCCATACGGTATGTTTGCTTTTAGGCGAATGCCTTTTGGTTTGTGTAATGCACCTGCAACATTCCAATGATGCATGATGGCAATATTCACTGATATGGTTGAAAATTTTGTTGAAGTTTTCATGGATGACTTTTCTATTTTTGGTAACACTTATGATATTTGCTTGAGTAATTTAGCTAAGGTACTAAAGAGGTGTGAAGAGACAAATCTTGTCCTTAATTGGGAGAAGTGTCATTTTATGGTTAAAAAAGGAATTGTCTTAGGACATAAAATCTCAAAGAAAGGAATTGAAGTTGATAGAGCAAAGGTGGAGGTAATTGAAAGATTACCGGCTCCAATCAATGTGAAAGGAGTCAGAAGTTGCTTAGGTCATGCCGAGTTTTACCGAAGGTTTATCAAAGATTTTTTGAAAATTTCTAAACCACTATGTTTATTGTTAGAGAAAGATACAGTGTTTAATTTCAACAAAGCATGTTTAGAAGCTTTTGAAGATTTGAAGAAACGATTAGTCTCAGCCCCAATAGTTGTTACACCCGATTAGAGCTCACCATTTGAGCTAATGTGTGATGTGAGTGACTATGCTGTTGGAGCTGTGATGGGTCAGAGAAGAAACAAAATTTTCCACCCTATCTACTATGCAAGCAGAACTTTGATGGGAGCCCAACTCAACTATACAGTAACCAAAAAGGAACTCTTCGTTGTAGTCTTTGCTTTTAACAAATTCTGCTTATATCTTATAGGTACCAAAGTTACGGTATTTACTGACCATGCGACCATTAAGTACTTACTCACCAAGAAAGATGCAAAACCAAGGCTAATTTATTGGATACTTTTGCTCCAAGAATTTGACCTTGAGATCCAAGACAGAAAAGGAGTCGAGAATCAAGTAGTTGATCATTTGTCAAGGTTAGAGCAAAATGAGCCAACTCAATCACATGTGCCAATCAATGAGAACTTCCCAGATGAACATCTATTTGAGGTAAGTCAAATTCATGAAACTCCTTGGTTTGCTGATTTTGCCAATTATCTTGCATGTGGAATAATTCCTCGAGAAATGACATACCAACAAAGGAAGAAATTCCTTCATGATTGTCAGTATTATTTTTGGGAGGATCCATTTTTGTTCAAACTATGTGCAGATAACATAATCTGAAAGTGTGTAGCTGCAATTGAGATTGCTGAGATCTTATATCATTGCCATTCATCTCCAAGTGGGGGACACTTTGGTGGCTCACATACCGCAGCCAAGATTTTGCAAGCATGTTTCTTTTGGCCTACATTATTTAAAGATGCTTACACTTATGTGAACAACTGTGATAATTGCCAAAGAACCGGAAATATATCAAGGAGGAATGAGATGTCATTAACAAATATTTTGGAAATTGAATTATTCGACGTATGGGGCATTGACTTCCTAGGCCCGTTTCCCTCTTCGTATGGAAATAAGTACATTTTTGTTGTAGTGGATTATGTATCCAAATGGGTTGAAGTTGAAGCATACCCTACAAATGATGCTAAAATAGTCATGCGATTCCTTCATAAGCATGTGTTTACATGATTTGGGACACCAAGAGCTATTATTAGTGATGAAGGTTCTCATTTCGTGAACAAGTGGCTTAAGTGGTTGCTTGACAAGTATGATGTTAAGCACAAGATTGCTACTGCTTATCACCCCTAATCTAATGGGCAAGTTGAAAGAGTGAACCATGAAATCAAAGGTATCCTTGAAAGGTAGTATGCCCTAGTAGAAAAGATTGGTCTCAAAGGCTCGATGATGCATTGTGGGCCTATCGTACAGCATTTAAGACATCTCTAGGGATGACTCCCTATCGGTTAGTCTTTGGGAAGGCATGTCATTTGCCGTTAGAGTTAGAAAATAGAGCTCATTGGGCTTTGAAGAAGTTAAATTTTGATCTTGAGCAAGCAGGTGAGAGAAGGATGTTACAATTGGATGAATTGGAAGAGTTGAGGTTGTTCTCCTATGAGAATGCCAAAATGTGTAAAGAAAGATAAAAAGGATGGCATGATAGTCACATACTGCCTCGCGAGTTTAAGGAAGGTCAGAAGGTGTTGTTGTTTAATTCAAGGCTGAAGTTATTTCCTGGGAAGCTGAAATCCCGATGGAGAGGACCCACACCATCTATCGATTTTATCCTTATGGAGCTGTTGAATTATATGACAATCATGGAGGTACGTTTAAAGTTAATGGTCAATGTCTAAAACACTATTGGGATGGTGAAGTTGAGTGACTTGAATCCTCGTTCATATTAACAGACCCTTGATTTTTCACAAATTTGTTTTGTAAATAAATAAATAATTAAAATTTATTTTCTTAATTTAGTACATTTAATTAATTCTATCTAAGGAGATTGGAATTTAAGCGGGACCGCTGTGACCCCTCTAACCTTTCCTGGGAATTAATTTAATGTAATTTGTTAAGAAGAAATTTTAATTAAATTTTAAATTTTTAAGTATTAATTTTATTTTGTTTTAATTTTAATTTTTTTATGTTAATAAAAGAGGCCAAAAATTGGCCTAAGTACTAATCAGTTTTTCTTTTAAGTGAATCTGTACATACAGTCCAAATTTGAGGCCCAAGTTAGCAAAAAGAAGGGAAAAATCTATGCCCTTGTCGCCACTTCCATTCCTCGCCGCCCAAGTAACCCTAATGTGGCTAAAATTGTGCTACAGTTGCCCTAATTTTTCCTATATAAACCCCTCTTCATTCTACTTCTTTTCACATCCATCAAGCAAGTTGCTTATCCTAAAAAATCCTGAAATTCTCTTCTTATGTTGCTAGCCTCAAATCCCTAAAGAAATCCCTAGTTTTCTTTTTCTTTTCTCCTAGCCAAAATACCCTAGTGCGGCCAAAAAAGGTTTGCTGAAGCATTGGCATTACCACCGCAAGTCACTTCCGTCGCTGCCGCAAACCCATGTCACTGTCGCACGTCGCCATCACTACCACAATTCTGCTGCTGTTGCAAGGGTTTGCAGTAGCAAATCCCATCACCTTGTCAATCCTTTTCTCCCTATTTTGCCGAAACTTTGCTAAATTTTCGGGAAAAAGGACCATGTCTCGCAAAAGAACAAGATCGTCAAAGACTACTCCAGCAAATCCAATCGTGATCGACGAAAAGGTGAAAGAGAGGTTTGATTCAATTTTCAAGCATCAACCCATGATGTCGGAAAAAGGTTTCAACTTAAAGGGCAATGATGTGAAGGTTGTTCGTGTGCTGATTAGAAGAGTAATCAATGCCCTCAAGTGGGAACGATTCTGTGATGTTCGATCACTCCCTGATGATGAACTAGTTCGAGAATTTTATGCAAGTCTGACTACACAAGATGCTACTGAGGTTATTGTTCGAAGAAAAAAGGTACCTCTTACTTCTAAATCCATCAATGATTTGTTCAATTTACCTGATGTTGAAGAAGATGAGTACTATCCTAGATGAACAACATCAATTGGGATTTACTTCAACAAGTACTTAATGTTGTGACAAATCCGAGATCCCAATGGATTATAAGAAAGTATGGGAGCCATTCTTGCCGAAGGGAATGCCTAAAGCCAGTAGCAAAGGTATGGTTTTACTTTGTTCGCTATAGTTTTATGCCTATCTCACATATTTCCACTATCTCGATGGAACGGATGCTATTGTTATATGCTATCTTGACAGAAAAGTCCATTAATGTTGGGAAAATTATTCTCAAAGAGATTTATGATTGTGCTAAAAAGAAGAAAGTAAGTGCTTATTTCCCAGCATTAATCACTTCACTTTGCTTACGGGCCCGTGTGAAAACACAAGCAAATCTGAAAGGGCAATATGTTCAAGGGTGCATTACAATTCTTGACCTTAAGAGACTAGTAGGAAAGGTGCAGGAGCTGAACCAAGGTGAGCAAGCAAAGCCATCTGAGCCAAAAACCGAAGAGTCGACAAATACAGCTGAAATTGAATCTAACTTAATTGCAAAATCTGAAGAAGAAGAATCTGAAATAGAACCTACAGGTCCTAGTCTAGCTAAAGGAACTACAAACCCTGAACCTAGTGTTGAGCCAGAAGAAGAACCAGTTAAGCCGAGTGTTGAACCCAGATTTGTAACTCCAATACCAACCCATGCAAGTACTTTAAAGAAATCGGAGTTGTCAATTATGATGGATATGTGCAAGTTCATGCACAAACAACAGCAAACTTACTGGAAATATGCAAAAATTAGATATGATTCAATTTGAAATACCTTTAAGAATATCTCTAATACTTTTGTGCCTGAGTTCCCAGGTGATATCTTCAAGACATGGACGGAAGAAAGTGACGATGCAAGTGAGGATGGAGCTTAGAAAGACGAAGGGAATGAGTTAGAAAATAAAAAGTGGGGATTCTTGTCTTTTATTTTATTCTAGGAACTTATTTCTTTAGTATTTAGGATTTAATTCTTGCAAAATAAAACTTAGCAAGCATGAATAAATACTTATTTAGAAAGAAAAAGACTAAGTAATGTGGTAACGGGAATGAACATGTCTAGGATTGGGTTATGAGGAAAGACTTTGTATTTAAGCAGTCTTAATGACTCACCTCTCTTTCTTTTTCAACCTTACTTAGTGTTCATTTTTCATTCATTATTTTGTTCTTGTAATGAGGACATTGCTTCTTTTTAAAGGGGGTAAGGCAAATAGGTTGCACGCGTTTTTTCAATCAATTTTTTTCATAAGTATGCTTTAATAAATGAATGTTTCAAGAAATTTTTTTAACAAGATAGCTCGTAGGCAAGCATGAATAATGATTTTATCTAAGTGATTGTATGTTATCGTGAAGAATGGAATAATTGTATGAACTTAGCCGTAGGTAATGTTTGCTATGAAAACATAGTTTCTTCTGAGACTAGACATACATGAGGGTTTATATCTTTAGAATTGACTTAGTGAATTTCTTGAGGTGAAATCCTAGGAGATATAAAAATCTAAAATGGAATAGGCACCATTTCTTTGGAATGTTTGAGCCTTTCAAAGCCAACCTTGCGATATTTGAACCTTGAAACCAAAATTTTGAGCTTAATGGCCTGTTTATTACAATGAACCTACATTACAAGCCATATTCCCATCTTTTGAAAGTTATCCCAATTTTGTACACCCATCTTAACCTAAGTGGTCTTAGTTTTTACAAAAATTTTCAGAAGATGTATGCGCTCATGTTTAAAAAAAAAAGAGTGAAGAAAAGTTTGCTCAGTCTCGAAAAAGAAAAATATATGAGCATATGTTCATGATAAGTGATAAATTATACATATTTTTATACCATGGTTAGCCCAATTCCTGGATGAATTAATCCTTGATTTGTGTAAATTGATGCTCTTAAACCTTTAATTTCATGTTTTATACTCAGGTGAGCTTAGGGAAGAGAAAAGAGCAAGGAACAGGCCAAAAATAGGCAAATTAGGCCCAATTCAATAATCAACATGGCCTGGAGGTTTGCCACACGGGCGTGGCACACGGCCGTGCCACCTTGAGCTCGAACAATGTCCAACCTCGACTCGCACGGCCAGACCACACGGTCGTGCCACATCAACAGGCCCGAACACGGCCATTGTCAAAATCACACGGGCGTGGCACACGGGCATGTCCCTATCGTGATGAAGTTCAATTTCACTCAGAAAAGGCTACTTAAGGGCTAAGAAAGAGATTCTAAACTCTATATAAAGACCCTAGGAGGCCATTCAAATAAACGACAATAGGGAGCATTATTCCCCGCTAAGGGTGTGCTTTTCTCCCCCCAAGGAGGTGCTTTATTTTTGCCAAGACAGGGAGTTAAAAGAGGGAATTACTTGAAGAGAAGCCAATTGATCCATCTCAGAAGCCAGGATCTACATCAAGACAGAGGATCTCCCTTCAATCCTTTCAGGAGTTTTGGGTTTTCTTATGTTTTGTTATGTTATTTCTTCTGAGATGTTTTCTTTTATAATTATGAACTAAATCCTTAAGTACCTAAGGGGATGAAGCCTAAGACAGGTCTTGTTATTGTTATCTGAGTTGTGTGATAAATATTTGATTTGTTCTTAATTGTGTTTTTAACTCTTAAATTGATATTCCCTGGATATTGATTTAAGTCGAATGTGCTTATGTAGAGGAGCAAAAGTCCCTGCATAGGAGTAGATCCAACACAATTAAGCGGAGTTGATCGCAATCCTAGAGACAGGACGACGAAAATCTACCGGAATAGAGTCAAATCTAATATGGGGAGCCATAGATCGAGTTAATGCGAGACTAGAGGTTTAAACTAGAAAGAGGTTTTAGTTAATCAACCTAGGATTAGTTGTTCTTATCCTCGACAGAGGTATTAACATAATTTAGGGATCTCTACGAATCAAATCAAATAAAGAAATCATCTGGTTCAAAGTTAGATAACAAGTGAAGTCTAGGTGGATTCTTCCTTAGGTATTGCCTTAATCAATTAGTCTTTCCCAAAAGGCAATCTCCCACTTTACTCTTTGTCACTTCTTTAGTTAGTTTAGTTTAGTTTACAACCAAACCCTCTTTATTTTTAGGCTAGATAATAGGAAGAAAGTCATTACTAGTACTCATAGTTCCTTGGATTGATATTCTGATCTTGCCACTAACTGTACTACTGTCCAATAGGTGCACTTGCCTTTTATCGTGATATTAGTTAGTTTACAGGTACGATCAGATTTTATTACTTCATCAAATCACGAGATCAAGTTTTTGGTGCCGTTGCCAGGGAACTAAGATATTAGGAACACTCGATTTCTATTACTTTAGCCATTACTATTTTTAATTATTTTCAGCCTTTATTTTTTATTTTATTTACTAAAATTTTCTTTGCCTTTTCCCTTCTAGGTATCTCTAGTTTATGACTAGAAGAAACCCGGGAGGACCACTACTTTTTGACGATGATTTAGAAGCTACAGTTTGTAGAAATCACCGAGAGATAAGAATAAGTTTGCAATACCCAGAACAAGGACAAGAAGAAGAGCTAGAACCTACTGAAGAGATGGAAGCTAATCAGGATAATCAGTTACCCCCTGTAGTAGCTGCAAATCCTGTTGAGCAAAATCCTGCTCCACGTACTATGTATGGTTATGCTAGATCTAATTTAGTAAGCACTAAATCTAGCATTGTTAGGCCTACTATTGCTGCAAATAATGTTGAACTGAAACCTAACACTATTCAAATGATACAGCAATTTGTTCAGTTTGATGGTTTACAGGATGACGATCCTAACTTGCATCTAGCAAACTTTTTGGAATTATATGATACATTCAAAATAAATGGTGTTTTTGATGATGCCATTCGTCTTAGGCTATTCCCGTTCTCCTTGAGAAACAAAGTTAAACAGTGGTTAAATTCTTTACCACGAGGGTCTATCACTACATGGGAATAAATGACCAAAAAATTTTTACTTAAGTATTTTCCTCCAGCTAAAACAACTAAATTGCGGAATGATATCTCTTCTTTTGTGCAGATGGACTTAGAGACACTTTACGACGCATGGGAGAGATACAAAGATCTCTTAAGAAGGTGCCCTCACCATGGGTTACCTTTGTGGTTACAAGTTCAAACGTTTCATAACGGTTTGAATTCTTCAACAAGACAAATGATCAATGCAGCCGCTGGAGGAATAATCAATAACAAAACACTAGAAGCAGCCTACGAATTTATAGAAGAGATGTCACTGAATAATTATCAGTGGCAAGTCATGCGAACAAAGCCACATAATGCTGCAAGAGTTTTTAATATTGATGCTGTAACCATGCTTTCTGATCAGGTAGAACTTTTAAATAAAAAGATTGATAATTTTTTTGGTTCTACGCAGGCACACACAGTAATGCAATGCAACGCAATTCAAGGGAACAGTTACAATTTAGACTACTCCAACTACGGATATGGCACGAAAAACGAACAAGCCAACTATATGGGTAACAATTCTAGATCTCAAAATAACCCCTATAGTAACACTTACAATGCAGGTTAGAAAAATCACCCTAACTTCTCATGGGGAGGACAAAGCAACCAAGGAAATTAGAGACCACCACCTCCTCCGGGATTTCAACAGCCACCATTCCAACAAGAGAAAAAGCCGAACCTTGAAGAAATGCTCACAAAATTTATTGCCGTGTCTGAAACCCATTTTCAAAACAACGAAACAACATTGAAGAATCAGCAAGCATCCATTCAAGGACTCGAAACTCAAATAGGCCAGCTCGCTAAGCTAATTTCTGAAAGACCGTAAGGTGGGTTACTAAGCAACACTAAGACTAACCCTAAGGAGCAACTCAATGCCATGGATACAATAGATGAGGAAGAGTTAACCAAAACCAACTCAAAGTCATGTAAGGAGACTGTGGCAAGTAAAGCTAAGGATGAGGTAAGTTCCAAAGAAGTAACTGTCAAAGAGTATAGACCTCGTATCCCATACTCAAATGCGTTAAAAAAAGACCGTACATATGAACAATTCGATAAGTTTCTTAAACTCTTAAAGAAATTACATATCAACTTGCCGTTTATTGAAGCTCTTTCGCAGATGCCAAATGCTGTTAAGTTTTTAAGAGAGCTCTTGACAAACAAGCGGAAGTTAGATGAGAAATCTTATGTGGAGCTAAATGCAGTATGCTTAGCCATTTTATAGAATAAGCTACCCAACAAACTAAAAGATCTAGGGAGTTTTACTATTCCTTATTTACTTGGTAGTTTAGACGCGAAAAATGCTTTAGCTGATTTAGGGCTAGTATAAATGTCATGCCATTTAAATTGTTTAAACAACTAGGTCTTAGAAAACCTAAACAAACTAAAATGAGCATCCAATTAGCTGATAAGACCATTAGATTTCCAAAGGAAATAATTGAAGATGTGCTTGTCAAAATTGATAAATTTATATTCCCAGTTGACTTTATTGTTTTAGACATTGATGAGGATAGCAATGTACCCTTAATTTTAGGGTGACCCTTTTTAGCAACTGCTAGAACAATAATTGATGTAGAAACAGGTGAGCTTACACTACGTGTAGGTGATGACAAAGTTACTTTACAAGCTTGAAACTCGATTAAGACTATTGTTGATGATAAGAATATAGTCACGAGTCCTTGTAAAAACACTGATCTCACCACCCGACCTTCTGTGCAGGATACACTCCATATAAAGGTGACCCAACCACAGACAAGTCTATTTAAGGGAGACGTACATGAAAGTGAATGCTTCAGATTGAGGAACTAGATGAATGGATGAACTATTACGAGAAGCCCAAAATATGCCACACCAACCCAGAGCATCACCAAGACGACCCTCAGGCAAAAACAAATCAAATCCGAGTAGGGGATAAGGTAATCTTAGGAGAAGCGGATCCTCGAATCTTGAATTCAAAGGAACACACAAGTGACACACCTTACTTCACGGTAATGAAAATCTTCCCTTATGGTACAGTCGAGATAAATCATGAGTCACTCAGCACTTTCAAGGTAAATCAAACCCGACTCAAACCTTATTTTGATAATGAAACTGAAAACAGGTTAGAGGAGTTCCAACTTTTCAAACCACCGTGAACGTACAAGCTCGAGCAGAGTCAAGCTTAGACTATAAATAAGCACTTCTCTGGAGGTAACCTGAGCACTGACTTAGGAAATTCTTTTATTTAGGCTATCTAATACATCAACTAACCCTTTTGAATGCAGGTTTTTTGAGCCACACGGCCATTCACATGGGTGTGCCTAAGGCCGTGGGCACACCAAGGCAAAACACGGGCTGAAACAAAGAGCCAAGGCACACGGGCGTGCCTAAGGCTGGGGTACACCAAGGCAAAACACGGGCTGAAACAAAGGGCCACGGCAATGCGATGTGGCCGTGGCCAAGCCTAACAAATTGATATAGGCATGCAACACGCTCGTATCCCAAAATCGTGGCCAAACCTGTTACCTCAAACACGGGCGCGCGACACGCCCGTGCCTCAAGATCGTGGTCGAACCTGCCATTTCAGACACAGCCGTGTGCCCCAACATGCCCTAGGAACATGGGCATGTGACACGAATTTGGTGTGCCAAAAACCATAATTTTTGAATCACATGGGCTACCTCGAGCCACACGGGCGTGTGCCATGCCCGTGTGACCCAAAATCCTATAAAAACAGCCCACTATTCACCTTCTTCCTCACCTAAACCCTAAAAACCCCTCAACCCAACTCCTATACCAACCATTTCTAGCGCTGCCACCGGCTTCAGCAGCATCACCACGCCAGTGCAACCCTTGCCACGATTGTGCTCCGCCCCATAACCACCCATTCAGTTCCCCTTTCATACTTTTTCTCCTAATTTTTAATGTCATTTATCTATTTATCTACTAATAATCTCATTCACTTAATTATTTGCATTGTTATTGATAGGAATCTTATTCATTTAGCGTGATTAATCTAGAAACTTCATGATGCTACTTTGAATCATTCTTTAGCTGCCATTTTTACCTATCTCACGCAATAGGCTTTAGGAATGCATTTATAAAATCCCACAAAAACATGCCATTGCTTTCTTGCTAAAAATTCTATGCTTAGGATGAATCAAACATAGTATTTAGATTAGAAAAAATTGACCCTCGTTTAGTAAGTTTTAGTTAGCACTGTTATTTTATAAATAGGAACTTATGAATATTCCTATATCTATTTTCATTTTTTTTGGACTAATACATACCTCTTCCATTTTGTTTTGTTTTTTGGAAGCATGTCATCTTTAGGAGGGAAGAAAGCTGTCGTCCCTACCTCTAAAAAGCGCAAAGGGCCTAGTGGTTCCTTTTCTAGACCTACTGCTGAAGTCTGACACCCCTTCCTTCAATTCCTGCAAAACTCACAAGAAGAATTATTTCAGATATTATGGGCGAGACCCCTCGGAGTCGGATGATGTATCGACTGGGCCGCACTAGAACAGGTCCAGTTAGCTGACGAGGTCAGGGCCTTATGAACAACGGACCTGTGGGAGCAGTTCTTTCAAATTGTAGAGCCCACCTATCTCGAACTCACCCTCGAGTTCTGCTCCACATTCCATCTCCGGACGGTGATGAGCCAACACGATGACCCAGGGACGATCCAATTCTGTTTAGGAGGTCTCATTCATCAGCTCAATGTACTGGAGTTCGATACAACACTAGGCCTCTACACTGAGCAGTTTGTGGAGGAAGAAGACCTTTCTGAGCTCCACCGCCACATCTACTTATCACCTTCCAACTGTTGGCAAGCCTTGGTCCTAGCCTCGGCCACATACGACCCCAGCCACTCCAAAGCAACAGCTCTCGCCCCATCCCTGAGGTACCTTCACTCCTTACATGCACACACATTGACGGGTCGACGAGAGAGCACCGGCGTCGTCAACACCCATAACGCCTATTTTTTATGGAGCATGGTGCACGCACATGTGATCGATCTTGCCTACTTCATTGACCATACAATCCAGCACCAGACGGAGCGACACCGTAGGGACATAATCTCTATAGGCCCATACATCACGCGACTGGCCTGCTACTTCGGCCTACTCAACATGGCAGCCTAGACATCCTCTTACACCCTTGTTGGTCAGATGTCCCCACAGGGCATCCAAACTATGTTACATATAAGGATGATTCAGCACCGACCTGGGACCAATCCTCCACAATACCGTCTACTTTGAGATGCCGAGTAGGAGGACCCCGAGGACATTACTGATGATGTCCCACCACCGGAGGAGCCACCCACTGAGCCACCACTGACTCGTCACCCAGTTCATATGGAGCTTTAGGCTACGTCACTTCTGAGCAGTTCACCCAATTCCAGCATCAATGTTTTCAGCGGTTTGACCACATTGATGCAACATTAGTTCAGATTTGCCAACAACTCCATCTCGCACCACCGCCCCTACCTCGCGGACCATCTAAGGATTAGAACTTTCTATTCCTCTTATCTTCTTTTTTATTTGCTTTCTTGATCTTTATTTTTACCTTCTCTTAAACTTGATGTTTCTTTAGAATCTTTAGATTTTTCTTTATCTTTATTTCAATCTTTATGTTTATTGAATATTTTAGTTTAGTTTTCAATTTTATTTTTATATCAGCTATTCCCTAACGAGAAAATTATGCTTAACTTAAATCCCTAAACACTTATTTATGCTATCGCAGTTTCAAAGGAGCTTTACAGCTCAAATCCATCTGTAATCGGAAAACCCTGCCACAACTACCGGCTCTTACAATTCTAATATCTGTCTCTCCAAATTCATTCAATTTCCAGGGAGTTTCACTTCTCTCCCTATCTTATGATCTTATGCTTCTGTTGCCACTAATGTTATCTTTGTACATTGAGGGCAATATAAATCTTAAGTGTGGGGGAAAACTTACTTCCAGTCATTACATTATCTTTGAAACCCCTGAAAATTTTTACAATTAACTTTTTGCATTGTTCTTAAAATTTCGAATTCTCACTTTCACTCTCTCCATTAGTCTCAATCTCCTATTAGGAATTAATTCTGATTGACTTATGATTTTTATTGATATGTTGAGAATTAAGACATAGGTATTATGCTTTGATTATTCAAACTTTATGACATTAGGGAATCAAGCATGATAAGTTGAAATTTTTGAGATTTCTAAATTTTTCTAGGCCATTTCCCCTAATTTTAAGTGTTATCTTGAGATTTGAAATTCGCAGGATTGACATCAAAAAGCCATAATTCTGGTGAGATTTTTGAGCCTTTTGAGCATACATCCTTTCGTGCTCACTTTTATTGTTGCTTTGAGTGAGTCAATACTGATTTGTTATTCTAGAACTTGCTTCGATTATACATGTCGAGACCACATCATTGATTTGATATACTGAGATGATAAAGGCACCTAGGTATAACCCACTTACTCCATAAAAGCCTACCTCCATAAATTAACCCCTAGTGAACCCCCTTGCGCCTAACACCCCATTCATTTGACTTACCCTTAAAATTAACCAAAAACTGATTATTGTTGAAATCCCCTAATTATTTTTTATCCCTATTTTTGTCGAGATTTGAGTTGAATTATTATCTAGCTTTATTCTTTTTCTGTTCAATTTGTAAAATCCATAAATATTAAATTGTCGTTATTTGATTTGTTTTTAAAAAAAAATGTATGTATACTTCAATTGTAATTCAATATTTATGCATATTTCCATGTAATTTTTGAGCTATTGTTCTTAGGCAACATTATCCAAAAGAAAGGATTTACGCTAGAAATATGTTCAAGTGATAGAGATTTTTCTTGCTAGATGATTTTTCAATTCAATCTCGACTCTAACCCTCTTTTTCATCCAGTGACAACACCCCTAACCTAAGCCCCATTACAACCATTGAAAGACCTTTTGATCGATATGTCATATCAATCTGTAGAGGTGGAGATTTGATTTTCTTGCAAGCCCATGGTAATAACTTTTCAGGTTGACTAAAGAGTGCATAATTTTTGAACCCTAAACACTTTGAGTGGATAGAGTGAATCTTTAGTGAGGATGTCTAATCTTGTTGATTTTGATTGAAAGGTAATTACTTAGGAGAAGGGAGAAAACCTATGTTTCTGTGATAAAATTCTCAACTTAGAGTGGTTGAAACTTTAATATTCTTCTGGTTGAATTTTCATTGTATGATTACTTGTGGATTAGTTTGAAACATTATTGATAAGGATTATAAGTTGAGAAGAATGATTCTTAACTGTGAGTTGAGATTTTGCTTGAGGACAAGCAAAGGCTTAAATGTGGGGGTATTTGATAAGCGATAAATTATACAAATTTTTACACCATGCTTAGCCTAATTTCTGGATGAATTAACCCTTGATTTGTGTAAATTGATGCTCTTAAACCTTTAATATCATATTTTATACTCAAGTGACCTTAGGGAAGAGAAAAGAGCAAGGAATGGGCCAAAAAAGGGCAAATTAGGCCCAATTCAATAATCAACACGGCCTGGGGGTTTGCCACACGGGCGTGTCGCACGACCGTGCCACCTTGAGCTCGAACACGGCCCAACCTCGACTCGCACGGCTAGACCACACGGCCATGCCACATCAACAGGCCTGAACACGGCCATTGTCGAAATCGCATAGGCATGGTACACGGGCGTGTCCCTGTCGTGATGAAGTTCAAATTCACTCGGAAAAGGCTACTTAGGGGCTAAGAAAGATAGTCTAAACTCTATATAAAGACCGTAGGAGGCCATTCAAATGAACGACAATAGGGAGCATTATTCCCCACTAAGGGTGTACTTTTCTCCCACCAAGGAGGTGCTTTATTCTCGCCAAGACAGGGAGTTAAAAGAGGGAATTACTCGAAGAGAAGCCGATTGATCCATCTTAGAAGCCAGGATCTACATCAAGACAGAGGATCTCTCTTTAATCCTTTTAGGAGTTTTGGGTTTTCTTATGTTTTGTTATTTTATTTCTTCTGAGATGTTTTCTTTATAATTTTGAACTAAATCCCTAAGTACCTAAGGGGATGAAACCTAAGATAGATCTTGTTATTGTTATCTGAGCTGTGTGATAAATATTTAATTTGTTCTTAATTATGTTTTTAACTTTTAAATTGATATTTTTGGGATATTGATTTAAGTCGAATGTGCTTATATAGAGGAGCAAAAGTCCCTGCATAGGAGTATATCCAACACAATTAAGTAGAGTTGATCACAATCCTAGAGATAGGATGACGAAAATCTGCCGGATTAGAGTCAAATCTAATATGGGGAGCCATAGATCGAGTTAATGCGGGACTAGGGGTTTTAACTAGAAAGAGATTCCAGTTAATCAACCTAGGATTAGTTGTTCTTATCCTCGACGGATGTATTAACATAATTTAGGGATCTCTACGGATCAAATCAAATGAAGATATTAGTTAGTTTACAGGTACGATCATATTTTATTACTTCATCAAATCACGAGATCAGTTCAAAATAAGTTTGGAGGTGTTCCAAAGGTTCACTTGAAGAAGAAGGTTGAATTTCAAGTCCAAGACAAAGTTAAAGGTTAAGATTTTGAAACCGAAATTTCCCATCTCTTAAAATCCCTACCTTTGACCAAGCCTCATTACAACCTTATGAAAGACCTATTGATCTGATGATTATGTCACCTACATTAGTAGAGAGGAAGTACTAAGTTCAACAGATGAAGAGCATAAATAAGCCTTGTGATTGTTTTGCTTGATTGATGAGAAATTATGTTGGATGAAGAATATTATTTTCGGCAGTGGCATGCATGCATATCATGATTCATGTTGGCATATCTTGAAACTTAGTACGAAACTCTTAAATGTCTGCATATGAGGTAATTATTAATAAAGAAGATCTATGAGCATGAATTTATTGATGCATGATTTTGGGACAAAGGTTGATGCTACTCACATTCTTAGCTAAATTTGCCTTAGCAAAACCTGGTGTTGTGCATAAAGATTACTCGGGACGAGCAATAATTTAAGTTTGGGGGTGTGTAAACAGAAAAATATATAGGATTTTTCCTATATAATTCATCACCTTTTTACTTAATTTTATTGCTAAAACTTAGTAATTGTTTATTAAATTAATGAAATATGTGGAAATATAAAATTAGGACATGGAAATTATTAAAATGTAATTTTATGTTTTATTATATAGTTTTCATGCATAAAATGGCTTATTTTATATTAATTTGAGCATATTATATTTTTAAGTTATAAAGTGGGCTATGCATAGTTTAATTTAATAATAAAATATAAAGTTATTTTTAATAAATTATTTTTATATGTTTCATTAATAAAAATTGGGTTTATTTAATTAGGTAAAATTAATTAATTAAAGTGGTTAATTTGCATTGTTTGGTCCCCTAATTTTTCTGTTATTTTTAGACAGGTGGGAGAGCTTGAATTCACTTCCAAAGCCGCCCCAATTGGACTAAATCAGCCCCTAATTTTGGCTACACATGGAGATTAATAAATCAACATTTGGGTTAATTGCATGAAGTCCCTGAAGATTTAAAGAAATCAGAGATTTACCTAAAGATTCGCTGGAGACTGAGTCTTGCTCCTGCATGATATGGCACATGAATCAAGCTAAAAAATCAGCCACTTTCCTACATGTATGGCTGGCCACTCTTGGAAGGATTTGAAGTGGATGAACACTTCTATTTTTAGTAAACTCACACCCCAACCTCACCTATAAATAAGACCCTTGACCTCACTTCTCAAATCATCCCTCATTCATCCATTCTATTCTCTTCTCTCATTTTCTCTCAATTATCTCTTCTCCCCACACCATCCCCCATCATTCCTTAAGAGGTTTTAGCTATTTAGCCTATCAAGAAACCTTGGTTGGCCACCTTGGAGAGCCATCAGCAAAGGAGCAAGCAAGAATCGAAGGAGTTCTCACCATTCAGAGTCTTGGGTGACAGCCGTCTCAATAGGGTTTAATCTTTCATTTCTTAAAGTTGATTTAAATGTTTGCTATGATGTCTTTATTCTTGTTTTCAACAATGATAGCTTAATTTTATTTAAGCTAGGGTGATTATTTTAATTAAATAATATTTATTTGATTCATGCTTAAAATGTTTTATACCTTAATCGATCATGTTTTCAATTAAAATCAAGTCTGTATTTTGTTCATACGTGATTGAAATGCACCTGAATTAGTTGAGCGATCCTAACCAGACGATAGCTAATGGACACATAATTGAAATGTGCTTGTTCAATTTAGATCATTAAATCGATTAAATTGTAGGTTGCATAACATCCCTAGTACGGCTCTGTTATCTGCATAGTTTTTAGATTTGTGTGATTAAATTGTTTCATACCTTAATCCGTACCTGTGACTTCACATGAATACTAAGAAATCCTTAAATGGTTTTCAAACTCATGAAAGGTCGAGTTGCAGTGGAATGTTTTTCCAAATATTATTAAGCATGTTGAAAATAAATTAAGTTTAATTAAAGTAATTATCCTAGTTTATTTATGTTAGAATTGTTGCATATCGTGTTAAATTTGCTAAAATCTATTTCATTCATATAGTTTCATACTTAGGATAATTTGCATCAGGGATCATTGCATCTAGTTATTATAATTCTTTTTAAATCATCACTACCAATTAAATTGAGTTTTTATTCATCGAATTGTTAATATAATTTTATAAATAATTGACTTTGCACTAATGCAATCCCTGTGGAGATGATAACTCTTTATACTTACTTATTACTTGAGCGACTGTGTACACTTGCACAAACCGACCGTTACACAACCCTAGGTAGTCATTTAGGTGGGAATTAACCCAAAATTGGTATGGTCTATCTGTGAATACCTTAATCCCAAATCAGTCTGGACTGTGAGGTGGGAAGATAAGTAATTCTTGCTGACTCGCTATTCTAATGGAAGATCTAAAGATCCTGTTAGGGTATCAACTTGTTGATTGATTAGAACCCTACATCAATAATGAATTAGATAAAACAATTAGATCTAGGCTCAAAGGAACTCGCGTAGTCAAAATAAGGAATAAGAAAAGCCGATACATGAACCTAAGAGTAGGTTGAGGTTTAGTTAAATTTATTTAGTTTATTATTTTCATCTTGCTTCTTGATTAACACTAATAATTTGTGACTCAAGTAGATTAGTAATTATTTTTTGTAATTGGCTTAACAATAGTTTTCCCTAAAACTATAATTCCTTAGGTACGATCCTCCGAATACTTACCAAGTATTTTGTTCTAAACAAACTATATTACAACCTGACCTGTATACTTGCGGATGCCATCTCAAATTCATATATTTAGTTGCAGTATTCACACTCTAGATGTTGGTACATCTAGAGGTGGTCATTAGTGCACAAAAACTAGTAGGTTAGTCGTAATTACTATGTCATGCTATGATTTCTTGTGTGGAGAAGCAAAGAAGGTGAGAGAAGGAGAAATAAGGCAGTGAGCGGGTGAGGATTGTTAACGGGGAAGAATAAGGATCAATATGATGTGCCAAACTACTTTCGTGTTCGTAACCCTTTTGATCCTTACTGTTTTTGAATTTCATACCTTCAAAACCTCAGAAAATTACAAGCCGAAAAGTCTTATGTGACCTAAACATCCTTATGCATGAATGAACATCATACTAAACATACGCATAAACGACTATTTGTATTATGCTCAGATAATCAAAGTACTTGTACGATTTATTGATGGATTCCTACAAGTGAGACCCTAAATATCTTTATGCATAAATGGACATTTTATTAAACAATCACATTACCTACTATTTGTATTATGCTAGGATAATTAAATTACTTATGTGATTTGTTGATGAATTCTTACAGGTGAGGCCCTTAATGCTTGTGTACTTTGTAATGCACTAAACTTAGATGTTTGAGGTCAAAAGTGGTAAATCAATTATTCATCATGTCGAAGTTATTTTTCAATATGAAATGCCTAGTCATGTGCTCCAAATTCAATACTTGTATTATATTTGCTCAAGGGTAGTCTATTATATTTCTTTTTTTTTTTTTGTGTTTCTTGAGGACAAGCAATGGTATAAGTGTGAGGGAGTTTGATCTTTTGTCATTCGGTGTATTAGATTAAACTAATTTTCACACTTTAGAAGCTTGAAAGCAACTATTTTTGTTACGTTTTAATTATGTTTTTGTAAGTTTTCTTAAAGATAATAAAATGTGCAAATTGAGTCTTTTATTGACCTTAAGGGCCGAATGAGGCTTAAGGCTGACCTAATGAACTTTGTAAGTGTGCAGGAGACCATTAGAAGGCCTACTACATTGATACTGATCACTATGTCACAACACGAAATGATAAAGGTCGCAATATAAGGAGCAGAATAGAGAAATCACGAGACTGCCTTTGGTGTCACGACACATCCTAAGGGTGTTCTGACAAACCCCTGAAGACATCCCAAGAGAAGTATACTAACTCCTATGTTGCGACACAAGTCCTAATATGTCGCAACATCGACTCTGGACGAAAAGTAACACGATCCAAGGTGTGTTTTGGTCTGCACAATCAAACTTAAAGCTCGGGAGCATTAACTAACCTAGGGTTAAAGATGACAGCCACTTGAAATCTATAAATATGCTCATTTGTCACACACATTATGAACACCAATTACATAGCTTTAAATTTCTCTTTTGATTTCAATTTAGTTTTTTTTTCTTTTCTTAGGTTTTAAATTTACTTTCAAGTTTTTTCCTTTTTTTTATATCTAGAGATTTAATTTGTTGAGACAATCAAACTCTGTGAGTTCGCATTCATACTTAATACAAATTAGAATTTTTCTTAAACTCTATTCTTTCGATTTATTTATCATGTTTACTCTTCATATCGATTCTATATTGTTCATGAAAACTATGAGGAACTAATCCTTCTACGGGGGATTAGCGAGTGGAGGTATGATCTATTAACTGCTTTATAGGGTCACTCAACGGATCAACTATTTGGGAAAGGAAGAACCTAAACCCTAGGCTTAAGAAGTCATCATGGTGGGAATTAACCCAAAATTAGTATGACGTATCTGTGAATACTGCTTTCGTAAACTGGTCTGGACTATAAGGTCGGAAGATAAGTAGTCCTTGTCGACTCATTATTTTAGTGGAAGACCAGACGATCCTATTGGGATAGCGACTAGTTGATTGATGAGGAATCCAAAGCGATAGTTTATGAAGATTACCGAAGCGAGCTAATCACCTATAACCAAATTTGATCAATTCGACTTTTCAATCTCTTGATATTTATTTATTTCTATATTATATCTTATTATTATAAAAACCTTATAAAAATTTTATTTATATTTTCGTACTATAATTTATTTCGAGTACTAATTAGATCTTTTGGTCTTTAGGTTCTAGTACTAGCCTCCATTGGGTACCATCGTCGGAGCACTCACCCATTGCATTGTAACTATATTACAATTGGACATGTATACTTGTGGATACCACCTTATATATATATATATATATATATATATCTATTTTACTATAGTATTCACACTCTGAATAGTACGTTTGGAGGCAGTCAGTAACCCTTTCCCGCTCACTGCATTATTTCTCCTCTCACCTTCCTTATTTCTCCACATATGAAGTCACAACATAATATAACAATTATGGTTAGCTCACACATTTTTGTGCACTAATGAATGGGCTTTTCTTCTTTTGTGACTTTGTCACCTTTTCTTTTATCTAACACATCGAGCTCACAAATGTTTTTACTTTTCAAGTACCTTTTCTACTTGTTTTGATTTTTTTCTTTGAATTTTCTTTTGTTGCACATATTGGCGAACCTATAACCACTATGTCACACTAATCACCCCTATTTCACTCTATTTTTACAAAATCTGACATAATGTATCTACTTAAGCCTCAATACGTATGACTAGACATCTATAGTTATGCAGTTCAGGACCAAAGAAAAAGAGTAAGTACAAATTAATATTTTTGCTTGGCTTTTGTATAGAGGAAGGGTTTTTTGGCTCAAAATAGGTACTAAAGATGAATAAATAGAGTTGGCTTCTTGGCTCTGGGTGTATACTAAAAAATGCCTTAGGTCATCCATAGGTATCTCAATATTCAAAAATTTAGTCAACCAAATAATCACATATTCAAAAATTTATTATTCATACTAGCATGCTTGTTCCTTGTATTCTCTTATATCATTTGACACATTTGATTGCTTAATACTTATTTACAATGTAATATATAAAAATCACTAGTCTAATAATAACAAATTTAAAGTAAATTATTCTCATGCCAAATTTATTATAAATACAATCAAACTATGTACATGCTCCTAATTAATCACTTGTATTTCCACAAGTTCAAGCACACAAATGACTATTTCTTAATACTTATTTACAATGTAGTATATAAAACTCATTATTCTAATAATAAAAAATTTAAAGTAAATTATTCTCATGCCAAATTTATTGTAAATACAATCAAACTATGTACATGCTCCTAACTAATTACTTGTATTTCTACAAGCTCAAGCACACAAATGACAAGAAATATAAAAACAAAGTCCTAAAATTTTAAGAAAAATTTTATATGTTACCTCTACACTTTAGATAACACATTGTCCTCAATGTGTAGCTTGTATAAAAAATAAGGAAAGAAGTTACCCAATTTATCGTTATAATTCTATTGGCTATTGGTGGGTGCTTCTTCCTTTGTTTTTAAGCTCAAAATTGTTGTTGTCTTCTATGTGAGGTTCTTACATAAAAAATTTCATAACAGAAAGAAAAAAACTAACAATTTACTATTACTCCTACTCTTAACAAATTAAAATTTTAATGATCATCCAAAAATTAATACAATCCAACAAAAAATAAAATTTTGTTTCAATATTCATTAGAATCATTAAAATGAAACGAATGCCTTATTTCCATTGGTGCTTTCCCTTTTCCCATGCCATATCTTTCGTGAAAGCTCCAACCCGTCAGAGGTGCATGGTGGGTGGGGCTTGGAATGACAGGCCCTTTTGGTGTAGAATATTGCGGTTGGAAAGCTGCCTCATAATCATCTTCTTCTCTCGGGAGTTCTTGTTCACTCTCATTCTCTAGAGTTGCCTCCTCTTCTTCATCTCCACGATGTGTCTAGATGGGCCAAACATGGCCGTCAGGTAATTTAGAGATCTTAACCTGTTTAGTCAGGCAAATTGTTATAGTATTGGGCCTGTTTCCTGCATCAACCTAATCACCCTATCAAGTTTTTCCTCTGCACTCTCACTTGCCCCTCTTCGAGCTTTTGACTCTCTTTCCGTTTAAGCAAAATTGGAATGTCCATATTTTCTTTCCTCCTCTTATTCTAGTTCATGATTTGTTTTCTTTGAACCTCAACATATTGCGTATATAATGAATCTCCAATATGCTTCTTGTTGGCTTCATGAATTGTTCATTCTTGCCCATCGAAACTTCTGCCCTTCGACATAGTTTGGTCACCAAGTGGAGAAAGAAGATTCTAGGTTTTTGGTTGTGCATAGAGCGTCTCATTTCACAGTAGATCCATCTACTCACATGTTTTCTTGAGCTACAAAAGGTCATATAATAAAATAGCTCGAAAAGTATTAATTTTAGAAGCATTTAATACGGGTGCAATTCTAGTGCCTATGAACTGCATCCATATTTTTGCTACCGTTACTACCGTTAACATTATCGCTTGATTGAAGTTAGTTGGTAAATCTGTATCTAACCTATAGTTCCACGTACCTCTACCCTGAGTTAAGTACATCATGACATCCTCCATATCTATATCCTCAAATTTATCTAAATCAATGTTATCAAGGAATTCTTTGCTATCGTAGGGTATATCTTAGAACTCACAAATCTCCCTAGAAGTAATTAACACCTCTTCGACTCTCACTATTAACGTATCCAAATTTTGTCTTTTTCGTATCTCTTGGTATCTAAAAGAAGCATAAAATTCTTGCACTATTGAGTTCATTACGGTTTCCTTGGGAGTGATACAAAATCGTTCCCAACGATGGTACCTAACTAAAGTCAAAATTTTGTTACACAAAATCATTGAGGGTTTGAACCCTCGCTTTTGAATGAATGGTCTACCCTATAGATTCAGATATTTTTCAGCATTTGGATTCTAAAATTTTCCAGGGTTTGAAACTACTGGAGTTCCTTGGACTATATGTAACACCCCAAACCCAGCCTAGACGTTACGGCCAAGTCTGATGTGTCACATTGAAGTCTTTTTCAAAAACCGTGTTTTCATTGAAAACCCTTCTTAAATGTTTAAAAACTCTTACCGTTAAACTTGTATAAAACCTTAGTTTGTGTTTATTTTTTTCCAAAATGAGATTTATTGAAATGATCATCCCTTTTTCAAACATCATTGAAAACTTTGTAAAAGTTTTATGAAAGCTTATGAACTCCTGTAGTTTGCAAAAACATGTTATTTTAAAAATAGATAAAATATCGAAAAATCAGATTGTAACCTTTATAAAACATGTTATCTTGAAAACGGTTTAAGTATCAAATAAATTTGACCTTTTTCGTTAAGACTTAAAGTGAATGGAAGCTAGGCACCAGGTAGGATTCCAGAAAAGAGGAGGCGAGTCGAATAGACTGCTTAAGTACCAAGCTCTTCTTGGATCCACTCCTAGACATGCACACTACCATTGTCACACTTTAACTATTTGAAATATTTATCTACAAGATCATTTAAAAATTGCGGAAGCTTTACTTGGTTATCGTGTTATTTTGAAAACAAGTAACTTTTATAAAAACTGCGTCTTAAAATCATTTATTTTCAACTCGATTTAAATAATATCCTACGTAAGCTAAAACCAATTTAAATAAGTAAAGAATAAAAATCCAAAATAAAAATAATTAAAGAGGCCCTTTTTACAACCCAAAACCAGAAATAAATAATTAAATCTAAATTCAAATAGGTAACTTAATTAGAAATCCAACAGTCCAGTCCATGTGGCCACTCTGAATCCCTCCCAGCTCCAAGTCCACCAATCTAAGGCTCACCTGCAAGGATGGAAGGAAAAAGGGTGAGTTTGGAAAACTCAGTGTGCAACAAGCCACTTACAGAGCCCAAATCAATATCAGCATACTAGGCCTAAGCCCCCAAATCAGTCTCAACATATAACTGGGCCGAAGCCCTTTTCAAATATCAGTTGCTGGGCCTTAGCCCTTTTTTATAAATCAATTCACTGGGCCGAAGCCTTTTCTGTAAACGGTATGGCCTAAAGGCCCATTTTAACAACACATATAATATCAGTGTATGTGTGCAAAGCCCATTTCAATATCACATGTAATGTCAATGTATGTATGCAAAGCCCAATTGGGGAGACTACTCAACCCACCATCCACTACTCTCCACCCGTACCAACCAAGCTCTCCATGTGGGGAATAACTCAACCCACCCAACCAAACTCTCCACTGGCAGCATAGCTGCTTTATCATATAACTGGAGGCCAAGCCTCTTTTAATAACTGGGGCAAAAGCCCTTTTCGGTAAACTGGGGTAAAGCCCTTTATCACTTCCTCCATCATATAATAACCCAACCCATGCATTTAATGAGTAAAACATGGCATATCGTATACATGTCATAGCATATCATGTGCATATCATGTGCATATCATGTCATAACATGTAAAATAACAATATCATAATCATCATATTCGGAATGAAACCTTAGGGGTATAATAGACATTTTTCACCTAGGGCAAAATAGACATTTTTATGTTTTAAGGGTAATTACGTAATTTTAACACTTATTAGGGTTTTCCATGCTTATTCATCAATTCCAAATGTTTAAACAGCAATTTTAGCCTATTTTAGTACAACCGAGTTATGGGTCAAAAACCCCTAATGGGCCCTATGTAGCTAGTTCAGTCGTCTAAGCCCACTTAGTCCAAATCCTACAATTAACTACTAATTTAACCAGTTTTAAGCCTATAGTCTATTAAGAAATGTCTATTGCCCATTTTTACCTATATGGGCCCGTAAGCCCATTAGGCCCAATTTCAGCCCATCGAGGCCCAACTTACCATCGTGCACAAAATCGTGCCCTTACCTGTTCTATCGATCCAATCACCGATTTTATCGTATGTATCACGGCTCAAACCATTCACAAAACCACAAGTTCGAAATGCCAAAGTTTAGGCATTTTGGCTTTTTAGCAAATATTAATCTAAGCTACTATGAGGTTCATTACACACCTGCTTGCAACGAACGATGACTATATCCGATCCAAGTCAATCCTACATCCGATTACTAAAACATTAGACCACGAATCAATGATAACTAAATTTAACATACTCTTACCATATTCGGGCATCCATGAACAAGGCCCTAAATCCTTACCTTTGCTGAAGTTGATATCCAAATCTGGACCCGAACGCTCCACTGATCCAAGCCCTTAGTCAGCAGCCTTTAACCCTTACAAGCACAGAGTAAAATAATTGGTAACAGCCCCTTAAAGCCTTAGGCGCTATTTCGACAGCCTCCCTAAACACATAGGGATTCCAACTTTTCCAAATCCCAAAAATAAGAATAGATCACAGTCAAGTCATTCATATCACCAACTTATATCCACGGTCAAACTAGCCCAATCATCACACAAGTTAGTTATTTACCCACGAGGGGCAAAACAGTCATTTAACACCCTAGGGGCAAAACGGTAATTTTACCCCATAGGGGTGTCTCGGTAATTCTACCCTACAGTGGTATTTTGGTAAATTTACAAATCAGGGGTAAAATAGTAATTTTACAAATTAGGGGTAAAACGGTAATTTTACAAATCATGTGTAAAATGGTAATTTTACAAATTAGAGGTAAAATGGTAATTTTACAAATTAAGGGTAAAATAGTAATTTTACAAATTAAGGGTAAAACGGTAATTTTACAAATCATGGGTAAAATGGTAATTTTACAAATTAGGGGTAAAATGGTAATTTTACAAATTAAAGGTAAAATAGTAATTCTATAAATTAGGGGTAAAATGGTAATTTTGTAAACCAAGGTATTTCAGTAATTTTGTAAACCAATGGTATTTTAGTAACTTTGTAAACCAATGGTATTTCAGTAACTTTGTAAACTAAAACATTTCTAAACAGAGATAATAATGCGAATTGGCCTAGGGCCCATTCTCGGCCCAAATGGGCCCACACGCTCGTGTGGCCCTTTTAGCCTAGATCTAGCCACAGATATGAGATTCACCTAATCTAGCCCAATATTTACTATACAATCAAACAACTTATCCAATTGGGCCCGCAGGCCCATTGGGCCCACATGGCCTCTTCGGCCCATCGCAGCCCGAAGTAGCCGTCCTACCGCTAGAGCAGTGAGAAATACACATCTGATAGGAGACTGAAGTTAATCCGCGCTCCAAACTCTCTTAGCCGATGCCCAACCCAAACGGGCACGCCATAAAGCGAAAGGGATCAGCCAAGAAGGCTGTGCCTACTCTCCTCCTGGTTTGCTCTATTTAAAGCTAGCTCCTCACCTGCTCTCATGTTAGCTTTCCGATGTGGGATTCTCCATCAATCCCCCCAAAATTAAAGCGTTAGCAAAATAATCAACCTTTGCGTGCAACGGGATTCGAACCAAAGTCCTCTCAGTAACCCTGTCAAGCCATCACCATTCGGACATAAGCTCCTTTGTGTCATAAGTCCAACACATTTAACTTTAAAGCTCACCTACTTGCTTCCAGATTTATTTAAAAGAAAAACCAAAATAAATTGCAAGAGCCAAGACTTGAACCTTGGACTCTTTGCTTCCTTGTCCCCTAAGTGGCGCTACTTTGCCACTACACCATATTCCTTTTTGTGTCTTATTCCACACATAATTCCTTACAACTCCTCTTTTCCAAGTCCTCTATTCCTTAAGTCCAAAAATCCAAGAATTCTTCGGGTTTTTAACCAACACTTGGGCCTTCCATAGGCCCAATAACACACTCCAAACATGAATTACACATCCAAATATCAAAATTTCAACACTACACCAAATATCACAAAAATCCCGGAATCCCAAAAATTAGCCCAAGACTTTTCCCCACACTATGAATCCTTCGCAGTTCACTAAAATACCACATTAACCCATTAATAATAACCTTCCATAACAGAATTCAACACATCAATAATTTTATTTCGAACTATCTCACACCCGCACCCAGGCCCAAGGCCCAATACTTCTAGGCCCAAATTTAGGGTGTTACACTATAGCTTTCTTACTTTTCCTAGTAGGCATTTTCTATTGTTCACCTTTAACGTAATAAAAAATTAATGGAACAATAAAATGAGTAAATGAATACTTAATGTTAACCTCATTGCAATTGTTTCTACTTTTTCTCCAAGTGCTTGGTAATGTTTCACCCAAATAGAGCCTTGGAAATAGCAAAGGGGATTTGTGTGGCTAGGGCTTGGATGGAAAAGAAGGGTTTTCAATATAGAGAGGTTGAAAAGGTTTTAGTATTTAAGAGAGGGTTTGATAAAGGATGAGATGGATGAATACGGAAGTGGATCGTAAAGTTTGTCAAAGTCGTGGATTTAACTTAGGGCTCTAGACATTCGGAAAGAAACTTGGATTTTGACACAACCAAAAACAAAATTGAATCCAAGTTAGATAAAACAATTAAAATAAATAACTAAAATAAAATGATAAATCAAAGATTAAGGAAGCGAACAAAGAAGATAAATGGAAAGATAGAACGTGACGTGTAGAAGTCCTAAGAAGCCTTAGAAACACGAAGAATCCACAACCCCCTTCAACCTGCTCTAATTTCCTCTCCAAGATATAAACCTTGGCAAGAAAAAGTTTGAAGATGATCCCCACAATCTAAAAAGATTGTTAAAACTCTTCTAAAAGAAACTCAAGAGAAATTCTTGAAAAGAAAAACCCAAAGAGATTTTATTAACTCAAAAAAGAAATAGAATAATAATGAATTGTCTGTATTGTGTACAATGCAAAGGCCTATATATAGGCTAGCTAAATAAATTTGAATAAAACTCCTAAGTATACTAGAATTCTAATTTAATCTTAAACAAGAAGTAGTTTTAAACTAAACTTTCTTGTTAACATAAAATTCCTAAATAACTTAAAATACTTAATAATTATCACAAATTCAGAATAAAACAATAATAAAATAAAACGAGTTGATAAATAAAATATTGGGCTCATATATGATAAGAATTAAGCGTAAAACCCGAACCCAATATGATTTAAACTCGAATTAAAAGCCCGAAATTCGTAATTCCCATCATAATCCCGTTCAAAAATTCTACTCATACAGTCTACACTAAAATGGTCATAAGTTGAGTTCCCAAAATCAAAATCAAGTGATTCAAAATGTGTTTCAAAGCTAAGAGATAGATCTTCAAACTCCATGAAGAGATCTCAACACAGAAATGCCAAGATCCCATTCAAAAAGTCATTGCAAGTCTGTTGATTTCTCAAGCCTGAAAATTTACAGTTTTGATGATTGGAATCTAATAAATTTCACCCCCTTCATGCATGTATCATTCTCCATTTCCTTAAAAAGATTCGTCCTCAAATCTTGTCTTTGATCAAATCCTGGTTTGATTTGCTTAGCCATTGACATTGTTGTTGGACATTGAGATAGTGTGAACCCATCACATTCATGGGTCGAAAATTGTGCCTTGAGACCCACATCAGGGTTATAGGTTAGATTAGAGTTTTTTAAAGTTAAAATCAAGGGTTTTTAGGGTGAAAAATTGGGTAAAATATGTGTAACACCCCTTACCCGCATTCATTGCCGGAACAAGATACGAGGCATTACTGGACTTAAATGTATTCATTCATGCAAAATCGGACCATAAAATTTCAAACTTCTCATTCATATGCATATTGTCCCTTGTATGGGCCCACGAGGCCCAAAACATACATTGGGGGTGGTTCAGGACATGATCAAAAACTTCCAGAACTTTTAGGAAACTTAGAAAATTTTCATATTTTGGAGAGTCACACGCCCGTGTGCGCAGGCCGTGTGGACTCACACGCCTGTGTGACCCTAGGACACTCCTGTGTCCAAAATAGGGGACAATCTGTTTATGATGTCATCACCCAAATAAGGTCACACGGTCAAGGCACATGCTCGTGTCCTTATACCGTGTGGGGAATTACATACCAAAAATTTGGTGTAGACGTCACACGGCCTGGGCACACGCCCATGTCCTGAGGCCGTGTCCTTCAAACGGCCGAGACACATGGCTGTGTCTCTGCCCGTGTGTTTACTATTGGACATTTTGTTTTGCAAAATTAGGGTGCAGGGGACACACAGCCTATTCACACACCTATGGGGCTGACCATGTGTCGCACACAGCCTAGACATACGCCCGTGTGTCTACCCGTGTGGACAAATATAAAGCTATTTACCAAGCCTTTTGCCACCTTGAAATACAAGCACACTTACACTACTTCAAAGGCACATAATATAGCATATTTAAGTTATCAAACATCTCAAAACCAAGTCATCCACACATCATGTACTTAGCAACTTAAAGATGCAAGCCATCACTTCCATGAAAAACATCATCATATGCATATACCAATAACCAATATTGGCCAATTTCATATGGCCTTGTACAAAAGGATCATTCATCAAAATAAGCCAACATTTTGGCCAACTCAATTATGGCATAAAACAAAAAGACCAAGTCCCTATACATGCCATACTCAAAATGTTAAGACTAGCTATACCTAAATTTTCCAATTGATAGTGATAGTGTGATCGAGCCTCCGACGTCCTTCGATCCCCTAGCTAGCTTGACGATACTATAAGAAAATGGAAAAAAAAGGGAGTAAGCGTAAAGCTTAGTAAGTTTGCATGTAAATAATTGACAACACTAATCATTCAATATCATACGCATGACATATGTCGAAACCATTTTTTTATTTGAAAAAAATAGGGTCGACTTTTTTTAAAAAATGAAAGTGGGAGTCGCCACCAATCCCTTTTTGCTTAGGTGTGATCGGATCACCTTATAAAATGTTTTATTTCAAAAACATTGATTTTGGCCTACGAAATTCAAGAAAACGGGTTCAGGAGTCAGTTACGTACGAGGAAGGATTAGCACCCTCGTGACGCTCAAAATTGGTACCGAATTGATTAGTTTTTGTCCTAATGTAGAAAATTCAAAAAGATTTTAAAACATGATCCCTTTAAAAACTTGAACCATTTGAGTTGGAGCTTTGCCAACTACTCTTGCATCTGATCTTGCATATCCCTCTGGAACTGTTCAAGTCTTTGATCCATGTTTTTCATCTTGGCGCGAGTACCGTAACGGTGTTTAGTTTCCAAATTAACTTTTCCTTCTTTCTTTCTTTTTCTCTCTCTTTCTCTAAAATAACTACAACTAATTAGGGTCTTTCTATGGATTTTAGTGCATATGATGTGATGTAATGCAAATGCATGAATGCAAAAAAAATATCGATTCAAATTCAGTTTCATTTAGAAAACTTTATTTAAAAAATAAAATTCTTTACACAAAACGGATTACAAATATGCCTTTGCCCTAAGGCCCAAAGCTTTAACCCTTTCAAACAACACAGCTAATTCTCGACCCCTATCTGATTCTAACTTGTACTTTACACTTAACATATCAGCCTGCGCTGGCAAAGCTTGTAAATGATCAGCCACTTCAAGAATTTGGACAATGGCTTCACCCATGAGGTAATCCCTATTTCTCACTTGATCTTGAGAATGGTGCAGCTCTTCCTTCCAATGCCCTTCTCTTGCTTCAAGATGCTCGATCTGAAGTTCACAGTTTTGTAATGCTGACTCTAACCCTTCAATCTTGCTCTTCATTTCCTCGATCTTGTTCAAACTTGACTTTAACTCAATCGAAGAATTACCACTACGATAGAGATGAAGAGACCGTCCCAGTTCAGCCACTTTAGCCTTTAATCCACATTTCTCCTTCTAACTCTCTGCCAACTCCTTTCTAGAGCCTGGTTTTGCACCTGGATTTCTTGGAACTTCCTCTCCCATCGATCAACTTTAGCTTTTTCTTCTCGAATCTCTTGTTGCCACTGTTCCGAAGTCTTCCCCAATCCAGCTCTTTTCATCAACAACTGTATCTTCTTATATTCTGCCTTCAAATCATCTTGGTCTTCCTCAACCTTCTACTTCTCTTTTCTTACATTTTCGGCCTCCAGTTTCTGAATATCCACATCTAATCTCAAGTACATTTTCTCTTCCTCTAACTTCTCTATCCTCTTTCCGAGCTCGAGACTCTTCTTTTAAAAATCTTGTTTTATAATCTCTAACTCTGATGAGACCACTCGTAAGTACTCCTCCATTCGATTGAGCACCCTCCAAACTTGGCCCCGGGATGTTATCATTGATCCTCTTGTTCAGCCACCCATTGTATTCAAGGGTCGTTACCGGTCCTGTAGTTAAAATTTTTATAGAACAAGTCCACTTCCAAGCCTCAGAAATCTCTCGAATCTTCTTCTTATAATTATCCCCCTTATATGAGAATTCACATTGAGCTAACCCGTGTTGTCGGTATGAACTGGTTGGCTTTGTATTGCCCCAGTACGAGCAACGATGCATATCCAACAGCTCCCCAGATTTCGGGCAGAGGTACCTAATCAAAATTTCCACACCGATAAAGGACCTCATCGGGAACCATCCAAGGGGATTTCCACTCAACATCTTCCTCTTGGAGGTTTTGAGGAATTGCCATCCACCTTTCCTCTGATATATCATCCCTCCTTGGTGTAGCTGATGCTTCCTTTAAAGGGGAATAATTCTCGAAGAACACTTGGCAAGGAACCTTGTCAAGTCTCCAAAAATGACTATGGAACCAAACCATCAATAACTGTGCACATCTAATGAATCTACCTTCACCAGCCCTCCAACATGCACTCAAGGATCTGAACATCTCAACTAGAATTGCAGGTACAGGTGTGACCTTTTTTCTAAGTCGATCAAATAAATCAATGACTACTTCATCTATATGTCTTAGTGCTTTCGGAAAAATCACTAGACCATAAATACTTAAGGCCCAGACATCAAATTTCCTCTTCACATATGGGTGCGCTAATATCAGATCCCTCAAAGTTGCCTAAGGAATGCATTTACCATCACTCTCTTGTTGGATTCGAGCTGTGACCCACTGTTCACTCATCCCCGTAACATTCATTAATTTTTTCACAAAAGTTGGGATATTAGCAGCCCTAAAGTAAGCTTTGTTACCTCGAATCCTTGGACAGCGAAGCAAGGTCATATACTTCTCCATAGTAGGTACTAAATCCACCTTTCCAAAAGTGAAACAATTCTAGGCAAGGTTCCAAAACTGAGCCATAGCCCGAAACAAATGCTTGTCCACCTTAACGTCAAGCAAGTAGGGTAGATCACCATAATTATGGTAGAACAACTACTTAGTCTCGTCATCCTATTGGGCCTATATATCTTTCAACTCCTGGAGCTTATTCTGCGCTGCACTGATGCGAGTGAAGTCCCACAATTTCGATGTATATCCCTCAACGATACTATCTCCTTTTTCTAGCTGGGTTTTCTCTGACCATGCATGGACGGTAGCATTGTCCTCCACTTTATCAAGAAATTCATTCTCCATAACAAAACTCTCTAATTTAGAAATCGAATCGTTAATCGACACCTTTTTAAATGACATGCAATGATAACAAAATAAAACTAGTCAGTGTCATGTATAAAAAATATAATTCAAATAAAGCAGGGAATAAACAAGCACCTATACAGGTAGCTACTATGGGTTATCATCGTACTACCTAAGGCAAGCTCTTAGGGTTCACTATATGTGTTTTTGGTTCTAAGGAAAGGGTACCTGAACCAGCAGATTCCTCGATCCTCACCCATTATAGGCTCATATGGACCAAGTTTAGTTCAAGGGGACACATTTCCCTATGGCCATTCGGAGATGAAAATCTCACGGAGACATAGGTACGGATGTATCCTGGAAGCGATTCACTAGCCCATGCGGAGGTGAAAACCTCACGAAGGCATAGCTTCTCACTCCCACTCAAAGGGTGTGACCACAACGGTTATGCAATGCAATGCGGAAATATTTACAAAACCAACCAAATGCAATAAAAACATGATTTCAAATCAAATTTTTCATATTTTTGTCATTAGGACAAAAAATGATCAATTTTACGGCTTGACTCTCTTATTGGTCCCTAGTGGAGTCGCCAAGCTGTCGAAACTATTTTTTTATTTGAAAAAAAGGGGTCGACTTTTTTTAAAAGTTAAAGTGGGAGTTGCCACCAATCCCTTTTTGCTTAGGTGTGATCGGATCACCTTATAAAACGTTTTATTTCAAAAACATTGATTTTGGCCTATGAAATTCAAGAAAACGGGTTCGGGAGTCGGTTACATACGAGGAAGGATTAGCACCCTCGTAACGCCCAAAATTGGTACCGAATTGATTATTTATTGTCCTAATGTAGAAAATTCAAAAAGATTTTAAAACATGATCCCTTTAAAAACTTGAACCATTTGAGTTGGAATTTGAGATTCCTTTGTTTCGAAAGAATACAAGCATCACATCCAGCACGTTAGGACATGATGTTTTAAACGCTCGTAATCAAAATCGTCTCATGATTTACAAAATTCATTAAAAGGATATTTGGTTATTTAGTCAAACTAAAAATCGAAACCCAGCACGTTAGGGCACTATTTCCTGAATTTCTAAACACAAAACATTGCCTTATTTTAGAAAAGCTTTTGGATAAAATGTGGTAATTAAAGGAGATAGATATTTTTAACAAAGATTTAAAAAAAATTAACTTATTTAAAAATGCAATTTACTAAAGTTACAGATCATATTAAAAAATTTGTGCTAACATAAACAATTAAGTAAAAGAATGACAAGCAATGATAATAGTGTTAAGGTAAACAAAGATAATGGATTCTAATTTTAAAATAATGGACAATCAAAATAAAGAAAAAAAATAGGGTAGATAATAACAATTTTAAAAGAATCTATAAAATAAAAAAAGAAATTTAAAAAAGAGAAATTTATTCACAAGATTAAATTCATGTATATAAAAATAATAATAAGATAAGGTAAATAATGTATGCTCAAAACGACTAGTGAATGTTATAACAATTTTGAGAAAAATGAAAAAAAGTATTAAAAATGATATGGCTAAAAAACTAAAATGAATAATATATATTCATAATAAAATATTTTTTAAAATAAATAAATAAAATTTACAAAACTTTTATTATAAAGAAGTATATAAAGGAAGATATAATATAATAATTTAGTATTCCTATATAAATAAATGAATACATAAAATTTTAACTATATAAAAAATAAGGAAAAACACATATAGTATAATAATCTAATATATATACATAAAAAAGGGATGATATACATATTTAAAATAAAAAATATAGAAGAAAATTTATATTAATGATAAAACAATTTGAATAATATACAAATTTTAAAATAATATACAATAGTATATAAATTTAAAATAATATGTAATATATAAATAAAATAATACATAATATGACTAAAGTAATACAATGTATAAATAAGCAAAGTATTAAAATAAATAAGTAAATAATAGATTCAAAATGCTAAATCAGAATAAAAAAACAAAAAAATATATTAAAACTTAATTTTAATAAATTCTAAGGGTGAAATTTTAAAAAGGAGTAAAACCAAATTAAGGATTGAATTAAAACGCGTGCCATAAAGGAGGGACTCACTAGGCAAATATGCCCTATTACCAAAATGGCACCGTTCTGATATTTATGTTCGAATGGCCCTGGGACTAAATCGAAATGAAAGCAAATTTTCAAGGCTGATTTTAAAAATAAAAGAAATACTTTAATTGGACGAAATAACAAAGAGCAAAATTGCAGAAGGACTTAAGAGGCAAATTGACCCTTTTATAAAAACACGTGGATCCTCCCCGGGTCGGGTCAACTTGCGGGTTATATAGCCTTGAATGACGTCATTTTGGTGCTTATTAACTTAAGCAGAAACGACGTCGTTTTTACTCTGCTATATATATATATCAATTTTCCTAAAAAAAAAACATTTCAATCTTGATTTCTTAAAAAACTTAGAAACTCTCTCTACCCCTCCTATCCTCGGCCTGGTATCTGGCCACCGGTCTTACAGGCCTTCGCCGCACGCGCCACACGCGCCACCGTAATCGCTACCATACACGGTGGCCGGAGGCCAGATACTTCCGTTTTTCAAATTAGAACGCGAGGTAAGCTTCTTTTTACTTATTTCTAATAGTATTTTATAAAAAAAATGATTTGTATATATCGAACATAATAAATAGAAAAAAAAACTATGCGAAATAAACTTTCGAAAAGTCACCTTTATTTGATTTCTTATTATCTGTCAAACGTACTTTACACTGTTTGTGTTCGGCCTTTATAGCCAGAGTAAATAAAAAATAAATAAATGTTACAATCTTTGATTTATGTTTCTTGCTATATTTGCTATGTCCCTGTTGATTTTCTTTCCTCTTTTACAAGCGAAGGTCGAGAGTCTCGGCGGTGGGAACGCGATCTGCACACTGATTGTGGCGCGACGAGGAGGCCGTGTTGGTCATTTGCGGCGCCTAGGGTTTCAGAAACCTTAGGCTTACCGAAACTGTTAACTGATTGGGCCTCTTGGGCCTAGGGTTGGTATTGGGTTTGGTCCAGGTGTAATGGGGTATTGGGTAGTTTAGTGGTTTGGGTTAGGATTGTTAATGGGCCACGGGTAAAAATGAATATGTAGCATTGGGCTTGTAAATTTGGACTGGAAAGGGGTTTGTAAAAGGACTTTTTATTATTTTTGTGGTTTTTAATATTATTGGTATGGCCCGGGCAAAAATGGGCTAATACAGCATAAATATAATTTATTACAATTTCATCAAGTATCATGAATACATCTTAGATCATGTCTTTTACATAATATACCATAAAACTCATGTTCATGATTCCTTCATTCACTTCTTACCGAGACCTTATCAAATGCATAACTCAAGAATTTTGAGTTTCGTGTACATACCTGTACCCTTTCAACATGTTCATACCTTTTCATTTCTTTGACATACTCTTGCATTACCCGCTGAACCACTTGGAATACTAATGGATACTCGGGAGATCTCACACACATTGTAGGATGCCAATGCCATATCCCAAATATGGTCTTACATGGGATCACAAATCGATGCCGATGCCATATCCCAGATATGGTCTTATACGGGATCTCATAACGATGCCAATGCCATGTCCCAGACATGGTGTTACATGGGATCACATATAACCGTAATGTTATGTTATTTGTATCCTATCTATTCCTAAGTTTCAACCGAGATTTTTAACATCAAAACCTCGTCACATTGTCATCGAGTCATTATAGTTCAAAATTCATGGAACACTTATACATATCATGCAATAATAAAGCATTAAATACAAAGTGAAGTAATGTTGCATTATTTACCCACAAACTTACCTCGGTACTAAAATGTGACTAGTTATTCAATTTAGTCTGCAACTTTATTCTTCCCCCGGTTTAGGTTCGGACTTCATTCTTCTTGATCTATAATAACAAGTTTCACTTATTTAATCATCACATTGTTCAAATCAGTCCATAAATCATACTTTGGAAAAATTACAATTTTGCCCCTAAACTTTCATTTATTTACAAATTAGTCCCTAGGCTCGTAAAATGACATGGAATCATTTTCTTTGCTACTCAAGCCTAGCTGAACCACTTTCATAACTATAACAACCCACAATTTCCATTAAAACACATTTTTACTAATTTTGTAACTTTTACAAATTAGTCATTTTTAGGTGTTTTCATGAAAAATCACTTGGTAAAATATATTTATCACGCATCAAACTTTCATATTCCTTTATTAAACATCAAAATACATGCATGTCTTACATGGATAAATTTTTGAACATGAACCCTAGCTCAAAATATGGCTAGAAATAGGTAAATTGGGTTACAAGGGTTTCAAAAATGTAAAGAGCATTAAAAATGGGGCTAAGATGTACTTACTATGAAGCTTGGAAATTGAAAAACCCTAGCTATGGAGGACTTAGAAATTTCAGCAGATACTTGGAGAAGATGAGCAACTTTTTTCTTGATTTTGCCATTTTTATTAATTTATTAACTAAATGACTAAAATGCCCTTAAGGCCTTTCCTTGATATTTTTCCCTTCCATGCCCATTTTTGTCCATTATGACATAAAATGGTCTATTTACTAAACAAGGACCTCTAATTTACACATGCATTTCAATGAAGTACCCCAAAGCTTCTAGAATCTCATATTTTACAACTTTTGCAATTTAGTCCTAAAAGTTAAATTGGGCATTAAATCACAAAATTTCTTCATGAAACTTTCACACAATCATGCAAACATGTCATAAACTTCAAAAAAATATAAAAAAATATTTTTATTTTGGATTTGTGGTCTCGAAAACCACTATTCCGACTAAGCCCTAATTCAAGATGTTATAATATGAGTTATGTTGTCGGGTTGCGCAATCGGGCCAGGTAAACCTTACAAAAAAATTGTAGCAATGTCATAACACTGGGGTTCTGTATCGTGACATTCCTACCAGTTTTGAAATTTTATGGAATTGCCTTCTATGTCGTGACATTGAGGTTAGATGTCGCAACACACTAGAAATTTTTGGGAATCTAAGCAATCTGTTTTGTGTGTCATGACACGTAGTTTTTGTGTCATGATGTCGAGATATTTTTCTTAGTTCCTTCAATTTTGGACTTAATGTTGCGACATAGAGTTATCATGTTGTGACTCTTCTTTAGTTTTTCTTAAATTTTTGATTTTTTGGGTGCCTCAAGTGCGTGTTAGACCTATATTTAATCTGTCGATAAAATTTCAATTAATTGGTCAATTAATATACATTAATATATAGTAGGTTAGAGCTAACTAAAGATGTTAGGTCTTGCAGCCAGACTCATTCATCAGCTCTTGTAATCTACATTTGGATGCCACTCGTGTTTTATTTCTGTTGGTATTAGTCTAGCGTCCATCATGACATTCTACCTTTGTTCGTTTATATCTCTCTTTGAATTTACCCTTTCGACTTATGCTAATCACTGACAATTCTTTCCATAGATCATAGCAATTATTCCCTTTTAGGGTCAAATAATAGTGCAACCACCCTGACCCTTTTCTATAGTCTATGTCCACAATAAATTTAAAGATTTCCATGGCATTATGTTTTTAAACAATGCATTTAACAAGAATAATGCTATGGAGGGTACCTTGTGTGTCTTGATTAGAACATCATTATGTACCACATAACTTGAGTTTTGGTTCCAAAAGTTTTCAGTTTTTTCTACACATTGAGTTATAAGTCTACTAGGTGATTTTTGTAGTAACTGAGTAATTTGTGGTTCCTTCGGGTTCGGTCCCACGCTTGCCAGTAACCTTGTTTGATTGATGCCTGCCTTATAAGCATAAATCTTGTCAATATGTATTTTTTTGACTTTTTTCAACATCTGGAAAATCTCTAAATCACTAAACTTTTGGGGTGTCTAATTAAAGATCGATATCTTGTAAAAGATATTCAAATTAAATATGTCCCCCATAATTGCATGTTTCTCCTCGCTTCCTCTCACAAGGTTCATAAAAGATATTCAAACTTTAGATATTTTCCACTAGATTAGCATCAAATATTATTATCTTCGGTCGTTGGGATAGAGACGTATTGTCTAGTCCTTGTGCATTGTTCCAATCAATAGAACCTATCGTCATTGGGCGGTGAAGCCAACTTCCAATTGATCCTGTTGTTCAGCCACCATTTCCTCAACTAGTTCTATAATTTTTTGTGAGGCTATTTCCCCAAATTTGCTCGGATGCTTTTCCATACTCGAGATTATTTGGCTATTCGAAAGTTCCCTTTTTTCAGATGTATGTTCCAATGAGTTCTTCTCTTCATCTAGTTGATAATCCATTAAATTTGTATTGATATGAGAATCATCTTCTTGTAACAAAATTTGATTTCCTACTTAGAGTTGACTTAGTCAAGCATCAGTAATCACTAGTTCTCCTGGATCTCACATTCCTCATAGACTCCTTCCTCATGAATGTCATTATCATAATTTAATTCCTTATCCAACCACATATAATCAAAATTATACATGGTTTATGCCAAACTGATTCCTGCGATTATTATCTTGGATAAGAATGTTCACGAGAGTTTCTTAAAAAGTAGAGAAATGTAAGTAATATGTATCAAATAATTAAAGAAACTAAAATTGTATGTATAATTTGAGTATTTCCCAATTATCCCATTAATATGCAAAAATTAAAATTAATAAACTTGCCTACCCGGTAGTGGCGCCAACAACCTACCCTCCTTTGGATGTACAAATGTCCACAATAGATATCCTACACAAAAATATGAAAAGTGGTATCCATAAGTATATGGATCAGGTTGTAATATATTTATAACGGAGTAGGTAAGTACTCCGAGGGTTGCACCCAAGGGAGGCGAGCACTAAATTAATTCTAATCTAAACATAAATATATCTAATTAATACTTTAATTGGATTATAGTACAAAGAATTAAAAGAAAGGTTTGGATAAATAATACTAAAAATAATAAGAAAGGAAATATAGAGAAAAAATAGAACACGAGAAATCAAATAATAAAAAATGTATCAAATCTAGGCATGTGTGATTAGCTCGCTTCAGTAGTCATAATCAACTATCGTCTCAGGTGTTCTTGATTAATCAACTAGTTAATACCGCAATAGGATCTTCTGATCTTCCACAGACATATTGAATCGACAAGAACTACTTATCTCTCGACCTCACAATCTAGACTGGTTCAAGGTTAATGTGTTCACGAATAGGCCATACCAAATTTGGGTTAATTCCCACCTTAGTGACTTTCTAGGTTTGCCAAGCTTGGGGTTTAGGTTCTTACTTTCCTGAATAGTTGATTTGTTAAGAAACCTCTACAAAATAGTTAATTAATCATACCTTTACTCGCTAATCCCCCACAAGAGGATTAATTCCTCATGGTTCTAATAAACAATATAATATTGATAGAAAGAATACACATAAAGAAAAATTCAAAAGAATAGAGTTTAGATGAAGTCTGATTTGTATGTAAAATTAAGAGTTGCATCCTAATAGAGTTTGACAGTAATTTCCAAATATGATTTCTCTACAAAAGTAAATAGCATGAACGAAAATAAAATCTAAAACCTAAGAAAAGAGAAAAACTAAAAGACTGAATCTAAAGAGAAAATTATAGAATATCAAAAGGTGTCCATAACATGTGTTAAATGAGCCTATTTATAAACTTTAGGGTGGCCGTCATCCTCAACCCTAGGTCAACTACTGTCATCGTGCTTAACATTTGATTGTGTGGACCAAAATACCCCTGGCTCGTAATTATTTCCCGTATAGAGGTGATGTTGTGACACTCTAGGTCTTGTGTCGCGACATCGAGGGTTGTATGCTTGAATTTAGGGTATCTTCAGCGGTATGTCGTGACATCCTCAGGCTGTGTCGCGACATTGAAGGTAACCTTGGAATTCTTCTATTTTGCTCCTTATGTTGTGACATCCAATACTCCGCGTTGCAACCTAGCAACCAGTATCAAGTTAATGCTCCTTCTAATAGGCTCCTACACACTTACAAAGTATTTTAGCTCACCCTTAGGCCTCATTCAGCCTCTATGGTCAAGAAAAGACTCAAATTACACACTTTATTGAACTTAACTAATCGTACGAAAATGTAATTAAAACTTAACTAAAATGCTTAAGTTCAAGCTCCTAAAGTGCGAAAGCTAGTTTAATCTATTACACTGAGTTATGACAGATCACTTGCCTCTAGGTATCTAATCTTATTAGAGTAATCTAGTTAAGTTATTGGAAACACAGAAATATATAGACTTTTTCGTACCTTTTGAGCTCTAATTCATGTAGTTTCGTAGTAAATTTATTCAAAATTCACACTTTAATTATAAAATAATTAATTTGCACTTAAATTATTAATTTATTGAATTTTAATTATTTTTATAATAAATTTTCACAAATTTGGTTTATTTTCGATAATATTGCGCAAAAGGTGAAAATTAGCTTGAAAGGCTTGAACCGTTATGGAGTTTTTGCATCAAGTGAACTAAGAGAAGGGTTGAATATTTTTCCAGCCAAGGATGATCCAAATTATGATTATTTTATGTACTTTATATTTAATTTTTATCCAAAGCTAATTGGGTTAAAAATTAATATAAAGCCTAAATGAGAAAGTGACCTAAATTTGCTAATAAAAGAAGACTGATCCGACAAGAGAAATGGCAGCCCAAAACCATCCAATAAGTTGACCCAATCAGCTGAATTTTTTTATTTTTATGCTTGCAAAATAGTCCTCAAAGTTTCCTTAAACTCTATTCAAACCCCTCCACTTTTGGTGCCTTTGAACATTTGCCCCAAGCTAAATTTAACAAAGTTTGAAACGCTCAAGCTTGCTTTTTGTATGGCCGACCAAGGAAGAGCGTACGGATGCTAATTATTTGCTATTTTTAGCAGCCATTCACACCTATAAATACCCGCATTTGCTACCTTATTTAACACACCATTCATTCCCACACATCTCTCTCTGTCACTTCCTTTTCTCTCTTCCATTCCCTTCCTTGTTTTCTTATTTCCCTATTTAAAAAGAGCCTTCTTCCACCTTGGAATAGCATCATTCAATTGTTTTTAGAGGTCTTGGTTCAACAGAACAAGTAGAGAGGAAGAGGAGTGCACTAGTCTGGTTTCAAAGAAATCCTTAATTTGCTTCCTAGTTCCCTTCTCTTTAATTTTCTTGTTTATGTTGTGATTATGAATATGAATGATTGATGTGTTGTTCTTGTTCTAATTAAAATAACATAAATTTAATTCGTGTTGGATCAATTGCATTCTGTCTACTTAAATTATTAAAATCATGTTTGTATTGTTATAAGCCTTGGTAAGTTGTTCAATTAAATAAAACCATGCTTATGTTATACTTGCATTATAAAATGTAATTATTAACATAGTATTTAATTGGTACATGTTTAATCTTCTAAGATAACTGAAGGTTAAATTAGCGACAATATTAGATTATACATTATTATGATTAAACTATTTCAATATAGAAATATATGTTTTACCTCACTTAATCTTATATGTGCTTATGAAGATTGATTAATTGTTTGAATTGGCATTGAGAAATGTTCAAAAGATTGGTTTATTTAATAAGTATGTATGTGCAGTAGTTAACAAATTACCAAATTGCCATGAAAATATTCATAACAACATTAACATGGGTTTAGTAATTCTAAGTTAAGGAATGTAATTGATCTAACACAATTATGTCATATTGATTAAAATTCATCTTTTTGAAATCGTGCATTGGAATTTTTTACTTTTAATTTTTTATTTAGTTAATTTTTAGTTTTTAAATCACTTCTTCAAAACAACATATTTTTCCCTTCACTAAAGTGTTTGATTTACATTTCATAAATATTTTTCTTTCACAGTCCTTTTGGGTACTATAACTCGACACTTGCTTGTCACTTTATACTTGAAAACGATTGTGTACGCTTGCACATTTCTATCATTCCATTTATTAACCAATATCATAACTGACGAATATCACTTGCTTATTCTTCGCAATTGATCAATATAGATACATGTACTTTGCTTTAGAAGTACCCATATTATATCAATCAAGGCTTTAGCAAGGGTAAATATTGGAGGGCAATTTTAACTTAATATTTTATTGAGGGGTTTTTAAATTAATTAATCTCACCATTAATGGTAAACATTTGTCCATTTAATCCTTTAATTGATCTTATCAATATCCTATAACATGCTTACTAACATATCATCAATTGTATCATATACAAGAAAAATATAAAGCAATAAATAAATGCAACGGTTATAACCCATAAAACTAATATGGTTCCTCTAAAGCCAATAGGAGAACTATCGGGAGTCCTAAGGGTTTATGCCGCTTCTCAAGCTTCTTTTCCACTTTAGGTAGCCCAACCTTTTTTCCTCTAGCCCGTATCAACTCGTACAATTTACAATCATAGAAACTCATTTACATACGAGGGAGTAAGATGAGAAGAGAAGTACAAGAGAAATATAGAAAGGCACGTCACTTAGGTCATATTTATAAAATTACAACCTTGGCAAATAATAAATTAAATAGGTTATCGAGCTATAACCATGCATTTCCAAACACTGTGCATATCAAACATAATATAAAACTTGTATCTCTTAAAATCGAATCAACGAATAAATTTAATCCTGAATCTATATAGTACAAGTGGCTCTGGTACCACTGTTGGGACCGTTATGTCCCGTGGCACAGTGAAGAAATTATTCTGACAATCCACAACCAAGGATTCATGTACGAGGAATGAATCAGGTTAAAATAAGATTGAAAATATACCTTTACTGAAAACATAGAAAGGATGCTGCTGATTTGATGTCAATTCCAAGCCACAATTAAAATGTCTCGACCTCTACATAGTCCACCTCGTAAAAAATGAACAACCACTTTGTTTTGAACATTTTAGAGAGAGTTAAAAACGGTTGCTAGACCTTTTTAAATTATTAAGTTCGTAACCTTAACACATTAGGCGATTATCATATATTAAAAAGGAAAACCGGGATTATTCCCTTAGTAATAGAGAAGGCAAATGGAAAGTTAGAAAAAAAAATTATATTCTTTCCAAAAGAATATAGGATTATTCCCTTATTAATAGAGAAGACAAATGGAAAGTTAGAAAAAAGGAATTATATTCTTTCCAAAAGAATATTAATTTCCATGTCTTTTATACTTTGACTGAAATTAATTAATATAATTGTTTATATTAATAAATTCAATAAAATTCGGTAAAATTTATAAAATTAATATTTTGTATGAATCAAATTCATATATTAATTATATTTTTTTAAAAGAATATTAATTTCTATGTCTTTTATATTTTGACCAAAATTAATTAATATAACTTTTTATATTAATGAATTCGGTAAAATATATAAAATTAATATTTTGTATGAATCAAAATCATATATTAATTATATTCTTTCTAAAAGAATATTAATTTTCGTATCTTTTATATTTTGACCAAAATTAATTAATATAACTATTTATATTAATAAACTCAGTAAAATATATACAATTAATAAATTTTGAGTTGATAAAAATTATGGCCATTTTACAAGAAAAAGCCCTTTTTTATAAATATTTACGGAAATGGGCCAAATCTTTTATTATTTACTGAAAATGGCCGAATTCCCCGAAAACGCGTCCACATCACGCAATCTCATGTGATGTGTCAACAAAAGGAGACCCTAGGGGAGCGTTTTGCTCATTTTAACCCCCCAACGGCAAATGTTTTTTGACTGTTTGGGCTCCAACGATAAAAAAAAACCATAAAACCCCCTTTCATTTTTTTACACAAAAATCCTTTTAAAATTCTCTCAAATTTCTCTCAAAGCTATCTTTAATTTTTGTAAACAAGCTCTATTTAAATTTTTTTCTGAATAAGTTTTTTTAAATAACAAATATCCAATCGTGTTAGCAATCACCGGAGAATTAATTCGTCTTGATAATAAACACATCTTCGTCGAATAAATGAAAATGGTAAGTGCTAATTTTAATTTTTCAAAATTATTTAAGATTTTTTTCATTTATGCAATTTTAATTAATTTTTATTTTATAATTTTTTATAATAGTCTGTAGATTGGGTGTTACAATGCTATATCCGTAATGTGTCTGGTCCTCCATCACTGTTGATAGAGAATTACCTGCGGGAAGCGGGTTTTTGGCACGTGGCCATGATAGGCCAAGGTACAAGTTGGACCCGAAAGTCATTAGTGCGTTGATAGAGAGGTGGAGACTCGAGATGCACACATTCCATCTTCAATTCGAAGAGTGTACTATCACTCTGGAAGATGTGCAGTTGCAACTGGGATTGCTGGTGGATGGGTATGTAGTCATCGAGTCCGCTCAATCTACTGATTGGGGGGCCGTATGCTACGAGCTTTAGGGTGCTATCTCGGATAATATTAATGGAGGTCCGATCGAGATGGACTGGTAACGAGACACATTCCCAGAGCCGAATAATGATTCGACTGAACTAGAAAGAATATGATATGCTCAGGCACATTATTGAGATAATTAGAGGTTATCTGATGCCGGACTTGTCACGAAACCTCGTACATCTGAGATGGTTGCTAAAACTCGTTGATTTTAAAGAAGCTGGTGTATTTAATTGGGGTATGCCATCTTGGCAACATTGTACCAGGAGATGTGACCAAATAAAGCCAAAATCGGAGGTTGCTTATCACTATTGTAATTATAGGAATGGTTTCACTTTCCATTTTTACGTCTAGAGTAGACCACCCATATATATTCCCACTCATAACGAGGTAAATTTTATATTAGATTTTATAATTATCATGTAGATTTAAAATATAATTGTATGCTAAAAATTTATTTAATTAGGTGGAACCATTTGGCGAGTTATGTTGGAAGACCTATCTCTCTTGAAGATATACAACTTCTATTAGACCAACGGTCGGAAGCACAAGAAAGTATTAAATAAAATAGATATACATAATAAAATAGTTGATTCATATTTATTATTTAGTATTTACTATTATGTATATAACTAATATTTTTATCATGTTCATATTGTAATAGCCCGATACATAGCCTAAACGGAATAGGTGTTATGAAACCACAAATCTGAGGTGAAAATATTTATTCCAAATGAGTTTTCAAATCTATTGTGTGTTTTAAATGTTGTGTGAAAATTTCGTTATAAAATCTTATTGTTTCGGTGTCCAATTGATAATTTGGACTAAATTGCAAAAGTAGTAAAATGTGCATTCTAGAAGCTAAAGATGTTTAATTGAAATGGGCTTTTAAATTGGAGGTCCTTATGTAGTAATTAGACCATTACATTTTAAGATGGCCAAAAATGGACATAAATAGTAAAAATTTGAAAGCAAGATCAAAAGGGCAATTTGGTCATTTGGCAAGTAAATCAACTAAAGGACAAAATAAAAGCAAAACAGACTTGTTCATATTCTTCATGGCCAAATGTAGCATGGGGGAAGCTATGGCTAGGGTTTTCAAGCTTCCAACCTTCATAGTAAGTTCGTTCTTGCCCCATTTTTAATGTTCTTCGTATTTTTAAAATTCCCGTAACATGATCCTCCATTTCTACCATTATTTTGAGCGAAGGTTGAGATTTGAAAGTTTACCAATAGGAGAAATGTTTGTGTTTTGATGTCTAATGGTAGAATATGAATATTCAGAGTGTAGTAAACGACTTTTACTAAGTGATTTTCGACGAAATTGTTAGAAAGGACTACTTTGTAAAAGTTGTAAAAATATGTGTAAATGTGTGATTAAATGGGAACTGTGGACTGCTATAGTTATGAAAATGGTTCGACTAGGCCTAAAATGCAAAGAAATTGAATAAAAATTATTTTACAAGCCTAGGGGCAAAAGTGTAATTTTGATAAAGTTTAGGGCAAAAATGTAAATTTTGGCGAAATGTGAATTTGGATTAATTTGAGTTGTATATTGAATCAATGAGTTAAATCTGTTGTTATAGATTAAGAAAAATGAGATTCAGACTTAGAACGGGGGAAAAACACAGTATGTGACAATTAGGGTCATTTCACCGATTTTGGTATCGAGTTAAGTTTGTATGTGAATAAAGCATTGTTTTCACTTAAGTTTTCACATTTTGATGTATTTTGTATAATGTGGCTGAGTATTTATTTCAATTGACGAAATATAGAAAAGTGAGAAAATTTCCCAATTGAACCCTAGGAAGTAAATGGATAAGAGGGATCTATGTGAAAATCTATGTGAGAATCTAAGTGAAATAAATCCATGGCTTATTGATTCTATTTTCACAAGAAAGAAGCAGAGTAAGCAAAAGAATCTCATATCATGAGATATCTACATTGTTGTGAGACATGGTCAGATGGATTTTGGAATCCCTTGTTCCGACTTTGGAAAATCACTGAAAATTGTATAAAGATGATTATACCTTATAATTTATATTCATAAATTTCATAATGAATCTAATTTCAAATGAAACAAATAGGAACATTAACTGAATTCCATATGAGGAGATAATTGATTTTTAGTGAAGAGGGGTCGGAACCATCGGATAGCGAAATAGGGGAGAATTTAATGAATACACTGAACTTATTCGCTAAACCAAAAATTCTAAAATTTTATGGTAGGGAGATATGTGAGTCTAGTTTTAGGGAAAATTAGCGGATCTAAATTTGGAGTTCTGCACCTCAGGATAAAAATAATTTAGTGACTATGACGCGAGTAAACACCTTAAGATGACCATGAGTAAAAGTGGAACTGTGTGCAATTATGATGATATTATTTTGAGGACATATTATTAAGACTTATAAAAGCATGTTAATGAATTTGCTTATTATTTTCATACTTATGTACTGAGCTAAAATGCTTACTCCCTTCCTTTCCTTTTTCCTATAGTATAATAGATGTTAGCTCGAGTTGGAGGTCACCGGGGACTCAATCACAGTATCAAGCTATGGGTCGATATAAAAAGGTTATCAAGTATTTGTAGTCTATGGCATGTATAGGGACTTGAGTGTGAGTATATTTGTTATTATGGATTGGCCTAAGTAGATGGCCTGTGCCATTTGAAAAATTTAGTATTGTATAGAATCATTTGAGTGGGCTAATATTAGCTATGTTATAAGTTTGTGCTGAAGTGTTCTAATAAACCGTAAATTATACATATTTTTACCTCATGCTTAGCATATTTATGGATGAATTATTCCGAGATTTGTGGAATTTGATGCTCCTAAACCTTTAATTTCATGTTTTATACTCAGGTGAGCTTAGGGGAGTGAAAAGAACAAGAAACGGGCCAAAAACGGAGAAAATGGGCCAAAACAAGGAATCAACACGGCTTGAAGTTCACCACACGGGCATGTCACACGGCCATGCCACATAAACAGGCTCGAGCACAGCCTAGACTCAATTCACATGGGCAACTCGCACGGTCGTGCCACATTAATAGGCTCGAGCATGGCCTAGCATCGACTCACACGGGCGTGGCACACGGGCGTGTCCCTATCGTGAGGAAGTTCAATTTCACGAGGAAAAAGCTACTTAGGGGCTAAGAAAGACGTTCCAAACCTATATAAAGACCCTAGGAGGCAACTACAATGGTGTGCATTATTCCCGCCAAGGGTACAGTCTTCCTGCCAAGACGGAGAGCTAAAGGCAGGGACTTACTCGAAGGAAAGCCGATTGATCCATCTCAGAAGCCAAGGTCTACATCAAGACGGAGGATCTCCCTTCATTCCTTTCAGGAGTTTTGGGTTTTCTTATGTGTTGTTATTTTCTTTATTCTGAGATGTTTCTTTTTATAAACATGAACTAAAACCCCAAATACTAAGGGGGATGAAACCTAAGATGAATCTTGTTATTGTTATCTAAACTATATGATAAATATTTGACTTGTTCTTAATTGTGTTTTTAATTCTTGAATTGATATTTTCGGGATATTAATGTAAGTCGAATGTGCTTAGGCAGAGGAGCAAAAGTCCCTGTTTAAGAGTAGATCCAACACAATTAAGTGGAGTTTATCACAATCCTAGACTTTGGACGACAAAAATCTACCGGATTAAAGACAAATCTAATATGGAGATCCATAGATCGAGTTAATACAAGACTAGAGGTTTTAATTAGAAAGAGATTTCAATTCATCAACTTAGGATTAGTTGTTCTTATTCTCGACAAAGATATTAACATAATTTAGGGATCTCTATAGATCAAGTCGAATGAAAAAATCATCTAGTTAAGCGTTAGATAACAAGTGAAGTCTAGGTGGATTCTTTCTTAGGTATTGTCCTCATCAATCAGTTTGCCCAAAGTAATTTTCCCAATTTACTCTTTGTCGTTTCTTTAGTTTAATTGAGATAGTTTACAACCAAACCCCCTTTTATTCTTAGGCTAGATAAAAGGAAGAAAGTCATTACTAGCACTTTTAGTTCCTTGGATTCGATATTCCAGTCTTGCCACTAGCTATACTATTATTCGATAGGTGCGCTTGCCTTTTATCGTGATAATAGTTAGTTTTTAGGTACAATCAATTTATTACTTCATCACAATCCCGAGATCATGTTTCATAAATGAGTGTGCTTGTATGTGTATGAATGAATGAAGGTATGAATTTGGTGAGTGGCATGTGAGTGATTGTAAAAGATACATGATTTGGGTGAGTGAGTGTGCATGATGTTGAAGTGTTAAATGTGGCATAATAGTGATGGTGTAAGTTTCATGTGGTTAATGGTTAAGTTGTGTGTGATGATGTGCATGATCAATGTGTTAATGAATAATGAATTTATGTCTTGAATGTGGCCAATTGAAAGCCTAAAAATGTCAATTTATGTGATGATGAAATTAGAATAAGTGTGTAAGTGTTATTGGTTGAAAGAGGGCTTGGAAAATAGCTTCACTTTCATTTACATGGGTGGCTACACAGCCTAACACACAGGCATGTGACTTGGCCGTGTGACCCTAAATGAATGATGACATCATAAACAGAGAGTTACACGGGTGGAAGACACGGGCATGTGTGACCACATGGCCTGCCCACACAGGCGTGTGACTCTCCAAAATAAGAAAATTTTCCAAGCGATTCAAATGTTTCAAAAATTCTCGATTTGGTCCCTAACCACTCTCGATGTATGTTTTGGGCCTCGTAGGCCCTTATTAGGGACATCATGAGTATGAGTGAAAAGTTTTAAATTTGAATGGAAATTTGTGACTTGAAAATGATCGATTATATGTATGTTTAAGTTTAGTAATGACTGTATCCTATTCTGACATCGAACACGGGTAAGGGATGTTTCATTTAGTGGTATCAGAGCTATAATTTAGTCGGTTCTCAGACTACCGTAGCATGTGTGAGAGAGTCTAGCTATACATGCCATATGTGAACAGTGATAGTGAGATAGGTCCCGACCCCAATGAGATTGTTTTGTTAAGTAGAGATGCTTTCCAACCGAGCTACCATGAATAATACGGAAAGGGAATAAGTAAGTACGTATAATTTAGTGAAAATATTGATTTGTTAAAATGAACCTTATGATTTGAGATGATATGTATGTCTTAATGGAATACGGTGGATTAGCTAACAGTGGAGGAATATGAGTAAAATGTTATTATTTTGATTAAACATTGTATTTCGATGAATCAGAGTGATTCTTTGCAGAGGATAAAATGAAAATTTATTTTATGATGGGCTTATCATGATTTGGTTAATATTCATATGTGATAATATTGAATGTGTTACCAAAATATTTTAAAGTGTGTCTATGATGAGCTAAAATCTAGGGATGTATGAATCAAAATGTGTGATAATATATTGATTCGAAATGCTGTGCTGTATATGTGTATGTATGAGAGTCAAAATTTTAAAGACTTTACGATCTTCACCCCCTTACCAGTATAGTGTTATATAACAAAACTCACAAGTAGAGGGCTAAAAAGTTTAGTGGTGGAATAATTAATTGATGTGACTAGAGATGGGAATGGCTTAGTGGGTAAAAGATGGTTCTGAAAAAGATATTAGATTATTCTAAAGATTAATTGGAATGTTCAATGCCATAATTAGAGAAAGAGTTAATCTCGACTAATCAACTCATTCAAGTATGATATCTAAAGAAAATGTTTGCTGAAATTTTTCCCGAATTGGTTTTCATTAGTGAGTGGAATAATACGGGGTTCATGATAAGAGAATTAGTCAAAGAAATGATAATTGAGTAGTAAAGATGTCAGTGTGTGATAGTTACAGTTGAAATGAGTATGATGATCTCTTCTGGGTATTCTATATAATCTTTTATCCTCAGAGATATGTGTGTGATTGTTCAGTTTCTGATGAAGTTCTTATGTTGTGAAAATTCCAGTTAACTATAATGTTAGATGAAAGCCCTATTGGTCTAGTCGATTTATGATCGATATTTCTTTATCTCTTCAGAATTCTATTCTAATATGTTGGAATGAGGTCGATGGTAAAAATTTATGTGAGATTTTTCTTATGTTTCTATTGATTATGGTTTTGCTATATATATACAGAAAATATATTATCTCTGTTATGGTGGAAGTCCCGAGCTAGAAAACATTATTTTTTGGCTGGTTTTCTCTGAGGAATCATTAAAATCTCTATTATTTTCTTATGAGTTATGTTCTCGAACTTCTGGTGTCTGGATTTCTCTAATTTTCGTGTAAGGAATTGACATTGGCAACAGTATAATGATAGAAGCACAAACTCAAATCATATGATGGATTTCTTTCTCAGGTAAGTTGATCAAAGTCAATGCATTCAATCGAGATGTCTTTGTTTCTTTGAGCTAGTACGATTGTAAAGGCCTTTGATTAGCATGATAAGAGAATTTTGAAAGATTGTGTGCTGAGATGTTTTAAATAGCATGAAGAAAGAAGCATTTTGAGATGTGTTATTTGATAGTTGAAATTGACTTAGCCGTTTTTATCAGAATGAGCTAATTTGTTGGGATGTGATTTGAGTTATATGTATTTAAGTATGTCTTCAGCTAAGAGAATAAATTTTATGCATTCACGGGTGTATAGACGGATAGTCTGAATGAAGAATTGATATTCTTGAAAGCATGATATAGAAAAAAATAATAAACAAAAAATAAATACCTATTAGATTTGTTTTAAAATGGGTAATGTTATTCTGAATTAAAGTTGTTCTGTTAATAAAGTTATCCCAATTTTGAAAGTTTGAATGCTCTGGGCATGCTAGCAAAACTGAAGCAATTAAAGGTATTATTAACCAAAGCTCTGGTTTTGAGTTCATTTTGAATTGAGTAATGAATTTATGATTTTTTAGTGATGCATTAGTGAACGGATTAGAATGTATTTTATTGCTAGAATATAAGGTAATGGTTCATGTTCTTAGACGGTTAATGTCACATTAAAAAGAACTGTTTGACTAGTGATTTAGAGATTGTCACTATTATGTCTGTAATAAGAATTTGATGACATTGTTTGTTCAACGAAGATTGCCATATGCTGCCTGATCTCAAGAGTTTAATGTATCTAATGGCATAGAAAGATCTGAGTTTAAGACAGTGTTGATGACTTGAGCTATTGAATGATTGTGAGTAATTATTGATTGACCAGTGGGGAGGCAAGTGTAGTTACAGATGCTTGTATGGAAAATCCTCGTTTATTTTGTGTGATTTGGTTACTCAATTGATCTTATTTGATGATGGTCCGATTTTCGCTAAATAAAAAGCTAAAGTGATGTTTTCTTTGCAAGTTTGAGAAACTCAGAAATGTGTTAGTAAGTGATAAGCTAAATGAATATAGTGAGGATTGACATTTGAATCTGAACTTCAAGTTGGACCTAATTCATGTTATTATTATTCCAAAATGGAATTTGTGTACCAAAGAATTCGGGGCTTATGCAGAGAGTTTCCTTTTAGAGCTTACTATAGTATCCTGTTTGCTCATTCAAAGGGAGATGAAAGTACAGTGATTTGAAGTAAATGTTTTGGTATACGGATATGAAACTCGGTATTCCTGATTCTTGTGTTGAAATGTTGTGTTGACATCAGAGTTAGGTCGATGTCAAGTACAATGAGGACTGTTACAGTCAATGATGATTCAGGTGTGATATTGTATAAAGATAATATGGGTACTATATCAGGATTCCTTTTATTCCCAGAAAATGAGAGTTGCTATTTGGATTATGCTTGATTGATGATGAAAATCTGTATGATTATTTCAGAATTCGAGGGTTATATCACTGGTTATTGAAACAGCTACAGAAAACTTTTATGAAACTGAGTCGAATTGTGATTGTGATAAAAAATTAAAAGCAATTATGAAAATTTGGAAATAGTTTTCGACTAACATAGAAGTTATACAAAGTTGGAACTTAGTTATATTGGAGTTCAGTTTGATAGCAAAGTGTTTCTGAAAGCAATGCTTTGAAGAGGATTGTTTATGGATGTTTAAGAAATTTTGAGAAAAAATATTAAATCTCTTTACCGGTAAGATTTTTGGGAACGAAAATCCCTAAAGGGCGAAGAATTATAATAGCCCGATACAGGGCCTAAATGGAATAGGGGTTATGAAACCACAAATCTAAGGTCAAGATATTTATTCTAATTGATTTTTGAAATTTATTGTGTGTTTGAAATGGTGTGTGAGAATTTCGTTATAAAATCTTATTGTTTGGGTGTCCAATAGATAGTTTGGACTAAATTACAAAAGTAGTAAAATGTGCATTCTAAAAGGTAAAGGTGTTTAATTGAAATGGGTTTTTAATTGGAGGTCCTTATGTAGTAATTAGACCATTATATTTTAAGATGGACAAAAATGAACATGAATAGTAAAAATTTGAAAGAAAGATAAAAAAGGCAATTTGGTCATTTGGCATTTAAATGAACTAAAAGACAAAATAATAGCCAAAAAGACTTGTTCATCTTCTTCATGGCCGAATGTAGCATGAGGGAAGCCATGGCTAGGGTTTTCAAGCTTCCAAGCTTCATAGTAAGTCTGTTCTTGCCCCGTTTTTAATGTTCTTCGTATTTTTGAAATCCCTGTAACATGATCTCTCTATTTCTACCATTATTTTGAGCTAGGGTTGAGAGATTTGAAAATTTACCCATAGGTGAAATGTTTGTGTTTTGATGTCTAATGGTAGAATATGAATGTTCGGAGTGTAGTAAACGACTTTTACCAAGTGATTTTTGACGAAATCATTAAAAAGGACTAGTTTGTAAATGTTTTTAAAATGTGTGTAAATGTGTGATTAAATGGGAATTTTTGACTCCTATAGTTATGAAAATGGTTCGTCTAGGCCTAAAATGCAAAGGAATTGAATAAAAATTATTTTACGAGCCTAAAGGAAAAAGTGTAATTTTGATAGAGTTTAAGGGCAAAAATGTAAATTTTGGCAAAATGTGAATTTGGATTAATTTGATTTGTATATTGAATAAATGAGTTAAATGTGTTGTTATAGATTGAGAAAAATGAGATTTGGACTTAGAACGGGGGAAAAACAAAGTATGTGGCAATTAGGCTCATTTCACCGATTTTGGTATCGAGGTAAGCTTGTATGTGAATAAAGCATTGTTTTCACTTAATTTTTCACATTTTGATGTATTTTGTATGATGTGGCTTAGTATTTATTTTAATTGACAAAGTATAGAAGAGTGAGAAAATTTCCCGGTTGAACCCTAGGCAGTAAATGGATACGAGGGATCTATGTGAAAATCTATGTGAGGATCTAAGTGAAATAAATCCATGGCATCTAAGTGAAAAAAGTTCATGGTAATGTGCTAAGTGAAATAAATCCATGGTATCAAGTGAAATAAGTCCATGGTAATGTGCTAAGTGAAATAAGTTTATAGCACCTAAGTGAAAAAAGTCCATGGCATTGTGCTAAATGTGAACTATCCCAAGGTACCCATTAATATTCCAATGTATTCAACAGGGAAATGACTAAGTGTGAACAAACGCGTCTATGTGAATAATGAGTGCAAGTATGTGTGGGTAAATTATGAGCAATGTGTTCGACATGTGATCGAACATGTGGTAAGGTTGATTTGGAGTGTGTGCTACTATGAATACTTGTACATATTTGATGATGACTATCTATTGGAATGGCTAGCATTGAACATGCTTGGTGTTATGTGTCCATAAATGGAAGTAATACAAGGAAAACATGAAAGAGTAAAATTAGAAATCAAACAGTTTTGAACAGTAGCAGTTACGTGACTTTGAAAAATTACCAAAAATTGTGGAAATTGAACTAGAGGTTTAATGAAATATGAAATTAAAGCTTATTGAGTCTATTTTCACGTGAAAGAAGTAGAGCAAGCAAAAGAATCTCATATCATAAGATGTCTGTATTGTTGTCAGACAGGATTAGATAGATTTCGGAATCCCCTATTCTGACTTTGGAAAATCACTGAAACTTGTATAAAGATGATTATGGTTTATAATTTATATTATTAAATTCCCCAATGAGTCAACTTTCAACAGAAACAAAAGGGAACATTATCTAAATTCTGTATGAGGAGATAATTGATTTTTAGTAAATAGGGCTGGGAACCATCAGATAGCAAAATAGGGGAGACTTTAATGAATAAACCGTATTTATTGGCTAAACCAAAAATTCTAGAAATTTTATAGTAAGAAGATATATGAGTCTATTTTTAGGTAAAATTAGCAGATACAAATTGGGAGGTTCGTAACTCAAGATAAAAATAATTTAGTGACTATGACACGAGTAAACATCTTAAGATGGCCATGAGTAAAAGTGGAAATGTGTGCACTTATGATGATATTATTTTGAGTACATATTGTGAAGACTTATAAAAGCATGTTAATGAATTTGCTTATTATTTGCATACTTACGTACTAAGGTAAAATGCTTACTCCCTTCCTTTCCTTTTTCCCATGGTATCACAGATACTAGCTCGAGTTGGAGGTCGCCGGAGACTCAATCACACTATCAAGCAATGGGTCGATATAAAAAAGTTATCAAGTATTTATAGTCTATGGCATGTATAGGGACTTGAGTGTGAGTATATTTGTTATTATGGGTTGGCCTAAGTAGATGGCCTATGCCCTTTGAAAAATTTAGTATTGTATAAAATCATTTGATGGGGGCTAATATTAGCTATGTTATAAGTTTGTGCTGAGGTGTTCCATAAATGAGTGTGCTTGTATGTGTATGAATGAATGAAGGTATGAATTTGGTGAGTGGCATGTAAGTGATTGTAAAAGATACATGATTTGGGTGAGTGAGTGTGCATGATGTTGAAGTGTTAATTGTGGCATAATAGTGATGGTGTAAGTTGCATGTGGTTAATGGTTAAGTTGTGTGTGATGATGTGCATGATTAATGTGTCAATGAGTAATGAATTTATGTCTTGAATGTGGCCAATTGAAAGCCTAAAAATGTCAATTTATGTGATGATGAAATTAGTATAAGTGTGTAAGTGTTATTGGTTGAAAGAGGGCTTGGAAAATAACTTCACTCTCATTTACATAGGTGGCTACACGGCCTAACACATAGGCGTGTGACTTAACCGTGTGACCCTTAATGAACAATGACGTCATAAACAGAGAGTTACATGGGTGGAGGACACGGATGGAGGACATAGGCGTGTCCTGAGCCACACGGGCGTGTGACTCTCCAAAGTAGGAAAATTTTCCAAGCGATTTAAAGGTTTCAAAAATTCTCGGTTTCGTCCCTAACCACTCTCGATGTATGTTTTGTGTAACACCCTGATTTTGGGCCTAGAAGAATTGGGCCTCGGGCGTGGGTGCGTTTAAAATTTTCGAGAGTATGATAACGGCGCAAGTTGCATGTTAGAATGGTTAGGCTAGTGATTTTGATGTATTTAGGGGTCTTTATGAAGTCCTAAGTTTGAAGTATGGGTTAGGAAAATTTTTATTTTTCAGCCTTTAGGGAACCCTGACCTTGGAGTTATGACCTTTAAATAAATTTAGAGGAAATAAGTCACAAATTGGGTTGTGGTGAAGTGGCTAAATGACGCCACAAGGGGAGCAGGAAGGTAGTGTCACACTGGGAGGCTAGGGATCCAAAGTTCGAGCGTAGCTTAGAGCATTAAGGGGATATTATTTTGCTTTTGTGCCATGTAGGTGGTGGATAGGGAGTTAAACTCTTTATGAAAGAAGTTTGAAATGGCCTTCAAGTCTAAAAGGGTAATGAAGAGTAAGATAAGGCATGATAAGGGGAGAAAGTCTAGGAGATAAGAGATGAGGGAGAGTTGGAGTAAGGGTTGGGTAGGTGCCGACTTTGAGGTTTTGGAAGTAACTTTTGCCGAATTCATGCTTGAATTTTTTGTATTTGGGGTATTTTCTTTTAGTAAAAAATTAAAGCTCTCCTTTGGTTGGGTTATAGTGCTGAAATTGCACCAAAAGTAACCTTCGTGCATCCTTTGTGTCTCACGTTTTCTCTATAGCCGAATATTGCTATTCTTCCCCTCTCTACTCTTTCACTCTTTTTGTTTCACCAAGCCAAGTACCTCAACTCTTTTGCTCAAACCGTTTACACTCTTTTCTTCTCATCACTGTCGACTAACACTTATATGCATATTCCAACCCTCGGGTTGTCGAAGCTACTTCTCAATTCCCTCTCTTTTTCGGTTGGCAAGATCGGATACCCTCACTTCAAGGTTGCGTTTAAGGTAAGAGACCAATTGTGTTAAGTATTTATGTAAGGTTCATTAGCAAGGTAAGTGGGGGCATCACTTTGCTTTATATGGTGTTCGATAAGTCTTTAAGTGTAGATTTTATCACATGTGTTGTAGATCTCATTGGTTGAATGCTGGTAATGTAGATCTTGGAGTTAATCGTGGTTAGCGATTAAGTGAAGGGGTAATAAGGCGAAGACGTCCAAGGTAAGGGATGTGTATGGTTTCGGGTTTTGGTAAAGAAGAAGATGGTTGTTAACTTTTAATTTGACTGATTATAGGTTGGAGATTGGTGGTCATGGGTGCCGAATCTCAAAAAGGTGTGTACATACACCGCATGTAATGACCCAAAATTCACGGGCACCGAAAAAGTACATTATCGGGCATCCGTCTTAGCAAATCAAGTTCGTAAATAATTATTGGGGATAATTATGAATCTAGTAGTGTGTTTAATTAGGTTTTAATTAAGTAAATTTAGCTTAATTTAGAGTAATTAGTAAAAAAGAACTAAATTGAATAAAGGGTAAAAGTTTAATTATAGAACCATAGAAAATAAAAAGGACTAAATAGGGAATTATGCTAATTGAAAAAGTTGAGGCGGCATAACTAATAAAAATCATAGATTTTTATTAGATTTTATATATATTCTATTATTATTTAATAATAAAGAATAATATTATTATATAATAATATTATTATATTATTATATTATTATATTATTACATTATACATAAAATAAAGTAAATAAATTAAAAAGAAAAGAAACAAAGTTAAAAAAAAAAAAAAGAAACAGAGAACATTTCGAAACAGGGAAAGGAAGGAATAGGAAAGAAAAGAAGGGAAAAATAGAGATTTTGGGATTTCAAGTTAATTGGTAAGTTAATTTTAGTCATTTTCTTTTAATTTTAATGTTTTTGAAATCCTAGAGTGAAATACTCTTGGATTTAAGTTGAAAATTTGAAAGTTAATAGATTTTTGAGTATGGTTTATGTTGAATAAATGATGGAATTGGGGTTTATTTGATAGAAATTTTGATTTGGAGTTGAATAAAGGATTGAATTGAAAACTAAGCTATAAATTTTGAGTTTTAGGGATTAAATTGAAATAAATTCGAAATTATGGAAATATGATAAAAATTTAATAGTTAAATTTGAGTTTGAAGGAAATTTGAATAGAAATAAGGTGTGAATTGGTGTTATAAATTTGGTTATTAACATTTTACATCAAAACAGGTTTGGGAAGTAGAAATGGTCTGAATTTGAAAATTCACTAAAAATTGTAGGAATTGAACTAGAGAATGAATAAGATATGAAATTAAAGCTTATTGAGTCTAGTTTCTTCTAGTAGAAATAGTGTAAAAAATGAATTTATGAATCAAGAGATATTTGAAATTTTGTAAGACTGGTTCAGGGTAATTTCGAGATATTCTGTTTTGATTTTGGAAAATCATTAAAAATTGTACAAAAATTTTTGTGGAGTGTAATTTATATATGTGAACTCCTTAATGAATCTAGTTTCAAAAGAAATAAACATGGACCTTATTTGAGTACTGTACAATGAGATAATTGAATTTTAGTAGAGAGAGGTCAGAATTGTCAAATGGAGTAACAGGGGAGACTTTAATGAATAAACTGTACTAATTGGCTAGACAAAAAATTATGAAAATTTTATGGTAAGAATATATGTGAGTCTAGTTTCAAGGAAAATTTACGGATATTAATTTGGAGTTTTGTAGCTCAAGATATAAATAATTTAGTAACAATGTCGCAAGTAGACAGCTTAATGGTGAAATTTTATATACATTAAAAATGGTTAAATTTGGATGTTAGGCTCATGAATTAAATTGAATTGTGTTGTATTGATGATTATAAATTATTATTATTATTTTCGTAGTTAAAAAAGAACCCGGGACATCGTCGCACAAAGGAAAGGAGAAAGCTATCGAGGATTAAAACGAAAAAAAATTCACGGTTTGTATTACTATAATTCAAATTACTTTTTATTAAATGTTTTATATAAATTTCATATTTAATAAGTGAGATATAAGGTAAGTATTGATATTTGAGTTGAATGAGAATTGAATTGAATGGTGAATGTGTATGTATAATTAAATTATAAATTTATTTGAAGGTGAAATTGTAATTAAAAAGTGTTTTGGATTGGAAATGAAAGTAAATTGAGAACTGAAATACCCTATTAACTAGTCGGGCGGAGTCGGATATAATTGGCATGCCATAGGATCTGAAAATGTACGGGATTTTCCGGCTTTACCGATCAGGCACTTTATGTGTCGTATATCGGCACTTTATGTGTCGTATATCAGGCACTTTATGTGTCGTATATCAGGCACTTTATGTGTCGTATTTCAGGTACCTTGTGTGTCGTTTCAGGCACTTTATGTGTCGTATACTGATTAGGTACTATGTACCGTTTTAGGCACAATGTGCCGTACTGGTGTGTTTAGGTTGGAATCCATGTATCCGTAAAAGTCTGAATTGTTAATAGGGTGAATGATTGAAATGAGAAGATCAAATAAACTTGATCAATTATACTAGTGAATATGAAAGAAATTGAAATTGTGGACTGAAAATTTAGATTGGAAATGAAATGCATGAAATTAATGTGAATGTGGTGATTAAAATTTTGATAAATGTAATTAGTGACTAAAATTGAAGAATAGTTGAAGATTGTTTTATTATTGTTATTTAATGAAAGTTTAAAAATGAATTGTTATTATATACCTAGTTTTTATATTTTATTATTATTGCTATTAAAGTTTGAATTATGGTAATACCACTGAGTATGGAATACTCAGCGTACGGTTGTTTCCGTGCGCAGGTTAAAAGGAGTCAAGTGTCCTGGTTCAGCATCCGGACGATCCCGACTTCAGCAAAAGATTTTGGTGATGTTTTCTTTTCTTAATTGAAAGTGGCATGTACTAGGTATTATATAGGTTATTTAGGTATGCTTGTAATGTTGGTTGTAAGAATGATATACCATATTTTATTATTAGCTTGATAAAATGGTAAAAATTATATTATATAATTAGTCTTAAGTTAGAATGAAAAACAAATGAAGTTATTATTTTAGTTTTGATTAATATTATGAATGTTTAGTTATTAAATTACTATGTTAATTAATTGATTATAATTTAGGTGTATTTAAGTTTTTAAATTGTTTTTGATTGTGCCATTGGTGTTGGAATGGTTTATTTCTGGATTGAATTTGCAGGGGGTTTTATGTAAAAATAAGCAGAAATGCTGCTGAAATTTTTTTATAAAAAAATGAACGAATAAAATCAATTATAGAAGTAAAATATAATTTATATACATTTATGACTATACTATGTTTTATTTGTTAAATAAACTTTATCTTATTTATTTATTAAGAATTATCTGTAAATTGTCTGATTTGTTTGGTAATGCCTTGTAACCCTGTTCCGGCAACGGTTTAGGGTTAAGGGGTATTACACCGCACACACAACAAATCGGCAAAAGCTGAAATCTTGAAAAGTCAAAAAGTCAAAAGGCTGGCACCGACAACCACACGAGCGTGTGAATGCTCGTGTAGAGATATCGATACGACAATCGAGGCGAAGGGAGCAATCTCATGGTCTCAGGCCACATTTTGGCCAACCGGGCCAAAATAGGCTAAATGGGCCCGACGGGCTTGTGTGCCCAAATCGGCAAACGTTGATAAGTGATATTAAGTGACAAACTGGTATAGTTGGTTGAATGGTTTGAATATGATTGGGCCTGATGGGCCGTATATTTGTGATTGGGCCTAATGGGCCACATAGATATGATTGGGCCTGGTGGGCTATATGAATTTATGAAAGTATGTGGACTTGTTAAGGTTTTATAATGGACTTTTAGGCCTAGTTTCTACTGAATCTTTCAGCAGCATAAAACTTAATTAATTTATCAAGTGCGCCTGTGGACAAGTCATAAGGTTAGAGTGTGGCAATAGGCTTATGCATGTCTAGGATTGGATCTAGGGAGAGCTTGGTACTTAAGCGGCCTTAATGACCCACCTCCTCTTCTCTGGAATCCTACCTGGTGCATAGTGTTTGTTCACTTTAGCCAACGAGGACTTGTTGACGGGCCAAAATTCATAATTAAGACCCATAATGTCAAAAAATGACTGAAATACCCCTGTAGGGTAGAATTACTGAAATAGCCCCCTGTGTTATGAGTAAGACTTATGTGTGCTATATGTTTTCTGCTGCATTCATATATTACTATATTGCAAAAGGGCCGGGATTATGATTGGAGGAAGTGTATATAAGGGTCGCACGGTCGCTTGACGACTGTGGATCCAACGAAGGATTTTAAGCTAGGAGCAGCTCTGCTGCAACGATGAGTAGTGCCGCAACCGGTGCTACAACGAAGGCTTTTAAGCTATGAGCAGCTCTGTTGCAATGATGAGTGGTGCCGCAACCGGTGTCACAATGGGTGAATAATGATAGATGGTCGAGTATGTCCCCACAAGAGTGTAGGGTTGAAGGGGGTGTACAGGGTTGGTTATTGGTAATTGTGCATTGCATGCGCATATTGATATCTGTGATATGGGCTCGGGCTCAATCGAGGCTATCATGGGCTAAGGTCTAAAGGCCAATGTTAATGTGACATGGGCTTAGGCCCAACTGAGGCCACTGTGGGCTAAGGCCCAAAGGCCACCGATATTGATAGGGCTTAGGCCCAATTTTTTAATTGCATGTTGAAATGATTACCGAGGGTTGTACACACTGAGTTTTTGAAAACTCGCTCCCTCCTTTTAATTTTACGGGTGACCCTCAGTAGGCGACTCGATGTGGGAAAGGACTCGGAGGTGGCCACGCTGCCATTTACTCTGATAATTAGTAGACGAAATATTTTTATTTCTATTTTTAGTTTGTTAATGGGTTGTAATAAGGCCTCTATCCTCCGGTTTGATCTTACACTTGGATTTTAATTTGTTATTTTTATAACTGCTTAAATTTCCAAATTTTAACATGTTTTCTAAATTAAGTAGAATTTTAAGGATTAACATAATTTGCAAACTCAGGTTTTCAACTTTCAAATTCGAAACTCTTATTTAAACTCACTTGAACTTTTAAATCAGCTAACCTTCTAATGAAATCGTTTTATACCCAATTATTTCTCTAATGAAACTGTTTTGAAAGTAAACCCTTATTCGAATCACAAACGGACGAATATTTTCAAAGGTCTTACAAGTATACGATTTATATGAGTCACCCTTCAATGTGACACCGCTGGAGTTGGCCATAATGTCTGGGCCAGGTTTGGGGCTGTTACATTTAGTGGTATCAGAGTTTGGTTGCAAAGCTCGGACTGTGAAATGGGCCTTATTATTTGGGTTTAAAAGCTGTTCTAAAAGGACAAAAGTGTTTTGAAGGTTTTCTATGTGTGGCACACCGAGTCTCCGACGTCGAGCCAAGTAATGGTGTTAGAGAGAAGAGAGGAATCGACTTGTAAGGGTATAGATAGGAAAACTTGGAAATATTTGATAAGAACCAAAAAAGATCTTAGTCACTTACCGATACACAATTACGTGCCCACTAAAAGTCAAACCACTAACAATACGAATCCAAGAAGCAAGGTTCGGTTTAGAAAGAATAGAAAGTACTCAACTTGACAAAGAATGGAACAAGAATAATTCAGCAATTGAAGAGGTAACACGAGAGGGAGAAGAGAATTTGGCTCAAGCATAAATGAGTATGGAAGAACCAAAGAAAAGGGTTTTCAGTTTTCTAAAAGACAAAACCAATAGCCGAATTGCCTAAAGAATTCGGCACTACTACTCCTTAGACCCCTTTAAAACCGATTCCAAGTCCCCCTAAAGTCCCCATCGATTCCACTTCATCCTATAGCTTAATCCTTGATCCCTTTCTATTATCCCTCATTAAATTTCTCCAGAATATCCACTCCATCACTTATCCAAGCCACAAAACCCATTTAAATTTCACCCATGAAGAGTTTAATTCCACTTCCACCACCTACACGGCACCAATGCAAAATAAATCCTCAATACTTACCTTGCCAGTTGAACCTTGGACCTCACTCCTCCACTTGTGGTGTCACCTCTAAGCTCCCAATGTGGCGCCATATTGCCACTAGGCCACAGGCCCATTTGTGTCTTATTTCTTCTTCATTTAATTAAGAGCCCTAGTTCTTGAAGTCAGGGTTCTATTAAGGCTAAAAATTAAAATTTTCCTATGGTCTACCCTAAACCCGAGACTTCATACAAACCCTATAATACTTAAAATCCACACCCTACTAGTTCTAGCCATGCAAACAAAGTTCATCACAAGAATAAAAAGTTTCAAGACTTTTAGGGCGTTACAGGAAGCCTACCAGTGGTGGCTAACTGTGAAAGAAGGTACCCAACCTGAGCGGATCACTTGGGAATTCTTTATATCCACATTTCAAGGAAAGTATGTTGGAGCAAGGGAAATAGTTTCAACGGATTACGAGCGTTGTATGCGATTTGAGGATGGCTTGAGGGACAGTCTCAGGGTGCTGATAGATCCACAAAGGGAGCGGAACTTTGTGGCATTAGTGGAAAAAGCAAAGATAGCAGAAGATGTGAAGTGCCCGGAGTGCCTGAATCGAGAAAAAGAATGAGGCAAGAATAAATAGAATGCAAAACCTACTAGTGATGGACAGAGGCCTATAAGGAGGGCTAGAATGGAGGGGCGAGTCAAGGTTGGAGCGCTTATTGCTAATGTTAATACTGGAATACCACCTTGTGCTACTTGTGGAAAAGGGCATCTGGGTGAGTGTTGGAGAAGGACGGGAGCTTGTCTAGGTTGTGCTTCGAAGGAGCACCGTTTCAGAGAGTGTCCTAGAAGGCTGGGTCAGATGCAAGCTGTGGGAAGAGGTAATGAGTAGCCTCAGAGGGGTGGTCAGCAGCCACCTAGGGATCGCGGTCAACCCAGGGACTGTAATGGTGCAGGATAGGCGGATGCGAGGTAGCCAACCTTGGTTTATGTAGCTCACCACCGAGAGGATGAAGACGCTCCAGATGCCGATGCTGATATGTGATTTTTCCTCATAATGGTCTATAGATTGAATTCGCAATTAGAGTCAGAGTACGCAGCAGAAGTGTAATGGTGTTACCTGTGTTGAGTGTCTAATAGAAAAGTTAGAAATTTCGAGGACGAAATTTCTTTAAGTAGGTAGAGCTGTAACACCCTGATTTTAGGCCTAGAAGAATTGGGCCTCAGGCATGGTTTAAAATTTTTGAGAGTATGATAACGACACAAGTTACATGTTAGAATGGTTGGGCTAGTGATTTTGATGTATTTAGAGGTCTCTATCAAGTCCTGAGTTCGAAGTATGGGTTAGGAAAATTTTTGTTTTTCCACCTTTAGGGAACCCTGACCCAGGAGTTATGACCTTTAAATAAATGTAGAGGAAATAAGTCACAAATTAGGTTGTGGTGAAGTGGTTAAATGACGCCACAAAGGGAGCAGGAAGGTGGTGTCACACTGGGAGGCTAAGGATCCAAGGTTCGAGTGTGGCTTAGAGCATTTAGGGGATATTATTTTGCTTTTGTGCCGTGTGGGTGGTGGATGGGGAGTTAAACTCTTCATGAAAGAAATTTCAAATGGCCTTTAAGTCTAAAAGGGTAATGAAGAGTAAGATAAGGCATGATAAGGGGAGAAACTCTAGGAGATAAGAGATGAGGGAGAGTTGGAGTTAGGGTGGTAATTGGGAGGTTAAATTCAGCTAAGGGTTGGGTAGGTGCTGACTTTGAGGTTTTGGAAGTAACTTTTTTCGAATTCATGCTTGAATTTTTGACATTTGGGGTATTTTCTTTTAGTCAAAAATTGAAGCTCTCTTTTGGTTGGGTTATAGTGCCGAAATTCCACCAAAAGTAACCTTCATGCATCTTTTATGTCTCACCTTTTCGCCCACCCTCGGGTTGCTGAAGCTACTTCTTAATTGCCTCTCTTTTTCGGTTGGCAAGATCAGATATCCTCACTTCAAGGTTGCGTTTAAGGTAAGAGACCAATTGTGTTAAGTATTTAAGTAAGGTTCGTTAGCAAGCGAAGTGGGGGGCATCACTTTGCTTTATATGGTGTTCGATAAGTTTTTAAGTGTAGATTTTATCACATGTGTTGTAGATCTCATTGGTTGAATGCTAGTAATGCAGATCTTGGAGTTAATCGTGGTTACCAATTAAGTGAAGTGGTAATAAGGCAAAGATGTCCAAGGTAAGGGATGTGTATGGTTTTGGATTTTGGTAAAGAATAAGATGGTTGTTAAGCAAAGGATTAACTTTTAATTTGACTATTTATAGGTTGGAGATTGGTTGTCATGGGTGTCGAATCTCAAAAAGGTGTGTACATACATCTACACACGTCAAATCGGCAAAAGCCGAAATCCCGAAAAGTCAGAATGCCAAAAAGCTGAAAAGCGGAAAAGCTAGCTTCGGTAACCACACGAGCATACGAACACTCGTATGGAGATACCGATACAACAATCAGGGCCAAGGGAACGATCTCATGGTCTCGGGCCACTTTTTGGCCAACCGGGCTAGAATGGGCTAAATGGGCCCGACGGGCTTGTGGGCCCAAATCGGCAAAGGTTGATAAGTGATATTAAGTGACGAAATGGTATAGTTGGTTGAATGGTTTGAATATGATTGGGCCTGATGGGTCGTATATTTGTGATTGGGCCTAATGGGCCACATAGATATGATTGGGCCTGGTGGGCTATATGAATTTATAAAAGTATGTGGACTTGTTAGGGTTTTATAATGGACTTTTAGGCCTAGTTTCTAATGAATCTTTAAGCGGCATAAAAATTAATTAATTTATCAAGTGCGCCTGTGGACAAGTCATAAGGTTAGAGTGTGGCAATAGGCATATGCATGTCTAGGATTGGATGTAGGGAGAGCTTGGTACTTAAGCGGTCTTAATAACCCACCTCCTCTTCTCTAGTATCCTACCTGGTGTATAGTGTTCGTTAACTTTAGCCAACGAGGACTTGTTGACGGGCCAAAGTTCGTAATTAAGACCCATAATGTCAAGAAATGATTGAAATACCCCTGTAGGGTAGAATTACTAAAATACCCCTATGTGTTATGAGTAAGACGTATGTGTGCTATATGTTTTCTGCTACATTCATATATTATTATATTGCATATGGGCCGAGATTATGATTGGAGGAAGTGTATATAAGGGTCGTACGGTCGCTTGACGACTGTGGATCTAACAAAGGATTTTAATCTAGGAGCAGCTCTGCTGCAACGATGAGTAGTGCCCCAACCGGTGCTACAACGAAGGCTTTTAAGCTATGAGCAGCTCTGCTGCAATGATGAGTGGTGCCGCAACCGGTGTCACAATGGGTGAGTAATGATAGATGGTCGAGTATCTCCCCACAAGAGTGTAGGGTTGAAGGGGGTGTACAGGGTTGGTTATGGGTAATTGTGCATTGCATGCGCATATTGATATCTGTGATATGGGCTCGGGCTCAATCGAGGCTATCATGGGCTAAGGTCTAAAGGCCAATGTTAATGTGATATGGGCTCAGGCCCAACTGAGGCCACTGTGGGCTAAGGCCCAAAGGCCACCGATATTGATAGGGCTTAGGCCTAATGTTTTAATTGCATGTTGATATGATTGCTGAGGGTTGTACACATTGAGTTTTCAAAAACTCGCTCCCTCCGTTTAATTTTACAAGTGACCCTCAGTAGGCGGCTCGACATGGGAAAGGACTCGAAGGTGGCCACGCTGCAATTTACTCTAATAATTAGTAGACGTAATTATTTTTATTTCTATTTTTAGTTTGTTAATGGGTTGTAATAAGGCATCTATCCTCCGGTTTGATCTTTCACTTAGATTTTAATTTATTATTTTTATAACTGCTTAAATTTCCAAATTTTAACATGTTTTCTAAATCAAGTAGAATTTTAAGGATTAACATAATTTGCAAACTTAGGTTTTCAACTTTCAAATTTGGAACTCTTATTTAAACTCACTAGAACTTTTAAATTAGGTAATGAAATCATTTTATACCCAATTATTTCTCTAATGAAACTGTTTTGAAAGTAAACCCTTATTCGGATCACAAACAGACGAATGTTTTCAAAGGTCTTACAAGTATATGATTTATACGAGTCACCCTTTAATGTGACACTACTGGAGTCGGCCATAACGTCTGGGCCGGGTTTAGGGGTGTTACATTTTGGGCCTCGTAGGCCCGTATTAGGGACTTCATGAGTATGAGTGAAAAGTTTTAAATTTGAATGGAAATTTGTGACTAAAAAATGATCGGTTACATTTATTTTTAAGTCTAGTAACGCCTCGTATCCTGTTCCAATGTTGAACACGGGTAAGGGGTGTTGCACATATAGTTTCAATGGACACCATACGACGATCCGACAATCTAGACAGTACTTCCGGATGAATTCTTTCAAAATCCAAACATTTGGCATGTGAAGGCCCTATTGGTCAATTATGCCATCGTGGAGATGCACCAGTTAGATAGAGTATTGCAGCAATTTGGATTCTAACAACCGATTCTCATGGCACCTGAGGTGCTCGATGATGAGCACAAAGTCGACTTACAGCAATTACATAAAGATTGGCCAAAATTCATGTCAGCATATATTGAAATGTGGGAAAATCAGTATGATTATATACCTACACAGGAACCGATCATCGTTCCATAGTTAGCGTGCGTGCTAGAATACATGCCATGGTTTAGGATCCATGGCAAGCCATATTTACTATCAGACGATGAGAGGCGACGACAAATTCGTGTCTAAAAGGAACAACGGGGCCCTTTAAATCCAAAAAGAATGGATGATGACGTGGGCCCATCAACAGTGCCCTCACAATCACCGGGTCCATTAACAGTGCCCACACAATCACTAAGCCCATCAACAGCGGCCACACAGTCACTAGGCCTAACACTTCAACCGACGACACCCACATCACATCCTTTTCAGATTATGTCAGTTGTATGTCCTAGCCCTTTTATGTATCCTAACCCTTATATGTTTCCTTTTTCCAATCCTATGGCAGGCTGAATGCATGGTCCAGTTCAACTCCATTCCTGATTACTCTGAGTGGATCGTCGATCTATAGGCAACCGTCGCATGAGGGATTGCACGAGGTGCTGTCAGGGAGCTCTTATTTTTACCAATTCCCATTGCCTTATGGGATTCAAACACCTCCGCCATGGGTGATGCAAACACCTCCGCATTCATTATTCTATCAAGGTGGGTCATCCTCCCAACACCCAAAACCAGATCCCCTACCGGAGGAACCAGAATCTTAGTCGGAGCAACCACAACCCCTGCTGGAAGCTAAACAAAGGAGGAGTCCAACGCGTAACTATTGACGGCCCCCATGTGGCACTGATTTCGGCCGGCACCAACATTGATTTTTTAAATATATTTGTACAAACTTTTTTATATTGTTTCATTTAATAAAATAAAAGTTGTTTTGAATAAAGTAATTGTAATTTACTTTTATATTTTTAATAAAATAGAAGTTCTTTTAAATAAGGTAATATTTTGAATATTTTATATTTTTAATAAAATATAAATAATGCAACATAGTTTTATTACAACAACTATCAGCTATACCGATTTGGACATGATCGACTTGTATGGCCTGGGTTCCGACACCATCTGCACAACTTCTGTTGGTTGGTTGTTTCTCATATATCCATATTGTTACGTATTCTAGTCGAGCAAGGTCAACCCTTTTGTTTGCGATACAATTCTCTATTCGGTAACAACTTAAAGGGAGCAACTGATACAGACGACCACTTACATTTATTTGGGATCAGTGGGAATACATATCTCTAGACATTGTACATGTATTCTATTTTGTACACTTCATCAACATAGCTCATAAGATCCAGATGGAGATTCTGACAAGCTGCAATTACTTGAGCGCATGGATAACGAAGTGCATAAAACCTCCCACAATCGCAAATCGTATTTCTCAAGTGTACACGATATTGTCTGCCAGTAATACATTGGTGCGGTCTGTCAAACTCTGTCACACGAAGCCATAGGTTGTCGTGATCGTGACACATTGTGTGCATAGTGTTCACCTGTGCCTTCACCTTGTTAATTTCTTGTAATACCTTCCTGCACCATACATGGCCTCCTTGCATTTGGCCTTCATAATTTACTGCTCACTTTGGAAATAGTGTCGCTAAACGAAAATATGTCTTTCGCACAATCGATGTTATCAACAAATGACGCGTTCCTTTTAGAACAAAATTCATGCATTCAGCTAGGTTTGAGGTCATATAACCATATCGTAGGCCGCTATCATATGCTTGTATCCATTGTTCGAAAGGTATGTTACAGAGGTAATTCGAGCATTCTTCTTTAACTGAACGCAAAACCGCCAACATCTCATGAAAATGATCCTTACTTATCTCATACCCTGCCAATATAAGTTCATAGCGAAAATTACATACCACTCTTCCATTCAAAATAAATTGAATATTACAAACGAAATTATATTAATAGAGATTAAATACCCATGTTGGTCACTTGTCGTCGTTCACTTGTAGATCAATATTGCCCGTAGTAGTTAGATGCAATGTGCCTTAGACAATACCGATGGTGTGTGCGATGCCATAGGCTTTCCTATCGCTCAATGGGGGCTAGTATTCTAGTGCCTCGATTCGATATAACACATATATCAGGTTAAGGGCAAACATGCCTCCTTAACTTAGCAAGAAAGAAATCCCAATCACCAGCTGACTCCCCCAGTGTTATTACAAACGTAATCGGAAGGATTCTCCCACTGTCATCTTGTGCCACAACTAGCAATAGCTGATGGGTATATCTACCAAACATAAAGGCACCATCAATTTGTACCAATAGCTTGCAGTATAGAAATGCGTCTCGACATTGCTTAAAGCTCCAAAACAAGCACTTGAACACTTGGCATCCACTGAGCAATCAGTTGTTGTAGTACGCAGGTGCGGTTTCAAGGTCTATTATGCAACCTGGGACGTATCTCTCCAGCACTTGACATCACTACCACATTTCATTATATGAAGCATCCCACCCACTATACATCTTTTCCAATGCCTTCTGCTTAGCTATCCAAGCCTTGCGGTAAGAGGGCATATACCTCAATTGGCTACGAATATTGGCAATTAAGATTGGCACTGAAGTCCTAGGATCTGCCTACACCATCAGTAGTATTAAGCTAGCTAATATATCTAAATCCATCTTGGGATGATCTTGTAAAACACCTGTTAATGAAGTATGTTAAATAATGCAACATTACATAATAATAGTATTATTCAAAAACCCTAAATATTGTACCTCCAGCACATGTATGTGGACCTTTATACTTTTTTATCTCCCACAACCCTGTCCTTTTCCTCAACGAGGCATAGATTTTCCATGAACATGTACCGTCTTACACTGCACACTTGGCCTCAAACTTATCAGATTTAGATTTAACCATGTTGTAGTTAACCTCGTTCATGATACTATGTTGTTTTAATGCAACAAGAAAACTATCCTTATTGGAAAACTCATTACCAACTTCCAATTCACCCAAATCCAATAACGAACTTGTATGATCACGCCTTTTGTATGATAGATCTAGAAACTCTAATGCATCATCTGTAGATAGATTGACATTATGCATGTGGGCTGGAGGCGAGTATGCCTTGAATGGTGGATCTTTTTCTTCTTAATCTGAACCCCTGGTGTGATATTTATGTGTGATCGTACCTGTAAAACTAAACTATTATCACGATAAAGGCAAGCGCACCTACCGCACAGTAGTATAGCTTGTGGCAAGACCGGGATGTCGAACCCACAGGGACTAAAAGTACCAGTATTAACTTTCTTTTTATTATCTAGCCTGAAAATTAAGGGGATTTGTTTTAAACTAATTAAACTAAACTAATTAATTAACTAAGAACGTGATAGAAAGTAAACTGAGAGAATACTTTAGAAAATTGATTGATTAAGACAGTACCCAAAGAAGAATCCACCTAGACTTCACTTGTTATTTGACTCTAAAGTAGACGATTTATTCACTTGACTTGATCCGTAGAAATCCCTAATTTATGTTAATATCTTTTTCAGGATTAAGAACAACTAACCCTAGGTAGATTAATTGAAATTTTTTTCTAATTAAAACCCCTAGAATTACATTAACCCGGTCTATGGATTTCCCTATTAGATTTGATTCTAATCCATCAAATTTTTGTCGCCCTATCTCTAAGATTGTAATCAACTCCGCTTAATTACGTTGGATCTACTCTCAGACAGGAACAAATCAAGCATTTATCGTATAATTCAGAAAATAATAACAAGATCCGTCTTAGGTTTCATCCCCCTCAGGTATTTAGGGGATTTCGTTCATGTTTATAAAAGAAAACATCTCAAAATTGGGAAAACAACAAAACATAAAGAAAACCCAAAAACTCCTCAAGGAAATTGAAGGGAAATCTTCAGTCTTGATGGAGATCCTATTCCTAAGATGAACCAATCAGGGTTCTTCGAGTAATTCCTTCCTTTCTACTATATGTGTCCCCTTTATTCCTCTCCTAGGGTGTTTAAATAGACTTTGGAATGCCTAGAATACCTAAAAATTATCTTTTTTCTCGTGAACTTGAAACAGGGCTCGATAGGGACACGGGCGTGTAACCAGCCCGTGTGAAGGTGCTAAGGCTGTATGCAATACTGGCTTGAATTTAAGTCGACATGGCCGTGACACACGGGCCCGTGTGTCTCACACAGGCATGTGGTTAGAGGTGTGCATGGGCCGGGCCGAGCCGGGTCTGGATCGGGCTCAACTAAAAATTTAGGCCCATTTATCGGGCTCGGGTCAGGCTGGGCCCAAAAATGGGCCCAAAATTTTGCCCAAGCCCGACCCATATAAAATGCTAAAACCCGGGCCCAGCCCAGCCCGGCCCAGCCGCCCGCATTAATTTTTATATTATTTTATATAATTTTTAAATATATATAATACATCAAAATACTAAAAAAATTAAAATAAATATTTTCTAACAAATTGAAAATAAATTTTAAAAAAATATGTAAACTTAAATAACATTAAGATAGATGCAACTTAACAAGCAAATACCTCTAAAATAATAATAAAATTAACAAATGCCTTTAAAATAATAACAAAATTAACAATAAAATAAGTTTTATACAATATCCAAATAATAACAACAAAATAGTAGCAACATAATAGTAATATGGTAGCAAAATAGGGAGAAAACAACAAGAAAATAACATTCAAAAATAAAAAAATAGTAGATTTTCTTTGTCATTTAGTGAATTCGAGCCGGGTCGGGCTGGGCCCGGGCCAAAAATACCTTACCCGAGGCCCGACCCATTTTTTAAATGGGCCTTATTTTTTGTCCAAGCCTATTTTTCAGGGCTATATTTTTTCCCAAACCCTCCCACATTTCGGGCGGGCCTTCGGGCCGGGCCAGGCCGCCCAGCCCATGCACACTTCGACTTGTGGTTTACCCGTGTGGAGGTATCCAGGTCGTGTTGAATACTAATTTTGGCCCATTTTGTCTGTTTTTGGCCTGTTTCTCGCTCTTTTCACTCTCCTATGCTCACCTAAGTATAAAACATGAAATTAAAGGATTATGAGCATCAAATTCATTAAATTATAAAGTAAATCATCTAAAAATATGCTAAGTATGAGTTTTAAAATATGTTTCTTTTACTGTTTATGAACCCCCTTCAACATCTTCAGGTTCGATTAGAATAGGCTCCGATTTAGAAAATAATGCAACTTCTACACCAATGGGGACGGGCACTCGAGGTGGATCCACATTGGACTCATTATCCAACCCACTATCATCTGCAACATACGAGGTCCCCTCGCCAGTGGACGTTGTAGGGAGTACATCATCCCTTCTTCTGGATGTTTCGTAGCATCCCCAATTAGATATGGATTGCCAACCACTAGAAGTTGATGAATTCCCCAGTACATATTTCCAGTATCAAACATTGACCTACCAAGGTGCATGTCCCATCCACTAATAGAGTGTCGTGTAGGGGTTGTGTATTCCATACTGCTGCCAAACACAAGCGCTTTCATGTTTTTCCACCCATTAACGGAGTGTTGAGCAGGGCCGCATATTCCTCTCGAACAGCAGTAGATGTTGAAGTCACAAATGCATCATTTGGCACTAAAAATTGTACATATAACTCAAGATAGGGTGATCCACTAGCAAGATGAGTCTACACCATTACCTCCAAGCAACAAGCACATTTGATGTCGAACGAGTCATATTTCACGGGCCTATTTTGCGAAGATTTTATGCCTAATTCTTTTACGAAGTTTTGTCAAATCCATGTTCTGGTTAAAAACCAGTTGCGCTCTATTTTGCGATAAAAAAACAACACCGTTTTCGGTGTGACAGGCCTTACCGTCATAGTAAATAACAGCACCAATACGTTCTCTCATCTTCAATTTCTATTCTGCTTACCCTCTCTAATTTTTCTTACTGTAACTTATGCAACCTGGGAATGAAATTTTGCTCATTTATAGTCTAAGGTCAAATAAGAGCTATTGTAGAAAAGGAGCGTCCACGTGGGAGCTTTTTTCAGTACTTTTGCTGACAGTGCATCCTGCTTGAAGCATTTTTGACACTATTTGTTCAGAAACATCTTCTCAAAATTATTTTTTCAGAAACTGCTGTAGAAAAAGAGCGTCCACGCGGGAGCTTTTTTCAGTACTTTTGCTGATAGTGCATCCTGCTTGAAGCGTTTTTATCACTATTTGTTCAGAAACATCTTCTAAAAATTATTTGTTCCGAAACATCTTCTCTAATTTATTTTTTTCAGAAACTACTGTAGAAATTTTTTTTTATTGCTATATATTTTTTCCAAAACCCTTAACACAAAATTATTTTAAAAAACTAATCTTTAATTTAATTAATTAACCCTAAACCCTAATCTAATCGATTTTTTTAAATTAATAGTTAGTTTAAATAATTATCCTTAAACCCTAATTTAATTGATTTTTTCTTACAGAACCCTAAACCTTAAACACTAAAAACATAAAAACCTAACCCTAAAACCCTAAACCAATGCAGGAAACCCTAACCCTAAAAAAAGGGCAAAGCACGTCCCTAGGGGAGCGTTTTGTCCACGTCAACATAAAGCATTCCCTCAAGGAAGCGCTTTGTGCTGACATGGACAAAACGCTTCCTTAGGGATGCATTTTCCTGACACATCACCTGAGATCGCGCTGACGTGGACGCGTTTTTGAGGAATTCAGCCCTTTTCGATAAATAATCAAAATGTTGGCTCATTTCTATAAATATTTTAAAGAAAGGGCTTTTTCTTGTAAAATGGACAAAAATTATTGTCAAAAAGTAATGTATTTTTTAATGTAAATATAACTACAAATAAGGTTATTGTAACATCTCGAAATAGGGCCTAAACGGAACAGTGGTTTCGTGACCACAAATCTGAGATAGAAATAATTATTTTATAATTATTTTGATGTTTATGATATGATTTCATGATGGTGTGAAGATTTCGTGAAGAAATTCTATGCATAAAATGCCTAATTGAAATTAGGGACTAAATCGAATAAGTTGCAAAACTTGCATTCTAGAAGATTTTAGTATGAAATTGCTTTCGAATATTAATTAGGAGGTCTTAAATAGCAATTTGACCAATTTCTAAAATTTTGGACAAAAATGGGCTTGTACATGAAAAATTTTCAAAGAAAGGCATGAAGGGTATTTTAGTCATTTGGTAATTAAAAGATTAAAAAAGGGAAAAAGATGGCAAAATATGTCCATCTTCTTCATTAGCACGAAATTTCAAGGGTTCTCCATAGCTAGGATTTGTTTCAAGCTTCCAAGCTCTATAGTAAGTGATTCCAAGCCCCATTTTTAATGTTCTTTACGTTTTTGGAATCCCGGTAGCTCGATAAAGCTTATGCTAGCTATAATTTAAGTTAGGGTTCATATTTGGAAAAATACCCATAGGTGAAATTTGTGTATTTTGATGTTTTATGATAGAATATGAGGTTTTAAATTATGCTAGACAACTTGGGCTACTCGGTTTTAGGTAAAAACGAGTAAAAGGGCTTAATCGGTAAAAATACCTATTGTACATAAGTGTATGTTATAGTAGGAATTTGAGAATGTTGTTGGTAAATAAATGATCAGCATGTCTTAAAACATAAGAATTTGTGATAAAGTTTGATTTCCGAGCCTTGGGGGCAAAAGTGTAAATATGCAAAAGTTTAGGGGCAAAACTATAATTTTGCCAAAGTTTGAGTAAAGGGCTGTTTTGATAAATTTGGATATTAAATAAGCTAAATTTGCTATTATAGATCAAGAAGAACGAAATTCGAGAGTAGATCGGGGAAAGGAAAAAGTAAAGGACTAAATTGTAAAGTTTTGTCACATTTTGTATCGAGGTAAGTTTACGGTAAATAAATGTAATATTCTTTTATTTTATATTAATATCGTCAAATTCCAGCATTTATATATTCATTTTATGATAATATTCCAAGTTAGATAGAAGAGAAGTTAATAGATAAGAAGTATCAGGAAGCCCCGTTGAACTTTAGGAATGTAGGGATACGAATGTCATGACATTTGGGTTGACAGGACAGGACAGAAATGAGCCATGTAAGTCCATATAAGATATATGGCTTTGGAGACAGGAATAAGCCATGTAAGTCCATATTAGATATATGGCTTTGGAGACAGGAATAATTTATGTAAGTCCATGTCAAGGACATGGCATTGGCAGGATATTGTTAGACATGAAAGACCCTGGTATCCTTAGTATTCCAAGCGGTTCAACGTGCCATTGTACAAGTTAAATTACAGAGAATTATCAGCAAGGGAAAGGTAGATTGTGTTTATGAATATTGAAAAGTCAGGTAAGAAAGAAGGTAAGTGAATAAGGAAGAAGGTAGGAAATGAGATGTAAAGAAAGTTTATGATGCTAGGTGACATTATGCATAATTATCCTTTGTGATGAATGCTATGAATTATTTGCTTGTAAACTTCCTAAGCCTAGTGCTTACTCTCTTTATTTCCTTATTTTATAGCTCTTGCCAAGCTCACTAGGGAATTGAAAGGAACGTCAGAGATCCGGACACACTATCGAAGGAATTACTTTGGTATAGTTAGACGTTTCATTTCATGTATGGCATGTATAGGGACTTGGCTTCTTTTTGTATGATATGTTCAATAAATGGTGTGTAAATACTTGCTAGTGAATAGCTAATGGAAGGGCTAATGATACACATGTTTAGTAGTTTGTATGCTTGAATGGTAACTATCACATGGAAACTAAGGGAAATGTGAAAGTAGCTTAAAAACAGATTCAAACAGCAGAAATGACATGATTTTGAAAAATCACTAGAAATAGTAGGAATGGAGTTAAATAGTGAATGAGGCATGAAATTAAAGCTTAATAAGTCTATTTTACTATGGACAAAACAGAGTAAGAAGAAAAGTTGTATATTATGAGTTATTTACACTTGAGTGAGTCTGCTCCAGACTAACTCTGTGATCCCCTGTTCTGACTTTAAAAATTCACCATAAATTGTACATAAATAATTAGGCATTATAATTTATATCCCTAGATTCCTTATTAAGCCTAATTTTTAATGAAACAAACAACATGCCTATTTAAATTTTTTAGAGAGAGAAAATTAACTCGTAGTGAACAGAGGTTAGAGCAGTCGAACTGTATAACAGGGGAAACTTTAACTAATAAACTGTACTAATTGGCTAAACCAAAAATTCTAGAAAAACATTAGCAAGTAGATACATGAGTCTAGATTCAGAGAAAATTTACAGATCTTAATTTAAAATTTCGAAACTCGAGATATAAATTTTTAAGCGACTATGACGTAGATTGACAGTATATTACGAAAGTTGGAATAAATAATTTAAGGTTACTTAAGTGATAGATTAAGTTTAGTAACACCTCAAGCTCGACTCCAGTGATGGTCTCGGATAAGAGGGGTGTTACAGTTATAGTGCGGCTCAATAACAACAGTGCAATGATGTCGTAGAACACACAAAAATATAACTCATTTGAACTCAATCATTGGCACCTGCAAATTAAAAAGTGGAATTAAAGAATTTACTTACACAAAACAAAGACACCAAATTATTAATCCTATGTACAGTTGGCTTTACAAGTTTGTTTGCTTCAATATTTGACTCTATTAATAAAAGTAACACGTCATTTGTGGAAGCTCAAACTTGCCAAGTGAACTTCTTGAAACAAATCTTTCAACAATATTAAGGGCCTTGGATGGATTCTCAACTCACGTTGAGCTTTAAAGCAATCAAACTCATACACCACCTTATATATATATGTACATACTTGATCTGTCCATTTTAAATGATGTAGTAAAAAAAACTTAGTTTATGGTGAAGCAAGTACATCGAGAGGAATCACCATTACCATTGCGGCAATAAGAATATTACTATATCAAGAACACTCGTAATTTTTCTTTCTTTCTTTTCTCAAAATGATGTGTTTTATAAAATAACCAAGTACCCGAATATATAAGTTGGGACATACCAAATTTATAGAGACTTATTGGTCTTAGTCCATGATCATTGATGAATGTTAAAAAATTTAGTTAATTAGACAACTTTAAAATGATTGGTGACACATGGTAAATTTTAAACTCAAAACTTAAGATTTTCAAAAAATACAAGAAAAACTTACAATGGAATATATATTAGATATATTAGATTAATGTATTTTATTGGGTTGATGCCAACACTAACTTACAATTGATTACAACACCATGATAATTAGTGTTATTATTTATTAGTTTTAAAGTATTATTAAAACTTGCTTGAACATGAATAACTCCTTTTGTATTCTACGTGCACTTTTCCATGCACTATTGCGCCTTTTCCTACGTGAACCAACTTTTGGTATAGGTTTTGCCATATTTTATCATTTTATAAAGATAAGTTAAAGATATGTGGATATATCCATTTCATGTCAAAACAAATCTTCTATTTTTATTTGTTTATAGTTTTCTTTAAGATTAGTTTGTTTTCATTCAAGAGTTCGTTTTAGAATAGAAAGATTATCATTATCTTTGTCTATGTCTTAGGTTAAAATTATAATTTTTACATATACACCTGTGATAAGATTTCTAATTACCTATTAAAAGTAGAAAAGAAGAAAATAGGTGAAATCAAATAATAACATTTTCGATAATCATTACCAATAAATCCCAAATGTACAATGAATGGGTATCAAATGTTGTACATAACAAAAAGAGAGGACGTATGCATATCAAAATAATGTTTTAACAAGGGCGACCTATTCTGCAGTGGAGTGTTCCGGCATACCTTGTGAGTCTGGGGACCATTCGACCGGGTTGGAAAGACATCAGTTTGTCAGCACCGAATAGCTTGCTGGCATTTGGATCACCAGATGGAGTAAAATAGGCACCGTTCACAAAATGGTCACCCTGTGATACCCAGTTCCATTTCTTCCACTGTTCTGGTGATAAGTAGCCCCTACTGGTCACTTGTTTAGTTACGTAGATGCTTGACGCGGTATACCTATTGCCCTGGCTAATAATTGTAGGGTGGCTACTACCGCCAATGGCATACATGAACCAGTGTGTGTAGTCATTGTTGACGACATGAATAAAACCGAATCGACACCTAGGCATCCTGTCTACCAATCCTTTACCGAAGCGGTTCAAAGCAACAGTGATCTGCATCTTCTCGTCGAGAACGTAGGCATCGCTTGCTCCAAACAACAACACCTATAGTTTTTTCATTTCAATTATATTGTTTTGTCACTAAAAAAACCTCTCCGTGCTTAGTTTAAAATAGGAAAGAAAGTAAGATTACCTCGTTGTGGTCAGTGAAATGGCAGTTCGAAATGGTAATGGCAGTGGAACCCTGAATAACATCGATAAGACCATCAGAGCAATCGTAAAGGGAAAGATGGTCAAGCCAAATGTTGGTTGCTCCAAAAATAGAGATCCCATCTCCATCGCTGGCAGTCCTTAACCCAATGTGGTTTTCAGCATCCCTAACAATGCCACCTGTAGTGGGTTTAATGTGATGGATATGGAGGCCATGGATAATGACGTTCCTAGCAAATTGGACAGTTATGCCAGCACCATAGCAAATATGTATATTAGCTCCCCTCGCATCAATGGTCTTGTCGCTTGTAACAATGAGCTCCTGTTCCAGCTTGATGATCATGGATTTTTGGAAAGTGATCCAAAGTGGCCTAAGTTGGGTGACTGCATGACGCAGAGTTCCGGGCTTGGGGTTAGCACTATCATCACTAGGGTCAGTGACCATGTAAAACTTGCCGTTCTTTCCACCTGTAGTGCCACGAGCAAATCCAGGGGCACAGTCGGCTAACCTCTTCCTGTTCTTTACCCAGTTAGGATCACATCGCCAACAACTATCAACGGGGTTGGTAATCTTACAGGGACCCTTTTTCTTTCCTTTCAGCGCCCTTCTGGTGCTATTATACTCAAGCATGGTCTTGGCAAAGTGGTCATTGTAATGCCAGACCACCTCCTCCGGATTGGGGTGATAAGCCTTGTTCAGGTTCTCAGTGGCTTCCAATTCTCGTGCTTTCCAATACTCATCATATTCAGCGATGTGAGCTCTTAGTGTTGGGATTAGGGTGAAAAATGACAACAAAAACCAACTATAACTATAACCAGCAATGCCCATGGTGTTTTTATTTTAACTACCAAAGCCTAGGTCCTGGAAACAACTAGTTGGATGTAAACAGGACCTTGATAGGATACGAGAGACAAGCTACGATTCCAAATTGTGGAACTCGAGCTTGATCTGCATGGAACACCACCATCATGTTGCTATTTATACTACACCGGGATTTATTAAAATTACAAAATTTCAGAACACACTTGGCTATCAGTGTTTCTCGCGCCTACAAAATGTTGGGATTTTTTTTTTATAAAAATAGCTGAGAATTTTCTTGCATTTTTTACGACATTTTGAACACCTAATTTTGAAAATTACAAATAAATTTTGCTCTAATTCTTCTCCAATCCCTCTACTGTTTAACATTTTGAGATTCAATCTATTTGCTTTTAATTTCAATTTTTTAGTCCTTCCACTTGGTTGATTTAAAAGGTAAAAGTTCAATTGGTAACATTGTTGGTTGATTTTTATTAAATCTGAATATGTGATATCAATTGGACTTTAATTTTTTAATTGGACCTTTCAATATAAAAATACTAGGTATTCAAATTTAATGAAAGTTTATTAGTTGTGTTACCAATTAGATTTTTGTTCTTGGAAAAAATTTAAATTGGATAAGTAAAGGACTAAATCATGTAAATTTTAAAAAATAAGGATTGTATTTTAATAGTCTAAAGAATATAGAGATTGGAGGCATAATTGAACCTTTGTGGTGATTTTTAATGCATATTTCCTTATATATACTAGCTACACTTACTATTATTTAAGTCATTAACTGATTTGGTGTCACGATTCATATCCAACTCAACCCCAAAATCTTTCATCATTTGCTTCATCCATGGTAGTTGAGCATAACAACTCCTTGTAATAATCTACTCAGCTTCTGTCATAGACAATGAAATTGAAGCTTGCTTCTTACTGTACCATAACACCAAGTTCAAACCAATATAGAAACAACCATGTACTCTTATTATCATCAATGTTACTTAGCCTATCAGCATCACTATAACCAACTAGACTGATAGCGTTATCCTTTGAGAATGAAATTCCCAAATTAGTAGTTTCAATGGCATATCGAGTAATCCTCTTCATAACTTTAACATGAGACTCTCTTGGACTTGCTTGGTATTTAGCACATACTCTCACATTAAATGATAAATTAGGTCTACTAGCAGTAAGATATAAGACACTACCAATCACTCTTCTGTAAGTGGTCTTTGTAGGCATTCCTTTCTCATCTTTAGATAGTTTCTCACCAATAACCATAAGTGTCCTAGTCGCTTTAGCAATAAGGAATAAGGAAATGAGTTAGCCTTTCATACCATGCACAAGGTGTCTATTTGAAACCATATAAGGTTTTACTCAATTTGAACACCTAGTCATGATTCTGATGAGTATAAATCAAGAATAAAAAAATTAATGTTTAAAATAAACTTGAATTAATTATTTATATTCATTAAAATTATCTAAACTTTTAAACTTTTAAAAAATAATCCATAATGTAAATGTTTCGTATTTTCAATCTCTGCTTTGAATAGTTATTTCAAAATATTTTTATAAGTTTGATTTAAAAATAACTAATAATTAATTAACTCATGCAATAAATTGAAAAGGTGTGCTTACTTCAATTAGAATTATATAGTATCTTAAAATATATCATCCTATTTATAAACATTATTTTAATAAGTTAGCACAATATTTACATGTTCCACCATTGTTTGATGAAAGTTTCAAAATGTAAAATAAATGTGGTGGCAAAAAATGTAAAATAAAAATTTATCGTAATATTTTATATATTTAATTAAAAGTTAATTCTAAAATTTAAAATTGTGCTTATAGAATTACTAATATTAAAACAGTTAGATTATAATGTTTGTTTTTAAAAATATAAAATTGCGTTTATAGAGTTTTTTAATATTAAAATATATGTCTTTATTTAATTGTGAAATTTCTTGTGATTTAATTTTAAAATTAAAATTAAAATTTAAAATATATCATTAAGTTTGTAATTATATTCATATAATTAGTGACAACAAAAAACTTATTTAAAACTATTTAAAATAAAATGGACTAATATTGTAAGACTAAATAGAGAATTATTGAAAAACTAAATAGGTGTTTTAATTACTATATCATCTAAAAAAATAAGTTAGAATTTTAGGAAATTCAGAATACCGAACTATAACATGTAATAATTTTTAGGGATAAATAAGGTGTCCATTAGTTTTAAACTAATTACTATTATACATTAATAATTATTATTGTATAACAATTACTAGGAAAATGTAATTTCAAAAAATGGGAGTCACATCATTACAAAAGTTAGTGTCATATAGAGAGCACGTCCACTTGTCGAATAAAAAACTATTTCACTTAAGATTATTTTTATTTTTACCTGAAAATATTTCCGTAGATTATATTATTTTTTTCACCCAAACAGTGTGCGCTGTTTATGTGTTTTATAAAATAATTATTATTTAAATAAATTGGATGAATACAAAATTTGAGTGTAGTATATTATTTGTTACTGAAATTTAACTCTTTGTTTGGACAAAGGTATTTTTTTTCCATGAATAATGTTCATTCAAATGCATATTGATTTAGGTTTTTAATTACAATTAATGTTCCAAAACCTTGCTATATGCATTATATTATATTTGTAACCTTCTCAAATTGGCATAGACGTTAGACCCAAATTCAGAACATTACATTAACTATCGAAATGACCTAAAAAGCTAACAGTGTTTACGAAACAATCATTTTAAAACATTTGTATACCTTTGAAGAAAACTTAGCTCATTTTCAAAAAAAAAAAAAAAATCATGAGCTACTAAATATTTTCCTTGTAACGGTGACTACTTTTGAAAACTTGGCTAATTTTCAATTTATCTATTATCTAAAAAGTTATTTATAATCTAGCAGCGGAAAAGTGATATTCAACTTAGTTTTAATTAAGTAAAATCAGAATTATTTTATGCATAATTAATTTTAAATCCATTTTCAATACCCTAACTTCAATTTAAATACCATGCATGCTAAATAAACCTAAAATCAAAGTCCCATGCCACATTTTAAATAAAGCGATACAATTCCAAAATAGCAGAAATTTCAAATAGCAAAAAATAATCTGAGCCGAACCTTCCTTATGCCAAGTTCGCGTCCTAACCTGTTGGGTTATCTGTAAAGATAGAAAATAAGGGGAGTGAGCTTGAAGCTCCGTGTGAGTTCAATCACAAGAAAATAAGTGCAAACAATTGACAAATCATACAGAATAACAACTCATAGAATAATAACAATTTGAATAGCAATTTAGAATATCAATATTTCAGATCAATTAATCAACATAGTATCTCAGTATCCACAGTTTTATATGCATATTATGAATGCAATGCAGTGTAAGTTTAACAAAAAAAATCCTACCCAACTCTGGTACACACCACAGTAAGAGTTCCCCATAACCCATCCATCCTTACACACCGCATTGTGGATAAACCACCAGTAATATGCTGAAAAACTGCCAGTAGTAACAATTTTAGATTAACCACTAGTATTTTTAATTAAAAACATTGACAAATAAAATGCTACTTGTTGTGGATGCACAACATATTTGCAGGTAAAAGTTATTTGTAATTTGTGGATAAACCATCAGTAATAAACAAATAAATTGCCACTCGTTGTAAATGTAAAACATATTTGCAGATAAAATTTGTCAGTAATTTGTGGATGTGTAACACCTCTAACCCGTATCCGACGCCGGAATAGGGTTACGGAGTATTACCAGACTTATGACTTAAACAATCATACATTTCATAATCAATTATCATTCAAATTAAAATTCATTCAAATACATTCATACAGTCCCTGTTACGAGTCCTCGAGGCTCTAAATTGACATTAAAAGTGGTTTAGGACTAAACTAAGATTTTAGACAAACATTGAAATTTTTCAAAGTGCAAGGGACATACGCCCGTGTGTCTCACACAGTCACGAGACACGCTCGTGTCTCAAGCCGTGTGGGCAATCGAAAAAGGATCATATGGCCGTGTCTCAGCTTGTGCCTGACCCTGTGTAACTCACTAACTTGGGTCACACGGCCAGACCACACGCCCGTGTGCCAAGCCATGTACCCTTCGAAATGGACTCACATGCCTATGTGTTAGGCCGTGTCAAAATTGGAGGGTATACTGACTTGTGCCACACGACCAAGCCATACACCCATGTCTAGGCAATGTAAAGCTACTAACTTGCTTTTTAAGAAAATTACAAGGGCCACACAGCCGTGTCACCTAGCAGTATGTCACACAACCTAGCAGTATGTCACACACAGCCGAGACACATGCCCGTGTCTCTGCCTGTATGGATAAAATAAGCTATCTTACCAAGACATATTTTTCACCCAAATTGGTACCAACCTAGACACAACAAATTACACATAATCATGGTATAAATAAGCTCTCAAAACCAACCAATATCAATTTGTAACATGTACTATCCATACATACAACATGATATCCATAAGCTCATTCATACGACCACTATTAAGCATACCAAATATACTTTCGAAGTCTACCTAAATGGTCAATTACATATATGAGACATTGTGCCTAAAACTTAGCATACATAAACATCTCCATTTCAACCAATCAATGCCAAACACAATTTCGCAAGCAAGGCATTTATAAAGCAACCATACCCCACATATCAAAGGGCCGTTTGAACATATATATAAAAATCAAAATATGTGACTACCTTACAAGCCATCTCAAATGGCCAAAACAAAGCAAGACATAATGGCCACATTAGTCAAAACACCTATATATTCCATTTAACCAAAAATATACAAAGTCCAAAATGCCAAAATGAGAGTTTGATAGTGCGACACGATCTCTGACAACTTCCAAATCGAGCAAGCTTCTACATCACTATAAAACACGAAAATTAAAGCAGAGTGTAACGCCCCAAATTTTGGGCCTAGAAGTTTTGAGTCTTGAGCTTAGGGACAGTGAAAAGGTTGCACATATGTGTTTAGTTGTGCAACTTAGTAACAGAATTAGCCTACTGGTCTGGTGGAAGAATGAGTGTTAGCATACCTTGAGGTTCGGGGTTCGAGTCTTGGGGTGCGTGTTTTTTTGAGCCTTTTATTTTGGTTTGTTTTTACTTAATAATTATAATTATTTATAATTATTAAATCATTTTTTATGATTATTATTTTATTTTATTTTTATTTTTGATTCTCTCTTTCTCTTGGAATGTCCCCTTTTCTTTTGCTCTTTGTTCTTTTCTTTCGGACTCTTTTTACTATTATCATCAAAAACACATTGCCTTCGGTTCCTAGAATTTTGCTCCTCGGTCATTTTTCTCGTCATTAAATCAGGTGTGGGATTCGAATCTTGTCTATTCTTTTCCTATTAATTGTTATTTTATTTTGCGAATCCTTTTTTATTTGGCTTTTCGTGACTATGCACTAACCCCTTCGTTTTTGGGTTTTAATACATTGCAAGAGAAGAGAAAACACTATTTTCTGATGTACTCTTGATGTGGTTAAGGTTGAGGACAGTTCCAGTGGCTTAAATAGAGGTTTTGGGGCTATTTTAGATGATGTCGTGACCACCCCAGTGGCCACACGGGCGTGTGTCGACTCACACAGCTGTGTGGAATTGTGCAGTAGGGTTTTCGACTAAAATTGGGAGCCACACGGCCTAGCCACATGGCTGTGTGGTCAATTTAAAGATTTTATCAATTTTCACACGGCCGTGTCCCCTAGGCACACGAGCGTGTGAACTTGAGAATTAAGGATTTAGTGATTTGAAGTCACACAGCATAGCCACACTGATTTTGGGGATTTAAGGATCCCACACAGGCGTGTGTTCAGAACACACGGCTGTATTTAGAGGGACACAAGGACATGTGAGACACTTACACGGCCATGTCCGCCATGCATCTTATTTTAGCGAATTTGGACAATGAATTACATGGCCTGTTCACATGGCCATGTCCCTGCTTCACACGGGCGTGTGCCTCTTTCACACGACCGTGTGCTACCCTTTACATAGGCATTTGGATCCCCACATGGCCTGGATTTTCCCACACGACTGGGACACACGAGCGTGTAGCCCTATCTAGCTAATTTTGGATGTTAAGTCAATTTTAAGCGTAATCGTGGCTCTATGTATATGACAGCCCTAATTTGACCCTAGTCGGAAAGTGGTTTCGGGACCACAAAACTGAGTCACGAAAATAATTAAATGTTATATTCTATGCCTATTATTTGTGAAAATGCATGTGTGAAAGTTTCTTGCTTTGATTTTGTCATTTGGATGTGGAATTAATTAAAAGGACTTATGTGAGAAACTTTGAAAATGTGTTAGGTCAAATTGTAGTGGCCAAATATTGCATGGATTGAAATATGAGGATTTGCATGTCAAATTCCCCATAATTTGTGTAGTGGATGGCATGATGATTGTTGAATGACATTTATACATTTTATTTTATATTTTATAAAAGAAATATTAATAAATGGTTTTATAATGTGAAATAAGGATTATTATAATAAGAATATAGTGATAAAAAAAAGGATGAAATCAAAGTGGCGTGTTTTTCTTTCTCACCTAGCCGAACTTAAAGAAAATAATAGAAGAAGAGGAGGTCTTTGGGATAGTCGGTCATTTTGAAGATCAAATTCAAGGTAAAAATTCATGATAAATTTATTTTTGTTTTGATGTATTGGATTCTTGTTTTATACCCTCATAGACCCATGATTTTGATTGTTTAAATTTTGGTGTTTTGGAGGCTCGGTCATGAAGGAAAGGCTTTGCCGAAAAGGGACCTAAATAATGGCTTAGTAGTGTTGTGTTTTAAATTGTTAATCTATACTTATAAGCTTGCCGAATGACCCCCTTCAGTAATGAATTTCGTATGTGTTTGTAAATTGAGAGATGGAAGTTTGATAAAATTTCGTTAAGGATGAAAGTAGGAGAAATGTGCATTCGGTCATTAGACATGTGCTAAATTGTTGATGAATGGTTGTAAAGAAAATACATATAGGCCGAATATAGTCTTGGACAAGTAAATTTTGATGTATTAAATTTGTAACATGGTTATGCCGTTTATGAAGCAATGTATAAAGGTTATGTACGGGAATCTTGAAATGTGCATTTGTAATTATGTTTAATATTATGTTTTTGGTAGTCAAAAAGGAGATTCAGATTTAGCTTAAATGCTAGTAAATGAGGTTTTAATATGAATGTTTCATTAGAACAAAGTTAAAGGATTAATAATAGATAATATTTGAGCTTGCTAAATGTTGGAAATTAAATGCTAAAGTTTTTGTATTTGTATGTGCATATACCAAATGTGAACCTAAATGAATTGGTAATGTTCAGTTATTATAATGAAATTAGAAATATTAAGTTGTTTTAAGTGGTAATGTCGAATGGATACGTGGGTGAAGATAAACATGTGAATTTGGTCATTAGGGTTATATGTACTTTGGCTATGTGGTTTATGTGTTAAGGTAAGTTACTTAATTGATATGTATTCGGTCATAATGGTGTACATGAGTAAATGTTAGACTAATTGTATTAAATTGCTTAATGTGACTAAAAATGTGTATGACCATTTTGTATTTGAGCTAAAAGTAGCTGTATGACCTATTAAATTTTTTTGTCATATTCGGCCATAAGCTAGCATGATGGGACTTTAATAAGTTAAATTTGTTTGAATTAGCTCAAGAGGATAGAGAACCAAGGTTGGACAGGGGAAAAAGAAAGTAGTTGAATAGCCGAACCGAGACTGATCGAAAATATTCAAGGTAAGTTTTAAGTGTTTGAACTTTATTAACTTTGTATGCTTAACAGTGGAATAATTGTAATCAAAGTACCGAATCCATATTAAAATGAGGTTAGAAGCCGTATATGACTAGCATACCTAGTCGAATTTGGTATGATGCAATTGATGTGCCAAGATATGTGTTATGTAACATTGATAACCTTTGAACAAAGATATGGTATCAATAATATGTGGTTGTATTATAAGTCATGAAAGTATGAGATAACATGTAAATTCCTATAAGGCATTAAGTGATTCAGGTACGTGTTAATAATGTTGGATCGAATTGTGGATGTGAAGTGAAAAGCATATGAGAAATGGTTATAAATTTATGTATTCGGCCAAATTTGTAATGATGTATGTGAGTAACTGTTATATTTATGTAATTGTATACTTATCATAAGAACCAAGACTTCATTATGTTTGTGTTATAGCCGAATGTAGTTAAGTGGCATATATATATATTTGATACAGTCGAATGATTAATGTGATTCGAATGAAAGTTGTATATTTGGTAAAGCCAAATGGCTAATGTGAAATATGTACAAGATATGTATATGTGGTGAGGCCGAAATGGCTAATGTTAAATGTGTGCAAGTTATATATATATATACATAGTGAGGTCGTATAACTAATGAGAATGTTGAATGGCCTAGTGGTTAATATAGAATGAAAGCAAATTATGTGATTTATGAATAGGTTAAAATGAAGGCATCACCTTGTTAATGTGTTTGTGTAATGTGAATACTAAAAGTATATGAAGTGATTGGTGATATATCCGGGCTTAAAGTCCCGCAGGCTTCGTGCTGGTGATATATCCGGGCTTAAAGTCCCACAGGCTTCGTGCTGGTAATATGTCCAGGCTTAAAGTCCCGCAGGCTTCGTACTGGTAATATGTCCGGGTTTAAAGTCCCATAGGCTTCGTGCTGGTAATGTGTCCGGGCTTAAAGTCCCGCAGGCTTCGTGCTGGTTATATGTCCGGGTTTAAAGTCCCGCAGGCTTCGTGCTAGTGATATATCCAGGCTTAAAGTCCCGTAGGCTTCGTGCTGGTGATATGTCCTGGCTTAAAGTCCCGCAAGCTTTGTGCCGGTGAATTTACTAAAAGTATATGACTACGAGATCCTACCCTAAGAGGACAAATTGAATTTGTATTACACAATAAGTGACTCAGGTATGTGATACTTACCTTTTGATGTGAGAATGACTCGAAATAGATTTTGATTATATTCAATTGTGAACATCAAGTCATGTGAAACTATTCTTAGAAGTATACTAATTAGGTATGTGGTCACGAAATAAGAAGGTATGATTTAAAGGTAGAAATGGTATTGTATCACAGCTCAATTTGAGCAAATAATTATTGACATTGAGATCTTGAAGTGTTCATGTTTATATAAATTTGTAAGTAATTAAATGACCTACTATTAGTGCACATGAGTGAATATATATATATCCAGCCCTTGTGAAATTATATGTTAGAAGGCATAAGTTCCATGCATATGTGTTTTCAGTCATTGAAATTAAATGATGATATAGTACCTTAAATTAACTCTATTGAGTTGAATTAATGAATGGTTTTGTGGTATATGATGATGTGATTGTATGACACCAAATCTTAAGTAAATGAGATGTCAATATATATATATAAGTGAACGAGTATTAAGATCTTCTATTTGATTACGACACATTCGGCGAATGTGTGAAATTATGTGCAGATATTGATTTTCCTATGAAATATGAATTTGAGGTTAATTGAAATTGTATGCTAAGTGTGCATTGTGTGCTTGTGAATATTCGGCTATTTTAGACATTATCATGAAAGTATATGTGGTAGCTATGTGATATGACTATTAAGATTATAGTTCGTTATGTAGCTTTAGATTGACTTCATCGAATAGAAGGAATGACTGGTAATTGGTATTGGATAAAAACATTTTGTGATATCAAACTCAAAGCCAAAGAAATGTCAAATAAACTATGTGTAATTTATGGGTAGGCTTATTCGACCAAATGAGATTTCACTTAGATTTTGTATATGAGATAAATGCGCTTAATTCAGCATAGTTATTTGTTTTACTTAAGACTTACTAAGCTTATGAAAGCTTACTTTGAATGTGATGTTTCTCTGTTTTATAGATCTTTGATTCTTACTACCAGCTCGGGGATCATCAGTATTTCGTCACACTATCTACTATTATGGTAACTATATGATTTGGACTTAGTTTATGGCATGTATAGGATAGACTATAAGTAGAATGATATTTTGACTATTGTATATAAGCCATGCGAATATGGCATCTTTTGGAAGTTTACTTTTATAAGTTTTAAATTCGATTTTTGGTTGTGTCTAATATTTATATAAATAAATAATCTTTTATTTATTCAAGAGAATGTTCAAAATTTTACTGTTCAAATCTGTTTTCTGATTTCTGGTAACGCCTCATCCTATTCTAACGACGGTTACGGGATAGGGGTGTTACAATGTATCCTGAACATGGGCTAAGCTTAGAGAGGGTATCTTTCCCCCGATATCTATAATCGTGTAGTCTACCTAAGAGACGTTTTCAATTAATGATTGATTTGAAAATTGATTGACTGAATGTGAGTGTCACTGTTATGTGAGATTACTTTGCTATCGAACCTGTACCTAGGTAAGTGATTATACACCTCTCTGATTCTGACTGACTGGATGTGAATGACTGCTTGATATTAGTAATCTATTTCTGGTCATTTGTTTGCACTCATATATACATATGCATAAAGCATTTTTGGGTAGGGTTTTGAAGAGAAGGAAGACTAATATTGAACTGAACTGGCAATTTTACTACAACAGACTGTATCATGGATTACTGCACTGCATCGTACAACATGTACGTTAGCTATGTTACGTACCATTGATTGATCTGGTAGCTCAACTAAAATTCACTGGTATAACAGTTTACCTCATTACACTGTACCGTATGTACATTAGTTATGCTACGTGCCCATATCTGATCTGGTAATTTATACTGGGCTTCTATACCACGGTTTACTGCATGGCACTATATAACTTATACGTCAGCTTTGCTACGCGATTTATATATATCGATTGGTAGTTTACTTGCCTACTGATATCCCCAATTCCGAGAGGATCGTGGGCAGTTCTAATACCCTGAAAGTCATGGACTTACTGAAAGACTCTTAAGCCTATTGATTGGTAGCTCAACTGCATTGTACTGATATGTGCCGCATTCGGTACAGCTTGTAAGTGTACAAATGGGTGGGTGTTTTAAACCCCACAGTAAGTATAGGGATGGATGGAGAGGTGTGTTGGTTGGATGGGTGGGTTATGCATTTCAACAACATTCATACGCATCTATTGATTGTTCTAATTGATAGACTTTGATTGTATCAATCTGACTGAATAGAACTTGAGACTAATTGTGATTTGATACGTATGGACCGTTACTATCTGTCGAGACTTCTATCTTGAGTTTATCATCTGATTCTGTAAGTACGATCTGTCTATCCGTTTGACAGTTCTGTGTGCTAGACTGTCTCATTGTAATTGTCTGACTGAATTGTTACTGTGACTGAATGTGACTCATCATTACTGTGACTAAAAGATATGTGCGATTGAGTGTCTATGTGATTTTGTAGACACTGACTGTAACTAACTGACTATATAGTTATAGTAACTATATGACTGATTGACAATTATTGTTACTACAACTGAATGGTACTGCGATTGTGTGACTGAGTGTGTTCTTAACATGCTCTAAATGTTGTTATCTGTCAGTACATCCGTTGTGAGTGTGCCAAATGGTTCTATAAAGCTTTGTAAGTATGTTTCGCGTCTGAACAGCTTTCTAGCTTTCTGTATCTATTGCCGTAGTTAGTTGGTTTTTATCTCACACTGAGCTCGTGTAGCTCACCCCCTCTTCTATTTCCCCTTTTAGGTATTTTTCTGGACTTTGATGCTAAACCTAGTATTCGGAGGCTTCGGACAATCTCGGTTATAATCGGTTGTTTTGATTACACTATTTTTGGAACTGTAAAGTTTTATAATATTATAGTATAGTTCTGCTTTAAACTTTTACTTGATTATTTGAATTCAACTATTTATTAAACTTATCTGTAATTTTTATTAAATGATTTTTAAGAAATTAAACATTCGGATTGTGGTGATAAATGGTTTTTATAAAATTTTCTCACTATCACTTTGGTGATCAATGTAGCATCCCGAATTCAATCTAAACTTCTAGGCCAATTTTGGGGTGTTATATTTAGTGGTATCAGAGCCAGTTTTGCAAAAACTCAGCCTATGTCACTACGTGAACGTGTGCGTAAGTAATTGCTTTTGAAGAATATTTGAGGAACTGTACTACAGAAAGTTAAAATGGCTTGTGTTTTCAAAATGATTTTCGAAAGATGAACTGTCTGGTACTCTGATGCTGGTCTAGGTAAAATTTAAAACTGTAAAATTAGAAATGTAGATTATGTTATTCAACTATGATATGGATTTCGGAGGTAAGCAAGGTTTTGAGGAGTCGTTTGCTTCTCTGGAATGTGTAACTAAATAGGAGTTAGAGGCCAACGAAATTCCACCAACTTGGGGTAGCGATAACCCGAAGCTTGGTACTGAGGTATTAACTTGGGTATGTGTGAGAGGTCCCAAGTTCAAGATTAGTGTGGTAGAGTTTTGGGATTAGAGTGTACAACGGAAGCGTAGTGGTGTAGTCTGTGCTACACGATGGTTATGATAGTTGGAAATTTTAGGGATAAAATTTCTTTTAGGAGGGGTGAATTGTAATACCCGAAATTTTGGGCCTAGAAGTTTTGAATCTTGTGCTTAGGGACAATAAGAAGGTTGCACATATGTGTTTAGTTGTGCGACTTAGTGATAGAATAGGCCTGCTGGTCTGGTGGAAGAATGAGTGTTAGCATACCCTAAAATTCTGGGTTCGAGTCTTAGGTTGCGTTTTTTTGGAGAGCCTTTTATTTTAGTTTGTTTTTAGCTAATAATTATAATTATTTATAATTATTAAATCATTTTTTATGATTATTATTTTATTTTATTTTTATTTTTGATTATCTCTTTCTCTTGGAACGTCCCATTTTCTTCTACTCTCTGGTCTTCTCCTTTGAACTCTTTTTACTATTCCCATCAAAAATGCGTTGCCTTTGGTTACAGAAATTTCACTCCTCGGTCGTCTTTCTCATCATCAAATCAGGTGTGGGATTCGAGTCTTGTCTACTCTTTTCTTATTATTTGTTATTTTCTTTTGCGAATCCCTTTTTCTTCTGCTTTTCGTGACTATGAACTAACCCCTCGTTTTTGGGTCTTAAGGCATTATAAGAGAAGGGAAAATGCTAGTTTTTGATATACTCTTGTTGTGGTTAAGGTTGAGGGCGGTTCTGGTGGCTTAAACGGAGGTTTTCGGGCTATTTTGGGGTGGTGTCGTGACCTCCCCACCTGCCACACGGGCGTGTGTTGACTCACACGACCGTATGAAACTATGCAGTAGGGTTTTTAGCAAAAATTGGCAGCCACACGGCTGTGTGGCCGATTTAGGGATTTTATCAATTTTCACACTACTGTGTCCCCTAGGCACACGGGCGTGTGAACTTGGGAATTAAGGATTTAGTGATTTAGAGTTACACAGCCTAGCCACACGGCCATGTGGCTGATTTGAGGATTTATGGATCCCACACGGGCATATGTTTGGAACACATGGCCGTGTCTAGAGGGACATACGGGCGTGTGAGGCCCTTACATGGTCGGGTCTACCCTACATCTTGTTTTAGCGAATTTGGACAGTGAGTTACACGGCCTGTTCACACGGTCGTGTCCCTACTTCACATGGGCATGTGCCTCTGTCACGACCGTGTGCTACCCTATACACGGGCGTTTGGGTCCCCACATGGCCTGGTTGTCCCACACAGCCGGGACAGACGGGCGTATGGTGTAACAGCCCGAATTAGGGCCTAAACAGAATCGTGGTGTCAAAAACCACAAATCTGAAGTAGAAAAATTTATTGTGATTAAGTTTTAAAGTTTATAGGTTGATAGAATTATCGTGTGAAATTTTCGTTAAGAAATTGTATCAATTGGGTGTTTAATTTAGCAATTAGGATTAAATTATCAAAGGTGAAAAATGTGTGTTCTAATTTATAAAGGTACTTGGTTGGATTGGGTTTTTAAAGTGGAGGTCCCTATTTAGTAGTTAGACCGTTATATTTAAGTTTGGACAAAAATGGCCATGAAAAGGACAAATTGGAAAGAAAAGCCTTTAAGGGCATTTTGGTCATTTAGTAATTAAAAGAATTAAAAAGGGAAAATGAAACAAAAATTTGCTCATCTTCTTCAAGTTAGGCCGAATATGAAGGGACTCCATGGCTAGGGTTTGTTCAAGCTTTTCAAGCTTAATAGTAAGTGACTCCTAGCCCTGTTTTCAGTGATATTTATATTTTTGAGATCCCGGTAACTCAGTTTAGCTATTTTCACCTTTATTTTGAGCTAGGGTTTAGTTAAAAAATTTACCCATGTTGAATAACTGTGTATTTTGATGATTAAAGGTAGATTCTACATGTCTATGATCAGAGAAACGAGTTTTACTAGGTGATTTTTATGAAACCGAGTAAAAAGGGCTAAATTGTAAAAGTTAAAAATTAGTCATAAGTATGTGGTTTAGTGAGAACTGTGGATTGCTATAGTTATAAAAATTGTTCACCTAGACCAAAAGTGCATGAAAATTGAATAAAAAGTATTTTACGAGCCTAGGCGCAAATGTGTAAATATGTGAAAGTTTAGGGGCAAAAACATAAATTTGTCCTAATATGATTTTTGGGTCACATTGAATAATGTGACTAATAATTGAGCTAAATGTGATATTTTAGATCGAGAAAAATGAGATTCGGGCCTAGAACGAGGAAAAAAAGGTATTGGACGGTTAGGTCTTTTTCACCACTTTTGGTGTCAAGGTAAGTTTGTATGTAAATAATTCATTGTTATCATTTGTGTCAAAACCATTGTTTTGAAAACGGGGTCAACTTTTGATTTTTGAAAACGAAAAACTGGAGTCGCCACCGATCCTTTTTCATGAGGTGTGATCGGGTTACCTTGTAAAATTTGGTCGTTTAAATAAAACATTTTGATTTAATAAAATGACTATTTTGGTCTACGAAACTCATGAAAATGGGTTTGGGAGTTAGTTACGTGAGAGGAAGGATTAGCACCCCCATCACACCCAAAATTGGTACCTAATTATTAATTAATGTCTTAATGTCGAAAATTAAAAATTCGAAAAGATTTTAAAAATACAATCCTTTGTTAAAATATTGTTTAATTGAAAAATTTTAGAAAAGGGTGTACTTTCTCGTTAATTGAGGAAAAACATTATATCCCGTAAGTTAAGACACAATGTCTTAAATTCTCGAAACGAGAATAAACACCTAAAAGTTTTATTTATTTTGAAAGATGATTGATTATCTCGGTTTTTAGAAAGAAATCATATCCTGTAAGTTAGAACACGATTGTTCTAATTCCCGGGAATATTTAAAAAATTTATGCTTTGAAAATGTTCGGGTATTTGGATTATCGAAAAAGGCAAAACCCCGTAAGTTAGGGTACGAATTCTTAAATTTTAAAACACGAAGTATCATTTATTAAAAAACATAATTTATGTATCGAGTAAAATTAATGAAACACAAATTTGTTGTAAAAAAATGAAAAAAAATCTATGACATTGATATGCATAATAGAACTAAAATGGATGCCATAATACAAATAACTATTATAAGAACAAGAAATGATCCATACAGTGAATAAGAAATAAGCTAATAGAAATGGTAAGTAAATAAATGAAAGAATAACGAAAAATATTAAATAGAACAAACAAATAAAAGAAAATGATAATAAAAAATAATAATAATAAAATAAAAATAATACGTTAATAATAAATAATGATATAATAATAATAATAATAATAATACATCAACAATAGTAATGTTAATAAGGATAATAACCATAATAGATAGGAAATAGTAATAGTAATACCTTAATAAGAATGATAGTAGTAATAATAATAGTAATAATATTAGTAATAATAATCAAAATCCAAAGTCTCAAGGTATATAAAAGGATTTAAAATAATAAATAAAAAAACAGTAATAAAAGTAGTAATATAAGCAATTTAAAAAAGTATAAATACTTAATATTAGATTAACTTAATACTAAAATAATAATAAAAACAAGGATTAAATTGTAGTCAAAACAAAATTCTATGGAAGAAAAATAGGAATAAAATAAAAGGGGAGGACTCGTCTGAACACGCAAATGATAAGGAGGGACTAAATGGGATATTCTCCCTTCTCCTCCAAAACGACGTCGTTCAAATACGGGCCAAAACGAAACTAGAATAAAACTCTGGGGTAAAATTAAAAATCAAAATAGACTAGATTAAAAAGTTAAGAAATGCAGAAGGACCAAACGAGCAAATAGTCCATGAGAGTGAAAATACGTGGATCCCCTGGCGGGTTGGGTCGCGCGCGTAGGTCAGAGCATGAAACGGCGCTGTTTTGGCCCTTAAATGGCTAAAGCAAAACGACGTTGTTTTGCTTCTATTTAAAACAAAAAAAAATTACTTCATTTTTCATTTCTCCTCCAAAAGAAAAACAAAAAGGGGCACTCAACTCTCTCAACCCCCACTTTCTTGCAGAATCCGGCCAGGTCCCCGGTCGTCAGACCACAGTGGCAGCCACCGATCACCAACGACGGCGCAGCCGTCCACGATGGTCGAAAAAACCAAAAGGCCCCCTTTTAGTATTTCGACCTACCTGCTTCCAAATTGACACCAAAAACCCCGGAATCCTCACCAAAATGGCCCGAAAGTTTGAAAACTCTTCGGTTCTTTACCACTTTTCATCGGAAGTGGTTTCCTCAGCCATTCATGGCGGTGCTCACGCAAGAAAGGTGAGATCTTTGGCCTCCTTTCTTTATTTTCTGTTTATTTAATAAAAAAAGAAAAAAAGAATAGTAGATGGAAAAGAATCATGAATCACCTTTTCAAAATTTTTGATTTTTTGATATCGTGTTTTTTTTTTTTGTATTGATTTCGTGTATATCCCCAAAAAAAAAAGATCCATTACAATTTCCTTCGTGGCTTTTTATAGCCGAAAGGAGAAAAAATGAAATACAAAGCTTTTCTTTTTCTTTTTTGTCTTTTATTGTTGTTGTGTTCTCCTCTCATTGGTTTACAGGTGCGCATGTACAGACGTTGTACGGAGGTGGCACGCATGGAGGAGCGGTGGCAGCTGCTAGGGTTCTCAATTTTTGCTGTTAGACTGAAAGCAGCTTAGGGTTTGCTCCATTTAGGCCATTAGGATTTGAGCTTGAAACTTTGGGTTGTTTGGGTTTGTAATTTGGGTTTAAAATTTGGGCTGATGTAATGGGTTTTGATTGGGCTAGGGTCTTGGTTTTAATTTGTAAATGGAATTTTGGACTAGGCTTTTACTATTTTACTATTTGGTTTTTTTTCATTCTGTTGTTTTTGAGTTTGGACCCCGGGCAAAATAGGCCCCTTACAATTTGTGTTACAATATTTTAATGCATATTATGAAATGTAATTGTATGATATTATAATTTGCAAGATGTGGAAAAGTGAGATTCCCAATTGAACCTTCGGAAAAAAAATGAAAGATACGGATAATGTGTAGCTAGGTCACATGTGTGGTTCCAAGGATAAGACACCATGTGTACAAGAGAGCTACGAGATACTATGTTGTAGCTAGGTCACATGTGTAATACTGGGTGTATACCATGTGTACACGAGAGCTACGGATCAAAGATAGCTAGGTCGCATGCATGGTACCGAGAGTACATCATGTAGACACGGGAGCTATGTTATAAGTAGCTAGGTCGCATGTGTGGTTCCAAGTGTTGGACACCATGTTGACATGAGAGCTACGGGACTAAGTAGCTAGGTCGCACGTGTGGTTCCAAGTGTTGGACACCATGTAGACACGAGAGCTACGAGATTTGATGGCTAGGTCACATGGGTGATATCGTGTAACACCCCAAATCCAGCCTAGAAGTTAGGCCCAAATCCAGCGTGTCACATGGAAGTGTTTTTGCAAAAACCTTGTTTTCATTGAAAACCCTTCTAAAAGAAATTACAGTAAAATCTCAGTTCGTATTTGTTTTCAAAACGAGATGTACTCAAACGCTATCTCTTTGTTATAAGTTAAAAGTTACTTCGAAAAAATTTCCTTAAATAACGGAAGCTCAATTTGAAAACAATAGATGATTTTTTAGAAGCTTGATATATAGCTTTAGAAAGAAATAAGCACATGTTTCCAAAATAATAAACATAATAATAAAAGTGATAGTCCAAATTTTGAAATGATAACCATAGGAAAGGCCTTATTACAATCCAAATTAAAATAATTAGAAATACTAGAAATCATAAAGAAACCCAAGTTTAGTCGTCTTGCTAGGTGGCCACCCCTGAGTCCCACCATCTGTCGAATCGCCTACTAAGGATTTCCTAAGAAAAATAAAAGAGGGGGTGAGTTTCAAAACTCAGTGTGTACGACTCTCGTCAAACAAATAACGTGCAACACAAGTCATCTTGGGCCTGTGCCCAATATAATAACAACATCTAGAGCAATCATGTATGCAATAATGCAATTATTCAATTCCCACCCCATCCAACCGATACACAACATCTCCGTCCAACCGAATCACATTCAGGGGGGATGACTACATCGACCCACCCATCCGATACACATCAAGGGTAGCGCCAGTTGCGGTACTACCGAACATTGGAACAAAGCTGCTGATCATATATTAGGCTTAAAATCCTTCGTTGGATCCACGGTTATCAAGCGACTATACGATCCTTGTAACACCCCGAACCCGGCCCATACGTTATGGCCATGTTCGGTGTGCTACATCACCTAGACTATCCTACACCGCCCTATTTACTAAGTCTGATGGTGAGTTTTGAATAACAATGCTTGATTTTTGGAAATTCCCGTTTTAATAATTATTCAACTAAATCTCTATTCCATTTGATAAGCGATTCATTTTGACCTTATTATCCTACTTAGCCATTTGTATTGTCAGGTTGGTTAGGAAAACATTTGTTAAATTTTTGAAAACGGTGTGTAGTTGTGGTTGAAATAAAACAGTTGAAAATCCCAAATAAAAACAGTCATAGTGGCCTTATTACAACCTATAAACAAATTAAAAGTAGAAACCGATAATTAGAAAAATAAAGTAATAAAATTTATTTTAAACCGTGCTCAGTCCTCGTGGCCACTCTGAATCCCTCTTAGCAACCAAGTCATGATCTAAGGCTCACCTGCGAGGATGGAAAGAGAAGGGTGAGTTTGGGAAAACTCAGTGTGTACAGAACCCAACCAAAGCCCACACCGGCTCGAGCCCACTAGGCCTGAGCCCTAACCAGTCTCAGTCAGATACTAGGCCGAAGCCCTATCCAGATTACAGATACTGGGCCAAAGCCCTATAACAGATACTGGGCCGAAGCCCTATTCAGATAACAGTTTGGCCCATAGGCCCATAATAGTACAGTACAGTATAACAGTATGAATGCAACCCAATTGGGGAGACTACTCAACCCACCAACTGCTACACACCACCCGTACCAGCCAACACACCATGTGGGGGATAACTCGACCCACCCAGCCCACACACCACAGTCGCAGCATGGCTGCTCAGATAAACAGTATACGAGGCAAAGCCCCTTTCAGTAACGTGGCAGTGCCACTCACACTTCCTCCAATATAAAACCCAACCCATGCAACAGATACATATCATGGTATGCAGTAACAGTAACAGTCATATCAAGCAGTATAGTCGATTTTAGCCCTAGGGGTATAATGGTAATTTTATACTTAGGGGTAAATCAGTAATTTCTCACCCTAAGGGTATTTCAGTAAATTTTCTCTCTTATTACAGTTCTTATTATTATTACAGCCTCTACTATTACAGTGGTTGTTACAGAAACTCATTTAATTTAGTTTATCAGTTTTAGTCCTCAGGCCCTAAAACCCCTAATGGGTTCTACCATGCCATTTTTGCCCATTAGGCCCATTTAAGCCTTAATTTCCAATCCATTATCTTGTTTTAACAGTTTTTATGCCTGTAATCCATATTATTGCCTTTAAACCTATTTTTACCCAAATGGGCCCAAATTGCCCATTTGGCCCATATTCGGCCCACCGAGGCCCAACTTACCGTAGCGCCCAAAATTTCGCAGTCAACCCGCCTGACAGTGCCGATTCCAAAACCAACCTTCTCCTACCAACTTGAGAGCGTTCGCACGCTCACAAGCTCTTGAAATGCCAGAACTTTGGCATTTCGGCTTTTCGGCTTTTACCGATTTGAGCATTGAAGGGTGTTCGAAACACACACCTGTTCTGCAGTTCCACTGACGAGATTTCCTATGCGTCCGTTCCTACAATCCATTATCTAAGTGATTAATCAGTAGATCTATGAAAAACTACAACCAAAATCCCTTACCACATTCGGCCACACCCTTAAAGGCCATGAAAACTTACCTCTGTCGATTTAGATGCACTAGATCTAGATCTGATGATACCGATGCCTTCCACTCCTTGCTTGATCACCTTCCTTGCTAACTAACACCCAAAAAGAACCAAAATACTACTTTAAATCACTAATAGACTAGATCGACAACCTCCCTAACTTTAGGGACTTTCGGCTTTTCCAAAGTATGAAATATCTTAAAGATCTGGGTTGATAACCACTTACCATTGCTTTTACCTTGATTCTAGCTCCGATCTGAGTAGATCTAACCCTTATACGCAGACAGAAACCAAATCTCTGAGATCTAAGAATTCGGCCAAAAGCTCCTATGGTTATGGCGATTTTGGCTTTTCAACTGGTGAAGAAGATGACAATTTGGGCTATAGACTTGGGTGATGGTGTCGAAAATGGTGTGGCTCAAAGGGATGTAGTAATTGGCCACAACAGGTGAAGGGAACAGGGGTAATTCGGCTTAGAAGGATTCGGCAAAAGGAAGTAGCTTTTGGGATTCTAGCACTTTGAACATTCGGCTATGGGTGTTTTTGAGAGGGATGGGAGCAAAAGAAAGAGTGGATCTGAGTAAGAAGGGTGTTCGGCTAGGGAAGAGATCAAAGAGGAAAAAGAAAAGTGAAGAAAATAATGGTAGAGGTGAAGAAGAAGAAATCGGCTAGAAGCTTTCTAAGGAGGCAAGTTTCGGCTTTTCTGACAGTAAAAGAGAAGATTATACCTATGGTGGCTAGCCCTAATTCTTATGACAGAAAATAGAAAAAGATATAACCCTAATATCACACTTGAGTAATCGGCCTAAGTCCCTAAAAGCCCTTGCCGAAATTCCTTCTTAAATTAGTCACATGCCTGGCACATGCTTAAAAATTAAAAAGAACACTACGCTTACCTTGCAACTCGAACCCTTGTCCTTGAATACCCACTTAGGCGCCACTCTACCAAGGCTCCCCTTGTGACATATTTTACACGGTTTTTCTTAAAGGCCCACTTAACCAAGTCCCCTTTCACTTGAAAATCCAACTTAATATTTTACCGGGTTTTAACTTAAGCTTGGGCCTTCTAAAGGCCCACTAACACATGTACATACATTTTCAACCTTCAGAACACCAAAATTTTAAAACTTCACTAAAATTCACAAAACCCAAAAAATCCCAAAAATCAGGGCGTTACAATCCTCATATAGCACTTCCTCTAACATAATTCCCACCTACATGTAACATCATAACACATGAGTGCAACATATAGCATATAGTCGTACTTATGACACACAAGGGTAATTCAGTAATTCTACCCTATAGAGGTATTCTAGTAATCCTACCCTACAGGGGTATTTCAGTAATTCTACCCTACAAGGATATTTCAGTAATTCTACCCTATAGGGGTATTTCAGTAATTTACTAACGTATGGGTCTTAATTACGAACTTTCGCCCATCAACAGGTCCTTCTTGGCTAGAGTGAACAGACACTATGCACCAGGTAGGATTCCAGAGAAGAGGAGGTGGGTCATTAAGACCGCTTAAGTACCAAGCTCTCCCTAGATCCAATCCTAGACATGTATATGCCCATTGCCACACTCTAACCTTACGACTTGTCTACAGATGTGCTTGATAAATTAATTAATTTTTATGCGCTTGAGGATTCATTAGAAACTAGGCCTAAAAGTCCATTATAAAACCCTAGTATGTCTACATGCTTTCATTCATTCATATAGCCCATCGGGCCCAATCACATTTATATGGCCCTTTAGGCCCAATCACAATCATACGACCTATCAGGCCCAATCCATTCCAAACAATTCAACAAACTTTATCAACTTATCACTTATTATCAACATATCAATTTTTGCTAACTTAGGCCCACAAGCCCGTCGGCCCATTTGGCCCATTCTGGCTCGATTAGCTAAAATGTGACCCAAGTCTATGAGATCACTCATGGGGCCTCTGATAATGTATCGAATGCCCTCATATGAGTGTTTGTACACTCGCAGGACTACCGTAGCCAAATTTTTAGCTTTTCAGCATTTCGGCTTTTTAGCTTTTCGGGATTTGCCGATCTATCGTGTGTGTAGTGTATGTACACACCTGGAAAGAAAACGTGCTGTGATTTCCTTAGCCCTGAACCTACAATCGATATCACCCTTCAATTAATCGCATGCTTAATACATATCTTTACCAAAATCGAAACCTCACCTTTCACCTTACCTTGCGGGACAAGTTATAACAGCCCCTTCTTTAATCACTAACCACGATCAACTCCTAGATTTTCACCAATCTTAACTATTAAAACCAGAATAACAGGTGACTTGTATCCAACACAAGTACCCCTTCCTTTAACTATGACCATTCAGCCAACTAAGATCAAGAACACTTACCCAAGAAGCAATCGGCCCAAAAGAGGAGTAGTGCGGCACAGAGAAGGTTCGGCCAACAAAGTATTCGGCTTAGAGAAGGTGAACTAGGAGCAAGAAAAAGAAGAGTTTAATGAGAAAGGAAGGGAAGAAATCGGCACAAACTTAAAGGGAAAGAATAAGGGTTTTTCAGCTTTTGGGTACTTGGAGAGAAAAGTAGCTTTCGGCAAAATAAGAAGAAAGAATTTGGCATTAGCCTAGAACTCCAAAATCGACACCTATATATATACTAGCTAAAATTGCCTTCCCTTAATTGCCAATTCAGTTCCACCACTTCTTCTATCCCCATCTCCTAACTTTTCTCCATGATAAGCTCCTTAATCCCTTCCAAAAATTTCTCTTCTCAGCACTTTTCTTAGAGTCCAGTTCCACACTACTACCAACCATCTAGAAGGCAAAAATAAAATTCCTAAAAATACCAAGCTAGCACTCGAACCTAGGATCCCTTTACTTGCCACTAACGCCACCTCCCTACACCCTAAGTGGCGTCACTTATCCACTACATCACAGCCATGCTTGTGTCCTATTTTATCTCCATTGATTTAAAAGCCAAGCTACTTGCCATCAAGGTTCCTTTGATTATTAAATTAAAATTCTTTCACCTCAAAGTTCAAACCTAAAACTTCTCCAACACCCCTAGACACTACAAATTTATTAAACCCTTAAAATCAACATGTCATTTGTCATTTTCTTACTTACTAAAAAAAATTATAAGATCCAAAGCCCAAAGCCCAATTCATCTAGGCCTAAAATTTGGGGTATTACATATCGAGAGTTCACCATGTGTACATGAGAGTCGGAGTATGTGTTAGTGGAGCTATGCACTAAAACTACCAAGTATCAAATGTTATTCTGAAGAGTTCAACGGGAAAAGCTTACTCAAAGAGATTGGTGTGGTGATGTGGTGTGTAAGCGCTGGTGTATACATATAAGCAATGTGCTCGAGATGTGAATAACTCATGGTAAGGTTGATATGGTGTAATTATAACATGAATACTTGGAAATATTGATGATGATTATCTATTTAAATGGCTAATGTTCAACATGATTGGTGTTATGTGTTCATAAATTAAAATAATATGAGAGAAACATGGAAGAATAAAATTTTCAATAAAAAAGTTTAAAACATCAGTAGTTATGTGATTTTGAAAAATCACCAAAATAGTGAAAATTGAATTAGATCCTGAATAAGATGTGAAATTAAATTTTATTGAGTCTATTTTCACATAAAAGAAACGGTGTGAGCAAATGATTTATATATTATGAGATATTTAAATTATAGTGAGACAGGGTCAGAATGGGTTTAGAAATCCCCTGTTCCAAATTTGGAAAATCATTAAAAATTGTACAAAAATAATTGTGAGATATGATTCATATGCTTGAATTCACAAATAAGTCTACTTTTAAAAGAAACAAACAGAAACATATTTCAATTTTTTTATGATGAGATAATTAAATTTTAGTGAAGAGGGTTTGTAACCTTCAGGTAGAGAAATAGGGGAGAATTTAATGAATAAACTGTATTGATTAGCTAAACCAAAAATTCTGGAAATTTTATGGTAAGAAGATATGTGAGTCTAGTTTTGGGAAAAATTAACAGATCTAAATTTGGGGTTCTGTAGCTCCAGATAAAAATAATTTAGTGACTATAGCATGAGTAAACAACTTAGGGTGGACAAGAGTAAAAAGTGGAAACTAGGTGCAATTACAACCATATGGTTTTTAGATCATAATGAGAGGTTTAATTGAAGCATGTTAATGAATTATTTACTATTTACATACTTACTTGCTAAGCTATAATGCTTACTCCCGTCCTTTCCTTTTTCTTTCAGTGTTTCAAATGCTAGCTCGAGTTGGAGGTCACCGGAGATTCAATCACACTATCAAGCTAAGATCATGTATAGGGACTTGAAAATATGTGTATATGTTATTGAGTTGGCCTAGAATGTTGGCCTAAATTAATGTGAATTTTATTGTTGTATAAGGCCATTTGATATAAAGACCTCCACTTTAAATTATATAGCTAATTAGAACTTTGAGCTAATAGAACACAACTTTCACACTTTACGCGATTTAGTCCTTTTTCACAAATTGAGCATACAAATGATAAAATTTCTAAACAAAATTTTTATGCAATAATACTAACATATTGTAGACCACAAAATAATATTAAAATGAATTTTACAACTTCAAATTTGTGGTCATGAAACCACTGTTCCGATCTCACTAAAAACGGGTTGTTACAATATGAACCAACAATGTTGTAGATTATTAAATGGCTAGTACTTTGTCCTTTCATTTCATCCCACCATGCAATGCTGTATGACATGCTTGTAGCTGTATCATGTAAAATAGTAGACATGCTTGACATGTATTCAGTTCAACAGTAGCAGTAGACATGTTTAACATGTGTTTGATTTAATAGTAATAGTAGGCATGTTGATTAGGCCATTGGCAATACAATGGTAAGAGTAACAGTAACAGTTTATTAGAAACACGGTGATGGTAGACATGTAACATTCACATATCATGCATATACAATAATAATTCAGTCACTCAAATGATGGATTCCAACATTATTCATATTATTAGAGACTTAATTTAATGAAATAAAAAACTAAAAATAGTTTGGGGACTATACAAAAACTAAAATGAAAAGTTCACAAAATTCTGATCAAAACTGTAAAACAGGGGTCCCCTTTTCTCAGTAACTTAGCCAACGATGCCGAAATCATAGAAAACCCTTCCACAAACCGTTTATAATACCAAGCCAGACCTAGAAAACTTCGAATTTCTAACACAGTCCTCGTGGTTTCCAATCTAATATTGCTTCAATTTTTTGAGGATCCACCTTAATCCCCTTGGTAGAAACAATGTGACCTAAAAATGTCACTTCCCACAGCCAGAACTCATACTTGCTAAATTTCGCATAAAGTTGCTTCTCCCTCAGAATTTGTAGAACAATTCGAAGATGCGTGTCATGATCCTCCTCAGAACTCGAATATACTAGGATATCGTCTATAAAGACAACTACAAACCAATCTAAATAGGGTTGGAATACCCAGTTCATGAGATCCATAAAATTCGTTGGTGCATTCCTAAGTCCAAACGGCATTACCAAGAACTCATAGTGACTATACCGCGTCTAAATGCCGTCTTATAGATGTCTGTCTCCTTAACCCTCAGTTGGTGGTACCAGAACGAAGGTCAATCTTCGAGAATACTGAAGCTCCTCTAAGTTGATCAAAAAGGTCGTCGATCCTTGGCAAAGGGTACTTATTCTTAGTAGTCAGTTTGTTCAACTGACAATAGTCAATACACATGCGTATTGTCCCACCTTTCTTCTTGACGAATAACAGTAGTGCTCCCCATGGAGACACACTTGGTTGAATAAACCCTCATTCTAGTAGTTCTTGGATTTGTGCCTCTAACTCCACAAGCTCCTTCGGTGTCATCCTATAAGGGGCTATGGATATCAGAGCTGTTCCTGGCAGTAACTCAATTCCAAATTTGACCTCACGGTTTGGAGGCAACCCCGGAAGCTCATCAGGAAAAACATCCAGAAATTCCTTAATCGTTCTAACATCACCTATGGAAGGACCTTCGGAATCAAATTTGCTCACATAAGCTAAGAACGCTTCACAACCCTTTCAAACCAGCTTTTTGGCCCTTAGTGCTATAATGACGTTAGACAAATAATCTCTTTGCTCCCCAATCACAACTATCTCCTCATTCTCAAAAGTCTTTAAAACCATTCACTTAGCAGCACAATCCAAATTCGCGCTGTACTTCACAAGCCAGTCCATACCCAAGATGAGATCAAATTTTCCAAATGGCAATTCCATTAGATCTATTGAAAAGATTTTACCTTGTACTTCTAAGGGCACATCTCTAAAAAGTTTGTCTACTCTAACCAACTGTCCCAGTGGACTTATCACAGAAATCTTACTCGCAATAATCTCAGATTACATATCCAACATCTCAGACATAGTGCAGCAACATACGAGTGTTAGGCCCAATATCTATTAAAGCAAAGTATGGCATGTCATGAATCAAAAACGTTCCAGTTATAACGTTAGGGGCGTCACCGTTCTCTCAGCGACGAGTGGCGTAGACCAACATTAGTTGTCTTGCCTTAGTGTTCCCAGCATCTCTACCTAGTGCTCCACGGCCTCGTCCATTACCATTTTTACCCCTGGCATGGCCACGGCCTCTCGATGGCTGCTGACCACCTCTCACTGGCTACATAACCCTCTATTCCACAGCTTGTGTCTGAACCGGCCTCTGTGGGCAATCTCTGACCCAATGATCCCTAGACCCACAGCTGAAGCACGCCCCACTACGCTTCCAACACTCACCCTAATAAGTTTTCAACAATCAGCACACAACTAAGGTCTAACCATAGTCACTGAAACTGCTCGAATTGGCCCATTAAATCTGGCCTTCTTAACAGGCCTCCATGAAGAACCTGAGGGCCCTGAATCCCTCTGGAATCTACCCCTACCCTTCTAGCGATTCTGGTGCTCTGAGCACTTCACATCCTCAGCTATCTTTGCTTTCTCAACTAGGGCAGCAAAATCACGCTCCCTCTGTGGAGCTATCAGCACATGTAGCTCATCTCTGAGTCCATCGTCGAACCTCACACTGCGCTCATACCCAGTGGGGATGATCCTACAGGCATAACGACTTAATCGTAGAAACTCCGCCTCATATTCTGCCACAGACTTATTCCCCTGGGTTAAACTTAAGAACTCCTTCCTTCGGGCATCCACATAACTTGCCCCGACATATTTCCCCTGGAAAGTCACCTTGAAAAAGTCCCAAGTTAAACGATCGACCGATGTACCATCCCTTATAGTGAGCCACCATTGGTAGGCCTTGTCACGCTATAAAGATACTACCCCTTTTAGTTTCTTCTCTACAGAGCAATCTAGGTCATCCATTATTTACTCTGTGGCCTCTAACCAGTACTCGACCACATTCAGTGCTACGCCAGATACACCCCTGAAGATCTCTGCTCCGTTAGCCCAGAGCTGTTCAGAAATTGGTCCATGACCCACGGACCCAGTACTTACTCCAGCTACTCTCTCCAACATCTGAAGCATCGCTTGAGATAAAGCATCATCCCCTGCAGCGCGATCCTGAGACCCCGCCTTAGTTGCCAGGGATGCTGATGCCTCCCTAGCAGGTATATGACCAGATGCTGAAGATCCAGCGCTAGCTCTACCTCGACCCCTACCACGACCTCGTGCACCTTTTCCATGTGCAGCCCTTGTGCTCATATCGATATTGCGTATTATCTGATTTATGAATTTTATGAATTAGTTCATAATTTCAGTAATTATTATAGATGTTTTATGTAGAAGGCAGTAATTTAAAGTTTTGTTTTCGCAGATCGAAATCTAGCTACAATTTTCAGTCTTACTAAAGTCTCAGTTTATCCTAGCTACAGAGTTTTAGTATGGTATTACTATCTACAGTAGTTTTTCAGTATCACAGGTTAATTTCATAACAGAAAAGCATATCACAGAACTTACAGATTTGGTGCCGGAGACTCAGTGTGCCATACTTGCAGTAACAATATTCAGAAACCATCAATTTCTCTTAAAAAAACAAGGTTTTGAAAAAAATACTTTTTAAAACCATTACTTTAAGAAAATTTCCAAAATAAATCATTTTTTTTCAAAACAACTTAAATAAAAAAATTCAACTTTATAAGAAACCCATATTTCAACAAATTTTCTAAAAGAGGCCCAATTTTCAAAGCAGCTAAAAATCAATGTTAACAAAAATTTCAAAAACCCACTCAACAGCCGAGTTTTGCAACCTAGCTCTAATACCATTAAATGTAACACCCCAAACCCGGCCCAAACGTTATGGCCAGATCTAGTGCGTCACAAGGAAGTTGCGTTCGAAAACAAACTTATTGATAAAAAGTTTCTTCTATTTTAAAACCCCGTAAAGATTTTAGACGTAAAACAAAAATTCAGTTAAAACCATTTTTATAAGTTAAAAATGTATTTGTTGTATTCAATTACTTGAGGTTATGCAAGCCCTTAATTTTTGAAAACATTATGTGTGAATTTCTTGAAACCGTTTGTTGTTAGTTTTGAAAACCCGATTAACTACTTTAACAGTTTGAAATGATAAACAGCTCAAATAACGAAAGTTAAAACAAAAACCCCATTATGGCCTTATTACACAAATAATACCCAAATTGAAATTAAATAAAAACAAAATCTGAAAACAGAAGATATGTGCCCACCCCTAGTCCCTCACAGCTCCAAATCGTTTATGGCTGGGGGTTACCTGTATATTTAAAATAAATGGGTGAGTTTTTGGAAACTCAGTGTGTAACTTCCCCAACAGATAACGGAATACAGTCATGTAGAACAGACTAGGCCGAAGCCCTATACAAAAATAGATTAGCCTGGGACTTAGCCCTATGCAAAAATAGAGTGGGCCCAAGCCTATTACAGAATCAGAACAGTGTATGCATGAAAGCCCAACCCAGTCCAACCATCACACCACCCGTACCAACCATCACTCTATGTGGGGAATAACTCGACCCATCCAACCCGCACACCAATACGTAGCCATGTTACTAATAACCGATATCGTGGCAGTGCCACCAGAGTTAAAATTAGAATACATGGCGAAGCCACTATACAGAATTATGTGGCAAAGCCACTATTGCAAAGCTACCTCCAACATCATACCCAAGCCCATGCAAATCATCATGTCATAAATAAATATATCATGCATGCAGATTAACAGACATGGTTTCAGTCATACATATATCAAACGACCTATCTTTAGGGGTATAAAGGTCATTTTAGCAGCCAGGGGTAAAATGGTAATTTTACTCCTCTGGTGTATTTTGGACATTTTACTAAGTTCCGGAGTCTCGGCACCTAATACGACCTCCTAACAGGTCTAATGTGGAGAAAAGTGACTCAAATAGTCTATATGGCCAAAATAGCGTATATGGGCCCAGATGGGCCCACACGCTCATGTGGCCCAGTCAGTCCCATTTTACGTATGGTATCACAAGCCATATGTAACACCTCAAACCTGGCCTAGACGTTACGGCCAAGTCTGGTGTGTCACATCAAAGTGTTTTTCGAAAACCATGTTTTCATTGAAAACCCTTCGTAATGTTTAGAAACTTTTATCGAAAAATTTGCATAAACCTTAGTTCGTGTTTATCTTTCCAAAACGTGAGTATTGTAATAATTAAAACTTTGTTAACAACTTTGTAAAATCTTATAGGAAATTTTGAAAACTCGTAAACTTCTGTAGTTGCGGAAAACATGTTATCAGAAAATCAGATCCTCTTTGTTATGGCTTAAAGTGAATGGATACTATGCACCAGGTAGGATTCAAGAGAAGAGGAGGTGAGTCATTTAGACTGCTTAAGTACCAAGCTCTTCCTAGATCCACTCCTAGACATGCACACATCCATTGCCACACTTTAACCTTGTGACTTGTCTATTTTCAAATTAAGTTTAAACATATTGAAGATATATTTTTTTGAAAAACATTTACAAGAACATTTAAAAATTGCGGAAGCTTTGCTTGGTTATCATGTTCTTTTGAAAACAAGTACTTTTATAAAAATCGTGTCTTAAAATCATTCATTTTCAAATTGATTTAAATAATATCCTACGTAAGCTAAAACCAATTTAAATAAGTAAAGAATAAAACCGCAAATAAAAATAATTAAAGAGGCCCTTTTTACAACCCAAAACCAGAAATAAATAATTAAATCTAAATTCAAGTAGGTAACTTAATTAGAAATCCAACAGTTCAGTCCATGTGGCCACTCTGAATCCCTCTCAACTCCAAGTCCACCAATCTAAGGCTCACCTGCAAGGATGGAAGGAAAAAGGGTGAGTTTGGAAAACTCAGTGTGCAACAAGCCACTTACAGAGCCCAAATCAATATCAGCATACTAGGCCTAAGCCCCCAAATTAGTCTCAACATATAACTGGGCCGAAGCCATTTCAAATATCGGTTGCTGGGCCTTAGCCCTTTTTCATAAATCAATTCACTGGGCCGAAGCCTTTTCTGTAAACGGTATGGCCCAAAGGCCCATTTTAACAACACATATAATATCAGTGTGTGTGTGCAAAGCCCATTTCAATATCACATGTAATGTCAATGTATGTATGCAAAGCCCAATTGGGGAGACTACTCAACCCACCATCCGCTACTCTCCACCCGTACCAACCAACACATCATGTGGGGATGCTACTCAACCCACCCCGCCGCTACTCTCCACTGGCAGCATAGCTGCTTTATCATATAACTGGAGGCCTAGCCTCTTTTAATAACTGGGGTAGAAGCCCTTTCGGTAAACTGGGGCAAAAGCCCTTTTCGGTATACTGGGGCAAAGCCCTTTAACACTTCCTCCAATCATATAAACCCAACCCATGCATGTAATGATTATAACATGGCATATCGTATACATATCGTAGCATATCATGTGCATATCATGTGCATATCATATCATTTCATGAAAAATATCAATATCACAATCAACATAATCATTTTACAACCCTAGGGGTATAATGGTCATTTCTACCTAGGGGTAAAATAGTCATTTTTAAGCTATAAGGGTAATTACGTAATTTTAACACTTATTAGGGTTTTTCATAGTTATTCAACATTCCGGAGTATTAAAACAGAAATTTTTAGCCTATTTTAGCAAAATCGAGTTATTGAGCCCAAAACCCCTAATGGGCCTAACGAGTATGGATTTAGCCTTCTAAGTCCATTTAGCCTAAATACTACTATCGTTCTATCTGGGTTAATCATACATTTATCACAATTCCGTTTTAGCAATTTTTACTCCAAATGGGCCCATAGGCCCATTGGGCCTAATTCAGCCCATCGAGGCCCAACTTACTAACATACTCAAAATCGTAATCTTACCTGTTCCATCGATTTCGTTAACCGAGCCCATTTTATTCTAACCTATTCACTGTTTATCTCGTTACCAGAAATTTAATGATGTCGAGATTCGGCATTTCGGCTTTTCAGCCGACATTAATCTAAGCTACTACAAGGGGTAAGTTACACACCTGCTTGCAACGAACGATGACTATATCCGATCCAAGTCAATCCTACATTCGATTACTAAAATATTAGACCACGAATCAATGATAACTAAATTTAACATACTCTTACCATATCCGGGCATCCATGAACAAGGCCCTAAATCCTTACCATTGCTGAAGTTGATATCCAAATCTGGATCCGAACGCTCCACTGATCCAAGCCCTTAGTCAGCAGCCTTTAACCCTTACAAGCACAGAGTAAAATAATTGGTAACAGCCCCTTAAAGCCCTAGGCACTATTTCGACAGCCTCCCTAAACATATAGGGATTCCAACTTTTCCAAATCCCAAAAATAAGAATAGATCACAGTCAAGTCATTCATATCACCAACCTATATCCACGGTCAAACTAGCCCAATCATCACACAAGTTAGTCATTTACCCACGAGGGGCAAAACAGTCATTTAACACCCTAGGGGCAAAACGATAATTTTACCCCATAGGAGTGTCTCAGTAATTCTACCCTACAGGGGTATTTTAGTAAATTCACAAATCGAGGGTAAAATAGTAATTTTTACAAATCAGGGGTAAAATAGTAATTTTACAAATTAAGGGTAAAACGGTAATTTTACAAATCATGGGTAAAATGGTAATTTTACAAATTAGGGGTAAAATGGTAATTTTACAAATTAAGGGTAAAATAGTAATTTGACAAATTAAGGGTAAAACGATAATTTTACAAATCATGGGTAAAATGATAATTTTACAAATTAGGGGTAAAATGGTAATTTTACAAATTAAGGGTATGTTCGTCATTTTACAAATCGAGGGTACTTCTATCATTGTACAAATCAAGGGTAATTCGATAATTTTATAAATCGGGATATTTCTTGTAATTTTGCAAATCGAGGGTAATTCGGTAATTTGGTAAACCAAGGTCTTTCAGTAATTTTGTAAACCAAGGGTATTTCAATAATTTTGTAAATCGAGGGCAAAATGGTAATTCTGTAAATCGGGGGTACTTTGGTAATTTTATAAGTCGAGGGTATTTTAGTAACTTTGTAAACTAAAGCATTTCTAAACAGAGATAACAATGCGAATGGGCCTAGGGCCCATTGTCGGCCCAAATGGGCCCACACGCTCGTGTGGCCCTTTAAGCCCAAATCTAGCTACAGATATGAGATTCACCTAATCTAGCCCAATACTTACTATACAATCAAACAACTTATCCAATTGGGCCCGCAGGCCCATTGGGCCCACATGGCCTCTTCGGCCCATCGCAGCCCGAAGTAGCCGTCCTACCGCTAGAGCAGTGAGAAATACACACCTGATAGGAGACTGAAGTTAATCCGCGCTCCAAACACTCTTAGCTGATGCCCAACCCAAACGGGCACGCCATAAAGCGAAAGGGATCAGCCAAGAAGGTTGTGCCTACTCTCCTCCTGGTTGCTCTATTTAAAGCTAGCTCCTCACCTGCTCTCATGTTAGCTTTCCGATGTGGGATTTTCCATCAATCCTCCCAAAATTAAAGCATTAGCAAAATAATCAACCTTTGCGTGCAACGGGATTCGAACCAAAGTCCTCTCAATAACCCTGTCAAGCCATCACCACTCGGACACAAGCTCCTTTGTGTCATAAGTCCAACACATTTAACTTTAAAGCTCACCTACTTGCTTCCAGATTTATTTAAAAGAAAAACCAAAATAAATTGCAAGAGCCAAGACTTGAACCTTGGACCCTTTGCTTCCTTGTCCCCTAAGTGGCGCTACTTTGCCACTACACCACATTCCTTTTTTGTGTCTTATTACACACATAATTCCTTACAACTCCTCTTTTCCAAGTCCTCTATTCCTTAAGTCCAAAAATCCAAGAATTCTCCGGGTTTTTAACCAACACTTGGGCTTCCATAGGCCCAATAACACACTCCAAACACGAATTACACATCCAAATATCAAAATTTCAACATTACACCAAATATCACAAAAATCCCGGAATCCCAGAAATTAGCCCAAGACTTTTCCCCACACTATGAATCCTTCGCAGTTCACTAAAATACCACATTAACCCATTAATAATAACCTTCTATAACAGAATTCAAAACATCAATAATTTTATTTCGAACTATCTCACACCCGCACCCAGGCCTAAGGCCCAATACTTCTAGGCCCAAATTCAGGGTGTTACACCATATCACTCAACATACTAACGATCACTTACCGAGTAATTTACCCTTATGGGCCTGTAGGCCCATTAGGCCCATTTCGGCCCATTGAGGCCCAAAAGAGCCCAAGTGCACGAAATCGCACTTGCTAGCCTCCACAGTCTATTGCCTATGATTCATGGGCTCAGTTCGACCCATAAGCATTCACACGCCCGTAAGGCCTCGAATGCCGACGTTTTGACATTTTGGCTTTTCGGCTTTTGCCGATCTATACTACAGTAGGGTGTGGTTACACACCTGATTGCAATACGTGCCTTGCCTTACAAGCATTCCAACCCTGTACCACACGATCTGCAATCTATTCTTAGTAGATCGCTAGTCCAAGATCAAATTCTAGCCCCTTGAGGAAATACTGCGCTAATGAAGATCCTTGTTAGGCAAATATACTAAAGATTGAGTCCATACCATTCTATAGGGCATAGGTATAATCGACCCACCCTTTGAAAAAGGAAGATGTTGTTCATACCTTATTCGGAAGTTAAGAGAGAAGTTGGATAACTCTTGTCCCCTTACTCCTCGAAATGTAACCTAGATCCTCCCGACCGGTGCATCCAAAGAAAAAGATTAACAATTGGCTTTAGAGAATAAACTAACAGAAAATTGATTCGGCTATACCTCAAAAAGAATAACCACCCAAAGAGGGACACTTACCCGATTATCACACAACTTCTTCCAAAATCTTGCAAAACTGAATCCCTAAATACCAAAAGATCACCAGTCTAGATTGGAAAGGAAAGAAAGTACAAATATTAATGAATGTAAAAGAAAGAAGTTTCGGCAGAAAGAGAATTGGGTGGAAGAGGAAGCAAAAAGATTCAGCTATTGTAGAACTGAGAGAAACATAGAATCAGTCAAGGGGAAAGGAAAGTAAATTTGGCCAACAATAGAATATCTGCTAAAGGTAAAAAAACAAAGTTGAGAAGGGAGAGAAAGGCCACTAAATCAATTAAGATTGAGAAAGATGAATGAGAAGAGAGGGTTTTGAGTTTCGGCTAAAAGAGAAGAAGAAAGAAGAATTAAGAAAAAGAAAGAAAGGAGATGAAGGCTCGACAATTGGCACCCTTTTTGGTTTCGGCAAAGAATAGAAGAAATTAGAATGGAGTTTCAGCACTAAGAGTTTGCACTAATCAACCCCCCAAAATAGCACGAGTGGTCAATCGACACTAGAGAGAATGAAATAAAATGTACAAAAGAAAAGAAATCGCAACACCAAAGAGAATCGGCCTCTAATCCTCACAAAAGCCGAATATGCACACTCCAATCGAACACACTAGCCAAATTTTGCCACTCAAATGCCCATTTGCCGAAATCCCCTACCCTAGCTTCCTTAATTCAGCACACGCTCCTAAGTCCACAAGAATTCCATGATTTGCTCCTTAATTTACTCAACTTCTCATTTCAAATTTGAATAACAATCCTTGACCAGTTCAAACCTTACCTCTTACCAAGTCCACAATAACCTTTTTAGAGTTTGAACTCTACTCCACCACTTGCCGCCCCTATGTAGCAAAATAAATTCATTTTGCTTACAAAGGGATTTGAACACGCTCCCCCTTCCCATGCTTGAGGCGTCATAGCCACTCCATCAGAAGCTCTTTTTTTGTCATGAAATCACAATAATTTTACTTAAGTTACACTAACATCCATATACCCCTAAGCTTAAAAATTAAAATTTTGCCCAAGGTTTGGCTTGAACCTAGGCCTTCTAAAGGGCTCCCAAATACACCCAAATCATCAATCCAACACACACAAACATGCAATTTCCAATTTATGAAATAAATCAAAGACTCTATAATTTGGGTCGTTACAACACGAGCTCAACACGGACTCAACACGGACATCTGCCTCAGCTGTGTTAGGTATACAACTTAGAGGCACGGGCATGTCATACAGCCGTGTGAAACTTGCACCTATTTTTGGAAACTAAATTAACCACACGGCCTAGTTTCACTGGCATGTTCCTTAGCGATGTGACCCTAATTTCTTCTGGGTTACAAGTTAGAGAGTTACACGAGTTAAGGACATGGGCGTGTGAACTCACACGGCCTGACCACACGGGTATGTCCCATACCACACAAGCATGTGACTCTTAATAGAGAGAAAATTTTTTTGGATTTTGTGAAAAATTCCTCGAGATCTCGATTTAGTCCCTAATAAATTTTAATGCATGTTTTGGGCCTCGAGGCTCCGTTTTAAGGGGCAATATGATTAATCTTGGAAAATGAATAGTAATTGACTCGATTTATCTGAAATGGTTCTGTAAACTCTGGTAATGCCTCGTGACCCTATTCTGGTGACCGATACAGGTTAGGAGTGTTACACATTCGAGTTGGGAATAAAGCCAGAGTTGTTACATTAACTGTAGGAACACATGTTTTATTATTGCCTAGTGGACTTGATTTAATTTTGGAGGACTGTTATTTTGTGCCTAGTTTGACTAGAAACATTATTTCAATTTCTTATTTAGACAAAATTGGTTTTGAGATGATTATTAAAACCAATGGTTGTCCTTTTTCTTTCAATAATGTTTTCTATGGTTCTAATTATTAAACCTATAGGGTGCAAGTGGGTTTTAAAAAAGAAAATTGACATGGATGGTAATGTACAAACATACAAAAGGCGATTAGTCACCAAAGGTTTTTGACAAGTTCATGGTGCAGACTATGATGAAACCTTTTCTCGTGTTGCTTTGTTAAAATCCATTCGAATCTTACTTGCAATAGTTTTATTTTATAATTATAAAATCTGACAAATAGACGTAAAAATAACTGCCCTTAATGGGAAACTATAAGGGGATGTGTACATGACACAACCTGAAGGTTTTAACGATCCAAAAGATACTTGTATGATATGCAAGCTATAAAGATCCATTTCTAGATTAAAGCAAGCTTTTGGAAGTTAGAATCTTCCTTTTAATAATGCAATCAAATAGTTTTAGTTTTATCAAAAATGAATATGAGTATTGTGTTTACAAAAACATTAGTGGGAGCACTATTGTATTTTTGATACTGTATGTAGATGACATACTTATCATAGGAAATGACATACCTACCCTACAGTTTGTTAAGACTTGGTTAGGAAGTTGTTTTTCTATGAATGACTTAGGAAATGCTATATGCATATTAGGAGTCAAAATCTATAGAGATAGATCAAGACGACTCCTAGGTCTAAGCCAAAGTACATACATAAATAAAGTACTAAAATGTTTAGTATGTAAGAATCTAATACAGGATTCCTACCTATGAGACATGATATTTCACTCTCAAAGGAAATGTGTCCTTCAACTCCATAAGAGAGAGAACGTATGAGTAAGATTCCATATTCTTTGACTATTGGATCTATCACGTATGTTATGCTATGTACTCATCTAGATGTATCATATGCTTTAAGCACGACGAGTCGGTACCAAGTAGTTCCTGATAATGGTCATTAGGTCGTAGTTAAAAATATCCTTAAGTACTTGAGAAAGACTAAGGATACATTCCATATATATAGAGGTGAGGAAGAGCTAAGTGTAAAAGGTTACACTAATGCTAGTTTCCAAGCCAAAAAAGATGATTCACAATCATAATTGAGTTTTGTGTTTTACCTTATTGGTGGCATTGTGAGTTGGAAATGTTCAAAGCAAGATACATAGTTGATTCTACAATTGTGGCTGAGTACAGTGTAGCTAGTGAGGTTGCAAAAGAGGCTATTTAAATCAAGAAGTTCATATCTAAACTAGGGGATGTGCCTAGCATATCAGATGCTATAAAACTTTGTTGTGACAACAATGGAGCTATTGCACAAGCAAAAGAACCCATATCTCACAAGCGATCCAAACATATACTTAGGCACTTTCATCTTATTAGAGAAATCATTGGTTAAGGATATGTAGAAATATGCAGAGTACCAACAGATGACAACATCGTTGATCCACTGATGAAGCCTTTAACATAGCAGAAGCATGATTGTCACACTAAGTCATTCGGTATTAGATATATGATTGATTGGTCTTAGTGCTAGTGGGAGATGTTAGAGTATACCCAAAGACCAATAATGAGATGATTGTAATCACATACTCGTTTTACCTTGTTTATTAATATAAGGTATTGTTATTATTATTTCAATTTCTTTTTCTGTGTATATAAATAAATTGAATTGTCATAAAGTTAGAAGAACATATGATTATTCTTAAAAGGTCCTTAGCCAAGTATAATTGTGGGCTTGGACAATAATAATGCATTGGGACTAATGTGTAGTTGATTGATGACAAAGAATTATCATTGACATAGGGATGTTAAAATCAATACATGTGTATGTGTTAGAGAACAACATATTGGACTGACCCGCCATGAGTGTGCTTCTTGGATTATTGTGTTGTAGTCACAATATTACTTATAGTGATAACTATGTATATGATCCTCAAACTTGAGATCATCATTGTCCCAACGTCATGAGTTGTATATTTTGATACAATCAAAATGTCTAACATAATAGGTTGTACTATAAAGGTTGATGTTGGATATATCGCAATCCATGTAGTGAGATATGGTTAATCAAAATAGGATTTATCCCTCCTACATAATTGGAGCAATATCTTAGGCCTCTTGATTGGGTGAGACTAGAAATGCATGGCCACACTCGAATAAGTTGATATGAGATATTGATGCAATATCTTAGGCCTCTTGATTGGGTGAGACTAGAAATGCATGGCCACACTCGAATAAGTTGATATGAGATATTGATAACTCTTTGAAAGAGTTATATTTCATACCTTTAAACCTAGTTAATTGTTTGTACTTAGGTACACTTAGTGGCATTTTAGATCATTTTATTAGTGTAACACCCCAAACCCAGCCTAGACGTTATGATCGTATCCGAAGATGTCACAAAGAATGGTTTTAGAAAAACTACGTCGTTTCGATAAATCATTCAAGTTTTGTAATACATATTCTTTTATAATAATTATTGAAAGTGTTATTTAACCAATCAATTTTCTGAAACATAAATTACAGCGGAAGTCATAGAAAATGTTATATTTGGATATCCCGTTAGTATTTTCAGAAAACCTTTATTTTAGTAAAAACTATGTTTTTAGCTAACCGTCATAAATAAAGTTTTGAATGAAAATCCAATCGCGCAGTTAATCCAAATAGTCTAGAGAGTCTAATTATTACAAATCTCCCATAAATAATCCTTAAATTAAATAAAAACCAATATTTAAATCAGTTTACAAACTCATGGTCACCATAAGGCTCCGCTACATCAATCTGCCTAAGTCTATGGATTACCTAAACATGACAGACAAAACGATGTAAGTTTTCGTAAACTCAGTGTGAAACCCAATAGATATAGACATGCCATACATACAAATATCACATATACATTCAAATTCAAATTTAGATTTGGATTCAGATTCAGACTTAAGTCCTTTATATATACAGATAAACAGAATCCTACCCCCATCCTCTACACACCATCTTTGACCATCCCATCACACCATGTGTGGTTAAAACACCCACCCATCGCTACACACTGCATCGTGTCATTATGGCACATATCAGATAATTTGTAGCCAAGCTGCCAGAATATAGGTGATGTTCGCCTTACAGAACACTTCCTCCACACGTATAATCCTACCCTAATCATAGATACAGAAATAATAGATACAATAATATCATGCATAACATGCTCATAAACATCTATCATATAGATACACTTAATTAGAACAGATATACTAGTTAATAACCTACACAACGTAGACTATCAGAATATCTAATCACTTAGTTTAGGGTTTGGTTAGCCCTTTCAGACCTTACAGTAAGCACACAGTCGATCAAAATGAACCGTTCGACCCTAAGGAATATTTTAGAATATTGAGCCGTCATGCCTATGTGGGCTCACACGCCTAGATTGGCTTCACCCGTGTGGCCCACACGGCCTGGCCCAAATCCCACACGCTGATGTGGCATGCCCATGTGGTCCATAGACCCAACTCAGCCTAGCCCGTGTGGCCCACATGCTTGTGTCATGCGCATGGCCTTGCCTTTGTGAAACACACAATTGTGTCTCGCACACAGCCAACCACACCGGTGACCACACGCCTGTGTGGCGTTGATAGATTGCACTTTTGGTTTTCACTGAAACTTGATTTTCACGCGTAAGGGGTATACACCTAGTTCGTTTTCGATACGAAAACAATCCCGAGCCTTTAAAAACCTAAAAATAGAACACCCAATACCGATCTAGGAATTTGATTAACATATTCACTAACAAGAATCAAACACAAAATCAACTTACCGCCGACGACAACCAGCTCTAATTCGCACCACTTGCAGGGATGAAATTCTCCACCTCACAAGCTTCACCTAATCACAGAATCTGCCAATTATCACTACATTCTAACATCGCTAAACCCACACTAGAAGTTAAAGAGATGCAAAACTTACCTACCAGCCGAATAAAGAACCAAGAAATCATAATAACGATGCTTGAATGAAGGTTTCACAATTCGAGTCAAAAGAACACAAGAAACTCTACCGAAAAGAGAAAAAAAGCCAGAAGAGAGGAAAAAGAAAAGTTTGACGTCAGAAATTAGGGAAGAAAAATAAAATTTTGAGAAACAAAAGAAAAGATATGCCAACATATCCCCTATTTTTCTCCAACTAACCTACTAATTCTCAATCCCATATAATTTTGGTTATAACAAAACTTTATCAGTCAACAGAGAAAAAATTAAGACCCTTGCTCACGCAAGGATTCGAACACCCTTGCTCACGCAAAGATTTGAACACAGGACCTCCAACACTCTAACTCCTTACCACTCAAACTAGCAAGCTCATTCTAGTATGGATTAACAAACAATTTAACATAAGCCCACTCAATCAGAGTAAAGCTTGGATCTAAAATAACAAAGTTTTGCCAAAAGTATGGATGGAACGTAAGACCTCTCACACACACCTATACTACTTAACCACTGAAGCAAATACAAATTTATCAAATATTTACGGAAACATGAATAGATTATTTAGGGCATTGTAATTAGTATTTTTTTGCAAAAGGAGCTTGAATTATGTTTACATTTTAGATACATTTAATAACATGTAGAAGGGCTGTGTTCGATGGTTTGGTAGGTGCATACTAGGGAGAAAAAAATAAATGAGTGAAGGTTTTCCAGGGAAAAAGGTTGGACAATTTGGCACCTTGTATGCCATGGCAATTCAAGAAGATGATCGAGTCAACATTTAGCGTATACCAGTCTCAGGCCAACTCTACTTGTACCAAAAAAATCTACCTAAAAAGTAGAGAGGATATCGTGGGCTGTTGGAGTTACCCTAGCACGAAATGCTTATAAAAAGCAAAAGAAGAAAGCCCTAAAAGTAGAGAGCAGAAAGCAACAATAAAGGGTAGTGGCTGAATAGAGTTGGAAAGAGGAAACTGAAGGTAGTCCCTCTTAACCACCACAAAACACTGTGCTATTGGATTTCGGATTGATTTGGCGACAACCATCTTCCTAAGTTCTTCCTTTATTTCTTAATATGTTATCTCGTAAATTAATTTGATTAAAGCGACATTAGATGTTATTTCGAACTTGAATTTTAATCACCAATACATAAGCTAAATCTCATAGGGTTGGGATTACATAAAGAAAATTTTAATTTTTTTAATGGTTGAAACATATATTTTATTTAATCTATTGTTTCATTCAATTACTTTTATTTTCTAAATCTATGCTTATATTCCCTAGCATAGATGAATGTGCAACATGCCCATAAGCTAAATTGAATTTTAAAAAAGCTGGATTAGTTGGACCAAAATCGAATGATACAAGTGAGTATACTCGCAGCAGACTGTAGACATAGAGCAGCGTTTGTATAAAATGAAGACAAAACAGTGCAGGGTACCGTGATAAGGCCTATAAACACAGGCTAGGAAACTTGAGACCTTGCTCTTGAAAGGAGTAGGTTATTTTATGTCTCTTCTGAGCAATAGATTTAGTATATTTATGCTGAGGCATTATGTAAAGTAAGGGTAGATTCTTAGTAGTCCTGATATGCGTGATATGAAGTAATAAAATTTATAATAAATGGTCACACCAAAAACTAACTATTATCACGATTTTAAGGCAAGCGCACCTATCGAACAGTAGTATAGCTAAGTGGCAAGACTGAGATATCGTACCCAAGGGAACCAAAAGTACTAGTATAACTTTCTTTCTATTATTTAACCTAAAAATAAAAGGGGATTTTATTAAACTAAACTAATTATTGGACTAAGCTAAGAATGCACAAAAAGTAAATTGAGGAAAAAATCTTAGGAAAAACTGATTGATTTGGACAATACTCAAGGGAGAATCCACCTAGACTTCACTTCTTATCAACTCTTGAACTAGACGATCTATTCACTTGACTTGATCTGTAGAAATCCCTAAATTATGTTAATATCTCTCTCGAGGCTAAAAACAACTAACCCTAGGTTGATTAATTAAAATCTCTTTCTAATTAAAACCCCTAGAGTCGCATTAACTCAATCTATGGATTCCCTTATTAGGTTTGACCCTAATCCGGCAGATTTTTGATGTCCTCTCTCTAGGATTGCGATCAACTCCGCTTAATTGTGTTGGATCTACTCCTATGCAGGGACTTTTGCTCCTCTACATAAGCACATTCGACTTAAATTAATACCCAAAATTGTAACACCCCAAACCCGACCCAGACGTTACGGCCAACTCTAGTGTGTCACATTGAAGTGTTTTTCGAAAACCATGTTTTCATTGAAAACCTTTCTTAGTGTTTAGAAATTTCTACCGTTAAACTTGTATGAAACCTCAGCTTGTGTTTGTTTATTTTTCAAAACGTGGTTTATTAAAATAATTATTCCCTGTTCAAACATTGTTAATAACTCTGTAAAATTTTATGGAAAATTATGTAAGTTTATAAACCTTTGTAGGTTGCGGAAAACATGTTATTTTTAAAATAGTTTAAGTATCAGAAAATTAGACCTTCTTCGTTATGGCTTAAAGTGAATGGATTTTATGCACCAGGTAGGACTCAAGAGAAGAGGAGGTGAGTCAATTACACTAATTAAGTACCAAGCTCTTCCATGATCCAATCCTAGACATACACACACCCATTGCCACACTTTAACCTTATGACTTGTCCACGAACAACAAATTAGGTTTAAGTCTATTTAAGATATTTATTTATGAAAATGTTTACGTTGCGAAAGCTTTGCTCTGTTGTCGTGATATTTTGAAAACAAGTAACTTTTACAAAAAATGCGCCTTAAAGCTATCCGATTTCGAAACGACTTAAACAATATGATACTTAAGCTAAAAACAAATTAAATAATTAGAGCGGCCTTATTACAAACCCAAATTAAAAATAGAAACAACTAAAATAAATAATTAAATAATTAATTTAATTAAACTGGAAAGGTCATCCACGTGGCCACTCTAAATCCCTCCTGGCTCTAATTCCACCAGTCTAGGGCTCACCTGCATGGATGGAGGAAAAAGGGGTGAGTTTGGAAACTCAGTGTGTAAAGAAGCCTATCCAGAGCCCAAATCAGCTCAAGCCCACTGGGCCGAAGCCCTATCCAATCTCAGTAATAACTGGGCTGAAGCCCTATTCAGTTACAGTAATCTGGGCCTTAGCCCTTTTTAGATAATAGTACGGCCCATAGGCCCATTTCAATAACAGAACAGTAAAAAGAATGCACGTATGAAAAGCCCATCACATGTGGGGAAGCTACTCAACCCACCCAATTGCTACTCTCTACCTGTACCAGCCAAACTCTTCATGTGGGGAAAACTACTCAACCCACCCAACCGCTACTCTCCACCCGTACTAGCCAAACTCTCCATGTGGGGAAAACTACTCAACCCACCCAACCGCTACTCTCCACAGTGGCAGCATAGCTGCATAATCAGATAGTGCGGCCAAGCCACCAGAACGGTAAACTAGGGTAAAGCCCCATTTCGGTAAACTAGGGCAAAACCCCTTTTCAGAATATGTGCCATTGCCACTTACACTTCCTCCATCAATAATCTTAGTCCCATGCAACAGATAATCATGACATGGCATACAGTAAACAGAAACGGTAAATCATGCATTTCAATCAGATTTAGCCCTAGGGGTATAACGGACATTTTACACCTAGGGGTAAAAATAGTAATTTTGCACCTATAAGGGTATTTCAGAAATTATTCCAGTTTTTAGGATTTATGCATGTTTTAGTCACTAATAACCCAACTTTCATCTCAGTACTTTATTTAACTCATTTTAACAGTTTTTAGTTATTGGGCCCTAAAACCCCTAATGGGCCCTACAGTGTCATAATACTATTTTGGCCGTTTTGCCTAAATTCTAAGTCTAGTCTAGCAGATATATCCTATAGTATACCAGAATACTCTTGCCACTTACTCTTACCCACATAGGCCCGTAAGCCTATTGGGCCCAATTTCAGCCCATCGAGGACCAAACTTACCAAAGTGCACGAAATTGTGCACTTAATCATCTTACCACTTTTGATTACATATCCAATGATTTCCAATCGACTTATTAGCGTTCACACGCTCATAAGCCCATGAAATGCCAGAATTTCGGTATTTCAGCTTTTCTGCTTTGGCCGATTTGCACTACAAGATAGCAATCGTTACACACCTGATTTGTGACGAACGTTGACGAAATCTCCCACAGTCATCCCTTGTCAATCTATCTACTATATCTAGATTGTTTGTGACCCTTTAAAGTCTAATGCTTCCTTCCCAGATGGATTGAGTGATAACCGATCTAAGTACCTTGCGATCTTACTATTAGATCCAGATGCTTCAATGGTGTTAGCCTTCAATACTCTTTGATTGCTAGCCCGTTTATCCACACGAAAGGTCGCTAAACCAAGATACTTCCAATCTCGTTTCTATCATAGATCTAATGTAGATCTAGCCACTAAACACGAACAGATAGTGAATCTAAGAGATCTAAGTTCAATTCGCGACTTGCACAACGATATGGAGATATTGGCTTTTAGTAAAAGAAGAAGAAGAAGAAGATGTCATCAAGGCTATAATAGTTGGAAGATTTGGCTTTAAAGGAGGGACAAAGTGAAAGTATTCAATTAAAAGAAATTAGCACAAGGATAAACAAAAGTTGCGTTTTTGGCTTTTATGACTATTCGGCTATGGAGGTTGAATGGAATAGGTTTTATGATTGGTGAAAAGAAAGGATAGAAAAGCAAGAGTTGATTCAGCTTTGTATGAAAAAGATTAGAAGAGAAGATGAGTAAAAGAAAATATAAAGTGAAAAAAATAAAATAAAACAAGAACCGATTGCAAGGAAGCCGATATCCGCTAATACTAAAAATACCCAAACAAAATAAAGAAGATAATAATGGCCAAAATTTCAAGGCTCTTTCGGCACTTAATGCCTATGGTCAAATCTGTCCCCAAGAATTTTATTCCGGCGCAATTTTCTTCCCCATTTCAAATACTGAGATTTTAGCTAACCAACAAAGTTTGAATTTCATGCAAACTTCTTCCGACCACTTAGCAGTAGCCTTATCCACCGCTTGCACCCCATGATTCCCGCAAAGCACGCTGCTATGAGTCCTCCAGTCCTGCACGGCTCCTTCCATGCACGTACAGCAAAAAGGGCGTCCTCCTGCGCGTACCTCAGCTCAAACATGGGACCTCTAGGTAACCTAGCACGCTGTTGGCCACTGCGCCGCGGCTTATTCTTTACCCTATTATAGTCGCATTTAACTTTAAACCTTACCTGCTGTAGCCTCGTCAATTTAAAAACAAAACTAAAATTTTGCCTGCGCCTAGACTCGAACTCGCGTTCCCCTAGAGTTCCTAACGTGCTGCTGCCACTGCGCCACAGGCGCTTTTGTGGCATAATCCGGTTGTAGCTTCTCTTAAACCCTTTTTAGTCGCACTCCTGATTACTTAAAAATAAAACCCATATTGCGCACGCTGGGACTTGAACCCCAACCTCCCTTCCTGCTACCTAGCGCCCTAACCACTGGGCCAGGTGTTCCTTTATGCCCAGTTTTTGCCTAACTAATTTATAAGGCCTTAAGCCCAAATTTCCCTAAGAATGAAAAAATTAAGAATTTTTTCTAGAGTCTTTGATCGAACCCAAGACTTTTCCCACACTTTAAATCCCTCTTAATTTATTTAAACACTAAATTTAAACACCAAATTAATAACAATAATATTATATTAATAATTTTTTTAACAATAATAATATTTAAAACTTCTAAATTATTCAGGCTTTCTTTTATCCGAACCCAGACTCAAGGCCCAATACTTCTAGGTCCAAATTCAGGGTGTTACAGGAAATATCAATTTAAGAGTTAAAAACACAATTAAGAACAAATCAAATATTTATCATATAATTCAAGAGAAAATAATAACAAGATCTGTCTTAGGTTTCATCCCCCTCAAGTGTTTGGGGGATTTAGTTCATAATTATAAAAGACAACATCTCAAAAGAAATAAAATAACAAAACATAAAGAACCCAAAAACCCTTGTAGGAATTTGAAGGGAGATCTTTAGTCTTGAGGGAGAATTTAGCTTCTGAGATGAATCAATCGGCTTCCCTTGGAGTAATTCCTTGCTTCTACTCTCTGTGTTGGCAAAAATAAGGCACTCTTTTGTGGGAGAAAAAGTACAACCATGAAGTTGCCTCCTAGGGTCTTTATATAGAGCTTTGGAATGCCTTTCTTAGCCTCTAAGCATCCTTTTCTGAGTGAAATTGTACTTCCTCACGACAGGTACACGGCCGTGTGCCACGTCCGTGTGGATCGAGGCTCAGTCCATGGTCGGGCCTATTGGTGGTCTGGCCATGCTTGTCGGGGTTGGGCCGTGTTTAAGTTCAAGGAGGCACGGTCGTGTGGCACGGCCGTGTGGTGAATCTCTAGGCCGTGTTGTTTTCATTCTTTGGCCCATTTTCTTCGTTTTTTGGCCCGTTTCTTGCTCTTTTCTCTTCCTTAAGCTCACCTAGGCATAAAACATAAAATAGAAGGATTAAGAGCACCAATTTCCATAGATTCAATGATAATTCATCCATAAATTAGGCTAAGCATGAGGTAAAAACATGTATAATTTATCGTTTATCAAATACCCCCACACTTAAGCCTTTGATTGTCCTCAAGGAAAATCTCAACTCACAATTAAGAATCATTCTTCTCAACTTATAACTCTTATCAATAATGTTTCAAACTAATCCACAAGTAATCATACAATGAGAATTCAACCAGAATAACATTAAAGATTCAAACACTCTAAGTTGAAAATTTTATCACAGAAACATAGGTTTTCTCCCTTCTCCTAAGTAATTACCTCTCAATCAAAATTAACAAGATTTGACGTCCTCACTAAAGATTCACTCTATCCACTTAAAGTGTTTAGGGTTCAAGAATTAAGCACTCTTTAGTCAACCTGAAAAGTTATTACTATAGGCTTGCAAGAAAATCAAATCTCCACCACTATAGATTGATATGACACATCGATCAAAAAGTCTTTTAATGGTTGTAATGGGGCTTTGGTTAGGGGCGTTGTCACAAGCTGAAAAAGAAAGGGTTAGAATCTTGATTGAATTGAAAAATCATCTAGCTAGAAAAATCTCTATCACTAGAACATATTCCTCGAGCTAAGCCTTATGATGACATCATTCTGGGTTTGATAGCTTATAATAGAAATATGCAAAAATATTAAACTATAACTAAGATATGATTTATAATTGAATTAACTGTATATACATTTTTTAAGAACAAATCAAATATTACAATAATTTGAATAATTACAAGTTTACAACCTGTAAAAGAGAATAAAGCTAGATAATAATTCAACTCAAATCTCGACAAAAATAGGGATCAAAATAATTGAATGGATTACAACAAAAACGGGTTATGGGTTAATATTAGAGGTAAGTCAAAGAATGGGTTGTTAGGCTCAATGGGGTTCATTAGGGGTTAATTTATGGAGGTAGGTTTTTGTAGAGTGAGTGGGTTAAATCCTAGGTGCCTTTATCATCTCAGTGTATCAAATCAATGATGTGGTCTTGACATGTATAATCGAAGTAAGTTCTAGAATAACAAATCAGTATTGACTCACTCAAAGTAACAATAAAAGTGAGCACGAAAGAATGTATGCTCAAAAGGCTCAAAAATCTCACCAGAATTATGGCTTTTTGATGTCAATCCTACAAATTTCAAATCTCAAGATAACACTTAAAATTAGGGAAAACAACCCAGAAAAAATTTAAATTCTCAAAAATTTCAACTTATCATGCTTGATTCCCTAATGTCTTAAAGTTTGAACAATCAAAGCATAAGTACTTATGTCTCAATTCTCAACATATCAATGAAAGTCATAAATCAATTAGAATTAATTCCTAATAGGAGATTGAAGATAATGCAAAGAGTGAAAGTAAGAATTCAAAATTTTGAGAACAACGCAAAAAGTTAGTTTTAGAAATTTTCAGGGGTTTCAAAGAGAATGCAATGACTGAAAGTAAGTTTGCCCCCCACACTTAAGATGTACATTGCCCTCAATGTACAAAGATACATTAGTAGCAATAGAAGCATAAGATCATAAGATAGGGAAATGTATGAAACTCCCTGGATTGGATGAATTTGTGAGGTGGTGGTGCCTATAGAGTGGTTAGGGCAAAGGAAGGTGTAGAGGTGGATACTCCAGTTAATTGTGTTGGATCTACTCCTATGCAGGGGCTTTTACTCCTCTGCATAAGCACATTCGACTTAAATCAATATCCCGAAAATATCAATTTAAGAGTTAAAAACACAATTGAGAATAAATCAAATATTTATCATATAATTCAAGGGAAAATAATAACAAGATTTGTCTTAGGTTTCATCCCCCTCAAGTATTTTGGGGGATTTAGTTCATAATTATAAAAGACAACATCTCAAAAGAAATAAAATAACAAAACATAAAGAACCCAAAAACCCTTGTAGGAATTTGAAGGGAGATCTTTAGTCTTGAGGGAGAATTCAACTTCTGAGATGAATCAATCGACTTCCCTTAGAGTAATTCCTTGCTTCTACTGTCTGTGTTGGCAGAAATAAGGCACTCTTTTGTGGGAGAAGAAGTACACCCATGAAGTTGCCTCCTAGGGTCTTTATATAGAGCTTTGGAATGCCTTTCTTAGCCTCTAAGCATCCTTTTCCGAGTGAAATTGTACTTCCTCACGATAGGGACACGCTCATGTGCCACACCGGTATGGATCGAGGCCCAGGCCATGGTCGAGCCTATTGATGGTCGCACGGCCGTATGGTCTAGCCGTGCTTGTTGGGGTTGGGCCGTGTTTGAGCTCAAGGAGTTACGGTCGTGTGGCACGGCTGTGTGGTGAATCTCTGGGCCGTGTTGTTTTCATTATTTGGCCTATTTTCTTCGTTTTTTACCTGTTTCTTGCTCTTTTCTCTTTCTTAAGCTCACCTGGGCATAAAACATGAAATAGAAGGATTAAGAGCACCAATTTCCACAGATTCAATGATAATTCATCCAAAAATTAGGCTAAGCATGAGGTAAAAACATGTATAATTTATCGTTTATCACGTCCCAACCTTCCAAATCAACATCGTAAACCTTTAATCCATTGTTGTTTCATATTTACTATAGCATTCTTAGTTATTTATTTATTTATTCACTCACATTTTATCCACGTAATTATTCTAGGGATTAAAACAATTAAAAGGCCTACTACAGCCCAAGAATTAAAATCGCTGAACTATCGTGTGTTTATTTTGGTGAAGACCATGTGTTTGATGAATGCCCATCAAATCCAGCATCTGTGTGCTACATAGGTAATTTCAACTTGAACAATAACCCAAATTCCAACTCATATAATAAATGGTGGAAGCAACATCTAAACTTTAGTTGGAATTGAGGAATTTCACCAATGCGGCAACACAGAATGACATAAATGCACTACCTGGTTATACTCAACCCATGCTACGACAAAATGTCTAGCAAGGTCAGGCATCGATTTCGTCATCACCATCTATTGAAGCTTTGCTGAAAGAATATATGGCCAAGAATGATGCTTTAATTCAGAATCAAGTTGCATCTCTCTAAGCTCTTGAGAATCAGGTTGGGCAAATAGTGAATGCTTTGAATTCGAGGCCACAAGGGGCATTGCCTAATGATACCCAGAATTCAATATCACAAGGGAAGGAGTTGTGCAAGGCCATCACTTTTAGTAGTGGAACTCAACTTGATGATGTTGCTCAAAATACCACAATAATAGAGGAAAACTCGAAAAACAACTAGGTAAAGATCCAGAGTCATCTAAAAAATATACTAAATCTGAAAAGGGTAAGTAGTAAAATGCTATGGTAGACCCAAATCATGTTACCAACAAAAATGCCACAGCAAAGTAATATCAACAATCTAAAGGGCGACCACATTTACCTTTTCCTTAATGATTTCATAATTCTAAGCATGATATTCAGTTCAAAAGATTTTTGGAGGTTTTGAAACAACTTTATATTAACATACTACTACTTGGAGCTTTAGAGCAAATGCCCAATTATGTGAAATTTATGAAAGATATATTGTCGAAAAAGCACAGATTGGGAGAATATGTGTCTGTTACTCTCATTAAAGGATGCACAATAATGTTGATGAATAAGTTACCTTTAAAGTTGAAGGACCTAGGGAGTTTCACTATCCCATGTTTAATTGGGAATTATTCTGTTGGTAAAACATTATGTGATCTAAGGGCAAGCATAAATCTAATGCCTATGTCTATTTTTAAGAAGCTCAGAATTAGAAAAGTGAGACCTACTATGGTTACGTTGCAACTAGCTGACTGGTCCTACGCGCATCCAGAAGGTAAAATTGAAGATGTGCTGGTAAGAGTAGATAAATTTATCTTTCCTTTGGATTTTCTTATTTTAGAATGTGAAGCGGAACAATATGTGTGAATTATTCTTGGAAGACCTTTTCTTGCTATAGGCACAAGATTAGTTGATGGACAAAAAAGCAAGCTGACCATGAGGGTAAATGATTAGCGAGTTACCTTTAATGTATTTGATGCTTTGAAATGTGTTGATGTTAATGATGAATGCCACACTGTTGGGTTAATAAAAATAGTAGTGGAAGAATTCACCAAATATTGCCACAACAATTCTGATAGTGATGAAGACTCGCTTGAGCAATGTGATACAATAAGTTTTGAGGGGTTCGATGAATTTATGGCCACTAAGTAGATGGTGGATAGAATAGGGAAGAATTTTGAAAAATTGGATTTATCAAATGGACTTTCAACCCGCCTAAACCTTCTATAGAGGACCCTTCTACACTAGAGTTAAAACCTTTGCCACAACATTTGAAGTATGCATATTTGGGCGACAACAGTACATTGTTAATAGTAATTTCTGCGGAACTAATACCCAAGCAACAGGCAAAGTTGTTAGAAGTTCTTTGATGATTTAAGAAGGCATTGGGATGGACCATGGCTGATATAAAGAGAATTAGCCTTGCATTCTGCATGCATAAGATTTTGTTGGAGGATTGCTCTAGCAATTCCATTAAACAGAAGCAAAGACTGAATTCAATTATGAAAGAAATCATCAGGAAAAAGATTATTAAGTGGCCTAACACTGGCATTATTTACTTGATTTTAGATAGCCCATGGGTGAGTCCTATACAATGTGTACCCAAGAAAGAATGCGTCATAGTGGTAAGTAATGAAAATAATAAGCTCATACGAATTCGTACTTTCACAGGATGGAGAGTGTGTATGGATTACCACAATCATAACAAGGCAACAAGGAAGGACCATTTTCCCCTACCATTTATTGATCAGATGTTGGATAGGTTAGTTTGGAAAGCTTTTTACTATTTTTTGGATGATTATTCAGGATATAAACAGATTGTCATAACCCTAATGACAAAGAGAAGACAACTTTCACATGCCTATATGGTACTTTTGCATTCAGAGAGATGCGATTCAGGTTATGTAATGCCTCGGCAACTTTTCAAAGTTGTATGATGGCCATATTATCTGACATAGTGAAAATTTTTCTTGAAGTCTTTATGGATGATTTTTCTGTGTTCTAGAATGATTTTGAAAATTCTTTGAAAAGTTTAGAATTAGTTTTGTGCCGCTGCGAAGAAATGAATCTTGTGTTAAATTGGGAGAAATGCCACTTCATGGTTCGTGAAGGAATTGTCCTGGGGCATAGGATATCATACAGAGGAATTGAAGTGGATAGAGCAAATATTGAATTGATAGAAAAATTGCCACCTCCCACCAGTGTCAAGGGTATTAGAAGTTTTTTAGGTCATGCAGGTTTTTACCGAAGATTCATTAAGGATTTTTTGAAGATATCTGAATCCTTATGCACTTTGTTGGAGTAAAATAGACCTTTCAATTTTGATGATCAGTATTTGGTAGCCTTTGAAGAGCTTAAGAAAAAACTCATAACAGCACCAATTGTAGTAGCTTTGGATTGAGCACAACCTTTTGAACTCATGTGTGACACTAACGATTATGCTGTGGGAGCCATGTTGGGGAAACAAACATACAAAATACTGCAGGCAATACACTATGCTAGTAGAACTTTATCGAAAGTGTAGCTTAAATACACCACCATGGAAAAGGAGTTATTGGCTGTGGTGTTCACGTTCGATAAGTTTCATTCATTCTAGTTGATATAAAGGTCATAGTCTATACAGATCACTCTACTCTTAAGTATCTAATGAGTAAAAAAGAAGCTGAGTTGAGGTTGATTAGGTGTATCCTGTTGTTGTAGAAGTTTGACTTAGAAATTAGAGATCGAAAAGGGACTAAGAATCAAATGGTTGATCACTTGTCGAGGATAGAATCTGAAAGTGAAGATAGTCATGATACAATGATTAAAAAAGAATTCTCAGATGAACAGCTGTTAGTTGCCACGACATTACCTTGGTATGCCAACATAGTGAACTATTTAGTAAGTGGTGTCTTGCCAACCGATCTCAATAGTTAAAGAAGAAGAAAATTTCTTCATGATGCCAAGCTTTATTATTGAGATGAACCTTTGTTGTTTAAACATTGTGTTGGTCAAATAATTAAGAACTATGTCCATGATGATGAAATACATAGCATTTTACGAAATTGTCATTCAGGTCCATACAGAGGACATTTTGGAGGGATGAAGGCTGTTGCCAAAGTACTTTAGTAAGGATTTTATTTGCCAAGTTTGTTCAATGATGCTCATGAATTCTATTAGTCTTGCAATCATTTTTAGAGAACATGGAATCTATCTTGGAGAGATGAAATGCCATTGCAAAGTATACTGGAGATTGAGTTGTTTGACTTATGGGGAATAGACTTTATGGGTCCATTTCCACCATTATTGAGTAAGGTGTACATACTGCTAGCAGTGGACTATATTTGTAAGTGGGTTGAGGTTGTTTCCCTTCTTATCAATGATGTAAGGTTGGTAATAAAGTTTTTACACAAGAACATTTTTACAAGATTTGGTACACCTAGAGCCATTATTAGTAATAAAGTTGGTAGCCAAAGCTTTGCACCAGTATGGGGTAAAACATAATATTGTCACAACATATCACACCCAAACAAACAGACAAGCTAAAATTTCAAACAGAGAAATTAAATCTTTTTTAGAAAAAGTGGTAAATCCTACTCGTAAGTATTGGTCTACTAGGTTGGATGAAGCTTTGTGGCTGTATCGTACTGCATACAAAATTCTATTGGGAATGTTACATTTAAACTTTTCTATGGCAAGCCATGTCACCTTCCTGTTGATCTTAAGCACAAAGCATTTTTGGCTATTAAGAAGCTGAACATGGACTAGGATGCTACTGGCCATAAAAGGTTGTTAGAATTGAATGAAATAGAGGAGTTCCAAGCACAAGAATATGAGAATGCTAAGTTGTATAAGGAAAGGAGCAAGCATTGGCACGATAAAAGAATCACGCCGCGGCAATTTGAACCCGGATAATAGGTGTTGTTATTTAACTATAGTTGAAAATTGTTCCAGGTAAATTAAAGTCTCGCTAGTCAAGTCCTTTTGAAGTAGCCCAAGTGTATCCTCATGGAGCTGTTAATATCAAGGATTTGAAAACATGAGTCACATTTAAAGTTAATGGGTGACACTTAAAGCAGTACTAGGGTGCCCATGTGGATCAAGACAAGTAGTCCATTTATCTCCGAGATGTTTGAGCTAGCAATTTCTTTTATCTTTCTTTTCTTTAATTGCTTTACTTTAATTTTATTTTTAGTACTTATTATTGTTTCCATTTTTTTGAAAAATTTTCTACAATTTTCAAAGGTAGAATAAAAAATTTGAACTGAGCAGTTGCGATATTCAGAGGCATTCGTTGTAGTATTGTGATGAACTGGGTAGTGGACAACGTGAGGTTGACCAAGCAAATAAGTCCAAGGGGAGAGAGTTTTTTTTAGTTGGGCTAATAATGTTATTGGGCGAGTCCATGAAAGGGACGTTCAACTTTTTGGGATTAGGGCACTTCACATTTCCCCCCAAAATCCTCTTAGTTTTCTTCTTTCCCCTTTACGTCGCCAGCTTCCCTAACACGTTTCAATTGCTCAACTACTCATGTAAGCATATCTATAGAAGTGTCATCATTATCTCTTTATTTTTCTCTCCTCAACTACTCACATCTCTTAAGTTTCTCTTAATTTTTTCATTTTTATTACTCTTTCTCTTTAATATATCCAATTTTTTCCACTACATTCTCCATGATTTCTTCCAGTTTTCTCCAATGGCTCGCGTCAAAACTGCATCTAAAAATGCTAAATCACCAAGGGTTGGTGCTACTCAGCCAAAAACATTCTTTAATGCTATTGTAACCACGAGATACAATAGCAACATCACAAAGCAACCATTTTGTTTTGAGTAAGGGTTCTTGTTTAAAGATCAACCATACATGGGATACGATGTATTTGTATCTTGAATAGTAGAAAAACATATGTGGAATATTTTTTGTTTGCACCCGAAGATATTTTAGGGAAAATTGTTCGAGGATTTTATGCCCATGTCAACTCTCTAAATTCCCTTTGTATCTATATAAGAGGTACGCTCGTTCCTTTTGATGAAGACCATATTAATGCAAAGTTTAGTCTTATAGATATACAGGACGAACACATGCTATTTGCTAAAACTATTACTATTAAGGGTGTAAACAAAGTATTGGAGGACTTGTGTATTAAGGGAACACAGTGGACTATTTCCAGCCAAGAATGTTATACTATCGAGAGGGCTTTGTTAAAGCCCATTCGGAAGATTTAGCATCATTTTTTGAGAAGCTGACTTATGCCGTCTACACACAATATCAGTTTTTAAAAGAACAAATGTTTTGTTGCACTATATTATAAAAGGGAGAAAGATTAATGTTGGGAGGATCATTTTTCATTAAGTACATAAGTGTGTTGTGAAGAAGGCAGGTAGCTTAAATTTCCCCTCACTTATTATTGCCATCTGTCGAACTGCCCAAGTCCCTCTCAATGTGGAGGAGAATATCACCCTTAACAAGGAAGGGCTGACCAAAATCATCTTTGCCAAGATCCATGGCACTAATGTTGCCAGGGCAACTTAGCATAGCCATGCCACTACCTCCTTTTTTATGCATACTCCTACGGCAACACCTCTAGTTTCTCATAGCTCTCTTGAACAACAAATATTGCACTTATTGAAGAAGTTAGAGTAGAGGATGTCCCTTTTTGAAATCCAGCAATTTCACCTGACTGTTGAGATGGCGCATGCCCAACAACAGCAAGCTTAATATTGGGCTTATGTGAGGAGTAGGGATTTGGATCTAAAGAAATCCCTCAAAAATAATTTTATGAAGCTAATGCTAGAATTTCTTCTGTATATAGCCACTTTGCTCCCATTTGCTGATGTTGCCAAGTAGCCTACTCAAGTTGCTGCAGAAGCATCCATTCAACATACTAGCGAGGCACCTACTTAAACTACTACTGAAGAACCTGAAAAGACGACATCCCTAAATGCTAAGAAGTAGAAAGAAGGAGAAAAGTATGATATTGCCACCACTAAAGGGAAAGATCCTATTCCACCTTTGCCACTAGTTCTCGTATTTGCACATCACGACATTGATTATCTAATCGATGATTTAATGGAGACTAACAAAGAGGGGGAAGAAATTACCCCTAAAAAGAAAAAAAGGGCGATACAAGGTCAGTGCCCAAAAGTCCACTCGTCGAGCAGAATGAGTTATATACATTCTAGTCCAAGCGAGTTAAGTTGGCCACTTTCTTGCATGCATCTTGCATCTTATTTTCTTGTGCCATAGCATTTGTTGTATAAATTTCTTTTTTAGTTGTTCTCTTAAATATTTGGTCATGCATTGAGGGTAATGCATCCCTTAGGTTTTGGGGTGTGTTGTGCATTTAGGCTACATTTTATATTTAGTATGTATGATCACTTTAGTATAATCATTTTAGTTTAGTTGTGTAATAGCCTAACTTTCAGCGATGTTGAAAATAGTGGTTCGAGACCACTAAATCTGACAAATGAACTCGTAAATTAGATTATTTAATATTTATGAGCCAAATGCAGCTTTTAAAAGATTTTTGAAATAGTAAATTGAGTTTTATAAATATTTATTTGGTCAAGAAATTGAGAAAAAGAGGTATCAAAATAAACCGAGCCATAAATATTATATGCATATTTACGGAGTGTTAATAAGGTACTATTAAAATTCTGTTAGAAAAATTTGACGTTTGGTTGGTTAATTAAATAAAAAGGACTAAATTGCAAAAATGAGAAAAGTTTTGTTACCCAAGAGTAAATACTCAAAATTTGAAGGGTTAAAGTGTAAATATGAAAAAGTTGAAGGACTAATAGTGCAAATATTTTAAGGGTGGAATGATATAGAAACTAAGGAAAATTGATGAATTAGGACCAAATTGAATAGGTGAAGAATTATGAGGGACTAAATTGTAATTTTATCAAATTAAGTGACAACTCAAGAATGGAATTTTAAAAGATCATAAAGGGAAAAATGGTCAATTAGACGAAAGAGGAATCTAGAAAGTAGTGATGATGTTGGTGATATTTTATAATTATTTAATTAGACAATTATTAGTTATTTAATATTTTAACAAGATATTTTATTATTGTATTATTTTATTTAGTATATATATGTGAGTGTGTAATACCCTTAACCCGAAACTGTCACCGGAATTGTGTACAGGGCATTACCGAATTCAGAGAAATAATAACAGAACTATTTCGAAAACAGTCGCAGAATCACATGCAATTCAACTTATAATCACCCTTATCAAGGGTTTTCAAACACCTTATGGACATTAGAAATGGTTAGGATTTGAATCCTATCATATCGGACACTCAGAAAAACTTTCACTTTTAAAACACCGTCACATGCCCGTGTGACTATTGGCACGGTAATGTCATAGGACCGTGTGGTCTTCACATGTCCGTGTTCGACAACCGTGGACGAAAGTGTCCATTATGCCACGGCCGCTCCACACGACCATTTAGAGGCCATGTACCCTACACGGTTGAGACACACAGTCGCGTCTCCTGCCTGTGTGGTACATAAAAAAATTAAATCAAGGTGCAGGGGAGGCACGATCCAGGGTCACGCCTACAGGGTCAGGCCGTGTGTGGCCCATGGCCTACGCATGCCCGTGCCATGTACCCGTAGCATTCTGCCAAATCCCACACGGCCATGGCACACGCTCGTGTGCCCTGCCGAGTAGGCTGTGTCAGGCTATATACCAAGCTTGGCCTCCCTAAGACATAATCAAGCACAAGTATAACCAAAAATAGCCAATTCAATAGTAAATTATTCAAAAGAACTTTATTTATAATCATTACCTATAAAATATCATATGAGTAACGTAACTTAGGCATGCAAAAATAGCCATTGACAACCGTAGATTGTTCTATACATGCCATAAATTACTCTTGAAATATGAAATATACCAAAAGAAGCTTGATAGTTTGTCGCGTGGTTCTAACTTTACTATCCCAATCTGACAAGATCAATATCTACAGAAGAAAGGAAAAGAAAGGGGTAAGCTATAATAGCTTAGTAAGTCATATGAAATTCAAGCAATAGAACAATTCATTATATGATTTGCTTTAACATCCTAAATGTTATCACATTTCAATGTACAATCAACTTGCTTTTCGTGCACATCCCACATACCAATCAGGAATATGCTTAGCAATAACATTCTCAGTATACCGTACCATTTTCAGTTCACCTGTACAACCACTTCATCACAGTGCAGTTAATCTAATCCCATTGAGCAATTTCGAAATATGAACAGATATACAGAGATTAGGACATAAGTGCCATATAGACATGGCAGAGCCATGAGGTAGCTGAAGCTACTTACAGTAGGGTAGCCAAAGCTACAATTAGTGCGGCAGCCGAAGCTACGAAACGGTGAGGTAGCCGAAGCTACAATTAGTAACAGTACAAAAGTTAACCACGGGCCTGCTCACACAAGCTATCAGGTGTTTGCAACACGTGCAAGACTACCTAGCACCCCGGTAACTATAACAGTCAGAACAGTGGCCTCAAGTGACATGTCACCTATATCTATGTCTATTCCTACTTGCCCAATCGGGATTTACAGTCAATACAACTTTCCACATATTCAGTGGTAGTATCTAATATTCAATCACTTCACAGAGCAATTATCAATGTATCATCATAGGAATAATTATTTAAGCAGAACTAATCGAATTCACTAGAATTACATATAACTTACCTGGATGTCAAAAGATTTACTTCTCAAATTTAATCGAGGATTTTCTCTTTTCCCCGATCACAGGCCCTCTCAGACTTTTCTTGATCTAAATGCATACACATACACAGATATCAATTATTTATTTCAATATGGTCACAATTCACATTTGGGGTAAATTTCCAAATTTGCCCCTCAACTTTACAATAATTACAATTTAGTCCCATAACACAAAAATCTCAATTTCTTTATTCCAAGGACTTATAAAGCCCATTTTCATAATTTTGACACTCAGATATTTGTTATTTCACACATTTAGGAATAATTTGTAATTTCTACAAATTAGTCCCTTTTCATGCACTTTCATTCACTTTCATCTCATAAAACATGCATAAGACACTTAAAACTTTCATTATCTACCATTAGTGAGCTAAACATACTCATATCACAAATGGGTATATTTTTAAACCCCAATAACTCTTTAAAATAATGGTAGAATCATGAAATTTAAGCTCAAATAATCATAAAAATACTAAAATAACTGAAAACGGGGCAAGATTTCGCTTACAGATGAGCTTAGAAAAACAAAGAAACCCTAGCCATGGAGAAGATTGGATTTTCGGCAGCATGGGTGTTTTTCATGGAGAAGATGATGTTTTATTTCATCTTATTTTGTCTCTTTCTCTTTTTGACAAAAATACCCTTAAAACCATAATTAGTGATTACTTCTAGAAGTACCTTTTTGTGTCCATACCACTCATTAATGGTCTATTTGCTTCATAAACACTTCCAATGTCATATCATAATTCAATTAACTCCTTTCCTCATCTAATAAGCACATTTCTCATTCCTTGCAATTTAGTCCACTAATTCAATTGAACACCAAATCAATAAAATTTTCAAACAGTATTTTGACACTAATATTCAATCAAATAAATATTATAAAAAATTCACAAAAATTAAAATTCTTATTCCGGATTGGTGGTTACGAAACTACTATTCCGACTAACCCCTAATTTGGGTTGTCACAATTCTCCCCCTTTAGGGATTTTCGTCCCTGAAAATCTTACCAGTAAAGAGTTGAGGACACTGCTTCCTCATAGCCTCCTCAGTTTCCCGCGTTGCTTCTTCTACACCATGCTTTTGCCATAATACTTTCACTAACGGTATTTCCTTGTTTCTCAACTGTTTTACTGCCCTTGACAGAATCCTAATCAGTTCCTCTTCATAAGTCATATCTGATCTAACTTCTACCTCAGTTAGTGAAATCACATGTGTCGAATCCGATCGGTAACGTCGCAACATAGAAACATGAAATACATTATGAATTCTGTCCAACTCAGATGGCAAAGCTAAACGGTAGGCTACCGGGCCAATTCTCTCAATTACCTCATACATACCAAGAAAACGTAGACTTAATTTACCCTTACGGCCAAATCTCAGAATTGTCTTCCATGGTGACACTTTCAGAAATAGTTTATCGCCCACTCAAAATTCAATTTCTTTTCTTTTCAAATCTGCATACGAGTTCTATCGGTCCGATGCAGCTTTTAAATTATCTCAAATTATCTTAACTTTTTCTTCTGTCTCTTTTATCAAATCGACCCCATGTAAATGGTGCTCGTTCAATTCAGTCCAATACAGGGGAGTTCGACACTTTCGCCCATATAATGCCTCATACGGTGCCATTTTTATACTGGACTGATAACTGTTATTATAAGAAAATTCAATCAGAGGTAAGTATTTACCCCAAATACCCTCAAACTCCAATACACAGCACCTAAGCATATCTTTCAGCATTTGAATTACTCTTTCAGATTGCCCGTCCGTCTGAGGGTGAAACGCCGTACCAAAATTTAATTTAGTACCTAAGGTATCCTGTAGCTTCTTCCAAAACCTTAAAGTAAATTAAGGATCTCTATCGGAGATTATGGACAGTGGTACGCCATGTAACTGTACTATCTTAGCAATATACAGTTCAGCCAACTTATCAAGCGAAAAATCTGTACGTACCAGAACAAATGAGTTGATTTAGTCAGTCGATCTACAACTACCCAGACTAAATCTTTCTTTCTCGGTGTCAGAGGCAGACCGGATACAAAGTCCATAGTAATTCGATCCCACTTCCACTCAGGAATCAAAATCGGCTACAATAATCCAGATGGCACTTGATGTTCCGCTTTCATTTGCTGACAGATTAGACATTTCGACACAAATTTGGAGATATCTCGTTTCATACCCAGCCACCAATATAGTCTCTTGAAGTCATTATACATTTTCACACTACCGGGGTGTATTACCATACTACTACTGTAAGCTTCATGCAGAATTTTGTCAATCAGCTCAGAATTCCTCGGTACACATAATCGATCACGGTAGATCAAACAGCCATTTGGATCGACTCGAAACTCAAAATCTTCATTCTCTAAACACTGTTTTCTTTTAGTTTGCAACTCATTGTCTACTTTCTGAGCCTCATAAATTTCTTCTAAAAATACTAGTCTAGTTCGAAATTTCGCAATCAAGGCACCATCGTCCAACATATTTAGTCTTACATTAATAGCTCGTAAGGCAAACAGAGATTTTCTACTCAAGGCATCTGCTACCACGTTAGCCTTTCCCGGATGGTAATCTATTATTAACTCATAATCTTTTAACAGTTGATAAATGCTAATTTATACATATTTTTACCTCATGTTTAGCCTATATTTTGGATGAATTATTATCAATTTAGTGAGAATTGGTGCTCTTAGTCCTTATTTTTTATATCTTATACTCAGGAGAGCATAGGGACGAGAAAAGAATAGGAAATGGACTGAAAATGAGGAAAATGGGCCAAAAATGACATAACACATGGCCCAAGGAATTACCACACGGCCGTGCCACATGAAGATTACACGGTCCAGCCCTTGACAAGCACGGGTAGGCCACACGGCTGTGCAAAATCACATGGCCTTTGTTGAAGTCACACGGGCGTGGCACACGGGCGTGTTCTAGTCGTGAGGAAGAGGAATTTCACTCGAATTGAGATACTTGGAGGCTAAGAAAGGCTCCCCAAAGCTCTATATAAAGACCCTAGGAGGCAACTCTAAGGGTGTGCTTATTTTCCCCACAAAGGGAAGCATTCTTTGCTGCCAACATAGAGAGTGGAAGTAAAGATTACTCGCAGGGAAGCTGATTGATTCATCCCAGAAGCCGGAATTCTGCAACAATATAGAGGATCTCCCTAAATTCCTTCAGGGGTTTTCGGGTTCTTTTATGTTTTGTTATTTTATTTCTTCTGAGATGTTTTCTTTCTTTATTATGAACTAAACCCCTCAAATACTTAAGGGAGATGAAACCTAAGACGAATCTTGTTATTATTTATTCTTAAGTTATATGATAAATACTTGAATTGTTCTTAATTATGTGTTCTTCATCCTTGATTTAATAGTCCTAGATATTATTTCAAGAACTAGATGTGCTTAGAGTAGAGAAGCAAAAGTCCCTGTGATAAGAGTGGATCTACCATAATTAAGCGGAGTTGCATGCAACCCTAGACATAGGGCGACATAAATCTGCCGGATTAGGGTCAAACCTAATATGGGGAACCATAGATCGAATTAATGCAACCTAGGGAGTTAATTAATAAGGGAACTTTAATTAACAACTTAGGCCTAGTTGCTCTACGCCTCGACGGAGGGTTTAGCATAAATTAGGGATCTCTACGATCAAGTCAAGTGAATAAATCGTCTAGATCAAGAACCAATAACAAGTGAAGTCTAGGTGGATTCCCCCTTAAGTATTGTCCATATCAATCAGCTTTTCCCTAAAAGTTTTCCCAATTTTACTCTTTGTGCTTTTCTTAGTTAGTTTTAGAATTAGTTTAAACAAACCCCTCTTTTATTCTTAGGCTAGATAATAGAAAGGAAGTAAGTAATAGTACTTTTGGTTCCCTTGGGTACGATAACTCAGTCTTGCCACTAAGCTATACTACTGTTCGATAGGTGCGCTTGCCTTAAACGTCGTGATATTAGTTAGTTTTGGTGTGATCAAGTTCTTTATAAATTTTATTACTTCATATCACGCGATATCAAGTTTTTTGCGCCGTTGCCGGGGAACTAAAATATTACGAACACTCAATTTCTATTATTTTAGCCATTAATATATTTATTTTTATTTATTTATTTATTTATTTATTTTTATTTTTATTTTTATTTTCTTCTTATTTTTTTCTAGGTTTTTCTAAGTTTATTTTTTATTTTTAGTTTATTTTCGTTCCTTTTTTTATTTTTCTAGGTTTTTCTAGTTTATGACTAGAAACAACCCAACAGGACCATTACTTTTTTACAAAGATTTAGAAGCTACAATTCGCAGAAATTGCAAAGAGATCAGACGAAGCCTACATTATCCAGAGCAAGAACCTGAGCACGAGACAGAACCTACAGAAGAGATGGAAGCAAATCAAAACATTCCACCACATCCAGCACTACCAGTAGAACCAGTAAACCAGGATGAAGCTCCTCGAACTATGTATGATTATGCTAAACCTAGTTTGATTGGTACTCAAACTAGCATTGTTAGACCTGCTATTACTGCTAATAATTTTGAACTAAAACCTAACACTATTCAGATGATTCAGCAGTTTGTACAATTTGATGGTTTACAGGGTGAAGATCCCAACGCTCATTAAGCAAACTTTTTGGAATTATACGATACTTTTAAAATTAATGGCGTTTCTGACGATGCTATTCGACTAAGGCTATTTCCATTCTCTCTGAGAAACAAATCCAAACAGTGGTTAAATTCTCTACCACGAGGCTCAATCACCACATGGGAACAGATGACAGAATAATTTTTACTTAAATATTTTCCTCCCGCTAAAACAGCTAAATTACGAAACGATATTTCTTCCTTTGTGTAGATGGATTTAGAAACACTCTACGATGCCTGGGAGAGATACAAGGATCTTTTGAGAAGATGTCCTCATCATGGACTACCTTTATGGCTACAAGTTCAAACCTTCCACAACGGTTTGAATCCATCCACACGACAAATGGTTGATGCAGCCGCAGGAGGAACAATTAATAATAAAACGCCAGAAGCAGCTTATGAATTTATTGAAGAAATGTCATTGAATAACTATCAGTGGCAAATCATGAGGACAAAGCTGAAAAAAGTTGCAGGAGTTTATAATATTGATGCTGTTACTATGCTTACTAATCAGGTGGAACTTTTAAATAAAAAGTTTGATAATTTTGTTGGTTCTACGCAGGTACAGCCAGTTATGCAATGCAACGCAACTCCAGGAAATATGTTCAATCCAAATTACTCCTCTTATGGACATGGCATGGAAACTCAGCAAGCCAACTATATGGGTAACAATTCTAGACTTCAAAATAACCCTTATAGTAATACTTATAATGTAGGTTGGCAGAGTCACCCCAGTTTTTCATGGGAAGGACAAGGAAATCAAAGACAACCGTCTCCTCTAGGATTGCAACAGCCACCATTCCAACAAGAGAAAAAGCCTAACTTTGAAGAGATGGTCACAAAATTTATTGCCGTATCAGAAACACGTTTCCAAAACACTGAAACTGCATTGAGGAACCAGCAGGCATCCATTCAAGGACTTGAAACTCAAATAGGCTAGCTTGCCAATCTAATCTCTAAAAAACCGCGAGGTGGGTTATCAAGCAATACTGAGACTAACCCTAAGGAGCAGCTCAATGCTGTGGATACGATAGATGATGAGGGAATAACCAAAACCAACCCAGAGCCATGCAAGGAGCCTGTGGTAAGTGAAGAAAAGAATGAGGTAAGTTACAAAGATGAGATCAATAAAGAATTTAAACCTCGTATCCCATACCCAATCGCATTAAAGAAGGACTGCACAGATGAACAATTCGGTAAGTTTCTTAAACTCTTAAAGAAATTGCATATCAACTTACCATTTGTTGAAGCAATTACGCAGATGCCGGAATACACAATTTTTAAATGAAATTCTCACAAATAAAAGGAAGCTAGAAGAACTGTCCACAGTGGAACTCAACGAGGAATGTTCAGCCATTCTCCAAAATAAACTGCCAACCAAACAGAAAGATCCAGGGAGTTTTACTATTCCTTGTTTACTTGGTAGCTTAGACGCCAAAAATGCTTTAGCTGATTTAGGGGCTAGTATAAATGTCATGCCTTATAAACTGTTTAAACAACTAGGCCTTGGAAAATCTAAGCAAACTAAGATGAGCATTCAACTGGCTGATAAAACTATTAGGTTTCCTAAGGGAATAATTAAAAATGTGCTCGTCAAAATTGACAAATTTATATTCCCAATTAACTTTGTTGTTTTAGACATTGATGAGGATAGCAATATGCCCTTAATTCTAGGGCGACCCTTTTTAGCAACTGCCAGAACAATAATTGATTTAGGAACAGGTGAACTTACACTATGTGTAGGTGATGACAAAGTTACTTTACAAGCTCAAAACACAATTAAAACTATTGATAATAATATAGTCACGAGTCCTTGTAAAAACATTGAACTCACCACCCAACCTTCTGTGCAGGATACACTTCACATAAAGGCAACCCAATCACAGACAAGTCCATCCAATGGAGAGGCACCTGAAAAGCGAACGCTTCAGATCGAGGAACTAGATGAGTGGCTGAACTATCATGAAAAACCCAAAACATGTCACACTAGCCTAGAGCATCACCAAGATAACCCTCAGGTAAAAACGTGTCAAATCAAGGTAGGGGATAAGGTACTCTTAGGGGAAGACGACCCTCGAATCGTGAATTCAAAAGAGCATACAAGTGACGTACCTTACTTCACGGTAATGAAAATTTTCCCTTATGGTACAGTAGAAATAAAACATGAGTCACTCAGCACTTTCAAGGTAAACCATACTCGACTCAAATCTTATGTTAATAATAAAATTGCAAGCAGGATAGAAGAGTATCAACTTTTCAAACCACCGTGAACAAACAAGCCTAAGAAAAGTCGAGCTTAGACTATAAACAAGCGCTTATCGGGAGGCAACTCGAGCACTAACTTAGTAACTTTTCTTCTATTTTTTTCAGTCTTTTTATACAGCAACTAACACCTTTGATGCAGGAAATTAGGACCACATGGCCTGGCACACGAGCGTGCCTAAGGCCGTGTGACATCTTAAAACAGAGACACGGTCGTGCACCCAAACCGTGCACAAACAGAGTAAATTTTTCCCAAAAGCAAGGGAGGTCGACAAATCCCCACGGCCATGCGATATGGCTGTGGCAGCCTTACGAATTCTACACGGGCTATCAACAATTTTCCACAGCCGTGCGACATGGCCGTGGCAACCCTGCAGTATCAACACGGGCTCACATAATGCCACACGCCCGTGTCCCCAAGCCGTGGCCAACACTGTCAAATTAGACACGGCCGTGTGACTACCTCTACGATCGTGTGAAAAGTGAACAAGTTCACAACAGCCGTGCAATATAGCCAACACAGACGAACCCCGAGCCACACGGGCGTGTGTCTCTGTTCTCCCATACGGTTCTATTTTTCTCATTTTTCATTTTTATTTTTTCCTTTATTAGTCTCCTTTTTATTTCAAATTTTATTTTTATTATACTTAATCCTTTTAATTCATTATAGTATTAGTATTTCTAGAACTTAGTTTATTATTTTTCTGTTATTTAAATTTCTATCTTTCATATCGGCCAAGCCCTAACGAGTAATCTCTATCAATCAAAAATTCCCACCACTAATTAATATTTCCACAGTTTCAAAAAGGAGCTCTACAGCTCATATTCAAATGGAAATGGGAACACCCTGCCACAAGTGCTGACTCTTCCTCATAAATTCATCCTAAATTTAGGAAGTTTCAATTCTCTCCCTATCTTATGATATTATACTTCTCTTGCTATTTATGTATCTTTTTACATTGAGGGCAATGTACATCTTAAGTATGAGGGGAAGCTTACTTTAAATTTTTTACATTATCTGAAAAACCCCTGAATTTTTTTTATGCTTTGTTCTCAAATAATTCTCAGTTCCCTATTAGGAATTAATTCTGATTGAGTTATGATTTCTATTGAAATGTTAAGAATCAAGATATAGGTGCTTGTACTTTGATTATTCAAACTTTAAAACATTAGGGAATCAAGCATGATAAATTAAAATTTTTAAGAACCCCCAATTTTTGCATAAGTTATTTTCCCTAATTTTAAGTATTATCTTGAGATTTGAAATTCGCAGGATTGACATCAAAAGCCATAATTCTGGTGAGATTTTTTAGCCTTTTTGAGCATACATTTTTTTCGTGCTCACTTTTATTATTGCTTTGAGTGAGTCAATACTGAATTGTTATTCTAGAACTTGCTTTGATTATACATGTCGAGACCACATCATTGATTTGATATACCGAAATGATAAAGGCACCTAGGATTTAACCCACTTACTCCACAAAAAGCCTACCTCCATAAATTAACCCCTAGTGAACCCCGTTGAGCTTGACAACCTATTCTTTGACTCACCTTCTAATTATTAACCAATAACCCATTTCTTGTTAAATCCCATTCAATTACTTTAACCCCTATTTTTGTCGAGATTTGAATAGAATTATTATCTAGCTTTACTCTCTTCTCTAGTTGCAGAATTGTAAATTTCCAAGTTATCATATTTGATTTAATCGTTCCAAAAAAAAAAGAAAAAAAGAAAAAGAAAAAAAGAGAAAAAAAAAAGAAAAAGAAAAAAAATGAGTACATACAGTAAAATTCGATTGTAAATTGTAAATAGTTCAATGAGTTTTTGCATTTTTCTATTTTCAGGCTACAAAGACAGAAATGATATTATCTTAAAAATTAGCCTTAGAATTATGTTTTAAAGTGATAGAGATTTTTCTAGCCTAAGTTCAGTCTCGATTTTAACCCTCTTTTGTAGCCTGTGACAACACCCCTAACCAAGCTACGTTATAACCCTTAAAAGACCTTTTGATCGATGTATCATATCAACCTACAGTGGTGGAGATTTGATTTTCTAGCAAGCCTATGGTAATAACTTTTCAGGTTGACTAGAGAGTGCTTAATTTTTGAACCCTAAACACTTCGAGTGGATAGAGTGAACCTTTAGTGAGGATGTCAACTCCTGTTAATTAAGATGGAGAGATAATTACTTAGGAGGAAGGAGAAAACTTATGTTTCAATGAAAAAAATTCTCAGCTTAGAGTGATTGAATCTTTAATGTTCTTTTGATTGAATTTTCATTGTACGACTACCTGTAGATTAGTTTGAAACATTATTGATAAAGATTGTAAGTTGAGAAGAATGATTCTTATTTAGGGATTGAGATTTTGCTTGAGGACAAGCAAAGGCTTAAGTATGGGGGTATTTGATAAACGCTAATTTATACATATTTTTATCTCATGTTTAGCCTATATTTTGGATGAATTATTATCAATTTAGTGAGAATTGGTGCTCTAAATCCTTATTTTTCATATCTTATACTCATGAGAGCATAGGGAAGAGAAAAGAATAGGAAATGGACTGAAAATAAGGAAAATGGGCCAAAAGTGACATAACACACGGCCCAAGGAATTACTACACGGCCGTGCCACACGGCCGTGCCACATGAAGATCACACGGTCCAGCCTTTGACAAGCACGGGTAGGCCACACGGCCATGCAAAATCACACGGCCTTTGTCGAAGTCACACGGGCGTGGCACACGGGCGTGTTCTAGTCGTGAGGAAGAGGAATTTCACTCGAATTGAGATACTTGAAGGCTAAGAAAGGCTCCCCAAAGCTCTATATAAAGACCCTAGGAGGCAACTCTAAGGGTGTGCTTATTTTCCCCACAAAGGGAAGCATTCTTTGCTGCCAACACAGAGAGTGGAAGTAAGGATTACTCGCAGAGAAGCTGATTGATTCATCCCAGAAGCCGGAATTCTATAGCAATATAGAGGATCTCCCTAAATTCCTTCAGGGGTTTTCGGGTTCTTTTATGTTTTGTTATTTTATTTCTTCTGAGATGTTTTCTTTCTTTATTATGAACTAAACCCCTCAAATACTTGAGGGGGATGAAACCTAAGACGAATCTTGTTATTATTTATTCTTGAGTTATATGATAAATACTTGAATTGTTCTTAATTATGTGTTCTTCATCCTTGATTTAATAGTCCTAGGTATTATTTCAAGAACTAGATGTGCTTAGAGCAGAGGAGCAAAAGTCCCTGTGATAAGAGTAGATCTACCATAATTAAGCGGAGTTGCATGCAACCCTAGACATAGGGCGACATAAATCTGCCGGATAAGGGTCAAACCTAATATGGGGAACCATAGATCGAATTAATGCAACCTAGGGAGTTAATTAATAAGGGAACTTTAATTAACAACTTAGGCCTAGTTGCTCTACGCCTCGACAGAGGGTTTAGCATAAATTAGGGATCTCTACGATCAAGTCAAGTGAATAAATCGTCTAGATCAAGAACCAATAACAAGTGAAGTCTAGGTGGATTCCCCCTTAAGTATTGTCCATATCAATCAGCTTTTCCCTAAAAGTTTTCCCAATTTTACTCTTTATGCTTTTCTTAGTTAGTTTTAGAATTAGTTTAAACAAACCCCTCTTTTATTCTTAGGCTAGATAATAGAAAGGAAGTAAGTAATAGTACTTTTGGTTCCCTTGGGTACGATAACTCAGTCTTGCCACTAAGCTATACTACTGTTCGATAGGTGCGCTTGCCTTAAACGTCGTGATATTAGTTAGTTTTGGTGTGATCAAGTTCTTTATAAATTTTATTGCTTCATATCACGTGATATCAACAGTTCTAGCCACCTTTTCTGACGCAAATTTAAATCTTTCTGTGTCATGACATATTTAGGCTTTTGTGATCAGTGAATACACGACATCTTTCATCATACAAATAATGTCGCCATATTTTCAGTGCAAAGACAATAGTAGCTAGCTCTAAGTCATGAGTAGGATAATTCCGTTCATGCAGTTTCAGCTGTCGAGAAGCATAGGCTATCACTTTTCCCTCTTACATCAAAACACATCCGAGTCCATTTAAAGAGGCATCACTATACACTACAAATTCTTTTCTTGACTCGGGTAGAACCAAAACCGGTGCTTCAGTCAAACATTTCTTCAATTTATCAAAACTCTGTTGACATTATTCGGTCCATTCAAACTTACTATCTTTTTACAGTAATTTAGTTATCGGCGAAGTTATCATGAAAAATCCTTCGACAAAGCGACGGTAATAGCCAGCTAAACCCAGAAAACTTCTAATCTCAGACACAGTCTCCGGAGGTTTCCATTCCAATATAGCTAAAATCTTCCCCAGATCCACTCGTATACCCTCACCAGATACAATATGCCCCAAAAATCTGACTTCTCGGGGCCAAAATTCTCTCTTGCTAAACTTAGCAAATAATTTCTTTTCCCGTAAAATCCGTCGCATGGTTCGCAAATGTTCAGCATCTTTAGACTCACTCGAAGAATAAACCAAAATATCATCTATAAAAACCACTACAAATTTATCCAAATAAGGTCAGAAAATTCGGATCATTAAGTCCATAAAGATAGCCGGAGCATTAGTCAGACCAAAGGGCATCACTAAAAATTCATAATGACCATAACGAGTTCTGAAGGCAGTTTTCGATACATCTCCCTCTTTAACCTTTAACTGGTAATACCCAGACCTCAAGTCAATCTTAGAAAATATCATAGCACCCTTCAACTGATCAAATAAATCATCAATTCTAGGCAACGGATACTTATTTTTCATAGTTACTTTGTTGAGCTGTCTGGAGTCAATGCAAAGCCTCAATAACCGATTTTTCTTCTTAACAAACAAAACCAGAGCACCTCACGGTGAAAAGCTCGGTCTTACAAACCCTCTATCGGTTAACTCTTACAACTGTACATTCAGTTCTTTCAGTTCTGCGGGTGCCATTCTGTAAGGAGCAATCGATATTGGAGCAGTACCAGGAAACAATTTTATACCAAATTCAACCTCTCTATCCAGTGTTAAACCAAGCAGTTCTTCCGGGAATACATCCACAAAACCATACACAACAAGTACAGATTCAATCTTTCTTTCAGACAATTCAGTATTCAGAACATATGCAAAATAGGCTTCACATCCTCTTTTCAAACATTTATAAGCAGACATAGCGGAAATCACAATTGGCTTCATATCAGACTTGTTCGTTTCAACACTAAGTATCTCACCATCATCACACTTCAATTCTAAAGTCTTTTGCCTACAATCTATTTTAGCATCATGCAAAGTTAACCAGTTCATTTCCAAAATGACATCGAATTCGTCAAAAGGCAACAGCATTAAATCAACGGGGAAACATTGACCATGAATCATGATGGGGCGATTTCTACAAATTTTATCAACTAACACATGCTTTCCTAACTGATTGGACACTTGTACCACATGCTCAGTAAACTCAATACACAATTTCTTATCATTAGATATTTTATTCATACACACATACGAATGCGTCAAACCAGGATCAATCAAAGTTAAAATAGTAATACCATAAACAGAAAATATACCAGTAATTACTTCAGGGGAGGACGCCTCCTTGCGAGCTCGAATAGCATATGCTCTAGCCAAAGCTCTCGCTTCAGACCTTGCAACGGTATCCTTTGTTGTGCCTTTACCATTATTCTCGGTTCCCACATTTCTTGGTGGTCTCCCTCTAGACACATTACTTGGCCTTACATTTTGTGGCTTTTCCGGCTCTTCCAACTTTGGACAGTCTTTCACAAAATGATCTTGAGATCCACAATAGAAACAAGCTCGGTTAATTACATAACATTCACCTAAATGTCTCTTTCCACAATGTCGACACTCCAGTCTATCAGACTTGACACTTCCGGCACTAGCTACCAAAGTGGACTGGATCTTAGATTCCACATATTACTTATCTCAGTCTCGTCGGGAATATCCAATAGAAACATTTGATCGAGGACTCATTTCTTTTGACCTCTTTGACTGACACTGAAATGATTTACTCATTGATCTTTTTTGGGCTTCTCTATTTTCATTTTCAACTCTCCTCTTTTCCTTACTCGAGTCTTTAGCTTTGACGGCTCTCTCGACCATTACTACAAATTCCTTAATTTCCAGAATTCTAATTAGTAGCCGTATATCTTCATTGAGCCCGTCTTCAAATCTCTTGCATAAGGCAACCTTATTATGCTACATTCTTGGGCATATTTCTCAACTTAACAAATTCACGCTCATACTCGGCTCCTTGCTTTAACTCAAGGAATTCCTTTCTTTTCTGATCAATAAAGCGCTGACTGATGTATTTCTTCCGAAATTCCTCTTGGAAGAAATTCCATGTAACCCTCTCTCTGGGTACCACTGATATCAACGTCTTCCACCAATGATAAGCTGAATCTCGTAGCAAAGATACAGCACATTTCAAACTTTCCTCAAGAGTACAAGACAGTTCATCCAACACTCTGATAGTGTTCTCTAGCCAAAACTTTGCCTTTTCTGGATCATCATTTACATTAGCTCGGAACTCTTCAGCCCCATACTTTTTGATCTTATCTACAAGAGGTTTAGACAACCGTACTGCCTTCGGTTGTTGAGGGGCTATAGGAGCATGTTGAGGTATAGGAGGGGGCGGAGGAGGTTGAGCATTCGGATTCGCCCGAATGAACTCAGTGTACCATTCACTCATCATATGGAGGAAGGCCACTCGGGCCTCCTCACCTTGACTTTGACCCGCAGGTCCAGAATCAATAGGCACTGTCCCTTAAGCGGGAACAGGCGCATTACTTTGGGCATCGTCTACCACATCATGATTAGGATCCATAATTATACAGAAAACAATTCAAAATCGTTAGGAGCCAACACACTATCAATTTCAATTTATGGCATGTATAGACAAACCATTACACTTGCCAGGTTAGTTCGAGAATCGACTAAACCGTAGCTCTGATACCAATAAAATGTAACACCCTTAACCTAAAACCGTCATCAAAATCGTGTACAGGGCATTACCAGATTTAGAGAAATAATAATAGAACTATTTCAAAAGCAGTCGTAGAATCACATGCAATTCAACTTATAATCACCCTTATCAAGGGTTTTCAAACACCTTACGGACATTAGAGACAGTTAGGATTTGAATCCTATCATATCGGACACTTAGAAAAACTTTTACTTTTAAAACACTGTCACACGCCCGTGTGACTATTGGCATGGTCGTGTCATAGGACCGTGTTGTCTTCATACGTCCGTGTTCGACAACTATGGACAAAACTATCCATTATGTCACAGTCGCTCCACACGACCGTTTGGAGGCCGTGTAGCCCACACGGTTGAGACACACGGCTGTGTCTCCCGCTGTGTGGTATATAAAATAATTTAAATCCAGGTACAGGGGAGGCAAGGTCCAGGGACACTCCCGCAGCGTCAAGCCGTGTGTCACCCACAGCCTAGGCACGCCTGTGCCTAGGGGCAAAGCCAGAACAATTTTGTAGGGGGCCTGAAGAAATTTTAATTTTTTATAGTCTATATCTTTATAAATTTTAAAGGATTAAATTGAATTTTTATAATTTTAGGGGGGCCAAAGTGCAATTTTACCTTTACTAATTTAAAATTTTTAAAAAATCTTAAGGGCCTAACTAGAAATTTTACCTTTTGGGGGGCCGGGGCCCATGCCTGCCACCCTGGATTCGCCTCTGCCTGTGCCATTTACCATTGGAGCATTCTGCCAAATCCCACATGGCCATGGCACACGCCCGTGTGCCATGCCGAGTAGGCCGTGTCAGGCTATATACCAAGCCTTGGCCTCCCTAAAAGACAATCAAGCACAAGTATAACCAAAACCAGCCAATTCAATAGTATATTAGTCAAAAGAACTTTATTTATAATCATTATCTACAAAATATCATATGAGTAACGTAACTTAGGCATACAAAAATAGCCATTTACAACCGTAGATTGTTCTATACATGCCATAAATTACACTTGAAATATGAAATATACCAAAAGAAGCTTGATAGTATGTCACGTGGCTCTGACTTTACGATCCCAATCTGACAAGATCAATATCTACAGAATAAGGGAAAAGAAAGGGCTAAGCTACAATAGCTTAGTAAGTCATATGAAATTCAAGAAATAGAACAATTCATTATATCATTTGCTTTAACATCCTAAATGTTATCACATTTCAATGTACAATCAACTTACTCTTCGTGCATATCCCACATACTAATCAGGAATATGCTTAGCAATAACATTCTCAGTATACCGTACCATTTTCAGTTCACCTGTACAACCACTTCATCACAGCAGTTAATCTAATCCCATTGAGCAATTTCAAAATATGAACTGATATACAGAGATTAGCACATAAGTGTCATACAGACATGGCAGAGCCATGAGGTAGCTGAAGCTACTTACAGTAGGGTCGCCGAAGCTACAATTAGTGCGGTAGCTGAAGCTACGAAACGGTGAGGTAGTCGAAGCTATAATCAGTAACAGTACAGAAGCTAACCACGAGCCTTCTCACACAAGCTATCAGGTGTTTGCAACACATGCAAGACTACCTAGCACCCGGGTAACTATAACAGTCAGAACAGTGGCCTCAAGTGACATGTCACCTATATCTATGTCTATTCCTACTTGCTCAATCGGGATTTACAGTCAATACAACTTTCTATATATTCAGTGGTAGTATCTAATATTCAATCACCTCACAGAGCAATTATCAATGTATCATCATAGGAACAATTATTTAAGCAGAACTAATCGAATTCACTAGAATTACATATAACTTACCTGGATGTCAAAGATTTACTTCTCAAATTTAATCGAAGATTTTCTCTTTTCCCTGATCACGAGCCCTCTCAGCCTTTTCTTGATCTAAATGCATACACATACACAGATATCAATTATTTATTTCAATACGGTCACAATTCACATTTGGGGTAAATTTCCAAATTTGCCCCTCAACTTTACAATAATTACAATTTAGTCCCATAACACAAAAATCTCAATTTCTTTATTCCAAGGACTTATAAAGCCCATTTTCACACTTATGACACAAATATTTGTTATTTCACACATTTAGGAACAATTTGTAATTTCTACAAATTAGTCCCTTTTCATGTACTTTCATTCACTTTCATCTCATAAAACATGCATATGATACTTAAAACTTCCATTATCTACCATTAGTAAGCTAAACATACTCATATCACAAATGGGTATATTTTTAAACCCCAATAACTCTTTAAAATAAGGGTAGAATCATGAAATTTAAGCTCAAATAATCATAAAAATACTAAAATAACTGAAAACAGGGCAAGATTTCACTTACAGATGAGCTTAGAAAAACAAAGAAACCCTATCCATGGAGAAGATTGGATTTTCGGCAGCATGGGTGTTTTTCATGGAGAAGATGATGTTTTATTTCATCTTATGTTGTCTTTTTCTCTTTTTGACAAAAATACCTTTAAAGCCATAACTAGTAATTAATTCTAGAAGTACCCTTTTGTGTCCATACCACTCACTAATGGTCCATTTGCTTCATAAACACTTCCAATGTCATATCATAATTCAATTAACTCCTTTACTCATCTAATAAGCACATTTCTCATTCCTTGCAATTTAGTCCACTAATTCAATTGAACACCAAATTAATAAAATTTTCAAACATTATTTTCACACTAATATTCAATCAAATAAATATTATCAAAAATTCACAAAAATTAAAATTCTCATTTTGGATTGGTGGTTACGAAACCACTATTCGGATTAACCCCTAATTTGGGTTGTCACAGAGTGTGTGTGTATGAAAAAAGGGGGGAAGAAGCACAGAAGCAAAAACGGTAAAAGGAAGGGAGAAAAGGGAAAGAAAAAGAAAAAGGGGAAACTAGAATTTTGAAGCTTTAAGTTTTAATAGGTATGTCAATCAAGTCCTTTTCTTTTAATTTTGATATCTTAAAAGCTTTAGAATAAGGTTTTGATAAAATTAAGTTGACATATTGGAACTTTATGGTTTTCAAGTATATGTTGAACTAAAAGATGAATTAGGGATTTAATTGAATAAATTTCAAGTTAGAATTGATGAAAGGATTAAATTGAGAAATAAGTTATAAGAAACAGTTTTGGACAGCAGCAGCAGTCTAACTTTGAAAAATCACCAAAAATGGTAGAAATTGAATTAGAAGTTGAGTGAGATATGGAATTAAATCTTATTGAGTCTATTTTCATATAAAAGAAACAGGACAAGTAAAGGAATCCTGTATTCTGAGATATTTATAATTTTGTAAGACTAGTTCAGAATGATTTTGGGATCCTTCGTTCTGACTTGGGAAAATCATTAAAAATTGTAAAAAAATAATTTTGGGATATAATTTATATGGTTAGATTCCTTAATGAGTCAATTTTTAGAAGAAATAAACGAGAACATCATTTGAATTCTATACAAGGAAATAGTTAAATTTTAGTAAATATTATCTAATAGCGAAACAGGGGAGACTTTAATGAGTAAACTGTATTATCTAATAGCGAAACAGGGGAGACTTTAATGAGTAAACTGTACTAATTGGCTAAACCAAAAAGTTTGAAAATTTTATGGTAAGAATATATGTGAGTCTAGTTTTAGGGAAAATTAATAGATCTTAATTTGGAGTTCTGTAGCTCAAGATAAAAATAATTTGGCAACATGACATGGATGGACAGCTTGAATATGCACATAAGTAAAAAGTGGAAATTAAAGATAATGTTACTTACAAGTGTATTATTTATACTAACGATGTGGATGGAGAGGAGGAGGAGGAAAGAAAATATATATGAATGACTTGTGTATAAATTGATCACATGCCTGCTTATAATCGATAAATGTTGAATTGGAAATGAGATAATGTTTTATTTGGAATATTTATTATGAAATTATGATTATGGTTATAATACAAAAAATCAAACTTGGGAGTTGATATGGCTAAATTTTAGTGAAAGTTGAAATTGGACTCAATAAGTGATTTGCCAATTTAGATTGTGGTTGGCAGGAAGAGTTAATGAATTGCATGGTTATAAATTATTACACATATTTGTCTGAAATACAAGGAAATGAAGGTAAATGATACATGGAAATATGAGACTATGATATATAAACATGAAATATGTTTGATGAATGAGTTTATTAGTGATTATATATATTTGTACACCTTGAGTATACTATCTGTATGAATTGGTATTTCAAATGAATTAATGAGAAAAGTTCTAATATGAAATAGTCTGAGTTCGAAATGAAAGATTATGAAATGTACTTAAATACACTAATATGTTTTCCATATGTTATTTGAGTTCATGATGTGGGAAGTAAATTTGTATGTAAGTAGTGTATCGTTTTTCATTACATTTTCATAATTTGATATAATTTATGAAATAATGTTGAATATTTGATGTAATTTGTAACACCCTATGACACTCGTCCGTCACCGGAATAGGTCATCGGGCATTAACCATCTAAACGGCTCTCAAAGCAACCACGAATTAATATAGGAGCCCTTTTTAGGTGACTAAAGTGAACGAATAAGTAGTACAAATCTTACCTAAAAAGGATTTGTATAAAACTTATGCATCTAAGTAAAGGCCGCGACATTGATTTAATCAAGCTATCATTTTAGTTCATGCATAAAAGTGGTTTACAAAAAAAAAAAAAAAATGCAATAAGTACATAAACAAAATAACCGTTTTGCTTCATTAGCATTCCAATGAATAGAATCACCATCGAATATGCACACATGAATGTGTATAAGTCTTAACCGAATATGCCATTCACTAGATCATTTCACAAACATCGATTCAATTTCGGGACTATACTATTCAAAAGAACTAGCCACTTTCGCATGGCTTTAATATTTACACAACCAAAATATATCTTGTTTCAAAAGAAGAGTTAGCCTATACATGCCATTTACTAAAGTTTAGCTAATTAGGTACCGAACGAGGCTTTGATAGTAGAGATGACTTCGAGTTTGAGATTCCCGAGACCGCAGCTGACGAACCAAAATCTATAAAACAGAAGATTCAGAGTAACAGAGTAAGCTTTTCTATGCTTAGTAAGTTCAAGTAATAAAACAATCAATCTACTAATGCAAAGATATCATTTATGTGATCATTCGTAAACGTTTCACCATAGCCGAATTTGCACATACCAAATTTAATCTTCTCCTTCTTATTTGAATGTACTAATAATCCTCGAAAATTACATACTCACAAAATTTATAATTTCACAAATATAGCAAAGTAGCCTCAGATTGTCACATTCTCTTTTAAACCATTGTTAGCACTAAACATCGCTCCTTTGTAAGATAATTTATTAGGAAATTTTTCACCATTTCGTAACGAACATACCTGGTCATTTTATCGTAGATGTCTCATTAACAGAGATTGATAAAGCTGAACTCTTACCGTTAGCCCTACGGCTCTTCGGGGTTTGCCCCGATTTTGAACTCTAGCCCTAAGGCTGTTCGGGATTTATCCCGGGTCTGAACTCTAGCCCTAAGGCTCTTCGGGATTCAACCCGGCTCTGAACTCTAGCCCTAAGGCTCTTCGGGATTCAACCCGGCTCTGAACTCTAGCCCTAAGGCTCTTCGGGATTCAACCCGGCTCTAAACTCTAGCCCTAAGGCTCTTCGGGATTCAACCCGGCTCGGAAATACAGTGGCACATAAGTCAAATTCAGCACATGAACTTATCACAAAAACATTAATCTCAAAACATCATTCTTTTGTTCACTTCACACATTACACATATCCGGACACTTTCAAGAGGTACATTCGGCCTAATTACATATAAGCAAATCTCAAACCAATTCATTTATAAAAGGGTTAAATACTTAAACTTACCTCGAACTTTTCTGTATAAATACGGGGCGGCTATTCTGTCACCTTAGCTTTCCCCTTATCCGATGCTGTCCCTCTATGTTCTTGAGCTTAAATTTTGAACTACAATGGCCGAACCTCCTTTAAACTCCAACTCTCTCTTCTTTAGTCATAAACGGCAATGGAGGATGAAAAGAAGGAAATTTTCTTTTCTAAATTATCTTTTTGATTTTATGTATTAATAAAATAATGAATTTAACACATAAACAATATAAAAATAATTTTAACATCATCATTGCCGTCCACTAAAGTGGAAATGGGCAATTAGACATGCAAAGACATCACTTTGTATGTTTATACTTTTTAGTCACTTTAATTCTTACCTACTATAATTTCAAAGTTCAACATTTAAGCCCTCTTTAAGCAATTAATCATTTTAAAGGTCAAATTTTCACAAAATTTTTTTTTATAACCCCTACTAAAACGCATATCAACAATCCAACTAACATCATTAATAAAAATTTCTGATTCGGTTTAGCAGTCCCGAAACTGCTTCCCGACTAAGGTCGAACTAGGGCTGTCACAACTCCCTCCCCCTAAAAGAAAGATTTTCGTCCCCGAAAATCTTACCCGAAAATAGAGTTGGATATCGTTCTTTCATAGCATTCTCGGACTCCCAAGTTGCTTCCTCGATCCCATGCTTGAGCCATAGCACTTTTACTAATGGAACTTTTTTTGTTTCGTAATTCTCTAACCTCTCGAGCTAAAATACGGATAGGTTCTTCCTCATAACTCAAATTAGGTTGAATTTCAACCTCGGACGGATTTAGTACATGCGAAGGATCGGATCTATACCGACGGAGCATCGATACATGAAAAACATTGTGAATCTTTTCAAGTTCAGAAGGTAACATCAATCTATAAGCAACCGGTCCAACCCGCTCTGATATCTCATACGGTCCGATGAATCTCGGGCTCAGCTTGCCTTTACGGCCAAAACGGAGTATCTTTTTCCACGGTGAAACTTTCAAAAACACCTTATCACCCACTTGATATTCGATGTCTTTTCGCTTTAAGTCTGCGTACGATTTCTGACGATCGGATGCCATTTTCAAACTGTCGCGAATTATCTTCACTTTCTGCTCGGCTTCTCTGACTAAATCAACTCCGATAATCTTATCTTCACTAAGCTCGTTCCAAAATAGAGGTGTACAGCACTTACGACCGTAAAGAGCTTCGTAAGGTGCCATCTGAATACTGGTCTAAAAGCTGTTATTATACGCGAATTCAACCAAAGGTATATATTTCTCCCACGAGCCGCTAAATTCGAGGATGCAACATCTCAACATGTCCTCGAGTATCTGAATAACCCGTTCAGATTGACCATCCGTTTGCGGATGAAAAGCGGTGCTGAAATGGAGCTTAGTACCCAGAGCTTCATGCAGCTTCTTCCAAAATTTAGAAGTAAACCGAGGGTCTCGATCAGAAACAATAGAAGTCGGCACCCCATGCAATCGCACAATCTGAGAGACGTATAATTCCGCTAACTTATCAAGCGAATAGTCAGTGCGAATAGGAATGAAATGGGCCGATTTCGTTAATCGATCAACAACAACCCAGATAGAGTCCTTCTTGCTCGGAGTCAACGGCAAACCTGACACAAAGTCCATCGTAACGCGATCCCATTTCCACTCAGGTATCAAAATTGGTTGAAGTAACCCCGACGGCACTTGATGTTCAGCTTTTACTTGCTGACATACTAAGCATTTAGATGCAAAATCAGAGATGTCTCGTTTCATGCCGTGCCACCAATACTGATGCTTCAAGTCGTTATACATTTTCGTACTGCCCGGATGGATCGACATGCGGCTACTATGTGCTTCTTTTAAAATCATCGAAACTAACTCTGACTTTTTCGGCACACACACTCGGTCTTTAAACCTCAAACAATCATTTTCGTCGACCCGAAATGCGGAATCCACAGTTGACTCACACTGAACTCGTTTGGCAACTAAATCATCATCGGCTTTCTGGGCCTCACTAATCTGTTGAAGCAGCATAGGTCTTGCTACCAATTCGGCAATCAACACACCATCTCCTGACATCGCCAGCTTCACGTTCATAGCTCGCAAGGAAAATAAGGATTTTCGGCTAAGGGCATCTGCAACTACGTTAGCTTTCCCCGGGTGATAATCGATAACAAGCTCATAATCTTTTAGCAATTCTAGCCACCGCCTTTGTCTCAAGTTTAAATCTTTTTGAGTCATTAGATACTTAAGACTTTTGTGATCGGAAAAGATGTGACATTTCTCACCGAACAAATAATGTCGCCAAATCTTCAGGGCAAAAACAATAGCGGCTAGTTCAAGGTCATGAGTCGGATAATTTCGTTCGTGCGGCTTCAACTGTCTCGAAGCATAAGCAATAACCCGGCCTTCTTGCATCAATACGCAGCCCAAACCGTTCAAAGACGCATCACTATAAACTACAAATTCTTTACCCGTTTCTGGCTGAACCAACACAGGCGCTTCCGTCAAAAGGGTTTTCAGCTGGTCGAAGCTTTCCTGACATTTATTCGACCACTCGAACTTGACATCCTTCTGCAGCAGTTTCGTTAATGGAGTCGCAATCATCGAAAAACCCTTGACGAAACGTCGGTAATAACCAGCAAGTCCTAAAAAGCTTCGAACTTCGGTAATGTTTTTAGAGGGTTTCCAGTCGAGGATAGCTGAAATTTTGTTCGGATCCACTCGAATACCCGAAGCAGATACTATATGGCCCAAGAAACCGACTTCATGCAACCAAAATTCGCACTTACTAAACTTCGCATACAATTGGTTATCCCTCAAAGTCTGAAGTACCAGTCTCAAATGCTCGGTATGCTCTGACTCATCACGAGAATAGATCAAAATATCGTCGATGAACACTACTACGAAACGATCCAAAAACGGCCTAAATACCCGATTCATTAAATCCATGAATACTGCGGGGGCATTGGTGAGTCCAAACGGCATCACTAGAAACTCATAGTGACCGTATCTCGTTCTAAATGCTGTCTTCGGTACGTCCGAATCTCTAACTCTCAACTGATAATAGCCGGATCGTAAGTCAATCTTCGAAAATACTGAGGCTCCTCTCAACTGATCGAATAAGTCATCAATTCGGGGCAATGGGTACTTATTCTTTACCGTGGCTTTATTCAGCTGTCGATAATCGATGCACATTCTCACAGTCCCGTCTTTCTTTTTCACAAACAAAACCGGTGCACCCCAAGGCGAAAAACTAGGTCGCGCAAAGCCTCTATCCGTCAACTCTTGTAGCTGAGATTTTAATTCCTTTAATTCGGTAGGTGCCATACGATACGGGGCAATCGAAATCGGCGTCGTACCTGGAATCAACTCTATACCGAACTCGACCTCTCTTACAGGCGGCAATCCCGGTAATTCTTCGGGAAAGACATCTGGAAACTCGCAGACCACGGGCACCGCCCCAAGTTCTCGGTCGGGAACTTTGTTATCTAACACATAGGCTAAATACGCTTCATAATCTTTCCTCATGTATTTCTGAGCTGACATGGTCGAAATTATTGTAGATGGCCCACTTAGATCAATGGACTCAATTTGGATTATTTCGTTATTCGAACATCGCAATTTAATAATTTTCTTCTTACAAATAACTATCGCGTCATGAACGGTCAACCAGTCCATTCCAAGAATAATGTCAAATTCGTCGAATGGTAGAAGCATCAAATCCGCCGGAAAACAGTAATCTCGAACTATTAACGGGCATTTCTTGCATACTTTATCAACCAAAACACAACGACCCAAAGGGTTCGACACTCGAATTACAAATTCAGTAGACTCAACAGGAAAAGTCTTACTGGAAGCTAAAGTTTCACACACATATGAATGGGTCGAACCAGGATCAATCAGGGCAATAACATCAGTATTAAAGAGGGTGAAAATACCAGTAATAACATCCGGAGAAGAAGCTTCCTCACGGGCACGGATGGCGTACGCTCTGGCAGGTGCACGAGCCTCGGATCTAACCGCAGTGTCTCTAGTCCCTCTCTGACTGCCGCTAATATTTCCACCTCGCCGCGGTGGTCTTCCCCGTGAAACTGCGCCACTAGGTCTCTGAGTCGAATCAGGAGTGCGTTCATCATTTCTCGGGCAATCTTTAATAAAATGGTCCGCAGAACCACATCGGAAACAGGAGCGGTCACGGTGCCTACAACTCCCCGGATGCCATTTACCACAATAGTTGCAATCCAGTCTATCCCGACGTTCATTTCCGACACTGGCAATAGAAGTGGTCCGCGAACTCGCAGAAGGTCGAGTACGTTCAAATCTAGAAAAGCTCGATGTATTTTTAGATCGACCCATGTCATCTCTAGTCTTTTTGGATGCTTGTTGAACAGGTTTCCCCGCGGACCTCTTACGAAACTCCCTATCTCCACCTTCGGCTTTTCTTTTCTCATTACTGAGTTCTTCAGCTTTACAAGCCCGCTCGACTAGTATGACAAACTCCTTAATCTCCAGAATCCCCACCAGCAATCTGATATCTTCATTTAATCCATCCTCAAAACGCTTACACATGGTGGCTTCAGAGGATACACATTCGCGAGCATAGCGGCTGAGGCGTACAAACTCTCTCTCATAGTCGGCCACTGACATCTGACCTTGTTTGAGTTCTAGAAATTCTTTCCGTTTTTGATCGATGAATCTCTGGCTGATGTACTTTTTACGAAATTCGGTTTGGAAGAATTCCCAATTGACCCGTTCCTTCGGGACAACAGAAATCAGAGTATTCCACCAGTAGTAGGCAGCGTCACGTAACAGAGACACCGCACATTTAAGACACTCCTCGGGTGTGCAGGACAGTTCATCGAACACTCGGATGGTATTGTCGAGCCAAAACTCGGCCCGCTCGGCATCGTCACTGGGGTAGCCCGGAACTCTTCGGCCCCATATTTTCTAATTTTGTCAACAGGGGGCCTACTCGATCTCACAGGATCGGTCACAGGAGGGGTTGTGAAGGTCAGAAACGGAGTATTCGGGGGCGGAGGTTGTGGAACAGCCGGGTTCGATCTAGCGAATTGAGCGAACCAGTCACTCATCATCGCATAAAAAGCTGGTCTAATATCATCATCTCGATGACCGACATTTGGCTGAGAGTCTGGTGGCGCTGTCCCTTGCGCGGGGGCAGGAGCTACACTCTCTACATCGTCCGCTACGGTTCGGTCAGGTTCGGGATCCATTCTATACCAAGAATCACATATCAGATATTATAAGTCATCTCACTATCAAATTTACACTAAACGGCATGTATAGCTAGACTCATACTTACTACGGTAGTCCGAGAATCGACTAAACCGTGGCTCTGATACCAATAAAATTGTAACACCCTATGACACTCGTCCGTCACCGGAATAGGTCATCAGGCATTAACCATCTAAACGGCTCTCAAAGCAACCACGAATTAATATAGGAGCCCTTTTTAGGTGACTAAAGTGAACGAATAAGTAGTACAAATCTTACCTAAAAAGGATTTGTATAAAACTTATGCATCTAAGTAAAGGCCACGACATTGATTTAATCAAGCTATCATTTTAGTTCATGCATAAAAGTGGTTTACAAAAAAAAAATGCAATAAGTACATAAACAAAATAACCGTTTTGCTTCATTAGCATTCCAATGAATAGAATCACCATCGAATATGCACACATGAATGTGTATAAGTCTTAACCGAATATGCCATTCACTAGATCATTTCACAAACATCGATTCAATTTCGGGACTATACTATTCAAAAGAACTAGCCACTTTCGCATGGCTTTAATATTTACACAACCAAAATATATCTTGTTTCAAAAGAAGAGTTAGCCTATACATGCCATTTACTAAAGTTTAGCTAATTAGGTACCGAACGAGGCTTTGATAGTAGAGATGACTTCGAGTTTGAGATTCCCGAGACCGCAGCTGACGAACCAAAATCTATAAAACAGAAGATTCAGAGTAACAGAGTAAGCTTTTCTATGCTTAGTAAGTTCAAGTAATAAAACAATCAATCTACTAATGCAAAGATATCATTTATGTGATCATTCGTAAACGTTTCACCATAGCCGAATTTGCAAATACCAAATTTAATCTTCTCCTTCTTATTTGAATGTACTAATAATCCCCGAAAATTACATACTCACAAAATTTATAATTTCACAAATATAGCAAAGTAGCCTCAGATTGTCACATTCTCTTTTAAACCATTGTTAGCACTAAACATCGCTCCTTTGTAAGATAATTTATTAGGAAATTTTTCACCATTTCGTAACGAACATACCTGGTCATTTTATCGTAGATGTCTCATTAACAGAGATTGATAAAGCTGAACTCTTACCGTTAGCCCTACGGCTCTTCGGGGTTTGCCCCGATTTTGAACTCTAGCCCTAAGGCTGTTCGGGATTTATCCCGGGTCTGAACTCTAGCCCTAAGGCTCTTCGGGATTCAACCCGGCTCTGAACTCTAGCCCTAAGGCTCTTCGGGATTCAACCCGGCTCTGAACTCTAGCCCTAAGGCTCTTCGGGATTCAACCCGGCTCTAAACTCTAGCCCTAAGGCTCTTCGGGATTCAACCCGGCTCGGAAATACAGTGGCACATAAGTCAAATTCAGCACATGAACTTATCACAAAAACATTAATCTCAAAACATCATTCTTTTGTTCACTTCACACATTACACATATCCGGACACTTTCAAGAGGTACATTCGGCCTAATTACATATAAGCAAATCTCAAACCAATTCATTTATAAAAGGGTTAAATACTTAAACTTACCTCGAACTTTTCTGTATAAATACGGGGCGGCTATTCTGTCACCTTAGCTTTCCCCTTATCCGATGCTGTCCCTCTATGTTCTTGAGCTTAAATTTTGAACTACAATGGCCGAACCTCCTTTAAACTCCAACTCTCTCTTCTTTAGTCATAAACGGCAATGGAGGATGAAAAGAAGGAAATTTTCTTTTCTAAATTATCTTTTTGATTTTATGTATTAATAAAATAATGAATTTAACACATAAACAATATAAAAATAATTTTAACATCATCATTGCCGTCCACTAAAGTGGAAATGGGCAATTAGACATGCAAAGACATCACTTTGTATGTTTATACTTTTTAGTCACTTTAATTCTTACCTACTATAATTTCAAAGTTCAACATTTAAGCCCTCTTTAAGCAATTAATCATTTTAAAGGTCAAATTTTCACAAAATTTTTTTTATAACCCCTACTAAAACGCATATCAACAATCCAACTAACATCATTAATAAAAATTTCTGATTCGGTTTAGCAGTCCCGAAACCGCTTCCCGACTAAGGTCGAACTAGGGCTGTCACATAATTTCTCAGTTGAACATTAGGAATAGAAAATGGATACGAGGGACTTGTGTGGAAATCTAAGTGATAAAGTCCATGGCATCTAAGTGAAATAAGTCCATGGCATTGTGTTAAATGCGACTAGCTCAAGAATGAACCTACGTGATTTATGTGAAATGAAGTAGTTTTGGCTACAAATGTGGCACATGTAAAATGTCCCAATGTACCCATTATTATTCCGATGTGTTCAACAGGATTGAATTAAAACGACTAAATGAAAATGAATGTAATTTTGATAATTATGATATTTCGAATGGTTTAATGAATAAAGTTCCGACATGGAATAATCTGAGCATGAGATAATTAATTATGAAATTAAACTTGAAATACATGTAAATCATATTTATTTGATATATTGAAATACGACATGGAAAACACATGCATGTGAAACTTACCAGATAATTATGCATATTCAGGATTATGAATTGTTACAACAAATTCATGAAAATGATGGTACATGAAATATTGATACAATGAATTGAATGATTTATGTTTATGATGAAACAGCAAGAGAATGATATACATCATGATATGTAAATATGTGACTATCTCTAATACGTGATATATGAAAATTATGTAAATTGTGATGAGCAATGAACTCAAACATAATATGTTGATACAATAAGTTTATCAATGTTGAATTTATAGGAAATATGATCAAGTATATTAACAAGTGTTATTGTTGTTGTTGTTGACGCTTAGACAAGTGTCTAATTACTTGTTAAACGATAAAATGTTTATTATATAATGTGTTGAAAGTGTAAGTACTGAAATGAAAATATATATTATGTTCGTGGAAGAGTGGTAAGTTTTAAGTTGTGAAATTCTCTTATAAAACAGATTATCTGAATTTGTTCTAAAAATTTTGGTAATGTCTCGGAACCCTATTTTGATGACAGATTCGGGTTAGGGATGTTACAATACATGATTGAGTTGAGAGAGCAAATGGTGAATAATTGAAAGATTTTAATTTGGGCATAAATTTTATGCCTCGATTTAGTACGATTGTACCTGTTTTGCTCTGGTAATGCTTTGTATCCTGTTCTGGCGTTGAACACAGGTAAGGGGTGTTACAAGTTGAATCTATTTTGCCATGACAATGTAACTATTATGTATTCTTTGTCTATGATGAGTACAATCTATACTTATGATGTTTGATGATGAGCTTAGATTCTTCAATACACCTAGAACATGTGACAGTGGATTGGTGAATTTAGCTTAGGATTGGTTGCTTGAAAGATTAATTCCTAAAAATGAGATGTCCTATACTCAGTTTTTTAGGGTTATAATAAGTATTTTTTAATGAACTTAAGGACTTCTGAATCCAAATTTAGTCAATTTTCCTTGGCATTAAATAAAGGATAGTAGGCACTATAATGGTTAGAATTTCTGAGTAAGTCAATACTACTTGGTTTGCCCCATCGTGATGTTGACTAAAAAGGTGAGTTTAGGTAAGAATGTGTAATAGAAAGTAAATAAATTAGGGGCACTCCACTGTAGTAACATGCTGAGTAGCTATGGAGATAGTTGTTTGCTCCATCTATCTTCTATGTCAAAAGCCTTAGCTTCAAGAGTGATTTCAGTTTAAATCGTGACATGATTGAGTACTAGGTAATTCGATGTATGCTTCATTATGATTATAAAGTCAAAGAATTTTGTGAAATTTCACATCACCTAATATGCATATATTTTATATAAAAAAATAGAAATTAGCTTGTACAAGTATGCTTAGAGAATGAGTGACCTGAGTTTAGGTAACAAATAAACTAATAAATAAACTGAGTAAGCTAGGAGATATTTGCTATGGCCAAAACATATATGAAACTAAGAAAATCTTGTTTTTAGAGAGCAATTTTCTAGACTACCTTTGTTAAATTAAACCATTGAAACTCAAACAAGTTTTTAACGAGAGAATATGGCGAGAACTGTTGTATGCATTGGTCTTCAAATAGATTGATAGTACAAAATGGGTACATGCACTAGCAATACTGCTGCAATCATGCATTCATGCATATTTTGCTTGAGGACAAGCAATAACTCAGGTTTGGGGGTGTGCTAACTCTTGAGAAGAATTATATTTCATGATATTAGACCTAGCTAATTGTTTGTACTTAGGTATACTTAATGGAATTTTAGTATTACTACTTTTTGCATTAGAAGCTTGGAATGTGTAATGCCCCAAAATTTTAATTTTTGTCTTGTGAATGTGAAACATAAATAATTATCTGCTTCAGTGGTTATGTGTTCTTGGTGTGTGTGTGAGGTCCCAAGTTCAAGCCATGACTTGGGAAAATTTTTGAATTTTTATGAATAAGCTCTATCTTTGGTTAGTGGGCTTTTAAGTAAAAGTTGGTAAATAATTAACAGAATGGGCCTGCTAGTCTAGAGGTTGAGGGAGTGTTAGTTTGCTTTGGAGGATTTGTATTCGAGTTTTCACGTTAACAAGGGGATTATAATTTTTGCTCTGGTTATGGATAGAGTTCTAGTGACTTGGGACTCTAAGAAGTGGTTTGTTAGTGGAGTAGTAGAGGAAATTAGGGGAAATTCTGTCAGTTTTTTAGTTTTCTTACAAATATTTCTCTTCCACTGACGTCTTCTCCCTGTTTTCCCTTCTAATTTTCAGCTTTCCATACCTTGTTTTCATCAATCATTTCCCTTTTTTTGCCGTTTTATACGGTTACCTCTTCTGTTGCCATCACGTGGCATTTTGATAGTTTGTTATCGTTGGTGCATTAGCGGTAAGTGTGGTAAGTACTGTTTTTGTTTTGGGTCATTGAATCGTTGATTAAAGGAATTATTTTGTGTTTAGGAGAAGGTTGTGAGGCTGGAAATCACACTTTATCAAGTTGAGTTAGGGTTGAGTTTATTTTGATATTGGCAAGTCAATTATGCATACTTGGGATTCTTCGATTTAGACTCATTTTTCGTTTCTAAAATGGTGCAATATTCTAGCTTCAGGTTTCAGAAGGCTTGGGAATCATTTTGGCATCAACCGAAACCAAATGTGTACCCAAAAACACAGAAAACAGGGTTTCAGCAAAAGTAGAAAACCCCACTATCAATTCTACAAGGGCATGTGGTCCCCCGTGTGGTAGGCTGTGTGCTAAGACACGAGAGTGTGATTGACGAGGCCAGGCCACACGCGAAGGACACGGCCGTGTTGACAAACGAGCTAAACTGTTTTGGGCCGTGTGGGCTACATGGGCGTGTGGGTCCACACAAGTAATCCACACGAGCATGTGGGATTTTAGGCTAGGCCATGTGATCCACACCACCAAGGCCTATTTGGACTGTGTAGGCCCACCCGGGCAGGCCATATGGGCTTTTAAGCCCATTTTTACTGAATTGTTTGCTAAGGTTGCACGGATTGCCCAAGTCGACTGTGAATCTACTGTAGGGTCGGTAAGCACTATTTAGACCCTTAACTATGTGAATTGAATAAATAATGATTGGACTGAGCATGATAAACTGTATGCCTGTATACTTGTTTATTGATATGTATATGTTTACTGATAGTTGCATGAAAGCATGACATCTATTTATATGCTGCATTGCATTGGGTTGGGTTATTTATATTTGGAGGAAGTGTATTGAAAGGCTCTTAAGCCTATTATATGGCAGCTCAGCTGCAAATTACTGTTTATGTGTCGCATTCGATACTACTTGGAGTGTAGGGATGGGTGGGTGATTTAATCCCCACATGGAGTGTAGGAGTTGACGGAGATGGTGTGTAGAGGTTGGTTGGGTAGGACTTTGCTACTGAATACTCTATATCTGTTACTAATACTGTGATGGGCTAAAGCCCTTGTGTATACTGATGTAGACTGAATTGGGCTAAGGCCAAACTACTACTGATACTGATAAGGGCTTAAGCCCACACTGTTTTGACTGTGCATTATGTTTACTATTTGTTTGTTTTCTACAGGATTACACGCTGAGTTTACGTAAACTCACCCCTCTCCATTTAATGTGCATAGGTAATCCCCATACCTAGATGGATTGGTACGGTGGAGGACTCGACGGTGACCATAGTTTTGAACTTCATAGTTTTTAATTTATTACTTGGGTTATATTATTATTTTTTGGTTATTTTGATGTAATTTTTGGAATTTTTTGGGGACTTGTGCTTACATTTAGGCTTTTATTTTATTATTTTATGAATTTATAACTGTTAGTCGTAGGAAATTTGGTTTTCAAAAAGTGAAAGTATTTTCTAAACTCACGATCACATAAACTATTTTTAGAAAAGCTTTTGGAACAGGAGGTGTTTTAAAACAAATAGTTCAAATGAGTAAAATGTTCTCTTTTTGAACTAATAGGAGTTAAGAAAGATAATAACATGGAAATGATTTTATCACAACAACTTGGTTTTCATGAAATTATCATGTGACATTGCCAGATTTGACCATAACGTATAGGCTGAGTTTGGGGTGTTACATTTAGTGGTATTAGAGCCAGGTTGCAAAACTTAGTTGTGGATTATGGGTTTTAAATTCTAGTTTTGAAGAACTAGCTATTAAATGATTGAAAATGTTTTTACTGAGTAAGTGGTACACTGAGTCTTCGACGCCAATCTTGTAAGTATTCTAAAACTTATATATATGCTTAAATTGAAAATGCTATGATATTCTAAAACTACTATAGGTAGTGTACTGTGAAAATACATTAGTTAGTATATACTGAAATTGTAGTAAGACTGAAACTATAGTAAATTGCTATAGACTGCGACATACGAGAACAAACTCTGAATTACTGATACTGTTCCATAAAACACCTGGTAATGAATATTGAACTATAACTGATTCATAAAATTCTTAATACAGATAAACTTGATTAGATATGAGCAGATAGGTATCTACAAATGGGGTACTAGAGGCCATGGTAGATGCCGTAGAGGGAATCAAGCTGAGTCCTCGTCATCTGGTAACATACCACATTTGGACACGAGTGAGACCCCAATATCACGTACCACTGAGACTGGGTCTCAAAAGCGTATGGTTGGGGATGACGCATTGTCCTAGGCTGTGTTAAGGATTTTAGAGATGGTCGCTGGGCCCAACACTGGATTTGGGGGTCGAAGGTCGGCTACGGAATGATTTTGGTCCAAAGAAGCTGAGCTTTTTAAGGTGTCACTAGAGTCGCCCCTAATGTGGCCGAGTACTGGATTGAGGCAACGGAGAGGATCATGGATGATCTAGATTGCACCCACAAGAAGAAATTAAAGGGTGCAGTCTCTCTGCTGCGTGATGAGGCATATTAGGGGTGGCTTACTGTTAAGGAGGGCACTCAGCCCGTACGTCTAACCTGGGAGTTCTTTAAGACTACTTTCCAGGGGAAATATGTGGGAGCCAATTATGTGGACGCCCGTAGGAGGGAGTTTCTGAGTCTGACACAGGGAGATCGATTAGTGGCCGAGTATGAGGTTGAGTTTCTAAGACTGAGCCGTTATGCTCGAGGTATGTTGGCATCGAAGTATTAGCGATGTGTCCACTTTAAGGATGGCCTCAGGGATAATCTAAGGGTTCTAATAGCTCCGCAGAGGAAGCGTCATTTTTTTGCACTGGTCAAGAAGGTGAAGATCACCGAGGAGGTTAAGTGCACTAAGCACCAAAACCGTGACATAGAGAGAGGTAGGAATAAGAGGGATTCAGAGCCTTCAAGTTCTGTATAGAGGTCAAAAAAATACCAGAGCTAATGGGCTAGTTAGAGCTGGGCCCCCTGTTGCCCCTACTAGGATGCTGCCTTGTGGGGATTATTGATAAACTATAAATTATACATATTTCTATCCCACATTTAGCACATTTATGGATGAATTATCATTGAATTTGTGGAATTTGATGCTCCTAATCCTTTAATTTTATGTTTTATACTTAGGTGAGCATAAGGAAGAGAAAAGAGCAAGGAAAGGGCCAAAAATGGGCAAATTAGGCCCAAATCAATAATCAACACGGCTGGGGTTCAAGACACGGGCAACCCACACAGTCGTGCCACATTAACAGGCTTGAACACAGCCTAAACTTGACTTGTAACACCTCAAACCTGGCCTGGATGTTATGGCCAGATCCAGTGTGTCACATGAACCTATAACTAAGTTATTGACCTTTTGTTTTTTTGTAAATTAAGTGATATTTTATTGCAACGGCAGGTTAAGGAAAAAGTCATTAGGTTAAGTCTTTAGGTTACTCATTAGTTGAATTTATTGAGTTTTGAAAACGTTCTTAGGATTTTGAAAACCAGCGAAGCCTAAACTAGCAGTTCAACAAAGTATAAATTAAACCATTAAAGAAGAAAACCAATAAGGAAATTTAAAGAACGGCCTTATTACAACTTAAAACCCAAATAATAAAGTGACTTATTAAATATAACTAACTGAGTTAAAAACCAATTTGGAAGATGGTATGGCCATTTCGAATCTCTCGCAGCTCCAAGCCCACTATGGTTAAGGGTTACCTGCAGAGATGAAAATTAGGGTGAGTTTGGTAACTCAGTGTGTAACATAATCTCAACCATAGACCCAAACAGATTAGGCCTCAGAATCAAATTTCATTGGGCCTTGGCCCATTACAGAAATCAGGTTAAGCCCATAGGCCCATAACAGATACAGATCAGATATATAAAATGCAAACAGAAAACCCAACCCAGATCCATCCATAACACCCCCGTACCAGCCATACACCATGTGGGGAGACTACTCGACCTACCCAATCGCTACACACCACAGAGATTTGCAGCGAGGCTGCCAGACATTGTGACGAGGTCACCAGATATAGATATTGTGGCAAAGCCACCAGAACAGATGTATATGTCGCGAGGTCACCAGAACAGATATATATGTGGCGAGGCGACCAGATTGCAGCGAGGCTGCCAGAACGCTTCCTTCATCATAAACGCAAACTCCATGCAACAGGCATACTTGTTATGACATATAACAATCAGAATCTCATGCATCAGATATACATATATATGAAATATAACATACAGAAGCATATTATCATACATTTCATACAGGATGAACCCTAGGGGTATAATGGTCATTTTTGCACTTAAGGGTATAATGGTAATTTCCATACTTAGGGGTATTTTTGTCCTTTTTTAGATTTTTAAGGATTTTATGCATGTCCAAGTAATTATTAGCCCATTTATGCTTACAGAAGTCCATTTAATCTTGGTTTCCAGTTTTGCCCTTTTTAGTCCAAAACCCCTAATTGGGCCTTACTGAGTCCATCAATGTCTTAAGCCCGTTAAATCTAATTTTAAAGTTCAGATTGTTAATTTTAGCTAGTTTATTCTCAACATACCGCCAGAATGCCTTAATGACAATTTTTACTGGCATGGGCTCGGAAGCCCATTGGGCCCATCTTTGGCCTATCAAGCCCAACTTACCAAGACATTTGGAATTGCACACTTTGCAATTCTATCACCACTGATTCTAAGTTTAGCCACCACAGGGTAAACGGTTACTCACAGATCCTCCTAAGACCGACTTTTCGGTCACTTCTGGTCAGTTTTCGATTACTTTTCAGTCTTTACGGCCTTTTCCGTTCTAGTCTATAGCGGAGATATGGTACATGCCTGTTAACTGTTGAAGTGATGACGAGAACCACGTACGGAACCCTACAGTTGATCACTAAAGTGTTAGCCTAACAATTGACAACCAATAAGCCATAATCCCCTTACTATAATCGGCCAACATGGCTTAAGCCATTAAAATCTTACCCTTTTGTCGATTATGGACTAGATCCCGATGTCCAACCGAGTTAGTCTCCAAGGCCCCTTGATACACATCCCTTTTTCCTACACTAGCGCATACGAACAGAAGAAAAGCCAAAAGGCCCTTAGCCTAGAAACGTTAGCCTCCCCCTAAGTGGTTTCGGCTTCTTACCTTGAATTAAGATAACAAATGAAGAAAAGTCTCAAAACACTTACCAATAACTTCACACGAAGAACCCTGCTCACTTGCTTCTATCCGACTAAATCTATACTAGATCTATAATAGATCTAGCCCTAACAACAATAAGAATGGCCTAGAGGGGTTTCGGCTTTGAATGGTCTAAAAGGAGATGCTTTCGGCTTTTGGATATGTGGTATGGCATCCTTGTCGTTTCAATCAATAAAATAGGTGGCGTGAATCGGCAAATAAAAGGAATGAAGGAATAGGGGTTCGGCTTATGGAAAGGTTTAGGAGAAAGAAGAGTGAGAGTAATCAATTTTGACAAAGAGCTATCGGCATAGAGGTTTCGGTCAAAAGTCTGTCGACAAAGGGTTGAAGAAAAGAAGTAGAAGAAAGCTTTGTTTGATTCGGCAAGGAAAGAAGACAACAGTGTAGGTTTCGGTTTATGAGTGCGAGATGAGAAGAAGATAAAAATAGAAGAAGAAGAACAAAAGTGTTTTCGGTCAAAAGTAAAAGAAATCGGCAGGAGGTCTTTTGGGGTGTGAGATTCGGCTACTTGGTTAGAAAAGAAGAAAAGAGTGACCCCTAATTTACTAAACAGAATTGGCAGAAGAGAGGACCTACTAGTCTAAAGAAATCGACACCAAAAAGAGACCCTAATACCGATTGCCTTACCTATGTTGCTTACCGAATTCGCACCATAGAGAGTCCCTTGGCCGGCCATTTCATTCAAATTCAAAAAGCTCCTAAACTCCCTCCTTGATTTACTCACTTGACCGATTCAAACTTCTCCCCAAGCAAAGTTTTACTCTGCTTCAAACTCTTACCTGCTCCTTGCACAAAAATAAAACGCCACCCTTGCATACTCTTGGACTTGAACCTTGGCCCTCCTTCAAGCTCCACACGCCACATTTTTAGGAGACTAGTGGTGTCACTTAGCCACTCTACCAAGGCTCCTTTTGTGGTATATTCCACGCATAATTTCTTAAGACACTTACTTCCAAAGGCCCCCTATCTTCTAAGTGAAAATCTAAAATTTTCCCGAGGTTTAACCAACACCTGGGCCTTCCATAGGCCTATTAATACTCCCCAAAAAAGAATTACACACCCAAATACCAGAGTTCAAACATTTTGTCAGATGAACAACAATCCAAGAGAGACCCGAAAATTAGGGCGTTACAACTCTACCCTCCTTAAAGAAATTTCGTCCTCGAAATTTACCTTATTCGAACAGCTGTGGGTACTGTTGACGCGTTGACTCCTCTGGTTCCCAAGTAGCTTCCCCTTTGCCATGATTACACCAAAGTACCTTTACTAATGGAACCGACTTTCTCCTTAGAACCTTCACGTCTCGATCTAGAATCTGCACAGGCTCTTCCTCGAAAGTCAAATCAGGCTGTACTTCAACTTCTGCAACTGGTGGGATGTGAGTAGGGTCAGAATGATATCGTCTTAACATGGATACATGAAACACATCATGAATCCTATTTAGTTCTGGTGGTAACTCCAACTGATAAGCCACTGAACCTACTCGCTTAAGAACCAGATAAGGCCCAATGAACCGCAGACTCAACTTGCCTTTCTTACCAAATCTCAATATCTTCTTCTAGGGCGAAACCTTCAAAAAGACCATGTCACGCACTGAATACTCAATCTCCTTGAGCCTTAAATCTGCATAAGACTTCTGCCGATCAGATGCCTCTTTTAACCGATCCCTAATCACTTTGACCTTCTCTTCAGTCTCTACTACCAACTCAGGTCCAAGAACTTACCGCTCGCCCAATTCGGTCCAACAACTAGGTGTACGACACTTACGACCATACAATGCCTCATAAGGTGCCATACGAATGCTAGCCTGATAACTGTTATTATACGCAAATTCTACCAACGGTAGATAATCCTCCCAACTGCCTCGAAAGTCGATAACATATCCCCTCAACATGTCTTCCAGAATCTGAATAACCCTTTCTGACTGACCATCAGTCTGCAGATGAAAAGCCATGCTAAAGTTTAATCGTGTTCCCAACGCCTCATGCAACTTTTGCCAAAACCGAGATGTGAATCTAGGATCTCGATCAGAAATAATCGACACTGGCACCCCATGCAGTCGCACAATTTCTGCTGCATATAATTTGGCTAACTTCTGTAGTGAATAATCGGTACGAACAGGGATGAAATGAGCAGATTTAGTCAGCTTATCCACAATTACCCAAATCGAGTCCTTCTTCGTTGGTGCCAAGGGCAACCTACTTACAAAATCCTCTCCCACTTCCAAAGTGGGACCTTTACTGGTTGCAGAAGTCCAGAAGGTAACTGATGTTCAACTTTCACTTGCTGGCAGGTCAGGCATTTTCCCACAAATTCTGTTACCTCTCGCTTCAGCCCGGGCCACCAATACAACTCCTTTAAATCATGATACATCTTGTTACCTCCAGGATGCATAGTACACAGTTCTCTATGAGCTTCATTCAGAATTGCTTGCCTCAAACTAGAATCCTTAGGAATACGGACTCTACCTTGGAAACATAGAACTCCCTCGCTGTTAAGTCCAAACTCAAAAGTATCCCCATCCTTAACCTGCTGGAATCGAGAAATTAGAGACTCCTCCTTCGATTGCTTTTCCTTAATCTCCTCAACCCAGGTTGGCCTTACTTGTAGTTCTGCTAACAGACTACCGTCGTCATACAGACTCAAATGAGCAAACATTGCCCTCAGATCAGTTACAGTTCTATGACTTAGGGCATCAGCCACCACATTAGCTTTGCCTGGATAATACTCGCTCGCACAATCATAATCTTTAAGCAACTCTATCCATCTCCGTCGCCTAAGATTCAGCTCCTTCTGAGTCAACAAGTACTTAAGACTCTTATGATCTGTGTATATAATACACCTTTCTCCGTACAAGTAATGTCTCCAAATCTTGAGTGCAAAGATTACTGCTGCCAGTTCCAAGTCATGGGTAGGATAGTTGACTTCATAAGGTTTAAGCTGTCGCGATGCATAAGTAACCACTTTACCCTCTTGCATCAACACACAGCCCAACCCTACATGTGATGCGTCACTATACACGGTAAAATCTTTCCCAGACTCTGGCTGAATCAGTACAGGTGCCTCGGTCAGAACCTTCTTTAGCTTCTCAAAAGCTTCTTGCTGCTGCTCGGTCCAAATAAATGGTACTCCTTTCCTTATGAGCTTTGTCAGTGGTGCTGCCATCACAGAAAATCCTTCCACAAACCTTCTGTAGTACCCAGCCAAACCCAGAGAACTTCAAATTTTCGCCACTGATCTCGGTGGTTTCCACTCCAGAATTGCTTCAATCTTTCGAGGGTCTACCTTAATCCCTTCAGCAAAAACAACATGCCCCAAGAAAGTTACCTCCCTCAACCAGAACTCACACTTACTAAATTTCGCGTAAAGCTCTTTTTCCCTCAACACTTGTAGCACAAAACAGAGATGCTCATCATGCTTCTTCTGAGATTTAGAATAAACCAGAATATCATCGATAAAGACGACCACAAATCAATCCAAGTATGGCTGAAACACTCGATTCATCAGATCCATAAATGCTGCAGGTGCATTTGTCAGCCCAAATGGCATAACCAAGAATCCATAGTGACCATATCGAGTTCTGAATGCCGTCTTGTGAATATCCACCTCCTTAACCCTTAACTGATGGTACCCAGACCGGAGATCAATCTTGGAGAATACTGAAGCTCCTCTAAGCTGGTCAAATAAGTCATCGATTCTTGGCAATGGATACTTATTCTTAATCGTCAGTTTGTTCAACTGCCGATAATCGATGCACATTCGCATTGACCCATCTTTCTTCTTCACGAACAACACTAGTGCTCCCCACGGAGACACACTTGGCCTAATAAAGCCTCTATCCAACAACTCTTGAATCTGAGCTTTTAGCTCCACCAACTCTTTCGGTGCCATCCTATAAGGTGCAATGGACACTAGTGCCGTACCAGTCAATAAGTTGATCCCAAACTCAACCTCTCGATTCGGAGGCAAACCTGGAAGCTCTTCTGGAAAAACATCTTGAAAATCCTTAACGGTTCTAACTTTGTCCACAGTCAGTTCCTCAGTTTCTGTTTGACTTATGAATGCCAAATAAGCCTCACATCCTTTTCGAATCCACTTCTCGGCTCTCAATGCTGAAACCACATTGGATAGATAATCTCTATGTTCACCTATCACCATAACTTCCTCATTCTCTACGGTCTTTAACCTCATTCGCTTTGCAGCACAATCTAAAGTAGCCCTATGCTTAACAAGCCAATCCATTCCCAAGATAAGATCAAATTCTCCGAAAGGTAGCTCCATCAAATCTCCAGAAAAGATTTTTCCTTGAGTTTCTATAGGCACGTCTCTATACAGTTTGTCTACCCTAACCGAGTGACCCAAAGGACTTAATACTGATACCCCACTCACTGTCTCCTCAGAACGCACACCCAGTGACCCAGATATAGCACATGCAACATAAGAATGGGTAGATCCAACATCTATCAACGCAGTGTATAGCATACTAGAAATAAAAAAACATACCAGTTATGACGTCAGGAGCATCACCCTCCTCTCCATGACGAGTTGTATATACCAACGCTGGCTGACAAGCCTCAGCAAAACCAGCACCTCTGCCAGGTGCTCCTCGTCCTCGACCATTACCATTACCATTTCCACCTCTGCCTTGTCCACGACCTCTCGGAGCCTGTGGTCCACCCCTCACTGGTTGAGCGACCCTCTGATCCATAACTTAAGCCTGATCTGGTTCCTGGGGACAATCCTTAACCCTATGCTCCATGGACCCACATCAAAAACAAGCTCCAGACTATTTCCGACACTCACCCATATGTATCTTACCATAACTCCTACAACCCTGCGGTCTAACAGTATTCATCGGCACTGCTCGCACTAGCTCTGCCACTCTCGCTCTCTTAACATTCCTATTAGCCCCACCTGATGGTCCAAAATCCCTCCGGAAGCGACTCCTATCCTTTTCGTGATTCTGTCTTTCTGTCCGCTTTACCTCTTCAGCTATCTTAGCTTTCTCAACCAAAGCAGCAAAGTTACGCTCCCTTTGCGGAGCAATCAGCACCCTAAGTTCATCTCTCAGACCATCCTCGAAGCGCACGCTACGGTCGTACTCTGTAAAGACTATCCCAAAAGCATACTGGCTCAGCCTAAAAAACTCAGCCTCGTACTCAGCCACTGACTTACCTCCCTAAACCAGATTCAGAAATTCTTTCCTACGGGCGTCCACATAACTAGTCCCAACATATTTCCCTTTAAAGGCTGTCTTAAACAGCTCCCAAGTTACCTCACCAGCTGAAGTTCCATCTCTCATCGTGAGCCACCACTGATAGGCTTCATCTCTAAGCAACGATACGGCTCCCTTCAGCTTTTGCTCCACAGAGCAGTCCAGATCATCCATGATTCGCTCTGTGGCCTCTAACCAGTACTCAGCCACATTCGGAGCTACACTAGACACGCCCCTAAAGAACTCTGCTCTATTAGCCCGGAGTCGCTCAAAAATAGATCCTCGAAATCCATTACCGGTACTTGCCCAGCAACCCTTTCTAGAACTCGAAGCATCGCTTGCGATAGGGCATCATCCCCTAACCAGTACTCAGCCACATTCGGAGCTACACTAGACACGCCCCTAAAGAACTCTGCTCTATTAGCCCGGAGTCGCTCAAAAATAGATCCTCGAAATCTATTACCGGTACTTGCCCAGCAACCCTTTCTAGAACTCGAAGCATCGCTTGCGATAGGGCATCATCCCCTACACCTTAATCATGAGACTCCACCTCTGTTGCCGGTGGTACCGGTATCAGCTACTGGCGCATGAACCGAAGACGAAGATTCAGCTGTGCACTACCTCGGCTACGTCCACGGCCCCTACCACGAGCTGCTCGCGTATACATTTCGTATTATCTGTTTTAGAAATTTTATGAATCAAATTAATATTCCAGTGTTTATTACAGATGTCTTATGAATGAGTAGAATTTCGGAGTTCGTTTTCTTCGACGGAAACCTAGCTACAGTCTCAGTCTACTCGTCATAGTTTCTATAGTTTCAGTAATACCCTAACTAAAGTATCATAATAGAGTTTTAATCAGGCATATAATCAAAATTTCAGAAACAATCAGTAAAAGTTTAGAAAACTTACAGGCTTGGGCCGGAGATTCGGTGTGCCACTTCTTAAAAATTAATTAAGAAAACTTAATTTAATCTCTGGAAAATCATTCATGCACGGACCAAGACAAGCTCAAAATAATTTTAGAAACCATTGCTATGATTTTTCGAAAATCTTTGTTCTTATTGTTTGAAAACTTCCGTTTTTAGACCCGATCCACAGTCGAGTTATTACAACCTGGCTCTGATACCACTAAATATAACACCCCAAACCTGGCCTGGACGTTATGGCCAGATCCGGTGTATCACATGAACCTATAACTAAGTTATTGACCTTTTGTTTTTTTGTAACTTAAGTGATATTTTATTGCAACGGCAGGTTAGGGAAAAAGTCATTAAGTTAAGTCTTTAGGTTACTCATTAGTTGAATTTGTTGAGTTTTGAAAACGTTCTTAGGATTTTGAAAACCAGCGCAGCCTAAACTAGCAGTTCAACAAAGTATAAATTAAACCATTAAATAAGAAAACTAATACAGAAATTTAAAGAACAACCTTATTACAACTTAAAACCCAAATAATAAAGTGCTAATTAAAAATAACTAACTGAGTTAAAAACCGATTTGGAAGATGGTGTGGCCATTCCGAATCTCTCGCAGCTCCAAGCCCACTATGGTTAAGGGTTACCTGCAGAGATGAAAATAAGGGTGAGTTTGGTAACTCAATGTGTAACATTATCTCAACCATAGACCCAAATAGATTAGGCCTCAGAATCAGATTTAATTGGGTCTTGGCCCATTATAGAAATCAGGTTAAGCCCATAGGCCCATAATAGATACAGATCAGATATATAAAATGCAAACAGAAAACCCAACCCAGATCCATCCATAACACCCCCGTACCAGCCATACACCATGTAGGGAGACTACTCGACCCACCCAACCGCTACACACCACAAAAATTTGCAGCAAGGCTGCCAGACATTGTGACGAGGTCACCAGATACAGATATTGTGGCAAAGCCACCAGAACAGATGTATATGTGGCGAGGCCACTAGAACAGATATATATGTGGCGAGGCCACTAGATTACAGCGAGGCTGCCAGAACGCTTCCTCCATCATAAACCCAAACACCATGCAACAGGCATACTTGTTATGACATATAACAATCAGAATCTCATGCATCAGATATACATATATATGAAATATAACATACAGAAGCATATTATCATACATTTCATACAAGATGAATCCTAGGGGTATAATGGTCATTTTTACACTTAGGGGTATAATGGTAATTTCCATACTTAGGGGTATTTTTGTCCTTTTTCAGATTTTTAAGGATTTTATGCATGTCCAAGTAATTATTAGCCCATTTATGCTTACAGAAGTCCATTTAATCTTGGTTTCCAATTTTGCCCTTTTTAGCCCAAAACCCTAATTGGGCCTTACTGAGTCCATCAACGCCTTAAACCCGTTAAATCCAATTTTAACATTCAGATTGTTAATTTTAGCCGGTTTATTCTCAACATACCGCCAGAATACCTTAATGACAATTTTTACCGGCGTGGGCTCGGAAGCCCATTGGGCCCATCTTTAGCCCATCAAGCCCAACTTACCAAGACATTCGGAATTGCACACTTTGCAATTCTATCACCATTGATTCTAAGTTTAGCCACAACCGGGTAAACGGTTACTCACAGATCTTCCTAAGATTGACTTTTCGGTCAATTCTGGTCAGTTTTCGGTTACTTTTCAGTCTTTACGGCCTTTGCCGTTCTAGTCTATAGCGGAGATATGGTACACACCTGTGAACTGTCGAAGTGACGAGGAGAACCACGTACGGAACCCTACAGTTGATCACTAAAGTGTTAGCCTAACAATTGACAACCAATAAGCCATAATCCCCTTACCATAATCGGCCAACATGGCCTAAGCCATTAAAATCTTACCCTTTTGTCGATTATAAACTAGATCCCGATGTCCAACCGAGTTAGTCTCCAAGGCCCTTTGATACACGTCCCTTTTTCCTACACTAGCACATACAAACAGAAGAAAAGCCAAAAGGCCCTTAGCCTAGAAACGTTAGCCTCCCCCTAAGGGGTTTCGGCTTCTTGCCTTGAATTAAGATAACAAATAAAGAAAAGTCTCAAAACACTTACCAATAACTTTGCACGAAGAACCCTGCTCACTTGCTTCTATTCGACTAAATCTATACTAGATCTATAATAGATCTAGCCATCACAACAATAAGAATGGCCTAGAGGGGTTTCGGCTTTAAATGGTCTACAGGGAGATGCTTTCGGCTTTTGGATATGTGGTATGGCGTCCTTGTCGTTTCAATTAATAAAATAGGTGGGGTGAATCGGAAAATAAAAGGAATGAAAGAATAGGGGTTCGGCTTATGGAAAGGTTTAGGAGAAAGAAGAGTGAAAGTAATTGGTTTTGATAAAGAGCTATCGGCGTAGAGGTTTCGGTCAAAAGTCTGTCGACAAAGGGTTGAAGAAAAGAAGTAGAAGAAAGCTTTGTTTGATTCGGCAAGGAAAGAAGACAACAGTGTAGGTTTCGATTTATGAGTGCGAGATGAGAAGAAGATGAAAATAGGAGAAGAAAAAGAACAAAAGTGTTTTCGGTCAAAAGTAAAAGAAATCGGCAGGAGGTCTTTTAGGGTGTGAGATTCGGCTACTTGGCTAGAAAAGAAGAAAAGAGTGACCCTTAATTTACTAAACAGAATCGGCAGAGGAGAGGACCTACTAGTCTAAAGAAATCGGCACCAAAAAGAGACCCTAATACCGATTGCCTTACCTATGTTGCTTGCCGAATTTGCACCATAGAGAGTCCCTTGGCCGGCCACTTCATTCAAATTCAAAAAGCTCCTAAACTCCCTTCTTGATTTACTCACTTGACCGATTCAAACTTCTCCCCAAGCAGAGTTTTACTCTGCTTCAAACTCTTACCTGCTCCTTGCACAAAAATAAAACGCCACCCTTGCATACTCTGGGGCTTGAACCTTGGCTCTCCTTCAAGCTCCATACGCCATATTTTTAGGAGACTAGTGGCGTCACTTAGCCACTCTACCAAGGCTCCTTTTGTGCTATATTCCACGCACAATTTCTTAAGACACCTACTTCCAAAGGCCCCCTATCTTCTAAGTGAAAATCTAAAATTTTCCCGAGGTTTAACCAACACCTGGGCCTTGCATAGGCCCATTAATACTCCCCAAACAAGAATTACACACCCAAATGCTAGAGTTCAAACATTTTGTCAGATGAATAATAATCCAAGAGAGACCCGAAAATTAGGGCGTTACACGACTCACATGGGCGTGCCACATGGACGTGTCCTTGTCGTGATAAAGTTTAATTTCACGCGGAAAAGGCTACTTAGGGCCTAAGAAAGACATTCCAAACTCTATATAAAGACCTTAGGAGGCAACTACAAGGGTGTACAGTATTCCAGCCAAGACAGAGACTAAAAGGCAGGGAATTACTCGAATCAAAGCTGATTGATCCAACTCAGAAGCCAGGATCTACATCAAGATAGAGGATCTCCCTTCAATCCTTTCAGGAGTTTTGGGCTTTCTTATGTTTTGTTATTTTCTTTATTCTGAGATGTTTCTTTTTATGATTATGAACTAAACCCCCAAATACCTGAGGGGGATGAAACCTAAGATGAATCTTGTTATTGTTATCTGAACTATATGATAAATATTTGATTTGTTCTTAATTGTTGTCAAAACCATTTTTTTATTTTGAAAAAAGGGGTCGACTTTAAAAAAAATGAAAATGGAGTCGCCACCAATCCTTTTTGCTTAGGTGTGATCAGATCACCTTATAAAACATTTTGCTTTAAAATATTGATTTTGGCCTACAAAATTCAAGAAAATAGGTTTAGGAGTCTGTTACGTACGAGGAAGGATTAGTACCCTCGTAACTCCCAAAATTGGTACCGGATTGGTTAGTTATTGTCCTAATGCCGAAAATTTGAAAAGATTTGAGAACATCATTTCTTTAAAAACTTGAACAATTTGAATTGGAACTTGAGATTCCTTTGTTCCGATAGAATACAAACATCACATCCAGCACGTTAGGACACGATGTTTAAAACTTTCGTAACCAAAATCATCTCATGATTTACAAAATTCATTAAAAGGATATTTAGTTGTTTAGCCAAATGGAAAATCGAAGCCCAGCACGTTAGGGCACTATTTTCCGAATTTCTAAACACAAAACATTGCCTTACTTAGGAAAGAACTTTTGGATAAAACGTGGCAATTAAATAAACTAGATTTAAAAAAAAAAAACCATGATTTGAGTAAAATGTTATACTAATGCTAAAGAACAATTTTCTAAGAAAATATAAAACATACTAACATAATTGATTAAATAAAAGAATAACATAGCAGATAATATAAGAAATAATTATAATGAATAAAATAATGGGTTTTAATTTTTTAAAAATATGAATAATCAAAATAAGGAAAAATATAGAGTAGATAATAGCAATTCAAAAAAAAAAACTATAAAAAAATAAAAAAAACTTATTCACAAAATAAAATGTACATGAGAAATAAGGTGGGTAACTTATGCAAAATTATTAAAAAATGTTATAACAAAATTTTTTTTTTAAATGGTATGGTTAAAAACCTAACATAGATAATATATATAATAAAATAATATATTTCCAAAATAAATAACTAAAATATACAAAACTTTACTATAAAGAAATATATATAAAAGAAGATATATACAGTAATATAACATATATAGACTATTAAAATAAATAAATATAATACATAAAATTTAGCTATGAAGAAAAATATAAGAGAAAATATATATAATATAATAAAAATAATATATTTAAAATAGATATTGTATGGAAGAAAATTGGTATTAATAATAAAATAATTTAAATATTATTTAATACACAAATTTTAAAATAATATATAATATATAATAATATACAAACTTTAAGATAATATAGAATTTAATAAAATAGCTTAATATAATAAATAATAATAGTTTATTATGTATTTAAGACATTTAAAAATAAAATATAAATATAAATAAAAAAGAATAACAAAAAGAAACAGGGATCAAATTAAAACAAAAATAAAATTCAAAATGGAAGTGTAAAGGATCAGATTAGAACACGAGCCACACAATAGGGACTTATTGGGCAATTATGCCCTATTGATAAACGATAAATTATATATATTTTTACCTCATGTTTAGCCTAATTTCTGGGTGAATTATTATTAAATTTGTGAGAATTGGTGCTCTTAATCCTTCTATTTCATGTTTTATACTTAGGAGAGCATAGAGAAGAAAAAAAAACGAAAAGCGGGCCGAAAACGAAGAAAATAGGCCAAACTGTGAAAACGACACGGCCCAAGGATTCACCACACGGCCGTGCCACAAAAGGTCCAATGCGACCTAGCCCCGACAAGCACGACCAGGCCACACGGTCGTGCCACCCTCGACAGGCCCACACACGGCCTCTTATCGATCCACACGGGCGTGGCACACGGTCGTGTCCCTGTCGTGAGGAAGTGCAATTCCACTCGGATTTGGATACTTAGAGGCTAAGAAAGGCATCCCAAAGCTCTATATAAAGACCCTAGGAGGTAGCTCTAAGTGTGCACTCTTTCTCCCGAAGGGAGTGCCTTATTTCTGCCAACACAGAGAGTGGAAGCAGGGAGTACTCCAAGGGAAGCCGATTGATTCATCCCAGAAGCCGAATTCTACATCAAGATAGAGGATCTCCCTAAATTCCTTCAGGGGGTTTTTGGGTTCTTTATGTTTTGTTATCTTATTTCTTCTGAGATGTTTTCTCTATTAATTATGAACTAAATCCCCCAAATACTTGAGGGGGATGAAACCTAAGACATATCTTGTTATTATTTTATCTTGAGTTATATGATAAATACTTGAGTTGTTCTTAATTACGTGTTCTTAATTCTTGTTTTAATAATCCTAGGTATTAATTCAAGAAACTAATGTGCTTATGCAGAGGAGCAAAAGTCCCTGTTTAAGAATAGATCTAGCATAATTAAGTGGAGTTGCATGCAACCCTAGACATAGGGTGACATAAATCTGTCGGATTAGGGTCAAACCTAATAAGGGGATCCATAGATCGAGTTAATGTAAGACTAGGGGTTTTAACTAGAAAGAAATTTCAGTTAATCAACCTAGGATTAGTTGTTCTTATCCTTGACGGAGGTGTTAACATAAGTTAGGGATCTCTACGGATCAAGTCAAGTGAATAAATCGTCTAGCTCAAGAATTGATAACAAGTGAAGTCTAGGTGGATTCTCTGAGTATTGCCCAATCAATCAGTCTTTCCCAAAGAGCTTTTCCCCAATTTACTTTTTGTGCATTCTTAGTTTAGTTTTAGAATTAGTTTACTCTTCATAAAAACCCCTTTTATTTTTAGGCTAGATAATAGAAAGGAAGTTAGCATTAGTACTTTTGGTTCCCTTGGGTACGATAACTCCGTCTTGCCACTAAGCTATACTACTGTTTGATAGGTGCGCTTGCCTTAAAGTCGTGATAATAGTTAGTTTTTGGTACGATCATTATTAAAAATTTTATTACTTCATATCACGCATATCAAGTTTTTGGCGCCGTTGCCGGGGAACTAAAATACTACGAAAACTCGATTTCTATTACTTTAGCCACTACTATATTTATTTATTTTCAACTTTTCTTTTTATTTTTATATATTTATTTATTTATTTTAATTTTTTTTGCTTTTTCTCTTCTAAGTATTTCTAGTTTATGACTAGAAACAACCAAGCAGGGCCATTACTTTTTGACGAAGACTTGGAAGCGACAGTTCACAAAACTGGTAGAGAGATCAGAAGAAGCCTACATTATCCAGAACAAGGACAAGAACAAGAGCCAGAACCTATGGAAAAGATGGAAGCAAATCAGGACAATCTACCACCTCCCGCGATAGCTGCGCAACCAGTAATCCAAGATGATGCTCCTCGTACTATGTATGATTATGCTAAATTGGCTGGTGCTCAATCTAGTATTATTAGACTTACTATTGCTGCAAATAATTTTGAATTAAAAGCTAACACTATTCAGATGATACGGTAATTTGTGCAGTTTGATGGTTTACAGGATGAAGATCCAAATTCACACATACCCAACTTTTTGGAAATTTGTGATACCTTTAAAATAAATGGCATTTCTGACATGCCATTCGCCTCTGATTATTTCCTTTTTCCCCAAGGAATAAAGCCAAACAATGGTTAAATTCTTTACCACGAGGATCAATCACTACATGGGAACAAATGACAATGAAATTTTTACTTAAATATTTTCCTCCAGCTAAAACAGCTAAATTGCGAAACGATATCTCTTCTTTTGTGCAGATAGATTTAAAGACACTTTATGATTCCTGGGAGAGATACAAAGATCTGTTGAGAAGGTGCCCTCACCACGGGTTACCTTTGTGGTTACAAGTTCAAACCTTTCACAACGGTTTGAATCCATCAACGAGGAAAATGATCGATGCAGCCGCAGGAGAAACAATCAACAACAAAACACCTGAAGCAACTTATGAGTTTATAGAATAGATGTCACTGAATAACTATCAGTGGCAAGTCATGAGGACAAAGCCGACAAAAGCTACAGGAGTTTATAATATTGATGTTGTCACCATGCTTACTAATCAGGTAGAACTTTTAAATAAAAAGTTTGATAATTTTGTTGGTTCTACGCAGGCACAACCAGTGATGCAGTGCAACACAACTCAAGGAAATATGTTCAATTCAGATTACTCCTCTTATGGACATGGCATGGAAACCAAGCAAACCAACTATATGGGTAACAATTATAGACCTCAGAATAATCCTTATAGTAATACTTACAATGCAGGTTGGCAGAACCACCCCAATTTTTCATGGAGAGGACAAGGAAATCAAAGACAATAGCCTCCTTCGGGATTTCAACAGCCACCACCACAACAGGAGAAAAAGCCGAACCTTGAAGAGATGTTCACAAAATTTATGGTCGTGTCAGAAACACGTTTCCAAAACACCAAAACAGCACTGAGGAACCAGCAAGCAACCATTCAAGGACTTGAAACTCAAATAGGCCAACTCGCCAAGCTAATCTCTGAAAGACCGCAAGGTGGGTTACCAAGCAACACTAAGACTAACCCTAAGGAGCAACTCAATGCCGTGGATACGATAGATGATGAGCAGTTAACCAAAACCAACCCAGATCCATACAAGGAGCCTGTGGTAAGTAATAGAAAGAATGAGGTAAGTTACAAAGATGAAATTGTCAAAGAGTGTAAACCACGTATCCCATACCCAAATGCGTTAAAGAAAGACTGCACAGATGAGCAATTTGGTAAGTTTCTTAAACTCTTAAAGAAATTACAAATTAACTTACCGTTTATTGAAGCTCTGTCACAGATGCCAAATGCCGCTAAGTTTTTAAGATAGCTATTGACAAACAAGCGGAAGCTAGATGAGAAATATCATGAGGAGCTGAATGCAGTATGCTCAGCCATTGTACAGAATAAGCTACCCAACAAACTAAAAGATCTAGGGAGTTTTACTATTCCTTGTTTATTTGGTAGCCTAGACACCAAAAATGCTTTAGCTGATTTAGGGGCTAGTATAAATGTCATGCCTTATAAACTGTTTAAACAACTAGGTCTTGAAAAACCTAAGCAAACCAAGATGAGCATTCAACTGGCTGATAAAACGATTAGGTTTCCTAAGGGAATAATTGAAGATATGCTTGTCAAAATTGATAAATTTATATTCTCAGTTGACTTTGTTGTTTTAGACATTGATGAGGATAGCAATGTACCCTTAATTCTAGGGCGACCCTTTTTAGCAACTACCAGAATAATAATTGATTTAGGAACAGGTGAACTTACACTACGTGTAGGTGATGACAAAGTTACTTTACAAACTCAAAACTCGATTAAGACTATTGATAATAATATAATTACGAGTCATTGTAAAAACACTGAACTCACACCCAACCTTCTGTGCAGGATACACTCCACATAAAGGCAACCCAATCACAGACAAGTCCATCCAAGAAAGAAGTGCATAAAAAGTGAATGCTTCAAATTGAGGAGCCAGATGAGTGGCTGAACTATCAAGAAAAGCCCAAAACATGCCATGCCAACCCAGAGTATCACCAAGATGACCCTCAGGTACAAATGAATCAAATTAAGGTAGGAGATAAGGTAATCTAAGGGGAAGACGATCTTCGACTCTTAAATTCAAAAGAACATGCAAGTGATACACCTTACTTCACTGTAACAAACGTCTTTCCCTATGGTACAGTCAAGATAACACATGAGTCACTCGGCACTTTCAAGGTAAATCATACTCGACTCAAACCTTATTCTGATAATAAAACTGCAAACAGGACAGAAGAGTTCCAACTCTTCAAACCACCGTGAATGAACGAACTCGAGGAAAGTCGAGCTTAGACTCTAAATAAGCACTTCTCGGGAGGTAACCCGAGCACTAACTCTTTTCTTTAGGCTTTCTAATACATTAGCTAACCATTTAAATGCAGATTTTTCCACCACACGGTCACCCCCACGGGCGTGCGCTAGGCCGTGTGACACCATGACACCCACACGTGCTTCGACAAAATGCCATGGCAGTGCGATGTAGCCGTGCCCAACACTACCAATTCAAACACAGGCATGCGACACACCCGTGCCCTAAGACCATGGTCGACACTGACATATTAGCCACGGGCGTGTGACCGATTACACGGTCGTGGGAGAAGCGAAAACATAGAACACGGTCGTGCGATACAGCCGTGTGCCTCAACACGCCCCAATTACACGGGTGTGTGTCTCAAATCAGGTGCGCCAAAATCCCTAATTTTCGAACCACATGGGCAAAACTCGAGTCACACGGGCGTGTGACATGCCCGTGTGACCCAAAGTCCTATATAAACAAGGAACTATTTATCTTCTCCCTCACCCAAACCCTAAAAATATTCTCCCCCAACCACCATAAGCGCCGCCGCCGATCCTCAAATCGTCGCCACGCTCGCACAAGGGTACCCCACGCCCTTGGAAAGCATACCACAACTGTTCAAAGCACCCGACGACCGTGTTTAGCCACCCCCTTCAACACCCATTTGGTTTTGTCTTATTTCTTGCTTTACTTTTTGATTTGTCATGATTTTTATCTATTTTTCTATTCATAATCTTATTCATTTAATTATAAGCATGATTTTCATTCAATTTGGCATCATTTATCTAGAGAATTCATTATGCCACTAAGAACAATCTTTGGCTACCATTTTTTTAGATCATTTGAGATTAGTCATTTTATTTTAATACCCATGCTATGTTCATCTCTTTTCTTAAAAAAAAAAATAACATACATTAACATAGGTACTCACCGTTAAAAATTTAGTATTTATTTTTGCAAGTTACCATTTCATTACACCTAACTCCTGCCTATTTTTTTAGGTATTATGTCTTCATCACGCGGTAAGAAATCTGTCGTTCCTACTACAAAGAAACGGAAGGGGCCCAATGGCTCATCCTCTAAACCCACAGCTGAAACCCGCCACCCGTTCATACAATTCCACCAAGACACCCAAAAGGAGTTATTCCAACTCCTACAAGCTCGCCCTATTGACTGGGCTGCCCTCGAGCGACTCCAACTCGCAGATGCTATTCGTGCCCTTCTGACCACCGAGCCCTAGGAGTAATTTTTTACATCGTCGAGCCCACTACCTACCTTGAGCTAACATTAGAGTTTTTCTCTACTTTTCATTTATAGGTAATGACGAACCACGATGACCCAGGCATTATCCAATTTTGCATTGGTGGTTTGGTGCGACAGTTGAGCATACCCGAATTCAGTATCGTGCTAGGACTCTACACAGACGAGTTCATAGCCGATGAAGACTTCCCTGATCTCCCTCGTCGCATCCATATATCACTAGTCAAATGTTGGCAAGCCGTAATCCCAAGAGGAGCTACATACGACCCTAGTCGCTCCAAGGCAACTGCCCTTGCCCCATCCTTGAGGTACCTTCACACTCTCCTCACACATACCTTGACAGGCCGACGTCAGAGCACCAGCATCCTCAGCACACACGATGCCTATTTCTTATGGAGCATGGCAAAAGCACACACCATCGACCTCACCCATTTCATCGCTTAAGCCATCCAACACCAAACAGAGTGACATCGCAAATGCGTTATATCCATGGGCCCGTACATCACACGGTTGGCCCGTCACTTTGGGCTTCTCAATTCCACGGCCCAGACATCCTCATACACACTGATAGGCCAGATGTCCACTCAGGGCATCCAAACCATGCTCCACATAAGGATGATCCAGTGCCGCCCTAGGACCGATCCACTACAGTACCGCCTAGTCCAAGAGACCAAGGATCCAGAGGACATTACTGATGATGTCCTACCACCACAGGAGGATGTACCCACCGAACCACCACCCCCTCGTCGCCCAATCCATACGGTAGCCTCCTATGCTGACATATCCGAGTGCTTAACACGATTCGAGCAGCAGTGCTTCCAACGTTTTAACCATATAGATGCTACTCTTCAGCAGATATGTTAGCATCTTCACATCACCACATCGCCACCACCGCGAGACCCATCTGAGGATTAGGCCTTCCTAATCCTCTTTGCTTATCATATATTTTCTTTTTTCCCTTTATTTTCTTCTATTTCATATTTTTCATTATTTGAATATTTCAAACATAGTTTATTTTATTTCCATTTTTATTATATTTCGGCTATCTCCTAACGATAATTGCTTTAATTCTGAAACACCTAAAATCCCTTAAGTGCTACGCAGTTTCAAAGGAGTTTTACAGCTCAAAGCTAAACTCTAATGGGAACACCCTGTCACAACTGCTATCCGCCCCACAAATTCATCCAAAATTCAGGGATTTTCAATTTACTCCCTATCTTATGATGTTATGCTTCTATTGCTACTAATGTTTCCTTGTACATTGAGGGCAATGTACATCTTAAGTGTGGGGGGAACTTACTTTCAGTTATTGCAATTTCCATGAAATCCCTAAAAATTTTTAACTTGTTACATTATCTTTAATTCTACTATTAAGATAAATTCTGATTGATATATGATTTTTATTGATGTATTGAGAATTAAGAAATAGGTACTTATGCTTTGATTATTCAAACTTTAAAACACTAGGGAATCAAACATGATAAGTTGAAATCTTAGAGAATATATTTTTTTCTCATAAGTTATTTTCCCTAATTTTAAGTATTATCTTGAGATTTGAAATTCGCAGGATTGACATCAAAAGCCATAATTCTGGTGAGATTTTGAGCCTTTTTGAGCATACAATCTTTCGTGCTCACTTCTATTATTGCTTTGAGCTAGTCAACACTGATTTGTTATTTTAAAACTTGCTTCAATTATACATGTCAAGACCACATCATTGATTTGATACACTATGATGATAAAGGCACCTAGGATTTAACCCACTTACTCCATAAAAGCCTACCTCCATAACTTGACCCTAGTGAACCTCATTGAGCCTAACAAACTATTTTTTTGACTTACCTCTAATATCAACCCATAACCCATTTTTGTTGAATTCCATTCAATTACTTTGATCCCTATTTTTGTCGAGATTTGAGTTGAATTATTATCTAGCTTTATTCTCTTTTCCAGATTGTAAAACTTGTAAATAAATTATATTTGAATTGTTCTTAAAAAAATGTATGTATATACAGTTAATTTATTTGTTTAAACATTTTTTGCATATTTCTATTTTAAGGCTACCAAGGTTAGAATGATGTCATCATAAAGCTTAGCCCCAGGAATATGTTCCAGTGATAGAGATTTTTCTAGCTAGATAATGTTTCAGTTTAATCTCGATTCTAACCTTCTTTTTCAGCTTGTGACAACATCCCTGACCAAAGCCCCATTACAACCATTAAAAGACCTTTGGATCGATGTTTCACATCAATCTACAGTGGTGGAGATTTGATTTTCTTGCAAGCGTATGGTAATAATTTTTCAGGTTGACTAACGAGTGCTTAATTCTTGAACCCTAAACAATTTGAGTGATTAGAGTGAACCCTTAATGAGGGTGTCAAATCTTGATACTTTTGATTGAAAGATAATTACTTAGGAGAAGGGAGAAAACTTATGTTTCTGTGATAAAATTCTCAACTTAGAGTGATTGAATCTTTAATGTTCTTTTGATTGAATTCTCATTGTATGATTACTTATGAATTAGTTTGAAATATTATTGATAGGAATTGTAAACTGAGAAGAATGATTCATAATTATGGATTGGGATTTTGCTTGAAGACAAGCAAAGCCTTAAGTGTAGGGGTATTTGATAAATGATAAATTATACATATTTTTACCTCACGTTTAGCCTAATTTTTGGATGAATTATAATTAAATTTGTAAGAATTGGTGCTCTTAATCTTTCTATTTCATGTTTTATACTCAAGAGAGTAAGGGGAAGAGAAAAGAACAAAAAATGGGCCAAAAATGAAGAAAATAGGCCAAAGTATAAAAACGACACGGCCCAAGGATTCACCACACGGCTGTGGCACACGGTCGTTCCATATAAGGTCTAACACGGCCCAGCTCCGACAAGCACGGCCAGGCTACATGAGTGTGTCCCTGTCATGAGGAAGTGCAATTTCACTCAGATTTGGATACTTAGAGGCTAAGAAAGGCATCCCAAAGCTCTATATAAAGACCCTAGGAGGCAACTCTAAGTGTGTACTCTTTCTCCTAAATGGAGCGCCTTATTTCTGCCAACACAGAGAGTGGAAGCAGGGATTACTCGAATGGAAGCCGATTGATTCATCCCAGAAGCCGAATTCTATATCAAGATAGAGGATCTCCCTAAATTCCTTCAGGGGTTTTTGGGTTCTTTATGTTTTGTTATCTTATTTCTTTTGAGATGTTTTCTCTATTAATTATGAACTAAATCCCCCAAATACTTGAGGGGGATGAAACCTAAGATAGATCTTGTTATTATTTTATCTTGAGTTATATGATAAATACTTGAGTTGTTCTTAATTATGTGTTCTTAATTCTTGTTTTAATAATCCCAGGTATTAATTCAAGAAACTGATGTGCTTATGTAGAGGAGCAAAAGTCCCTATTTAAGAGTAGATCTAGCATAATTAAGCGGAGTTGCATGCAACCCTAGACATAGGGCGACATAAATCTATCAGATTAGGGTCAAACCTAAAAAGGGGATCCATAGATCGAGTTAATGCAAGACTAGGGGTTTTAACTAGAAAGAGATTTCAGTTAATCAACCTACGATTAGTTGTTCTTATCCTCGACAGAGGTATTAACATAAGTTAGGGATCTCTACGGATCAAGTCAAGTGAATAAATTGTCTAGCTCAAGAATTGATAACAAGTGAAGTCTAGGTGGATTCTCCCTTGAGTATTGCCCAATCAATCAGTCTTTCCTAAAGAGCTTTTCCCCAATTTACTTTTTCTACATTCTTAGTTTAGTTTTAGAGTTAGTTTACTCTTCATAAAAACCCCTTTTATTTTTAGGCTAGATAATAGAAAGGAAGTTAGTATTAGTACTTTTGGTTCCGTTGGGTACGATAACTCGGTCTTGCCACCAAGCTATACTAGGCGCGCTTGCCTTCAAGTCGTGATAATAGTTAGTTTTTGGTACGATCATTATTATAAATTTTATTACTTCATATCACGCATATCACCTATCTCCTAAACGGTGCCGTTCTAGCATTTGCCTTGAAATGGCCCTATGGACTAAATTGTAACAAATGGAAAAATGCAGGGCCAATTTTAAAATAAAGAAAAAATGTGATTGGACATAATTCTAAAATGCAAAAAAGTGGAAGGGCCTACAGGGAAATTAGCCTTTTTAACAAAAACACGCGGATCCTCCCCGGGTAATTGGGTTAACGCGCGGATCCTGCCCCTAAAACGTCGTCGTTTTGGTGCTTATTGAATTAAGCGAAAACGGCATCGTTTCTTTGTTGCTATATAAACCGAGATTGTGTAAAAAAAAAACATTCTGAAACCTTTTTAAAACAAAAATCAAACGGAGCTCAAAGAGCTCTCTACCCTTTAGCCTTCGACCAAGGCTCCGGTCCGACCCGCCACCATGCACCGTCGCCAGCGTCGCCATATATAGTGCTCAGAACCCCTAAAAGGGGTATTTCTTTCCCTTAAGGCCTCCTAAAGTCAAACTTAGGGCCAAAAACCCCTTCTTGTACCTCAATAACGTGAAAAACAAGGGAAAATCCCTCGGTCTCCTCTTTTGTTTCGCTGAGAAAGGTAAGAAAATCGAAACATTTTATATTTTTTTCAAAAACGTATGTATGTTTGTATATATTGCTACAGAACACTGAAATACTAGGATATGATTATACCTCTGTAAACTCTGATTTGTTTTTGTATTATATCCGTAAAAAAAATGTGGTTATTACATCGATTTTATTCGGCTTTTATAGCCACTGTCAAAATACAAATTTTTGGTATATTTCTTTGTTTCCTTGGTTCTTTGGCTTTTCTTTCTCTTTTCGCAGGTAAACGGTGTAGATCACGGTGGTAATGGCGACGTGCTGATAAAGACTGAATTAAGGCTACGGCGCCCTAGGGTTTCAGACACCCTAGGGTTTCTAATTCAGTTTAGGTGCTGGGCCAGCTCTGTTTGTTGGGCTACGGGTTTTGGGTTGGTTTAAGTGATTTTGGGTTAGTGTGGGGTAGTGGGCTAAATCTAGTATTTGGGTCATGGGTCATGGGTGGTGTTTGGCTTGTAATGTTAATTGGGCTTGTAAAAAACTTGGACTGTTTAATTATTATTTTTTGGTTTATTTTAGTTTCTGATTTTTGTATGGTTTGGGCCTAGGCCGGGCAAAATAAGCCTATTATAGCTGCCCCTCTTTGCTCATTGTCGTGAAATGAGAATAGAGCAAAGACTATAAAAGATCCTATTTTGCCCGGTCTTGCCGAGTCTTTACTTCTTGGTCCTTGCTTTATTCCAATATCTGCAATTTCAGAAGTATTGGACTATAATTCAGACAGCTTCAATCTGCTTCACTGCAACTTCAAGAAGGCAATATATGTTATCTTTAGTCTGCTCCCTGCAACCTTAGGGATGCCAGACTAGTATCTTCGTTCTGCTTCACTACAACCTCAAGAATGTCAGATCTGCTATCTTTAATTTCCTCCACTACAAACTCAGAGATGCCAAACTCAAATCTTCGATTTGCTCTTGCAATTTCAGGAAAGCCAGATCTACTATCTTCAATATGCTCCTTGCAACCTCAGGAATGCCAGACTCAAATCTTTGATCTACTCCTGCAACTTAGGAAAGCTAGATCTACTATCTTCAATCTGCTCCCTGCAACCTCAGAGATGCCAGACTCAAATCTTCGATCTGTTCCTGCAACCTTAGGAAAGCCAGATCTACTATCTTCAATCTACTCCCTACAACCTCAAGGATGCCAGACTCAAATCTTCGATCTGCTCCTGCAACCTCAGGAAAGCCAGATCTGCTATCTTCAATCTGCTCCTTGTAACCTCAGGGATGCTAGACTCAAATCTTCGATCTGCTCCTGTAACTTCAAGAAAGCTAGATCTGCTATCTTCAATCTACTCTCTGCAAACTTAGAGATACCAGACTCAAATATTTGATCTACTCTTGCAACTTCAGGAAAGCCAGATCTGCTATCTTTAATTTGCTCGCTGCAACCTCAGGGATGCCAGACTCAAATTTTCGATCTGCTCTTGTAACTTGAGGAAAGCCAGATCTGCTACCTTCAATCTGCTCCCTACAACCTCGAGGATGCCAGACTCAAATCTTTGATCTGCTCTTGCAACTTCAAGAAAGCCAGATCTGCTATCTTCAATCTGCTCTTTACAACCTCAGGGATGCCAGACTCAAATCTTCGATCTGCTCCTGCAACTTCAGGAAAGCCAGATCTGCTATCTTCAATCTGCTCTCTACAACCTCAGGGATGCCAGACTTAAATCTTCGATCTGCTCTTGTAACTTCAGGAAAGCCAGATCTGCTATCCTCAATTTACCCTACTACATCGTCCTCTAGAGGACATAACCTGTAGCATGGGTATATGCTTATGCCTAATGATTAGGATGCCATGATCGAAATGAGTCAAATGCTCCTATTTAGACATGCTATATCATATGAATGCAAAAATGCTATGAGAATGATTCCTATTTCAGGTATCGTCACTCATTTATTCATCAAGATTTCATCTCTGTTCCTCTTGAAGTATCATATTCTGCTCAAATAATTTGCCCCATGGTATTTTAAGGCCCACTCTATTTGAGCCTTGGAGACTCAAGGCTTGTAAAAATAATCCTCCATCATTTGGACAAAAAGAAATAGTCTCAATTTAGACCTTTCTCAAGTACCTCCGACCCTTACACATGGGAATTCTTAAACAATTGTCCTGTTTCAGTTTCTTATATTATCTAGAAATTTCCAGAGTAATATGGAAAACTTCTTTTGTGAAAATATTATTAGTTCATCATTCTTGATTTCAATAAGACATGCTTATGAATAATGGACAACAAATAAATTGATCTTGGAAACAATTTAGAGTCGAGTAGAAAATACAAAGGAAATTAACTGGGAACATATCTTTGAGAAGAAAAAGAATCCAAAGATAGTAAAATTTAACAACCAATAGATAGTAAAATTTAACAACCAGTCGCCCTAGATATCGCAGCTTGGGCTTTTATATACAAACTCCATGAAGACTATTCTAAGCTTAACATGTGTTTAGAAGATCCAAAGTATTTTGTTGATGCCCCCAATATGTAACACATTTCGTCTCTTATTGATTCAGGTATAGCAAGATCACTGCATGCCCTTCCAGATAAAGCTTTCTTCACTACATATGGTCCTTCCCAATTTGGCATCCATTTTCCTCTAAAATCTTTTTGTATGGGCAGGATCTTCTTCAGCAAACGGTCCCCCTCATGAAATTCTCTTGGACGAACTTTCTTGTCATAAGCTCGCATCATTCGCTTCTGATACATCTGACCATGACGAATAGCCCTTAGCCTCTTTTCTTCAATTAAGTTCAACTAATCATATTGCGACTGAATCCATTCTGCTTCATCCAGTTTTACTTCTGACAAAACTTGAAGGGAAGGTATCTCTATTTCAATAGGTAGAACTGCCTCCATCTCATAGACCAATGAGAAAGGAGTTGTCCCAGTAAAGGTTCTAACGGACGTTCGATAGGCATAGAGTGTAAATGGTAATTTCTCATGCCAATCCCTATAAGTCTCAGTCATTTTCCCCATTATCCTCTTGATGTTTTTATTGGCCGCTTCCACTGCCTCATTCATTTTTGGACAATATAGAGATGAGTTGTGATGTTTGATCTTGAATTGACTACAGACTTTGGCTATCATGCTATTGTTCAAGTTCAGCGCATTGTCTGATATGATCCTCTCAGGCATTTCATATCGACATATAATTTCCTTCTTCAAGAACCGACTAACTACTGACTTAGTAACACTTGCATATGAAGCAGCCTCTACCCATTTCATGAAGTAGTCGATGACCACAAAAATGAATCGATGCCCATTCAAAGCTTTCGGTGAGATTGGCCTAATGACATCCATGCCCCACATGGAAAAAGGCCATGGAGATGTCATAACATGCAAAGGTAAAGGCGATACATGAATTCTATCACCATAAATCTGACATTTATGACATCTCTTGGCATAGTCAATACAATCTCCTTCCATGGTAGACCAATAGTATCCAAACCTCACGATTTGTCTAGCCATCGTGAAACCATTGGCATGTGTCCCGCAAACACCTTCATGTACTTCTTCCAAATTTTTCCTAGCTTCAACAGCGTCAACACATCTCAAGAGCACCTGATCTTTTCTTCTTTTGTACAAGATATCCCCGTCCAAAACATAGTCGCAAGCTAATCTCCTTAATGCCCTTTTGTCATTCTCAGTTGCATGATTAGGGTATTCACGATTTCTTACGTATCGCAATATATCCTGATACCAAGGGTGGTCATCCTTTTCCTCTTCCTCCATGTTGCAACAATAAGTTGGAACCTCAAAAATACTCATCTGAATAGGTCTCACATCTTCTTGTTTGTTTACTTTAATCATAGAAGCCAGAGTTGCCAAGGCATCAGCTATTTGGTTTTTATCTCGAGGGAGATAATTAAAGGTGATGTCATCAAATTCTTCAATCAATCCCAAAACTATCTTCCAGTAATCAATCAGTTTGAGATCTCTTGTCTCCCATTCTCCTTTAAGCTGGTAGATTACTAATGCAGAATCTCCATACATTTCTAGTACTCTAATTTTACGCTCTACAGCTACTCGAATTCTCATGATGCACACTTCATACTCTGCCATGTTATTTGTGTAATAAAAATCCAATTTGCATGTGAATGGATAATGATCACCACTAGGGGATACCAAAACTGCCTTAATTCCATTTCCCATAGCATTTGATGCCCCGTCAAAGTTTAGCTTCCACGGATATTCTTCAGTAGTTGCCGCATACATTAGCTCTTTATTGAGGAAATCAAAGCTCAAAGGTTCATGATCCTCTAAAGCTCTGCTAGCCAGAAATTCTACTATTGTGCTCCTTTTTATAGCCTTTTGGTTCACATAGACTATATCAAACTCAAAAAGCCATATCTGCTACCTTGCCATCCTTCCATTCAAAGCAGTTGACTCCATCATATATTTCAATGGGTTGAGTTTTGAAATTAGCCAGGTTCTATGATATAGCATATATTGTCTCAATCTTCGGGTTGTCCAAATCAAGGCACAACACAACTTCTCAATCGGTGAGTATCTTATATCACACTCAGTGAATTTCTTACTAAGGTAGTATATCGCCTTCTCTCTTCTTCCTGTCTCATCATGTTGGCCCAGCACACATCCCATAGAGTTACTGAACATTGACAAATACAGTATTAGCGATCTATCTAGACTAGACAGAGATAATACTGGAGCATTTGATAAATATTGCTTGACTTTATCGAAAGCATTCTAACATTCAGCATCCCAAGTGCCTTGGTTGTGCTTCTTAAGAAGGCGAAATATAGGGTCACATTTCTCAGTTAATTGTGAGATGAACCGAGCAATGTAATTTAACCTTCCCAAAAAACCTCGAACTTCTTTCTGCGGGTGCGGTAGAGACAAATTTTGTATAGCTTTGACCTTATCTGAGTCAACCTCTATTCCTCTTTCGCTGACTACAAAACCCAGTAGCTTTCTCGACCTAGCTCCAAAGGTACACTTCACCGGGTTAAGCTTCAATTGAAATTTCCTTAATCTCAAGAACAACTTCTTCAAGACTTCAATGTGTTCTTTTTCTGTTCGAGATTTGGTAATCATGTCATCCACATATACTTCAATTTATTTGTGCATCATGTCATGGAATAAGGTCACCATAGCTCTTTGATATGTTGCCCCTGCATTCTTTAGCCCGAATGGCATCACCTTATAACAAAAGGTACCCCACAGTGTTATAAAGGTAGTTTTCTCCATATCCTCAAGATGCATCTTTATCTGATTGTACCCCGAGAAACCATCCATGAAAGAAAACAATGAGTATCCCGCCGTATTATCTACTAACGTGTCAATATGAGGTAAGGGAAAATTGTCCTTCGGGCTGGCCTTATTCAAATCCCTATAGTCTACACACATTCAAACCTTTCCATCTTTCTTAGGGACAGGAACAATATTGGCAACCCACTCTAAGTATTTGACCACTTGTAGAAAATCGACATCAAACTGTTTCTTGACTTCCTCGTTTATCTTTAGTACCACATCAGGCCTCATCCTTCGCATCTTTTGCTGGACTGGCTTGCATTCTTCTCCTATGGGAAGGTGATGTACCACGATATCAGTACTTAACCCAGGCATATCTTGGTATGACCATGCAAAGACGTCTTTGAACTCCCGCAATAACTTAACAAGATCTTGCTTCGTCTCCTCGGCTATGCACATTCCAATTTTCACAACCTTTCCCTCATCTAAGGCTATATTCTCCACCATCTCTTCATGGGGTAAAATTTGTTTCTCTTCTTGCTTTATCATTCTTCACAAATTTGGAGACAGTGACAATCTTTATCACCCTCAAAATCCTAAGTTTCCTCTAAACACATGTCTTGTTCAAAAAGGACCTCTGAATCTGTAGTACCGTTGCTCACGTCATTGATATCTAGGGACATGTGGTAGGCATAAAAGAATGTACAAAGAACAAATGAATTCGAGAACAACTATTTACATGGTATGAATGAAAATAAAATGAAATTGGAAGATCAAAAGTATATTTAAAAGAAATGAAAGAATATTTGCTCGAATTGGTCATCAAAAGATGTTTTTATTGAAACAAAGATGATTGAACATGAGCCTATTTCACAAACGAAAATCTTATTACTTCTAGGCTTTAAAACAACAAATGTGTTTTTAATGTTACTCTGTATAATTTCTAAAAACTATAGGAAGTTCCTCTTCAGTCCAGTTGTTCAAAGCACTCCCAGGTTCATAAGGTCGAATGCCCAATAGGTTTCTTTGTTTAGTTCCCTCTTCGTGTATGGCATTGATGTGAGGGATTTCATTTCTTAGCAACCCTCTCTCAGGGTGAATTATCCCTCTAGATACAAAAGTTTGGGATATGTAAGGGAATGTCATCAACTCCCACTTAACTTTTTCCCTACTCAGTCGTGCCCTTCTTCTCCCTTGTTTCTTCTCTATCTTATTCTTCCTTTGTCTAGCATCTGGACTAAAACCCAGACCAAAACAGTCTCATTTTCTTTAAACATTGGAACCTGAATTTCTCCTTGGAGATATCTACCTAATCCTTTTCTCAATAAGGCTCCTTTACCTACCGTCATTCGCAAGCCCATTTTCGTGGTCCGAGATATCTTAGGCACTAGAACCTTACATCCTTCCATAACGAATGTCGCGTTCACAGATTCCAAAGACTGGAAAGAGCATTCAATTAACTTCTCATTCACTTCCAAATACGGTGCGTCATTAGTAACAGTTGCTATGATGTCCTCCTTCGCATTTATAGTAACTAACCGTCATTCTGTCACTAATTTCAATTTTTGGTGCAAAGATGAGGGCACCGCTCCCGCCGAATGTATCCAGGGCCTCCCCAACAAGCAATTATAGGAGAGTTTGATGTCCATCACCAGAAAATCCACCTCATATGTGTTTGGTCCAACCAGCAAAGGTATGTCAATCCTTCCCATCACTTTTCTCTATGTGCCATCAAATGCTCTCACTATGTTATGGCATGTTTTCATGTGAGATCTATCTATTTGCAACCTGTTCAAGGTGGACAATGGCAGGACATTCAAAGCCGATCCATTATCGATTAGTACACTAGGCAATGTATATCCTTTACAACGAGTAGTGATGTACAAAGCCTTGGCCGATCCCATGCCTCCAAGTGGAATTTCATCATCATTAAAGTAGATGAAGTTGCCGGCACTTATGTTACTAACCAAACGATCCAGCTCGTTAGTAACATAGGTTTCATTCAGTACTTTCATTAATGCCTCACGATGTACTTCTGAACTTAGAAATAATGCTAGCACTGAAATGCGAGCTGACTGTTTGCGCAGCTGCTCTACCACGCTATATTTACTATGAGTCAAGAATTTTAGAAACTCTTTAGGCTCTTTTTCCTTCACCGGTTTATTAATAAGTGCTTCGGCCCCTTTCTCAAGTTCAACTACCAAGGCCTTTTCTTTCACAGGCTCAATTCTGACAGTTCCCGCATCGTAATGGCTTCCACTTTGTGTATAAGATCCTCCACTTCGGCCCTTCTTGGAAGTACTAGCTAGATTTTCCCCTCCTCGTATTGTCACATTACAGTCGTAATTCTAAGGTACCATTTTGTTATCCTTATAAGGAAAGGAAACAGGTTTCTAGATTACCACCTTTGGTGCCATTGGTGTTCCACCCTCCGTATTTCTTAGTAGGGAAATGATGACCCTTGGGTGATTGACCTTTTGACTTGTTGATACTCCTTCTATGACACATATACTTCCTTCATTTAAGCCTTCCTCATAAAACTCCATCTCTTTATTGTCCATGAGGCTTTGCACCAAGACCCTAAACCCAATGCATTCCTGGATCTCATGCCCCTTTATCTTGTGGAACTCATAGTAGTTCCTTATTCCTTCGCATTCTTCCTCAGAATCCGATGTTATCATTCCTCTTCCCATCATTTCTTTCCAAACCGTCTTCAATGGGGTTCTTACTTCAGTGATATCTTGCTTAATCATTCTTACAGTATTTTCCCCAATTACATTTACCCTCTTGTCTTCATGGTTAGGTAACGGGTTTTCTACGCTAGGGGTATCATCAAATTTTACAATCCCCATCTTAATGAGTTTTTCTGCTATTTTCTTGAAAATAGTGCAGTTTTCTATTGAATGCCCTGGTATTCCTGCATGGTAGTCACATTGAGCATTTGAGTCATACCATTTCGGATACGGGGGCTACAATGGTTTTAAATAAAACGGAGACACCACGTGTGCGTCAAACAAACTTTGATATAGCTCCTTATACGACATTGGGATGGCGTAAATTGGAGCTTTTCAAAATTTTGCCCTGTGCCCGATTCCTGCCTTGACGAACCTTTCGGCTGACTAACGGTAATTGACTTTAAGTTATATGCACTCATATTATTCACCTCATTATCTTTCCTCCTCGGAGCTTATCTCTTAACAGTTTCCCCTTCAATCTTGCCACCTCTTATGACATTTTCGATCATTTCGCCTGCCATTACTATATCTGCAAAGCTCTTGGTGGTACTTCCTATCATATGAGTAATGAATGGAGCCTTTAAGGTATTGATAAAGAGCATTGTAGTTTCCTTTTCCAGGAGCGGTGGCTGAACTTGCATGCCAACTTCCCTCCACCTCTGTGCATACTGCCTGAAGCTTTCATTTGACTTCTTTTCTATATTTTGCAAAGTGATTCTATCCGGTGTCATATCTATCACATGATTGTATTGCTTCATAAAAGCTTGCACTCGGTCTTTCAAAGAATTAATCCTAGCACGGCTCAATTGATGGTACCACCTAGATGCTGCCTCAACCAAACTATCTTGGAAACAATGGATTAGCAGTTGATCATTGTTAACATAGCCAGTCATCCGTCTACGGAACATGGTGATGTGGGCATCAGGGCAACTAGCTCTATTGTACTTCTCAAATTCTGGCATCTTAAACTTATGAGGAAGCACTAAATCTAGGACCAGGCTCAAATCTTTATCATCAATCCCATGGTAATTGTCAGCATTTTCCAAAGCCTTGAACTTTTCTTCTAACCAGCTGCAACGGTCCTCCAACTGCCTTGAGGATTCAGTTCTCATTCCTTCCCTCTCAGCTATGTCTAGATTGGAGATGACAGGATTGGCGAGATTATCTCCTAGGTTGGATCTCGAGCCAACCTGGAAATTCATGGGTACTCCAATATCAACTTGCCCTTATTGAGGCCTAATTGTGACAGATGGCCTTTGGGGATGCACCTCAGGTTGTGTTTGTGCATGTGGTGGGGTAAAACTCGGAGGGTAGTCCTCATCATCCTCTCTAGTATTAGTCATGGGGCCTTTTCCTTTGTCCATTGCCCCACTCAGCAGCTGGGCCATTTAAGCAATCATATTTCTTTGTGCTTCCAACATCTGGTCTCTCATCTCTTGTTGGTGCTTTGCTAACTGCTCTTGCTTCTAATCTTACATGTCCTTTTGGAACTATTCAAGTCTTTGATCCATGTTTCTCGTCTTAGTGTGTGTATCGTAACGGTGTGTGGTTTCTAGGTTAACTTTAACTTTCCTTCTCTCTCTCTCTCTCTGTGTAATAACTATAACTAATTAAGGTCCTTCTATGGATTTTAATGCATATGATGTAATGTAATGCAAATGCATGAATGCAAAAAGAATATCAATTCGAATTTAGTTTCATTTAGAAAACTTTATTTAGAAAATAAAATTCTTAACACAAAATAGATTACAAATACACTTTTGCCCTAAGGCCCAAAGCTTTAACCCTTCCAAACAACACAGCTAACTCTCGACCCGTATCTAACTCTAGCTAATACTTTACACTTAACATATCAGTCTGTGCTGCCAAAGCTTGTAAATAAGCAGCCACTTCCTGAAATTGGACTATGGCTTCACCCATGAGGTAATCCCTATGTCTAACTTGATCTTGAGAATGGTGAAGCTCTTCCTTCCAATGCCTTTCTCTTGCTTCAAGATGCTCGATCCAGACTTCACAGTCTTATAATGCCGATTCTAATCTTTTGATCTTCTCCTTCATTTCGTCAATTCTGTTCAGGCTTTCCTTTAGTTCAATCACTGAATTACGACTTTAATACTGATGAAGAGTTCTTCCAAGCTCAGCCATTCTAGCCTTTAATTCACTCTTTTCATTCATACTTTCTGCTAGACACTTTTTTAAGGCCTCGTTTTGCGCTTGAATTTCTTGGAACCTCCTTTCCTATCAATTAGCTTTGGCTTTTTCCTCTCGAATCTCTCGTTGCCACTGCTCTGAAGTCTTCCCCAATCCGGCTCTTTTCATCGACAAATTTATCTTCTTATATTCTGTCTTCAAATCATCTCGGTCTTCCTTAACGTTCCTCTTCTATTTTCTTACTTTTTCAGCCTCTAGTTTGTGAACATCCATGTCTAGCATCAAGTCCATTTTTCCTCCTCCAACTTCTCTATCCTCTTTTCAAGCTCTAGACTCTTCCTTTTGAAATCTTACTTTATAATCTCTAATCTGATGGGACCACTCGGAAGTACTCCTCCATCGATTAAGCACCCTTCAAGCTTGGCCCAGAGATGTTATCATTGATCCTCTTGCTCAGCCATCCCTTGTATTCAAAGGTCATCATCGGTCCTGTAGTCCAAATTTTCATATAGCAAGTTTGCTTCCAAGCCTTAAAAATTTCTCGGATCTTCTTCTTATAATTATCCCCTTTATATGAGAATTCAGATTGAGCTAACCCGTGTGGTGCCAGTATAAACTGCTTGGCTTTGAATTGCCTTAGTACAAGCAACGGTGCGTATCCAATAGCTCCTCAAATTCCAGGCAAAGGTACCCAATCAAAATTTCCACACCGATAGAGGACATCGTCGGGAACTATCCAAGGGGCTTTCCGCTTAACATCTTCCTCTCGAAGGTTTTGAAGAATCGCCATCCACCTTTCCTATGATATATCATCCCTCCTTGGTGTAGTTGCTGCTTCTTTTAAAGGGGAATAATTTTCAAAGAACACTCGGCAATGAACCTTGTCAACCCTCCAAAAATGACTATGGAACCAAACCATCAATAACTATGCACATCCAGTGAATCTACCTTCACCAGCCCTCTGACACACACTCAAGGATCTGAACGTTTCAGCTAGAATTGTAGGTACAGGTGTGACCTGTTTTCTAAGTCGATCAAATAAATCAGTGACTGCCTCATCTATATGCCTTAGTGCTTTTGGAAAACTTACTAGACCATAAATACTTAAAGCCTAGACATCAACTTTCCACTTCACATCTGGGTGCGCTAATATCAGATCCCTCAAACTTGCCCAAGGAATGCATTTACCATCACCCTTTCGGTGGATTCGAGTTGTGACCCACTACCTGTAATATTCATTAATTTCTTCACAAAAGTTGGGACATTAGTAGCCCTAAAGTAAGCTTTGTTACCTCGAATACTTGGACAGCGAAGCAAGGTCGTATATTCCTCCATAGTAGGTACTAAATCCACATTCCCAAAAGTGAAACAATTATAGGCAGGGTTCCAAAACTGAGCCATAGCCCAAAACAAATGCTTGTCCACCTTAACGTCAAGCAAGTAGGGTAGATCACCGTAATTATAGTAGAACAGCTGCTTAGTCTCGTTATCCCATTGGGCTCATATATCTTTCAACTCCTGGAGCTCATTCTATGCCTTACTGATGTGAGTGAAGTCCCACAATTCCGATGTATATCCCTTAATGACACTATCTCCTTTTTCTAATTGGGTATTCTCTGACCATGCATGGACGGTAGCGTTGTCCTCCACTTTATCAAGAAATTCATTCTCCATAACAAAACTCTCTAATTTAGAAACCAAATCGTGAATCGACACCTTTTTAAATGACATGCAATGATAACAAAATAAAACTAGTCAGTGTCATGTATAAAAAATATAATTCAAAGAAAGCAGAGAATAAACAAGCACCTATATAGGTAGCTACTATGGGTTATCATCGTACTACCTAGAGCGAGCTCTTAGGGTTCACTATATGTGTTTTTGGTTCTAAAGAAAGAGTACCTGAACCAGCAGATTCCTTGATCCTCACCCATTATAGGCTCATATGGACCAAGTTCAGTTCAGGGGGACACATTTCCCTATGGCCATGCGGAGATGAAAATCTCACGGAGACATAGGTACGGATGTATCCTAGAAGCGATCCACTAGCCCATGCGGAGCTGAAAACCTTACGAAGGCGTAGCTTCTCACTCCCACATAAAAGGTGTGACCACAACAGTCATGCAATGCAATGCGAAAATATTTACAAAACCAAAAAAATGCAATAAAAAAATATGATTTCAAATCAAATTTTCTAAATTTCGACATTAGGACAAAAATGATCAATTTTACGGCTTGACTCTCTTATAAGTCCCTAGTGGAGTCGCCAAGCTATCGAAACCATTTTTTTTTATTTTGAAAAATAGGGTCGACTTTAAAAAAAATGAGAATGGAGTCGCCACCAATCCTTTTTGCTTAGGTGTGATCGGATCACCTTATAAAATGTTTTGCTTTAAAATATTGATTTTGGCCTACGAAATTCAAGAAAATGGGTTTGGGAGTCGGTTACGTACGAGGAAGGATTAGCACCCTCGTAACGCCCAAAATTGATACCGGATTTGTTAGTTATTGTCCTAATGCCGAAAATTTGAAAAGATTTGAGAACATCATTTCTTTAAAAACTTGAACAATTGGAACTTGAGATTCATTTGTTTCGAAAGAATATAAATATCACATCCAGCACGTTAGGACACGATGTTTTAAACTTTCGTAACCAAATCATCTCATGATTTACAAAATTCATTAAAAGGATATTTAGTTGTTTAGCCAAACGGAAAATCGAAGCCCAGCACATTAGGGCACTATTTTCCAAATTTCTAAACACAAAACATTGCCTTACTTAAGAAAAAAACTTTTGGATAAAACATGGCAATTAAATAAAATACATTTTTTAAAAAAGCCATGATTTGAGTAAAATGTTGTACTAATACCAAAGAACAATTTTTTAAGAAAATATAAAACATACTAACATAATTGATTAAACAAAAGAATAACATAGCAGATAATACAAGAAATAATTATAATGAATAAAATAATGGATTTTAATTTTAAAAAAATATAAATAATTAAAATAAGGAAAAATATAGAGTAGATAATAGCAATTCAAAAAAATCTATAAAAAATAAAAAAAAAAAACTTATTCACAAAATTAAATGTACATGAGAAATAAGGTGGGTAACTTATGCAAAATTATTAAAAAAATGCTATAACGATTTTTAAAAAAAAAATGGTATGGTTAAAAACCTAACATAGACAATATATATAATAAAATAATATATTTCCAAAATAAATAACTAAAATATACAAAACTTTACTATAAAGAAATATATATAAAAGAAGATATATAGAGTAATATAACATATATAGACTATTAAAATAAATAAATATAATACATAAAATTTAGCTACAAAGAAATATATAAGAGAAAATATATATAATATAATAAAAATAATATATTTAAAATAGATATTGTATGGAAGAAAATTGGTATTAATAATAAAATAATTTAAATATTATTTAATACACAAATTTTAAAATAATATATAATATATAATAATATACAAAATTTAAGATAATATAGAATTTAATAAAATAGCTTAATATAATAAATAATAATAGTTTATTATGTATTTAAGACATTTAAAAATAAAATAAAAAAGAATAAAAAAAGAAACAGGGATCAAATTAAAACAAAAATAAAATTTGAAATGGAAGGGTAAAGGATCAGATTAGAACACGAGCCACACAATAGGGACTTACTGGGCAATTATACCCTATCTCCTAAACGGCGCCGTTCCAGCATCTGCCTTGAAATGGCCTTGTGGACTAAATTGCAACAAATGAAAAAATGCAGGGCCAATTTTAAAATAAAGAAAAAATACGATTGGACATAATTATAAAATGCAAAAATGCGGAAGGGCCTATAGGGCAATTAGCCCTTTTAACAAAAACACGCGGATCCTCCACAGGTAATAGGGTCAACGTGCAGATCCTGCCCCTTAAACGACGTCGTTTTTGTGCTTATTGAATTAAGCGAAAACGACGTTGTTTCTTTGTTGCTATATCAACCGAGATTGTGTAAAAAAAAAACATTTTGAAACCTTTAAAAAAAAAAACAAACAGAGCTCAAAGAGCTCTCTCCCCTTCGGCCAAGGCTTCGGTCCAACCTGCTGCCGTGCACTGCTGCCAGTGCAGCCATAAATGGCAGTCGGAACCCCTAAAAGGGGTATTTTGTTCGCTTAAGGCCTACTAAAGTCGAACTTGGGGCAAAAAACCCCTTCTTGTACCTCAATAACGTGAATAACGAGGGAAAATCCCTCGGTCTCCTCTTTTGTTTCGCTGAGAAAGGTAAGAAAATCGAAACCTTTTATATTTTTTTAAAAAACATATTTATGTTTGTATATATTGCTAAAGAACACTGAAATACTAGGATATGATTATACCTCTGTAAACTCTGATTTGTTTTTGTATTATATCCGTAAAAAAACGTGGTTATTACATCGATTGTATTTGGCTTTTATAGCCACTGTCAAAATATAAATTTTTGGTATATTTCTGTGTTTCCTTGTTTCTTTGGCTTTTCTTTATCTTTTTTCAGGTAAACGGCACAGATCATAGCGGTGATGGCGACGTGCTGATGAAGACTGAATGAAGGCTGCGGCGCCCTAGGGTTTCTGATTCAGTTTAGGTGCTGGGCCGGCTCTGTTTGTTGGGCTACGGGTTTTGGGTTGGTTTAAGTGATTTTGGGTTAGTGTGGGGTAGTGGGCTAAATCTAGTATTTGGGTCATAGGTCATGGGAGGTGTTTGGCTTGTAATGTTAATTGAGCTTGTAAAAAACTTGGACTGTTTAATTATTATTATTTGGTTTATTTTAGTTTCTGATTTTTGTATGGTTTGGGCCCAGGTCAGGCAAAATAGGCCTATTACAATTGTGTTTTTAATTCTTGAATTGATATTTTTGGGATATTAATTTAAGTCGAATGTGCTTAGGCAGAGGAACAAAAGTCCCTATTTAAGAGTAGATCTAACACAATTAAGCAGAGTTGATCGCAATCCTAGACATAGGACGACAAAAATCTGTCGGATTAGAGTCAAATCTAATAAGGGGATCCATAGATCAAGTTAATGCAAGACTAGGGGTTTTAATTAGAAAGAGATTTCAATTAATCAACCTAGGATTAGTTGTTCTTATTCTTGACGGAGATATTAACATTATTCAGGGATCTCTATGAATCAAGTCAAATGAAGAAATCGTCTAGTTCAGAGTTAGATAACAAGTGAAGTCTAGGTGGATTCTTCCTTAGGTATTGTCTTTATCATTCAGTTTTCCCAAAGCAATTCCCCAATTTACTTTTTGTCGTATCCTTAGTTTAGTTTAGAGTTAATTAGTTTACACAAAACCCTCTCTTTATTTTAGGCTAGATAATAGGAAGAAAGTCATTACTAGTACTTTTAGTTCCTTGGATTTAATATTCCGATCTTGCCACTAACTATACTACTATTCGATAGGTGCGCTTGCCTTTTATCGTGATAATAGTTAGTTTCCATGTACGATCAATTTTATTACTTCATCACAATCACGAGATCAAGTTTTTGGCGCCATTACCAGGGAACTGAAATATTAGGAACACTTTATTTCTATTACTTTAGCCATTATTATTACTTTTATTTATTTTCAGTTTTTATATTAGGTTTTTTTTACTAAATTTTTCTCTCTTCTTTGTTTTTTACTGGCAAGTATCTCTAGTTTATGACCAGAAGAAACCCGTCAGGACCTTTGCTTTTTGACGACGATTTAGAAGCCACAGTTTGCAGATTTGCAGAGATATAAGAAGAAGCCTACTGTACCCAGAACAAGGACAAGAAGAAGAACCCGAATCTATTGAAGGGATGGAGGCAAATCAAGATAATCAGCTACCTCCTATAGTAGCCACAAATCCTGTCGAGAGAAATCCTGTACCTCATACTATGTATGATTATGCTAAACCTAATTTGGCTGGCACTGAATCTAGTATTATTAGGCCTATTATTGGTGCAAATAATTTTGAACTGAAGCCTAACACTATTCAAATGGTTTGCAAGATAAAGATCCTAATTCTCATTTAGCCAACTTTTTGGAATTCTGCGACACATTTAAAATAAATGGTGTTTCTGATGATGCCATTCGTCTTCGGTTATTCCTATTTTCCCTGAGAAATAAAGCTAAATAGTGGTTAAATTCTCTACCACGAAGGTCTATCACTACATGGGAACAAGTGACCAAAAAATTTTTACTCAAATATTTTCCGCCGGCTAAATTGGCTAAATTAAGGATTGATATCTCTTCTTTTGTGTAGATGGATTTAGAGACACTTTACGATGCGTGGGAGAGATACAAGGACTTATTGAGAAGGTGCCCTCACCATGGGTTACCTTTATGGTTACAAGTTCAAACTTTTCACAATGGTTTGAACCCTTCAGCAAGACATATGATTGATGCAATCGCCGGTGGAACAATCAATAACAAAACACTAGAAGTAGCTTATGAGTTTATAGAGGAGATGTCACTGAATAACTATCAATGGCAAGTCATGAGAACAAAGCTGCAAAAAACTGCCAGAGTTTTTAATATTGATGTGGTCACCATACTTTCTAATTAGGTAGAACTTCTTAATAAAAAGATTGATAATTTCATTGGTTCTACACAAGTACATCCAGTGATGCAGTGTGACATGAGCAATTCTGAGTACCCCACTTATAGATATGGCATGGAGAATGAGCAAGCCAACTCTATGGGTAATAATCCTAGATCTCAAAATAAACCTTATAGTAACACTTACAATGCAGGTTGGAGGAACCACCCCAATTTTTCATGGGGAGGACAAGGTAATCAAGGAAATCAGAGACCAACACCTCCTCTGGGATTTCAGCAACCACTGTACCAGCAAGAGAAAAAGTCGAACCTTGAGGAAATGTTCAAACCCATTTCTAGAACAGCGAGATGGCACTTAAAAACCAGCAAGCATCCATTCAAGGACTCGAAACTCAAATAGGCCAGCTTGCTAAGCTAATTTCTAAAAGACCACAAGGTGGTTTACCAAGCAACACCGAGACTAACCCCAAGGAGCAGCTCCACGCCATGGACACGATTGATGAAGAAGGGTTAGCTGAAACCAAATCAGAGCCAAGTAAGGAAACTGTGGTAAGTAGAGGTAAGGATAAGGTAAGTAGCACCGAACCAGTTGTCAAAGAATATAAGCCTCATGTCCTATATCCTAATGCAATAAGGAAAGACCGTACAGATGAACAATTCGATAAATTCCTTAAACTCTTAAAGAAATTACACATTAACTTACCATTTATTAAAGCTCTTTCGCAGATGCCAAACGCCATTAAGTTTTTAAGAGAGCTTCTAACGAACAAACAAAAGCTGGATGAGTCATCTTATGTGGAGTTGAATGCAGTGTGCTCAGCCATTTTGCAGAAAAAGCTACCCAACAAACTAAAAGATCCAGGAAGTTTTACAATTCCTTATTTACTTGGTAGCTTAGATGTTAAAAATGCTCTATCTGATTTAGGAGCCAGTATTAGTGTAATGCCATAAAAATTGTTTAAACAACTAGATCTTGGGAAACCTAAACAGACTAGGATGAGTATTTAATTGGCTGATAAAACCATTAGATTTCCTAGGGGTATAATCGAAGATGTGCTTGTCAAAATTGATAAATTTATATTCCTAGTCGACTTTGTTGTTCTAGACATAGATGAGGATAGCAATGTATCCCTAATTCTAGGGTGACCCTTTTTAGTAACTGCTAGAACCATAATTGATGTAGGCACAGGCGAGCTCACACTTCGTGTAGGTGATGACAAAATTACTTTATAGGCTTGTAACTCTTATAAGACTGTCACTGATAAAGATATTATTATGAGTCCCTGTAATAAGAATGATCTCACCATCCAACCTTCTTTGCAGGATACTCCTCACATAAGTGTGACCGAACCACAGACGAGTCCATCCAAGGGAACCATCCATGAAAAACGAATGCTACAGATTGAAAAAGTGGATGAGTGGCTAAACTATCGCCAAGAGAAACCAAAGACATGCCACATTAAACTGAAGCATCACCATGATGACCCTAAGGTAAAAACGAATCAATTTAAGGTAGGGGATAAGGTGTACTTAGAGGAGGAAGATCCTCGAATTTTGAATTCAAAAGTTCATACAGGTGACATACCTCCCTTCACGATAATGAAAAATTTCCTCAATGGTACAGTTGAGATAACACATAAGACGTTGGGCACTTTCAAGGTAAATTATACTCGACTCAAACCTTATTTTGATATTGAGACTGATAGCAGGAGAGAGGAGTTCAAACTCCTCAAACCATCGTGATCGTGCAAGCTTGAAGGAAGTCAAGCTTAGAAGCGCTTCTTGGGAGGCAACCCGAGCACTAACATAGAACAATGTCATCATCAAGAGGTAAGAAAGCCGCTGTCCCCACCTCTAAAAAGCGAAAGGGGTCCGGTGGTTTCTCTTCTAGAGCTACAACTGAAATAAGACACCCCTCCTCCAGTTTTCGCAAAGTTCCCAAGAGGAACTATTTCAAAATCTCAGAGCAAGACCCCTTGGAGTAGGGAGGTGTATCGATTGGGCTGCATTAGGGCAAGTCCAATTAGCAGACATAGTTCGGGCCCTATTAATGACGGACCCGTGAGACCAGTTCTTCCAGATCATCGAGCCCACTTACCTCGAGCTTACTTTAGAGCTCTGCTCCACATTCCACCTCCAGACAATCATGTCCAGATATGACGATCTAGGGATGATCTAGTTCCGCCTTGGGGGCATTGTTCAATAGCTTAGTGTACCGGAGTTCGGTACAGCGCTGGGCCTATACACTGAGTAGTTTTTTGAGGAGGAAAACCTCTCTAAGCTTTACCCCCATATCCACTTTTCACCTTCTAAGTGTTGGCAGGCCCTAGTCCCTGCTCTGGCCATATATGACCCTAGTCGCTTCAAGGCGACAGCTCTCGCCCTATCGTTGAGGTACCTACATGCTCTACTCACACATACACTGACGGGTAGACAAGAGAGCACTAGGGTCGTCAACCCATGATGCCTACTTCCTCTAGAGCATGTCGCACGGGCATGTGCTTGACCTCGCTTACTTTATCGCCCATGCCATTTAGCACCAGACGGAGCGGCATCGTAGGGGTGTGATCTCGATGGGCCCATACGTGACCCGCCTAGCCCGCTACTTTGGCCTCCTCAACACAGCGACCCAGACATCCTCCTGCACACTCATCGGCCAGATGTCAAAGCAGGGCATCCAAATGCCTCATATGAGGATGATTGAATGCCGACATGGGACTGACCCTCCTCAATACCGCTTATCTTAGTCCACCGAGCAGGAGGACCCAGAGGACATTTTTGAAAATTTCCATCCATCCCATGAGGAGCCACCGCCCACTCACTGTCCAGTTCATGTGGCAGCTTTAGATTCTGTCACTTCTGAGCAATTCACACGATTCCAGCAACAGTGTTTTCAACGCCTTGATCACATTGATGCTACATTATATAAGATTGGTCAGCATCTCCATCTCACACCGCTGCCCCTACCTTACAAACCATCTGAAGATTAGGACTCACGAGTCCTCTTATCTTTTTCTTTATTTTCCTCTTTCCTTTTATTTCATTTAAAATTTATCGTTTTCATTATTTGAATTCTAGTATTTTAAGAACTTAGTTTATTTCATTTCAAACAATTCATATTGGCTATTTCCTAACGAGTATATTGTGCTAATCTAAATTCCCTAAAAATTTATTAATGCTGTCGCAGTTTCAAAAGAGCTTTACAGCTCAAATCCATCTCTAATGGGAAAACCCTGCCACCACTACCGGTTCCTACGTGACCACAGCTCTAGCCACCATGACACCGATCATCATATTCTTTTGGCACTAAAATTATGGATCAACACCTTTCCCTACAAATCTTTACACCTCCAACTCAAGGAATTCATCCAAATATTCAGGGAGTTTCACTTCTCTCCCTATCTTATGATTTTATGCTTCTATTTTCACTAACTTTATCTTTGTACATTGAGGGCAATGTACATCTTAAGTGTGAGGGGGAATTCACTTTCATTCTTTGCATTATCCTCGAACCCTTGAAAATTTTTTCTACTAACTTTTTGCATTATTCTCAAATCCCTGAATCTTATCCTTAACAAATAGAATGAATTCTGATTGATTTTTTATTTTTATTGATATGTTGAGGATTAAGACATATTGATTATTCAAACTTTAAGACATTAGAGAATCAAGCATGATAAGTTAAAATTTTTGATAATTTCAATTTTTCTAGGTTGTTTTCCCCAATTTTAGGCATTATCTTGAGATTTGAAATTCGTAGGATTAACATCAAAAGCCATAATTCTGGTGAGAATTTTGAGCCTTTTGAGCATACAGCCTTTTGTGCTCACTTTTATTATTGCTTCGAGTGAGTCAATATTGATCTGTTGTTCTAGAACTTGCTTCGATTATACATGTCGAGACCATATCATTGATTTGATATACCGAAATGATAAAGGCACCTAGGTTTTAACCCACTTATTCCATAAAAGCCTACCTTCATAATTAACCCCTAGTGAACCCCATTGAGCCTAACAAACCATTCATTAACTTACCTTCAATATTAACCTATAACCCATTTTTTGTTGAAATCCCTTCAATTATTTTGATTCCTATTTTTATCGAGAGTAGAATTAAATAATTATCTAGCTATGTACTCCTCTACAGCTTGTAACGTTTATAAATATTCGATTTGTTCTTAAAAAATGTATATTTCAGTTGTAATTCAATGTTTCCCATATTTCCATATAATTTTTGAGCTTTTGTTCTTAAACGATGTTATCCAAAAGAAAAAGGCTTTACTCTAGGAATATGTTTCAGTGATAGAGGTTTTTCTAGTTAGATGATTTTTTAGTTCGATCTCGATTCTAACCCTCTTTTTTAGCTTGTGACCACACCCCTAACCAATGCCACGTTACAACCCTTGAAAGACCTTTTGATCGATGTATCATGCCAATACATAGTGGTAGAGATTTGACTTTCCTACAAGCTTATGGTAATAACTTTTCATGTTAACTAATGAGTGCTTAATTTCTTAACCTTAAACACTTCAAGTGGATCGAGTGAATCTTTCGTGAGGATGTCAACTCTTGTTGGTTTTGAGTTTAAGGTAATTAACTAAAAGAGGGGAGGAAACCTATGTTTCTGTGATAAGATTCTCAACTTAGATTGTTTGAGACTTTAATTTTGTTTCGGTTGAATTCTCAATTGTATGATTACTTATGGATTAGTTTGAAACATTATTGATAAGGATTACAAGTTGAGAATTTTAATTGTGAGTTGAGATTTTACTTGAGGACATGTAAAGGCTTAAGTGTGGGGGTATTTGATAAACTGTAAATTATACATATTTCTATCCCATATTTAGCACATTTATGGATGAATTATCATTGAATTTGTGGAATTTGATGCTCTTAATCCTTTAATTTCATGTTTTATACTTAGGTAAGCATAAGGAAGAGAACAAAGTAAGGAACGGGCAAAAAATGGGCAAATTAGGCCCAAATCAATAATCAACACGGCCTAGAGTTAGCACACAGGCAACCTACACAGCCGTGCAACAATAACAGGCTTAAACACGGCCTAAACACGACTCATACAGGCGTGCCACACGAGCGTGTCCCTGTCATGATAAAGTTTAATTTCACGCGGAAAAGGCTATTTAGGGGCTAAGAAAGACATTCCAAACACTATATAAAGACCCTAGGAGGCAACTACAAGGGTGTACAGTCTTCCCGCCAACACGAAGAGTAAAAGGCAGGGAATTACTCGAAAGAAAGCCGATTGATCCAACTCAGAAGCCAGGATCTACATCAAGACAGAGGATCTCCCTTCAATCCTTTCAGGAGTTTTGGGTTTTCTTATGTTTTGTTATTTTCTTTATTTCGAGATGTTTCTTTTTATGATTATGAACTAAACCCCCAATTACCTGAGGGGGATGAAACCTAAGACGAATCTTGTTATTGTTATCTAAACTATATGATAAATATTCGATTTGTTTTTAATTGTGTTTTTAAATCTTGAATTGATATTTTCGGGATATTAATTTAAGTCGAATGTGCTTAGGCAGAGGAACAAAAGTCCCTGTTTAAGAGTAGATCTAACACAATTAAGCAGAGTTGATCGCAATCCTAGACATAGGACGACGAAAATCTACCAAATTAGAGTCAAATCTAATAAGGGGACCCACAGATCGAGTTAATGCAAGACTAAGGGTTTAATTAGAAAGAGATTTCAATTAATCAACCTAGGATTAGTTGTTCTTATTCTCGACGAAGATATTAACATAATTTAGGGATCTCTATAGATCAAGTCGAATGAAGAAATCGTCTAGTTCAGAGTTAGATAACAAGTGAAGTCTAAGTAGATTCTTCCTTAGGTATTGTCTTTATCATTTAGTTTTCCCAAAGCAATTCCCCAATTTACTTTTTGTCGCATCCTTAGTTTAGTTTAGAGTTAATTAGTTTAAACAAAACACCCTATTTAGTTTAGACTAGATAATAGGAAGAAAGTCATTACTAGTACTTTTAGTTCTTTGGATTCGATATTCCGGTCTTGCCACAACTATACTATTATTCGATAGGTGCGCTTGCCTTTTATCGTGATAATAGTTAGTTTCTAGGTACGATTAATTTTATTACTTTATCACAATCACAAGATCAATTGTAGTAGACGCCATTAGAGTGAGTGTTGGAGGAGGACTAGGGCGTGTCTGAGGTGTGTATCATTGGATCACCGTATCAGGTAGTGTCCGCTGAGGGCTGATCAAATGCAAGCCCAGGGTATTCGTACTGCACAGCCATAGAGGGTAGCATAGTAGCCACCGAGAGGCTGTGGTCAGGCTAGGGGTGGTAATGGTATGGGCCGGGGGTAGAGAGCACTGTGCAGAGGTGTTGGGCAAACTGAGGTGAGGCAGCCAGCTTTAGCATATGTTGCACACCGCCGAGAGGATAGAGATGCTCCGGACGTCATCATGGGCACGTTCCTTATCTATGATGTACCTTACATTACATTGATAGATATAGGATGCACTCACTTCTATATAGCTTGTACTGTGTCTGAAAACTTGGGGATTTTGGTTGAGAGCACGACAAGTGAGGTTACTACATTGAGTCTGTTAGGGCAATCTATACGGGTTAACAAGTTGTTTTGAAATGTCCCTTTAGAGGTTCAAGGGGCAATCTTTCTGGCTAATTTGGTAGAGCTTCTATTTGAGGAGTTGACCTAATTCAGGGGATGGATTGGTTGGTCAAACACCCTGTCAGCTTGAACTGTGCGACCAAAAATGTTGTATTGAGGACGAAGGAGGATAATGAGGTAGTCTTGATTGGGGAACACTGAAATTATTTGTCTAATGTGATCTCTACACTAGTGGCAAAGAAGTTGGTTCATAAGGGATCTAAGGCATTCTTGGCCTACGTAAGTGTTTCTGATTCTTAGGATTCTACAGTCAAGGACATCAGAACGGTAAAAGATTTTTCAGACGTCTTTCCTGAGGAACTATTAGGTTTACCTCCGAATCATGAAGTGGAGTTTGGGATTAAGCTTCTTCCTGGTACAGCTCTGGTGTCTATCACCCCCTATCGAATGGCATCGAGGGAGCTTGGGGAGCTTAAGGCTCAGATTTAGGAGTTATTGGATCATGGGTTCATCCACCTAATGTGTTTCCGTGGGGAGCACCGGTATTGTTTGTTAAGAAGAATGGTGGATCCGTGAGGATGTGTATCAACTACTAGCAACTGAACAAGTTGACTATTAAGAACAAATACCCATTACTGAGGATAGATGACCTGTTTGACCAATTTTGAGGGGCTTCGGTATTCTCTAGGATTGACCTCAAATCAGGATATCATCAATTAAGGGTTAAGGAGGCTATCGTACATAAGACAGCATTTAGGACTCGTTATGGTCACTACGAGTTCCTAGTGATGCCTTTTGGACTGACTAATTCACTGGCAACTTTCATGGATCTGATGAATTGAGTGTTTCATCCCTATCTGGATCGGTTGGTGGTGGTGTTCATCGATGACATATTGGTTTACTCGAGGACTGAGGATCAGCATGACAAGCACCTTAGAGTTGTTCTTCAAACTTTAGGAGAGAAGCAGCTCTATGCTAAGTTTAGCAAGTGTGAGTTCTGGTTATGTGACGTAACATTTCTAGGTTATGTGGTTTCTACGGAATGAATTCTAGTTGATTCTCGAAAGATTGAGGCTGTGTTGGAGTGGTAGCAGCCTAGGAACATGCCAGAGATCCGTAGTTTTTTAGGACTGGCGGGTTATTATTGGCGATTTGTGAAGGGTTTCTCACTGATTGTAGCACCCCTGACTAAGCTACTACGTAAGGGTGTACTATTTGACTGGACTGATACGTAGTAAGAAAGCTTTGAGCAGCTCAAGATTGTACTAATCGAGGCTCTTTTTTTGATACAGCTTGAATCTGGGAAAGAGTTCACGACTTACAGTGATGTATCACATGTCAGTTTGGGGTGTGTGTTGATACAAGATAGTAAGGTGGTAGTATATGCGTCTCGTCAGCTTAAGATGTATGAGGTGAACTATCCAACACATAATTTGGAGTTGGCTATCATGGTATTTACACTGAAAATCTAGAGGCATTATCTGTATGGCAAGAAGTGTATCATCTACACTGATCATAAGAGCCTCAAGTATCTCCTTACTCAGAAGGAGTTGAATCTTGGGCAGCATAGATAGATTAAGCTGCTTAAGGACTATGACTGCATCATTCAGTGCCACCCTGGTAAGGCCAATATGGTGGCTGATGCATTAAGCCGTAGAGCTATAACTGATTTGAGGGTGATGTTTGCTCACCTAAGCTTATTTGATGATGGTAGCTTATTAGCAGAGCTTCAGGTTAAGCCGACATGGATTGAGCAGATTAAGGGTAAGTAGTTAGAGGATAAGTCTTTGGGTCTTCGATTTCAACAGATTGAGAAGGGTAGCAGTAAAGATTTTGAGTTGAACCCTGAGGGTGTGTTGTGTTTCTGTAGCCAGATATGTATGCTGAATGATACTGATTTGAGAGAGTCCATACTGAGAGAGGCGCATAGCAGCCCTTATGCTATGCATCCTAGTGAAAATAAGATGTACTGAGATCACCGCAAGTTATATTGGTGGCCAAGATTGAAATGAGAGGTTACTGATTTTGTGGCTAGATGTCTGACTTGCCAGCAGGTTAAGGCTGAGCATTAGTTACCTTCGGGTTTGCTACAGCCAGTTAAGATTCCTCTATGGAAATGGGAGCGAGTAACCATGGACTTTGTTAGTGGGTTGCCCCTAACACCCACAAAGAAGGATTCAATATGGGTTATCATGGATCGATTGACCAAGTCCGCCCACTTCATACCGGTTCGTACTGTTTATTCTCTATGGAAGCTGGAGAAGCTTTATATTTCTGAGATAGTGAGAATGCACGAAGTACCGATTTCGATCATCTTTCATAGTGATCCTTACTTCACGTCTCAGTTTTGGAGGAAGTTGCATGAGGCTCTAGGTTCAAGGTTGGACTTCAGTGATGCGTTCCATCCTCAGATCGAAGGTTAATCTGAGAAGGTGACTCAGATACTAGAGGATATGTTGAGGGGCTATGTTATTGATTTTCGTGGCAGTTGGGAGGATTATCTGCCACTAGCAAAGTTTACCAACAATAACAATTTTTAGTCTAGCATTCAAATGACACCTTATGAGGCACTGTATGGTCATAAGTGTCGCACTTGTTTATGTTGGACTGAGTTGGGCGAACGACGTGTTCTGGGTCCTGAATTGGTTTCAGAGATAGAGGATAAGGTTAGATTGATACGGCATCGACTAAGAGCGGCTCTAATAGGCAGAAATCTTATGCGGATCTAAAGAGACACGAGATCGAGTATTCTGTGAGGGGACTTCGTATTACTCAAGGTCTCGCCATGGAAGAAGGTTCTGAGGTTTGGTCGTAAGGGCAAGCAGAGCCCTATGTTTATTGGACCTTACCATATTCTGAAGCAAGTGGGACTAGTTCCTTTTTAGTTGGAGCTACCTCTAGAGTTGGATCGTATTCATGACGTGTTCCACGTCTCTATGTTAAGACGCTATCACTGTAATCCTACTCACGTTGTCCCTATTGAAGAGATTGAGGTTAGGCCAGACTTGACATTTGACGAGGAGCCGGTTTAGATTCTAGATCGTGACGTAAGTGTTTTGAGGAGGAAGTCTATTCAACTAGTTAAGGTTTTATGGTGTAATCATAGCACTGAGGAGGCTACGTGGGAGCCTGAGGATGTGATGTGTCAGCAGTATCCTCATTTGTTTGGACGGGTAAATTTTGAGGACGAAATTTTCTTTTAGGGAGGTAGAGTTGTAATGCCCCAAAATTTTAATTTTTTGTTTTGTGAATGTGTGACATGAATAATTGTCTGCTTTAGTGGTTATATGTTCTAGGTGTGTGTGTGAGGTCCCAAGTTCAAACCATGACTTGGGCAAATTTTTGAATTTTTATAAATAAGCTCTATCTTTGGTCAATATGCTTTCAAGTAAAAGTTGGTTAATAATTAATAGAATGGGCCTGCTGGTTTGTGGTTGAGGGAGTGTTAGCTTGCTTTGGAGGATCTATTTTCGAGTCTCCACGTTGACAAGGGGATTATAATTTTTGCTCTGGTTATTGATAGAGTTCTGGTGACTTGGGACTCTAAGAAGTGGTTTGTTAGTGGAGTAGTGAAGGAAAATAGGGAAATTCTGTCAGTTTTTTAGTTTTCTTAAAAATCTTTCTCTTCCACTGATGTCTTCTCCCTATTTTCCCTTTTAATTTTTAGCTTTCCATACATTGTTTTCATCAATCTTTTTCCCTTTTTCTGCCGTTTTATACGATTACCTTTTCTATTTCTGTCGCGTGGTATTCTGATAGTTTGGTATCGTTGGTGTGTTAGCGGTAAGTGTGGAAAGTACTGTTTTCATTTTGAGTTGTTGAATCGTTGATTAAAGGAGTTATTTTGTGTTTAGGAGGAAGTTGTGAGGCTGGAAATCACACTTCATCAACTTGAGTCAGGGTTGAGTTTGTTTTGATATCAGTAAGTTGATTATGCGTACTTGGCATTCTCCAATTCAGACTCATTTTTGGTTTTTAAAAGGATGCAATATTCTAGCTTTAGGTTTTAGAAGGCTCAGGAATTGTTTTGGCATCAATTCAAACCAGGTGTGTACCTGAAAACGTAGAAAATGGGGTTTTAGTGTGATAGCCACACCGGTGTGTGGTCACCCCTGTGGTAGGTCGTGTGCTAGGACATGGGCGTGTGATTGACGAGGCTAGGTTGTGTGTGAAGGACACGGATGTGTGATAGCTAGGTAGGCCGTTTGCGACACACAGGCTAAACTGTTTTGGGCTGTGTGGGCCACACTGGCGTGTAGGTCCACATGGGTAGTGCACACGGGCTTGTGGAATTTTGGGCCGAGCCGTATGATCCACACTACTAAAGCCAATTTGGACCCTGTAGGCCACATGGACGTGTAGGCCCACACGGGCAGGCTACATAGGCGCGTGAGCCCATTTTTATTGAATTGTTTGCTAAGGTTGCATGGATCACCAAGTCGACTGTGAACCTACTGTTGGGTCAGTAAGCACTATTTAGACCCCTAACTATGTGAACTCAATAAATGATGATTGGACTAAGCATGATAAACTGTATGCTTATATGCCTGTTTATTGATATGTATATGTTTACTTATAGTTGCATGAAAGCATGACATCTATTTATATACTGCATTACATTGGGTTGGGTTGTTTATATTTAGAGGAAGTGTACTGAAAGGCTCTTAAGCCTATTATCTAGCAGCTTAGCTACAAATTACTATTTATGTGCCGCATTTGGTACTACTTAGAGTGTAGGGATGGGTGGGTGATTTAATCCCTACATGGAGTGTAGGGTTGCACAGAGATGGTGTGTAGTGGCTGGTTAGGTAGGAATTTGCTACTGAATATTGTATATCTATTACTGATACTGTGATGGGCTAAGGCCTTTGTGCATACTGATACTGATACTGAATTGGGTGAAGGCCAAGTTGCTACTGATGCTGAAAAGGGCTTAGGCCCACATTGTTTTGAATATGCACAGTGTTTATTGTTTGTTTGTTTTTTGTGGGATTACACACTGAGTTTACGAAAACTCACCCCTCTCAATTTAATGTGCACAGGTAATCCCTAGACCTAGACGAATCGATGCGGCGGAGGACTCGATGGAGACCAAAATTTTGGACTTCACGGTTTTTAATTTATTACTTGGGTTATATTATTTTTGTGTTATTTTTATGTAATTTGTGGACTTTTTTAGGGACTTTTGCTTAAATTTGTGCTTTTATTTTATTATTTAATGGATTTATAACTGCTAGTCATAGGAAATTCGGTTTTCAAAAAGTTAAAGTATTTTCTAAACTCACAATCACATAAACTGTTTTTAGAAAAGCTTCCGCAACGAGAGGTGTTTTGAAACAAATAGTTTAAACGAGT